>CP136062.1:149910874-152621592 GCA_032622095.1 Siphonodentalium dalli
AAACAAAGGAGAACTATATAAATGAGCGTATAATATATTACATAGTGCCACCAGCTTCTGTTGACTGGTCTCTTTGCCTCAAAGTTATTATTTATATATACATCTGAATCAATACAGGAAGCCCATATGTGGTTTTCTATATCTAGCGCGGGTTTTTCCAGGCAAAATGACGAAACCGATCGCCCCAAAATCAAATTTCCTATATGCTTTGAGACAAATTCATCAACTAAAAACTTATTGACAGAACGGAGATGTTGAGCAGTAGTATTGTTGACGATTTTGACATTCTATTCGGCAAAATGGCAGCCAATATGTGTTGTTCTCTGTGAGCGTTTAGAAGTTTGTGTCAATAAAATAACCGGAGAACCAAACCATACCCTTGCGCGAAATAGTTCAATTGCTCTAGTGGGACTTTCCAACCTAAAGGTATGAAATTACGAAATATTTGTTGGATATTGTGTGTGCTTGATAAGGACAATATGCTGCTTTGTTCGCTTAGTATGTATATTAATATCGCGGATGTCCACAAAATGTGGGTAAAATGTCGCAGTGGTCTTATCGAGTCATAATCAAGGGAGATAAACCATGCATGGAGTTTGGTAGCCATTTTGACATGCGCAGGTCTTATCAACCACGACAGTTCTCGAAAAACGAGCGCTTCGTGATCGAGAATGTGAACATTCACACATAGCTCTGACATGGGGCGGAGTTAAGGTCTGTCTAAATTCGCGTGCAATCACCGGGGACTATAATTCACACGTGTGACATTACCACTTTTAATTCACCTTATAAATCCCATGTAGGAGTGTAATAAATAGAGGACGTTTTTTGAGTGCATGGATACCGAAAATTATGTCACGAGTGAACGAGATAAATTTTAATTGTCTCTTTCACGAATGACATAATTTTCACTAGCAATTATTTTATTATACGCGCTTCCAAATTAGTTCGCTATTTACGACGATAAATGTTCGTATGTGAATATAATCGCCTTCAATCGATGTATCAAAATCAACTGTTGACTCTCTGACTGTTCACTTCACCATCCGCAGGATGGAGAAATATAGTTCCCGTATTCTTCCGAATATTTCCCTCATAATTGTGTCGAATTTCAACATAAAACAGATTGTTATTATAACTATAATGTAACAACAGTAAAGGATAACTACTTATTCTCGATGTTTTTTAAAGATTCGGGTAGTGCATTGGTACACGCAATTAAGTGAATCGGTGGCCCGCGCGGGTCAGTGTGAAAGTGAAAGCTCTTAATACATTTATTACCAGATGAAAACCAGAGATAAGTTCTGCATCTGGTTCTCGAATCTTCTGTGCCCACACAACTATCTGTATGTTTATAATAAAATGTGTAATGTATATAGATATTGTGGGTCACAATAAATATGTTAAACACAAAGCTGTTATATATATCACCTTCTGTGGGCTATCGAAAATTATTTAACCGCGATTTATTCGATAAACCACCGATGAGTGTATACTAATTATAATTTATATCACTCCAATAAGTATTTACGAGATACATCACGAGATTAATTCGTGTAACATCCACATGCATGTAAGCAATTTGAAGGTATTTTTTTCTGAAGTGAAGCCTAATGGTTCATCCACACTCGCAAGTTTGCACAATGTGTTTCGCGGGCAGAAAACCTTATATGGTGCCAGAATATGAACGGAAACATGCATATAATATGCACCTTTAACAAACCTAACGACATGAGATGTAAAATTTCACGAGTTTCACATGTATAGCTCAGAGTGCCATCGAGTCGGGGGTAGCCCAGACTGCCGCCGACGGGTGAAATTTCACGAGTTTCACATGTATAGCCCAGACTGCCGCCGACTGGTGAAATTTCACGAGTTTCACATGTATTGTTCAGAGTACCATCGAGTCAATGGGTAGCCGAGACTGCCCGCCGACGGGTGAAATTTCCCGAGTTTCACATGTATAGCCCAGACTGCCATATATGCTGCCGCCGACGGGTGAAATTTCACGAGTTTCACATGTATTGTTCAGAGTTCCATCGAGTCAATGGGTAGCCGAGACTGCCCGCCGACGGGTGAAATTTCACGAGTTTCACATGTATAGCTCAGAGTGCCATCGTGTCAGGGGGTAGCCAATGCTGCCCGCCGACGGGTTAAATTTCACGAGTGTCACATGTATTGTTCAGAGTGCCATCGAGTCAATGGGTAGCCGAGACTGCCCGCCGACGGGTGAAATTTCACGAGTTTCACTTGTATTGTTCAGAGTTCCATCGAGTCAATTGGTAGCCGAGACTGCCCGCCGACGGGTGAAATTTCACGAGTTTCACATGTATAGCTCAGAGTGCCATCGAGTCAGGGGGTAGCCAATGCTGCCCGCCGACGGGTGAAATTTCACGAGTTTCACATGTATTGTTCAGAGTGCCATCGAGTCAATGGGTAGCCGAGACTGCCCGCCGACGGGTGAAATTTCACGAGTTTCACATGTAGAGCTCATGCAGAGTGCCATCGAGTCAGGGGGTAGCCCAGGCTGCCGCCGACGGGTGAAATTTCAAGGTTTAGTTTGAGGCAAAATGATAAATTTACACATCAAAATTGAAGATGGGTGTCCAAAAAAAAATAAACAAACAAAACAACGCGCTTTGCCTCTTATATATCATGCCACGAATTTCCACTCTATATATATATATATATCCGTAGAGATCATATTTTGCCTATTGAAAAAACATGGGAACTTTTTGATGTTCTGATGAGAACTTTTATAATATTGAGGAAAAAAAACGCAAGTACTATTTCGTATAGTCAGTATTATGTTCCGTGTTGAATTATGTTAATGTATCTCACAGTATATAGACAAAGGTCCCAGCTCGAGATTTCATTATTTAGGGTATTTGGGAGTCCATCTCGCTTTGCATCGCTTACAATTAGAATATTACCCCGGGTAATCAATTCATATTTTTGCTCACAAAAGTCGCCTAAATCATGTAATCTCGAGTTGGGGGCCTTCACCTACTGTGAAATACATTATTAATGAACAAGTAATGACTAAGAAATATATTACCTGCAGTATATGTTCAATGTTATAAAGTTCCCATCATAACATCAAAACGTGCACAGGTTTTGAACTGGTGGCACATAGTCTCTACGAGTGTAACCAGAGTATGGTATGATCTACCTCTAGAAGAAAGAATCCGACGGAAGAAAGTGAAAATTCTCACCTGTCTGAAGAAGGATCCAACGTCTGCATGTGGTCAAGTGTTTGCTCATTCACCTCTTTTATTCCTAGCTGGGGCCCACGTCAATCTGTTTAAGTGTATCGATCCACTTCAAACGCCTCCCCACAGGACACCATCTTTAAAGAGGAGCGACAGGTTGACGGGACCGTGCGGCCCACTGGTACATGGCTCCACGTGGAGTGTGGCCCGCGGTCAACAATTATAATAGGGTTGAAGAACAGCTGTGACACAGTGCACCTGAACTAGTCATGCTTTCAAAATAATCACCGAGTTCGATCTTGCTATATACGCCGAGTCGTGGTCATATTGGATCCATCCAGCCCCGTTCCGTTTTTAGTGCTACAGGTCAAAGTTCAAAATTCATGAATATTCAAAAACTCCATATAAGTAATGCTGCTCCAGAACTTAGACCTGTATAGTACTAAAAAACAGGTTTGAATATGTTTAAGTGTATCGATCAACCTTAAACGCCCCCCCCCCCCCATTACAGGACAACCTCATTAAAGAGGGGAGCCACGTTTGTGTAACCCACGCGGCGCCCTGATACATGACTGCATATAACTTCTGGAACAGAGTAAACACTAAGTTTGAATACTAGATGACCATCTGTGGTACATCATACACAAGAAAACCATAGTCAGAAATGGTAACGCCACCAAGATCATATTATTAGCCATAAATATAAATTATAATATAAAATATATTGGTTACATGAATGCACCGCCTCAGAATTCCGTTAAAACAACTAATCCTTCAAATTATTACAAAAAACTACGGCTTATTACTGCAGGTTTATCATTCACCAAACCAGAAAGCTTCTAAATTGCGGATAAAAAATTGAGTTCCCGCCATAAAATTTTCAAGTGTGCATGGCCCAGCCATTGTTCATACCTAAACATCGAACGCAATTAATGCGGTCATAATAGTTACATACTGCAACTATAAGACATCCATCGAATACACACCCCACGAAACCCCGATATGTGTTCTCCTGCGAGATATCCCATCGCTATAGCCCAATTTGACACGGCCAGATAAGCCTTTCTACAATATCCTAAAACAATAAAGCTTCGCAAATCATCGGCATAGTCAATAGAACTTTCACGAACTTGGACATTCCAACTACAGCTTTTACCGGACTCGGGGTCGCAGTACAACTTTAACGCGTCTCAAAATAACCGGAAAAAAACAATTATCAATTTATAAAATCCCCATAGGTCTACAGATTTATAAAATTTGGCCTACAGTATACACCGGTGGCGTTAATGAACATAGTCACGCTTTCAAAATAGTAATCAAGCTCGTTCGTGCTATTAGTCCGGACGCCAAACCCCCGGAATTTACGAATGCGTGTTTTCGCGTATAAAGTTTTTTTCTCTGCGGATTTTGTAAATTCAGGTATCCGACATCAAGATTTTATCGGCTGGCCATTAGTCAGCCTTTTTTTTTTTTTTTATAGTGCCCTAAAAAGTATACCCCCCCCCCCCTAATTTTTCCCAGACGTAAAACCAGTAGCTTGGAATTTGTTGCAAATTCACATGACTAATCTAGTAAAATGTATATATTTTCATGAAGCTAAGACATAATGACACAAGATTGGGCCAAAATTGAAACTCACCATCCAAGATGGCCACCAAAATGGCCGCCGGAAGTTGAAAATATGACATTTTTTCACAAATATCTTCTGGATCAGTTCATGCTGTTTGGAACTGGTTCAGTAAAATGACTTTATTTTGTATTTTATATATTAACTGATCATTGGAGCAATTAAATATGCAATTATTGGGGTCCTATCCACTTGTGATCCCTCAAACATTCGATTTTACAGAACGCGTTATAAAATTTCACAAATTCTAGTCATATTTCAACAAGAAATGAACAGAAGGTTGCAATTAAGTGAGGCATACCATTACCTATGAATATTCCAATTCACTGGAACCAAAATTCTTACTTTGGCTCAAAATGGCTGCCAAAATGGCCGCCAAAATATGGAAAAATGGTAAATATCGCCCTAGGGTGTCCTGCAATCGCTTACACGTTGTGGTTGATGTACAAAATTGGCTATTATGCCATCTATACATTGAATACTAACATGTCTGCTGCACCATGGTTGATTGTTACTGTTGCCACCACTGACATCACCGAAACTATTGGACGTTTCTCTAAAAAACTTGACATAAATATCGGCAAAAATGTACTTTTCGGGTTTGGACCATTTTTCTAGTAATATGTAATTATCTTTGGATTTAAAGGTGTTTATTGTATTGGTCTATCTTAAATGTGTCACACTACGGTGTTTATAGAACAAATTGCTCAAGATGGCTTCCAATATGGCAACCAAATTGTTAATAAGTTATTTTTTTTACATATATCATTATAACATTATATATATATAACATTATTCTCTGCGTTATCCGAAAATGTAGCAAATTGTGACTCACTTGGTTATTTATTATACGTTTTAGTTAATTAACTGACAACTAAATGTTATATTATGGTTGTCCCAGTTCCGTATAGGACATGACAACTTTATTTTAAAGTATGGAATTTTGCGGAGAACCTCTTTTGTGATTCTGACCATATTATTGAAAGGAAATGGGCAGAAATTTGAGACGGAACTGAGATGAACCATAATACCCTGCTGGACAAAACAAGCGTCCAGTGGCACCGCGGTGTATTTGCCGTTCAGCCGCGGTGTCAGAGTTTGTAACTTCAGTTGAGCACCGCGGCCGAACGCCATGTACACTGCGGCCAAACGGCAAGTACACCTTGGCCGAAATGCAACTACAACGCGGCCGAATGGCATGCACACCGTGGTTAGATTTCTGGTTTGTATCGTCTTTTTTCAGTTTAATGAACGTACACCGTGGCAACTACACCATGGCTGAATGGAAGGTACACCGCAGCCCAATTGTAGTTAGTCGGTGGAGCTGCGGTGTAGTAGCATTTCGGCCGATGTGGCAACGCTAACCACACCTCGGTTAAGTGGACACTTGTTTTGTCCAGCAGGTATGTGGCTCTTCTGGTCCATTATGATAAACCAATATCAATTGGATACAGGATGGATGCCAAGATGGTAGCCAGGGAGTTACTCTATGGTCATATTTGAGGTGAATAGGTATGCATGGAGTTAGTGTATGTCTTGAATGATGTGAATATGTATACAATGAGTGACTATATGGTTATGAGTGTGTTGTCCATATTGAGATGTATAGGTATACATGGAGAGGTCATGGTCAGGTGTGGGGTGAATCGGTATGAATGGAGTGACTGTATGGTGTATGGTTGTGTGTATCTTGTACGGGTGCACCCGGTGTGCCTGTATGGACATTGATGTGGTGTATGGTTATAGCTACATGGCCATCTATGTATTGATTATGTATATATGGAGTGACTGTAGGGTCATGGGTGGGATGTACATGTGTTTTCTGTATGATCATGGATGGGGTGTGTGGATATATCGTGAGTGAGTTTATGGTTACGGGCAATGTGTGTGTGGTATACGTGGAATGACTGTACTGTCATGATTGAAGTGTATATGCATACCTGGAGTAAGCTGGTGGACATTATCGTGTGGGTATATAGGGAGTGTCCTTGTGGGAACGGATGGGATGTATATGTTTATATCTCGTGGATGTATTATCATTGGTATGTGTGTAGGGATTAGCTGTATGATCATGGATGGCATGTATGATTATACAGTACGTTGCTGAACTGTCATGTGTAATGTATATATGTAAGTATGGATGGTATGAGTGGTCGTGTGTGCCGGTTTTTTATATATCTGGGAGGACTGAATGGCCAGTGCTGAGGTGCATATGTATACCTGGAGTGACTATATGGTCTAGGGTGGGCTTCATATGTATATATCGAGTGGTTACATGTATATGACTGTGTGTGGAATATGTATACAGGTAGTGACAGTATGGTCAATGGTGAAATGAGTAGGTATACAAGGAGTGACATCAATGTAATGCATGTCTATGCCGGGAGTGACTAAATGGTCATGTGTCAGGTGTGTGAGTATACCTGGTGTTCCTGCTTGGCGACTCGTGGCGGTATGGTCATGTGTAGGTTATGCGGGTATACAATGGTGTTGCTATATGGTCATGTGCGAGGTGTATGTGTATATAGCGAGTGGCTATATGGCCATGGATGATGTGCATATGCACACATGGAGTGACTATACTGACATGGCTGGGGTGTCTTAGTATATATTGAGTGGCTATTCGGCTATGGTGTGACAAATAGGGATACAGTGAGTGACATGGCCAATGGTGAGGTGAATATGTATACCATACACATTACCCGTAGCCATAAAATCACTCACTATTTATCCACACACCCCATCCATGATCATACAGAAACACATGTACATCCCACCCATGACCATGTAGCTATATCCATACACCACAGCAATGTCCGTACAGGCACACCGGGTGCACACGTACAGTATACATACAACCATACCATGCTGGACAAAACAAGTGTCCACTTAACCACGGTGCGGTTAGCGTTGCCACCGCGGCCGAAATGCAACACCACTGCGGCTCCACCGGCTAACTACAGTTGGGCCGCAGTGTACTTGCCATTCGGCCATGGTGTAGTTGCTGCGGTGTACGTTCATTAAACTGAAAAAAGATGATACAATCCAGAAATATAACCACGGTGCACATGCCATTCGGCCGCGTTGTAGTTGCCTTTCGGCCATGGTGTACTTGCCGTTCGGCCGCAGTGTACTTGCTTTCGGCCGCAGTGCTCAACCGCAGTTACAAACGCTGACACCGCGGCCGAATGGCAAATACACCGCGGTGCCAATGGACACTTGTTTTGTCGAGCGGGGTACACCATACAGTCAACTCCATTCATACCGATTCACCACACACCTGACCATGACCTCTCCCTGTATACATATACATCTCACTATGGACAACACACGCATATCCATATAGTCACGCATTGTATACATATGCACATCATTGATGACATACACTAACTCCATGTATACCTATTCACCTCACCTGTGATCATAGAGTAACTACCTGGCTTCCATCTTGGCATCCATCCTGTATCCAATTGATATTTGTTTATCATAATGGACCAGAAGAGTCACATATTATGGTTCATCTCAGTTCCGTCTCAAAGTTCTGCCCATTTCCTTTCAATAATATGGTAAGAATCACAAAAGAAGTTCTCCGCAAAATTCCATAATTTAAAATGAATTTGTCATGCCCTATACGGGTACTGGTACAGCCATAATAGAACATTTAATTGTCAGTTAATTAACTAACACGTATACTAACCAAATGGGTCACAATTTGCTACATTTTCGGATAACGCAGAGAATAATTATATATATATAATGTTATAATGATGTACAAAAATAACTTATTACCAATTTGGTTGCCATTTTGGAAGCCATCTTGAGCAATTTGTTCTATAAACACCGTAGTGTGACACATTTAAGATAGACCAATACAATACACACCTTTCAATTCAAAGATAGTTACAATATTACTAGAAAAAATTGTCCAAACCCGAAAAGTTAATTTTTGCCGATATTTATGTCAAGTTTTTGTGAGAAAAGTCCAATATTTTTGGTGATGTCAGTGATGACAACAGTAACAATTAACCATGGTGCAGCAGACATGTTAGTATTCAATGTATAGAAGGCATAATAGCCAATTGTGTACATCAACCACAACTTGTAAGCGATTGCAGGACACCCTAGAGCAATATTTACCATTTTCCATATTTTGGCGGCCATTTTGGCAACCATTTTGAGCCAAAGTAAGAATTTTGGTTTCACTTAGTTGGAATATTCATAGGTAATAGTATGCCTCACTTAATTGCAACCTTCTGTTCATTTCTTGTTGAAATATGACTAGAATCCCAGTTGTGATTTTTTGTGAAACTTTATACCGCGTTCTGTAAAATCGAGTTTTTGAGGGATCACAAGTGGATAGGACCCCAATAATTGCATATTTAATTGCTTCAATGGTTAGTTAATATACAAAATAAAGTCATATTACTCAACCAGTTCCAAACAGCATGAACTGATCTAGAAGATATTTGTGAAAAAATGTCATATTTTCAACTTCCGGCGGCCATTTTGGTGGCCATCTTGGGTGATGAGTTTCAATTTTGGCCCAAAATAGTGTCATTATGTCTTAGCTTCATGAAAATATATACAATTTACTAGATTAGTCATGTGAATTTGCAACAAAAACCAAGTAACTGGTTTTACGTCTGGGAAAAATTGGGGGGGGTATACTTTTTAGGGCGCTAAACAAAAATTGCTCAAGGCTAACAGATGGCCAGCCGATAAAATCTTGATGTCGGATACCTGAATTTACAAAGTCCGCAGAGAAAAAAACTTTATACGCCAAAACACACATCCGTGACCTGGCGGCCGGACTATATCACTGTGTACATATATGACACCGATGCAGTTCGTATCACGAGCGATTTTATGTTGCAGTATAGGTGCGGGTGTCATGCTTTTTCTTGTATATAGATTTTGAGACTATCTCGGCACGAACATTAATTCTCATACAAATGGCAGATATGTTGCAGATAACGGTAGCTGTCACTTTGATACCGCAAGAAAGCGTTATTTGTCAATTGATAATTTAGGCGAAACTCGCATGAAAAGTCATCAATTAATTATGTTTAAAAAATTACCGAAAATAGAACAGTGTATAAATCTAATTAAATTGGTCTATTATAAAGAGTATGGACATATGTGCATTATATACGACGTAACTGTTGTCAATAAGTCACTTGGCCATTGCGATTGACCCCCTCCCATGGAGCCTGACGCCTGCATGCATATTACTATAGACGAGCATCATTTTTATCACGCAACAACTCAATTATTGAAAACTCCCCACCAATGTCATCATTTCACGATTCATCTGTGCCCCTCCTGTCTTCTACTTTATCACCCCTCTCTCCCTCTCTCTCTCTCTCTCTCTCTCTCTCTCTCTCTCTCTCTCTCTCTCTCTCTCTCTCTCTCTCTCTCTCTCTCTCTCTCTCTCTCTCTCCCTGCCTCTTGCTATCCCTAACACTATCTTCTCCAAGTTTCCATCCCTAACTCAAACTTAGTTATATATCTCCATTTCTCCTAAAAACATTATTACAATCCTTTTCCGTCTGATCGATAGCCCTCCCTTACTTATTGGGGAAGGGGCGTGCCGCCAAAGAGGAGAAGACTTCATATAAGCCCTCGGGCTTGTTGTCTGTTCCTCATTTCCATACATTATCTCTTCTATTTTGCATATTTGTATCATCTGTATATTATGTTATGTTGGATTTGGAAATAAAAATACGTTTACACTAATAAGTCACTTCGGAAAATTCGGATTAAACACAAGCCATGTGTACGGGAGTACATGTATCAGAATATTATATACAATGTAGAAATACGATAACTGTACTGCAGTAATCGATTTGGGTTTACGGCATTAATCGATTTGGGTGTACGGCAACATTTGAACACAAATCCAGGCCATGTACAAATCCAGGCCATATACAAATCCAGGCCATGTACAAATCCAGAAATGGATCCTCGTATCTCGCGAGAGGAGAAAATCCTACGCTACTCAGAACAGTTGACTATTGCGTTTATTATATGTTCTATATATACCAGTTTGTTACGTCATACAGACCACAGTGAAACACACGGTTAGACATAATACGTTCTTAAATCTGCAACATCACCAGCCATTTCTGTTAAATAACGCGCACGGATACCGAATGACGCAAAAGATGTGACGTCATGACGCAGTTCTCAAAGTTGGATAACAACTTGAGAGTAAGATAAAATGTTCGGTCTTCTGGGAGTGGGGATATGATTCATATTTTGACGTAAAAGTTGATGAAAATATAATAAATAGACAATAGTTAACTCTTCTGAGTAGCGTACGGGTTTTCTCCTCGACTGAGATGCAGAGGATTATTTTTACGAGGGCTAGCCGAGTGAAAATATTCCTCGCATCTCACTAGAAGAGAAAACCCGTATGCTATTCAAAAAAGTTAACTGCTGTGTGTATTATATCGTCTATACCAGTTTGTTACGACACATGCCATAATGCAACACATGGTTAGACCCAACACGTTCCTAAGATACAACATCGCCAGCTTTTTCTGTCAATTAACGCGGAATGTACGAGTGACGCAAACAAATATTACGTCATGACATAGTTCTGAAAGTAGGATAATATAACATCATGAGAGTGGAATAACATGTTCGGTCTTCTGAGAGTGGGGATACGATTTATTTTTTGACGTAAAGAGTTGATGAACATATAATAAATGGAGATATTACCGCATTCTGTTTCACAGCTAGTACATGCCGTCATCGCTGTCGATTTTTAAATGGATTAATGTTAATCAGATTCTTTATTTGATCAGACTAAACCGCATGCAATAGGCATATATCGCTGTACATGTGTATTAGATATATATAAGTACTGGAAAGTGACCCGACTTAGTACGGGCTTTGACCTTGAATTGTCCATTTTGAAGGTCAAGTTCAAGTGGGGTCACGATTTGACCAGTCCAAAACACTGACCGGACAAAGGTACCCGACAAACGTGCCCGTCGAAATCCATCCGGTTTTACCCGATTTGACCTTGAATTGATCATTTTGAAGGTCAAGGTCAGATCGGGGTCACGACTCGACCCGTCCAAAACACTCAGTGGACAAAAGTAACCCTATGTATAAAATTTCGTCGAAATCCCATCAAAATTGGCGATTTGACCTTGAATTGACCCGATTTCAAGGTCAAGGTCACGTCGCACGGGAAAATGAATATGCTTATGAGTCTGCCCATACGAAAGTACCCCCACATACCAAGTTTCATCGAAATCCCGTGATATTCGGGCGTTTGACCTTGAAATTACCCGATTTCAAGGTCACGTCGCACGGGCAAATTAATAGGCCCATGTCACTCCCCGGCCGAAAATATCCCCACATACCAAGTTTCATCGAAATCGGCTTGGCCGTTTTCGAGTCTTTTTCGAGTCCATCGATTACAGACAGACACACACACTGATCTTCCAAAATATATAATAGACTAGCCGATAAGCCCGACGTTGTCCGGGCTATTCAAAAACAAAATTTCAAGTCGATAGCTCTACCCGTTTCCGAGATCTGGTCTGCGCATGCGCGAAGCTGGCGTCGCACGGACTCGGCGACCCGATAAAATTCGTATCCGGGGCAAGATACATTCACATAGCAAATTTCAAGTCGATAGCTCCACCCGTTTCCGAGATCTCGTCTGCGCATGCGCGAAGCTGGTGTCGCACGGGCTCGGCGACCCGATAAAATTCGTATCCGGGGCAAGATACATTCACATAGCAAATTTCAAGTCGATAGCTCCACCCGTTTCGGAGATCTCGTCTGCGCATGCGCGAAGCGGGCGCCGCACGGGCTCGCCAATACGACAACGTTCACCGCCTGGTCAAACTACACACACGTACCAAGTTTCGTCCCGATCGGTCGAGAATCGTAGATTTGTATTAATGACAGACAGACAGACAGACAGACAGACAAACAAACATACAGACAGAGGTCTTCAAAATAGATATGAGACTAGCCGATGAGCCCGACGTTGTCCGGGCTATTCAAAAACCAAATTTCAAGTCGATAGCTCCACCCGTTTCCGAGATCTGGTCTGCGCATGCGCGAAACTGGTGTCGCACGGGCTCGGCGACCCGATAAGATTCGTATCCGGGGCAAGATACATTCACATACCAAATTTCAAGTCGATAGCTCCACCCGTTTCCGAGATCTCGTCTGCGCATGCGCGAAGCTGGTGTCGCACGGGCTCGGCGACCCGATAAAATTCGCATCCGGGGCAAGATACATTCACATAGCAAATTTCAAGTCGATAGCTCCACCCGTTTCCGAGATCTCGTCTGCGCATGCGCGAAGCGGGCGCCGCACGGGCTCGCCAATACGACAACGACGACCGCCTGGTCAAACTACACACACGTACCAAGTTTCGTCCCGATCGGTCGAGAATCGTAGATTTGTATTAATGACAGACAGACAGACAGACAGACAGACAGACAAACATACAGACAGAGGTCTTCAAAATATATATGAGACTAGCCGATGAGCCCGACGTTGTCCGGGCTATTCAAAAACCAAATTTCAAGTCGATAGCTCCACCCGTTTCCGAGATCTGGTCTGCGCATGCGCGAAACTGGTGTCGCACGGGCTCGGCGACCCGATAAGATTCGTATCCGGGGCAAGATACATTCACATACCAAATTTCAAGTCGATAGCTCCACCCGTTTCCGAGATCTCGTCTGCGCATGCGCGAAGCTGGTGTCGCACGGGCTCGGCGACCCGATAAAATTCGCATCCGGGGCAAGATACATTCACATAGCAAATTTCAAGTCGATAGCTCCACCCGTTTCCGAGATCTCGTCTGCGCATGCGCGAAGCGGGCGCCGCACGGGCTCGCCAATACGACAACGACGACCGCCTGGTCAAACTACACACACGTACCAAGTTTCGTCCCGGTCGGTCGAGAATCGTAGATTTGTATTAATGACAGACAGACAGACAGACAGACAAACAAACATACAGACAGAGGTCTTCAAAATATATATGAGATTATAGCTACCAATGAGATTTTCCAGACCTCTACACAACACTTATAAAAAATATAAACAGTCATCCCCTAATTTCGTGTTCACAATTCTAGTCAATAGATGCACCAAAGGATATATTATAATCACAGTGTTGTTTCCAGTCAGGCATAATATACACAACATAAATGAGATGTATTGTCAAATTTAAATGCATTTACACTTTTTTGGGACAGTACTTGCACAAATTGTACACAGAACTGTTCTATACTCACAGATTGGTCCCCAACCGGACAAATCACCACTTTGAAACACATTCAGGCACAGGGTTAACATTTGGAAATAAACCTGATGCCTAAACTTGTGTTGTCCATATCTCATGAGACATCAGTGGATACATTGTGAACCAATAATTCATTGGAATTTTTCATTGACGAAGCTTGCACTAAATTACTGCAAGCTGGTTCAGTATCGAACAAATGGCGTCAGAACATTTAATATGTGTGACCCCAAATTGTTCATAAAATTGTGATCCTTTTTATATCATGTTTCCACCTCCAATTTATAATTAGCTCAATTTGACGAATTCAAGTTTGAGCTATTGCCATGGGTTGGCATCCGTCGTCCGTGCGTACGCAGATCTGTCAAAAATTCCATTCAACGTACACTACAGGCATCTGATCGTCACAAAACTGCATGTGGAACTTACGATTGACGTCGAGGTGAGAATTATTGATTTTTTCCCGAATAACGTTAAAAACAACAACAAGACCACCAGCATTCCAATCTCCGGATTGACCTCCAGTATATATTATCTAAAACATTCCGACTTTTCGCATTCCTTATCTCTCCATTGACCGTGATGTATGACCTTATACCAAATTGAGCTCCATTGTCTTTGACACTTTCATTTGTGACTCAAACATTTTGTCAGCTTCCACCGCCCTGTCTGAGCTATAGATTTCAGTTTGGAGATGGCACTGGCAGACGAATTACAATACATCTTCATGATATAAATGCAATAAAACCTTATTCCAAAGATGACCTACATCTTAATACAGGATCGTGCCATGACAGATTCCACCTGACAGCTTGTCAGCGTCTAACTATCAATAAACTCAGATATCCGATTGCTTCATCATCTGGGCAGTAAACATCACCGCCACAAGGATCCTAAAGCTGATTACACAAAGATATCTGCGTCCTCTCGTCCTACACATAACTTGTGGAAACCTATATCTCATTTCCGATAGGACAATGCGACATTATAAGTCTTCACGTTTCATCTGATAATATCTGAATATATCATCCTAAACGGTCCAAATGTTATTGTTCAAGAATCAAGGACACATATCAAATGATGATCTGCCCTTTTAAAATTGAATCAATTCTATGATGTCCGTGGGCCTTACTGACGTAGCTAGTGTTAGCGGAATAAAGAAGCTTCGGAAAAAAAATAATCATATCTAAAGCCGATTATAGGGGTGCTACGTACTCCAAGTTTGGAGTTTGGGATGATACCCGGGAAGATTTGAAAGGGCCGTCGGCCCTCTCCTACAACCCACTTTTGAATGCTGTAATTCCGCTGAAGAGCGTGTGTAGGGTTTGCGAGTTTGTAAGTAGATTGATATATACCCATGCACAGTAGGTGTGTGCCTACTGTGCATGGGGTGGATGCCACCGAAGCAAGAAGCAAAGCCCCACCACATTCCGAACCAGGACCGGCGGAGAAGACTTACCTTGATTTCTGTGTGAGTTTTGTGCGTTGGTGTATATACCATTTTGGGTTGTGAATAGTTGTAATTTATTGTCCTATTTAGTGCTTGCATGAACTCCAGTTGCCGTAGTCTGTTGTATTCCGGGCTTGTACTACGGGCTCAATACTATAGGAAGAGGGTGCAATGCCAGCCAGTTGACTTAATGTCGGTCGGGGCTCCTCAACTATTGATGGTGCAATGCCCGCCTTCCACTCCTGTGCGAGTGTCAGAACCCGTTGACCTGGTTGTGTGGTGCGGTGCTACGTACTCTCGTGTTTGTCCTGAATATATATAACTGGTGGTCACCTGTATCTAATTTACAATAGGATGATATGTCATTATAATATTTCACAGCTGATCAGATCATAAATGGATTGTATGCTCTGAGTATTGGATAGTTCACCTTAACGAATGTCTTCAGAATTAAGAAGGGTGTGTTAGTCTTGAGAGAGTTAGTAACTCCCAATCAAGACTAACACCACCCTTCTTATTCTAAAGGCACGAGTGAGATGATCTATCCATTATAGACGATTCATGATTATATGATTCACGATTATATTTGATTAATTATGCCTGACTGTTACTAAATTCGCTATGCCATATTTCCAAAAAATAACTCTGAATATATTACCTCAGCCAACATGATGAGGAATCGTTTGAAAGTATATTTTCGAGTATTTCTTAGACCTTTGTGAAGACATCAAGAAATAAGTTTTGGCTACAGTTTAACTTTTGGTGGATCAAGAACGCGATGAGGTAAATTAAGGGCATTACTGAGTTGGTAATGTATATATACAGATTTTAAAAACAGTTTAGCTGAATCGTGGTTCAAAGTCTGAACATTTCCGTATTATTAAAGGAAAATTGTTGGAACACCTGATTATTCTCCATTTATCGAAATTGCTTGTTGAACCGCTTCGTTCGAAGTTTCATTAGAAATTAGTTAGATTTGTTTCCACCCAACCTCCCCCATTTCCCAAGAAGAATATCAATTGCAACAATTTCATGTAGTCGCGCTTGCGTTGTATTATTAAGAAATCAACCAATAATAATTCGAGCGTCTGTACAACTCGCGCCTAATTGTCTGTTGTTGAATGCTCGAATGTTTGTTAATTGATTTATTGGTAAGACAGCACAAGCGCAGTGTCTTAGCCATTAAGAGCGACATGTATAGCAAAAAAACTTATGGTCTGTATCGACGAGTAAAACAAAAAATCAAAGAGGAAAAAAACGAATCCTGGAAAAAAGTAACAACCAGCTTAAATGACCAAAAACATGGATAGGAACTTCTGGCAAACATTCAAAACACTCACGGGCCAAGGAACAACACATCATCAGAAAATTCAAAATCTCTAACTGACCAAAATGGCAAAAATATCTGAAAAAGACCACTAAAAAGCAGAGAGTCTACGCAAAATCCACACCACCCATATTTAACAACCGTTTTAAACGTTACGTCAACGATTATATCGATGACAACTCCGAACTCTTCGCACCACTACTAAAAGACAAAGTCGAACCGGGTGACAAAAATCCCCTAATGGCCGAAATCGATTTACAAGAGGTGAGAAGGAATCTGAGCCGTGGCAAACAAAGCACCTGCGACGATGATTTCACGTACGGCGTAATCAGACAATCGCCGAACGAGCTAGTCATAAGACTCACGAGTCTATATAACCAATGCCTGAGACTTGGTTACTTTCCCAAAACATGGAAAACATACAATCGGGACTATATATGATTCCTAAACCCGGGAAAGATCATACAATCCCAACCAATTACAGGCCTATCAGCTTACTAAAATGCACTGAAAAACTTTTCGAAAGAATCATTAGCAGCCGTATAAAGACTCACCTAGAGAGCATTAATTGTTTCAACAAATATCAAAGGGCTTATAGAAGTGGAAAAGATGGCATAGAACACGTATATAGACTAACGGAAGACATCAGAACAGCAATGAGTCGAGGCTGGGAAACGGGAGCCATATTCCTCGATGTAGAAAAAGCTTTCAACTCTGTATGGCACACTGGTTCTTAGATACAAACTCAGAACACATTCTTAACCCTTTACCCAACAGAAGGGCCCTGTGCCAATGCATTCTCTTATATATGCGAGTCGACCATAGGTCGCCTCGCATATATAAGAGAATGCATTGGCTTAACACATTTAAAATTATAAAATTGTTAAAGAATGTAAGAAAAAATGGTAAAAAGTGTTTAAAAAAGATTTTTTTAGGCCAATGCATTCTCTTATATATGCGAGGCGACCTATGGTCGACTTGCATATATAAGAGAATGCATTGGCACAGGGCATAACTATAACCATCACAATGTGGTCAATGAGCCGGTTCCAATGATATCCATATTTGTATGGTTTTATTGAGACAGACCCAAGATATTTTAGGCTGTTGAAGCTTTATTTGGCCGGTTTTGGCCGGTTTGTTGGGTAAAGGGTTAACACACAGGAACATCGCCGTAAGATTAAATGACGATATCTCCGAAAAAGTCAATCTTATGGCTGGCACGCCCACCCCAGCGGTCAGTATTAAGCTCTCTCCTTTTTTAGTATACGTCAACGATATCCCAATAGACCCAACACAATGCGTACAAGCATCACAATTTGTAGATGATATAGGCTTATGGACACTAGCAAAAAATGACAAACTGATCGAAATTAGACTGCAAAAACAACTTACAGAACTAGCAAAATGGTGTTCCAAATGGAGAATAAAATTTAATCCAAAGAAATCACAGTACTCAGAAAAGCCCTTTTCGAAATACGCCCACCCCCATTCGGGCCCTCCATTTATCTGCAGAAATCCCATACATCAAACAAAGGCTCCAAGAACTCGCTGACCTGACATTAACCTCAATATGTAACTCCAGTCTCATGCAAGAACTCAATCTGATGAAAATCATCCTCAGCAAACGCTAATTACTTGACACGCGAGGTCGATTTAGCTACGCGAAACTAACACAAAGTACATTTCAGATAAATCTTTCCAGTAATCTAAATCACATTTCAGCGCCCCAACAGGTAATATTATGTTTCAAAGGGCTCTAGATGCGTACTGATCTATGCAGGCAAACACATGCAGTGGAATGGCCACGTCCCCTGTAACAAAACATGTTCTCAATAACTTTACTCACCACCCAAGGCAAACAATCTAAACCACTAACAAAAATGGAAACCACGAAACATCGATCGAACAACGCGAATCTATACTCGGCCGAATTCGCCGAAAATTTGTCTAACAAGAAAACATTCATTTACAGAAACTAGCGCTCGTATTTAACACATTCCACTCACCGACAACAAACACCAAGCAGGACCCGGTGTTAAACCGACCCAGCACTAGCTTGGGGTGGGTGCAAGGAACTTCAGACCCACAAGTGGTCACCAGCTCTCATCGAGTTGAGAAGTGCACATACCAACATATGTTCGGCCAGCTTGCCGCTCTGGCCTTTCTTCGGGCGTCGTGACGGCTCAAGAACACACTGTCACTGTCCAATATGTATATATAAAAATTTTATCAAAAATAAAGAAAATACCAAAAAAACAAAAACAATCTATTGAATGTATATTATGTGCATATCTCTCTTATTTATACCATTCACATATATTGTCAGCTATTAAAGTCTACCAAATACTGTTTATACCATTATTTTGTAAATACTTGCTTCCATCTACGCCCGTGTCCGGATGAGGATTGGTGGAAAAGACAAATCGAAACAACACGTTACAGCTAATGCAAAAGCCGCCCATTAGGCCTGGAACGCTCTTTACAGCACCCATCACACTACATCATCACCTGAAATAAAATAACAAACATGAGCATACAGAACATTCAAATTTAATAATTATCAAAACAGACACACAAACACCTTGCTAGTAGAGTGACATACCGTTGACAAACGATCTAAACTTACTGATTTATTTTAGTTATTCTATCAAAGCTACATAGTATGACCATAAATTGTGGACGCATATATGTATGATTTGGCGGCAGCACGCACGCCTTTATGCCGAGGAAGTCCTTGACTATTCAGAATGCCTGTTTGCAGGGTATTCGGACATAACTAACACAACTAACACCACATTAACCCTGTAACACGGGCCCCGTTCCTAATTTCAGCGCACCACACGACTCGCTCAGCAACTATACACACATATTAAAGGGACACATCGGGACACCCAACACCCCTTATTAAAGCTCGTGGGCTCTTCCCCATACAACAATTCAATTCAACTTTTGCCGCGTTCGGACATGACGATTCTCTATGTTCAGATATCATCAAAACAACTAATCATGGGGTGAAGGAGAAGATCACTCGATCTTTTCGACCATTCCGGGCGCTTCGCGCCATACCACTCTCCTCTGTGTCGTCTAACCGGTCCAAATGTGTATATCAAGAACCAAACAAGCATATCAAATGATGATGTATTATTTGCTCTTCAATGTCAACCTTGGTTTGTTCATTGATCCTGCTGTAGTTGTGTGTTGGTGGGCCAAACTGATTTATTGGTGGGCCATATTTTAAAAGTCGATATCTGCGACTTTATTTCATTGAAATCGATTATTTAAAATACAAAAACTTAAGCGACATTGAAATAAGATAATGGTGACAACCAGAACAGCCATGTACACTAGACCACCGCATTGCAAGCCTTTAGAACTTTTCCAACTGCATTACCGTGAATAATATTCAGATGCCCCTGCTTTTCTGTCACAGCGTTTGACAAAGTATTATATAAATCTGTGATTTATTTTAGTGATGAATTGGGTGTTGATTCTCTTGTCTTGTCTTGAGGTGAGTTATAGTCAAAGTTGATGGACTACAGTTATATACAGTAGGCACAGAACCATCTGTGTATTGCGTGGACCCGCTCCATTATAGTATCGCTTTAGATAACGATCGGCACCGTGAACGATAACTGTATCATGTGATATTTTTTGTTGTCTATATAGTATCACATGTACCGGAACAATTCACATCCACCCATAGATGCATAACAGGAACCCTGTTGATGGTAATCAATTAATTTGTTCGTGTATATGATCAGATAAACGAAGACATGTAAAACATCTGAACGCATGCAGTTGTTTATAGATACTTTATTTAAAGCAAGAAGTCGCACATCGGGTGCGGGCATACCCACAAGCTAACCAACTCTAGAATGAAAAATTTAAACGACGTCAGTTGTACACCCTTTTGATATCAGTCATAATTGCGAACCTACAATGTCTCCAAACTAAATTTCGTTCAAATCCGAAAACCCATGGTTAAGATATCTGCGCTGACATACAAACAGCCAAAGATTTCCAGATAAAGCATAACTCTATCGAACGAAGTTTGTAACAAAAGTCATTGTGTACTCTTTTGAAAGCGCTCGCAATTGCGAACCACCATCCAAAATTTCATTGAGATCCGATTATCCATGACTGAGATATCTGCGTTTACTGACAAAAACGGAGATAAACCAAATATACAAAGAAAGATAACGCTATAGAATGGAAAACGCGAATGACGTCATTAGCCCCTCGAGCGAAAGTAGTCACGTGGGCGGTTAACATCCATACCAAATTTCATTCATATCTGATTATCCAGGGCTGAGATATACCGAAGGACAGACGGACAAAGTCAATCAAGTTTTCTAAGAAAAGTGGGAGAATAACCAGGGAACATGCCCTTGCTTGGTGAGAGTTCAACAACTAGCGCACATATTAGGGAATATATATGGAAATTACCCCAATTTCTATTGATGCCTCTTATGAATGCTGACACAGCACCGTTAATCTGGCCGACTGTGCGCCCGCATCACGATACTCCGCACCTCTCCATCCGAGCGAAAGAAGCAATTTGCTAGATTTGTCATCTTTGATTAGATACTTTGATGTCATAAGATATGAGCAATGCGAGTAGATGAGGCTTGCTAGATATAATGTTATAGTTAGTCAGTGTTTTGCGTACCGACATTGATTTCACTTATCTATCCAATCAGATATGTGATCCGGTCATTGATCTGACAACCAATAACACAAAAACAAAACATTCAACACAAACAAAAACAAGGCATACGTCTTCCGAAAAGTACATAATGACATTGCCAGAACCCCAACGAACTGGCAACATAGAACAGTGCCAGATCTGTTTAGAGTTGACTCGAAAGAACACGATAGTCGAGCCACAGACCATATGGTAACGCAAACTTCAATACGTATTTCGCAACACTTTTGGGATCAATTTGCTCCCAACCAGAGACTACGTGTGGCTACATATGTCGTCCATCCAAGATAAATAATGGAAATGCAACTATATCCAATGTGTATGTTAACCATCCCTATACTCAATACTAATTTATGAGTAGTTACCCCATAGCAAATGTTCTATAATAAGTTCAACTGCAGAATTTGTTATCTGAACATTTCCCTCAAATGGTTAAGAATCCTTCTGCACTTATACTATCAGTTTTATGTCTGCCGATTGATTGATTGAAAGTTTAACGTCGTTTAGCCGTTAGACCATATCACGACCAATAACAGAATCAGGTATCCAAAAAGATCATAGCGAAGCAACTGTGTAGATAGCCAGACAGTGGATTAGATTAAAACAATGAGCTATGTACAAATAAAAGTACCCAAGGGAAAATTATTAGCTTGGTGTCAGGATATAAATTCAAGAACAGACTAGTGTGCAAGCATAATATAAGACGCAAATATGTTTACAAAAATATATATAATGGCAAATAAATAAAATTAAATTACCAACGTTGTACATCGAAATATGTAAAGTAGTTTCTAAAATCAGATTTTGCATTAACGAGGTATTTATAATATTTGATGACTCGCGCATGAACCTTAACCAATGCGTCAAGCTAACGGTCGGGTAGGTGAGACAGAATGTCATCGTTCAACCAACCGACAGCTTCAGTCCACAAATACTGTTCTTTAACCCTTTCAGTGCCAAGTCCGATTTTTGTATCAACCCATATTTTCTTGATCATTTTTCAAATTTATTGATTATAATAATGTGATACATTGATGGAAAGAGCTCTAAGAGCTCTTTCCATCAATGTATCACTTTATTATAATCAATAAATCCATCAATGTATCACATTATTATAATCAATAAATTTGAAAAATGATCAAGACAATATGGGTTGATACAAAAATCGGACTTGGCACTGAAAGGGTTAAGAGTTAATCGTGTCTCATCAAGCATCTGGTCAAACTGTAAGCTCAAAGATCTACCTCTCTTTCTGAGATTTGAAACGTTGGAGAGACTTTGATGAGTTTTGTTTCGAAGCAACAGCCGATTTGTTTCCTGGAACAATAGGATCAACTTGCATAGATTGTTTCGGAGGAAATGTCTCAACGACAGAAGCAGTATCCATTATTTGCGCTACAGGCTCTGGAACAAGAATAATATCAGTCGCCTCAACTTGTGTTGCTAGTGATATAATGACGAGTTTGGTTTGACTCTGTGTCTTAATGCTGGCATCAACACACGATTGCTGAGTATGTGACTTGTGGAATGGATGGTCGAGGACCAACTATTTTCTTAGTAACTATATATTACGATGCTTCTCAGCTTTACATCGTTGAATCTTAAATCCATAGTCCCAAATGGGACATGAACGATCCATTGCAGTATGTGAACCATGACAGTGAATTTTTTTTTAAGATTCGTACAATACTTATGATCATGACCAGAAATAGAAACATATAAGGCACATATGGTTTCTTTACTTTTACAATGGTCATGGCCATACCCCTGATATTTAAAACATCGCAATGGCTTGGAACGCATGTGCTTAAGTCCATGATGTTCATGTATCCAACATTCAATGTCGGTGGATGGTCGCACCGATTGAAGGTAAGAAAATAACTACTCAAAATAACTTTTCGTCCTTCATCTGTCTTTGTAAATCTACGGAGTTCTATAACTCCTTGTGGTGTTAATTCGGCAATTATCTCTGACTCAGAAGAATCAGATACACGATGAGTTCTCAACACAGCTCTGATAATGTCCAATGTGAGGAGAGAGCGTCAGCTTGAATGATTTTTTGAACATTCGATCAGAAGAGAGCCACTTAGTGGCCAAGTCCTGATCGGTTTGACAGATTTCAATTGCCCGGTTATGCTTTGTAGCGTTTTATAAATCACAAATACAGAAGGTTTCTTGACATTTGGATCAAAACCAAATACTGTGGATAGACTTCAGCATAAGTGGAACTTTGCAGTTGCTCAATCGACACCTAGTGCAGGAGCCGCTAGTCCCACTACCCTTCGAATTATGGTCGGGCCAAAGACTGGTACTTCGCTGGAGCGGTGGCCCGTTTAGCCACTGCATATGGCAGCCTAACGGTACTTTCCCACAACGAGACAGGCGTGAAGATTACAAGACTGAAACATTTAATAGTCATGAAGACGAAATGCAAAGAGACATGACAGAAACATACATGGAAACAGAACACACAACTAGACACCAGAAACAAAATAGAAACATGGCAGAAATGTAATCTGAAACACTGCGGAGAGGCGTGACCAGCCGATGATTGAACCGGGTCAACTCAAACAACTGTCTTGAAGAGATGTAGGACAAAAGAGGACCACGAGCTAAGCCGTTTCCGCAGGTCGATGCCTCATATGATACGGTCGCCCTACATGATTTCTACACTACACCTCGTGGGATGCACCCAACGGAAAACAGGGTTCCACATTAGGGGATGCTTGCCCCTTGCAGTGGGGCGGTTGCCCCGTTCTACCCGGGCCCACATGGAGATTCTGTCTGTTGTATGGTTATAAATTGTGAACATCCCTCCAGATGAATAATAGACCATGCCGATGTATACTTTAATAAATGAATGGGAAAATAGTATAGAATGGGTTAAGATGGCGCTGATGTGACTACTTTTAATGTGTCCATACCCAAATCTCAAGTCAATACAGCTGGATACTCAAAAGACCTGATACCACTGAACAGCAGTATATAGTAAACAAGTCATTTTTTAACTATGTATGCTACTTCAATTAATGAATCAGAAATAGTTGACATGTTTTTGACAGAAACATATTTTTTTAAACTAAACTAATCTAGGTAAAGTTACTTGACGGTTTACGCTCCATAATACTCCTAATAATATTCCGATTTTGAATGTTTCCCAGTATCTAAATAAATACTTGAACTACGTTACCTTTCTATGCTCATAATATGTCCAAGAAAGACGCATTGAAATAATAAAAAATGTAACTTTTTAAATACAAATTTAACTTC
The DNA here is from genome assembly GCA_032622095.1 of Siphonodentalium dalli. Classification (NCBI taxonomy): domain Eukaryota; kingdom Metazoa; phylum Mollusca; class Scaphopoda; order Gadilida; family Siphonodentaliidae; genus Siphonodentalium; species Siphonodentalium dalli. Next base: position 149,935,748 of record CP136062.1, read on the forward strand.
TGTGCGAAAAATTTAAGACAGCTGGAAAATGGCTGTGACATGGGAGATATTTTTCAGAGCATATGAAGTCGTATATCAATATTTCTTGCATTTGTCGTCCTATCTTATACCTCCTTCCAAATTACGTTGACCGAATTTGGAAGCCCCAATGAGCCGTGTCCGTTTATGTTGAAACCTTATAAAGTTAGAAAAAAACTGAAAGATGATGGTGTTGTCTAGTAGACCTACGATCATTGGTTTGTTCAAGTAGATTAATTTCGGTAAGAATTTTTTTTATTGGAAACTAGGAAATGTCATTTTTATAAAGATGTCTGCCACATTGCACTAATGGTATCTTTTCTGACAAAATAAACCAATGCTTACACTAGCTATACGTGTTCTAGCATTTTAACCCTTTACCCAACAAACCGGCCAAAACCGGCCAAATAAAGCTTCAACAGCCTAAAATATCTTCGGTCTGTCTCAATAGAACCATACAAATATGGATATCATTGGAACCGGTTCACTGACCACATTGTGATGGTTACAGTTATGCCCTGTGCCAATGCATACTCTTATATATGCGAGTCGACCATATGTCGCCTCGCATATATAAGAGAATGCATTGGCCTAAAAAAATCTTTTTTACCATTTTTTCTTACATTCTTTAACAATTTTATAATGTTTAATGTGTTAAGCCAATGCATTCTCTTATATATGCGAGGCGGCCTATGGTCGACTCGCATATATAAGAGAATGCATTGGCACAGGGCCGTTTTGTTGGGTAAAGGGTTAATGAATCATCTAGTTTGAAGATGTAATTTTGTTTATGGAAGAGTTAGTTGTTGAAACATTTGCCATGACTACCAGTGCTCAGCTAAGTCATCTCTATGCTACCTCAATTGCCGATATATCGCCTTATCATTTCCTTTGTGCAGAGTTTGTTAACGGCCATCTTTGATTTTACTGTTTGCTGATCGTCACAAACTTCATATCGATCTTCGAGGACGATCTCTAGATGGGAGCCATCGAATTGTTCTGATATACGATAAAAATTAAACGTGTCCGCCAGCAGCCCTCTTCGATTTAACATTTGAAGCCATTGGTACATCCTGCAACACACATTTATTGGACAAATGTTTTTAAATTTTAAAGGTAGGTTTATGATTGCCTCTAGATGGGAGCCATTGAATTTGAACGATTTTCGATGAAAAATATGACTACCATCTAGAATTTTACTCTTTGCATGATTAAATCAACCCTGGGTTTTTCATACAGAGACATGTTTGAAATGAAAACAGTTTCATCTATACACAATACATTCCCTTCACTAAAACGTTTAGACTGTCCTTATGATGTACCATTCCATTGACAAATCAGCATAATATTAACACATCTCTAGTTTTAGCTAAAGTGTCATTGACATTTTTATTTGTAATGCACAAAGGTGGCCTTTTAATGGTGTATGCACAAGTAACTATTTTCACTTCCAATGGTTCCATCAGCCAAATATGGTTCCTCTCCCTGGGGGAAAACTACCAACGTCATATCAAAATTTCCAGCCGTGCCGGGGGGGGGGGGGGTCGCGCACAAAAAGTCCATATATAGGGCGGGGGTGGGTGGGTCATTTGGACCCGGAAAAAATGTGTAAATGACCAAAAATGCTAATTTTTTCCTCCACTTAAAATCACTGTTTTTGTGCTCATGTAATCTGTTAATATCAACCATATGACACACTAGGCTATTTAAAACATACTAACCAGAACTAACTACCATTTAGGGGTGTATGTTTGCTGATTTATGTCAAAATTAATGTACCAGATTTCGACGTATGAAAGATATATTATATATATAAACAAATCATATAACAACCATTAAAACACAAGAACAAACATTTATAATATGCATATCCAAGATAGCCTTTCAATCGGATGTCAAAGTGTATGTTATAGCTATATATATATACACATGTGTATCCCTTTAAGGGTTTGAACAAAATATAAAGCTGAGTTTATATTGATGAATTATGTGATGAATTTTGCAATTACATTTGACAAATTTGTTTACTGTTATAACATAATTATATGCTCAGACACGATCAGTCGACAATGCTTGCATATAAGCATAATTATGAAATGATTACCATCTTCTGTTCTTAATCCACATTATGGATATTATTTGTTATCAAGATAAACTTGATGATACAAAAAAAAATAACAATTCCACTATATTCCACTGATTTAAAACTATAAAACAAAATAACTCATACAAAAAGTTCATACTATTTGGATAACAATATGAAAGCTTAGCCTTTTGTGATATTAATTCAACCACAGTTATTATTCACAAGTCTAAGCAGTTACGTACTGTACAGATACATGTAGTAAGGTAGTATATCTGGAGTTCCAGTTATTTGACTGCCAATACATATGGTGTTGTAATTATTAGTTGCTTGTTCATTATTGGTTGCTTTGATATTCAATTTAGGATATAGCAGGATAGAGCAATGTAACTATAAAAGTAGCTTTTGGTATTAAAGTCTCAACTTATTCCATATGCAACATAAATCTAGAATATAATCATGACTAATATGAACTTTGTTCTTGTAACTAATTATAAATCATACTAACCTGGATCAAACTGCACAGGTAATCTATGCAACTCTCTTCATGCGAACTTTCTCAGAGTCACATATCTCAACTGGACAGTCTGATCCAGGATGCTTGTTCTTATGATGGGTTTCCATGTGATACGTCCAGTAAACCACAGTGCACAGGGGGCACCCACATGTATACGGACGGTTTGTACACGGTGACCGTGGCTTGGATATCTCCGCTGGCTTTAAACTAAACTTTATACTCTGATAATAAGTTAATAATACTACCAATTCTTCACTAATATTGGTATATGTCAATCTGCACACCAACATGACATACATACATGTATTTAGACTGTGAGCTGCTGTGAGTGTGACTTTCATTGGGTCCCATCATACCCATGTGCAGATATATATCACAGAAATAGGGGAGATGAAATTTGTTCTACCCCTATTACTACAGTATTACTATTGGGCTTTGGCTCAAAAATATCTTATACTATTGTTATATAAAAGAATATGGAGTTATTGAGGATATCAGGACATGTATTACCTCATAATTATTATGTTTTATGGCATAATGCCCAATGCCCAATGCCCATTCAGCATTTCCACATTTTATACTAATAGAATTATCTCCCTTTAGAGCAGTTTAGAGGTTTATTAAAATGCTGGGAATAGTATTAAATAATAAGAAACGGAACAAATCTTTGCTAGGCTATCATTTGGTTTATATTTTATGTTTTTTTTGTAAGATTTTGGGGGTGGGTCCCAAAAATTGGGTGGAAAAAAAAGAAAAAAATTGCAGGTAGAGGGGTGGTGGGTCCCCGAGTGGGCAAAAACATGTTTTTCGCCCTATATATGTAAAAACAAATCCGCGACCCCCCCCCCCCCCCCCCTCCGGCCGTGCTAAATTTTCCGCAAAATGTGATTGAAACGCTCTTTATTTGTTCCCGTATCAGGATTCGACTAATAATGAACGCTCTTTATTGTTCTACATTGCCCTCGGAGAAAATGTTGAGACTCGATTGAGATTCTATGACTTGATAAAGTAATTCTATATCAAAGTATTTAACGCAGTTGTCGACATATTTTTAACAGTTTAAGGACAAAGTGTCCACAGGAGACTGACTTCACAATAACAACAAATATATCAACATAATTAATAAATATAACAATTTACACTAAACCTAGAGGACTGGGACAAAACGAACATAATTTGAGGCATCAAGCCGCTACGGACTTTAAAGATGCGCGGTCCGATTTGACATCAGTAGTCAAACATTCCTAAGCCATATTTGATCTTACCAGTTAAAGGGGTACTGTGCGCCATTTTCAATAAATTCCCTGTAATAACGATCCAATATCGATATTATATAGAACAATAAGTAATTTGAGTCGAAAATGTATTCTGTAAACGATCAGGTTAATAGGTTATCTTAAAATCGAAGTTAATAATTTGATATATATTTACTTTATGGTTGTAGCCATAAAATAAATTACGAATTTCCGTGTCAAATTATTTCACGGATAGTGGATAGGGCAACGCGTGGCACGCATGATTGTGTAAACAATGATATTGATACGGGGCGTTATCTCAAGCCATTCACTGACTGGTGATTGTACAATAACTTAAATGAGTATATGGGACTAGTATACATATAATATAACATTTATTTGATATATATGAATGAAAACTGTACAAAAATTACTCGACAACGACAATTTGTATTTTCGCATTCAGGCTAATCTGCCATCCATAACATTACTTTGTACTCCAAAGACTTTCAAATAATGGAAATCTGGTTTCTTTATTCTAAGACTCAGAGCCTATAGAAATCAACAACAACATTTGAGTACAGTATCCCTTTAAAAGGTACTGCAATTATCATGACTCATTTGCACAGACATCGCGAAAATCCACGAAGGCACACGCCTTAACCCGTATTTCGCGCAGTACTATTTTTTCGCTCAGTTGTGAATTCACACACCATGATGTGCGAATTAAAAACAGAAAAAATGTGTTTAGTTGTATCTGGTGATAATTTCAGTTATTATTAATCGTCACTGGAGATACATGTGCATATAAAGGACCAGCACGACGAAAATCTTTATCAGATAGAACTTAACTGCATGCATCGTAAGTTTGTTCCGAAGACAGGTGGTGATAATGTCGAACTAGTCATTCTGATATTTAAAGGGGGACTGGACTCAAATTCCCTGTTTTTGAGGGATTTGTTTACTATGAAGTAATAACATGAACTTAACCAATATGCCAAGTGTGCGTACCAATGCACATGGACATCGATCTGGAATAAAATATGTTAGTCGACCAAAACTGCAAACTTTCACTGTCTAATGAATAAACCGGAATGCAATGAATAGAACATTCGTCATCGATATATTCTCATACAATTTTCAGGCAAACGTATCAAATAAAATGTTACAGTATATGCATACTAGTACGAAAAATGTACTAATTTTAATATATTGGCCTAGTCAGCGTCTTGAGTTGACGCCCCGTATCGACAATAAATTTTTACCCGATGTGTGCCAAATGTTGTTTAATCCACTATCCATGCAATTAATTTGATTCCGTCGTTTACATGGAAATTCGTAACTTAGTGTATGGCTTAAACCGTAACAGAACATTTTTCACTAAATTATTAGGTATAGTCTACACAAAGCACAAGTTTGTTCAATTAAATAAACAATACAGACCTAAAGTTTAGTATAGTACAAGCTATGGCTTAAACAGACATTGTTCATGCATTGTTCATGCATGGGAGCTTCTAAATTATATCTACGTAATTTGGAAGGAGTATACGCTATGTTGACAAATACACGAAACACGAAACCGGCTTCCTATCCTCTGCAAAATAATTTCTATGCATGGTCACAGCCATCTGCCATCTTCAAGCTGTTTTCAAATTTCGCACAGAACGCTCGTTGTATCAGGGTTGGCATAACACATTGAGCTCTTTTCTGGTCCATGCAAATGGCTGGGTTTTTTTTGGAGACAAACATTGTGTACAAAGATGTAATTTGTATTACTTCAATGCATCCTTCTGGGACATATACTGCTCGTAAGACAGCATAACAAATATGGGAATATTGATATACCAGCTTCGTATGCTCTGAAAAATACTGTCAATTGTCAGCCATTTTCCAGCTGTTTTCAAATTTTCGCACAGAAGTAAAACAAATGCTATTTAAATATAAATGGCTGCTTTTTTTTTTGGGTACTCAAACACCGTGTTCAAAATTGTATTTTTTATTAATCCAATGCGGGTTTATTTTGGGGGGGGGGACATATAATGCTCACAGAAAGGTAGTTCAGGTGACTATGTATTGACCTATTTCGATACCGGGAACAATTGAAAAGCGAATATAGTATAGTAGGTGTATTTTGGAGCGCTAGCCAACCGCCAAGTGGCTTTAACTAGTTTTGTTGACATAACTACCACAACTCTGACCGTTTGACCATGGTGTTCCCCAAGGGGTGTGAATATGGAGACGTGCTTTCTTGCGTCTTCATTGTGGGAATATATGTGTATTTCTTAGAAGCATATCAACATCGAAAATTTTACCATGATTTATCGTTTCACATCATATGAATAACGGTGTTCAGATTGGTCGCCCGCATGTAAATACAACTGTCTATTATATATGTAATATGCAGTATACTATCATTGACATAGACCTCATAGTTGCCCCGTTATTTCAGACTGACTCATGAGTCGTACCATTTTTCGCCCAATTTTAAATTCATGGTACTGTGCTAATTCAAATTCGAGTAAGGGATCAGAATTAAGTTGAACACGAGAACAAAGATAATTAATGAGAACGCTCTTTATTGCACACCCAATGGCTTATTTGTGCGAAATACAGCAAAATACAGAAGATTTCCAAACTTTCAATAAACAATTGTGTATTGTTCTTGAACAATACAAACCGACTACGTCAACAACGTCATTGGCGACGTCAACCGTAACAGAACATTTTTCACTAAATTATTAGATATAGTCTACACAAAGCACAAGTTTGTTCAATTAAATAAACAATACAGACCTAAATTTTAGTGTAGTACAAGCTACAATCTTCAGAGTGTGCAATAAACATAGAACAACACAGTTTTGTGAACATGTTATTGCCCTCGTTTGTCGTGCCGCGAGGTAAAACTCGAACCTCCGATTCTCGTTTTACCATCGCGTTATTTAGGGGATAACAGTGTGGTGTTTTGTGATTTCGGAAAGGTACATGGCGAATATACTGTGGCAAATTTAGTTAATGGGCGACGGCGGAGCCGGAGCCCATTAACGGGTATTTGCCACAGTATATTCGCCATGTACCTTTCCGAAATCACAAAACACCACACTGTTATCCCCATTCTAATGCTCTTCGAACTTAAAAACATTATTTAGACAAACAAATGCCTCGTAATTATCAACGAAATGTGGGGCCATAGAAAACACTCAGCCAATTCACGACTTTTTATTTTAAATTTAATGCGCTAGATAAAATATAGTCCCTCAATTACCATCGCTCTTATCGTTAAAAATGCTGATAAACATGAAAAATGTCCACCTCAAATAGAAATAAATATGCACAACAATCAGTTCTTGCATGTACTTGATGTCTGTTTCAGATGTTTACCACTTACAAATTGCGGTTTCGATTTTACCGCGAACTTGATTCTTGAAGTTGAATTGAAACAATGGCAAATTGTTTACTCAATGCTATGTATTTCACGCCGTGCATGTCTGTCGCGGTTCATGTCAAGAAATTTTGGGTCAAATGATATCGAGACACGGACATTTGTGGGATATAACGGTGTGGTCTTTTGTATATGTATACAGGGCGAATGTACTAACTGTCAATTTTCGAAAAAGCGATGTAGCTGGTTTGTTTATATAGCAACGAGCTAGTAACGGAAGTCAGTATACCGGGCGCCAACTCTATAATCTACTCCGTAACGTCGCCGGCATGTACTGCGTAAGGGTGACGTCATGGAGTGAAACGGAACATTGAGCGGGGCTGGATTTGGCATGGTCGAGATCAAACTCCAGGCAGAGTTATCTCTCATCGCTACGCTGATATACCACTGCCATAAGGATGGTAACTTTTTTATGCGGAGGGATACCTCTATTTTTAGACTGGGGAATCCCATTCAAAATGTCCGCGGGCTTTTCAAGTTCAACTCCCCGAAAAAAATCGAAAGCTGTGTGTTTTGCCTGCTTAACATAAGACAAATCTCGATGTTTTAAGTTAAACAAAACTAAATGTATCAAAGACGAAGTGCGTCAGAAATTAACATCTTTGTTCGGGGCATCTGTTGATAAATTACCGGCGAGTGCTTCCATCTGTCAGAAGTGTCTCAACAGAGTGTCATCTAATTATGAGTTCAAATGTAGTTGCATGAAAAATTTGTCGGAGTACATGCAATCGCAATTTAGAGCTATTAAATCTAGGGCACTTTGAGTCAGTGTTTTGAATTTTACTGAGAGGTCAATTTGATCAAGTTTCTCAAGCATAACTTTGGAAATTTTTATATATGTATGGATTGGAAATGCTTATAAGTCATTGTCATATATCTTTTGGTTCAATGGATTATGCTTATCCTGCTTGAAATGAGAGATGAAAGCTAGATAAAGCCAAACATACTTTACAGTATGATTCCAACTGTTAAACTTAAATCTTTTTGTAAACTTAAATTTCTTATGTCAATATATATAAATGTTTTGCATCTTGTTATGATATGAATTGGGTTTAAAATAGGGTCGGTCAGTTAGCGGAAACAAACGTCTTTTTTTTAGGCCTAACTTACCCTCGCCTTTTCAAGATTTCGGTGTTGAATGAGTCACAGTGAATCACTCTCCTAAAACATTTGCACAGTGTTGTGCTTATTGCTCACTCTTTACATGCTGTATAATCATTATAATGTATATAAACAAATGTTCGACTCGCACAATTTATCACTACATATATGTACATGCAGACACCTGGTTTTATGAACAATGGGGCCTCAAGCAATCTGCCCCTTCACATGTATATTTAGAACACAATTAAGATGCTTTATAATTTCCCCGAGAGCACTTCAAAATTGATACTAACTCAATGAAAGTACTTTTCAATTACTATTTGAATTATTATTACCAAAGGATACCAAAGCCACTCAAGATAAAGAATATGTAACCACAATTTCACAAGTTTAATGAAGATAAATTACTAAGCAAACATCTTACAATGTTCTAAAAAAACTGTTCTGTCCTTGTTCTTTATTTGAGAATCAAACTAATTATCTCGACAAAAATCTTGCATTCAAATACAAAAACAGAAAGTTCATGGAAGAGATAAAGCACCTTTAAATGGTATCAATGCTTGAGGATGGAAGTGATCCATCATGTGGTTCAACCAGGCTCTGCTTAATATGTTAACACTTATCTTAAATTCAAAAAATTGCCATTGTTTTTTTCTTCATTTTAATATATCTGCTGTTCGCAAATATTTCAACAGAATTTCAAGAATATGGTATACATACATATGCATACAAACTTACATGTAGCCTGTAGGCTTATCATATATTTTAATGTATTACATTATAACAACTTTGAGCAAAGATATTTTCCATATCTATTTGATCACACAACCGGGGTGTTTCACATCACTTTAATAATGCAATGAGATAAATATCTTACCATGTTTCAACAATGCGGCACTCATCCACAACAACAGCAGTAACTGTGTCTTTAAAGCTGTCCTTTATCAAGTCTTAACAAACGGATAAATTCAATAATGCCACAGGATATCTTATATGATAAAATAACTCACCTTTTGCAACATCAGCCAGCCACAGGTACATGTCCATTCGACTCCATTGGGCATTGAATTTTTTACTACTTGGTTTACGGATTTCCCCAACCCCCCAAAAAAAGCTTTTTCTAATAAAAAGAAAATTTAAGTTTTCGGTTATTTTATTTCCGCCTATGGGAATACTAATCCAGCCATACAGTGTACATGTACCGGTAATTGTTTTTAGAAATAAAGTGTACAACATCGATTGAACAGCGAAGCCACCTGGTGATATTTATGGTATTGATTATTGAATGTCAACGTAATGTCAACGTAATCATGCCAGGTGGACACTGATATTAGCAAATGTTTTGCATCTATATGGAACATCCAAATAAAAAAATATATTTGCCCATGCTTATATTAGATGAGGACATTATTATACAGCAAATATTTTATTTCTACCGACTCTTTATTTTGACAATTTAAATTTAAAAAAATACAGATTGTATTTTTTTATTCCTCCCACCTCCCCTATCTTTAAGCCAAAAAAATATCTGTTAACCAAGTAATAATACATAAAATGCCTTGGCACTGTCAGTTGTGGCATTCGCTCTCGTGTCCAACGGGCAGGTTCAATATTGAGATCAGCGTCCATTTATCTTGGGGTATCACATTCAATGGACTGACTATTAATACTGTTGATACTATTACTATTAATACTGTTGATTCTCGTACATTCTTTTTTAATTTTAATAAATATTGGAGCAATAAAATAAATGACAGTCTTCCCATACCCAACTTGCGATACTATAAAGTTATGGTAGGCCTACATGTATGCACACTGTGTTCCCATGACGTATTGCGATAATTGCCAACCAGATAATAATATATTTAATTATTTTGGCATCTCAGTTATTATTACAGAATACAAACTACAATCAGCTAATGGGATCATGGTCGTAACGATAAATGCACTCCAGTTTCAGTCGGCGTGAGAATGAAATGTTGTCGTAAATAATTGCCGTCTGCTTCAATTCAGACTATATTTTCTTCCGTGGTTCTGATAAAAGGCTTTCTTTTCTCACAATTATGAAACTGCAATAAAATTGATCATCGGTCGCATATTGATCTTACAGTACCGATATTAAACAGTGACCAAAAGAACTACATGGTTGTTTGATCGATTAACGGAAGAAAATGAACTTACCGTAGTTCAACTTACCAGGGCTTATATTTCGGCGAGAATCCAAATCTAGATTTTCGTATATATTCTCGCAAATTACCCTGGATTCTCGTGAAAAAAGTATATATCGATTCTCGCAAAATCAGATGAAAAATATGGCATATGCCCTGCTTGCAAAAATATCAAACACGTGTGCATTTATGTAGAAAACTACTACACTAGAATGACACTATCACGTGACTGGTGTGCATTTATGTATACAGAAATGCACACAGTGTGCATCTACTAGTATGTTATTAGTCCAAAATTGACTATACATTGGGATATCTTTAGTACCGGTATCCCGTAGATTTTCGACTACTATGTTATGTATAAAACATAAGACATCGACCCCATTAGCATCAGTACCAGTACCGTATAGGAAACACTACATGTATGTTGGGTTCAAACTCACCATTTTTCAACAATATGACACTCATCTATCACAATGGCAGAAACAATTCTCTGGAAACTTTCACTGCCAATCAACACTCCCCCAGTTTTGCTGTTTACAGTTTAGCAGTGTCTCAGGGTGACAAAAAATTACTAATAGGGAATGCTCCAGACGGGAGACCAACCACCCACCCACAACAAATAATATAAACACACAATGAAAACATCCGCTAGCACATGCGCAATACGAGATCTGATATGATATTTTACTACGAATGCAATGATAACGCCTATACTATCAGTAGTACAGTTGCAATCAAAATAATACAAACAATTACCAGATATATATATTCGTTTAGGCCATGTTTATAGTCACAGTTGGCAGGGGGGTTTTGTGTCATATATTACATATGTTGAAAACTGGTTCACTTGGGATCTATAATTATGACTTGGGCACATATAACTTATTAGAACCGATTTTGGGCTCAGGGCAGCCTAAGGCAACTATGTTTTTTTTTAAATATTAAAATTAGTATCATTCATTTAACTCCAATTTGGGCACTGTACATAACCTATTCCATCACTGTTAGGTATCTACTTCCAGCACTTTTGTTGTTTGTGGATAGGTATGCATCTATGCAAATAGTTTGCACAAAGTTTGGGCTCCTCGGTGGGTTTTAAGGGTATGGAAACAGCCCAACACCCACAGCACCCATGATAAAACCATACAGCACCCGTGCCTATGAAAACATATTTCTGAGTCAGCCATCTCTCAGACTATACCCATTCTGAAAATGATTCCACATTTCACTTTAGAATATATAGAGGCAATGGGAAAAGATGATTTGGGCACCTGAATGGCATTTTGGGCTCTGGTCAGGGGGGAATATTTGTTTTGTTTTAATGGTTAAATTGGTATATTTAACTGGAATTGGGTCCTGTGGCCCATTATAGGTATATACTTCTAGGTCTCCTAGTGTTTTTGGAAAGATCTGCATCATTATAAGAAGATATGCAAAAGTTTGGGCTCCTTAGTGGGTTTTAAGGGTATGGAGACAGCCCAGCACCCATGACAATTCAAGTTAAATTGGTATATTTAACTTGAATTGGGCCATATGACCCATTATATGTATCTACTTCCAGCACTTTTGTTGTTTGTGGATAGGTATGCATCTATGCAAATAGTTTGTACAAAGTTTGGGCTCCTCGGTGGGTTTTAAGGGTATGGAAACAGCCCAACACCCACAGCACCCATGATAAAACCATACAGCACCCGTGCCTATGAAAACATATTTCTGAGTCAGCCATCTCTCAGACTATACCCATTCTGAAAATGATTCCACATTTCACTGTAGAATATATAGAGGCAATGGGAAAAGATGATTTGGGCACCTGAATGGCATTTTGGGCTCTGGTCAGGGGGGAATATTTGTTTTTTTTAATGGTTAAATTGGTATATTTAACTGGAATTGGGTCCTGTGACCCATTATAGGTATATACTTCTAGGTCTCCTAGTGTTTTTGGAAAGATCTGCATCATTATAAGAAGATATGCAAAAGTTTGGGCTCCTTAGTGGGTTTTAAGGGTATGGAGACAGCCCAGCACCCATGACAATTCAAGTTAAATTGGTATATTTAACTTGAATTGGGCCATATGACCCATTATATGTATCTACTTCCAGCACTTTTGTTGTTTGTGGATAGGTATGCATCTATGCAAATAGTTTGCACAAAGTTTGGGCTCCTCGGTGGGTTTTAAGGGTATGGAAACAGCCCAACACCCACAGCACCCATGATAAAACCATACAGCACCCGTGCCTATGAAAACATATTTCTGAGTCAGCCATCTCTCAGACTATACCCATTCTGAAAATGATTCCACATTTCACTTTAGAATATATAGAGGCAATGGGAAAAGATGATTTGGGCACCTGAATGGCATTTTGGGCTCTGGTCAGGGGGGAATATTTGTTTTTTTTAATGGTTAAATTGGTATATTTAACTGGAATTGGGTCCTGTGGCCCATTATAGGTATATACTTCTAGGTCTCCTAGTGTTTTTGGAAAGATCTGCATCATTATAAGAAGATATGCAAAAGTTTGGGCTCCTTAGTGGGTTTTAAGGGTATGGAGACAGCCCAGCACCCATGACAATTCAAGTTAAATTGGTATATTTAACTTGAATTGGGCCATATGACCCATTATATGTATCTACTTCCAGCACTTTTGTTGTTTGTGGATAGGTATGCATCTATGCAAATAGTTTGCACAAAGTTTGGGCTCCTCGGTGGGTTTTAAGGGTATGGAAACAGCCCAACACCCACAGCACCCATGATAAAACCATACAGCACCCGTGCCTATGAAAACATATTTCTGAGTCAGCCATCTCTCAGACTATACCCATTCTGAAAATGATTCCACATTTCACTTTAGAATATATAGAGGCAATGGGAAAAGATGATTTGGGCACCTGAATGGCATTTTGGGCTCTGGTCAGGGGGGAATATTTGTTTTTTTTTAATGGTTAAATTGGTATATTTAACTGGAATTGGGTCCTGTGGCCCATTATAGGTATATACTTCTAGGTCTCCTAGTGTTTTTGGAAAGATCTGCATCATTATAAGAAGATATGCAAAAGTTTGGGCTCCTTAGTGGGTTTTAAGGGTATGGAGACAGCCCAGCACCCATGACAATTCAAGTTAAATTGGTATATTTAACTTGAATTGGGACATATGACCCATTATATGTATCTACTTCCAGCACTTTTGTTGTTTGTGGATAGGTATGCATCTATGCAAATAGTTTGCACAAAGTTTGGGCTCCTCGGTGGGTTTTAAGGGTATGGAAACAGCCCAACACCCACAGCACCCATGATAAAACCATACAGCACCCGTGCCTATGAAAACATATTTCTGAGTCAGCCATCTCTCAGACTATACCCATTCTGAAAATGATTCCACATTTCACTTTAGAATATATAGAGGCAATGGGAAAAGATGATTTGGGCACCTGAATGGCATTTTGGGCTCTGGTCAGGGGGGAATATTTGTTTTTTTAATGGTTAAATTGGTATATTTAACTGGAATTGGGTCCTGTGACCCATTATAGGTATATACTTCTAGGTCTCCTAGTGTTTTTGGAAAGATCTGCATCATTATAAGAAGATATGCAAAAGTTTGGGCTCCTTAGTGGGTTTTAAGGGTATGGAGACAGCCCAGCACCCATGACAATTCAAGTTAAATTGGTATATTTAACTTGAATTGGGCCATATGACCCATTATATGTATCTACTTCAAGCACTTTTGTTGTTTGTGGATAGGTATGCATCTATGCAAATAGTTTGCACAAAGTTTGGGCTCCTCGGTGGGTTTTAAGGGTATGGAAACAGCCCAACACCCACAGCACCCATGATAAAACCATACAGCACCCGTGCCTATGAAAACATATTTCTGAGTCAGCCATCTCTCAGACTATACCCATTCTGAAAATGATTCCACATTTCACTTTAGAATATATAGAGGCAATGGGAAAAGATGATTTGGGCACCTGAATGGCATTTTGGGCTCTGGTCAGGGGGGAATATTTGTTTTTTTTTTAATGGTTAAATTGGTATATTTAACTGGAATTGGGTCCTGTGGCCCATTATAGGTATATACTTCTAGGTCTCCTAGTGTTTTTGGAAATATCTGCATCATTATAAGAAGATATGCAAAAGTTTGGGCTCCTTAGTGGGTTTTAAGGGTATGGAGACAGCCCAGCACCCATGACAATTCAAGTTAAATTGGTATATTTAACTTGAATTGGGCCATATGACCCATTATATGTATCTACTTCCAGCACTTTTGTTGTTTGTGGATAGGTATGCATCTATGCAAATAGTTTGCACAAAGTTTGGGCTCCTCGGTGGGTTTTAAGGGTATGGAAACAGCCCAACACCCACAGCACCCATGATAAAACCATACAGCACCCGTGCCTATGAAAACATATTTCTGAGTCAGCCATCTCTCAGACTATACCCATTCTGAAAATGATTCCACATTTCACTTTAGAATATATAGAGGCAATGGGAAAAGATGATTTGGGCACCTGAATGGCATTTTGGGCTCTGGTCAGGGGGGAATATTTGTTTTTTTTAATGGTTAAATTGGTATATTTAACTGGAATTGGGTCCTGTGACCCATTATAGGTATATACTTCTAGGTCTCCTAGTGTTTTTGGAAAGATCTGCATCATTATAAGAAGATATGCAAAAGTTTGGGCTCCTTAGTGGGTTTTAAGGGTATGGAGACAGCCCAGCACCCATGACAATTCAAGTTAAATTGGTATATTTAACTTGAATTGGGCCATATGACCCATTATATGTATCTACTTCCAGCACTTTTGTTGTTTGTGGATAGGTATGCATCTATGCAAATAGTTTGCACAAAGTTTGGGCTCCTCGGTGGGATTTAAGGGTATGGAAACAGCCCAACACCCACAGCACCCATGATAAAACCATACAGCACCCGTGCCTATGAAAACATATTTCTGAGTCAGCCATCTCTCAGACTATACCCATTCTGAAAATGATTCCACATTTCACTTCAGAATATATAGAGGCAATGGGAAAAGATGATTTGGGCACCTGAATGGCATTTTGGGCTCTGGTCAGGGGGGAATATTTGTTTTTTTTAATGGTTAAATTGGTATATTTAACTGGAATTGGGTCCTGTGACCCATTATAGGTATATACTTCTAGGTCTCCTAGTGTTTTTGGAAAGATCTGCATCATTATAAGAAGATATGCAAAAGTTTGGGCTCCTTAGTGGGTTTTAAGGGTATGGAGACAGCCCAGCACCCATGACAATTCAAGTTAAATTGGTATATTTAACTTGAATTGGGCCATATGACCCATTATATGTATCTACTTCCAGCACTTTTGTTGTTTGTGGATAGGTATGCATCTATGCAAATAGTTTGCACAAAGTTTGGGCTCCTCAGTGGGTTTTAAGGGTATGGAAACAGCCCAACACCCACAGCACCCATGATAAAACCATACAGCACCCGTGCCTATGAAAACATATTTCTGAGTCAGCCATCTCTCAGACTATACCCATTCTGAAAATGATTCCACATTTCACTTTAGAATATATAGAGGCAATGGGAAAAGATGATTTGGGCACCTGAATGGCATTTTGGGCTCTGGTCAGGGGGGAATATTTGTTTTTTTTTAATGGTTAAATTGGTATATTTAACTGGAATTGGGTCCTGTGGCCCATTATAGGTATATACTTCTAGGTCTCCTAGTGTTTTTGGAAAGATCTGCATCATTATAAGAAGATATGCAAAAGTTTGGGCTCCTTAGTGGGTTTTAAGGGTATGGAGACAGCCCAGCACCCATGACAATTCAAGTTAAATTGGTATATTTAACTTGAATTGGCCCATATGACCCATTATATGTATCTACTTCCAGCACTTTTGTTGTTTGTGGATAGGTATGCATCTATGCAAATAGTTTGCACAAAGTTTGGGCTCCTCGGTGGGTTTTAAGGGTATGGAAACAGCCCAACACCCACAGCACCCATGATAAAACCACACAGCACCCGTGCCTATGAAAACATATTTCTGAGTCAGCCATCTCTCAGACTATACCCATTCTGAAAATGATTCCACATTTCACTTTAGAATATATAGAGGAAATGGGAAAAGATGATTTGGGCACCTGAATGGCATTTTGGGCTCTGGTCAGGGGGGAATATTTGTTTTTTTTAATGGTTAAATTGGTATATTTAACTGGAATTGGGTCCTGTGACCCATTATAGGTATATACTTCTAGGTCTCCTAGTGTTTTTGGAAAGATCTGCATCATTATAAGAAGATATGCAAAAGTTTGGGCTCCTTAGTGGGTTTTAAGGGTATGGAGACAGCCCAGCACCCATGACAATTCAAGTTAAATTGGTATATTTAACTTGAATTGGGCCATATGACCCATTATATGTATCTACTTCCAGCACTTTTGTTGTTTGTGGATAGGTATGCATCTATGCAAATAGTTTGCACAAAGTTTGGGCTCCTCGGTGGGTTTTAAGGGTATGGAAACAGCCCAACACCCACAGCACCCATGATAAAACCATACAGCACCCGTGCCTATGAAAACATATTTCTGAGTCAGCCATCTCTCAGACTATACCCATTCTGAAAATGATTCCACATTTCACTTTAGAATATATAGAGGCAATGGGAAAAGATGATTTGGGCACCTGAATGGCATTTTGGGCTCTGGTCAGGGGGGAATATTTGTTTTTTTTAATGGTTAAATTGGTATATTTAACTGGAATTGGGTCCTGTGACCCATTATAGGTATATACTTCTAGGTCTCCTAGTGTTTTTGGAAAGATCTGCATCATTATAAGAAGATATGCAAAAGTTTGGGCTCCTTAGTGGGTTTTAAGGGTATGGAGACAGCCCAGCACCCATGACAATTCAAGTTAAATTGGTATATTTAACTTGAATTGGGCCATATGACCCATTATATGTATCTACTTCCAGCACTTTTGTTGTTTGTGGATAGGTATGCATCTATGCAAATAGTTTGCACAAAGTTTGGGCTCCTCGGTGGGTTTTAAGGGTATGGAAACAGCCCAACACCCACAGCACCCATGATAAAACCATACAGCACCCGTGCCTATGAAAACATATTTCTGAGTCAGCCATCTCTCAGACTATACCCATTCTGAAAATGATTCCACATTTCACTTCAGAATATATAGAGGCAATGGGAAAAGATGATTTGGGCACCTGAATGGCATTTTGGGCTCTGGTCAGGGGGGAATATTTGTTTTTTTTAATGGTTAAATTGGTATATTTAACTGGAATTGGGTCCTGTGACCCATTATAGGTATATACTTCTAGGTCTCCTAGTGTTTTTGGAAAGATCTGCATCATTATAAGAAGATATGCAAAAGTTTGGGCTCCTTAGTGGGTTTTAAGGGTATGGAGACAGCCCAGCACCCATGACAATTCAAGTTAAATTGGTATATTTAACTTGAATTGGGCCATATGACCCATTATATGTATCTACTTCCAGCACTTTTGTTGTTTGTGGATAGGTATGCATCTATGCAAATAGTTTGCACAAAGTTTGGGCTCCTCGGTGGGTTTTAAGGGTATGGAAACAGCCCAACACCCACAGCACCCATGATAAAACCATACAGCACCCGTGCCTATGAAAACATATTTCTGAGTCAGCCATCTCTCAGACTATACCCATTCTGAAAATGATTCCACATTTCACTTTAGAATATATAGAGGCAATGGGAAAAGATGATTTGGGCACCTGAATGGCATTTTGGGCTCTGGTCAGGGGGGAATATTTGTTTTTTTAATGGTTAAATTGGTATATTTAACTGGAATTGGGTCCTGTGACCCATTATAGGTATATACTTCTAGGTCTCCTAGTGTTTTTGGAAAGATCTGCATCATTATAAGAAGATATGCAAAAGTTTGGGCTCCTTAGTGGGTTTTAAGGGTATGGAGACAGCCCAGCACCCATGACAATTCAAGTTAAATTGGTATATTTAACTTGAATTGGGCCATATGACCCATTATATGTATCTACTTCAAGCACTTTTGTTGTTTGTGGATAGGTATGCATCTATGCAAATAGTTTGCACAAAGTTTGGGCTCCTCGGTGGGTTTTAAGGGTATGGAAACAGCCCAACACCCACAGCACCCATGATAAAACCATACAGCACCCGTGCCTATGAAAACATATTTCTGAGTCAGCCATCTCTCAGACTATACCCATTCTGAAAATGATTCCACATTTCACTTTAGAATATATAGAGGCAATGGGAAAAGATGATTTGGGCACCTGAATGGCATTTTGGGCTCTGGTCAGGGGGGAATATTTGTTTTTTTTTAATGGTTAAATTGGTATATTTAACTGGAATTGGGTCCTGTGGCCCATTATAGGTATATACTTCTAGGTCTCCTAGTGTTTTTGGAAATATCTGCATCATTATAAGAAGATATGCAAAAGTTTGGGCTCCTTAGTGGGTTTTAAGGGTATGGAGACAGCCCAGCACCCATGACAATTCAAGTTAAATTGGTATATTTAACTTGAATTGGGCCATATGACCCATTATATGTATCTACTTCCAGCACTTTTGTTGTTTGTGGATAGGTATGCATCTATGCAAATAGTTTGCACAAAGTTTGGGCTCCTCGGTGGGTTTTAAGGGTATGGAAACAGCCCAACACCCACAGCACCCATGATAAAACCATACAGCACCCGTGCCTATGAAAACATATTTCTGAGTCAGCCATCTCTCAGACTATACCCATTCTGAAAATGATTCCACATTTCACTTTAGAATATATAGAGGCAATGGGAAAAGATGATTTGGGCACCTGAATGGCATTTTGGGCTCTGGTCAGGGGGGAATATTTGTTTTTTTTAATGGTTAAATTGGTATATTTAACTGGAATTGGGTCCTGTGACCCATTATAGGTATATACTTCTAGGTCTCCTAGTGTTTTTGGAAAGATCTGCATCATTATAAGAAGATATGCAAAAGTTTGGGCTCCTTAGTGGGTTTTAAGGGTATGGAGACAGCCCAGCACCCATGACAATTCAAGTTAAATTGGTATATTTAACTTGAATTGGGCCATATGACCCATTATATGTATCTACTTCCAGCACTTTTGTTGTTTGTGGATAGGTATGCATCTATGCAAATAGTTTGCACAAAGTTTGGGCTCCTCGGTGGGATTTAAGGGTATGGAAACAGCCCAACACCCACAGCACCCATGATAAAACCATACAGCACCCGTGCCTATGAAAACATATTTCTGAGTCAGCCATCTCTCAGACTATACCCATTCTGAAAATGATTCCACATTTCACTTCAGAATATATAGAGGCAATGGGAAAAGATGATTTGGGCACCTGAATGGCATTTTGGGCTCTGGTCAGGGGGGAATATTTGTTTTTTTTAATGGTTAAATTGGTATATTTAACTGGAATTGGGTCCTGTGACCCATTATAGGTATATACTTCTAGGTCTCCTAGTGTTTTTGGAAAGATCTGCATCATTATAAGAAGATATGCAAAAGTTTGGGCTCCTTAGTGGGTTTTAAGGGTATGGAGACAGCCCAGCACCCATGACAATTCAAGTTAAATTGGTATATTTAACTTGAATTGGGCCATATGACCCATTATATGTATCTACTTCCAGCACTTTTGTTGTTTGTGGATAGGTATGCATCTATGCAAATAGTTTGCACAAAGTTTGGGCTCCTCAGTGGGTTTTAAGGGTATGGAAACAGCCCAACACCCACAGCACCCATGATAAAACCATACAGCACCCGTGCCTATGAAAACATATTTCTGAGTCAGCCATCTCTCAGACTATACCCATTCTGAAAATGATTCCACATTTCACTTTAGAATATATAGAGGCAATGGGAAAAGATGATTTGGGCACCTGAATGGCATTTTGGGCTCTGGTCAGGGGGGAATATTTGTTTTTTTTTAATGGTTAAATTGGTATATTTAACTGGAATTGGGTCCTGTGGCCCATTATAGGTATATACTTCTAGGTCTCCTAGTGTTTTTGGAAAGATCTGCATCATTATAAGAAGATATGCAAAAGTTTGGGCTCCTTAGTGGGTTTTAAGGGTATGGAGACAGCCCAGCACCCATGACAATTCAAGTTAAATTGGTATATTTAACTTGAATTGGCCCATATGACCCATTATATGTATCTACTTCCAGCACTTTTGTTGTTTGTGGATAGGTATGCATCTATGCAAATAGTTTGCACAAAGTTTGGGCTCCTCGGTGGGTTTTAAGGGTATGGAAACAGCCCAACACCCACAGCACCCATGATAAAACCACACAGCACCCGTGCCTATGAAAACATATTTCTGAGTCAGCCATCTCTCAGACTATACCCATTCTGAAAATGATTCCACATTTCACTTTAGAATATATAGAGGAAATGGGAAAAGATGATTTGGGCACCTGAATGGCATTTTGGGCTCTGGTCAGGGGGGAATATTTGTTTTTTTTAATGGTTAAATTGGTATATTTAACTGGAATTGGGTCCTGTGACCCATTATAGGTATATACTTCTAGGTCTCCTAGTGTTTTTGGAAAGATCTGCATCATTATAAGAAGATATGCAAAAGTTTGGGCTCCTTAGTGGGTTTTAAGGGTATGGAGACAGCCCAGCACCCATGACAATTCAAGTTAAATTGGTATATTTAACTTGAATTGGGCCATATGACCCATTATATGTATCTACTTCCAGCACTTTTGTTGTTTGTGGATAGGTATGCATCTATGCAAATAGTTTGCACAAAGTTTGGGCTCCTCGGTGGGTTTTAAGGGTATGGAAACAGCCCAACACCCACAGCACCCATGATAAAACCATACAGCACCCGTGCCTATGAAAACATATTTCTGAGTCAGCCATCTCTCAGACTATACCCATTCTGAAAATGATTCCACATTTCACTTTAGAATATATAGAGGCAATGGGAAAAGATGATTTGGGCACCTGAATGGCATTTTGGGCTCTGGTCAGGGGGGAATATTTGTTTTTTTTAATGGTTAAATTGGTATATTTAACTGGAATTGGGTCCTGTGACCCATTATAGGTATATACTTCTAGGTCTCCTAGTGTTTTTGGAAAGATCTGCATCATTATAAGAAGATATGCAAAAGTTTGGGCTCCTTAGTGGGTTTTAAGGGTATGGAGACAGCCCAGCACCCATGACAATTCAAGTTAAATTGGTATATTTAACTTGAATTGGGCCATATGACCCATTATATGTATCTACTTCCAGCACTTTTGTTGTTTGTGGATAGGTATGCATCTATGCAAATAGTTTGCACAAAGTTTGGGCTCCTCGGTGGGTTTTAAGGGTATGGAAACAGCCCAACACCCACAGCACCCATGATAAAACCATACAGCACCCGTGCCTATGAAAACATATTTCTGAGTCAGCCATCTCTCAGACTATACCCATTCTGAAAATGATTCCACATTTCACTTCAGAATATATAGAGGCAATGGGAAAAGATGATTTGGGCACCTGAATGGCATTTTGGGCTCTGGTCAGGGGGGAATATTTGTTTTTTTTAATGGTTAAATTGGTATATTTAACTGGAATTGGGTCCTGTGACCCATTATAGGTATATACTTCTAGGTCTCCTAGTGTTTTTGGAAAGATCTGCATCATTATAAGAAGATATGCAAAAGTTTGGGCTCCTTAGTGGGTTTTAAGGGTATGGAGACAGCCCAGCACCCATGACAATTCAAGTTAAATTGGTATATTTAACTTGAATTGGGCCATATGACCCATTATATGTATCTACTTCCAGCACTTTTGTTGTTTGTGGATAGGTATGCATCTATGCAAATAGTTTGCACAAAGTTTGGGCTCCTCAGTGGGTTTTAAGGGTATGGAAACAGCCCAACACCCACAGCACCCATGATAAAACCATACAGCACCCGTGCCTATGAAAACATATTTCTGAGTCAGCCATCTCTCAGACTATACCCATTCTGAAAATGATTCCACATTTCACTTTAGAATATATAGAGGCAATGGGAAAAGATGATTTGGGCACCTGAATGGCATTTTGGGCTCTGGTCAGGGGGGAATATTTTTTTTTTTTTAATGGTTAAATTGGTATATTTAACTGGAATTGGGTCCTGTGGCCCATTATAGGTATATACTTCTAGGTCTCCTAGTGTTTTTGGAAAGATCTGCATCATTATAAGAAGATATGCAAAAGTTTGGGCTCCTTAGTGGGTTTTAAGGGTATGGAGACAGCCCAGCACCCATGACAATTCAAGTTAAATTGGTATATTTAACTTGAATTGGCCCATATGACCCATTATATGTATCTACTTCCAGCACTTTTGTTGTTTGTGGATAGGTATGCATCTATGCAAATAGTTTGCACAAAGTTTGGGCTCCTCGGTGGGTTTTAAGGGTATGGAAACAGCCCAACACCCACAGCACCCATGATAAAACCATACAGCACCCGTGCCTATGAAAACATATTTCTGAGTCAGCCATCTCTCAGACTATACCCATTCTGAAAATGATTCCACATTTCACTTTAGAATATATAGAGGAAATGGGAAAAGATGATTTGGGCACCTGAATGGCATTTTGGGCTCTGGTCAGGGGGGAATATTTGTTTTTTTTAATGGTTAAATTGGTATATTTAACTGGAATTGGGTCCTGTGACCCATTATAGGTATATACTTCTAGGTCTCCTAGTGTTTTTGGAAAGATCTGCATCATTATAAGAAGATATGCAAAAGTTTGGGCTCCTTAGTGGGTTTTAAGGGTATGGAGACAGCCCAGCACCCATGACAATTCAAGTTAAATTGGTATATTTAACTTGAATTGGGCCATATGACCCATTATATGTATCTACTTCCAGCACTTTTGTTGTTTGTGGATAGGTATGCATCTATGCAAATAGTTTGCACAAAGTTTGGGCTCCTCGGTGGGTTTTAAGGGTATGGAAACAGCCCAACACCCACAGCACCCATGATAAAACCATACAGCACCCGTGCCTATGAAAACATATTTCTGAGTCAGCCATCTCTCAGACTATACCCATTCTGAAAATGATTCCACATTTCACTTTAGAATATATAGAGGCAATGGGAAAAGATGATTTGGGCACCTGAATGGCATTTTGGGCTCTGGTCAGGGGGGAATATTTGTTTTTTTTAATGGTTAAATTGGTATATTTAACTGGAATTGGGTCCTGTGACCCATTATAGGTATATACTTCTAGGTCTCCTAGTGTTTTTGGAAAGATCTGCATCATTATAAGAAGATATGCAAAAGTTTGGGCTCCTTAGTGGGTTTTAAGGGTATGGAGACCAGTGTTCGCGCTGGACCGAAAAAAACTTTAGCCAAAAGTTTAGCCAAATGAAAATTTTATTAGCCAAATGAAAAAAAACTTTAGCCAAATGTTTTTTAGCCAAACTAAAAAAAACTATGGCCAAATTAAATCATCGTTTTCTGGTCGGTTCACAATTAATGACTAAAACGTCAAATCTAACAGACACAGGTAAAATACACAATAATTTAACTAATTTTGATGAACTAGAAATATTTTGATATATATCATTTATTAAAAATTTATTAATTAATCTTTATGTGGAAGAGTGATTTTGGGGGGGGGGGTAACCCGGGATTGTCCTTCTTAATGTCATTAATTTTTTGTTTTATATCAATATCTTTTTAAAAATCATTAAATATTAATTATCCTTGCGAAAATATTTAAGTGACATCTGGAAACTAATAACTTAATATTGTTACGCCATTATCAAATTGCAATCTGTCATAAAAGCATGCATATTATTTTGAATGTATCGGTATTGACGACAAATAGCCATAAAATATCTGTCGTGATTCACATTTGGCTGATTAAGCTATTGTCTTACACTTGGTGCTCATAAACCTTGACCGTCATAAATACAATGTCATCATAAACATGCATTGTGCAGGAGTCCCGTGAGTGACCAGACAGACAATGGGGGATTAGCGGATTAAATGTAAAATAATGATATTTTGCTGTTTCGTGCAGAGTGACGGGTTTCCCTTTGTACTGTCCGCGATCGGGTTTCCTTTTGTACAGTCGGCGATATATTCCCACTTACAATGTTTTCGGACTAGATCGTTCACATCACAGAATTGAAAACCCACTTGCCAAAAATTCATGCTTTCAGTCTCCATTTGGGGTCAAAAAAAGTTTAGCCAAAAGTTTAGCCAAATGAAATTTTTATTAGCCAAATTCGAAAAAGATTAGCCATTGGCTAATTTGGCTACCGACAGCGCGAACACTGATGGAGACAGCCCAGCACCCATGACAATTCAAGTTAAATTGGTATATTTAACTTGAATTGGGCCATATGACCCATTATATGTATCTACTTCCAGCACTTTTGTTGTTTGTGGATAGGTATGCATCTATGCAAATAGTTTGCACAAAGTTTGGGCTCCTCGGTGGGTTTTAAGGGTATGGAAACAGCCCAACACCCACAGCACCCATGATAAAACCATACAGCACCCGTGCCTATGAAAACATATTTCTGAGTCAGCCATCTCTCAGACTATACCCATTCTGAAAATGATTCCACATTTCACTTTAGAATATATAGAGGCAATGGGAAAAGATGATTTGGGCACCTGAATGGCATTTTGGGCTCTGGTCAGGGGGGAATATTTGTTTTTTTTAATGGTTAAATTGGTATATTTAACTGGAATTGGGTCCTGTGACCCATTATAGGTATATACTTCTAGGTCTCCTAGTGATTTTGGAAAGATCTGCATCATTATAAGAAGATATGCAAAAGTTTGGGCTCCTTAGTGGGTTTTAAGGGTATGGAGACAGCCCAGCACCCATGACAATTCAAGTTAAATTGGTATATTTAACTTGAATTGGGCCATATGACCCATTATATGTATCTACTTCCAGCACTTTTGTTGTTTGTGGATAGGTATGCATCTATGCAAATAGTTTGCACAAAGTTTGGGCTCCTCGGTGGGTTTTAAGGGTATGGAAACAGCCCAACACCCACAGCACCCATGATAAAACCATACAGCACCCGTGCCTATGAAAACATATTTCTGAGTCAGCCATCTCTCAGACTATACCCATTCTGAAAATGATTCCACATTTCACTTTAGAATATATAGAGGCAATGGGAAAAGATGATTTGGGCACCTGAATGGCATTTTGGGCTCTGGTCAGGGGGGAATATTTGTTTTTTTTAATGGTTAAATTGGTATATTTAACTGGAATTGGGTCCTGTGACCCATTATAGGTATATACTTCTAGGTCTCCTAGTGTTTTTGGAAAGATCTGCATCATTATAAGAAGATATGCAAAAGTTTGGGCTCCTTAGTGGGTTTTAAGGGTATGGAGACAGCCCAGCACCCATGACAATTCAAGTTAAATTGGTATATTTAACTTGAATTGGGCCATATGACCCATTATATGTATCTACTTCCAGCACTTTTGTTGTTTGTGGATAGGTATGCATCTATGCAAATGGTTTGCACAAAGTTTGGGCTCCTCAGTGGGTTTTAAGGGTATTGAGACAGCCCAACACCACAGCACCCATGATAAAACCATACAGCAGCCGTGCCTATGAAAACATATTTCTGAGTCAGCCATCTCTCAGACTATACCCATTCTGTAAATGATTCCACATTTCACTCTAGAATATATAGAGGCAATGGGAAAAAAATATTTGGGCACCTGAATGGGATTTTGGGCTCTATTCAGGGGGGATATTTGTTTTTTTTAATGGTTAAATTGGTATATTTAACTGGAATTGGGTCCTGTAATGGTATATACTTCTAGGTCTCCTATTGTTTTTGGAAATATCTGCATCAGTATAAGAAGATTTGCAAAAGTTTGGGCTCCTTAGTGGGTTTTAAGGGTATGGAGACAGCCCAACACCCACAGCACCCATGACAATTCAAGTTAAATTGGTATATTTAACTTGAATTGGGTCATATGACCCATTATAGGTATCTATTTCCAGCACTTTTATAGTTTTTGGATAGGTATGCAACTATGCATCTATACAAATGGTTTGCACAAAGTTTGGGCTCCACGGTGGGTTTTAAAGTTATGGAGACAGCCCAACACACACAGCTCCCATGAAAAAACCATACAGCACCCGTGCCTATGAAAACATATTTCTGAATCGGTGATCTCTCAGACTATACCCATTCTGAAAATTACTCTACAGTTGACTTTTAGAATATATATAGGCAATGAGAAAAAAAATTATTTGAGCATATGAATGGGATTTTGGGCTTTGGTCAGGGGGGGGGGATATTTGGGTATTTTAAAAGTTAAATTGGTATATTTAACGTGAATTGTGACCCATTATAGATTTCTACTTCCTGTACTTTTAGTGTTTCATCTGTATAAGAATATGTGCAAAAGTTTGGGCTCCTCAGTGGATTTTTAGGAGATGGTGACAGCCCAACACCCACGGCACCCATGATGAAACCATACAGCGGCTATGAAAACATATTTCTGGGTCAGTGTTCTCTCAGACTATACCTATTCTGAAAATTAATCCAGTTTACTTCAGAATATATGTAGGCAATGGTAAAACAATTCTTTGGGCACCTGAATGGTATTTTGGGCTCTGGTCAGGGGGAGGGGAATATTTGGGTTTTTTAATAGTTAAGTTGGTATATTTAATTTGAATTGTGACCCATTATAGATATCAACTTCCAGTACTTTTAGTGTTTTTGGAAATATATTCATCTGTTTAAGAAGATGTGCAAAAGTTTGGGCTCCTCAGTGGGTTTTAAGGGTGTGGTGACAGCCCAACACCCACGGCACCCATGATGAAACCATACAGCACCCGTGCCTATAAAATCATTTTTCTGGGTCTCAGACTATGCCCATTCTGAAAATGATATATTTTGGCACCTGGAAGTTATTTTGGGCTCTGGTCAAGGGGAGTGGAATATTAGGAATTTTAATAGTCAAGTTGGTATATTTAACTTATATTGTGCCATTATTGATATCTTCATCCAGGGCTTTTAGTGTTATTGAATAGGTAAGCACCTATGTAAATGATTTCCCGTATTGGATTTAAGAGTATGGAGCCACCCAACACCCACAGCACCAATGGTAAACCATACAGCATCTGTGCCTATAGAATCATATTTTGGGGTCAGTGTTCAATCAGACAACACTCATTTATGAAACATGATTCCACATATGACTTAAGAGTATAGGCAGGCGATCAACAGAAAATATTTTGTTACCTGGAAGGGAATTTGGGCGAGGGGAGAGGAATATTTGTGTTTTTAATAGCCATATTGGTATTTTAGGCTTAGGAATCAGTCCAACACCCATACCACCCATGATAAAACATATGGCACTGGTACCTATAAAATAATATTTTGGGGTCAGTGTTATCTCAGACACCGAAATTTTGTTTATTTGGGCACCTGGAAGGGATTTTGGGCTGAGGGGGAGGTGAATATTTGTGTTTAATAGTCAAATGGATAATTTTAACTTGAATTGGGCCCAGTAACCCATTTAATGTTTGGGCACGTTGAAGGGATTTTGGGCTCAGGTGAGGTGAATATTTGTGTTTAAAGTCGATTGGGTATTTTTTAACTTGAATTGGGCCCAGTACCCATTAATTTGTTAATGGATAGATCTGCATCTGCATAAAATATTTACTGAAGTTTGAGCTCCTGGTTGGGATTGAAGGGCACGGAGCTGGCCCAACACCTGCAGCACCCATGATAAATTCCAATGGACCATGCAACACCTGTGATTATGAAATAATATTTTGGGGTCAGTCTCAGACTCTACTCATTCTGAAAATGATTCCACATTTGACTTTAGAATATAGGCAGGCACTGAACAAAACAATTTGGCCACATGAAAGGGATTTTGGTCTCAGTGGGAAGGTGAATATTTGTTTGTTCATGGTCTAATTGGTATTATTAAATTGCATTTGATGAGCGAAATAAGCTCATATCAATATAGGCTCTGTGTGGAGATAAACGTCCAATATGGGACCATGATTTCCATACAAATAAGCACGCAACGGTCTTATTTTAATGAGCGAAATAAGTCCCTATTGGTATTATTTAATCACAATATACGCTCTATATGGACTTAAAATTCAGTTTTTAAAACAGTCGAATGTGGGACTATCTCCGGACGCAAAAAGCCCATATTGGTATTATTAAATCTACCGTTTTTGATCGTAACATATCCTCACAAAAATAGGTTCATAGTGGAAATAAATATCAACATATGATTCAATAGACTTATTTGATTCAGAAATAAGCCCACAGTGAGCTTATAGCCATTACGCCATTGAATCACGAGGGTCGCATATATAAAACATAAAGAGTGTGCATCTGATATTGGTCATGTCGATGAAAAAAGCTAGATTAATAATAATAATATGGGTTTATTTCGTACGAAAATAGTCCCATATTGGACTGTTTAAAAAAACCGCGTTTTAGGTCCATATATAAAGCTTATATTAAATAACGCCAATATGAGCTTATTTCGCACATTAAAATAAAACCGTTATGTGCTTATTTTCACGAGGATGAAATGTACATGGAAAGTCTTGTGTTGGTTTATTCGTGTTATTTTTCAGCCTGTTCTTGAGAAAATAAGCCCATAATCTGATTCTGAAATAAGCACATATTAAGCTTAAACCCTTATTCCGTTGATTGGCGCGAGCCACAATGAGAACACCGTACAAAGAGCGTAGCTTTGGTAAGTCGTGTTGATGGAAAAAGGTTAGATTAAATAATGCCAATATGGGCTTATTTCGTATGTAAATAGTCCCATATTGTACTGTTTTAAACAGCCTGTTCCCAAAAAAAAACGGGCACATTATCTGTTTATAATAAATATTTTTTTAGGTAGATAATCTGCTTAGAATCGCCTCATTTTGAGTCGATAATGTGCTAAAAATGAGAGCATAGTCACATTATCGACTGACAATGAGTCGATTGTAAACAGATTGTGTGCGGAAAATGACACAAATAAGCCAACTTACGACTTTCAAGTGTAAGCTCTTTAACATGTGTTTTCAATGTGGCCCGCGCCATAGAACCAGATAACGATATGATCTATTATCTGCTTATTTCACAATTAAATAATCATATTATGTACTTATTTCACATTATGGGCCGATTATGTGCGTATTTGCGCGAGGATATGTTGTGACACGAGCTCCATGAATTCCGTTCCCAGTTCCCAGTTCCCTATTCTCCTAAAATTGCACTTTTCGTTTACTAAATCGGCTGCGTAGCCAGAGTCATGGAGACCACCCGGGAATCCTTGTATTTTTGTGCGGTGCCACCCAGCGGGCATCTATAGAAAAGGGACGCGACCATGCAGCCCCTTCCAAATTTTCGAAAATCGGGCTGAAGGCGTGCATGGGGTGTCAAAATAGCACTTTTCGTTACTAAATCGGCTGCGTAGCCAGAACCATGGCGGCCACCCGGGAATCCTTGCATTTTCGTGCGGTGCCACCCAGCGGGCATCTATTGGACAGGGACGCGGCCATCTAGCCCCTTCCAATTTTTCGAAAATTGGGCTGAAGTCGTGCATGTAGCTAAACATAGCACGCTTTGTTACTAAATCGGCTGCGTAGCCAGAACCATGGCGGCCACCCGGGAATTCTTTCATTTTCGTGCGGTGCCACCCAGCGGGCATCTTTATGACAGGGACGCGGCCATATAGCCTCTTCCAATTTTTTGAAAATTGGGCTGAAGTCGTGCATGGAGTTAATTTTTTTTACTTTTTGTTACTAAATCAGCTGCGTAGACAGAACCATGGCGGCCACTCGGGAATCCTTGTATTTTCGTGCGGTGCCACCCAGTAGACATCTATTGGACAGGGACGAGACCTTATAGGCCTTTTCAATTTTTCGAAAATTGGGTTGAAGTCGTGCATGGAGCTCCAAATCGCACTTTTCGTTGCTAAATCGCCCGCGTAGGCATAACCGTAGCAGACACGTGGCTATCTTTGCGGAATCTTCTTGTGCCACCACTATTACATCTAAAAATCACAAACTAGGTCACATAAACTTGTCCAAAATAGGACATTTTTCGTTAGTCGATAATGTACTGAAAAGGAGACCCTATTAGTCACAATATCGACTCATATAGAGGCGATTCTAAGCAGATTATGTGCGAACAATGACAAGAAATAAGCTAATTGGAATTATAGGTCGAATATGTGCGTATTTGTGCGAGGATATGTTGCTAAATCGCCTGCGTTGGCATAACCATAGCAGCCACTGGGCTATATCCTTGTGGATTCTTCTTTGGCCACCACTAGTCCATCTAGAAATCACAAACTGGTTCACATATGCCTGTCCAGCTGTTAATAAATTGGGTGTAAGTCGTGCATCGGATGAAAATAATGAAAAAAATGTCATTTTTCGTTGCAAATCGTCTGCGTAGGCATATCCATAGCAGCCACGGGGCTCTCGTTGTGGATTCTTCTTATGCCACCACTAGTCCATCGAGAGATCACAAACTGGTTCACATACGCCTGTCCAGCTGTTCAAAAATTGGGCGTAAGTCGTGCGTGGGGTCAAAATAATGAAACAAAGTTCATTTTTCGTTGCTAAATCGCCTGCGTAGGCATAACCATAGCAGTCACGAGACTATCCGTGTGGATTTTTCTTCTGCCACCACCAGTCCATCTAGAAATCACAAATCAATTAACATGCTCCCGTCCAGCTGTTCACAAATTGAGCGTAAGTCGTGCGTGGGGTTAAAATAATGAAAAAAAAAAAAAAAAATTCGTTGCTAAATCGCCTGCGTAGGCATAACCATAGACGCTACGGGGCTATCATTGTGGGTTCTTCTTGTGCCGCTACAAGTCCATCTAGAAATCACAAAATATGTCATATAAACTTGTCCAGCTGTTCAACAGTTGGGCGTAAATCGTGCGTGGGGTAAAAATATGACATTTTTCGTTGCTTAATCCTGAAAACCAGCACATTATTTGCTGAGAAGAAACAATAATTTAGGTAGATAATCTGCTTAGAATCGCCTCATTTTGAGTCGACAATGTGCTGAAAATGAGTTCCTATTAGTCAAATTATCGACTCATATATAGGCGATTCTAAGTAAATTATGTGCTGACAATGACAAAAATAATAACCAAACTTTTCAGGTGTACGCTCATTAGCATGTATTTTCACTGTGGCACGCGCCAAAACACGAAATGACGACTATGACTCCATTATCTGCTTATTTCATAACCAAATAATCACTTTAAGTACCTAATTAAAATTTAGGTCGGTTTTGTGCGTATTCGTGCGAGGATATGTTACTAAATCGCCTGCGTTGGCATAACCATAGCAGCCACGGGGCTACCCTTGTGGATTCTTCTTATACCACAATTAGTCCATCTATAAATCACAAACTAGTTCACATACGCCTGTCCAGCTGTTCAAAAATTGGGCGTAAGTCGTGCGTGGGGTCAAAATAATGAAAAAAAAGATAATTTTTCGTTGCTAAATCGCCTGCGTAGGCATACACATAGCAGCCACGTGGGTATCCTTGTGGATGCTTCTTATGCCACCACTAGTCCATCTAAAAATCACAAACATAGTCACATAAGCCTGTCCAGTTGTTCAAAAATTGGGCGTAAGTCGTGCGTGGGGTCAAAATAATGAAAAAAAATCATTTCTCATTGCTAAATCGCCTGCGTAGGCATAACCGTAGCTGCCACGAGTCTATCCTTCTGGAATCTTATTGTGCCACCAATAGTGCATCGAAACATCACAAACTAGGTCCCATAAAATGCAAGGAATTCCAGGGTGGCCGCCATGGTTCTGGCTACGCAGCCGATTTAGCAACAAAAAAATGCAATTTTTAGCTCCATGCATGCACGACTTCAGCCCAATTTTCAAAAAAGTGGAAGGGCTATATGGCCGCGTCCCTGTCCTATAGATGCGCGCTGGGTGGCACCGCACAAAATACAAGGATTCCCGGGTGGTCGCCATGGTTCTGGCTACGCAGCCGATTTAGTAACAAAAAGTGCGATTTTGAGCTCCATGCACGACTTTAGCCCAATCTTCGAAACATTGGAAGGGGCTATATGGTCGCGTCCCTGTCCTATAGATGACAACTGGGTGGCACCGCACGAAAATACAAGGATTCCCATGTGGCCATCATGACTGTCTACGCAGCCGATTTAGTAACGAAAAGTGCTATTTTGACACCCCATGCACGACTTCAGCCCGATTTTAGAAAATTTGGAAGGGGCTGCATGGTCGCGTCCCTTTCCTATAGATGCCCGCTTGGTGGCACCGCACGAAACTACAAGGATTCCCGGGTGGCCACCATGACTCTGGCTACGCAGCCGATTTAGTAACGAAAAGTGCTATATTGACACCCCATGCACGACTTCAGCCCGATTTTCGAAAATTTGGAAGGGGCTGCATGGTCGCGTCCCTTTCCTATAGATGCCAGCTGGGTGGCACCGCACGAAAATACAAGGATTCCCGGGTGGCCACCATGACTCTGGCTACGCATCCGATTTAGTAACGAAAGGTGCAATTTTAGGGGAACTGGGAACTGGGAACGGAATTCATGGAGCTTGTGACAGGACATATCACGCTCTTTACTTGCGCCAGTCTATGCTGGGCGCAAGCAATGTTTTCGGTCAGGATCTCTGTTTATCTGTTTATTTGTCTGTCCTTCCACGAATATGTTACGTCATACCGGAAGTACAGAATGTAAAGAATGCACATGCGCTAATATGAAATGATGTCACCAATTGTAATTTAAATCCACATTTATACTAAATTTGCATTGTTATCTCGTTTTATTTTGGTAATAAATCGTTCATAAAAGAACAAAATTGAAAGATTGCTTTCTTTGAAACTCGGAAAATTATTTGAGATCGAGTCTAAAAGATGCGTGCGGAATCGTTTTTTTTTCTCGCATAGAAAATGATGTGCGAACAAATTTCTGGAAACTTTCTTCGACGTTCAAAACATTTCCGAAAGACGCAGGTGCATATAAACCATGTCCGGCCAAACGATCGAGCGCATGGTTCTAGACAAAATTGTACTGAAACATATGTTGAAACATGGATTATTAAAGCGCCTTATTAATTAACTGGGAAAACAAGCTTTCTCATTCTCAAAGCAATTGGCATTTTGATGATATGTTCCCGAAGACCGTAGATCAGTCGCTATAAGGGCATGGTCACATTGACACATTGATAATCAAAGACTAACCAATGATCGCGTGTCTTTTATTTATTTGTGTCGGAATTGACTTTGACGTTTTTTGCCGCTGAAGTGCAATGACATACACAAAGCATTCTAGTCAAACTAGTAATGTAACCCAATTGGTATATAATATATAGCATCAGCGGCAACCAATCGTATTCACACCCTTCATATGAGCGATGTCTATATTGTTCTATAAATATGTCAAACAACTCTTACGTCATTACTAAGACCATAATTAGTGTAATAGATCAACTGGAGATAACAGAGATATTCAGTCCGTACACACAAATATTTCCGCGATGGATGAACTGAAATTTGATATCTAGATTCTCTATCGATCTCTCAAAAGAGGGCACAGCACCCGTGGTTCAAACTGCTGTTGGCAAGATATCACAAAACATGCCATATGTGTGATGGGTGCATTCTAGTGCAAATGTGTTTTACTACGGTTCGCGTCATTCAACTGAATACCGGGTATAAGCTCACTAGGCTTATTTTGTATGTAAATAGTCCCATATTGTTCTGTTTTAAACAGCCTGTTCTCCCTAAAATCCGCACATTACCTGCTTATAATAAAGCTTTTTAGGTATATAATCTGCTTAGAATCGCCTCATATTAAGTCGGTAATGTGCTGAAAATTAGAACATTTTAGTCATAATATCGACTCATAATGAGGCTATTCTAAGCAGATTATATGTGGACAATGAAACAAATAAGCGAACCCATGGCTTTTCAGGTGTACGCTCTTTAATATGTGTTTTCACTGTGGCCCGCGCCATAATACGAAATCACGGCTATGACTCCAGTATATGCTTATTTGAGAATCAAATAATCACAATACGTAACTATTTCACATTATAGGTCGATTATGTGCGTATTTATGGGAGGATATGTTAGTTTTAAACACCGTGTTTTATGTCAATATAGAGCTTATATATATTGCGATTAAATAAGCCAACATTAGCTTATATGAATAAAATTAAGTGCTTATTTTCAAGAAAAAAGCATGACCTCTGCATGGTAAATGTTGAGTTGTTTAATCGTCTTGTTTTCCAGCCTAGCTGTTCTCGTGAAAATAAGCACAACACGGGCCAATATCATATTGGTATGTGCTTATTTTCACGAGACCAAGCACAACACGGGCCAATATCATATTGGTATGTGCTTATTTTCACGAGACCAGGCTGACATCTGCATGGTAAGTCTTGGGTTGGTTTATTTGTGTTATTTTCAACACGAATTGCTAAAATAAGCATAAGGCGGGCTTATCGCATATTGAAATATCCCAAGCATATATTTAGTGTTCAATTAATGACAATATGCAGTCTGTTCTCGTAAAAATAAGCTCATAACGGGCTTATTTTAATGAGCGAAATAAGCTCATACTGGCATCATTTAACCTCAATATACCTGAACTTTTTATATATTGACCTAAACACGGTTTTTAAAACAGTCAAATGTTGGACTATTTTTACACGGAATAAGCCTATCTTTGGTATTATTTAATCTACTTTTTTTTCTTCGCAACACATCCTCATGTAATTAGGTTCATATTGGACCTAAATATTCACACTGTTCATATGGACTTATTTGATTCTAAAATAAGCCCACGGTGAGGTTATCTCTATCATTCCTTTGAATGGCGCGGGCCACAGTTAACACACATTATAAGGAGCGTGAATCTAGTAGGTCGTGTCGATGAAAAAAAGGTAGATTAAATAATGCCAATATGGGCTTATTTCGTATGAAAATAATCCCATATTGGATTGTTTTAAAAAAAAACCGTTTTAGGTCCATATAGAACGTATATTGCGGTTAAATAATGCCAAAATGAGCTTATTTCGCTCAGCAAAAAAATCCCGTTATGAGCTGATAGCTACATGGTAAGTCTTGATTTGGTTTATTTGTGTTGTTTTGCACAACACGAATTGCAAAAATAAGCACAAAACAGGCTTCTCGCATATTCAAATATCCCATATAGGGCTGTTTTAATAACTATAGTTTAAGCACATATAGAGCGTATAGTGTTTTCGAATAATGTCAATATGCAGTGATACTGTACCCATGTATATGGTGCACATACCCAAATATACCGTGGTATCTACAAAAGTATACCCTCATACCCACATCTATAAGCGTTTTGTGTCCATATATAGCGTATATTGCGGTTAAATAATGCCAATATAAGCTTATTTCGCTCAAAATGTTCTTATTTTCACAAGAACAATCTGTATGGTAAGTCTTGAGATGGTTGATTCGTGTTTGTTTTCCACTCTATTGTCATGAAACTAAACACAATATGGGCTTATCTCATATTCAAATATCCAATATACACAAAAAAGGGCTGTTTTAATAGCCAGCGTTAGGCCCACATGGAGCGTTTTTGAGTTTTCAAATAATGTCAATTTGTAGCCTGTTCTCGTTAAAATAAACACATAACGGGGCTTATTTTAATGAGCGAAATAAACTAATATAGTCGTATTATTTAACCTAATATACATGCACGCTATATATATGGACCTATTAAACGCGGTTTTTAAAACAGTCCAATATCTAAATTTTTTTAATAGCAGCATATCCTCGGGTAAATACATGTAAGTTCATATTGGACCTAAGTATTCACATAGGTTAATTTTTGGACTTGATTCTGTAGTAAGCACACAGTGAGCTTATAGCCATTATTCCGTTGAATGGCGAGGGCCGCATAGAAAACACATTATAAAGAGCTTGAATCTGGTAGGTCGTGTCGATGAAAAAAGCTAGATTAAATAATACTAATATGGGCTTATTTTGCGTTATTTATAGGTCCATATATAAACCGTATATTGCGGTTAAATAACGCCCAAAGAAGCTTATTTCGCTCATTAAAACAAGCCCGATATGAGCTTGTTTTCACGAGAGGCTGAAATGTGCATGTGCATACAACTATTTGAATCTAATCTGGATTCATGGAGCAGGTCGCTGTCACAATGTCAACAATTAGTCACATCCATGTCCCCAAGTCACGGTATTAATGACTTCTTCGATAACTCAATACAGAAACAAATATTTAATGATAATATTCGCACCAAACTTCTCAAAAATAGCAATCGACGTGATCATCCAAGGAACAAACTTAGAACGTATAGAACATTCAAAACGATGACTTCTTTGGAAATATATATCAACGTCATTTCCGTCCCAAAATAGCGTGAATCCCTGACAAAATTAAGAATAAGTTGCCACACCTTGGGCATCGAACGCGGACGCTACTTCGATTTCTACGGCGGCCTGGAACCGCCACCCCCTCTTCAGTTAGTATCCTGATATATCAGGTTACGTATCCTGATATATCAGGTTAGTATCCTGATATATCAGGTTATTATCCTGATATATCAGGTTACGTATCCTGATATATCAGGTTACGTATCCTGATATACCAGATTAGTATCCTGATATATCAGGTTATTATCCTGATATATCAGGTTACGTATCCTGATATATCAGGTTACGTGTCCTGATATATCAGGTTATTATCCTGATATATCAGGTTACGTATCCTAATATATCAGGTTATTATCCTGATATACCAGGTTACGTATCCTGATATATCAGGTTACGTATCCTGATATATCAGGTTATTATCCTGATATATCAGGTTATGTATCCTGATATATCAGGTTATGTATCCTGATATATCAGGTTGTCTCGACCAATCCAGAATGTCGTCTTTCATTGGCGGAGGCTTGTGGTTGGTTCCATATTAAGTTTGGTGACGATGAGGATGAGTGATGTGGCATGTACAATAGTACATGTAGGCGATTAACCACACACCCCTCACCAAACTTCATATGGATCTTCAGGGTGACCTCTAGATGGGAGCCATCTATTTTTTCCCGAAATTCGTTAGAAAACATGGCCGCCATCAGTCATCTTGGATTTCAAATTTGGATCCATTGGCACACCCAGCAGAACAAATATCGGAACAAATATTTTAAAACTTTATACAGGCGTGTTTTGGGTCACCTCTGGGGATATCAAATGTTTCCGAATTTCGTTGAAAGCATTTCCGCCCTTTTGGATTTTAAACTTTGTATGACTAAATGATTTGGCACACAATACAGACCACATCTTTTATATAGTCCTTACTGAACTTCATATGGATCTTCTGGGAGATGGGAGCCACCAAAAATGTCATTGAAAAACATGGGAGGTATCCAATTATTACGCAATTCATGAAAAGAAAACATGGCCGCCAACAGGATTTCATTCGCACACCATGCATCCCTCATTTATTGGTGAAATGTTTTAAATGAAAACAAGAGATGGACTGTCGTCCGGTGCATACCCCCTTGTGGATTACCGCCTAGTGTGGGCATATCTATAACTTATGACTGCTATACTCAGACAGATTGGACCCAAAAAATCTGAATTTTCATATAAACAAAGATGAATAACTATAGAACAAAAAACAAAATAAAACAGTTGAATCTGCCATTAAATGTCCTCATATTGGTGAACATCCATACAAAATTTCATTGAGATCCGAGCATTACTGTTCAAGTTATGACCTGAACAGACATCGGATGGACCAAACAGCCAACAATTCCAGATAAACAAAGATGAATAACTCTAGTATGGAAAAGCGAAACAGTGGAACCCTCTATTGAATGTCATCATACTAGTGAACATCCATACCAAATTTCATTGAGATCCCAGCACAACTGTTGAAGTTACGACATGAACAGACATCAGACGGACCAAAAATCCAAAATTTCCAGATAAACAATGATGAATAACTCTAGAATGGAAAATCCGAACAAAACGATGGAAACCTCTATTTAATGTCCCCATAGTAGTGAACATCCATACCTAATTTCATTGAGATCTGAGCACTACTGTTAAAGTTATGACATGAACAGACATCGACGGACGTACTGACGGACGCACATACAGACGCACGGACGGACGGAAAATGGGGTATAACAATATCATCTACAGAATACAAGCCCATTGCGTACATTATTGTAACTTTTTGACTTTCCTTCTTCTATAGGAGTCCTTTATCATTCTATTGACAGCTCAGCATGAAATTAACACCTACCAACGTTGAGCTACAGTGTCATTGACACTTTCATTTGAACTTATTATCTAATCATTTCCGAAGGGAACTACTCGTCAATGATTATTTAGTATAGAAAGGGTTAATAATGGACTGGTCATCGCTCAGTGGATGGTTCGGTTCTTGCTAACACTTCCGTGACTGGGGCTCCTTGAAATTTTGCAAAAACCTGTGCCAATGAACTCTTTTATATATGCGAGTCTCCTACTGGTAGCCTCGCATATATAAGAGCATATACATTGGCCTAACACTATTGACTAAGAATCCAACCAACCACAAGCCTCCGCCAATGAGACGACACTCTGGATTGGTCGAGACATAACCTGATATATCGGGATAATAACCTGATATATCAGGATACGTAACCTGATATATCAGGATACATAACCTGATATATCAGGATAATAACCTGATATATCAGGATACGTAACCTGATATATCAAGATAATAACCTGATATATCAGGATACGTAACCTGATATATCAGGATACGTAACCTGATATATCAGGATAGGTAACCTGATATATCAGGAAACTAACTGAAGAGGAGGTGGCGGTTCCAGGCCGCCGTAGATTTCGACGAAGCGGACCGAATTTGCGAAACATGCAATGAAATCGACAATTATTTACTGTACTTCTGTCAGACGAGAACATATCACCCAATATGTTAAACATCCCCAACGAGAAACTATTTAAACAAATAATGATCAGCAGCGACTCAAAAACTATGCGGGCTTTGGTGCACACTTTGTCCACTATGGATTGAAAAAGAAAGGGGTTTGGCAACAGAGTAACGACTCTTAAATCGAGTACAACAAAAAAGGAACAAAGATTCTTCGACTTGAGACCATGTCAGTGTTGCCAGTATCAACTCTGAATGGTATGTTTGCCAATCATCTACATATATTATCTGAACGTATGATAGGCATATACCGGTATAACATATGTATATTGTCATATATAAGCATATACCGCCATATATCATTGTTGTTACATTGTACTTAACTTTGTTTCATGTAATCCGTCCATTTTGTCTTGTTATTCTGTGTTCATGTACATTTGACCATATATGGTGTAACGTACAAATAAACATGATTGATTGATTGATTGGTAAGTCATGTGTTTATTCGTGTTGTTTTCCAGCCTGTGTTCGAGAAAATAATCCCATAACGGGCTTATTTTAATGAGCGAAATAAGCTCATATTGGAATTATTAAGACTCATTATATATGTATGCTATATTTGAACCTAAAACAAGGATGTTAAAACAGTCCAATGTGGGATTATTTCCATAAGAAATAAGCCCATATTGGTATTATTTAATCCACCTTTATTCATCGCAACATATATTCTCGTAAAAATAGGTTCATATTGGATCTAAAGATTCACATAGGTTCATATTGGACTTATTCGATTCTGAAATAAACCCACAGTGAACTACTACCCGCTATTCAGCTAAATGGCATGGGCCACAGTTAAAACACATTTTAAAGAGCGTGAGTCTGGTATGTCGTGTCGATGAAAACATTGAGGTTAAATAATGCCAGTATGAGCTTAATTCGCTCATTAAAATGAGCCCATTATGTGCTTATTTTTATGAGAACAGGATGAAACATGTCCTCGTGCAAATAGGTTCATATTGGACATACATGTAACTATTCACAGGTTTATGTTGGAACTATCTGATTCTGAAATAAGTACATACTGAGTCCCTTATTCCGTTGAATGGCGCCAAACACCCTACAAAGAGCGTAGCTTTGGTAAGTTGTGTTTATGAAAAAAGGCAGATTAAATCATTCCGATATGGGCTCATTTCGTATGTAAATAGTCCCATATTGTACTGTGTTTTAAACAGACTGTTCCCCAAAATTCCGCACATTATCTGCTTATAAATAATTTATTTTAGGTAGATAATCTGATTAGAATGTCCTCATTTTCAGTCCATAATGTGCTGAAAATGAGAATATTTTAGTCACATTATCGACTCATAATGGGGCAATTCAGATTATGTGCGGACAATCACACAACTAAGCCAACCCATAACTTTTCAGATGTACGCTATTTAAAGACATAATATGGATTTGTTCGGGTATGTGAAACTGATAAGTTAGCATTCAGGCGCTATGTCAACTGGAGGAATGTAGCATTTTAGTAACATATGGCAATATTCCCATAGTGTACTGCTTTAAAAGCCGATATTTAGGTCAATATAGAGCTTATATATATTGCGATTAAATAATGCCAAAATTATCGCTCGTTAAAATACGGCCGTTAAGTGCTTATTTTCACGAAAATAGCTTGACATCTGCATGGCAAGTGTTGAGTTGTTTAATCGTGTTGTTTTCCAGCCTGTTGATGTGAAAATAAGCACACCACGTGCCTATCTCATATTGTTATGTGCTTATTTTCATGAGAACAGGGTGACGTCTGCATGGTAAGTCTTGAGTTGGTTTATTTGTGTTGTGCCACAACACGAATTGCTAAAATAAGCATGACGAGCTTATCGCATATTGAAATATCTATATAGGGCTGTTATAATA
Source organism: Siphonodentalium dalli (assembly GCA_032622095.1). Taxonomy (NCBI): domain Eukaryota; kingdom Metazoa; phylum Mollusca; class Scaphopoda; order Gadilida; family Siphonodentaliidae; genus Siphonodentalium; species Siphonodentalium dalli. Next base: position 149,977,175 of record CP136062.1, read on the forward strand.
ACCAGCGTTTAGGCCCATATGAAGCTTATTTAGTTTTCAAATAATGGCAGTTTGCAGTCTGTTTTCGTGAAAATAAACACAAAACAGGACTTATTTTAATGAGCGAAATAAGCTCATACAGAGGTATAATTTAACTTAATATGTATACATGTACGCTATATATATGGAGCTATAAACGCGGCTTTTTAAACAGACAATATCAGACTGTTCTATCGAACTAGTCCCATATTGGTATTATTCAATCTAATTTGTTTTCATCGCAACATATCCTCATGTAAATAGGTTCATATTTGACCTTTAAGTATTCACATAGGTTCTTTTGATTCTGATATAAGTCCACAGTAAGCTTATAGCCATTATTCGGTTGAATGGCGAGGGCAGCATTGACTATAAAGAGCTTGAATCTGGTAGGTTGTGTCGATGAAAAGAGCTAGATTAATAATTCTGATATGGGTTTATTTCAGTAAAAACAATACAATTAGGGTAGCTTTGGTAAGTAAGTGATAAACTAAGGTAGATAAAATAATGCCAATATGGGCTTATTTCTTATGTAAATAGTCCAATATTGTACCGTTTTAAACAGCCTGTTCCCCAAATTCCCGCACATTATCTGCTTATATAAAAAGTGAATATTCTAGGTAGATAATCTGCTTATGAACGCTCTCATTTTGAGTCGATAATGTGCTGAAAATTATACCAAATTAGTCACATTATCGCCTCATAATGGAACAATTCTAAGCGGATTATGAGCGGACAATGACACAACTAAGCCAACCCACAGCTTATCAGATGTACGCACTTTAAAGACATATTATGGACTTGTACGGGTATGTGAAACTGATAAGTTAGCATTCAGGCGCTATGTCAAGTAAATCGACCGTACCTCTCCATAGAAATCATCGTTTGAACTACGCTCAATTGTAAATATTTACTTCTGGAATCGGGACTATTGGCGACAATACGGGCTTATATCATATTATTATGTGCCTATTTTCACGAGAACAGTCTTGAGTTGGTTTATTTGTGTTGTATTCCACAACACAAATTGCAAAAATAATCATAAGATGTTCTTATCGCATATTGAAATATCCCATATAGGGCTGTTATAATAATCAAATAATCAAATAATGACAATATGCAGCTTGTTCTCGTAAAAATAAGCTCATAACGGGCTTATTTTAATGAGCGAATTAAGCTCATACTGCCATTATTGAACCTAAACGCGATTTTTAAAGCAGTCAAAATGTTGGACTATTTCTATGTAAGCCCATATTGGTATTATTTAATCTACTTTTTTTCATCTCAACATATCCTCAGGTTTATATTGGACCTAAATATTCACACAGTTCATATTGGACTTATTTTATTCTGAAATAAGCCCACGTGAGCGTATACCAGTTATTCCGTAGAATGGCGCAGGCCACAGTGAAAATACCTTCTAAAGAGCGTGAATCTAGTAAGTTATCTCGATGAGAATAGGTAGATAGATTAAATAGTGCCAATATGGGCATATTTCGTATGGAAATAGTCCCATGTTAGACTGTCTTAAAACCCGCATTTTCTGTCCATATCGTATACTGCGGTTAAATAATGGCAATATTTAGTTCATAATAACATGGCGTTTATGTGCTTATTTTCACGAGAACAGTCTGCATGTTGACATTATTTGAAAACTGAAATACGCTCCATAAGGCCTAAACGCTAGTTATTAAAACAGCATTACATGTACATGTATATGGGTTATTTCAATATGAGGAAAACCCGTATTGTGCTTATTTTCACGAGAACACGATTAAACAACTCAAGACTTGTCATGCTGTTCTCATGAAAATAAGTACAAAACGGACATATTTTAATGCGCGATATAAGCTGATATTGGAATTATTTTGCCACAATATACGCTCAATATGGATCTAACACACTGTTTTTATAAATAAAACAGTACAATATGGGATTATTTCCATACATATCAAGCCCAAATTGAAATGATTTAATCTGCCTCTTTTCATCGACACGACTTACCAATTTCACGATCTTTATAATGTTTTCACTGCGGCCATAACGGAATAACGATTTAAGCTCACTATGGAGTTATTTCATAATCAAATTATTTCAAATATCAACCTATGCGAATAGCTACATGTAGGTCCAATTTGAACCTATTTGCACGACGATGTGTTTCATCCTGTTCTCGTAAAAATAAGCACATAACGCTGCGAAACGGGCTTATTTTAATGAGCGAATTAAGCTCCCATTGTCATTATTTAACAACCTAAACTTGTTTATCGACATGCAGCCTGTTCTCCCGAAAACCCGCAGATTATCTGCTCATACATAAACATTTTTAGGTAGATAATATGCTTAGAATCTCATAAATTTAAGTCGATAATGTGCTGAAAATGAGACCATTTTAGTCACATTATCGACTGCTAATGAGTCGATTGTAATCAGATTGTGTGCAGAAAATGACACAAATAAGCCAACTCACGGTTTTCATGTGTATGTTCTTTATAGCATGTGTTTTCAATGTGGCCGCGCCATAAAACGAAATGACGGATATGATCTATTATCTGCTTATTTCACAATAAAATGTACCTATTTCACATTATAGGCCGATTATGTGCCTATTTGAGGGAGGATATGTTGCGACACGACATACCAGATTCACGCTCTTTATAATGTGTTTTAACTGCGGCTCGCTTCATTCAACTAAATAACGGGTATAAACTCACTAATGGCTTATTTCCGAATCAATTAAGTCCATTGAAACATATGTTAATATGTATGCCCAATATGAACCTATTTTCGCGAGGATAAGTTGCGATGAAAAACGGTAGATTTAAAGGTACTCAATCCGTAAAGAGGGTCCCCATCTCAACAGATTCCAACAACAACAATCCGATCAGAGGGTCCTATATTACTATTTCTTTGGCTTTGGGGGTAAAAAATATTTGATTCGAGTCGAGGAACCCATCAAACAAAGCTCAGAGTTATTAGATATTGATTTTTGAAATTTGTTAATTGCTCGAGATGAGTACTAATAACTGCCGTCAATTTGGTAACCTGCTCGAGATTTTACGCCAAAACTCTATTCAAACAGACAAGGATGGATAACTCTATATTCAAGTGGTAATAATAACGAAATTTTGACTGTCTTCTGGGCCAGAAAGAATTCCCGATAATGAAAAATCGATATCTAACAAATCTGAGCTTTGATGGGTGACTTCCTCGACTCGAATCAAATATTTTTGACCACCGAAGCCATTGAAATAGTAATTGAGAGGAGTTTTATCGGATTGAGTACCTTTAATAATGACAATATGGGAGATAGTCCCATATTGGACTGTTTTATAAACTGAGTTTTAGGTCCATATAGAGCGTATATTGTGATTAAATAATACCAATAGGGGCTTATATCGCTCATTAAAATAAGACCGTTACGTGCTTATTTTTATGGAAACCATACATGTACTCCCATAGTGTACGTTTATCTCCACACAGAGCCTATATTGATATGAGCTTATTTCGCTCATTAAAATAAGCCGGGAGTGTGGCTATTTTCACGAGAACAGGCTGTGAAGTAGCATATACATGTACTATACATTCCTTTTTCATATACATATGTTGTACTTCCGTATATATTCATATTAAAATATTCTTCATATTTCATACAGAATACTATATCATTATGTCCATGCAGTGTATCACAACTACAATTTACCATATCTTATCCTAATTTAATTAAAGGTTTAAACCAAAACATAGTTCGTACTTTAATTGGGTCGGGTTGTTCCGGGTCGCTTGGTGTCGGTTGTGCCTGGGGCGGATGGTCCCGTTCCTGTATATACAACTATATACATGTGTATATAGTACATCTGACTACAGACCGAATCGGGACCACAGGGACAACTCGCGTGGGCGTATGTTAGGGTGGGTTGTCCAGATTTTCCGGGGCTGGTTGTCTCACGTTTTTATTAGCTCGTCTCAGGTGGAGCTATTGTCACCACTCTTCGTCCGTCGTCCGTCCATCGTCCGTCCATCGTCCGTCCGTCCGTCCGTCTATCCGTCCGTCTACAATTCTTTGAACATCTTCTCCTCTGGAACCATGAAACCGAATGGGTTCATATTTGGTGTGTATGTTTCCTAGGTGACTCTCATTCAGATTTGTTCAAATGAGGACACTGGGTCAAATGGTTGCGAAGCCAGGGCCATAACTCTTTGCCACCATAGTAATTCTTACAACGACTTCTCAAATTTCATTGGGCCGAATGGGTTCGTATTTGATACAAAGGGTCCTTGGGGGACTGTTATTCAGATTTGTTCAAATGAGGTCACTGGATCGAATGTGGGCGGAGCCAGTGACGTAACTAAAAACAAAATTTAATTAAGATTTTTTGAATTTTCACCTTGCTCAATTTAACAAACAAAAAAATTAGTTTTTAAACATTTTATAAAATTTGAAAAAAGTGACACCATTATAACATCTGCAGAGTTATGAAACTTTAATCTTTAATGAAATTACAGAAATATTCCATTACCCATCCCCCATCCCATATGGCCCAGACCCACCCCACCCTGCAGTGGCCTGCACCCAACCAACATCCCTTCCAACGGATATCATCTCCAGCTTCCAACTTTAATACCTGTTCTATTAAAGTTGCAGATATATCTTTGTGGATAGACAGAGAGAGACACATGTCATTAATCTAGATTACAATAAAATGTCACCTGGCAGCTTGTGTAAACATTACTGCTAGCAATTTTAAACAAACTGCCTGAATTTAGTGTCTGACATTTGCATAATGAGGTCACCAGAGGGTCAATTTAGTGTTGCAACCCTGTACAGCAGGCTAGCATCACCAAATACACCCTCCATGGACCTAATTCTGCTTAGGCATCATCTTCTGGGAAGTATCTTAAGTATCAAATTGAAATTTTGTTTTAGATACTTTTTTACTTTTTCCCTTCTGTTCAGTTTCTATGCCCCCCCCCAATTTGCAGAAGATAAAATGCATAATTGAGGTGCTCAATGGGTGTGCATTACAAACTTCAACTTTAGAACTTAAATCTGTTCCTATATTGGTTTCCCATGGCTGGTGAGGCCTAATCAGACTGAGGATGAATCTGGTGATGCTAGCACACCTTGCGGAATATTGTCATTAAATTCACCATTTGGGGACCTCATTCTGCAAATGTCTGACACACTATATGCAGACATGGCTGGCATATTATTTTCTTAACCACCGCTTATCCAGATGAAATCATACCCTGATTTTTCAAAGAAACATTGGGGGGGGGGGTATATTGGATTGAATTTGTCTTATGTCTGTCAGGCGGTCCTTCCACTCGTCTGTCTGTTGGGATGTCTATCCATCCGTCTATCAACAATTGTTTTCTTCTCCATATTAAAGACCAAATATGTTTATATATTTCAGTGTGCATGTTCCCTAGGTGACTCACAATCAGATTTGTTCAAATAAGTTCATCATATCAAATAGGTGCGAAGCTAGGGCCATAACTCTTTCCCTCCATAGTAAATCTTAAAATTTCTTCTCAAGAACCATTGAGCCTATATTAGCTTATATTTGGTATGGATGGGCCTTGGGTGACCGGGTTCAGATTTGTTCAAATTGGGTCATTTTAGGAAATTAGGTCCCCATATGGTGAATTCGTTGATGCTTTTCCACCTTGGGGAATAGTGTCATTAAATTCACCTTTTGTGGACCTCATTCTGCAAAGATCAGACATACTAAATACAGACTTGGCTGTTCCAATATTATTTTCTTAACCACGTACCACTTATCCAGGTGAAATCATACCCTATTGGATATTGGGGGGGGGGGGGTATATTGATATTACTAGATGAATGGATCTCATAGATGGGGATTCACATTTGTTCTAATAGGGGCAGAGATAAGAGATTTAACTCTCCTATATCATTGTACTAGTTGTAAAATTCAACCTAAGAGGGGTGTGCAAAATGATTTCTGTGAACTTAGTACTGTGGTATGGTTGTCTTCTGTAAAATGTAAGAGGTTGGAGATTTGTCAGTGGTGTGAAATTAGAAATTTCAAGTTGAAGAGCCCTGCTCATCGGAGAACCTCCATCTATGTCCATGTTTAGAACTACTTGTCTTAAGTGATATTGTCACGTACTGACTCTTGTAGTCTTCAGAGTCCCATTCTTCTCAGTCTTTACAGTCTGGTGAGCGACCCACAGTCATTGACTGTCTTGTTAAATATTTGTTGTCCTCTTCACATTTTTTGTTTATTTATTCTTGGAAATGTAATTTTCATATTTTAAGACACTACTATATTACACGATTTGATATCCCAATATATTATTATCTTAAATTATTTGCCATCGTTTTGTCGACGTAATCGGTAGTATACGGATGGCGACGAGGTCGGTATTTGAGATTGGACACCTGAGAACTATCTGAATATGAACACCAAGTAACAGTCTGTTTATGTGAAACTGAGCTTATTTTAAAATTGCGCGAAATAAGCTCATGTTGGCAATATTTGAAAACTTAAATAAGCTCTATATGGGCATAAACGAATAGCGTACAGGAAGGTAACACCCTGAGTGTATAGATTACCCAGGGTATCCCCCTGAGTGTATAGAATACCCCGGTATACATGGCCCAATTCAAGTTAAATATACCGACATTAATATTAAAAAACATATTTTGTCCTTCACCTGAGCCCAAATATGATTTTAAAGAAAAGGGTGCTGTATGATTTATCATGGGTGCTGTTGGTGTTGTGCCAGTCTCGGTAAACTTAGCGTACATTTGCTCCCATAGTTGCGCACGGTACGAGCGCGACTAGCAATTGTACTTCGAAATTCATTACGACTGGTGTTGTGCCACCTGCTCACCATTAAATCACTCCCAGGTGCCCAAACGTTTGCAAACCTTCTTATACTGATGCACATCTTTCCAAAAACACTACTAGTAAGAGACATAGAAGTAGATACCTATAATGGGTCACAGGGCTCAATTCAATTTGACCATTAAAAAACCCAAATATTCCCCTCCCACTGACCAAAGCCCAAAATCCCATTCAGATGCCCAAATAATTTTTTCCCATTGCCTCTATATATTCTAAAGTGAACTGTGGAATCCTTTTCAGAATGGGTATAGTCTGAGAGATGGCTGACTCAGAAATGTTTTCATAGGCACGGGTGCTGTATGGTTTTATCATGGGTGCTGTGGGTGTTGGGCAGTCTCCATACCCTTAAAACCCACCGAGGAGCCCAAACTTTGTGCAAACTATTTGCATAGATGCATACCTATCCACAAACAACAAAAGTGTTGGAAGTAGATACATATAATGGGTCATATGGCCCAATTCAAGTTAAATATACCAATTTAACTTGAATTGTCATGGGTGCTGTGGGTGTTGGGCTGTCTCCATACCCTTAAAACCCACTAAGGAGCCCAAACTTTTGCAAATCTTCTTATACTGATGCAGATATTTCCAAAAACACTAGGAGACCTAGAAGTATATACCTTTACATGACCCAATTCCAGTTAAATATACCAATTTAACCATTAAAAAAACCAAATATCCCCCCTGAATAGAGCCCAAAATCCCATTCAGGTGCCCAAATATTTTTTCCCCATTGCCTCTATATATTCTAGAGTGAAATGTGGAATCATTTACAGAATGGGTATAGTCTGAGAGATGGCTGACTCAGAAATATGTTTTCATAGGCACAGGGGCTGTATGGTTTTATCATGGGTGCTGTGGGTGTTGGGCTGTCTCAATGCCCTTAAAACCCACTGAAGAGCCCAAACTTTATGCAAACCATTTGCATAGATGCATACCTATCCACAAACAACAAAAGTGTTGGAAGTAGATATATATAATGGGTCATATGGCCCAATTCAAGTTAAATATACCAATTTAACTTGAATTGTCATGGGTGCTGTGGGTGTTGGGCTGTCTCCATACCCTTAAAACCCACTAAGGAGCCCAAACTTTTGCAAATCTTCTTATACTGATGCAGATATTTCCAAAAACACTAGGAGACCTAGAAGTATATACCTTTACAGGACCCAATTCCAGTTAAATATACCAATTTAACCATTAAAAAAAACAAATATCCCCCATGAATAGAGCCCAAAATCCCATTCAGGTGCCCAAATATTTTTTTCCCATTGCCTCTATATATTCTAGAGTGAAATGTGGAATCATTTACAGAATGGGTATAGTCTGAGAGATGGCTGACTCAGAAATATGTTTTCATAGGCACGGTTGCTGTATGGTTTTATCATGGGTGCTGTGGGTGTTGGGCTGTCTCAATACCCTTAAAACCCACTGAGGAGCCCAAACTTTGTGCAATCCATTTGCATAGATGCATACCTATCCACAAACAACAAAAGTGTTGGAAGTAGATACATATAATGGGTCATATGGCCCAATTCAAGTTAAATATACCAATTTAACTTGAATTGTCATGGGTGCTGTGGGTGTTGGGCTGTCTCCATACCCTTAAAACCCACTAAGGAGCCCAATCTTTTGCAAATCTTCTTATACTGATGCAGATATTTCCAAAATCACTAGGAGACCTAGAAGTATATACCTTTACAGGTCCCAATTCCAGTTAAATATACCAATTTAACCATTAAAAAAACCAAATATCCCCCCTGAATAGAGCCCAAAATCCCATTCAGGTGCCCAAATATTTTTTCCCATTGCCTCTATATATTCTAAAGTGAACTGTGGAATCCTTTTCAGAATGGGTATAGTCTGAGAGATGGCTGACTCAGAAATGTTTTCATAGGCACGGGTGCTGTATGGTTTTATCATGGGTGCTGTGGGTGTTGGGCAGTCTCCATACCCTTAAAACCCACCGAGGAGCCCAAACTTTGTGCAAACTATTTGCATAGATGCATACCTATCCACAAACAACAAAAGTGTTGGAAGTAGATACATATAATGGGTCATATGGCCCAATTCAAGTTAAATATACCAATTTAACTTGAATTGTCATGGGTGCTGTGGGTGTTGGGCTGTCTCCATACCCTTAAAACCCACTAAGGAGCCCAAACTTTTGCAAATCTTCTTATACTGATGCAGGTATTTCCAAAAATACTAGGAGACCTAGAAGTATATACCTTTACAGGACCCAATTCCAGTTAAATATACCAATTTAACCATTAAAAAAAACAAATATCCCCCATGAATAGAGCCCAAAATCCCATTCAGGTGCCCAAATATTTTTTTCCCATTGCCTCTATATATTCTAGAGTGAAATGTGGAATCATTTACAGAATGGGTATAGTCTGAGAGATGGCTGACTCAGAAATATGTTTTCATAGGCACGGGTGCTGTATGGTTTTATCATGGGTGCTGTGGGTGTTGGGCTGTCTCAATACCCTTAAAACCCACTGAGGAGCCCAAACTTTGTGCAATCCATTTGCATAGATGCATACCTATCCACAAACAACAAAAGTGTTGGAAGTAGATACATATAATGGGTCATATGGCCCAATTCAAGTTAAATATACCAATTTAACTTGAATTGTCATGGGTGCTGTGGGTGTTGGGCTGTCTCCATACCCTTAAAACCCACTAAGGAGCCCAAACTTTTGCAAATCTTCTTATACTGATGCAGATATTTCCAAAAACACTAGGAGACCTAGAAGTATATACCTTTACATGACCCAATTCCAGTTAAATATACCAATTTAACCATTAAAAAAAACCAAATATCCCACCTGAATAGAGCCCAAAATCCCATTCAGGTGCCCAAATATTTTTTCCCCATTGCCTCTATATATTCTAGAGTGAAATGTGGAATCATTTACAGAATGGGTATAGTCTGAGAGATGGCTGACTCAGAAATATGTTTTCATAGGCACGGGTGCTGTATGGTTTTATCATGGGTGCTGTGGGTGTTGGGCTGTCTCAATGCCCTTAAAACCCACTGAAGAGCCCAAACTTTGTGCAAACCATTTGCATAGATGCATACCTATCCACAAACAACAAAAGTGTTGGAAGTAGATACATATAATTGGTCATATGGCCCAATTCAATTTAAATATACCAATTTAACTTGAATTGTCATGGGTGCTGTGGGTGTTGGGCTGTCTCCATACCCTTAAAACCCACTAAGGAGCCCAAACTTTTGCAAATCTTCTTATACTGATGCATATATTTCCAAAATCACTAGGAGACCTAGAAGTATATACCTTTACAGGTCCCAATTCCAGTTAAATATACCAATTTAACCATTAAAAAAACCAAATATCCCCCCTGAATAGAGCTCAAAATCCCATTCAGGTGCCCAAATATTTTTTTCCCATTGGCTCTATATATTCTAGAGTGAAATGTGGAATCATTTACAGAATGGGTATAGTCTGAGAGATGGCTGACTCAGAAATATGTTTTCATAGGCACGGGTGCTGTATGGTTTTATCATGGGTGCTGTGGGTGTTGGGCAGTCTCCATACCCTTAAAACCCACTGCGGAGCCCAAACTTTATGCAAACTATTTGCATAGATGCATACCTATCCACAAACAACAACAACAGTGTCTATAGTATAGTATTTGAGGAGCATTGCCATTATGGAATTTATTCTCTCATTTGTCAACTATTTACAGCTTATTTTTGTATATAAATAACTAAACACCTTATGAGATGTCTGGAAAATAATGATATATTATTGTGACCCATTATAGGTATATAACTGTAAGGAAACACAGATTTATAAAACTTTAGTCATGTTATCTGAGAGATAGATGTCTTTGTTAGCTATTCTGGTCATTACTGTATACTGTTATTCTGAAATTACGATCTTGCGCCGTTGCGCATGCCCGCCCGGATGTTTACATTATTAGCGGTGTTTGTATACAATCGGTTTGTTATGGGTGGGTGGTTGGTCTCCGAGCTCGAGCTTTATGTCTCTCGACTAATGCGTTATTTCAACAACTCATTTCGGTTACTACAAAACCCGGATATTAAACATTACTTCCGGTAACAAATGAGATTCAAACAAACATATTGGACGTGGTGACCGGAGTCATTTATGAATGAATTTTTGTGAGATCTTATTGACATTTTCCAATTAAATTGAGCTAATAACCTATCATAAGTTCATGCGCGGAATTCATTATAGATAAAAAGGAAATATAAAATTCCTAATCATGACTATGAAGCAGTTGCCAGAGGCAGAACATTGAATAGTTATAAACTGATCATTCGTTCGTCCTAAGTTGAATGTTATGCTGGATAAACTCGTTAAGGATTCCGACCCTTAGGGGACACACTTCATTTTCTAATATCTCGGGACTATGGGTGGGGGGACAACAAAGTGTTCGATGAGAAAGGGAAGGAGCACATTCTTTTGGATTATAAGGCTCAAGAGGACGAGATCAGTAAAATGGCTATGTAAGTCACAGTGTGACCAACGCGGTCTCTGAGTGTGAAAAGGATGTTAGTCAAGTAAGTGAGACCAAGAACATTGTTATCTGTCTGATTCTATTCTCATTCATGGATTCTGTGAAAGTGTTGATACATTAGCTGAACTTGAAGATCATTCACAGTCTGAGATTCATATGTGCCACTGTCGGTATATACACAAACAGATACATATACACCATATGTGACTGTCAGTATATATATACAAACAGAACATACACCGTATATGACTGTCGGTATATACACAAACAGACCATGCATACATACCGTATGTGACTGTCACTATATACACAAACAGAACATACATATACACCGTATGTGACTGCAGAGGTCTCGAAACACAGCTAATAGACATACATAATTCCCAGTGAGACAATAACAAACTGGATAAACTAAACGAACAGTTGGAGCTAGTAAATACCAACTTTTTGTAAAGTCAACCAAGCTGATTCATCGTCAAAATCAAGTGCTGTTTCGAAGGAGTTGGGTGAATTCGGACTTGGCTCGCTACATGTGGAATAAAAGGAGTTTCAACAATACAACCTTGGATAGAGTTTGTCAATTTCCTCTTCCACAAATAAACCATGTTTTGGTGCTGAAGCATTGTTTTAAACAAACTTTATTTTAGTGTGGATCTGAAAGGAATTTTGTAACCATCCTGTAATAGATCAGGTTCAAAAGTAGAAATCGAATCTAATGAACGCCAAAAAGACAGATGCTTCTTTAAATAACCCTTGATAGATACACACTTGTGTGACAGAATAAGAAAGATTCTTTTGATGAGAAAATAAATGAGGAAACGCTGTATAATCATCTATTAACCCTTTACCCAGCAGAAGGGCCCTGTGCCAATGCATTCTCTTATATATGCGAGTCGACCATAGGTCGCCTCGCATATATAAGAGAATGCATTGGCTTAACACATTAAAAATTATAAAATTGTTAAAGAATGTAAGAACAAATTGTAAAAAGTGTTAAAAAAAGATTTTTTTTAGGCCAATGCATTCTCTTATATATGCGAGGCGACCTATGGTCGACTCGCATATATAAGAGACTGCATTGGCACAGGGCATAACTGTAACTATCACAATGTGGTCAAGGAGCCGGTTCCAATGATATCCATATTTGTATGGTTTTATTGAGACAGACCCAAGATAATTTAGGCTGTTGAAGCTTGTTTTGGCCGGTTTTGGCCGGTTTGTTGGGTAAAGGGTTAATGTCCCGATGGGTGGCGATGTGCAATCTTTTTGTCGCGAGGTTTGGGCACCACTCTATCCAGTGGCCGAAACCAAGACAGGCTCCCCCGCAGCTTGCGCTGTTGATTTCTATTGTACATGTAGGGACCTTTTTGTCCTTGTCCACCGAATATTGATTGTGAACCACGTCGAAAATAATAGTATAAACTGTCCAGTGTATCCAACATTTCATAACTGAAATTAAACTGATCGCGATTTGCCAAATTTGGAAAAGGAACATCAGCATCGCGGCGCTTCCGCTTCAAACTGCGCTTGGACTCTTCCTGTGTGTCCGAAACTTCGTCACGAAACGACGACAACCGTTTGTCCATGTACATGTAAGTTGCATGCATCATACACTGCTTCATCACTTTGACACCTTGGTGAAGCTTGTCTGCGCACTTCGGGTGAATTATTTCTGTAGTTCACATGTGACTGGTGAACGCTCGCTGGTGACTGGCTACGAACACTTCTTTGTGGATTACATTGTGACATTTTAAGGGACAAATCGAGAAGAATGATAATAGTCTCTACGATCTTTGCCAAAGCAAAACGGACAGATGATTGAACTTGGAAAGCACGGGGTGAGTGAACTACTAGTGAACGCCAGCTGACCTACATATCAATAACACCGGAGACCCTTAACCTGCCAAATCTTTTTCACAGTTGAACTTAAATAAATACATAAATGTAGAGGGTGTGATATCAAACACAAATACAGTGACGGAAGACCACTTGACAGGCCGCCATCCCAGTTCAGCAGTCAAAATCCCTGTGTCCACTCGCTGTATATGGTTATAGTCCGTCGAAAACTAGTTCTTTGCAAAATCTACATCCGACTATCTTCGTTATAAATGAGTAAAATTGCGCTCGGGAGAATATGTTGTACTGTATCTGATGAACTATACTACCTGACTACTGCATGGGATTTTGAACTTCTGAACTGGGATGGCGGTCGGTTAAAGTATGTCCCCTCGCTCGCTGTATTGGTATATAACCCATCGATTACATATCAATTGCACACACACAGCCAACTATCTTCGTTATAAACGAGTTAAACTGAATTCTGGAAATATGGTGATCAGCATGTTAGTATGTATACTGCTGATCGGCATGTTAGGTACCCGTGTTATTGTTTTGAAGTGCACACGGATATTGCTTGACCATCGATTGACCAGGTATGCGTATAGTGGTCACCATTTGATTTCTATGTTGGTGATTGGTGACAAAACTCCCGAGTTATGTTTTTTTTATGTTATGTTCTTCCTCCGCTAGTTTTGTTCCGAAGATAAAATATTTGAAGTTTTGAAAAATATTGTATCAATGCTTATTCGATTCCGTGGCGGCAGTTATTGTGTACCCTAGAGTTATGATACCTCTACTTGAGGCCAATTTGAGGTCATGATTGCCCGTGGCACAATATTAAATAATTAACACAGTTGTAGATAATGTGGAACAAATGATTGAATGCGCATGCGTTTGGGATTCATAATGATGTAGTTATGGTGTTCGGGTATCGTAGTCCATGACATGTATAATACACCCAGATCCCAGTATTTTTATCACGTCTGAATATCATTACATTCATACAATGGTGTAATTTTCTCGCAACGCGAAGATTCGACAAATGTCCATGTTCTTTATAATCGAGAGTTTAGTCTCGTCGAAGAGTGCATCTTTTAACCGGGAAGGTTCAACAGTTCATTTGGCATTGCATAGCTACCAGTTTGGATGTCATCCCAAATGCAATCTTTATTTAGGTATTTGTTTAATGGAGCCACTTTGTACATTATGATTAAGATTCGTGATAAATTCATGGGAACTAAAATATCGTCTAGCTTTTCATAACGTACAGGTTTCTATCGATGATTGTTAACTTCAAACGACAATCACTGTTAGCTACATACAACCACTTGCTTATCTTTGACGTACTTTTTGGTGTACGGATAACGGAAATCCATCTGTATCGATATGCAATGAACCGCTAAGACCAGATACCATATGTGACACGCCATGTCAAATCCAGTCGTAAGTCGGGATTTTTTTTACCCTGTGCCAATGCATTCTCCTATATATGCGAGTCGACCATAGGTCGCCTCGCATATATAAGAGAATGCATTGGCCTAACAATTTTTTACAATTTTAATAATTTTTTCTTGTATTCTTTAACAATTTTATAATTTCACCCATACAGAGCCCCAGACAAACATGAGCAGACGACACTCTTCTATATGTTTTCTATATATGTGTGGGGCTCCCTGCAGGGTAATGGATGTTTTTTATTTTATGTCCTAAAAATTGTAAGAAACATTTATTTAAAAAAAATGATAAAAAATTGTTAGGCCAATGCATTCTCTTATATATGCGAGGCGACCTATGGTCGACTCGCATATATAAGAGAATGCATTGGCACAGGGTTAAAACAAATCCCGACTTACGACTGGATTTGATATGGCGGGTCACATATAGTACAGTAACACCGAGGTATTACATGATGTTGTGTTACACGAGAACACGGTACTGGTACTGTATACCACTTGTGTGAATACTGACAGGCTACGTTAGTTTTGTATGAATACTGACAGGCTACGTTAGTTCTGTGTGAATACTGACAGGCTACGTTAGTTCTGTGTGAATACTGACAGGCTACGTTAGTTTTGTGTGAATACTGACAGGCTACGTTAGTTTTGTGTGAATACTGACAGGCTACGTTAGTTTTGTGTGAATACTGACAGGCTACATTAGTTCTGTGTGAATACGGACAGGCTACGTTAGTTTTGTTTTTTAAACGACGCTGCTTTGTACTTTACATCTCCTCCAATTAGGAGCACACTAGTTTACCACAGAGCATCATTTATCACATAACATTTCATTGTCAGGCAATACAACAATGGCCACTTTGGGTGTCATTTTTCCCCACCAAAGATACTAAAGGTACTAAATCCGATTCGATGGTCCCATATAATCAGATTCCAACAACAACAATATTTTTCAGAAATGCCGCTTCAGTTATCAGAATTGATTAATTGCCCAAAAATAATGCTAACCACCGTCAAGTATAGTATAAAATTGCCCGAAACAAGTTATTTATCAAAATTTGGCCTTATTATCAATACAAAGCCTCTTGATTTTAAAGTTATCCATCTTCATCCGCAATTTGGTCCGAGACCGTCGGCTCGTCGATTGTTTACTGGGCCACTAATAATTCTCGATGGTGAAAAATAATTAATTTCAAAAATCGATATCTAATAACTCTAAACTTTGATAGGTGGGTTCCTCGAGTCGAATCAAATATTTTTTACCTCCGAATCCAAATAAATAGTAATTGAGGGTCGCTTAATCGGATTATGCATCTTTAACGTGTTCGATATACCGTTCTAGAAGTAAGAATGTATAGTGGATAGAAGCACACATCACTGACACTGCGTCAAAACGAACGTTAAATTTATCACAAATCCCTTGAGATATTTATGTATATTTAATAACTTTATACGCCAGTTCTTCGACAAAAAGTCGTATAAAGCGCGGTCGTTATTAAAGGTACTCAATCCGGTCAGACGCTCCTATGTTACTATTTCTTTGGCTTCAGGGGTAAAACATATTTGATTCGAGTCGAGTAACCCACCTATCTGGGACAATATTGCGGATGAAGATGGATAACTACCATATTTTGTTGAACAAAATGTTGATAAATAACAAGTTTTGGGAAATCTGATAACATAGTTGACAGTGGTTAGCATTATGTTATTGCAATAAATCGATTCTGATAACTAAAGCGTATTTTGAAGAAATGTTGTTGTTGTATCTTGATGGAATGGGGACCGTCTGAACGGATTGAGTACCTTTAAAAATTATATAATATATTTCGTCGTATGAGTTTGGAAAGATCGTATCCCGCCATGTTTTGTCAAGTTAACTTCCGAAACGTCGTATGGGACGGGACTGGTACATTAAAGCGTGGGCAATACGTTTTAAATCATCCAGTTAGTTGTACCGTCTCCAAAAAAGCAAAAGTATGAAATTTCCTTTTATACTCAACAGAATATATGCAAAAAATGAATGAATTTGAGCCATGTGGATTAGTGCAAAATACACTCATGTGCTCTATGAATTACGACGCAAACAATGTCGTAATTATAACGAAAATGAGTTTATGACTCGAGTCCGGCGTCTATCTTGGCATATTCCCGGCAGAGCTTGGACCATCGAGCGTCTACCCCCATTTGCCGCTTCCGTTATTACAGACGATTCCTCCCTTCCGGGCGTTGACCTCAACATCCCCAAATGCCACGTACATACATTGTAAGGTCGTAGATACATTGTGGTCGTCTTGTGAGATTGTGGCTTTTATATAGCTTCCGGCTCGAAAATAATGTTATCACGAACGGCCATCAACGTTGCTTCCTTTAATGTAATTGATGTGTGTAATTATTTAATCGAGCAATCGTCTAAATATAATGGTGTATGTCTGAACCAGATACAATCTATTATCCTATAGCTCATATAACTTTGCCGTACATAGACTCATTAGACTATATATCACAATACCGATAGCCCGAGTTATCGGTCTCATGGCAACCAACTAACACGATTGGCTTCCAAAACAACACAAATGTCAAATGTTCACTCCTGCGGATATAAAACGTTTCCGAACTGAAAGATGTCGATTTGTAGAATTTTGTACGTTTTCTATAACAGGAACATACAATGGGCACATATCGACTTTCACAAGAGGACATTTTAATAGGTTTAGATTTTGTTGTAAGCAAAGCATAAGTTCCAATGATCGATCGTCTCTGACCCCCCCCCCCCCCCCCCCCCCCCCGCACAAGTGATAGATAATAAATAGATAGAACGACATAAGTGTATTTGTATTCTAATGCACTTAGGCCAATATACCCCCGGAAACACCACATATTTGCGGGGGGTTATTCATTCAATAACCTGTCGCAATGTATAGTCCGGTTCATCGCTTCAATGTTAGATATTCCTACGCGCCAATATTGCCGTTAGCTGAATTCCTAATCTCGACCCAAACTCCATACAGCGCCCTCTACGTTACACTGCGAAATAGCACTGCCATAAGGACATTTTTTGGTAACAATTTCTTACGTGTTTTTAATTCTTATGTTTTAGGGTTACAATTGTCTATGTCTGGTCCAGTTCATATTGTTCTTATAAATACCGAAAGAATACCAAAAGAATTACCACTATTGCAAACATTTGGCGGTCAAAATAAGATAATAGGTGAATAAATATAGTTCCGACGATTTACTGCGCCAAAAATAGACTTCCTAAACTTGTGTTTTTGTAAAATGGCGACATTCATGAATTTTAAATCTGCGTTAAACATTTCTAAAGATTTAATCGGAGTTAAGCATGATTTGAAAGAGAAGCAGATCGAAGCACTTCGATTAATATACGAAGAACAACGAGACGTCATCGTTAATCTGCCGGTTGGTTACGGGAAAAGTTTAATTTATTTGTTGTTGCCAAATTTGCTGAAGAGTGAAGGCGAAGCTAGTGAAACTACGAAAGTTAAACAGAATTCGAATTCCACAGTTTTAATTATAAGTCCTCTTAATATCATACACGAGGACCAACTTTCCAAGATAGAGAAACTTAACTTGAGAGGATGTAAGCTTAACATTGACTGCAAAGTGACCACCAGCAGAGATGAATGTGTCAATATACATGAACTCATACAGGGGAAGATTGTGTTTGACATAATTTTTGAGAGACATAAAGCTCGAGCTCGGAGACCAACCACCCACCCATAACAAACCGATTGTATACAAACACCGCTAATAATGTAAACATCCGGGCGGGCATGCGCAACGGCGCAAGATCGTAATTTCAGAATAACAGTATACAGTAATGACCAGAATAGCTAACAAAGACATCTATCTCTCAGATAACATGACTAAAGTTTTATAAATCTGTGTTTCCTTACAGTTATATACCTATAATGGGTCACAATAATATATCATTATTTTCCAGACATCTCATAAGGTGTTTAGTTATTTATATACAAAAATAAGCTGTAAATAGTTGACAAATGAGAGAATAAATTCCATAATGGCAATGCTCCTCAAATACTATACTATAGACACTGTTGTTGTTGTTTGTGGATAGGTATGCATCTATGCAAATAGTTTGCATAAAGTTTGGGCTCCGCAGTGGGTTTTAAGGGTATGGAGACTGCCCAACACCCACAGCACCCATGATAAAACCATACAGCACCCGTGCCTATGAAAACATATTTCTGAGTCAGCCATCTCTCAGACTATACCCATTCTGTAAATGATTCCACATTTCACTCTAGAATATATAGAGCCAATGGGAAAAAAATATTTGGGCACCTGAATGGGATTTTGAGCTCTATTCAGGGGGGATATTTGGTTTTTTTAATGGTTAAATTGGTATATTTAACTGGAATTGGGACCTGTAAAGGTATATACTTCTAGGTCTCCTAGTGATTTTGGAAATATATGCATCAGTATAAGAAGATTTGCAAAAGTTTGGGCTCCTTAGTGGGTTTTAAGGGTATGGAGACAGCCCAACACCCACAGCACCCATGACAATTCAAGTTAAATTGGTATATTTAAATTGAATTGGGCCATATGACCAATTATATGTATCTACTTCCAACACTTTTGTTGTTTGTGGATAGGTATGCATCTATGCAAATGGTTTGCACAAAGTTTGGGCTCTTCAGTGGGTTTTAAGGGCATTGAGACAGCCCAACACCCACAGCACCCATGATAAAACCATACAGCACCCGTGCCTATGAAAACATATTTCTGAGTCAGCCATCTCTCAGACTATACCCATTCTGTAAATGATTCCACATTTCACTCTAGAATATATAGAGGCAATGGGGAAAAAATATTTGGGCACCTGAATGGGATTTTGGGCTCTATTCAGGTGGGATATTTGGTTTTTTTTAATGGTTAAATTGGTATATTTAACTGGAATTGGGTCATGTAAAGGTATATACTTCTAGGTCTCCTAGTGTTTTTGGAAATATCTGCATCAGTATAAGAAGATTTGCAAAAGTTTGGGCTCCTTAGTGGGTTTTAAGGGTATGGAGACAGCCCAACACCCACAGCACCCATGACAATTCAAGTTAAATTGGTATATTTAACTTGAATTGGGCCATATGACCCATTATATGTATCTACTTCCAACACTTTTGTTGTTTGTGGATAGGTATGCATCTATGCAAATGGATTGCACAAAGTTTGGGCTCCTCAGTGGGTTTTAAGGGTATTGAGACAGCCCAACACCCACAGCACCCATGATAAAACCATACAGCACCCGTGCCTATGAAAACATATTTCTGAGTCAGCCATCTCTCAGACTATACCCATTCTGTAAATGATTCCACATTTCACTCTAGAATATATAGAGGCAATGGGAAAAAAATATTTGGGCACCTGAATGGGATTTTGGGCTCTATTCATGGGGGATATTTGTTTTTTTTAATGGTTAAATTGGTATATTTAACTGGAATTGGGTCCTGTAAAGGTATATACTTCTAGGTCTCCTAGTATTTTTGGAAATACCTGCATCAGTATAAGAAGATTTGCAAAAGTTTGGGCTCCTTAGTGGGTTTTAAGGGTATGGAGACAGCCCAACACCCACAGCACCCATGACAATTCAAGTTAAATTGGTATATTTAACTTGAATTGGGCCATATGACCCATTATATGTATCTACTTCCAACACTTTTGTTGTTTGTGGATAGGTATGCATCTATGCAAATAGTTTGCACAAAGTTTGGGCTCCTCGGTGGGTTTTAAGGGTATGGAGACTGCCCAACACCCACAGCACCCATGATAAAACCATACAGCACCCGTGCCTATGAAAACATTTCTGAGTCAGCCATCTCTCAGACTATACCCATTCTGAAAAGGATTCCACAGTTCACTTTAGAATATATAGAGGCAATGGGAAAAAATATTTGGGCACCTGAATGGGATTTTGGGCTCTATTCAGGGGGGATATTTGGTTTTTTTAATGGTTAAATTGGTATATTTAACTGGAATTGGGACCTGTAAAGGTATATACTTCTAGGTCTCCTAGTGATTTTGGAAATATCTGCATCAGTATAAGAAGATTTGCAAAAGATTGGGCTCCTTAGTGGGTTTTAAGGGTATGGAGACAGCCCAACACCCACAGCACCCATGACAATTCAAGTTAAATTGGTATATTTAACTTGAATTGGGCCATATGACCCATTATATGTATCTACTTCCAACACTTTTGTTGTTTGTGGATAGGTATGCATCTATGCAAATGGATTGCACAAAGTTTGGGCTCCTCAGTGGGTTTTAAGGGTATTGAGACAGCCCAACACCCACAGCACCCATGATAAAACCATACAGCAACCGTGCCTATGAAAACATATTTCTGAGTCAGCCATCTCTCAGACTATACCCATTCTGTAAATGATTCCACATTTCACTCTAGAATATATAGAGGCAATGGGAAAAAAATATTTGGGCACCTGAATGGGATTTTGGGCTCTATTCATGGGGGATATTTGTTTTTTTTAATGGTTAAATTGGTATATTTAACTGGAATTGGGTCCTGTAAAGGTATATACTTCTAGGTCTCCTAGTGTTTTTGGAAATATCTGCATCAGTATAAGAAGATTTGCAAAAGTTTGGGCTCCTTAGTGGGTTTTAAGGGTATGGAGACAGCCCAACACCCACAGCACCCATGACAATTCAAGTTAAATTGGTATATTTAACTTGAATTGGGCCATATGACCCATTATATATATCTACTTCCAACACTTTTGTTGTTTGTGGATAGGTATGCATCTATGCAAATGGTTTGCATAAAGTTTGGGCTCTTCAGTGGGTTTTAAGGGCATTGAGACAGCCCAACACCCACAGCACCCATGATAAAACCATACAGCCCCTGTGCCTATGAAAACATATTTCTGAGTCAGCCATCTCTCAGACTATACCCATTCTGTAAATGATTCCACATTTCACTCTAGAATATATAGAGGCAATGGGGAAAAAATATTTGGGCACCTGAATGGGATTTTGGGCTCTATTCAGGGGGGATATTTGGTTTTTTTAATGGTTAAATTGGTATATTTAACTGGAATTGGGTCATGTAAAGGTATATACTTCTAGGTCTCCTAGTGTTTTTGGAAATATCTGCATCAGTATAAGAAGATTTGCAAAAGTTTGGGCTCCTTAGTGGGTTTTAAGGGTATGGAGACAGCCCAACACCCACAGCACCCATGACAATTCAAGTTAAATTGGTATATTTAACTTGAATTGGGCCATATGACCCATTATATGTATCTACTTCCAACACTTTTGTTGTTTGTGGATAGGTATGCATCTATGCAAATAGTTTGCACAAAGTTTGGGCTCCTCGGTGGGTTTTAAGGGTATGGAGACTGCCCAACACCCACAGCACCCATGATAAAACCATACAGCACCCGTGCCTATGAAAACATTTCTGAGTCAGCCATCTCTCAGACTATACCCATTCTGAAAAGGATTCCACAGTTCACTTTAGAATATATAGAGGCAATGGGAAAAAATTATTTGGGCATCTGAATGGGATTTTGGGCTTTGGTCAGTGGGAGGGGAATATTTGGGTTTTTTAATGGTCAAATTGAATTGAGCCCTGTGACCCATTATAGGTATCTACTTCTATGTCTCTTACTAGTAGTGTTTTTGGAAAGATGTGCATCAGTATAAGAAGGTTTGCAAACGTTTGGGCACCTGGGAGTGATTTAATGGTGAGCAGGTGGCACAACACCAGTCGTAATGAATTTCGAAGTACAATTGCTAGTCGCGCTCGTACCGTGCGCAACTATGGGAGCAAATGTACGCTAAGTTTACCGAGACTGGCACAACACCAACAGCACCCATGATAAATCATACAGCACCCTTTTCTTTAAAATCATATTTGGGCTCAGGTGAAGGACAAAATATGTTTTTTAATATTAATGTCGGTATATTTAACTTGAATTGGGCCATGTATACCGGGGTATTCTATACACTCAGGGGGATACCCTGGGTAATCTATACACTCAGGGTGTTACCTTCCTGTACGCTATTCGTTTATGCCCATATAGAGCTTATTTAAGTTTTCAAATATTGCCAACATGAGCTTATTTCGCGCAATTTTAAAATAAGCTCAGTTTCACATAAACAGACTGTTACTTGGTGTTCATATTCAGATAGTTCTCAGGTGTCCAATCTCAAATACCGACCTCGTCGCCATCCGTATACTACCGATTACGTCGACAAAACGATGGCAAATAATTTAAGATAATAATATATTGGGATATCAAATCGTGTAATATAGTAGTGTCTTAAAATATGAAAATTACATTTCCAAGAATAAATAAACAAAAAATGTGAAGAGGACAACAAATATTTAACAAGACAGTCAATGACTGTGGGTCGCTCACCAGACTGTAAAGACTGAGAAGAATGGGACTCTGAAGACTACAAGAGTCAGTACGTGACAATATCACTTAAGACAAGTAGTTCTAAACATGGACATAGATGGAGGTTCTCCGATGAGCAGGGCTCTTCAACTTGAAATTTCTAATTTCACACCACTGACAAATCTCCAACCTCTTACATTTTACAGAAGACAACCATACCACAGTACTAAGTTCACAGAAATCATTTTGCACACCCCTCTTAGGTTGAATTTTACAACTAGTACAATGATATAGGAGAGTTAAATCTCTTATCTCTGCCCCTATTAGAACAAATGTGAATCCCCATCTATGAGATCCATTCATCTAGTAATATCAATATACCCCCCCCCCCCCAATATCCAATAGGGTATGATTTCACCTGGATAAGTGGTACGTGGTTAAGAAAATAATATTGGAACAGCCAAGTCTGTATTTAGTATGTCTGATCTTTGCAGAATGAGGTCCACAAAAGGTGAATTTAATGACACTATTCCCCAAGGTGGAAAAGCATCAACGAATTCACCATATGGGGACCTAATTTCCTAAAATGACCCAATTTGAACAAATCTGAACCCGGTCACCCAAGGCCCATCCATACCAAATATAAGCTAATATAGGCTCAATGGTTCTTGAGAAGAAATTTTAAGATTTACTATGGAGGGAAAGAGTTATGGCCCTAGCTTCGCACCTATTTGATATGATGAACTTATTTGAACAAATCTGATTGTGAGTCACCTAGGGAACATGCACACTGAAATATATAAACATATTTGGTCTTTAATATGGAGAAGAAAACAATTGTTGATAGACGGATGGATAGACATCCCAACAGACAGACGAGTGGAAGGACCGCCTGACAGACATAAGACAAATTCAATCCAATATACCCCCCCCCCCAATGTTTCTTTGAAAAATCAGGGTATGATTTCATCTGGATAAGCGGTGGTTAAGAAAATAATATGCCAGCCATGTCTGCATATAGTGTGTCAGACATTTGCAGAATGAGGTCCCCAAATGGTGAATTTAATGACAATATTCCGCAAGGTGTGCTAGCATCACCAGATTCATCCTCAGTCTGATTAGGCCTCACCAGCCATGGGAAACCAATATAGGAACAGATTTAAGTTCTAAAGTTGAAGTTTGTAATGCACACCCATTGAGCACCTCAATTATGCATTTTATCTTCTGCAAATTGGGGGGGGGCATAGAAACTGAACAGAAGGGAAAAAGTAAAAAAGTATCTAAAACAAAATTTCAATTTGATACTTAAGATACTTCCCAGAAGATGATGCCTAAGCAGAATTAGGTCCATGGAGGGTGTATTTGGTGATGCTAGCCTGCTGTACAGGGTTGCAACACTAAATTGACCCTCTGGTGACCTCATTATGCAAATGTCAGACACTAAATTCAGGCAGTTTGTTTAAAATTGCTAGCAGTAATGTTTACACAAGCTGCCAGGTGACATTTTATTGTAATCTAGATTAATGACATGTGTCTCTCTCTGTCTATCCACAAAGATATATCTGCAACTTTAATAGAACAGGTATTAAAGTTGGAAGCTGGAGATGATATCCGTTGGAAGGGATGTTGGTTGGGTGCAGGCCACTGCAGGGTGGGGTGGGTCTGGGCCATATGGGATGGGGGATGGGTAATGGAATATTTCTGTAATTTCATTAAAGATTAAAGTTTCATAACTCTGCAGATGTTATAATGGTGTCACTTTTTTCAAATTTTATAAAATGTTTAAAAACTAATTTTTTTGTTTGTTAAATTGAGCAAGGTGAAAATTCAAAAAATCTTAATTAAATTTTGTTTTTAGTTACGTCACTGGCTCCGCCCACATTCGATCCAGTGACCTCATTTGAACAAATCTGAATAACAGTCCCCCAAGGACCCTTTGTATCAAATACGAACCCATTCGGCCCAATGAAATTTGAGAAGTCGTTGTAAGAATTACTATGGTGGCAAAGAGTTATGGCCCTGGCTTCGCAACCATTTGACCCAGTGTCCTCATTTGAACAAATCTGAATGAGAGTCACCTAGGAAACATACACACCAAATATGAACCCATTCGGTTTCATGGTTCCAGAGGAGAAGATGTTCAAAGAATTGTAGACGGACGGATAGACGGACGGACGGACGGACGATGGACGGACGATGGACGGACGACGGACGAAGAGTGGTGACAATAGCTCCACCTGAGACGAGCTAATAAAAACGTGAGACAACCAGCCCCGGAAAATCTGGACAACCCACCCTAACATACGCCCACGCGAGTTGTCCCTGTGGTCCCGATTCGGTCTGTAGTCAGATGTACTATATACACATGTATATAGTTGTATATACAGGAACGGGACCATCCGCCCCAGGCACAACCGACACCAAGCGACCCGGAACAACCCGACCCAATTAAAGTACGAACTATGTTTTGGTTTAAACCTTTAATTAAATTAGGATAAGATATGGTAAATTGTAGTTGTGATACACTGCATGGACATAATGATATAGTATTCTGTATGAAATATGAAGAATATTTTAATATGAATATATACGGAAGTACAACATATGTATATGAAAAAGGAATGTATAGTACATGTATATGCTACTTCACAGCCTGTTCTCGTGAAAATAGCCACACTCCCGGCTTATTTTAATGAGCGAAATAAGCTCATATCAATATAGGCTCTGTGTGGAGATAAACGTACACTATGGGAGTACATGTATGGTTTCCATAAAAATAAGCACGTAACGGTCTTATTTTAATGAGCGATATAAGCCCCTATTGGTATTATTTAATCACAATATACGCTCTATATGGACCTAAAACTCAGTTTATAAAACAGTCCAATATGGGACTATCTCCCATATTGTCATTATTAAAGGTACTCAATCCGATAAAACTCCTCTCAATTACTATTTCAATGGCTTCGGTGGTCAAAAATATTTGATTCGAGTCGAGGAAGTCACCCATCAAAGCTCAGATTTGTTAGATATCGATTTTTCATTATCGGGAATTCTTTCTGGCCCAGAAGACAGTCAAAATTTCGTTATTATTACCACTTGAATATAGAGTTATCCATCCTTGTCTGTTTGAATAGAGTTTTGGCGTAAAATCTCGAGCAGGTTACCAAATTGACGGCAGTTATTAGTACTCATCTCGAGCAATTAACAAATTTCAAAAATCAATATCTAATAACTCTGAGCTTTGTTTGATGGGTTCCTCGACTCGAATCAAATATTTTTTACCCCCAAAGCCAAAGAAATAGTAATATAGGACCCTCTGATCGGATTGTTGTTGTTGGAATCTGTTGAGATGGGGACCCTCTTTACGGATTGAGTACCTTTAAATCTACCGTTTTTCATCGCAACTTATCCTCGCGAAAATAGGTTCATATTGGGCATACATATTAACATATGTTTCAATGGACTTAATTGATTCGGAAATAAGCCATTAGTGAGTTTATACCCGTTATTTAGTTGAATGAAGCGAGCCGCAGTTAAAACACATTATAAAGAGCGTGAATCTGGTATGTCGTGTCGCAACATATCCTCCCTCAAATAGGCACATAATCGGCCTATAATGTGAAATAGGTACATTTTATTGTGAAATAAGCAGATAATAGATCATATCCGTCATTTCGTTTTATGGCGCGGCCACATTGAAAACACATGCTATAAAGAACATACACATGAAAACCGTGAGTTGGCTTATTTGTGTCATTTTCTGCACACAATCTGATTACAATCGACTCATTAGCAGTCGATAATGTGACTAAAATGGTCTCATTTTCAGCACATTATCGACTTAAATTTATGAGATTCTAAGCATATTATCTACCTAAAAATGTTTATGTATGAGCAGATAATCTGCGGGTTTTCGGGAGAACAGGCTGCATGTCGATAAACAAGTTTAGGTTGTTAAATAATGACAATGGGAGCTTAATTCGCTCATTAAAATAAGCCCGTTTCGCAGCGTTATGTGCTTATTTTTACGAGAACAGGATGAAACACATCGTCGTGCAAATAGGTTCAAATTGGACCTACATGTAGCTATTCGCATAGGTTGATATTTGAAATAATTTGATTATGAAATAACTCCATAGTGAGCTTAAATCGTTATTCCGTTATGGCCGCAGTGAAAACATTATAAAGATCGTGAAATTGGTAAGTCGTGTCGATGAAAAGAGGCAGATTAAATCATTTCAATTTGGGCTTGATATGTATGGAAATAATCCCATATTGTACTGTTTTATTTATAAAAACAGTGTGTTAGATCCATATTGAGCGTATATTGTGGCAAAATAATTCCAATATCAGCTTATATCGCGCATTAAAATATGTCCGTTTTGTACTTATTTTCATGAGAACAGCATGACAAGTCTTGAGTTGTTTAATCGTGTTCTCGTGAAAATAAGCACAATACGGGTTTTCCTCATATTGAAATAACCCATATACATGTACATGTAATGCTGTTTTAATAACTAGCGTTTAGGCCTTATGGAGCGTATTTCAGTTTTCAAATAATGTCAACATGCAGACTGTTCTCGTGAAAATAAGCACATAAACGCCATGTTATTATGAACTAAATATTGCCATTATTTAACCGCAGTATACGATATGGACAGAAAATGCGGGTTTTAAGACAGTCTAACATGGGACTATTTCCATACGAAATATGCCCATATTGGCACTATTTAATCTATCTACCTATTCTCATCGAGATAACTTACTAGATTCACGCTCTTTAGAAGGTATTTTCACTGTGGCCTGCGCCATTCTACGGAATAACTGGTATACGCTCACGTGGGCTTATTTCAGAATAAAATAAGTCCAATATGAACTGTGTGAATATTTAGGTCCAATATAAACCTGAGGATATGTTGAGATGAAAAAAAGTAGATTAAATAATACCAATATGGGCTTACATAGAAATAGTCCAACATTTTGACTGCTTTAAAAATCGCGTTTAGGTTCAATAATGGCAGTATGAGCTTAATTCGCTCATTAAAATAAGCCCGTTATGAGCTTATTTTTACGAGAACAAGCTGCATATTGTCATTATTTGATTATTTGATTATTATAACAGCCCTATATGGGATATTTCAATATGCGATAAGAACATCTTATGATTATTTTTGCAATTTGTGTTGTGGAATACAACACAAATAAACCAACTCAAGACTGTTCTCGTGAAAATAGGCACATAATAATATGATATAAGCCCGTATTGTCGCCAATAGTCCCGATTCCAGAAGTAAATATTTACAATTGAGCGTAGTTCAAACGATGATTTCTATGGAGAGGTACGGTCGATTTACTTGACATAGCGCCTGAATGCTAACTTATCAGTTTCACATACCCGTACAAGTCCATAATATGTCTTTAAAGTGCGTACATCTGATAAGCTGTGGGTTGGCTTAGTTGTGTCATTGTCCGCTCATAATCCGCTTAGAATTGTTCCATTATGAGGCGATAATGTGACTAATTTGGTATAATTTTCAGCACATTATCGACTCAAAATGAGAGCGTTCATAAGCAGATTATCTACCTAGAATATTCACTTTTTATATAAGCAGATAATGTGCGGGAATTTGGGGAACAGGCTGTTTAAAACGGTACAATATTGGACTATTTACATAAGAAATAAGCCCATATTGGCATTATTTTATCTACCTTAGTTTATCACTTACTTACCAAAGCTACCCTAATTGTATTGTTTTTACTGAAATAAACCCATATCAGAATTATTAATCTAGCTCTTTTCATCGACACAACCTACCAGATTCAAGCTCTTTATAGTCAATGCTGCCCTCGCCATTCAACCGAATAATGGCTATAAGCTTACTGTGGACTTATATCAGAATCAAAAGAACCTATGTGAATACTTAAAGGTCAAATATGAACCTATTTACATGAGGATATGTTGCGATGAAAACAAATTAGATTGAATAATACCAATATGGGACTAGTTCGATAGAACAGTCTGATATTGTCTGTTTAAAAAGCCGCGTTTATAGCTCCATATATATAGCGTACATGTATACATATTAAGTTAAATTATACCTCTGTATGAGCTTATTTCGCTCATTAAAATAAGTCCTGTTTTGTGTTTATTTTCACGAAAACAGACTGCAAACTGCCATTATTTGAAAACTAAATAAGCTTCATATGGGCCTAAACGCTGGTTATTATAACAGCCCTATATAGATATTTCAATATGCGATAAGCTCGTCATGCTTATTTTAGCAATTCGTGTTGTGGCACAACACAAATAAACCAACTCAAGACTTACCATGCAGACGTCACCCTGTTCTCATGAAAATAAGCACATAACAATATGAGATAGGCACGTGGTGTGCTTATTTTCACATCAACAGGCTGGAAAACAACACGATTAAACAACTCAACACTTGCCATGCAGATGTCAAGCTATTTTCGTGAAAATAAGCACTTAACGGCCGTATTTTAACGAGCGATAATTTTGGCATTATTTAATCGCAATATATATAAGCTCTATATTGACCTAAATATCGGCTTTTAAAGCAGTACACTATGGGAATATTGCCATATGTTACTAAAATGCTACATTCCTCCAGTTGACATAGCGCCTGAATGCTAACTTATCAGTTTCACATACCCGAACAAATCCATATTATGTCTTTAAATAGCGTACATCTGAAAAGTTATGGGTTGGCTTAGTTGTGTGATTGTCCGCACATAATCTGAATTGCCCCATTATGAGTCGATAATGTGACTAAAATATTCTCATTTTCAGCACATTATGGACTGAAAATGAGGACATTCTAATCAGATTATCTACCTAAAATAAATTATTTATAAGCAGATAATGTGCGGAATTTTGGGGAACAGTCTGTTTAAAACACAGTACAATATGGGACTATTTACATACGAAATGAGCCCATATCGGAATGATTTAATCTGCCTTTTTTCATAAACACAACTTACCAAAGCTACGCTCTTTGTAGGGTGTTTGGCGCCATTCAACGGAATAAGGGACTCAGTATGTACTTATTTCAGAATCAGATAGTTCCAACATAAACCTGTGAATAGTTACATGTATGTCCAATATGAACCTATTTGCACGAGGACATGTTTCATCCTGTTCTCATAAAAATAAGCACATAATGGGCTCATTTTAATGAGCGAATTAAGCTCATACTGGCATTATTTAACCTCAATGTTTTCATCGACACGACATACCAGACTCACGCTCTTTAAAATGTGTTTTAACTGTGGCCCATGCCATTTAGCTGAATAGCGGGTAGTAGTTCACTGTGGGTTTATTTCAGAATCGAATAAGTCCAATATGAACCTATGTGAATCTTTAGATCCAATATGAACCTATTTTTACGAGAATATATGTTGCGATGAATAAAGGTGGATTAAATAATACCAATATGGGCTTATTTCTTATGGAAATAATCCCACATTGGACTGTTTTAACATCCTTGTTTTAGGTTCAAATATAGCATACATATATAATGAGTCTTAATAATTCCAATATGAGCTTATTTCGCTCATTAAAATAAGCCCGTTATGGGATTATTTTCTCGAACACAGGCTGGAAAACAACACGAATAAACACATGACTTACCAATCAATCAATCAATCATGTTTATTTGTACGTTACACCATATATGGTCAAATGTACATGAACACAGAATAACAAGACAAAATGGACGGATTACATGAAACAAAGTTAAGTACAATGTAACAACAATGATATATGGCGGTATATGCTTATATATGACAATATACATATGTTATACCGGTATATGCCTATCATACGTTCAGATAATATATGTAGATGATTGGCAAACATACCATTCAGAGTTGATACTGGCAACACTGACATGGTCTCAAGTCGAAGAATCTTTGTTCCTTTTTTGTTGTACTCGATTTAAGAGTCGTTACTCTGTTGCCAAACCCCTTTCTTTTTCAATCCATAGTGGACAAAGTGTGCACCAAAGCCCGCATAGTTTTTGAGTCGCTGCTGATCATTATTTGTTTAAATAGTTTCTCGTTGGGGATGTTTAACATATTGGGTGATATGTTCTCGTCTGACAGAAGTACAGTAAATAATTGTCGATTTCATTGCATGTTTCGCAAATTCGGTCCGCTTCGTCGAAATCTACGGCGGCCTGGAACCGCCACCTCCTCTTCAGTTAGTTTCCTGATATATCAGGTTACCTATCCTGATATATCAGGTTACGTATCCTGATATATCAGGTTACGTATCCTGATATATCAGGTTATTATCTTGATATATCAGGTTACGTATCCTGATATATCAGGTTATTATCCTGATATATCAGGTTATGTATCCTGATATATCAGGTTACGTATCCTGATATATCAGGTTATTATCCCGATATATCAGGTTATGTCTCGACCAATCCAGAGTGTCGTCTCATTGGCGGAGGCTTGTGGTTGGTTGGATTCTTAGTCAATAGTGTTAGGCCAATGTATATGCTCTTATATATGCGAGGCTACCAGTAGGAGACTCGCATATATAAAAGAGTTCATTGGCACAGGTTTTTGCAAAATTTCAAGGAGCCCCAGTCACGGAAGTGTTAGCAAGAACCGAACCATCCACTGAGCGATGACCAGTCCATTATTAACCCTTTCTATACTAAATAATCATTGACGAGTAGTTCCCTTCGGAAATGATTAGATAATAAGTTCAAATGAAAGTGTCAATGACACTGTAGCTCAACGTTGGTAGGTGTTAATTTCATGCTGAGCTGTCAATAGAATGATAAAGGACTCCTATAGAAGAAGGAAAGTCAAAAAGTTACAATAATGTACGCAATGGGCTTGTATTCTGTAGATGATATTGTTATACCCCATTTTCCGTCCGTCCGTGCGTCTGTATGTGCGTCCGTCAGTACGTCCGTCGATGTCTGTTCATGTCATAACTTTAACAGTAGTGCTCAGATCTCAATGAAATTAGGTATGGATGTTCACTACTATGGGGACATTAAATAGAGGTTTCCATCGTTTTGTTCGGATTTTCCATTCTAGAGTTATTCATCATTGTTTATCTGGAAATTTTGGATTTTTGGTCCGTCTGATGTCTGTTCATGTCGTAACTTCAACAGTTGTGCTGGGATCTCAATGAAATTTGGTATGGATGTTCACTAGTATGATGACATTCAATAGAGGGTTCCACTGTTTCGCTTTTCCATACTAGAGTTATTCATCTTTGTTTATCTGGAATTGTTGGCTGTTTGGTCCATCCGATGTCTGTTCAGGTCATAACTTGAACAGTAATGCTCGGATCTCAATGAAATTTTGTATGGATGTTCACCAATATGAGGACATTTAATGGCAGATTCAACTGTTTTATTTTGTTTTTTGTTCTATAGTTATTCATCTTTGTTTATATGAAAATTCAGATTTTTTGGGTCCAATCTGTCTGAGTATAGCAGTCATAAGTTATAGATATGCCCACACTAGGCGGTAATCCACAAGGGGGTATGCACCGGACGACAGTCCATCTCTTGTTTTCATTTAAAACATTTCACCAATAAATGAGGGATGCATGGTGTGCGAATGAAATCCTGTTGGCGGCCATGTTTTCTTTTCATGAATTGCGTAATAATTGGATACCTCCCATGTTTTTCAATGACATTTTTGGTGGCTCCCATCTCCCAGAAGATCCATATGAAGTTCAGTAAGGACTATATAAAAGATGTGGTCTGTATTGTGTGCCAAATCATTTAGTCATACAAAGTTTAAAATCCAAAAGGGCGGAAATGCTTTCAACGAAATTCGGAAACATTTGATATCCCCAGAGGTGACCCAAAACACGCCTGTATAAAGTTTTAAAATATTTGTTCCGATATTTGTTCTGCTGGGTGTGCCAATGGATCCAAATTTGAAATCCAAGATGACTGATGGCGGCCATGTTTTCTAACGAATTTCGGGAAAAAATAGATGGCTCCCATCTAGAGGTCACCCTGAAGATCCATATGAAGTTTGGTGAGGGGTGTGTGGTTAATCGCCTACATGTACTATTGTACATGCCACATCACTCATCCTCATCGTCACCAAACTTAATATGGAACCAACCACAAGCCTCCGCCAATGAAAGACGACATTCTGGATTGGTCGAGACAACCTGATATATCAGGATACATAACCTGATATATCAGGATACATAACCTGATATATCAGGATAATAACCTGATATATCAGGATACGTAACCTGATATATCAGGATACGTAACCTGGTATATCAGGATAATAACCTGATATATTAGGATACGTAACCTGATATATCAGGATAATAACCTGATATATCAGGACACGTAACCTGATATATCAGGATACGTAACCTGATATATCAGGATAATAACCTGATATATCAGGATACTAATCTGGTATATCAGGATACGTAACCTGATATATCAGGATACGTAACCTGATATATCAGGATAATAACCTGATATATCAGGATACTAACCTGATATATCAGGATACGTAACCTGATATATCAGGATACTAACTGAAGAGGGGGTGGCGGTTCCAGGCCGCCGTAGAAATCGAAGTAGCGTCCGCGTTCGATGCCCAAGGTGTGGCAACTTATTCTTAATTTTGTCAGGGATTCACGCTATTTTGGGACGGAAATGACGTTGATATATATTTCCAAAGAAGTCATCGTTTTGAATGTTCTATACGTTCTAAGTTTGTTCCTTGGATGATCACGTCGATTGCTATTTTTGAGAAGTTTGGTGCGAATATTATCATTAAATATTTGTTTCTGTATTGAGTTATCGAAGAAGTCATTAATACCGTGACTTGGGGACATGGATGTGACTAATTGTTGACATTGTGACAGCGACCTGCTCCATGAATCCAGATTAGATTCAAATAGTTGTATGCACATGCACATTTCAGCCTCTCGTGAAAACAAGCTCATATCGGGCTTGTTTTAATGAGCGAAATAAGCTTCTTTGGGCGTTATTTAACCGCAATATACGGTTTATATATGGACCTATAAATAACGCAAAATAAGCCCATATTAGTATTATTTAATCTAGCTTTTTTCATCGACACGACCTACCAGATTCAAGCTCTTTATAATGTGTTTTCTATGCGGCCCTCGCCATTCAACGGAATAATGGCTATAAGCTCACTGTGTGCTTACTACAGAATCAAGTCCAAAAATTAACCTATGTGAATACTTAGGTCCAATATGAACTTACATGTATTTACCCGAGGATATGCTGCTATTAAAAAAATTTAGATATTGGACTGTTTTAAAAACCGCGTTTAATAGGTCCATATATATAGCGTGCATGTATATTAGGTTAAATAATACGACTATATTAGTTTATTTCGCTCATTAAAATAAGCCCCGTTATGTGTTTATTTTAACGAGAACAGGCTACAAATTGACATTATTTGAAAACTCAAAAACGCTCCATGTGGGCCTAACGCTGGCTATTAAAACAGCCCTTTTTTGTGTATATTGGATATTTGAATATGAGATAAGCCCATATTGTGTTTAGTTTCATGACAATAGAGTGGAAAACAAACACGAATCAACCATCTCAAGACTTACCATACAGATTGTTCTTGTGAAAATAAGAACATTTTGAGCGAAATAAGCTTATATTGGCATTATTTAACCGCAATATACGCTATATATGGACACAAAACGCTTATAGATGTGGGTATGAGGGTATACTTTTGTAGATACCACGGTATATTTGGGTATGTGCACCATATACATGGGTACAGTATCACTGCATATTGACATTATTCGAAAACACTATACGCTCTATATGTGCTTAAACTATAGTTATTAAAACAGCCCTATATGGGATATTTGAATATGCGAGAAGCCTGTTTTGTGCTTATTTTTGCAATTCGTGTTGTGCAAAACAACACAAATAAACCAAATCAAGACTTACCATGTAGCTATCAGCTCATAACGGGATTTTTTTGCTGAGCGAAATAAGCTCATTTTGGCATTATTTAACCGCAATATACGTTCTATATGGACCTAAAACGGTTTTTTTTTAAAACAATCCAATATGGGATTATTTTCATACGAAATAAGCCCATATTGGCATTATTTAATCTACCTTTTTTTCATCGACACGACCTACTAGATTCACGCTCCTTATAATGTGTGTTAACTGTGGCCCGCGCCATTCAAAGGAATGATAGAGATAACCTCACCGTGGGCTTATTTTAGAATCAAATAAGTCCATATGAACAGTGTGAATATTTAGGTCCAATATGAACCTAATTACATGAGGATGTGTTGCGAAGAAAAAAAAGTAGATTAAATAATACCAAAGATAGGCTTATTCCGTGTAAAAATAGTCCAACATTTGACTGTTTTAAAAACCGTGTTTAGGTCAATATATAAAAAGTTCAGGTATATTGAGGTTAAATGATGCCAGTATGAGCTTATTTCGCTCATTAAAATAAGCCCGTTATGAGCTTATTTTTACGAGAACAGACTGCATATTGTCATTAATTGAACACTAAATATATGCTTGGGATATTTCAATATGCGATAAGCCCGCCTTATGCTTATTTTAGCAATTCGTGTTGAAAATAACACAAATAAACCAACCCAAGACTTACCATGCAGATGTCAGCCTGGTCTCGTGAAAATAAGCACATACCAATATGATATTGGCCCGTGTTGTGCTTGGTCTCGTGAAAATAAGCACATACCAATATGATATTGGCCCGTGTTGTGCTTATTTTCACGAGAACAGCTAGGCTGGAAAACAAGACGATTAAACAACTCAACATTTACCATGCAGAGGTCATGCTTTTTTCTTGAAAATAAGCACTTAATTTTATTCATATAAGCTAATGTTGGCTTATTTAATCGCAATATATATAAGCTCTATATTGACATAAAACACGGTGTTTAAAACTAACATATCCTCCCATAAATACGCACATAATCGACCTATAATGTGAAATAGTTACGTATTGTGATTATTTGATTCTCAAATAAGCATATACTGGAGTCATAGCCGTGATTTCGTATTATGGCGCGGGCCACAGTGAAAACACATATTAAAGAGCGTACACCTGAAAAGCCATGGGTTCGCTTATTTGTTTCATTGTCCACATATAATCTGCTTAGAATAGCCTCATTATGAGTCGATATTATGACTAAAATGTTCTAATTTTCAGCACATTACCGACTTAATATGAGGCGATTCTAAGCAGATTATATACCTAAAAAGCTTTATTATAAGCAGGTAATGTGCGGATTTTAGGGAGAACAGGCTGTTTAAAACAGAACAATATGGGACTATTTACATACAAAATAAGCCTAGTGAGCTTATACCCGGTATTCAGTTGAATGACGCGAACCGTAGTAAAACACATTTGCACTAGAATGCACCCATCACACATATGGCATGTTTTGTGATATCTTGCCAACAGCAGTTTGAACCACGGGTGCTGTGCCCTCTTTTGAGAGATCGATAGAGAATCTAGATATCAAATTTCAGTTCATCCATCGCGGAAATATTTGTGTGTACGGACTGAATATCTCTGTTATCTCCAGTTGATCTATTACACTAATTATGGTCTTAGTAATGACGTAAGAGTTGTTTGACATATTTATAGAACAATATAGACATCGCTCATATGAAGGGTGTGAATACGATTGGTTGCCGCTGATGCTATATATTATATACCAATTGGGTTACATTACTAGTTTGACTAGAATGCTTTGTGTATGTCATTGCACTTCAGCGGCAAAAAACGTCAAAGTCAATTCCGACACAAATAAATAAAAGACACGCGATCATTGGTTAGTCTTTGATTATCAATGTGTCAATGTGACCATGCCCTTATAGCGACTGATCTACGGTCTTCGGGAACATATCATCAAAATGCCAATTGCTTTGAGAATGAGAAAGCTTGTTTTCCCAGTTAATTAATAAGGCGCTTTAATAATCCATGTTTCAACATATGTTTCAGTACAATTTTGTCTAGAACCATGCGCTCGATCGTTTGGCCGGACATGGTTTATATGCACCTGCGTCTTTCGGAAATGTTTTGAACGTCGAAGAAAGTTTCCAGAAATTTGTTCGCACATCATTTTCTATGCGAGAAAAAAAAACGATTCCGCACGCATCTTTTAGACTCGATCTCAAATAATTTTCCGAGTTTCAAAGAAAGCAATCTTTCAATTTTGTTCTTTTATGAACGATTTATTACCAAAATAAAACGAGATAACAATGCAAATTTAGTATAAATGTGGATTTAAATTACAATTGGTGACATCATTTCATATTAGCGCATGTGCATTCTTTACATTCTGTACTTCCGGTATGACGTAACATATTCGTGGAAGGACAGACAAATAAACAGATAAACAGAGATCCTGACCGAAAACATTGCTTGCGCCCAGCATAGACTGGCGCAAGTAAAGAGCGTGATATGTCCTGTCACAAGCTCCATGAATTCCGTTCCCAGTTCCCAGTTCCCCTAAAATTGCACCTTTCGTTACTAAATCGGATGCGTAGCCAGAGTCATGGTGGCCACCCGGGAATCCTTGTATTTTCGTGCGGTGCCACCCAGCTGGCATCTATAGGAAAGGGACGCGACCATGCAGCCCCTTCCAAATTTTCGAAAATCGGGCTGAAGTCGTGCATGGGGTGTCAATATAGCACTTTTCGTTACTAAATCGGCTGCGTAGCCAGAGTCATGGTGGCCACCCGGGAATCCTTGTAGTTTCGTGCGGTGCCACCAAGCGGGCATCTATAGGAAAGGGACGCGACCATGCAGCCCCTTCCAAATTTTCTAAAATCGGGCTGAAGTCGTGCATGGGGTGTCAAAATAGCACTTTTCGTTACTAAATCGGCTGCGTAGACAGTCATGATGGCCACATGGGAATCCTTGTATTTTCGTGCGGTGCCACCCAGTTGTCATCTATAGGACAGGGACGCGACCATATAGCCCCTTCCAATGTTTCGAAGATTGGGCTAAAGTCGTGCATGGAGCTCAAAATCGCACTTTTTGTTACTAAATCGGCTGCGTAGCCAGAACCATGGCGACCACCCGGGAATCCTTGTATTTTGTGCGGTGCCACCCAGCGCGCATCTATAGGACAGGGACGCGGCCATATAGCCCTTCCACTTTTTTGAAAATTGGGCTGAAGTCGTGCATGCATGGAGCTAAAAATTGCATTTTTTTGTTGCTAAATCGGCTGCGTAGCCAGAACCATGGCGGCCACCCTGGAATTCCTTGCATTTTATGGGACCTAGTTTGTGATGTTTCGATGCACTATTGGTGGCACAATAAGATTCCAGAAGGATAGACTCGTGGCAGCTACGGTTATGCCTACGCAGGCGATTTAGCAATGAGAAATGATTTTTTTTCATTATTTTGACCCCACGCACGACTTACGCCCAATTTTTGAACAACTGGACAGGCTTATGTGACTATGTTTGTGATTTTTAGATGGACTAGTGGTGGCATAAGAAGCATCCACAAGGATACCCACGTGGCTGCTATGTGTATGCCTACGCAGGCGATTTAGCAACGAAAAATTATCTTTTTTTTCATTATTTTGACCCCACGCACGACTTACGCCCAATTTTTGAACAGCTGGACAGGCGTATGTGAACTAGTTTGTGATTTATAGATGGACTAATTGTGGTATAAGAAGAATCCACAAGGGTAGCCCCGTGGCTGCTATGGTTATGCCAACGCAGGCGATTTAGTAACATATCCTCGCACGAATACGCACAAAACCGACCTAAATTTTAATTAGGTACTTAAAGTGATTATTTGGTTATGAAATAAGCAGATAATGGAGTCATAGTCGTCATTTCGTGTTTTGGCGCGTGCCACAGTGAAAATACATGCTAATGAGCGTACACCTGAAAAGTTTGGTTATTATTTTTGTCATTGTCAGCACATAATTTACTTAGAATCGCCTATATATGAGTCGATAATTTGACTAATAGGAACTCATTTTCAGCACATTGTCGACTCAAAATGAGGCGATTCTAAGCAGATTATCTACCTAAATTATTGTTTCTTCTCAGCAAATAATGTGCTGGTTTTCAGGATTAAGCAACGAAAAATGTCATATTTTTACCCCACGCACGATTTACGCCCAACTGTTGAACAGCTGGACAAGTTTATATGACATATTTTGTGATTTCTAGATGGACTTGTAGCGGCACAAGAAGAACCCACAATGATAGCCCCGTAGCGTCTATGGTTATGCCTACGCAGGCGATTTAGCAACGAATTTTTTTTTTTTTTTTTCATTATTTTAACCCCACGCACGACTTACGCTCAATTTGTGAACAGCTGGACGGGAGCATGTTAATTGATTTGTGATTTCTAGATGGACTGGTGGTGGCAGAAGAAAAATCCACACGGATAGTCTCGTGACTGCTATGGTTATGCCTACGCAGGCGATTTAGCAACGAAAAATGAACTTTGTTTCATTATTTTGACCCCACGCACGACTTACGCCCAATTTTTGAACAGCTGGACAGGCGTATGTGAACCAGTTTGTGATCTCTCGATGGACTAGTGGTGGCATAAGAAGAATCCACAACGAGAGCCCCGTGGCTGCTATGGATATGCCTACGCAGACGATTTGCAACGAAAAATGACATTTTTTTCATTATTTTCATCCGATGCACGACTTACACCCAATTTATTAACAGCTGGACAGGCATATGTGAACCAGTTTGTGATTTCTAGATGGACTAGTGGTGGCCAAAGAAGAATCCACAAGGATATAGCCCAGTGGCTGCTATGGTTATGCCAACGCAGGCGATTTAGCAACATATCCTCGCACAAATACGCACATATTCGACCTATAATTCCAATTAGCTTATTTCTTGTCATTGTTCGCACATAATCTGCTTAGAATCGCCTCTATATGAGTCGATATTGTGACTAATAGGGTCTCCTTTTCAGTACATTATCGACTAACGAAAAATGTCCTATTTTGGACAAGTTTATGTGACCTAGTTTGTGATTTTTAGATGTAATAGTGGTGGCACAAGAAGATTCCGCAAAGATAGCCACGTGTCTGCTACGGTTATGCCTACGCGGGCGATTTAGCAACGAAAAGTGCGATTTGGAGCTCCATGCACGACTTCAACCCAATTTTCGAAAAATTGAAAAGGCCTATAAGGTCTCGTCCCTGTCCAATAGATGTCTACTGGGTGGCACCGCACGAAAATACAAGGATTCCCGAGTGGCCGCCATGGTTCTGTCTACGCAGCTGATTTAGTAACAAAAAGTAAAAAAAATTAACTCCATGCACGACTTCAGCCCAATTTTCAAAAAATTGGAAGAGGCTATATGGCCGCGTCCCTGTCATAAAGATGCCCGCTGGGTGGCACCGCACGAAAATGAAAGAATTCCCGGGTGGCCGCCATGGTTCTGGCTACGCAGCCGATTTAGTAACAAAGCGTGCTATGTTTAGCTACATGCACGACTTCAGCCCAATTTTCGAAAAATTGGAAGGGGCTAGATGGCCGCGTCCCTGTCCAATAGATGCCCGCTGGGTGGCACCGCACGAAAATGCAAGGATTCCCGGGTGGCCGCCATGGTTCTGGCTACGCAGCCGATTTAGTAACGAAAAGTGCTATTTTGACACCCCATGCACGCCTTCAGCCCGATTTTCGAAAATTTGGAAGGGGCTGCATGGTCGCGTCCCTTTTCTATAGATGCCCGCTGGGTGGCACCGCACAAAAATACAAGGATTCCCGGGTGGTCTCCATGACTCTGGCTACGCAGCCGATTTAGTAAACGAAAAGTGCAATTTTAGGAGAATAGGGAACTGGGAACTGGGAACGGAATTCATGGAGCTCGTGTCACAACATATCCTCGCGCAAATACGCACATAATCGGCCCATAATGTGAAATAAGTACATAATATGATTATTTAATTGTGAAATAAGCAGATAATAGATCATATCGTTATCTGGTTCTATGGCGCGGGCCACATTGAAAACACATGTTAAAGAGCTTACACTTGAAAGTCGTAAGTTGGCTTATTTGTGTCATTTTCCGCACACAATCTGTTTACAATCGACTCATTGTCAGTCGATAATGTGACTATGCTCTCATTTTTAGCACATTATCGACTCAAAATGAGGCGATTCTAAGCAGATTATCTACCTAAAAAAATATTTATTATAAACAGATAATGTGCCCGTTTTTTTTTGGGAACAGGCTGTTTAAAACAGTACAATATGGGACTATTTACATACGAAATAAGCCCATATTGGCATTATTTAATCTAACCTTTTTCCATCAACACGACTTACCAAAGCTACGCTCTTTGTACGGTGTTCTCATTGTGGCTCGCGCCAATCAACGGAATAAGGGTTTAAGCTTAATATGTGCTTATTTCAGAATCAGATTATGGG
Source organism: Siphonodentalium dalli (assembly GCA_032622095.1). NCBI lineage: Eukaryota > Metazoa > Mollusca > Scaphopoda > Gadilida > Siphonodentaliidae > Siphonodentalium > Siphonodentalium dalli. Next base: position 150,018,736 of record CP136062.1, read on the forward strand.
CTTATTTTCTCAAGAACAGGCTGAAAAATAACACGAATAAACCAACACAAGACTTTCCATGTACATTTCATCCTCGTGAAAATAAGCACATAACGGTTTTATTTTAATGTGCGAAATAAGCTCATATTGGCGTTATTTAATATAAGCTTTATATATGGACCTAAAACGCGGTTTTTTTAAACAGTCCAATATGGGACTATTTTCGTACGAAATAAACCCATATTATTATTATTAATCTAGCTTTTTTCATCGACATGACCAATATCAGATGCACACTCTTTATGTTTTATATATGCGACCCTCGTGATTCAATGGCGTAATGGCTATAAGCTCACTGTGGGCTTATTTCTGAATCAAATAAGTCTATTGAATCATATGTTGATATTTATTTCCACTATGAACCTATTTTTGTGAGGATATGTTACGATCAAAAACGGTAGATTTAATAATACCAATATGGGCTTTTTGCGTCCGGAGATAGTCCCACATTCGACTGTTTTAAAAACTGAATTTTAAGTCCATATAGAGCGTATATTGTGATTAAATAATACCAATAGGGACTTATTTCGCTCATTAAAATAAGACCGTTGCGTGCTTATTTGTATGGAAATCATGGTCCCATATTGGACGTTTATCTCCACACAGAGCCTATATTGATATGAGCTTATTTCGCTCATCAAATGCAATTTAATAATACCAATTAGACCATGAACAAACAAATATTCACCTTCCCACTGAGACCAAAATCCCTTTCATGTGGCCAAATTGTTTTGTTCAGTGCCTGCCTATATTCTAAAGTCAAATGTGGAATCATTTTCAGAATGAGTAGAGTCTGAGACTGACCCCAAAATATTATTTCATAATCACAGGTGTTGCATGGTCCATTGGAATTTATCATGGGTGCTGCAGGTGTTGGGCCAGCTCCGTGCCCTTCAATCCCAACCAGGAGCTCAAACTTCAGTAAATATTTTATGCAGATGCAGATCTATCCATTAACAAATTAATGGGTACTGGGCCCAATTCAAGTTAAAAAATACCCAATCGACTTTAAACACAAATATTCACCTCACCTGAGCCCAAAATCCCTTCAACGTGCCCAAACATTAAATGGGTTACTGGGCCCAATTCAAGTTAAAATTATCCATTTGACTATTAAACACAAATATTCACCTCCCCCTCAGCCCAAAATCCCTTCCAGGTGCCCAAATAAACAAAATTTCGGTGTCTGAGATAACACTGACCCCAAAATATTATTTTATAGGTACCAGTGCCATATGTTTTATCATGGGTGGTATGGGTGTTGGACTGATTCCTAAGCCTAAAATACCAATATGGCTATTAAAAACACAAATATTCCTCTCCCCTCGCCCAAATTCCCTTCCAGGTAACAAAATATTTTCTGTTGATCGCCTGCCTATACTCTTAAGTCATATGTGGAATCATGTTTCATAAATGAGTGTTGTCTGATTGAACACTGACCCCAAAATATGATTCTATAGGCACAGATGCTGTATGGTTTACCATTGGTGCTGTGGGTGTTGGGTGGCTCCATACTCTTAAATCCAATACGGGAAATCATTTACATAGGTGCTTACCTATTCAATAACACTAAAAGCCCTGGATGAAGATATCAATAATGGCACAATATAAGTTAAATATACCAACTTGACTATTAAAATTCCTAATATTCCACTCCCCTTGACCAGAGCCCAAAATAACTTCCAGGTGCCAAAATATATCATTTTCAGAATGGGCATAGTCTGAGACCCAGAAAAATGATTTTATAGGCACGGGTGCTGTATGGTTTCATCATGGGTGCCGTGGGTGTTGGGCTGTCACCACACCCTTAAAACCCACTGAGGAGCCCAAACTTTTGCACATCTTCTTAAACAGATGAATATATTTCCAAAAACACTAAAAGTACTGGAAGTTGATATCTATAATGGGTCACAATTCAAATTAAATATACCAACTTAACTATTAAAAAACCCAAATATTCCCCTCCCCCTGACCAGAGCCCAAAATACCATTCAGGTGCCCAAAGAATTGTTTTACCATTGCCTACATATATTCTGAAGTAAACTGGATTAATTTTCAGAATAGGTATAGTCTGAGAGAACACTGACCCAGAAATATGTTTTCATAGCCGCTGTATGGTTTCATCATGGGTGCCGTGGGTGTTGGGCTGTCACCATCTCCTAAAAATCCACTGAGGAGCCCAAACTTTTGCACATATTCTTATACAGATGAAACACTAAAAGTACAGGAAGTAGAAATCTATAATGGGTCACAATTCACGTTAAATATACCAATTTAACTTTTAAAATACCCAAATATCCCCCCCCCCTGACCAAAGCCCAAAATCCCATTCATATGCTCAAATAATTTTTTTTCTCATTGCCTATATATATTCTAAAAGTCAACTGTAGAGTAATTTTCAGAATGGGTATAGTCTGAGAGATCACCGATTCAGAAATATGTTTTCATAGGCACGGGTGCTGTATGGTTTTTTCATGGGAGCTGTGTGTGTTGGGCTGTCTCCATAACTTTAAAACCCACCGTGGAGCCCAAACTTTGTGCAAACCATTTGTATAGATGCATAGTTGCATACCTATCCAAAAACTATAAAAGTGCTGGAAATAGATACCTATAATGGGTCATATGACCCAATTCAAGTTAAATATACCAATTTAACTTGAATTGTCATGGGTGCTGTGGGTGTTGGGCTGTCTCCATACCCTTAAAACCCACTAAGGAGCCCAAACTTTTGCAAATCTTCTTATACTGATGCAGATATTTCCAAAAACAATAGGAGACCTAGAAGTATATACCATTACAGGACCCAATTCCAGTTAAATATACCAATTTAACCATTAAAAAAAACAAATATCCCCCCTGAATAGAGCCCAAAATCCCATTCAGGTGCCCAAATATTTTTTTCCCATTGCCTCTATATATTCTAGAGTGAAATGTGGAATCATTTACAGAATGGGTATAGTCTGAGAGATGGCTGACTCAGAAATATGTTTTCATAGGCACGGCTGCTGTATGGTTTTATCATGGGTGCTGTGGTGTTGGGCTGTCTCAATACCCTTAAAACCCACTGAGGAGCCCAAACTTTGTGCAAACCATTTGCATAGATGCATACCTATCCACAAACAACAAAAGTGCTGGAAGTAGATACATATAATGGGTCATATGGCCCAATTCAAGTTAAATATACCAATTTAACTTGAATTGTCATGGGTGCTGGGCTGTCTCCATACCCTTAAAACCCACTAAGGAGCCCAAACTTTTGCATATCTTCTTATAATGATGCAGATCTTTCCAAAAACACTAGGAGACCTAGAAGTATATACCTATAATGGGTCACAGGACCCAATTCCAGTTAAATATACCAATTTAACCATTAAAAAAAACAAATATTCCCCCCTGACCAGAGCCCAAAATGCCATTCAGGTGCCCAAATCATCTTTTCCCATTGCCTCTATATATTCTAAAGTGAAATGTGGAATCATTTTCAGAATGGGTATAGTCTGAGAGATGGCTGACTCAGAAATATGTTTTCATAGGCACGGGTGCTGTATGGTTTTATCATGGGTGCTGTGGGTGTTGGGCTGTTTCCATACCCTTAAAACCCACCGAGGAGCCCAAACTTTGTGCAAACTATTTGCATAGATGCATACCTATCCACAAACAACAAAAGTGCTGGAAGTAGATACATATAATGGGTCATATGGCCCAATTCAAGTTAAATATACCAATTTAACTTGAATTGTCATGGGTGCTGGGCTGTCTCCATACCCTTAAAACCCACTAAGGAGCCCAAACTTTTGCATATCTTCTTATAATGATGCAGATCTTTCCAAAATCACTAGGAGACCTAGAAGTATATACCTATAATGGGTCACAGGACCCAATTCCAGTTAAATATACCAATTTAACCATTAAAAAAAACAAATATTCCCCCCTGACCAGAGCCCAAAATGCCATTCAGGTGCCCAAATCATCTTTTCCCATTGCCTCTATATATTCTAAAGTGAAATGTGGAATCATTTTCAGAATGGGTATAGTCTGAGAGATGGCTGACTCAGAAATATGTTTTCATAGGCACGGGTGCTGTATGGTTTTATCATGGGTGCTGTGGGTGTTGGGCTGTTTCCATACCCTTAAAACCCACCGAGGAGCCCAAACTTTGTGCAAACTATTTGCATAGATGCATACCTATCCACAAACAACAAAAGTGCTGGAAGTAGATACATATAATGGGTCATATGGCCCAATTCAAGTTAAATATACCAATTTAACTTGAATTGTCATGGGTGCTGGGCTGTCTCCATCAGTGTTCGCGCTGTCGGTAGCCAAATTAGCCAATGGCTAATCTTTTTCGAATTTGGCTAATAAAAATTTCATTTGGCTAAACTTTTGGCTAAACTTTTTTTGACCCCAAATGGAGACTGAAAGCATGAATTTTTGGCAAGTGGGTTTTCAATTCTGTGATGTGAACGATCTAGTCCGAAAACATTGTAAGTGGGAATATATCGCCGACTGTACAAAAGGAAACCCGATCGCGGACAGTACAAAGGGAAACCCGTCACTCTGCACGAAACAGCAAAATATCATTATTTTACATTTAATCCGCTAATCCCCCATTGTCTGTCTGGTCACTCACGGGACTCCTGCACAATGCATGTTTATGATGACATTGTATTTATGACGGTCAAGGTTTATGAGCACCAAGTGTAAGACAATAGCTTAATCAGCCAAATGTGAATCACGACAGATATTTTATGGCTATTTGTCGTCAATACCGATACATTCAAAATAATATGCATGCTTTTATGACAGATTGCAATTTGATAATGGCGTAACAATATTAAGTTATTAGTTTCCAGATGTCACTTAAATATTTTCGCAAGGATAATTAATATTTAATGATTTTTAAAAAGATATTGATATAAAACAAAAAATTAATGACATTAAGAAGGACAATCCCGGGTTACCCCCCCCCCCAAAATCACTCTTCCACATAAAGATTAATTAATAAATTTTTAATAAATGATATATATCAAAATATTTCTAGTTCATCAAAATTAGTTAAATTATTGTGTATTTTACCTGTGTCTGTTAGATTTGACGTTTTAGTCATTAATTGTGAACCGACCAGAAAACGATGATTTAATTTGGCCATAGTTTTTTTTAGTTTGGCTAAAAAACATTTGGCTAAAGTTTTTTTTCATTTGGCTAATAAAATTTTCATTTGGCTAAACTTTTGGCTAAAGTTTTTTTCGGTCCAGCGCGAACACTGGTCTCCATACCCTTAAAACCCACTAAGGAGCCCAAACTTTTGCATATCTTCTTATAATGATGCAGATCTTTCCAAAAACACTAGGAGACCTAGAAGTATATACCTATAATGGGTCACAGGACCCAATTCCAGTTAAATATACCAATTTAACCATTAAAAAAAACAAATATTCCCCCCTGACCAGAGCCCAAAATGCCATTCAGGTGCCCAAATCATCTTTTCCCATTGCCTCTATATATTCTAAAGTGAAATGTGGAATCATTTTCAGAATGGGTATAGTCTGAGAGATGGCTGACTCAGAAATATGTTTTCATAGGCACGGGTGCTGTATGGTTTTATCATGGGTGCTGTGGGTGTTGGGCTGTTTCCATACCCTTAAAACCCACCGAGGAGCCCAAACTTTGTGCAAACTATTTGCATAGATGCATACCTATCCACAAACAACAAAAGTGCTGGAAGTAGATACATATAATGGGTCATATGGCCCAATTCAAGTTAAATATACCAATTTAACTTGAATTGTCATGGGTGCTGGGCTGTCTCCATACCCTTAAAACCCACTAAGGAGCCCAAACTTTTGCATATCTTCTTATAATGATGCAGATCTTTCCAAAAACACTAGGAGACCTAGAAGTATATACCTATAATGGGTCACAGGACCCAATTCCAGTTAAATATACCAATTTAACCATTAAAAAAAACAAATATTCCCCCCTGACCAGAGCCCAAAATGCCATTCAGGTGCCCAAATCATCTTTTCCCATTTCCTCTATATATTCTAAAGTGAAATGTGGAATCATTTTCAGAATGGGTATAGTCTGAGAGATGGCTGACTCAGAAATATGTTTTCATAGGCACGGGTGCTGTATGGTTTTATCATGGGTGCTGTGGGTGTTGGGCTGTTTCCATACCCTTAAAACCCACCGAGGAGCCCAAACTTTGTGCAAACTATTTGCATAGATGCATACCTATCCACAAACAACAAAAGTGCTGGAAGTAGATACATATAATGGGTCATATGGGCCAATTCAAGTTAAATATACCAATTTAACTTGAATTGTCATGGGTGCTGGGCTGTCTCCATACCCTTAAAACCCACTAAGGAGCCCAAACTTTTGCATATCTTCTTATAATGATGCAGATCTTTCCAAAAACACTAGGAGACCTAGAAGTATATACCTATAATGGGCCACAGGACCCAATTCCAGTTAAATATACCAATTTAACCATTAAAAAAAAAAAAATATTCCCCCCTGACCAGAGCCCAAAATGCCATTCAGGTGCCCAAATCATCTTTTCCCATTGCCTCTATATATTCTAAAGTGAAATGTGGAATCATTTTCAGAATGGGTATAGTCTGAGAGATGGCTGACTCAGAAATATGTTTTCATAGGCACGGGTGCTGTATGGTTTTATCATGGGTGCTGTGGGTGTTGGGCTGTTTCCATACCCTTAAAACCCACTGAGGAGCCCAAACTTTGTGCAAACTATTTGCATAGATGCATACCTATCCACAAACAACAAAAGTGCTGGAAGTAGATACATATAATGGGTCATATGGCCCAATTCAAGTTAAATATACCAATTTAACTTGAATTGTCATGGGTGCTGGGCTGTCTCCATACCCTTAAAACCCACTAAGGAGCCCAAACTTTTGCATATCTTCTTATAATGATGCAGATCTTTCCAAAAACACTAGGAGACCTAGAAGTATATACCTATAATGGGTCACAGGACCCAATTCCAGTTAAATATACCAATTTAACCATTAAAAAAAACAAATATTCCCCCCTGACCAGAGCCCAAAATGCCATTCAGGTGCCCAAATCATCTTTTCCCATTGCCTCTATATATTCTGAAGTGAAATGTGGAATCATTTTCAGAATGGGTATAGTCTGAGAGATGGCTGACTCAGAAATATGTTTTCATAGGCACGGGTGCTGTATGGTTTTATCATGGGTGCTGTGGGTGTTGGGCTGTTTCCATACCCTTAAAACCCACCGAGGAGCCCAAACTTTGTGCAAACTATTTGCATAGATGCATACCTATCCACAAACAACAAAAGTGCTGGAAGTAGATACATATAATGGGTCATATGGCCCAATTCAAGTTAAATATACCAATTTAACTTGAATTGTCATGGGTGCTGGGCTGTCTCCATACCCTTAAAACCCACTAAGGAGCCCAAACTTTTGCATATCTTCTTATAATGATGCAGATCTTTCCAAAAACACTAGGAGACCTAGAAGTATATACCTATAATGGGTCACAGGACCCAATTCCAGTTAAATATACCAATTTAACCATTAAAAAAAACAAATATTCCCCCCTGACCAGAGCCCAAAATGCCATTCAGGTGCCCAAATCATCTTTTCCCATTGCCTCTATATATTCTAAAGTGAAATGTGGAATCATTTTCAGAATGGGTATAGTCTGAGAGATGGCTGACTCAGAAATATGTTTTCATAGGCACGGGTGCTGTATGGTTTTATCATGGGTGCTGTGGGTGTTGGGCTGTTTCCATACCCTTAAAACCCACCGAGGAGCCCAAACTTTGTGCAAACTATTTGCATAGATGCATACCTATCCACAAACAACAAAAGTGCTGGAAGTAGATACATATAATGGGTCATATGGCCCAATTCAAGTTAAATATACCAATTTAACTTGAATTGTCATGGGTGCTGGGCTGTCTCCATACCCTTAAAACCCACTAAGGAGCCCAAACTTTTGCATATCTTCTTATAATGATGCAGATCTTTCCAAAAACACTAGGAGACCTAGAAGTATATACCTATAATGGGTCACAGGACCCAATTCCAGTTAAATATACCAATTTAACCATTAAAAAAAACAAATATTCCCCCCTGACCAGAGCCCAAAATGCCATTCAGGTGCCCAAATCATCTTTTCCCATTTCCTCTATATATTCTAAAGTGAAATGTGGAATCATTTTCAGAATGGGTATAGTCTGAGAGATGGCTGACTCAGAAATATGTTTTCATAGGCACGGGTGCTGTGTGGTTTTATCATGGGTGCTGTGGGTGTTGGGCTGTTTCCATACCCTTAAAACCCACCGAGGAGCCCAAACTTTGTGCAAACTATTTGCATAGATGCATACCTATCCACAAACAACAAAAGTGCTGGAAGTAGATACATATAATGGGTCATATGGGCCAATTCAAGTTAAATATACCAATTTAACTTGAATTGTCATGGGTGCTGGGCTGTCTCCATACCCTTAAAACCCACTAAGGAGCCCAAACTTTTGCATATCTTCTTATAATGATGCAGATCTTTCCAAAAACACTAGGAGACCTAGAAGTATATACCTATAATGGGCCACAGGACCCAATTCCAGTTAAATATACCAATTTAACCATTAAAAAAAAACAAATATTCCCCCCTGACCAGAGCCCAAAATGCCATTCAGGTGCCCAAATCATCTTTTCCCATTGCCTCTATATATTCTAAAGTGAAATGTGGAATCATTTTCAGAATGGGTATAGTCTGAGAGATGGCTGACTCAGAAATATGTTTTCATAGGCACGGGTGCTGTATGGTTTTATCATGGGTGCTGTGGGTGTTGGGCTGTTTCCATACCCTTAAAACCCACTGAGGAGCCCAAACTTTGTGCAAACTATTTGCATAGATGCATACCTATCCACAAACAACAAAAGTGCTGGAAGTAGATACATATAATGGGTCATATGGCCCAATTCAAGTTAAATATACCAATTTAACTTGAATTGTCATGGGTGCTGGGCTGTCTCCATACCCTTAAAACCCACTAAGGAGCCCAAACTTTTGCATATCTTCTTATAATGATGCAGATCTTTCCAAAAACACTAGGAGACCTAGAAGTATATACCTATAATGGGTCACAGGACCCAATTCCAGTTAAATATACCAATTTAACCATTAAAAAAAACAAATATTCCCCCCTGACCAGAGCCCAAAATGCCATTCAGGTGCCCAAATCATCTTTTCCCATTGCCTCTATATATTCTGAAGTGAAATGTGGAATCATTTTCAGAATGGGTATAGTCTGAGAGATGGCTGACTCAGAAATATGTTTTCATAGGCACGGGTGCTGTATGGTTTTATCATGGGTGCTGTGGGTGTTGGGCTGTTTCCATACCCTTAAATCCCACCGAGGAGCCCAAACTTTGTGCAAACTATTTGCATAGATGCATACCTATCCACAAACAACAAAAGTGCTGGAAGTAGATACATATAATGGGTCATATGGCCCAATTCAAGTTAAATATACCAATTTAACTTGAATTGTCATGGGTGCTGGGCTGTCTCCATACCCTTAAAACCCACTAAGGAGCCCAAACTTTTGCATATCTTCTTATAATGATGCAGATCTTTCCAAAAACACTAGGAGACCTAGAAGTATATACCTATAATGGGTCACAGGACCCAATTCCAGTTAAATATACCAATTTAACCATTAAAAAAAACAAATATTCCCCCCTGACCAGAGCCCAAAATGCCATTCAGGTGCCCAAATCATCTTTTCCCATTGCCTCTATATATTCTAAAGTGAAATGTGGAATCATTTTCAGAATGGGTATAGTCTGAGAGATGGCTGACTCAGAAATATGTTTTCATAGGCACGGGTGCTGTATGGTTTTATCATGGGTGCTGTGGGTGTTGGGCTGTTTCCATACCCTTAAAACCCACCGAGGAGCCCAAACTTTGTGCAAACTATTTGCATAGATGCATACCTATCCACAAACAACAAAAGTGCTGGAAGTAGATACATATAATGGGTCATATGGCCCAATTCAAGTTAAATATACCAATTTAACTTGAATTGTCATGGGTGCTGGGCTGTCTCCATACCCTTAAAACCCACTAAGGAGCCCAAACTTTTGCATATCTTCTTATAATGATGCAGATATTTCCAAAAACACTAGGAGACCTAGAAGTATATACCTATAATGGGCCACAGGACCCAATTCCAGTTAAATATACCAATTTAACCATTAAAAAAAAACAAATATTCCCCCCTGACCAGAGCCCAAAATGCCATTCAGGTGCCCAAATCATCTTTTCCCATTGCCTCTATATATTCTAAAGTGAAATGTGGAATCATTTTCAGAATGGGTATAGTCTGAGAGATGGCTGACTCAGAAATATGTTTTCATAGGCACGGGTGCTGTATGGTTTTATCATGGGTGCTGTGGGTGTTGGGCTGTTTCCATACCCTTAAAACCCACCGAGGAGCCCAAACTTTGTGCAAACTATTTGCATAGATGCATACCTATCCACAAACAACAAAAGTGCTTGAAGTAGATACATATAATGGGTCATATGGCCCAATTCAAGTTAAATATACCAATTTAACTTGAATTGTCATGGGTGCTGGGCTGTCTCCATACCCTTAAAACCCACTAAGGAGCCCAAACTTTTGCATATCTTCTTATAATGATGCAGATCTTTCCAAAAACACTAGGAGACCTAGAAGTATATACCTATAATGGGTCACAGGACCCAATTCCAGTTAAATATACCAATTTAACCATTAAAAAAACAAATATTCCCCCCTGACCAGAGCCCAAAATGCCATTCAGGTGCCCAAATCATCTTTTCCCATTGCCTCTATATATTCTAAAGTGAAATGTGGAATCATTTTCAGAATGGGTATAGTCTGAGAGATGGCTGACTCAGAAATATGTTTTCATAGGCACGGGTGCTGTATGGTTTTATCATGGGTGCTGTGGGTGTTGGGCTGTTTCCATACCCTTAAAACCCACCGAGGAGCCCAAACTTTGTGCAAACTATTTGCATAGATGCATACCTATCCACAAACAACAAAAGTGCTGGAAGTAGATACATATAATGGGTCATATGGCCCAATTCAAGTTAAATATACCAATTTAACTTGAATTGTCATGGGTGCTGGGCTGTCTCCATACCCTTAAAACCCACTAAGGAGCCCAAACTTTTGCATATCTTCTTATAATGATGCAGATCTTTCCAAAAACACTAGGAGACCTAGAAGTATATACCTATAATGGGTCACAGGACCCAATTCCAGTTAAATATACCAATTTAACCATTAAAAAAAACAAATATTCCCCCCTGACCAGAGCCCAAAATGCCATTCAGGTGCCCAAATCATCTTTTCCCATTGCCTCTATATATTCTGAAGTGAAATGTGGAATCATTTTCAGAATGGGTATAGTCTGAGAGATGGCTGACTCAGAAATATGTTTTCATAGGCACGGGTGCTGTATGGTTTTATCATGGGTGCTGTGGGTGTTGGGCTGTTTCCATACCCTTAAAACCCACCGAGGAGCCCAAACTTTGTGCAAACTATTTGCATAGATGCATACCTATCCACAAACAACAAAAGTGCTGGAAGTAGATACATATAATGGGTCATATGGCCCAATTCAAGTTAAATATACCAATTTAACTTGAATTGTCATGGGTGCTGGGCTGTCTCCATACCCTTAAAACCCACTAAGGAGCCCAAACTTTTGCATATCTTCTTATAATGATGCAGATCTTTCCAAAAACACTAGGAGACCTAGAAGTATATACCTATAATGGGTCACAGGACCCAATTCCAGTTAAATATACCAATTTAACCATTAAAAAAAACAAATATTCCCCCCTGACCAGAGCCCAAAATGCCATTCAGGTGCCCAAATCATCTTTTCCCATTGCCTCTATATATTCTAAAGTGAAATGTGGAATCATTTTCAGAATGGGTATAGTCTGAGAGATGGCTGACTCAGAAATATGTTTTCATAGGCACGGGTGCTGTATGGTTTTATCATGGGTGCTGTGGGTGTTGGGCTGTTTCCATACCCTTAAAACCCACCGAGGAGCCCAAACTTTGTGCAAACTATTTGCATAGATGCATACCTATCCACAAACAACAAAAGTGCTGGAAGTAGATACATATAATGGGTCATATGGCCCAATTCAAGTTAAATATACCAATTTAACTTGAATTGTCATGGGTGCTGGGCTGTCTCCATACCCTTAAAACCCACTAAGGAGCCCAAACTTTTGCATATCTTCTTATAATGATGCAGATCTTTCCAAAAACACTAGGAGACCTAGAAGTATATACCTATAATGGGTCACAGGACCCAATTCCAGTTAAATATACCAATTTAACCATTAAAAAAAACAAATATTCCCCCCTGACCAGAGCCCAAAATGCCATTCAGGTGCCCAAATCATCTTTTCCCATTTCCTCTATATATTCTAAAGTGAAATGTGGAATCATTTTCAGAATGGGTATAGTCTGAGAGATGGCTGACTCAGAAATATGTTTTCATAGGCACGGGTGCTGTGTGGTTTTATCATGGGTGCTGTGGGTGTTGGGCTGTTTCCATACCCTTAAAACCCACCGAGGAGCCCAAACTTTGTGCAAACTATTTGCATAGATGCATACCTATCCACAAACAACAAAAGTGCTGGAAGTAGATACATATAATGGGTCATATGGGCCAATTCAAGTTAAATATACCAATTTAACTTGAATTGTCATGGGTGCTGGGCTGTCTCCATACCCTTAAAACCCACTAAGGAGCCCAAACTTTTGCATATCTTCTTATAATGATGCAGATCTTTCCAAAAACACTAGGAGACCTAGAAGTATATACCTATAATGGGCCACAGGACCCAATTCCAGTTAAATATACCAATTTAACCATTAAAAAAAAACAAATATTCCCCCCTGACCAGAGCCCAAAATGCCATTCAGGTGCCCAAATCATCTTTTCCCATTGCCTCTATATATTCTAAAGTGAAATGTGGAATCATTTTCAGAATGGGTATAGTCTGAGAGATGGCTGACTCAGAAATATGTTTTCATAGGCACGGGTGCTGTATGGTTTTATCATGGGTGCTGTGGGTGTTGGGCTGTTTCCATACCCTTAAAACCCACTGAGGAGCCCAAACTTTGTGCAAACTATTTGCATAGATGCATACCTATCCACAAACAACAAAAGTGCTGGAAGTAGATACATATAATGGGTCATATGGCCCAATTCAAGTTAAATATACCAATTTAACTTGAATTGTCATGGGTGCTGGGCTGTCTCCATACCCTTAAAACCCACTAAGGAGCCCAAACTTTTGCATATCTTCTTATAATGATGCAGATCTTTCCAAAAACACTAGGAGACCTAGAAGTATATACCTATAATGGGTCACAGGACCCAATTCCAGTTAAATATACCAATTTAACCATTAAAAAAAACAAATATTCCCCCCTGACCAGAGCCCAAAATGCCATTCAGGTGCCCAAATCATCTTTTCCCATTGCCTCTATATATTCTGAAGTGAAATGTGGAATCATTTTCAGAATGGGTATAGTCTGAGAGATGGCTGACTCAGAAATATGTTTTCATAGGCACGGGTGCTGTATGGTTTTATCATGGGTGCTGTGGGTGTTGGGCTGTTTCCATACCCTTAAATCCCACCGAGGAGCCCAAACTTTGTGCAAACTATTTGCATAGATGCATACCTATCCACAAACAACAAAAGTGCTGGAAGTAGATACATATAATGGGTCATATGGCCCAATTCAAGTTAAATATACCAATTTAACTTGAATTGTCATGGGTGCTGGGCTGTCTCCATACCCTTAAAACCCACTAAGGAGCCCAAACTTTTGCATATCTTCTTATAATGATGCAGATCTTTCCAAAAACACTAGGAGACCTAGAAGTATATACCTATAATGGGTCACAGGACCCAATTCCAGTTAAATATACCAATTTAACCATTAAAAAAAAACAAATATTCCCCCCTGACCAGAGCCCAAAATGCCATTCAGGTGCCCAAATCATCTTTTCCCATTGCCTCTATATATTCTAAAGTGAAATGTGGAATCATTTTCAGAATGGGTATAGTCTGAGAGATGGCTGACTCAGAAATATGTTTTCATAGGCACGGGTGCTGTATGGTTTTATCATGGGTGCTGTGGGTGTTGGGCTGTTTCCATACCCTTAAAACCCACCGAGGAGCCCAAACTTTGTGCAAACTATTTGCATAGATGCATACCTATCCACAAACAACAAAAGTGCTGGAAGTAGATACATATAATGGGTCATATGGCCCAATTCAAGTTAAATATACCAATTTAACTTGAATTGTCATGGGTGCTGGGCTGTCTCCATACCCTTAAAACCCACTAAGGAGCCCAAACTTTTGCATATCTTCTTATAATGATGCAGATATTTCCAAAAACACTAGGAGACCTAGAAGTATATACCTATAATGGGCCACAGGACCCAATTCCAGTTAAATATACCAATTTAACCATTAAAAAAAAAACAAATATTCCCCCCTGACCAGAGCCCAAAATGCCATTCAGGTGCCCAAATCATCTTTTCCCATTGCCTCTATATATTCTAAAGTGAAATGTGGAATCATTTTCAGAATGGGTATAGTCTGAGAGATGGCTGACTCAGAAATATGTTTTCATAGGCACGGGTGCTGTATGGTTTTATCATGGGTGCTGTGGGTGTTGGGCTGTTTCCATACCCTTAAAACCCACCGAGGAGCCCAAACTTTGTGCAAACTATTTGCATAGATGCATACCTATCCACAAACAACAAAAGTGCTTGAAGTAGATACATATAATGGGTCATATGGCCCAATTCAAGTTAAATATACCAATTTAACTTGAATTGTCATGGGTGCTGGGCTGTCTCCATACCCTTAAAACCCACTAAGGAGCCCAAACTTTTGCATATCTTCTTATAATGATGCAGATCTTTCCAAAAACACTAGGAGACCTAGAAGTATATACCTATAATGGGTCACAGGACCCAATTCCAGTTAAATATACCAATTTAACCATTAAAAAAACAAATATTCCCCCCTGACCAGAGCCCAAAATGCCATTCAGGTGCCCAAATCATCTTTTCCCATTGCCTCTATATATTCTAAAGTGAAATGTGGAATCATTTTCAGAATGGGTATAGTCTGAGAGATGGCTGACTCAGAAATATGTTTTCATAGGCACGGGTGCTGTATGGTTTTATCATGGGTGCTGTGGGTGTTGGGCTGTTTCCATACCCTTAAAACCCACCGAGGAGCCCAAACTTTGTGCAAACTATTTGCATAGATGCATACCTATCCACAAACAACAAAAGTGCTGGAAGTAGATACATATAATGGGTCATATGTCCCAATTCAAGTTAAATATACCAATTTAACTTGAATTGTCATGGGTGCTGGGCTGTCTCCATACCCTTAAAACCCACTAAGGAGCCCAAACTTTTGCATATCTTCTTATAATGATGCAGATCTTTCCAAAAACACTAGGAGACCTAGAAGTATATACCTATAATGGGCCACAGGACCCAATTCCAGTTAAATATACCAATTTAACCATTAAAAAAAAACAAATATTCCCCCCTGACCAGAGCCCAAAATGCCATTCAGGTGCCCAAATCATCTTTTCCCATTGCCTCTATATATTCTAAAGTGAAATGTGGAATCATTTTCAGAATGGGTATAGTCTGAGAGATGGCTGACTCAGAAATATGTTTTCATAGGCACGGGTGCTGTATGGTTTTATCATGGGTGCTGTGGGTGTTGGGCTGTTTCCATACCCTTAAAACCCACCGAGGAGCCCAAACTTTGTGCAAACTATTTGCATAGATGCATACCTATCCACAAACAACAAAAGTGCTGGAAGTAGATACATATAATGGGTCATATGGCCCAATTCAAGTTAAATATACCAATTTAACTTGAATTGTCATGGGTGCTGGGCTGTCTCCATACCCTTAAAACCCACTAAGGAGCCCAAACTTTTGCATATCTTCTTATAATGATGCAGATCTTTCCAAAAACACTAGGAGACCTAGAAGTATATACCTATAATGGGCCACAGGACCCAATTCCAGTTAAATATACCAATTTAACCATTAAAAAAAACAAATATTCCCCCCTGACCAGAGCCCAAAATGCCATTCAGGTGCCCAAATCATCTTTTCCCATTGCCTCTATATATTCTAAAGTGAAATGTGGAATCATTTTCAGAATGGGTATAGTCTGAGAGATGGCTGACTCAGAAATATGTTTTCATAGGCACGGGTGCTGTATGGTTTTATCATGGGTGCTGTGGGTGTTGGGCTGTTTCCATACCCTTAAAACCCACCGAGGAGCCCAAACTTTGTGCAAACTATTTGCATAGATGCATACCTATCCACAAACAACAAAAGTGCTGGAAGTAGATACATATAATGGGTCATATGGCCCAATTCAAGTTAAATATACCAATTTAACTTGAATTGTCATGGGTGCTGGGCTGTCTCCATACCCTTAAAACCCACTAAGGAGCCCAAACTTTTGCATATCTTCTTATAATGATGCAGATCTTTCCAAAAACACTAGGAGACCTAGAAGTATATACCTATAATGGGTCACAGGACCCAATTCCAGTTAAATATACCAATTTAACCATTAAAAAAAACAAATATTCCCCCCTGACCAGAGCCCAAAATGCCATTCAGGTGCCCAAATCATCTTTTCCCATTGCCTCTATATATTCTACAGTGAAATGTGGAATCATTTTCAGAATGGGTATAGTCTGAGAGATGGCTGACTCAGAAATATGTTTTCATAGGCACGGGTGCTGTATGGTTTTATCATGGGTGCTGTGGGTGTTGGGCTGTTTCCATACCCTTAAAACCCACCGAGGAGCCCAAACTTTGTACAAACTATTTGCATAGATGCATACCTATCCACAAACAACAAAAGTGCTGGAAGTAGATACATATAATGGGTCATATGGCCCAATTCAAGTTAAATATACCAATTTAACTTGAATTGTCATGGGTGCTGGGCTGTCTCCATACCCTTAAAACCCACTAAGGAGCCCAAACTTTTGCATATCTTCTTATAATGATGCAGATCTTTCCAAAAACACTAGGAGACCTAGAAGTATATACCTATAATGGGCCACAGGACCCAATTCCAGTTAAATATACCAATTTAACCATTAAAACAAAACAAATATTCCCCCCTGACCAGAGCCCAAAATGCCATTCAGGTGCCCAAATCATCTTTTCCCATTGCCTCTATATATTCTAAAGTGAAATGTGGAATCATTTTCAGAATGGGTATAGTCTGAGAGATGGCTGACTCAGAAATATGTTTTCATAGGCACGGGTGCTGTATGGTTTTATCATGGGTGCTGTGGGTGTTGGGCTGTTTCCATACCCTTAAAACCCACCGAGGAGCCCAAACTTTGTGCAAACTATTTGCATAGATGCATACCTATCCACAAACAACAAAAGTGCTGGAAGTAGATACCTAACAGTGATGGAATAGGTTATGTACAGTGCCCAAATTGGAGTTAAATGAATGATACTAATTTTAATATTTAAAAAAAAACATAGTTGCCTTAGGCTGCCCTGAGCCCAAAATCGGTTCTAATAAGTTATATGTGCCCAAGTCATAATTATAGATCCCAAGTGAACCAGTTTTCAACATATGTAATATATGACACAAAACCCCCCTGCCAACTGTGACTATAAACATGGCCTAAACGAATATATATATCTGGTAATTGTTTGTATTATTTTGATTGCAACTGTACTACTGATAGTATAGGCGTTATCATTGCATTCGTAGTAAAATATCATATCAGATCTCGTATTGCGCATGTGCTAGCGGATGTTTTCATTGTGTGTTTATATTATTTGTTGTGGGTGGGTGGTTGGTCTCCCGTCTGGAGCATTCCCTATTAGCATTAGTCTAATAGCTTGCTCGTATCTTTGGACAATATAGAAAAAACGAATGTTAAAATTACTCCATCCGATTGGATGGTCCCCATATCATCCGACTCCAACAAAAACAACATTTTTTTAAATGCCGCTTCAGTTATCAGAATCGATTAATTGCCCAAAAACAATGCTAACCACAGTCAACTATAATATAAAATTGACCAAAACCTGTTATTTATCATCATTTTGTTCAACGAAATTTTGCCGGTTTGTCAAATATCTGACACACAAAAAGCCATTTAATTTTAGAGTTATCCATCTTCATTCGCAATTTGGTCCGAGACCGCCTTCTCGTCGACTGTTTACTGGGCCTCTTAATATTATCGGTGATGAAAAATAATTGATTTCAGAAATCGATATCTGATCACTCTGAGCTTTGTTTGGGTGGATTCCTTGACTCGAATCAAATATTTGTTACCCCCGAAGCCAAATAAAGAGTAATTTGAGAGCGTTAATTAAGATTATGCATCTTTAAAATTGCCAGACGTGACATCTTGACGCCATTTCCAAATTGTGACGTAGGATCCCGGCCATGTAGTGGTAGACAGAACACCCTATGATCTCTGATAAATAAGTGTTGCAGTTGGAGACTGGGGATTCCTCATCGTGACATGAAAAACGTAAATTGTTTACTGAGACTACATGTGATATCCATTTTCAGGGCCGGCGCAGTAACCAGATTATCTTGGTCCTGTCCAGATAATCTAATAACATCTGACAAGTTTGATAACATCAAATTTAATGAAGACAAAGTTATCGATTATACGACTCTCAGAATCAAACGCCCTCTCCGAACTGGTTCGTTATCGGCCACGAAAATAAGATATCAATTTATCGCATGGTTTTGTTTTGTTTGGCAGTGGGAAGAGGATTTTAATCACATACATGCATGGACTAAATCTATGGGAATCATATGGTCGAGTCATAATATGCCCTGTCACTAACTCGCTGCCATATTGGATCCACCAGGCCCAGTTCCGTGGTTTTAGTACTACAGCTCAGTTCTAGAGTAGCATTCAATATATGGAAGTCACGAATTATTCATGACTTCCATATATGGAAATGCTACTCCAGAACTTTGACCTGTAGCACTAAAATCACGGAACCGGAGCCTATACCCGTTATTAAATTGAATGACACTGGCCGCAGTGAAAACACATCACAAAGAGCGTGAATCTTGTAAGTCGTGTCGACGAAAAAATGCAGTTTAAATAATGCCAATATGGGCTTATTAGGTCTGGAAATAGTCCCATATTGGACTGTTTCGAAAACCGCGTTTTAGGCCAATATAGAGCTTAATTCAGATTAAAATAATATGGGCTTATTTGTGTTTTTGAAATAAGTTCAATATGAGTTTATTTTCAGGAGAGCAAGCTGTATGTGAACATCTCCAAGCTATACTAAAAATCTAACATAAAAATAAAATTAACATAGAATCGGATTATAATTATATCACAAATTGCCGACAAATTGCAGACATTCTACGTTCTGGAAAAAAGCTGCCTCTGAACATATTTGTACTAAGTTTTGCTGTTACTGTATATATTGGCCGACGATACAGGTTACAAGTTTCATTATTGGCAGGTGATCAATGGTGAACACAATCTCGTTTATAAATTGGTAGCATAATTTTTGTCACGACTATATACACCCCCGGTAACCGGGGTGAGTTATAGCGGTGGATCGGGTTATAATATATAGAGGACCTGAAACATGCATCTGCTTTACCCTCTTGGTAAACCGCAAAAATAATCGTAAAAATATTTTATCCCAGATATTCCACAATTTATTTATCAATTCGTTCATTGTAATATACATGTATCCAGCTTCAGTGCAACGCTTGTGTACAACTTATTCAAATGAAATTATTTCGAAACACATAAACCGCAAGTCCGGATTCGTCACCTCTGGATTAAACCTCCGAGTTTAAACCTGGTTTAAACCTACATTTGCGGTCCAGCCAAACCGGGTCAAAGGGGGCGTTTTTTGTCGTTCAGTTGCCAGCTAATTGACAACTCGATTCGGTGATATGATTATGCAATCAAACTACCCTCTTAACAATCGGACCAAAAGATAGGCCGATATAATGGTTAACTGTATATATTAAAGGGTATAGGAGCTGTCTATCTATATGTCCGTTTGTCTGTTCGCAACTGTTCTCCAATACCACTGGACCGATGTCAATTAAATTAGGGGTGTTATTCGTGTGGCATAACGGCGTTAGGTTTTACAACTTTTGATTTAAGAATAAGTAAAATATAAAAAAAATTTAAATGAAAAAATTGTGTTAAATTGAGTAAGGAGTTGATTCTAAAAAGTAACAAAATTTAAATTAACATTTGTTTGTTTTTAATTCAAATGTTCAAATGATCAAAATGTGCGCACAGCCCCTCTGGCGTTGAAGAAAGACTCCATAATCGAGTCAATACTGGACCAAGAGGCCAGTTTAAGTAAAGGCAATTTGCTTATGAGTGCACACCATAAGCGGCATCTGAACTGTTGGAAGTGGGCAACCAGGGACAGATTTTAATAAAGAAATATATTACATGCGTTGATTTTTTTTTCAATGTCATAAATTTCCTGTCATGCAGAAATGAAAAAGGTTCCCAGGTTTTGAACTGGTAGAATATTATGGGAATTTATGGGCGTAGCCAGAGTAGAGCTTTGTGGCATGATCTACATCAAAATAAGTTATCAAATTTGACTTATATAGCAACATAAGTTTAGGATTGCAAACTATGTGTATAGCATATCTGGTCTTGCAGTAGCATCGTTTTGGTGTCAAAATTAAAACGTTGAACCCTTCAAATGAATTCGTAGAAAACACCAGTATTTGTGATTGCCACAAGCCAAACAAAAAAACCACAAGATAATTGTAACTGTGAACTAATATATAACAGTTGATGTATAATGCTAATGAATGTCCCCATGTGGACGTTTTGCAAGAAATCTTAATAAACGTTCCATTAAATTATCTTGATGTATTCACTACTTCGATGCACCATCATATGGCATGGACCAAAGATGAGCTTCTGGTGTTTCGATGAGGTATTTCATCACTAAATATCCAGGCACTAGGCATAGGCATTTTGATTTCACGATATTTTTTCGTTGACAACCAGGAAGAAGTTGAGGAGCCATTATTGTCACTTGCTGGACTCGACATGGATAATGACAAACCTTAGGCTATTTTTGCCCGATACTGATGTTTTGACATATTCTAAAATAAACTGACAAGCATTAACTCGGTTATGTGCACAGTTCTGTTAGACTACATCGAAGTGAATATGCAATGTATCTGCTATGAGGTCAGCGGCCGTATTGAAATTTATTTATTAAATCTGTATTATGGACTCTCCATTCCACAACCCAAGCAAACATTATATATGGAGTCTCTGATATGCAGTCCGATCGTTTTGTGGTGAGCTCTGTTAGCTTGCGATATGAGTTTGTAATTCAACTGTAGTTGCTGGGGTGAGTTGGTTGTAAATAGACTACCATCAATGTGACCATCTATTGGACGAAGTAACAAGAGTGGTACATGTGCTGACTCACGTCTTGAGAAGTGTGACAATGTCTCAACTATTCAAACGAATTTCTGGTGATGAAACACAGATATGCCAAAAAACAAGAAACTGAACAATGCAAGCTCCCCTTATTGTATCTTATTAGACACAACTGTTTCATAATTAGATACGAAATAATGTTTGCACTCATATATAATGCCTGTGTATTTCTAAGTGGAGCAATTATATTTCCCGGTAGAAGTATGATAGCAATGCAACTTCGACTTCGATGAAGTCAAGGTGTGATATTGTTCCTGAATCTTCTAAATGTTTGTGGCCAGGCGAAATCAACGTGGTCAACAATTCATCAAGAATAGGCAACGAATAAAGCAGATCTGCCCCAAACGAAATAATATAGCCATAAAGTTGGATTTCTGTCTGTATTATGACTGCAGGGATTATTTTGCGTTCGAGTACTCGTTATGCTCTTATAATGATACAGTCAGCACATATCCGGTTTGACTTCCTTCCCAGGAAACGGGCAGGATCGTTTAAATTATATTGGGCAATTTCATGTTAGGTTTCTAAGAGTCCATTCTGATATATTCTCGATTATAAACAAACTATGTTTGGTCAAACATAGTCACAATATACCTTAACATGATAGTATCTAATTTAGATTGGGAGAATATATCCACCTCCTTTGCTAAATGCCGTTTGAGAATATAAACATTTGTCACATTTTATAACTGAGTTTTGGCGGCCATTCTGGCGACCATCTTGGGTCAAATAGATCAATGTCGAGTGTAATTGAATTACACTAACGATATTTAAAACTGTGTACACTTTTGTTTATTTTATTATGTCTATTTCTGTCCAATGTTAATCTAGAACCTCGAGAAGCAAGTTTAGTTGTGAAATTACATAGCGCATTATTTAATTTGCATTTTTCGGAGTATGGACAACAATTAGACACAAATTACAGCATAATATGTTTTACAAAGTACTTTGTGTCATAACTGATAAAATCTAAGACAAGTCCTATTCGCCACAGTTTACAAATAACCGAAAATGATGTAAGGGCATGTGTAACAATTCAACACATTTCTATATTTCGGTCGCCATTTTGACAGCCATCTTGGTTTTTTTTTTATCAATCTTGTTCTTTCAAAAGGAAGCTTGGTGCAATTTTATCATTGCCGTAGAAATATTTTTCATTTTCTGTGTTAAATTTTCTTCCTCACTCAGTGCCCATTCTACAATTTTGTGTGGCTGCCATGAAGATGATTTGACTTAATTTTCGTGGTATAATTCTGTTGAATTCTCGGGTATAAGCAGACATATGGTTCACCAAATTTACAAATTATTCCATAAGTCCATGGATTTCCGCGAAAAAGTAGCATATATTCACATATATTTACTTTTCCCCAACACATGAGTGATATCAATAAAAATTGGACATATTTTGGTGATTTCTCCATTATGGCAGCCATCTTGGTCGCCATCTTAAACGAAAATGCATAAAACATTTTACATTATCTTCATCAAATTCAGTTATTTTCTGTTCAACTCTTGGCTAGAATCACATAAAATGAATTTTGGTTAACTTTCATAGCACATTTTTGAAATCACATTTTAAAGATAGCTGGCAGGAATGAGATCCGAAATATGACATATTATGTTGTAGAAATTGTTGGATACTAGAATTTAATCAAATTTAGGTCTTTATTCGTTACAAATTTCAAACATCGGTTAATGATTCAAGAGGAAAGTGTGAAAAATCATCAATTTTCCGATTTTCGGTCGCCATTTTGGCGGCCATCTTGGATTATGGTGGCCACCTTTTCTGTCAAATGGAAGTATGGTGTATTAGTTTTACGTCAGTGGTGAACTAATCAATTTATTATAATAAATTCACAAGTAGATATTAATCAAACTGACTCAGTGCATACTGTGAAATTGTGTATGGCGGCCATCTTGATGACGTCATAAATCCACCCAGTCGCGACACCAAGGTGATATATCAAGCAACGTCATTTGCATAGTCGCTATATTTCTTCACAAAGTGCACACGGGAGTACATAAGAGCCTCTACAATAATGTAAACGCCAATAAACGAAATTGAAATTCTCAACTACACCTTTTAACGGGCTCGGCCTCGGGGTCGCACTACAGCTCGATCTCACTACAACTTTTAATGTGTCCCAATAATTAACATTCTATAAATAGAACCCCCATGCGCTATGGCGAAACAAGAATTTGTACATTAGTATACACGCGGCGCGCGTAATAAGCAGTCTTTATAATGGTTTGACCAGATCAGGTATACACTAACAAGGGTCGCTCTTTGTCCCATTAACCCTTTATCCCACAGTTATAACGGTATACATTGAGAAATAGCCGTATCAGTCTTTATGTATACGATAATAGTAAATCCCGGGTATAAATTAACTGCAAAATAACACCTTTTTAGACTCATGAGATATATTGTGCAAATATAATGTTACACAATACACGAGCTTTCGATCCTTCGAGGGATCTTATTAAAGATCCACAGAAGGATCGAAAGCTCGTGTAACATTATATTTGCACAATATATCTCATGAGTCTAAAAAGGTGTTATTTTGCAGTTAATTTATACCCGGGATTTACTATTAACGGTATACATTGCAATGGTATATTATTCATCTGCATATGGGTTTTCAGGAACAAATAAGCAGATGACACAGATAATTAAATGCAGGGGAGTCATATTTAAATGTTCAGACGGTCGTTTCTTGAACTTATTATCTGAACTTTACCCATGGGAACTACTCGAGTATTTAGTAAAGAAAGTATTAAGAAGAAAAGTCGGGTCTCGAGTTTAATAAAAATCTATGACTTGAGTACGTGTGTTCTGGGGCAGATCAAGTTCGCATATAAAGTTATTTTGATCCCAGTAACCGGACCAGTATCGAAAGAAGCGACAATAATTTCAGGCTTCAATGTGGGGCTGTAGAATATTCGGATCGTTTTTTCATCGTTTCTAAAAAGCAAATCTAAAACGAAAAGTTGGCAGGAAACATCAACATATCCCCTCCCGAAAATACGCACATAAGCGACATATAATGCGAAATAGGTACATAATGTGATTATTTGATTCTGAAATAAGCAGATAATGGACTTCATAGCCGTTATTTCGTTTTATGGCGCTGGCCACAGTGAAATCACATGTTAAAGAGCGTGAACCAGAAAAGTGAGTTTTGGCCTTTTTGCTTCATTGTCCGCACATAATCTGCTTAGAATCGCCTCATTATGAGTCGGTAATGTGACTAAAGTACTCTCATTTTCAGCACATTATCGAGTCAAAATGAGTCAATTCTAAGCAGATTATCTACCTAAACAAGTTATTTTATAAGCAGATAATGTGCATGTTTTGGGGAGAATAGGCTGAGAAACATTCCAACATTTTGTCTCCATAGTCCATGATTGCAACAAATATAGAGCTCGGATAAGGAAATCTTCTCTTTTTATACTCGAGCATCACTAGATAGTTCTTGACAATCAATAAAAAAGATTATAGTACATGTTTCTCCCCAATAATATTGTTGCAAGACGCGGCCCTGATGGAAATATATTGCTTACGTCCATCACCACCCACGCCGATATACCAATATGTTGAATATATACACAATTTCGCACAACGCTAATTCTTGTATAGGCAACTATTACTTTGTATCTATCATATGCCATAACAACCCTCCACTTTTTGAAAAGTATACGTCGATATATGCATAGATAATATTCAACCACCGAAAGATGATGCGTTGTTTACATGCCGAACCGCCACAGTACAGAATATAGCAAAATAACCAAGTAACTCATCAAAGGTGCTTACGAATAGTTTTGATATATAGCGACGACGCTCTGCCCATTCCGCCATCCATAATATCATAACATTGTCAGATCAGCGAACTATACTCTGGGAAGTGTTATACTGCCCGGAACGGCTGTGTAACCTCTGTAACTTTGAACTCGGCGGCGAATACCACATTATTTTAAGTGTCCAAACACTCATCATGCATGAATTGAGATCAAGATATATAGGCTTACGCCATTATTTTTTCGAAGACCAAACTCTCATAATTTACTGAAACAATTTAATTCCCAAAATAAAAAAACCACAAGACTTGTTTAAGACTTAAGTCCAGTTGAGGCTGAGGAGTTCAAGTTAAAACAAACCCCAGACCTTGACAAAATAGAATGAACATCTTGCTATTATTATTGTTATCGCGCCAATGACAGCACACAAGCATAACCGGAACTATAGTTGTATATATCAGAGTTATGAAGGCACGGACTCACTATGAGTTTTCATTGCTTCTTATGTGCTTAATTCAGTGAGCGTAAAAAAATTCTCATTTCTTATCTTCTACATTATGTTATATTGATTGATAACATAAAGTTTGAGAAGCGAACTGTACTCGGGGAAGTGTTCGTTGAGATAGTAGCAATCATTCTTCCTGCGTGTCAGTTATTCGTTCAATTTGTTGGAGAGTGAAAACGTTTTATATACACGGACCTGATCACTAATGCATCATTCCTCGGCATTAATCATAATTCCTTTCAAATATCTGCAAAGACTTCGTGCGGTTTTATATGTCGCGGCGCGGAGATAACAAGACCGCATAGCTGGTGGGTCGAGAATGCCTCGTGATTGCTCATAAATTGTTTTTCGTGTCGTGTCTGTTCTTTGATGATACTATAGATCATTACAAGGAATATTTCATTGCTATATCGATTCAATCGAAGTGCAATACACGTATCTCAATATCGTATATTGTTATAAGACCATGTGGACACCGCACATTGCTTCATTGCAACAACTATGCATGACTAAGACTAACCGTGCACAGATTGACTATTTCGGCATAGATAGATGTGGATTTTGGTGGTGGGTAGCTTATTTTTCAAGATGAGACTAAGTTTCACAATAATTTGATGAACACCATCAACAAGGAAGTTGATAAATGACTTATTGATTTCAAATCAACAAGTTGCTCTGTTTTGAAACTTTCGGTCGAAGGCTTCAAAACAAAGCAACTTGTTGATTTCGTAATACACGGTGTCCCCGTATTGCAATACTATTGGATGAACTTTTAGTATGAGTATTGTTACTTATTTCAGTTAGTTCTATTTAATTGTGTACACTGAAAAACGAAAACGTGTGAATGCTACTCATACATGTATATAGAGTATAGGTCTATATAGTTTGGTCGGATTTTCGCCCCTGGTTAAGTGGTCCTAATATGATGCAGGTGGCTCCTACTGATTTGCTGTGATGTTGGTGGGATAAACCGATGCTGTTATGAAAAAGTACCGCCTTTGTTTTCTCTAAAGTTCTCATTGTCGCGGTTTGTGGCTAATCGGAACGATGTGAGATAAAGCCAGTGTCTACCTGAAACATTAAACAATATTATATATTTTTATCTAATTTAATTATGGCTGCGCTAATGTTTGCAAAATGAACGTAATGGGCATCTTTATTATGGTCGGTTTTCAACAGTGAAAAATCCATTATTAAAACATTACATACTCCTTATTAGTATATTTTAACATATATATATATATACGCCGTCGGATAATCTCTATATATGAATTTTACCTTTCCAGTTGCCTTGGCTTTGTTCCAATTATCACCCGTTGGTTCTTTGTCTCCATGGACGTACACTGTGTCTGCATTCAGAACGTATAGCGAACTAAGCACGCTGAGGTATTTGTAGAACTCGAAACTACGAACACCAAAATTGACGTATATATGTTCTTGGATATTATATACGGATCGCTTTTCCTGCCGCATGTGAGCACGGATGCAATTGACCTACCGCCCCACTGCGAGGGGTTAGAATACCCTAATGTGCACCCTGGTTTCCGTGGCGTGCACCCCGTGAGATGTGGTGTAGGAGTCCTGGTGGTACTAGGGCGGCCATATTGGTTGAATTGAAACGGCTCAATCACTCGGCTTGTCACGCATCTCCGCATCTTTTGTTAGCTGTTGTATTGTTCGTGTGATGTTTGAGGTATTATTTTTTTCACGTATGTTTCTGTTCTTTCCTTTCTCTTTGGTTTTCGTCCTAATGATTGTTGAATCCTATATTGTTCACGCCCATCTCACTGTTGGGAGGTACCGGGAGGCTGCTACATGCAGTGGCTAAACGGGTCATCGCTTCAGCTGTGTACCAGTCTTTAGCCCGATGATAATTCGAAGGGTAGTCCGAGGCGTCTGCCGGGCTAGTTATCGATCATTTGCTTTTCCTATGGCAACTCAAAACAATCAAAAAACTATTGACCGTAAGAATACTGAATAACTCGTTAAGTTCCACTGGGTTTGAGGTTAATCCCCAGTACCTGGTTCTTGGCTTTGATCCGATGCCAAGATACATTCTGCATTTGTTAGTGATAAAACTCAAATAGCATAGCAGGACAATTAAAATGTCAAACAAATCAGGAATGGGCCAATAAGTGGCTCTCTTTTGATTGAAATGCAAACTGGCGCTCTTCTGCAATTAACATTTATTGCACAAACACCAGTCAGTGTTGATACTGTGTTGCGAACTCGCGATATAGCTGATTCTTCAGTCAGAGATATTGGCTGAATTGGCACCACAGGGAGTTACAGATGTCCGTAGATTCTCAAAGACTGTTGTTGGACAAAAATATCCTTTGATAGTTATCTTCTGACCTTCCATTGATGCGAACATCCACCGACATTGAAGGTTGGTTATATGAAGTTCGATTTAAGCACTTATGTTCCAAATCCATTGCGATGTTTTAACTGCCATGGCCATGGCCTGGGGCATTGTAAAAATAAAGAAACCATACGTACATACGCTGTTCTGTTTCTGGACACGATCATAAGGATTGCAAAACCCAAAACATTTCAAACTTTCAATGTTCACATGCTGCAATACATCGTGCGTGTCCCATATTGAACTATGAATTCAAAATTCAAAGGTGTAATGCAGAAACATATATCCTATTTTGTTGCAAAGAAAATAATTGGTGCTCGACAATCAATTCACCAGCCACATACTCTGCTGCCGTTTCTAACAAAAAGTGTGATGATGCCAGCACTCAGACAGACAACAGTCAGACCAACACCATTCGCATATCGCAAGCAACACAAATTGACGTGACTGATATCACTCCGGTTCCAGAGACATGGCATGAGAACATTTACCGAACTTGCGACAGTTGATCTAAAACATTCCACTCACGACGAACCAGTTACTAGAACACATTCTATTCACGTTGCTCCAGTTGTTTCAAAACAAAAATCGCCAAAATCTGTCAAACGTTTCGACTCTCAGAAAGAGAAGTTCCTATTTGTGATGTCACATTTTGACAAGATGATTTGCTGATGAGAAACGTTTAACTCTAACTGGCACCAAACAGTTTTTTATGGATTGAGGCTCTCGGTTGGGTGAAAACTGACATTCAGTCTCACCCACTCGATCGTCAACTTGGCGTATTGATAAAGGTTGACGCACGTTTAATCAAATACTATAAATACATTGTCAATGCGAAAGGCGATGTAAAACACTACTTTGCATAATTTGATATACAGACTTGGTAATTTCATTTTATTTATTTGCTATTAATTATGTATTCGTGTACTGCATTTATGCGTTTTTATATTATCCTTACAATCTAGTCAATTCTTGAATTTATATTCCTGTCTCCAAGCGAAAACATTTCCTCTTACGTGCTTGTATGTTTACCTATAGCTCATTGTTTTAATCCACTGTCTGATTTATCAACATATGATCTTTTTATACATGAGTCTGTTCTTGGTCGTGATATAACCTAACGGCTAAAACGACGTTAAACACTCAATCAATACATTGTCCTCGATTCGTTCAGTTGAGCCAAAGGTCGCGAAAATGACCAACATATTCTCGCGAAAATACGCACATAATCGACCTATAATGTGAAATAGGTACATACTGTGATTAGTTTATTCTATTTTGTTTTATGGCGCGGACCACAGTGAAAACACCTGTTAAAGCGGAATAACGCTCTGGTTAGGGATATGCCTTGACGGCGAGAGGTTAGGGATATGCCTTGACGGAGGTTCGTTATCGACGAAAAATGCCAGTTCAGATAAATTATTTGTCAAAATGTAGGTCTAGGTTTGGAGTATCAGAAACCAGTGATATTTTCCGAAAAAAATATAAGGTAAGTGGCTTAAATTTGTCTTTGAAAGTAGCCTTTGGCATTCGTACGCAAACAACGCAAATCCCCATTTTCCCACACAAAAAAATGACCTAGTGACATGTGGCCACGTGTCCCTATTATAATTATATTTGAAAATATTTAACGTTTCCCACATAGATTGCGCTGATTGCGCACAGAAATGAATTCACCAAACCCACTAAACGCGTGGTTTCGGAATCCATTATATCGATTTATTTGCTACATGCACAAAGGTAAATCTCGTATCACGACATGTATGGAAGCCCATAGTTGTCACTTAACTTTTGTCCCTTCAGTGCACGGCAACTGTGTCGTGATTTCTATCCATTTCAAATATTGTGTTCGTTGCGTGGTTCAGTGGCAGTGAACGTTTTATTACAGGCTTGTTAAAGATGTATTCAGGGTCCAAACCTCCAGTTACAACAGCATTCATATATTAACCACTTTCGCGTTCACGGTTGTGTCACTGCAGTTAATTTTGAAGAAATTAGCGTTCATAGAGACCATTTGACCCACATGTGCGATATTTCCCCAACTACGGCACAATGGTTTTTAATCTATTTTCATTTATTATTATTTGGGGTGAGGTAGTGATGCTGTGAGGTCCGTAAATTGTCTTTGCTTCGGATAGGCATCGTATTGTCGCATTTATTTCTTTCGACATCTATCGAAGTTATATTACATTCTATAACACATTGACAATAATCGTATACAGAATGTCGTTTTAAAGGGGTTTATATAGGATCGGTAATGAAATCCCAACCACAAATATGTTCCGTTGGCCTGAACGGACATCCCACTGCCATGCCAACATTACAAATTCGATAACATTTGTTTACGCACAAATGAACAATGATCGAATTATAACAAGCATGGTGCCTATTCTGATATATACAAGTCACGGGGCAGCGAATAAACTGACATTGGAGGGACAATTATATCACTATACTAGTAATTAAATTATTAAACTATATATGCAGTCTTGGTGTGCGTGCAGCTCTGAGAGTGAAGATCCGATCTGTTTTGCATTTCATGAGAAAACGCGCTAACACGCAGCTCAATTCCTGTTCCTCTCTACCAAGGCAGTTACGTCGTATACGCTTATCGTATGTTACCTTCGATAATAACCAGAAGTTATCAGCCGAAAACCAACAAACACGAAAAATCAGCCCAATCTGTTCAAAGTGTCGTAACTCCGGTAAAAGTGAACGGCCGGTTTCCAATATTGAAGTTGACCTGTATTTTGTGGTATTGGACCTACATACCATTTATGCCCTGACTCACTTTAAAGCTTTGACACTAGTTTGGACCCATAGGTTATGCCCTGACTTATTATCAAGCCTTGACATAACAAACCTATAACCCCCTTTTTTATTTGTTGGGATAAATTGACACCAAAACATAATTTCCATGTCCGACGATTTATTCTCGCCTCATCTCATTCCATTTAGTTCAGTAAAGTTATCACCGGGAAATGACATATGAATAGAAGTGATGCAAAGACGGGCGGACAGCTCGATACCTACGGACTGACGGACAGACATGTATCAGAAATATAATATGTCCGCCTTTAAAGATGCATTCAGGGTACCAGGCTATATTATAAGAAACATATTTTATATTTAGGTTCAATTGTATAAAATAAAATTGTTAATAACAATAAAATCTTATTAGATATTTTTAGGTTTAGATTATATGTAATATTTCGTGTTCAACATTTTTTTCAACAGAACGAAGCAGCTAGAAAACTGGTAAATCACATTTGTTTTATGTTGTTGTTGTAACTCGAGATATGGAACCCTGAATACATTGTTTAATTGGGTGCATACAATGAGCTATGTTTAGGGTTAGTTTATATGTAATACTAGCAGGGTTACCCGGCGTTGCCCAGGTTAATGCGATGTGAAACCATCTGTATGCTGTGGGTATTTGTTGGGAATAGAGAACACTCTTGTTCAAAGTGTTATACGTTTTCCCATAAATCTCAATCTGGTGGAAATCGGCACTAAACATATAGATATAATGTCCCTCTCATCTCTATGCACCACTGACTCGAATGGCCCCACTTGTGACATCCTCAAACCACACAATTACACTCCTGATATCATGGAGATGATCGTTTATAAGTTTGGTGATAATCGGCGACTAAGCAATGTTTTTTTAAATCAAATTTGGTGCCAATCCCTCTCTCCCCATCTCTCACATAAACAGCACCACTATGGCGTCTTTAAATCACACGATCAGATTCCTCGTATCATGGATAAGAACGTGTATCAATTTGGTGGAAATTGGCACCAAAATAATTGTGCATCAATTTTGGTGCCCCTGTCCCTTTCAATACACCCCTGACTCGAATGAGACCTCACTTGACAGATATAAGACACACCATTAGACTCCTCATACCATGGGGATGCTTTTGTATAAGTGTGGTGGCAATCGGCGACTAAACCAATTATTATCAAATTTAGTGCCCAAATCGTAACTCCCAATCTCTCATCCAAACGACAACAATTTGGCGTTGTTAAATCGCACAATTAGATTCCTTGTATCATGAAGAAGAATATATATCAATTTGGTGGAAATCTGCGCTAAAATTAGTTTTATCAATTTTGGTGCCCCTCTCCCCTTTCGTGCAAATCTGACTCGAACGACGCCACTTTTGACATATTTAAACCACACCGTTGGATTCTTCATATCATGGGGATGATTATATGTAAGTTTCGTGGCAATCGGCGACAGAAAAAAATTCTGCCCCTCCCCCTTCCGGGCACCCCTGACACGAACGGCACGACTTTTGCCATATTTAAAACATACCATTAGATTCCTCATATTATGGGGATGATTATATATAAGTTTCGTGGTAATCGCCGACAAAACATTTTTCTGCCCCTCCCCCTTTTCTACCACTGACAACAACGGCGTCACTTTAGTAAATTTTAACCCCGACCATTATCTTTCTCGTAAAAAGTTACTCCTAGTAGACCCCTTTGGCATCATCTAGATGGTCCCCTGTGAATTTCTATAAAACACAGACAGACGGACAGACATTCGCAAATATAGATATAGATTTCGTTTACAAATTTTTTTTTCAACACTACGAAGAATTCAGCTAGAAAACGGCGGTGAATCATATGTTTTATGTTGTTGTTGTAACCGGAGGTCTGGAACCCTGAATACATTGTTTAAATGGGCGCATAAAATTATATTGCTTCATGCGCATTACGAAGCAATTGCTAACACCAGTTAATTAGTGCCTGATTCATATGTATGATATATACAAATAATACATATTACATAGAATTCCACTCTTCAATTGTGAAATTACCAACTTATCTTAATTAATTTATATACTTACTAGCCGATGAGCCCGACGTTGTCCGGGCTATTCAAAAACCAAATTTCAAGTCTATAGCTCCACCCGTTTCCGAGATCTGGTCTTCGCATGCGCGAAGCTGGCGTCGCACGGGCTCGGCGACCCGTTAAAATTCGTATCCGGGGCAAGACACATTCACATACCAAATTTCAAGTCGATATCTCCACCCGTTGCCGAGATCTCGTCTGCGCATGCGCGAAGCTGGCGTCGCACGGGCTCGGCGACCCGATAAAATTCGCATCCGGGGCAAGTTACATTCACATACCAAATATCAAGTCGATAGCTCCACCCGTTTCCGAGATATCGTCTGCGCATGCGCGAAGCGGGCGCCGCACGGGCTCGCCAATACGACAACGTTCACCGCCTGGTCAAACTGCACACACGTACCAAGTTTCGTCCCGATCGGTCGAGAATCGTAGATTTGTATAAATGACAGACAGACAGACAAACAAACAACATACATACATACATACAGACAGAGGTCTTCAAAATATATATGAGACTAGCCGATGAGCCCGACGTTGTCCGGGCTATTCAAAAACCAAATTTCAAGTCGATAGCTATTCAAAAACAAAATTTCAAGTCGATAGCTCCACCCGTTTCCGAGATCTGGTCTGCGCATGCGCGAAGCTGAGGCCCGACGTTGTCCGGGCTATTCAAAAACCAAATTTCAAGTCGATAGCTCTACCCAGCACGACGTTCCAAATTTCAAGTCGATAGCTCTACCCGTTTCCGAGATCTGGTCTGCGCATGCGCGAAGCTGGCGTCGCACGGGCTCGGCGACCCGATAATATTCGTATCCGGGGCAAGACACATTCACATACCAAATTTCAAGTCGATAGCTCCACCCGTTGCCGAGATCTCGTCTGCGCATGCGTGAAGCTGGCGTCGCACGGGCTCGTCGACCCGATAAAATTCGCATCCGGGGCAAGATACATTCACATACCAAATATCAAGTCGATAGCTCCACCCGTTTCCGAGATCTCGTCTGCGCATGCGCGAAGCGGGCGCCGCACGGGCTCGCCAATACGACAACGTTCACCGCCTGGCCAAACTACACACACGTACCAAGTTTCGTCCCGATCGGTCGAGAATCGTAGATTTGTATAAATGACAGACAGACAGACAAACAAACAAACATACATACATACAGACAGAGGTCTTCAAAATATATATGAGACTAGCCGATGAGCCCGACGTTGTCCGGGCTATTCAAAAACCAAATTTCAAGTCGATAGCTATTCAAAAACAAAATTTCAAGTCGATAGCTCCACCCGTTTCCGAGATCTGGTCTGCGCATGCGCGAAGCTGAGGCCCGACGTTGTCCGGGCTATTCAAAAACCAAATTTCAAGTCGATAGCTCTACCCAGCACGACGTTCCAAATTTCAAGTCGATAGCTCTACCCGTTTCCGAGATCTGGTCTGCGCATGCGCGAAGCTGGCGTCGCACGGGCTCGGCGACCCGATAATATTCGTATCCGGGGCAAGACACATTCACATACCAAATTTTA
This sequence comes from Siphonodentalium dalli, assembly GCA_032622095.1. Classification (NCBI taxonomy): domain Eukaryota; kingdom Metazoa; phylum Mollusca; class Scaphopoda; order Gadilida; family Siphonodentaliidae; genus Siphonodentalium; species Siphonodentalium dalli. The sequence goes on from CP136062.1 coordinate 150,053,451, forward strand.
AGTCGATAGCTCCACCCGTTGCCGAGATCTCGTCTGCGCATGCGTGAAGCTGGCGTCGCACGGGCTCGTCGACCCGATAAAATTCGCATCCGGGGCAAGATACATTCACATACCAAATATCAAGTCGATAGCTCCACCCGTTTCCGAGATCTCGTCTGCGCATGCGCGAAGCGGGCGCCGCACGGGCTCGCCAATACGACAACGTTCACCGCCTGGCCAAACTACACACACGTACCAAGTTTCGTCCCGATCGGTCGAGAATCGTAGATTTGTATAAATGACAGACAGACAGACAAACAAACAAACATACATACATACAGACAGAGGTCTTCAAAATATATATGAGATTAAGAGACAGTCCTTGTGTTGATTATCTAATTTTCGTATTTTGGATTGACGTGGTACAGCACTGATTTATTTCGCTCGAACGAAATACCACAAGGACGGATTAGTGTCGCTTCTTCAGATACATGTTATGATTGTTAGGCTGTCTTCCATAGAAAGTCACGTGTGTCGGTCTCGTGTTCGTAAAAATGGCGACCACCGAAACCACTGATATGAGATTTTTATTCGGTTCTGTTGAGCTAATCGGATTCACACCATATATATAACACAGTTTTATATAATTAAAACTTTAGAATTGGTATACATGTAGAATTCAAATTGTCAGTCTGGAGAAATTGTCTTAAAACTCCATTCAAATGCCGAAATAAGTAGAATGGTCTTGTTATATATATGATGTCTATCTAATACATATAACCCATTCGGGTCGGTAAAATAGTCAATAATGTATTATAAAGACATTGACTGTTTCAAAAATATATAGGTGCGAATTACATAATTTACCGTTATCACACCTTAATCTCATTGTCCGCACATAATCCGCTTAGAATCGCCTCATTATGAGTCCGCCTCATTATGAGTCGATAATGTGGCTAAAATATTCTCACTTTCAGCACATTATTGACTCAAAATGAGGCGATTCTAAGCATATTTCTACCTAAAACAAGTTCTATTATAAGCAGATAATGACTGGTTTTTGTGAGAACAGGCTGTCCTAACAGCATCGGTTTACTCCACCAACATGATAGCAAGTCAGTGGGACCCACAACATTAAAGGGACTATTCAAGGCCTTCGAATACGAAATAATATGCAAGTCTGTAATACAATTATCACCAACGTTAACAAGTACAAGGAAATATAGATTGACATTTATCTTATTTTCTTTAGTAATAACTTCCCAGTAATGAGATTTCGCAGGTCAAAATCATGTTATGTAAACATTACTGTTACAGTGGAATTACCGATAAAACTTCAATTAGTCGAAAAGATACCAAAGTTTAATCGAAACTTAACGGTAAACTTTCGAAAAGGTCTAAGCATTTAAAAATATTCTGAAAATCCATAATCAGGCTAAAATATTTGAAATGACTACACGATTATTGATGTTTGTTGACAAATCGACAACAGTTTTATTTGTAAAATAATGGTTTTAACACGCGAATTTTCATTATTGATGAACAATCAGCTATGAATATAAGAATACATTTTCGATTTCTAGTATTTATTGCTCAGTGTTCTTCTTAGTGGTGATGTTTTACAGACTTTTATATTTTGCTACGAATCGGGCGGCTAACTCAATTTGGACAAGGACAATCCTATTTATGCGCGAAATTCGGCACGAACTGCATTTCTAAGTTTCTACTTCACGGAAGAAATAGTACATTTTAAGAATAGATTTTCATCTCAATGTCGACAGTGAATTAACTAACACCACTATCCATAGATCTGCCGTGTGAGAATCGCACTGTTTATCGACTCGAACCCAAGTTATCTTGTTTAATGGTCGGGTTAAAACTGCGAAAACGTACATGTAGTAACCAGTTCCTGTTTGCCAAAATGTGTAGTGTACTATTGTACTGTAGTATGAGTGTACATCTTCTGCTATGGTTTGTATTTGTAGCATTATGCACGCCTGAACTCAATTTCGTGTTAAGTGACTTATTAGACTAGAATACTCTGTGATACATGAGCTATGGGGCGCGTGTGTGCGAACAACACATGCAACAAATATGCAATTGTGCACATGTAACAGTTGGACCAAAAACGTAGCCTTTAAGAGTATATTACTAAAATGTCAGTTGCGATAACCACTAAACCGAGCTATATCTTGCGCAAATTGGTATTCAGAAAAGAAACAAGTGACATCGACTATACAAGAGACGTATAGATGAGTCAAAGAAATCTTCAGGAAGTTTTAGAGACCAACTGGTCCAAGACAATAGCGGAGAGCGCGTGGATCGGAAACAGTATTGCTCTTAGAACCTAACGATCGATTCGGCACATTCACCAGGTCGCCGCATCGTTGTTGTCATCTCCGCAGTCAGTAAAACAACGGGCGTGGGAGTAAACAGATCGCGCGTGGTTTTAGTCACTGACGTTGCGCGGGAAGCTCTAATTGGATTTCCAGTTAGTTGTATTCACATGGCCGGCGGTTTTGAAGAAGAAAAATTTCCTCATCATCTTGGAATGGATATTTGAAGATTTCTCGATAACTATATCACAAGTAGCTGATAGTTCGGGGAAAAACTTAAAAATTTCGTCACCTCATCGAGTCGACTATTTTGGTACAAATAATTGTGACTTTTAATCGTCTTCTCAGAATGGATGAAATTGATCAAGTGGAAATTCTTGAGGCATATAGTGGATACGATTGTGTTGAGCATTTTAATTGTACGGTACACACGCCAACATATACGTTCGTATGCGTGGGTATTCTCAACTGCATAGTGTTTTTGACGGGCGTGATAGGGAACACCATGGTAATTCTCGTTCTGGCGCGTTTCCGGGACATGCGCACTCCGACCAATTCGTTCCTGTTCAACCTGGCTATAGCTGATCTTCTTGTGTTACTCATTTGTCAACCGTCTGCTCTCGTGGAGTTCTACGCAAAGGATAGATGGTTCCTTGGCGAGTTCGTGTGTAAGTAACCACAAGTCATTTGAAATGAAACCATACATATCTTCTTTCGGCGTGTCCAAATCTACATTTCCAATTGCATCCCCTGCCCCGTTAAAAAGTATAAATTCACAACTCTGGGAAATTGAATTTGTGTCCCATTGAATTTATTACCATTTCCAGCTCAATTGTTCCAACTATTAAAAGTTACAACTTCAACCAACGACCACTCCTACATGGTCCAAATGTATCAATTCAACCAACTACCCCTCATGGTCCAAATGCATGTGCCCATTCCACCAACCACCTCTACATGTCCAAATGTGCCCAGTTGTTGCTCGAACAATTGACTGAGACTTCGAGATCCGGGAAATATTCAACTCTTAGCTTAAAACAACAATTTACATCAAACATTGTTGGAAATTTTTAAAATCGGAACAATTAATAATAGTGTATTACTTCCTAACAAGTTTTATACAGTTCCCGTGGTATAAAATAATAAATATGAATCGAAGACGCCTGTCCGGAAATGCTTACAGTATCAACTAATATTGATTTTATTTCGATTTTGTTGTGGAATAATTTTTTCGGGACAGTTTTATTGTCTAATTTAAAACAGAAACTAAAGGTGAGCTCGTGTAAACGTTCGGAGGGAGAACTATATTTTGTTAGCATTCTCGGTCAAGGCAAACTGCCATTTCGATTCAGCAATTTGGCCAGGCTATAACATGAATAAACCACTCTTTTTATACAAATCATATACCCAGTTCTTCAGTTTTGTCTGTGTTTTATTCACATAAAAAGGTACGTGTAGTCTTGAAATCGGGTTTTATAAAAAGTTTGTGTTTGTTGTAATTGTGGCCCAGAAAAGCAACGTCCATCTTGAATTTATTGTCCAGCCTAAAATGTCCAACTGTTCGTTACTGTCTTGAGGCATGATATATCCATTAAAATTAACGACAACTCCCTGTCACAACGTCCCTGATAGCAGCCAAGTAACACTAATTTAATTCTTAATATGACTAACAACATGATTTATAATATATGTAAAATGTGTCTACGTTTCGCATCGCTCTTTGTGAATTACTGTAGAACGAGTAGTTGGAAAGTAACATAAACAAAGCAATCAATAGTGGTTATTTATATGCCGTCACATAACCTTAAATTCTAAACTATATGATACCAGTGTTATACGCCTAATAACAAAAAGATTTTCGTGAACATTAGTATATCGAATATATATCGTCTCCGTGGACAATAAAGCAGACATAGTGCATTTATATTTCATTATCGAAACTTTTACATTTTATGGAAGTGTGTGTTACTTTCACCACCAGGGAACCTCATTCTACTGAGGCCTCATCTGTTAGTCACCTCGATTATTAATTTTATCTTCCGCAAATTAGGGGATATAGAAACTGAACAGAAGGAAAAAAGTAACTAAAAACAATGTTAATTTGGGACTATGGATACTTCCCAGAAGATGAGCACTAAGCAGAAGGAGGTCCCCAGAGGGTGAATTTAGTGAGGCCAGCCCACCACTCACAACGAGTTATTTTCTGTGTTTATTCCACATCATCCGATCAACAGATTCCATTCACAAAACAAATGTTTTAGTCATGCACGAAATGAAACAACACCCAAGATTTTGTGGTGTTTATATTTCCTTGTAGGATGACCAGGAAAAATAAATTCCTGTGAACTAGCTTAACACGTGCTTATGTCAGATACACCTCAAGACATTTTTTGTATTTATTCGTCTTTTTTGTGCAATTTTTCAATTATTGTAAAGAATGGTGTATTACATACATACACAAATACACATATACATACTTATATACATACAAAATGTACTGGTAATAGACATGTGCTGTTTGTTATTTTGTGACCGTATGTATTAATTTGTCGCCATACCCCTTAAACATATGATGGTTTTGGTCTTATACTTTGTGAAACTGCAGGGGAAACTAGGTTTCCTATGAAGCTGAACATTCGGTATGATGCCATACTTTATGCAGAGATTTGTTTCGCCCAATTTGGGCGGTTCTCTGATGGCTGTTTCTCGTCTGACGTGTGTGTCGGGATAGAGGAGGTTGAGGATTTGTGTAAATGTTAGCCCAAACTACATTTCCAAGTAATGATGGTTGTTTATTTTGAGGAATCATACCACATCAGATGAATTCAGCCCAAATATGTTAACAGTTGTCGTGTAAAACATATGCAGTAGGTTAGCGTTATTTTGTATTTGCGGATGTCGTTTAACATGGGGAATATAGACTACTACGTTTGAACGGCATGTGCATTTGTCGTTTCTTAATTATAACAAGAAGATAATCAATAACAGAGGCAGTCTCTGTCAAATACAGTCGCTCTATTTACGATACTAATTGGGGAACTTTCTAAATTAAATTACACGTAAACCAGTGTAAACTGATACCTGCTGCAATTAAGATGCCGGAATCGGCATACTCACCCCAGGGCTAACTCGCCCCAGTCGACGTGTGTCAGTTCGGTACACACTATAACATGTATACTGAGGCTGAGGCCGGCTAGGAATAAAAGGTGTATACGGGGTGTTATATGGCGTTTGGTCCGTTGTTTCTCAATGAATATTATTGAAATTTGGTGTATATGTCCGGGCTGGGACATGGAATACAATAACGTTTGAATTGTTTTTAAATTTATAAATTTGTCGATTTTATTCAAATTTTTCGTTCTGAAACACATTATACGCGTCATGCATGTCGATATCTAGTATTACTTAGAAAAAAATTCAGCTTTCCAGATTCATAATCGCTTCATTGACTGTAAATTTGGTGTATATGTCCGGGCTGGGACATGGAATACAATAACGTTTGAATTGTTTTTAAATTTATAAATTTGTCGATTTTATTCAAATTTTTCGTTCTGAAACACATTATACGCGTCATGCATGTCGATATCTAGTATTACTTAGAAAAAAATTCAGCTTTCCAGATTCATAATCGCTTCATTGACTGTAACAGATGATATTATCCCCCTCTTCGAATAGAGTGTCACTGAAACTTTATTTTTGTTAGACTGCCTGTAGTCACTGATTATATGTGGAAATAATCTGTAATAAGATGTAGCACTGTTTCATTTTATATTTACATGTAGTGCTGTTTTTCATACAACAATTCCACCCAGGCTTCTCAACGGTACGCAGTACCGGTACCGCGTACTCGGGCATTTTTTTGCGATAACGGTATTGGTGTGCAGATCCGCCGGTACTCGGTACTGTGGTTGCATATATACACGTTCGTAGATCAGCAGGCTGTTTGGCCAAATACAGTAGTGTCAAGTTTCGCTCTTTAAAATACACGCGATGCACATCGATCGTGGTTGTATTCATGGCGCGAGAGGTCGGTCACGGAAGGGTGGTTCCTGGTTTTTATGTGTCTATTATAACTCTTCCATGGTTGAATTCCAATTCTTTAAAAGCACGGCCTTGTGATATTGTTTAATCTTCAAAGATTATTTTGTGTTGGGAACTTGTGATTGCAACTTATGCTTTTGCCTTTATTTTTGCCCAGTTGTGGCAATTATACACTAAACCCAGTTACAATTTCTTATCATTTATTCACCAAAGACCCACCCACAAGTATGGCCCACACGTTTTGATTAATCACATACACACGTACCCGTTCACATGTCGTATCAGTTTGCATATATAAGGTACACCATTTTGAATTTAAATGGAACTCATGGAACCTCCAGTTATATAATAAAATTGGGAATGAATATCCACGAACCGTGCACAATGTACATGTCATTTGCTGAATAGACATGATAGTTCATATTTGGTATAGGAACTCGTGGAGAAAAATTGTTGCCTAACTTGAATTCATTATTGTTTAGATTTAAAATGGCCGACCGCGCGACTTTGCAAATACATTTATTCTGATTGAATATTGTGAAGTGGAAACCACCGACGTGTGTCGCGTTACTTTCTATCAGTTTATCACACACAGCAGAACAATAAGTTAAAACCACAAAACGTGTGCAACGAATAGTTCCATTTTGGTTGATTGAATTGTCTATGTTGTCATTTGCGCATCACTAAACTATACGGGAAAGTTTGTTAGTATATTCCAAAATGGTATCTAATATCCCGAAATAGTTTCTTTATTCTGATATCAAATTATCATTAGTTCAAGTTAATAATAGAGTTCGTGGCTTGTAATTTTCAGCACTGTATTACCTCCAGATATACCTAGAACTATAAAATGGCTTGCCAGTACCGGTACCGGAACCGCGGTACTAGCAAAGTATCGATACCGGTACCGGTATGTGTGGTACCGGCGGTACTTTGAGAAGCCCGATTCCACCTAGATCATCATGTGATCTACCATACATGGGGTGTGATGACCTGGTTGAATTAAGAGCGGTTTGATGGATCAATTCTGTCTTCGAGCTAGATTATACTTATGCTATTTAATGGCATGTTTATAACGTGGAGGGGTAGATATTCTTGAGACCCCACTACTCTTCAATTCACACCAAGTTCTCAGCTGTCATGTTCGGATATTAGAACCCATAGCCATAATATATGGTTTATTTTGTGTATACTAGTATAATATAGTTATTTTCAGTACCTTTATATACCAGTAGTGTGGATAACAATGCATATATATATATATATACTAGAAGGTGACCCGACTTCGTCCGGGCTTTGACCTTGAATTGTCCATTTTGAAGGTCAAGGTCAAGTGGGGTCACGATTTGACCAGTCCAAAAACACTGCCCGGACAAAAGTACCCGACAAACGTGCCCGTCGAAATCCATCCGGTTTTACCCGATTTGACCTTGAATTGATCATTTTGAAGGTCAAGGTCTGGTCGGGGTCACGATTGGACCCGTCCAAAACAATCAGTGGACAAAAGTAACCCCACGTATCAAATTTCGTCGAAATCCCATCAAAATTGGCGATTTGACCTTGAAGTTACCAGATTTCAAGGTCAAGGTCACGTCGCACGGGCAAATGAATATGCTTATGAGACTCGCCATAAGAAAGTACCCCACATACCAAGTTTCATCGAAATCCCGTGATATTCGGGCGTTTGACCTTGAAATGACCCGATTTCAAGGTCAAGGTCACGTTGCACGGACAAATTAATAGGCCTATGCCAGTTCCCGGCCGGAAATACCCCCACATACCAAGTTTCATCGAAATCGGTTCGGCCGTTTTCGAGTCCATCGTGAACAGACACACAGACAGACAGACAGATCTTCCAAAATATATAATAGATATTTGTGTATACGTATATTGATTCAACGGATTCAGTGGTTTTGTTCATTAGTCTATCAAATTTGCGGGGAAAACATGGCCACCAGCAGTATACCCTGTTAAATTCAAATTTGAATCAATTGGCGCACCCTGCAGCCAGCATTTATTGGAGAACTGTTTCTCATGTGGATAGTATAGGTCACCAGTGCTCACCACTAGACGGGAGCCATATTTTTTTCTCAAAATTTCCTTGTGAAAACATCACTGCCAGAGGTGATCTTGAGTTTTACTATTTTTATGGCTAAATAATTTGGTAGATCCCACAGACGACACCCCTTGTCCGATCGTCACCAGATTCCACAATGATCTTCTGGATAACCAGGATGAGAGTAATCTATTTTTTTCCGAATTTCGTTAAAAACATGACAGCAATTTTGTATCTTACTCTTTGTATGACTGAATTATTTAGCACCTCTACAGACCACATCCCCCATCTGATAGTCACCAAACTTCATATTGATCTTCGGGGTGACCACTAGATGGGAGCTATCGAATGCTTTGAATTTCTTTGGAAAACATGGTCGCCAGCAGCCATCTTCTATTTTGGTTTTGATATACATGTATATCTCTGCGTGTGGATAGCCAGTATTACTTGGGTAGTTCAACTTTCCACATTCCTGTCACCATTTGAAATATAAAAAATTACCTGATACATGTAGTCCAATGAAAATTAACAAGCGTCCATAAATTAAATTTACCTATGATCCTATTATTCCTCACAATCACATGCACCCTTCAAAATTTGGTTTCGTCGTATCTAATTTTAAATGACCCCGATGGTAATATTGATATAGATACATTTGTCAAACATTTCTTTGTACAATGTACAGGTATAAAGTTTGTAACTAAATCTAGAAATATATAATACTAGCTGATGTACTCGACTTCGTTCGGGCTATTTAGGGATATCGTTGTGATCGCCTTCATCTGGACAGTACCCGGTATATACAGCGTCTGGACAAACTATTGTTCAATTGGTCCAGAAACATGCCTATATCAGCACGTTCGATGACATGGTCGCTGTCAACCCTGTGTCACCACGTCCATGTGTATAACTATCAGACCACCCCAACCCTCTGTCACCACGTCCCTGTTCGCACGTGAAATTGGACCCGTGCATATTGCTCCCGGGATCGAAGTAGTCCTACACACAAATATTAGTCGGATCGGTCAAGGTCCAGAAACATGCCTATGAGCGATGTCAGGTTGACACGTTAAATGCCAAATCCGAGTCGGATCGGTCGAGCAGTGTTCGAGTCTATAACACATACATACATGAATTCATACACACATACATACAGACATATATTCCAAAATGTGTAAATCGATAGCTGCAAGAATTCTATGATAAATAGTTCACGGGCGACCTGATGCATGCATCTTAGTTTTCTTGTATACTCTGGTGCTGGGATTTAGTAGATAGTCTTTTAAACCACTGTGTGGGAACTACTCCTGGCGATTTGGTTCGCTGCTGAGTTTCGTGAGTATTTTTGAGGGACGATTCCTATTCTCAATTGAGCCATCGGCGGCATAAATCGTCAAACACAACAGCAGTAGAACAGTGTGTCGTTATTTTTATAGCGCTATCGTGGAATTATAGTCACTGGCCATCAGCGTGTAACACAAAAGTTCAAAACTAATCCCGAAATATACAGAAATCGACTTTTTATTTTCCGACTCATATTCTCTGTTGAGGGCTCCGATTCTCTACCTAGTGCTCTGTTATCTTCGAATAACTCGATTCTCTGCCTTATATAACGTAGTGCATGTCATCAGCTTGATTAGACCGATATGACTATATAATTAGTTATAAACCTGACATGTTTGTGAGAGGCGGCATTGACAGGTATTCAGGTCCATTAGAACGTTAGATAGAAGGCAGCTGGGTCAAAGAGCACAGTTACAATTTACATACAAAGTTTTAAAATTTACACCACGTATCTCACTCTATATAAGCATCATATAATGGCCCCTAATATTAAAGCCACGATTTGCACTCCAAAATACACTTAAAGAGACATACTCCGATGTAGCACCCCTAAATTGCCATTTCTTCGGCTTCGAGGGTAACACATACCGAGGAATCTACTCATCAAAGCTCTTGGTGTTTTAAATGTTTTTTTTTCACCACCTGGAATATTTGGTGGCTCTTTAAAAATACGCTCTTTAAAAAATCGTCAGTTGTGGGTTGCACCCCACAAATTACTCAAACAAAAGATCGCAACCCACAAGTATTATCTGACCAGTGCGGTCACCCCACAACTATACTCTGACCAGTACGTCTGTCTGTCTAGCCGTCCATCCGTTAGCAGTTTTGGTTTCTGGATGATATCTTTAGTTGGGTTTATTTTATCAGAACTAAATTTTGTTTGTGAGTTTTCCAGACCAATTTACAGGTCAAGTTAGAATTTGGGTTCGTTCCGATTATTTTGTAGACTTACGGCTCTTTTCGATTATGGGTTCGATCCGACTATTTTTTTTACTGACTTAGTGTTCTTTTCGAATTAGAATTTTCAATATTTAATGTCACTGCCATTGTTTGTGTACAGTTCATAAAATCGTGTAGTTGTCAACCCATCGTATACCTCCTCCCAGATTACGTAGGCAAAATTTGGAAGCTCGAATGAGCCATATCTGTTTAATGGCCATGTTTTATGTCATAGCGAGATATAGCCGTAGGTCATATATCTTTGCTTTAGAATAATTAGCAGCGCCATTTCTGAGAAATATATATTGACAGCCGTGATGATATTTTTTTATGTAAATTGAACTATCAAGACTATGACGAAACGCTTAAAGGTTCCCTGTCTCTTCGCGAAAACAATTTACTTAAAATTATCGTAAAATGAAATTGCTATTAAGAATGTTACAAAGTTTTAATAATAGTCATTATTCCTATCCCAGTTTGTAGGGAAAAATAAGACAAAACAGCTATTTCCCAAAATAACATAAGCTAAATGTATGACTCCTCTGGCTAAAATGTCTTATTTTAAACCTCTCAATCAATATAGAAAGTTTAGGGAAGAGGTATGTCAAAGCTACGTGCGCATGAAGAGAAATGGCGTCCGTAAGAAACAGCAATATGGTCTGTGCTCACATTAATTGTTTGCATGGCGTAACTTTGTGACAAAGAGATATCATGACTATGACAAATAACTGTAGTTAGGTAATATATGAATCTTACAATATATTGTTTTAGCCCAATGATTGTTTGAACATGAATTGGTGTTAAATGTGGCCTATTTTTGTGAGAAAAACTACTCAGCACATCTATAGAGAACCGGAGCCACCACGATTAAGATGCAAAGAATCGGAGTCGTCAATAGGGAATCGGAACCTTCACAGGATTTTTTTATAGCTTGTTTTCTCAAAAAAAAATGCGAGTTATAGTTGACTTTTTTTGGCATCCCCAGTGGATGCCATGGGCTTCATAGTTCCAAAGTTACGACGGATCTCTATGAGTATTAGTTTGGGGAAATGCTGTGGAAATGAAGAATTACCAGTAATTTCCCAAAACATTTGAAAATCTAACGATATAATGACCAGATTGTGGGACAAATGTGACCCGCCATATCAAATCCAGTCGTAAGTCGGGATTTTTTTTACCCTGTGCCAATGCATTCTCTTATATATGCGAGTCGACCATAGGTCGCCTCGCATATATAAGAGAATGCATTGGACTAACAATTTTTTACAATTTTAATAATTTTTTCTTGTATTCTTTGGCAATTTTATAATTTCACCCATACAGAGCCCCAGACAAACATGAGCAGACGACACTCTTCTATATGCTTCTGTGTATGTGTGGGGCTCCCTGCAGGGTAATGGATGTTTTTTATTTTATGTCCTAAAAATTGTAAGAAACATTTATTTAAAAAAAATGATAAACAATTGTTAGGCCAATGCATTCTCTTATATATGAGAGGCGACATATGGTCGACTCGCATATATAAGAGAATGCATTGGCACAGGGTAAAACAATCCCGACTTCCGACTGGATTTGATATGGCGGGTCACAAATAGTAATAGTATAGTTAGCACAGTTACAGAAGTCCGTAGATTTACAAAACAATTGATGGACAAAAAGTTCCTTTGAATATTTACCTTCTGACCTTCAATCGGCGCGAACATCCACCGACATTGAAGGTTGGGGTATATGAAGATGGATTTACTTTAGCACATATGTTCCAAACCCATTGCGATGTTTTAAATGTCAGGGGTATGGCCATGGCCAGGAACATTGTAAAAGTTAAGAAACCATATGTGCACGATGTTCTATTTATGGTCATGATCATTAAGATTGTACGAATCTTAAGAAATGTTCAAACTGTCAAGGTTCACAAGATGCAATGGATCGTTCATGTCCCATTTGGGTAATATATAAATGCTAAGAAAATAGTGGTCCTCGACCATCCATTTCACAGGTCACATACTCAGCAATCGTGTCTACCATAATGTATTGATGCCAGCTCTCGGACACAGAGTTAAACCAAACTCGTCAGTATATCACTACATGTAGCAACACAAGTTGAGGTGACTGATATTTTTCCTGCCCCAGAAACTGTACCATGTCTGAGACAATTCCTACGAAACAATCTGTGCAAGTTGTTACGCCGAGTTATGTAGTAACTTACGAGTTTTGTGGTAGCTCACGAGTTATGTAGCAACAATCGACGAGTTTTGTGGTAGCTCACGAGTTTTGTAGTAAAATCGACGAGTTATGTAGTAATTTGGGTTACGAGTTTTGTAGTAAAATATCGACGAGTTTTGTAGTAAAAAACAAGCTAACGAGTTTTGTAGTAATACTCGTCGAGTTCTGTAGCAACAATTTTTAGTCAGTTTCACAGGCGGGTTTGGACTTAATACAATCGTATATAGTAAATGCAATGTTTTTTTGTGTAAGTGTTTGTGTGGTGGACGTTAATGACGTTGTAGCTCAACTTGATGTTGGTCCCTCGTCACTGCTGCTTCGTTTCTCATCAGATCTGAGCCAAACTTCGTACCTAGAAGTACTATGGCCATGTTATTAACTTGAACCTGGCCCTCATTACGTCAGACGTCGCGTCCTATTTCTTAATACCATGTTGTATTTGGTGAAATAGAATAAACTATCTATCGTGGTGGAAAACCAAATGTGGTTCGTCATTTATCTCTCAGTGCATAATGGATTCGCGGCTTGTGCACTCTAAGAAATAAACGCAACCAACAGTAACCGTGAAAAAAAAGAGAGCGGCGAGTCATGCATGCGTACCATACAGTTATTGTTACCAATAATCGTTTCACTTTGTTTTTGCAATATAGACAACTCTACGCCACCTCTTGGTTCGTTCTTGAGGATACCCATGTGATTTGACAAAGTAACACTCTGCATATTCAATTATAATACATGTAGTTGAAAAATCAAAGAAAAACAAACCTCGTTAGCTTGTTTTTTACTACAAAACTCGTCGATATTTTACTACAAAACTCGTAACCTGAAATTACTACATAACTCGTCGATTTTACTACAAAACTCGTGAGCTACCACAAAACTCGTCGATTGTTACTACATAACTCGTGAGCTACCACGAAACTCGTCAGTTACTACATAACTCGGCGTAACACAAGTAGATCCTATTGTTTGTTCCAAAAGAAAAATCGCCTGTTGTTTCGAAACAAAGCTCGCCAAAGTCACTCAAACGTTTCGACTCTCAGAAAGATAGATACATCTTTGAGCTTTCAAGATTTGACCACATGATGTATGAGAAACGGTTAACTCTCAAAGACAAAAAACAGTATTTATGGATCGAGGCTGTCGGTTTGGTGAAGGATGACATTCTGTCTCACCAACCCGACCGTCAGCTTGACGCATTGGTTAAGGTCCATATTATAAATACATTATCAATGCATAATCTGGTGGTATAAGCTACTTTACATATTTCCTTGGTAATTTCGTGTTATTTATTTGCTATTTATTATCCATTTTTGTACTAATTTTATACTTTTTATAGTATGATTTGCACACAAGTCAGCTCTTGAATTTATATTCCTAACTCCAAGCGGTAACATTCCTCTTGGGTGCTTTTATTTGTACATAGCTCAGTGCATTGGTTTAATTTAATCCACTGTGTGCTTTATCTAAATAGTTGCTTCGCTGATCCCGTTCTTGGTCGTGATATGGCCTAGCGTCTAAAACGACATTAAACCATCAATCAATCAATCATTAATAACAAGAAACCCCTGTTAGCGTTATCCTCATGCCGGTAACAATTCACTTTTTAATGCGATATCTATTATTATCACTTTTTCAACTGCTTTAATTTTCGACTCGAAGATTATGTGTTGTTTTAATTTAGCGTTGTTGCACGCATCAGTTATTCAGTGGAGAGCTATGGTTAATTTATCAATTTGTTACTGATTTAAAATTCAAATTGATTCACACAATCATGCCATATAGGTTGATGGCTCGTGCCCTGTGAGGTTTCAATCAGAGCGTTCCGCATTCTCTTTACCACCAACCACACAATTAACCTTTTACTGTGTGAGCTGCGCTGGTGCACCATTAAAGATCCGGTGCCAGTGCATTTTCGTATGCGAGTCACACATAGGGGGCCTCGCATATTAAGAGAATATTTAAAGATGCCATGTCCTATTTGACACCATAAAAAGCTAAATAATTCCTACATATCCTCGCGAAAATACGCACATCAATCGGCCTATATTGTGAAATAGGTACATAATGTGATTATTTGGTTCTGAAATAAGCAGATAATGGCCTCATCGCCGTTATTTCGTTTTATGGCACGGACCGCAGTGAAAACACATGTTAAAAGGGAACATCTGAAAAGTCGTGAATTGTCTTGTTTGTCTCATTGTCCGCACATAATCTGCTTAGAATCGCCTCATTATGAGTCGATAGTGTGAATAAAATGCTCTCATTTTCAGCACATTTTTAGACTCAAAATGAGTCTATCCCAAGCAGAATATCTACCTAAACCAAGTTCTATTTTAGGCAGATAATGTGCGGGTTTTCTGGGAAAAGGCTGATTAATTAGATAAGACCCATTATCCCATAATAGGTCTTGGTGACCAGATATCGACTTTCAAATGAGGAAGTTTTAATACGTTTATCTCATTTGTCAGCCTAACGAAAATTGCAACGCCCGTCTCTTATAAAGAGTGTACATGTATTTGTCGCCCCAAAGAGGTATATTTAATAAACAGCATTCTCAACTGTGAGCTTTTGTACTCGTTTTCAATAATATAATGAAGAGCGTTCTCGATTATGAGTGCGCATCTTTTGGTAATGCCTGTGTCATAACAATCATATGTTAGCTATAGAAAATTATCGACACACGCAACCAAAAACGCAATATAAGATTGAATTTGTCACATGTGTGATGAACATAAAGTTGAAACAGAAACACAATTCATTATGGAATGCAGTGCCTAAACAGACTCTAGAAAAGACTAGCATATATTTCATAAACGTGAGTGATGATGATAAGTTCATCTTCATAATGAAAAACGAGGACAAACAAAAAAATCAATCCCGTGTGCATCATGATCCGGTTATTCTTTCTAAAAAGACAGAATGGCAATATGGGGAAATAAACGCTGAAAGTGTTCCTCTACTAACCCTTTACCCAACAAAACGACCAAAACCGGCCAAATAAAGCTTCAACAGCCTAAAATATCTTCGGTCTGTCTCAATAGAACCATACAAATATGGATATCATTGGAACCGGCTCCTTGACCACATTGTGATAGTTACAGTTATGCCCTGTGCCAATGCATTCTCTTATATATGCGAGTCGACCATAGGTCGCCTCGCATATATAAGAGAATGCATTGGCCTAAAAAAAATCTTTTTTTAACACTTTTTACCATTTTTCTTACATTCTTTAACAATTTTATAATTTTTAATGTGTTAAGCCAATGCATTCTCTTATATATGCGAGGCGACCTATGGTCGGCTCGCATATATAAGAGAATGCATTGGCCCAGGGCCGTTCTGTTGGGTAAAGGGTTAAAGGGTTATATATCGTACATAATATGCATATTTTATATTATATTTTAATGTGTAACTGTTATTTGCAACTGTCTCATTGGTGTATTGCAATAATCATCTTATCTTACGACGAATCATGATATTTTTTTTAATTTTCTTTTGCAAGGTAAGCTGAAATTGTCTTGGAAATTTTTTCATTTTGGTATCAAATCGCACAAGCCATCTTTAAGAAATAAGGCATTTAAAAAAAAAAAACAGAACAAAGAAACCAAAAACAAAACAATAAACAAATCTTCTATAAATGAAGTTAAAACCACTTGGGTGTTTGAATCATAACATAATGCTCGCTTTTGTAACATCCCGATCCGGTTCTGATGATAAAATGTAACAATAATAGGTGTAGTACTTTAATGCGGACTTTATATGATCCCGAAAAGACATACTCAATTAATAGCATTTAGAAAAATCGGGTCCCTACTTTTCTTCGACTTGGAACAACAAAGAGGGTCCAATTTAGTGTATGTGGGGTGCATTCACAATGTATGTTGTCAGAGCGTCCATTTTAGTATATGTGGAGTGCATTCACAATGGGTGTTGTCAGAGCGTCCATTTTATCGTATGTGGGTGCATTCCACAATGGGTGTTGTCAGAGCGTCCATTTTAGTATATGTGGGGTGAATTCACAATGGGTGTTGTCAGAGCGTCCATTTTAGCGTATGTGGGTGCATTCCACAATGTGTGTTGTCAGAGCGTCCATTTTAGTGTATGTGGGGTGCATTCCACAATGGGTGTTGCCAGAGCGACTATTTTAGCGTATGTGGGTGCATTCCACAATGGGTGTTGTCAGAGCGTCGATTTTAGTATATGTGGGGTGCATTCACAATGGGTGTTGTCAGAGCGACCATTTTAGTGTATGTGGGGTGCATTCCACAATGTGTGTTGTAAGGGCGTCTATTTTAGTGTATGCGAGGTGCATTCCACAATGGGTGTTGTCATAACGTCAATTTTAGTATACGTGGGGGGCATTCCACAATGGGTGTTGTAAGAGCGTCCATTTTAGTATATGTGGAGTGCATTCATAATGGGTGTTGTCAGAGCGTCCATTTTAGCGTATGTGGGTGCATTCCACAATGGGTGTTGTCAGAGCGTCCATTTTAGTATATGTGGGGTGAATTCACAATGGGTGTTGTCAGAGCGTCCATTTTAGCGTATGTGGGTGCATTCCACAATGTGTGTTGTCAGAGCGTCCATTTTAGTGTATGTGGGGTGCATTCCACAATGGGTGTTGCCAGAGCGTCCATTTTAGCGTATGTGGGTGCATTCCACAATGGGTGTTGTCAGAGCGTCCATTTTAGTATATGTGGGGTGCATTCACAATGGGTGTTGTCAGAGCGTCCATTTTAGTGTATGTGGGGTGCATTCCACAATGGGTGTTGTAAGGGCGTCTATTTTAGTGTATGCGAGGTGCATTCCATAATGGGTGTTGTCATAACGTCAATTTTAGTATACGTGGTGGGCATTCCACAATGGGTGTTGTAAGAGCGTCCATTTTAGTATACGTGGGGGGCATTCCACAATGGGTGCTGTAAGAGCGTCCATTTTAGTATATGTGGAGTGCATTCACAATGGGTGTTGTCAGAGCGTCCATTTTAGCGTATGTGGGTGCATTCCACAATGGGTGTTGTCAGAGCGTCCATTTTAGTATATGTGGGGTGCATTCACAATGGGTGTTGTAAGGGCGTCTATTTTAGTGTATGCGAGGTGCATTCCATAATGGGTGTTGTCATAACGTCAATTTTAGTATACGTGGGGGGCATTCCACAATGGGTGTTGTAAGGGCGTCTATTTTAGTGTATGCGAGGTGCATTCCATAATGGGTGTTGTCATAACGTCAATTTTAGTATACGTGGGGGGCATTCCACAATGGGTGTTGTAAGAGCGTCCATTTTAGTATACGTGGGGGGCATTCCACAATGGGTGTTGTAAGAGCGTCCATTTTAGTATATGTGGAGTGCATTCACAATGGGTGTTGTCAGAGCGTCCATTTTAGCGTATGTGGGTGCATTCCACAATGGGTGTTGTCAGAGCGTCCATTTTAGTATATGTGGGGTGCATTCACAATGGGTGTTGTCAGAGCGTCCATTTTAGTGTATGTGGGGTGCATTCCACAATGGGTGTTGTAAGAGCGTCAATTTCAGTATACGTGGGGGGGGGGGGGCATTCCACAATGGGTGTTGTAAGAGCGTCCATTTTAGCGTATGTGGGTGCATTCCACAATGGGTGTTGTCAGAGCGTCGATTTTAGTATATGTGGGGTGCATTCACAATGGGTGTTGTAAGAGCGTCTATTTTAGTGTATGTGAGGTGCATTCCACAATGGGTGTTGTAAGAGCGTCAATTTCAGTATACGTGGGGGGGGCATTCCACAATGGGTGTTGTAAGAGCGTCCATTTTAGTGTATGTGGGAGGCATTCCACGATCGGTGTTGTGGGAGTCCTTGTGGCACTGGGCCATATATCACACGAGTTATCAAATTATCGACCTTCTGATACGGCTTGGAACATGGTAGACGTCTGCCTTGCATTGTCCCAAGACGAACGGTTGTAATTCCCCCAATTACGAATCACTCAGGCTAACATGAAAGTGAAAATATGAGAACGATTATTGCTAAATGATTTGGGATCTGGAATTTCTTCTCCGATGGAAGGAATGATAATAAAGATTTTTTTGTTAAAGCATGTTTATTACCTTCGTTTTCGCATAATGGATCACAAATATAGTTTCTAGCAAGCCACAAGATAAAGGTTGGCTTTCGGTGCTTCGACTATAAAGAAAAAATTTCGAAGCGACCGCATGATCGTACTTGACCTGGGTATTCTTGGTCAATACCGCTTTCCAGAATTTCGAATATCACTCAATGGGAAAGTAAAATGTCTTATTTTTAAAGTAAAAAACTTGCGATGTGAGTGTTTCTGTTTTTATATATTATTTTTCCATTTAGTTGCGTTGGCGCAATATCTGGATTGTTAGCTTTTTGTCTAACAATCAAAAATCGGATTATTTTTTTTCGATCAAAAATCATCGGAAATGGAGTCTTTAACTTGTTTTCTAATTTTTATTCAAAACTCTTAAAAATTGCAAAACGGGTAACATTGTCAACTAACAGCCAAACTCCTCTTTTAAATATTTTAAGTGATGCAGTGGTTGCCTTTGATATTTCACCGCAAATGGAAACATATAGTTACCGTCCCGTGTCTTCCGTCGGGAGTTCATAGGATGAAATGTCTTATTACCACAAGTTTGCCACGACCCAGGTGGTTGGTTGGGACGCCACGCATGTTATACATTAATGGGTTCCAACTGTGCTTACTTGGACATTTCTCCATTCTTATATAATTTAAAGGACAAGTAATGATCCAACATCAGTGTGTGTGTCTTTGATGTTTGGTTTGACGTTGTTTCGGCGGCTAGGCCACATTGTTATAATGTTTGCATGCTTGGGGATTAGTTCACTTTACAAATAATGCGCCGAGTTAGTTTAATAATATATATCGAGCTACCAAGTCTATAGTATAGTTGATACAATAGACATACACGACACGATAAGTCTCCGATTTAACAAATTATATCTTGTATCTCACATAGAAATAATAATAACATTTCTTATATTTTCACCAACTTTGTACGTCAAAATATAAATCGTACCCCCACTCTCAGAAGGCCGAACGTGTTATTCTACTCTCAAGATGTTATCCTACCCTCAGCACTGCGTTAACCCTTTACCCAACAGAAGGGCCCTGTGCCAATGCATTCTCTTATATATACGAGTCGACCATAGGTCGCCTCGCATATATAAGAGAATGCATTGGCTTAACACATTAAAAATTATAAAATTGTTAAAGAATGTAAGAAAAAATGGTAAAATGCCAATGCATTCTCTTATATATGCGAGGCGACATATGGTCGACTCGCATATATAAGAGAATGCATTGGCACAGGGCATAACTGTAACTATCACAATGTGGTCAAGGAGCCGGTTCCAATGATATCCATATTTGTATGGTTCTATTGAGACAGACCGAAGATATTTTAGGCTGTTGAAGCTTTATTTGGCCGGTTTTGGCCGGTTTGTTGGGTAAAGGGTTAAGACGTCAATTTTTGCGTCATTCTGTTTCTTTGCGCGTTATTTTAACATAAATGGCTGGTGATGTTGTACAGCTTTAAGAACGTATTATATATAGGTCTAACCGTATAGAAAATATATTAAACAATCAACGGTTCTAGGTAGCGTACGGGGTTTCTCCTCTCGTGAGCTGCGATGATTATTTTCACTCGGCTAGCGCCTCCTAAAAAATAATACTAAAATATATAAATAAAAAAACCGTACGCTCCTCAGAACAGTTAACTATTGTCTATATACTACAACCAATTCAAACAAAGGAGAAGTATAATTTAACCATCGATATTGGCGTTATGCGGCTTATCTCATTCTAGGCGTCAACAATACAAACGAATATCATATTGTACTGAAATGTCGGATTCTTGTCGATAATTATAATACACACAAATTAAACGCACTCTTCACGACAACGAATAGAAAAACCATAACCAATATCGCAAACTTCCTGCGCGAAGCCAAGCGTATGATGGAACCCCACTGAGGCTTAAATTACCGGTTTATCTCACAATTCTGTACCACTTCTCACGAACCCCGCCCACCCTGCATGAGGACAAACACCAGAGCATGTGCCAGTACATATAGTTCACATCTAAACCCACCGAACCTTGCCCCACCCCTTGATACCGCCATACATAGTGACCCTATCCCATTGGCCACCAATATATATAACTAGAAGTTGACCCGACTTCGTCCGGGCTTTGACCTTGAATTGTCCATTTTGAAGGTCAAGGTCAAGTGGGGTCACGATTTGACCAGTCCAAAACACTGCCCGGACAAAAGTACCCGACAAACGTGCCCGTCGAAATCCATCCGGTTTTACCCGATTTGACCTTGAATTGATCATTTTGAAGGTCAAGGTCAGGTCGGGGTCAACGCCCAAAACACTCAGTGGACAAAAGTAACCCCACGTATCAAATTTCGTCGAAATCCCATCAAAATTCGCGATTTGACCTTGAATTGACCCGATTTCAAGGTCAAGGTCACGTCGCACGGGCAAATTAATAGATTTATGCCACTCCCCGGCCGAAGGTTGTAAGATGGATAACTCTAAAATCTAGTGATTACTGTTAACAATAATAACCACTTTATTTTAGAGTTATCCATCTTACACCCACAATTTTTCCGTTTTGAGTACGTGGTTTTGCCTACTTGTTGGCCCACATCTCCGAAAATTAATAGATTTCAAAAATCGATATCTAATCACTCTGAGCTTTGATGGGTGGGTTCCTCGACTCGAATCAAATATTTTTTACCCCCAAAGCCAAAGAAATAGTAATTTAGGAGCGTCTAATCGGATTGAGTACCTTTAATCGAAACAAGTGTTATTTCTTTATTATACTCTGCATGAGTTACTTCTGGCGAGATAACTTACGACAAGGGGTGACCTACTTGTCGTTATATCCTCTTCATGCACCCTCTTCTAAACTAAATAATTTTATATCTAATTCATAATGTTCAAGTTTGTGTCGGAAGTACGTGTATTGAGGGTAATATAAATACTGGAGCGTCCTGAAATCTTGCGAAAACCCTGTGCCAATGTATTCTCTTATATATATAAGTCTCCCATGTGGAGCCTCGCATGTATAAGAGAATACATAAGCCTAACGATATTTAGCGTGACCTTGTGATTCATTGCATCCTCTTCTACATGCATATGCGAGGTAGACTAGCATATAGGAGAATGCACTGGCACATGTGCATTAATGCTGCACCAGCGTAGCTGCCGTCAGGGAAGGGTTAAATAAATATGAAGTAGTTCGTTTTGCAGCGGTTCTGCGTGGTCACATGCCTCGATGCGATTATAAGAGATCTGTGATAGAAGCCATCGTGTATTTCAGAGAGCATCCATGGATTTGATGACCCACCATAAAGTATCAACGCCACCGGTGTATACTGTTCTACAAATTTTAGAAATCTGTGGTCCCATGGGGATTTTATAAATAGATAATTGTTTTTTCCGGTTATTTTGGGACGCGTTAAAGTTGTACTGCGACCCCGAATCCGGTAAAAGCTGTAGTTGGAATGTCCAAGTTCGTGAAAGTTCTACTGACTATGCCAATGATTTGAGAAGCTTTATTGTTTTAGGATATTGTATGAAGGCTAATCTGGCCGTGTCAAATTGAGCTATAGCGATGGGATATCTTGCAGGACAACACATTGCGGGTTTTCGTGGGGTGTGTATTCGCTGGATGTCTTATAGTTGCATTCATCTGGAATAAGGAATTCATGCTTTGCCTCGGGGTGTCTGGTTTTCAATCCTTCTCGAGTGATTACCCATGTTCTAACAGATGCCTGATGCAGACTAAGCGTGATTGTGGAATTATCTTGAGGACACTTAATGAGATATTATAACTCGACTGAAGCCTTCTTTTAATCCAAATTATTTGAAAATGTTCAGCCTTAATGATAGACACTGGATTCTCCAAAATGGAATTATGCACTTGTTAATGGATTGAGGCGTGTATGTGCAAAACCGCAGGCACCAAAGGTCATAAACATATGGGTTCTCCAAAATGTAATATGCAGTCATTAAAAGGACACAAGGCACTCGCTGTGGTCAATTTACAAAAATATATATATTTCGGTCAAAACATGCATCACACCATCAAGAAGAACATGGAGAAATAGATAAACTTCGTTCTTATGTTGATTATTGATAACTCAACAATATCGACATTTCACGCATTGAAACCATGTTATGTAAAAACAAATTGTTCAGTGATTTGTTAAAGGTACTCAATCCGATCAGACGCTCTTAACTGACTATTTGTTTGGCTTCGGGGGTAGAAAATATTTGATTCGAGTCGAGGAACCCACCCATCAAAGCTCAGTGATCAGATATCGATTTTTGAAGTTTGTTATTTCTCGAGATGTGTAATAATATGTGGCCCAGAAACACGTGGTCAAACGGAGGGTCTCGGACAAAATTGCAGATGAAGATGGATAACTCTAAAATCAAGTGGTAATACGGTCAAATTTCGTGATACTTAATGATAATAAGGCCATATGTTGTTGAACAACATGTTGATAAATAACAAGTTTTTGTGAAATTTGATACCATAGTTGACAGCGGTTAGCATTATTTTGTTGCAATAAATCGATTCTGATAACTAAAGCGTATTTTGAAGAAATGTTGTTGTTGTTGTATCTTGATGGTATGGGGACCGTCTGATCGGATTGAGTACCTTTAACGAATATCGCTAATCGTGTAGTAAGTTAAAATATTTAGGCTAAAGAATGGGAATGATAACTCGGCCCAAGTAATGAATTAGGGTCGATGTAGGAAAATTGGGTTATGCATGTATTCTAATGGGATAGAGATCGTTTTGTTCGTGACCTCAGTAAAACCATATTCGGTAACCCACGCCAACATGCAGTGGTTCGATCGTCCGATCGCATTTGTCAACGGGATAACATGTGATAGAAGCTATCACTTCAGAGAGGATCCATGACTTGGTTGACCCGCGAGGAATTAGACGCCGTTGTTCGGAAAAATATTAGATCGTTAGGGGAGTTCAGGGAGCATCCATGACTTTTATGACCCACCAGAGATTATACACCGTGGTAGGGCTAAATATATCAGATCGTTAGGGGATTTATTCATGTTGGACACTTTTAAACACTCATCTGAGAAATAATGAATTGGTGCTTCGCCTCGGGATATCTGGTTTCTCAAGTGATCATCCATGTTCTAACAGGCAGACTGGGCGTGATAGTGGAATTATCACGAGGATACTTATAATGAGATACGATACCACAGTTCTATCGACAGAGGCCTTCTTTCAATCCATATTGGACATGTTCAGCGTCATACACTATGGCTTCTCCAAAATGATATGCACTTGTAAATGAATTGAGGCGTGTATATTCAAAACTGAACGCACCAAGACACTGTCTAGGAACTGTCATGATCCTTATCGACTGAACAACCGGGGACCCATACATGTATATGTACATATAATTTATAATAAATTAATTTCCAAAACAGCGCATGTTTTCACTTTGTCCACTATTTCTCATTGCATCTGGTAGCAGTTATTATTTCTATGCTGATGTCAGTCAGATCTATGTAGAATTTTCGAGGAAGGATCCGGACGGATATCGGAACGCTTGTCAACAACTCGAGAACTGGTTCCTTAATGTAAGGGAATGGATGCGCATCAACAGACTTAAAGGTACTCAATCCGAACAGAGGGTCCCCATCTCAACAGATTCCAACAACAACAATCCGATCAGAGGGTCCTATATTACTATTTCTTTGGCATTGGGGGTAAAAAATATTTGATTCGAGTCGAGGAACCCATCAAACAAAGCTCAGAGTTATTAGATATTGATTTTTGAAATTTGTTAATTTCTCGAGATGAGTACTAATAATTGCCGTCAATTTTGAAACCTGCTCGAGATGAGTACACCAAAACTCTATTCAAGCAGACAAGGATGGATAACTCTAAAATCAAGTGGTAATAATAACGCAATTTTGACTACGTAATGGGCCAGAAAGAATTCCCGATAATGAAAAATAATAGATTTCTAAAATCGATATCTAACAAATCTGAGCTTTGATGGGTGACTTCCTCGACTCGAATCAAATATTTTTGACCCCCGAAGCCATTGAAATAGTAATTGAGATGAGTTTTATCGGATTGAGTACCTTTAAGCTTAATGATGACCAGTCGGAGTTCTTAGTTCTGGGGTGTTTCGCCATCACCTTGGCTGGCCAAACCGACAATACACCATCATGTAATCGAACACCATTGCTTTAATGTTTTAAGCCGAAAGAACGAATTTACAAGCGTGTGAAAATATATCAAATAAAATAAACGACCACAAGGATGTGAGTTGCCAAAAATGCAATGTCCATTTAGATGTGAACCAATACAATAGGTTATAATACAAATTATTAATAAATTCCTAAATTAATTAAACATTAATTAACACATGTATGACACATGAATCAAACCACATGAAGGTGATATAGTGAGACAATGAGTGACAATAAGTGGACTTAAACCAAATGTGGGGGGACGCCCATACGCATGCGACATGGTATATATAGCACACGAAGGACCAAGAAAAATTTAGAATGAAATGTAAAAAAAAATGATGATGAGATTAATTAAAAGAAGGGATAAAAGGTCCTGTAGATATAGATGAATATATCAGATGCGTGATGACACTGAACATGAACTAAATTAATGAATGAAATGGTGATGACATGTGAAGGTCCAAACTAAATGAAATGAAACGATAAATAATTCAAACAAACTAGAAAATATAAAAGGACTATAAAACGAGATTACACATACACATTGTCGGGTATATGGTAGACAATGATTGTTCAAATTCAGAGGTATAGCGAAGAGACGATAATTGTTAACGACAGAAAAGATCCGGGTGTGTTTGATTCAGTAGACTTAGAGACGTTAAATCAGGTTTCTTTCAGAAGTAACATATCAAAGACGTCCAACACGAAAGTTTTAATATCAGTTTTTCGCCACGCGGTACACTCCCGCCGCCTGCAGTTCTGAAGCAAACTTCATAGTGAGGTATAGTCAATCGCATTACAGAAATATCACGAAATCAACTCATGTCTGTTTCATTACATAGTTTGGAAATTATTCAGTTATCCCATGTACTCAAATGTCCCTAGAATATAAAGCAGTACCATTTACAAACTCCTCACAAACATCTTGTTAAACATCACGACGAATGAACTCACCACAATATCGAGTATCGTGGCGTTACGGTCCAACTTCCATTTCAAAAGAGACTCCAATTATTGAAGTTTTACACTAGTGTGTATTATGCACGCGATCAAGCCATTTGCGTGCGACACGCAAGCAGGTCCTTCTTCTTTTTTGTAATCGAACGAAATTCGAAGGAAGGACACCCATTCTCCACTGAATCATCAACAAGTCTGTCCCTTTTTATCCGCGAAATATCCACCGATACATTATTGTGAAGTGACCACTCTTTAGGTATACCGCAGAGTGTGCGAATAATATAATTTGAGTGCAAACAAACATTGCCAAGACCACACGTAGATGCGCGTGTCCATACACTTCTACAGCCTCTGTTCATTCGGGAACGTTTAATGTATTCAAAAGACCTATAATATTGCCCACTATTATTGTCTGTATAACAGGCATATGTTAGAACATGGATAGTCACTCGAGAAGTCTTGCCATATATGCATTTGGGGAGAGGGGCTTTATTACTATAAGTTGCATAACTTGTGCTCCAATCCCCAGTGGTTACTCCCTCATAATGCATTACATACGCATTATCATTTAATTGTCAGTAATGAATATATTGGGAGACACAATAAATATGTTACAAACAAGATTCACCAATTATATTGTCATGTTACGGCTTCAGTACACCAACTAATCAAAAGAAAACATTCCTGAACCATTAAAAAAAAACCCGGCAATAGAATGGCTTCCGATGTATTAGTTACCACACAGTGGCACCAGATGCCATATATAATATCAGCTCTCCAAAATTGTATCATGTAGTTATCAACGAAACGGGGTGTATGTTCAAAATCAAAACCATATTAAATACATGTAGTAGGTGCAGAATAAGCTTTAAAGCTATCGCGTTATCTACCTGTACATGGCAAGGTTTAGAATATATTGAAGAAAAGACAAGTGGCATTGAGTGACATGTCCCAATTTGCAGCTGTAGTATAGAAAAGATTATTCGCCCCAAGTGATGAATTGGGATCGATGTAGGAAAATTAAGTTATGTAAATAGTTTTTTATTATGGGTTAGAGAGTTTCCTATCGTGACCTCGTCAAGCCTATATTAGGTATTCCACCGCAACACGACATGGTTCGATCGTCCGAATACATTGCTCAACGGGATTACATGTGATAGAAGCAATCACTTCAGAGAGGATTCATGACTTGGTTGACCCGCGAGGAATTAGACATCGTTGTTGCGTTAAATATATCATGTCGTTAAGGGAATTACTCGTGATGGCAACTTTTAAACACTCATCTGAGAAATAAGGAATTGGTGCTTCGCCTCGGGATGTCTGGCTTTCAATACTGCTCGAGTGTTTATCCACGTTCAAACAGATGTCTGACACAGACTGGGCGTGATTGTGGAATTATCTCGAGGATACTTAATGAGATATGATAGCAGCGTCCTATCGACTGTGGCCTTCTTTCGTCCAAATCAATTGGAAATGTTCAATCTCAATGCTGCATTATGGGTTATCTAATAGTATGGGCTCTCATTACACGAGATGTCATCAGAAAGGGGAATTTCAGCGACCTCCATATTTATGTAGCCCAACTATTCTCATTTCACGATCCGGTTGTCGCGGGGTCAATATCTGGGGCAAAATATGATTTTTTTCACATTTTCCTCATGCTAACCAACCTTATTTTTATGATTTTTTCGTGACAGTTCATGTGATGTTCATCAGTCTAAGCTTCTTAATCCCTGTTCAATTTAACCTTTTCTTTCTTTCATTTTGGAGAGAGTTATGTGAGTGGTATTGAAAATGGTAAAAAGTTTGACGTTTGAGCTGTGACGTATTTCGTTAATCGTGAACGTATTTATTTTCGTTGATTCAGCTAAATGTGTCGGTTTCAACTCCGTTTATCAGAAACTTATTGGATATTGTCCAATATTTATGCCTTTTTGGGATCCGTGTCATATCTGCGATTAGTTGGTTGTATTATTGTGGCCATGTGGCGTACGTAGCGCGAATACAGGGCAACAGATTACCCCCCCCCCCAAACGATATTTATAGTGACGCGTTTGACAAATAGTCAGATTTCTTATATCATATCACATTTTTTGCTTGCTAAAAGCTATCTTAAAACATATTTGTATGTCTATTTTCATTGACTTGTTTCAATTATTTAGTTTTGGAGTGTTTGCCTAAAATGGGGTCAACATAATTTAAAGAGGGTTTAGTTTTTACTAATGATATATGGTGCCATTTAATTGGCTTATTATGATCGGTGCGATTTGAAATGTTGTCATAAAAACTGCTAAGTATGAACCTCAAAGATATATTTGAAAACTTGGATATGATCCATGGGTTCTTACTGGCTACAGTTGCGATCAAAAATTAACATTGAACCCTATGGAGATTCTTGTATTTTGGATAAATGACGCCATTTTGCGTTTGATTATATATGAATTGAAATTTCTCGAAAATATTATGTGTGAAACTCAGGCGCAGTTTGGGAAAAAAGTTATGTGACCAGTCTATTCTCAATGGCTACCGTTGTGATCAAAATTTAACATTGAACCCTATAGAGAATATTTTGATAATTTACTCGAATGTTGATAGTAATATCACTATACGGCCACCAAGTGCTACTATAAGAAGAGAAGACATTCGCTGTAACAATCAGTAATCTAATAATCTATTTCATGCAATATATTCGATATACCGGTAGCTATGCTTCTAGATACAGTACTTGACAAACGTATGTGCAGAATTCTATGTAAAGCCACTGATAATGTGCAGCATGTTGCATATGTTGTATCGAATGAAAAATGATCATCAAGATTACAGTTTGACAATGTGACTGTATTGTAAATTATTGTTATTATTGATACGTGTTATCAACAGAGAAGTGATTGAAGCCAAATTGTAAATCTTAACGAATTGTAATGTGACAAATACAGTGGCAAATTATACTCGTCATCATCGCTGCCAAGTGTATGTCACACATACATCAGGAGAGTATTTGTTTCCTATAGAAGGCCCTTCCGCCTTATATGGTGTCCATTCACCTTTATTTGGCATCCATTCATTTATATGTTGTGCATATGTCGATTTATATGTTGTCCATTCATCTTTATATGATGTCCATACACATGTATATGGCATTCATTAACATTTATATGGTGTGAAAATGTCATATGGTGTCCATTTATATTTACATGGTGTCCATTAACCTTGATATGGTGTCCATTCGCCTTAATTATATGATGTCCATTCCCCTTTATATGGTGTTCATTCACCTTTCGATGGTGTCCATTCACCTTCATATGGTGGACAAATGTCTTTCTATGGTGTCAATTTGCCGTTATGTGGTCTCCATCCACCTTTCTATGGTGTCCGTTCACTTTCTGTGATGTCCATGCATGTCTAGATGGTGCCCATTTACCTTTATATGGTGTCAATGTAGATCACAACGAGTTGTAATCTGACAAATATACTTACAAATGATACTCCATCATCATCGTCATCACACATGCATCCAGCAATTTTTTGTGTTTTCTATGGAACACCATAGCTACCTTATGTGGTTGTCATCCCTTATCTGATGTCGTTCTACCTTTATACCGTGTCCATTCACCTTCATATGGTGACAATTCACCTTTACGTGGTGTGCAAATCATTTATGACTTTATAACGTGTCCACCCGATGAGCACTGTTATTTATTCATCTTTGTATGATGTGGTTCCATTCATCTTTATATGATTTGCAATTGTCATCATATGGTGTGGAAATGTATTTATGTTGGGTGAGAATATCTTTATATGGTGTCCATTCACCATCATGATGATATACCGCATAATACAGACCATACACATATCATATAAAGTCGTATGTACATCATATATAGAACGGCGGCCATCATTATACATGGTCACCATATACAGAAAAAGGTAAATTGACACCATATGAAGGTCAATGGACACAATATAAAGGTAAAACCCAAAACATATATAGTTGAGTACACACCATAATAAAGGTAAATGGACAAAATATGAACGAGAATGGACGCCACATACAGGTGAATTGACACCAGGACACCATACAAAGGTGATTGGGAACCATATAAAGGTGAAACACACCATATAAATGTAAACAGACACCATATAAATGTAAATAGGCACCATATAAAGGAAACACAATACAACATAAAGGTAAAACAACACCACATAGATGTAAATTGACATAAATAAAGATGAATGGAGACAATATAAAGGTAAATGGGCACCATATAAAGGTGAATTGATACCATGTAAATGCAAATTGACACCATATAAAGGTAAATGGACACCGTATAGACGTGTATGGGCATCACAGAAAGTGAATGGATACAATAGAAAGGTGGATGAACACCATTTAAAGGCGAAAGGATACCATAGAAAGGCAAATGGACACCATATAAAGGTGAATGAACACCATATAAAGGTGAATGGACATCATATAAAGACATTTGCCCTCCATATGAAGGTGAATGGACACCATAGAAAGGTGAATGGACAAACTAGAAAGGTGATTTGACACCATATAAACGCAAATGGACGTAATATAAAGGCGAATAGACACCATATCGAGGTGAATGGTCACCATATAAAGAACAGTAGTCACCACCATAAAGGTGAATGGACACCATGTAAATATGAATGGACACCATATGACATTTGCACACCATATAAAGGTTAATGAATGCCATATAAATGTGTATGCATGGACACCATATAGAGATGAATGGACAGCATATAACGACATAGGCGCAACATATAAAGGTGAATGGATACCATATAAGGCGGGTGGGATATCATAGAATAGACAAAACCCCCATGACAGACACTTGGCAGCGATGATCACGGAGTATACTTTACCAGTGTATTTGTTACATTACAATTCGTTAAGATTTATAATTTGGCTTCAATCACTTGTCAGTTGATAAAACGCATCAATAAATAATATTTTACAATAGAGTCACGTTGTCAAACTGTAGTCTTGATGATTATTTTTCATTTGACACAACATATGCAACAGGCTGCGTATTCTCAGTGGCATTACACAGCAATGTGCACATACTTGTGTCATGTACTGTATCTAGAAGCATAGCATAACTATATTGCATGAAATAGATTATTAGATTAGGCCCGTTCCAAACGACGGATTTTTGTCGACTCGAATCTAATACCAGACCCACAATTGTATTAAATGCGTCAAAAATGCGACGTTTGAAACAATTAGATCCGTGTCAGACGCATCACAGACGAATCTCCGTCCAATTCAGACGAATCTTCGTCGGTGATGAGTCTGAAATCCGTCTTGGTTTCAGACGACGGATTTTTGACGACTCGAATCTAATACATGTGACGAGAAGAGCCGAAAGTTGCCGAAGTAACGAATGCAAATGATATGATATGATATGATAATGGTATAATAATGAGGGGGTTCCCCCTATCTGCGGAAATACCCACATGACGTCATTTGTCGTGTACGCTCTCTTTGTTATAAAGAAAGATACATCTATAAGCATTATTAAGTAACATTGTGCAAATTGTAATAATTTTGGTAGTTTGATTTCTCAACGAACATGGCATGTCACTGACTCACATCTTATAGTGGATATAGTATCAATGATTTATAATAATTCATATATACCGGTATAAGGGGTAGGGGTTGTAGCAACTGATTTATAATAATTCATATAGACCGATATTCCTTATCGTAAGGAATAGGGGTGGTAGTCTCTAATGTATAATAATTAATATATACCGGTATTACTTATTATAAGGGGTAGGGGTGGTACCACTGATTTATAATAATTCATATACACCGGAATTACTTATTAGGAGGGGTATAGGCGTGGTAACCTCTTATTTATAATAATTTATATATTCCGGTATTACTTATTATAAGGGGCAGAGTGGTAGCCTATGATTTATAATAATTAATATATTCCGGTAGTCCTTATTACAATGGGTAGGGGGGGTAGTCTCTGATTTATAATAATTCTTGTATACCTGTGTTGACATGCATGGTATACACATATATGGCAATTGGTTGCACGATATAACATTTATTTGTAGCTCCTATTATAGTATATTATATATGTACTATATACATCCTCATATACATGTGCACATATATTCGTGCTGCAATCGCGCATATATATGTTACAGTAAATCAGTGAAATTAGTAATTACGCGAAATCCCTGAATCGTTTAGTAAATTCGTGAAATCCCTGATCTGAGTAGGGATTTAATAAAATTACTAGAAAATTTATAACATATCGGTATATAGAAATTACTAAAAAAAAATTATAACATATCGGTATATAGAGGCCTCTATATCTACGTGTGACAATTTTGTGACGGTAACCGGGAATCCACCTTTAAATAAATGGACCGATGTATTAGATTCGACGCGACGAAGATGCGTCCGTCTGAAACAAAATTGACCGCAGTCGCATCACCGACGGATTTAATATAATTAGGTTCGAGTCAACAAAAATCCGTCGCTTGGAACGGGTCTTACAGTGAATGTCTTCTCCTCTTATTGGTGGTCGTATAGTGATATCACAATCAACGTTCGAGTAAAATATCAAAATATTCTCTATAGTGTTCAATGTTAAATTTTTATCACAACGGTATCCAGTGAGAATAGTTTGGTCACATAACTTTTTCCCAAACTGCGCCTGAGTTTCACACATAGTATTTTTGAGAAATTTTAATTCATATATAATCATACGCAAAATGGCGCCACTTATCCAAAATACAAGAATTTCCATAGGAATGTTAATTTTTGATCGCAACTGTAGCCAGTAAGAACCCACGGATCATATCCAAATTTTCAAATATATCTTTGAAGTTCATACTTAGCAGTTTTTGTGACAACATTTCAATTCGCACCTATCATAATACGCCAAAAAAAATTTAATGGCACCATCTCTCATTTTAAATTATATTGACCCCATTTGAGGCAAACACTCAAAAACTAAATAATGGAAACACGTCAATCCTGAAAATAGACCCACTAGGCAAACAAATATATTTTAAGATGGCCTTTAGTCAAACGCGTCACTAAATATCGTTTGGGGGGGGGGGGTAATTTGTTGCCCTGTATTCGCGCTACGAACGACACATTTAGCTGAATCAGCGAACAAAAATACGTTCGCGATTAACGAAATACGTCACAGCTCAAACGTCAAAAGATTATCTGGCATCGTTTTGCCATTTTCAATACCACTCGCATAACTCTCTCCCAAATGAAAGGAAGAAAAGGTTAAATTGAACATAGATTAAGAAGCTTAGACTTATGAACATCACATGAACTAACCCGAAAAATGCATTTAAAATAAGGTTGGTTACCATGAGGAAAATGTGAAAAAATCATATTTTGCCCCAGATATTGATCCCGCGACAACCGGATCGTGAAAATAGAATAGTTGGGCTACATAAATATGGTGGTTTCTGAAATTCCCCTTTCTGGTGACATCTCGTGTAATCAGAGCCCATACTATAAATAGTATGCTCTGCTTGTGAATGAAATGGTGTGTGTTACTACAATGCCGAGCGTGTTCACGCAGGTCATTCGGGACGCACAGCGCGGGACAAAACAGTCTGAGTAAACACAGACTACTGAACAGTTGATCGTCAGATAGTCTGAAAGATTCCGATACCCTTCGCGATACCATGCTACGTACGTGTACATGGCTTACCTCGCAGTGTGACGCAATTTTCACCCCGCATTATCACGGTGGGGAATCGCCTGCTTCTAAGGTTGGTGAGTACCACACATTCAAAATGGCAGAGACGAGTGCAAACGCATACAAAACATACTATATGAGGAATTGACACAAAACGTAACATTTTAACTGTTGCGAGCATATGCTGGTTCATTTTACAAAGAATTTGTTCGGAAATACTCAGTAGTTTTCTATAACAATCTGACCAAAGTTGCCAGTCGGAGGTTCGTGGAATATACACCAGTCCATACATCTACATGTAGGAGAATCCTTCGACTGATAACTTTGGTCACATGCATGTTAGAGCAAACAACTGTGACTTTAGACACAAATAAGGTATCAGCTTGTTTGAAAATAGTATAGCATATGCTCGTAGCTGCTAAAATACTATGTAATATATTATTATCCTAGTTTATTATCTTTTTCCTCGTTTTTTGTCGTGTTTGCGATCGCCTCGGCCATTTTGAATGCGTGATACTCATGAACTCGAAACCACGTGATTTCCCCACCGTGATTATACCACGTGATGTATGAGCGGTCAAGCAACGACGAATATGGTTCCAATCCCGACAAGCACTGATTCGTGTTCCTCGCAAAGGAAATTAAGGTAGCCTCATGCATTCACGAATCTGGGAAAGTTTGTCAGTTGTTTTTAGGGGGTGGTCTTATATGCATGCAGGAACGTGGCATCATAATGGAATTACCCTAAATTGTATCTAAAGATTACAAATTTATATAAGCATGTTCAATAGGCCTATACTTGCCAGCAACTATACCATGGTATTTTACACTGTATGTTTATGTAGTTATAGTGTAGTTTTAAGAACTTCTAACTTCAAATGTCAGGCCCTGTCAGCCACCAACGGTCAGATGACACATGTGATCGCCAGAAGTCGTCGCATATCGATACAGATGGATCATAATATATCCGTATTCCAAAACATCGGACAATACATTCCATCAGCTGACAGCGCCTGATGTCTGAAGTTCTGTATCTAAATTTATCTATTTTAAAATATTTTCACCTCGAAATTACGACAGGGAAGACATGTCGTGTTTTTCTCACAAAGTATTGATGTCCGAACCGAAAAGTAGCACAAATTTTCATGTAAAACATTTAACGAACGCTGTGACTGCAAATAGATTACCATTTTACTAAATTTGACATTCTCTTGCATCACCGTCATGCAAAACCACTCCGATCCATATCTGATTGAGAAAATCCCATCAACTTGTCCCCAAAGACCATCGGTTCACGACAGCGACACCATCATTTGCAAATTAGGGATTGGTGATAGCATTTCGTATTCTCGATGCGTGAGAGATGGGCCTGTTAATGAGTGATGAGAGATGATTGTGTGCGCGACGATGGTCGTAATGTCTTCCATTAACTGAAACCCTTGTCATTAAGCTAATTAATACGCAGAGAAGCCAATCAACAACTCATCAAATTTGTGGTCAACAAGAGAAGCTGTCTGCGATAGTGTCACCAAATTGAAGTTTTATCGACTCTTTTAGTTTTTATCAGACACGAGCATACTTAGTTGATTAGGAGTAATTCAGCATGAACACAAAGCCAGAATAATTATAATCAGACCAGATTGTGTCAAGATTGACTTAAGCGCCTCCTCCTCATTCACGCTAGAAACGCTGGTGCATGGACATACTTCAGACAGCGACGTTGCTTCAGGGTCTCCTTTGGAGTGGTGTGTACAACATAGAATTTAAAACTACATTACGCACCTATTAACCGCTGGCAGAGATTAATTTTAAAGTCAGGGAAATTCTATCTGCACCCCTTTCGTTGGAATTTTCCAACTGGTACTTCAAAGTTTCCAACTGTTGGAAGTGTCCAACTGATGGCCATTTAAGTCCAAACATTTGACTTAAAATATTCAATGTTTGGACTTAAAACAACAATAATCGCAGTAAATACTGGTTGGACAATCTAACTATCAGAACAATTTCAAAATACTTTTTTTTTGTCTTAAATTGTCAACTGATGTCGTGTCAAGCATGAATTTTCCAACTGTTAAAAATGTTGGCCAAAAGTTGGGAGTGAGACACCCCTGTATCCGCGTCCATGAGGCAGCACATTGTAGTACTGGTCTCAGTTACCTGGAATCATGCATGTGGGTAGACACCAGAGGATCTCCATGCGGGAGTGTCATAATAATTGGAATTCCAAACTACGTCCCTCCTCGAACGAGACAACATTCCCAACCTTATGTGCACAGATATGTTTTCCAAAATTGGAAGGGGATTAGAACTATTAGACAGCCGAAAGACCCTGCCTGGAAAGTCTAGCTCTCTCAAACCACCGCCAGACGAATTACTTAGATCTGCGCCGTATGCATGTCATTGACAAACTACCGTATTTAGCTATCCGCCAAATAGCTATATGTTACGCAGGGGTACAAGATATGTTCCATAGAGGATAATATCCTAACTCTCCCCTGATCAAGTGGTCCTGTTGAATTTATATGGTGCTGGTGGGTCCTGCTGATTTGCTATGGTGCTGGTGGGTCCTGCTGATTTGCTATGATGCTGGTGCGTCCTCCTGATTTGCTTTGGTGCTGGTGTGTCCTGCTTATTTGCTACAGTGCTGGTGGGTCCTGTTGATTTGCTATGATGCTGGTGCGTCCTCCTGATTTGCTTTGGTGCTGGTGTGTCCTGCTTATTTGCTACAGTGCTGGTGGGTCCTGTTGATTTGCTTTGGTGCTGGTGGGTCCTGCTTATTTGCTACAGTGCTGGTTGGTCCTGTTGATTTGCTATGGTGCTGGTGGGTCCTGTTGATTTGCTATGGTGCTGGTGGGTCCTGCTGATTTTCTTTGATGCTGGTGGGTCCTGTTGATTTTCTTTGATGCTGGTGGGTCCTGTTGATTTCGTATGATTCTGGTGGGTCATGCTGATTTACTATGATGTTGGTGGGTCCCCCTGCTTTGCTACGATGCTTGTTGGTCCTGCTGATTTGCTATGATGATGGTGGGTCCTGTTGATTTGCCATGCCTGATGCTGGTGGGTCCTGCTGATTTGCCATGATGTTGCATGGTGGGTGCCATAAAAAATAAATATGCAATGAAAATTGTTTTATTTATTTTCTCGCAGACAGTCATGATTTCAGATGATAGACTGAACGCACACCATAGTTGTGTTCATAGTCTAGATAATGCAGTGTTTTTTAAATATATCCTGTCAAACTATCTATCGACATACAAGAAAAAACATTGTTGTTTATTTTTTAAAGCACTTTTTTTGTTTGACATAATTCGATCATATCTCTTACATTGTGAGGGTAAACACGCACGTGTTGTTATAATACATGCACACATTTGTTATAAAGGATAACGATTTTTCCCTTCAAATTGATTGTTTGAAATTGAGATTTGTTTTTAAATCTTAATGTCCAAATAACTATTGCCTCACTTTCCTACCAAATATGAGTTTCTCCTTTAGAAATTATCTGTTTGACCTCACATGCGGTTATGTATCGCCGGGGATTTTTTAAAACTATATATTCAGTTTGACTGTACAACCAAGGACGTGGCGACAGGGGGTTGGGGGAGTGTCTCACCCCCCCCCCCAACTTTGGTCAAAATGTTCAACAGTTGGAAATTTCATACCTGACACAACATTAGTTGGAAATTTCACACCAACAATAGGTTGAAAATGTTCTTGTATTTTGATTTTCAAACAACTTATTGGGGGGGGGGGATATATTGTTTTTGGACAAATATTTGCATATTTTCCTACTGTTGGTCAAAAGTTTGGACTGAAATGGCCATCAGTTGGAAATTTTCCAACCTTAGGGGGGGGGCAACCTAAGTGGGGATGTCCGGTTGGAAATTTCCAAATCTAGGAAGTCTTGAGGTTAGTCTAGATGCTAGGATTTTGCGATTTTCTTGTTCAGATTTCAAGATTTTCTCACACCAGGCCGAACCATGGTCGGCCCGATGTGTCATGGTCCCTCCACCGTACCCAATAATAAAAACTCCTAATTAGTTTAAGAAAACAATATTTTACTACATTTGGTCAAAATTGTGGACTGAAATGGTCATCAGTTGGAGAATTTTCCAACCTAAGGGTGAGTATGAGGTTTGAAAGTTTGAGACCAGTCTAGATGCTAGGATTTTGCGATTTTCTTGTTTAGTTTTCAAAAAAAATTCACACTGGGCCGAACCTGGTCTCTTGTCCGTAGCATTGTGTATTTGTATAGAGTTGGACCACTAGATGTTAGGATATATGCAAATTTTCTAAATTTTCTCACACCGGGCCGAACAACCATGGTTAGGCCCTGTGTGTCCTGGTCTCTTGTCCGTAGCCGTGTGTATTTGTCTGGAGTTGGACCACTAAATGTTAGGATATATGCAATTTTCAGGTTCAAATATCTGAGTGTTCTCATACCGGGTATATAGAACCATGACTATATAGGCTATTGGGCCTGTTACTGAGGTGCAAGGGTGCAAATGGAATTATGCAAAACTTGTGCCCCAACGGATACCCTCTAGCCACGTCCCTGTGTACAATTACCGAAATAGGCAACTCTGTCTATATTTAGTACCGTGTCACTTGATATTATAGAGTAGCATTGACCCAGGGATAATGTTCAATATTACAAAACATATTGGACATTGAGAGTTCGCATATATATGAACATATATTCGGAACGCTGTCGGTGCTGAGAGGCTAAGTATGACGTATGATGCTTATATCCAGTACCATGGGGGTGTAGAGGGCTGCATGGGGTATGTCAACCCAAATATTGGCCAAACTGTTCAAGAGTTGGAAATTTGATAATTTCTTCCAGCCATTGGGGTGCATTTAGTTTGTGAACTTCCACCAGTTGGAAAGCTTGAGGTACCAGTTGGAACACCGGGGATCGTTGCAGCTGGGATTTAGTCTGGTCGTTGAAGCATTGGACCTAGAAAAAAATATTAACAAGCTGTTTTTGGTGTAATTTTGTAGGGCAGAATCTGAGGAATAACATATCCAAAATCCGCTAAAATCCGCTTTGGGGAAAATTCTCTATTCAAGATGGCGCCCAATATGGTTGTTAATATCTGAAATTGTTGAATTTCTGCGGTAGGTGCAATAATAAATGCCAAATTCGTAATAAATTTAAATATTGACAAACAATGTTTAGCCGTAAACCATATTTGTAGAATGTCTTTCCCAAAACGGCCGCCAAAATGGAGAAAACTGAATGAAATTTACAATTTGTGCAACATGTAATTGCTAGTCCTATAAGATAGAACAAACACTCGAATTATTTGAGGATATTCATTGCAGAGTATAAGAGAAACGTTTGATCAGAGATGTAAGAATTCTCACTAATTAATCTCACGAGAGAGCAATCGAAAGAAGGGTCTCGTTCAACGGTTATATCTGGACCTTTGGGCGCACAGAATCGAAACAATAACACAGTTCTAAATGTACTTTTTATGTTGAATCGTGTGATTATATGTGTAATCAAACAGTTAAATGCGATTTGATATGGATGTATTGATTCTGTGATCTTTTCTAGAAGCAGAACTATATGTAGTCAGAGCAGTCTCGTGAATGTGACCGATCAGCATTAATTTTGATATCTACAACATTAACCCTTCCAAGATGCACTGCTATAGAACAATATAAGATATATGCATATAGTTTTGGGTAAAATCTGAAGATCCTATTGTCCATATCTCAAAATAGTAATCATAGTTGCCTCTAATCAGGTGACAAAACACGAATATTTCGCTATTATCACAAGAATGCATGGTGGTATATAATGAACACAATTTATCAAAACACAAAGGAGTACAAAACATATCTTCCATAAATTCTAAACTTGACCGATATGGTTTACATATAATGTGGCTGAGACTGTGTTTATATCTGGAAATTATATTTAGTTATATTCACCAAAGCCACATATAAGCGAAAAGTACTACGATTTATGCAACCGCGTCACCGCGTTTGCC
The DNA here is from genome assembly GCA_032622095.1 of Siphonodentalium dalli. Classification (NCBI taxonomy): domain Eukaryota; kingdom Metazoa; phylum Mollusca; class Scaphopoda; order Gadilida; family Siphonodentaliidae; genus Siphonodentalium; species Siphonodentalium dalli. The sequence goes on from CP136062.1 coordinate 150,093,329, forward strand.
CCTTATCCCTAAAGTTACATATAGTAGCTGTACACAAAACCACAAATAGCAACATTTAGCGAATGTTCAACGCTGAAATAACAGCTTTAAACGATGATCCCCTGCTATTTAGCACAATTACGTGGGTGGTATTGGTAAGATATTTTAAAACAAAACGATACTGATAATTAATATTGTGCATTGCGTGGTAGTATATTCCAGTTGTAAAGTGGGGACTGAAATAATTTGAACAAAATGTTCCAATAATAAACCGGTTTGGTAGCTGCGTGAAAATTAGTCATAAATAATATGTGAGATGTACCATCTCTTTGATCTCGTGAGATATGGCGCTAATCTATCGAATAGATTGGTGTTTCTTGGCAGTGTGATAAGCATTGGGACATATGTGTATGGTATATTATCACGGAGAGAGTAGCAAATTCCATAAATCTAACTAGTCTTTATACCACAAGGGTGTGCACTTCAGTGTATGTGTTACACTCAATGCTTAATCACAATGTCCAATGAAACTACCTGCGTGGCGAAACATTACTTTGTGTGTTGCATGACCAAAATTATTATATTTTGTCCGGACAGTTGGATGTTGGATAAGCAAAAAAACAAAACTTTAACCATTGGGTTTGACTTGCGTTGAAATGACCAATACATCCTCCAAATGGATGTTTTAATGATCTGTGTACCTTTAAAGATACTAAACAACATGAATGTACATTACTATTACGTATGTCCACTCCTATGTGGTTATCCAATATGTTGCTTTCGTCGTGGTATATCTTGGAGTTGCGGCCATTTTGACAGCCATTTTATGGCCGTGATTGTATTATTTTCTGTCCGTGTCACTCAATTCGCTCCGGTGCTCCAATTTCACACAAACTTGTATAACTACGTAATCCCAATGCCATAACATATCGTATACTTACCTTCATAATTTACGTCAGACCCCACCCCTATTCAGGGCGCTGTAGAACATTTTCCCCAAAGCGGATTTTAGCGGATTTTGGATATGTTGTACACGAAGATCTCCTCTTTCCAACGATACCAAATGTAGCTTGTTAAGATTTTTTTCCTGATAGACCTTATATTTTCAGCCCGACAGCCAGACTAATTTGATATAAACAGTATTTATTCCATATAATTCAAAAAATGTATAGTACAAAATACGATGTATGAATATTGGTTGTATGGAGGGGATACGACATCAAGCATAAAGCTTATGGGGTCGTTTCCGATTACGTGCGAATAAGCCCACACTGTGAGAAAGCTTACATAATAATGGGTATAATGTATGGTGTTCGTGATAATTTTAGAAGATCGTTGTTGGTATATCATAAATGTATACATATATGTGACCCGCCATATCAAATCCAGTCGGAAGTCGGGATTTTTTTACCCTGTGCCAATGCATTCTCTTATATATGCGAGTCGACCATAGGTCGCCTCGCATATATAAGAGAATGCATTGGCTTAACAATTTTTTATCATGTTTTTTAAATAAATGTTTCTTACAATATTTAGGACATAAAATAAAAAAAACATCCATTACCCTGCAGGGAGCCCCACACATATATTGAAGCACATAGAAGAGTGTCGTCTGCTCATGTTTGTCTGGGGCTCTGTATGGGTGAAATTATAAAATTGTTAAAGAATACAAGAACAAATTATTAAAATTGTAAAAAATTGCTAGGCCTATGGTCGACTCGCATATATAAGAGAATGCATTGGCACAGGGTAAAAAAAATCCCGACTTCCGACTGAATTTGATATGGCGGGTCATATATGTTGCTCAGCTACTCACAGTGTGGGCTGGATCGATAGATATATCAAAATGAGATTTTTTTCATATGAAGTAATAGAAAGAAATTGATTGAAAATAGATTTAGTATAGCGGGAAAGAAGTATATGTTGGTATAGAAAAGAGTGTGAGGTGACATATCACACGTGTGGATCAGTCTGATATGCAGTATAGGGAGGAGAGGTGGGGCGTGTAAACGATAAGCTATTGCTTTTAATTATACACTAATTTTGTGTTTTGACCTATAGCACTTTTGCATCCGAGCCAACACCACTTTCATTTGGATTTCTATTTCTATTTCTCACGCGATTGTTGACGATATGAGTCGCATTATGTACATGTTAGATGATAGATGATATGCATATGTGTGGTTGGAATTTCCTTGAATTGGGAAATTTGTGTCTGTTTCAAATACATGGGGTGGAGTTAGAAATTTCCAAGTTGGACGCTCGATACCCGACGGAGACAAACCAGCTGCGTCCCTGCTTAAAGTATTTATGGTGTATAGCGACTCACAGCTTCCGTTTGGACTTGGCACTATACCAACCCTTTCAGTCGTCACAGGAAGTAAAGTTGGGCTTCAATTATTGTATTATATGGCGATAATTGTATTTTTGACGGAACTTTAGTTGGCTTCGTGGGATAATCTTGACATTTAACATTATTAGAGCGCTGTATTTCTGTATTCAGCTGTCATCTGGCGGAATTCTTACGTCGCAATCCAACTATTCATAAAACATTTCCTAATTAGGGATCGATTGTATGGTCGCAGTGCGTCACGCGACAGACATTAGACCAAGGGACGTATAGTAGGACTCTCAGTTTCTGGTGTCCAACTGATGGCCATTTCAATCCAAACAATTTTTCAAAAGTATATAGGAAAATATGCAAATGTTGGTATAAAATCAACAAATTCGCCAGTAATAAATTGTTGGAAAATCAAACTACGAGAACAATTTCAACATATTTTTTGGTGTGCAATTTCCAACTAATGCTGTGTTAGGTATGTAATTTCCAACTGTTTTGACCGAAGTCGGGGGGGGGGGGGGTTGAAACACATATTCGAAATATTCTAAAAAGAATTAGAACGAAATTGTTCAAATAGTTCAATTATCCATTCAAAGTTTAGCTTATATATGGTTTTTTTTTTACTCTTAACTGACTTCCAGATTCACAATAGATAGCCCTCAGCTGAGAAACTTCAAACCACAGGGCCCGGGAGTGTTCAGTTTGAATATGTCAACAGTTGGACAGCTTGAAGACCCCCATCGGATTTCCAAAAGTGTTGTTCCGCTTACACGCGCATTGTTGTGAAAATCAACAAAAACATCAACCAGCGTAATTGAAAACGGTCTCAATTATTTAAAGACATAATTTATTATGGACTTGTTCGGGTGCGTGAAATTGATAAGTTAATACTCAAGTGCTATGCCAACATGGGGAATGTAGCATTCTACTAACATCGCCGAAAAATTTCAAAGAAATCTATCATACCACTCCATAGAAAACATTATCTGAACTACGCTCAACTGTAAATATTTACATCTCGATTCGGGACGCAACTATCGGCGATAATCGAACACAATTGATTTCGCCATCGAAAGTCATTGCATTTAATTAATATATCAGAATGACGGTGTGTAACTGTGTATCGTCAATTTGGATTAATATTCATAACAAATAACAACTTTGAGCAGGATTATTCTCAATTTCCATTTGATCATCCTGCCAGAGTGTTTCACGTCACTTTAACACTTTTGGACTCTTTATCATTGGATCATTGGAATTTTATCTTTCCTGACAAAATTCAAAACGTATTAAACGTACGTCCTGTTTTTAAGGTTGATATGGGACTACGACATTAATTGGGCTCGTGGGTAGGGTCTATATATACTTATATATATGGTATAGAAAACGTACCAATGACAGTTTTATACATGGCGTTAAATCAGGATTGTGCATTCTATGTATCAGACATTAATTCCCATTATACATATATTATTGGTGATCATTCTCCCGGTGTTGTGTTTTATCACCAAGTACGTCATTCGCAAATGTGTGATTAACCGTACAGTAATGTGTCACCTTTGTCCTCCAATCCGTACACCTATAGCAGACCAACGTCTTCAAACAATGGTTCATATCTTCGTCATTTTGCACGGTTTATACAATGGACATGTGAATGTTTTATTTTTCCATCCTCGTTCATTATACATGATCAAATTTGTTATGAAAAAAAATATGCAATAATCGTAATTTGAAGCGATCGAAATGATTGTTCGCGTCATTTTTCTTCAAATGAGAATATTTTATTCCGCAAACCTTACATCGCTTTATCGAAGTCAACGTGTATGGGCGGCCATTCGGTCGGAAATTACATGAAATAAAAGTTAATGGTGGTTTGTTAAAACAATATATAGTCTCTATTTTCAAACCAATATTCTCTATTTTCAAACCAATAGTCGTTCTTGGATTCAATAAGAGACAGTTCCGTTTTAATAGATATAGATTCATAATCAATGTTGACCGAGGCAAAATTAATGTCCTAGTTTAATTTAATAGTATTCATTGTTCAACTAATATCTAATAACACACAATTAGTAAGATTCGCGCATATTCAATAAACGTACATTCCGTTTCAATAGCCATATTTTCTTAATCAATAAAGATATTTCAAACCAATTGACGATTTCCCACGAACAATGATTATCGTTATAAAACTAATAGACCTTATAGTCATTCTTATATTTAATAGATATAAATTATCACCAATGATTATATAATCAATATCTAATAGCGTAATCAACTATTTCCGGTGAAACCAATGACTAAAAATGCAGAATTAATGGACGATTCTACAGAATTAATAGCTTCGGTTTACAAACCAATGAACAATTCTTGAATTATTAGTTAATTCTTGAATTAACGCTAGGGGCGCTGGCCACCAATTTTTCTGGAGTCACCTAACCGCAAAATCCGTGAAGTCAACATGGGATATCCCCGCGAGCAAAAAAAAATGCATGTTCTCGAACATTTTCGCGTCAGAAAGTGACCCTGAACATGAAAACTGCGATGATATACGGACTGTGGCCTATATCCTGTACCTGTAGCAGATACCGAAGATGCATTTGAGAGCTTGTTTTTAAATATTGACACAAAATGCCGACGAAGATCTGAAGATAGTCGTGAGGCCAGCGAGAAGAAATTCAGTGCCAGCAATCATTGTATCGATCAAATTATACAACCAGACAACTATCAACTTATCAATGTCATTCATTGTTGACGACGATTGTCATAATAACTGATTGTTATTCAACTTATTCTACAAATGAAGAATCTATATATAATTCTAAAAAAAATATTCTAAGAAAACCTAAGGAAAATTAAGCAACCGAATTTGAGGACTGTATGATGTTGATGTATCACTGTCAGTATCTATAACTCATTCACTGTCAGTATTATTGTGATTGTCACTGTTCCTAGTGTTGCAGGGATTGTCTGTCAAAATCCGGTGGAGAACTTAGGATGTGTGTGACAAGTACTAACAACAACAACAGTATGAATATGATTATGTCAACAACAACAACAACAACAACAACATCTCTAACACCGTAAGATAATCGTTCGATCCACTGCGTACGATTTCTTTTTAAAAACAACCATTGAGTGTAACCGCCTTGAACAGTCAGATGTTGATTCAGGCGATCGGTAACACTGAATGTCTGAAGGATTTATTAAATATGGATTCTATTTTCTAGACGTTTCATACGAGTGTCGTGGGATAGGATTCTGAACATTGCTGGAGTATTGATCGAGTACATCACCTGACAGTGCTCAATCCCAGAACTCAATCATAAGCCAACTAGAACAGAGGTCATGTCAACTTACAGGTTGCATTATACATGTATATACTGTGACCACATAAATGATATACAACTACAGTGACTTCTTCATTATTTCAGTATTTGATACCATAACCATGGTCGTTCCATACCATATTTTTTGGTTGTTACATACCGGATTGTTTGGTTACTTTTTTTTTTATTTCGTACTTTGTAGAAAATCATTTATTTGTTTCCATATGATGTGACATACATATAGTAACATGGTACACAATGACCAATTGATTTCCTACATGGTACGAAACGACCAAACAATAATGTACGAAACTACCAAAAATATGGTACGAAACTACCAAAAATGTTGTACGAAATGACTTAAGACGATACAAAACGTCCTGTACCCATGTATATCTCCTCGGCAAGGGTAGCAACCAGACAGTGACCCTGTAGACTAGCAGCGCCAACATCGTTGGTTTGACATTAGGCCCTATATCACCCGAGGTAACCTCATATCACAAAGCCTGACTTCGAAGCCTGATATGAGGTTAATGAGGGCTGAAATCAGGCCTATAATATCAAACCAACCAAGTAATACCCCATCTATTAATTACGGTAGTTCGCCTCTTAGTAACAGTGTAATGTTGACAACTCTTTCAAATGAGTGGCATCACAAAAAATTGGTATCTATGCCTTATCTAACAGTGAAATAGAATTACACCATGTCATAAATCCATATCGTGTATTACTCGGATCCGTGATGTCATAAAATCATATTATTCTAATTAGTGATGTCGTAAAATGATATTACTCGATTTAAGGCAAATTGAAGTGATATTCACCTAAGTACAAATGGAGTTTGATAACAAGCCATACCGTGCAAAAATGTCATATCTAATTAATAATTTTCGAAAAAAATTTGGACCGATATACATGTACCCTGTAGCCATCTGTAGGAAACTTCCTTCCAAGTGGGTGCTGTCGGAACATACATGAATCAAGGTGGACCCCCTCCCCAATGGGAGACTCTCTATCCATGCCCATTGGAAATAAATTACAATATGCAATGGAATGAATAGCCAATAGGTTGCTGGCATTTCATACCATGGAAGTTTGACATAGAGATGTTTCGCACCAGGGTTCTGGATATTTCATACCAGTTTCTGTATCATTTCGACAATTCGTACCATTGAGTATACCGGTATTATTTAAAAAAAAAATAACATTAAAGGTACTCAGTCCGATTCGATGGTTCCCATGTCATCAGATTTCAACAACAACAACATTTTTTGAAATGCCACTTCGTTTACCAGAATCGATTAATGGCCCAAAAATAATGCTAACCAGTCAGATATAGTACATGTATACAATTGCCCAAAACCTGTTATTTATCAACATTTTGTTCAACGAAATTTTGGAGGTTTGTCAAATATCTGACACAAAAAGGCCACTTGCTATTAGAGTTATCCATCTTCGTCCGCAATTTGGTCCGAGACCGTCTTCTCGTTTACTTACTGGGCCACAAAAAATTTCGATGGTGAAAAATAATAGATTTTAAAAATCGATATCTGATCACTCTCAGCTTTGATGGGTGGGTTCCTCAACTCAAATCAAATATGTTTTACCCCGAAGCCAAGGAAATAGTAATATTCAAGCGTTAATTCGGATTATGCATCTTTAACTTTGTCGCGACAATTTCAATTTGTTCATTTTGTTTCGCAAAAAAAGAAAGAAATATGTTAACATGTAAATGTCGGGTTGTCATCATCACGAACGTTAAATCATGAACATGTTCGCTTTCATTAAGTTAACACAATTAAAATAATTTTTCAGATACGAATGACCAATAATCATTTTTGGGAATCGACGAAACATACCAATATATGTCGGGAAATGAAGCAAAATCCGAGCGACGCAAATCTTAGGGGGGGGGGGGGAATTTTTCGCAGCCAAAAAAGCTTATAAGAAAGAAACTAAGTACAAATCTAAACTACATTTCCAAGAGTTAGCAAAGCGAGTTGATAACATGGAAAATGAACATCCGTCCGAATATTGGCGAGTGATAAATGAACTGAGGAATAAACGAGATGAAACAAATTATTTACATCCTGATGAAAGTGTAGACTTTTTCAAGAAAGTGCTCTGTAAAGAGACAGTTTCTTCGGATAGAACAGAACATACTAATGTGAACGAAACCCCGATTTTAAACATTGGTGAGAGTGCTATAGAAGCATGCGAAGTAATTATAGTGGATAGGTCTTTGATGTTTGAAAAGTTTCATCGCATTGGTATCGGAGGTAGGGTCAATCAGATAATACGATCGATGTATCAATCAAGTTATTTTCAAGTTAAAACAGATGCAGGAGTTGGACCACTGCATATGTCAACGGTCGGTGTCAGGCAAGGCCATCCCTTATCATCCACGTTGTTCAAGATATTCATTGATGGTGTGAAACTTTCACTAGATAGGTTTGGTGATCCCATATTCCTTAATAACCGCCCGCTCAATCATCTTTTATTTGCAGATGATCTAGTTTTGTTGTCGGAAACAGAACAAGGTTTACAAAATTGTCTCAATGCGCTGGAAATATTTACTCAATATAATGATCTCGTGGTGAATGCAAGCAAATCAAAATGTATAATTTTCAGATCGAAGAAAACGAAACGGGAGCCAAATTTCAATATCAATGGACAAACGCTTGAATTAGTTTCAGAGTATCCCTATCTCGGAATAAAATTCACATCAACCGGTAGAATGACAAAGTCACAAGAGCACACAAGTGGAAAAGCTACGAAAGCAATGTTCTTTTTAACGCAGTTGATTCCAACTAAATGCAAATTATTCGATAAATTGATTAAACCGATAATGATATACGGGTGTGAGATATGGGCAGGAGAAATAAAAATGCTTCATGCTAACACATTACCATGCGAGCAAGTTCACCTGAGGTTTTGCAAAACGATATTAGGGGTTAATCAAAAGGCCACGAATCATGCCGTATACGCGCAGAATTGGGACGATTCCCGGTAATACATGACGCGATTAAAAAAAAATTCAGGTATATGAAAAAAGTTTCTAATTCCCCAGCTGGATCTTTGATACATGATGCATACATCGAATCACTTGAAAATGCGTCGATATCATTATGCAATGACTTATATGGTAAATATGGTGTTGATATTTCAAGAAAAGGAGCTTGTGAGAAAATTGAAAACGGAATATTTAAAACGATTTTACAACATAAACTCTTCCGAAAATAAACCGACCGCTGGTAATAAGACAAGTACGTACAGGTTGTTTAAAACAAGGTACGAAATGGAGCCATACATCTGCGATATGCGTTCTACCCCACTACCCGTTAAAGAAAGATTATGTACTTTTTTGTAAATGTAAACAAATTGAATACCATTTTATATTAGAATGTAGAGCCTATACAAAAGTATGCGCGATACATATTTTATGGACATAATCACAGAGTTCCCACATTTTTCAGATATGACGAATTATGAGAAATTTAGATTTATTATGAAGAATGAACACAAACCAACCATTAATGTTATATGTGACACGATCCGGTCTTTCTTCACCGCTCGGGATTCCAATAAAAGCTAGTCAATTGATAATTTATAACTGATGAAAAGAGAAAAAAGAAATTCGTTAGGAAACTACATTGTACGTGTATATGCATATATGTTACTCATCAATTATATATAGTTACTTTTTGTCAAATTATATGTATTTTATTCATGTTTGCAACTGCCCACTTGGGTGTATTTTGCATTAAAATCTTATCTTATCTTATGGTGTGAAATGACCAAAAACATGGTGCGAAACAATTAAATGTGTCATTCAAATCAAGGTTACAAACTGGCCATAGTAGGAAAAGTCGTTTGAGCCATCCAACAGACCTGGGTGAATCGCCGGGCGATCGGTCTTCCACAATAAGGATGCATCTGGGAAGAGGGGAGTCAATCTAATTAACTGTTATCTATAACCAATACTTAAAAACAATAACAATTTATTCTGATTTCTTTTGAAACACACATAACAATTTATTTACTGAGAATATTCAATATAAACATGTACAAATTCTCAAACAAAGGGAATTTCAATGTTCAAGAAATTTAGATGTCCCCTCTTACTATGGAGGCCCTTTTCACATTTATTATTTATTTGCTCTCAAGCACAAATATTAAGCGCAAATATTTGCGCTTAAGCATAAATCATTTGGGCTTAAGCGAATGTCCTGCGCTTAAGCACAAATATGTGTCTATCAATTTATTTGCGCTTAAGCGAAAATCATTTGCGCTTAAGTATAAATGATTTGCGCTTAAGCGCATATACCTAACACTCCCTTACTTCCCTCTGATTGTGAATGATGGAGTCCATCTCATAGTATATTATTATGGGCCCATAGTAGTAGCCCATACAGACTCGAAAGTTGAAAAGTCAAAAGCATCTCTGTCTCTGGTGTCCCAAAAATTGGTGCCTCACTCCCAGAGCTCTAGTATATTTTATTAAAGAGACATCTCCTGCACAAATATATGCCATTTCCATGGTCATAGAAGGGGAATTAGGGGTTACTGGGGGCTTGCTTCCCTCGTGGTGTACATATTGAATTGAAATAGGGGAAAAACATATTTTCATATTATCAGCATCCCTGTCCTTAAGAATGTGTGTCTCCATCCCAGAGATCTAGTACATTTTATAAAAGAGACATATCCTGCACAGATCTATACCATTTCCATGGTCATAAAAGGTATCTAGGGATCACTGGGGATTGCTTCCTTCATATGATGGGCCTATATAGACTTGATTGCAAGCCTGCAAATAGCGTGTCTGTCATTTGCAGAATGAGGTCCCCAGAGGGTGAATTTAGTTACGCTACCCCGCATAGTGGGCTAGCATAACTAAATTCACCCCCTGGGGACCTCATTCTGCTTAGGCCTTCAACTGCTATGGCAGTCCTAGAATCAGATTGAAGTTCCCCAGTTGAAGTTGGTGATGTTCACCCATTTGCAGCCTCGATTATGGATTTTATCTTCTGCAAATTAGGGGATATAGAAACTTCCCAGATGGGAAAACGTAACTAAAAACAATGATAATTTGATACCATAGTTACTTCCCAGAATTCCCATGTTTATTTATATATTTCTGACGTCACATGAATAAAGTTTCTTCAAACATCGCCATCAGAGACCCCTAGCGTTATTTCACGTTTTAATAATTGATTTCGAATTCCTAATCATTGGTTTGACCGGAAATAATAGATTGCGCAATTAGATATTGGTTGGAATACGAATTGAAAGAACGTCATTAATTGTGCATTGGTGATAATCTATTAAATATAAGAATGACAAGGTCTATTAGTTTTATAACGATAATCATTGCTCGTGAGAAATCGTCTATTGGTTTGAAATATCTTTATTGATTAAGAAAATATGGTTATTGAAACGGAGTGTACGTTTATTGAATATGCGCGAATCTTACTAATTGTGTTATATTAGATATTAGTTGAACAGTGAATACTATTAAATTAAAATAGAACATTAATTTTGCATCGGTCAACATTGATTACGAATCTATATCTATTAAAACGGAACTGTCTCTTATTGAATCCAAGAACGATTATTGGTTTGGAAATGGAGTCTATTGGTTTGAAATAGATGGCCATTGATTAAGAAAATATGGCTATTGAAACGGAACTGTCTCTTATTGAATCCAAGAACGACTATTGGTTTGAAAATAGAGACTATTATATTCACAAACCACCATTAACTTTTATTTCATGTAATTTCCGACCGAATGGCCGCCCATACTTGTGTCTCAAAGCCCTTTCTGCTCTTCTTCGATAGTCTTCTAATTCCTTAATAACTACAGACCCCACCCAAAGTGACGATTCCAGACATGACATGGAAAGCAATTACGGAATTCCCGGGGGACGAATAATATTTAACAATCTCCACATAGGCACACAATCACACTCGTTATTCACTGACGAAATTCACAGTTCTGCATCAACCGACGATTGGCGGTCTCTCAACTAATCACGAAGAATAAATCATTTATGAGATGTTCCGTTTTTTAAGAGAATCTCAGTTTAAAATACCATTTCCCATTTTCAACTTCATATGGTTACGTCGTCTGTGTATATATACACTCAGAGTCATACTGGCATATTATTACGCCCTTTCAGTGTGTATCTTGGCAAGTGTATTTGGCCGGGTCGTAGGAGGTGATGGAGTAAATGTGATTAAAACGTACTCAATATTTGCGTACTTGTTTTGTATGTTCTCTGTAATGTCGGCCAGCTATCACTATATACAAGTCTGTGTAGCACTAACGCTGTGATTTCGCTCCGATCAGTCAGGCGTTCAGAATATGTAATTGTCGCTAATATACGTTGTCGCTAATCCATAATTCACCACTTTTGAATCATGGCTTGTCCCGGTGTGATCTTTTCTTTTGCGTTTAGATTTGTTTTGTGCTCTGGCAATCATTGGCTATTCGCCACAACGAATACATAAACTTATCTTTGCATGTGGACACACCTGTGGGTGGATCGACACCGCTTTCATATTAAAGTACGTGCCTTGTTTATAATTTGGGTCTGTAGTTAACTTAGAATAATGTTTAGGCTATACGTCATAGTTGGGACATTAGATACAAAGCATAACGATCAACACGAGCTTTGATGGACAACTATACGCAGGTGTGTAGGGACGTGACAAGAGGATCTTTGATGAGATGTCCAACTTTCCAACTGACCCCCCCCCCCCCCACACAAACATTAAAGGTACTCAATCCGATCAAACCCTCATAAATTACTATTTCTTTGCCTTCGGGGGTAAAAACATATTTGATTCGAGTCGATGAACATACCCATCGACGCTCAGAGTGATCAGATATCAATTTCTGAAGTTTTGTTATTTCTATTGTTTGTGGCCCAGAAACACGCCGTCAAAAGGGTGGTCTCGGTCAAAATTGCGTTATTATACCACTTGATTTTAGAGTTATCCATCCACGTCCGTTTGAATAAGTGTTTCTGTGGCAATTATTAGTACACATCTCGAGAAATAACATAACTTCAAAAATCAATATCTTATCACTCTGAACTTTGATGGGTGGGTTCCCCGACTCTAATCAAATATTTTTTACCCCTGAAGCCAACAAAATAGTAATTTAGGGGTGCTTAATCGGATTGAGTACATTCCCAACTCCAATTTTCCACCTGATACCTCAAACTTTCCAATTATTTGGAAAATTCTAACCAACCAATCATTTCAGACTAAGCTATTCTTTCTACTGAGGATAAGTATATTCACCACATTATCTGGTGGCGCCAAACAATACACCTTGTCACTGAGTCGTGGCCATATATTGGATCCACCAGCCCCGTTCCGTGATTTTAGTGCTACGTGTAAAAGTTATGGAGTAGCATTTCCATATATGGAAGTCATGAATATTCAAAAGCTCCATATATGGAAATGCTACTCCAGAACTTTGACACGTAGCACCAAAACCACGGGACAGGGTTGCATGGGTGGATCCAATATAGCCGCAAATAAACATATTTTAATTCTCCTACCATTTCCAGACTGATGTGCGGTTATTTTTTAATTGACAGGTCGAATGCTACCGATGATGGAGAACGCCGTCCATGAAGCTTCCGTGCTGACAATTCTGGCTATAACAATTGAGAGATACTTCGCCATCTGCCACCCGTTACGGAACCGGATCTCGTGTGCACCGGCCTACGCCGTTATTCTAATCGTGATGGTGTGGATCATATCTTACGTACTCTCCCTCCCTCTCTTCTTCATAACCGCACTCGAAGAAGTAGATTTCTATGGTGGGCTGAGTGGATATTCCTGTAAAACGCTGGTTTATAAGCTATGGCATAAGTTGTACATCGTGACTATATTTGTGGTGTTCTTCATTCTGCCGATTGTAATCCTCGTCATTGCCTACGGATACATCATCAAAAAGCTGTCTGAGAATTTCGCTAATATTGATGAGTTTGGGGCCCGATACTCCCTCCGGTCACGTAGACAAGTCATCAGAATGCTGATTGCGATGATAATTTTATTTTTCGTTTCGCTGTTCCCATTCCGGATCTTGAGTTTGTGTTTTGTATTTATTCCGATTGAACAAATTCAGAAATTGGGAGTGGAAACGTACTACAATCTGTTGTGGTTCGCGCGGATAATGATGTACATTAACAGTGCTGGAAACCCGATTATTTACAGTATGGTCTCGACAAAGTTTCGGTTCGCTTTCCGGAGAATTCTTCATTTGCGAATCCCGAATGGTAACGGAACAACTTTCTCAACTAAACATTGCTCAACCCGAACGCGACCGAAGACGGAATCCAATCATCACAAGCAAAGCATTCAGCTGACTAGAATGACCTAATCGACTGATACTGGACGAAATATTCAAGAGAGGAGTATTACAGAGTGAATTGAACTGATTCCAAACGCATGACACTATAGCCACTCAAAATATCTTACTTGGCGAAAAATAAGCAAATACAACAACGTCTGTATTATGTGCATTATATATGCCCTTTCACTTGAGTTGTCTGCCTTGTCGGACCACAAGAGGCTCAACTATGAACACGATTGTAAAATTGATAAGACAAAATGGGTTTTTCATGATTTAAACTCTATTAAAGATGCATAATCCGATTGAGCCCCCTCAATAACTAATTATTTGGATTCAGGGGTAAAAAATATTTGATTCGAGTCGAGGAACCCCACCTATCAAAGCTCAGAGTTATTAGATATCGATTTATGAAATCTATTATTTTTCACCATCGAGAATTAATAGTGGCCCAGTAAACACTCGATGAGCCGACCGTCTCGGACCGAATTGCGGATGAAGATGGATAACTCTAAAATCAAGAGGCTATCTGTTGACAATAAGGCCAAATTTCGCCGAACAACATGTTGATAATAACATGTTTCGGGCAATTTTATACTATAGTTAACAGTGGTTAGCATTATTTTTGGACAATTAATCAATTCTGATAACTGAAGCGGCATTTCTAAAAATGTTGTTGTTGTTGGAATCTGATTATATGGGGACCATCGAATCGGATTGAGTACCTTTAAACCTTTCAGTGCCAAGTCCGATTTTTTTATCAACCCATATTTCCTTGATAATTTTTCAAATTTATTGATTATAATAATGTGATACATTGATGGGAAAAGCTCTAAGAGCCTAAGAGCTCTTTCCATCAATGTATACATTATTATAATCAATAAATTTGAAAAATTATCAAGGAAATATGGGTTGATACAAAAATCGGAGACAAGTTGTGATATTCTATTAAATATATACATGCACATAGACAAGTTGTGATCTTCATCGTGTTTAGCTTGCTGGAACCTCAAAATGTCTACACTAGAATGCCAGTAGGGAAACATATTATCTATATGTGCCAGTGTATGTGCCAGATAAATTCTTGTCATTTCCACGTCCAAGAATGGTTGGGAAACAGTATGCATGCTAAGCAGAGATCACCTTATTCGGTGTATCAGATAGAATCATATTACTCCCAATATGGCCGCGCGATTCGGACGACTGACATGCAGTTGGGACAAGGACTAGTCTCGAATGTGCGAAATTAGGCAATGACTGTCTTATATAGTATGTATAATTCACGGAATTATATTACCATGTTATAAATATTCTTCTCCACATTGGAGGCATACAATAAATATATATATGTCATTGTTGTTGTGACTCTTCTGTTGACGAGTACTCAATGTCTCACAACTATTGGACAGACTGGTGTCTGGTCCAATCTGCGAAATTATCAGTTGTAACGCAGAAACTTTGCCCTATTGGCTGCAGTAAAATGTTCATAATTTCTCAAAGTCTATATAATTATGTAGATGGAGGTTTAAATCAAATGTCCAATATTTCAAAAAATAATTTTTCAAAAATATAATCTGCTAAAGCTCTTGTTCAAGTCCAGAATGTCTGTGTCGCCCAGAACTATATATACAGGAGCGACACCCCAGTCTATAGGTCAGAACATGCAGTACTAAGTGTGCTCTACCTCATCCGGCGCCACTTCTAAATGTATCAACAACAACATTTATACGAGTTTATTTGAAACTTGATTTGAAGGCACGTTTGCATCAATATTCCACAAAAACATCTCTTACACACTGCAACACATCAGGCCATGGTAAAGTTCTAAAATGTGCACATTTGATGCCCCTTATACTTCTGATTCACGGAAGAGATACACCAATAAAACCATCTTCAAATCCATATTTAGTATAAAACTGAAACATATGCAAATGCACGTTCAGAATGTAAGAAATAAAGTCTAAATAAATTGTTAGTTTGGCCGATGTGTCCGAAATATATCTGGAAAATCTCTTGAATATTGCATGAAGCTGAAATTTCAAATGTCGAGAATGTCCGTAGGTAGGATGGACATAATAAGCATATTTTTACATCACGCTTATACTTTCCACTTAGTTTGGTCATATAAACATGCTGCTGTCAAACTTGAAAATCACTTGTCCCATGCATTCAGATGAGAAGGTACATGTACGGTGGTGAGTACTACGTTATACTTATTTCTTATATAATATTATATGCGTTGTATTTCTGTACATAATAAAGGTGATTTAGGATGCCCATCAGAATATCGAAATATGTATGCCCGTTACCAACAATATATGGTAGCATGGTGCCCTCAAGTCGTTCTTTCGAAATACTCCGCCAACCACCTAAAACGACTGTAAGAAGATTTCTCTGCCCGCCCGAATAGAGCTTGAGCTGCATGTAGATCCCCCTCCCCACCTATGCGGATTTTTGGTGGTTATGATATCTTTGTAGAACTATATCAGTCCTTCAATTTGCCGGTTGTTTGCCATCTGGCGATGGGGGCTTTATAGAGTTATCGGTCTTTGAATCCAAGATGGCCGCCAACATTGAATATCTAACCAGGTAAATTTCAATTCGCAATTACTCAGGAAGTTTATGAAGTATTACGTCGTGCGATATACCATTCTATTGATAATTGAGTACTCCTTGTTTATTTGTAGGAATAAATTCATATATTTAAAATGGCCGCCGGAAGTGGAAAATGTGACACCTTTTCACTAATATCTTCTATATCAGTTTCTGCTGTTTGGAACTGGTTGAGAATTGTGATTTTATTTTGTATTGTTTATATTAACTGAGCATTGGGGCAATGATATAAGAAATTATTTGGGTCCTAGGCCCGATCCCTCAAAAATTTGACTTTACAGGAAGCGGTATAAAATTTTCACAAAAAAATCACAATTGGGATTCTAGTCACATTTCAACAAGGAATGAGCAGAACTGTGTTATGTAAGTGAGACATACCATTACCCGTGAATATTCTAAGTCATTGGAACCGAAATTGTTACTTTGGATCAAAATGGCTGCCCAAATGGCCGCCAAAATATGGAAAATTGTAAATATTGTAAATATTGCCCCACCGTTCACTGCAATCGCTTACAATCTGTGGTTGATGAATGAAATTGGCTATTCTGCCTTATATCCATTGAAAACTAACATGTCTGATTCACCTTGGTTAATTTTTAGTATTGTAACCACTGACATTACCAGAAATATTGGATTATACTCACACACTTGACATAAATATCGGCAAAAATTAACTTTTCATGTTTGGACCATTTTTATTAAAAGTAAACTGTAACTAACTTTGATATGAACGGTGTTTATCGTTTTGGTCTAATGTAAATGTGTCACACTAAGGTCATTATAGAGCAAATTACTCAAGATGGCTTCCAAAATGGCAACCAATTTGGGTAAAAAGTTCACATATATCCGAAACAATATTGTCTGCTGTTCCGAAAAGTTAGCAAATTGTAACTTACTTGGTTAGTATGCATGTTAGGTAATCAACTGACTACTAAATATTGTTGGTTGTCCCAGTTCCTGGCCACTTTGAATCTTTGAAACGGAACTAAGATGAACCATAATATGCGGTGGCTATTCTGGCTATTTTGGCTCATTGGGATAAAATTTATCACCTTGATACAAGAGGGAGGTCAATGTGGTAGCCTGTGAGTTACTGCATGGTCATAGGTGAGGTGAATATGTATACATGGAGTTATTTTATGGTCATGAATGATGTGAATAAATATACAAGGCATGTCTATATGATCGTGAGCGGGATGTCCATTGTGAGATGTATATATATATAGATATATATCTATATATACAAGTAGTGGCTGTATGGTAATGTGTGAGCTGAATATGTTTACATGGAGTGACTGTATGGTTGTATGGTTATGTGTGGATGTACGGGTAACACGATGTGGCTGTACGGACAATGATATTGTGTGTGTATATAACGGGAGTAGCTACAATGTCATATATGTGTTGTTTATGTATTTATGGAGTGACTATGGTCATGGGTGGGATGAATAGGTGTATATTTGGTGGCTGCATTGTCACATGTGGGTGAACATGTATACATGTGTTGTCTGTGTGATCATGGTGGGGTATAAGGACAAATAGGGAGTGGTTGGATGAATATGTGTTGTCCATGAATTGTGATCATGGGTGGGGTATATGGACAAATAGGGAGTGGTTGGATGAATATGTGTAATGTGTATAGGTGTACATGGACTGACAGCACGGTCATGAATATACATGCCTGAGTATAGCTGGGTGGTCGTTGGCGAGCGTGTAGGTATATAGGGAGTGCCATGGTGGTAATGGGTGGGATGTATATTTATATATGTCGTGGATGTATATTGTCATTGGTGGATGTATAGGTATACAGGGAGTAACTGTATGATCATGGATGGCGTGTATGAGTACACAGCGAGTGACCGAATAGTCATGTGTGGGGTGTATATACAAGTCTGGAATGTATAACTGATCATGTGTGAGAAGTATTGGTACACCTGGAAGGAATATATTGTCATTGGTGATGTGTATATGTACACCTGGAGTGACTCTATGGTGTTGCATATGTATAAATCGAGTGGCTATATGGCCATGGGTATGGTGAATAGGTATACAGGGAGTGACTGTGTGGCAATTAATGAAATGAATAGGTGTACAAGGAGTGATCGTGTGATCACCAATGTGGTGAATATGTATACATGGAGTGAAATGGGTCTGGTGTATGAGTATACCTGATGTGTGTGTATGGTGACTCATTGTCATTTGTTATGTGTACGGGTATACGCCAAGTGGTTGTATGGTCATGGGTGAGGGGTATATGCATAGCACGTGTGACTATATGACCATTTGTGAGGTGCATATGTATACATGGATTGACTCTATGGTCATGGGTGGGGTGTATATGTATATCTTGAGTGGCTATTTGGCCATGGGTGTGGAACATAAGTACACATGGAGTGACTGTATGGCCAATGGTGAGGTCAATAGGTATACAATGATTGACTGTGTGATCATGAATGTGGTGAAAATGTATCATATAGTGACGATACGGTCATGTGTCAGGTGTAGGAGGTATACCTGGTGTGCATGCATTGTTATTGGCAGATGTATGGTCATGTGTGGTGTGCAGGGATATACACAAGTATGGCTGTGTGGTGATGTGTGAGGTGTATGTTTATAAAGTGAGCGACTATATTGTCATATGTGTGTTGTTTATTTGTATTTGGAGTGACTGTATATGGCCCTGTTTGGTTGTACATGTGTAC
The DNA here is from genome assembly GCA_032622095.1 of Siphonodentalium dalli. Lineage (NCBI taxonomy): Eukaryota > Metazoa > Mollusca > Scaphopoda > Gadilida > Siphonodentaliidae > Siphonodentalium > Siphonodentalium dalli. The sequence continues at coordinate 150,112,661 of CP136062.1, forward strand.
CTTGGGTGGCTATCGCTTTCCACAATAACTCAATGATATGTTACTTGATATACAGATCACATCAGAGTCCTCCTTGGTGGCGTTAATGCACAATGGAGGAAATGTTTAACGATTTTCCTGACAACAGCTGATAAATGTTTATGCTAATGGGCAAGAGTAGCCACATATTATGGTCCCTCTGAGTTCCGTTTCAAAGTTGTGCCCATTTATTTTCAAAAACTTGGCCAGAATCCCAAAAGACGTTTTCGGCACAATTGTACACTGCAAATTTTTAAATTAAATGATCGTGCCTCATATACAGTGTCAACCAGAATATAACATGTAGTTGTCAGTCGATAAACTAACACTAGTCACACTTTGCTACCTTTTCGGAACAGCAGATAATTATGTTCCGGATATATGTGAAAATCTACTTTTTACCCAATTTAGTTGCCATTTTGGAAGCCACCTTGAGTAATTTGGTCATTAAACACCTCAATGTGACACATTTAAGATAGATCAAAACAATAAACACCTTTCATGCCAAAGATAGTTACAGTTTACTTGCAAAAAATGGTTCAAACCTGAGAAGAGATTTTTTGCCGATATTTATGTCACGTTTGTGAGAGTGAAATCCAATATTTCTGGTAATGTCTTTGTTACAATAGTTAGTAACAATGTTAGTATTCAATGTATAGAAGGCAGAATTAAAAATTTCATTCATCAACCACAAATTGTAAGCGATTCCAGGGCACACTGGGGCAATGTCTACCATTTTCCATATTTTGGCGGCCATTTTGGTGGCCATTTTGATCCAAAGTAACAACTTTTGTTCCTATGAATTGGAGTATCCATGTATAATGGTATTCCTCGCTTACATTCCACAGTTGTGCTCATTCTTTGTTGAAATTTGACCAGAAACCCAATTGTGATTTTTGTGTGAAATTTTATACCCCATTCTGTAAAATCAAACTTTTGAGGGATCGGAGGGGGCTATGATCCCAATAATTGCTTTTTTCATTACCCCAATGATTAGTTAATATAAAAATACAAAATAAAGTCACAATCCTCAACCAGTTCCAAACAGCAGAAACTGATCTAGAAGATATGAGTGAAAAATTCATACCTATAAATAAGGACTACTCAATTATCAATAGAATAACATATCGCACGACTTAATATCTCATAAACTGCCCGAGTGATTGCGAATTAAAATTTATCAAGTCAGATATTCAATTTTGGCGGCCATCTTGGATTCAATGGCCTCGAAACATGTGAACATTGACTACCTATATGCATTCATGTGCTCGTGGGGAATGTTATAAAAAACTGCCCTGGTCTATGTTCTCGTGGAAAATAATGAAAACATCGGTATTCTTCATAGTTTAATCACGTTATACATGCGTAAGTTCACACACTGTACTTTTTCAGATATATCTTCAAAATAAACGAAAAATCATATCATCGGTGTCACTTTAAGAAAAATATCGAGTCAGGTGCCCATGTGACGCTATCTACGCAGACACTTATTATATTCAGTTCGAATGAAACTGAGTTTTAGAAGATACATACAGTTTTAGTATTAATTTTGAGAGAAATATTTCCCCTACCCCCAATAAGGATTTTATAGCAAAAAATCACAGTAGTTTTATAAAAATCGCTATAAAATGAAAAATCCCCCACGCCCGAGTGGCAAACAAGCAGAAAAATGTGTGAAATACATCCCTCTATCGGAAAAACATAGTCGGCAAAAATCCGCACAGGGGGGTGGGTGGCCATATGGTAGCTCAAGGTCTAGAAGAGCGGCACTGTGGGGCGAATGTTAGGCCCAGCAAAGGTCGCCCGTACTCACTGTCTTGTCTTTCTTTGTCTTGTCTTTCGTGTCGGCCGCGGGTGGAAGACTCTTGGTCTTGTTTCTTGGTTGGGGATAAGGGAAATCCAGCGCTCCCGCTGAACTGCGTGTGCTTAACTTTCAAAACCCGCGGGACGATCCAATAATCTTGATCGACTGCGGATTTTGTTTCGTATCGTTATGAATACAGGACGGTCTAGCGTTTCCATTGGACCGCGTATTCTTGATTTCCGATACTCAAAACGACCCAGTAATCATATTGGATCGCGAATTTATTATTCGATGGGAAGACGGGGAGTTCCAGTGCTTCCAGTGGACTGTATATTCTAGTCTTCAACGACCCCGGAGGATCCAGTTATTGTACTGCATGGACTGCGCTGGTTTAGTATTCTCGACCAGGGACGACCTAATAATCATATTGGACAATTTGTAATTTTGGACTGCGGATTTTGCTTGTGTTCCGACAGAAATGCGGCCCGATCCAGCGCTCCCGGTGGACTGAGCGTTCGTGTCTGGTATTATGTCCGCACTTTGGTGGAGTTGTCAGCCGCGAAGAAGCTGTTTGGGTTGTATATATACACTAAATCATGATGTCACGGTCAGCCATTCGCATAAGTGTACTTTCCAGCCAGTGCATACAGATTTATTCACTCATGTGGTCAAAGTATGACATTGGAGCATTGACATATATGTTTACAAATAGTAATACATAAGTTGTAATACATAAATTGTACGCATGCGTTGTAAGTATATACAGTACTCAATGGTGTTGGGGTTGGGTGCTGTGGTGGGGGTCTTTTCGTTATTACTAAGTTCATTTTTGATTCTTCGTGGTCGATGCCAGGTATTATACATTGGGGGGGGGGGGGGGGGGTCTTCAGTACAGTATAGTTTTGGTGGTGGTGGTGGTGGTGAATAAGGGGTATGTCTATATGGTGTCAATCATGAGCCTCAGTGTGTTCCTTGTCTGACAAGGGCATATTTTATGAAGGTAGCTAGGTTTATCAAGATCTTGTTATTCCGTGAGTTGAAAAGAGCATTTAATTTGAGCGCATTCGGTCTTTTGTAGTAGAATTGTTTGATGTATTTCTTTAGGAGATCGTCAAGATTCGTACATTCAAGAATGAGGTGGTATTCATCACCCAATTTCTCGTTACAGAGATTGCATTTCCGTTCCTCATATCACCCCCGTGTACGTGGTATCGCCAAGACCGAGGGTATCGCCAAAACCGAGAATATGGGAAAGTCATTTTCACGTATATGATATGGGGATATGTTTGTTCCTCACCGTAATACAGACATCGAGCATCGTATGTGTATGTCCACACGAAGCATGAGTATTTATCCACCAGTTGTCAATCAGTTTTCCCAGATCAGATCATTAATTATTTTTTGGCGAATTTTTTCAATGGTGTTTTTGCTTTTGCTCACTCAAATTTTCGAGAACAACCATTCACTAGTATAGTTCCTGGACTTCCACGCTTCCAAAACAAATGCCGGTATATAGTTGAATCTGTCAATGAAGCATAGGATTTGACAGAATTTACTAAATCCTTGTCGTTCTCAATATCCGCGCGATATGAAGGGACCACTGTCGGTCCAGAAAGATGCGATGGCACAGATGAAGATGCACCAAACGCCGAGTTTCTGTGCAGTAAATATGCGTATTACTTAAGGAGTTCTGATGAGTTTTCGAGTGTTTTTATGTGTATCTGAGACTGATCAATTGGACTGCGAATGTCAACTGAAATATGAATCCATAACATATTTGAAATAATGTGTGCATATTATATTATGAATGTATTTCAATTGAAATTAATTGAACATCCATCTCAGCATTCAGATTTGCGATCTCAATAACGTGAATGAATGATAACGCGATGCCTTGATCACACGCACGTGAATGCTGCCGTTCGCATGCATGCAGCTAATCGGATATTCGTTTACTATTAAGATGCTTGGAGTTTGTATATAGACCACAAATGCCGGACGACACGCTACGGCGTATCAACGATTTGTTATAATCATGTTTATTTTACAGACTTTATGACTCGTTGCCACTCGAGTAGACCGTTACGCGACAATGAAACCGAATCATCTTATCGAATATACATATATCGTATTGCTCCAAATTATGCAATTCTGGCTTTTTTAAGAGTCATTAGATAAAATAGAAATTACAGCAACGTCCAGCGCAATATAACCACGCCTATAAAAAGTGTGCCTAAAATGTACATGATAACTCTTAGATACTTCCTAAGATATAAAAGGGAATCCACTTGTTGCATCATCATTGCTTCGGGTAGTACTGCCCTGACAATACCAAGTACCATAAGTACCAAGATATTTCAACACGTGCATATTATTGAAATTGAAACCAACAACTCGTGATACAGTCGAAATAAACAAGACAACGTGTTGCAAATGTTGATCAATTGAACAGTGCGTGCATATATACAGGTTCACTGGCCAATCAACCTCGACAAACTTATGACGTTATTTGATTGAACGATAATGTGATTGTTTTGAGTGACAACGTGTCACAACGGCTGTATATGACTTGGTTGTCGGAAATAATATCAAACTTTGCGGTCGTTTTAATTGTACTGTCTACTTTGGCGGTTCTCTTGTGAAATAACGCGTGGCATTATAAGAAATAAATATTCATATTAAGCCTATGCAGTTATAAGACAAATTTACCATTAACCGGCTGTGCGTTGTATAATTTGTTTTCAAACTTTTCGGTTATAACTGCAGACCATTAATCGAAACAAGAGTCATTTCTGACCTCGTTAAACTAAGAATGATAACGTTAAAATATTGAATCTACCAAAACAATAACACATGTATATCCCGTACGATGACCTCATGTAATAGTTCCCAAGATGATGGAGATTTATGCATAATTTCATTTAGATTGTTGTGTGCAAATCTTAGCTATATTACTTTTTTTCAAAATAAGTGAAAAAGAATAATTCTAGAACTTAACAAGCCGAAAACTAAATCTGCGAACAATACGAATTGAAAGTCATCGTGACGCTGAACATCCATAACAATTTTGGTTAGAGCCATAAACCAAACTCAGGACGGAGACCCTGATCAGATAAGATTCATTTCGGTTAAAAATACATATCAATTACAGTATATGCAACCTATACGATAACATAATGAAGTCTTGTGTAAATATTATGCCCACAAAATATGTGGTCCTATGGGCTAAATTAGAAAAGTTATAAACTATTGTGTAATTTACATGTGCACATAACAATCATGGCAGTATACACATGTTCCACAGTGAAGTGTTTATTATAAATAGCAGTAACTTTGTTGTGTGTTTGTTCATATATGTTCGGATGTTTAGTGTGTTAACATAGAATCGTTTCAATTTTATCTGATGACTCTTAAAAAAGCCAGAATTGCATAATTTGGAGCAATATTATATATATATATATATATATATATATATATATATATATATATTATATATTCGATAAGATGATTCGGTTTCATTGTCGCGTAACGGTCTACTCGAATGGGAACGAGTCATAAAGTCTCTAAAATAAACATGATTATAACAAATCGTTGATACGCCGAAGCGTGTCGTCTGGCATGTGTGGTCTATATACAAACTCCAAGCATGTTAATAGTAAACGAATATCCGATTAGCTGCATGCATGCGAACGGCAGCATTCACGTGCGTGTGATCAAGGCATCGCGTTATCATTCATTCACGTTATTGAGATCGCAAATCTGAATGCTGAGATGGATGTTCAATTAATTTCAATTGAAATACATTCATAATATAATATGCACACATTATTTCGAATATGTTATGGATTCATATTTCAGTTGACATTCGCAGTCCAATTGATCAGTCTCAGATACACATAAAAACACTCGAAAACTCATCAGAACTCCTTAAGTAATACGCATATTTACTGCACAGAAACTCGGCGTTTGGTGCATCTTCATCTGTGCCGTTCGCATCTTTCTGGACCGACAGTGGTCCCTTCATATCGCGCGGATATTGAGAACGACAAGGATTTAGTAAATTCTGTCAAATCCTATGCTTCATTGACAGATTCAACTATATACCGGCATTTGTTTTGGAAGCGTGGAAGTCCAGGAACTATACTAGTGAATGGTTGTTCTCGAAAATTTGAGTGAGCAAAAGCAAAAACACCATTGAAAAAATAATTAATGATCTGATCTGGGAAAACTGATTGACAACTGGTGGATAAATACTCATGCTTCGTGTGGACATACACATACGATGCTCGATGTCTGTATTACGGTGAGAAACAAACATATCCCCATATCATATACGTGAAAATGACTTTCCCATATTCTCGGTTTTGGCGATACCCTCGGTCTTGGCGATACCACGTACACGGGGGTGCATATGGGGTGCCTATCCATGATCCAGTTTCCACGGGCAGTCTATGGTTGCGTGTACGGAATTTCATTAGGCATGCCACTGTTTTCTGATTTTCAAGTGATATATAATATTCTTTGCCGAAATTTGGCTTGGTAATACGGTAGAATGGGCACTTACTGGATGCGTCAATATAACCTCTCCATTTCTGAATGTATTGGTCCATTGGACGGGTCTTGATGCACTAGGCTAAATAGTCGAGTATCAACCGTGACAACACATTGGTGATTTGTGCATTTGACGCTAAAATCACCACATTTTGTGTATGATATCCTGAAGTGATACTTTGTCGATCTGGATACCATGCCTCGCTAGGGAGGGTCCACGGTTGTCATGGTAACCTCTGATAAAAGGCCAAAAGCTTGCTTTGTATTGGTGTGAAATTATTCGTCTTCAGTGACAATTTGTAGGGGCCCTACTAAATAACGAACACAAACGAACATACACGAACACAGATCTAAAATAGAAGGGTGAAATTAGGTTTGTGTGTGCGTGGGGTCCATTCTATGTGTATGTGGTATTATTTCCAACTTTGGTGGCTTATTTTTTGAATTATTAGCATTATTTGAATACAAATTAAGCTACTAAACAACGAACACAAACGAACATAACATTGGCCGTACAGCACTGATATAGAAGGCGTTAATCAAGGTGTTAATTAACTACCGCTTACTCTACGGCTTATACTCTGTCTCTTTGTTAATTGGTGAGTTGTTTTGACTTTGTTTAACTCCCCTCAGTTTTTATCTGGGCTTGGAACGAGAAGATTTCGTTGAAGTCAGCCGGATTTAATGTTTTATATTAAAAAAAAAAAAATCAGTAGACACGGGCTCATTTTGCTGGCGTGATTTATTACGTAAATGCATCTTTGGAACCCGTTTAAATGAGTTTAAGATTTCACATGTACATGAATGATTATGAGAAGTACTGCTAATGGTGGTTATGGTTATGGTTTATTGGAAATTCCGCCGTTTATTTAACAGCGCACCCCCATATATATGGGGTAAAATACATGTAAAAGACTGTCTAATAAAAACAAAGCAATGACAGTTCACATGTAGTTCCTAACAGGTTTTTTTGGAACACAGCTGGTACAACAGCGCAGAAGGTGAGGCCGAAAGTTCCGAAACAATTTGAGTTGAGTCCAGGATGTTATTGGAGAGCCTGGAACTGCCCTGAATGTCAAGTCCATCCACCGATCCCTCCAGAGAACATATCACATCGCCAGAACTCTGTACACCAGTGCAAGCTCTTTCACGATGAAGTCAATGTATAGACGCATATTCAGATCAATCATGTGAACCGCGAAACTCTGTATACCCAGTTCGAAATGAACTCATGACTCGAATAACGCATATTCAGATCAACGATCCGCGAAACTCTGTTATACAGAAAAGTACATATAATATAAATAGGCCTATAAATATCACAACAACAAAATACTAGGGTCTCTGTATAAACGCATTTCAGACCGGAGCGCTGCGAAACTCTGTATCCGAAGCAAAGTATCACGCATATTCAGATCGGCAACATGACTGCGAAACTCTGTATATATAAAATCCATTCTGATAGAGTTGGTGCATCGCATATCAATGACAAAAGGTCAAAGTTCACGGAAGAAACAGCAGACCAACGATGACACTGCAACGCATAGTTCACACTCCTCAACTGCACCAGCAGGATAATATAATGATTGTTCAGTAAAACATAGTTTAAAACAGTTAAAACGCAAAGTTGGAGTAAAACAGTCCGAAGGAACGGCTGGGTAAGAAATGGCGGTCTCCCCTATCTTCGTGGCAATGTGCTGTCGGAGAGAATCGTCGAGACACAAAACACGAGTCGGATCGACAGAGTTCAGGATCGAACACGCTGGAAACACTTAGGTCCATGCTTGTCATCATCACAAATTAAATTTACAACATTAAAATACATTCCGCCACGAAACATAAAAGAAAATCCGAGCAGGCCAGCTCCCGCGTGCCTCCTTCCTCGAACGCCATTTTCTCGCATTATTTTCCACTTTGATCGAACAATCATGTCGCGCAAACTCGGATTTTTGTCTCGTTTGACGAGAATCTCAGGCAATGGAGAGTTTAAGTCTGTGAAATTGCGTTTGAAAATGCTTGCGATTTCAACATTTCTGCTTTAAAAAAATTTATTTCGCGTTCCAAGCGTTTTGATTGAGTTTCATCCTCCTCGGTTAGAATTACCATGTGTTTCTGCGATTGGCTGAAAGCTGAAATGGAATCGTACATCATGGACAGGTAAATTGAAATACTTTGTAACACAAAAATCATTATCTAATCTGGTTCGTGAAGTTGGATCGAAATTCGGTGGAGATTCGCGTGAAGTTAGATTGAAGTTCGAAATTCGGTGGAGATTCAACCCCTAATTGTTTTTGCCTCAAGTGCATTGTTGTGTTCCAATTCGTGCTCACCTGCTCGAATTTTGGGTCACTATGAATACCGAACACAACCGAAAACAAGTTCAAATAAGGGTTAAAAGACGGAAATATATGAAATCAAGTTTATAATGATGTGTGTGTATATGTAAGCTAGTGATATGTGAAGTTTTATGCAATTTGGCGGATTAAAAGTTACGTTAATAAAAGTTTTATGTAATTTCACGCCGAGTCAGAGTCAGGCGCGATGGTGGCGAACTCTATGAATACCGAACACAAGTTCAAATAAGGCGTATATAAGGGAAATATATGAAATAAAGTTTATAAAGATGTATGTGTGTATGTAAGTTAGTGATATGTGAAGTTTGATGCAATTTGGGCGATTAAAAGTTATGTTATTGGCAGTTTTTATAATAATTTTACGCCATGTGTTCGGCATGCATTCACCGTTAATAAATTAGCTTACAGTTAATCAGTTGGCTGGCTATCACCAAAACGGGATATTTTGTGTTATTGTCTCTTTGTTACTGAGCTTCAGGTATAATTTTTTTTTTTTTTTTTTGCGTCATTAAGGACCGTACCATTGTTCGCCGCCGCCATTAGTCTCAATTGTGCCGCATCCCAAATTGTCACTGGTATTGTCATCAGTTGGAAATTTTCCAACCTTAGTCGGGGTGTCAGGTTTGAAATTTCCAACTCTATGAATGCTTGAGGCTAGTTTAGATGCTAGGATTTGGCGATTTTCTTGTTCAAATTTCAAAATTTTCCCACACCGGGCCGAACCATGGTCCCGCCCGGTGTGTCCTGGTCCCTCCACGTGGCCAATAAAACAATACTAATGAGTTTAAGAAAACAATATTTTACTACATTTGGTTAAAATTGTTGACTGAAATGGTCATCAGTTGGATAATTTCCAAACTAAGGGAGAGTATGAGGTTTGAAATTTCCTAGTGTCATGGTCTATTGCCCGTAGTCGTGTGCATGTTAGGATTTGTGCAATTTTCAGGTTCAAAATATATGAATATTATTATACCGGGTAGATAGAACCGTGGGTTTATAAATAGGCTATTAGGCCTGTGAACACTTAGGTGCAAGGAGGGAATGAAATTATGCAAAACCTTCGGTCTGATTCAAGGGGTGTTTTGGTTTGCTTCAAGGGGGGGGGGGGGGTGGTGAAAATAGAATTATGCAAAACCTTGTCTCTGGTCTGATTTAAGGGGGGGGGGGGGGGTGCAGTTGGAATTATCAATGTGGACACCCCCCAACGGAGACCCTCTAGCAATGTCCCTGCCACCAGCGGCCATGTTTTTTTGCCGAATGACCCCAAAATGACTCGTTCCCATCTACATGTCAATGTCAACATATATGACAAATTTCATGAAGATCAAACAAACAGATCGGTCTATAACCCATGCTAATGGATTTTGTGTAGAAATATTTATCATACAAAGAGTAAAATCCAAAATGGCCATTGGTGGCCATATTGTTTTGCCGAATGACCCCAAAATAACTCGTTCCCATCAAGAGGTCACCCCGATGATCCATATGAAGTTTGGTGATGATCAGATCAGGGATGTGGTATGTAGGGTGTGTTAAAGTATTTAGTGATGCAAAGAGTAAAATCCAATATGGCTGCCGGCGGCCATGTTTTTTGGCAGTTTGATCCTAAAATGACTCGTTCCCATCTACATGTAAATGTCAACATTCATGACAAATTTTATGATGATCAGACAAACAGTACTGCCTGTAGCCTGCGCCAATGGATTCAATTTTGAAATCCAAGATGGCCACCAGCGGCCATGTTTTTCGGCCGAATTACCCCAAAATGATTCGTGCCCAACTAGGGGCCACCCCAATGATGAATATGAAGTTTGGTGATGATCTGATCAGGGTTGTGGTCTGTTGGGTGTGTGAAAGTATTTAGTGATGCAAAGAGTAAAATCCAAGATGGCTGACGGCGGCCATGTTTTTTGGCCAAATGACCCCAAAATGACTCGTTCCCATCTAGAGGTCACCCCGATGATCCATATGAAGTTTGGTGATGATCGGATCAGAGATGTGGTCTGCAGGATGTGTCAAAGGATTTAGTGATGCAAAGAGTAAAATCCAAGATGGCCACCAGCAGCCATGTTTTTTGGCCAAATGATCCTAAAATGACTCGTTCCCATCTACATGTAAATGTCAATATTCATGACAAATTTTATGATGATCAGACAAACAGTACGGCCTGTAGCCCGCGCCAATGGATTAAAATTTGAAATCAAAGATGGCCACCAGCAGCCATGTTTTTTCGCCGAATGACCCTAAAATGACTCGTTCCCATCTACATATCAATGTCAACATTCATGACAAATTTCATAAAGATCCGACCAAAGATACGACCTATAGCCCGTGCGAAAGTATTTAGTGATGCAAAGAGTAAAATCCAAGATGGCTGACGGCGGCCATGTTTTTTGGCCCAATGACCCCAAAATGACTCGTTCCCATCTAGAGGTCACCCCGATGATCCATATGAAGTTTGGTGATAATCGGATCAGAGATGTGGTCTGTAGGATGTGTCAAAGGATTTAGTGATGCAAAGAGTAAAATCCAAGATGGCCACCAGCGGCCATGTTTTTTGGCCGAATGACCCCAAAATGACTCGTTCCCATCTACATGTCAATGTCAACATTCATGACAAATTTCATAAAGATCAGACCAAAGATACGACATGTAGCAGCGCCAAAGGAAATTGTTGACGGCAACACGGACAACGGACGCCAAACCATGGCAATAGCTTAAACTTAAAAGTAAGTTGAGCTAAAAATGGCGTGAAATGTTTTAAATAACCATGCGGATGGAATGACAATCATGTCAGCTAAATGAAAAGCGCAAGAACTCTAAAAAATAACAAAACCTGTTAGACGTGGATACCCTTCATCCCGTTGTAGTTCGCGACTATCATTCACATTTCAAATTAAGATAACAGGGATACAGGGATGGACGTATTTTGCACTCTTAAGGAATAGAATAATGTACAACATCATTGAACAATCTTTTGTAACCTCCATATAAAATTTCATTAACACCCAAGGCAGATATATCAGCATTGGCTGACAGAAAAATGGATGGATAGTCAATCCAGCATACATCCCATTAATTAGGAGAATAATTAACAGTATTCACAGGGAATACATAAGAAATGACCAAAAAAATTTCATAGAAAATTCTTCATTAATTCAAAATCTGGTTTTCAAAGATGACAATATGTTACAATGTGATATAAAGATGAGGGTTAAGATAAATTAATATATCAAACACATGTAAAATGCACATAAATAGATCTTTAAACAATTAACCCTTCCATGACTGGAGCATCCTGAAATTTTGCAAAAAACCCTGTGCCAATGCATTCTCTTATAAATTTGAGTTTCCCATATGGCGTAACAATATTTATCTTGACCTTGTAAGCCAGTGCATTCATTCTCTTATAAACACCTCAAAAAAAGAAAGTCCCCTCCTAATATATTTGGTAATATTTTATGAGATATTGGATCGATTTTGACGAAACTTTACGCAAATATTTTGTGGTATCTGAGACACAGCCTGTGCGAGGCACCGTCCTGTGTGTTATGTTATGGCCGGCTGAGCACGATTTGAATGGAAGAGGGGTGCTTTTCAAAAGTTGCAAAAAGTGGGCAGTCACTCCATTGTTCACACAAGTTGTTAATAGCTGTAAATGTTGTCCAAAAGTGACACTGAGTCCACGATAACATGCGTGTCATCTTCGGGACACAATATGTCCGCTGTATGCCCATGCCATTGAGTCTAACCACTTTCCTTTGGAATGACACCTTTCAGAAGTTTCATGCAGTGAGCAACACAGTGTTTAATATTGAAATCAGTCTCTTTGAAGCCATTTTTCAGTAAACCATGTTTCCCGCCATGTAGGCCATTGATGTACCAACAGATAAGGATGTTCCAAGTCTGTGCGAGAAGTGGGGGACAAAGGCACAGCGAAATGACTATGATCACTCTGTGTTTTTGCAACTTTTGAAAAGTGCCCCTCTTCCATTCAATTCGTGCTCACTCAGCCATAGCTCACATCACAGCACAGTGCTTAGCACAATTGATGTCTCTGGTACCACATCATTTGTGAAAAGTTTCATCAAAATCCATCCAATATCTCGTAAAATATTACGGAATATATTAGGGGGGGTTTATATGCGAGGCTCTCTATGGGAGACTCAAGAGAATGCACTGGCACAGGATATTTAATGCTGCACCAGTGCAGATCCCGTCATGAAAGGGTTAAACTTACTCTCAACATATAACTCATACAATTCAAATTTCATACATGCTAGAACATAAACACCTAAACAAAATTAAGTTCCCAGTCATGATTTGCTTCATATTTCTATATATCAATGTCTTTTGGTAGAGATTATTCACACCAGATTTTGTTGACAGCTTTGGAAGTATGTATGTACCAGGGAACTCAGTTGTTATCACCCCTGGTCAAGTGGTACTGCTAATTTGGTATGATGGTGATCCTGCTGAATTGCTATGATGCAGGTAGGGCAAACCGATGCCACTACGAAAAAGTACCGTTATTTTTCTATAGTTGTCATTTTCGCGGTGTTTGGCTAATCCGAGCAATTTGAGAATAAAACTGTGTATGAAACATTCAAGAACATATATATTTTTGAAAACTATAATAATGCCTAATAATGCTGATGTTTCTAAAAACGACGTAAATAACCATCTTGATTTATATAGTCGATTTTCAACATATTACAACCAGTATTAAAATTATTTTGCAACAAATAGCTTTTAAATTTGATATGCATAATGGCTTTTCCTGTATATATTCAGATTATCGAAACAACGCAAAAAAAGACAAATTCAAAAATACACATTAGCAGGACCACTTAACCAGGGGTGGTTAGAGGTGTTATATACCAATGCCAGCAACAAGATTCATAAAATTATCAGAAATATGTTGATTGAATCCCAATTTATTAAAGTGATGTGAAACACTCCGGTAGGGTGATCCAATAGAAATGGAGAATAATCTTGCTCAAAGTTGTTCTTTTTACAAATATTAATCCAAATTGCCAACGCACACCTGTCATTCTGATATATTAATTAAATGCACCGACTCTGGACGGCGAAATCATTTGTGTTTGTTTGTCGCCGATTGTTGCGTCCCGAATCCAGATGTAAATATTTACAACTGAGCGTAGTTTTGACAATGTTAGTAGAATGCTACATTCTCCAGGTTGGCATAACGCCTGAATACTAACTTATCAGTTTCACGAACTCGAACAAGTCCATAATACGTCTTTAAACCTTGATTTGATAATTATAGGTGATTATTTAGTTAACATTAAGGCACCAACAATTAATTAGTTAACACTAAGGCACCAGTTCAACAATTAATTAGTTAACACTAAGGCACCAGTTCAACAATGAAATTGTCAACAACTCATGAGTCTTGACTGCTTCTTTTCTGCTTCTTTTCTAATTTGAGGAAAACTTTTATATTGCTGAATATTATAAATTGACTGGCTGGGTTTTCTCACATTTTAAGTTAATTTTAAAAGCTACTACACAATTTCACTCAGATTGGTGGAATTGATAATGAACTAAGCTTGGAGTTCTGTTTTGAAATGGAAATTAATGAATCGTTAATAACACTTCTCAATTTAATCAAGGAAATCTTGCATTTCAGTGGCAACCCAATAAATCTTAGTATTGATTATCTGGTATTAAATGCAGTGTTTCTAATGAGGGAGAATTTGGTTTTCTGAGCACCTTGGGCATTAACCATATGATAACTAGATACTCGCTGCTGGGCAGACTCTTTAAAAAGTCAATAATAGTCTTATTTGATTTTTGCCTCTAGAATTCCTATTCAGATCCCATTTCTTTATTACCGGTAATGGCATTCCCACGAAACCATTGGTCATGTCACCTACTATGCACAATTTCATTGATTAGTGACACGGTACAGTAATGCCCTAATTAATCGACCCATTAACCACAGCAGCATTATGGGTAATTTTCAGGATTTAGTCGGAAATATGGCTTGTTGCCATTCATCGGAAAAGCTCTCAGTGAGAGCTTTCCGATGAATGGCAACAAGCCATATTTCCTACTAAATCCTGAAAAATTACCCATAATTCTGCTGTGGTTAAGGAGTCGATTATTTAGGGCATCACAATCTAAGAGGCATTATCTTCAAGGTTTTTATCAGACAATGATATTTATTACTGATTGCGTGAAATAATTAAAAAAAAAATAGAATTATCAAGATATTTCATCGCTATCAAAACTATTACTGTTGTTGTGTTGGTTTATAAGGGTAGATAAATTATCAGCTTCATGTTTTATTGATTTTTTATTAGACAAGGCTTGATGGGGGTGGATTTTTGAGAATTCTGCTGACATTGTTCTGAGTAATATCAACTTGGGATTTATGACGCCATCGTCATGTGTCCAAAAATAAATTAAATGCAACGGATAGAAATGGAGTTGAGCGGTGTTGGTGGTATGTTGTATTATTTGAATGAGGAACCCTTCGCCGATCCATCCATAAATACATCAGTGCCATTGCTCGGATAAATGTGCTAATTTGTTAATTTTCCAAGATATGGTAAATCGGGGGGAAACAATCATTTTTATCAACAAGTATCGCTAATGGCAATTGAAATTTCTTTATCACATCTGCCCAATGTTAAGGCCCAAAGTACCAAACAGAATGATGAGTCAAAACAACTGCTTTATGAAAGATCATCCATGAATATAATCAATCGAGCATGAGGTTAGGCACTAATTTAGCATGGAACTGCTCAGCTTCAAACAGTCTTTATGAATCTGGTTGCAGGATTATAATTCATCTGATTTATGATCAGCTGGTGGTTTCATGATTCTAGAAAGTAAAGCCACACATAACAGGAATTTCATTCCGCTATTAACCCTTCCATTACTGGAGTTTCCTGAAATTTTGCAAAAACCCTGTGCCAATGCATTCTCTTATATACATGTATGCCGGTCTACCATAGGGAGTCTCGTATATATAAGAGAATGCAATGACCTAACAATTTACCTTGACTATGTAAGCCAATGCATTCTCTTATATATGTGAGGCTCCCTATGGGAGACTCATATATATAAGAGAATTCACTGACACAGGATCTTTAATGCGGCAACAGAGGAGCTCCCGTCATGAAAGCGTTAACAAACATTCCAATGAATTTTTTTTTTACAACTCAAAGATATTTAACAGGAATTACATTCAGCAATTAAACAACAAACATTCCAATGAGTTTTTTTTTTACAACTCAAATACATCTTACAACCATGAAGGAATCTAAATCATAGCACTCAAACAAAACTGCTGAAATGAATGTAATGTACAATGTAATAACAATGCTTACACCAGCAGATATATTGTAGCATATCAGCAAAAGCTAGGAATTCCATAGAAATAACCTTTTACGCCAATCGTTCATTACCATACTTACAATGTGTCTGTTTCCCCAAGGGAATGCTTTGAAGAAGATATTACTTGGCAATGGTGTTTTCATCGATCTTTGATAGCAATTTCGAGTATTAGACAGATAGAGATGCAGGGAATTCAATTAGACTATGGTCAAGAGTATCTCCGCAAGAGATCTATAATTACGACAAAGAAAATATAATCAGCTTAAAATGACCTTTTAAAACATGCATATTGTTCCAATAATCTTAATATATTATATATAATATACTGGTGAATACCACTGGAATGGAGAACACTAGAACATAGATATATGCTAGTTATTTGGTTGGGGAAGAAAAATTGTGCTATATTATCAAAGCATCACAATTTGTTTTGAAGGCATCTGCACTCTACTAAGCATGTTGATGCCAATCACACACTCGACTAATCAGCATACAGTAATGCCCTAAATAATTGACTCCGTAACCACAGCAGAATTATGGGTAATTTTTCAGGATTTAGTCGGAAATATGGCTTGTTGCCATTCATCGGAAAGCTCTCAGTGAGAGCTTTCACCATCTGGGAACTTAAATCTGAGTCTGAGGCCATGCAGAATAAGGTCCCCAGAGGATGAATGAGCCCACTGTATGGTGTAGTCACTAAGTAACCGTCTGGAGACCTCATTCTGCAAATGTCCGGCACCATATTTTCAGGCTTGACAATGTGTTGGTAACTTCTTTTTGGAAGTGAGATGAGCAAAAAGAATGGGAATGCTTTTGATCGAAGTAATGAATTTTATACAAATGGAAAATACTGAATGAACACAAACCTTACAATACACTAGCAAACATCATTCTAAAGTCTATTTAAAAGAATTTTAGAAACTGAACATGTTATAATTAATGTGGAAATTGTTTGTGTAAAGCAATGGCAGTGCATCATCACTATTTTATTAATGTGCAAAGTGCATATAGCCAGCCATCAACATCAACTTGTATGAGATCTCTCCCATATTATATATGAAGCCCTATTAACTCTTCCACCAACGAATCTACTTACTAGTAAGTAAATTGGTCAAGACACTGGGTTTACAGCAGTACATATGGAAATTCTGCATTTCAGATGTAGGGCATTTATACTAGTATTTATATATATATGGTAGGTATGGAAACCAACATATTGTCATGACCAATGATTACCCATCAATTTGCATCACCTGCCGATGGATGACATCACATAATTGTGGTTTTTAGCAAACCCCAAAACTAGTATTTAATATATAATAGCTGCTCAATATCAAAGCTTTCGGCCACAGGCCTTCCTCAGTGATGATCCAAAATACACTTTCGGCTACAAGATTACTTATCTAAATGACAATCGGTTAAACATTATGCGTCAAAATTGTCTGTCATAACGTTAGAGTATCACATTGACGCATAATGTTCAACCGATTGTCATTTAGACATGTAATCTTGTAACATGAAGCTGAAAGTGTATTTTCGATCATCACTGAGGAAGGCCTGTGGCCGAAAGCTTTGATATTGAGCAACTATTATATATTAAATGCTGATTTAACTACAAGGCCCCTTTAATTATTGGGTCAACCATCACATTCCAATCCCAAAACTAGTAATTGTGACATCATACAGGTGCTATTTATATTTAGACCGGGAACATCTCTTTATGGCCGTACATGTTAGGCCTGCGACTCTTGAGTATGCACCAATCAATTAGTAATGATACAGAATATCATCCAAAGAATATTCAAGACACTAACCAATAAGTTCATTTGTATATCCCTGTAAATATTGTATTATTCCCTATCATTCCGGAAAATTAAGCTCTGCCGCTAAAGTGGGCTTCGGTGTTGAGAGAGTTAATAAGCAAATAACTTTTGCCATCATGCATGGGCTAAAACTGCTATCGTCTTATCTTCCACAACACGGCTTCAGTAGCTGTCTTGTCAACTGTTCAAACAAGGGAAACTGGAGACTGTTTTTGATGTGGTTACATTTTATAACCAGGTAATCATGAGAAAATATCTGACACACTATATTCCACAACTGTCATCTTGAAGATTGTGAATTCATCACCAGCTCCACCACTGAATATATAGTCATTTATCCCACGAGTGGAATAAAAGATGGAACTACCTCGGGTTGTCACTAAGAGCAAAGGCGTAGATTATGTTATGTCATACTTACATTGGCCATTATAGCATAACATTTTGATTCAAATTTCAATCATAATATATACCAATGAAACTGGCATACCATTTAACAGGGCGTGTAATAAATAAAGAACACAACATATATACTCTCACCAAACATGTTGTAAATGGGATATATTTCGCTCCCATTTAAATATATATGCATGCCATTCTCAGCTACAGTAATGTCTTAAATAATCGACTCCTTAAACACAGCAGAATTATGGGTAACTTTTAAGAGCTTTCCGATGAATGGCACCAAGCCATATTTCCGACTAAATCCTGAAAAGTTACCCATAATTCTGCTGTGGTTAAGGAGTCGACTATTTAGGGCATTACTGTACTTTATTAAAATTTAAATATTCTGATATTTGTTGCATTCAGACAAGTCAATAAAAAATCATGGACTCTCAATTACTGACCGCACTTGACTTATTAGATGAATTACATACACAGATTTGTTGATTTATTTTTAATGCCAGGCCTGATAGTCTAATGATAATCAGAATTCAGCTAACTTTTATAGCTTCATATCGCTATTAAATATTGGTAGAGAAATCTAATATATAACTGCAGTTTGTGCATCAATATGGACTGAATTTACGACATTAGAATCATAATTACACTATTGCACTAAAAGATTAAAAAGACTTTCTTCAGAGCCTTGTGATCATAAATTGTGCATGTTGCTTGACCACTCAATGTGATCTCTCTTACTCTACTGGTTTAGAAAAAAACAAGTCAGGTCTATTTTATTTAGGCCTTACATACCTTTAATTGTGGGACCGATTACCTTGCTACCTTCTTTATTTTCATACCTTTATTTGTGGGACCGATTACCTTGCTACCTTCTTTATTTTCATACCTTTCGTAAGAAATATATATACTTAAAGACACACAAGGCCTTCACAGTGGGTTCATGTGAAATAAACTGAATTTTATTTCAATCTGTAAAACACTTATCAAGTACATTGAAAATAGATTGACTTTCTTATTTCATTATTAATAACTCTCAAATAATGGGCTTTTGCATATCAAAAGCATTGTAATGAAAACATTACTTATCCAATGGCATTACCAATACAAGCGGATAGCTCAGTTGGTTTGTGGACCGACCTCTGAGCTAAACCTTTGACACGGTCGAGGGTTCAAATCCGACAAAATATCGGTCGGACTTTGTGTCGTCATCTGCATTCCCAGTACCATGGGCATCACAAATCAATCATCGATGCCACGATCAGTGATCTGAGAAAGATTCCAGAAGCCAAAGAGTCTCAGACAAAATTTGAAAAAAATGCGTACTGGACTAACTTCGTACCTCTGCTCCTCTCGTAATGTCATGACCAGGGATGACACTACACTTGGCACACCGTCGGATCGGGAGCCGACGCTAATGGCTGTCCCGTGTGCAACAATGTGCGCACGTTAAAGATCCCTACCGTGGCGAAGAAGTCACGGGTTCGGCAAAAAAAAAAAACTTCCTGGAAAAATTATGGATCTACTCGATCCCGTCCTGTAAAAGCCAGCCTTTGTCACTAGGACGTAACAACTCCAGATACAGAAGTCCAATAAGATACCGAAGTTTAATCAAAACTTGAAAAAGGTCGAAGCATCAGGAAATATTTTGAAAATCGTATTTAGACTGAAATATTTTAACTTTCTACACTATTATGGATGTTTGATGACAAAATGCTGTAACAGTTATGTTTACATAACAATGGTTTCAATACACAAAATTTCATTGTTGGAGAATTATCAATAATTAATATAAGAACAAAGTTGATATATTTCTCCATATTCTTCTTGGTGGTGATGTTTTTACAGACCTTTCTATCTTTTGCACATTTACCCACAGTAATGCTCTAAATAATCGACTCCTTGACCACAGCAGAATTATGGGTAACTTTTCAGGATTTAGTCGGAAATATGGCTTGTTGCCATTCATCGGAAAGCTCTCACTGAGAGCTTTCCGATGAATGGCAACAAGCCATATTTCCGACTAAATCCTGAAGAGTTACCCATAATTCTGCTGTGGTTAAGGATTCGATTATTTAGAGCATTACTGTACCCAATGCGAGTGAGTCCCTTTAAATATTTATGAGAATTCAATTGAAAACACCTAATGTGAGAATTTATCAAATTTTTCTGGGTTTAGCTTTTTTCTTCTGACTAGTAAGGAGTTCTTGTAAATCTGGAGATACTGTTACTTCAGCTGGAGGCGATTTCTTTGATGAATTTATTATGTGAATGATGTTGGTATACTGATTCTGTATGAATGCTATTGCAAGTGGTAACAGCTGAAAAGTAAACAAGAATTGCATTATAGATTCAAGTCTGAGTTTAGTGTGCCTGTCATTTGCAGAATGAGGTCCCCAGAGGGTGAATTTAGTGACAGTATCCCACATAGCGGGGTAGCATCACAAAATTCACCCTCGGGGGACCTCATTATGCTTAGGCCTCATCTTCTCTGGAAAGTTTCTTTATTATCAAATTTCTATAGAAACTTCTTCATATAGATTCCATCTTATTTTTAGTTTAGTTTCTCTATATCCCCAAATTGGCAGACGATGCATTGCATAATCGAGGTTCCCAATGGGTGTACATCACAATATTCAGCATTTGAGATCTTCCATCTGAGTCTATGATGTCTCCCATAGCAGATGAGACCATGCAGAATGAGGTCCCCAGAGGAAGAATTTAGTGTAAGCCAGCCCACTGTCAGAAATAATATCACAAAATTCACCCTCTGGGGACCTCATTCTGCAAATGACAGGGACAGGCTTGTAGAGATTTGGCCAGTAACGATTCATAGAAAATTTGTTGCATCAAGATTCATTCTTCACGATCCATTTCGTCACACATTCGATACACTATATCATCCATCTCTCATTTGGTTCATGAAATTTAATTATCAGACCTTTATGTTTCTGCTGTCTCTTGATGAACTGTGCATTGTCTTTTGTTTGTAATGCATTTGCTCTTGCAAAAAATTTCGACAGTTACTATATAATGAAGAGCTATATTGCCGTCAGAAAAATATCAACTAAGTAGATGATATTTGATAAGAGCATTTTCTGAATCACCATCTGTCCCAATCTGGAGATTGTTGCTATCATGCCAAGATTAGCTCCAAGGATGGGGCAAGGAAATGCAGTGGTGATCAATAATCAATTAGTTAACTTTCGATGGTGTCAGCCTGATGATGTGATAAGAAACTTCAGGGTTTTTTTTATTATCTCTCTGCAGATACAGTAATGCTCTAAATAATCGACTCCTTAACCACAGCAGAATTATGGGTAACTTTTCAGGATTTAGTCGGAAATATGGCTTGTTGCCATTCATCGGAAAGCTCTCACCGATTATTTAGAGCATTACTGTATATAGGGTAAGAAAATATGTTAGAAGCCATATTCTTAATTTCATTACAGCTGAGAATGATGTTCAGTATCAAAGCTAGCAGTCCTTCGAATTTGGAAAACGTAGGTGCGCGATATATCGCTCGGAGCTTTTGGGATTTGCGCGCGCCTTTTTTGAGGGATCACAATTCAAATTAACATCGATGAAATGATTACTGAATAAAGACAAACACAAGTATAATGATACACACGTATAATTCCAAGTGTGGCAACAGAAACAGAAATAAAAACATGTTTATATTATACAATAGTCCACATGATAATAACATCAACAATCCCGGTGAATCTGATCACGGTAATTAGTCGACTTCCGCCTCTGAGAGCGCATGCTCATCAGACTCGATTAAAGCTTCAAACTCGGAAGTGGAATCCGAATCGCTACCGGAATCAGATTGCCAGAGAGCAAAATACTTTTAAAATTTTGATTAGTATATAGCTAGTCAATTATTGTAATTGAATAGCATCCATTCCGAATTGAATAGCTATTTTTATGGGCCTAATATCTCGGTGAATTAAAAGTAATAATGTCACACCTGTGAATTACATCCCAGTGAGCACACGTGACAGCTTGTCGGGGACTAATTTGTCACATATTATCTTTAGAATTAGCGCTTTTAAGATTGCACACTTTTGCCCTTTTAGGCAGTGTCACCATCACTATCCGACATGAATGATGATACAGTATAAACCCTAATCTAATATTCAAATGAATCGGCGAATCCCGCATGCCGAAACATCAAACGAGGCCGCCAATGAATTGACACGCTTTTTGCGGGAACTCGCACGTGCAGCAGTTGTGATGAGGTGTCACCCCAATCATTGAGTGCGAAAGACGCCGCTTTGATCTTTGTTACCAGGTTCGTAATCAACGTCATCCCTGCTGAGAAAGATACATGGTGAATAGTCTTGTCGGCGTTTAACCATTGGTGTGTTGTTTGTTAAAATCTCTTTCACTGGTTGCAATTTCCGAGGCGCGCATTTGAAATTTTCGGCGTACGCATTTAATAACTCGCTGGTTTTTGGATCCGCGCGCGCCAAGGCGCGCAAGCGCAATTGCGCGCCTCAAAATCGAAGGACTGAGCTAGGCTATTATCTAGGAGAATATATCATACTTGAGTCATACTATTCATTGACACGTAGAACAAGAGAAACTTGTATTCTAGTATAGCATGTTATAGCATACAATGGACTTGATGCCTTGTTTCTGCTTGCATCTGCCATTGCAGATGCTTTATTCTAGCAGGCACGGAGGATACTTGGTCTGTGAGAAAAAAAATCCAAAGTTGATAAACTTTTTGAACATGACTGGAATTTCAAAAGCCTAAATTTTCACTGAATCTGGCTAAATTAAGACTTTTTGCAAATAATATTATTTTTGTTTGGTTAGCTCACAATATTGACATTGGTTTCACCCATTACATAATTGAATAATTTTATGATATAAAACATTTCTGCATGGACGGTAAATAAGACAATACCATATATCGCAATGAAACTCACCTTTTGTCTGTTGTAAGCACACAAGACTATGATCAGTGTTAGTGGTAAAATCAGGAACGAACCCTGGGTCAAATCATGATCAAACAGCTTTTTCTGTGAAAGAAAACAATTTATATATGTCATTCAAAGTTGCAGGCTATTATTAACCCTAATCCCAACAGAACGTCATTTAGCAGCGGCCCGCGTAGCAAACAGAAGGACTTTTGTCAGCAGCCCGCTTGGTGGACAGAACGACTCTTTACAGCTGAAAAAGAGATCTTGTTCCTCTCTGTTTGGGGGGGGGGGGGGGGGGGCGACAGGAAGGACTATGTAACCCCCTTGAATATTTTAATATACAATATAATGTAACTCAGGAAAGACTATGTAACCCCCTTGAATATACAATATAATGTAACTGTAAAATGTATTATGTAATAATGATGTGTGTATATTGAAATAAAATATCCTACCCGACAACACAGACTCACTCATATGCCACTCCTACAGAGATTGGACAGTCTATTTATAGATTATAGATCTATTTATAATTTGCAATGTTGTCTGTATGTGTGACCTGTTTGCTATTATTGCAAAGTCACTTCTCCAAAAAAAACATTGTTGACTATAGAAACGAGAGGCCAATCACGATCGGCAGATGTTTAACCCATCCCTTGGCGATAGTAAATTGTTAAGATCAGAATCATAATCTTTTAATGTTGAATTATAGAGTATACTGTTATGATCTAAAGTAGTATATGACAAATGTACATAATAACCAGTAATAACACAAATTATTGGAATGTATGAGTCAATATAGAAGGGTTAATATAACATCTAAACTCTAGAGCCTGTCACCACTATCATAGTGTGAGCAGTTCTATTCATGTTGTTGCAAATTGCCATGTGAGATATCAAAATAATATAATTATTTATTTAATGGAAAAGGTTAAAAGACATGGAATGGGTAAAAGGGGTTAAATCACCTATCTCTGCCCTGTTTGATCCAATGTAGTCCCATCATCCAAGGACTTAGAGAGCTCCATTGGTCTAGTTAAATAAATTCACCTGGCTAAGTTGTGGTTAAAAAGATAGCTAAATCAATTTATCCAATAATTCACTGTGTCTCTTATACAGACCTAACATATGAGGGCTATAAATAACTCTCAAAGCAATAAACTATATTGTCTTTTATCTTGCTCACAGAGAAGCAGCTATTCATTAATTGTAAGTTACTTGGGTTATAATCTGGATAATTCTTAGTTTAAAAAGGGCCATATCTCTGGTATAACAAATTGGATCTAACCCATATTCAAACTCGTTCTGTATTTTGAGTTGAGAAACTCACATATCAAATTTGGTTCCTATCAGATGAAAAATGGTTTATTTATCGAAGTACATGTATGTGTGAATCATATGTCAAAGGACCATAACACCATTAAAAAAAATCAGATCAAACCCATATTCGAAATCAATCTGTATGTTGGTCTGAGAAACTCATACACCAAATTTGGTTCCAATCAGATAAAAAATGTTTGAGTTATGGCAGAATGCGTGAATTCTAAGTCGAAAAAGGGCCATAACTCTGTCAAAAAGTCGGATCAAACCCATATTCGAACTCGATCTGTATTTTGGGCTGAAAACCCCATATACAAAATTTGGTTTTGATCAGGTAAAAAATGTTTGAGTTATCGCATTACACGTAAAGTGTCTACGGACGGACAGACGGACGGACGGACGCACGACGAGTGGTCAATCCGGACAACGACACTATGTTTACCATACATGGTATGGGTAAACATAAAAATGGGAATACAGCTGATGGCCAAACTCGAATGAAGAAGACCAATTTTGAAATGAATCATAAAATTCCAAATCACAGCGAATCGATCAATTTACATCTATGATTTTCAAACTAATTGGGAATGAAATTAGAATCAATGGATTGACATGACTTAGGCCACACAAAAAAAATATTGTGTTTCTCAAGTTTTTTTTCAAAAAAACCCAGCAGGCAGGCAGATTTTTATTTTTATTTTTTTGGGCTGAATTTTACCGGCAGGCAGGTTTATTATGCCGAATTTTTATGTATAAAAATGATGGGCAGGCATGCTTTTTTGATTAAAGATTGACTTAAAACAAGGTTTGGCTGTTCGTAACATGGTGTGTAATGTATATTTACATTGTTTGTTCATGATCATGATCTGTTTTCATATGTTGTTGGAAAATGAAGCTGTTTATTTTATATTTATGCAAAGTTATGTACCCTATGGATGCTGTATTAAAATAAGATCTCTCATTTATAGCATTAAAATTTATTGCAGAAATAACAGATGTTTAACAATAACAAGAATATTTTGGTTTAAAACAAATCCAGTCTACCTTATTCACAAGGAGATCCTTTACGCCTCGCCAATTTGGTTTTTGTATGAATGGTTGTTCCATTACAGCAACAAGTTGTCCAGAATATTCTAACATTTTTGAGAGTTCAAGCACCGGCAGTTTGTGTTTACTTTTTCTGGGATCATTGTATCCAAGAAAAATTTGAAGTCCATCCGGAATGTGACAACATCTCTCAGTTAGTTTATTAACATGATGGTCCAGATACTAAAGCATGTTGCACACAAGCTGCACAAAATTCCTGCCTACAGGCCTTAATAACATTCGATGAGAATAACCTAATCGATTCTCGTAATGATTCTCGTGAAACTTTTCCATTTTCTGTGCTTTATGACTAACTTGGTTCGGCATTTGATTCTTGCAAAATGAAATGTATTTTGAGCCCTGGCCTATATTGTCAACGGTATGTGGGGAAAATCCAAGGTGTTTATCTTCAAGGAAATTATGAATTTTTGTATCATTTCGTCCTTGCTGTTGTTGTATTGTTTTGAAATTGGGTAAAACAGTTTTATTGTTGGAGTCCATGAGAACAGAAAATGCGTTTTTCCCACCGTTTTCAACAGACACTGGTGTGGCATCTTCCAATGTAATCCGCAAATAGCGGCCGAATATATCTGCAACCTGGACCGAATTTAGATTCTGTCAAACGAACTGAAACTAATGAAAGTCCTGTGAATCCTGCGACTTTCCAACAGAAATCCCACTAATATACGCATCACAATTAGCAATAGTTTCACAGTGGTTCTCTATGAACCCATTGCCACGTCGGGAAATGTTGTCAGACGAATTAACTTCCGTAATTGTCCAGGGACAAACAAATTTAAGTCCCCTTCTGACACATTCTTATCAGCGCCATGCTGGTTATTTGTTTACCACGTGTTCGCTGGTGCGTTACGGGTGAACTCGATTGGCATTCGGAGCACGCAAGGAATGCTTTAATTTTAGAATTACTGCCCTTGCATTGCTGGCGGAGATGATTTGAGCTTATTGTGTTGTTTGCGGGTATCGACATCGCCAAGATTTTGTGCGGCGGCATGTTTTTATATTTTTATTTGTTGTAAGCTATAAAAAGTAGCCAGCGGGGGGTATTTTGCGGACGCGGCGATACTTGAGAAACATATTATTTTTTTTGTGTGGCCTTATGCAGGAAATTTTTACTTATATTTACCTTAGCGTCAAATCTCAGTGTGAAATGCTTATATGAGGTGTTAGCACTGAATGAGATTTCTGATGCTGAGTATATATAGGATGACTTTGACAATGAACTGTCTATACGTAGTGTGTATTTCTGAAATGAAATGACAAAGTAAATTTTAATTAAAGTTCAAAATATGGAATATTTAAATAATTCAAAAGTTTTCAAGAGCTTTTGACATGAAGAATATGTATGAAACAATCACAAGGAGTTGGAAGAATAAAAATAACACCATATAGTAGTAATGCCCTAAATAATCGACTCCTTAACCACAGCAGAATTATGGGTAACTTTTCACAATTTAGTCGCAAATATGGCTTGTTGCCATTCATTGGAAAGCTCTCAGTGAGAGCTTTCCGATGAATGGCAACAAGCTATATTTCCGACTAAATCCTGAAAAGTTACCCATAATTCTGCTGTGGTTAAGGAGTTGATTATTTAGGGCATTACTCTAAGTTGAAGATTGTGTACCTCTTCCCTGATCTTTAGCTATTAATTCAGAGGTATAAAATAACTCGAGTCTCAGAGATCTGTTATCATGAGCTTGTATCATTAGTGCCAACAGAAGTGACACTATTATCACATTATCTCTGGTTCTAGCCTGAACTTAGTGTGTCTGACATTCACAGAATGAGGTCTCCAGAGGGTGAATTTAGAAATGCTGTCCTGCACAATGGGCTAGCATCACCAAATTCACCCTCTGGGGACCTCATTCTGCTTAGGCCTCATGTTCAGGGAAGTGTCGATAATCTCAATATAACATTGTTTTAGTTAATTTTTCCCTACTATTCAGTTTCTATATCACCTAATTAGCAGAAGATAAATAGCATAATTGAGGCGACTAATGGGTGAACATCACCAGCTTCAACTGGGAAACATCAATCTGATCCTAGGTCTCCCATAACACTTGAGGCCGAAGCAGAATGAGGTCGCCAGAGGGTGAATTTGGTGATGCTAGCCCACTGTGTGGGATAGCGTCACTAAATTCGCCTTCTGGGGACCTCATTCTGCAAATGTCAAACACTAAATTCAGGCTTGCTCTGGTTAGTTGATCTATATTCTCATTGGTCAATCTCAGAGGCCAGTGTGATAAAATGGAATATGGTTACTCACTTTTTCATCCATTTGTAAATAAGGTAAGAAGAAGAAACTAGTTGTTCCCAGATTCTGTGCAAGAATGGGTGTGTCAAAGTCTTCATCCTTGTACAAGTATATCTGAAAAAGAGTTGTTAATTTCAATCTCTTAACCCTTTACCCAACAAACCGGCCAAAACCGGCCAAATAAAGCTTCAACAGCCTAAAATATCTTCGGTCTGTCTCAATAGAACCATACAAATATGGATATCATTGGAACCGTCTCCTTGACCACATTGTGATAGTTACAGTTATGCCCTGTGCCAATGCATTCTCTTATATATGCGAGTCGACCATAGGTCGCCTCGCATATATAAGAGAATGCATTGGCCTAAAAAAAATCTTTTTTTTACCATTTTTTCTTACATTCTTTAACAATTTTATAATTTTTAATGTGTTAAGCCAATGCATTCTCTTATATATGCGAGGCGACCTATGGTCGACTCGCATATATAAGAGAATGCATTGGCACAGGGCCCTTCTGTTGGGTAAAGGGTTAAATAAGTTTGTCACCAATTTCCAAAGGCAAGAGACTATGGGATATTTTCTATTCGTTATGATCAAAAAGACCCTGTCTTGAATGTGGAAATCAAACACTAAAAAGATTACAGCCATTGTGTAATTATACACCTGTTGGCTTGTTTCAAACTGCATTTCAGAAAGATTCCATAAATTGCAGTTATTAGTGAAAATGATTTCAAATCTGCATACCAAATTTCATTCCATCTGGAAACAAAAAAACACCCCCGAATTTCAAAGTAAAAAATAATCCGTAACTCTGGTAAAAATGGGCAGACGGAACCCAAAATTGAACCTGACCCCTATTTTATGGTTGTAAGCCTGTATACCAAATTTTGCTCCATTCAGTCAAAACTAACTAATGTTATCAACCGGAAATCAAGAAAACCCTAATTTCAAAGCCGAAAAAGGTCCATAAGACCATAACTCTGGTTTAAATGTCAACAAGAGATATAAATATATAAATTAAAATCCAAGATAGCCACAGGCGGCCATATTTTCAACAAAATTCGGAAGAATTTTATGGCTCCAATCCAGTGGTTAGGCCAACAAAAATTACATGTATTTCCGGCGACCCACCTGCCCCTATTCCGGCGGCCCCGACGGTTTTCATTTTATTGATTTTATTGATTAGTACACTTCCGATTTTATTTCCCATGTAAACAGATTTATACCACACTTCAATTAGGTCACAGCCGATTCAAACTTCCGGTCGTGTTTGTGGTGTCGGGGAACTTTAAAATGTTCCCTAGTAGTGTTTTAAATGGAGAAGACTGACACAGTATATGTGTAAAACTCCCCGTGTGTGAGGAACACACCCATGATGTACACCAAGACGGAATATATATATATGACAGAAGTTATTTTAAGTTTTGTGCATGCGCTATATTGGTCTTACACTCTGTGGTTGTCTAGAGATGTCGGACTTTAATCGAAAGTAACTTACTTCCAGACTTGAAAATAAGTGTTTTTATGCAGTTTCTTTCAAATGTATCAACAATGTTTGTGCATTCCAATGATTCCATGAATGAATGAACAACTGATTCAGTTTTTCTAGTTGTTTTCAGTGCTTTGAATCCAGTAAACACCCGAAAATGAGTCACCAAAATATTTCAGAAAATTGACCAGTTACCGGAAAATAAAAGATGAAAATGACCAGAAAGTGATCTGATCAATCGACTCAGCCTCAGGCCATACAATATAAAACAATACATTACACTATATTCTAATAGTATTATTTTATAGTCCATTACATACAGAAGCAGTCTGGGCCAGTGGGCGTACATTCATTTTTATTTTATGCAAAGTTGAAAATAAAATGAAAAGCACCCCCCCCCCCCCCCCCCACCACCTATGTTTTCTTGCATGTCACCAGAAACACAGGTATATTTATTTTTGGCCTTACCCCAAAGTTCCATTTGAAGTCTGGTGATGATCAGATGAGGGATGTTGGCAGGGTGCATTGAAGGATTTAGTCATGCAAGAGTAAAATCCAAGATTGCTGCTAGCGGCCATATTTCCATATGAAGTTTGGTGATGGTCGTATGAGGGAGGTGGCCTGTAGGGTTTAGTCATACAAAGAGTAAAATCCAAAACGGCTGCTTGTGGCCATGTTTTTCAACGAAATTCAGAATTTTTTTATGGCTCCCATCAAGAGGTATTCCTGAAGATCCATATACAGTTTGGTGATGATCCGATGAGAGATGTGACCTGTAAGGTGTACTAACAGAAATTGTTGATGGACGCATGCACGGACACCAACCCATGGCAATAGCTCAAACTTGAATTAATCAAGTTGAGCTAGAAAACTGTTTGGTAGAATAAGGAACAATAGATTTTGACTCATTATTTTACCAAATGACATAGAAAATACATTGTCTGATCGATGATACCTTAATGGATGGTAGGTATTCAGTTGGTGTGATCACGTTTCCACTAATATCCATCTGGTTCATCCGTCTGAAGGCTATAATACTGACATCTCTATGGTCCGCATGTGCCACCTAAAAGGTAAAATTTAAAGTGAAACTGGTCAATACACCTGATAGTAATGATATTCATATGATCATATCTGCATAATCCTCCTTAAGATATATGCAGATAGAACAAGAGGTACGCTGTCGCGTGGCATTTGCCCCCGACCGTAGCAATTCGGATTAAGCATAGACGGTATCACCATACCAAATATCAGCTAAATCTGCCCAGCGGTTGCTGAACAATAATGCAAAATGTTGTACGGACGGACAAAATTGAATTTTCTAAGTAAAAAAAGGGCCATAACTCTGGTGAAAATGGGTGGACGAAACCCGCGCTATGCATGTAGCTGTTCCCCCATGCTGCTCTATCACCATACCAAATAACAGCTAAATCTGCCCAGCAGTTGCTGAACAATAATGCAAAATGTTTGTATGGACGGATTTACAAACGGATTTCTAAGTTGAAAAAAGGGCCATAACTCTGGCAAAAATCATCAGATCATACCCAAATTCGCACTTGACATGTATTTTCATATAACTGATCCACAATAATGCGGGATTTGCAATCGTACCATCAAAGCTCACACTATCATCTGGAAACCAAAAAAAACAAGAGAAAAATTGAATTAAAAAAAGGGCCATAACTCTGGTGAAAATGGGTGGACGAAACCCGCGCTATGCATGTAGCTGTTCCCCCATGCTGCTCTATCACCATACAAAATATCAGCTAAATCTGTACAGCGGTTGCTGAACAATAATGCAAAATGTTTGTATGGACGGACAAAATTGAATTTTCTAAGTAAAAAAAGGGCCATAACGCTGGTGAAAATGGGTGGACGAAACCCGCGCTATGCATGTAGCTGTTCACCCATGCTGCTCTATCACCATAACAAATATCAACTAAATCTGCACAGCGGTTGCTGAACAATAATGCAAAATGTTTGTATGGACGGACGTACGGACAGAGACGTCGACTATATACCCGCCAACTTCAAGTCGGGGGCATAATAAAACATATGTAGACGACATTTGAGTTGTAAATAGTGGCCTGACAAACAAGTGGGATGAACCCATTAACACCACTTAACTTGCTGTGGTGTGGTGTTAAATTATGCAGCCATATAACTGAATTTGATGTAAATATTATATGAGCCTAATTAGATACGGGATGTTGCCGAAAAGTGGAAACATTTTCAGATAGGTCTGGTGCTGTCATCATGAGCATTGTCTCACGTAATCACTAAGGACAAGGTAAGTTATTTTAATGAACGTAATGAAATTTCCTGTATTATGCTAAATTAAGACGTGGATATGCAATAAAAAATGGACAAGAGAAAGTCATCTAAAAGCTATTACATTCAAATTGGTACGATCATTCTGAGCTACATCACAAAGATAGCGGAGAGGGTAACAGAATATTTACAACAGGGCTAATAAATGCCCATCAATCAATAACTGAATTGATGATGCAATTTTGAGGTCATCACACTCATAAGAAATGTCCTGTGTGATGGAGAACATATTTACATATTGTCAAGAACTGCCTACTTTCTTTTATCGATAAATTCAGCATTAAAAACTACCGTTATTCTCCTGTGACTTGGAGCTGTCCTTTCAATATGTTTGTTCACATTTCCAGTCTTTACCCTCACTTCGTAAGTACAGTCAGGCTAAAAAAAAAAACACAAAGTGGTGAACAGATGTTACCAGTTGTAACTCCTAAGATATCTATACAGAATCTTATACACATCTGAATTGCTTAACGTTTATCGAATGAGCGTGCAGTGTGAGTCACTACTCAACAGGAGATTGTCTCTGTCTCTAAAAACATTTTCTTACCATTTGTTCTATGCACTAAGACTTTGGAACAAGAAATGTTACTATTTTTTAGAACATTAAATTGATATATATCTCATATATCTCTTTTTCATCAATTTTAATTTGTTAACGTTGATTACTGGTTGTATATCATGCTGTTTTGTCCCAGAAGCAAAACCACATCTTTAAAAATCCACTTTATGTAGCTGCGATGGCAATCACATATATTAGCTAAACACTAATTAACAAATGAGCTAACCTCAAGGCCCCTTATCCTGTAGCTGCCATCCTGGTCCGTTTTGCTTTCTTCTTGACTCTTTGAACATTTATCGATACCTTGTGATTCGATAACGATTCCTTGTTCTGCTTCACCATTTAGTGATGTCACATATCCAAAACAACTGAATAAGAATTGAATAAATCACTCTTAATTCTAATGTTAAATATCAGCCAAAACTAAATAGATTCAGAACTCGGTGAAGCGATCATCAAGAAGTGGTGAGATACCAAATTTTATTCCATACCTGTTAGCGTGAAGCACATGTATTCAATGGTTTAACCCTTTACCCAACAAACCGGCCAAAAACGGCCAAATAAAGCTGCAACAGCCTAAAATATCTTCGGTCTGTCTCAATAGAACCATACAAATATGGATATCATTGGAACCGGCTCATTGACCACATTGTGATGGTTACAGTTATGCCCTGTGCCAATGCATTCTCTTATATATGCGAGTCGACCATAGGTCGCCTCGCATATATAAGAGAATGCATTGGCCTAAAAAAAATCTTTTTTTAACACTTTTTCTTACATTCTATAACAATTTTATAATTTTTAATGTGTTAAGCCAATGCATTCTCTTATATATGCGAGGTGACCTATGGTCGACTCGCATATATAAGAGAATGCATTGGCACAGGGCCGTTCTGTTGGGTAAAGGGTTAACAGCCATTGAGTAAATATTATTGAAAACAAGTTGAAGCTACATCATGGTGTAAATTATGCAAGCCTGCAAATAGTTTGTCTGTCATTTGCAGAATGAGGTTCCCAGAGGGTGAATTTAGTGATGCTATCCCACACAGTTGGGTGAACATCACCAATATCAACTGGGGAAATTAAATCTGATCCTAGGTCTCCCACAGCAGAATGAGGTTCCCAGAGGGTAAATTTGGTGATGCTATCCCGCTGTGCAGGATAGCATCACTAAATTCACCCTTTGGGGACCTCATTCTGCAAATGACAGATACACCATTTTCAGGCTTAAAATTATGTTAAATATCCACTTCTTTTGATGCCTCAATAAATAATGCTTTTATATCAGAATTATATTGCAATGACGGCAACTGTAGTATCAATGGAAATCTAAGTCAATGATTGAGTTTTTAACCTTGGCACAAGTACATAAGACAACTTGCATCAGAATGTCAAATCTCAAACTTGATATGGATGCACATAATCACATTCAGTATATCCCTGCACCATCCGTAACTAAGTCATTAAAATATAACTTACTGAGATGGATCGTGTTCTGTGTATACTGACTACATACATGTTGTATTCTCAGCTAATGCACTGGTTTCAGCTTGCGTGATAATTTTATAATTAACTTTGATACACACCTGAATGCTACCCTGGTGGCACTTATGGATATTTTCATTGTCGTTCCATCAAGAACATCTATCATCTTGGAACTAGGGTCAAAGTTATATTCCTTCATCATCGGCTTCAAATAGTACTTTCCTGGACTCTGTAATACCAAATTCGCAATGTCAATAAATTTTGTTCTTTTATCAATAGTTTACTTATCAGTATTCCACCTATGTGAGACATCTTTTCTAATTTATTAAATGCCAATCTTGGTTTCATAATGTAATTTATACAGTTTAAAGGCAGCATGCCAAATCATAAACTTATAACTTATAAATTGCAAAGCAATTTATAACGCGACATCTTTAAATTGTGTAATTATATTAGGAAACTGAGATTATTTCTTATAATTACATTTTAGGCCAATAAAGAATATACTTGCAGTGAAGGATCCAGGGATTTTTTGGGGACACCTGTTTTTTGGCAATGATATGGCGAAGGCATATCCCGAAGGCCTGAGCGGAGGGAGGTTTGGGAGGGGTATTCCCCTACTGTGGGGGGGGGGTGTGGGGGTTCTCCCCCTAGAAAATTTTGAAAATCCATTGCATTGAGAGCTAATCTAGGGCTCAGTATTTTGAATTTTACTGAGAGGTCAATTTGATCAAGTTTCTCAAGTACGCTTTGGAATTTTTTTATATATGTATGGAATGGAAATGCTTATAAGTTAATGTCAGATATCTTTTGGTTCAATGGATTCAATACTTATCCTGGTTGAAATGAGACTTACCGTTATCACTATAATTGATATAATAGGCTATTTTCTAAAATTCAAGTGAGAGACACATACATGTACATAACATACTAGTAGTACAGAAACAATGTCTATTAAGTTAGTAATTACTATTAGTACTAATCTCCATGTTAATTATTCATTTGGTATTATGAGATCCCACCTGATAACCAGGTTGATTTGATCAAATTGTCACTGTTCATGTAGCGTATTTTGCAATTTCACTTGAATTTGATTGGAAGTCTGAAGGCTGAATGATAACAAACCTGAACTCAAACTATTTGAAGTTTTCACAGATGAAAGCTAGATAAAGCCAAACATACTTTACAGTATGATTCCAACTGTTAAACTTAAATCTTTTTGTAAACTTAAATGTCTTATGTCAATATATTTTCAGAAGTTGTATTTCTTAAAGTTTATACAAAGAAAATCAAAATTAATCTTAGCTCAATCTTGAAGGAGACATGAAAAGCCATAATAATACAATATATTAAAGACAAAATAACCTCATTTAGCTCAAAGTGGCGGGCATTTTTTTTTCAGCAAAAAAATTGCAGCCATCCATTTTTTCGCGACAAATCTGTGACGACCAGTAGTTATTTGTTGTATATTAATCCTCTCCACTCACAATTGCAGTGACATCGCCATGAAACCGATGTCGGTGATTCGCCACAAATTTAAGAGGACCGATCACCACATTGAGCGAAATGAGGTTATTTCGTCTTTGTTGTATTGTATGTCGAAATAACAAAAATAAATTTATAACATTTTAAGACTACCTACCAACACTATTTTGTTAGTGATTAAAACTATCATTAAACACCTATCATCTGACTTACCAATGATCCGAACTTCATCAGACCTGTCTCGGTTGTGACGTTATTATTCTTAAACTGGTTTCCTCCACTTAGAGAGAGTAGAACACCTTGCAGAGGCTTTCCTGGTTGATCTTTCACCTACAAATGAACCGATATATACAGTAAAACCTCTACAAATCGAACACCCTTCAGACTGACCAACTTCTTGAGTTATATATCGTTAATGTGTCACACAAACCATAAAATATTCTATTTTGGTTATTCAATTGTATTCTTGACACAATGCAGACTATTCACAATTGTACTAGCAGTCTATTTCAACTAACAGCAGTTATTTCAACATTTATAACAGCAGTGATGATTAGTTACTTTGTTATTTATTGGTTCATTTGTTCACTTAATATGTTCAACGAGCAGCCTCCTATTTACTTATTAGCAGAACATCCCTACAAAAAAATCCTTACAGGAATTCTCTGCCTACCATCTACTTTATACATTGTCTGAACATCCTTCAATATTAAATGGATTATCCCACCAAGTTATAAAGTATACATTGGAATGTTTCATTATTCATCTGGAGGGATGTTAAGGAAGTGCAAGCAGACGACACCAGATGAAATAATAAGACAAGTGCAGAAGGATTCCTTTTCAGTCATGGGAAGTGTTCAGATAATAAGTTCAACATGGCCGTTTATTGAACTTATTTTCTGAACAATTCCTAAGTGAACTACTCGTCAATGAGTATTTTGTATAGAAAGGTTAAAATGAAGAATGGACCATACAATGTGTACGTTTAGAATGATGGACAATACATTGTGTACGTTTAGAATGAAGAATGGACCATAAAATGTGTACGTTTAGAATGAAGAATGGACCATACAATGTGCATGTTTAGAATGAAGAATGGACCATACAATGTGTACGTTTAGAATGAAGAATGGACCATACAATGTGTACGTTTAGAATGAAGAAGGGTCCATACAATGTGTACGTTTAGAATGAAGAATGGACCATACAATGTGTACGTTTAGAATGAAGAATGGACCATACAATGTGTACATTTATAATGAAGAGTCCATTCAGTAATCAAATGGTTATTGAACTTACTTGAACTTCAATTTCTCCGAGCTTGGAGGCTCGGAATGTGCCGTTTGTGCCCTCTACTTTTTGGATGATATATCCTTCTCTGGTAGCATCAGTATCATAATCAAATCCAGTATGGAAAGGTCCCAACCTAAAAACATTTAATAATTATTATTAGACACCGGTTGATGTGAGGCACATGCATTACAACGGAATCCCAGCTATTGAATACATGTTATTGTATAGCACAAGTGGAATACAAGCCAGAACTACTTCCGAGTTGACCTTGTTGCCAACAGCAATGATGTACATGATGTCAATGATCCGCTTTGGGAGATGGACATATAATTACCGGTTTTTCATGAGACTTAGAGGTAGTTATAGTATCAATGGTAGTCAGTCATGTATTAAACTTATCCGACACAAGGATGTGGAATAAATATAGAACATGCATCATAATATTCAATCTTTTATCGAACTCGTTGCAGATGGCGCGTAATCACATTTCACTCAAGATCTGCTTTCGTGAAATATATCCTTGTACCGTCCGCAACTAATTCGATAAAATATCCTCCAAGATACACGTTGTGTTCTGTCTATGTATGCAATATATGATCCAAGAAAAACTGGGCGCTCGATGCCTCAACTCATTCATTTCATTGGCAATTAAGACACTACCGTACTGACCTGGCTCAAAGCCCTTGCCCGTGTTTATGCCCACCCATATCTTTTGGCCAAATTCCATGCACATGGGTATATTCCAGTTTTGGCCCACCCCAAATTTTGTTCAATTTCAGCGGTGGTAAGTAAGTTTGCTTGTAGACAGTTTGTTGTTTTTGTTTGTTTAATGATACTCCCCAAATAAATAATTCCAATATAACGATAAGTATATTCACAAACGATGGGTGACGGCGAGAATGCCACGAAAAACGGAAAATTATACTTCGTAGGTAAGTGAGAATATTCAATAAAATAAAATAAAATGAATCTTAAAATCTCTTTTGTTTATTCAATTATACTTCCCGGGGAAACCAATCATTAACAGACATCAAATACAAAGGAACCCACTCGCTAACGGCATATAGGTGAGAACGCGGTAAACAGGAGTTGCTTCAAATAGCCATGCACGTGCATAGCGCACCTGTCCAACAATGGTACTGTAAAAACATACTATTCGATGACGACTGGTTCAATGAAGATGGCGACATCGAGTTTGCTGGCTTTGGAGACGACGGCAAAGTTGTGTTTTAATTATATTGTTGTGTTTATGTTTTGTATATTGTTCAACTTGTTATATTTAATAAATATGTAGATAGTTATTTCATAGTCGATATCATTCAATTTGGGGATCACGTTCATCTGAACATTGATATAAACTATAGACTACTATAGACTATAGATACGGGATTTACCGAGCTGTCTAAAATGGCCGAAATCTTTTGTTCCCTTCCCGATAACCCACACTGCTTACAAATAGTGTCATTTATAGGAATTTTGGGCAATAAAACAACAAGACTTGAAGTGTTATTATAATATTTTAATATTCACATTTAATTGAAAAATTACAATCTCAAAGTAACTTATACTTACTTACCTTTACTTAATCTGGACGCCGGGTATATTTCCCCGATACTCGGCATTAGATCGGCTTTCATCTATTTCATCAGTTTTACAGTCCCGATTTCTTGGGATTTTTGGTTTGCAAAGGGCCATATCCCAGTTTAAGCCCACTTTTTTTGAGCTCAAATAAAACAAAGGCCCACAGGGACTCAACCTGGGTCAGTACGGTAATAGGGACCGCAAAAAACGTCTTCAGGGTAATTACATAAGAAATGAATGTAGTTTGGATGTGTTTTATTGGTGATAATTCAGTGTGGTCGTTGGGCACATTGTGTGAACAGCGAAGTGATTTACAATAAATGTGCTCCAACAGCCACAGTCAATTATCACACAATAAAGCACACCCAAATTACATTCAATTCTTA
The DNA here is from genome assembly GCA_032622095.1 of Siphonodentalium dalli. Taxonomy (NCBI): domain Eukaryota; kingdom Metazoa; phylum Mollusca; class Scaphopoda; order Gadilida; family Siphonodentaliidae; genus Siphonodentalium; species Siphonodentalium dalli. The sequence continues at coordinate 150,151,199 of CP136062.1, forward strand.
TGTAGCTCTCCCTTTTTTTTTTTAATCTAACATCTGCCTACAGTATGGAGATTATATCATGCAGCAGTCAGTTAGTTCAATAATCTACCTCTGAATTATCGAGTGATTAGCTTATTATTGCCTGCTTAAAAAAAATAAAAATAAATATTAAAAACAAAAATATCTGCCACCAATTATCCTAATTATCATTTCATATATATTTTAAGGGATCTGATATCCATATTGAAGATATGTTCTCTGGGTAGTATATCAGCAAGTACAAGCTGACATGCAACACAGTTCGTAGGGTAAGTCCCAGCAGCCTCAAGATAAAATTTGATTATTGAATATTATAAGATATATAATGAGGAGATAAACGTACGCTGTTGAGTTGGATATTTCGGGAACTCAAGCATGAAATCGGTAAACGAGTCAGCTTGTTGTTTTCAGACTCGAATATCCAACAAAACAGAGAATGTTTATCTCCTTTGTTATCCAGTCCACCAAAAGATTTTAAAGAAACTGAACGAAAAGGACTTTTTATTGACATTACATGCTTTGAAGTGAAGTATCCTTTTTTCAGTGATAAAATCTCTGGGCACGTTCCATGTTGTTATTCAGTATAGCACAAGAACGACTACCTGTGAACCATGTCTGTATCAAACAACGTTCAGGTTGACTTGATAACTTGACTCCTGGCAGCGAGGTGATGTATTTTACATGCGTTGTCATGACACGGTGTCCATTCAAAATTTGTTCTCCGATCAGCGGCTGATGCTGGTCTATCAATAATTAAAGTAAAGATAGTCTCATCCGATCAATCAGAATGTTTCAGTGACCAAGCCTTGAAATAGTGTGCCTGTCATTTGCAGAATGAGGTCCCCAGAGGGTGAATTTAGTGATGCTATCCCGCATAGCAGGCTAGCATCACCAAATTCACCCTCTGGGGACTTAATTCTGCTTACACCTCAGCAGAATGAGGTTCCCAGAGGGTGAATTTGGTGATGCTAGCCCGCTATGCGGGGTAGCATCACTAAATTCACCCTCTGGGTGCAAATGACAGACACTATTTCAAGGCTTGTCAGTGACAAATATTCAGCTTGAATTACAATCTCATATAATATATATTTAGGAGAGCTTTATTTGAAGCTTCAAATACTTAGATTAAAACATTAACTCTAATTTAGTGTCAATGAAGATATAATATTATTCATGGAAATCTGTCTATATAGCTGAATAAAGCTTACTTAAATTTGCCCGATTTATCAGTTGTCATTGTTTGCGCCTCCATCTCACCATCTCTCCTCTTCACAGTAATAAGTACACCATCTAACGAGGGATCAATTTTACCCTCAATGAATACTCCTTTCTTACCGACAACTTTCAGAAGTTCACCAGGGCACTTATCTGAAAAACAATAAATCTTAATGACTGAAACATGTGACATGTTAAAGAGAAATAGGGTAATTTGCAGCAATATTGTTCAATGTACCAGAAGGGGTTGATTCTGCCCAAGCCTGAGTTTAGTGTGCCTGTCATTTGCAGAATGAGGTCCCCAGAGGGTGAATTTAGTGACCCTATCCCGCATAGTGGGCTAGCATCACTAAATTCACACTCTGGGGACCTCATTCAGCTTATGCCTCATCTTCTCCGGAAAGTTCTTTATTAACAAATTTCTATAAAAACTTATTCACATAGATTCAATTTCTTTTTTAGTTTAGTTTCTCTGTATCCCCAAATTGGCAGATGACACATAACATAATTGAGGTTACCAATGGGTGTACATCACAATATTCACCATTTGGGAACTTCAATCTGAGTCTATGTCTCCCATAGCAAATGAGGCCAAGCAGACTGAGGTCCCCAGAGGGTGAACTTGGTGATGCTAGCTCGCTATATGGGATAGCATCATTAAATTCACCCTCTGGGGACCTCATTCTGCAAATGACAGGCACACTAAACTCAGGCTTGGCTGTCCCTCTAAATCATTGATTTTTTATGAATAGGTGATCAGAAATTTCTGCATCAAGCAATGGTTATGTAACTATCATTCCAGGTGGGTTTTTTAACAAGTGGGAGAAAATAATAATTTGTTTGTGAAGTGATTGCTGTACATTTATTGGGGATTCTTTTGGTCCAAATTAACGGCTAAATATTACATTTTTTAGTTCTGATATTGTGTATATGGTACAAATGATTTGGCAATAACGGTTCACTGGTACATATTTGAATCTGGCTTACTACACCAGTACTGAAAAATCAGTTCCAAACACCGAGAGAAAATGACAATATGCCTGTTAGCAAATTAGATCATGGCATGAATCTCTACTCTGGCTTCGTCCATAAAAATCTTAGTCCACATTCAAAACCTGGAAACATTTGATGTTCTGACGGGGAACTCAATAACATTGAAAAAATAATTCAGATAATATATTTCTGCCTCTTCCTTAATAATGTATTTCACAGGTGTCAGCTTGAGATTGCATGATTTAGATGACTTCTGAGAGACAATTTCAATCTCTGTACCTTACAGTCATGAAGTTTGCCCCAGCTAATCAATTCAATGTTTATCATGAAATAGGCTCAAAAAAGTCGCCTGAATCATGTAATCTCAAACTGGGACTTTCGCCAACTGCAAAATACATTATTTAGGAACAGACATTAATTGAGAAATAAGTAACCTGCGTTATTTTTTCAATGTTATATAGAGTTCCAAATAAGAACATCAAAAAGTTCCCATGCAGGGTTCATACACCTAGCTGAGAGTAAAATTCCATAACTTTTCCATACTTTTTCAAGACTTTCGGACAAATTTTTAAAGACTTTTCAGTTAAAAAATTCCATAACTTTTCCATACCTCGTACCTAGCTAAACAACGAGGAAGACCAATATATAAATTTCCAGGTTGTTTAAACAGAGCACACATATACGTTAGTTAAAATGAGCCCTTTATCTGCAAAGATGCATTTAACTAATTAAGCTGATATGAACAATAAATCATAAATGGTTGGCATCTGCAACAATTATCGGCCTTGACACCCAGAGTCTATAATTTCTAAAATCATTGGGGGAAAAAATTACGATTTTCCGGTTATGGATCACGATTTATTTCGAACAAGGCAATACAACGATTAAAACTATATTTGCACACTATAAAATGGTGCTCTCGAATAATTTTGAGTAACATGAGTAACATCGGTGAATTTAGTGAGAGTACGCATTGACATTTGTTTTAGGTTCGTTCGATTTGCGTTATGTTATTGCGTATATAAATGAGTTCCGGTAAGGGAGACAATTCGTGTTTCGGCATACCGTAAAAAGTGTAGTTCCAACTGTAACTACAGAGATGGTATCGTAAGAACGGAAAGTAACAGCATTTATTTACCGAAGAACTCGGCCTTGGGATATTCCATGACTTTTCAAGACCTTGAATCTCAGGGTAGCTTATTTTCAAGACTTTTTCCATAGTAGGGTGAAAAAGGTTCCATTTTCCAGACTTTTCAAGGGTATTGAATCGAAATTTTCGAACCCTGCCATGTGTTGAACTGGTGGTATATAATCTCTATGGTTGTAACCCTAGTAAAGATTTATGGCATGATATTTTAGAAAACAAGAAATGCTCAAATCCACACCTTAGATCTAAACAAAAATCTATTCCTGTTACTCCAACATTCCCTATAGACATGAGAGTTTTAATTTATTAGCTTACCTCCTTTTATTTCAGTCTCTAGTTTTGATGGAGTGAAGAGTAGCTCTTTGGATTGAAATGTGAATGACAGCTTCTCGGCGAGCCTACAGAAATACAGATATAGTGATTAGTGTGATATAACGGAAAACGTTAATTGAGAAATACAACAATTTTGCACAATTACAAACTGCACTTTCTAGGGAAAATATTATTGCTTCTATGAATGCAAAGAACTGACCCATTTAGAGGCTATCTAGATCTACATTGTGAAATCTCAAAACAATCATATCCTTATTGGTGTGGGATATGGAGGTGGTAAAGACAGTATGTTTCCTTACTGGTGTGGGATATGGAGGTGGTAAAGACAGTATGTTTCCTTACTGGTGTGGGATATGGAGGTGGTAAAGACAGTATGTTTCCTTACTGGTGTGGGATATGGAGGTGGTAAAGACAGTATGTTTCCTTACTGGTGTGGGATATGGAGGTGGTAAAGACAGTATGTTTCCTTACTGGTGAGGGATATGGAGGTGGTAAAGACAGTATGTTTCCTTACTGGTGTGGGATATGGAGGTGGTAAAGACAGTATGTTTCCTTTGACAAATAATGTCTCTAGACATTTGCCTAAGTTCACAGCTGATATTGAATGTTTTCTTGTAAAATTATGAGTCATATGGAATTATGTCTTAGGACTTTACAATATGACTTAAATTATTATCACTATGATGTCCATTTTATTATCTCGATATGGGAATAAATCGATAATCTTAATTCATTACCTTTGGACATTTGTACTCGAGAAAAACAGATTATGAGTGTTTTCGCTCTAAGAGTATAGTTTTTATATTACTTCATCCGATTTGTAATTGAAAATAAAATCTAACTGAGCTGTTCATATGTGTTTGTAGTTTATATAATGAAAAGAGCTCGCAGACTTAAGGCCAATCTAATGACTACATTAGGGACAGATCGACATCGGCCATATAGGATAGTGTTTCACACCACGGCCATATAGGATACAGTTTCACACCACATTATCCCCCACACAAACCAACCAGTGAAGCTTTTACCACAAATGGGTTTCAACCGGCATATTAAATTACTGAATTAGTAGCACTTCTTGTCACAATAGTTAGTTGTAATGCTTTTAGAGAGATGCGTGCCCCTGGTTAAGTGGTCCTGCTAATTTTCTATGCTGTTAAGAACAAGAGTGTCAATGACTGTGGAGTCGCCCACCAGACAGTCTGCAAAGACTGAGAAGACTGGGATTCTGAAGACTACAAGTCAGTACTTGTCAAAATCACTTTAAACAATACTTCTAACCAGGGACATAGATAGAGCAAGGAGTTAAATCTAATAACATAAAAAATAATCAATTTAAAAAAAATGTATAATTTAAAATTATGTTTAAAAAAAAAATCAAAATGGTTAAATGTTCAAAATTCTATGTTCTAAACCTCTTATGATCAATGGTCATGAGAAGAAGTTGTTTTAAGAATTACTATCGCGGGAAATATTTATATCCCTGGCTCTGCCCATAATTGACCCAGTGACCCGATTTGAATCCCAGCCTACCAAATATAAGCTAAATTGGCCTAATGTATCTTGAGAAGAAGTTGTTTTCAGAATTGCTGTGGTGGGAAAGAGTTACGTTCCAGGCCCCGCCCATATTGAACAAATCTCAATCCCAGTCACCTAGATATTATCCCCAACAAATATAACCCCATTCGGTCTTGCAGTTCTCTTGCCTTCAATGCATGTGACAGGCATTGTTATTTATGAATTAGTACATAGGTCTGTCAGAATAATCCTGCACATGTTGACGTAGTGGACGATCAGTTTATGTGCAGTAAATATATCGTCAACTTTGATATTTGTGTTTTAGCTTGATAATGGTATGATAAATAAAACAATATCAATATGATATCGATAAACCGTGAAGCCCTAGCACGTCTGTCATATTTCTTACCTGTGGTGACGAAGCAACAACTTGCCGATCAGATTTTCTGTCTTAATATACTCTGTACTAAATGGAGTCTCTGGGAACGGTGCGTGTCCTTCCTTCAGAGATGTCCTGAAAATATAAATCAGGATTGTCTATATATTGGGCAATCTTCAGAAAAGAGAACGCTAATACTCATTACTCAATAATAGGGTGAGCATTTATTTCAAATTTGAAGGCAATGTCAGATTTCAAATTTGTAGGAAAAAAGTCAGTGTTATCGACTATTGTTGGCATGAAATAAAGCCAAAAATATATATATTCCACCAGGATAGAGAACAGCTGTCCACCAAGTGATAAGAGATTCTCAGATTCACCCCAAGGCTTCCTCCTTTATTTACACAAAATGCATCAAAATTAAAAACCAGGAGAAAGTGTTATTCCCTTGCATTAATAATAATAGACTGGCAGTACAGTCCAACAGTCCAGATCAAAATTAAGTACAGAACCACTCAGAATACAAGTCCATACCTTGATAAAAATAAGTTACAGTTTAACCCTTTCAGTGCAAGTTCGATTTTTTTATCAACCCATATTTCCTTGATCATTTTCAAATTTATTGATTATAACAATATGGGTCGATACAAAAATCGGACTTGCCGTCAATTTGGTAATCTGCTCGAGATTTTACGCCAAAACTCTATTCAAACAGACAAGGATGGATAACTCTATAATCAAGTGGTAATAATAATGAAATTTTGACTGTCTTCTGGGCCAGAAAGAATTCCCGATAATGAAAAATAATAGATTTCTAAAATCGATATCTAACAAATCTGAGCTTTGATGGGTGACTTCCTCGACTCGAATCAAATATTTTTGACCCCCGAAGCCATTGAAATAGTAATTGAGAGGAGTTTTATCGGATTGAGTACCTTTAATTAGTCTGTTACTCCACAACATTTATATTCTAGAGAAACCAATATGAAATCATAATTTCTATATAATAAAGTCAAGGGAAAAACAATATTCATAACCAATACTACAGTAATGCTCTAATTAATCAACTTCTTAACCACAGCAGAATTATGGGTAACGAGCTTTCCGATAAATGGCAACAAGCCATATTTCTGACTAAATCCTGAAAAGTTACCCATAATTCTGCTGTGGTTAAGCAGTCGATTAATTAGGGCATTACTGTATATTACTCCAAATTGGAAACTCAGCTGGTGTTTTTGGGAGACATTAAGCAGTATTCCTCAAAATATTACTTAATGGATTCTCCCATTCAGTAATTAGAGTATGCCATGGAGCAGTCTAATTGTCATGTATAGGGATGATCAGATTATATAAGTAGACAATAGGCAGGGGAACCATTTTAAATTCCTTTTTTGGGATGTTTAAGCCAAAGGCTGCTTGTTGAACATCTATACAAACTACAGCTCGGACTGTCCCAGTCAAGGCTGAGTTTAGTGTGCCTGTCATTTGCAGAATGAGGTCCCCAGAGGGTGAATTTAGTGACCCTATCCCACATAGCGGGAGAGCATCACCAAATTTACCCTCTGGGGACGTCATTCTGCATGGCCTCATCTGCTATGGGAGACACAGACTCAGACTGAAGTTCCCAAATGGTCAATATTGTGATGTACACCCATTGGGAACCTCGATTATGCAATGTGTTGTCTGCCAATTTGGGGATATAGAGAAACTAAACTAAAAATGAAATAGAATCTTTGTGAAGAAGTTTCTATAGAAATTTTCCAGAGAAGATGAGGCCTAACCAGAAAGAGGTCTCCAGAGAGTGAATTTAGTGATGCTAGCCCACTATGCAGGATAGTATCACTAAATTCACCCTCTGGGGACCTCATTCTGCAAATGACAGGCACACTAAACTCAGACTTGGTCCCGATGAGACTAAAGGATATCCCCCCAGATGGACAGATGGACAGACAAGCCGATTCCTATATACCCCCCACCCCCACATAACTTCAGTTACAGGGAGTATAATAAATCAATGAGAATCAAGTGACCACCAATTAGAGAGAATCTAAGTTCATATCACTTTAATGGTGAAATTCATGGCCATTACCTGACAAATTGCAACGTTATCTATTCTGAAATTGAAGGCCATTTCTCAGCAATTTTCAAGATCAATAATTGTGTGCCTAAGAAGCAGTTTATATATTGCTGAAAAGTCAGGGTATCAATTGCCCCATATGGCAATTTAGCACTTCCATGACTGGAGCTTCCTTAAATGTTGCGAAAACCCTGTGCCAATGCATTCTGTTACATATGTGAGTCTCCCATAGGGAGCCTCACATATATAAGAGAATGCATTGGCCCAACAATATTTACCTTGACTTTGTAAGCCAATGTTCTCTTATATATGTGAGGCTCCCTATGGGAGACTTCCATATATAAGATAATGCACTGGCATAGCGCCTGTCATGAAAGGATAAAGGCATTTTGCAGGCCTAGAATGGTCATTTGTCAGATTCAAGGCCATTCCATCCTAGGCCAAGCGAAACCTGGGTTAACCCTTTCTATATTAAATACTCATTGGCGAGTAGTTACCATAGGAAATGTTCAAATATTAAGTTCAACAAACGACCATACATCATTTGTTGAACTTATTATCTGAACATTTCACATCAATGAATATGAAACCTTCTGCACTAGTATTATCTTTTTGTCTGTATGTCATTTGCTTTTATTACCTGAACACCACTCCGAATGAATATCGATGCAAACAACATGGTACTTATAATGAGTCATAAACTCATTTTCATAATAATTACCATGTTGTTTGCATCGTTCATAGAGCACAGGAGTGTATTTTGCACTAATCCATGGCTCAAATTCATTCATTTGTTGCATATATTCTGTTGAGTACAAAAGGATACGGTCCCATAAATGACCGGATTTAGTGTACAGTATCCCTTTAAGATACAACATGCAGAAAGGATCCCAAGTTATATCTGCTATTGATCTTCATCTAATACTGGTGTGTTTGATAATAATGTGAACCAGTCATACTAACTGTATAGACATTACGATGTCTTTAGTAGCAACTTCTGTTTCCACTAGAATCTGAAGTGGATGTGCGATAGCATGGAATGATAGGACGTCTGGATTACTCTTAGATCTGAAATTATATCATTTTGCTAGTCATTTTGCAGTTATTTTTGCTGCAGGGTTATTAATATTTTAATTATTAGTAGGCTAAATAAATAAATTTCCATGTTCTCAGGTATCTCCCTGGTCACTGAATATTTTTTTTTAAAAGCTGCGCCAAACATTTTTTCGATGTTTCTGTTAAGATATATTGGTTTTGAACAACGAAAATTAATTTTTGTTTGTTTCTGGAGTATGTTTTTCAGATTTTAAGAAATCTTTTAAATAAATGGCCTCCCTCCCTCATCTCAAAAGTGAGATCTAATTTCCTGAGAACACCGATATTGTATTTTAATGGCCTTGATATCATCTGCAATTATGAATGTGAGGTCTTTGCATCATAAAATTGTTTCCATGCAATATATTGGAAGCTCGGAACATGAACTCAGAGGAAAAATATGTCATTGTTTTAAATACAAGCAATACAAACACCGGCCCAAGAGTATGTATCATATTTATATGATGCTAAGTGGAATGTTTTATGGTCTAATATGATCTAACTTGTACAGATCATATTTATGATGTTATGTGGAGTTTTTTCAACCCTTTACCCAACAGAAGGGCCCTGTGCCAATGCATTCTCTTATATATGCGAGTCGACCATAGGTCGCCTCGCATATATAAGAGAATGCATTGGCTTAACACATTAAAAATTATAAAATTGTTAAAGAATGTAAGAAAAAATGTTAAAAAAAGATTTTTTTAAGGCCAATGCATTCTCTTATATATGCGAGGCGACCTATGGTCGACTCGCATATATAAGAGAATGCATTGGCACAGGGCATAACTGTAACTATCACAATGTGGTCAAATGGACGGTTCCAATGATATCCATATTTGTATGGTTCTATTGAGACAGACCGAAGATATTTTAGGCTGTTGAAGCTTTATTTGGCCGGTTTTGGCCGGTTTGTTGGGTAAAGGGTTAAGGTCTAACATGATCTAACTTACATATCATATTCATTTGATGATAAGTGGAGTTTTTTTTATGGTCTAATGTAATCTAATTTAAATATTTATATGATGATAGGCAGAGCTTTTTATAGTGTAACTTACGTATCATATTTATATGATGATGGGTGAAACTGATGGCAGGATTGTAATGTCAGCAAATAAACATCTGGTTGCCCGACACAGAACCGATTAACTCCCTTGTTAACATCTGCAGAGTCTGTTATCATCCATTTACCTTCAACTGGTCGACTGAAATTCTGCAGATAAAGGTCAGTGAAAGAATCTTCACTAAGACTACAAAATTACAAAAAGCCAATATCTCTTTTCTCAAGCAATTTTGTCCTATAAAGCATGGGGTGGGTGATCTCTCCTTTGTGTTTTTCCTTCCACATACCATCATATGAGCCCTGCATGAATATCAACTAACCACAGCAAACATTTCATGGCTTAAAATTGTCTTAAAACAAACCAGATGATGTATCTTGGCTTCACAAAAATAGTTTAAATGAAAGTGTCAATGACACTGTAGCTCAACTTAGGTAGGGGAATAATTTAATGGTTGACAGTAAATGGAGGGATGTGGTCTGTAGGGTGTGCCAAAGGATTTAGTGATGCAAAGAGTAAATTCTAAAATGGCCACCGGCGGCCATGATTTTTTGCTGAATGACCCCAAAATGACTCGTTCCCATCTACATGTCAATGTCAACATCCATGACAAATTTCATGAAGATCAAACAAACAGATCGGTCTATAACCCATGCTAATGGATTTTGTAGAAATATTTAGTCAAACAAAGAGTAAAATCCAAAATGGCCATTGGTGGCCATATTTTTTTGTCGAATGACCCCAAAATGACTTGTTCCCATCAAGAGGTCACCCCGATGATCCATATGAAGTTTGGTGATGATCAGATCAGAGATGTGGTCTGTAGGATGTCTCAAAGGATTTAGTCATGCAAAGAGTAAAATCCAAGATGGCCACCAGCAGCAATGTTTTTTGGCCGAATGATCCTAAAATGACTCGTTCCCATCTACATGTAAATGTCAACATTCATGACAAATTTTATAAAGATCCGACCACAGATACGACCTGTAGCCTGATCGAAAGTATTTAGTGATACAAAGAGTAAAATCCAAGATGGCTGATGGTGGCCATGTTTTTTGGCCAAATGACCCCAAAATGACTCGTTCCCAACTAGAGGTCGCCCCGATGATCCATATGAAGTTTGGTGATGATCAGATCAGAGATGTGGTCTGTAGGATGTCTCAAAGGATTTAGTCATGCAAAGAGTAAAATCCAAGATGGCCACCAGCAGCAATGTTTTTTGGCCGAATGATCCTAAAATGACTCGTTCCCATCTACATGTAAATGTCAACATTCATGACAAATTTTATGATGATCACACAAACAGTACGGCCTGTAGCCCGCGCCAATGGATTTAATTTTGAAATCCAAGATGGCCACCAGCGGCCATGTTTTTTGGCCGAATGACCCCAAAATGACTCGTTCCCATCTACATGTCAATGTCAACATTCATGACAAATTTCATAAAGATCAGACTAAAGAACCGACCTGTAGCCCGCGCCAAAGGAAATTGTTGACGGACACACACAGACGACGGACACCAACCCATGGCAATAGCTCAAACTTACAAAGTAAGTTGAGCTAATAAAAAGTCACTGACCATGTGACCCCCCAAAAAGGTGGCTTTTTAGTAAGGATAGCTCTTATTTTTTCACTCTGTCAAATATTCATCGGACCATGACCAAATTCAAAGTTGGCCTTTGTCTTCTGAAATTTGAACCACGTACCAAATATCAAGAGATTCAGTTGAATTTAAAAACAATCAGATAACTAAAAGTAAAGTATCATCTGGAAACCAAAATAATCGGCAAATAGACGTATAGAGCCAGACATATGTTTCACAATATAACTTCATTTGTAAAACATAAATGATTTAGTAAACTTAAATGTCTTGTATCATTTAATATATAAAGTATTTTTATCTTGTTATGATATGAATTGTAACCTGAATAAAAAAAATATGAAAAACAATAATCAGCAAATTTTAAGACGACAAGGACCATAACTCCGACAAAAATAGGCGGACCATACGCTAACTCAACCTTGACCTGTATCTTCATATGGTTCATCGAAGCTACGACATGTAGCCCGCGCCAAAGGATTTAGTCATGCAAAGAGTAAAATCCAAGATGGCTGCTGGTGGCCATGTTTATTGGCCGAACAACCCCAAAATGACTCGTTCCCATCTACATGTCAATATTAACATCCATGACAAATTTCATGATGATCAGACGAACAGTACGACCTGTAGCCCGCGCCAATGGATTGAATTTTGAAATCTAAGATGGCTGCCAGCGGCCATGTTTTTGGGCCGAATGACCCCACAATGATTCGTTCCCATCTACATGTCAATGTCAACATTCATGACAAATTTCATAAAGATTAGACCAAAGGTACAACCTGTAGGATTTAGTCATGCAAAGAGTAAAATCCAAGATGGCTGCTGGCGGCCATGTTTTTTGGCCGAACAACTCCAAAATCACTCGTTCCCATCTACATGACAGTGTTAACATCCATGACAAATTTCATAAACTTCCGACCAAAACAACGACCTGTAGCCCGCGCCAAAGGATTTAGTCATGCAAAGAGTAAAATCCAAGATGGCTGCTGGCAGCCATGTTTTTTGGCCGAACGACCCCAAAATCACTCGTTCCCATCTACATGTCATTATTAACATCAATGACAAATTTCATGATGATCAGATGAACAGTACGACCTGTAGGCCGCACCAATGGATTGAATCTTGAAATCCAAGATGGCTGCCAGCGGCCATGTTTTTTGGCCAAATGACCCCAAAATGACCTGTTCCCATCTACATGTCAATGTCAACATTCATGATAAATTTCATGAAGATCAGACCAAAGGTACAACCGTAGCCCGCGCCAAAGGAAATTGTTGACGGACACATGCACACACGGACACACGGACGGACGCCAAACCATGGCAATAGCTCAAACTTACAAAAGTAAGTTGAGCTAAATATGGGCGGACTGAACCCATATTCGAACTTGACCTGTATTTTGAGCAGATATACCAAATTTGGTTACAATCCAATAGCCCAAAATAAAGTTAAGTGGTGGACCGATGGACAGATTCTAAGTAAACGAGAGGCCGATCAGGATCGGCAGATGTTAACCCATCCCTTGGATATAAAAACTTAATATGATCGGATAAATGAGAGTTTTGGTGTTGAATTATAGAGTATACTGTTATGTACTATTATAGACAAATGTACATAACACAAATTATTGGAATTTATGGGTCACTGGCATTTATATAAGAGAATGCACTGGTACAGGATCTGTAATGCTAAACCACCACAGCCAGCAAGTCCGTGGGTTAAATGTGTAGGTGTGACCTGGACATGGAATACTTGGGTTAAGAGAGTCCAATTTAAGTTTACAATAATAATGTGTCCTAGTATACAGATAAGCAACCTCACCACTGACCCATTAATATCAATTATATAGCACAGCTGTCAAAAAATCACAGGAATTGTTTATGTTGAACACTGACCTCTATTAAACCAATAACAATTATAATGATATCAGACCATCTGAATATATAACTCTGCAGCACAGATGTTCAAGTCTACTGTTAATATCATGTGATGTTTATTGTTGAATCTTATTTTAAATTAGATACCATAGCCTTCTTTATCAGATTATTTGCACATTGGCATAAGAGACATCAGAAAATAATATAGCTTTATCAATAGCTATAAAGTAGTCCAAATGCAATTGGTGAATTAATTAAAAAATTAAAGGGACACATTGGAAATCTTGTTATCAACTTGTATCATAATCATCAATATCTAAATGAAAACAAATGACAATGTCAATGACATTTTTTTAATTATTATTATAAAAGTTAAAAATAATTTTTTTTTTAAATCGATTTTTTTCTTTCAATTTGTTTTTTTTTTGAAAAATGGTCATAACTCCTTTAAAATAAATCGGATCAAACCCATATTCGAACTAGATCTGTATTTTGGGCTGTGAAACTCACATACCAAATTTGGTTCCAATCTGATAAAAAATGTTTGAGTTATGGCAGAATGTGTGAATTCTAAGTCGAAAAAGGGCCATAACTCTGTAACAAAAACTCGGATCAAACCCAAATTCGAACTGTATTTTGGGCTGATATACCCATATACAAAATTTGCTTCTGATTGGATAGAAAATGTTTGAGTTATCGCATTACACGTGAAGTGTCTACGGACGGACAGACGGACGGACAGACGGACAGACGGACGGACGGACGGACGGACGGAGCGACGGACGGACGAAGCGACGGACGGACGACGAGTGGTCAATCCGGACAACGACACTATGTTTACCATACATGGTATGGGTAAACATAAAAAGGGGCCATATCTCCAGTAAAAATGGGCGGACTGAACCCATATTCAAACGTGACCTGTGTTTTGAGCTGGTTAATTCACATACCAAATTTGTTTTCGATCCGATAGCCCAAAATAAAGTTCTCATCAGGAAACTTTCGGAATGAACAAATGGACACCAGGTATTTAACAAATCTCAGTCTCAGTAAAGTCAGGATGTACATTCAATTTTGCATTTGTTATGATTTGTATGAATTCACACTTACCAGTTTAGCCTCATGTGTGACATCCACTTTCAGCAAATACCCAGAATGTACAAACTGGATATCTGTTATATTTTTGTTTGTGATGGCAATATCAACTGACTTCTCTTTCCAACACCAGTTATCCTGTGTTATTATGACTGAAAGTTAAATACATGTGGTCAAAATTAGCTCAATTCTGATATAAAATAAAATTCAATACAATGGCGAGTCTGCTTAATTCTGATATACAAAAAATAAAATAGTGAATTTGCTCAATTCTGAAATACAATACAATACAATGGTGCATTTGGTCCATTCTGGTAAACAATAATGAATTCAGCATAACAATTGGTAGTCAGCCAAGACCCTCCATTTTTCTTTCTCAACTGTTGTCATGAATTTATCATTGTATGTCCACGTATGTGTCCTGCAATTGACAACTGTTTAGTGCTTGGTTCACAGCATCATTCAATTGTTGGCTCCAAGTCTCAATATAGTTTGTCTAACATTTGCAGAATGAGGTCCCCAGATGGTGAATTTATTGATACTACCCCTAGGAAGTATCTATAGTCTCAAATTAACATTGTTTAAGTTATTTTTCCCTTCTAGGAAGTTTCTATATCCCCTAATTTGCAGAAGATAAAATGCATAATCGAGGTGACTAATGGGTGAACATCACCAACTTCAACTTCAATCTGATCCTAGGTCTCCCATATGGCCATAGCAGTTGAGGCCTATATATAGAATGAGGTTCCCAGAGGGTAATTTGGTGGTGATAGCCCACCATGTGGGGTAGCATCACTAAATTCACCCTCTGGGGACCTAATTCTGCAAATGTCAGACACACTATATTCATGCTTGGAACTTGGCTCCATGACTTGGATTCTGAGTTCAGGCTATTTTTTGCAACTGCGCAGAGAAGAGAATTATAATATTTAGGTTAATTTTGATACTATTTCTCAAGCTCAAAAAGCTAAAATGTGAGATTCTTCCAGTGTTTCAATATGATATTTCAGAACACAACAGCACATCTGGTTTGAGGATGTAACACTCAACCATTATTGCAAAAAAATCCAAATCATGGGTTGTAACATTTCAAAATACGTCTGAACTAGGAGTCAATGAATATAAATTTTGTATGAGAATAAAGTTTTGCCTATTTGACTATAAAATTCATGAAAATAATTATGATGAGTATGATTATTTGATAAATGTGATCAGCAGCCTTGTGACACCTTGAAAAAGTATAGTGTGTTGACAAAGCTAATAGAATTGCCTGTCGTAATTAGTTTTATTTTATGTAATGCACTCACCTTTGTATTTCCATGGCAACAGATTTTCAAACTTGAATGTCCCACCTTTTGCATTCTCTTTGACCTATTAGAATAGAAGCATTCTCATCTTTAACCCTTTCATGACGGGAGCTGTGCTGGTGCAGCATTAAAGATCCTTTGCCAGTGCATTCTCTTATATATGACAGCCTCCCATATATAGGAGCATACACTGGATTACAAGGTGAAGGTAAATATTGTTAGGTCAATGTAATCTCTTATATATGGGAAATGCTCCCAATGGGAGACCCACGTATATAATAGAATGCATTGGCACAGGATTTTCGCAAAATTTCAGAAAGCTCCAGGAGTAAGTCAAAATTACAGAAAAATTTCAGTTGGCCTAGCTTTTGAACACATTCAAAACATTTACAATATAAAATTCATGAAATAACTTTGTCTTGGCAAAATAGGGATCATACCTTTTGGGGTTATTACACTGAAAATGGTGACATGGACAGGTGCCCAAAGAGGGTTTCATCAAAAGTTCAAAACTCAATCTCAAAACAATGAAAATTCTGATAGATTTGAAGATGTCATGGCAGTGGAGGATATATTCTAAAGAATTGTTGGGAAATTATAGTATTTTAGTCCATACAATTGTCAATGCATCCCTTAATACTTTTTCTAGAATTCTTGGAAAAATAACAAGCCTCCATCCCTCATGAAATTTCCATCCCTCATGAAATTTACCTGAGAACACAGGTATTTAGTATTAATAGTATAATTGCAAATTTTCTACAAAGCTGGATAACAATGGTCATGTCAGTGCCACATTAAATGGCATATCAGTATGAGTGCTAGATAGTTTCATGATTAGGATAGGATAGGTTACATTATTTCAATATACACATATTAATACATAGTACTTTTTACAAATATTGTATTGTATATTCGAG
Source organism: Siphonodentalium dalli (assembly GCA_032622095.1). Lineage (NCBI taxonomy): Eukaryota > Metazoa > Mollusca > Scaphopoda > Gadilida > Siphonodentaliidae > Siphonodentalium > Siphonodentalium dalli. The sequence continues at coordinate 150,167,831 of CP136062.1, forward strand.
GGAGTGGCATAGTCGGGCAAGACTGTCTTCCTGCCCCCCCCCCCCCCCCCCCCCCCTGCTATGCCCGTAGATATCATATTCCACCAGTTCAAGACCTGGGAGCTTTTTGATGTTCTGACCTGTTCTGACGGGGAAATTTATTACTTTGTACCGACAACTCAGGGAACATATTATCTCTACGCGCATAACTAGAGTAGAGATTTAAGGGTATGATCTATATGAGTGGCATCCAGGTGCTGTCCTGGTACTGATTCTCTAGATATCTTAAATAAAACAGACACATAGCACAGCTAGCAGCTAATCATTTATCCCACCTGGTTGCATTTGGAACAGTAAACTCGTGATAACTATGAATAGATCTGACAGTGTAGAATAGCCCATATATCTGATCAAGTCAGTACAAGCGGAGCAATATGGAAATCAGTCACTCCATTTGCCAGCCTCTATTCCTCATGTTTCACCAATTGTCAACTGAGATAATGCCTTTGTTTGCCCTAAAGCGATGAGTATATGCAAGCCGTTGAACAAAGCATGTCGATATTGAGAGAGGAACTATCTTGTCTGGAGTCAGGTCACAGGAAAATCACAGCAGAAGGCCTCTTTCACTTAAAACTCTTGTCCGAATCGGTCGACAATTATTTTGCGCACCCACCCTCCAACCCAAAATTTCTGCTTCAGTTTTGGGAGGAGTTACCCCTTGTGGTAACGCTATGCTTAAGTGTGTTTCAGGTCTAGATATGGGATTGTAGAACAGGATCCCATGGTTGGCGCTTGGGGGTACCAAAAAAGGGGGCTTCACAATTGACAAGAAAGCTGAAGATCCATAAACATGTTTTCGACTACCTGTTACTCTATAGATTAATAAATAGGTAGTCATTAAAGCAAACCTGTCTTGTTATTAAAAAAAACCCGGTGGGATAAATACATGCTTGATCAGAAGCTCCACTTACTTGTGTGGTATGCTTGTGGACTCCATACTCCAAGGCAACTTCCATATTGCTACATTTCTCTGTAGAAAGAAAAAATAAATAACAAGAGCATTGCTAGGGTGTTACAAAATATGCATGTGGTAATTCCAACAAAGAGTGGAACCCAAATCGAACTTGACATGTATTTTGGACCAGTAAACTCACATACCAAATTCCATTCAATTCAGTTAAGACTTACTAAAGTTATCATACGGAAATGAAAATTTAATACAAATTCCAACAAAAAGGGGCATAACTCTTGTGAAAATTGGCAGGTGGAACCCGAATTCGAACTTGACCTGCAAATTGTGCAAGTAAACCCACATACCAAATTTCATTTCATTCAGCTGAGACTATCTAAAGTTATTATCTGGAAACTGAAAGCAAACGGAGCGACGGACATATGGACAAATGGATGGACTGACCAATAACATGATACATAGTGTTTTTTTTAAACCAGCCACACAAAAATTATAGATATCTTATTGATGACTTAACCCTTTACCCAACAGAATGGCCCTGTGCCAATGCATTCTCTTATATATGCGAGTCGACCATAGGTCGCCTCGCATATATAAGAGAATGCATTGGCTTAACACATTAAAAATTATAAATTTTTTAAAGAATGTAAGAAAAAATGGTAAAAAGTTATTTTTTTAGGCCAATGCATTCTCTTATATATGCGAGGCGACCTATGGTCGACTCGCATATATAAGAGAATGCATTGGCACAGGGCATAACTGTAACTATCACAATGTAGTCAAGGAGCCGGTTCCAATGATATCCATATTTGTATGGTTCTATTGAGACAGACCGAAGATATTTTAGGCTGTTGAAGCTTTATTTGGCCGGTTTTGGCCGGTTTGTTGGGTAAAGGGTTAACAAAGAAATATGTTGCCATGATGGTAGAAGCAGGTGTGTGATTATTTTGTGTCGATTTTCCATTCCCATCACCGAGGGTACATATTTTATAAAGACTTTTACATATTTTACTTCACAAAACTTCCACGTAACTTTGACAGAAGATCCAACCTCATTCATCAACCACAATTTATACCGCCGGTATATCATGATGAAAGGGACAAACTTAATTTATAGCTATCATATCTGATAGTGGGATCAAATTTCCAGCGGTTATTTTATTCGTTTGACAGGTTTAGATTTTGAATTTCTGGCTTCAAAAGCCAGTCATTGTTAGCTGCATACAGTAAACTGATTGATTCCATTGCTAGACCATTTAGTGTAGGTGTAGATGTACTCAATCTTGATCATTATGCAAGAACGATGAGCGATCAGTTTACTATGTTCTTCACATACCCTGTTGGTTTATATTAAAATATTGATATAATATCATAATCGATTTTGCACAAGTCCATATGTTTAACATTCTTGAACATATATTCCAGTTTTATATAGTGAATGGTATGTTCTCACCGAAACCCTATGCGTGATAACGCAGAAAAAGTCAAATTTCAACATTTCCACCACATTTGCCGCCATCTTGATTAAACTGAGATAGCAATAATTCCTTGCGAATTATCTAAATCAGAGGACATACATTCATATATCTAATACCGAGATATGGTTCTCCTGTGGACATGTTGTTATTTGATGTCTAAAAGTATAATGTTTGGCAAATTATCACAATGCCTATTGAGAAAAAAAATTGATATGACTCACATTTTGAGTCATTGCAGAAAGACAGTTATTAGGATTGTATCATAACATGACGATAATTTATTTGGATGAATCAAATTAGTCTATTATACTCACCTTCTGCATGACAGAAAAGTATTTGGGTGCAATAGGGTAAAAATGGAGAATTATTGCATTTTGGCTGCCATCTTAGATGAAGTTTACAGTTTCTTGATCCAGTTTGATGTACATAGCATATGTAATGATCCTACTAACTTGCATCCTCAATTAATGTAAATTTTCTTCAAAGAAAGTGGTGTATGAATTTTCATCTGAGTATACTTTTTTATTTCTAACTATTTCCTCATCTTGATGGAAGAAAAATATATTCTCTAATAATCACCAGCTCGATAAAATAGGAAATAATCTAGGCGACATGTATGGAAAATCATTAAATTCCCCCACTTCTGGTCACCATTTTGGTGGCCATCTTTTTTAATCAATAGGAAAACTTGTTATATAAAAATATAACATGGTGCTATACCATACACTGTGCACAAGGATTGTCATGTATTTGATATGGAAATCATATTTTATCATGAAATCCAGCAAATGAGAACATAAGAAAATGAGCATGGTGGCCATCATTGTTTTTTAGTGGAAAGTGAAGTCACATTACACCCACACGCACAGTTACACCACCTCCGCCATAGGTGTAGTGAGCATAGACCAGCATGTCTATGCCTGATCATTCCATCCATTGCCCATTACAATTATATTTCCCATAAATGGAATATTCTAAATGCTCAAAGACAAATGTTAGTCAGTCACAAACACATACCCATACAAGTTACTGTTAGTCGGTCACAAACACATACCCATACAAGTCACTGTTAGTCACAAACACATACCCATACAAGTCACTGTTAGTCACAAACACATACCCATACAAGTTACTGTTAGTCAGTCACAAACACACACCCATACAAGTTACTGTTAGTCAGTCACAAACACATACCCATACAAGTCACTGTTAGTCAGTCACAAACACATACCCATACAAGTTACTGTTAGTCGGTCACAAACACATACCCATACAAGTTACTGTTAGTCGGTCACAAACACATACCCATACAAGTCACTGTTAGTCACAAACACATACCCATACAAGTCACTGTTAGTCACAAACACATACCCATACAAGTTACTGTTAGTCAGTCACAAACACATACCCATACAAGTTACTGTTAGTCGGTCACAAACACATACCCATACAAGTCACTGTTAGTCACAAACACATACCCATACAAGTCACTGTTAGTCACAAACACATACCCATACAAGTTACTGTTAGTCAGTCACAAACACATACCCAGACAAGTCACTGTTAGTCACAAACACATACCCATACAAGTTACTGTTAGTCAGTCACAAACACATACCCATACAAGTTACTGTTAGTCAGTCACAAACACATACCCATACAAGTTACTGTTAGTCAGTCACAAACACATACCCAGACAAGTCACTGTTAGTCACAAACACATACCCATACAAGTTACTGTTAGTCAGTCACAAACACATACCCATACAAGTTACTGTTAGTCAGTCACAAACACATACCCATACAAGTTACTGTTAGTCAGTCACAAACACATACCCAGACAAGTCACTGTTAGTCACAAACACATACCCATACAAGTTACTGTTAGTCAGTCACAAACACATACCCATACAAGTTACTGTTAGTCAGTCACAAACACATACCCATACAAGTTACTGTTAGTCAGTCACAAACACATACCCATACAAGTCACTGTTAGTCACAAACACATACCCATACAAGTCACTGTTAGTCAGTCACAAACACATACCCAGACAAGTCACTGTTAGTCACAAACACATACCCATACAAGTTACTGTTAGTCACAAACACATACCCATACAAGTCACTGTTAGTCACAAACACATACCCATACAAGTTACTGTTAGTCAGTCACAAACACATACCCAGACAAGTCACTGTTAGTCACAAACACATACCCATACAAGTTACTGTTAGTCACAAACACATACCCATACAAGTCACTGTTAGTCACAAACACATACCCATACAAGTCACTGTTAGTCACAAACACATACCCATACAAGTCACTGTTAGTCACAAACACATACCCATACAAGTTACTGTTAGTCAGTCACAAACACATACCCAGACAAGTCACTGTTAGTCACAAACACATACCCATACAAGTTACTGTTAGTCACAAACACATACCCATACAAGTCACTGTTAGTCACAAACACATACCCATACAAGTCACTGTTAGTCACAAACACATACCCATACAAGTCACTGTTAGTCACAAACACATACCCATACAAGTTACTGTTAGTCACAAAAACATACCCATACAAGTTACTGTTAGTCAGTCACAAACACATACCCAGACAAGTCACTGTTAGTCACAAACACATACCCATACAAGTTACTGTTAGTCAGTCACAAACACATACCCATACAAGTTACTGTTAGTCAGTCACAAACACATACCCATACAAGTTACTGTTAGTCAGTCACAAACACATACCCATACAAGTTACTGTTAGTCAGTCACAAACACATACCCATACAAGTTACTGTTAGTCAGTCACAAACACATACCCATACAAGTTACTGTTAGTCAGTCACAAACACATACCCATACAAGTTACTGTTAGTCAGTCACAAACACATACCCATACAAGTTACTGGTCATCAGTCATAAACACATACCCATACAAGTTACTGTTAGTCAGTCATAAACACATACCCATACAAGTTACTATTAGTCAGTCACAAACACATACCCATACAAGTCACTGTTAGTCAGTCATAAACACATACCCATACAAGTTACTGTTCCAGAAACGGTTGCTGTGAACTGCTTGAAATCCACATCTCGCAATGGTTTGTTTGAAACTGTGATGGATAGCTCATCAGGAACAAAGTACAATCCGCCCTGTATCTCCTGTTCACTTGTGTGTACCTGAAGGAAGTTAAAAAATAAAGGTAGGCAATACCAATTTAATTCGTTTAAGCCGAAAACTGTTTACTAAAAATGCAACAACAACAAAAATAACAAACATATTTTTTTTGCCCATAGTATTCAGTTTGTTTAAGACTTCTCATTTTAAGACTAAATCGTTGTATCAGTTATAATATCATATGAAAATTAGAATAATTGAGATTTTATTAAATGTGATGGTATTATTTATTTTTATTCGCCATAACTGATTTGAACTGAATAATTGAGATTTCCAGTGATCATGTGCAATAATTGCCAAACGGTATATCACAATCTGCCTGTTTTATATTTTTAAATTCCCCTCCTCCATCAAGATATTTCCCCCCCCCCAATAAAATTGCTGTGGCATTATCATCCAAACAACAATGAATTTTCCAAGTCAAAATGGGGCAACAACCAACAAGGGTCGTAACTCTGGTAAGAATGATTCAATGAAATCCATAGTATGTGGATATCTTTTTCCCCCCAAAGCTGGGCATGCATTATATCAAAGCACAACCAAATCTGATAATCCACACCTGAGTTACATGATAATAATTTTGCATGGATGGAAGAACAGACAGAGCCCTCGACTATATGCCCCGAACAAAGGGTTTCCGCTGGGGTAAAAATATTGGGTCCGTTGGATATCACTGGCCAACAATGGATCGGCTTGTCATAGGTGAATTTTTTTTAATTCTGGAAACCCTCATTTCCTTGCACTTTGGAAGATCTAGATACGTTTTCTAAGTATTAAATTCATTAGAATTTGAGACCAGGAACGAAAAAATAGATAAAGTAATCATGTACCGATATTTATTATTTGAAAATGTATAAATAGCAGCAAAATTCTGGTCGCAAATAACAGGTCATCCTCTGTCACATACTGATACAGAAATAGCCCAAGCAGCAAATGTAGTCATCGCTCATATAAGGTATAGGATGCGGGAATGAATGTCCAGTAATTTTTTCACAGAATGTATGGTCGGAAATAAATTATTTTATTGATAATGAAAGTCAAACCTATATTCGTCTATATATCCCCTGAATAGATTGGAAATTTCCCATTTCAATATATCGGTTCCTCATTTTCGTTTAATAGTACATGATGAATAGACTGGAGTCAGGACAAGGCAGGCTGCTAAAATCAACCTTATCGAGTCGTTGCTTGTAATCAAAACCAAATGAGTGTTCCTTTACGTATATTCAGCGCACAAATATACATTATTCAAATTGGCCACAACAGGCGCAAGCTTAACTACAGGTGCAAGAATCACAGGTAATAAACACCAACAGAGGGTCTAAGACACATTATATTGTGCGCCCAATCAGGATAGACAATAGATCACACCGACATCGACAAAATCTCGGCCGCGATGAGAACAAGACTTACAAAATGTTAACAATGGCAAACTTATGAAATAAATGTTTGTCTTTACATGTACATGTATTTGCCAAAACCGTTAGATGAGATGAGGGTTGTGGGGTATAGCGGGTGTCAAGGATCAAATCGGCAGACTCATATACAAAGCAGGAGATTAAATGGGTCTGTTGGCATGCTAATTTACCAGTACAAGGAAATATTGATTCAAATCATCAAAAGTGGGTCCATTTATAGCGGAAACCCTGCCGAACATCCTCCATGGGTCCATGCATCATAATTTTATCAGGGAAGTTAAGCATTCTGAAATTAGCTATCAGCTGTGTATTTTAGTATCATAATCCTTCTAATCCTATTCTTCCCAAGCCCTGAACCCAAAAAGAAATTTTATTCTTATTTTCATCGGTGTTGGTGATAAGCTAATATATCTGGAGTACCTCAAAGTCCCTTGTAAGTATAACTTGGCCAAATTTTTTTTAATAAATCAAGAATAGCACCAGAGATGCGGGGTCAAGTTGTGGTAGCAATGCCAAACAAGGAGCTTTGATTGACAATACATTAATTTTAACAGGCTATCATACACAATATACTTCCCCTTGTTGAGGAAGTCTGACATACCAAATATTTCCCCCGCGAACCGACCTTGCCAAGTTATTGTTCTACCATGATAAAAATACACAAAAATGAACTAATTAAGGGCCATGACTGCGCCTAAATATGCAGATCTGGCCGGTTTTCGAACTCAATCAAGACATGTTGAGTAAGTCTCATAAATTAGTTGATATTTGTTCAAGTTATCGAGATATCATAAATTTTTTTTATGAAAATGAAATAATTAAGGGCCATAACTCTGCCCAAAGTAGGCAGACCTGATCAGTTTTGCAACTCTATCAAGACTTTGTTGAGCAAGTCTCATATATCGAATATCAACAAAATCAGTTGATATATTTGTTAAAGTTTCTGCATTATCGCCATCTGAGATGCCCGCGAACCGGACTTGCCAACTATTGGTTTTTGAAAAAACTTGATAAAAAATGGACAAAATACACCAATTAATAAATACCAAAATTATCTGAAAGAGCATAAACCACAATAAACATAAGTAATTTTGATATAATGGCGATTATTTTCTAATAACCGTCAATATATTCATGTATCCATGGGCTCAGTATAAATAATTGTTCACAATAACAAATATGTAGTAGACAATGCCATACTAGTGACATCGCAATGAAGTAATTAGATTGTAAATTTTGCCAATGCCCCTTGTTTCGTCAGAATAGCTCAACACATTTGCAGCAGAATAAGACAAAAGATTTTTTTATATAGAATGTGGCCAATATCCATTTTGATAATCATACCTCAATGGTCAATTGCCTAACTTTGCTTTTCATACAGAGCTATCTGTTTTATTTATGTTTGTACCTTGATTGTATATTTTCCTGGTTGTTTCTGCATGCAGAACGATCCCTCGTTATCTGTTTTTATTGATACTGGCTCAGAACTCTTACTTTCCGGAATGACAATGATTCTCCTGACGGCAAGAATCTGTCTCAACCCTCTCGGAATCTCGTCAATGATCACTTTCCCACAAATCTTGAAACTGAAAACAAACAGTATTCAACCTATGTCATTCTGTTCCTCTTTATGTCATAAATTGCACATCTAATTTGATCAGTTTCATGAAATAGTATAACTGTGTCAATCTATATTAAGAACTTCAAATTGACATGTCTGCATGAAGTAAGCCCAATCAAATACTGCTAAACCTGACTATGTTGCTTGTACCATCTTGCCAAAGACAACGATTGTGTTCAGGCCTCACAATTTGGTGCTGGACATTTACAGAATGAGGTCCCAGAAGGTGAATTTAGCGACTCTAACCTGCACAGCGGTCTAGCATCAATAATTGCAGCCTCATTCTACTTTGGTCTCATCTTCTCTGGAAGCTATTTTTTTTTAGTTTCTATAGAAAGTTTCTTTTTCATTTTTTTAGTTTAGTTTCTCAAAATCCCTAATTTGGCACATCACCATCTGGGAACCTAAACCTGTGTCTAGTTCTCCTATAGCAGAATGAGGTCCCCAGAGGGTGAATTTAGTGATACTAGCCTGTTGTGCGGGGTAGCATCATTAAATTCACACTCTGGGGACTTAATTCTGCAAAATGTCCAGCACCATATTTTGAGTCCTGATTGTGTTAGCTACAGTAATGCTCTAATTAATCGACTCACCGAGAGCTTTCCGATGAATGGCAACAAGCCATATTTCCGACTAAATCCTGAAAAGTTATCCATAATTCTGCTGTGGTTAAGGAGTCGATTAATTAGAGCATTACTGTACTACAAGGCATGAAACATTTTGATCTTCATTGGATTATTGTAATTGAGCTGTATGTAGCTGTACAGTAACCGATGGACAACTCCAAATGCATATGGTTTTACACATTTGATTGTAACTCAAGTTGAATATTTGTCTCTGAAACAAGCAGTTTATTTGGCTGAGAGCTGCTAACTTTAGTTTTCGATTCACAAGCATTGGTCGCTCATTGGAGGACAAATTTTGAATCGAGAACAGTGTCATTGGCATTAAGTAAAATATATCACTGCGCTGCCTTGAGTCACATTATCGAGTCAACCAGAACATTGCTTTCTACAGTTATGATTAACCCTTTACCCAACAAACCGGCCAAAACCGGCCAAATAAAGCTTCAACAGCCTAAAATATCTTCGGTCTGTCTCAATAGAACCATACAAATATGGATATCATTGGAACCGGCTCCTTGACCACATTGTGATGGTTACATGCAGTTATGCCCTGTGCCAATGCATTCTCTTATATATGCGAGGCGACCTATGGTCGACTCGCATGCATTTAGAGAATGCATTGGCCTAAAAAAACTTAACACTTTTTACCATTTTTTCTTACATTCTTTAACAATTTAATAATTTCTAATGTGTTAAGCCAATGCATTCTCTTATATATGCGAGGCGACCTATGGTCGACTCGCATATATAAGAGAATGCATTGGCACAGGGCCCTTCTGTTGGGTAAAGGGTTAACAGGAAGTTGTTCTAGTGCTGTTCTATCCCAAGATTTGTTCACCGTAAAAGGATATCTCATTTCAATGCATGTATTGTTGATAAAAAGTAATTTTAAAGCAGTTTCTTTTAAATTTGGCTGGATTGAATTACAATGGAGATAAATGGCTCAAGCTTGAATCCCCGAATATCCAAATCAACAGACTATATTTATTCAATCGATCGAGCTTGTGTAACCATTATTTAGATTTACTGACCTATCAGCAGTGATGTCTGGTAGTTGAGGGGTGTTCGGTGTAATCTTCACAGAAGTCTCATTGAAGTAAATGCCATCGCCTTCCACTGTAATCGTGTATGTCCCAGCCTTCATATTCTCAAGATGATAGCTACCAGCAGCTGTTGTCATTGAACTTTCCTTCCCATTTATTGATACCTTTGCATTTGCAACACCAGATCCCTGAAATTAAATGGTTTATAAATACCAGTGTGCTGGGTGACTAGAAAGAAAGATAATTCTTATCATAAGAAATGAGGTTTTGAGCCATAATAGGCCACCTGAAATTAATTAATTGTTTCTCAAGCACACAGTGCATTGAATTTTTGAGGCCGCATTGGTCTTTTTTAATTGGATGCAACTTGTTCAAAAACAAAATTGTGTTGATCGTTTTTTAGCTTAAATGGAATTTGTATTCAAATATTGTTGTTGGTTTTTATAGTCTCTGCTTTGTAGAATAAGGTAACCAGATTTTCATTATTTGAAAGTCTGTTTAGTACAAAGATTTGGATGACAGATTTGCCGGAATGCGAAAATAGAACTATCGTCATAGAGTAATTCTTGTACAGTTTTAAAGCAAATATATAAAATAAATGTTATTTCATAAGCATATACCCAGAAACTCATTTAACCGTTTCATGACGGGAGCTGCACTGGTGCAGCATGTGCCAGTGCATTATCTTATATATGTGAGTCTCCCATAGGGAGCCTCGCATATATAATAGAATGCACTGACTTACAAGGTCAAGGTAAACATTGTTAGACCAATGCATTCTCTTATTTATGTGAAGCGTCCTATGGGCGACTTGCATTATGAGAATGCATTGGCACAGGGTTTTCGCAAAATTTCAGGAATCTTCAGTCATGAAAGGGTTGTTATTCTATAGTCACTAGTCAGTGAGTGACTACAGTTCAAGCCCCATATCAACATAACAATATGATTACGTCTTGTACATGAAAATTTGTAATTTAATTTATGATTCGAGCCAAAAATTAAATTTATATCAAATTTGATTTTAAGATAACCTGTTAACCTGAACGTTTACAGAAGAAATCTTCGACTCAGATTACTTATTTTTCTATATATTATCGATACTATATTGTTGCTATTATGGTAATTTATTGAAATTCGCGTACAGTCTCCCTTTAAGAAAATAAATTTAAACTCATTTGAATAGTAAATGATCTAAAAAAAATTAAATATATCTTCCACACAACAATATTTAGCTAACATGACTATCAGCCGTATTAATCATTTATAAATCCACAACATATGTGACAAAATCAATTAGCTTCGTCTGCGTAGTCTTCAAAGATGGTCCTATTCCAGTCCGTATATTTCCTAACTCCTTATTTTTAATCAACCACTTCCTGTATAGAATTTGTATAAATTTTCATTAAATCATGTTCTAGATCTCATGTTTGATTAGGGTTCTAACTTTTTTTCAATAATTATATCATTCTTATCTAGCTAGACACGCTGCTATTCTGTTTCTATGATAGTAACGAAGACCCCAGGCAAAACATGCTTCATTTCGGTTTTAAAAACCATGTGTGCGAGATACTTGATTGTATAGCATTCAATGATCGCATGGACTTGATTAGTCCAAGTCTTCTTGTACTAAAACCAGCTAAGATATTGGGATGGCGATGCTGGCGTTTAGTCCAAGCCCGCCCTATATGCTCGCTTATGACACGGCTTAAGCGTTAGTGACCCGCTCAAATAAAACCACAATTATATGAAATAAAATATCACAATTGCGACAATAAACGGATATTTTCCGCAGAAGACATGCTATTTTATCAGAAACCCACATCAGTTGTGAATTTAAAACGGTAATTTAATGCGAAAAGAGACATTTACCTCAATGTTTACAATTTTTTTAAAGTATGCGAACTCGGTTGACCTCGCGAACTGTGTTCGGCATTTTCCGTTGAAAATATTCCGTAGATTTTGGACAACAACGCAAATTACGATGAATTCTCCATTGTAATCGTAATTATGTGTGTCAATAAATAAAATAATAAATAGATTAATTAAACATTGGAGATATAAATGTAATACACTAAATAAATGAACCTTAAGTTTGAAAAGTCCCACTAAAACGGAAGAACTATATTTCGAAACTGTGTGATTCGGTTCTCCGATTATTTTATCAACACAGATGTCAAAATGCACACCACGCGCATGGCAAGTCAGACACAAGAGATCTAATTTGCTCCAATTTTGACAAGTTGCTTGCGATAATTGTCAACAAAACTACCGTTCTGATCCTCCATTATGTCATTAAGTTTTTAGTGCGGGAATTGTTCTGAAAGCACATAGAAAACTGGACTTTCGGGCGATCGGTTTTCGCCATTTTTGTTCGGAAAACCCGCGCTATATATAGAAACGGAAAGTAGAATTCCCAGAACAAACAGCGGATTATGCCGAACTTATTCGGACCACTTCGGCTTTCGGTTAAAACGTAAACAAACAGAGAAACAAATCGATGTTTGTGGCAATCAACCGGAATATTCTATGTGTAATTTAACATTAAAGTTAGATTATTATACACCATTATGACCATTAGATGTAAGCCTTTCCGATGTATATAGCATCATGTATTGATTTGCTAGGTAAATCGAGTAAAATACACCACAAATTCCCGCCACAGATCGTGGGCGTAACTCATGTGGTAGGATTGGTATGCAAGCGGGCTTGGACTAAACGCCAGCATCGCCATCCCAATATCTTAGCTGGTTTTAGTACAAGAAGACTTGGACTAGGACTTGATATATCAAATTGTTTTATGAAACCAACCATAAGGCCAAAAAACAAAAGGGTTTTGATTCTCGGGCAATTTTTTTTGAGAATCGATGAGGGAGCGAGGGTTTTATTTTTATTTTTTATTTTCGTTATGGGGATAATGCCCATAGTTTAAAGCATATGGGTTATACTTTGCCAGGTTAAGAAAATGTAAGGAGAACATTGTTTTGATATAATTTTATAAACTAATGTATTCCACTATAAAGAATGACCATAATAAGATCGTTCTCAACGTTGTAGATGGACCAGTCTACTAACGTTTTATCACCTGTTGTCACATTTAATGGGAAGATAATATTTGCGTTTCTAATATTGTTTCGTAACATGTTTAATAACAACAAACAGAGCTACTAAATATCCGGTTCAATTACTCAAATAAAAATACGGAAATTGAATACAATCGAAACGAAAAGATATATATATAGTGATCTTCATAGAAAGTCTAGAATGACTTATTCTGCCGTATCTGAATAAGTATTATGTACCTCAATACATGCCAGCCATAACAACTTCAAATATTAAACCATCGACGTATATTGTGTAGATCGATGGTTAAACCAGCATACACATCGCCAATAAACACCATATTTCTTTCAGGTTTGCGTTCCCGAAATGGTAAATCACAGAATTGTTTCCCGTTTACCTTTTTTGGGTTTACCTTGTGGTGACAATATACCTGGTAGTTATCGTTGCCTAGTGTCTGTTTTTGAATACCAACACATACACCATTGTATGTCTATCATATTCGGTGTTTGAAACATAACTAATTTCTGTTTTCTAGTTTCCTATTTTCGTGTTATCATTTGACAGCGTGGTCAAATTTGAAAATCGTAATAAAATGACTCAACGCGGGCCTTTTTTCGAGACGCGGCTATGCCCGAGAATCAAAACCCTTTTTTTTTTTTGGCCTAAGACATATTTTTTTATGGAAAGTGTCAATGACACTGTAACTCAACTTGTGGAGGGGATAATATCATACAGTACAGTCAATGGAGAGATAAGGAATGTGGAAAGTTTAAATAATACTAGAGGTCACCCCAAAGATCCATATGAAGTTAGTGACGATTGGATCCAGATGTGGCCTGTAGGATGTCCCAAAGTATTTGTCATGAAAACTATCAATCCAAGATGGCAACCAGGGGCCATGTTTTTTTCGAAGATCCCATCTAGAGGTGATCCTCAAGATGCCTGTAAATTTTCAAGTAATTCTCCAATAAATGTGGGCTGCATGATGTGCTGATGAATTGAAATGTGAAATCGAAGATGGCTGCTGGTGGCCATGTTTTTAAACAATTTTCAGAAAAAATGTATGGCTAGAGGTCACCACGAAGGTCCATATGAAGTTTGGTGACAATTGGATAATCATGAAGGATGTTGCCTGTAGGTTGTGCGAAAGGAAATTGTTAATGCATGCACGAATGGACGACAGACACCAACCCAAGTCAATAGCTCAAACTTGACTGGTCAAGTTGAGCTAAAATAGGCAGACCTCACCCATATTCGAACTTGACCTGTGCCCCTAACCAATAAGGTCACATACCTAATATTGTTTAATTGCATTCATTATTTTTGAAGATATCATCTGGAAACCATCTGGGATAGACGGACACCGGGGATTTTTATAGTCCACCAAATATGGGTGACAAATATTCCTGAAATCTGATGGACGTGAAATTATGTTTTTCTTATTGATAATTGGTATGAATATTAGAAGGCACCCATGACACTCAAAGTGGGTAATTGTGCAACAAAATAGATAAAATTGTTCATATATTAATTATTATTAGTTCTCCAATGCGTGTTGAAACCATTGTTATGTAAACAACACTGTTACAGTGGCATTAATGATCATAGCCCAATAAGTTAAATCGAAACTTGACGGTAAACATTGGAAAAAGTTGAAGCATTGAAAAATATTCTGAAAATCATATCTACTCTGAAATATTTTGACTTACCACATGATTGTAGATGTCTGTTGACAGTAACAATTTTGTATACATAAGAATGGTTAAATTAAAATTTTGTATACAAGAATTGTTTTATATTTTTTGCACATTAATCCACTGCGAGTGCCTTGGCTCCCTTTAAGTGATATGAATAAGACGACTCACCCCTTTACTATCGAGTACTCTCCCTGTCACAGAAAATCCTGCCACTTGAAATGTTTCCTGAAATTGCATTTATATAGCTAATATGATAATATGAGAAACATATAGAACCACAACATCATTTGGGTTTAAAAGAAATGAATATTTTAAATTATCGGGTAAATAAGCATAAAAATTCAACAACTTGAATGCACACATTGTCATATGTTGTCTGTTCAGCCATCCACTGCACATGTAGATCTTAGGTTGTGCAATGCTGGTGTGTATATAGTGGTGTATAAAGTTTCAATATATAAAATGAAAAACACAGAAGACTGAGATGAAAAGATTGAAACATTTTTATTGGCCACTAGCTGAAGCAGGCTCCCTTCAAGAGCTTTATTCAGTGCTGTGGCCCCTTTGTGCATTAGGATTTCGCACACATGACAGACACATCCTACTTGTTTATATATATATAAATAATATTTAATTATACTTCAATATATCCTCTGGCAAATATGTTCATATTGGACCTAAATATTGACATTGGTTTATACTTTTGCCCTTCTTTTGAAAACAGTCATGGTGGCAAACATCCATACCAAATATCATTCAGATCCGATTACCCATGGCTGACATATATGGATGGCCGGACAGACAGATGGACAGACAGACAAAGTCAATTCAGTTAACCCCTAATATTTTTTTTAAAGTGGGGGTCTAAAAATTTCACCAGAAAGGGCACTGTTTGCCTACTTGATAAAATGGGCTCAGTTTATTAGTCACTGCACCTTGAGATGGAGTGACTCATGTTGTACAGTGAAGCTTTGTCTTGAAGGAACGACATCAAATGTAATCTGCTCTCCCTTATAGAATGGTATCTACAAAAGAAACAAAATCAAAGATATATAATGAATATAAGGCCAGATAAGCAAAATGATTCGTTTATCAGGGAGTATTATTTTCATAGTGATGAGGGTGGCAGATATTTTTGCTTATTATTTATATCAAATCATTTATATGAAGAGGCAGATATTTATATAACATTTCTGTTTGAGCCCCATATTCAGCAATGAGACATTGTACAACATACAAAATAAGGTCTGACATCCATCACATTTACCCCTATAAAAATCATTTCAAAACCACAGGTTTCTCATGAAGTTGTGTGGATAGATACAGTATGTTACTCATGAAGACATGAAATACTTCAGTTGTAAATTTTAATCTAATCTCGGCCTCTAAATGAGGATTAGTTATAAAAATTTATTCAACAAGGTTGATCTTTATATGCAATATACATGAAGTGTAATATGAAAACAGTTATTTATTAAATGGCGCTTTATAGAAACGAGGATTTGGTGAATCTTGTGTGGTCGACTTTTGCCATGAAGGATTCTGTCAGATGAATTGGGATGGGTTATATTTATTTATTTATGGCAGATGCTGCAGGTGATAAATATGTAAGAGGTGCAGCTTTTTCTGAGAAATTATCTATTTTGTTAACAAGCCTAATGATACCAATTATCAAAAAAACAAACTGACGAGTTAACTGCTGATCAACAATCACCAAGTGAAAGGGTTTCAATAAAATATGAAATTAAGACTAGAATTTTGTGGTCACTCACTCAGGTGCTTCCAATTTTATCAGCCAATCCACAATAGATGTACATTCTGACAGATGATCATTGACTAGGCTTGTAGTATTTTGTGTTAAAATGTTTGGTGTAATAGAATTTTTGCAAAAAAAAACTGTGCTGTGCTGAGTTTCAAAAGCATTGAAATAAAAATGTAGGAATAAAAGCTTGGACAAAATTATACAAATTTCTAAGTCGAAACACAGGGTATACAAATTTCTAAGTCGATTAAGGGGGATAACGCCACCAAAAAAAACTCGGACGGATGTCATAATCGCAGGTGCACAGGTTCCCATGGTACTAAATATATTATAAGTACCAAGATTTTTTTTAAATTGACCTTAAAATGTAGGAATAAAAGCTCGGACATAAATGGACAGACAAGCTGATTCCAGTATACCCCCTCACAACTCATTACGGGTGGTATAATAAGAAAAAGAAAACTGACAGTTCATTGCCCGATGAGCTTGTGACTCCCAATCATAACGCTTTGTTCCCATATTGTCAGCATTACACTTTGCTTATACACAACAACAACAAAATATTTCAGACACTGCATGATGCTGATTGTACTAAATGTGACATGCCAATATGCTCAATAATCCCAAAATTATCACTGAAAAGTGAACATAGCTAACTTAGTCACCATCATATTAATCACAATTATACTATCAACACAATGTTATAGCTGTTGAGCAATCTTTGAAATTTCAAAATATTTTTTTTATAGAGAACTCTGTGATTTATGAGTGGTATTTAAATGGTAAGTTTATAGTATTTGCTACATAAGAAAATATAAAGAATCCCAGCTCAAACTCAAGAATTAATCTGATACTAGTCATTAGATTCAGACATAAAGAAAACATTCATTCACTTTTGTGGGATGGTATAGTTTAACCATTATCATAAAAAGTAAGATAATATAAAAAGGAAGCAGGTCAATCATTAATATTAATATCAATCACATTCAAACAATAAAGTAGTTCCCCCAATCACATTCAAACAAGAAAGTAGTTCCCCCAATCACATTCAAACAATAAATTAGTTCCCCCAATCACATTCAAACAATAAAGTAGTTCCCCCAATCACATTCAAACAATAAAGTAGTTCCCCCAATCACATTCAAACAATAAAGTAGTTCCCCCAATCACATTCAAACAATAAAGTAGTTCCCCCAATCACATTCAAACAATAAATTAGTTCCCCCAATCACATTCAAACAATAAATTCGTTCCCCCAATCACATTCAAACAATAAATTAGTTCCCCCAATCACATTCAAACAATAAATTAGTTCCCCCAATCACATTCAAACAATAAATTAGTTCCCCCAATCACATTCAAACAAGAAAGTAGTTCCCCCCAATCACATTCAAACAATAAATTAGTTCCCCCAATCACATTCAAACAAGAAAGTAGTTCCCCCAATCACATTCAAACAATAAATTAGTTCCCCCAATCACATTCAAACAAGAAAGTAGTTCCCCCAATCACATTCAAACAATAAAGTAGTTCCCCCAATCACATTCAAACAATAAAGTAGTTCCCCCAATCACATTCAAACAATAAAGTAGTTTCCCCAATCACATTCAAACAATAAATTAGTTCCCCCAATCACATTCAAACAAGAAAGTAGTTCCCCCAATCACATTCAAACAATAAATTAGTTCCCCCAATCACATTCAAACAAGAAAGTAGTTCCCCCAATCACATTCAAACAATAAAGTAGTTTCCCCAATCACATTCAAACAATAAAGTAGTTCCCCCAATCACATTCAAACAATAAAGTAGTTCCCCCAATCACATTCAAACAATAAAGTAGTTCCCCCAATCACATTCAAACAAGAAAGTAGTTCCCCCAATCACATTCAAACAAGAAAGTAGTTCCCCCAATCACATTCAAACAATAAAGTAGTTCCCCCAATCACATTCAAACAATAAAGTAGTTCCCCCAATCACATTCAAACAAGAAAGTAGTTCCCCCAACAGATACCATCCATATTTATTAACAAAATGACAACATGTTTAGACGTTACAACACTTGATATTGCGATAAGGCCAAACAAAATTGATGTTTTGTTTCTCAGGTGCGCATCCACCTAAACCCCCACGCATGCAAAGTTTTTATCGGTACGAAATATCGTGTTTTGTTAAAATACATTCCAGTGCGTTTTGCGTTCGTAATTTCGTACGCAGGTGAGCATTTAGCAACGTCCAATTTATACCTCGAATTACGGAAATATGCCGAAGCTTCTATCACTCCAGATCGACAAGATACTTCTTGTTTGGATCGTTATCGGAAGTTATGAGGAACAGAGTACATTAATCGAGTTATATCGAGATGTCTGTTTAAATAAATTCGAGAACTTTTATCTTGATGCTTCATTAGCAACATCGCAAGAACTCGAACTTGAGTGTTTTGTGGGGACTGATCGCACCATCATCATTCCAGCAGGTAACATCGACCGTGAAAGTTATTAATTTGCTTTCTGATTTCGAGAAGTATATTAAGTTCGTCATAAAAGTAAAACAAATTGAGACTGTTGACAAAAAATGCTACTAGTACCACTGGAAAGTCTGGAACAAATGCTCTCCAACTTCTGATGGAAAAGTCAAAACAGTTACAGCAACAAGAGTTCTTCCTGCGAAGTTTGATGAAAAGTTTGCCGAAGGAAATTCCAAATATCGTCTATTCAATGATGTTATTGACTTGCTAGCTAAATATAATGTTGGATATGGTTGTAAGTGCTGACTCAGCTGGTAAGCCGTTCATTGATGCTGTTGTCAACTTATTGTGGTACTTAGATCTACATCGGGATAAATTGAAAAGCAGGAGTTGTGATTTCGGAGGTATCTTCAGCAGCTTTGGAGGCTTTAACGACCCAAAATCTCACAGACATGGTGTGCCAACAATTGATCATGAAAAATTCACGTCTGTGCCAACAGGTCACTCACAACTTGAGAGAGTAGTCATACATGTACATGTGTGTTTTAAATATTATGGTTTTGCACAAGGAGAGGGTATCTCATGTGTTA
Organism: Siphonodentalium dalli; assembly: GCA_032622095.1. NCBI lineage: Eukaryota > Metazoa > Mollusca > Scaphopoda > Gadilida > Siphonodentaliidae > Siphonodentalium > Siphonodentalium dalli. The sequence continues at coordinate 150,187,742 of CP136062.1, forward strand.
GGTATGGACATATCATTTTGTTTTCTTTAAATTTTCTATAGTTTTATTTTTACATTTGTTTTGAAATAAATTCTTTGTGGCAAAAAACTTGAAGTTTCTACTAAACACTTAATACCTGATCCATGTAGGGTGATTATAAAAGCATGGCAAAAATGTCAGATATGGCCACATCAGTATATATATGTATCATAATAGGTACTGGGGAAATTATCAATAAAATTGACATGTATTAAACAATTCATATGAATGGACAAATTGTGAAATATGAACATGTGACAAGTTTACAACCAATCCAATAATTTGCAGATACAAAAATACAGAAACTGTTTATCAGCAATAATTGTATTGGTTGTAATCTTGTCACATATTCAGTTTTTGTAATTTTTCCATGCATATGTTTTACCAAGACATGCCAATTTTCCCAGTACATGTTATGATACATTATATTATCAGATACCCCAAAATAACCCATTTTATATGACAAGAAAGCTCATTCCTTCAATCAAAGTAACTAACAACAGAGTGTTCCTCTTTATTGTTGTCTTATCCTGACTGCTTGCACTATCAGCCACGCACGGCAAGAAAAAAAAGGAAAAAAAGAAAAAATTCGCCCTCATGCATGCTTAAAAAAAAATATGCCTGAGAAACGAAAGTTTAACTTTGTTTAATGATGCCTAGAAAAAATATACTCACAATATAGTATTCACCAGGCGGTAACCGTGGGTATGAGAATATACCATCTGCTCCAGAACTAACATAGCATAAGGGAGATAACTTCTCTGTATTCTTGTAACTTTTTACCAGATTTTTTTCACATCCTTCAATTGCCTGTAAGAAATTTTAATTCACAGTAATTCAACAAGTAGTTTTTCTCAGCATTGCATATTCTTATAGTCAATGTAGCAAGGCCAAAAAAAGGGTTTTGGTTCTCAGGCTTGCCGCATTGAATAGGAAGGGCCGCGTTAGGCCTTTTATTGCGATGCCTGATGTTATGGCAAAAAAACTTCCCAAAAAATTATTTTGTAAACATGTCCATAACGGACATATGTTGGATATTAGTGTGCATTGAGCTCTAACATATCTGTGTAATGTGTGAAAAGTGACTTGCGGGCTACAACACTAAGTTGATGACTACAATTAAGAAAATGACCAGCTACTTACAATTAGTCATTGCGAACTAAATTACACCAATTGTAACTTTTCTGAGTAAGCCCATGGAATGCACCAGGAGATGTGATGCACTTCTATTTTTGTTGAATACTGATGAAAATTTATATTTTTATTATCGGTAAATTACATGGTGAACTGTATCACACAAGGCTAGAAATAAGCGTCCGGTTATTGTCACTAACCACCTGATAATGCCCCAAATGACAGATGCATGTTTGTGTGTGCTTGTCAACTGGTGCCGATTTATCTACCATGCTGGATAGTACAGTTGCGAAGTAATCAAGGCACATGTCGTGTTCCTCAAGTTTTCATTTCACTTTCAAAATAGCAAGAAAATTTCTCAATTGAGTTCTTTCTTCAAATAAACAAAGCTGCTCAAAAGGTATGACCTCCGAATAGTATGCACCATGTGGTCATGTAAACAAAAGGTATGACCTCTGAATAGTATGCACCATGTGGTCATGTAAATAAAGGTATGACCTCTGAATAGTATGCACCATGTGGTCATGTAAACAAAAGCATGACCTCCGAATAGTATGCACCATGTGGTCATGTAAACAAAGGTATGACCTCCAAATAGTATGCACAATGTGGTCATGTAAACAAAGGTATGACCTCCGAATAGTATGCACCACGTGGTCATGTAAACTAAGGTATGACCTCCGAATAGTATGCTCCATGTGGTCACGTAAACAAAGCAGGGGCTAATCTAGGCCGTTTTTGGACCCGTAAAACGGGTTTGGGCGCCCAAACGAAATATGCCTCAGAGTTGTAATACAACATTTCACAGTCAATCAGGAATTTTTTTTTTTTTTTTTTTTTGGGGAAGATACCCCGGGATATCTTCCCCCCACCCTGGGTATCTTCCCCCCCACTCGTACATAAAATCGTAAGGTAATATTTTGACATATTTATGCTATTGTGTGAGGGGTTAAGTTAAACTTCAAAATAACAAAAAATTAAACAAATTTGTTTTTATAGTTTTCTCGGCATTTCTTACCATAATAATATAAAATAAGTGAGGAAAAAAAAATATATGAGTGGGGGGAAGATACCCAGGGCGGGGGGGGAAGATACCCTGGGGGGGGGAGATAAACTGTTACACCGGCACTATACTATTAATAGAAAACAGGAGCACAATCAATAATTAAGGATATAAGGCAGATATCTTGTAGTATTAGCATAAGATGTTTTATGCGGAACCTAAGATAAACTTTATGACCAACTTTTATAAACATATTAAAGGGACACATACTAATAACTTTAAGATAAGCCTTACACCAAACTTAAGAAAACTTATTAAAAGGATATATACTAATAACTTTTATGACTACTATATATAATTTTTACCTATGCAAATTAAAAAAACAGTTTTCCTGATAACAAATATGATATGATATGATACTTGACTTCCAGGGTACTCTACAATTTTTATTTATTACTACTTCCTTTTTATTTACGACTGGCTAAAACTGCTCTTACGGCAGACTATCTGTTCATCATTAGCATAATATAGCTTCCGGTGAGCAAGGCTGGGTACCTTTTTTGCGGGCCCAGGACACTGTGGCATCCCCCCATTGCTCACTATGATGTGGGCACCATAAAACAATTTTATTTTCTTTAAATTTATCAACTTTTTGCGTATAAATTCAGCTTTACTAAATACTCATTGACAAGTGTTTCCCTTCATGTTCAGATATCTATTCATCTGTCTGTCGTCTGCTTATATTTCCTGAACATTCCTCCAGATGAAGAATAGACCATTCCAGTGTATATTTTTCTAAATGGGGGAATACATTCAGGTAAAGACAGGGGTAATAAATCACCTGCTGAGTGACTGTCTTGGAATAAAGCAAGAAGTTGACTCCCTTGATTGGCTCTCCGTCCCCGAGAACTTTGCCCTAGAACATAAAAGATACAACGGCTACATACATATTTAACTCTTAACTGGTAGCAACCTGGCCCCTACCACATTTTCAGGTATGGTTTCACATTTTCGCATCTTTCCATAAACAAATTTGAACTGATAAGCATTAATCAATAGTACATGTAATTCTCAATTGCTCATAACAAAATAAATAAACTGTATGCAAATTAGTTTGCTACTCCAACCTGCATAGTTACCCATATTCAGCCATTTAAATGAACCTGTCTCATTTGTCTGCATAATTTGGAAGGATGGATAAGATAAATATACAAAATGCTGATCTCCCAGCTTTATCCACCTCCCACCCCTCTCTACTATACATATGAAGCACATCAGATTTACCACGCCTCTATTTGTCCACTAGATGTGAGAAGAAAGGTTACAAGAACTTGGGCCAGTTGACCTCCAGCAGTTTTTGAGTGACGTCGCTGAATCGTAACAACATTATGGAGCATCATTCGAATGCACCCTAATGGTTTCAGTTGTTAGAAACATCAACATCCACAATGTAATTTCGTGCAATCGGTTGCCACTCCCTTCTAAAAGATCAAATGATGCACCCAAAAAAATATGTCAATTGTAGTTGGTGAAGTCTATAACTTGATTAAGCAATTGGCAGTTTGTTACAATAAAGTATATTCTTCGATGAGCTGGTGCATTTGCCCTACCGATATTAGTATTACTGCTAAACTTCAGACTGTCATTAAAAAGTTTCAAGCGCAAACACCCAAATTCTCACGACTGCTATATTCATACACTTCAGCTTAAATTTGTACGTTTCACAAATCATTAGATTTTATTATCAATTCACCATGCTGCAATATTTGTCTGGCATAATTTAGAAATTATAAAGTGGACTATTTCGCGATGCAGTCACATGAATACAAAACTCATTCATAATTAGTCTCTACTATACAGATAAAGTCGCTGAGTATGTCATCGGCTCCCCACATGGAGCATGTAAATTTTGCGATGATATTTTTTTACAAAAACTGCGATAAAATACATTTAAATTTGTTCAGTCGATAAACAAAAGATCCGCATAATGTAGCTGAATAAATAATTTAGAAGCTCGCCAAATAGATGCCCACATATGAGCAAAAATAAATTCTTTATTCAGCTACATTATGCGGATATTCTCTACCTATATATATCCTGAAAAATTTACCAAATTCACAGCAAATTTTGCAGCTTTTTTCAATCTTTCGCACAGGGTGAGACAAATGCTCTTTATGTTTTAATTGTCAAGAATAGACTAACAATGAATGCTATTTATAGTTTCATGCAAAAAAAAATCGGGACCCAAGTTTTCTAAATTCTACAACCTGAGTGGCATATAAAGTGTGTATACAAAATAAACATCATATTTAATTTATCAACCTATCTTGATCACTGGAATCGAACTGAGATGTATCATGTAATTTTAGGCATGAAACAGCCACAGGGCTTCCAATAAAAAAGTTAATGCACATATGGACTATTATAAGAAAACCACAATTTTGTTTAAAGTTCGGAAATCTTCATCAAGACATAATGAATTCATTCAATTTGAAATAGTTTTGCACACACGGTTCTATAAAGTATTTTGAAGCTAGAATAATCTTACGTGGACATCATAACCTGCTATAACCAAGCTGCTTCCTGCATTCACGTTGTCATCAACCAACTTGATACTGACGCTAGCCTGAAGATAACAAACAATGTGTATTAGATAAATGAAAGTGTCAATGACACAGTAGCTCAACTTGGAGAGAGGGTACTGTCATACATTACTACAGTCTAAAGAGCGATAAGGAATGCAAAAAGTTTAAATATTTAAGTAATACCAATTCAACACGAAGAGCCAATTACGAACAAATTACTGACCTAAAACAAGATAAAAGGTCGCCGACCACGTGTCCCCCGAAAAGGTGCTTTTTAAATTCAATTTCAAATTCAAATTGCTTATTCGGTATAGAATCCAATGATAAGATTATCACCAACACACAGAGGACATTTGCATGTATACTACAATCAAGTACATAAATAAATAAAGTGTAGGTTATAGTATTCATGAGTTGCCAACTCTTGAATTAGATGTTAGGGTGGAGCTTACTAATAATAAATACAGTTATTTGGTTATAATATGTAAAGACGGGTTTCAGTTCACAAGCTCATCCCATTTCTTATATATTTTGTAAACTCTCATCATACAGATTTTCTTTATAGATGTGTCCACTTCATTTAAACCCAATATGAAATTAACTTTTTTGTCGTCACTATAGTTGATAAATTCTTAATACAGGACTGAATTTTCTCAAGCATTACCTTTCTCTCAGGGTTAAGGGGCTTACAGTCTCTAATAAAATGTTTTTGTCCTCCACTCCATTTTTACAAATAGGACAAATTCGTCCTTCTAGATCAAGTTTTGGTCTGCCCTTTTCAATTAATAACTGACTGTTATTAATCCTAATCTTGGTATACATAGCAATTACTTCAATATTTATGTCAGCTAATAGATAATTCTCTTAATATGATGACGTTAGGTCTATTCTGGTCATTAAAGAATTGTATTTGGTCTGCTATTAACATCAAGAACAAATTTCATGATTTCATTTTACTTCTATCTGGGAGAAATGTACTTGTTCTAGTCTCTCCGAACACTATAGTCTGGAGTGGTCAGCTCCCTGCCATATAAGGCTATAAGTTTAACACAACTATGATACAGTTTTAATAATGACATAATATTTCTCTTAGCCCCATAGGATTTACCTCTTATACAAAATGAGGCTTTTGTGGCTTTCTTATCTCGAATCTTTTTAGTAAAGGGTAGCATTTTTTTTAACTCTGTCAAAATTCATCAGACCATGACCAAATTCAAAGTTGGCCTTTGTCTTCTGAAATTTGAACCACATACCAAATATCAAGAGATTCAGTTAAATTTAAAAACAATCAGATAACTAAAAGTAAAGTTATCTAAGTTATCATCTGGAAACCCAAATAATCAGCAAATTTTAAGTCAACAAGGACCATAACTGCGGAAAAAATGGGCAGACCAAACCCAAATTCGAACTTTATGTTGTTAATCCACATACCAAATTTAAAAACAACCAGATTACAAAAACTAAAGTTATCATCCAGAAACCAAAATAATTGGCAAATTCTAGCTCTGGCAAAAATGGGCTAACCGAACCCATATTCAAAGTAGACCTGTATTTTGAACTCATAACCTCACATACCAAATTTGGTTTCGATCCGATAACCCAAAATATAGTTATTATCCGGAAACTTTCCGAACGGACAGATGGACGGACGGACAGTGGACCGAACCCATATTCGAACTTGACCTGTGTTTTGAGCTGATAAACTCACATACCAATTTGGTTTCGATCCAATAGGCCAAAATAAAGTTCTCATCTGGAAACTTTCCGAACAGAAAGACAGATTCTACGTCAAAAATGGGAAACTTTCCGAATGGACATGCAGATTGATCGGTACCAGCTATTTTAATAGTCCCCCAAAAAAATTGTTTCGGGGGACAAAAATATGCAACCGTTATTAATAATTACGACTTACTGTTTGAATACAACAATAAATGTGACATAATGAGATGAATATAATGGGATAAAGTGCATGTTTGCAACTAGAATGAGGTGAATAAATGGGACAATGGTGACAAAAGTGAGCATGTTTACAAAGTGATGTGAAACCGAAAATATGAAACTTTACGCTAAGACATTAATGGTATACTTGCAACACCGCTACAATTAGTCCAAGTCTTCTTGTACTAAAACCAGCTAAGATATTGGGATGGCGATGCTGGTGTTTAGTCCAAGACCGCCCTATATGCTCGCTTATGACACGGCTTAAGCGTTAGTGACCCGCTCAAATAAAACCACAATTATATGAAATAAAATATCACAATTGCGACAATAAACGGATATTTTCCGCAGAAGACATGCTATTTTATCTGAAACCCACATCAGTTGTGAATTTAAAACGGTAATTTAATGCGAAAAGAGACATTTACCTCAATGTTTACAATTTTTTTAAAGTATGCGAACTCGGTTGACCTCGCGAACTGTGTTCGGCATTTTCCGTTGAAAATATTCCGTAGATTTTGGACAACAACGCAAATTACGATGAATTCTCCATTGTAATCGTAATTATGTGTGTCAATAAATAAAATAATAAATAGATTAATTAAACATTGGAGATATAAATGTAATACACTAAATAAATGAACCTTAAGTTTGAAAAGTCCCACTAAAACGGAAGAACTATATTTCGAAACTGTGTGATTCGGTTCTCCGATTATTTTATCAACACAGATGTCAAAATGCACATCACACGCATGGGAAGTCAGACACAAGAGTTCTATTTTGCTCCAATTTTGACAAGTTGCTTGCGAAAATTGTCAACAAAACTACCGTTCTGATCCTCCATTATGTCATTAAGTTTTTAGTGCGGGAATTGTTCTGAAAGCACATAGAAAACTGGTCTTTCGGGCGATCGGTTTTCGCCATTTTTGTTCGGAAAACCCGCGCTATATATAGAAACGGAAAGTAGAATTCCCAGAACAAACAGCGGATTATGCCGAACTTATTCGGACCACTTCGGCTTTCGGTTAAAACGTAAACAAACAGAGAAACAAATCGATGTTTGTGGCAATCAACCGGAATATTCTATGTGTAATTTAACATTAAAGTTAGATTATTATACACCATTATGACCATAAGATGTAAGCCTTTCCGATGTATATAGCATCATGTATTGATTTGCTAGGTAAATCGAGTAAAATAAACCACAAATTCCCGCCACAGATCGTGGGCGTAACTCGTGTGATAGGATTGGTTATACAAGCGGGCTTGGACTAAACACCAGCATCGCCATCCCAATATCTTAGCTGGTTTTAGTACAAGAAGACTTGGACTACGCTACAATATAAATATAGATGGATGGACAAATTGAGTATAGGCCACCAAATTGAGAAAGCAGTGGTATAATAATTGTTGTGGTACGAACCGTCTCAAATTTCCATGTCTGGTGGACAGCTTTGATATCATAGCTCCCTGGCATTACATTACTGAAGGTGTAGCTGAAATAATATAAGATACTAGCTGACAAATTATGTAGCAGCTATCCCACACTTTTGTATGGCCAGCCTTGAAAATTTGCATAACCCAAAATAATTTTATGCAAAGCTTTTTTGCATTTTAAACCCATTTTGTTTTGTGTAACCTTTTGCAACAGTTGCATTCTTATATTTAGCTTCAAATAATGAATGTGTGTACAAATTTACTATAGGGAGCAAACAATAGAGTTTATGCACTGAGGTTGTCTCTAATAGGCATATGAGATTCAAGAAGACATAAACGAACTGCAATGTATGTCTACCCATTGAAACAAAATACTTTTGACTCGTGTGTGCTGCAAAAATAGTTCACACCATCCCAAAGGAGTACGTTTTGAATCAACTTTTGATCCTTTATTTCTGTTAACCCTTTACCCAACAGAACAGCCCTGTGCCAATGCATTCTCTTATATATGCGAGTCGACCATAGGTCGCCTCGCATATATAAGAGAATGCATTGGCTTAACACATTAAAAATTATAAAATTGTTAAAGAATGTAAGAAAAAATGGTAAAAAAAGATTTTTTTAGGCCAATGCATTCTCTTATATATGCGAGGCGACCTATGGTCGACTCGCATATATAAGAGAATGCATTGGCACAGGGCATAACTATAACCATCACAATGTGGTCAATGAGCCGGTTCCAATGATATCCATATTTGTATGGTTCTATTGAGACAGACCGAAGATATTTTAGGCTGTTGAAGCTTTATTTGGCCGGTTTGTTGGGTAAAGGGTTAAGAGATTGGCAGAATCTAGTCAAACTTGGGTGTACATGTATGAAGACAATACACAAATCACATCAGCCAATCAGCATGAGCTACAAGTATTCTATAACGGAACATCCAAAATCCAAAATGGCAGATGGTCCATACTGGTCTACAATAACGACGAGGTTTATCACCTGGGAACCAGTCAAGTGAAGAAGATCCTGTAATTCACAGAATTACCATGAAACCTTTGATGACGGGAGCTGTGCTGGTGCAGCATTAAAGATCCTGTGCCAGTGGATTCTCTATTATACGCAAGTCTCCCATAGGCAGCCTCGCATATATAAGAGAATCCACTGGCTTACAAGGTCAAGGTAAATATTGTTAGGCCAATGTATTCTCTTATATATGCGAGGTTCCCTATGGAGACTCGTATAAATAAGAGAATGCATTGGCAGAGATTTTTCGCAAAATTTCAGGAAGCTCAAGTTTTGGAAGGGTTTACCCTTTGATTACTGAATACATGCTAATGAGTAGTTACTTGAATGCCATTGATTAATTTGTAGCCCTGGATGTTCAGCTAGTAAACCTCATCAGACCTTTAGATTGATGTAATTTGGGCACATCAGGAACAAGCCTTGAAATAGTAAGTCTGTCATTTGCAGAATGAGATCCCCAGAGGGTGAATTTAGTGATGCTACCCCGCATAGTGGGCTAGCATCACCAAATTCACCCTCTGGGAACCTCATTCTGCTGAGGTGTAAGCAGAATGAGGTCCCAAGAGGGTGAATTTGGTGATGCTAGCCCATTATGCGGGGTAGCATCACTAAATTCACCCTCTGGGGACCTCATTCTGTAAATGACAGACACCCTATTTCAAGGCTTGATCAGGATGAACCATTCTTTGGTCAAAGAGAACATTTCCAAAATTAGACACAAAAAATTCAAATTCTTGGATTCCAGTTTCTCAAATGAACAGGATGATTTTTCAATGATATATATCTTAGTAATATGTATAAACATAGCTATACAAAATTTTTCCAGATTTTCAAGCTTGATCTTAGTTTAGGGACATCTCAATGTGCCATTCCGAATGATACTAGTACATGGCCATTTCGATAAGAAATGAGAATTTATTCATGCTCACTGAAGCGAGCACATGATGAACATTCATACTGAGTCCGTGCCTTCATAAATTTGATATATACAATGAGAAAATATTCCACTCTCATGTTCATTTTGAGAACATTTTCATATTATGGGTGCAGCATTTACCGACTTGAATTTTGGGGATTATAAAGGCCTCAACCTCATGCTGTTGAACAATTTGTTGGAAATGCATCCATAATGTTTTTTCTACTTTTTGTCTATTTATAGTATCCGAACAGCCCTACGGAAGAAGTATGGACGGTTGTTGTGCTGGGACAGTTGGGGTTTTTTCCTAACCGGTTAACCGGGGGTATTAACCTAATCACAACCAGATAACCGGATAAGTACGAGATTGAATACACTGGTCACTATATCAGCAAAACAAGTGTTGATTATGCGTCCCGGAAACGTCGATATACATGCGATCACAAACAATGTCTTGGTCGTACAATGCGGTCCCGTTACGGCGATCAAATAGTGGTAAATGTGTATAAATTAATTCAGTTTTGAGCCCAAACAAACTAAAATATAATATGTATATATGAGGTTCGGCACAGCAGCAATGTTATATATTTTATGACTCCGAAACATCGCGAGCATTGCTCTTAGAACATGCTTGGGACTATACAACACACCAGGCGCCTATTTTTAGAAGCAAATTTGATTTTTGAGACAATGCAAATTTTTTGAGATTGAGTGGGATACGAACCCCGGCCCGAGGGCGAGCGCGCCTTGCGACTCAAAGTCCGACGTCAATACCACACGGCCACCGAAGCAACCCCAAAAAGGAAGCTTGAATGGCCGCTGTATTCCGACGTCGCACTTAGGACACTATATTCACATTTTAAGGTCTCTTTATATATATGTATATATGAGGTTCGGCACAGCAGCAATGTTATATATTTTATGACTCCGAAACATGGCGAGCATTGCTCTTAGAACATGCTTGGGACTATACAACACACCAGGCGCCTATTTTTAGAAGCAAATTTGATTTTTGAGACAATGCAATTTTTTTTTAGATTGGGTGGGATACGAACCCCGGCCTGAGGGCGAGCGCGCCTTGCGACTCAAAGTCTGACGTCAATACCACACGTCCCAAGCATGTTCTAAGAGCAATGCCATAACATTGCTGCTGTGCCGAACCACATATATACATATATATAAAGAGACCTTAAAATGTGAATATAGTGTCCTAAGTGCGACGTCGGAATACAGCGGCCATTCGAGCTTCCTTTTTGGGGTTGTTTCGGTGGCCGTGTGGTATTGACGTCGGACTTTGAGTCGCAAGGCGCGCTCGCCCTCGGGCCGGGTTCGTATCCCACCCAATCTCAAAAAATTTGCATTGTCTCAAAAATCAAATTTGCTTCTAAAAATAGGCGCCTGGTGTGTTGTAAAGTCCCAAGCATGTTCTAAGAGCAATGCTCGCCATGTTTCGGAGTCATAAAATATATAACATTGCTGCTGTGCCGAACCTCATATATACATATATATAAAGAGACCTTAAAATGTGAATATAGTGTCCTAAGTGCGACGTCGGAATACAGCGGCCATTCGAGCTTCCTTTTTGGGGTTGCTTCGGTGGCCGTGTGGTATTGAAGTCGGACTTTGAGTCGCAAGGCGCGCTCGCCCTCGGGCCGGGGTTCGTATCGCACCCAATCTCAAAAAATTTGCATTGTCTCAAAAATCAAATTTGCTTCTAAAATATAATATATATTAGTAGTGCACAATAATTCCCACTTCCTGATGGTTTGTGATAGAGCAATCGTTTGTGGTCGCTAGTATATTGATGTTTACGGAAGTTCCGCATAAACAACACTTGCTTGCAAAACCTTCCGCGACGAAATATAGTTCCTTCCTCGTGTATATCCGGGCATGATTAGTCCAAACATGTGTACTACAAGGTACTGAAAGTAGGTATACTGTTGTTTAGTAATGTTTACTAGTGTTTGGGTATAGGTAGGTATGTATTAATCACAGTGGCTTCACGATGTTACTTCAATTATTTAATAAACAATTCAGACAAAATTAAATCGTCGTGATTCATTACACAAGCCCCATCCAGTGTTTAGGAAATAAAGTTAAGTAATGATAATGACAAAGGGGGACAGTTTCAACAAAACAGACAGACTATTGATGACGTAGTAAAAGTCTAGACTTGATTGCTTTGATTTATGACATCGGTACGCGTGCAGCCGGAACGTCACGAACTCGCAACCTTTCATGTAAGGCCGCCAAATGTATCGAATGTGTAGCAAGTGATTCGCAGACTGACACAGAGTGTAGTTGTTGGTTTCATGTCTAGAAAAGCCGCCAGTGATCAAACGGGCATGTGTTGTGGGGTATATGAATACACAATCAACTGTCCAAATCGCTTCTTATTACTTACTCTCTTTACTTAAACTTCCATAAATGATTTCGGCAACATTTACACGGAGTACTACGATGATAGTACGATCGTTATCAATAGTACGGTTATCCGGTTGTGGCCTCCTCCAACCGGTTGACATGCGTAATCGAATCGTAACCGGATATCTGGACAACCGTCCCAGCACTAGACGGTTCCCATGTCTAATTCTATAACTAAATTGGAGAATCCATTCATTAATCAAAGGTTTATATCAATGGATTAACACTTTGATAACTGATTACCCGTATTGACCTCCTTATGGGGAGCCCTGTTTCTTTTCATACTTTTTACCTGCCATCCTTTTTAGTGGTTGTTTGCTGAAGAACTTCATTTGAGCCTCCCTTGTTTAAAGTAACGACTACACCATGAGGCCCATCAGTTTGACCTTTTGAAATCACCTGGAGAAAGAAACAACATAACTATATAATATACTATTATTACCATTTATAGGGCATTCTCTAGTCCACTGACATATTTTTTGGGGTGTTCCGAAAATCGTAATGTCATCAAAAACTAGGTCACCAGGTAGATAAAATGAGAAGCTCTGTTCATTATTGGCCCACCGACCTGGCAACTAACCAGGTTAGTGATAATAGTAGTAATAACATATCCTTTGTCAGGTATTATGGTCAATTAATGGACCTCTCAGAATGATTATTGGCCCTTGACATGGTCTTAGGTTGCTAATAAGCCTTTGTGTTGTTAATCTTCCCTGCCGTTAATGAACCATAATGCTCTTAGTGCTGACTTAACCCATTCAGTGCCAAGTCCGAGAGCTCTTTCCATCAATGTATCACATTATTAAGAGCTCTTTCCATCAATGTATCACATTATTATAATCAATAAATTTGAAAAATGATCAAGGAAATATGGGTTGATACAAAAATCGGACTTGGCACTGAAAGGGTCAACTGCTGTTTATGAAAACAATAGAAATCAATCAAAGTGACACTCCCAGATTTAGACTGATCTTTTATTCAGAAGTTTTTTTTAGAGTGATATATGTACATACACAATGATGATGGTTTTACGAATGTCTAATACATGTAACTACTGTATAAATAACCATGACAGACCGCCGGTGTGCCTATTGAGGAAGAATCTCCAGACAGGTAACAGGAATGAGCTAATTAGCAGCCAGTCCTGGTGTGTGAAGTCATAACTGTACAATCTACTTCTGTATTTTTATACAAAGAATACACATTACAAATACCAGTTCAATGGCTCCCATCTAAAAGTTGGCGACGATTGGATGTGGCCTGTAGGGTGTGCCAAAGGAAATTGTTCACACATGTAGGGATGCATGACGGACGCCAACCCATGGCAATAGCTCAAAATTTGTCAATTTGAGCTAAAAATGTTGTAATGTTCTAAAATAACCATATTTTCTGTCAAAATTCATAAAAAATAATTGGGAGAAAATATTTCATAGGGACAGAAGCTCTTGTTGATAGGCTGCTCTAAATCCAGATCACTGTTTTATATCCCTGAATCTACAAAGAAAGTTCAGGGAAGAGATACAGTAATGCCCTAATTAATCGACTCCATAACTACAGCAGAATTATGGGTAACTTTTCAGGATTTAGTAAGCGAGAGCTTTCCGATGAATGGCAACAAGCCATATTTCCGACTAAATCCTGAAACGTTACCCATAATTCTGCTGTGGTTAAGGAGTCCATTAATTAGGGCATTACTGTACACCATGCTGAAAATTACCTTTCCAGTGATGGAAAATCCAGTGAATTTGAAGTTAATATCTTCACCAAGACTGCATTTATCTTTCTCCCCATCGACATGCAACTCGTACTTTTCTGGTTCTGAAACAATGCAAACATGTCCGTTTAGTATTTAGCTTACCGGTAACTCGATCTTGATACTGCACTTCTCGCGACATTACCACCTCCAATACTGTGTCTATAGCGAAGGCGATGTATACCTTATGTGGATAAGGCTAAACAGTGAACAAGGATTTATTTTACGATCATGGGCTATACATGTATGTGGTATGGGAAAAGTATGTTAGTGATGAACCATATTTTGAAGGCAGTCCGTAAAAAGAGTTCTTTACTTGAAATAAAGACATTTATAATCAATCACATTTTCGACATGGTCCTTGTTTATAGAAGGCTTAAGAATTTGGCTGAATTATCAAATGGATTATATCCATGGGATTCAATAAGAATATTGAGCAAATGACTGAAATATTGATACGATTACATGTATGTGATGATTAACGCTTTCATGACGGGAGCAGCGTTGGTGCAACATTAAAGATCATGTGCCAGTACATTCTCTTATAAATGCGAGGCCAATGTATTCTCTAATATATGCAAGGCTCCCTATGGGAGACTCGCATATATAAGAGAATGCATTGGCACAGTTTTTTCACAAAATTTCCGGAAGCAACAGTCAAGGAAGGGTTAACGTTTATAGAAACTAATCTAAGTAACCACATAACAATCAAAGATCCAGTGTAAGGGCATAAAATCTCTCAAATGTGTGTTTCCATACACATGGTAACATTGCGAATGGAATTTTTTTTCAGACAATGAACACCTTTCATGAATGAACTACCGGTACTATAAATGCCATTCTTTAGATGACTGACCAGTCAGCAGCACGATGAGACAGTCACAGGCCACTCAGTTTAGTGGTGGCAGAAGCTTACTCTTGTAAATTAAGTTAAAGCCACATGGCGATTTGTGCTCAAAAATAACCATTTAAATAATATTCGCTTCTGAATTATCCCCGGCATCGAAATAGGTCATTAAATACTGAAATACCTTTCTACAAATAATATATGTATATATCCCATAAAAGGCATTGAAGTCATTAAAAATCCAACTTCGAACATGATAATTGGTCCCCAGGGTTCTTACAGGATTTTCGCAATTTGATTCAATGACTGTTGAAGGACTATATTGGTTGTCAACTTGAATACAAGGACTCGCCCCCTATAACAGATGACAATTCCAACAGGTTATTAGCGTTGAAACGATTAGCGATTTTAAGGAATCGACTCGTCGCCAGAGGTAATCGACTACTAGTCGGACCCCTTCTAAGAGTTCCCATTTCTATGCCCATATGACGTATAAAATGGGCCATCGCAGTTTTGAGTATCCAACTCTTCATTTCAGAACGTTCAAACGGAAAGCACGTGAACTATATAATCTCCCGTTTTGCCCGCGAGTCTCCCAATTTGATGTCTTAAACCCGGCTCTCCTGCAACCTCCATATAATCTCACCCTTTTGGGGAATGCAGGTAATAAAAACATTTTATTTAAACAAAATTGTCGCCGGTAACCAGGAAATAAATAGGCAAGTCTCGTTTGTAAGTCTCGCTAACGAGATGTCGGGTGTGTTCTATTGTCTCTCTGAATAGGCGCCTCATGTCGCGGGGGGGGGGGGGGGGGGGGGGGGGGGGGGGGGGGGGGTGGGGGGGGGGGGGGGGGGGGGGGGGGGGGGGGGGGGGGTATGGGTATTAGAATCTATTCAGTTACTGAGTTGACTTTACCCCAGCTTGACTTGTCGCGAATTATGTTTCGTATATCATTGAAACCATTTTGTTGCATCGTTACTCTAGTATTACACGTGCCACAGTGAGAAGTTATCACTAGTCAATTGCGTCACATCTAACTAGACAGTGTTCAGTTGGCAGCGACACTTCATGTCTTTGATGATCAATATAAAAGAAACCGTGCCTACATTAGGTTCAGTTCACCGCCCGTGCATGACTGATGGCAGTGGCATCGTTAAAGGACAATGCAATAAGGCTTTAAGAAGTTAATATGTGTTAACTGTAGGGCTGGACGATATTAACGAAAATAAAAACCGCGATTATTTTAAATTAAAACCGCGGTTAACGATATAATCGCGGTTTTTTAAAACATCAGACACTAGTAACTTAAAACAGTTTCTCACTGTTCGCTAGAATCACATCATTGTCATTAACTTTGACAAGTTGACGTCAATAATAACATACACAACCACTCAACCAGTGACAACCTCATGCTCGATCGATATTCGGAATGAAAAGTAAATTCACCGGTTAAATTCCGCTATTCGGACAATTTCGTTCCAGTGACTTGACAAATTCTGGTATATACCAATAATTAATAAAACCATTATCTAGTCTATGCCAAAACTAAAAGTGTTCTATACCATAGTATCCTTTTCTAACTCGGCATATTCAACCATGTTGAGTAAATACATGTTGTTCCCGATGACACTTGCGTCACTTGACAAATGGAAATGTGGTTTACCGTCTAGACAAATTTTAGCGAAGTCCACACACACGTAGTACATAACTTTTGGAATTCTGCCAAGCAAGAACACCATGTATTTTTGGGCGGGTTTGAAGCCGTAATTCTATCATTTTGGTTTTAACCAATCGCCGTGAGTGGTTTCTTCTAGACGAGCAGGGGGCGGTATCTTCGCTCATTTACTATTTTGATTGACGGTGCATGTGCATCATTGTACTGAAGGAAGAGGCGTGGCAAAACTGACATTCATTTTGATCTATCACCTGATCAGTCGTCAATTCATTTGGTGAATTCTCTTGTAATAAAAAGTACGCAGGGAAGTCGGAGGGTTTGTGTAATATTGTGAGCGAAAGGGGGACGTATTCTGGGTTTTCATATTCCCCCTAATTTCGGTAGTCGTCCTAAACGTTGTTTACTATGATTATTGAATATTGAAAAAGTCAGGACACAGGGATTTAGTTGAAATTTAAAACTTAAATAACTCGATTTAGGCTTGAGTTAAACTATTTGTTTGTATAGGCTTGTGATGGTCTGGCACCCTCTAATTGCCGACGATATTACGATTATTTTAGTTTAGACGATATTACTGACGATATTGAAATATTAACCGGGTATTGACGATTAATCGGGAAACCGCCCAGCACTAGTTAACTGTTACAGATTACGTGATAATATGACCATGCAATGGCACTGCTGCCATGATAGCACATAGGTAGTGCTTTTTCCACCCGACTAATCGACTAGCAGATTTCGGGATCGACTAATTTAATAATCGCGTCGACTTCGACTAGTCGATTAATAGTTTCAACACTACAGGTTATAACATTCTCTGTAAAGCATGCCTTTCATTACAAATGTTACTACGTAACAAGATAAAGGCTTATAAGCTTTACTGTAACCTAGTTCCCTCATCCATGTTGTTCTAGTTATGTTAAAGTTTGAAATTACATCAGCTAAATAAAGTTCTAACAAAGTCAAGACTGCATATGCGAGTCGACTGAAGTGAAAGGACCAAAAACTCAAAAAGCGCAATCTCAAACAGAGCCAGAGCATTGTGAAATAGCCTCCCTGAAGATTGCAAATATATTATAACTGTAATTAAATGAGGTCACTAATTGTAAAGTCATATCCTTAAACATTTACTTAAACTATATTAAAATGCTCTTGTATTTAAATTAATATATATTTTATTACTTTAAAAACTAAAACCATGACAACTGTACCACTATTTTTCTATTTCTCTTGCACCAGCACTCATCTTAAGTTTTTTATTATATTTATTATGTTATTATAGGGCTCTGAACTGTAAACTATGTCTTTCAAACAGCCCGTTGTCATTCTAAATATACTAGTATAACTTGGGTTATCAAATAAAATCACTTGAGTTTGAAAGAATGTTACTGTCACGAAATGAGGAGACTTCACATACACACTATCTATCATGGCATTTGCGTTCTTCCAACAGTCATCATCGTATTTATACCTTGCACATTTATGCCATAGATTTTGGCCAATGTGGGCTGTGTGTGTGTTTTATGAAAACATGGAAGCGGAACTTTTCTCGTCACAAAACGCATAGTCAAAGGTTGGAATGTTAGATGAGATGAAGTGCAACTGTTGCTGGTGCGGCTTAATTACATGTACCGATCGTTTACTTATTAATTAATGATCGTTTAGTTATTAGCTACACAAGCTGTAGGGGAGGAGCCATAAGTGGGGTTATGTTCTATTCAAGGACTGTTTGTTCAATTCAAGTACCATTCAAGGCCCCATCTTCTGGTAAGTATCTATAGTCTCAAATTAACATTGCTTTCAGTTAAATTTTCCCCTCTGTTCCCCTTCTATATTCACCAATTTGCAGAAGATTAAATGTATAATCGAGGCGACTAATGATGGCTAAACATCAACTTCAACTGGGGAGCTTCAATCTGATCCTAGATCTCCCATATACATGTACGGTAGCAGTTGAGGCCTAAGCAGAATGAGGTTCCCAGAAGGTGAATTTGGTAATGCTAGCCCACAATGTGAGATAGAATCACTAAATTCACCCTCTGGGGACCTCATCCTGCAAACGTCAGACACACTATTTCAAGGCTTGCTTACAATTGACTGATTTCGGCACAGTAATGAATTTCTTTATCATCAGTAACAAGTCTATTAAATGACAATGAGTGACAGACTTAAACAGTATAATAATCAGTTTTCAGCTCATGTATACTAACCAAAACTCCATCCAGCTGGTGGCTCAACTTGTAGGATAAAATCTCCTTTATCATAGAGAGGAATGAGATAATACCCCGTGTTTGGTGCACAGTCTGTCTGATACTTAATGCTCCCATGACTGGTATATAATTTAACCTGAAATTATAAATAAATTTATGGACCTTGTAACTGGAGGAAACTAGAGGTGTGACAACAAACCGGCACCAATTACAAAACATGATAATCAAATTCAATATGGGAACTTGCCGTATACCGGTATAACCAAATGTTGGATAAGAAGTGGGCGATATAAGCCACTAACTCCTCTAAATTATGAAAAATATGTATGACGGCCGATAGCAGAATTTACATAGCTATCAAATAGCCAAAGAAAATTACTAGTTTAATTATTAAATGTGTGTTCCTATTTAATTATTAAATGTGTGTAGTAGCAAATAGTCAAAGAAAATTACTTGTTTAATTATTAAATGTGTGTTCCTAACTTTCTGTAAAAGGTGGTGGAGGATTGGAGGAGGATGAAAAACTTATTAAAGATTTAATTATATAGAGAGCCAAAGCAAAGGAACAAGCTACATTATTGATGAAACGCTGATGAATATTTAATGAGACAGATCAAGCTGTGCTCCAAAAATTAGCTCCGCGATAAATGTAGTCATTTCATGTTTGAGATAGTAAACTATTATAACATCAACTAACAAAGATGGAATGATTCTATTTACCTATGTATTTCCTAACAGAACCTTCTTTTAAATTTGTTTTGATTTTTTCTACTCACTATTATACTAATAATAAAATAAAAGTAAGCAAATTATCGCTAAAAATTAAAAGTGCCAATACATGTTAGCAACCAGTAACCCGATCCATAAATCGCAAATGCAGCATTCTTCAATACCGGCATTCCATAGTTCGAGAAGGAATTACCGCTAAACGCCCTTATTAATCGTTGACTGTCACAATAGTGTGCCCTTACTATTATGAGTTTTATAGACTCGATATGCATACGAAATTTAATTTTTAATACAAAAATTCTGTTATGGCAGATCTGAATGTTATTTTCACAAAATGACTCTTCAAACTCAAGAAAAATTAATCATTATAAAAAACAAGACAGTCAATGACTGTGGGGTCGCTCACCAGACTGTAAAGACTGAGACTCTGAAGACTACAATAGTCAGTATGTTGTTATAACATAATTTATTTTTCAAAATTTGAATTTAAAATTGAAAAAAAAAATTCATTAAAAAAAATAAAATTTGAATTTACTCTGATTTAATGGGGTTTTTTTTATTTAAAAATTATTTTTTTTGTTAAATTTAGCAAAAGGAGTTAAATCTAAAAACTTAAATATAAAAATAGTTTTTTTTTAAAAGATATTGACCCTGCCCATGTTTGCCCCAGTCACCCCATTTTAACAAATCTGAACCCCAGTAAACCAAAGACCCTTCATACCAAATATGAACTCATTCGGCCTTATGCCACTTGAGAAGAAGTCGTTTTAAGAATTACTATGGAGGGAAAGAGTTATGGCCCTGGCTTCGGAACTAATTGACCCAGTGACCTCATTTGAACAAATCTGAATACCAGTCACAAAGGAAACATCCACACCAATTATGAACCCATTCGGTCCTATGGATCTGGAGAAGATGTTCAAAGAATTGTTGATGGACGGACGACGAGTGATGACTTTTGCTCCACAGGAGACTTCGTCTCAGGTGAGCTAAAAAAGATGTCACCAGTCTTAGAAACAAAATCCATGCAAGTAAAGGTGGATTATTATCATTATAAACCTGGAGATAGAATCTGAGAATTTAAATTAAAATATCACAAAAGCATAAAATTGGTGACCAGGGTTAATACATGTAACCCATTAAATGGTGGAACTGCACCCAGTATATCATTTGAATGTACATGTATCATAGATACAATGCTAATATTTCAAATGTGTTGATAAACAAATACCACAGTTGGCACACACAATTACAGTAATCTCCCTGCTGCCCACTAGCAGAAAGAATTCTAATTTATTGTTTATTTAATCTGAGAGACCAAGTGTATAATGATTGATGGGCCAATTCTATATCACCCAGATAATGGATCATTTTCAATTAATCTCAAGATGTCTGTATTTAAAATGGATCAAATAAATCTTGATAGCATGCATTTATGTAGCTTAAAATAATATGCCAGAATGAGGTCCCCAAAAGGTGAATTTAATGACACTATTCCACAAGACGGGCTAGCATCAGGGTATAATGAGTTCAACTGGATAGGTGGTGGTTAAGAATATAATATTGGAACAACCAAGCCTGAATATATTGTCTGACATTTGCAGAATGAGGTCCCTAAAGGGTGAATTTAGTGACGCAATCCTGCAATGTGGGCTAGCATCATCAAATTCACCCTCTGGGGACCTCATTCTGCTTAGGCCTCAACTACTATGGGAGACATAGGAACAGACTGATGTTCTCCAGTTAAAGTTGGTGATGTGCACCCATTGGGCACCTCAATCATCCATTTTATCTTCTGCAAATTAGGGGGATATAGAAACTAAACAGAAGGAAAAGGTAAGTAAAAATGTCAAATTAAGACCCTATATACTTCCCTGACGTCTTATATATAAGCCGACATACAAAATCTGT
Organism: Siphonodentalium dalli; assembly: GCA_032622095.1. Classification (NCBI taxonomy): domain Eukaryota; kingdom Metazoa; phylum Mollusca; class Scaphopoda; order Gadilida; family Siphonodentaliidae; genus Siphonodentalium; species Siphonodentalium dalli. The sequence continues at coordinate 150,209,346 of CP136062.1, forward strand.
AGACAGTAAACAAGTGTTGCGTCATGCCTGGTTTCCTTGGTATTGTCTCTACAGTTGAGTTCAAGATAATGTGGTATAACATCAAAATCCCTTCCTCAGACTGAGGTCTTACGTAGAATTCTTGTATTTTATTAATTGGATAGGGATAAATACGCTGGTAACAATTATTAATATTTTAATTGTTTTTATTTGTAATTAAACATTTCGTACTTGTTTTGATGTGAACGGTCATGCACTCTTCTGAGTTGTTATCGCGGCGAAAGCCAAAACTCACCTGTGTCTGTAATTGTAGCCAGAATTCAGACCCCCTATTGACTTAGTTGTATATGGCGCATGCACATTTTGAGGGGAAATACTGGGTCAACAAGTAGCAACTTGTAGACATAAATCTACGGTAAATTGAGCATAATATAACATGTGTATTGGTTGTCAGAACGCAGAAATTCGTTCACATGTCCACTCATACCTACCTTTAAACTTACCCAAACGTATACTTATGTATACTTGTATATTACTGATGTTGTTGCTTCCAAATCGACATTGTATATAACACATATAACATATTTTGATATAATTATTACAATAATCGGAATCGGCCGATTGTGATCTCAAATAATCGGCAATCGGCGCAAGGCTCTATTTGACAATCGGCTCATCACTATTCCAAGTTCTTGTGGTGTTAGTCCAAAATTAACTATACATTGCAAATGCATCACCTTGACCATTTACCTTCCTTTTCCAAAAACGAATTTTTAAAGAGCCTTTTTCGCGATCGGGCAACAACCCGCGAAGTATTGCGGCCATTTTTCGGGTCTGTTCGATTGAGTTCAGGGCATATTTTCCCCTCGATACTGCGCGGTATGCCCGGAACACGATCGCAGGTTGCTCGTCAGTCGACGTAAACATCTCTGTAATAATTATAATATTACGTCGACACGAATTCATGTAAAAACCCATTTCCAGAACAGTGGGCTTCCCCCAATATCGTGACGTCATACTGATGTCGCAGACATTCCAAATAAGGAATAATTTATGCGCGACCTGTTTACGAATATTGCCGACAACACTTGAAATTGTTCAGATTTCAACTCTGAAATAACTGTCTCTTTCAAGATAGACGAAACACACTTCAATAACACATCGTTTCGGTCTTTGTCCACTGTACATAACACTCATTTTCCTATTGTGATGAGATTATTAAAAGCGTCGAAAACAAGTTTTACCGATGAATAAATGTCTTTCTTTTAAAAAATATTTTAAACAGGAAGCTTATTTGTCAATGTGTGCGCATGCTCAAATTAAAATATCGCGTCTCTTTGTTCCGCCCAGTATTTAAATTTAGATCAATATATCGGTTAGCCAATTGGGGTTTAAAGCGGTTTCTGGTACCGCTTCCAATCAAAACAAGGAATTTCCTGGTATATCCCAAAGTCTGGAAATAGCTTTCTGGCCAGTCCTGTTCGACTCAGATGAATTTATATGATATACTGAGTCGAAATTTATGTCGACTGGTTGCTCGTCTGATCTAGTAAAACTAAAAGGCTTGTTATAACTTATATGTCTCTTTTTTGGAAAAGGAAGCTAAATGGTTTGTCAAGGTGATGCATTAGTAATAGTATATACATTTTCTGGGGAACATCATGGTTTGGTCATGTCTTGTGTCATATTCTTTCTATCCAGACTTGAAAGTAACCTCTCCCATTACAGGCATCGCGGAAATTTCGATGGGATATCTTTATCCCATATATTTTCGACTACTGTGGTGTCAGAACTCAGATATACTCATATAGACTAGACAGCTATAGTAGACTGTAGAGGCTAGAATTTGTAGAAATTAGAAAGACAAGATTCAATGAAATTTATTTTATGTGGTAATCTATGGAGCCCCGGAGGTGACATCCCAATGTTTATTTTTAAGTCGTGGCCATGAGAATATGAAGTCGTGGCCATGAGAATATGAAGTCGTGGTCACGAGAATATGAAGTTGTGGCCAATGGCATATGAAGTCGTGGCCACGAGAATAAAGTCGTGGCCACGAGAATATGAAGTCGTGGTCACGAGAATAAAGTCGTGCCCACGAGAATAAGGTTGTGGCCACAAGAATAAATCGTGGCCACGAGAATAAGGCCAAAAGGAAGAATACCTGAGTTTAGGGTAACATGAGGGAAAAAAACAGGGGCGGGCGGGCGGTACTTCATTTTATTTTTCACGGGGAATAGTATTTAAGTATTCGTGCCTTCTAATCCTCTGCCAGTGTCACTCGTATATAGCTTGGGCAAGTCATTGTCACACTAATCAATGTCATGGTAGCTTTAATCAGTTTAATGGTGTTGCAGAAATTCAATGACATGTATACAGCATTATATTAAATGATATTATATATAGAACTAGCAGGTTAGCCCGCCACTGGCGGCATTCGTCCCATGGCTTTGTTTCAGAAACATGACATTTTTGTAATTATTTTGTTTTTATTTATTTTTGTTTTTTATTTTTGAATATGAATTTAATGTTTTTTAAATTTAATATATTTTGTTTCTGAATTGTTTTTTTATTGTTAATTTTTTTTAATTTTAAATTGTTTTAATTAAATTGTAAATTGTTTTAATTAATTTTTTTGTTTCTGGCGGAAAAATTTACCCGTAGAAATCCCCCCTTCCTAGGAACGACAGACAACGCATTCTTTGTTTCGTGAAATCTCTCTACGATAACATTGCATTGAATTTAAAACAAACGCTTCCCGTCGGGAAATCTGTCTTCGGGTCGTTGTTGTTGGCATCACGGCTCCCCGAAAACTCTCACATTGCCGAAAACGTGTATTTAGTAAAATCGTTGTTGTTGATATTTACGGCTTGGGGGCTATTTTCTTATTTAGCAAGTTTGAGCTCAATCGGTTAGAGTCTATAAAGGACACACTCATATATATGACACTTCCCGTAGATAGCAAGTTTGAGCTCAATCGGCATTCCCTGGAATTTCCCGTAGATTGGCAGATTCCAGTAGCTTTATAACGGTATATCTGGGGAGAAATCTGATGCTATATTCGTGATTATCTGGGATGATTTCGGTATATACTGTAAAAACAAAGCGCGCCATCCCTGCTCACAGGGAATAAATTTCGAGCGATAACGTTTGCGTTCCCGTATAACTCTGCAGATGCGAATAACGTTGAATGGGAAACAGACGCTCTTATAGAGATGCGTCAAAAACAAACGCTCATTAAATAATCACTTGATTAACCCCCGCCGTGCCTTTGCGGTGATTTGAGATTGGAGAACGGGTGCTCTGAGCTTCTCTAAACCGCGACCACGGTCGTGTCGGTGGGATTTGACACTTACATAGGAAGTTTGAGCTCAAGTCTCAAAATATATAGTATAGATAGATAAGTGTCTAGTGTTGGAAATTAAACGGTTTATGTTCACGCCGAAGCTCGGATATTACAGGCCAAATCCTACAAGTCGACATATTACTTTTCAATTTCCCACACAAGACACGTATGATATTTTGTTTATCCACCGACTCGAATACTAAGAAATTTTGCGAAATATTCAACTCAGAAGGTGAATTTAACAAGAGTTCCTCCATTGGAAATGATACATACATGCGGCAACGCCAACGTGACGTACATAACATAATCAATATGTAAAGCGGTGGTGGCAATAACACCTGTAAAACAAAGTAAGCACCAAGAACAATATATGTGCATTGATTACCCTATGACTGTTGCATTCGGATCATTGCGACACAGAAGATGTTGATTCATCGGGTCCGGCTTTCGGTAGAACTAATGAATATTTAATGAGAAATAGTTCTACTAGGGAAAAAATAAGTTCTACCAGGCACATACCACTCCTACTGCATGGGTACATACACTCATGTTACGTCAGGCTAACAATTTTCAGGGTGGATGCGGTGAGAGGTGGATAAACTATAATAATGGAATTTTGAGCTTTGGGTCGATTTCAAAAGTGTCAGAATTATTTTTAATCCAACATTTTATTACTATGTCCTTTTCTGTCATTTCAGAATCCGTGTGGTACTGGTTCACGCACGACAACATGTCTGTGCTATAGTTGACAGGCGCCATTCATATGAACGCATTTGTGAAGTTTAATAGCTAAAACTCAGGATCTATCCGCACACGGAAGTGTTTCCGCCATATTCAATCTCCATGTGCAATCGGCAAAATATCCGGTTACTTTCGATTTACTAGTTAATACATATTCCGGCACAAGTATCGCGTGTTTTCTGGTTTCCGCTTTCGAGAAATCGGTGAGGTTTGCCGAACAATGACGAGGGAATACGAATATACTACAACAACAATGGCGGCACTTCCGTTTTTCGTGAATTGACGATATTTGCAAGGAAATGGTTTACTTGTTTAAAGGGGTACTGTACCCAAGATGTTGTTGTTGGTTTCTATAATCCCCGAGTCGGAGAATAAGGTAACAACTTTTCCATTTTTTGAAAGTCTGTTGAGTACGAAGTATTGTTACGGATGGCAAATTTACCGGAATGCAAAAATACAAATTGTCGTTGTCGAGTAATTTTTGTACAGTTTTCAACCAAATGAATCAAATAAACATTATATTATATGCTTAGTAGTCCCATATACTCATTTAAGTTAGTGTATGGTCACTAGTCAATGAGTGGCTTGGGTTTTCTCCCCGTATAAGCATAATGTTTCAAACGATCGTGTGTGCAATTGTTTTATTAATCCAGTATCCCTCAATTATAATTTGATTACGTTTTGTACACGGAAATTCCAATTTTAAGAGACGCCATTTTATGGCTGGAGCCATAAAATCAATTTATATTAAATTATTAACTTTTAAATTATTAAATATTATTATATTTCTATATAGTATCGATAATAGATCGTTGTTATCACCGGGAATTTATTGAAAATGGCGTACAGTACCCCTTTAAGCTAATTCCTAATTACAAAAAAATAAAATGAAGTCGGAGGAAATTTAAAAAAAAAGATCAAATGGAATTTGGCGGCAGGTTTTGAGTAGGGGCGGGCGGGTTACCCTAAACACAGGTATTCTTCGTTTTGGCCTAAGGTCGTGGCCACGACTTCATAATCATAGTCTCGTAGCCACGACTTCATATTCTCGTGCCCACGACTTTATTCTCGTGGCCACGACTTCATATTCTCGTGGCCACCATCTTTTTCTCATGGGAACGACTTTATTCTCATGGCCACGAGTTTATTCTCGTGGCCACGACTTCATATTCTCGTGGCCACGACTTTAATCTTTATTCTCGTGGCCACGACCTCTTCTTCTTCTTCTTTATAGGTGCATTCCACTGGAAAGCGTAATGTCGCACCGGCATGCTCGGGAGCAGATTAAAAGTCGGTTAAAGGGTTAAAATCATATGTACATTGAGAGGGTTGCCTCAGATGGTGGTGACGGCGAATCTGGAAACCATCTCCTTGAAGATGTCCAGGTCGTCCCAATAAGCCACTCCTTCTGGTAGGTTATTCCAGGCCCGGATGTTTCTTGGGAAGAATGACTGTCGGTATGCGTCGGTTGAGTTGTGAGGTAGATGGTACTTCCTCTGGTTTCCTCTCGTGATGACCGTTGCCACGTGCAGGTGTTTGCTGGATGGTATCGCAATTGTCCCATGCACTATCCGATGGAAGATGGTCAAGTCGGTCTTTTTTCTTCGGGTTTTCAGAGGTTCCCACTCTAGCTCTTTCAGCATTGGTGTTACTCGCTGCTTCCAGCTGTAGGTGTTGTTTACAAATCGGGCTCCCCTTCGTTGCACCATTTCGATTTGGTTGATGTTGCGTTTGGTTAGACGGTTCCACACTGGTGACGCATACTCCAACTGTGGTCTGACCAGTGTTGTGAAGCATTGTTTTTTCACATGTTTTGGGCATTCGTTCATGTTTCGACGAAGAAAGGCCAGGCTGTTGTTAGCTTTCTGCACCATCTGGTCGATGTGGTTGTTCCAGTTGAGTTTGCCGTTAATCGTTAGTCCGAGGTACTTCACTTTATCTAAAACGTCCAGTTTGTGGTCGTGGATGACGTATGTAGATTTTAATGGTTTCCTTTTTGATGTTACTTGTTCTCATATTCTCGTGGCCACGACTTCATATTCTCGTGGCCACGACTTCATATTCTCGTGGCCTCGACTTTATTCTCGAGGCCACGACTTAAAAAAAAAAATTCGGATGCTCCATGGCATAGTGATATTACTATTACTATTAGTGTGATAGTATTAGTAATCTAGTAATAATCAATCTTGAATTATCTTCACCTCTACTATCGAGTAGTTTATCTCCACGTCGGATCGTACAAAGCCCCCACAACCAAGCACATTGTCCGACGATAGCACTTTACTGCAAGTAATGACAAAGTACACCACGAACGCGAAATAAATTCGATGTTCTGCGTCCATCGTGTCAAATAGCTGCCGCTGCCAAAAACGGGTGCCGCGTTACCTTATGCCGAAAAGTAGCATAAATGTGATGGCGCACTTGGTTGTCGTAAAACAATTAGCAGAGACATAGACTAAAAATATCATCTGTGGCAGAGAGCCTATGAATTTATTTTTTATTTTGATAATATCTTAACACATAAATACACAATCAAACACAATCAAGCACATGACTGCACATAATGTATCTACTATATATTTTTTGACTTCTGTCTGTCTGTCTGTCTGTTTCAGTGTTTGTTTGTTTGTTACTGTTAGCAATGGCCGGGAAAACTGCCCGGCGGATTTCGACGAAATTTTTGTTTATACCTAGGGATACTTTTGTCTGGTGATGTTTTGGACGGGTCAAATCGTGACCCCGACCTGACCTTGACCTTCAAAATGGTCAATTCAAGGTCAAATGGCGCCTTTCGACGGATTTCGACGAAATTTGATACCTAGGGGTAGGCCCTACTTTTGTCCGGGGAGTGCTTTGGACGGGTCAAATCGTGACCCCGACATGACCTTGACCTTCAAGATGGTCAATTCAAGGTCAAATCGCGCCTTTCGACGGATGAAAGCAAAGGGGAAACAGCCCGGACGAAGTCAGGTCACCCTGCTAGTAATATATAATTTACAAATTATATAAATCAATAAGCTTGAACATTTGGCGCCAGCTGGTATTTATTATAGCTTAAATTTAGTACCGCTGAAGGGGTCACTCTCACCAAAAAAAGTGCTGAAGGGTACACAGGTTTTGAAAATGTGCTGAAGGATAGGCCTAGGCCTACACAGGTTTTGAAATGTCATTCTAAATGATGTTTATTAGTTTTCGTATCTGCCATGATTTATGTTAGAGAATAATTGTTTACATTCCAATGAACATTAAATTGAACTGAAATCAAACTGCTAATGCGCGCCAGACTTTCAGAAACAGTTTAAGTAACGGTGTTAGTGCCGATCACAAACCCTGTGCATTTAGGCCTACCATTCAGCACATTTTCAAACCCTGTGTAGGCCTACCCTTCCGTACTTTTTTTGGTGAGAGTGACCCCTTCAGTTTTAGTACCGGGCAGTTGGATTGGTATATTTGGTCCACATACTGACATGTGACCAGATGTCATCGCGGATAACATAAAAAGCGGACCCAGAGGTCCATTTATAATTTCCTCCATGGTCCCCGGTCTGTGATCAGGTCACATGACAAGGCCAATCCACATTGGAGCTGAGAATAGCCACCTAAAGTTAAATATATATATATATATAGGCCTATATATAAATACATTTTTTTTAAATATGTCTTTGATGGACCAGTGCGTCTATATAACTGAAAGGTTCCTGTACTGCACTATCTACATATACAGATATATAGATATGCATTGCGTATAACAATAGCCTACTCGGCCATTCACATATGCACACTACCACCATATATATGTCTATGGTCGGCTGTGAGCGGATCTGTCCGTGTAGCCGTATGATCGTGATACCCGAAATGATGGGCTAAATAACCCGGAATAGATAGGTAAAGAAGCGAATGTATTGTGTCATAAGACGCATGAGAGTCCTCGGTATAACGTGACATATCTAAAATCAGCTTTGGGGAAACTTTGTCACCCGAAATGGCGTCCAACATGGTTATAATCTATATTACATCAGTTCTCGAAATAAGTAATTATACGATATATTGTATGGGAGGCTAAATTAATTCACATAAAATAGCCAATTACGCTTACGCGCAATGCCATTTCGCTTTTAGCGTACTTCAGATTTTCATTATACTTTATAAAATGGAATTATGCTTAAGCGTAATGGAATTTGAATTACGTTTAAACGTAATGGCATTACACAAATTCCATATCTCAAAACTCCTCTGGAGCTGAAATGGATGCAGCTAATTACTGATGCTATACATTGTACTTTTGACATAATTTACCTTAGATGGTACCATTGTATGTAAGGTAGTAAGGCTATGAAAACATATTAGTGCATTATTAAGGCTATATATACATGTATATTCAATGTGAAATTGACCTCCCATATTATTGTGGTATAGGAATACGCCCTGTCACTAACTCGCGGCCATATTGGATCCACCAGGCCCGCGGTTCCGTAATTTTAGTGCTACAGGGTCAAAGTTCTAGGCTGGAGTAGAATTTCCATCTCAGTATGAAAGTCATGAATATTCAAAAGCTTTTGAATATTCATGACTGCCATGCATAATTGGAAATGCTACTCCAGAACTTTGACTTGTATCACTAAAACCACGGAACCGAGGCTGGGCGAATCTCTGAAACCACGGAATGGGGATGGATGAATCTAATATGGCCGCAACTTATATATAGTGATCTAGCTTATTAACACCACCGGTGTATACTGTGCTTGAAAATATAATATCCACTGGTGTTATGCGGGATTAGGTCGACGTAAAAGCTGCGAATGGGTCGCTTTAAAAGCTGTAGTGTTACCCCGAATGCGGTATCCTCAGTAAAATAGTCCGACACAGATTAGCACATGTGCTGATATTGATAATTAGCACAACCTTTGGAAAGCATGCGATCGTGTGGTAATCAAGGATGGATTTCGACGAAATTTGATACTTAGGATACTTTTGTCCGGGGAGTGTTTTGGACGGGTCAAATCGTGACCCCGATCTGACCTTGACCTTTAAAACAGTCAATTCAAGGTCAAATTTGGTAAAACGGGCGGATTTCGACGAAATTTGATACCTATGGGTACTTTTGTCCGGGGAATGTTTTGGACGGGTCAAATCGTGATCCCGACCTGACCTTAACCTTCAATATGGTCAACCCAAGGTCAAATCTGGTAAAACGGATGGATTTCGACGAAATTTGATACCTAGGTGTAGTTTTGTCCGGAGAGTGTTTTGGACGGGTCAAATCGTGATGCCGACCTGATCTTGACCTTCAAAATGGTAAATTCAAGGTCAAATCTGGTAAAACTGACGGATTTCGACGAAATTTGATACCTATGGATACTTTTCTCCGGGGAGTGTTTTGGACGGGTCAAAACATGACCCGACCTGACCTCCGACTTTACAAATAGTCAATTTAAGGTCAAATCGCGCCTTTCGCCGGAAAGCATATGGGAACAGCCCGGACGAAGTCGGACCCACCAGTCAGTGTAATAAGCTTGAAGAATGTAATGTATAACACGAGAAACGGGAAAACGTGGTATATGGAAGTATCCAAATTTCCCACATGGAATTTGAAAGTTAGTTTATATTATAACTAGCAGGTGATCCGACTTCGTCCGGGCTTTGACCTTGAATTGAACATTTTGAAGATCAAGGTCAGGTCGGAGTCACGATTTGACCCGTCCAAAACACTCCCCGGACAAAATCACCCGTAGGTATCAAATTTCGTCGAAATCCGTCCAGCAGTTTCCCGGCAATAGCTAACAGACAAACAGACAGACAGAAGTCCCAAAATATATATTAGATCATTTGTGGGTACCCGTTTCAAGGTGAAGGTCACCTCGGTCGGAAAAACTGACCCGATGAAAATCTCCCCCATTCACCCTTATGATGTCATATAGATAAAGCCTCTCGGCGATGAGTCAAGAGGAACGATTTAGTGCAAGTACATTATTTACGCGATGCGTCGAAAACGGAAAAATAAGACGATCGATGGAATCAACTAATAAGTATTGTTCCCGGGCAATAAAACATATATTATGACTTGCAATAAATCTCTCCTCATAGTCCACACCCTGGGGCATAACTGGGAAGTGAAGACATAATTTTAGAAGCCCTAGCAAGGGATGAATTGACGCCGAATCGAGTGACAAAAATGACGATATCGGAAATAATAACATATCTCAAAAGCGGTGGTCGTAGAATTCGATTTTTCATGGGAAAATGGACAGACTCCACGCTTTAATTGTATTAGGCAATTATCGAAGAGACATAAACGCATTTATTAACAATTTTGCCAGCCTTGGGAAGATTCGTAGAAGCGAGTTCTATGCAATGGAAATTCATGCATATTTCCTATGTAACGGTTTGACACATATACACGCTCTTTAACAACGACACTGCGGATACGAACGCTCTCTAACTATCACGCGATTAACCCATGAACTACCAATTGCGGTGGCGGGGGATTGTAGAATGAGTGCTCTGACGTTCTCAGAAGCGGTGCGATGACATTCCATCCGTGATTTTACCCTTATATGGCAAGTTTGGGCTAAATCCGCCCGGCAGTTTTCCCGGCCATAGCTAACAGACAGACAGACAAACAGAAGTCCCAAAATATATATTAGACTAGCCGATGAGCCCGACGTTGTCCGGGCTATTCATCCGGGCTATTAAAAAAAAAATTCAAGACGATAGCTCTACCCGTTTCCGAGATCTCGTCTGCGCATGCTCGAAGCTGGCGTCGCACGGGCTCGGCGACCCGATAAAATTCGTATCCGGGCAAGATTCATTCACATACCAAATTTAAAGTCGATAGCTCCACCCGTTTCCGAGATCTCGTCTGCGCATGCGCGAATCTGGCGTCGCACGGGCTCGGCGACCCGATAAAATTCGTATCCGGGGCAAGATACATTCACATGCCAAATTTCAAGTCGATAGCTCCACCCGTTTCCGAGATATCGTCTGCGCATGCGCGAAGCGGGCGCCGCACGGGCTCGCCAATACGACAACGTCCACCGCCTGGTCAAACTACACACACGTACCAAGTTTGGTCCCGATCGGTCGAGAATCGTAGATTTGTATTAATGACAAACATACAGACAAACATACAGACAGACAGACAGACAGAGGTCTTCAAAATATATATGAGACTAGCCGATGAGCCCGACGTTGTCCGGGCTATTCAAAAACCAAATTTCAAGTCGATAGCTCAACCCAGCCCGACGTTGTCCGGGCTATTAAAAAACAAACAAATTTCAAGTCGATAGCTCCACCCGTTTCCGAGATCTCGTCTGCGCATGCGCGAAGCTGGCGTCGCTAGGGCTCGGCGACCCGATAAAATTCGTATCCGGGGCAAGATACATTCACATACCAAATTTCAAGCCTCAAGTCGATAGCTCTACCCGTTTCCGAGATCTGGTCTGCGCATGCGCGAAGCTGGCGTCGCACGGGCTCGGCGACCCGATAAAATTCGTATTCGGGGCAAGATACATTCACATACCAAATTTCAAGTCGATAGCTCCACCCGTTTCCGAGATCTCTTCTGCGCATGCGCTGCACGGGCGTCGCACGGGCTCGCCAATACGACAACGTCCACCGCCTGGTCAAACTATACACACGTACCAAGTTTCGTCCCGATCGGTCGTGAATCGTAGATTTGTATTAATGACAAACATACAAACATACAGACAAACATACAAACAAACAGACAGAGGTCTATAAAATATATATGAGATTATATTATAATTTATATTTATGGCTAATAATATGATCTTGGTGGCGTTACCATTTCTGACTATGGTTTTCTTGTTACTCGTGCAGTTGTGCCAGTTTATGTGAAATTGGAGTACAGAAGCGAATAGAGTGCCACGGACAGAAAATAATACAATCGCGGACATGAAGTGGCTGTCAAAAGGGGCGCAACTACAAGCCATGACACGACGAAAGCAACAATCTTCTTCTTTAATTCATTATATGTATGTATTTGTTAATGTTATTATTTTTATTCAGTGGGGTTTGTTGAACTTTGTTCCGAAATAATTCCCCAGACTTTTGACACATTTTGTCTCGCTATAACAGGTTTATTTGCATACTTCCGGAACATCCTAAGCGTTTGGTCCTTTTACATCCTTTCACACCGAAGTTTAATCTATTGAATTTCTCATTTTGAGAAATATTGTTTGGCGAATAGAATATTATACGATATTTTGTTAATAAATTGTTATGCTTTACAACTGTAAAGTCCATATGCTATAACTGTATTTTTTTAATTCAGTATTACCGTGCAATTTGACTATTTATCTTTAAAATTCGGTATTTTACGCTATTATCTTTGCGCCACCCCTCGCTCCAGGTCTCTTTGTGTTTCTGTGCACCCATCGATCCATCTATCCGTCCATCAACTCATCGATCCATCAACTTATTCATCCGTCAATCAGTCCATCCACCCATTAACTCATATCTACCCGTCCGTCCGGTCCATCCATCTATATTCATTCCATTCACCCATCTATCCATTCATCCGCCCACCGGTCTGCCTTATTTCGCCCTCCAGGTGTATAATAATCTACAGTTTCTTGGTATCCTATGGGCGCTGGGGGTTTTATTTATAGAAATTGGGATTTTTGGGACGCAATAAAAGTTGTAATGCGACCCGAGGACGAGTCCGGTAAAAGGTGTAGTTGGGAATTTCAATTTCGTTTATTGTCGTTTTCATTATTATTTCATGCAGCGGGCGTTTCTGGAGAAATGATTGATTGACCCATGGCTTGTTATTTGCAAGCAAAGAAGTGCGAGGCGATTAATTCTAACGGGAATTCGCGCGTTAACCATTAGCGGACTGCGCGTTATGTGTTTCTATTGTTCTTTAACCTGCTTTGTTGCATTGTTATTTGAACATCTTTCGTTTATTTTTCACGTGACATAAATCGGAATGCTATCTACTATTATACTGCACGGGGATTTGACGATTGTATAAGAAGTTTAATTAGAACATGAATCGTACTAGCTAAATATAGCTAGGCGTTTGTTTATATCGGTGTTTAACATGTTATTTAATATCGTTTAGTGAACTTTTTCATTCAGTTATACGCGACAAATATCGGAATGTTATATTCTAAATGAATTGGGATGGTAATTATTAACCAATTCCAACGTTATTCCTTCGTTCTGTTTGTAAATATTGACTTTTCATTTCTTTGTATGCGGAATATATCGGAGCTATGAATATAGATGTTATTAAGAAAAATTCCAACACTAATCCTTCACATTGGTTGTTTAACATACAATGTGGCCTAATTCTGAACATCATTTTTATTTATGTGCACCGATGATATATCAGAATTCTAATGCTATATGAATTGAAGAATGTTCAGAAATTACCTCCCCTTCCCGTGACCATGTTTTAATTGATCCTTATCGAGGAGGGGGCATATTATAATTAGTCCTCATTGGACCATATTTTAATTGACCCTCATGGGACTATATTGTATTTCACCCCAGTGGGACCGTAGTTTAATCCCACTGATGACACCATATTTTTATTTTAATTAACCCTCATAATGGGACCATATATTTATTCTTTAATTAAGTCACGTTACCATATTTTAATTGACCTTAATGGGACCATATTTCAATTAATCCCGATGGGTCCATATTTTTATTAACCCTCATGGGACGATATTTTAATTAACAATCAAGGTACAATTTTAATTAACCATCATGGGACCATATTTTTTATTAACCCTCATTGGACGATATATTAATTAACCCTCATGGGACCATATTTTATTTAACATTGATGTGACCATATTATAATTTACCCTCATCGGACCATATTTCAATTAACCCTCTCTAAGTGTGGCCATATTTTCAATTACCCTCATGGAACCATACATGTATTTTAATTAATCCTTATGAAAGGTCATATCAGGAGTGCATTGCCTGAGGCCATTCTTAGATCAGCATTACGCTCTCCTATGGTGTATATTGGGAAGTATATCTGACCCTGTCGCAGGAGGTGGTGGACTAAATGTGATTAAAACAGACTCGGTATTTGCGTAATTGGATACTAAATGTGATTAGAAATGTACTCGTACTTGAACCATGTTACGAAGATCGCAATTTTTTGCCCGATTATTATTCTGCATGCTATATCATGCGCTATTCAGACCACTATTTCAAATGAAATTAGAAAAAAAAAATCACATATAATAAACTACATAGGCGTTACCTATATACCGATTTTTCACAATCACCACATTAAGGTTGTTATATTGCATATATGGTTAATAATATGATATTGAGGGCGTTACCATTTCTGATTATGGTTTTCTTGTCTATTTATTGGTGTGCGTTTATCTGTCCTCTAGCTGTTGATTTGTACGGGTGTATACTGCCAGTGTGATCTGGCCGTGTCAATTGAGCTATGGGGATATATCGCAGAACAACACATTACGGGTTTCACGATATGCGAGTTATTTTAGGAAATTGTATAGTAGAACGAAGAGTAATGTCCTATTCGTACACTATAACTTCTTCTTCTTGTTGTTCTTCGTCTGTAAGGTGTTTCGTGTATACACAGTATTGCACCGTGCATTAATCAAGGGTTTAATGGTTCTGAATCTATGAGCTACTGGTAAGGATTTGTTTAAGTTTTGAGGTTGGCTCACCATCATTAATGAGTGAAAAACTACCCACTCTGCCAAGCTGTTCCAATCTTTAACAGTTCTGGATATGAAGATGAATTTGTAGGCGTCTGAGTCTGCCTGGGTCTGATGAAATGTTTCGAATGCATTTTACTTGTAAACCTTTCTGGTGGTTGAAGATTATTAATTGTAATATTTGCCGCACCAGTCAGACCCTTAATGAATACACATAGCCGCAATATTTTTCTCCTCTCCTACAGTGTCTGATGTTTTAGAGTTTCATTAATTTTAGTCATAGAATTAGGTGAATAGTCATAATTTTGCACAATAAATCTGGACTGCAAAGAGCTTATTGGTTAACGTGATAGTATGATGATCCCATGCAAATAGAAGAGTAATACAGAAGAGGTCGGATGAGGCCAGTGTAGGCTTGAAGTCTCATATCTGTTGGGCACATCTTTAAATTTATATTAACAAGACCAAGAGTTCTGCCTTTTTGCATATATAGTCCACGTGCATATTCCACTTAAGGTCTTTTGTTATGTTGACGCCTAAATATTTTATAGAATCCACCAGGTTTAGGGACGATCTTTCAAGTGTATAGCTGCTTAGAATGGGTTCCTCTATGCGATACAATTGCATGGTGTTACATTTTTCCTGTTGGAACCGCATTTCCCATGTCCTTGCCCGAGCTCCGAGATGGTCGATGTCACATTGGACCTCCACAATTTCACCTTTGGAGTTGATTTGACGGTCACAAACACACTCATCTGCGAAGAGTCTAATTTCTGATGAAATTCCTTGCACTATGTCATTAATATACACTGATAATAATAAGGGTCCTAGTACGTCTCCTGAGGGACTCCATATACCACACGGGAGCAGGAAGACGTATTGCCATTCACAACGCATTGTTTTCACAGACAGGAATGAGTCGATCCATCGTAGAATGTCGGGTCGGATACCATATTTGGGTAGTTTTGCATTCAAAAGTTCATTGGGCACTGTGTCGAAAGCTTTTTCGAAGTCCAGAATGAAGGAGTCAACTTGTTTCCTTTTTTATTACATATATATCAACGTAATTTGCATGATCGCACGAGTTTCCAGGCGTGTGATAATTCTCAGAATCGCACTAGTGCAATCTGTCGACGGAACTATTTCATTCAGTGTTAAAACTCAATTAAATCCACATTTTCTGTACTGGAGATGTACGACTGTGAGTCAGCTTACTATGATACGGAGATATGGATTTTGACCAATTATCGCACTCAAATGTCGTATAAGAGAACCGAGAAGCTAAGTTTAGTGTATTTGCCGCGAGCTCGCAGCGCATCAACATAATACAGTGTCAATAGGCAAGTGTCAGAAACGCACTAATAACTGGAACGTATGCGCCATTTGTGAACACAGATCATACGTGACGTTCGGTGTGTACATGTTTCATAATTACCATAACTTTAGTTTGGCACGTCCAATTAAAAAAATGTTTTCACATATTTTCTCACCAAGCACACACTATATACACACATACAAAGCAATTACATATATTCAGCTATACCTATATACACATATTTTCACAATCACTACATTAAAGCTCAAATAAATGTATATGCCTAATAATATGATCTTGTGGGCGTTACCATTTCTGACTATCGTTCTCTTGTTATATAGAGTTACGCTTCCTGAATTTGTGAAACTCGACAGCATTAAAAAACTTTGGCTGCTGATTTGTTCTGCATCTGTAGTTGTTCCGTCCTAATGACCAAAACTGGCTTTTACAGTACGGTAATTGATTATATTTCAGGGAAAACTCCCTCTGGAACAGAAATGTGATAATTTTTGTTTGGATAGCCAGGAAAAGTCTGGTGGGGTCTGGACGTTATGGAAGGGGTCTGAGTATTTTATGCTGCTGATTTCTTGTGCCGTAGCTAAGATAGCTTACACATTGTGGACTGCTCGACATCTGGGATCAAACGGTGACGGAATCTGACGATGTTTGCCGAATCTTAGCTTACACTGCAATCGGCCAACCTCGGTGATTTCCGTACGCAAATAATATTATTTCTGCCAAAAACGATAATCCGAGAAGTTGTAACTGAATGGGTTATAACATAGACTAAAAATAGAATAGATGTCGCACTGATGGTTATCAACCATTCTGGACTCCTCGACCTGTGACATCTGGGTCCAAGCCATGGCCAAGCTCGGTGACGGAATCTGACGAGGTTTGCCGAATGTGTTATCAACATGTAACGCGATTGGGTGCAGAAATTGCCTGGCCCCCTAGTGTTAAGGTAATTCATATAATTTTTACGTTATATTTACATAGGGTTCGTGTAAGGTTGTGAAGAAATACTCGTAATAAAGTACTTTATATTAACTTTTAATCATTATGCTTTCAATGTGACATTCAATTAATGCCACTAAATGCGATTTGGTCCGTGATAGAATAGAAAGTGCCCGTAATTCGACAGCCATTTAAAAGCTACAAGAGATGGTACCAAAGAGAAAGGGAAAATGTGGACCAAAAATCAATTATGAATGCCCGCAAATGCTGATACCAGGAAACTGATACGACAAAAACACACATCATGGAGCCGCTACATGCATAACAGATATGTATCAACATATCAAAAATACTGCAAAATACGCAATAAAGTGCGACAAGATACCCGTACTGCCAGAAGAGAGTATGAAAGAAGATAGCAGCAGAAACTAAAACAAACCAAAAATCGATCTGGAAATATGTAAAATCTATGAGCTCAACTAAAGAAAAGGTTCAAGAACTATACAAAATCCCAGGCAACAAGAAGTCAGAATTGGCAGCAACAGATTCAGAAAAAGCAGAAGTGCTTGCAACATTCTTTGCCAGTATCTACACAAATGAACCAGATGGGAATATTCCAACAATTGACAAGAGACCTAATAAATACTTGGACATGGAACCAATCATATACACAGATGATGTAACAAAGAGACTAAAGATGCTAAAAATAGATCACCCGGCCCAGATAACATACATCCGCGTATGCTGAAAGAGCTAGCAAAAGAATTGTCACCAGCAATCACACATATATTTAAAACTTCACTAAATCAAGGAAAACTCCCGACAGAATGGAAAGAAGCAAAAGTATCGGCAATATTCAAAAAAGGAGACAAACGTGAAGCAGGACAATCATGGCGGAAACCCCAAAAGTATTACAACAACAACTGGACCTCTTTGAAAAATATTGCAATAAATGGAAATTAACAGTGAATATCGAGAAAACGAAAATTGTCAACTTTTCGAAGACCAGTCTTCCAAAAAAGACAAAATTTCTGTTCAAAGGAAGAAGAATCGAAACAGTAAACATATTTAATTACCTAGGAATAATATTTTGCAAATCTGGATCATTCACGACGGCAAAAAAGGCCCTGGCAGAAAAAGCTACCAAAGCCATGTACTCAGTTATTGGCAATTCGCGAAAGCACTGTCTCTCGATCAAAACCCAACTTGATTTGTTCGACTTGCACGTTATGCCAATTTTATTATATGGTTGCGAGATTTGGGGTTTCGGTAACAATGATATTCTTGAAAAAGTTCATCGAAAATTTATGAAGCATATTCTTCACCTGAGGCCATCTACTCCCAACTTTATGCTGTATGGGGAATGTGGGAGACTACCAATTGACGTGTATATAAACACGAGAATAATAAAATATTGGTGCAAAATTATGAACAGTGAGGAGGTGAGATATCCCAGAATACTTCTGAAATTAGCACAGACTATGTTCGATATCAACGCTAATCATTTCCCTTTGTTACACCGAATCTATGATTTATTAGACCATTGTAACCAATTACATGCATGGCACATGGAACGCATACCGGATACTGCCCAATTCGTTTCGTATATAAAGTGTAGTTTAATTTCACAATTCACGGATAATTGGGAAACTGATATGAACAACTCCAGTCGTGGTAAGATATACCAAATTTTTAAACATGACTTATCTTTTGAAAGGTATCTAACGTTGAACGTAGTAAACCGGATTACATTATGTAAATTTAGAACCAGTAATCACCATTTACCTATTGAAACAGGACGCTGGCGAAAACCTGAACAAACTAACCGACTATGTCCACTCTGTAACTCCAGAAAGATTGGAGATGAATTTCATTATCTTCTTGAATGCGAGAGACTATCACCCGAAAGACAGCGATTACTATCAAAATTTACTAACAAAAAACAAAATACTATCACAATGAGTGAAATACTTAACCAGAACAATTCAACAGACATACGGAAATTGTGCGACTTTATTAAAATAATCAATCGTAAACTTATAAATTCAGATAAGCTTGGGTAGATACCGAAAAAGATAGTAAATGACACAGTATTCCTACGAACCTAACACGAAATAACATGTGCAAGCGACTAAACCAGAGTGGATACATACTCTTAATTATATTACCTCGCTGGTAATATAATTGAGGGTGTCTATGCACTTTGTGTGGATCAGTCATATATGACACCATAGTATATAGCGTCAGCAGACAGCACCTATGGCAAACAGGTATATTATTTATATTGTAAATACTTTTCATATATTATAATGTATATCATTTGTATTTCTATTATGTAAGTCATGTACATAAAATGTATTATATGTTATCTTAATACCTATGTATTATGGGTCAAAAAGATTAAACGAATTGAATTGGAAACTACAGACCAGTGAGCCTGACATGTATTGTGTGCAAGATAATGGAACAGATCACGAGAAGCCATGTAACAACACATCTTGAGCAAAACAAATTACTGAGCGACAACCAATATGGCTTCATTAGTGGGGGATCCACGACACTACAACTTCTACACTCCTTGGATGCATGGACGGAAGCTCTGGATGATAAAACACCAACATGTATATATGTCATCTACTTTAACTTTAAGAACGCATTTGACACGATCCCACATAGGAGGCTAATAGAGAAACTGAACAAAATACGGCATTAAAGAGAAGACCATTACATGGATCCAGGGCTTTCTATCAGACAGATCACAAAAAGTGGCAGTTAACAATGTCCAATCATCAAGCAGAATGGTCACTAGTGGAATACCATAGGGATTTTTATTGGGGCCGCTGCTTTTTGTGATATACATCAACGACTTCCCAGATGAAACAAAATCAAACATGATGCTATACGCTGATGACACTAAACTGTACAGGAGCATCAGAAATGACTCCGATAGGCAAATCATACAGGATGACATAGATAAGATGGTCGAGTGGTCTGAAAAGTGGCTTTGCAGTTCCATCCTGATAAATGCAAAGCGAAGACAATTGGAGACACAAGAGGTACTCAATACACAATGATGAATCAAGGAAATAGACAAGCAATAACAGAAACCAAACTAGAGAGAGAGAGAGAGAGACATTGGAGTGGAGATTGACAGCAAACTTAAATTCGAAGAACACATCAGCACTTTTTGAATTATTAGATCATACAAGAACATGAACGAGAAGATATTCAAAACAATCTACACCACTATGGTCAGAACCAAACTAGTATACGCCCAATTTGAATCTAGCAGTAGGACATTTAAACTGCCCAATTGGTGAATTGCTTTGACTGTTCATATCTACATTATTACTGTATAGTATACACCTGATCACATCTGGCACTGGCAGTGACATGGAAATTCTTGACATCTGACAGTGACATGCAGCTGTCATTGAAATATTTCTTCCATAAAACACGTTTGGATCGGTACCCGGTATACGCGATATTCAAATTACCAATGCAACCAGGAATGGTGTGATATATTAATTTCATTTTGAAAGTCGTTACTAACGACATTTCATTCAGGTGAAAATGACAAAAATAGAATACAGAATGTCGTGATGTTTACTACAAAAAATGGTCTCAAACTACATAAAAACTCACCTTTCTGACTCCTCAACGGACACCCTTAGAAACGTTAGATTCTGATAATTCATTACCCGCGCGCCGCGTGTATACTGTCCTAGAGATTCTAGACAGCTGTGGACGCTGACATTAACATGGGTGTTTTATTTATAGAATGGGAAATTTTGGGATGATTAAAAGTCGAACTGCGAGTCGGATGCCGAGTCCGGTAAAAGGTGTAGTTGGGATTTTCAATTTCGTTTATTGTCGTTAATTAACGTTATGTCAATAATGTTGATTTTTGGTTTGGGATAAGTTATGTCAATAACAAATAAAAGAAATGAAAACTATAATTTGTAAGTCTTATATTTCAACTTTTATAGATATTTTTCGTTCTGCGGCCCACTGATGGTTGTGGTCGGAGACGGCCGAGTCGGCCGCCGGTTCGTTAATTAGGTGCTGGTTGTTATTGTTATTTTAAAGGTACTCAATCCGATAAAACTCCTCTCAATTACTATTTCAATGGCTTCGGGGGTCAAAAATATTTGATTCGAGTCGAGGAAGTCACCCATCAAAGCTCAGATTTGTTAGATATCGATTTTAGAAATCTATTATTTTTCATTATCGGGAATTCTATCTGGCCCAGAAGACAGTCAAAATTTCGTTATTATTACCACTTGATTATAGAGTTATCCATCCTTGTCTGTTTGAATAGAGTTTTGGCGTAAAATCTCGAGCAGGTTACCAAATTGACGGCAGTTATTAGTACTCATCTCGAGAATATAACAAATTTCAAAAATCAATATCTAATAACTCTGAGCTTTGTTTGATGGGTTCCTCGACTCGAATCAAATATTTTTTACCCCCAAAGCCAAAGAAATAGTAATATAGGACCCTCTGATCGGATTGTTGTTGTTGGAATCTGTTGAGATGGGGACCCTCTTTGCGGATTGAGTACCTTTAACGGAATTGTGAGTTGGTCATTCGCGAAACCAATATGTTTTATATTCTATTACAATCATGGGTATATAACATATGATCTTGAGCGCGTTACCATGTCTGACAATGGGTTTCTTTTATCGGTTGGTGTACAATTAATTCAGCTTCAATAGCCGCCAGATTTTCATCTTTTTATTGCGATTATAAAGCACTGTTTTGATTAGAAGAATCTGAATTTAACTACCTTTGCCGGAGTGCGTTACCGATTGGCCGATCAAATGACGTTGAGTGACGTATCTATAGTCTGGACTCCTCGACCTGAGGAATCTGAGGTTTGCCACCAAATATAAATTAGTAGAGTGATTTCCCCTGGGACCCCCAAGCTAGGATCAGCATAAAAAAAATCCTGGCAGCCGAATGGTCAATACTCCATGGATGAAAAGTGCACGAAAAAAAGCACAAACGTGTTTCCGGACGAGAAACATCAAATATATCCACATGATGAATGGTTAGGGCATTTGGCGAATAATTTATGGGAGGGGTTAGTTTTTTTTTTCGATGTCATTTTTTTACTCCATTTTAAGGGTAGTGTGACGTTTGTCAAAATTGCAGTGTGACGCAATACGATGACAATTAGTTTTGGGCACAATTTCGTCTATCTAAAGGGACGTTCTTTAATTTTTATTACTCATGCAGGGTCAAATCTTTCTTCGTTTACAATGTCTTGAAAAACTATTTCACTTTGGAGCAATGACAAGTTGAGAAACTTGGATTGTTCACTTTTGATTACGAAACAACTTTTACTATGAAAATATTTGATGATCATTTCGACGGCTTTCTTTCCATTATTGTATACGCATTCTCTGATCTTGCCGAACGACCCTTCGCCCAGCTTTCGACACAGAATGTATCCTTTTCCACTTTGGAGCAATGACAAGTTGAGAAACTTGGATTGTTCACTTTTGATTACGAAACAACTTTTACTATAAAAACAATCTGATGAAAGCAAGTTTCCGTGCATTTCACGGAAACTTGGAATTTCCCCACCCACGCAATCGGTTAACGTCACAGACATGTTATAAAGGTCACGACATTGCCAACCGGACATGGATGTATAAAAGCCTCCTTTATCAAAGATTTCTTCATTTACAATGTCCTGAAAAACTATTCCACTTTGGAGCAATGACAAGTTGAGAAACTTGGATTGTTCACTTTTGATTACGAAACAACTTTTACTATAAAAAAAATCTGATGAATAAATGTTTCCGTGCATTTCACGGAAACATGGAATTTCCCCACCCCCGCAATCGGTGAACGTCACAGACATGTTATAAAGGTCACGACATTGCCAACCGGACTTGGATGTATAAAAGCCTCCTTTATCAAAGATTTCTTCATTTACAATGTCCTGAAAAACTATTCCACTTTGGAGCAATGACAAGTTGAGAAACTTGGATTGTTCACTTTTGATTACGAAACAACTTTTACTATAAAAACAATCTGATGAAAGCAAGTTTCCGTGCATTTCACGGAAACTTGGAATTTCCCCGCCCCCGCAAATTTCTTCATTTGAAAAACTATTTCACTTTGGAGCAATGACAAGTTGAGAAACTTGGATTGTTCACTTTTGATTACGAAATAACTTTTACTATACAAAAATCTGATTCCGTGCAGGACAAAACCATGAACTGCAAAAAAGGAAAAATTAACGGGGATTCCCCTTCCATACAAACGACAGAACCAGTCCTTGTGAGTCTTGGAAATGTTTGTATATAAAATTTGGTTGAGAATTTTTTTAAAGAAAAAAATTATTGTAACCACTTATGTTCGCGGATTTCAGAGAGGGTTATGCGTTTATTCACATCTGGTTCCAGAAGTCTCAATACTAAATCGACACAGTCATTCCCAACTTCGAGCGATTTTGGCAGCAGTGTTTCTCCGGGGGTTTGATTCTTCACAATTTTCTGGATATATGAGTTGCTGAATGGCATTCTTCCAAACACCAATGAGTACATAATTATGCCCAAGCTCCATATATCTGCCATAAATGGATCGTAGTTTTCGCCCCGTATTATTTCAGGAGAAATATATGAAGAGCTCCCACAGAAAGTATTGCTCAATTCCTTCATGTTGGACATGCGCCTCGCAAAGCCAAAGTCGGTTATCTTTGCTTTGCCATTTAAGTCGAGCAGGATATTTTCCAATTTGAGATCTCGGTGCGCTATCTTCTGCTCATGCAGATTAACAACACCGTGAATAATTTGTTTGAATAATTGCTTTGCTTCGCCTTCGTTCATGGGGCCATTGTCAGTAATTTTGTCCAAGAGGTCACCTCCCCGAACCAGTTCCATGAAGATGTAAATATTTTCCTTCAGTTCGATAACATTATGCAGCTTGACAACGCTATCTGAACTAATGCTCGAGAGAACGTTTATTTCTCTCGGTAAGAACTTTTCTAGGAACTCGGGTGAAGCATTCGTCTTATTGATTATTTTCACCGCCATTTCGACGGCTTTCTTTCCATTATTGTATACGCATTCTCTGATCTTGCCGAACGACCCTTCGCCCAGCTTTCGACCCAGAATGTATCCTTTTTTCGCAAGAAATGAATTTTCCATTTTTATTATAGAAAGTTTGAACTTTGTCCATTTCCTTTATTTATAGATTTTTTTCCAAACGACCCGAGCATCGGAGCGTGACCCTTGTCATAAAGGTCACGACATTGTCAACCGGACTTGGATGTATAAAAGCCTCCTTTATCAGAGATTTCTTCATTTACAATGTCCTGAAAAACTATTTCACTTTGGAGCAATGACAAGTTGAGAAACTTGGATTGTTCACTTTTGATTACGAAACAACTTTTACTATTAAAAAAATTTGATGAATAAATGTTTCCGTGCATTTCACGGAAACATGGAATTTCCCCACCCCCGCAATCGGTGAACGTCACATACATGTTATAAAGGTCACGACATTGCCAACCGGACTTGGATGTATAAAAGCCTCCTTTATCAAAGATTTCTTCATTTACAATGTCCTGAAAAACTATTCCACTTTGGAGCAATGACAAGTTGAGAAACTTGGATTGTTCACTTTTGATTACGAAACAACTTTTACTATAAAAAAAATCTGATGAATAAATGTTTCCGTGCATTTCACGGACACTTGGAATTTACCCACCCCCGCAATCGATGAACGTCACAGACAAGTTATAACGGTCACGACATTGCCAACCGGACTTGGATGTATAAAAGCCTCCTTTATCAAAGATTTCTTCATTTACAATGTCCTGAAAAACTATTCCACTTTGGAGCAATGACAAGTTGAGAAACTTGGATTGTTCACTTTTGATTACGAAACAACTTTTACTATAAAAACAATCTGATGAAAGCAAGTTTCCGTGCATTTCACGGAAACTTGGAATTTCCCCACCCCCGCAATCGGTTAACGTCACAGACATGTTATAAAGGTCACGACATTGCCAACCGGACATGGATGTATAAAAGCCTCCTTTATCAAAGATTTCTTCATTTACAATGTCCTGAAAAACTATTCCACTTTGGAGCAATGACAAGTTGAGAAACTTGGATTGTTCACTTTTGATTACGAAACAACTTTTACTATAAAAAAAATCTGATGAATAAATGTTTCCGTGCATTTCACGGAAACATGGAATTTCCCCACCCCCGCAATCGGTGAACGTCACAGACATGTTATAAAGGTCACGACATTGCCAACCGGACTTGGATGTATAAAAGCCTCCTTTATCAAAGATTTCTTCATTTACAATGTCCTGAAAAACTATTCCACTTTGGAGCAATGACAAGTTGAGAAACTTGGATTGTTCACTTTTGATTACGAAACAACTTTTACTATAAAAACAATCTGATGAAAGCAAGTTTCCGTGCATTTCACGGAAACTTGGAATTTCCCCACCCACGCAATCGGTTAACGTCACAGACATGTTATAAAGGTCACGACATTGCCAACCGGACATGGATGTATAAAAGCCTCCTTTATCAAAGATTTCTTCATTTACAATGTCCTGAAAAACTATTCCACTTTGGAGCAATGACAAGTTGAGAAACTTGGATTGTTCACTTTTGATTACGAAACAACTTTTACTATAAAAAAAATCTGATGAATAAATGTTTCCGTGCATTTCACGGAAACATGGAATTTCCCCACCCCCGCAATCGGTGAACGTCACAGACATGTTATAAAGGTCACGACATTGCCAACCGGACTTGGATGTATAAAAGCCTCCTTTATCAAAGATTTCTTCATTTACAATGTCCTGAAAAACTATTCCACTTTGGAGCAATGACAAGTTGAGAAACTTGGATTGTTCACTTTTGATTACGAAACAACTTTTACTATAAAAACAATCTGATGAAAGCAAGTTTCCGTGCATTTCACGGAAACTTGGAATTTCCCCGCCCCCGCAAATTTCTTCATTTGAAAAACTATTTCACTTTGGAGCAATGACAAGTTGAGAAACTTGGATTGTTCACTTTTGATTACGAAATAACTTTTACTATACAAAAATCTGATTCCGTGCAGGACAAAACCATGAACTGCAAAAAAGGAAAAATTAACGGGGATTCCCCTTCCATACAAACGACAGAACCAGTCCTTGTGAGTCTTGGAAATGTTTGTATATAAAATTTGGTTGAGAATTTTTTTAAAGAAAAAAATTATTGTAACCACTTATGTTCGCGGATTTCAGAGAGGGTTATGCGTTTATTCACATCTGGTTCCAGAAGTCTCAATACTAAATCGACACAGTCATTCCCAACTTCGAGCGATTTTGGCAGCAGTGTTTCTCCGGGGGTTTGATTCTTCACAATTTTCTGGATATATGAGTTGCTGAATGGCATTCTTCCAAACACCAATGAGTACATAATTATGCCCAAGCTCCATATATCTGCCATAAATGGATCGTAGTTTTCGCCCCGTATTATTTCAGGAGAAATATATGAAGAGCTCCCACAGAAAGTATTGCTCAATTCCTTCATGTTGGACATGCGCCTCGCAAAGCCAAAGTCGGTTATCTTTGCTTTGCCATTTAAGTCGAGCAGGATATTTTCCAATTTGAGATCTCGGTGCGCTATCTTCTGCTCATGCAGATTAACAACACCGTGAATAATTTGTTTGAATAATTGCTTTGCTTCGCCTTCGTTCATGGGGCCATTGTCAGTAATTTTGTCCAAGAGGTCACCTCCCCGAACCAGTTCCATGAAGATGTAAATATTTTCCTTCAGTTCGATAACATTATGCAGCTTGACAACGCTATCTGAACTAATGCTCGAGAGAACGTTTATTTCTCTCGGTAAGAACTTTTCTAGGAACTCGGGTGAAGCATTCGTCTTATTGATTATTTTCACCGCCATTTCGACGGCTTTCTTTCCATTATTGTATACGCATTCTCTGATCTTGCCGAACGACCCTTCGCCCAGCTTTCGACCCAGAATGTATCCTTTTTTCGCAAGAAATGAATTTTCCATTTTTATTATAGAAAGTTTGAACTTTGTCCATTTCCTTTATTTATAGATTTTTTTCCAAACGACCCGAGCATCGGAGCGTGACCCTTGTCATAAAGGTCACGACATTGTCAACCGGACTTGGATGTATAAAAGCCTCCTTTATCAGAGATTTCTTCATTTACAATGTCCTGAAAAACTATTTCACTTTGGAGCAATGACAAGTTGAGAAACTTGGATTGTTCACTTTTGATTACGAAACAACTTTTACTATTAAAAAAATTTGATGAATAAATGTTTCCGTGCATTTCACGGAAACATGGAATTTCCCCACCCCCGCAATCGGTGAACGTCACATACATGTTATAAAGGTCACGACATTGCCAACCGGACTTGGATGTATAAAAGCCTCCTTTATCAAAGATTTCTTCATTTACAATGTCCTGAAAAACTATTCCACTTTGGAGCAATGACAAGTTGAGAAACTTGGATTGTTCACTTTTGATTACGAAACAACTTTTACTATAAAAAAAATCTGATGAATAAATGTTTCCGTGCATTTCACGGACACTTGGAATTTACCCACCCCCGCAATCGATGAACGTCACAGACAAGTTATAACGGTCACGACATTGCCAACCGGACTTGGATGTATAAAAGCCTCCTTTATCAAAGATTTCTTCATTTACAATGTCCTGAAAAACTATTCCACTTTGGAGCAATGACAAGTTGAGAAACTTGGATTGTTCACTTTTGATTACGAAACAACTTTTACTATAAAAACAATCTGATGAAAGCAAGTTTCCGTGCATTTCACGGAAACTTGGAATTTCCCCACCCCCGCAATCGGTTAACGTCACAGACATGTTATAAAGGTCACGACATTGCCAACCGGACATGGATGTATAAAAGCCTCCTTTATCAAAGATTTCTTCATTTACAATGTCCTGAAAAACTATTCCACTTTGGAGCAATGACAAGTTGAGAAACTTGGATTGTTCACTTTTGATTACGAAACAACTTTTACTATAAAAAAAATCTGATGAATAAATGTTTCCGTGCATTTCACGGAAACATGGAATTTCCCCACCCCCGCAATCGGTGAACGTCACAGACATGTTATAAAGGTCACGACATTGCCAACCGGACTTGGATGTATAAAAGCCTCCTTTATCAAAGATTTCTTCATTTACAATGTCCTGAAAAACTATTCCACTTTGGAGCAATGACAAGTTGAGAAACTTGGATTGTTCACTTTTGATTACGAAACAACTTTTACTATAAAAACAATCTGATGAAAGCAAGTTTCCGTGCATTTCACGGAAACTTGGAATTTCCCCACCCACGCAATCGGTTAACGTCACAGACATGTTATAAAGGTCACGACATTGCCAACCGGACATGGATGTATAAAAGCCTCCTTTATCAAAGATTTCTTCATTTACAATGTCCTGAAAAACTATTCCACTTTGGAGCAATGACAAGTTGAGAAACTTGGATTGTTCACTTTTGATTACGAAACAACTTTTACTATAAAAAAAATCTGATGAATAAATGTTTCCGTGCATTTCACGGAAACATGGAATTTCCCCACCCCCGCAATCGGTGAACGTCACAGACATGTTATAAAGGTCACGACATTGCCAACCGGACTTGGATGTATAAAAGCCTCCTTTATCAAAGATTTCTTCATTTACAATGTCCTGAAAAACTATTCCACTTTGGAGCAATGACAAGTTGAGAAACTTGGATTGTTCACTTTTGATTACGAAACAACTTTTACTATAAAAACAATCTGATGAAAGCAAGTTTCCGTGCATTTCACGGAAACTTGGAATTTCCCCGCCCCCGCAAATTTCTTCATTTGAAAAACTATTTCACTTTGGAGCAATGACAAGTTGAGAAACTTGGATTGTTCACTTTTGATTACGAAATAACTTTTACTATACAAAAATCTGATTCCGTGCAGGACAAAACCATGAACTGCAAAAAAGGAAAAATTAACGGGGATTCCCCTTCCATACAAACGACAGAACCAGTCCTTGTGAGTCTTGGAAATGTTTGTATATAAAATTTGGTTGAGAATTTTTTTAAAGAAAAAAATTATTGTAACCACTTATGTTCGCGGATTTCAGAGAGGGTTATGCGTTTATTCACATCTGGTTCCAGAAGTCTCAATACTAAATCGACACAGTCATTCCCAACTTCGAGCGATTTTGGCAGCAGTGTTTCTCCGGGGGTTTGATTCTTCACAATTTTCTGGATATATGAGTTGCTGAATGGCATTCTTCCAAACACCAATGAGTACATAATTATGCCCAAGCTCCATATATCTGCCATAAATGGATCGTAGTTTTCGCCCCGTATTATTTCAGGAGAAATATATGAAGAGCTCCCACAGAAAGTATTGCTCAATTCCTTCATGTTGGACATGCGCCTCGCAAAGCCAAAGTCGGTTATCTTTGCTTTGCCATTTAAGTCGAGCAGGATATTTTCCAATTTGAGATCTCGGTGCGCTATCTTCTGCTCATGCAGATTAACAACACCGTGAATAATTTGTTTGAATAATTGCTTTGCTTCGCCTTCGTTCATGGGGCCATTGTCAGTAATTTTGTCCAAGAGGTCACCTCCCCGAACCAGTTCCATGAAGATGTAAATATTTTCCTTCAGTTCGATAACATTATGCAGCTTGACAACGCTATCTGAACTAATGCTCGAGAGAACGTTTATTTCTCTCGGTAAGAACTTTTCTAGGAACTCGGGTGAAGCATTCGTCTTATTGATTATTTTCACCGCCATTTCGACGGCTTTCTTTCCATTATTGTATACGCATTCTCTGATCTTGCCGAACGACCCTTCGCCCAGCTTTCGACCCAGAATGTATCCTTTTTTCGCAAGAAATGAATTTTCCATTTTTATTATAGAAAGTTTGAACTTTGTCCATTTCCTTTATTTATAGATTTTTTTCCAAACGACCCGAGCATCGGAGCGTGACCCTTGTCATAAAGGTCACGACATTGTCAACCGGACTTGGATGTATAAAAGCCTCCTTTATCAGAGATTTCTTCATTTACAATGTCCTGAAAAACTATTTCACTTTGGAGCAATGACAAGTTGAGAAACTTGGATTGTTCACTTTTGATTACGAAACAACTTTTACTATTAAAAAAATTTGATGAATAAATGTTTCCGTGCATTTCACGGAAACATGGAATTTCCCCACCCCCGCAATCGGTGAACGTCACATACATGTTATAAAGGTCACGACATTGCCAACCGGACTTGGATGTATAAAAGCCTCCTTTATCAAAGATTTCTTCATTTACAATGTCCTGAAAAACTATTCCACTTTGGAGCAATGACAAGTTGAGAAACTTGGATTGTTCACTTTTGATTACGAAACAACTTTTACTATAAAAAAAATCTGATGAATAAATGTTTCCGTGCATTTCACGGACACTTGGAATTTACCCACCCCCGCAATCGATGAACGTCACAGACAAGTTATAACGGTCACGACATTGCCAACCGGACTTGGATGTATAAAAGCCTCCTTTATCAAAGATTTCTTCATTTACAATGTCCTGAAAAACTATTCCACTTTGGAGCAATGACAAGTTGAGAAACTTGGATTGTTCACTTTTGATTACGAAACAACTTTTACTATAAAAACAATCTGATGAAAGCAAGTTTCCGTGCATTTCACGGAAACTTGGAATTTCCCCACCCCCGCAATCGGTTAACGTCACAGACATGTTATAAAGGTCACGACATTGCCAACCGGACATGGATGTATAAAAGCCTCCTTTATCAAAGATTTCTTCATTTACAATGTCCTGAAAAACTATTCCACTTTGGAGCAATGACAAGTTGAGAAACTTGGATTGTTCACTTTTGATTACGAAACAACTTTTACTATAAAAAAAATCTGATGAATAAATGTTTCCGTGCATTTCACGGAAACATGGAATTTCCCCACCCCCGCAATCGGTGAACGTCACAGACATGTTATAAAGGTCACGACATTGCCAACCGGACTTGGATGTATAAAAGCCTCCTTTATCAAAGATTTCTTCATTTACAATGTCCTGAAAAACTATTCCACTTTGGAGCAATGACAAGTTGAGAAACTTGGATTGTTCACTTTTGATTACGAAACAACTTTTACTATAAAAACAATCTGATGAAAGCAAGTTTCCGTGCATTTCACGGAAACTTGGAATTTCCCCACCCACGCAATCGGTTAACGTCACAGACATGTTATAAAGGTCACGACATTGCCAACCGGACATGGATGTATAAAAGCCTCCTTTATCAAAGATTTCTTCATTTACAATGTCCTGAAAAACTATTCCACTTTGGAGCAATGACAAGTTGAGAAACTTGGATTGTTCACTTTTGATTACGAAACAACTTTTACTATAAAAAAAATCTGATGAATAAATGTTTCCGTGCATTTCACGGAAACATGGAATTTCCCCACCCCCGCAATCGGTGAACGTCACAGACATGTTATAAAGGTCACGACATTGCCAACCGGACTTGGATGTATAAAAGCCTCCTTTATCAAAGATTTCTTCATTTACAATGTCCTGAAAAACTATTCCACTTTGGAGCAATGACAAGTTGAGAAACTTGGATTGTTCACTTTTGATTACGAAACAACTTTTACTATAAAAACAATCTGATGAAAGCAAGTTTCCGTGCATTTCACGGAAACTTGGAATTTCCCCGCCCCCGCAAATTTCTTCATTTGAAAAACTATTTCACTTTGGAGCAATGACAAGTTGAGAAACTTGGATTGTTCACTTTTGATTACGAAATAACTTTTACTATACAAAAATCTGATTCCGTGCAGGACAAAACCATGAACTGCAAAAAAGGAAAAATTAACGGGGATTCCCCTTCCATACAAACGACAGAACCAGTCCTTGTGAGTCTTGGAAATGTTTGTATATAAAATTTGGTTGAGAATTTTTTTAAAGAAAAAAATTATTGTAACCACTTATGTTCGCGGATTTCAGAGAGGGTTATGCGTTTATTCACATCTGGTTCCAGAAGTCTCAATACTAAATCGACACAGTCATTCCCAACTTCGAGCGATTTTGGCAGCAGTGTTTCTCCGGGGGTTTGATTCTTCACAATTTTCTGGATATATGAGTTGCTGAATGGCATTCTTCCAAACACCAATGAGTACATAATTATGCCCAAGCTCCATATATCTGCCATAAATGGATCGTAGTTTTCGCCCCGTATTATTTCAGGAGAAATATATGAAGAGCTCCCACAGAAAGTATTGCTCAATTCCTTCATGTTGGACATGCGCCTCGCAAAGCCAAAGTCGGTTATCTTTGCTTTGCCATTTAAGTCGAGCAGGATATTTTCCAATTTGAGATCTCGGTGCGCTATCTTCTGCTCATGCAGATTAACAACACCGTGAATAATTTGTTTGAATAATTGCTTTGCTTCGCCTTCGTTCATGGGGCCATTGTCAGTAATTTTGTCCAAGAGGTCACCTCCCCGAACCAGTTCCATGAAGATGTAAATATTTTCCTTCAGTTCGATAACATTATGCAGCTTGACAACGCTATCTGAACTAATGCTCGAGAGAACGTTTATTTCTCTCGGTAAGAACTTTTCTAGGAACTCGGGTGAAGCATTCGTCTTATTGATTATTTTCACCGCCATTTCGACGGCTTTCTTTCCATTATTGTATACGCATTCTCTGATCTTGCCGAACGACCCTTCGCCCAGCTTTCGACCCAGAATGTATCCTTTTTTCGCAAGAAATGAATTTTCCATTTTTATTATAGAAAGTTTGAACTTTGTCCATTTCCTTTATTTATAGATTTTTTTCCAAACGACCCGAGCATCGGAGCGTGACCCTTGTCATAAAGGTCACGACATTGTCAACCGGACTTGGATGTATAAAAGCCTCCTTTATCAGAGATTTCTTCATTTACAATGTCCTGAAAAACTATTTCACTTTGGAGCAATGACAAGTTGAGAAACTTGGATTGTTCACTTTTGATTACGAAACAACTTTTACTATTAAAAAAATTTGATGAATAAATGTTTCCGTGCATTTCACGGAAACATGGAATTTCCCCACCCCCGCAATCGGTGAACGTCACATACATGTTATAAAGGTCACGACATTGCCAACCGGACTTGGATGTATAAAAGCCTCCTTTATCAAAGATTTCTTCATTTACAATGTCCTGAAAAACTATTCCACTTTGGAGCAATGACAAGTTGAGAAACTTGGATTGTTCACTTTTGATTACGAAACAACTTTTACTATAAAAAAAATCTGATGAATAAATGTTTCCGTGCATTTCACGGACACTTGGAATTTACCCACCCCCGCAATCGATGAACGTCACAGACAAGTTATAACGGTCACGACATTGCCAACCGGACTTGGATGTATAAAAGCCTCCTTTATCAAAGATTTCTTCATTTACAATGTCCTGAAAAACTATTCCACTTTGGAGCAATGACAAGTTGAGAAACTTGGATTGTTCACTTTTGATTACGAAACAACTTTTACTATAAAAACAATCTGATGAAAGCAAGTTTCCGTGCATTTCACGGAAACTTGGAATTTCCCCACCCCCGCAATCGGTTAACGTCACAGACATGTTATAAAGGTCACGACATTGCCAACCGGACATGGATGTATAAAAGCCTCCTTTATCAAAGATTTCTTCATTTACAATGTCCTGAAAAACTATTCCACTTTGGAGCAATGACAAGTTGAGAAACTTGGATTGTTCACTTTTGATTACGAAACAACTTTTACTATAAAAAAAATCTGATGAATAAATGTTTCCGTGCATTTCACGGAAACATGGAATTTCCCCACCCCCGCAATCGGTGAACGTCACAGACATGTTATAAAGGTCACGACATTGCCAACCGGACTTGGATGTATAAAAGCCTCCTTTATCAAAGATTTCTTCATTTACAATGTCCTGAAAAACTATTCCACTTTGGAGCAATGACAAGTTGAGAAACTTGGATTGTTCACTTTTGATTACGAAACAACTTTTACTATAAAAACAATCTGATGAAAGCAAGTTTCCGTGCATTTCACGGAAACTTGGAATTTCCCCACCCACGCAATCGGTTAACGTCACAGACATGTTATAAAGGTCACGACATTGCCAACCGGACATGGATGTATAAAAGCCTCCTTTATCAAAGATTTCTTCATTTACAATGTCCTGAAAAACTATTCCACTTTGGAGCAATGACAAGTTGAGAAACTTGGATTGTTCACTTTTGATTACGAAACAACTTTTACTATAAAAAAAATCTGATGAATAAATGTTTCCGTGCATTTCACGGAAACATGGAATTTCCCCACCCCCGCAATCGGTGAACGTCACAGACATGTTATAAAGGTCACGACATTGCCAACCGGACTTGGATGTATAAAAGCCTCCTTTATCAAAGATTTCTTCATTTACAATGTCCTGAAAAACTATTCCACTTTGGAGCAATGACAAGTTGAGAAACTTGGATTGTTCACTTTTGATTACGAAACAACTTTTACTATAAAAACAATCTGATGAAAGCAAGTTTCCGTGCATTTCACGGAAACTTGGAATTTCCCCGCCCCCGCAAATTTCTTCATTTGAAAAACTATTTCACTTTGGAGCAATGACAAGTTGAGAAACTTGGATTGTTCACTTTTGATTACGAAATAACTTTTACTATACAAAAATCTGATTCCGTGCAGGACAAAACCATGAACTGCAAAAAAGGAAAAATTAACGGGGATTCCCCTTCCATACAAACGACAGAACCAGTCCTTGTGAGTCTTGGAAATGTTTGTATATAAAATTTGGTTGAGAATTTTTTTAAAGAAAAAAATTATTGTAACCACTTATGTTCGCGGATTTCAGAGAGGGTTATGCGTTTATTCACATCTGGTTCCAGAAGTCTCAATACTAAATCGACACAGTCATTCCCAACTTCGAGCGATTTTGGCAGCAGTGTTTCTCCGGGGGTTTGATTCTTCACAATTTTCTGGATATATGAGTTGCTGAATGGCATTCTTCCAAACACCAATGATGCCCAAGCTCCATATATCTGCCATAAATGGATCGTAGTTTTCGCCCCGTATTATTTCAGGAGAAATATATGAAGAGCTCCCACAGAAAGTATTGCTCAATTCCTTCATGTTGGACATGCGCCTCGCAAAGCCAAAGTCGGTTTATCTTTGCTTTGCCATTTAAGTCGAGCAGGATATTTCCAATTTGAGATCTCGGTGCGCTATCTTCTGCTCATGCAGATTAACAACACCGTGGAATAATTTGTTTGAATAATTGCTTTGCTTCGCCTTCGTTCAATGGGGCCATTGTCAGTAATTTTGTCCAAGAGGTCACCTCCCCGAACCAGTTCCATGAAGATGTAAATATTTTCCTTCAGTCGATAACATTATGCAGCTGACAACGCTATCTGAACTAATGCTCGAGAGAACGTTTTATTTCTCTCGGTAAGAACTTTTCTAGGAACTCGGGGTGAAGCATTCGTCTTATTGATTATTTTCACCGCCCATTTCGACGGCTTTCTTTCCATTATTGTATACGCATTCTCTGATCTTGCCGAACGACCCTTCGCCCAGGCTTTCGACCCAGAATGTATCCTTTTTTCGCAAGAAATGAATTTTCCATTTTTATTATAGAAAGTTTGAACTTTGTCCATTTCCTTTATTTATAGATTTTTTTTCCAAACGACCCGAGCATCGGAGCGTGACCCTTGTCCATAAAGGTCACGACATTGTCAACCGGACTTGGATGTATAAAGAGCCTCCTTTATCAGAGATTTCTTCATTTACAATGTCCTGAAAAACTATTTCACTTTGGAGCAATGACAAGTTGAGAAACTTGGATTGTTCACTTTTGATTACGAAACAACTTTTACTATTAAAAAAAATTTGATGAATAAAATGTTTCCGTGCATTTCACGGAAACATGGAATTTTCCCCACCCCCGCAATCGGTGAACGTCACATACATGTTATAAAGGTCACGACATTGCCAACCGGACTTGGATGTATAAAAGCCTCCTTTATCAAAGATTTCTTCATTTACAATGTCCTGAAAAACTATTCCACTTTGGAGCAATGACAAGTTGAGAAACTTGGATTGTTCACTTTTGATTACGAAACAACTTTTACTATAAAAAAAATCTGATGAATAAATGTTTCCGTGCATTTCACGGACACTTGGAATTTACCCACCCCCGCAATCGATGAACGTCCACAGACAAGTTATAACGGTCACGACATTGCCAACCGGACTTGGATGTATAAAAGCCTCCTTTATCAAAGATTTCTTCATTTACAATGTCCTGAAAAACTATTCCACTTTGGAGCAATGACAAGTTGAGAAACTTGGATTGTTCACTTTTGATTACGAAACAACTTTTACTATAAAAACAATCTGATGAAAGCAAGTTTCCGTGCATTTCACGGAAACTTGGAATTTCCCCACCCCCGCAATCGGTTAACGTCACAGACATGTTATAAAGGTCACGACATTGCCAACCGGACATGGATGTATAAAAGCCTCCTTTATCAAAGATTTCTTCATTTACAATGTCCTGAAAAACTATTCCACTTTGGAGCAATGACAAGTTGAGAAACTTGGATTGTTCACTTTTGATTACGAAACAACTTTTACTATAAAAAAAATCTGATGAATTAAATGTTTCCGTGCATTTCACGGAAACATGGAATTTCCCCACCCCCGCAATCGGTGAACGTCACAGACATGTTATAAAAGGTCACGACATTGCCACCGGACTTGGATGTATAAAAGCCTCCTTTATCAAAGATTTCTTCATTTACAATGTCCTGAAAAACTATTCCACTTTGGAGCAATGACAAGTTGAGAAACTTGGATTGTTCACTTTTGATTACGAAACAACTTTTACTATAAAAACAATCTGATGAAAGCAAGTTTCCGTGCATTTCACGGAAACTTGGAATTTTCCCCACCCACGCAATCGGTTAACGTCACAGACATGTTATAAAGGTCACGACATTGCCAACCGGACATGGATGTATAAAAGCCTCCTTTATCAAAGATTTCTTCATTTACAATGTCCTGAAAAACTATTCCACTTTGGAGCAATGACAAGTTGAGAAACTTGGATTGTTCACTTTTGATTACGAAACAACTTTTACTATAAAAAAAATCTGATGAATAAATGTTTCCGTGCATTTCACGGAAACATGGAATTTCCCCACCCCCGCAATCGGTGAACGTCACAGACATGTTATAAAGGTCACGACATTGCCAACCGGACTTGGATGTATAAAAGCCTCCTTTATCAAAGATTTCTTCATTTACAATGTCCTGAAAAACTATTCCACTTTGGAGCAATGACAAGTTGAGAAACTTGGATTGTTCACTTTTGATTACGAAACAACTTTTACTATAAAAACAATCTGATGAAAGCAAGTTTCCGTGCATTTCACGGAAACTTGGAATTTCCCCGCCCCCGCAAATTTCTTCATTTGAAAAACTATTTCACTTTGGAGCAATGACAAGTTGAGAAACTTGGATTGTTCACTTTTGATTACGAAATAACTTTTACTATACAAAAATCTGATTCCGTGCAGGACAAAACCATGAACTGCAAAAAAGGAAAAATTAACGGGGATTCCCCTTCCATACAAACGACAGAACCAGTCCTTGTGAGTCTTGGAAATGTTTGTATATAAAATTTGGTTGAGAATTTTTTTAAAGAAAAAAATTATTGTAACCACTTATGTTCGCGGATTTCAGAGAGGGTTATGCGTTTATTCACATCTGGTTCCAGAAGTCTCAATACTAAATCGACACAGTCATTCCCAACTTCGAGCGATTTTGGCAGCAGTGTTTCTCCGGGGGTTTGATTCTTCACAATTTTCTGGATATATGAGTTGCTGAATGGCATTCTTCCAAACACCAATGAGTACATAATTATGCCCAAGCTCCATATATCTGCCATAAATGGATCGTAGTTTTCGCCCCGTATTATTTCAGGAGAAATATATGAAGAGCTCCCACAGAAAGTATTGCTCAATTCCTTCATGTTGGACATGCGCCTCGCAAAGCCAAAGTCGGTTATCTTTGCTTTGCCATTTAAGTCGAGCAGGATATTTTCCAATTTGAGATCTCGGTGCGCTATCTTCTGCTCATGCAGATTAACAACACCGTGAATAATTTGTTTGAATAATTGCTTTGCTTCGCCTTCGTTCATGGGGCCATTGTCAGTAATTTTGTCCAAGAGGTCACCTCCCCGAACCAGTTCCATGAAGATGTAAATATTTTCCTTCAGTTCGATAACATTATGCAGCTTGACAACGCTATCTGAACTAATGCTCGAGAGAACGTTTATTTCTCTCGGTAAGAACTTTTCTAGGAACTCGGGTGAAGCATTCGTCTTATTGATTATTTTCACCGCCATTTCGACGGCTTTCTTTCCATTATTGTATACGCATTCTCTGATCTTGCCGAACGACCCTTCGCCCAGCTTTCGACCCAGAATGTATCCTTTTTTCGCAAGAAATGAATTTTCCATTTTTATTATAGAAAGTTTGAACTTTGTCCATTTCCTTTATTTATAGATTTTTTTCCAAACGACCCGAGCATCGGAGCGTGACCCTTGTCATAAAGGTCACGACATTGTCAACCGGACTTGGATGTATAAAAGCCTCCTTTATCAGAGATTTCTTCATTTACAATGTCCTGAAAAACTATTTCACTTTGGAGCAATGACAAGTTGAGAAACTTGGATTGTTCACTTTTGATTACGAAACAACTTTTACTATTAAAAAAATTTGATGAATAAATGTTTCCGTGCATTTCACGGAAACATGGAATTTCCCCACCCCCGCAATCGGTGAACGTCACATACATGTTATAAAGGTCACGACATTGCCAACCGGACTTGGATGTATAAAAGCCTCCTTTATCAAAGATTTCTTCATTTACAATGTCCTGAAAAACTATTCCACTTTGGAGCAATGACAAGTTGAGAAACTTGGATTGTTCACTTTTGATTACGAAACAACTTTTACTATAAAAAAAATCTGATGAATAAATGTTTCCGTGCATTTCACGGACACTTGGAATTTACCCACCCCCGCAATCGATGAACGTCACAGACAAGTTATAACGGTCACGACATTGCCAACCGGACTTGGATGTATAAAAGCCTCCTTTATCAAAGATTTCTTCATTTACAATGTCCTGAAAAACTATTCCACTTTGGAGCAATGACAAGTTGAGAAACTTGGATTGTTCACTTTTGATTACGAAACAACTTTTACTATAAAAACAATCTGATGAAAGCAAGTTTCCGTGCATTTCACGGAAACTTGGAATTTCCCCACCCCCGCAATCGGTTAACGTCACAGACATGTTATAAAGGTCACGACATTGCCAACCGGACATGGATGTATAAAAGCCTCCTTTATCAAAGATTTCTTCATTTACAATGTCCTGAAAAACTATTCCACTTTGGAGCAATGACAAGTTGAGAAACTTGGATTGTTCACTTTTGATTACGAAACAACTTTTACTATAAAAAAAATCTGATGAATAAATGTTTCCGTGCATTTCACGGAAACATGGAATTTCCCCACCCCCGCAATCGGTGAACGTCACAGACATGTTATAAAGGTCACGACATTGCCAACCGGACTTGGATGTATAAAAGCCTCCTTTATCAAAGATTTCTTCATTTACAATGTCCTGAAAAACTATTCCACTTTGGAGCAATGACAAGTTGAGAAACTTGGATTGTTCACTTTTGATTACGAAACAACTTTTACTATAAAAACAATCTGATGAAAGCAAGTTTCCGTGCATTTCACGGAAACTTGGAATTTCCCCGCCCCCGCAAATTTCTTCATTTGAAAAACTATTTCACTTTGGAGCAATGACAAGTTGAGAAACTTGGATTGTTCACTTTTGATTACGAAATAACTTTTACTATACAAAAATCTGATTCCGTGCAGGACAAAACCATGAACTGCAAAAAAGGAAAAATTAACGGGGATTCCCCTTCCATACAAACGACAGAACCAGTCCTTGTGAGTCTTGGAAATGTTTGTATATAAAATTTGGTTGAGAATTTTTTTAAAGAAAAAAATTATTGTAACCACTTATGTTCGCGGATTTCAGAGAGGGTTATGCGTTTATTCACATCTGGTTCCAGAAGTCTCAATACTAAATCGACACAGTCATTCCCAACTTCGAGCGATTTTGGCAGCAGTGTTTCTCCGGGGGTTTGATTCTTCACAATTTTCTGGATATATGAGTTGCTGAATGGCATTCTTCCAAACACCAATGAGTACATAATTATGCCCAAGCTCCATATATCTGCCATAAATGGATCGTAGTTTTCGCCCCGTATTATTTCAGGAGAAATATATGAAGAGCTCCCACAGAAAGTATTGCTCAATTCCTTCATGTTGGACATGCGCCTCGCAAAGCCAAAGTCGGTTATCTTTGCTTTGCCATTTAAGTCGAGCAGGATATTTTCCAATTTGAGATCTCGGTGCGCTATCTTCTGCTCATGCAGATTAACAACACCGTGAATAATTTGTTTGAATAATTGCTTTGCTTCGCCTTCGTTCATGGGGCCATTGTCAGTAATTTTGTCCAAGAGGTCACCTCCCCGAACCAGTTCCATGAAGATGTAAATATTTTCCTTCAGTTCGATAACATTATGCAGCTTGACAACGCTATCTGAACTAATGCTCGAGAGAACGTTTATTTCTCTCGGTAAGAACTTTTCTAGGAACTCGGGTGAAGCATTCGTCTTATTGATTATTTTCACCGCCATTTCGACGGCTTTCTTTCCATTATTGTATACGCATTCTCTGATCTTGCCGAACGACCCTTCGCCCAGCTTTCGACCCAGAATGTATCCTTTTTTCGCAAGAAATGAATTTTCCATTTTTATTATAGAAAGTTTGAACTTTGTCCATTTCCTTTATTTATAGATTTTTTTCCAAACGACCCGAGCATCGGAGCGTGACCCTTGTCATAAAGGTCACGACATTGTCAACCGGACTTGGATGTATAAAAGCCTCCTTTATCAGAGATTTCTTCATTTACAATGTCCTGAAAAACTATTTCACTTTGGAGCAATGACAAGTTGAGAAACTTGGATTGTTCACTTTTGATTACGAAACAACTTTTACTATTAAAAAAATTTGATGAATAAATGTTTCCGTGCATTTCACGGAAACATGGAATTTCCCCACCCCCGCAATCGGTGAACGTCACATACATGTTATAAAGGTCACGACATTGCCAACCGGACTTGGATGTATAAAAGCCTCCTTTATCAAAGATTTCTTCATTTACAATGTCCTGAAAAACTATTCCACTTTGGAGCAATGACAAGTTGAGAAACTTGGATTGTTCACTTTTGATTACGAAACAACTTTTACTATAAAAAAAATCTGATGAATAAATGTTTCCGTGCATTTCACGGACACTTGGAATTTACCCACCCCCGCAATCGATGAACGTCACAGACAAGTTATAACGGTCACGACATTGCCAACCGGACTTGGATGTATAAAAGCCTCCTTTATCAAAGATTTCTTCATTTACAATGTCCTGAAAAACTATTCCACTTTGGAGCAATGACAAGTTGAGAAACTTGGATTGTTCACTTTTGATTACGAAACAACTTTTACTATAAAAACAATCTGATGAAAGCAAGTTTCCGTGCATTTCACGGAAACTTGGAATTTCCCCACCCCCGCAATCGGTTAACGTCACAGACATGTTATAAAGGTCACGACATTGCCAACCGGACATGGATGTATAAAAGCCTCCTTTATCAAAGATTTCTTCATTTACAATGTCCTGAAAAACTATTCCACTTTGGAGCAATGACAAGTTGAGAAACTTGGATTGTTCACTTTTGATTACGAAACAACTTTTACTATAAAAAAAATCTGATGAATAAATGTTTCCGTGCATTTCACGGAAACATGGAATTTCCCCACCCCCGCAATCGGTGAACGTCACAGACATGTTATAAAGGTCACGACATTGCCAACCGGACTTGGATGTATAAAAGCCTCCTTTATCAAAGATTTCTTCATTTACAATGTCCTGAAAAACTATTCCACTTTGGAGCAATGACAAGTTGAGAAACTTGGATTGTTCACTTTTGATTACGAAACAACTTTTACTATAAAAACAATCTGATGAAAGCAAGTTTCCGTGCATTTCACGGAAACTTGGAATTTCCCCACCCACGCAATCGGTTAACGTCACAGACATGTTATAAAGGTCACGACATTGCCAACCGGACATGGATGTATAAAAGCCTCCTTTATCAAAGATTTCTTCATTTACAATGTCCTGAAAAACTATTCCACTTTGGAGCAATGACAAGTTGAGAAACTTGGATTGTTCACTTTTGATTACGAAACAACTTTTACTATAAAAAAAATCTGATGAATAAATGTTTCCGTGCATTTCACGGAAACATGGAATTTCCCCACCCCCGCAATCGGTGAACGTCACAGACATGTTATAAAGGTCACGACATTGCCAACCGGACTTGGATGTATAAAAGCCTCCTTTATCAAAGATTTCTTCATTTACAATGTCCTGAAAAACTATTCCACTTTGGAGCAATGACAAGTTGAGAAACTTGGATTGTTCACTTTTGATTACGAAACAACTTTTACTATAAAAACAATCTGATGAAAGCAAGTTTCCGTGCATTTCACGGAAACTTGGAATTTCCCCGCCCCCGCAAATTTCTTCATTTGAAAAACTATTTCACTTTGGAGCAATGACAAGTTGAGAAACTTGGATTGTTCACTTTTGATTACGAAATAACTTTTACTATACAAAAATCTGATTCCGTGCAGGACAAAACCATGAACTGCAAAAAAGGAAAAATTAACGGGGATTCCCCTTCCATACAAACGACAGAACCAGTCCTTGTGAGTCTTGGAAATGTTTGTATATAAAATTTGGTTGAGAATTTTTTTAAAGAAAAAAATTATTGTAACCACTTATGTTCGCGGATTTCAGAGAGGGTTATGCGTTTATTCACATCTGGTTCCAGAAGTCTCAATACTAAATCGACACAGTCATTCCCAACTTCGAGCGATTTTGGCAGCAGTGTTTCTCCGGGGGTTTGATTCTTCACAATTTTCTGGATATATGAGTTGCTGAATGGCATTCTTCCAAACACCAATGAGTACATAATTATGCCCAAGCTCCATATATCTGCCATAAATGGATCGTAGTTTTCGCCCCGTATTATTTCAGGAGAAATATATGAAGAGCTCCCACAGAAAGTATTGCTCAATTCCTTCATGTTGGACATGCGCCTCGCAAAGCCAAAGTCGGTTATCTTTGCTTTGCCATTTAAGTCGAGCAGGATATTTTCCAATTTGAGATCTCGGTGCGCTATCTTCTGCTCATGCAGATTAACAACACCGTGAATAATTTGTTTGAATAATTGCTTTGCTTCGCCTTCGTTCATGGGGCCATTGTCAGTAATTTTGTCCAAGAGGTCACCTCCCCGAACCAGTTCCATGAAGATGTAAATATTTTCCTTCAGTTCGATAACATTATGCAGCTTGACAACGCTATCTGAACTAATGCTCGAGAGAACGTTTATTTCTCTCGGTAAGAACTTTTCTAGGAACTCGGGTGAAGCATTCGTCTTATTGATTATTTTCACCGCCATTTCGACGGCTTTCTTTCCATTATTGTATACGCATTCTCTGATCTTGCCGAACGACCCTTCGCCCAG
Organism: Siphonodentalium dalli; assembly: GCA_032622095.1. Taxonomy (NCBI): domain Eukaryota; kingdom Metazoa; phylum Mollusca; class Scaphopoda; order Gadilida; family Siphonodentaliidae; genus Siphonodentalium; species Siphonodentalium dalli. The sequence continues at coordinate 150,253,199 of CP136062.1, forward strand.
CTTTCGACCCAGAATGTATCCTTTTTTCGCAAGAAATGAATTTTCCATTTTTATTATAGAAAGTTTGAACTTTGTCCATTTCCTTTATTTATAGATTTTTTTCCAAACGACCCGAGCATCGGAGCGTGACCCTTGTCATAAAGGTCACGACATTGTCAACCGGACTTGGATGTATAAAAGCCTCCTTTATCAGAGATTTCTTCATTTACAATGTCCTGAAAAACTATTTCACTTTGGAGCAATGACAAGTTGAGAAACTTGGATTGTTCACTTTTGATTACGAAACAACTTTTACTATTAAAAAAATTTGATGAATAAATGTTTCCGTGCATTTCACGGAAACATGGAATTTCCCCACCCCCGCAATCGGTGAACGTCACATACATGTTATAAAGGTCACGACATTGCCAACCGGACTTGGATGTATAAAAGCCTCCTTTATCAAAGATTTCTTCATTTACAATGTCCTGAAAAACTATTCCACTTTGGAGCAATGACAAGTTGAGAAACTTGGATTGTTCACTTTTGATTACGAAACAACTTTTACTATAAAAAAAATCTGATGAATAAATGTTTCCGTGCATTTCACGGACACTTGGAATTTACCCACCCCCGCAATCGATGAACGTCACAGACAAGTTATAACGGTCACGACATTGCCAACCGGACTTGGATGTATAAAAGCCTCCTTTATCAAAGATTTCTTCATTTACAATGTCCTGAAAAACTATTCCACTTTGGAGCAATGACAAGTTGAGAAACTTGGATTGTTCACTTTTGATTACGAAACAACTTTTACTATAAAAACAATCTGATGAAAGCAAGTTTCCGTGCATTTCACGGAAACTTGGAATTTCCCCACCCCCGCAATCGGTTAACGTCACAGACATGTTATAAAGGTCACGACATTGCCAACCGGACATGGATGTATAAAAGCCTCCTTTATCAAAGATTTCTTCATTTACAATGTCCTGAAAAACTATTCCACTTTGGAGCAATGACAAGTTGAGAAACTTGGATTGTTCACTTTTGATTACGAAACAACTTTTACTATAAAAAAAATCTGATGAATAAATGTTTCCGTGCATTTCACGGAAACATGGAATTTCCCCACCCCCGCAATCGGTGAACGTCACAGACATGTTATAAAGGTCACGACATTGCCAACCGGACTTGGATGTATAAAAGCCTCCTTTATCAAAGATTTCTTCATTTACAATGTCCTGAAAAACTATTCCACTTTGGAGCAATGACAAGTTGAGAAACTTGGATTGTTCACTTTTGATTACGAAACAACTTTTACTATAAAAACAATCTGATGAAAGCAAGTTTCCGTGCATTTCACGGAAACTTGGAATTTCCCCACCCACGCAATCGGTTAACGTCACAGACATGTTATAAAGGTCACGACATTGCCAACCGGACATGGATGTATAAAAGCCTCCTTTATCAAAGATTTCTTCATTTACAATGTCCTGAAAAACTATTCCACTTTGGAGCAATGACAAGTTGAGAAACTTGGATTGTTCACTTTTGATTACGAAACAACTTTTACTATAAAAAAAATCTGATGAATAAATGTTTCCGTGCATTTCACGGAAACATGGAATTTCCCCACCCCCGCAATCGGTGAACGTCACAGACATGTTATAAAGGTCACGACATTGCCAACCGGACTTGGATGTATAAAAGCCTCCTTTATCAAAGATTTCTTCATTTACAATGTCCTGAAAAACTATTCCACTTTGGAGCAATGACAAGTTGAGAAACTTGGATTGTTCACTTTTGATTACGAAACAACTTTTACTATAAAAACAATCTGATGAAAGCAAGTTTCCGTGCATTTCACGGAAACTTGGAATTTCCCCGCCCCCGCAAATTTCTTCATTTGAAAAACTATTTCACTTTGGAGCAATGACAAGTTGAGAAACTTGGATTGTTCACTTTTGATTACGAAATAACTTTTACTATACAAAAATCTGATTCCGTGCAGGACAAAACCATGAACTGCAAAAAAGGAAAAATTAACGGGGATTCCCCTTCCATACAAACGACAGAACCAGTCCTTGTGAGTCTTGGAAATGTTTGTATATAAAATTTGGTTGAGAATTTTTTTAAAGAAAAAAATTATTGTAACCACTTATGTTCGCGGATTTCAGAGAGGGTTATGCGTTTATTCACATCTGGTTCCAGAAGTCTCAATACTAAATCGACACAGTCATTCCCAACTTCGAGCGATTTTGGCAGCAGTGTTTCTCCGGGGGTTTGATTCTTCACAATTTTCTGGATATATGAGTTGCTGAATGGCATTCTTCCAAACACCAATGAGTACATAATTATGCCCAAGCTCCATATATCTGCCATAAATGGATCGTAGTTTTCGCCCCGTATTATTTCAGGAGAAATATATGAAGAGCTCCCACAGAAAGTATTGCTCAATTCCTTCATGTTGGACATGCGCCTCGCAAAGCCAAAGTCGGTTATCTTTGCTTTGCCATTTAAGTCGAGCAGGATATTTTCCAATTTGAGATCTCGGTGCGCTATCTTCTGCTCATGCAGATTAACAACACCGTGAATAATTTGTTTGAATAATTGCTTTGCTTCGCCTTCGTTCATGGGGCCATTGTCAGTAATTTTGTCCAAGAGGTCACCTCCCCGAACCAGTTCCATGAAGATGTAAATATTTTCCTTCAGTTCGATAACATTATGCAGCTTGACAACGCTATCTGAACTAATGCTCGAGAGAACGTTTATTTCTCTCGGTAAGAACTTTTCTAGGAACTCGGGTGAAGCATTCGTCTTATTGATTATTTTCACCGCCATTTCGACGGCTTTCTTTCCATTATTGTATACGCATTCTCTGATCTTGCCGAACGACCCTTCGCCCAGCTTTCGACCCAGAATGTATCCTTTTTTCGCAAGAAATGAATTTTCCATTTTTATTATAGAAAGTTTGAACTTTGTCCATTTCCTTTATTTATAGATTTTTTTCCAAACGACCCGAGCATCGGAGCGTGACCCTTGTCATAAAGGTCACGACATTGTCAACCGGACTTGGATGTATAAAAGCCTCCTTTATCAGAGATTTCTTCATTTACAATGTCCTGAAAAACTATTTCACTTTGGAGCAATGACAAGTTGAGAAACTTGGATTGTTCACTTTTGATTACGAAACAACTTTTACTATTAAAAAAATTTGATGAATAAATGTTTCCGTGCATTTCACGGAAACATGGAATTTCCCCACCCCCGCAATCGGTGAACGTCACATACATGTTATAAAGGTCACGACATTGCCAACCGGACTTGGATGTATAAAAGCCTCCTTTATCAAAGATTTCTTCATTTACAATGTCCTGAAAAACTATTCCACTTTGGAGCAATGACAAGTTGAGAAACTTGGATTGTTCACTTTTGATTACGAAACAACTTTTACTATAAAAAAAATCTGATGAATAAATGTTTCCGTGCATTTCACGGACACTTGGAATTTACCCACCCCCGCAATCGATGAACGTCACAGACAAGTTATAACGGTCACGACATTGCCAACCGGACTTGGATGTATAAAAGCCTCCTTTATCAAAGATTTCTTCATTTACAATGTCCTGAAAAACTATTCCACTTTGGAGCAATGACAAGTTGAGAAACTTGGATTGTTCACTTTTGATTACGAAACAACTTTTACTATAAAAACAATCTGATGAAAGCAAGTTTCCGTGCATTTCACGGAAACTTGGAATTTCCCCACCCCCGCAATCGGTTAACGTCACAGACATGTTATAAAGGTCACGACATTGCCAACCGGACATGGATGTATAAAAGCCTCCTTTATCAAAGATTTCTTCATTTACAATGTCCTGAAAAACTATTCCACTTTGGAGCAATGACAAGTTGAGAAACTTGGATTGTTCACTTTTGATTACGAAACAACTTTTACTATAAAAAAAATCTGATGAATAAATGTTTCCGTGCATTTCACGGAAACATGGAATTTCCCCACCCCCGCAATCGGTGAACGTCACAGACATGTTATAAAGGTCACGACATTGCCAACCGGACTTGGATGTATAAAAGCCTCCTTTATCAAAGATTTCTTCATTTACAATGTCCTGAAAAACTATTCCACTTTGGAGCAATGACAAGTTGAGAAACTTGGATTGTTCACTTTTGATTACGAAACAACTTTTACTATAAAAACAATCTGATGAAAGCAAGTTTCCGTGCATTTCACGGAAACTTGGAATTTCCCCACCCACGCAATCGGTTAACGTCACAGACATGTTATAAAGGTCACGACATTGCCAACCGGACATGGATGTATAAAAGCCTCCTTTATCAAAGATTTCTTCATTTACAATGTCCTGAAAAACTATTCCACTTTGGAGCAATGACAAGTTGAGAAACTTGGATTGTTCACTTTTGATTACGAAACAACTTTTACTATAAAAAAAATCTGATGAATAAATGTTTCCGTGCATTTCACGGAAACATGGAATTTCCCCACCCCCGCAATCGGTGAACGTCACAGACATGTTATAAAGGTCACGACATTGCCAACCGGACTTGGATGTATAAAAGCCTCCTTTATCAAAGATTTCTTCATTTACAATGTCCTGAAAAACTATTCCACTTTGGAGCAATGACAAGTTGAGAAACTTGGATTGTTCACTTTTGATTACGAAACAACTTTTACTATAAAAACAATCTGATGAAAGCAAGTTTCCGTGCATTTCACGGAAACTTGGAATTTCCCCGCCCCCGCAAATTTCTTCATTTGAAAAACTATTTCACTTTGGAGCAATGACAAGTTGAGAAACTTGGATTGTTCACTTTTGATTACGAAATAACTTTTACTATACAAAAATCTGATTCCGTGCAGGACAAAACCATGAACTGCAAAAAAGGAAAAATTAACGGGGATTCCCCTTCCATACAAACGACAGAACCAGTCCTTGTGAGTCTTGGAAATGTTTGTATATAAAATTTGGTTGAGAATTTTTTTAAAGAAAAAAATTATTGTAACCACTTATGTTCGCGGATTTCAGAGAGGGTTATGCGTTTATTCACATCTGGTTCCAGAAGTCTCAATACTAAATCGACACAGTCATTCCCAACTTCGAGCGATTTTGGCAGCAGTGTTTCTCCGGGGGTTTGATTCTTCACAATTTTCTGGATATATGAGTTGCTGAATGGCATTCTTCCAAACACCAATGAGTACATAATTATGCCCAAGCTCCATATATCTGCCATAAATGGATCGTAGTTTTCGCCCCGTATTATTTCAGGAGAAATATATGAAGAGCTCCCACAGAAAGTATTGCTCAATTCCTTCATGTTGGACATGCGCCTCGCAAAGCCAAAGTCGGTTATCTTTGCTTTGCCATTTAAGTCGAGCAGGATATTTTCCAATTTGAGATCTCGGTGCGCTATCTTCTGCTCATGCAGATTAACAACACCGTGAATAATTTGTTTGAATAATTGCTTTGCTTCGCCTTCGTTCATGGGGCCATTGTCAGTAATTTTGTCCAAGAGGTCACCTCCCCGAACCAGTTCCATGAAGATGTAAATATTTTCCTTCAGTTCGATAACATTATGCAGCTTGACAACGCTATCTGAACTAATGCTCGAGAGAACGTTTATTTCTCTCGGTAAGAACTTTTGTAGGAACTCGGGTGAAGCATTCGTCTTATTGATTATTTTCACCGCCATTTCGACGGCTTTCTTTCCATTATTGTATACGCATTCTCTGATCTTGCCGAACGACCCTTCGCCCAGCTTTCGACCCAGAATGTATCCTTTTTTCGCAAGAAATGAATTTTCCATTTTTATTATAGAAAGTTTGAACTTTGTCCATTTCCTTTATTTATAGATTTTTTTCCAAACGACCCGAGCATCGGAGCGTGACCCTTGTCATAAAGGTCACGACATTGTCAACCGGACTTGGATGTATAAAAGCCTCCTTTATCAGAGATTTCTTCATTTACAATGTCCTGAAAAACTATTTCACTTTGGAGCAATGACAAGTTGAGAAACTTGGATTGTTCACTTTTGATTACGAAACAACTTTTACTATTAAAAAAATTTGATGAATAAATGTTTCCGTGCATTTCACGGAAACATGGAATTTCCCCACCCCCGCAATCGGTGAACGTCACATACATGTTATAAAGGTCACGACATTGCCAACCGGACTTGGATGTATAAAAGCCTCCTTTATCAAAGATTTCTTCATTTACAATGTCCTGAAAAACTATTCCACTTTGGAGCAATGACAAGTTGAGAAACTTGGATTGTTCACTTTTGATTACGAAACAACTTTTACTATAAAAAAAATCTGATGAATAAATGTTTCCGTGCATTTCACGGACACTTGGAATTTACCCACCCCCGCAATCGATGAACGTCACAGACAAGTTATAACGGTCACGACATTGCCAACCGGACTTGGATGTATAAAAGCCTCCTTTATCAAAGATTTCTTCATTTACAATGTCCTGAAAAACTATTCCACTTTGGAGCAATGACAAGTTGAGAAACTTGGATTGTTCACTTTTGATTACGAAACAACTTTTACTATAAAAACAATCTGATGAAAGCAAGTTTCCGTGCATTTCACGGAAACTTGGAATTTCCCCACCCCCGCAATCGGTTAACGTCACAGACATGTTATAAAGGTCACGACATTGCCAACCGGACATGGATGTATAAAAGCCTCCTTTATCAAAGATTTCTTCATTTACAATGTCCTGAAAAACTATTCCACTTTGGAGCAATGACAAGTTGAGAAACTTGGATTGTTCACTTTTGATTACGAAATAACTTTTACTATAAAAAAAATCTGATGAATAAATGTTTCCGTGCATTTCACGGAAACATGGAATTTCCCCACCCCCGCAATCGGTGAACGTCACAGACATGTTATAAAGGTCACGACATTGCCAACCGGACTTGGATGTATAAAAGCCTCCTTTATCAAAGATTTCTTCATTTACAATGTCCTGAAAAACTATTCCACTTTGGAGCAATGACAAGTTGAGAAACTTGGATTGTTCACTTTTGATTACGAAACAACTTTTACTATAAAAACAATCTGATGAAAGCAAGTTTCCGTGCATTTCACGGAAACTTGGAATTTCCCCACCCACGCAATCGGTTAACGTCACAGACATGTTATAAAGGTCACGACATTGCCAACCGGACATGGATGTATAAAAGCCTCCTTTATCAAAGATTTCTTCATTTACAATGTCCTGAAAAACTATTCCACTTTGGAGCAATGACAAGTTGAGAAACTTGGATTGTTCACTTTTGATTACGAAACAACTTTTACTATAAAAAAAATCTGATGAATAAATGTTTCCGTGCATTTCACGGAAACATGGAATTTCCCCACCCCCGCAATCGGTGAACGTCACAGACATGTTATAAAGGTCACAACATTGCCAACCGGACTTGGATGTATAAAAGCCTCCTTTATCAAAGATTTCTTCATTTACAATGTCCTGAAAAACTATTCCACTTTGGAGCAATGACAAGTTGAGAAACTTGGATTGTTCACTTTTGATTACGAAACAACTTTTACTATAAAAACAATCTGATGAAAGCAAGTTTCCGTGCATTTCACGGAAACTTGGAATTTCCCCGCCCCCGCAAATTTCTTCATTTGAAAAACTATTTCACTTTGGAGCAATGACAAGTTGAGAAACTTGGATTGTTCACTTTTGATTACGAAATAACTTTTACTATACAAAAATCTGATTCCGTGCAGGACAAAACCATGAACTGCAAAAAAGGAAAAATTAACGGGGATTCCCCTTCCATACAAACGACAGAACCAGTCCTTGTGAGTCTTGGAAATGTTTGTATATAAAATTTGGTTGAGAATTTGTTTAAAGAAAAAAATTATTGTAACCACTTATGTTCGCGGATTTCAGAGAGGGTTATGCGTTTATTCACATCTGGTTCCAGAAGTCTCAATACTAAATCGACACAGTCATTCCCAACTTCGAGCGATTTTGGCAGCAGTGTTTCTCCGGGGGTTTGATTCTTCACAATTTTCTGGATATATGAGTTGCTGAATGGCATTCTTCCAAACACCAATGAGTACATAATTATGCCCAAGCTCCATATATCTGCCATAAATGGATCGTAGTTTTCGCCCCGTATTATTTCAGGAGAAATATATGAAGAGCTCCCACAGAAAGTATTGCTCAATTCCTTCATGTTGGACATGCGCCTCGCAAAGCCAAAGTCGGTTATCTTTGCTTTGCCATTTAAGTCGAGCAGGATATTTTCCAATTTGAGATCTCGGTGCGCTATCTTCTGCTCATGCAGATTAACAACACCGTGAATAATTTGTTTGAATAATTGCTTTGCTTCGCCTTCGTTCATGGGGCCATTGTCAGTAATTTTGTCCCATAGGTCACCTCCCCGAACCAGTTCCATGAAGATGTAAATATTTTCCTTCAGTTCGATAACATTATGCAGCTTGACAACGCTATCTGAACTAATGCTCGAGAGAACGTTTATTTCTCTCGGTAAGAACTTTTCTAGGAACTCGGGTGAAGCATTCGTCTTATTGATTATTTTCACCGCCATTTCGACGGCTTTCTTTCCATTATTGTATACGCATTCTCTGATCTTGCCGAACGACCCTTCGCCCAGCTTTCGACCCAGAATGTATCCTTTTTTCGCAAGAAATGAATTTTCCATTTTTATTATAGAAAGTTTGAACTTTGTCCATTTCCTTTATTTATAGATTTTTTTCCAAACGACCCGAGCATCGGAGCGTGACCCTTGTCATAAAGGTCACGACATTGTCAACCGGACTTGGATGTATAAAAGCCTCCTTTATCAGAGATTTCTTCATTTACAATGTCCTGAAAAACTATTTCACTTTGGAGCAATGACAAGTTGAGAAACTTGGATTGTTCACTTTTGATTACGAAACAACTTTTACTATTAAAAAAATTTGATGAATAAATGTTTCCGTGCATTTCACGGAAACATGGAATTTCCCCACCCCCGCAATCGGTGAACGTCACATACATGTTATAAAGGTCACGACATTGCCAACCGGACTTGGATGTATAAAAGCCTCCTTTATCAAAGATTTCTTCATTTACAATGTCCTGAAAAACTATTCCACTTTGGAGCAATGACAAGTTGAGAAACTTGGATTGTTCACTTTTGATTACGAAACAACTTTTACTATAAAAAAAATCTGATGAATAAATGTTTCCGTGCATTTCACGGAAACATGGAATTTCCCCACCCCCGCAATCGGTGAACGTCACAGACATGTTATAAAGGTCACAACATTGCCAACCGGACTTGGATGTATAAAAGCCTCCTTTATCAAAGATTTCTTCATTTACAATGTCCTGAAAAACTATTCCACTTTGGAGCAATGACAAGTTGAGAAACTTGGATTGTTCACTTTTGATTACGAAACAACTTTTACTATAAAAAGAATCTGATGAAAGCAAGTTTCCGTGCATTTCACGGAAACTTGGAATTTCCCCGCCCCCGCAAATTTCTTCATTTGAAAAACTATTTCACTTTGGAGCAATGACAAGTTGAGAAACTTGGATTGTTCACTTTTGATTACGAAATAACTTTTACTATACAAAAATCTGATTCCGTGCAGGACAAAACCATGAACTGCAAAAAAGGAAAAATTAACGGGGATTCCCCTTCCATACAAACGACAGAACCAGTCCTTGTGAGTCTTGGAAATGTTTGTATATAAAATTTGGTTGAGAATTTTTTTAAAGAAAAAAATTATTGTAACCACTTATGTTCGCGGATTTCAGAGAGGGTTATGCGTTTATTCACATCTGGTTCCAGAAGTCTCAATACTAAATCGACACAGTCATTCCCAACTTCGAGCGATTTTGGCAGCAGTGTTTCTCCGGGGGTTTGATTCTTCACAATTTTCTGGATATATGAGTTGCTGAATGGCATTCTTCCAAACACCAATGAGTACATAATTATGCCCAAGCTCCATATATCTGCCATAAATGGATCGTAGTTTTCGCCCCGTATTATTTCAGGAGAAATATATGAAGAGCTCCCACAGAAAGTATTGCTCAATTCCTTCATGTTGGACATGCGCCTCGCAAAGCCAAAGTCGGTTATCTTTGCTTTGCCATTTAAGTCGAGCAGGATATTTTCCAATTTGAGATCTCGGTGCGCTATCTTCTGCTCATGCAGATTAACAACACCGTGAATAATTTGTTTGAATAATTGCTTTGCTTCGCCTTCGTTCATGGGGCCATTGTCAGTAATTTTGTCCAAGAGGTCACCTCCCCGAACCAGTTCCATGAAGATGTAAATATTTTCCTTCAGTTCGATAACATTATGCAGCTTGACAACGCTATCTGAACTAATGCTCGAGAGAACGTTTATTTCTCTCGGTAAGAACTTTTCTAGGAACTCGGGTGAAGCATTCGTCTTATTGATTATTTTCACCGCCATTTCGACGGCTTTCTTTCCATTATTGTATACGCATTCTCTGATCTTGCCGAACGACCCTTCGCCCAGCTTTCGACCCAGAATGTATCCTTTTTTCGCAAGAAATGAATTTTCCATTTTTATTATAGAAAGTTTGAACTTTGTCCATTTCCTTTATTTATAGATTTTTTTCCAAACGACCCGAGCATCGGAGCGTGACCCTTGTCATAAAGGTCACGACATTGTCAACCGGACTTGGATGTATAAAAGCCTCCTTTATCAGAGATTTCTTCATTTACAATGTCCTGAAAAACTATTTCACTTTGGAGCAATGACAAGTTGAGAAACTTGGATTGTTCACTTTTGATTACGAAACAACTTTTACTATTAAAAAAATTTGATGAATAAATGTTTCCGTGCATTTCACGGAAACATGGAATTTCCCCACCCCCGCAATCGGTGAACGTCACATACATGTTATAAAGGTCACGACATTGCCAACCGGACTTGGATGTATAAAAGCCTCCTTTATCAAAGATTTCTTCATTTACAATGTCCTGAAAAACTATTCCACTTTGGAGCAATGACAAGTTGAGAAACTTGGATTGTTCACTTTTGATTACGAAACAACTTTTACTATAAAAAAAATCTGATGAATAAATGTTTCCGTGCATTTCACGGACACTTGGAATTTACCCACCCCCGCAATCGATGAACGTCACAGACAAGTTATAACGGTCACGACATTGCCAACCGGACTTGGATGTATAAAAGCCTCCTTTATCAAAGATTTCTTCATTTACAATGTCCTGAAAAACTATTCCACTTTGGAGCAATGACAAGTTGAGAAACTTGGATTGTTCACTTTTGATTACGAAACAACTTTTACTATAAAAACAATCTGATGATAGCAAGTTTCCGTGCATTTCACGGAAACTTGGAATTTCCCCACCCCCGCAATCGGTTAACGTCACAGACATGTTATAAAGGTCACGACATTGCCAACCGTACATGGATGTATAAAAGCCTCCTTTATCAAAGATTTCTTCATTTACAATGTCCTGAAAAACTATTCCACTTTGGAGCAATGACAAGTTGAGAAACTTGGATTGTTCACTTTTGATTACGAAACAACTTTTACTATAAAAAAAATCTGATGAATAAATGTTTCCGTGCATTTCACGGAAACATGGAATTTCCCCACCCCCGCAATCGGTGAACGTCACAGACATGTTATAAAGGTCACGACATTGCCAACCGGACTTGGATGTATAAAAGCCTCCTTTATCAAAGATTTCTTCATTTACAATGTCCTGAAAAACTATTCCACTTTGGAGCAATGACAAGTTGAGAAACTTGGATTGTTCACTTTTGATTACGAAACAACTTTTACTATAAAAACAATCTGATGAAAGCAAGTTTCCGTGCATTTCACGGAAACTTGGAATTTCCCCACCCACGCAATCGGTTAACGTCACAGACATGTTATAAAGGTCACGACATTGCCAACCGGACATGGATGTATAAAAGCCTCCTTTATCAAAGATTTCTTCATTTACAATGTCCTGAAAAACTATTCCACTTTGGAGCAATGACAAGTTGAGAAACTTGGATTGTTCACTTTTGATTACGAAACAACTTTTACTATAAAAAAAATCTGATGAATAAATGTTTCCGTGCATTTCACGGAAACATGGAATTTCCCCACCCCCGCAATCGGTGAACGTCACAGACATGTTATAAAGGTCACGACATTGCCAACCGGACTTGGATGTATAAAAGCCTCCTTTATCAAAGATTTCTTCATTTACAATGTCCTGAAAAACTATTCCACTTTGGAGCAATGACAAGTTGAGAAACTTGGATTGTTCACTTTTGATTACGAAACAACTTTTACTATAAAAACAATCTGATGAAAGCAAGTTTCCGTGCATTTCACGGAAACTTGGAATTTCCCCGCCCCCGCAAATTTCTTCATTTGAAAAACTATTTCACTTTGGAGCAATGACAAGTTGAGAAACTTGGATTGTTCACTTTTGATTACGAAATAACTTTTACTATACAAAAATCTGATTCCGTGCAGGACAAAACCATGAACTGCAAAAAAGGAAAAATTAACGGGGATTCCCCTTCCATACAAACGACAGAACCAGTCCTTGTGAGTCTTGGAAATGTTTGTATATAAAATTTGGTTGAGAATTTTTTTAAAGAAAAAAATTATTGTAACCACTTATGTTCGCGGATTTCAGAGAGGGTTATGCGTTTATTCACATCTGGTTCCAGAAGTCTCAATACTAAATCGACACAGTCATTCCCAACTTCGAGCGATTTTGGCAGCAGTGTTTCTCCGGGGGTTTGATTCTTCACAATTTTCTGGATATATGAGTTGCTGAATGGCATTCTTCCAAACACCAATGAGTACATAATTATGCCCAAGCTCCATATATCTGCCATAAATGGATCGTAGTTTTCGCCCCGTATTATTTCAGGAGAAATATATGAAGAGCTCCCACAGAAAGTATTGCTCAATTCCTTCATGTTGGACATGCGCCTCGCAAAGCCAAAGTCGGTTATCTTTGCTTTGCCATTTAAGTCGAGCAGGATATTTTCCAATTTGAGATCTCGGTGCGCTATCTTCTGCTCATGCAGATTAACAACACCGTGAATAATTTGTTTGAATAATTGCTTTGCTTCGCCTTCGTTCATGGGGCCATTGTCAGTAATTTTGTCCAAGAGGTCACCTCCCCGAACCAGTTCCATGAAGATGTAAATATTTTCCTTCAGTTCGATAACATTATGCAGCTTGACAACGCTATCTGAACTAATGCTCGAGAGAACGTTTATTTCTCTCGGTAAGAACTTTTCTAGGAACTCGGGTGAAGCATTCGTCTTATTGATTATTTTCACCGCCATTTCGACGGCTTTCTTTCCATTATTGTATACGCATTCTCTGATCTTGCCGAACGACCCTTCGCCCAGCTTTCGACCCAGAATGTATCCTTTTTTCGCAAGAAATGAATTTTCCATTTTTATTATAGAAAGTTTGAACTTTGTCCATTTCCTTTATTTATAGATTTTTTTCCAAACGACCCGAGCATCGGAGCGTGACCCTTGTCATAAAGGTCACGACATTGTCAACCGGACTTGGATGTATAAAAGCCTCCTTTATCAGAGATTTCTTCATTTACAATGTCCTGAAAAACTATTTCACTTTGGAGCAATGACAAGTTGAGAAACTTGGATTGTTCACTTTTGATTACGAAACAACTTTTACTATTAAAAAAATTTGATGAATAAATGTTTCCGTGCATTTCACGGAAACATGGAATTTCCCCACCCCCGCAATCGGTGAACGTCACATACATGTTATAAAGGTCACGACATTGCCAACCGGACTTGGATGTATAAAAGCCTCCTTTATCAAAGATTTCTTCATTTACAATGTCCTGAATAACTATTCCACTTTGGAGCAATGACAAGTTGAGAAACTTGGATTGTTCACTTTTGATTACGAAACAACTTTTACTATAAAAAAAATCTGATGAATAAATGTTTCCGTGCATTTCACGGAAACATGGAATTTCCCCACCCCCGCAATCGGTGAACGTCACAGACATGTTATAAAGGTCACAACATTGCCAACCGGACTTGGATGTATAAAAGCCTCCTTTATCAAAGATTTCTTCATTTACAATGTCCTGAAAAACTATTCCACTTTGGAGCAATGACAAGTTGAGAAACTTGGATTGTTCACTTTTGATTACGAAACAACTTTTACTATAAAAACAATCTGATGAAAGCAAGTTTCCGTGCATTTCACGGAAACTTGGAATTTCCCCGCCCCCGCAAATTTCTTCATTTGAAAAACTATTTCACTTTGGAGCAATGACAAGTTGAGAAACTTGGATTGTTCACTTTTGATTACGAAATAACTTTTACTATACAAAAATCTGATTCCGTGCAGGACAAAACCATGAACTGCAAAAAAGGAAAAATTAACGGGGATTCCCCTTCCATACAAACGACAGAACCAGTCCTTGTGAGTCTTGGAAATGTTTGTATATAAAATTTGGTTGAGAATTTTTTTAAAGAAAAAAATTATTGTAACCACTTATGTTCGCGGATTTCAGAGAGGGTTATGCGTTTATTCACATCTGGTTCCAGAAGTCTCAATACTAAATCGACACAGTCATTCCCAACTTCGAGCGATTTTGGCAGCAGTGTTTCTCCGGGGGTTTGATTCTTCACAATTTTCTGGATATATGAGTTGCTGAATGGCATTCTTCCAAACACCAATGAGTACATAATTATGCCCAAGCTCCATATATCTGCCATAAATGGATCGTAGTTTTCGCCCCGTATTATTTCAGGAGAAATATATGAAGAGCTCCCACAGAAAGTATTGCTCAATTCCTTCATGTTGGACATGCGCCTCGCAAAGCCAAAGTCGGTTATCTTTGCTTTGCCATTTAAGTCGAGCAGGATATTTTCCAATTTGAGATCTCGGTGCGCTATCTTCTGCTCATGCAGATTAACAACACCGTGAATAATTTGTTTGAATAATTGCTTTGCTTCGCCTTCGTTCATGGGGCCATTGTCAGTAATTTTGTCCAAGAGGTCACCTCCCCGAACCAGTTCCATGAAGATGTAAATATTTTCCTTCAGTTCGATAACATTATGCAGCTTGACAACGCTATCTGAACTAATGCTCGAGAGAACGTTTATTTCTCTCGGTAAGAACTTTTCTAGGAACTCGGGTGAAGCATTCGTCTTATTGATTATTTTCACCGCCATTTCGACGGCTTTCTTTCCATTATTGTATACGCATTCTCTGATCTTGCCGAACGACCCTTCGCCCAGCTTTCGACCCAGAATGTATCCTTTTTTCGCAAGAAATGAATTTTCCATTTTTATTATAGAAAGTTTGAACTTTGTCCATTTCCTTTATTTATAGATTTTTTTCCAAACGACCCGAGCATCGGAGCGTGACCCTTGTCATAAAGGTCACGACATTGTCAACCGGACTTGGATGTATAAAAGCCTCCTTTATCAGAGATTTCTTCATTTACAATGTCCTGAAAAACTATTTCACTTTGGAGCAATGACAAGTTGAGAAACTTGGATTGTTCACTTTTGATTACGAAACAACTTTTACTATTAAAAAAATTTGATGAATAAATGTTTCCGTGCATTTCACGGAAACATGGAATTTCCCCACCCCCGCAATCGGTGAACGTCACATACATGTTATAAAGGTCACGACATTGCCAACCGGACTTGGATGTATAAAAGCCTCCTTTATCAAAGATTTCTTCATTTACAATGTCCTGAAAAACTATTCCACTTTGGAGCAATGACAAGTTGAGAAACTTGGATTGTTCACTTTTGATTACGAAACAACTTTTACTATAAAAAAAATCTGATGAATAAATGTTTCCGTGCATTTCACGGACACTTGGAATTTACCCACCCCCGCAATCGATGAACGTCACAGACAAGTTATAACGGTCACGACATTGCCAACCGGACTTGGATGTATAAAAGCCTCCTTTATCAAAGATTTCTTCATTTACAATGTCCTGAAAAACTATTCCACTTTGGAGCAATGACAAGTTGAGAAACTTGGATTGTTCACTTTTGATTACGAAACAACTTTTACTATAAAAACAATCTGATGAAAGCAAGTTTCCGTGCATTTCACGGAAACTTGGAATTTCCCCACCCCCGCAATCGGTTAACGTCACAGACATGTTATAAAGGTCACGACATTGCCAACCGGACATGGATGTATAAAAGCCTCCTTTATCAAAGATTTCTTCATTTACAATGTCCTGAAAAACTATTCCACTTTGGAGCAATGACAAGTTGAGAAACTTGGATTGTTCACTTTTGATTACGAAACAACTTTTACTATAAAAAAAATCTGATGAATAAATGTTTCCGTGCATTTCACGGAAACATGGAATTTCCCCACCCCCGCAATCGGTGAACGTCACAGACATGTTATAAAGGTCACGACATTGCCAACCGGACTTGGATGTATAAAAGCCTCCTTTATCAAAGATTTCTTCATTTACAATGTCCTGAAAAACTATTCCACTTTGGAGCAATGACAAGTTGAGAAACTTGGATTGTTCACTTTTGATTACGAAACAACTTTTACTATAAAAAAAATCTGATGAATAAATGTTTCCGTGCATTTCACGGAAACATGGAATTTCCCCACCCCCGCAATCGGTGAACGTCACAGACATGTTATAAAGGTCACAACATTGCCAACCGGACTTGGATGTATAAAAGCCTCCTTTATCAAAGATTTCTTCATTTACAATGTCCTGAAAAACTATTCCACTTTGGAGCAATGACAAGTTGAGAAACTTGGATTGTTCACTTTTGATTACGAAACAACTTTTACTATAAAAACAATCTGATGAAAGCAAGTTTCCGTGCATTTCACGGAAACTTGGAATTTCCCCGCCCCCGCATATTTCTTCATTTGAAAAACTATTTCACTTTGGAGCAATGACAAGTTGAGAAACTTGGATTGTTCACTTTTGATTACGAAATAACTTTTACTATACAAAAATCTGATTCCGTGCAGGACAAAACCATGAACTGCAAAAAAGGAAAAATTAACGGGGATTCCCCTTCCATACAAACGACAGAACCAGTCCTTGTGAGTCTTGGAAATGTTTGTATATAAAATTTGGTTGAGAATTTTTTTAAAGAAAAAAATTATTGTAACCACTTATGTTCGCGGATTTCAGAGAGGGTTATGCGTTTATTCACATCTGGTTCCAGAAGTCTCAATACTAAATCGACACAGTCATTCCCAACTTCGAGCGATTTTGGCAGCAGTGTTTCTCCGGGGGTTTGATTCTTCACAATTTTCTGGATATATGAGTTGCTGAATGGCATTCTTCCAAACACCAATGAGTACATAATTATGCCCAAGCTCCATATATCTGCCATAAATGGATCGTAGTTTTCGCCCCGTATTATTTCAGGAGAAATATATGAAGAGCTCCCACACAAAGTATTGCTCAATTCCTTCATGTTGGACATGCGCCTCGCAAAGCCAAAGTCGGTTATCTTTGCTTTGCCATTTAAGTCGAGCAGGATATTTTCCAATTTGAGATCTCGGTGCGCTATCTTCTGCTCATGCAGATTAACAACACCGTGAATAATTTGTTTGAATAATTGCTTTGCTTCGCCTTCGTTCATGGGTGCCATTGTCAGTAATTTTGTTCAAGAGGTCACCTCCCCGAACCAGTTCCATGAAGATGTAAATATTTTCCTTCAGTTCGATAACATTATGCAGCTTGACAACGCTATCTGAACTAATGCTCGAGAGAACGTTTATTTCTCTCGGTAAGAACTTTTCTAGGAACTCGGGTGAAGCATTCGTCTTATTGATTATTTTCACCGCCATTTCGACGGCTTTCTTTCCATTATTGTATACGCATTCTCTGATCTTGCCGAACGACCCTTCGCCCAGCTTTCGACCCAGAATGTATCCTTTTTTCGCAAGAAATGAATTTTCCATTTTTATTATAGAAAGTTTGAACTTTGTCCATTTCCTTTATTTATAGATTTTTTTCCAAACGACCCGTGCATCGGAGCGTGACCCTTGTCATAAAGGTCACGACATTGTCAACCGGACTTGGATGTATAAAAGCCTCCTTTATCAGAGATTTCTTCATTTACAATGTCCTGAAAAACTATTTCACTTTGAGCAATGACAAGTTGAGAAACTTGGATTGTTCACTTTTGATTACGAAACAACTTTTACTATTAAAAAAATTTGATGAATAAATGTTTCCGTGCATTTCACGGAAACATGGAATTTCCCCACCCCCGCAATCGGTGAACGTCACATACATGTTATAAAGGTCACGACATTGCCAACCGGACTTGGATGTATAAAAGCCTCCTTTATCAAAGATTTCTTCATTTACAATGTCCTGAAAAACTATTCCACTTTGGAGCAATGACAAGTTGAGAAACTTGGATTGTTCACTTTTGATTACGAAACAACTTTTACTATAAAAAAAATCTGATGAATAAATGTTTCCGTGCATTTCACGGACACTTGGAATTTACCCACCCCCGCAATCGATGAACGTCACAGACAAGTTATAACGGTCACGACATTGCCAACCGGACTTGGATGTATAAAAGCCTCCTTTATCAAAGATTTCTTCATTTACAATGTCCTGAAAAACTATTCCACTTTGGAGAAATGACAAGTTGAGAAACTTGGATTGTTCACTTTTGATTACGAAACAACTTTTACTATAAAAACAATCTGATGAAAGCAAGTTTCCGTGCATTTCACGGAAACTTGGAATTTCCCCACCCCCGCAATCGGTTAACGTCACAGACATGTTATAAAGGTCACGACATTGCCAACCGGACATGGATGTATAAAAGCCTCCTTTATCAAAGATTTCTTCATTTACAATGTCCTGAAAAACTATTCCACTTTGGAGCAATGACAAGTTGAGAAACTTGGATTGTTCACTTTTGATTACGAAACAACTTTTACTATAAAAAAAATCTGATGAATAAATGTTTCCGTGCATTTCACGGAAACATGGAATTTCCCCACCCCCGCAATCGGTGAACGTCACAGACATGTTATAAAGGTCACGACATTGCCAACCGGACTTGGATGTATAAAAGCCTCCTTTATCAAAGATTTCTTCATTTACAATGTCCTGAAAAACTATTCCACTTTGGAGCAATGACAAGTTGAGAAACTTGGATTGTTCACTTTTGATTACGAAACAACTTTTACTATAAAAACAATCTGATGAAAGCAAGTTTCCGTGCATTTCACGGAAACTTGGAATTTCCACACCCACGCAATCGGTTAACGTCACAGACATGTTATAAAGGTCACGACATTGCCAACCGGACATGGATGTATAAAAGCCTCCTTTATCAAAGATTTCTTCATTTACAATGTCCTGAAAAACTATTCCACTTTGGAGCAATGACAAGTTGAGAAACTTGGATTGTTCACTTTTGATTACGAAACAACTTTTACTATAAAAAAAATCTGATGAATAAATGTTTCCGTGCATTTCACGGAAACATGGAATTTCCCCACCCCCGCAATCGGTGAACGTCACAGACATGTTATAAAGGTCACGACATTGCCAACCGGACTTGGATGTATAAAAGCCTCCTTTATCAAAGATTTCTTCATTTACAATGTCCTGAAAAACTATTCCACTTTGGAGCAATGACAAGTTGAGAAACTTGGATTGTTCACTTTTGATTACGAAACAACTTTTACTATAAAAACAATCTGATGAAAGCAAGTTTCCGTGCATTTCACGGAAACTTGGAATTTCCCCGCCCCCGCAAATTTCTTCATTTGAAAAACTATTTCACTTTGGAGCAATGACAAGTTGAGAAACTTGGATTGTTCACTTTTGATTACGAAATAACTTTTACTATACAAAAATCTGATTCCGTGCAGGACAAAACCATGAACTGCAAAAAAGGAAAAATTAACGGGGATTCCCCTTCCATACAAACGACAGAACCAGTCCTTGTGAGTCTTGGAAATGTTTGTATATAAAATTTGGTTGAGAATTTTTTTAAAGAAAAAAATTATTGTAACCACTTATGTTCGCGGATTTCAGAGAGGGTTATGCGTTTATTCACATCTGGTTCCAGAAGTCTCAATACTAAATCGACACAGTCATTCCCAACTTCGAGCGATTTTGGCAGCAGTGTTTCTCCGGGGGTTTGATTCTTCACAATTTTCTGGATATATGAGTTGCTGAATGGCATTCTTCCAAACACCAATGAGTACATAATTATGCCCAAGCTCCATATATCTGCCATAAATGGATCGTAGTTTTCGCCCCGTATTATTTCAGGAGAAATATATGAAGAGCTCCCACAGAAAGTATTGCTCAATTCCTTCATGTTGGACATGCGCCTCGCAAAGCCAAAGTCTGTTATCTTTGCTTTGCCATTTAAGTCGAGCAGGATATTTTCCAATTTGAGATCTCGGTGCGCTATCTTCTGCTCATGCAGATTAACAACACCGTGAATAATTTGTTTGAATAATTGCTTTGCTTCGCCTTCGTTCATGGGGCCATTGTCAGTAATTTTGTCCAAGAGGTCACCTCCCCGAACCAGTTCCATGAAGATGTAAATATTTTCCTTCAGTTCGATAACATTATGCAGCTTGACAACGCTATCTGAACTAATGCTCGAGAGAACGTTTATTTCTCTCGGTAAGAACTTTTCTAGGAACTCGGGTGAAGCATTCGTCTTATTGATTATTTTCACCGCCATTTCGACGGCTTTCTTTCCATTATTGTATACGCATTCTCTGATCTTGCCGAACGACCCTTCGCCCAGCTTTCGACCCAGAATGTATCCTTTTTTCGCAAGAAATGAATTTTCCATTTTTATTATAGAAAGTTTGAACTTTGTCCATTTCCTTTATTTATAGATTTTTTTCCAAACGACCCGTGCATCGGAGCGTGACCCTTGTCATAAAGGTCACGACATTGTCAACCGGACTTGGATGTATAAAAGCCTCCTTTATCAGAGATTTCTTCATTTACAATGTCCTGAAAAACTATTTCACTTTGGAGCAATGACAAGTTGAGAAACTTGGATTGTTCACTTTTGATTACGAAACAACTTTTACTATTAAAAAAATTTGATGAATAAATGTTTCCGTGCATTTCACGGAAACATGGAATTTCCCCACCCCCGCAATCGGTGAACGTCACATACATGTTATAAAGGTCACGACATTGCCAACCGGACTTGGATGTATAAAAGCCTCCTTTATCAAAGATTTCTTCATTTACAATGTCCTGAAAAACTATTCCACTTTGGAGCAATGACAAGTTGAGAAACTTGGATTGTTCACTTTTGATTACGAAACAACTTTTACTATAAAAAAAATCTGATGAATAAATGTTTCCGTGCATTTCACGGACACTTGGAATTTACCCACCCCCGCAATCGATGAACGTCACAGACAAGTTATAACGGTCACGACATTGCCAACCGGACTTGGATGTATAAAAGCCTCCTTTATCAAAGATTTCTTCATTTACAATGTCCTGAAAAACTATTCCACTTTGGAGCAATGACAAGTTGAGAAACTTGGATTGTTCACTTTTGATTACGAAACAACTTTTACTATAAAAACAATCTGATGAAAGCAAGTTTCCGTGCATTTCACGGAAACTTGGAATTTCCCCACCCCCGCAATCGGTTAACGTCACAGACATGTTATAAAGGTCACGACATTGCCAACCGGACATGGATGTATAAAAGCCTCCTTTATCAAAGATTTCTTCATTTACAATGTCCTGAAAAACTATTCCACTTTGGAGCAATGACAAGTTGAGAAACTTGGATTGTTCACTTTTGATTACGAAACAACTTTTACTATAAAAAAAATCTGATGAATAAATGTTTCCGTGCATTTCACGGAAACATGGAATTTCCCCACCCCCGCAATCGGTGAACGTCACAGACATGTTATAAAGGTCACGACATTGCCAACCGGACTTGGATGTATAAAAGCCTCCTTTATCAAAGATTTCTTCATTTACAATGTCCTGAAAAACTATTCCACTTTGGAGCAATGACAAGTTGAGAAACTTGGATTGTTCACTTTTGATTACGAAACAACTTTTACTATAAAAACAATCTGATGAAAGCAAGTTTCCGTGCATTTCACGGAAACTTGGAATTTCCCCACCCACGCAATCGGTTAACGTCACAGACATGTTATAAAGGTCACGACATTGCCAACCGGACATGGATGTATAAAAGCCTCCTTTATCAAAGATTTCTTCATTTACAATGTCCTGAAAAACTATTCCACTTTGGAGCAATGACAAGTTGAGAAACTTGGATTGTTCACTTTTGATTACGAAACAACTTTTACTATAAAAAAAATCTGATGAATAAATGTTTCCGTGCATTTCACGGAAACATGGAATTTCCCCACCCCCGCAATCGGTGAACGTCACAGACATGTTATAAAGGTCACAACATTGCCAACCGGACTTGGATGTATAAAAGCCTCCTTTATCAAAGATTTCTTCATTTACAATGTCCTGAAAAACTATTCCACTTTGGAGCAATGACAAGTTGAGAAACTTGGATTGTTCACTTTTGATTACGAAACAACTTTTACTATAAAAACAATCTGATGAAAGCAAGTTTCCGTGCATTTCACGGAAACTTGGAATTTCCCCGCCCCCGCAAATTTCTTCATTTGAAAAACTATTTCACTTTGGAGCAATGACAAGTTGAGAAACTTGGATTGTTCACTTTTGATTACGAAATAACTTTTACTATACAAAAATCTGATTCCGTGCAGGACAAAACCATGAACTGCAAAAAAGGAAAAATTAACGGGGAATCCCCTTCCATACAAACGACAGAACCAGTCCTTGTGAGTCTTGGAAATGTTTTTATCACATAATTTGGCCATAAAAGCAGTTTCATAATTATCGGTAATAGACACGTTTAATATCAGCGCGTGCGATGACGTCACGGCGTTCTTCAAATAACTTGCGATCGCTGTAGTTCATGATTGTTGTTTTCGATGAATATTTCGCGTTGCTTCGGGTTTATTTGATCATGTGATAAAAGGTATCTCACACTCGTCCTATTTTATACGTAATTTATCAACCTCGTCCTCTAAATTCTATTTGAGCCTCGGTAAACCTCGGCTCAAATCGAATTTAGTGAACTCGGTTGATAAATTCCGTATAAAATAGAAACTCATGTGAGATCCTCTATGTATATAAAATTTGGTTGAGAATTTTTTTAAAGAAAAAAATTATTGTAACCACTTATGTTCGCGGATTTCAGAGAGGGTTATGCGTTTATTCACATCTGGTTCCAGAAGTCTCAATACTAAATCGACACAGTCATTCCCAACTTCGAGCGATTTTGGCAGCAGTGTTTCTCCGGGGGTTTGATTCTTCACAATTTTCTGGATATATGAGTTGCTGAATGGCATTCTTCCAAACACCAATGAGTACATAATTATGCCCAAGCTCCATATATCTGCCATAAATGGATCGTAGTTTTCGCCCCGTATTATTTCAGGAGAAATATATGAAGAGCTCCCACAGAAAGTATTGCTCAATTCCTTCATGTTGGACATGCGCCTCGCAAAGCCAAAGTCGGTTATCTTTGCTTTGCCATTTAAGTCGAGCAGGATATTTTCCAATTTGAGATCTCGGTGCGCTATCTTCTGCTCATGCAGATTAACAACACCGTGAATAATTTGTTTGAATAATTGCTTTGCTTCGCCTTCGTTCATGGGGCCATTGTCAGTAATTTTGTCCAAGAGGTCACCTCCCCGAACCAGTTCCATGAAGATGTAAATATTTTCCTTCAGTTCGATAACATTATGCAGCTTGACAACGCTATCTGAACTAATGCTCGAGAGAACGTTTATTTCTCTCGGTAAGAACTTTTCTAGGAACTCGGGTGAAGCATTCGTCTTATTGATTATTTTCACCGCCATTTCGACGGCTTTCTTTCCATTATTGTATACGCATTCTCTGATCTTGCCGAACGACCCTTCGCCCAGCTTTCGACCCAGAATGTATCCTTTTTTCGCAAGAAATGAATTTTCCATTTTTATTATAGAAAGTTTGAACTTTGTCCATTTCCTTTATTTATAGATTTTTTTCCAAACGACCCGAGCATCGGAGCGTGACCCTTGTCATAAAGGTCACGACATTGTCAACCGGACTTGGATGTATAAAAGCCTCCTTTATCAGAGATTTCTTCATTTACAATGTCCTGAAAAACTATTTCACTTTGGAGCAATGACAAGTTGAGAAACTTGGATTGTTCACTTTTGATTACGAAACAACTTTTACTATTAAAAAAATTTGATGAATAAATGTTTCCGTGCATTTCACGGAAACATGGAATTTCCCCACCCCCGCAATCGGTGAACGTCACATACATGTTATAAAGGTCACGACATTGCCAACCGGACTTGGATGTATAAAAGCCTCCTTTATCAAAGATTTCTTCATTTACAATGTCCTGAAAAACTATTCCACTTTGGAGCAATGACAAGTTGAGAAACTTGGATTGTTCACTTTTGATTACGAAACAACTTTTACTATAAAAAAAATCTGATGAATAAATGTTTCCGTGCATTTCACGGACACTTGGAATTTACCCACCCCCGCAATCGATGAACGTCACAGACAAGTTATAACGGTCACGACATTGCCAACCGGACTTGGATGTATAAAAGCCTCCTTTATCAAAGATTTCTTCATTTACAATGTCCTGAAAAACTATTCCACTTTGGAGCAATGACAAGTTGAGAAACTTGGATTGTTCACTTTTGATTACGAAACAACTTTTACTATAAAAACAATCTGATGAAAGCAAGTTTCCGTGCATTTCACGGAAACTTGGAATTTCCCCACCCCCGCAATCGGTTAACGTCACAGACATGTTATAAAGGTCACGACATTGCCAACCGGACATGGATGTATAAAAGCCTCCTTTATCAAAGATTTCTTCATTTACAATGTCCTGAAAAACTATTCCACTTTGGAGCAATGACAAGTTGAGAAACTTGGATTGTTCACTTTTGATTACGAAACAACTTTTACTATAAAAAAAATCTGATGAATAAATGTTTCCGTGCATTTCACGGAAACATGGAATTTCCCCACCCCCGCAATCGGTGAACGTCACAGACATGTTATAAAGGTCACGACATTGCCAACCGGACTTGGATGTATAAAAGCCTCCTTTATCAAAGATTTCTTCATTTACAATGTCCTGAAAAACTATTCCACTTTGGAGCAATGACAAGTTGAGAAACTTGGATTGTTCACTTTTGATTACGAAACAACTTTTACTATAAAAACAATCTGATGAAAGCAAGTTTCCGTGCATTTCACGGAAACTTGGAATTTCCCCACCCACGCAATCGGTTAACGTCACAGACATGTTATAAAGGTCACGACATTGCCAACCGGACATGGATGTATAAAAGCCTCCTTTATCAAAGATTTCTTCATTTACAATGTCCTGAAAAACTATTCCACTTTGGAGCAATGACAAGTTGAGAAACTTGGATTGTTCACTTTTGATTACGAAACAACTTTTACTATAAAAAAAATCTGATGAATAAATGTTTCCGTGCATTTCACGGAAACATGGAATTTCCCCACCCCCGCAATCGGTGAACGTCACAGACATGTTATAAAGGTCACGACATTGCCAACCGGACTTGGATGTATAAAAGCCTCCTTTATCAAAGATTTCTTCATTTACAATGTCCTGAAAAACTATTCCACTTTGGAGCAATGACAAGTTGAGAAACTTGGATTGTTCACTTTTGATTACGAAACAACTTTTACTATAAAAACAATCTGATGAAAGCAAGTTTCCGTGCATTTCACGGAAACTTGGAATTTCCCCGCCCCCGCAAATTTCTTCATTTGAAAAACTATTTCACTTTGGAGCAATGACAAGTTGAGAAACTTGGATTGTTCACTTTTGATTACGAAATAACTTTTACTATACAAAAATCTGATTCCGTGCAGGACAAAACCATGAACTGCAAAAAAGGAAAAATTAACGGGGATTCCCCTTCCATACAAACGACAGAACCAGTCCTTGTGAGTCTTGGAAATGTTTGTATATAAAATTTGGTTGAGAATTTTTTTAAAGAAAAAAATTATTGTAACCACTTATGTTCGCGGATTTCAGAGAGGGTTATGCGTTTATTCACATCTGGTTCCAGAAGTCTCAATACTAAATCGACACAGTCATTCCCAACTTCGAGCGATTTTGGCAGCAGTGTTTCTCCGGGGGTTTGATTCTTCACAATTTTCTGGATATATGAGTTGCTGAATGGCATTCTTCCAAACACCAATGAGTACATAATTATGCCCAAGCTCCATATATCTGCCATAAATGGATCGTAGTTTTCGCCCCGTATTATTTCAGGAGAAATATATGAAGAGCTCCCACAGAAAGTATTGCTCAATTCCTTCATGTTGGACATGCGCCTCGCAAAGCCAAAGTCGGTTATCTTTGCTTTGCCATTTAAGTCGAGCAGGATATTTTCCAATTTGAGATCTCGGTGCGCTATCTTCTGCTCATGCAGATTAACAACACCGTGAATAATTTGTTTGAATAATTGCTTTGCTTCGCCTTCGTTCATGGGGCCATTGTCAGTAATTTTGTCCAAGAGGTCACCTCCCCGAACCAGTTCCATGAAGATGTAAATATTTTCCTTCAGTTCGATAACATTATGCAGCTTGACAACGCTATCTGAACTAATGCTCGAGAGAACGTTTATTTCTCTCGGTAAGAACTTTTCTAGGAACTCGGGTGAAGCATTCGTCTTATTGATTATTTTCACCGCCATTTCGACGGCTTTCTTTCCATTATTGTATACGCATTCTCTGATCTTGCCGAACGACCCTTCGCCCAGCTTTCGACCCAGAATGTATCCTTTTTTCGCAAGAAATGAATTTTCCATTTTTATTATAGATAGTTTGAACTTTGTCCATTTCCTTTATTTATAGATTTTTTTCCAAACGACCCGAGCATCGGAGCGTGACCCTTGTCATAAAGGTCACGACATTGTCAACCGGACTTGGATGTATAAAAGCCTCCTTTATCAGAGATTTCTTCATTTACAATGTCCTGAAAAACTATTTCACTTTGGAGCAATGACAAGTTGAGAAACTTGGATTGTTCACTTTTGATTACGAAACAACTTTTACTATTAAAAAAATTTGATGAATAAATGTTTCCGTGCATTTCACGGAAACATGGAATTTCCCCACCCCCGCAATCGGTGAACGTCACATACATGTTATAAAGGTCACGACATTGCCAACCGGACTTGGATGTATAAAAGCCTCCTTTATAAAAGATTTCTTCATTTACAATGTCCTGAAAAACTATTCCACTTTGGAGCAATGACAAGTTGAGAAACTTGGATTGTTCACTTTTGATTACGAAACAACTTTTACTATAAAAAAAATCTGATGAATAAATGTTTCCGTGCATTTCACGGACACTTGGAATTTACCCACCCCCGCAATCGATGAACGTCACAGACAAGTTATAACGGTCACGACATTGCCAACCGGACTTGGATGTATAAAAGCCTCCTTTATCAAAGATTTCTTCATTTACAATGTCCTGAAAAACTATTCCACTTTGGAGCAATGACAAGTTGAGAAACTTGGATTGTTCACTTTTGATTACGAAACAACTTTTACTATAAAAACAATCTGATGAAAGCAAGTTTCCGTGCATTTCACGGAAACTTGGAATTTCCCCACCCCCGCAATCGGTTAACGTCACAGACATGTTATAAAGGTCACGACATTGCCAACCGGACATGGATGTATAAAAGCCTCCTTTATCAAAGATTTCTTCATTTACAATGTCCTGAAAAACTATTCCACTTTGGAGCAATGACAAGTTGAGAAACTTGGATTGTTCACTTTTGATTACGAAACAACTTTTACTATAAAAAAAATCTGATGAATAAATGTTTCCGTGCATTTCACGGAAACATGGAATTTCCCCACCCCCGCAATCGGTGAACGTCACAGACATGTTATAAAGGTCACGACATTGCCAACCGGACTTGGATGTATAAAAGCCTCCTTTATCAAAGATTTCTTCATTTACAATGTCCTGAAAAACTATTCCACTTTGGAGCAATGACAAGTTGAGAAACTTGGATTGTTCACTTTTGATTACGAAACAACTTTTACTATAAAAACAATCTGATGAAAGCAAGTTTCCGTGCATTTCACGGAAACTTGGAATTTCCCCACCCACGCAATCGGTTAACGTCACAGACATGTTATAAAGGTCACGACATTGCCAACCGGACATGGATGTATAAAAGCCTCCTTTATCAAAGATTTCTTCATTTACAATGTCCTGAAAAACTATTCCACTTTGGAGCAATGACAAGTTGAGAAACTTGGATTGTTCACTTTTGATTACGAAACAACTTTTACTATAAAAAAAATCTGATGAATAAATGTTTCCGTGCATTTCACGGAAACATGGAATTTCCCCACCCCCGCAATCGGTGAACGTCACAGACATGTTATAAAGGTCACAACATTGCCAACCGGACTTGGATGTATAAAAGCCTCCTTTATCAAAGATTTCTTCATTTACAATGTCCTGAAAAACTATTCCACTTTGGAGCAATGACAAGTTGAGAAACTTGGATTGTTCACTTTTGATTACGAAACAACTTTTACTATAAAAACAATCTGATGAAAGCAAGTTTCCGTGCATTTCACGGAAACTTGGAATTTCCCCGCCCCCGCAAATTTCTTCATTTGAAAAACTATTTCACTTTGGAGCAATGACAAGTTGAGAAACTTGGATTGTTCACTTTTGATTACGAAATAACTTTTACTATACAAAAATCTGATTCCGTGCAGGACAAAACCATGAACTGCAAAAAAGGAAAAATTAACGGGGATTCCCCTTCCATACAAACGACAGAACCAGTCCTTGTGAGTCTTGGAAATGTTTGTATATAAAATTTGGTTGAGAATTTTTTTAAAGAAAAAAATTATTGTAACCACTTATGTTCGCGGATTTCAGAGAGGGTTATGCGTTTATTCACATCTGGTTCCAGAAGTCTCAATACTAAATCGACACAGTCATTCCCAACTTCGAGCGATTTTGGCAGCAGTGTTTCTCCGGGGGTTTGATTCTTCACAATTTTCTGGATATATGAGTTGCTGAATGGCATTCTTCCAAACACCAATGAGTACATAATTATGCCCAAGCTCCATATATCTGCCATAAATGGATCGTAGTTTTCGCCCCGTATTATTTCAGGAGAAATATATGAAGAGCTCCCACAGAAAGTATTGCTCAATTCCTTCATGTTGGACATGCGCCTCGCAAAGCCAAAGTCGGTTATCTTTGCTTTGCCATTTAAGTCGAGCAGGATATTTTCCAATTTGAGATCTCGGTGCGCTATCTTCTGCTCATGCAGATTAACAACACCGTGAATAATTTGTTTGAATAATTGCTTTGCTTCGCCTTCGTTCATGGGGCCATTGTCAGTAATTTTGTCCAAGAGGTCACCTCCCCGAACCAGTTCCATGAAGATGTAAATATTTTCCTTCAGTTCGATAACATTATGCAGCTTGACAACGCTATCTGAACTAATGCTCGAGAGAACGTTTATTTCTCTCGGTAAGAACTTTTCTAGGAACTCGGGTGAAGCATTCGTCTTATTGATTATTTTCACCGCCATTTCGACGGCTTTCTTTCCATTATTGTATACGCATTCTCTGATCTTGCCGAACGACCCTTCGCCCAGCTTTCGACCCAGAATGTATCCTTTTTTCGCAAGAAATGAATTTTCCATTTTTATTATAGAAAGTTTGAACTTTGTCCATTTCCTTTATTTATAGATTTTTTTCCAAACGACCCGAGCATCGGAGCGTGACCCTTGTCATAAAGGTCACGACATTGTCAACCGGACTTGGATGTATAAAAGCCTCCTTTATCAGAGATTTCTTCATTTACAATGTCCTGAAAAACTATTTCACTTTGGAGCAATGACAAGTTGAGAAACTTGGATTGTTCACTTTTGATTACGAAACAACTTTTACTATTAAAAAAATTTGATGAATAAATGTTTCCGTGCATTTCACGGAAACATGGAATTTCCCCACCCCCGCAATCGGTGAACGTCACATACATGTTATAAAGGTCACGACATTGCCAACCGGACTTGGATGTATAAAAGCCTCCTTTATCAAAGATTTCTTCATTTACAATGTCCTGAAAAACTATTCCACTTTGGAGCAATGACAAGTTGAGAAACTTGGATTGTTCACTTTTGATTACGAAACAACTTTTACTATAAAAAAAATCTGATGAATAAATGTTTCCGTGCATTTCACGGACACTTGGAATTTACCCACCCCCGCAATCGATGAACGTCACAGACAAGTTATAACGGTCACGACATTGCCAACCGGACTTGGATGTATAAAAGCCTCCTTTATCAAAGATTTCTTCATTTACAATGTCCTGAAAAACTATTCCACTTTGGAGCAATGACAAGTTGAGAAACTTGGATTGTTCACTTTTGATTACGAAACAACTTTTACTATAAAAACAATCTGATGAAAGCAAGTTTCCGTGCATTTCACGGAAACTTGGAATTTCCCCACCCCCGCAATCGGTTAACGTCACAGACATGTTATAAAGGTCACGACATTGCCAACCGGACATGGATGTATAAAAGCCTCCTTTATCAAAGATTTCTTCATTTACAATGTCCTGTAAAACTATTCCACTTTGGAGCAATGACAAGTTGAGAAACTTGGATTGTTCACTTTTGATTACGAAACAACTTTTACTATAAAAAAAATCTGATGAATAAATGTTTCCGTGCATTTCACGGAAACATGGAATTTCCCCACCCCCGCAATCGGTGAACGTCACAGACATGTTATAAAGGTCACGACATTGCCAACCGGACTTGGATGTATAAAAGCCTCCTTTATCAAAGATTTCTTCATTTACAATGTCCTGAAAAACTATTCCACTTTGGAGCAATGACAAGTTGAGAAACTTGGATTGTTCACTTTTGATTACGAAACAACTTTTACTATAAAAACAATCTGATGAAAGCAAGTTTCCGTGCATTTCACGGAAACTTGGAATTTCCCCACCCACGCAATCGGTTAACGTCACAGACATGTTATAAAGGTCACGACATTGCCAACCGGACATGGATGTATAAAAGCCTCCTTTATCAAAGATTTCTTCATTTACAATGTCCTGAAAAACTATTCCACTTTGGAGCAATGACAAGTTGAGAAACTTGGATTGTTCACTTTTGATTACGAAACAACTTTTACTATAAAAAAAATCTGATGAATAAATGTTTCCGTGCATTTCACGGAAACATGGAATTTCCCCACCCCCGCAATCGGTGAACGTCACAGACATGTTATAAAGGTCACGACATTGCCAACCGGACTTGGATGTATAAAAGCCTCCTTTATCAAAGATTTCTTCATTTACAATGTCCTGAAAAACTATTCCACTTTGGAGCAATGACAAGTTGAGAAACTTGGATTGTTCACTTTTGATTACGAAACAACTTTTACTATAAAAACAATCTGATGAAAGCAAGTTTCCGTGCATTTCACGGAAACTTGGAATTTCCCCGCCCCCGCAAATTTCTTCATTTGAAAAACTATTTCACTTTGGAGCAATGACAAGTTGAGAAACTTGGATTGTTCACTTTTGATTACGAAATAACTTTTACTATACAAAAATCTGATTCCGTGCAGGACAAAACCATGAACTGCAAAAAAGGAAAAATTAACGGGGATTCCCCTTCCATACAAACGACAGAACCAGTCCTTGTGAGTCTTGGAAATGTTTGTATATAAAATTTGGTTGAGAATTTTTTTAAAGAAAAAAATTATTGTAACCACTTATGTTCGCGGATTTCAGAGAGGGTTATGCGTTTATTCACATCTGGTTCCAGAAGTCTCAATACTAAATCGACACAGTCATTCCCAACTTCGAGCGATTTTGGCAGCAGTGTTTCTCCGGGGGTTTGATTCTTCACAATTTTCTGGATATATGAGTTGCTGAATGGCATTCTTCCAAACACCAATGAGTACATAATTATGCCCAAGCTCCATATATCTGCCATAAATGGATCGTAGTTTTCGCCCCGTATTATTTCAGGAGAAATATATGAAGAGCTCCCACAGAAAGTATTGCTCAATTCCTTCATGTTGGACATGCGCCTCGCAAAGCCAAAGTCGGTTATCTTTGCTTTGCCATTTAAGTCGAGCAGGATATTTTCCAATTTGAGATCTCGGTGCGCTATCTTCTGCTCATGCAGATTAACAACACCGTGAATAATTTGTTTGAATAATTGCTTTGCTTCGCCTTCGTTCATGGGGCCATTGTCAGTAATTTTGTCCAAGAGGTCACCTCCCCGAACCAGTTCCATGAAGATGTAAATATTTTCCTTCAGTTCGATAACATTATGCAGCTTGACAACGCTATCTGAACTAATGCTCGAGAGAACGTTTATTTCTCTCGGTAAGAACTTTTCTAGGAACTCGGGTGAAGCATTCGTCTTATTGATTATTTTCACCGCCATTTCGACGGCTTTCTTTCCATTATTGTATACGCATTCTCTGATCTTGCCGAACGACCCTTCGCCCAGCTTTCGACCCAGAATGTATCCTTTTTTCGCAAGAAATGAATTTTCCATTTTTATTATAGAAAGTTTGAACTTTGTCCATTTCCTTTATTTATAGATTTTTTTCCAAACGACCCGAGCATCGGAGCGTGACCCTTGTCATAAAGGTCACGACATTGTCAACCGGACTTGGATGTATAAAAGCCTCCTTTATCAGAGATTTCTTCATTTACAATGTCCTGAAAAACTATTTCACTTTGGAGCAATGACAAGTTGAGAAACTTGGATTGTTCACTTTTGATTACGAAACAACTTTTACTATTAAAAAAATTTGATGAATAAATGTTTCCGTGCATTTCACGGAAACATGGAATTTCCCCACCCCCGCAATCGGTGAACGTCACATACATGTTATAAAGGTCACGACATTGCCAACCGGACTTGGATGTATAAAAGCCTCCTTTATCAAAGATTTCTTCATTTACAATGTCCTGAAAAACTATTCCACTTTGGAGCAATGACAAGTTGAGAAACTTGGATTGTTCACTTTTGATTACGAAACAACTTTTACTATAAAAAAAATCTGATGAATAAATGTTTCCGTGCATTTCACGGACACTTGGAATTTACCCACCCCCGCAATCGATGAACGTCACAGACAAGTTATAACGGTCACGACATTGCCAACCGGACTTGGATGTATAAAAGCCTCTTTTATCAAAGATTTCTTCATTTACAATGTCCTGAAAAACTATTCCACTTTGGAGCAATGACAAGTTGAGAAACTTGGATTGTTCACTTTTGATTACGAAACAACTTTTACTATAAAAACAATCTGATGAAAGCAAGTTTCCGTGCATTTCACGGAAACTTGGAATTTCCCCACCCCCGCAATCGGTTAACGTCACAGACATGTTATAAAGGTCACGACATTGCCAACCGGACATGGATGTATAAAAGCCTCCTTTATCAAAGATTTCTTCATTTACAATGTCCTGAAAAACTATTCCACTTTGGAGCAATGACAAGTTGAGAAACTTGGATTGTTCACTTTTGATTACGAAACAACTTTTACTATAAAAAAAATCTGATGAATAAATGTTTCCGTGCATTTCACGGAAACATGGAATTTCCCCACCCCCGCAATCGGTGAACGTCACAGACATGTTATAAAGGTCACGACATTGCCAACCGGACTTGGATGTATAAAAGCCTCCTTTATCAAAGATTTCTTCATTTACAATGTCCTGAAAAACTATTCCACTTTGGAGCAATGACAAGTTGAGAAACTTGGATTGTTCACTTTTGATTACGAAACAACTTTTACTATAAAAACAATCTGATGAAAGCAAGTTTCCGTGCATTTCACGGAAATTTGGAATTTCCCCACCCACGCAATCGGTTAACGTCACAGACATGTTATAAAGGTCACGACATTGCCAACCGGACATGGATGTATAAAAGCCTCCTTTATCAAAGATTTCTTCATTTACAATGTCCTGAAAAACTATTCCACTTTGGAGCAATGACAAGTTGAGAAACTTGGATTGTTCACTTTTGATTACGAAACAACTTTTACTATAAAAAAAATCTGATGAATAAATGTTTCCGTGCATTTCACGGAAACATGGAATTTCCCCACCCCCGCAATCGGTGAACGTCACAGACATGTTATAAAGGTCACGACATTGCCAACCGGACTTGGATGTATAAAAGCCTCCTTTATCAAAGATTTCTTCATTTACAATGTCCTGAAAAACTATTCCACTTTGGAACAATGACAAGTTGAGAAACTTGGATTGTTCACTTTTGATTACGAAACAACTTTTACTATAAAAACAATCTGATGAAAGCAAGTTTCCGTGCATTTCACGGAAACTTGGAATTTCCCCGCCCCCGCAAATTTCTTCATTTGAAAAACTATTTCACTTTGGAGCAATGACAAGTTGAGAAACTTGGATTGTTCACTTTTGATTACGAAATAACTTTTACTATACAAAAATCTGATTCCGTGCAGGACAAAACCATGAACTGCAAAAAAGGAAAAATTAACGGGGATTCCCCTTCCATACAAACGACAGAACCAGTCCTTGTGAGTCTTGGAAATGTTTGTATATAAAATTTGGTTGAGAATTTTTTTAAAGAAAAAAATTATTGTAACCACTTATGTTCGCGGATTTCAGAGAGGGTTATGCGTTTATTCACATCTGGTTCCAGAAGTCTCAATACTAAATCGACACAGTCATTCCCAACTTCGAGCGATTTTGGCAGCAGTGTTTCTCCGGGGGTTTGATTCTTCACAATTTTCTGGATATATGAGTTGCTGAATGGCATTCTTCCAAACACCAATGAGTACATAATTATGCCCAAGCTCCATATATCTGCCATAAATGGATCGTAGTTTTCGCCCCGTATTATTTCAGGAGAAATATATGAAGAGCTCCCACAGAAAGTATTGCTCAATTCCTTCATGTTGGACATGCGCCTCGCAAAGCCAAAGTCGGTTATCTTTGCTTTGCCATTTAAGTCGAGCAGGATATTTTCCAATTTGAGATCTCGGTGCGCTATCTTCTGCTCATGCAGATTAACAACACCGTGAATAATTTGTTTGAATAATTGCTTTGCTTCGCCTTCGTTCATGGGGCCATTGTCAGTAATTTTGTCCAAGAGGTCACCTCCCCGAACCAGTTCCATGAAGATGTAAATATTTTCCTTCAGTTCGATAACATTATGCAGCTTGACAACGCTATCTGAACTAATGCTCGAGAGAACGTTTATTTCTCTCGGTAAGAACTTTTCTAGGAACTCGGGTGAAGCATTCGTCTTATTGATTATTTTCACCGCCATTTCGACGGCTTTCTTTCCATTATTGTATACGCATTCTCTGATCTTGCCGAACGACCCTTCGCCCAGCTTTCGACCCAGAATGTATCCTTTTTTCGCAAGAAATGAATTTTCCATTTTTATTATAGAAAGTTTGAACTTTGTCCATTTCCTTTATTTATAGATTTTTTTCCAAACGACCCGAGCATCGGAGCGTGACCCTTGTCATAAAGGTCACGACATTGTCAACCGGACTTGGATGTATAAAAGCCTCCTTTATCAGAGATTTCTTCATTTACAATGTCCTGAAAAACTATTTCACTTTGGAGCAATGACAAGTTGAGAAACTTGGATTGTTCACTTTTGATTACGAAACAACTTTTACTATTAAAAAAATTTGATGAATAAATGTTTCCGTGCATTTCACGGAAACATGGAATTTCCCCACCCCCGCAATCGGTGAACGTCACATACATGTTATAAAGGTCACGACATTGCCAACCGGACTTGGATGTATAAAAGCCTCCTTTATCAAAGATTTCTTCATTTACAATGTCCTGAAAAACTATTCCACTTTGGAGCAATGACAAGTTGAGAAACTTGGATTGTTCACTTTTGATTACGAAACAACTTTTACTATAAAAAAAATCTGATGAATAAATGTTTCCGTGCATTTCACGGACACTTGGAATTTACCCACCCCCGCAATCGATGAACGTCACAGACAAGTTATAACGGTCACGACATTGCCAACCGGACTTGGATGTATAAAAGCCTCCTTTATCAAAGATTTCTTCATTTACAATGTCCTGAAAAACTATTCCACTTTGGAGCAATGACAAGTTGAGAAACTTGGATTGTTCACTTTTGATTACGAAACAACTTTTACTATAAAAACAATCTGATGAAAGCAAGTTTCCGTGCATTTCACGGAAACTTGGAATTTCCCCACCCCCGCAATCGGTTAACGTCACAGACATGTTATAAAGGTCACGACATTGCCAACCGGACATGGATGTATAAAAGCCTCCTTTATCAAAGATTTCTTCATTTACAATGTCCTGAAAAACTATTCCACTTTGGAGCAATGACAAGTTGAGAAACTTGGATTGTTCACTTTTGATTACGAAACAACTTTTACTATAAAACAAATCTGATGAATAAATGTTTCCGTGCATTTCACGGAAACATGGAATTTCCCCACCCCCGCAATCGGTGAACGTCACAGACATGTTATAAAGGTCACGACATTGCCAACCGGACTTGGATGTATAAAAGCCTCCTTTATCAAAGATTTCTTCATTTACAATGTCCTGAAAAACTATTCCACTTTGGAGCAATGACAAGTTGAGAAACTTGGATTGTTCACTTTTGATTACGAAACAACTTTTACTATAAAAACAATCTGATGAAAACAAGTTTCCGTGCATTTCACGGAAACTTGGAATTTCCCCACCCACGCAATCGGTTAACGTCACAGACATGTTATAAAGGTCACGACATTGCCAACCGGACATGGATGTATAAAAGCCTCCTTTATCAAAGATTTCTTCATTTACAATGTCCTGAAAAACTATTCCACTTTGGAGCAATGACAAGTTGAGAAACTTGGATTGTTCACTTTTGATTACGAAACAACTTTTACTATAAAAAAAATCTGATGAATAAATGTTTCCGTGCATTTCACGGAAACATGGAATTTCCCCACCCCCGCAATCGGTGAACGTCACAGACATGTTATAAAGGTCACGACATTGCCAACCGGACTTGGATGTATAAAAGCCTCCTTTATCAAAGATTTCTTCATTTACAATGTCCTGAAAAACTATTCCACTTTGGAGCAATGACAAGTTGAGAAACTTGGATTGTTCACTTTTGATTACGAAACAACTTTTACTATAAAAACAATCTGATGAAAGCAAGTTTCCGTGCATTTCACGGAAACTTGGAATTTCCCCGCCCCCGCAAATTTCTTCATTTGAAAAACTATTTCACTTTGGAGCAATGACAAGTTGAGAAACTTGGATTGTTCACTTTTGATTACGAAATAACTTTTACTATACAAAAATCTGATTCCGTGCAGGACAAAACCATGAACTGCAAAAAAGGAAAAATTAACGGGGATTCCCCTTCCATACAAACGACAGAACCAGTCCTTGTGAGTCTTGGAAATGTTTGTATATAAAATTTGGTTGAGAATTTTTTTAAAGAAAAAAATTATTGTAACCACTTATGTTCGCGGATTTCAGAGAGGGTTATGCGTTTATTCACATCTGGTTCCAGAAGTCTCAATACTAAATCGACACAGTCATTCCCAACTTCGAGCGATTTTGGCAGCAGTGTTTCTCCGGGGGTTTGATTCTTCACAATTTTCTGGATATATGAGTTGCTGAATGGCATTCTTCCAAACACCAATGAGTACATAATTATGCCCAAGCTCCATATATCTGCCATAAATGGATCGTAGTTTTCGCCCCGTATTATTTCAGGAGAAATATATGAAGAGCTCCCACAGAAAGTATTGCTCAATTCCTTCATGTTGGACATGCGCCTCGCAAAGCCAAAGTCGGTTATCTTTGCTTTGCCATTTAAGTCGAGCAGGATATTTTCCAATTTGAGATCTCGGTGCGCTATCTTCTGCTCATGCAGATTAACAACACCGTGAATAATTTGTTTGAATAATTGCTTTGCTTCGCCTTCGTTCATGGGGCCATTGTCAGTAATTTTGTCCAAGAGGTCACCTCCCCGAACCAGTTCCATGAAGATGTAAATATTTTCCTTCAGTTCGATAACATTATGCAGCTTGACAACGCTATCTGAACTAATGCTCGAGAGAACGTTTATTTCTCTCGGTAAGAACTTTTCTAGGAACTCGGGTGAAGCATTCGTCTTATTGATTATTTTCACCGCCATTTCGACGGCTTTCTTTCCATTATTGTATACGCATTCTCTGATCTTGCCGAACGACCCTTCGCCCAGCTTTCGACCCAGAATGTATCCTTTTTTCGCAAGAAATGAATTTTCCATTTTTATTATAGAAAGTTTGAACTTTGTCCATTTCCTTTATTTATAGATTTTTTTCCAAACGACCCGAGCATCGGAGCGTGACCCTTGTCATAAAGGTCACGACATTGTCAACCGGACTTGGATGTATAAAAGCCTCCTTTATCAGAGATTTCTTCATTTACAATGTCCTGAAAAACTATTTCACTTTGGAGCAATGACAAGTTGAGAAACTTGGATTGTTCACTTTTGATTACGAAACAACTTTTACTATTAAAAAAATTTGATGAATAAATGTTTCCGTGCATTTCACGGAAACATGGAATTTCCCCACCCCCGCAATCGGTGAACGTCACATACATGTTATAAAGGTCACGACATTGCCAACCGGACTTGGATGTATAAAAGCCTCCTTTATCAAAGATTTCTTCATTTACAATGTCCTGAAAAACTATTCCACTTTGGAGCAATGACAAGTTGAGAAACTTGGATTGTTCACTTTTGATTACGAAACAACTTTTACTATAAAAAA
Source organism: Siphonodentalium dalli (assembly GCA_032622095.1). Classification (NCBI taxonomy): domain Eukaryota; kingdom Metazoa; phylum Mollusca; class Scaphopoda; order Gadilida; family Siphonodentaliidae; genus Siphonodentalium; species Siphonodentalium dalli. The sequence continues at coordinate 150,292,264 of CP136062.1, forward strand.
AATCTGATGAATAAATGTTTCCGTGCATTTCACGGACACTTGGAATTTACCCACCCCCGCAATCGATGAACGTCACAGACAAGTTATAACGGTCACGACATTGCCAACCGGACTTGGATGTATAAAAGCCTCCTTTATCAAAGATTTCTTCATTTACAATGTCCTGAAAAACTATTCCACTTTGGAGCAATGACAAGTTGAGAAACTTGGATTGTTCACTTTTGATTACGAAACAACTTTTACTATAAAAAAAATTTGATGAATAAATGTTTCCGTGCATTTCACGGAAACATGGAATTTCCCCACCCCCGCAATCGGTGAACGTCACATACATGTTATAAAGGTCACGACATTGCCAACCGGACTTGGATGTATAAAAGCCTCCTTTATCAAAGATTTCTTCATTTACAATGTCCTGAAAAACTATTCCACTTTGGAGCAATGACAAGTTGAGAAACTTGGATTGTTCACTTTTGATTACGAAACAACTTTTACTATAAAAAAAATCTGATGAATAAATGTTTCCGTGCATTTCACGGACACTTGGAATTTACCCACCCCCGCAATCGATGAACGTCACAGACAAGTTATAACGGTCACGACATTGCCAACCGGACTTGGATGTATAAAAGCCTCCTTTATCAAAGATTTCTTCATTTACAATGTCCTGAAAAACTATTCCACTTTGGAGCAATGACAAGTTGAGAAACTTGGATTGTTCACTTTTGATTACGAAACAACTTTTACTATAAAAACAATCTGATGAAAGCAAGTTTCCGTGCATTTCACGGAAACTTGGAATTTCCCCACCCCCGCAATCGGTTAACGTCACAGACATGTTATAAAGGTCACGACATTGCCAACCGGACATGGATGTATAAAAGCCTCCTTTATCAAAGATTTCTTCATTTACAATGTCCTGAAAAACTATTCCACTTTGGAGCAATGACAAGTTGAGAAACTTGGATTGTTCACTTTTGATTACGAAACAACTTTTACTATAAAAAAAATCTGATGAATAAATGTTTCCGTGCATTTCACGGAAACATGGAATTTCCCCACCCCCGCAATCGGTGAACGTCACAGACATGTTATAAAGGTCACGACATTGCCAACCGGACTTGGATGTATAAAAGCCTCCTTTATCAAAGATTTCTTCATTTACAATGTCCTGAAAAACTATTCCACTTTGGAGCAATGACAAGTTGAGAAACTTGGATTGTTCACTTTTGATTACGAAACAACTTTTACTATAAAAACAATCTGATGAAAGCAAGTTTCCGTGCATTTCACGGAAACTTGGAATTTCCCCACCCACGCAATCGGTTAACGTCACAGACATGTTATAAAGGTCACGACATTGCCAACCGGACATGGATGTATAAAAGCCTCCTTTATCAAAGATTTCTTCATTTACAATGTCCTGAAAAACTATTCCACTTTGGAGCAATGACAAGTTGAGAAACTTGGATTGTTCACTTTTGATTACGAAACAACTTTTACTATAAAAAAAATCTGATGAATAAATGTTTCCGTGCATTTCACGGAAACATGGAATTTCCCCACCCCCGCAATCGGTGAACGTCACAGACATGTTATAAAGGTCACGACATTGCCAACCGGACTTGGATGTATAAAAGCCTCCTTTATCAAAGATTTCTTCATTTACAATGTCCTGAAAAACTATTCCACTTTGGAGCAATGACAAGTTGAGAAACTTGGATTGTTCACTTTTGATTACGAAACAACTTTTACTATAAAAACAATCTGATGAAAGCAAGTTTCCGTGCATTTCACGGAAACTTGGAATTTCCCCGCCCCCGCAAATTTCTTCATTTGAAAAACTATTTCACTTTGGAGCAATGACAAGTTGAGAAACTTGGATTGTTCACTTTTGATTACGAAATAACTTTTACTATACAAAAATCTGATTCCGTGCAGGACAAAACCATGAACTGCAAAAAAGGAAAAATTAACGGGGATTCCCCTTCCATACAAACGACAGAACCAGTCCTTGTGAGTCTTGGAAATGTTTGTATATAAAATTTGGTTGAGAATTTTTTTAAAGAAAAAAATTATTGTAACCACTTATGTTCGCGGATTTCAGAGAGGGTTATGCGTTTATTCACATCTGGTTCCAGAAGTCTCAATACTAAATCGACACAGTCATTCCCAACTTCGAGCGATTTTGGCAGCAGTGTTTCTCCGGGGGTTTGATTCTTCACAATTTTCTGGATATATGAGTTGCTGAATGGCATTCTTCCAAACACCAATGAGTACATAATTATGCCCAAGCTCCATATATCTGCCATAAATGGATCGTAGTTTTCGCCCCGTATTATTTCAGGAGAAATATATGAAGAGCTCCCACAGAAAGTATTGCTCAATTCCTTCATGTTGGACATGCGCCTCGCAAAGCCAAAGTCGGTTATCTTTGCTTTGCCATTTAAGTCGAGCAGGATATTTTCCAATTTGAGATCTCGGTGCGCTATCTTCTGCTCATGCAGATTAACAACACCGTGAATAATTTGTTTGAATAATTGCTTTGCTTCGCCTTCGTTCATGGGGCCATTGTCAGTAATTTTGTCCAAGAGGTCACCTCCCCGAACCAGTTCCATGAAGATGTAAATATTTTCCTTCAGTTCGATAACATTATGCAGCTTGACAACGCTATCTGAACTAATGCTCGAGAGAACGTTTATTTCTCTCGGTAAGAACTTTTCTAGGAACTCGGGTGAAGCATTCGTCTTATTGATTATTTTCACCGCCATTTCGACGGCTTTCTTTCCATTATTGTATACGCATTCTCTGATCTTGCCGAACGACCCTTCGCCCAGCTTTCGACCCAGAATGTATCCTTTTTTCGCAAGAAATGAATTTTCCATTTTTATTATAGAAAGTTTGAACTTTGTCCATTTCCTTTATTTATAGATTTTTTTCCAAACGACCCGAGCATCGGAGCGTGACCCTTGTCATAAAGGTCACGACATTGTCAACCGGACTTGGATGTATAAAAGCCTCCTTTATCAGAGATTTCTTCATTTACAATGTCCTGAAAAACTATTTCACTTTGGAGCAATGACAAGTTGAGAAACTTGGATTGTTCACTTTTGATTACGAAACAACTTTTACTATTAAAAAAATTTGATGAATAAATGTTTCCGTGCATTTCACGGAAACATGGAATTTCCCCACCCCCGCAATCGGTGAACGTCACATACATGTTATAAAGGTCACGACATTGCCAACCGGACTTGGATGTATAAAAGCCTCCTTTATCAAAGATTTCTTCATTTACAATGTCCTGAAAAACTATTCCACTTTGGAGCAATGACAAGTTGAGAAACTTGGATTGTTCACTTTTGATTACGAAACAACTTTTACTATAAAAAAAATCTGATGAATAAATGTTTCCGTGCATTTCACGGACACTTGGAATTTACCCACCCCCGCAATCGATGAACGTCACAGACAAGTTATAACGGTCACGACATTGCCAACCGGACTTGGATGTATAAAAGCCTCTTTTATCAAAGATTTCTTCATTTACAATGTCCTGAAAAACTATTCCACTTTGGAGCAATGACAAGTTGAGAAACTTGGATTGTTCACTTTTGATTACGAAACAACTTTTACTATAAAAACAATCTGATGAAAGCAAGTTTCCGTGCATTTCACGGAAACTTGGAATTTCCCCACCCCCGCAATCGGTTAACGTCACAGACATGTTATAAAGGTCACGACATTGCCAACCGGACATGGATGTATAAAAGCCTCCTTTATCAAAGATTTCTTCATTTACAATGTCCTGAAAAACTATTCCACTTTGGAGCAATGACAAGTTGAGAAACTTGGATTGTTCACTTTTGATTACGAAACAACTTTTACTATAAAAAAAATCTGATGAATAAATGTTTCCGTGCATTTCACGGAAACATGGAATTTCCCCACCCCCGCAATCGGTGAACGTCACAGACATGTTATAAAGGTCACGACATTGCCAACCGGACTTGGATGTATAAAAGCCTCCTTTATCAAAGATTTCTTCATTTACAATGTCCTGAAAAACTATTCCACTTTGGAGCAATGACAAGTTGAGAAACTTGGATTGTTCACTTTTGATTACGAAACAACTTTTACTATAAAAACAATCTGATGAAAGCAAGTTTCCGTGCATTTCACGGAAACTTGGAATTTCCCCACCCACGCAATCGGTTAACGTCACAGACATGTTATAAAGGTCACGACATTGCCAACCGGACATGGATGTATAAAAGCCTCCTTTATCAAAGATTTCTTCATTTACAATGTCCTGAAAAACTATTCCACTTTGGAGCAATGACAAGTTGAGAAACTTGGATTGTTCACTTTTGATTACGAAACAACTTTTACTATAAAAAAAATCTGATGAATAAATGTTTCCGTGCATTTCACGGAAACATGGAATTTCCCCACCCCCGCAATCGGTGAACGTCACAGACATGTTATAAAGGTCACGACATTGCCAACCGGACTTGGATGTATAAAAGCCTCCTTTATCAAAGATTTCTTCATTTACAATGTCCTGAAAAACTGTTCCACTTTGGAGCAATGACAAGTTGAGAAACTTGGATTGTTCACTTTTGATTACGAAACAACTTTTACTATAAAAACAATCTGATGAAAGCAAGTTTCCGTGCATTTCACGGAAACTTGGAATTTCCCCGCCCCCGCAAATTTCTTCATTTGAAAAACTATTTCACTTTGGAGCAATGACAAGTTGAGAAACTTGGATTGTTCACTTTTGATTACGAAATAACTTTTACTATACAAAAATCTGATTCCGTGCAGGACAAAACCATGAACTGCAAAAAAGGAAAAATTAACGGGGATTCCCCTTCCATACAAACGACAGAACCAGTCCTTGTGAGTCTTGGAAATGTTTGTATATAAAATTTGGTTGAGAATTTTTTTAAAGAAAAAAATTATTGTAACCACTTATGTTCGCGGATTTCAGAGAGGGTTATGCGTTTATTCACATCTGGTTCCAGAAGTCTCAATACTAAATCGACACAGTCATTCCCAACTTCGAGCGATTTTGGCAGCAGTGTTTCTCCGGGGGTTTGATTCTTCACAATTTTCTGGATATATGAGTTGCTGAATGGCATTCTTCCAAACACCAATGAGTACATAATTATGCCCAAGCTCCATATATCTGCCATAAATGGATCGTAGTTTTCGCCCCGTATTATTTCAGGAGAAATATATGAAGAGCTCCCACAGAAAGTATTGCTCAATTCCTTCATGTTGGACATGCGCCTCGCAAAGCCAAAGTCGGTTATCTTTGCTTTGCCATTTAAGTCGAGCAGGATATTTTCCAATTTGAGATCTCGGTGCGCTATCTTCTGCTCATGCAGATTAACAACACCGTGAATAATTTGTTTGAATAATTGCTTTGCTTCGCCTTCGTTCATGGGGCCATTGTCAGTAATTTTGTCCAAGAGGTCACCTCCCCGAACCAGTTCCATGAAGATGTAAATATTTTCCTTCAGTTCGATAACATTATGCAGCTTGACAACGCTATCTGAACTAATGCTCGAGAGAACGTTTATTTCTCTCGGTAAGAACTTTTCTAGGAACTCGGGTGAAGCATTCGTCTTATTGATTATTTTCACCGCCATTTCGACGGCTTTCTTTCCATTATTGTATACGCATTCTCTGATCTTGCCGAACGACCCTTCGCCCAGCTTTCGACCCAGAATGTATCCTTTTTTCGCAAGAAATGAATTTTCCATTTTTATTATAGAAAGTTTGAACTTTGTCCATTTCCTTTATTTATAGATTTTATTCCAAACGACCCGAGCATCGGAGCGTGACCCTTGTCATAAAGGTCACGACATTGTCAACCGGACTTGGATGTATAAAAGCCTCCTTTATCAGAGATTTCTTCATTTACAATGTCCTGAAAAACTATTTCACTTTGGAGCAATGACAAGTTGAGAAACTTGGATTGTTCACTTTTGATTACGAAACAACTTTTACTATTAAAAAAATTTGATGAATAAATGTTTCCGTGCATTTCACGGAAACATGGAATTTCCCCACCCCCGCAATCGGTGAACGTCACATACATGTTATAAAGGTCACGACATTGCCAACCGGACTTGGATGTATAAAAGCCTCCTTTATCAAAGATTTCTTCATTTACAATGTCCTGAAAAACTATTCCACTTTGGAGCAATGACAAGTTGAGAAACTTGGATTGTTCACTTTTGATTACGAAACAACTTTTACTATAAAAAAAATCTGATGAATAAATGTTTCCGTGCATTTCACGGACACTTGGAATTTACCCACCCCCGCAATCGATGAACGTCACAGACAAGTTATAACGGTCACGACATTGCCAACCGGACTTGGATGTATAAAAGCCTCCTTTATCAAAGATTTCTTCATTTACAATGTCCTGAAAAACTATTCCACTTTGGAGCAATGACAAGTTGAGAAACTTGGATTGTTCACTTTTGATTACGAAACAACTTTTACTATAAAAACAATCTGATGAAAACAAGTTTCCGTGCATTTCACGGAAACTTGGAATTTCCCCACCCACGCAATCGGTTAACGTCACAGACATGTTATAAAGGTCACGACATTGCCAACCGGACATGGATGTATAAAAGCCTCCTTTATCAAAGATTTCTTCATTTACAATGTCCTGAAAAACTATTCCACTTTGGAGCAATGACAAGTTGAGAAACTTGGATTGTTCACTTTTGATTACGAAACAACTTTTACTATAAAAAAAATCTGATGAATAAATGTTTCCGTGCATTTCACGGAAACATGGAATTTCCCCACCCCCGCAATCGGTGAACGTCACAGACATGTTATAAAGGTCACGACATTGCCAACCGGACTTGGATGTATAAAAGCCTCCTTTATCAAAGATTTCTTCATTTACAATGTCCTGAAAAACTATTCCACTTTGGAGCAATGACAAGTTGAGAAACTTGGATTGTTCACTTTTGATTACGAAACAACTTTTACTATAAAAACAATCTGATGAAAACAAGTTTCCGTGCATTTCACGGAAACTTGGAATTTCCCCACCCACGCAATCGGTTAACGTCACAGACATGTTATAAAGGTCACGACATTGCCAACCGGACATGGATGTATAAAAGCCTCCTTTATCAAAGATTTCTTCATTTACAATGTCCTGAAAAACTATTCCACTTTGGAGCAATGACAAGTTGAGAAACTTGGATTGTTCACTTTTGATTACGAAACAACTTTTACTATAAAAAAAATCTGATGAATAAATGTTTCCGTGCATTTCACGGAAACATGGAATTTCCCCACCCCCGCAATCGGTGAACGTCACAGACATGTTATAAAGGTCACGACATTGCCAACCGGACTTGGATGTATAAAAGCCTCCTTTATCAAAGATTTCTTCATTTACAATGTCCTGAAAAACTATTCCACTTTGGAGCAATGACAAGTTGAGAAACTTGGATTGTTCACTTTTGATTACGAAACAACTTTTACTATAAAAACAATCTGATGAAAGCAAGTTTCCGTGCATTTCACGGAAACTTGGAATTTCCCCGCCCCCGCAAATTTCTTCATTTGAAAAACTATTTCACTTTGGAGCAATGACAAGTTGAGAAACTTGGATTGTTCACTTTTGATTACGAAATAACTTTTACTATACAAAAATCTGATTCCGTGCAGGACAAAACCATGAACTGCAAAAAAGGAAAAATTAACGGGGATTCCCCTTCCATACAAACGACAGAACCAGTCCTTGTGAGTCTTGGAAATGTTTGTATATAAAATTTGTTTGAGAATTTTTTTAAAGAAAAAAATTATTGTAACCACTTATGTTCGCGGATTTCAGAGAGGGTTATGCGTTTATTCACATCTGGTTCCAGAAGTCTCAATACTAAATCGACACAGTCATTCCCAACTTCGAGCGATTTTGGCAGCAGTGTTTCTCCGGGGGTTTGATTCTTCACAATTTTCTGGATATATGAGTTGCTGAATGGCATTCTTCCAAACACCAATGAGTACATAATTATGCCCAAGCTCCATATATCTGCCATAAATGGATCGTAGTTTTCGCCCCGTATTATTTCAGGAGAAATATATGAAGAGCTCCCACAGAAAGTATTGCTCAATTCCTTCATGTTGGACATGCGCCTCGCAAAGCCAAAGTCGGTTATCTTTGCTTTGCCATTTAAGTCGAGCAGGATATTTTCCAATTTGAGATCTCGGTGCGCTATCTTCTGCTCATGCAGATTAACAACACCGTGAATAATTTGTTTGAATAATTGCTTTGCTTCGCCTTCGTTCATGGGGCCATTGTCAGTAATTTTGTCCAAGAGGTCACCTCCCCGAACCAGTTCCATGAAGATGTAAATATTTTCCTTCAGTTCGATAACATTATGCAGCTTGACAACGCTATCTGAACTAATGCTCGAGAGAACGTTTATTTCTCTCGGTAAGAACTTTTCTAGGAACTCGGGTGAAGCATTCGTCTTATTGATTATTTTCACCGCCATTTCGACGGCTTTCTTTCCATTATTGTATACGCATTCTCTGATCTTGCCGAACGACCCTTCGCCCAGCTTTCGACCCAGAATGTATCCTTTTTTCGCAAGAAATGAATTTTCCATTTTTATTATAGAAAGTTTGAACTTTGTCCATTTCCTTTATTTATAGATTTTTTTCCAAACGACCCGAGCATCGGAGCGTGACCCTTGTCATAAAGGTCACGACATTGTCAACCGGACTTGGATGTATAAAAGCCTCCTTTATCAGAGATTTCTTCATTTACAATGTCCTGAAAAACTATTTCACTTTGGAGCAATGACAAGTTGAGAAACTTGGATTGTTCACTTTTGATTACGAAACAACTTTTACTATTAAAAAAATTTGATGAATAAATGTTTCCGTGCATTTCACGGAAACATGGAATTTCCCCACCCCCGCAATCGGTGAACGTCACATACATGTTATAAAGGTCACGACATTGCCAACCGGACTTGGATGTATAAAAGCCTCCTTTATCAAAGATTTCTTCATTTACAATGTCCTGAAAAACTATTCCACTTTGGAGCAATGACAAGTTGAGAAACTTGGATTGTTCACTTTTGATTACGAAACAACTTTTACTATAAAAAAAATCTGATGAATAAATGTTTCCGTGCATTTCACGGAAACATGGAATTTCCCCACCCCCGCAATCGGTGAACGTCACAGACATGTTATAAAGGTCACGACATTGCCAACCGGACTTGGATGTATAAAAGCCTCCTTTATCAAAGATTTCTTCATTTACAATGTCCTGAAAAACTATTCCACTTTGGAGCAATGACAAGTTGAGAAACTTGGATTGTTCACTTTTGATTACGAAACAACTTTTACTATAAAAACAATCTGATGAAAACAAGTTTCCGTGCATTTCACGGAAACTTGGAATTTCCCCACCCACGCAATCGGTTAACGTCACAGACATGTTATAAAGGTCACGACATTGCCAACCGGACATGGATGTATAAAAGCCTCCTTTATCAAAGATTTCTTCATTTACAATGTCCTGAAAAACTATTCCACTTTGGAGCAATGACAAGTTGAGAAACTTGGATTGTTCACTTTTGATTACGAAACAACTTTTACTATAAAAAAAATCTGATGAATAAATGTTTCCGTGCATTTCACGGAAACATGGAATTTCCCCACCCCCGCAATCGGTGAACGTCACAGACATGTTATAAAGGTCACGACATTGCCAACCGGACTTGGATGTATAAAAGCCTCCTTTATCAAAGATTTCTTCATTTACAATGTCCTGAAAAACTATTCCACTTTGGAGCAATGACAAGTTGAGAAACTTGGATTGTTCACTTTTGATTACGAAACAACTTTTACTATAAAAACAATCTGATGAAAACAAGTTTCCGTGCATTTCACGGAAACTTGGAATTTCCCCACCCACGCAATCGGTTAACGTCACAGACATGTTATAAAGGTCACGACATTGCCAACCGGACATGGATGTATAAAAGCCTCCTTTATCAAAGATTTCTTCATTTACAATGTCCTGAAAAACTATTCCACTTTGGAGCAATGACAAGTTGAGAAACTTGGATTGTTCACTTTTGATTACGAAACAACTTTTACTATAAAAAAAATCTGATGAATAAATGTTTCCGTGCATTTCACGGAAACATGGAATTTCCCCACCCCCGCAATCGGTGAACGTCACAGACATGTTATAAAGGTCACGACATTGCCAACCGGACTTGGATGTATAAAAGCCTCCTTTATCAAAGATTTCTTCATTTACAATGTCCTGAAAAACTATTCCACTTTGGAGCAATGACAAGTTGAGAAACTTGGATTGTTCACTTTTGATTACGAAACAACTTTTACTATAAAAACAATCTGATGAAAGCAAGTTTCCGTGCATTTCACGGAAACTTGGAATTTCCCCGCCCCCGCAAATTTCTTCATTTGAAAAACTATTTCACTTTGGAGCAATGACAAGTTGAGAAACTTGGATTGTTCACTTTTGATTACGAAATAACTTTTACTATACAAAAATCTGATTCCGTGCAGGACAAAACCATGAACTGCAAAAAAGGAAAAATTAACGGGGATTCCCCTTCCATACAAACGACAGAACCAGTCCTTGTGAGTCTTGGAAATGTTTGTATATAAAATTTGTTTGAGAATTTTTTTAAAGAAAAAAATTATTGTAACCACTTATGTTCGCGGATTTCAGAGAGGGTTATGCGTTTATTCACATCTGGTTCCAGAAGTCTCAATACTAAATCGACACAGTCATTCCCAACTTCGAGCGATTTTGGCAGCAGTGTTTCTCCGGGGGTTTGATTCTTCACAATTTTCTGGATATATGAGTTGCTGAATGGCATTCTTCCAAACACCAATGAGTACATAATTATGCCCAAGCTCCATATATCTGCCATAAATGGATCGTAGTTTTCGCCCCGTATTATTTCAGGAGAAATATATGAAGAGCTCCCACAGAAAGTATTGCTCAATTCCTTCATGTTGGACATGCGCCTCGCAAAGCCAAAGTCGGTTATCTTTGCTTTGCCATTTAAGTCGAGCAGGATATTTTCCAATTTGAGATCTCGGTGCGCTATCTTCTGCTCATGCAGATTAACAACACCGTGAATAATTTGTTTGAATAATTGCTTTGCTTCGCCTTCGTTCATGGGGCCATTGTCAGTAATTTTGTCCAAGAGGTCACCTCCCCGAACCAGTTCCATGAAGATGTAAATATTTTCCTTCAGTTCGATAACATTATGCAGCTTGACAACGCTATCTGAACTAATGCTCGAGAGAACGTTTATTTCTCTCGGTAAGAACTTTTCTAGGAACTCGGGTGAAGCATTCGTCTTATTGATTATTTTCACCGCCATTTCGACGGCTTTCTTTCCATTATTGTATACGCATTCTCTGATCTTGCCGAACGACCCTTCGCCCAGCTTTCGACCCAGAATGTATCCTTTTTTCGCAAGAAATGAATTTTCCATTTTTATTATAGAAAGTTTGAACTTTGTCCATTTCCTTTATTTATAGATTTTTTTCCAAACGACCCGAGCATCGGAGCGTGACCCTTGTCATAAAGGTCACGACATTGTCAACCGGACTTGGATGTATAAAAGCCTCCTTTATCAGAGATTTCTTCATTTACAATGTCCTGAAAAACTATTTCACTTTGGAGCAATGACAAGTTGAGAAACTTGGATTGTTCACTTTTGATTACGAAACAACTTTTACTATTAAAAAAATTTGATGAATAAATGTTTCCGTGCATTTCACGGAAACATGGAATTTCCCCACCCCCGCAATCGGTGAACGTCACATACATGTTATAAAGGTCACGACATTGCCAACCGGACTTGGATGTATAAAAGCCTCCTTTATCAAAGATTTCTTCATTTACAATGTCCTGAAAAACTATTCCACTTTGGAGCAATGACAAGTTGAGAAACTTGGATTGTTCACTTTTGATTACGAAACAACTTTTACTATAAAAAAAATCTGATGAATAAATGTTTCCGTGCATTTCACGGACACTTGGAATTTACCCACCCCCGCAATCGATGAACGTCACAGACAAGTTATAACGGTCACGACATTGCCAACCGGACTTGGATGTATAAAAGCCTCCTTTATCAAAGATTTCTTCATTTACAATGTCCTGAAAAACTATTCCACTTTGGAGCAATGACAAGTTGAGAAACTTGGATTGTTCACTTTTGATTACGAAACAACTTTTACTATAAAAACAATCTGATGAAAGCAAGTTTCCGTGCATTTCACGGAAACTTGGAATTTCCCCACCCCCGCAATCGGTTAACGTCACAGACATGTTATAAAGGTCACGACATTGCCAACCGGACATGGATGTATAAAAGCCTCCTTTATCAAAGATTTCTTCATTTACAATGTCCTGAAAAACTATTCCACTTTGGAGCAATGACAAGTTGAGAAACTTGGATTGTTCACTTTTGATTACGAAACAACTTTAACTATAAAAAAAATCTGATGAATAAATGTTTCCGTGCATTTCACGGAAACATGGAATTTCCCCACCCCCGCAATCGGTGAACGTCACAGACATGTTATAAAGGTCACGACATTGCCAACCGGACTTGGATGTATAAAAGCCTCCTTTATCAAAGATTTCTTCATTTACAATGTCCTGAAAAACTATTCCACTTTGGAGCAATGACAAGTTGAGAAACTTGGATTGTTCACTTTTGATTACGAAACAACTTTTACTATAAAAAAAATCTGATGAATAAATGTTTCCGTGCATTTCACGGAAACATGGAATTTCCCCACCCCCGCAATCGGTGAACGTCACAGACATGTTATAAAGGTCACGACATTGCCAACCGGACTTGGATGTATAAAAGCCTCCTTTATCAAAGATTTCTTCATTTACAATGTCCTGAAAAACTATTCCACTTTGGAACAATGACAAGTTGAGAAACTTGGATTGTTCACTTTTGATTACGAAACAACTTTTACTATAAAAACAATCTGATGAAAGCAAGTTTCCGTGCATTTCACGGAAACTTGGAATTTCCCCGCCCCCGCAAATTTCTTCATTTGAAAAACTATTTCACTTTGGAGCAATGACAAGTTGAGAAACTTGGATTGTTCACTTTTGATTACGAAATAACTTTTACTATACAAAAATCTGATTCCGTGCAGGACAAAACCATGAACTGCAAAAAAGGAAAAATTAACGGGGATTCCCCTTCCATACAAACGACAGAACCAGTCCTTGTGAGTCTTGGAAATGTTTGTATATAAAATTTGGTTGAGAATTTTTTTAAAGAAAAAAATTATTGTAACCACTTATGTTCGCGGATTTCAGAGAGGGTTATGCGTTTATTCACATCTGGTTCCAGAAGTCTCAATACTAAATCGACACAGTCATTCCCAACTTCGAGCGATTTTGGCAGCAGTGTTTCTCCGGGGGTTTGATTCTTCACAATTTTCTGGATATATGAGTTGCTGAATGGCATTCTTCCAAACACCAATGAGTACATAATTATGCCCAAGCTCCATATATCTGCCATAAATGGATCGTAGTTTTCGCCCCGTATTATTTCAGGAGAAATATATGAAGAGCTCCCACAGAAAGTATTGCTCAATTCCTTCATGTTGGACATGCGCCTCGCAAAGCCAAAGTCGGTTATCTTTGCTTTGCCATTTAAGTCGAGCAGGATATTTTCCAATTTGAGATCTCGGTGCGCTATCTTCTGCTCATGCAGATTAACAACACCGTGAATAATTTGTTTGAATAATTGCTTTGCTTCGCCTTCGTTCATGGGGCCATTGTCAGTAATTTTGTCCAAGAGGTCACCTCCCCGAACCAGTTCCATGAAGATGTAAATATTTTCCTTCAGTTCGATAACATTATGCAGCTTGACAACGCTATCTGAACTAATGCTCGAGAGAACGTTTATTTCTCTCGGTAAGAACTTTTCTAGGAACTCGGGTGAAGCATTCGTCTTATTGATTATTTTCACCGCCATTTCGACGGCTTTCTTTCCATTATTGTATACGCATTCTCTGATCTTGCCGAACGACCCTTCGCCCAGCTTTCGACCCAGAATGTATCCTTTTTTCGCAAGAAATGAATTTTCCATTTTTATTATAGAAAGTTTGAACTTTGTCCATTTCCTTTATTTATAGATTTTTTTCCAAACGACCCGAGCATCGGAGCGTGACCCTTGTCATAAAGGTCACGACATTGTCAACCGGACTTGGATGTATAAAAGCCTCCTTTATCAGAGATTTCTTCATTTACAATGTCCTGAAAAACTATTTCACTTTGGAGCAATGACAAGTTGAGAAACTTGGATTGTTCACTTTTGATTACGAAACAACTTTTACTATTAAAAAAATTTGATGAATAAATGTTTCCGTGCATTTCACGGAAACATGGAATTTCCCCACCCCCGCAATCGGTGAACGTCACATACATGTTATAAAGGTCACGACATTGCCAACCGGACTTGGATGTATAAAAGCCTCCTTTATCAAAGATTTCTTCATTTACAATGTCCTGAAAAACTATTCCACTTTGGAGCAATGACAAGTTGAGAAACTTGGATTGTTCACTTTTGATTACGAAACAACTTTTACTATAAAAAAAATCTGATGAATAAATGTTTCCGTGCATTTCACGGACACTTGGAATTTACCCACCCCCGCAATCGATGAACGTCACAGACAAGTTATAACGGTCACGACATTGCCAACCGGACTTGGATGTATAAAAGCCTCCTTTATCAAAGATTTCTTCATTTACAATGTCCTGAAAAACTATTCCACTTTGGAGCAATGACAAGTTGAGAAACTTGGATTGTTCACTTTTGATTACGAAACAACTTTTACTATAAAAAAAATTTGATGAATAAATGTTTCCGTGCATTTCACGGAAACATGGAATTTCCCCACCCCCGCAATCGGTGAACGTCACATACATGTTATAAAGGTCACGACATTGCCAACCGGACTTGGATGTATAAAAGCCTCCTTTATCAAAGATTTCTTCATTTACAATGTCCTGAAAAACTATTCCACTTTGGAGCAATGACAAGTTGAGAAACTTGGATAGTTCACTTTTGATTACGAAACAACTTTTACTATAAAAAAAATCTGATGAATAAATGTTTCCGTGCATTTCACGGACACTTGGAATTTACCCACCCCCGCAATCGATGAACGTCACAGACAAGTTATAACGGTCACGACATTGCCAACCGGACTTGGATGTATAAAAGCCTCCTTTATCAAAGATTTCTTCATTTACAATGTCCTGAAAAACTATTCCACTTTGGAGCAATGACAAGTTGAGAAACTTGGATTGTTCACTTTTGATTACGAAACAACTTTTACTATAAAAACAATCTGATGAAAGCAAGTTTCCGTGCATTTCACGGAAACTTGGAATTTCCCCACCCCCGCAATCGGTTAACGTCACAGACATGTTATAAAGGTCACGACATTGCCAACCGGACATGGATGTATAAAAGCCTCCTTTATCAAAGATTTCTTCATTTACAATGTCCTGAAAAACTATTCCACTTTGGAGCAATGACAAGTTGAGAAACTTGGATTGTTCACTTTTGATTACGAAACAACTTTTACTATAAAAAAAATCTGATGAATAAATGTTTCCGTGCATTTCACGGAAACATGGAATTTCCCCACCCCCGCAATCGGTGAACGTCACAGACATGTTATAAAGGTCACGACATTGCCAACCGGACTTGGATGTATAAAAGCCTCCTTTATCAAAGATTTCTTCATTTACAATGTCCTGAAAAACTATTCCACTTTGGAGCAATGACAAGTTGAGAAACTTGGATTGTTCACTTTTGATTACGAAACAACTTTTACTATAAAAACAATCTGATGAAAGCAAGTTTCCGTGCATTTCACGGAAACTTGGAATTTCCCCACCCACGCAATCGGTTAACGTCACAGACATGTTATAAAGGTCACGACATTGCCAACCGGACATGGATGTATAAAAGCCTCCTTTATCAAAGATTTCTTCATTTACAATGTCCTGAAAAACTATTCCACTTTGGAGCAATGACAAGTTGAGAAACTTGGATTGTTCACTTTTGATTACGAAACAACTTTTACTATAAAAAAAATCTGATGAATAAATGTTTCCGTGCATTTCACGGAAACATGGAATTTCCCCACCCCCGCAATCGGTGAACGTCACAGACATGTTATAAAGGTCACGACATTGCCAACCGGACTTGGATGTATAAAAGCCTCCTTTATCAAAGATTTCTTCATTTACAATGTCCTGAAAAACTATTCCACTTTGGAGCAATGACAAGTTGAGAAACTTGGATTGTTCACTTTTGATTACGAAACAACTTTTACTATAAAAACAATCTGATGAAAGCAAGTTTCCGTGCATTTCACGGAAACTTGGAATTTCCCCGCCCCCGCAAATTTCTTCATTTGAAAAACTATTTCACTTTGGAGCAATGACAAGTTGAGAAACTTGGATTGTTCACTTTTGATTACGAAATAACTTTTACTATACAAAAATCTGATTCCGTGCAGGACAAAACCATGAACTGCAAAAAAGGAAAAATTAACGGGGATTCCCCTTCCATACAAACGACAGAACCAGTCCTTGTGAGTCTTGGAAATGTTTGTATATAAAATTTGGTTGAGAATTTTTTTAAAGAAAAAAATTATTGTAACCACTTATGTTCGCGGATTTCAGAGAGGGTTATGCGTTTATTCACATCTGGTTCCAGAAGTCTCAATACTAAATCGACACAGTCATTCCCAACTTCGAGCGATTTTGGCAGCAGTGTTTCTCCGGGGGTTTGATTCTTCACAATTTTCTGGATATATGAGTTGCTGAATGGCATTCTTCCAAACACCAATGAGTACATAATTATGCCCAAGCTCCATATATCTGCCATAAATGGATCGTAGTTTTCGCCCCGTATTATTTCAGGAGAAATATATGAAGAGCTCCCACAGAAAGTATTGCTCAATTCCTTCATGTTGGACATGCGCCTCGCAAAGCCAAAGTCGGTTATCTTTGCTTTGCCATTTAAGTCGAGCAGGATATTTTCCAATTTGAGATCTCGGTGCGCTATCTTCTGCTCATGCAGATTAACAACACCGTGAATAATTTGTTTGAATAATTGCTTTGCTTCGCCTTCGTTCATGGGGCCATTGTCAGTAATTTTGTCCAAGAGGTCACCTCCCCGAACCAGTTCCATGAAGATGTAAATATTTTCCTTCAGTTCGATAACATTATGCAGCTTGACAACGCTATCTGAACTAATGCTCGAGAGAACGTTTATTTCTCTCGGTAAGAACTTTTCTAGGAACTCGGGTGAAGCATTCGTCTTATTGATTATTTTCACCGCCATTTCGACGGCTTTCTTTCCATTATTGTATACGCATTCTCTGATCTTGCCGAACGACCCTTCGCCCAGCTTTCGACCCAGAATGTATCCTTTTTTCGCAAGAAATGAATTTTCCATTTTTATTATAGAAAGTTTGAACTTTGTCCATTTCCTTTATTTATAGATTTTTTTCCAAACGACCCGAGCATCGGAGCGTGACCCTTGTCATAAAGGTCACGACATTGTCAACCGGACTTGGATGTATAAAAGCCTCCTTTATCAGAGATTTCTTCATTTACAATGTCCTGAAAAACTATTTCACTTTGGAGCAATGACAAGTTGAGAAACTTGGATTGTTCACTTTTGATTACGAAACAACTTTTACTATTAAAAAAATTTGATGAATAAATGTTTCCGTGCATTTCACGGAAACATGGAATTTCCCCACCCCCGCAATCGGTGAACGTCACATACATGTTATAAAGGTCACGACATTGCCAACCGGACTTGGATGTATAAAAGCCTCCTTTATCAAAGATTTCTTCATTTACAATGTCCTGAAAAACTATTCCACTTTGGAGCAATGACAAGTTGAGAAACTTGGATTGTTCACTTTTGATTACGAAACAACTTTTACTATAAAAAAAATCTGATGAATAAATGTTTCCGTGCATTTCACGGACACTTGGAATTTACCCACCCCCGCAATCGATGAACGTCACAGACAAGTTATAACGGTCACGACATTGCCAACCGGACTTGGATGTATAAAAGCCTCTTTTATCAAAGATTTCTTCATTTACAATGTCCTGAAAAACTATTCCACTTTGGAGCAATGACAAGTTGAGAAACTTGGATTGTTCACTTTTGATTACGAAACAACTTTTACTATAAAAACAATCTGATGAAAGCAAGTTTCCGTGCATTTCATGGAAACTTGGAATTTCCCCACCCCCGCAATCGGTTAACGTCACAGACATGTTATAAAGGTCACGACATTGCCAACCGGACATGGATGTATAAAAGCCTCCTTTATCAAAGATTTCTTCATTTACAATGTCCTGAAAAACTATTCCACTTTGGAGCAATGACAAGTTGAGAAACTTGGATTGTTCACTTTTGATTACGAAACAACTTTTACTATAAAAAAAATCTGATGAATAAATGTTTCCGTGCATTTCACGGAAACATGGAATTTCCCCACCCCCGCAATCGGTGAACGTCACAGACATGTTATAAAGGTCACGACATTGCCAACCGGACTTGGATGTATAAAAGCCTCCTTTATCAAAGATTTCTTCATTTACAATGTCCTGAAAAACTATTCCACTTTGGAGCAATGACAAGTTGAGAAACTTGGATTGTTCACTTTTGATTACGAAACAACTTTTACTATAAAAAAAATCTGATGAATAAATGTTTCCGTGCATTTCACGGAAACATGGAATTTCCCCACCCCCGCAATCGGTGAACGTCACAGACATGTTATAAAGGTCACGACATTGCCAACCGGACTTGGATGTATAAAAGCCTCCTTTATCAAAGATTTCTTCATTTACAATGTCCTGAAAAACTATTCCACTTTGGAACAATGACAAGTTGAGAAACTTGGATTGTTCACTTTTGATTACGAAACAACTTTTACTATAAAAACAATCTGATGAAAGCAAGTTTCCGTGCATTTCACGGAAACTTGGAATTTCCCCGCCCCCGCAAATTTCTTCATTTGAAAAACTATTTCACTTTGGAGCAATGACAAGTTGAGAAACTTGGATTGTTCACTTTTGATTACGAAATAACTTTTACTATACAAAAATCTGATTCCGTGCAGGACAAAACCATGAACTGCAAAAAAGGAAAAATTAACGGGGATTCCCCTTCCATACAAACGACAGAACCAGTCCTTGTGAGTCTTGGAAATGTTTGTATATAAAATTTGGTTGAGAATTTTTTTAAAGAAAAAAATTATTGTAACCACTTATGTTCGCGGATTTCAGAGAGGGTTATGCGTTTATTCACATCTGGTTCCAGAAGTCTCAATACTAAATCGACACAGTCATTCCCAACTTCGAGCGATTTTGGCAGCAGTGTTTCTCCGGGGGTTTGATTCTTCACAATTTTCTGGATATATGAGTTGCTGAATGGCATTCTTCCAAACACCAATGAGTACATAATTATGCCCAAGCTCCATATATCTGCCATAAATGGATCGTAGTTTTCGCCCCGTATTATTTCAGGAGAAATATATGAAGAGCTCCCACAGAAAGTATTGCTCAATTCCTTCATGTTGGACATGCGCCTCGCAAAGCCAAAGTCGGTTATCTTTGCTTTGCCATTTAAGTCGAGCAGGATATTTTCCAATTTGAGATCTCGGTGCGCTATCTTCTGCTCATGCAGATTAACAACACCGTGAATAATTTGTTTGAATAATTGCTTTGCTTCGCCTTCGTTCATGGGGCCATTGTCAGTAATTTTGTCCAAGAGGTCACCTCCCCGAACCAGTTCCATGAAGATGTAAATATTTTCCTTCAGTTCGATAACATTATGCAGCTTGACAACGCTATCTGAACTAATGCTCGAGAGAACGTTTATTTCTCTCGGTAAGAACTTTTCTAGGAACTCGGGTGAAGCATTCGTCTTATTGATTATTTTCACCGCCATTTCGACGGCTTTCTTTCCATTATTGTATACGCATTCTCTGATCTTGCCGAACGACCCTTCGCCCAGCTTTCGACCCAGAATGTATCCTTTTTTCGCAAGAAATGAATTTTCCATTTTTATTATAGAAAGTTTGAACTTTGTCCATTTCCTTTATTTATAGATTTTTTTCCAAACGACCCGAGCATCGGAGCGTGACCCTTGTCATAAAGGTCACGACATTGTCAACCGGACTTGGATGTATAAAAGCCTCCTTTATCAGAGATTTCTTCATTTACAATGTCCTGAAAAACTATTTCACTTTGGAGCAATGACAAGTTGAGAAACTTGGATTGTTCACTTTTGATTACGAAACAACTTTTACTATTAAAAAAATTTGATGAATAAATGTTTCCGTGCATTTCACGGAAACATGGAATTTCCCCACCCCCGCAATCGGTGAACGTCACATACATGTTATAAAGGTCACGACATTGCCAACCGGACTTGGATGTATAAAAGCCTCCTTTATCAAAGATTTCTTCATTTACAATGTCCTGAAAAACTATTCCACTTTGGAGCAATGACAAGTTGAGAAACTTGGATTGTTCACTTTTGATTACGAAACAACTTTTACTATAAAAAAAATCTGATGAATAAATGTTTCCGTGCATTTCACGGACACTTGGAATTTACCCACCCCCGCAATCGATGAACGTCACAGACAAGTTATAACGGTCACGACATTGCCAACCGGACTTGGATGTATAAAAGCCTCTTTTATCAAAGATTTCTTCATTTACAATGTCCTGAAAAACTATTCCACTTTGGAGCAATGACAAGTTGAGAAACTTGGATTGTTCACTTTTGATTACGAAACAACTTTTACTATAAAAACAATCTGATGAAAGCAAGTTTCCGTGCATTTCATGGAAACTTGGAATTTCCCCACCCCCGCAATCGGTTAACGTCACAGACATGTTATAAAGGTCACGACATTGCCAACCGGACATGGATGTATAAAAGCCTCCTTTATCAAAGATTTCTTCATTTACAATGTCCTGAAAAACTATTCCACTTTGGAGCAATGACAAGTTGAGAAACTTGGATTGTTCACTTTTGATTACGAAACAACTTTTACTATAAAAAAAATCTGATGAATAAATGTTTCCGTGCATTTCACGGAAACATGGAATTTCCCCACCCCCGCAATCGGTGAACGTCACAGACATGTTATAAAGGTCACGACATTGCCAACCGGACTTGGATGTATAAAAGCCTCCTTTATCAAAGATTTCTTCATTTACAATGTCCTGAAAAACTATTCCACTTTGGAGCAATGACAAGTTGAGAAACTTGGATTGTTCACTTTTGATTACGAAACAACTTTTACTATAAAAAAAATCTGATGAATAAATGTTTCCGTGCATTTCACGGAAACATGGAATTTCCCCACCCCCGCAATCGGTGAACGTCACAGACATGTTATAAAGGTCACGACATTGCCAACCGGACTTGGATGTATAAAAGCCTCCTTTATCAAAGATTTCTTCATTTACAATGTCCTGAAAAACTATTCCACTTTGGAACAATGACAAGTTGAGAAACTTGGATTGTTCACTTTTGATTACGAAACAACTTTTACTATAAAAACAATCTGATGAAAGCAAGTTTCCGTGCATTTCACGGAAACTTGGAATTTCCCCGC
Source organism: Siphonodentalium dalli (assembly GCA_032622095.1). Classification (NCBI taxonomy): domain Eukaryota; kingdom Metazoa; phylum Mollusca; class Scaphopoda; order Gadilida; family Siphonodentaliidae; genus Siphonodentalium; species Siphonodentalium dalli. The sequence goes on from CP136062.1 coordinate 150,314,053, forward strand.
CCCCGCAAATTTCTTCATTTGAAAAACTATTTCACTTTGGAGCAATGACAAGTTGAGAAACTTGGATTGTTCACTTTTGATTACGAAATAACTTTTACTATACAAAAATCTGATTCCGTGCAGGACAAAACCATGAACTGCAAAAAAGGAAAAATTAACGGGGATTCCCCTTCCATACAAACGACAGAACCAGTCCTTGTGAGTCTTGGAAATGTTTGTATATAAAATTTGGTTGAGAATTTTTTTAAAGAAAAAAATTATTGTAACCACTTATGTTCGCGGATTTCAGAGAGGGTTATGCGTTTATTCACATCTGGTTCCAGAAGTCTCAATACTAAATCGACACAGTCATTCCCAACTTCGAGCGATTTTGGCAGCAGTGTTTCTCCGGGGGTTTGATTCTTCACAATTTTCTGGATATATGAGTTGCTGAATGGCATTCTTCCAAACACCAATGAGTACATAATTATGCCCAAGCTCCATATATCTGCCATAAATGGATCGTAGTTTTCGCCCCGTATTATTTCAGGAGAAATATATGAAGAGCTCCCACAGAAAGTATTGCTCAATTCCTTCATGTTGGACATGCGCCTCGCAAAGCCAAAGTCGGTTATCTTTGCTTTGCCATTTAAGTCGAGCAGGATATTTTCCAATTTGAGATCTCGGTGCGCTATCTTCTGCTCATGCAGATTAACAACACCGTGAATAATTTGTTTGAATAATTGCTTTGCTTCGCCTTCGTTCATGGGGCCATTGTCAGTAATTTTGTCCAAGAGGTCACCTCCCCGAACCAGTTCCATGAAGATGTAAATATTTTCCTTCAGTTCGATAACATTATGCAGCTTGACAACGCTATCTGAACTAATGCTCGAGAGAACGTTTATTTCTCTCGGTAAGAACTTTTCTAGGAACTCGGGTGAAGCATTCGTCTTATTGATTATTTTCACCGCCATTTCGACGGCTTTCTTTCCATTATTGTATACGCATTCTCTGATCTTGCCGAACGACCCTTCGCCCAGCTTTCGACCCAGAATGTATCCTTTTTTCGCAAGAAATGAATTTTCCATTTTTATTATAGAAAGTTTGAACTTTGTCCATTTCCTTTATTTATAGATTTTTTTCCAAACGACCCGAGCATCGGAGCGTGACCCTTGTCATAAAGGTCACGACATTGTCAACCGGACTTGGATGTATAAAAGCCTCCTTTATCAGAGATTTCTTCATTTACAATGTCCTGAAAAACTATTTCACTTTGGAGCAATGACAAACTTGGATTGTTCACTTTTGATTACGAAACAACTTTTACTATTAAAAAAATTTGATGAATAAATGTTTCCGTGCATTTCACGGAAACATGGAATTTCCCCACCCCCGCAATCGGTGAACGTCACATACATGTTATAAAGGTCACGACATTGCCAACCGGACTTGGATGTATAAAAGCCTCCTTTATCAAAGATTTCTTCATTTACAATGTCCTGAAAAACTATTCCACTTTGGAGCAATGACAAGTTGAGAAACTTGGATTGTTCACTTTTGATTACGAAACAACTTTTACTATAAAAAAAATCTGATGAATAAATGTTTCCGTGCATTTCACGGACACTTGGAATTTACCCACCCCCGCAATCGATGAACGTCACAGACAAGTTATAACGGTCACGACATTGCCAACCGGACTTGGATGTATAAAAGCCTCCTTTATCAAAGATTTCTTCATTTACAATGTCCTGAAAAACTATTCCACTTTGGAGCAATGACAAGTTGAGAAACTTGGATTGTTCACTTTTGATTACGAAACAACTTTTACTATAAAAAAAATTTGATGAATAAATGTTTCCGTGCATTTCACGGAAACATGGAATTTCCCCACCCCCGCAATCGGTGAACGTCACATACATGTTATAAAGGTCACGACATTGCCAACCGGACTTGGATGTATAAAAGCCTCCTTTATCAAAGATTTCTTCATTTACAATGTCCTGAAAAACTATTCCACTTTGGAGCAATGACAAGTTGAGAAACTTGGATTGTTCACTTTTGATTACGAAACAACTTTTACTATAAAAAAAATCTGATGAATAAATGTTTCCGTGCATTTCACGGACACTTGGAATTTACCCACCCCCGCAATCGATGAACGTCACAGACAAGTTATAACGGTCACGACATTGCCAACCGGACTTGGATGTATAAAAGCCTCCTTTATCAAAGATTTCTTCATTTACAATGTCCTGAAAAACTATTCCACTTTGGAGCAATGACAAGTTGAGAAACTTGGATTGTTCACTTTTGATTACGAAACAACTTTTACTATAAAAACAATCTGATGAAAGCAAGTTTCCGTGCATTTCACGGAAACTTGGAATTTCCCCACCCCCGCAATCGGTTAACGTCACAGACATGTTATAAAGGTCACGACATTGCCAACCGGACATGGATGTATAAAAGCCTCCTTTATCAAAGATTTCTTCATTTACAATGTCCTGAAAAACTATTCCACTTTGGAGCAATGACAAGTTGAGAAACTTGGATTGTTCACTTTTGATTACGAAACAACTTTTACTATAAAAAAAATCTGATGAATAAATGTTTCCGTGCATTTCACGGAAACATGGAATTTCCCCACCCCCGCAATCGGTGAACGTCACAGACATGTTATAAAGGTCACGACATTGCCAACCGGACTTGGATGTATAAAAGCCTCCTTTATCAAAGATTTCTTCATTTACAATGTCCTGAAAAACTATTCCACTTTGGAGCAATGACAAGTTGAGAAACTTGGATTGTTCACTTTTGATTACGAAACAACTTTTACTATAAAAACAATCTGATGAAAGCAAGTTTCCGTGCATTTCACGGAAACTTGGAATTTCCCCACCCACGCAATCGGTTAACGTCACAGACATGTTATAAAGGTCACGACATTGCCAACCGGACATGGATGTATAAAAGCCTCCTTTATCAAAGATTTCTTCATTTACAATGTCCTGAAAAACTATTCCACTTTGGAGCAATGACAAGTTGAGAAACTTGGATTGTTCACTTTTGATTACGAAACAACTTTTACTATAAAAAAAATCTGATGAATAAATGTTTCCGTGCATTTCACGGAAACATGGAATTTCCCCACCCCCGCAATCGGTGAACGTCACAGACATGTTATAAAGGTCACGACATTGCCAACCGGACTTGGATGTATAAAAGCCTCCTTTATCAAAGATTTCTTCATTTACAATGTCCTGAAAAACTATTCCACTTTGGAACAATGACAAGTTGAGAAACTTGGATTGTTCACTTTTGATTACGAAACAACTTTTACTATAAAAACAATCTGATGAAAGCAAGTTTCCGTGCATTTCACGGAAACTTGGAATTTCCCCGCCCCCGCAAATTTCTTCATTTGAAAAACTATTTCACTTTGGAGCAATGACAAGTTGAGAAACTTGGATTGTTCACTTTTGATTACGAAATAACTTTTACTATACAAAAATCTGATTCCGTGCAGGACAAAACCATGAACTGCAAAAAAGGAAAAATTAACGGGGATTCCCCTTCCATACAAACGACAGAACCAGTCCTTGTGAGTCTTGGAAATGTTTGTATATAAAATTTGGTTGAGAATTTTTTTAAAGAAAAAAATTATTGTAACCACTTATGTTCGCGGATTTCAGAGAGGGTTATGCGTTTATTCACATCTGGTTCCAGAAGTCTCAATACTAAATCGACACAGTCATTCCCAACTTCGAGCGATTTTGGCAGCAGTGTTTCTCCGGGGGTTTGATTCTTCACAATTTTCTGGATATATGAGTTGCTGAATGGCATTCTTCCAAACACCAATGAGTACATAATTATGCCCAAGCTCCATATATCTGCCATAAATGGATCGTAGTTTTCGCCCCGTATTATTTCAGGAGAAATATATGAAGAGCTCCCACAGAAAGTATTGCTCAATTCCTTCATGTTGGACATGCGCCTCGCAAAGCCAAAGTCGGTTATCTTTGCTTTGCCATTTAAGTCGAGCAGGATATTTTCCAATTTGAGATCTCGGTGCGCTATCTTCTGCTCATGCAGATTAACAACACCGTGAATAATTTGTTTGAATAATTGCTTTGCTTCGCCTTCGTTCATGGGGCCATTGTCAGTAATTTTGTCCAAGAGGTCACCTCCCCGAACCAGTTCCATGAAGATGTAAATATTTTCCTTCAGTTCGATAACATTATGCAGCTTGACAACGCTATCTGAACTAATGCTCGAGAGAACGTTTATTTCTCTCGGTAAGAACTTTTCTAGGAACTCGGGTGAAGCATTCGTCTTATTGATTATTTTCACCGCCATTTCGACGGCTTTCTTTCCATTATTGTATACGCATTCTCTGATCTTGCCGAACGACCCTTCGCCCAGCTTTCGACCCAGAATGTATCCTTTTTTCGCAAGAAATGAATTTTCCATTTTTATTATAGAAAGTTTGAACTTTGTCCATTTCCTTTATTTATAGATTTTTTTCCAAACGACCCGAGCATCGGAGCGTGACCCTTGTCATAAAGGTCACGACATTGTCAACCGGACTTGGATGTATAAAAGCCTCCTTTATCAGAGATTTCTTCATTTACAATGTCCTGAAAAACTATTTCACTTTGGAGCAATGACAAACTTGGATTGTTCACTTTTGATTACGAAACAACTTTTACTATTAAAAAAATTTGATGAATAAATGTTTCCGTGCATTTCACGGAAACATGGAATTTCCCCACCCCCGCAATCGGTGAACGTCACATACATGTTATAAAGGTCACGACATTGCCAACCGGACTTGGATGTATAAAAGCCTCCTTTATCAAAGATTTCTTCATTTACAATGTCCTGAAAAACTATTCCACTTTGGAGCAATGACAAGTTGAGAAACTTGGATTGTTCACTTTTGATTACGAAACAACTTTTACTATAAAAAAAATCTGATGAATAAATGTTTCCGTGCATTTCACGGACACTTGGAATTTACCCACCCCCGCAATCGATGAACGTCACAGACAAGTTATAACGGCACGACATTGCCAACCGGACTTGGATGTATAAAAGCCTCCTTTATCAAAGATTTCTTCATTTACAATGTCCTGAAAAACTATTCCACTTTGGAGCAATGACAAGTTGAGAAACTTGGATTGTTCACTTTTGATTACGAAACAACTTTTACTATAAAAACAATCTGATGAAAGCAAGTTTCCGTGCATTTCACGGAAACTTGGAATTTCCCCACCCCCGCAATCGGTTAACGTCACAGACATGTTATAAAGGTCACGACATTGCCAACCGGACATGGATGTATAAAAGCCTCCTTTATCAAAGATTTCTTCATTTACAATGTCCTGAAAAACTATTCCACTTTGGAGCAATGACAAGTTGAGAAACTTGGATTGTTCACTTTTGATTACGAAACAACTTTTACTATAAAAAAAATCTGATGAATAAATGTTTCCGTGCATTTCACGGAAACATGGAATTTCCCCACCCCCGCAATCGGTGAACGTCACAGACATGTTATAAAGGTCACGACATTGCCAACCGGACTTGGATGTATAAAAGCCTCCTTTATCAAAGATTTCTTCATTTACAATGTCCTGAAAAACTATTCCACTTTGGAGCAATGACAAGTTGAGAAACTTGGATTGTTCACTTTTGATTACGAAACAACTTTTACTATAAAAACAATCTGATGAAGGCAAGTTTCCGTGCATTTCACGGAAACTTGGAATTTCCCCACCCACGCAATCGGTTAACGTCACAGACATGTTATAAAGGTCACGACATTGCCAACCGGACATGGATGTATAAAAGCCTCCTTTATCAAAGATTTCTTCATTTACAATGTCCTGAAAAACTATTCCACTTTGGAGCAATGACAAGTTGAGAAACTTGGATTGTTCACTTTTGATTACGAAACAACTTTTACTATAAAAAAAATCTGATGAATAAATGTTTCCGTGCATTTCACGGAAACATGGAATTTCCCCACCCCCGCAATCGGTGAACGTCACAGACATGTTATAAAGGTCACGACATTGCCAACCGGACTTGGATGTATAAAAGCCTCTTTTATCAAAGATTTCTTCATTTACAATGTCCTGAAAAACTATTCCACTTTGGAGCAATGACAAGTTGAGAAACTTGGATTGTTCACTTTTGATTACGAAACAACTTTTACTATAAAAACAATCTGATGAAAGCAAGTTTCCGTGCATTTCACGGAAACTTGGAATTTCCCCGCCCCCGCAAATTTCTTCATTTGAAAAACTATTTCACTTTGGAGCAATGACAAGTTGAGAAACTTGGATTGTTCACTTTTGATTACGAAATAACTTTTACTATACAAAAATCTGATTCCGTGCAGGACAAAACCATGAACTGCAAAAAAGGAAAAATTAACGGGGATTCCCCTTCCATACAAACGACAGAACCAGTCCTTGTGAGTCTTGGAAATGTTTGTATATAAAATTTGGTTGAGAATTTTTTTAAAGAAAAAAATTATTGTAACCACTTATGTTCGCGGATTTCAGAGAGGGTTATGCGTTTATTCACATCTGGTTCCAGAAGTCTCAATACTAAATCGACACAGTCATTCCCAACTTCGAGCGATTTTGGCAGCAGTGTTTCTCCGGGGGTTTGATTCTTCACAATTTTCTGGATATATGAGTTGCTGAATGGCATTCTTCCAAACACCAATGAGTACATAATTATGCCCAAGCTCCATATATCTGCCATAAATGGATCGTAGTTTTCGCCCCGTATTATTTCAGGAGAAATATATGAAGAGCTCCCACAGAAAGTATTGCTCAATTCCTTCATGTTGGACATGCGCCTCGCAAAGCCAAAGTCGGTTATCTTTGCTTTGCCATTTAAGTCGAGCAGGATATTTTCCAATTTGAGATCTCGGTGCGCTATCTTCTGCTCATGCAGATTAACAACACCGTGAATAATTTGTTTGAATAATTGCTTTGCTTCGCCTTCGTTCATGGGGCCATTGTCAGTAATTTTGTCCAAGAGGTCACCTCCCCGAACCAGTTCCATGAAGATGTAAATATTTTCCTTCAGTTCGATAACATTATGCAGCTTGACAACGCTATCTGAACTAATGCTCGAGAGAACGTTTATTTCTCTCGGTAAGAACTTTTCTAGGAACTCGGGTGAAGCATTCGTCTTATTGATTATTTTCACCGCCATTTCGACGGCTTTCTTTCCATTATTGTATACGCATTCTCTGATCTTGCCGAACGACCCTTCGCCCAGCTTTCGACCCAGAATGTATCCTTTTTTCGCAAGAAATGAATTTTCCATTTTTATTATAGAAAGTTTGAACTTTGTCCATTTCCTTTATTTATAGATTTTTTTCCAAACGACCCGAGCATCGGAGCGTGACCCTTGTCATAAAGGTCACGACATTGTCAACCGGACTTGGATGTATAAAAGCCTCCTTTATCAGAGATTTCTTCATTTACAATGTCCTGAAAAACTATTTCACTTTGGAGCAATGACAAGTTGAGAAACTTGGATTGTTCACTTTTGATTACGAAACAACTTTTACTATTAAAAAAATTTGATGAATAAATGTTTCCGTGCATTTCACGGAAACATGGAATTTCCCCACCCCCGCAATCGGTGAACGTCACATACATGTTATAAAGGTCACGACATTGCCAACCGGACTTGGATGTATAAAAGCCTCCTTTATCAAAGATTTCTTCATTTACAATGTCCTGAAAAACTATTCCACTTTGGAGCAATGACAAGTTGAGAAACTTGGATTGTTCACTTTTGATTACGAAACAACTTTTACTATAAAAAAAATCTGATGAATAAATGTTTCCGTGCATTTCACGGACACTTGGAATTTACCCACCCCCGCAATCGATGAACGTCACAGACAAGTTATAACGGTCACGACATTGCCAACCGGACTTGGATGTATAAAAGCCTCCTTTATCAAAGATTTCTTCATTTACAATGTCCTGAAAAACTATTCCACTTTGGAGCAATGACAAGTTGAGAAACTTGGATTGTTCACTTTTGATTACGAAACAACTTTTACTATAAAAACAATCTGATGAAAGCAAGTTTCCGTGCATTTCACGGAAACTTGGAATTTCCCCACCCCCGCAATCGGTTAACGTCACAGACATGTTATAAAGGTCACGACATTGCCAACCGGACATGGATGTATAAAAGCCTCCTTTATCAAAGATTTCTTCATTTACAATGTCCTGAAAAACTATTCCACTTTGGAGCAATGACAAGTTGAGAAACTTGGATTGTTCACTTTTGATTACGAAACAACTTTTACTATAAAAAAAATCTGATGAATAAATGTTTCCGTGCATTTCACGGAAACATGGAATTTCCCCACCCCCGCAATCGGTGAACGTCACAGACATGTTATAAAGGTCACGACATTGCCAACCGGACTTGGATGTATAAAAGCCTCCTTTATCAAAGATTTCTTCATTTACAATGTCCTGAAAAACTATTCCACTTTGGAGCAATGACAAGTTGAGAAACTTGGATTGTTCACTTTTGATTACGAAACAACTTTTACTATAAAAACAATCTGATGAAAGCAAGTTTCCGTGCATTTCACGGAAACTTGGAATTTCCCCACCCACGCAATCGGTTAACGTCACAGACATGTTATAAAGGTCACGACATTGCCAACCGGACATGGATGTATAAAAGCCTCCTTTATCAAAGATTTCTTCATTTACAATGTCCTGAAAAACTATTCCACTTTGGAGCAATGACAAGTTGAGAAACTTGGATTGTTCACTTTTGATTACGAAACAACTTTTACTATAAAAAAAATCTGATGAATAAATGTTTCCGTGCATTTCACGGAAACATGGAATTTACCCACCCCCGCAATCGGTGAACGTCACAGACATGTTATAAAGGTCACGACATTGCCAACCGGACTTGGATGTATAAAAGCCTCCTTTATCAAAGATTTCTTCATTTACAATGTCCTGAAAAACTATTCCACTTTGGAACAATGACAAGTTGAGAAACTTGGATTGTTCACTTTTGATTACGAAACAACTTTTACTATAAAAACAATCTGATGAAAGCAAGTTTCCGTGCATTTCACGGAAACTTGGAATTTCCCCGCCCCCGCAAATTTCTTCATTTGAAAAACTATTTCACTTTGGAGCAATGACAAGTTGAGAAACTTGGATTGTTCACTTTTGATTACGAAATAACTTTTACTATACAAAAATCTGATTCCGTGCAGGACAAAACCATGAACTGCAAAAAAGGAAAAATTAACGGGGATTCCCCTTCCATACAAACGACAGAACCAGTCCTTGTGAGTCTTGGAAATGTTTGTATATAAAATTTGGTTGAGAATTTTTTTAAAGAAAAAAATTATTGTAACCACTTATGTTCGCGGATTTCAGAGAGGGTTATGCGTTTATTCACATCTGGTTCCAGAAGTCTCAATACTAAATCGACACAGTCATTCCCAACTTCGAGCGATTTTGGCAGCAGTGTTTCTCCGGGGGTTTGATTCTTCACAATTTTCTGGATATATGAGTTGCTGAATGGCATTCTTCCAAACACCAATGAGTACATAATTATGCCCAAGCTCCATATATCTGCCATAAATGGATCGTAGTTTTCGCCCCGTATTATTTCAGGAGAAATATATGAAGAGCTCCCACAGAAAGTATTGCTCAATTCCTTCATGTTGGACATGCGCCTCGCAAAGCCAAAGTCGGTTATCTTTGCTTTGCCATTTAAGTCGAGCAGGATATTTTCCAATTTGAGATCTCGGTGCGCTATCTTCTGCTCATGCAGATTAACAACACCGTGAATAATTTGTTTGAATAATTGCTTTGCTTCGCCTTCGTTCATGGGGCCATTGTCAGTAATTTTGTCCAAGAGGTCACCTCCCCGAACCAGTTCCATGAAGATGTAAATATTTTCCTTCAGTTCGATAACATTATGCAGCTTGACAACGCTATCTGAACTAATGCTCGAGAGAACGTTTATTTCTCTCGGTAAGAACTTTTCTAGGAACTCGGGTGAAGCATTCGTCTTATTGATTATTTTCACCGCCATTTCGACGGCTTTCTTTCCATTATTGTATACGCATTCTCTGATCTTGCCGAACGACCCTTCGCCCAGCTTTCGACCCAGAATGTATCCTTTTTTCGCAAGAAATGAATTTTCCATTTTTATTATAGAAAGTTTGAACTTTGTCCATTTCCTTTATTTATAGATTTTTTTCCAAACGACCCGAGCATCGGAGCGTGACCCTTGTCATAAAGGTCACGACATTGTCAACCGGACTTGGATGTATAAAAGCCTCCTTTATCAGAGATTTCTTCATTTACAATGTCCTGAAAAACTATTTCACTTTGGAGCAATGACAAGTTGAGAAACTTGGATTGTTCACTTTTGATTACGAAACAACTTTTACTATTAAAAAAATTTGATGAATAAATGTTTCCGTGCATTTCACGGAAACATGGAATTTCCCCACCCCGCAATCGGTGAACGTCACATACATGTTATAAAGGTCACGACATTGCCAACCGGACTTGGATGTATAAAAGCCTCCTTTATCAAAGATTTCTTCATTTACAATGTCCTGAAAAACTATTCCACTTTGGAGCAATGACAAGTTGAGAAACTTGGATTGTTCACTTTTGATTACGAAACAACTTTTACTATAAAAAAAATCTGATGAATAAATGTTTCCGTGCATTTCACGGACACTTGGAATTTACCCACCCCCGCAATCGATGAACGTCACAGACAAGTTATAACGGTCACGACATTGCCAACCGGACTTGGATGTATAAAAGCCTCCTTTATCAAAGATTTCTTCATTTACAATGTCCTGAAAAACTATTCCACTTTGGAGCAATGACAAGTTGAGAAACTTGGATTGTTCACTTTTGATTACGAAACAACTTTTACTATAAAAACAATCTGATGAAAGCAAGTTTCCGTGCATTTCACGGAAACTTGGAATTTCCCCACCCCCGCAATCGGTTAACGTCACAGACATGTTATAAAGGTCACGACATTGCCAACCGGACATGGATGTATAAAAGCCTCCTTTATCAAAGATTTCTTCATTTACAATGTCCTGAAAAACTATTCCACTTTGGAGCAATGACAAGTTGAGAAACTTGGATTGTTCACTTTTGATTACGAAACAACTTTTACTATAAAAAAAATCTGATGAATAAATGTTTCCGTGCATTTCACGGAAACATGGAATTTCCCCACCCCCGCAATCGGTGAACGTCACAGACATGTTATAAAGGTCACGACATTGCCAACCGGACTTGGATGTATAAAAGCCTCCTTTATCAAAGATTTCTTCATTTACAATGTCCTGAAAAACTATTCCACTTTGGAGCAATGACAAGTTGAGAAACTTGGATTGTTCACTTTTGATTACGAAACAACTTTTACTATAAAAACAATCTGATGAAAGCAAGTTTCCGTGCATTTCACGGAAACTTGGAATTTCCCCACCCACGCAATCGGTTAACGTCACAGACATGTTATAAAGGTCACGACATTGCCAACCGGACATGGATGTATAAAAGCCTCCTTTATCAAAGATTTCTTCATTTACAATGTCCTGAAAAACTATTCCACTTTGGAGCAATGACAAGTTGAGAAACTTGGATTGTTCACTTTTGATTACGAAACAACTTTTACTATAAAAAAAATCTGATGAGTAAATGTTTCCGTGCATTTCACGGAAACATGGAATTTCCCCACCCCCGCAATCGGTGAACGTCACAGACATGTTATAAAGGTCACGACATTGCCAACCGGACTTGGATGTATAAAAGCCTCCTTTATCAAAGATTTCTTCATTTACAATGTCCTGAAAAACTATTCCACTTTGGAGCAATGACAAGTTGAGAAACTTGGATTGTTCACTTTTGATTACGAAACAACTTTTACTATAAAAACAATCAGATGAAAGCAAGTTTCCGTGCATTTCACGAAAACTTGGAAAATCCCCGCCCCCGCAAATTTCTTCATTTGAAAAACTATTTCACTTTGGAGCAATGACAAGTTGAGAAACTTGGAATGTTCACTTTTGATTACGAAATAACTTTTACTATACAAAAATCTGATTCCGTGCAGGACAAAACCATGAACTGCAAAAAAGGAAAAATTAACGGGGATTCCCCTTCCATACAAACGACAGAACCAGTCCTTGTGAGTCTTGGAAATGTTTGTATATAAAATTTGGTTGAGAATTTTTTTAAAGAAAAACATTATTGTAACCACTTATGTTCGCGGATTTCAGAGAGGGTTATGCGTTTATTCACATCTGGTTCCAGAAGTCTCAATACTAAATCGACACAGTCATTCCCAACTTCGAGCGATTTTGGCAGCAGTGTTTCTCCGGGGGTTTGATTCTTCACAATTTTCTGGATATATGAGTTGCTGAATGGCATTCTTCCAAACACCAATGAGTACATAATTATGCCCAAGCTCCATATATCTGCCATAAATGGATCGTAGTTTTCGCCCCGTATTATTTCAGGAGAAATATATGAAGAGCTCCCACAGAAAGTATTGCTCAATTCCTTCATGTTGGACATGCGCCTCGCAAAGCCAAAGTCGGTTATCTTTGCTTTGCCATTTAAGTCGAGCAGGATATTTTCCAATTTGAGATCTCGGTGCGCTATCTTCTGCTCATGCAGATTAACAACACCGTGAATAATTTGTTTGAATAATTGCTTTGCTTCGCCTTCGTTCATGGGGCCATTGTCAGTAATTTTGTCCAAGAGGTCACCTCCCCGAACCAGTTCCATGAAGATGTAAATATTTTCCTTCAGTTCGATAACATTATGCAGCTTGACAACGCTATCTGAACTAATGCTCGAGAGAACGTTTATTTCTCTCGGTAAGAACTTTTCTAGGAACTCGGGTGAAGCATTCGTCTTATTGATTATTTTCACCGCCATTTCGACGGCTTTCTTTCCATTATTGTATACGCATTCTCTGATCTTGCCGAACGACCCTTCGCCCAGCTTTCGACCCAGAATGTATCCTTTTTTCGCAAGAAATGAATTTTCCATTTTTATTATAGAAAGTTTGAACTTTGTCCATTTCCTTTATTTATAGATTTTTTTCCAAACGACCCGAGCATCGGAGCGTGACCCTTGTCATAAAGGTCACGACATTGTCAACCGGACTTGGATGTATAAAAGCCTCCTTTATCAGAGATTTCTTCATTTACAATGTCCTGAAAAACTATTTCACTTTGGAGCAATGACAAGTTGAGAAACTTGGATTGTTCACTTTTGATTACGAAACAACTTTTACTATTAAAAAAATTTGATGAATAAATGTTTCCGTGCATTTCACGGAAACATGGAATTTCCCCACCCCGCAATCGGTGAACGTCACATACATGTTATAAAGGTCACGACATTGCCAACCGGACTTGGATGTATAAAAGCCTCCTTTATCAAAGATTTCTTCATTTACAATGTCCTGAAAAACTATTCCACTTTGGAGCAATGACAAGTTGAGAAACTTGGATTGTTCACTTTTGATTACGAAACAACTTTTACTATAAAAAAAATCTGATGAATAAATGTTTCCGTGCATTTCACGGACACTTGGAATTTACCCACCCCCGCAATCGATGAACGTCACAGACAAGTTATAACGGTCACGACATTGCCAACCGGACTTGGATGTATAAAAGCCTCCTTTATCAAAGATTTCTTCATTTACAATGTCCTGAAAAACTATTCCACTTTGGAGCAATGACAAGTTGAGAAACTTGGATTGTTCACTTTTGATTACGAAACAACTTTTACTATAAAAACAATCTGATGAAAGCAAGTTTCCGTGCATTTCACGGAAACTTGGAATTTCCCCACCCCCGCAATCGGTTAACGTCACAGACATGTTATAAAGGTCACGACATTGCCAACCGGACATGGATGTATAAAAGCCTCCTTTATCAAAGATTTCTTCATTTACAATGTCCTGAAAAACTATTCCACTTTGGAGCAATGACAAGTTGAGAAACTTGGATTGTTCACTTTTGATTACGAAACAACTTTTACTATAAAAAAAATCTGATGAATAAATGTTTCCGTGCATTTCACGGAAACATGGAATTTCCCCACCCCCGCAATCGGTGAACGTCACAGACATGTTATAAAGGTCACGACATTGCCAACCGGACTTGGATGTATAAAAGCCTCCTTTATCAAAGATTTCTTCATTTACAATGTCCTGAAAAACTATTCCACTTTGGAGCAATGACAAGTTGAGAAACTTGGATTGTTCACTTTTGATTACGAAACAACTTTTACTATAAAAACAATCTGATGAAAGCAAGTTTCCGTGCATTTCACGGAAACTTGGAATTTCCCCACCCACGCAATCGGTTAACGTCACAGACATGTTATAAAGGTCACGACATTGCCAACCGGACATGGATGTATAAAAGCCTCCTTTATCAAAGATTTCTTCATTTACAATGTCCTGAAAAACTATTCCACTTTGGAGCAATGACAAGTTGAGAAACTTGGATTGTTCACTTTTGATTACGAAACAACTTTTACTATAAAAAAAATCTGATGAGTAAATGTTTCCGTGCATTTCACGGAAACATGGAATTTCCCCACCCCCGCAATCGGTGAACGTCACAGACATGTTATAAAGGTCACGACATTGCCAACCGGACTTGGATGTATAAAAGCCTCCTTTATCAAAGATTTCTTCATTTACAATGTCCTGAAAAACTATTCCACTTTGGAGCAATGACAAGTTGAGAAACTTGGATTGTTCACTTTTGATTACGAAACAACTTTTACTATAAAAACAATCAGATGAAAGCAAGTTTCCGTGCATTTCACGAAAACTTGGAAAATCCCCGCCCCCGCAAATTTCTTCATTTGAAAAACTATTTCACTTTGGAGCAATGACAAGTTGAGAAACTTGGAATGTTCACTTTTGATTACGAAATAACTTTTACTATACAAAAATCTGATTCCGTGCAGGACAAAACCATGAACTGCAAAAAAGGAAAAATTAACGGGGATTCCCCTTCCATACAAACGACAGAACCAGTCCTTGTGAGTCTTGGAAATGTTTGTATATAAAATTTGGTTGAGAATTTTTTTAAAGAAAAACATTATTGTAACCACTTATGTTCGCGGATTTCAGAGAGGGTTATGCGTTTATTCACATCTGGTTCCAGAAGTCTCAATACTAAATCGACACAGTCATTCCCAACTTCGAGCGATTTTGGCAGCAGTGTTTCTCCGGGGGTTTGATTCTTCA
This sequence comes from Siphonodentalium dalli, assembly GCA_032622095.1. NCBI lineage: Eukaryota > Metazoa > Mollusca > Scaphopoda > Gadilida > Siphonodentaliidae > Siphonodentalium > Siphonodentalium dalli. The sequence goes on from CP136062.1 coordinate 150,329,389, forward strand.
CAATTTTCTGGATATATGAGTTGCTGAATGGCATTCTTCCAAACACCAATGAGTACATAATTATGCCCAAGCTCCATATATCTGCCATAAATGGATCGTAGTTTTCGCCCCGTATTATTTCAGGAGAAATATATGAAGAGCTCCCACAGAAAGTATTGCTCAATTCCTTCATGTTGGACATGCGCCTCGCAAAGCCAAAGTCGGTTATCTTTGCTTTGCCATTTAAGTCGAGCAGGATATTTTCCAATTTTAGATCTCGGTGCGCTATCTTCTGCTCATGCAGATTAACAACACCGTGAATAATTTGTTTGAATAATTGCTTTGCTTCGCCTTCGTTCATGGGGCCATTGTCAGTAATTTTGTCCAAGAGGTCACCTCCCCGAACCAGTTCCATGAAGATGTAAATATTTTCCTTCAGTTCGATAACATTATGCAGCTTGACAACGCTATCTGAACTAATGCTCGAGAGAACGTTTATTTCTCTCGGTAAGAACTTTTCTAGGAACTCGGGTGAAGCATTCGTCTTATTGATTATTTTCACCGCCATTTCGACGGCTTTCTTTCCATTATTGTATACGCATTCTCTGATCTTGCCGAACGACCCTTCGCCCAGCTTTCGACCCAGAATGTATCCTTTTTTCGCAAGAAATGAATTTTCCATTTTTATTATAGAAAGTTTGAACTTTGTCCATTTCCTTTATTTATAGATTTTTTTCCAAACGACCCGAGCATCGGAGCGTGACCCTTGTCATAAAGGTCACGACATTGTCAACCGGACTTGGATGTATAAAAGCCTCCTTTATCTGAGATTTCTTCATTTACAATGTCCTGAAAAACTATTTCACTTTGGAGCAATGACAAGTTGAGAAACTTGGATTGTTCACTTTTGATTACGAAACAACTTTTACTATTAAAAAAATTTGATGAATAAATGTTTCCGTGCATTTCACGGAAACATGGAATTTCCCCACCCCCGCAATCGGTGAACGTCACATACATGTTATAAAGGTCACGACATTGCCAACCGGACTTTGATGTATAAAAGCCTCCTTTATCAAAGATTTCTTCATTTACAATGTCCTGAAAAACTATTCCACTTTGGAGCAATGACAAGTTGAGAAACTTGGATTGTTCACTTTTGATTACGAAACAACTTTTACTATAAAAAAAATCTGATGAATAAATGTTTCCGTGCATTTCACGGACACTTGGAATTTACCCACCCCCGCAATCGATGAACGTCACAGACAAGTTATAACGGTCACGACATTGCCAACCGGACTTGGATGTATAAAAGCCTCCTTTATCAAAGATTTCTTCATTTACAATGTCCTGAAAAACTATTCCACTTTGGAGCAATGACAAGTTGAGAAACTTGGATTGTTCACTTTTGATTACGAAACAACTTTTACTATAAAAACAATCTGATGAAAGCAAGTTTCCGTGCATTTCACGGAAACTTGGAATTTCCCCACCCCCGCAATCGGTTAACGTCACAGACATGTTATAAAGGTCACGACATTGCCAACCGGACATGGATGTATAAAAGCCTCCTTTATCAAAGATTTCTTCATTTACAATGTCCTGAAAAACTATTCCACTTTGGAGCAATGACAAGTTGAGAAACTTGGATTGTTCACTTTTGATTACGAAACAACTTTTACTATAAAAAAAATCTGATGAATAAATGTTTCCGTGCATTTCACGGAAACATGGAATTTCCCCACCCCCGCAATCGGTGAACGTCACAGACATGTTATAAAGGTCACGACATTGCCAACCGGACTTGGATGTATAAAAGCCTCCTTTATCAAAGATTTCTTCATTTACAATGTCCTGAAAAACTATTCCACTTTGGAACAATGACAAGTTGAGAAACTTGGATTGTTCACTTTTGATTACGAAACAACTTTTACTATAAAAACAATCTGATGAAAGCAAGTTTCCGTGCATTTCACGGAAACTTGGAATTTCCCCGCCCCCGCAAATTTCTTCATTTGAAAAACTATTTCACTTTGGAGCAATGACAAGTTGAGAAACTTGGATTGTTCACTTTTGATTACGAAATAACTTTTACTATACAAAAATCTGATTCCGTGCAGGACAAAACCATGAACTGCAAAAAAGGAAAAATTAACGGGGATTCCCCTTCCATACAAACGACAGAACCAGTCCTTGTGAGTCTTGGAAATGTTTGTATATAAAATTTGGTTGAGAATTTTTTTAAAGAAAAAAATTATTGTAACCACTTATGTTCGCGGATTTCAGAGAGGGTTATGCGTTTATTCACATCTGGTTCCAGAAGTCTCAATACTAAATCGACACAGTCATTCCCAACTTCGAGCGATTTTGGCAGCAGTGTTTCTCCGGGGGTTTGATTCTTCACAATTTTCTGGATATATGAGTTGCTGAATGGCATTCTTCCAAACACCAATGAGTACATAATTATGCCCAAGCTCCATATATCTGCCATAAATGGATCGTAGTTTTCGCCCCGTATTATTTCAGGAGAAATATATGAAGAGCTCCCACAGAAAGTATTGCTCAATTCCTTCATGTTGGACATGCGCCTCGCAAAGCCAAAGTCGGTTATCTTTGCTTTGCCATTTAAGTCGAGCAGGATATTTTCCAATTTGAGATCTCGGTGCGCTATCTTCTGCTCATGCAGATTAACAACACCGTGAATAATTTGTTTGAATAATTGCTTTGCTTCGCCTTCGTTCATGGGGCCATTGTCAGTAATTTTGTCCAAGAGGTCACCTCCCCGAACCAGTTCCATGAAGATGTAAATATTTTCCTTCAGTTCGATAACATTATGCAGCTTGACAACGCTATCTGAACTAATGCTCGAGAGAACGTTTATTTCTCTCGGTAAGAACTTTTCTAGGAACTCGGGTGAAGCATTCGTCTTATTGATTATTTTCACCGCCATTTCGACGGCTTTCTTTCCATTATTGTATACGCATTCTCTGATCTTGCCGAACGACCCTTCGCCCAGCTTTCGACCCAGAATGTATCCTTTTTTCGCAAGAAATGAATTTTCCATTTTTATTATAGAAAGTTTGAACTTTGTCCATTTCCTTTATTTATAGATTTTTTTCCAAACGACCCGAGCATCGGAGCGTGACCCTTGTCATAAAGGTCACGACATTGTCAACCGGACTTGGATGTATAAAAGCCTCCTTTATCAGAGATTTCTTCATTTACAATGTCCTGAAAAACTATTTCACTTTGGAGCAATGACAAGTTGAGAAACTTGGATTGTTCACTTTTGATTACGAAACAACTTTTACTATTAAAAAAATTTGATGAATAAATGTTTCCGTGCATTTCACGGAAACATGGAATTTCCCCACCCCCGCAATCGGTGAACGTCACATACATGTTATAAAGGTCACGACATTGCCAACCGGACTTGGATGTATAAAAGCCTCCTTTATCAAAGATTTCTTCATTTACAATGTCCTGAAAAACTATTCCACTTTGGAGCAATGACAAGTTGAGAAACTTGGATTGTTCACTTTTGATTACGAAACAACTTTTACTATAAAAAAAATCTGATGAATAAATGTTTCCGTGCATTTCACGGACACTTGGAATTTACCCACCCCCGCAATCGATGAACGTCACAGACAAGTTATAACGGTCACGACATTGCCAACCGGACTTGGATGTATAAAAGCCTCCTTTATCAAAGATTTCTTCATTTACAATGTCCTGAAAAACTATTCCACTTTGGAGCAATGACAAGTTGAGAAACTTGGATTGTTCACTTTTGATTACGAAACAACTTTTACTATAAAAACAATCTGATGAAAGCAAGTTTCCGTGCATTTCACGGAAACTTGGAATTTCCCCACCCCCGCAATCGGTTAACGTCACAGACATGTTATAAAGGTCACGACATTGCCAACCGGACATGGATGTATAAAAGCCTCCTTTATCAAAGATTTCTTCATTTACAATGTCCTGAAAAACTATTCCACTTTGGAGCAATGACAAGTTGAGAAACTTGGATTGTTCACTTTTGATTACGAAACAACTTTTACTATAAAAAAAATCTGATGAATAAATGTTTCCGTGCATTTCACGGAAACATGGAATTTCCCCACCCCCGCAATCGGTGAACGTCACAGACATGTTATAAAGGTCACGACATTGCCAACCGGACTTGGATGTATAAAAGCCTCCTTTATCAAAGATTTCTTCATTTACAATGTCCTGAAAAACTATTCCACTTTGGAGCAATGACAAGTTGAGAAACTTGGATTGTTCACTTTTGATTACGAAACAACTTTTACTATAAAAACAATCTGATGAAAGCAAGTTTCCGTGCATTTCACGGAAACTTGGAATTTCCCCACCCACGCAATCGGTTAACGTCACAGACATGTTATAAAGGTCACGACATTGCCAACCGGACATGGATGTATAAAAGCCTCATTTATCAAAGATTTCTTCATTTACAATGTCCTGAAAAACTATTCCACTTTGGAGCAATGACAAGTTGAGAAACTTGGATTGTTCACTTTTGATTACGAAACAACTTTTACTATAAAAAAAATCTGATGAATAAATGTTTCCGTGCATTTCACGGAAACATGGAATTTCCCCACCCCCGCAATCGGTGAACGTCACAGACATGTTATAAAGGTCACGACATTGCCAACCGGACTTGGATGTATAAAAGCCTCCTTTATCAAAGATTTCTTCATTTACAATGTCCTGAAAAACTATTCACTTTGGAACAATGACAAGTTGAGAAACTTGGATTGTTCACTTTTGATTACGAAACAACTTTTACTATAAAAACAATCTGATGAAAGCAAGTTTCCGTGCATTTCACGGAAACTTGGAATTTCCCCGCCCCCGCAAATTTCTTCATTTGAAAAACTATTTCACTTTGGAGCAATGACAAGTTGAGAAACTTGGATTGTTCACTTTTGATTACGAAATAACTTTTACTATACAAAAATCTGATTCCGTGCAGGACAAAACCATGAACTGCAAAAAAGGAAAAATTAACGGGGATTCCCCTTCCATACAAACGACAGAACCAGTCCTTGTGAGTCTTGGAAATGTTTGTATATAAAATTTGGTTGAGAATTTTTTTAAAGAAAAAAATTATTGTAACCACTTATGTTCGCGGATTTCAGAGAGGGTTATGCGTTTATTCACATCTGGTTCCAGAAGTCTCAATACTAAATCGACACAGTCATTCCCAAATTCGAGCGATTTTGGCAGCAGTGTTTCTCCGGGGGTTTGATTCTTCACAATTTTCTGGATATATGAGTTGCTGAATGGCATTCTTCCAAACACCAATGAGTACATAATTATGCCCAAGCTCCATATATCTGCCATAAATGGATCGTAGTTTTCGCCCCGTATTATTTCAGGAGAAATATATGAAGAGCTCCCACAGAAAGTATTGCTCAATTCCTTCATGTTGGACATGCGCCTCGCAAAGCCAAAGTCGGTTATCTTTGCTTTGCCATTTAAGTCGAGCAGGATATTTTCCAATTTGAGATCTCGGTGCGCTATCTTCTGCTCATGCAGATTAACAACACCGTGAATAATTTGTTTGAATAATTGCTTTGCTTCGCCTTCGTTCATGGGGCCATTGTCAGTAATTTTGTCCAAGAGGTCACCTCCCCGAACCAGTTCCATGAAGATGTAAATATTTTCCTTCAGTTCGATAACATTATGCAGCTTGACAACGCTATCTGAACTAATGCTCGAGAGAACGTTTATTTCTCTCGGTAAGAACTTTTCTAGGAACTCGGGTGAAGCATTCGTCTTATTGATTATTTTCACCGCCATTTCGACGGCTTTCTTTCCATTATTGTATACGCATTCTCTGATCTTGCCGAACGACCCTTCGCCCAGCTTTCGACCCAGAATGTATCCTTTTTTCGCAAGAAATGAATTTTCCATTTTTATTATAGAAAGTTTGAACTTTGTCCATTTCCTTTATTTATAGATTTTTTTCCAAACGACCCGAGCATCGGAGCGTGACCCTTGTCATAAAGGTCACGACATTGTCAACCGGACTTGGATGTATAAAAGCCTCCTTTATCAGAGATTTCTTCATTTACAATGTCCTGAAAAACTATTTCACTTTGGAGCAATGACAAGTTGAGAAACTTGGATTGTTCACTTTTGATTACGAAACAACTTTTACTATTAAAAAAATTTGATGAATAAATGTTTCCGTGCATTTCACGGAAACATGGAATTTCCCCACCCCCGCAATCGGTGAACGTCACATACATGTTATAAAGGTCACGACATTGCCAACCGGACTTGGATGTATAAAAGCCTCCTTTATCAAAGATTTCTTCATTTACAATGTCCTGAAAAACTATTCCACTTTGGAGCAATGACAAGTTGAGAAACTTGGATTGTTCACTTTTGATTACGAAACAACTTTTACTATAAAAAAAATCTGATGAATAAATGTTTCCGTGCATTTCACGGACACTTGGAATTTACCCACCCCCGCAATCGATGAACGTCACAGACAAGTTATAACGGTCACGACATTGCCAACCGGACTTGGATGTATAAAAGCCTCCTTTATCAAAGATTTCTTCATTTACAATGTCCTGAAAAACTATTCCACTTTGGAGCAATGACAAGTTGAGAAACTTGGATTGTTCACTTTTGATTACGAAACAACTTTTACTATAAAAACAATCTGATGAAAGCAAGTTTCCGTGCATTTCACGGAAACTTGGAATTTCCCCACCCCCGCAATCGGTTAACGTCACAGACATGTTATAAAGGTCACGACATTGCCAACCGGACATGGATGTATAAAAGCCTCCTTTATCAAAGATTTCTTCATTTACAATGTCCTGAAAAACTATTCCACTTTGGAGCAATGACAAGTTGAGAAACTTGGATTGTTCACTTTTGATTACGAAACAACTTTTACTATAAAAAAAATCTGATGAATAAATGTTTCCGTGCATTTCACGGAAACATGGAATTTCCCCACCCCCGCAATCGGTGAACGTCACAGACATGTTATAAAGGTCACGACATTGCCAACCGGACTTGGATGTATAAAAGCCTCCTTTATCAAAGATTTCTTCATTTACAATGTCCTGAAAAACTATTCCACTTTGGAGCAATGACAAGTTGAGAAACTTGGATTGTTCACTTTTGATTACGAAACAACTTTTACTATAAAAACAATCTGATGAAAGCAAGTTTCCGTGCATTTCACGGAAACTTGGAATTTCCCCACCCACGCAATCGGTTAACGTCACAGACATGTTATAAAGGTCACGACATTGCCAACCGGACATGGATGTATAAAAGCCTCATTTATCAAAGATTTCTTCATTTACAATGTCCTGAAAAACTATTCCACTTTGGAGCAATGACAAGTTGAGAAACTTGGATTGTTCACTTTTGATTACGAAACAACTTTTACTATAAAAAAAATCTGATGAATAAATGTTTCCGTGCATTTCACGGAAACATGGAATTTCCCCACCCCCGCAATCGGGGAACGTCACAGACATGTTATAAAGGTCACGACATTGCCAACCGGACTTGGATGTATAAAAGCCTCCTTTATCAAAGATTTCTTCATTTACAATGTCCTGAAAAACTATTCACTTTGGAACAATGACAAGTTGAGAAACTTGGATTGTTCACTTTTGATTACGAAACAACTTTTACTATAAAAACAATCTGATGAAAGCAAGTTTCCGTGCATTTCACGGAAACTTGGAATTTCCCCGCCCCCGCAAATTTCTTCATTTGAAAAACTATTTCACTTTGGAGCAATGACAAGTTGAGAAACTTGGATTGTTCACTTTTGATTACGAAATAACTTTTACTATACAAAAATCTGATTCCGTGCAGGACAAAACCATGAACTGCAAAAAAGGAAAAATTAACGGGGATTCCCCTTCCATACAAACGACAGAACCAGTCCTTGTGAGTCTTGGAAATGTTTGTATATAAAATTTGGTTGAGAATTTTTTTAAAGAAAAAAATTATTGTAACCACTTATGTTCGCGGATTTCAGAGAGGGTTATGCGTTTATTCACATCTGGTTCCAGAAGTCTCAATACTAAATCGACACAGTCATTCCCAAATTCGAGCGATTTTGGCAGCAGTGTTTCTCCGGGGGTTTGATTCTTCACAATTTTCTGGATATATGAGTTGCTGAATGGCATTCTTCCAAACACCAATGAGTACATAATTATGCCCAAGCTCCATATATCTGCCATAAATGGATCGTAGTTTTCGCCCCGTATTATTTCAGGAGAAATATATGAAGAGCTCCCACAGAAAGTATTGCTCAATTCCTTCATGTTGGACATGCGCCTCGCAAAGCCAAAGTCGGTTATCTTTGCTTTGCCATTTAAGTCGAGCAGGATATTTTCCAATTTGAGATCTCGGTGCGCTATCTTCTGCTCATGCAGATTAACAACACCGTGAATAATTTGTTTGAATAATTGCTTTGCTTCGCCTTCGTTCATGGGGCCATTGTCAGTAATTTTGTCCAAGAGGTCACCTCCCCGAACCAGTTCCATGAAGATGTAAATATTTTCCTTCAGTTCGATAACATTATGCAGCTTGACAACGCTATCTGAACTAATGCTCGAGAGAACGTTTATTTCTCTCGGTAAGAACTTTTCTAGGAACTCGGGTGAAGCATTCGTCTTATTGATTATTTTCACCGCCATTTCGACGGCTTTCTTTCCATTATTGTATACGCATTCTCTGATCTTGCCGAACGACCCTTCGCCCAGCTTTCGACCCAGAATGTATCCTTTTTTCGCAAGAAATGAATTTTCCATTTTTATTATAGAAAGTTTGAACTTTGTCCATTTCCTTTATTTATAGATTTTTTTCCAAACGACCCGAGCATCGGAGCGTGACCCTTGTCATAAAGGTCACGACATTGTCAACCGGACTTGGATGTATAAAAGCCTCCTTTATCAGAGATTTCTTCATTTACAATGTCCTGAAAAACTATTTCACTTTGGAGCAATGACAAGTTGAGAAACTTGGATTGTTCACTTTTGATTACGAAACAACTTTTACTATTAAAAAAATTTGATGAATAAATGTTTCCGTGCATTTCACGGAAACATGGAATTTCCCCACCCCCGCAATCGGTGAACGTCACATACATGTTATAAAGGTCACGACATTGCCAACCGGACTTGGATGTATAAAAGCCTCCTTTATCAAAGATTTCTTCATTTACAATGTCCTGAAAAACTATTCCACTTTGGAGCAATGACAAGTTGAGAAACTTGGATTGTTCACTTATGATTACGAAACAACTTTTACTATAAAAAAAATCTGATGAATAAATGTTTCCGTGCATTTCACGGACACTTGGAATTTACCCACCCCCGCAATCGATGAACGTCACAGACAAGTTATAACGGTCACGACATTGCCAACCGGACTTGGATGTATAAAAGCCTCCTTTATCAAAGATTTCTTCATTTACAATGTCCTGAAAAACTATTCCACTTTGGAGCAATGACAAGTTGAGAAACTTGGATTGTTCACTTTTGATTACGAAACAACTTTTACTATAAAAACAATCTGATGAAAGCAAGTTTCCGTGCATTTCACGGAAACTTGGAATTTTCCCACCCCCGCAATCGGTTAACGTCACAGACATGTTATAAAGGTCACGACATTGCCAACCGGACATGGATGTATAAAAGCCTCCTTTATCAAAGATTTCTTCATTTACAATGTCCTGAAAAACTATTCCACTTTGGAGCAATGACAAGTTGAGAAACTTGGATTGTTCACTTTTGATTACGAAACAACTTTTACTATAAAAAAAATCTGATGAATAAATGTTTCCGTGCATTTCACGGAAACATGGAATTTCCCCACCCCCGCAATCGGTGAACGTCACAGACATGTTATAAAGGTCACGACATTGCCAACCGGACTTGGATGTATAAAAGCCTCCTTTATCAAAGATTTCTTCATTTACAATGTCCTGAAAAACTATTCCACTTTGGAACAATGACAAGTTGAGAAACTTGGATTGTTCACTTTTGATTACGAAACAACTTTTACTATAAAAACAATCTGATGAAAGCAAGTTTCCGTGCATTTCACGGAAACTTGGAATTTCCCCGCCCCCGCAAATTTCTTCATTTGAAAAACTATTTCACTTTGGAGCAATGACAAGTTGAGAAACTTGGATTGTTCACTTTTGATTACGAAATAACTTTTACTATACAAAAATCTGATTCCGTGCAGGACAAAACCATGAACTGCAAAAAAGGAAAAATTAACGGGGATTCCCCTTCCATACAAACGACAGAACCAGTCCTTGTGAGTCTTGGAAATGTTTGTATATAAAATTTGGTTGAGAATTTTTTTAAAGAAAAAAATTATTGTAACCACTTATGTTCGCGGATTTCAGAGAGGGTTATGCGTTTATTCACATCTGGTTCCAGAAGTCTCAATACTAAATCGACACAGTCATTCCCAACTTCGAGCGACTTTGGCAGCAGTGTTTCTCCGGGGGTTTGATTCTTCACAATTTTCTGGATATATGAGTTGCTGAATGGCATTCTTCCAAACACCAATGAGTACATAATTATGCCCAAGCTCCATATATCTGCCATAAATGGATCGTAGTTTTCGCCCCGTATTATTTCAGGAGAAATATATGAAGAGCTCCCACAGAAAGTATTGCTCAATTCCTTCATGTTGGACATGCGCCTCGCAAAGCCAAAGTCGGTTATCTTTGCTTTGCCATTTAAGTCGAGCAGGATATTTTCCAATTTGAGATCTCGGTGCGCTATCTTCTGCTCATGCAGATTAACAACACCGTGAATAATTTGTTTGAATAATTGCTTTGCTTCGCCTTCGTTCATGGGGCCATTGTCAGTAATTTTGTCCAAGAGGTCACCTCCCCGAACCAGTTCCATGAAGATGTAAATATTTTCCTTCAGTTCGATAACATTATGCAGCTTGACAACGCTATCTGAACTAATGCTCGAGAGAACGTTTATTTCTCTCGGTAAGAACTTTTCTAGGAACTCGGGTGAAGCATTCGTCTTATTGATTATTTTCACCGCCATTTCGACGGCTTTCTTTCCATTATTGTATACGCATTCTCTGATCTTGCCGAACGACCCTTCGCCCAGCTTTCGACCCAGAATGTATCCTTTTTTCGCAAGAAATGAATTTTCCATTTTTATTATAGAAAGTTTGAACTTTGTCCATTTCCTTTATTTATAGATTTTTTTCCAAACGACCCGAGCATCGGAGCGTGACCCTTGTCATAAAGGTCACGACATTGTCAACCGGACTTGGATGTATAAAAGCCTCCTTTATCAGAGATTTCTTCATTTACAATGTCCTGAAAAACTATTTCACTTTGGAGCAATGACAAGTTGAGAAACTTGGATTGTTCACTTTTGATTACGAAACAACTTTTACTATTAAAAAAATTTGATGAATAAATGTTTCCGTGCATTTCACGGAAACATGGAATTTCCCCACCCCCGCAATCGGTGAACGTCACATACATGTTATAAAGGTCACGACATTGCCAACCGGACTTGGATGTATAAAAGCCTCCTTTATCAAAGATTTCTTCATTTACAATGTCCTGAAAAACTATTCCACTTTGGAGCAATGACAAGTTGAGAAACTTGGATTGTTCACTTTTGATTACGAAACAACTTTTACTATAAAAAAAATCTGATGAATAAATGTTTCCGTGCATTTCACGGACACTTGGAATTTACCCACCCCCGCAATCGATGAACGTCACAGACAAGTTATAACGGTCACGACATTGCCAACCGGACTTGGATGTATAAAAGCCTCCTTTATCAAATATTTCTTCATTTACAATGTCCTGAAAAACTATTCCACTTTGGAGCAATGACAAGTTGAGAAACTTGGATTGTTCACTTTTGATTACGAAACAACTTTTACTATAAAAACAATCTGATGAAAGCAAGTTTCCGTGCATTTCACGGAAACTTGGAATTTCCCCACCCCCGCAATCGGTTAACGTCACAGACATGTTATAAAGGTCACGACATTGCCAACCGGACATGGATGTATAAAAGCCTCCTTTATCAAAGATTTCTTCATTTACAATGTCCTGAAAAACTATTCCACTTTGGAGCAATGACAAGTTGAGAAACTTGGATTGTTCACTTTTGATTACGAAACAACTTTTACTATAAAAAAAATCTGATGAATAAATGTTTCCGTGCATTTCACGGAAACATGGAATTTCCCCACCCCCGCAATCGGTGAACGTCACAGACATGTTATAAAGGTCACGACATTGCCAACCGGACTTGGATGTATAAAAGCCTCCTTTATCAAAGATTTCTTCATTTACAATGTCCTGAAAAACTATTCCACTTTGGAGCAATGACAAGTTGAGAAACTTGGATTGTTCACTTTTGATTACGAAACAACTTTTACTATAAAAACACTCTGATGAAAGCAAGTTTCCGTGCATTTCACGGAAACTTGGAATTTCCCCACCCACGCAATCGGTTAACGTCACAGACATGTTATAAAGGTCACGATATTGCCAACCGGACATGGATGTATAAAAGCCTCCTTTATCAAAGATTTCTTCATTTACAATGTCCTGAAAAACTATTCCACTTTGGAGCAATGACAAGTTGAGAAACTTGGATTGTTCACTTTTGATTACGAAACAACTTTTACTATAAAAAAAATCTGATGAATAAATGTTTCCGTGCATTTCACGGAAACATGGAATTTCCCCACCCCCGCAATCGGTGAACGTCACAGACATGTTATAAAGGTCACGACATTGCCAACCGGACTTGGATGTATAAAAGCCTCCTTTATCAAAGATTTCTTCATTTACAATGTCCTGAAAAACTATTCCACTTTGGAGCAATGACAAGTTGAGAAACTTGGATTGTTCACTTTTGATTACGAAACAACTTTTACTATAAAAACAATCTGATGAAAGCAAGTTTCCGTGCATTTCACGGAAACTTGGAATTTCCCCGCCCCCGCAAATTTCTTCATTTGAAAAACTATTTCACTTTGGAGCAATGACAAGTTGAGAAACTTGGATTGTTCACTTTTGATTACGAAATAACTTTTACTATACAAAAATCTGATTCCGTGCAGGACAAAACCATGAACTGCAAAAAAGGAAAAATTAACGGGGATTCCCCTTCCATACAAACGACAGAACCAGTCCTTGTGAGTCTTGGAAATGTTTGTATATAAAATTTGGTTCAGAATTTTTATAAAGAAAAAAATTATTGTAACCACTTATGTTCGCGGATTTCAGAGAGGGTTATGCGTTTATTCACATCTGGTTCCAGAAGTCTCAATACTAAATCGACACAGTCATTCCCAACTTCGAGCGATTTTGGCAGCAGTGTTTCTCCGGGGGTTTGATTCTTCACAATTTTCTGGATATATGAGTTGCTGAATGGCATTCTTCCAAACACCAATGAGTACATAATTATGCCCAAGCTCCATATATCTGCCATAAATGGATCGTAGTTTTCGCCCCGTATTATTTCAGGAGAAATATATGAAGAGCTCCCACAGAAAGTATTGCTCAATTCCTTCATGTTGGACATGCGCCTCGCAAAGCCAAAGTCGGTTATCTTTGCTTTGCCATTTAAGTCGAGCAGGATATTTTCCAATTTGAGATCTCGGTGCGCTATCTTCTGCTCATGCAGATTAACAACACCGTGAATAATTTGTTTGAATAATTGCTTTGCTTCGCCTTCGTTCATGGGGCCATTGTCAGTAATTTTGTCCAAGAGGTCACCTCCCCGAACCAGTTCCATGAAGATGTAAATATTTTCCTTCAGTTCGATAACATTATGCAGCTTGACAACGCTATCTGAACTAATGCTCGAGAGAACGTTTATTTCTCTCGGTAAGAACTTTTCTAGGAACTCGGGTGAAGCATTCGTCTTATTGATTATTTTCACCGCCATTTCGACGGCTTTCTTTCCATTATTGTATACGCATTCTCTGATCTTGCCGAACGACCCTTCGCCCAGCTTTCGACCCAGAATGTATCCTTTTTTCGCAAGAAATGAATTTTCCATTTTTATTATAGAAAGTTTGAACTTTGTCCATTTCCTTTATTTATAGATTTTTTTCCAAACGACCCGAGCATCGGAGCGTGACCCTTGTCATAAAGGTCACGACATTGTCAACCGGACTTGGATGTATAAAAGCCTCCTTTATCAGAGATTTCTTCATTTACAATGTCCTGAAAAACTATTTCACTTTGGAGCAATGACAAGTTGAGAAACTTGGATTGTTCACTTTTGATTACGAAACAACTTTTACTATTAAAAAAATTTGATGAATAAATGTTTCCGTGCATTTCACGGAAACATGGAATTTCCCCACCCCCGCAATCTGTGAACGTCACATACATATTATAAAGGTCACGACATTGCCAACCGGACTTGGATGTATAAAAGCCTCCTTTATCAAAGATTTCTTCATTTACAATGTCCTGAAAAACTATTCCACTTTGGAGCAATGACAAGTTGAGAAACTTGGATTGTTCACTTTTGATTACGAAACAACTTTTAATATAAAAAAAATCTGATGAATAAATGTTTCCGTGCATTTCACGGACACTTGGAATTTACCCACCCCCGCAATCGATGAACGTCACAGACAAGTTATAACGGTCACGACATTGCCAACCGGACTTGGATGTATAAAAGCCTCCTTTATCAAAGATTTCTTCATTTACAATGTCCTGAAAAACTATTCCACTTTGGAGCAATGACAAGTTGAGAAACTTGGATTGTTCACTTTTGATTACGAAACAACTTTTACTATAAAAACAATCTGATGAAAGCAAGTTTCCGTGCATTTCACGGAAACTTGGAATTTCCCCACCCCCGCAATCGGTTAACGTCACAGACATGTTATAAAGGTCACGACATTGCCAACCGGACATGGATGTATAAAAGCCTCCTTTATCAAAGATTTCTTCATTTACAATGTCCTGAAAAACTATTCCACTTTGGAGCAATGACAAGTTGAGAAACTTGGATTGTTCACTTTTGATTACGAAACAACTTTTACTATAAAAAAAATCTGATGAATAAATGTTTCCATGCATTTCACGGAAACATGGAATTTCCCCACCCCCGCAATCGGTGAACGTCACAGACATGTTATAAAGGTCACGACATTGCCAACCGGACTTGGATGTATAAAAGCCTCCTTTATCAAAGATTTCTTCATTTACAATGTCCTGAAAAACTATTCCACTTTGGAGCAATGACAAGTTGAGAAACTTGGATTGTTCACTTTTGATTACGAAACAACTTTTACTATAAAAACACTCTGATGAAAGCAAGTTTCCGTGCATTTCACGGAAACTTGGAATTTCCCCACCCACGCAATCGGTTAACGTCACAGACATGTTATAAAGGTCACGATATTGCCAACCGGACATGGATGTATAAAAGCCTCCTTTATCAAAGATTTCTTCATTTACAATGTCCTGAAAAACTATTCCACTTTGGAGCAATGACAAGTTGAGAAACTTGGATTGTTCACTTTTGATTACGAAACAACTTTTACTATAAAAAAAATCTGATGAATAAATGTTTCCGTGCATTTCACGGAAACATGGAATTTCCCCACCCCCGCAATCGGTGAACGTCACAGACATGTTATAAAGGTCACGACATTGCCAACCGGACTTGGATGTATAAAAGCCTCCTTTATCAAAGATTTCTTCATTTACAATGTCCTGAAAAACTATTCCACTTTGGAGCAATGACAAGTTGAGAAACTTGGATTGTTCACTTTTGATTACGAAACAACTTTTACTATAAAAACAATCTGATGAAAGCAAGTTTCCGTGCATTTCACGGAAACTTGGAATTTCCCCGCCCCCGCAAATTTCTTCATTTGAAAAACTATTTCACTTTGGAGCAATGACAAGTTGAGAAACTTGGATTGTTCACTTTTGATTACGAAATAACTTTTACTATACAAAAATCTGATTCCGTGCAGGACAAAACCATGAACTGCAAAAAAGGAAAAATTAACGGGGATTCCCCTTCCATACAAACGACAGAACCAGTCCTTGTGAGTCTTGGAAATGTTTGTATATAAAATTTGGTTGAGAATTTTTATAAAGAAAAAAATTATTGTAACCACTTATGTTCGCGGATTTCAGAGAGGGTTATGCGTTTATTCACATCTGGTTCCAGAAGTCTCAATACTAAATCGACACAGTCATTCCCAACTTCGAGCGATTTTGGCAGCAGTGTTTCTCCGGGGGTTTGATTCTTCACAATTTTCTGGATATATGAGTTGCTGAATGGCATTCTTCCAAACACCAATGAGTACATAATTATGCCCAAGCTCCATATATCTGCCATAAATGGATCGTAGTTTTCGCCCCGTATTATTTCAGGAGAAATATATGAAGAGCTCCCACAGAAAGTATTGCTCAATTCCTTCATGTTGGACATGCGCCTCGCAAAGCCAAAGTCGGTTATCTTTGCTTTGCCATTTAAGTCGAGCAGGATATTTTCCAATTTGAGATCTCGGTGCGCTATCTTCTGCTCATGCAGATTAACAACACCGTGAATAATTTGTTTGAATAATTGCTTTGCTTCGCCTTCGTTCATGGGGCCATTGTCAGTAATTTTGTCCAAGAGGTCACCTCCCCGAACCAGTTCCATGAAGATGTAAATATTTTCCTTCAGTTCGATAACATTATGCAGCTTGACAACGCTATCTGAACTAATGCTCGAGAGAACGTTTATTTCTCTCGGTAAGAACTTTTCTAGGAACTCGGGTGAAGCATTCGTCTTATTGATTATTTTCACCGCCATTTCGACGGCTTTCTTTCCATTATTGTATACGCATTCTCTGATCTTGCCGAACGACCCTTCGCCCAGCTTTCGACCCAGAATGTATCCTTTTTTCGCAAGAAATGAATTTTCCATTTTTATTATAGAAAGTTTGAACTTTGTCCATTTCCTTTATTTATAGATTTTTTTCCAAACGACCCGAGCATCGGAGCGTGACCCTTGTCATAAAGGTCACGACATTGTCAATCGGACTTGGATGTATAAAAGCCTCCTTTATCAGAGATTTCTTCATTTACAATGTCCTGAAAAACTATTTCACTTTGGAGCAATGACAAGTTGAGAAACTTGGATTGTTCACTTTTGATTACGAAACAACTTTTACTATTAAAAAAAATTGATGAATAAATGTTTCCGTGCATTTCACGGAAACATGGAATTTCCCCACCCCCGCAATCGGTGAACGTCACATACATGTTATAAAGGTCACGACATTGCCAACCGGACTTGGATGTATAAAAGCCTCCTTTATCAAAGATTTCTTCATTTACAATGTCCTGAAAAACTATTCCACTTTGGAGCAATGACAAGTTGAGAAACTTGGATTGTTCACTTTTGATTACGAAACAACTTTTACTATAAAAACAATCTGATGAATAAATGTTTCCGTGCATTTCACGGACACTTGGAATTTACCCACCCCCGCAATCGATGAACGTCACAGACAAGTTATAACGGTCACGACATTGCCAACCGGACTTGGATGTATAAAAGCCTCCTTTATCAAAGATTTCTTCATTTACAATGTCTTGGAAAACTATTCCACTTTGGAGCAATGACAAGTTGAGAAACTTGGATTGTTCACTTTTGATTACGAAACAACTTTTACTATAAAAAAAATCTGATGAATAAATGTTTCCGTGCATTTCACGGAAACATGGAATTTCCCCACCCCCGCAATCGGTGAACGTCACAGACATGTTATAAAGGTCACGACATTGCCAACCGGACTTGGATGTATAAAAGCCTCCTTTATCAAAGATTTCTTCATTTACAATGTCCTGAAAAACTATTCCACTTTGGAGCAATGACAAGTTGAGAAACTTGGATTGTTCACTTTTGATTACGAAACAACTTTTACTATAAAAACAATCTGATGAAAGCAAGTTTCCGTGCATTTCACGGAAACTTGGAATTTCCCCACCCACGCAATCGGTTAACGTCACAGACATGTTATAAATGTCACGACATTGCCAACCGGACATGGATGTATAAAAGCCTCCTTTATCAAAGATTTCTTCATTTACAATGTCCTGAAAAACTATTCCACTTTGGAGCAATGACAAGTTGAGAAACTTGGATTGTTCACTTTTGATTACGAAACAACTTTTACTATAAAAAAAATCTGATGAATAAATGTTTCCGTGCATTTCACGGAAACATGGAATTTCCCCACCCCCGCAATCGGTGAACGTCACAGACATGTTATAAAGGTCACGACATTGCCAACCGGACTTGGATGTATAAAAGCCTCCTTTATCAAAGATTTCTTCATTTACAATGTCCTGAAAAACTATTCCACTTTGGAGCAATGACAAGTTGAGAAACTTGGATTGTTCACTTTTGATTACGAAACAACTTTTACTATAAAAACAATCTGATGAAAGCAAGTTTCCGTGCATTTCACGGAAACTTGGAATTTCCCCGCCCCCGCAAATTTCTTCATTTGAAAAACTATTTCACTTTGGAGCAATGACAAGTTGAGAAACTTGGATTGTTCACTTTTGATTACGAAATAACTTTTACTATACAAAAATCTGATTCCGTGCAGGACAAAACCATGAACTGCAAAAAAGGAAAAATTAACGGGGATTCCCCTTCCATACAAACGACAGAACCAGTCCTTGTGAGTCTTGGAAATGTTTGTATATAAAATTTGGTTCAGAATTTTTTTAAAGAAAAAAATTATTGTAACCACTTATGTTCGCGGATTTCAGAGAGGGTTATGCGTTTATTCACATCTGGTTCCAGAAGTCTCAATACTAAATCGACACAGTCATTCCCAACTTCGAGCGATTTTGGCAGCAGTGTTTCTCCGGGGGTTTGATTCTTCACAATTTTCTGGATATATGAGTTGCTGAATGGCATTCTTCCAAACACCAATGAGTACATAATTATGCCCAAGCTCCATATATCTGCCATAAATGGATCGTAGTTTTCGCCCCGTATTATTTCAGGAGAAATATATGAAGAGCTCCCACAGAAAGTATTGCTCAATTCCTTCATGTTGGACATGCGCCTCGCAAAGCCAAAGTCGGTTATCTTTGCTTTGCCATTTAAGTCGAGCAGGATATTTTCCAATTTGAGATCTCGGTGCGCTATCTTCTGCTCATGCAGATTAACAACACCGTGAATAATTTGTTTGAATAATTGCTTTGCTTCGCCTTCGTTCATGGGGCCATTGTCAGTAATTTTGTCCAAGAGGTCACCTCCCCGAACCAGTTCCATGAAGATGTAAATATTTTCCTTCAGTTCGATAACATTATGCAGCTTGACAACGCTATCTGAACTAATGCTCGAGAGAACGTTTATTTCTCTCGGTAAGAACTTTTCTAGGAACTCGGGTGAAGCATTCGTCTTATTGATTATTTTCACCGCCATTTCGACGGCTTTCTTTCCATTATTGTATACGCATTCTCTGATCTTGACGAACGACCCTTCGCCCAGCTTTCGACCCAGAATGTATCCTTTTTTCGCAAGAAATGAATTTTCCATTTTTATTATAGAAAGTTTGAACTTTGTCCATTTCCTTTATTTATAGATTTTTTTCCAAACGACCCGAGCATCGGAGCGTGACCCTTGTCATAAAGGTCACGACATTGTCAACCGGACTTGGATGTATAAAAGCCTCCTTTATCAGAGATTTCTTCATTTACAATGTCCTGAAAAACTATTTCACTTTGGAGCAATGACAAGTTGAGAAACTTGGATTGTTCACTTTTGATTACGAAACAACTTTTACTATTAAAAAAATTTGATGAATAAATGTTTCCGTGCATTTCACGGAAACATGGAATTTCCCCACCCCCGCAATCGGTGAACGTCACATACATGTTATAAAGGTCACGACATTGCCAACCGGACTTGGATGTATAAAAGCCTCCTTTATCAAAGATTTCTTCATTTACAATGTCCTGAAAAACTATTCCACTTTGGAGCAATGACAAGTTGAGAAACTTGGATTGTTCACTTTTGATTACGAAACAACTTTTACTATAAAAAAAATCTGATGAATAAATGTTTCCGTGCATTTCACGGACACTTGGAATTTACCCACCCCCGCAATCGATGAACGTCACAGACAAGTTATAACGGTCACGACATTGCCAACCGGACTTGGATGTATAAAAGCCTCCTTTATCAAAGATTTCTTCATTTACAATGTCCTGAAAAACTATTCCACTTTGGAGCAATGACAAGTTGATAAACTTGGATTGTTCACTTTTGATTACGAAACAACTTTTACTATAAAAACAATCTGATGAAAGCAAGTTTCCGTGCATTTCACGGAAACTTGGAATTTCCCCACCCCCGCAATCGGTTAACGTCACAGACATGTTATAAAGGTCACAACATTGCCAACCGGACATGGATGTATAAAAGCCTCCTTTATCAAAGATTTCTTCATTTACAATGTCCTGAAAAACTATTCCACTTTGGAGCAATGACAAGTTGAGAAACTTGGATTGTTCACTTTTGATTACGAAACAACTTTTACTATAAAAAAAATCTGATGAATAAATGTTTCCGTGCATTTCACGGAAACATGGAATTTCCCCACCCCCGCAATCGGTGAACGTCACAGACATGTTATAAAGGTCACGACATTGCCAACCGGACTTGGATGTATAAAAGCCTCCTTTATCAAAGATTTCTTCATTTACAATGTCCTGAAAAACTATTCCACTTTGGAGCAATGACAAGTTGAGAAACTTGGATTGTTCACTTTTGATTACGAAACAACTTTTACTATAAAAACAATCTGATGAAAGCAAGTTTCCGTGCATTTCACGGAAACTTGGAATTTCCCCACCCACGCAATCGGTTAACGTCACAGACATGTTATAAAGGTCACGACATTGCCAACCGGACATGGATGTATAAAAGCCTCCTTTATCAAAGATTTCTTCATTTACAATGTCCTGAAAAACTATTCCACTTTGGAGCAATGACAAGTTGAGAAACTTGGATTGTTCACTTTTGATTACGAAACAACTTTTACTATAAAAAAAATCTGATGAATAAATGTTTCCGTGCATTTCACGGAAACATGGAATTTCCCCACCCCCGCAATCGGTGAACGTCACAGACATGTTATAAAGGTCACGACATTGCCAACCGGACTTGGATGTATAAAAGCCTCCTTTATCAAAGATTTCTTCATTTACAATGTCCTGAAAAACTATTCCACTTTGGAGCAATGACAAGTTGAGAAACTTGGATTGTTCACTTTTGATTACGAAACAACTTTTACTATAAAAACAATCTGATGAAAGCAAGTTTCCGTGCATTTCACGGAAACTTGGAATTTCCCCGCCCCCGCAAATTTCTTCATTTGAAAAACTATTTCACTTTGGAGCAATGACAAGTTGAGAAACTTGGATTGTTCACTTTTGATTACGAAATAACTTTTACTATACAAAAATCTGATTCCGTGCAGGACAAAACCATGAACTGCAAAAAAGGAAAAATTAACGGGGATTCCCCTTCCATACAAACGACAGAACCAGTCCTTGTGAGTCTTGGAAATGTTTGTATATAAAATTTGGTTGAGAATTTTTTTAAAGAAAAAAATTATTGTAACCACTTATGTTCGCGGATTTCAGAGAGGGTTATGCGTTTATTCACATCTGGTTCCAGAAGTCTCAATACTAAATCGACACAGTCATTCCTAACTTCGAGCGATTTTGGCAGCAGTGTTTCTCCGGGGGTTTGATTCTTCACAATTTTCTGGATATATGAGTTGCTGAATGGCATTCTTCCAAACACCAATGAGTACATAATTATGCCCAAGCTCCATATATCTGCCATAAATGGATCGTAGTTTTCGCCCCGTATTATTTCAGGAGAAATATATGAAGAGCTCCCACAGAAAGTATTGCTCAATTCCTTCATGTTGGACATGCGCCTCGCAAAGCCAAAGTCGGTTATCTTTGCTTTGCCATTTAAGTCGAGCAGGATATTTTCCAATTTGAGATCTCGGTGCGCTATCTTCTGCTCATGCAGATTAACAACACCGTGAATAATTTGTTTGAATAATTGCTTTGCTTCGCCTTCGTTCATGGGGCCATTGTCAGTAATTTTGTCCAAGAGGTCACCTCCCCGAACCAGTTCCATGAAGATGTAAATATTTTCCTTCAGTTCGATAACATTATGCAGCTTGACAACGCTATCTGAACTAATGCTCGAGAGAACGTTTATTTCTCTCGGTAAGAACTTTTCTAGGAACTCGGGTGAAGCATTCGTCTTATTGATTATTTTCACCGCCATTTCGACGGCTTTCTTTCCATTATTGTATACGCATTCTCTGATCTTGCCGAACGACCCTTCGCCCAGCTTTCGACCCAGAATGTATCCTTTTTTCGCAAGAAATGAATTTTCCATTTTTATTATAGAAAGTTTGAACTTTGTCCATTTCCTTTATTTATAGATTTTTTTCCAAACGACCCGAGCATCGGAGCGTGACCCTTGTCATAAAGGTCACGACATTGTCAATCGGACTTGGATGTATAAAAGCCTCCTTTATCAGAGATTTCTTCATTTACAATGTCCTGAAAAACTATTTCACTTTGGAGCAATGACAAGTTGAGAAACTTGGATTGTTCACTTTTGATTACGAAACAACTTTTACTATTAAAAAAAATTGATGAATAAATGTTTCCGTGCATTTCACGGAAACATGGAATTTCCCCACCCCCGCAATCGGTGAACGTCACATACATGTTATAAAGGTCACGACATTGCCAACCGGACTTGGATGTATAAAAGCCTCCTTTATCAAAGATTTCTTCATTTACAATGTCCTGAAAAACTATTCCACTTTGGAGCAATGACAAGTTGAGAAACTTGGATTGTTCACTTTTGATTACGAAACAACTTTTACTATAAAAACAATCTGATGAATAAATGTTTCCGTGCATTTCACGGACACTTGGAATTTACCCACCCCCGCAATCGATGAACGTCACAGACAAGTTATAACGGTCACGACATTGCCAACCGGACTTGGATGTATAAAAGCCTCCTTTATCAAAGATTTCTTCATTTACAATGTCCTGAAAAACTATTCCACTTTGGAGCAATGACAAGTTGAGAAACTTGGATTGTTCACTTTTGATTACGAAACAACTTTTACTTTAAAAACAATCTGATGAAAGCAAGTTTCCGTGCATTTCACGGAAACTTGGAATTTCCCCACCCCCGCAATCGGTTAACGTCACAGACATGTTATAAAGGTCACGACATTGCCAACCGGACATGGATGTATAAAAGCCTCCTTTATCAAAGATTTCTTCATTTACAATGTCTTGGAAAACTATTCCACTTTGGAGCAATGACAAGTTGAGAAACTTGGATTGTTCACTTTTGATTACGAAACAACTTTTACTATAAAAAAAATCTGATGAATAAATGTTTCCGTGCATTTCACGGAAACATGGAATTTCCCCACCCCCGCAATCGGTGAACGTCACAGACATGTTATAAAGGTCACGACATTGCCAACCGGACTTGGATGTATAAAAGCCTCCTTTATCAAAGATTTCTTCATTTACAATGTCCTGAAAAACTATTCCACTTTGGAGCAATGACAAGTTGAGAAACTTGGATTGTTCACTTTTGATTACGAAACAACTTTTACTATAAAAACAATCTGATGAAAGCAAGTTTCCGTGCATTTCACGGAAACTTGGAATTTCCCCACCCACGCAATCGGTTAACGTCACAGACATGTTATAAATGTCACGACATTGCCAACCGGACATGGATGTATAAAAGCCTCCTTTATCAAAGATTTCTTCATTTACAATGTCCTGAAAAACTATTCCACTTTGGAGCAATGACAAGTTGAGAAACTTGGATTGTTCACTTTTGATTACGAAACAACTTTTACTATAAAAAAAATCTGATGAATAAATGTTTCCGTGCATTTCACGGAAACATGGAATTTCCCCACCCCCGCAATCGGTGAACGTCACAGACATGTTATAAAGGTCACGACATTGCCAACCGGACTTGGATGTATAAAAGCCTCCTTTATCAAAGATTTCTTCATTTACAATGTCCTGAAAAACTATTCCACTTTGGAGCAATGACAAGTTGAGAAACTTGGATTGTTCACTTTTGATTACGAAACAACTTTTACTATAAAAACAATCTGATGAAAGCAAGTTTCCGTGCATTTCACGGAAACTTGGAATTTCCCCGCCCCCGCAAATTTCTTCATTTGAAAAACTATTTCACTTTGGAGCAATGACAAGTTGAGAAACTTGGATTGTTCACTTTTGATTACGAAATAACTTTTACTATACAAAAATCTGATTCCGTGCAGGACAAAACCATGAACTGCAAAAAAGGAAAAATTAACGGGGATTCCCCTTCCATACAAACGACAGAACCAGTCCTTGTGAGTCTTGGAAATGTTTGTATATAAAATTTGGTTCAGAATTTTTTTAAAGAAAAAAATTATTGTAACCACTTATGTTCGCGGATTTCAGAGAGGGTTATGCGTTTATTCACATCTGGTTCCAGAAGTCTCAATACTAAATCGACACAGTCATTCCCAACTTCGAGCGATTTTGGCAGCAGTGTTTCTCCGGGGGTTTGATTCTTCACAATTTTCTGGATATATGAGTTGCTGAATGGCATTCTTCCAAACACCAATGAGTACATAATTATGCCCAAGCTCCATATATCTGCCATAAATGGATCGTAGTTTTCGCCCCGTATTATTTCAGGAGAAATATATGAAGAGCTCCCACAGAAAGTATTGCTCAATTCCTTCATGTTGGACATGCGCCTCGCAAAGCCAAAGTCGGTTATCTTTGCTTTGCCATTTAAGTCGAGCAGGATATTTTCCAATTTGAGATCTCGGTGCGCTATCTTCTGCTCATGCAGATTAACAACACCGTGAATAATTTGTTTGAATAATTGCTTTGCTTCGCCTTCGTTCATGGGGCCATTGTCAGTAATTTTGTCCAAGAGGTCACCTCCCCGAACCAGTTCCATGAAGATGTAAATATTTTCCTTCAGTTCGATAACATTATGCAGCTTGACAACGCTATCTGAACTAATGCTCGAGAGAACGTTTATTTCTCTCGGTAAGAACTTTTCTAGGAACTCGGGTGAAGCATTCGTCTTATTGATTATTTTCACCGCCATTTCGACGGCTTTCTTTCCATTATTGTATACGCATTCTCTGATCTTGCCGAACGACCCTTCGCCCAGCTTTCGACCCAGAATGTATCCTTTTTTCGCAAGAAATGAATTTTCCATTTTTATTATAGAAAGTTTGAACTTTGTCCATTTCCTTTATTTATAGATTTTTTTCCAAACGACCCGAGCATCGGAGCGTGACCCTTGTCATAAAGGTCACGACATTGTCAACCGGACTTGGATGTATAAAAGCCTCCTTTATCAGAGATTTCTTCATTTACAATGTCCTGAAAAACTATTTCACTTTGGAGCAATGACAAGTTGAGAAACTTGGATTGTTCACTTTTGATTACGAAACAACTTTTACTATTAAAAAAATTTGATGAATAAATGTTTCCGTGCATTTCACGGAAACATGGAATTTCCCCACCCCCGCAATCGGTGAACGTCACATACATGTTATAAAGGTCACGACATTGCCAACCGGACTTGGATGTATAAAAGCCTCCTTTATCAAAGATTTCTTCATTTACAATGTCCTGAAAAACTATTCCACTTTGGAGCAATGACAAGTTGAGAAACTTGGATTGTTCACTTTTGATTACGAAACAACTTTTACTATAAAAAAAATCTGATGAATAAATGTTTCCGTGCATTTCACGGACACTTGGAATTTACCCACCCCCGCAATCGATGAACGTCACAGACAAGTTATAACGGTCACGACATTGCCAACCGGACTTGGATGTATAAAAGCCTCCTTTATCAAAGATTTCTTCATTTACAATGTCCTGAAAAACTATTCCACTTTGGAGCAATGACAAGTTGAGAAACTTGGATTGTTCACTTTTGATTACGAAACAACTTTTACTATAAAAACAATCTGATGAAAGCAAGTTTCCGTGCATTTCACGGAAACTTGGAATTTCCCCACCCCCGCAATCGGTTAACGTCACAGACATGTTATAAAGGTCACGACATTGCCAACCGGACATGGATGTATAAAAGCCTCCTTTATCAAAGATTTCTTCATTTACAATGTCCTGAAAAACTATTCCACTTTGGAGCAATGACAAGTTGAGAAACTTGGATTGTTCACTTTTGATTACGAAACAACTTTTACTATAAAAAAAATCTGATGAATAAATGTTTCCGTGCATTTCACGGAAACATGGAATTTCCCCACCCCAGCAATCGGTGAACGTCACAGACATGTTATAAAGGTCACGACATTGCCAACCGGACTTGGATGTATAAAAGCCTCCTTTATCAAAGATTTCTTCATTTACAATGTCCTGAAAAACTATTCCACTTTGGAGCAATGACAAGTTGAGAAACTTGGATTGTTCACTTTTGATTACGAAACAACTTTTACTATAAAAACAATCTGATGAAAGCAAGTTTCCGTGCATTTCACGGAAACTTGGAATTTCCCCACCCACGCAATCGGTTAACGTCACAGACATGTTATAAAGGTCACGACATTGCCAACCGGACATGGATGTATAAAAGCCTCCTTTATCAAAGATTTCTTCATTTACAATGTCCTGAAAAACTATTCCACTTTGGAGCAATGACAAGTTGAGAAACTTGGATTGTTCACTTTTGATTACGAAACAACTTTTACTATAAAAAAAATCTGATGAATAAATGTTTCCGTGCATTTCACGGAAACATGGAATTTCCCCACCCCCGCAATCGGTGAACGTCACAGACATGTTATAAAGGTCACGACATTGCCAACCGGACTTGGATGTATAAAAGCCTCCTTTATCAAAGATTTCTTCATTTACAATGTCCTGAAAAACTATTCCACTTTGGAGCAATGACAAGTTGAGAAACTTGGATTGTTCACTTTTGATTACGAAACAACTTTTACTATAAAAACAATCTGATGAAAGCAAGTTTCCGTGCATTTCACGGAAACTTGGAATTTCCCCGCCCCCGCAAATTTCTTCATTTGAAAAACTATTTCACTTTGGAGCAATGACAAGTTGAGAAACTTGGATTGTTCACTTTTGATTACGAAATAACTTTTACTATACAAAAATCTGATTCCGTGCAGGACAAAACCATGAACTGCAAAAAAGGAAAAATTAACGGGGATTCCCCTTCCATACAAACGACAGAACCAGTCCTTGTGAGTCTTGGAAATGTTTGTATATAAAATTTGGTTCAGAATTTTTATAAAGAAAAAAATTATTGTAACCACTTATGTTCGCGGATTTCAGAGAGGGTTATGCGTTTATTCACATCTGGTTCCAGAAGTCTCAATACTAAATCGACACAGTCATTCCCAACTTCGAGCGATTTTGGCAGCAGTGTTTCTCCGGGGGTTTGATTCTTCACAATTTTCTGGATATATGAGTTGCTGAATGGCATTCTTCCAAACACCAATGAGTACATAATTATGCCCAAGCTCCATATATCTGCCATAAATGGATCGTAGTTTTCGCCCCGTATTATTTCAGGAGAAATATATGAAGAGCTCCCACAGAAAGTATTGCTCAATTCCTTCATGTTGGACATGCGCCTCGCAAAGCCAAAGTCGGTTATCTTTGCTTTGCCATTTAAGTCGAGCAGGATATTTTCCAATTTGAGATCTCGGTGCGCTATCTTCTGCTCATGCAGATTAACAACACCGTGAATAATTTGTTTGAATAATTGCTTTGCTTCGCCTTCGTTCATGGGGCCATTGTCAGTAATTTTGTCCAAGAGGTCACCTCCCCGAACCAGTTCCATGAAGATGTAAATATTTTCCTTCAGTTCGATAACATTATGCAGCTTGACAACGCTATCTGAACTAATGCTCGAGAGAACGTTTATTTCTCTCGGTAAGAACTTTTCTAGGAACTCGGGTGAAGCATTCGTATTATTGATTATTTTCACCGCCATTTCGACGGCTTTCTTTCCATTATTGTATACGCATTCTCTGATCTTGCCGAACGACCCTTCGCCCAGCTTTCGACCCAGAATGTATCCTTTTTTCGCAAGAAATGAATTTTCCATTTTTATTATAGAAAGTTTGAACTTTGTCCATTTCCTTTATTTATAGATTTTTTTCCAAACGACCCGAGCATCGGAGCGTGACCCTTGTCATAAAGGTCACGACATTGTCAACCGGACTTGGATGTATAAAAGCCTCCTTTATCAGAGATTTCTTCATTTACAATGTCCTGAAAAACTATTTCACTTTGGAGCAATGACAAGTTGAGAAACTTGGATTGTTCACTTTTGATTACGAAACAACTTTTACTATTAAAAAAATTTGATGAATAAATGTTTCCGTGCATTTCACGGAAACATGGAATTTCCCCACCCCCGCAATCGGTGAACGTCACATACATGTTATAAAGGTCACGACATTGCCAACCGGACTTGGATGTATAAAAGCCTCCTTTATCAAAGATTTCTTCATTTACAATGTCCTGAAAAACTATTCCACTTTGGAGCAATGACAAGTTGAGGTGACACTCCACAGTTTCGAATGATCAGTAGGGGTGAATTTCTTGTAAAAAAGAGTCACCCATATTGGGCCCCATGTATATATACCATGGGCCAAGGGAAGTTTGGTTATGGAATGCTAAATTTTTTCAAGGTGTCCTAAAGTTTTTATAAATATAGCCAGAGGGGGCGTGGTTTGGTGTGTAGTGGTCAACTTGGGATTGCGGGAAACAGTGGCTGTAAATTTGAAATCGTGTTTTTTCACTTGAAAATTTGTCATCTGCTTTCAAAACTCCAAATATTTCAATTCTAACGGCGAAAGTCCTCAATTTTTTCATATTGCATAGCTAAGCCAGTATTTTTGTGATACTGTTAGGTTAGTAAAGCCAAAAAAATCTGATTTTCATGTTATATGGTCAGAAAATGGGCCATTTTGGAGTGATTTTTGCATGAAAAATGCAGTTTTTGCTGTGCAGATCAAGGGGCATAACTCTATTTTTCGATACCGACACTAAAAAAAATTAAGGACACAGGAAAGTCCACAATGCATGCATTGCATACATATATAACTTAATGGGTTTATAACAATAAATGGCTGTTGAAGTTGCCACCTGAATTACACCATGCATGTTTTTCAAGGGATCGGGTGAGAAACTGTGGAGTGTCACCTTAAAGCTCAAGGAAAACCACTCATAAATCAATTTGTCCCCACATCCGGTTGTAACTATAGCAATCTGATTGTCTACAACGCCACGTATAAATCACCATGTCACCCGTCACCCTTGACAGCGGGGTATAAGAGGACGTGCGGCTAACATCGGGGATATATGAGCATGTGAAACATGGGGGGTGGGGGGGGGGGTATATGAATCACCCTTGAAGTTGAAGTTGAACTGGCCGTTTCTGCCAATCATGACGTTGCTCTCGCATGCCGAATTTGATGTCACCTTAATGCCGGATACATAGGTCAGCTACTGTTATCTCTGGCAACATTGTAGCGTACATGGGGATTTAATATATTAACCTGTATGTCTCTTTTTGAACCCCTCGGCTCCACCTTGCGGTTCAAAATCGACATCCAGATATTAAATCTCCAATTGTACCGCCGATGTTGCCGAAGATAACTAATAATATCACTACTGTCTTAGTGTCTATCCAGTATCCTCACTAAAGAATTTAGTGGAAGTTTCCTTGCTTATATTCCCCTTTCATATCTATATGGAGTCAACATTTGTGTGAAATAGGTATATTTCCAATTATGAATTGCCATCGTGCAGCCCCTGGGGGAGGGGCGCATTAATATGACAAATTATCTGACACTGGCCACTGCATGAACATTCATCAGTGAATATCAACCCGAGAATGTACCCACTAGTGTTAGAACACGGTGATGTTGATGCACTGATATGCCATGTTGACATCAGTATTTATTACACACCTCATGATTCTTATTAATACCAGTATGCAAATACATATAGAGCTCATCTAAATAAAAAGAGTGATACGAAACCTATTATCTGATTAATTTTCTACGCATCACAACATTATTGTCCCATGACACGGTACTCCAATTGAATAATGACAAAAAACCAGGGGTGTGGATATCTCACCCTGCCCACCCCCACCCCGACTTTGGTAAAAAATCTTCAACAGTTTGAAATTTGATGCCTGCCATTGGTTTGGTTCAAGGGGGGGGGGTTATTATGATTTTTTTTTAACTTTTATACCAGCAACCCCCCCCCCCCCCCCACCGGAACAGAGACTCTAGCTACATCCCTGCATTATACCAATCTGAACAATGATGCAATGTTAAAATGCTTTATTGAATGAATTAAAATAATGTGTTATGAGCTCTAAATTCAGAAATAGTTTTCTGTGGTCAACACAAAATGGTGTGTAATAAATAATGAACAGCACATTTATGTACATGTGCAGCATTGCCTGAGAGTTTTGTTCTGTGTGCTACTATTTGAACCTAGGGACTTGTAGTGTCACACTGAACAAAAAACTCTTGTGATAATGATGTATACATATACATTCCTGTGTCTTTCTACATATTTACCTAATAGCACTGATGAACTGCAATATGCAGTCAGCGCATCGGCTTCATCCTGATCTGATACTAGTGCCCGTGTGTTCTGTTTTATATTTGCAGCTTCAGCATGGCTCCAGTCCGACGACACAATATATTCCAGATCAAATTGTGCCAAGATGATGTACATCGGTTTCAGAGGTACTTGTGGCTGCACAGTATCGATGTTGCAGATTGTGTTTTTTGGGATGGAAAACCAAATAAAGATGGCTATGGTTTCTATAACCTCACCTTTATGGACAGTGGTACGCGGGTGAAGAAGAAGGTCTTGGTGCACCGGCTGGCTTATTACTTGCACCACAACCAGCCGCCGTTGAGTGATTCGAAGCATGTTTCCCACCTCTGCCATAAGAAGATGTGCATCAACGTTTGTCATTTGAGTTTGGAACCGGGGCGAGTTAATGGAAAGAGACAGGACTGCAAGCGGGATGGGGTGTGTCGACATCACAGAGGTTACCCTGACTGCCTCTTGTGAGATGTATGGTGGGTACATTTTTATGTTTTGTACAGAGAATAACACATTATATGCTCCTATATAATATTTATCTATTTTTATATAAAGGAACTATTTAGGTGCATGATATACATGTTGAATAAAAAAATAAAACATCCTACGGCCTGATCCTTGTATTCATTCCATATGAATGTTCATCTTTTTGAACTATTGAACTGTTTGAGTAGAATGAGCCTTCTGCAGTTGCTCTGTTGTATTTCATTTTACGGCTCAAATAGCGCTTCTGCTTCGACTCAAATGTAGATTTGTATTCTCTGTGGTATGATCCCCTCCGATCTTTCTTTTTCATCTGCACGTTCATTATATCATTTTTTCCACACTTCAGTCCAATATCTTTAGCTAAAAGAAGGGTTGATTTTCCTGTGCCAAAGGTAGCCGAATGAAGAGCAGAATGACATAGAGCGGTGAAATTTCTTGTCCATGTAGTATTTTTTGGTGCATAGGTGAATATTCGCTGATGAAGGTTTTCATTCTTGTTGGTGGTGAAGAGTTGGGAAAGTTTGCTGATGGTGTCGGGAACTGCAAATTTATTTATGATGCATTGGATCTTTAATTTATCCTTTTTCACTAAATTTAGATGTTTGCCGTGAGGTAGATGCCTGGCACTGTATGATTTTAAGTGTGCAATGCAAACCAATGATGATTGACGACAGTTCTGGTGGTTATTGGAAAAACAGGGTAAAACATTTTTTGTGGCTGCAATGAATCTTTTGATGAATGAATCTTCCGTATGGATTGTTCTTCTGGTACGAACTAGTTCTGTCTGGATCCGCCTTCGGAAGCTTCCAGACAGCTTGGCCATGTATATAGGTTTGTCAATTCCATTCATCGCTGTACATAGTTTGATTTTTTTAATATTTTTTTGCAATGTTCGCATTTTATGTACATAGCAGTGGTAATGCTTTATTTTGTTTCCAGATTTTTTTGAATATTCTCTTATTGCTTTTCCCATTTGAGTACTGCAATCAGTGGTAACTGATCTCACTCCAATGATTTCTTTTCTTTCTATTTTCTGTAAATGATTTTTTATTGATGCTGATTCACTGGAAGAAATTGATTTCAATGTTGGATAGTTTCTGCGGCATCCTTTACTTTCGCCCATATCATGTGTGCAATTTCTTTTATTGCATAGTTTTGTACATACATCAAGTGATAAGGGAAATTTTTTTGAAGTTACATGTTCAGTTGCTACTGACACAGCTTGCGTCCCTGCCTCATACCCTGTTTGAGGGCGGTTGTTGTATGCTGTGTCAATAGCAACATCTGCCTTGGCTTCAGTTCCAGAAAGCCGCATTACATCTCCAACAAATCTCTGATTCTCTTCCAAGACACCTTCATTCTGTTTGATGACACCATCAGCTATATTGTTCAATCTGGTATGGAGTAATGATTGGGCTGGTGATTGAATGTTTAAACATGATAAAATCATGCGAATATCTGATGGTCCGATCTTTGTCTTCATCATCGCTAAACAAAGACGGTCATTTAGGCTACCTTTGGCGGGCCCGCGTCTTTTAGCTTCTGACACTGAAGAAAGGGCATGTGGCAATCCTTGGTAACTACAAAACCTACATTTGAGCGAAGCAGAAACACACAAACCTTGTCTCTTTGATAGAACAATCCTGGGCTCAGGCCTATCGCACAAATCTCCATGGTCTGAAAAAAAACCCTCCATATAGTTCATCCAGTAACGGGATATTAACTATGACGTTTTCGCCTTCTTTGAACTGCGTATCAAGTGAAGTATCATCATCATGTGCCTTCGGTCTCAATTTTGTTGGCACAAGATATTCCGGCATCAATCGGTTTGCTTCACTGAATAATACCGGATCTGGTCTCTTTAAAATTTCAACTGCTGGCCTCTTGACAATTTCTGATTCCTCCACATCAAGTGTATTCATTCCTCGAACATTATTTCCCTTGTTGAAAAATCCCGTGTTCTTTTCTCCCTTTTTTGGTCTTCCTCTTTTAAGTTTAATCCTAGGTGCCATTTTTAACATATTTAACATTCATATAACAAAGGGGAATAACTCATATGGGGGAAACTCCCTTTCTTTCCATGGTTACCAACGATGTCATTTAACTGTTACACACACAGTATGCTGTTATTGTCATTGGGGAATTTCCCTGCTCCCATAGTTACCTATTTTGCCCATGAGGTCACACCCTTAGCTACTCAGATAGCTGTTTCCATGTTCAGGTGCCCCTTGTTTACCAAAAAAAGCCACACCATGAAGCATAACAGTTAAATAAATGAGACAACTATGGTGCTGGATGGTTATTATGGTGCTGGGTGGTTCGCGAAGGCAATCAGTATTATAAGAAGTGGCATATGTGGTGTATTAGAGTTATAGCACATAAAAATATCCAAAATGACGTTATGAACGTCACACATAACAGCACTGTCTCTCTGCATAGGATAACAGACAAACATGCACCTAAACCTAGACAGCCATTGCTCAACATTGTTATAAGAAGCATGGCATGTCATATATCATTTTAATCGACATAGCCCATAGAATGTAGCCAAAGGGGAATTGTTGTGATTTGATAGGACTTGGATGTCCTTAAGGTGACACTCCACAGTTTCGAATGATCAGTAGGGGTGAATTTCTTGTAAAAAAGAGTCACCCATATTGGGCCCCATGTATATATACCATGGGCCAAGGGAAGTTTGGTTATGGAATGCTAAATTTTTTCAAGGTGTCCTAAAGTTTTTATAAATATAGCCAGAGGGGGCGTGGTTTGGTGTGTAGTGGTCAACTTGGGATTGCGGGAAACAGTGGCTGTAAATTTGAAATCGTGTTTTTTTCACTTGAAAATTTGTCATCTGCTTTCAAAACTCCAAATATTTCAATTCTAACGGCGAAAGTCCTCAATTTTTTCATATTGCATAGCTAAGCCAGTATTTTTGTGATACTGTTAGGTTAGTAAAGCCAAAAAAATCTGATTTTCATGTTATATGGTCAGAAAATGGGCCATTTTGGAGTGATTTTTGCATGAAAAATGCAGTTTTTGCTGTGCAGATCAAGGGGCATAACTCTATTTTTCGATACCGACACTAAAAAAAATTAAGGACACAGGAAAGTCCACAATGCATGCATTGCATACATATATAACTTAATGGGTTTATAACAATAAATGGCTGTTGAAGTTGCCACCTGAATTACACCATGCATGTTTTTCAAGGGATCGGGTGAGAAACTGTGGAGTGTCACCTGAGAAACTTGGATAGTTCACTTTTGATTACGAAACAACTTTTACTATAAAAAAAATCTGATGAATAAATGTTTCCGTGCATTTCACGGACACTTGGAATTTACCCACCCCCGCAATCGATGAACGTCACAGACAAGTTATAACGGTCACGACATTGCCAACCGGACTTGGATGTATAAAAGCCTCCTTTATCAAAGATTTCTTCATTTACAATGTCCTGAAAAACTATTCCACTTTGGAGCAATGACAAGTTGAGAAACTTGGATTGTTCACTTTTGATTACGAAACAACTTTTACTATAAAAAAAATCTGATGAATAAATGTTTCCGTGCATTTCACGGAAACATGGAATTTCCCCACCCCCGCAATCGGTGAACGTCACAGACATGTTATAAAGGTCACGACATTGCCAACCGGACTTGGATGTATAAAAGCCTCCTTTATCAAAGATTTCTTCATTTACAATGTCCTGAAAAACTATTCCACTTTGGAGCAATGACAAGTTGAGAAACTTGGATTGTTCACTTTTGATTACGAAACAACTTTTACTATAAAAACAATCTGATGAAAGCAAGTTTCCGTGCATTTCACGGAAACTTGGAATTTCCCCGCCCCCGCAAATTTCTTCATTTGAAAAACTATTTCACTTTGGAGCAATGACAAGTTGAGAAACTTGGATTGTTCACTTTTGATTACGAAATAACTTTTACTATACAAAAATCTGATTCCGTGCAGGACAAAACCATGAACTGCAAAAAAGGAAAATTAACGGGGATTCCCCTTCCATACAAACGACAGAACCAGTCCTTGTGAGTCTTGGAAATGTTTGTATATAAAATTTGGTTGAGAATTTTTTTAAAGAAAAAAATTATTGTAACCACTTATGTTCGCGGATTTCAGAGAGGGTTATGCGTTTATTCACATCTGGTTCCAGAAGTCTCAATACTAAATCGACACAGTCATTCCCAACTTCGAGCGATTTTGGCAGCAGTGTTTCTCCGGGGGTTTGATTCTTCACAATTTTCTGGATATATGAGTTGCTGAATGGCATTCTTCCAAACACCAATGAGTACATAATTATGCCCAAGCTCCATATATCTGCCATAAATGGATCGTAGTTTTCGCCCCGTATTATTTCAGGAGAAATATATGAAGAGCTCCCACAGAAAGTATTGCTCAATTCCTTCATGTTGGACATGCGCCTCGCAAAGCCAAAGTCGGTTATCTTTGCTTTGCCATTTAAGTCGAGCAGGATATTTTCCAATTTGAGATCTCGGTGCGCTATCTTCTGCTCATGCAGATTAACAACACCGTGAATAATTTGTTTGAATAATTGCTTTGCTTCGCCTTCGTTCATGGGGCCATTGTCAGTAATTTTGTCCAAGAGGTCACCTCCCCGAACCAGTTCCATGAAGATGTAAATATTTTCCTTCAGTTCGATAACATTATGCAGCTTGACAACGCTATCTGAACTAATGCTCGAGAGAACGTTTATTTCTCTCGGTAAGAACTTTTCTAGGAACTCGGGTGAAGCATTCGTCTTATTGATTATTTTCACCGCCATTTCGACGGCTTTCTTTCCATTATTGTATACGCATTCTCTGATCTTGCCGAACGACCCTTCGCCCAGCTTTCGACCCAGAATGTATCCTTTTTTCGCAAGAAATGAATTTTCCATTTTTATTATAGAAAGTTTGAACTTTGTCCATTTCCTTTATTTATAGATTTTTTTCCAAACGACCCGAGCATCGGAGCGTGACCCTTGTCATAAAGGTCACGACATTGTCAACCGGACTTGGATGTATAAAAGCCTCCTTTATCAGAGATTTCTTCATTTACAATGTCCTGAAAAACTATTTCACTTTGGAGCAATGACAAGTTGAGAAACTTGGATTGTTCACTTTTGATTACGAAACAACTTTTACTATTAAAAAAATTTGATGAATAAATGTTTCCGTGCATTTCACGGAAACATGGAATTTCCCCACCCCCGCAATCGGTGAACGTCACATACATGTTATAAAGGTCACGACATTGTCAACCGGACTTGGATGTATAAAAGCCTCCTTTATCAGAGATTTCTTCATTTACAATGGTGACACTCCACAGTTTCGAATGATCAGTAGGGGTGATTTTATAGATATAAAGTGCTAGTGGTTTCTGGCACCATTCATGTGGTATGTATATTGAGACAAGGTGGGATATGAATTTGTGTAATTTTAGAAGGTGTTCTAGACTGATGAAAAAATTAAGTGCAAGTGACCTTGACCCCACCCATAGACAGCAGTAGTGTTTTCTGCGAAACAGTGGCTCTAGATACTGGGTCAATTTTTTAGCACTCAAAATTTGTCATCTGCATTAAAAATTGATTTTCTGGAAAATTCAACGGCGAAAGTTTGAAATTTTTTCACATTGATGTTGGAAGCCAGAGGCCTTTAAACCAACAAAGGTGACCATGCTTGAAAAAATCTGGTATTCGTGCCTCTTGGGTATGAAAATGCAATATTTTGGTCATTTTTTTAATAAAATCATATATTCGATCAAAATATCAAGGGCCCATAACTCTTGATAGCCCATATATTATGGAAATTATGTATCAAATTCTGAATGCCTATTCTGTACTAATTTCAGGCATATATATATTGTCTATATGGTTTGGGATCATAATCCAGATAAATTTCAATGAATCTATGGGCCCCCTATTTCTGGGCCCATACCTGTTGAAACTGTGGAGTGTCACCTTAAAGACCAGCAAATAGCACCATTATCATCTGTCAACTTGACAAATATTTACATTGAAAATCATTTTTAGCAAATCTGCTCAGTTAGAAGGAACATTTTATGTTAAATGACACCATTCTTCTATGGATATTCCAATACAGGTGGCCTTTAGACATATAAATTGGTGGGGATATGGAGTCTTGGAGCAGTGGGGGGGGGGGGGGGGGGGGGGTTCATGTGTATTGTTATTGATGATTTTTTAGATGATGGGTACTTCTTCATGACATTCATGCTCCTTGAATCTTAGCTGAAAAGGATGACATTGACATTACACAGTATACTAAAAGATTAGATATTCAGTATTTCTTATTCACAAGTGTGAAATATAATAATTCAGGTTTTCCTGGACATATTTCACTTGACAACATATTGTTCATGTGATGTCATAACATTGTATAGCTTTC
Source organism: Siphonodentalium dalli (assembly GCA_032622095.1). Taxonomy (NCBI): domain Eukaryota; kingdom Metazoa; phylum Mollusca; class Scaphopoda; order Gadilida; family Siphonodentaliidae; genus Siphonodentalium; species Siphonodentalium dalli. Next base: position 150,367,123 of record CP136062.1, read on the forward strand.
CCTTAATGCTAAATAAGACTTGGAATTGTTTAACCCATGGTTTTGGGAGAGTATTAAAGATAGTAGTTGCATGAAATATTATGTTTTATTTTGATATCTGAGGAAGATATGCATCTCATAATATATTTTATACAACATTTTAGCATTTCAGACCCTTTTCAAGCTATAAATGATGGTTGAATATATACATTTTGTCACTACGTCAAGCATAACGTCATTGGGTTCTGAAAGACCCAAAAGAGGTGAAATCATGGGGGTGCATGTAAATCCCCACCAATCTTGCTGCCTGTGATTGCAATAACGCATGGGGTGTAATATATCATTTTAAGCGGTATAATGCAGAAAATATGGAGGTGTGGTCCATATTAAAGATTAGTGAAATTGCATTCCCCTTAAGGTGACACTCCACAGTTTCGAATGATCAGTAGGGGTGATTTTATAGATATAAAGTGCTAGTGGTTTCTGGCACCATTCATGTGGTATGTATATTGAGACAAGGTGGGATATGAATTTGTGTAATTTTAGAAGGTGTTCTAGACTGATGAAAAAATTAAGTGCAAGTGACCTTGACCCCACCCATAGACAGCAGTAGTGTTTTCTGCGAAACAGTGGCTCTAGACACTGGGTCAATTTTTTTGCACTCAAAATTTGTCATCTGCATTAAAAATTGATTTTCTGGAAAATTCAACGGCGAAAGTTTGAAATTTTTTCACATTGATGTTGGAAGCCAGAGGCCTTTAAACCAACAAAGGTGACCATGCTTGAAAAAATCTGGTATTCGTGCCTCTTGGGTATGAAAATGCAATATTTTGGTCATTTTTTTAATAAAAATCATATATTCGATCAAAATATCAAGGGCCATAACTCTTGATAGCCCATATATTATGGAAATTATGTATCAAATTCTGAATGCCTATTCTGTACTAATTTCAGGCATATATATATTGTCTATATGGTTTGGGATCATAATCCAGATAAATTTCAACGAATCTATGGGCCCCCTATTTCTGGGCCCATACCTGTTGAAACTGTGGAGTGTCACCTTAAAGACCAGCAAATAGCACCATTATCATCTGTCAACTTGACAAATATTTACATTGAAAATCATTTTTAGCAAATCTGCTCAGTTAGAAGGAACATTTTATGTTAAATACACCATTCTTCTATGGATATTCCAATACAGGTGGCCTTTAGACATATAAATTGGTGGGGATATGGAGTCTTGGAGCAGTGGGGGGGGGGGGTGGTTCATGTGTATTGTTATTGATGATTTTTTAGATGATGGGTACTTCTTCATGACATTCATGCTCCTTGAATCTTAGCTGAAAAGGATGACATTGACATTACACAGTATACTAAAAGATTAGATATTCAGTATTTCTTATTCACAAGTGTGAAATATAATAATTCAGGTTTTCATGGACATATTTCACTTGACAACATATTGTTCATGTGATGTCATAACCTTGTATAGCTTTCCCTTAATGCTAAATAAGACTTGGAATTGTTTAACCCATGGTTTTGGGAGAGTATTAAAGATAGTAGTTGCATGAAATATTATGTTTTATTTTGATATCTGAGGAAGATATGCATCTCATAATATATTTTATACAACATTTTAGCATTTCAGACCCTTTTCAAGCTATAAATGATGGTTGAATATATACATTTTGTCACTACGTCAAGCATAACGTCATTGGGTTCTGAAAGACCCAAAAGAGGTGAAATCATGGGGGTGCATGTAAATCCCCACCCAATCTTGCTGCCTGTGATTGCAATAACGCATGGGGTGTAATATATCATTTTAAGCGGTATAATGCAGAAAATATGGAGGTGTGGTCCATATTAAAGATTAGTGAAATTGCATTCCCCTTAAGGTGACACTCCACAGTTTCGAATGATCAGTAGGGGTGATTTTATAGATATAAAGTGCTAGTGGTTTCTGGCACCATTCATGTGGTATGTATATTGAGACAAGGTGTGATATGAATTTGTGTAATTTTAGAAGGTGTTCTAGACTGATGAAAAAATTAAGTGCAAGTGACCTTGACCCCACCCATAGACAGCAGTAGTGTTTTCTGCGAAACAGTGGCTCTAGATACTGGGTCAATTTTTTAGCACTCAAAATTTGTCATCTGCATTAAAAATTGATTTTCTGGAAAATTCAACGGCGAAAGTTTGAAATTTTTTCACATTGATGTTGGAAGCCAGAGGCCTTTAAACCAACAAAGGTGACCATGCTTGAAAAAATCTGGTATTCGTGCCTCTTGGGTATGAAAATGCAATATTTTGGTCATTTTTTTAATAAAAATTATATATTCGATCAAAATATCAAGGGCCATAACTCTTGATAGCCCATATATTATGGAAATTATGTATCAAATTCTGAATGCCTATTCTGTACTAATTTCAGGCATATATATATTGTCTATATGGTTTGGGATCATAATCCAGATAAATTTCAATGAATCTATGGGCCCCCTATTTCTGGGCCCATACCTGTTGAAACTGTGGAGTGTCACCAATGTCCTGAAAAACTATTTCACTTTGGAGCAATGACAAGTTGAGAAACTTGGATTGTTCACTTTTGATTACGAAACAACTTTTACTATAAAAAAAATCTGATGAATAAATGTTTCCGTGCATTTCACGGACACTTGGAATTTACCCACCCCCGCAATCGATGAACGTCACAGACAAGTTATAACGGTCACGACATTGCCAACCGGACTTGGATGTATAAAAGCCTCCTTTATCAAAGATTTCTTCATTTACAATGTCCTGAAAAACTATTCCACTTTGGAGCAATGACAAGTTGAGAAACTTGGATTGTTCACTTTTGATTACGAAACAACTTTTACTATAAAAACAATCTGATGAAAGCAAGTTTCCGTGCATTTCACGGAAACTTGGAATTTCCCCACCCCCGCAATCGGTTAACGTCACAGACATGTTATAAAGGTCACGACATTGCCAACCGGACATGGATGTATAAAAGCCTCCTTTATCAAAGATTTCTTCATTTACAATGTCCTGGAAAACTATTCCACTTTGGAGCAATGACAAGTTGAGAAACTTGGATTGTTCACTTTTGATTACGAAACAACTTTTACTATAAAAAAAATCTGATGAATAAATGTTTCCGTGCATTTCACGGAAACATGGAATTTCCCCACCCCCGCAATCGGTGAACGTCACAGACATGTTATAAAGGTCACGACATTGCCAACCGGACTTGGATGTATAAAAGCCTCCTTTATCAAAGATTTCTTCATTTACAATGTCCTGAAAAACTATTCCACTTTGGAGCAATGACAAGTTGAGAAACTTGGATTGTTCACTTTTGATTACGAAACAACTTTTACTATAAAAACAATCTGATGAAAGCAAGTTTCCGTGCATTTCACGGAAACTTGGAATTTCCCCACCCACGCAATCGGCTAACGTCACAGACATGTTATAAAGGTCACGACATTGCCAACCGGACATGGATGTATAAAAGCCTCCTTTATCAAAGATTTCTTCATTTACAATGTCCTGAAAAACTATTCCACTTTGGAGCAATGACAAGTTGAGAAACTTGGATTGTTCACTTTTGATTACGAAACAACTTTTACTATAAAAAAAATCTGATGAATAAATGTTTCCGTGCATTTCACGGAAACATGGAATTTCCCCACCCCCGCAATCGGTGAACGTCACAGACATGTTATAAAGGTCACGACATTGCCAACCGGACTTGGATGTATAAAAGCCTCCTTTATCAAAGATTTCTTCATTTACAATGTCCTGAAAAACTATTCCACTTTGGAGCAATGACAAGTTGAGAAACTTGGATTGTTCACTTTTGATTACGAAACAACTTTTACTATAAAAACAATCTGATGAAAGCAAGTTTCCGTGCATTTCACGGAAACTTGGAATTTCCCCGCCCCCGCAAATTTCTTCATTTGAAAAACTATTTCACTTTGGAGCAATGACAAGTTGAGAAACTTGGATTGTTCACTTTTGATTACGAAATAACTTTTACTATACAAAAATCTGATTCCGTGCAGGACAAAACCATGAACTGCAAAAAAGGAAAAATTAACGGGAAATGTTTGTATATAAAATTTGGTTCAGAATATTTTTAAAGAAAAAAATTATTGTAACCACTTATGTTCGCGGATTTCAGAGAGGGTTATGCGTTTATTCACATCTGGTTCCAGAAGTCTCAATACTAAATCGACACAGTCATTCCCAACTTCGAGCGATTTTGGCAGCAGTGTTTCTCCGGGGGTTTGATTCTTCACAATTTTCTGGATATATGAGTTGCTGAATGGCATTCTTCCAAACACCAATGAGTACATAATTATGCCCAAGCTCCATATATCTGCCATAAATGGATCGTAGTTTTCGCCCCGTATTATTTCAGGAGAAATATATGAAGAGCTCCCACAGAAAGTATTGCTCAATTCCTTCATGTTGGACATGCGCCTCGCAAAGCCAAAGTCGGTTATCTTTACTTTGCCATTTAAGTCGAGCAGGATATTTTCCAATTTGAGATCTCGGTGCGCTATCTTCTGCTCATGCAGATTAACAACACCGTGAATAATTTGTTTGAATAATTGCTTTGCTTCGCCTTCGTTCATGGGGCCATTGTCAGTAATTTTGTCCAAGAGGTCACCTCCCCGAACCAGTTCCATGAAGATGTAAATATTTTCCTTCAGTTCGATAACATTATGCAGCTTGACAACGCTATCTGAACTAATGCTCGAGAGAACGTTTATTTCTCTCGGTAAGAACTTTTCTAGGAACTCGGGTGAAGCATTCGTCTTATTGATTATTTTCACCGCCATTTCGACGGCTTTCTTTCCATTAGGTGACACTCCACAGTTTCTGCAGGGATTGGTGCAAAAATAAGGGGGCATCAATTCAATGAAAAATAACAGAAATGTGATCCCACAACACATATACAATGTATATATACATGGGTTGAGCATATACTAGGCTTAAAGATTTTGGTACAGAATTGTCATTTTAATGGGGGTAGCAAGAGTTATGCCCCTTGATTGTGTGCCTGAAAAATGAAATTTTGATGCAAAAATGACCAAAATAAGCGATTTTCAGGCTCGTGGGACACAAAAACCAGAAGATCTATGGTATAGCCGCCTATGTTGTCTGGAAGAACACTGTTTCCTAACAAAAATATCAAAAAATTTCAAACTTCTCATCACTGTAAGTTTAAAAAAAATATTTTTCATGCAGATGACAAATTTTAGGTGCTAAAATGTCACGCTGGTGTCTGGAGCCACTGTTTCGCAGAAATCGCTACTACTTCATACTGGTGGGGTCAAGGTCACCTGAAACAATATTTTTCAAAACTCAAAGACATCCTCTAAAAATCCACAAATTCATAACTAACCTTCTCTCAATAAACATACCACACCCATGGTGACAGAAAACACTGGTACTCTATTCTAAGAAATTTACCCCTACTGATAATTCGAAACTGTGGAGTGTCACCTTAAGGGAAATGCAATTTTATTAATCTTTAATAGGGACCACACCTCCTTATTCTCTGCATTATACCGCTTAAAATGATATATTACACCCCATGCGTTATTGCAATCACAGGCAGCAAGATTGGGTGGGGATTTACATGCACCCCCATGATTTCACCCCTTTTGGGTCTTTCAGAACCCAATGACGTTATGCTTGACGTAGTGAAAAAATGGATATATTCAACCATCATCTATAGCTTGAAAAAGGTCTGAAATGCTAAAATGTTGTATAAATATATTATGAGATGCATATTTTCCTCAGATATCAAAATAAAACATAATATTTCATACAACAACTATCTTTAATACTCTCCCAAAACTATGGGTTAAAAAATTCCAAGTCTTATTTAGCATTAAGGGAAAGCTTTACAAGGTTATGACATCACATGAACAATATGTTGTCAAGTGAAATATGACCAAGGAAACCTGTATTATTATATTTCACACTTGTGAATAAGAAAGACTGAATATCTAATCTTGTTGTATACTGTGTAATGTCACAATATCAGCCTTTTCAGCTAAGATTCAAGGAGCATATGATGTCATGAAAAAGTACCCATCATCTGAAAAATCACCAATAACCATATACATGAACCACCACCACCCCCCCACTGCTCCAAGACTCCATATCCCCACCAATTTATATGATTAAAGACAACCTGTATTGGAATATGCATAGAAGAATGGTGCATCTACCATAAAATGTTCCTTCTAACTGAACAGGTTTGCTAAAAAATTATTTTCAGTAACAATATTTGTCAAGTTGACATATGAAAATGGTGCTATTTGCTGGTCTTGAAGGGAAATGCAATTTTATTAATCTTTAATAGGGACCACACCTCCTTATTCTCTGCATTATACCGCTTAAAATGATATATTACACCCCATGCGTTATTGCAATCACAGGCAGCAAGATTGGGTGGGGATTTACATGCACCCCCATGATTTCACCCCTTTTGGGTCTTTCAGAACCCAATGACGTTATGCTTGACGTAGTGAAAAAATGGATATATTCAACCATCATCTATAGCTTGAAAAAGGTCTGAAATGCTAAAATGTTGTATAAATATATTATGAGATGCATATTTTCCTCAGATATCAAAATAAAACATAATATTTCATACAACAACTATCTTTAATACTCTCCCAAAACTATGGGTTAAAAAATTCCAAGTCTTATTTAGCATTAAGGGAAAGCTTTACAAGGTTATGACATCACATGAACAATATGTTGTCAAGTGAAATATGACCAAGGAAACCTGTATTATTATATTTCACACTTGTGAATAAGAAAGACTGAATATCTAATCTTGTTGTATACTGTGTAATGTCACAATATCAGCCTTTTCAGCTAAGATTAAAGGAGCATATGATGTCATGAAAAAGTACCCATCATCTGAAAAATCACCAATAACCATATACATGAACCACCACCCCCCCCCCCACTGATCCAAGACTCCATATCCCCACCAATTTATATGATTAAAGACAACCTGTATTGGAATATGCATAGAAGAATGGTGCATCTACCATAAAATGTTCCTTCTAACTGAACAGGTTTGCTAAAAAATTATTTTCAGTAACAATATTTGTCAAGTTGACAGATGAAAATGGTGCTATTTGCTGGTCTTGAAGGTGACACTCCACAGTTTCTGCAGGGATTGGTGCAAAAATAAGGGGGCATCAATTCAATGAAAAATAACAGAAATGTGATCCCACAACACATATACAATGTATATATACCTGGGTTGAGCATATACTAGGCTTAAAGATTTTGGTACAGAATTGTCATTTTAATGGGGGTAGCAAGAGTTATGCCCCTTGATTGTGTGCCTGAAAAATGAAATTTTGATGCAAAAATGACCAAAATAAGCGATTTTCAGGCTCGTGGGACACAAAAACCAGAAGATCTATGGTATAGCCGCCTATGTTGTCTGGAAGAACACTGTTTCCTCACAAAAATATCAAAAAATTTCAAACTTCTCACCACTGTAAGTTTAAAAAAAATATTTTTCATGCAGATGACAAATTTTAGGTGCTAAAATGTCACGCTGGTGTCTGGAGCCACTGTTTCGCAGAAATCGCTACTACTTCATACTGGTGGGGTCAAGGTCACCTGAAACAATATTTTTCAAAACTCAAAGACATCCTCTAAAAATCCACAAATTCATAACTAACCTTCTCTCAATAAACATACCACACCCATGGTGACAGAAAACACTGGTACTCTATTCTAAGAAATTTACCCCTACTGATAATTCGAAACTGTGGAGTGTCACCTTAAGGGAAATGCAATTTTATTAATCTTTAATAGGGACCACACCTCCTTATTCTCTGCATTATACCGCTTAAAATGATATATTACACCCCATGCGTTATTGCAATCACAGGCAGCAAGATTGGGTGGGGATTTACATGCACCCCCATGATTTCACCCCTTTTGGGTCTTTCAGAACCCAATGACGTTATGCTTGACGTAGTGAAAAAATGGATATATTCAACCATCATCTATAGCTTGAAAAAGGTCTGAAATGCTAAAATGTTGTATAAATATATTATGAGATGCATATTTTCCTCAGATATCAAAATAAAACATAATATTTCATACAACAACTATCTTTAATACCCTCCCAAAACTATGGGTTAAAAAATTCCAAGTCTTATTTAGCATTAAGGGAAAGCTTTACAAGGTTATGACATCACATGAACAATATGTTGTCAAGTGAAATATGACCAAGGAAACCTGTATTATTATATTTCACACTTGTGAATAAGAAAGACTGAATATCTAATCTTGTTGTATACTGTGTAATGTCACAATATCAGCCTTTTCAGCTAAGATTCAAGGAGCATATGATGTCATGAAAAAGTACCCATCATCTGAAAAATCACCAATAACCATATACATGAACCACCACCACCCCCCCCCCCCCACTGCTCCAAGACTCCATATCCCCACCAATTTATATGATTAAAGACAACCTGTATTGGAATATGCATAGAAGAATGGCGCATCTACCATAAAATGTTCCTTCTAACTGAACAGGTTTGCTAAAAAATTATTTTCAGTAACAATATTTGTCAAGTTGACAGATGAAAATGGTGCTATTTGCTGGTCTTGAAGGGAAATGCAATTTTATTAATCTTTAATAGGGACCACACCTCCTTATTCTCTGCATTATACCGCTTAAAATGATATATTACACCCCATGCGTTATTGCAATCACAGGCAGCAAGATTGGGTGGGGATTTACATGCACCCCCATGATTTCACCCCTTTTGGGTCTTTCAGAACCCAATGACGTTATGCTTGACGTAGTGAAAAAATGGATATATTCAACCATCATCTATAGCTTGAAAAAGGTCTGAAATGCTAAAATGTTGTATAAATATATTATGAGATGCATATTTTCCTCAGATATCAAAATAAAACATAATATTTCATACAACAACTATCTTTAATACTCTCCCAAAACTATGGGTTAAAAAATTCCAAGTCTTATTTAGCATTAAGGGAAAGCTTTACAAGGTTATGACATCACATGAACAATATGTTGTCAAGTGAAATATGACCAAGGAAACCTGTATTATTATATTTCACACTTGTGAATAAGAAAGACTGAATATCTAATCTTGTTGTATACTGTGTAATGTCACAATATCAGCCTTTTCAGCTAAGATTCAAGGAGCATATGATGTCATGAAAAAGTACCCATCATCTGAAAAATCACCAATAACCATATACATGAACCACCACCACCCCCACCACTGCTCCAAGACTCCATATCCCCACCAATTTATATGATTAAAGACAACCTGTATTGGAATATGCATAGAAGAATGGTGCATCTACCATAAAATGTTCCTTCTAACTGAACAGGTTTGCTAAAAAATTATTTTCAGTAACAATATTTGTCAAGTTGACAGATGAAAATGGTGCTATTTGCTGGTCTTGAAGGTGACACTCCACAGTTTCTGCAGGGAATGGTGCAAAAATAAGGGGGCATCAATTCAATGAAAAATAACAGAAATGTGATCCCACAACACATATACAATGTATATATACCTGGGTTGAGCATATACTAGGCTTAAAGATTTTGGTACAGAATTGTCATTTTAATGGGGGTAGCAAGAGTTATGCCCCTTGATTGTGTGCCTGAAAAATGAAATTTTGATGCAAAAATGACCAAAATAAGCGATTTTCAGGCTCGTGGGACACAAAAACCAGAAGATCTATGGTATAGCCGCCTATGTTGTCTGGAAGAACACTGTTTCCTCACAAAAATATCAAAAAATTTCAAACTTCTCACCACTGTAAGTTTTAAAAAAATATTTTTCATGCAGATGACAAATTTTAGGTGCTAAAATGTCACGCTGGTGTCTGGAGCCACTGTTTCGCAGAAATCGCTACTACTTCATACTGGTGGGGTCAAGGTCACCTGAAACAATATTTTTCAAAACTCAAAGACATCCTCTAAAAATCCACAAATTCATAACTAACCTTCTCTCAATAAACATACCACACCCATGGTGACAGAAAACACTGGTACTCTATTCTAAGAAATTTACCCCTACTGATAATTCGAAACTGTGGAGTGTCACCTTAAGTTAAGGGAAATGCAATTTTATTAATCTTTAATAGGGACCACACCTCCTTATTCTCTGCATTATACCGCTTAAAATGATATATTACACCCCATGCGTTATTGCAATCACAGGCAGCAAGATTGGGTGGGGATTTACATGCACCCCCATGATTTCACCCCTTTTGGGTCTTTCAGAACCCAATGACGTTATGCTTGACGTAGTGAAAAAATGGATATATTCAACCATCATCTATAGCTTGAAAAAGGTCTGAAATGCTAAAATGTTGTATAAATATATTATGAGATGCATATTTTCCTCAGATATCAAAATAAAACATAATATTTCATACAACAACTATCTTTAATACTCTCCCAAAACTATGGGTTAAAAAATTCCAAGTCTTATTTAGCATTAAGGGAAAGCTTTACAAGGTTATGACATCACATGAACAATATGTTGTCAAGTGAAATATGACCAAGGAAACCTGTATTATTATATTTCACACTTGTGAATAAGAAAGACTGAATATCTAATCTTGTTGTATACTGTGTAATGTCACAATATCAGCCTTTTCAGCTAAGATTCAAGGAGCATATGATGTCATGAAAAAGTACCCATCATCTGAAAAATCACCAATAACCATATACATGAACCACCACCACCCCCCCCCACTGCTCCAAGACTCCATATCCCCACCAATTTATATGATTAAAGACAACCTGTATTGGAATATGCATAGAAGAATGGCGCATCTACCATAAAATGTTCCTTCTAACTGAACAGGTTTGCTAAAAAATTATTTTCAGTAACAATATTTGTCAAGTTGACAGATGAAAATGGTGCTATTTGCTGGTCTTGAAGGGAAATGCAATTTTATTAATCTTTAATTGGGACCACACCTCCTTATTCTCTGCATTATACCGCTTAAAATGATATATTACACCCCATGCGTTATTGCAATCACAGGCAGCAAGATTGGGTGGGGATTTACATGCACCCCCATGATTTCACCCCTTTTGGGTCTTTCAGAACCCAATGACGTTATGCTTGACGTAGTGAAAAAATGGATATATTCAACCATCATCTATAGCTTGAAAAAGGTCTGAAATGCTAAAATGTTGTATAAATATATTATGAGATGCATATTTTCCTCAGATATCAAAATAAAACATAATATTTCATACAACAACTATCTTTAATACTCTCCCAAAACTATGGGTTAAAAAATTCCAAGTCTTATTTAGCATTAAGAGAAAGCTTTACAAGGTTATGACATCACATGAACAATATGTTGTCAAGTGAAATATGACCAAGGAAACCTGTATTATTATATTTCACACTTGTGAATAAGAAAGACTGAATATCTAATCTTGTTGTATACTGTGTAATGTCACAATATCAGCCTTTTCAGCTAAGATTCAAGGAGCATATGATGTCATGAAAAAGTACCCATCATCTGAAAAATCACCAATAACCATATACATGAACCACCACCACCCCCCCCACTGCTCCAAGACTCCATATCCCCACCAATTTATATGATTAAAGACAACCTGTATTGGAATATGCATAGAAGAATGGTGCATCTACCATAAAATGTTCCTTCTAACTGAACAGGTTTGCTAAAAAATTATTTTCAGTAACAATATTTGTCAAGTTGACAGATGAAAATGGTGCTATTTGCTGGTCTTGAAGGTGACACTCCACAGTTTCTGCAGGGAATGGTGCAAAAATAAGGGGGCATCAATTCAATGAAAAATAACAGAAATGTGATCCCACAACACATATACAATGTATATATACCTGGGTTGAGCATATACTAGGCTTAAAGATTTTGGTACAGAATTGTCATTTTAATGGGGGTAGCAAGAGTTATGCCCCTTGATTGTGTGCCTGAAAAATGAAATTTTGATGCAAAAATGACCAAAATAAGCGATTTTCAGGCTCGTGGGACACAAAAACCAGAAGATCTATGGTATAGCCGCCTATGTTGTCTGGAAGAACACTGTTTCCTCACAAAAATATCAAAAAATTTCAAACTTCTCACCACTGTAAGTTTAAAAAAAATATTTTTCATGCAGATGACAAATTTTAGGTGCTAAAATGTCACGCTGGTGTCTGGAGCCACTGTTTCGCAGAAATCGCTACTACTTCATACTGGTGGGGTCAAGGTCACCTGAAACAATATTTTTCAAAACTCAAAGACATCCTCTAAAAATCCACAAATTCATAACTAACCTTCTCTCAATAAACATACCACACCCATGGTGACAGAAAACACTGGTACTCTATTCTAAGAAATTTACCCCTACTGATAATTCGAAACTGTGGAGTGTCACCTTATTGTATACGCATTCTCTGATCTTGCCGAACGACCCTTCGCCCAGCTTTCGACCCAGAATGTATCCTTTTTTCGCAAGAAATGAATTTTCCATTTTTATTATAGAAAGTTTGAACTTTGTCCATTTCCTTTATTTATAGATTTTTTTCCAAACGACCCGAGCATCGGAGCGTGACCCTTGTCATAAAGGACACGACATTGTCAACCGGACTTGGATGTATAAAAGCCTCCTTTATCAGAGATTTCTTCATTTACAATGTCCTGAAAAACTATTTCACTTTGGAGCAATGACAAGTTGAGAAACTTGGATTGTTCACTTTTGATTACGAAACTTTTACTATTAAAAAAATTTGATGAATAAATGTTTCCGTGCATTTCACGGAAACATGGAATTTCCCCACCCCCGCAATCGGTGAACGTCACATACATGTTATAAAGGTCACGACATTGCCAACCGGACTTGGATGTATAAAAGCCTCCTTTATCAAAGATTTCTTCATTTACAATGTCCTGAAAAACTATTCCACTTTGGAGCAATGACAAGTTGAGAAACTTGGATTGTTCACTTTTGATTACGAAACAACTTTTACTATAAAAAAAATCTGATGAAAGCAAGTTTCCGTGCATTTCACGGAAACATGGAATTTCCCCACCCCCGCAATCGGTGAACGTCACAGACATGTTATAAAGGTCACGACATTGCCAACCGGACTTGGATGTATAAAAGCCTCCTTTATCAAAGATTTCTTCATTTACAATGTCCTGAAAAACTATTCCACTTTGGAGCAATGACATGTTGAGAAACTTGGATTGTTCACTTTTGATTACGAAACAACTTTTACTATAAAAACAATCTGATGAAAGCAAGTTTCCGTGCATTTCACGGAAACTTGGAATTTCCCCGCCCCCGCAAATTTCTTCATTTGAAAAACTATTTCACTTTGGAGTAATGACAAGTTGAGAAACTTGGATTGTTCACTTTTGATTACGAATTAACTTTTACTATACAAAAATCTGATTCCGTGCAGGACAAAACCATGAACTGCAAAAAAGGAAAAATTAACGGGGATTCCCCTTCCATACAAACGACAGAGGTGACACTCCACAGTTTCGAATGATCAGTAGGGGTAAATTTCTTAGAATAGAGTACCAGTGTTTTCTGTCACCGTGGGTGTGGTATGTTTATTGAGAGAAGGTTAGTTATGAATTTGTGGATTTTTAGAGGATGTCTTTGAGTTTTGAAAAATATTGTTTCAGGTGACCTTGACCCCACCAGTATGAAGTAGTAGCGATTTCTGCGAAACAGTGGCTCCAGACACCAGCGTGACTTTTTAGCACCTAAAATTTGTCATCTGCATGAAAAATATTTTTTTTAAACTTACAGTGGTGAGAAGTTTGAAATTTTTTGATATTATTGTGAGGAAACAGTGTTCTTCCAGACAACATAGGCGGCTATACCATAGATTTTCTGGTTTTTGTGTCCCACGGGCCTGAAAATCGCTTATTTTGGCCATTTTTGCATCAAAATTTCATTTTTCAGGCACACAATCCAGGGGCATAACTCTTGCTACCCCCATTAAAATGACAATTCTGTACCAAAATCTTTAAGCCTAGTATGTGCTCAACCCAGGTATATATACATTGTATATGTGTTGTGGGATAACATTTCAGTTATTTTTCATTGAATTGATGCCCCCCTTAGTTTTGCACCAATCCCTGCAGAAACTGTGGAGTGTCACCTTCAAGACCAGCAAATAGCACTATTTTCATCTGTCAACTTGACAAATATTGTTACTGAAAATCATTTTTTAGCAAATCTGTTCAGTTAGAAGGAACATTTTATGGTAGATACACCATTCTTCTATGGAAATTCCAATACAGGTTGTCTTTAGTCATATAAATTGGTGGGCATATGGAGTCTTGGAGCAGTGGGGGGGGGGGTGGTGGTTCATGTATATGGTTATTGGTGATTTTTCAGATGATGGGTACTTCTTCGTGACATCATATGCTCCTTGAATCTTAGCTGAAAAGGCTGATATTGTGACATTACACAGTATACAACAAGATTTTTTTTTTTAGATATTCAGTCTTTCTTATTCACAAGTGTGAAATATAATAATTCAGGTTTCCTTGGTCATATTTCACTTGACAACATATTGTTCATGTGATGTCATAACCTTGTAAAGCTTTCCCTTAATGCAAAATAAGACTTGGAATTTTTTAACCCATAGTTTTGGGAGAGTATTAAAGATAGTTGTTGTATGAAATATTATGTTTTATTTTGATATCTGAGGAAAATATGCATCTCATAATATATTTTATACAACATTTTAGCATTTCAGACCTTTTTCAAGCCATAGATGATGGTTGAATATATCCATTTTGTCACTACGTCAAGCATAACGTCATTGGGTTCTGAAAGACCCAAAAGGGGTGAAATCATGGGGGTGCATGTAAATCCCCACCCAATCTTGCTGCCTGTGATTGCAATAACGCATGGGGTGTAATATATCATTTTAAGCGGTATAATGCAGAGAATATGGAGGTGTGGAGGTGACACTCCACAGTTTCGAATGATCAGTAGGGGTAAATTTCTTAGAATAGAGTACCAGTGTTTTCTGTCACCGTGGGTGTGGTATGTTTATTGAGAGAAGGTTAGTTATGAATTTGTGGATTTTTAGAGGATGTCTTTGAGTTTTGAAAAATATTGTTTCAGGTGACCTTGACCCCACCAGTATGAAGTAGTAGCGATTTCTGCGAAACAGTGGCTCCAGACACCAGCGTGACTTTTTAGCACCTAAAATTTGTCATCTGCATGAAAAATATTTTTTTTAAACTTACAGTGGTGAGAAGTTTGAAATTTTTTGATATTATTGTGAGGAAACAGTGTTCTTCCAGACAACATAGGCGGCTATACCATAGATTTTCTGGTTTTTGTGTCCCACGGGCCTGAAAATCGCTTATTTTGGCCATTTTTGCATCAAAATTTCATTTTTCAGGCACACAATCCAGGGGCATAACTCTTGCTACCCCCATTAAAATGACAATTCTGTACCAAAATCTTTAAGCCTAGTATGTGCTCAACCCAGGTATATATACATTGTATATGTGTTGTGGGATAACATTTCAGTTATTTTTCATTGAATTGATGCCCCCCTTAGTTTTGCACCAATCCCTGCAGAAACTGTGGAGTGTCACCTTCAAGACCAGCAAATAGCACTATTTTCATCTGTCAACTTGACAAATATTGTTACTGAAAATCATTTTTTAGCAAATCTGTTCAGTTAGAAGGAACATTTTATGGTAGATACACCATTCTTCTATGGAAATTCCAATACAGGTTGTCTTTAGTCATATAAATTGGTGGGCATATGGAGTCTTGGAGCAGTGGGGGGGTGGTGGTTCATGTATATGGTTATTGGTGATTTTTCAGATGATGGGTACTTCTTCGTGACATCATATGCTCCTTGAATCTTAGCTGAAAAGGCTGATATTGTGACATTACACAGTATACAACAAGATTTTTTTTTTTAGATATTCAGTCTTTCTTATTCACAAGTGTGAAATATAATAATTCAGGTTTCCTTGGTCATATTTCACTTGACAACATATTGTTCATGTGATGTCATAACCTTGTAAAGCTTTCCCTTAATGCAAAATAAGACTTGGAATTTTTTAACCCATAGTTTTGGGAGAGTATTAAAGATAGTTGTTGTATGAAATATTATGTTTTATTTTGATATTTGAGGAAAATATGCATCTCATAATATATTTTATACAACATTTTAGCATTTCAGACCTTTTTCAAGCCATAGATGATGGTTGAATATATCCATTTTGTCACTACGTCAAGCATAACGTCATTGGGTTCTGAAAGACCCAAAAGGGGTGAAATCATGGGGGTGCATGTAAATCCCCACCCAATCTTGCTGCCTGTGATTGCAATAACGCATGGGGTGTAATATATCATTTTAAGCGGTATAATGCAGAGAATATGGAGGTGTGGTCCCTATTAAAGATTAATAAAATTGCATTTCCCTTAGGTGACACTCCACAGTTTCGAATGATCAGTAGGGGTAAATTTCTTAGAATAGAGTACCAGTGTTTTCTGTCACCGTGGGTGTGGTATGTTTATTGAGAGAAGGTTAGTTATGAATTTGTGGATTTTTAGAGGATGTCTTTGAGTTTTGAAAAATATTGTTTCAGGTGACCTTGACCCCACCAGTATGAAGTAGTAGCGATTTCTGCGAAACAGTGGCTCCAGACACCAGCGTGACTTTTTAGCACCTAAAATTTGTCATCTGCATGAAAAATATTTTTTTTAAACTTACAGTGGTGAGAAGTTTGAAATTTTTTGATATTATTGTGAGGAAACAGTGTTCTTCCAGACAACATAGGCGGCTATACCATAGATTTTCTGGTTTTTGTGTCCCACGGGCCTGAAAATCGCTTATTTTGGCCATTTTTGCATCAAAATTTCATTTTTCAGGCACACAATCCAGGGGCATAACTCTTGCTACCCCCATTAAAATGACAATTCTGTACCAAAATCTTTAAGCCTAGTATGTGCTCAACCCAGGTATATATACATTGTATATGTGTTGTGGGATAACATTTCAGTTATTTTTCATTGAATTGATGCCCCCCTTAGTTTTGCACCAATCCCTGCAGAAACTGTGGACCTTCAAGACCAGCAAATAGCACTATTTTCATCTGTCAACTTGACAAATATTGTTACTGAAAATCATTTTTTAGCAAATCTGTTCAGTTAGAAGGAACATTTTATGGTAGATACACCATTCTTCTATGGAAATTCCAATACAGGTTGTCTTTAGTCATATAAATTGGTGGGCATATGGAGTCTTGGAGCAGTGGGGGGGGTGGTGGTTCATGTATATGGTTATTGGTGATTTTTCAGATGATGGGTACTTCTTCGTGACATCATATGCTCCTTGAATCTTAGCTGAAAAGGCTGATATTGTGACATTACACAGTATACAACAAGATTTTTTTTTTTTAGATATTCAGTCTTTCTTATTCACAAGTGTGAAATATAATAATTCAGGTTTCCTTGGTCATATTTCACTTGACAACATATTGTTCATGTGATGTCATAACCTTGTAAAGCTTTCCCTTAATGCAAAATAAGACTTGGAATTTTTTAACCCATAGTTTTGGGAGAGTATTAATGATAGTTGTTGTATGAAATATTATGTTTTATTTTGATATCTGAGGAAAATATGCATCTCATAATATATTTTATGACAACATTTTAGCATTTCAGACCTTTTTCAAGCCATAGATGATGGTTGAATATATCCATTTTGTCACTACGTCAAGCATAACGTCATTGGGTTCTGAAAGACCCAAAAGGGGTGAAATCATGGGGGTGCATGTAAATCCCCACCCAATCTTGCTGCCTGTGATTGCAATAACGCATGGGGTGTAATATATCATTTTAAGCGGTATAATGCAGAGAATATGGAGGTGTGGTCCCTATTAAAGATTAATAAAATTGCATTTCCCCTTAAGGTGACACTCCACAGTTTCGAATGATCAGTAGGGGTAAATTTCTTAGAATAGAGTACCAGTGTTTTCTGTCACCGTGGGGTGTGGTATGTTTATTGAGAGAAGGTTAGTTATGAATTTGTGGATTTTTAGAGGATGTCTTTGAGTTTTGAAAAATATTGTTTCAGGTGACCTTGACCCCACCAGTATGAAGTAGTAGCGATTTCTGCGAAACAGTGGCTCCAGACACCAGCGTGACTTTTTAGCACCTAAAATTTGTCATCTGCATGAAAAATATTTTTTTTAAACTTACAGTGGTGAGAAGTTTGAAATTTTTTGATATTATTGTGAGGAAACAGTGTTCTTCCAGACAACATAGGCGGCTATCCCATAGATTTTCTGGTTTTTTGTGTCCCACGGGCCTGAAAATCGCTTATTTTGGCCATTTTTGCATCAAAATTTCATTTTTCAGGCACACAATCCAGGGGCATAACTCTTGCTACCCCCATTAAAATGACAATTCTGTACCAAAATCTTTAAGCCTAGTATGTGCTCAACCCAGGTATATATACATTGTATATGTGTTGTGGGATAACATTTCAGTTATTTTTCATTGAATTGATGCCCCCCTTAGTTTTGCACCAATCCCTGCAGAAACTGTGGGAGTGTCACCTTCAAGACCAGCAAATAGCACTATTTTCATCTGTCAACTTGACAAATATTGTTACTGAAAATCATTTTTTAGCAAATCTGTTCAGTTAGAAGGAACATTTTATGGTAGATACACCATTCTTCTATGGAAATTCCAATACAGGTTGTCTTTAGTCATATAAATTGGTGGGCATATGGAGTCTTGGAGCAGTGGGGGGGGTGGTGGTTCATGTATATGGTTATTGGTGATTTTTCAGATGATGGGTACTTCTTCGTGACATCATATGCTCCTTGAATCTTAGCTGAAAAGGCTGATATTGTGACATTACACAGTATACAACAAGATTTTTTTTTTTTAGATATTCAGTCTTTCTTATTCACAAGTGTGAAATATAATAATTCAGGTTTCCTTGGTCATATTTCACTTGACAACATATTGTTCATGTGATGTCATAACCTTGTAAAGCTTTCCCTTAATGCAAAATAAGACTTGGAATTTTTTAACCCATAGTTTTGGGAGAGTATTAAAGATAGTTGTTGTATGAAATATTATGTTTTATTTTGATATCTGAGGAAAATATGCATCTCATAATATATTTTATACAACATTTTAGCATTTCAGACCTTTTTCAAGCCATAGATGATGGTTGAATATATCCATTTTGTCACTACGTCAAGCATAACGTCATTGGGTTCTGAAAGACCCAAAAGGGGTGAAATCATGGGGGTGCATGTAAATCCCCACCCAATCTTGCTGCCTGTGATTGCAATAACGCATGGGGTGTAATATATCATTTTAAGCGGTATAATGCAGAGAATATGGAGGTGTGGTCCCTATTAAAGATTAATAAAATTGCATTTCCCTTAAGGTGACACTCCACAGTTTCGAATGATCAGTAGGGGTAAATTTCTTAGAATAGAGTACCAGTGTTTTCTGTCACCGTGGGGTGTGGTATGTTTATTGAGAGAAGGTTAGTTATGAATTTGTGGATTTTTAGAGGATGTCTTTGAGTTCTGAAAAATATTGTTTCAGGTGACCTTGACCCCACCAGTATGAAGTAGTAGCGATTTCTGCGAAACAGTGGCTCCAGACACCAGCGTGACTTTTTAGCACCTAAAATTTGTCATCTGCATGAAAAATATTTTTTTTAAACTTACAGTGGTGAGAAGTTTGAAATTTTTTGATATTATTGTGAGGAAACAGTGTTCTTCCAGACAACATAGGCGGCTATACCATAGATTTTCTGGTTTTTGTGTCCCACGGGCCTGAAAATCGCTTATTTTGGCCATTTTTGCATCAAAATTTCATTTTTCAGGCACACAATCCAGGGGCATAACTCTTGCTACCCCCATTAAAATGACAATTCTGTACCAAAATCTTTAAGCCTAGTATGTGCTCAACCCAGGTATATATACATTGTATATGTGTTGTGGGATAACATTTCAGTTATTTTTCATTGAATTGATGCCCCCCTTAGTTTTGCACCAATCCCTGCAGAAACTGTGGAGTGTCACCTTCAAGACCAGCAAATAGCACTATTTTCATCTGTCAACTTGACAAATATTGTTACTGAAAATCATTTTTTAGCAAATCTGTTCAGTTAGAAGGAACATTTTATGGTAGATACACCATTCTTCTATGGAAATTCCAATACAGGTTGTCTTTAGTCATATAAATTGGTGGGCATATGGAGTCTTGGAGCAGTGGGGGGGGGGTGGTGGTTCATGTATATGGTTATTGGTGATTTTTCAGATGATGGGTACTTCTTCGTGACATCATATGCTCCTTGAATCTTAGCTGAAAAGGCTGATATTGTGACATTACACAGTATACAACAAGATTTTTTTTTTTAGATATTCAGTCTTTCTTATTCACAAGTGTGAAATATAATAATTCAGGTTTCCTTGGTCATATTTCACTTGACAACATATTGTTCATGTGATGTCATAACCTTGTAAAGCTTTCCCTTAATGCAAAATAAGACTTGGAATTTTTTAACCCATAGTTTTGGGAGAGTATTAAAGATAGTTGTTGTATGAAATATTATGTTTTATTTTGATATCTGAGGAAAATATGCATCTCATAATATATTTTATACAACATTTTAGCATTTCAGACCTTTTTCAAGCCATAGATGATGGTTGAATATATCCATTTTGTCACTACGTCAAGCATAACGTCATTGGGTTCTGAAAGACCCAAAAGGGGTGAAATCATGGGGGTGCATGTAAATCCCCACCCAATCTTGCTGCCTGTGATTGCAATAACGCATGGGGTGTAATATATCATTTTAAGCGGTATAATGCAGAGAATATGGAGGTGTGGTCCCTATTAAGATTAATAAAATTGCATTTCCCTTAAGGTGACACTCCACAGTTTCGAATGATCAGTAGGGGTAAATTTCTTAGAATAGAGTACCAGTGTTTTCTGTCACCGTGGGTGTGGTATGTTTATTGAGAGAAGGTTAGTTATGAATTTGTGGATTTTTAGAGGATGTCTTTGAGTTCTGAAAAATATTGTTTCAGGTGACCTTGACCCCACCAGTATGAAGTAGTAGCGATTTCTGCGAAACAGTGGCTCCAGACACCAGCGTGACTTTTTAGCACCTAAAATTTGTCATCTGCATGAAAAATATTTTTTTTAAACTTACAGTGGTGAGAAGTTTGAAATTTTTTGATATTATTGTGAGGAAACAGTGTTTCTTCCAGACAACATAGGCGGCTATACCATAGATTTTCTGGTTTTTGTGTCCCACGGGCCTGAAAATCGCTTATTTTGGCCATTTTTGCATCAAAATTTCATTTTTTCAGGCACACAATCCAGGGGCATAACTCTTGCTACCCCATTAAAATGACAATTCTGTACCAAAATCTTTAAGCCTAGTATGTGCTCAACCCAGGTATATATACATTGTATATGTGTTGTGGGATAACATTTCAGTTATTTTTCATTGAATTGATGCCCCCCTTAGTTTTGCACCAATCCCTGCAGAAACTGTGGAGTGTCACCTTCAAGACCAGCAAATAGCACTATTTTCATCTGTCAACTTGACAAATATTGTTACTGAAAATCATTTTTTAGCAAATCTGTTCAGTTAGAAGGAACATTTTATGGTAGATACACCATTCTTCTATGGAAATTCCAATACAGGTTGTCTTTAGTCATATAAATTGGTGGGCATATGGAGTCTTGGAGCAGTGGGGGGGGTGGTGGTTCATGTATATGGTTATTGGTGATTTTTCAGATGATGGGTACTTCTTCGTGACATCATATGCTCCTTGAATCTTAGCTGAAAAGGCTGATATTGTGACATTACACAGTATACAACAAGATTTTTTTTTTTAGATATTCAGTCTTTCTTATTCACAAGTGTGAAATATAATAATTCAGGTTTCCTTGGTCATATTTCACTTGACAACACATGTGATGTCATAACCTTGTAAAGCTTTCCTTAATGCAAAATAAGACTTGGAATTTTTTAACCCATAGTTTTGGGAGAGTATTAAAGATAGTTGTTGTATGAAATATTATGTTTTAATTTGATATCTGAGGAAAATATGCATCTCATAATATATTTTATACAACATTTTAGCATTTCAGACCCTTTTCAAGCCATAGATGATGGTTGAATATATCCATTTTGTCACTACGTCAAGCATAACGTCATTGGGTTCTGAAAGACCCAAAAGGGGTGAAATCATGGGGGTGCATGTAAATCCCCACCCAATCTTGCTGCCTGTGATTGCAATAACGCATGGGGTGTAATATATCATTTTAAGCGGTATAATGCAGAGAATATGGAGGTGTGGTCCCTATTAAAGATTAAAAAATTGCATTTCCCTTAGGTGACACTCCACAGTTTCGAATGATCAGTAGGGGTAAATTTCTTAGAATAGAGTACCAGTGTTTTCTGTCACCGTGGGGTGTGGTATGTTTATTGAGAGAAGGTTAGTTATGAATTTGTGGATTTTTAGAGGATGTCTTTGAGTTTTGAAAAATATTGTTTCAGGTGACCTTGACCCCACCAGTATGAAGTAGTAGCGATTTCTGCGAAACAGTGGCTCCAGACACCAGCGTGGACTTTTTAGCACCTAAAATTTGTCATCTGCATGAAAAATATTTTTTTTAAACTTACAGTGGTGAGAAGTTTGAAATTTTTTGATATTATTGTGAGGAAACAGTGTTCTTCCAGACAACATAGGCGGCTATACCATAGATTTTCTGGTTTTTGTGTCCCACGGGCCTGAAAATCGCTTATTTTGGCCATTTTTTGCATCAAATTTCATTTTTCAGGCACACAATCCAGGGGCATAACTCTTGCTACCCCCATTAAAATGACAATTCTGTACCAAAATCTTTAAGCCTAGTATGTGCTCAACCCAGGTATATATACATTGTATATGTGTTGTGGGATAACATTTCAGTTATTTTTCATTGAATTGATGCCCCCCTTAGTTTTGCACCAATCCCTGCAGAAACTGTGGAGTGTCACCTTCAAGACCAGCAAATAGCACTATTTTCATCTGTCAACTTGACAAATATTGTTACTGAAAATCATTTTTTAGCAAATCTGTTCAGTTAGAAGGAACATTTTATGGTAGATACACCATTCTTCTATGGAAATTCCAATACAGGTTGTCTTTAGTCATATAAATTGGTGGGCATATGGAGTCTTGGAGCAGTGGGGGGGTGGTGGTTCATGTATATGGTTATTGGTGATTTTTCAGATGATGGGTACTTCTTCGTGACATCATATGCTCCTTGAATCTTAGCTGAAAAGGCTGATATTGTGACATTACACAGTATACAACAAGATTTTTTTTTTTTAGATATTCAGTCTTTCTTATTCACAAGTGTGAAATATAATAATTCAGGTTTCCTTGGTCATATTTCACTTGACAACATATTGTTCATGTGATGTCATAACCTTGTAAAGCTTTCCCTTAATGCAAAATAAGACTTGGAATTTTTTAACCCATAGTTTTGGGGAGAGTATTAAAGATAGTTGTTGTATGAAATATTATGTTTTATTTTGATATCTGAGGAAAATATGCATCTCATAATATATTTTATACAACATTTTAGCATTTCAGACCTTTTTCAAGCCATAGATGATGGTTGAATATATCCATTTTGTCACTACGTCAAGCATAACGTCATTGGGTTCTGAAAGACCCCAAAAGGGGTGAAATCATGGGGGTGCATGTAAATCCCCACCCAATCTTGCTGCCTGTGATTGCAATAACGCATGGGGTGTAATATATCATTTTAAGCGGTATAATGCAGAGAATATGGAGGTGTGGTCCCTATTAAAGATTAATAAAATTGCATTTCCCCTTAAGGTGACACTCCACAGTTTCGAATGATCAGTAGGGGTAAATTTCTTAGAATAGGAGTACCAGTGTTTTCTGTCACCGTGGGTGTGGTATGTTTATTGAGAGAAGGTTAGTTATGAATTTGTGGATTTTTAGAGGATGTCTTTGAGTTTTGAAAAATATTGTTTCAGGTGACCTTGACCCCACCAGTATGAAGTAGTAGCGATTTCTGCGAAACAGTGGCTCAGACACCAGCGTGACTTTTTAGCACCTAAAATTTGTCATCTGCATGAAAAATATTTTTTTTAAACTTACAGTGGTGAGAAGTTTGAAATTTTTTGATATTATTGTGAGGAAACAGTGTTCTTCCAGACAACATAGGCGGCTATACCAATAGATTTTCTGGTTTTTGTGTCCCACGGGCCTGAAAATCGCTTATTTTGGCCATTTTTGCATCAAAATTTCATTTTTTCAGGCACACAATCCAGGGGCATAACTCTTGCTACCCCCATTTAAAATGACAATTCTGTACCAAAATCTTTAAGCCTAGTATGTGCTCAACCCAGGTATATATACATTGTATATGTGTTGTGGGGATAAACATTTCAGTTATTTTTCATTGAATTGATGCCCCCCTTAGTTTTGCACCAATCCCTGCAGAAACTGTGGAGTGTCACCTTCAAGACCAGCAAATAGCACTATTTTCATCTGTCAACTTGACAAATATTGTTACTGAAAATCATTTTTTAGCAAATCTGTTCAGTTAGAAGGAACATTTTATGGTAGATACACCATTCTTCTATGGAAATTCCAATACAGGTTGTCTTTAGTCATATAAATTGGTGGGCATATGGAGTCTTGGAGCAGTGGGGGGGGGGGGGGTGGTTGTTCATGTATATGGTTATTGGTGATTTTTCAGATGATGGGTACTTCTTCGTGACATCATATGCTCCTTGAATCTTAGCTGAAAAGGCTGATATTGTGACATTACACAGTATACAACAAGATTTTTTTTTTTAGATATTCAGTCTTTCTTATTCACAAGTGTGAAATATAATAATTCAGGTTTCCTTGGTCATATTTCACTTGACAACATATTGTTCATGTGATGTCATAACCTTGTAAAGCTTTCCCTTAATGCAAAATAAGACTTGGAATTTTTTAACCCATAGTTTTGGGAGAGTATTAAAGATAGTTGTTGTATGAAATATTATGTTTTATTTTGATATCTGAGGAAAATATGCATCTCATAATATATTTTATACAACATTTTAGCATTTCAGACCTTTTTCAAGCCATAGATGATGGTTGAATATATCCATTTTGTCACTACGTCAAGCATAACGTCATTGGGTTCTGAAAGACCCAAAAGGGGTGAAATCATGGGGGTGCATGTAAATCCCCACCCAATCTTGCTGCCTGTGATTGCAATAACGCATGGGGTGTAATATATCATTTTAAGCGGTATAATGCAGAGAATATGGAGGTGTGGTCCCTATTAAAGATTAATAAAATTGCATTTCCCCTTAAGGTGACACTCCACAGTTTCGAATGATCAGTAGGGGTAAATTTCTTAGAATAGAGTACCAGTGTTTTCTGTCACCGTGGGTGTGGTATGTTTATTGAGAGAAGGTTAGTTATGAATTTGTGGATTTTTAGAGGATGTCTTTGAGTTTTGAAAAATATTGTTTCAGGTGACCTTGACCCCACCAGTATGAAGTAGTAGCGATTTCTGCGAAACAGTGGCTCCAGACACCAGCGTGACTTTTTAGCACCTAAAATTTGTCATCTGCATGAAAAATATTTTTTTTAAACTTACAGTGGTGAGAAGTTTGAAATTTTTTGATATTATTGTGAGGAAACAGTGTTCTTCCAGACAACATAGGCGGCTATACCATAGATTTTCTGGTTTTTGTGTCCCACGGGCCTGAAAATCGCTTATTTTGGCCATTTTTGCATCAAAATTTCATTTTTCAGGCACACAATCCAGGGGCATAACTCTTGCTACCCCCATTAAAATGACAATTCTGTACCAAAATCTTTAAGCCTAGTATGTGCTCAACCCAGGTATATATACATTGTATATGTGTTGTGGGATAACATTTCAGTTATTTTTCATTGAATTGATGCCCCCCTTAGTTTTGCACCAATCCCTGCAGAAACTGTGGAGTGTCACCTTCAAGACCAGCAAATAGCACTATTTTCATCTGTCAACTTGACAAATATTGTTACTGAAAATCATTTTTTAGCAAATCTGTTCAGTTAGAAGGAACATTTTATGGTAGATACACCATTCTTCTATGGAAATTCCAATACAGGTTGTCTTTAGTCATATAAATTGGTGGGCATATGGAGTCTTGGAGCAGTGGGGGGGGGGGGTGGTTGTTCATGTATATGGTTATTGGTGATTTTTCAGATGATGGGTACTTCTTCGTGACATCATATGCTCCTTGAATCTTAGCTGAAAAGGCTGATATTGTGACATTACACAGTATACAACAAGATTTTTTTTTTTAGATATTCAGTCTTTCTTATTCACAAGTGTGAAATATAATAATTCAGGTTTCCTTGGTCATATTTCACTTGACAACATATTGTTCATGTGATGTCATAACCTTGTAAAGCTTTCCCTTAATGCAAAATAAGACTTGGAATTTTTTAACCCATAGTTTTGGGAGAGTATTAAAGATAGTTGTTGTATGAAATATTATGTTTTATTTTGATATCTGAGGAAAATATGCATCTCATAATATATTTTATACAACATTTTAGCATTTCAGACCTTTTTCAAGCCATAGATGATGGTTGAATATATCCATTTTGTCACTACGTCAAGCATAACGTCATTGGGTTCTGAAAGACCCAAAAGGGGTGAAATCATGGGGGTGCATGTAAATCCCCACCCAATCTTGCTGCCTGTGATTGCAATAACGCATGGGGTGTAATATATCATTTTAAGTGGTATAATGCAGAGAATATGGAGGTGTGGTCCCTATTAAAGATTAATAAAATTGCATTTCCCTTAAGGTGACACTCCACAGTTTCGAATGATCAGTAGGGGTAAATTTCTTAGAATAGAGTACCAGTGTTTTCTGTCACCGTGGGTGTGGTATGTTTATTGAGAGAAGGTTAGTTATGAATTTGTGGATTTTTAGAGGATGTCTTTGAGTTTTGAAAAATATTGTTTCAGGTGACCTTGACCCCACCAGTATGAAGTAGTAGCGATTTCTGCGAAACAGTGGCTCCAGACACCAGCGTGACTTTTTAGCACCTAAAATTTGTCATCTGCATGAAAAATATTTTTTTTAAACTTACAGTGGTGAGAAGTTTGAAATTTTTTGATATTATTGTGAGGAAACAGTGTTCTTCCAGACAACATAGGCGGCTATACCATAGATTTTCTGGTTTTTGTGTCCCACGGGCCTGAAAATCGCTTATTTTGGCCATTTTTGCATCAAAATTTCATTTTTCAGGCACACAATCCAGGGGCATAACTCTTGCTACCCCCATTAAAATGACAATTCTGTACCAAAATCTTTAAGCCTAGTATGTGCTCAACCCAGGTATATATACATTGTATATGTGTTGTGGGATAACATTTCAGTTATTTTTCATTGAATTGATGCCCCCCTTAGTTTTGCACCAATCCCTGCAGAAACTGTGGAGTGTCACCTTCAAGACCAGCAAATAGCACTATTTTCATCTGTCAACTTGACAAATATTGTTACTGAAAATCATTTTTTAGCAAATCTGTTCAGTTAGAAGGAACATTTTATGGTAGATACACCATTCTTCTATGGAAATTCCAATACAGGTTGTCTTTAGTCATATAAATTGGTGGGCATATGGAGTCTTGGAGCAGTGGGGGGGGGGGGTGGTTGTTCATGTATATGGTTATTGGTGATTTTTCAGATGATGGGTACTTCTTCGTGACATCATATGCTCCTTGAATCTTAGCTGAAAAGGCTGATATTGTGACATTACACAGTATACAACAAGATTTTTTTTTTTAGATATTCAGTCTTTCTTATTCACAAGTGTGAAATATAATAATTCAGGTTTCCTTGGTCATATTTCACTTGACAACATATTGTTCATGTGATGTCATAACCTTGTAAAGCTTTCCCTTAATGCAAAATAAGACTTGGAATTTTTTAACCCATAGTTTTGGGAGAGTATTAAAGATAGTTGTTGTATGAAATATTATGTTTTATTTTGATATCTGAGGAAAATATGCATCTCATAATATATTTTATACAACATTTTAGCATTTCAGACCTTTTTCAAGCCATAGATGATGGTTGAATATATCCATTTTGTCACTACGTCAAGCATAACGTCATTGGGTTCTGAAAGACCCAAAAGGGGTGAAATCATGGGGGTGCATGTAAATCCCCACCCAATCTTGCTGCCTGTGATTGCAATAACGCATGGGGTGTAATATATCATTTTAAGTGGTATAATGCAGAGAATATGGAGGTGTGGTCCCTATTAAAGATTAATAAAATTGCATTTCCCTTAAGGTGACACTCCACAGTTTCGAATGATCAGTAGGGGTAAATTTCTTAGAATAGAGTACCAGTGTTTTCTGTCACCGTGGGTGTGGTATGTTTATTGAGAGAAGGTTAGTTATGAATTTGTGGATTTTTAGAGGATGTCTTTGAGTTTTGAAAAATATTGTTTCAGGTGACCTTGACCCCACCAGTATGAAGTAGTAGCGATTTCTGCGAAACAGTGGCTCCAGACACCAGCGTGACTTTTTAGCACCTAAAATTTGTCATCTGCATGAAAAATATTTTTTTTTAAACTTACAGTGGTGAGAAGTTTGAAATTTTTTGATATTATTGTGAGGAAACAGTGTTCTTCCAGACAACATAGGCGGCTATACCATAGATTTTCTGGTTTTTGTGTCCCACGGGCCTGAAAATCGCTTATTTTGGCCATTTTTGCATCAAAATTTCATTTTTCAGGCACACAATCCAGGGGCATAACTCTTGCTACCCCCATTAAAATGACAATTCTGTACCAAAATCTTTAAGCCTAGTATGTGCTCAACCCAGGTATATATACATTGTATATGTGTTGTGGGATAACATTTCAGTTATTTTTCATTGAATTGATGCCCCCCTTAGTTTTGCACCAATCCCTGCAGAAACTGTGGAGTGTCACCTTCAAGACCAGCAAATAGCACTATTTTCATCTGTCAACTTGACAAATATTGTTACTGAAAATCATTTTTTAGCAAATCTGTTCAGTTAGAAGGAACATTTTATGGTAGATACACCATTCTTCTATGGAAATTCCAATACAGGTTGTCTTTAGTCATATAAATTGGTGGGCATATGGAGTCTTGGAGCAGTGGGGGGGGGGGTGGTGGTTCATGTATATGGTTATTGGTGATTTTTCAGATGATGGGTACTTCTTCGTGACATCATATGCTCCTTGAATCTTAGCTGAAAAGGCTGATATTGTGACATTACACAGTATACAACAAGATTATTTTTTTTAGATATTCAGTCTTTCTTATTCACAAGTGTGAAATATAATAATTCAGGTTTCCTTGGTCATATTTCACTTGACAACATATTGTTCATGTGATGTCATAACCTTGTAAAGCTTTCCCTTAATGCAAAATAAGACTTGGAATTTTTTAACCCATAGTTTTGGGAGAGTATTAAAGATAGTTGTTGTATGAAATATTATGTTTTATTTTGATATCTGAGGAAAATATGCATCTCATAATATATTTTATACAACATTTTAGCATTTCAGACCTTTTTCAAGCCATAGATGATGGTTGAATATATCCATTTTGTCACTACGTCAAGCATAACGTCATTGGGTTCTGAAAGACCCAAAAGGGGTGAAATCATGGGGGTGCATGTAAATCCCCACCCAATCTTGCTGCCTGTGATTGCAATAACGCATGGGGTGTAATATATCATTTTAAGCGGTATAATGCAGAGAATATGGAGGTGTGGTCCCTATTAAAGATTAATAAAATTGCATTTCCCTTAAGGTGACACTCCACAGTTTCGAATGATCAGTAGGGGTAAATTTCTTAGAATAGAGTACCAGTGTTTTCTGTCACCGTGGGTGTGGTATGTTTATTGAGAGAAGGTTAGTTATGAATTTGTGGATTTTTAGAGGATGTCTTTGAGTTTTGAAAAATATTGTTTCATGTGACCTTGACCCCACCAGTATGAAGTAGTAGCGATTTCTGCGAAACAGTGGCTCCAGACACCAGCGTGACTTTTTAGCACCTAAAATTTGTCATCTGCATGAAAAATATTTTTTTTAAACTTACAGTGGTGAGAAGTTTGAAATTTTTTGATATTATTGTGAGGAAACAGTGTTCTTCCAGACAACATAGGCGGCTATACCATAGATTTTCTGGTTTTTGTGTCCCACTGGCCTGAAAATCGCTTATTTTGGCCATTTTTGCATCAAAATTTCATTTTTCAGGCACACAATCCAGGGGCATAACTCTTGCTACCCCCATTAAAATGACAATTCTGTACCAAAATCTTTAAGCCTAGTATGTGCTCAACCCAGGTATATATACATTGTATATGTGTTGTGGGATAACATTTCAGTTATTTTTCATTGAATTGATGCCCCCCTTAGTTTTGCACCAATCCCTGCAGAAACTGTGGAGTGTCACCTTCAAGACCAGCAAATAGCACTATTTTCATCTGTCAACTTGACAAATATTGTTACTGAAAATCATTTTTTAGCAAATCTGTTCAGTTAGAAGGAACATTTTATGGTAGATACACCATTCTTCTATGGAAATTCCAATACAGGTTGTCTTTAGTCATATAAATTGGTGGGCATATGGAGTCTTGGAGCAGTGGGGGGGGGGGGGTGGTGGTTCATGTATATGGTTATTGGTGATTTTTCAGATGATGGGTACTTCTTCGTGACATCATATGCTCCTTGAATCTTGGCTGAAAAGGCTGATATTGTGACATTACACAGTATACAACAAGATTTTTTTTTTTAGATATTCAGTCTTTCTTATTCACAAGTGTGAAATATAATAATTCAGGTTTCCTTGGTCATATTTCACTTGACAACATATTGTTCATGTGATGTCATAACCTTGTAAAGCTTTCCCTTAATGCAAAATAAGACTTGGATTTTTTTAACCCATAGTTTTGGGAGAGTATTAAAGATAGTTGTTGTATGAAATATTATGTTTTATTTTGATATCTGAGGAAAATATGCATCTCATAATATATTTTATACAACATTTTAGCATTTCAGACCTTTTTCAAGCCATAGATGATGGTTGAATATATCCATTTTGTCACTACGTCAAGCATAACGTCATTGGGTTCTGAAAGACCCAAAAGGGGTGAAATCATGGGGGTGCATGTAAATCCCCACCCAATCTTGCTGCCTGTGATTGCAATAACGCATGGGGTGTAATATATCATTTTAAGCGGTATAATGCAGAGAATATGGAGGTGTGGTCCCTATTAAAGATTAATAAAATTGCATTTCCCTTAAGGTGACACTCCACAGTTTCGAATGATCAGTAGGGGTAAATTTCTTAGAATAGAGTACCAGTGTTTTCTGTCACCGTGGGTGTGGTATGTTTATTGAGAGAAGGTTAGTTATGAATTTGTGGATTTTTAGAGGATGTCTTTGAGTTTTGAAAAATATTGTTTCAGGTGACCTTGACCCCACCAGTATGAAGTAGTAGCGATTTCTGCGAAACAGTGGCTCCAGACACCAGCGTGACTTTTTAGCACCTAAAATTTGTCATCTGCATGAAAAATATTTTTTTTAAACTTACAGTGGTGAGAAGTTTGAAATTTTTTGATATTATTGTGAGGAAACAGTGTTCTTCCAGACAACATAGGCGGCTATACCATAGATTTTCTGGTTTTTGTGTCCCACGGGCCTGAAAATCGCTTATTTTGGCCATTTTTGCATCAAAATTTCATTTTTCAGGCACACAATCCAGGGGCATAACTCTTGCTACCCCCATTAAAATGACAATTCTGTACCAAAATCTTTAAGCCTAGTATGTGCTCAACCCAGGTATATATACATTGTATATGTGTTGTGGGATAACATTTCAGTTATTTTTCATTGAATTGATGCCCCCCTTAGTTTTGCACCAATCCCTGCAGAAACTGTGGAGTGTCACCTTCAAGACCAGCAAATAGCACTATTTTCATCTGTCAACTTGACAAATATTGTTACTGAAAATCATTTTTTAGCAAATCTGTTCAGTTAGAAGGAACATTTTATGGTAGATACACCATTCTTCTATGGAAATTCCAATACAGGTTGTCTTTAGTCATATAAATTGGTGGGCATATGGAGTCTTGGAGCAGTGGGGGGGGGGGGTGGTGGTTCATGTATATGGTTATTGGTGATTTTTCAGATGATGGGTACTTCTTCGTGACATCATATGCTCCTTGAATCTTAGCTGAAAAGGCTGATATTGTGACATTACACAGTATACAACAAGATTTTTTTTTTTAGATATTCAGTCTTTCTTATTCACAAGTGTGAAATATAATAATTCAGGTTTCCTTGGTCATATTTCACTTGACAACATATTGTTCATGTGATGTCATAACCTTGTAAAGCTTTCCCTTAATGCAAAATAAGACTTGGAATTTTTTAACCCATAGTTTTGGGAGAGTATTAAAGATAGTTGTTGTATGAAATATTATGTTTTATTTTGATATCTGAGGAAAATATGCATCTCATAATATATTTTATACAACATTTTAGCATTTCAGACCTTTTTCAAGCCATAGATGATGGTTGAATATATCCATTTTGTCACTACGTCAAGCATAACGTCATTGGGTTCTGAAAGACCCAAAAGGGGTGAAATCATGGGGGTGCATGTAAATCCCCACCCAATCTTGCTGCCTGTGATTGCAATAACGCATGGGGTGTAATATATCATTTTAAGCGGTATAATGCAGAGAATATGGAGGTGTGGTCCCTATTAAAGATTAATAAAATTGCATTTCCCTTAAGGTGACACTCCACAGTTTCGAATGATCAGTAGGGGTAAATTTCTTAGAATAGAGTACCAGTGTTTTCTGTCACCGTGGGTGTGGTATGTTTATTGAGAGAAGGTTAGTTATGAATTTGTGGATTTTTAGAGGATGTCTTTGAGTTTTGAAAAATATTGTTTCAGGTGACCTTGACCCCACCAGTATGAAGTAGTAGCGATTTCTGCGAAACAGTGGCTCCAGACACCAGCGTGACTTTTTAGCACCTAAAATTTGTCATCTGCATGAAAAATATTTTTTTTAAACTTACAGTGGTGAGAAGTTTGAAATTTTTTGATATTATTGTGAGGAAACAGTGTTCTTCCAGACAACATAGGCGGCTATACCATAGATTTTCTGGTTTTTGTGTCCCACGGACCTGAAAATCGCTTATTTTGGCCATTTTTGCATCAAAATTTCATTTTTCAGGCACACAATCCAGGGGCATAACTCTTGCTACCCCCATTAAAATGACAATTCTGTACCAAAATCTTTAAGCCTAGTATGTGCTCAACCCAGGTATATATACATTGTATATGTGTTGTGGGATAACATTTCAGTTATTTTTCATTGAATTGATGCCCCCCTTAGTTTTGCACCAATCCCTGCAGAAACTGTGGAGTGTCACCTTCAAGACCAGCAAATAGCACTATTTTCATCTGTCAACTTGACAAATATTGTTACTGAAAATCATTTTTTAGCAAATCTGTTCAGTTAGAAGGAACATTTTATGGTAGATACACCATTCTTCTATGGAAATTCCAATACAGGTTGTCTTTAGTCATATAAATTGGTGGGCATATGGAGTCTTGGAGCAGTGGGGGGGGGTGGTGGTTCATGTATATGGTTATTGGTGATTTTTCAGATGATGGGTACTTCTTCGTGACATCATATGCTCCTTGAATCTTGGCTGAAAAGGCTGATATTGTGACATTACACAGTATACAACAAGATTTTTTTTTTTAGATATTCAGTCTTTCTTATTCACAAGTGTGAAATATAATAATTCAGGTTTCCTTGGTCATATTTCACTTGACAACATATTGTTCATGTGATGTCATAACCTTGTAAAGCTTTCCCTTAATGCAAAATAAGACTTGGAATTTTTTAACCCATAGTTTTGGGAGAGTATTAAAGATAGTTGTTGTATGAAATATTATGTTTTATTTTGATACCTGAGGAAAATATGCATCTCATAATATATTTTATACAACATTTTAGCATTTCAGACCTTTTTCAAGCCATAGATGATGGTTGAATATATCCATTTTGTCACTACGTCAAGCATAACGTCATTGGGTTCTGAAAGACCCAAAAGGGGTGAAATCATGGGGGTGCATGTAAATCCCCACCCAATCTTGCTGCCTGTGATTGCAATAACGCATGGGGTGTAATATATCATTTTAAGCGGTATAATGCAGAGAATATGGAGGTGTGGTCCCTATTAAAGATTAATAAAATTGCATTTCCCTTAAGGTGACACTCCACAGTTTCGAATGATCAGTAGGGGTAAATTTCTTAGAATAGAGTACCAGTGTTTTCTGTCACCGTGGGTGTGGTATGTTTATTGAGAGAAGGTTAGTTATGAATTTGTGGATTTTTAGAGGATGTCTTTGAGTTTTGAAAAATATTGTTTCAGGTGACCTTGACCCCACCAGTATGAAGTAGTAGCGATTTCTGCGAAACAGTGGCTCCAGACACCAGCGTGACTTTTTAGCACCTAAAATTTGTCATCTGCATGAAAAATATATTTTTTAAACTTACAGTGGTGAGAAGTTTGAAATTTTTTGATATTATTGTGAGGAAACAGTGTTCTTCCAGACAACATAGGCGGCTATACCATAGATTTTCTGGTTTTTGTGTCCCACGGGCCTGAAAATCGCTTATTTTGGCCATTTTTGCATCAAAATTTCATTTTTCAGGCACACAATCCAGGGGCATAACTCTTGCTACCCCCATTAAAATGACAATTCTGTACCAAAATCTTTAAGCCTAGTATGTGCTCAACCCAGGTATATATACATTGTATATGTGTTGTGGGATAACATTTCAGTTATTTTTCATTGAATTGATGCCCCCCTTAGTTTTGCACCAATCCCTGCAGAAACTGTGGAGTGTCACCTTCAAGACCAGCAAATAGCACTATTTTCATCTGTCAACTTGACAAATATTGTTACTGAAAATCATTTTTTAGCAAATCTGTTCAGTTAGAAGGAACATTTTATGGTAGATACACCATTCTTCTATGGAAATTCCAATACAGGTTGTCTTTAGTCATATAAATTGGTGGGCATATGGAGTCTTGGAGCAGTGGGGGGGGGGTGGTGGTTCATGTATATGGTTATTGGTGATTTTTCAGATGATGGGTACTTCTTCGTGACATCATATGCTCCTTGAATCTTAGCTGAAAAGGCTGATATTGTGACATTACACAGTATACAACAAGATTTTTTTTTTTAGATATTCAGTCTTTCTTATTCACAAGTGTGAAATATAATAATTCAGGTTTCCTTGGTCATATTTCACTTGACAACATATTGTTCATGTGATGTCATAACCTTGTAAAGCTTTCCCTTAATGCAAAATAAGACTTGGAATTTTTTAACCCATAGTTTTGGGAGAGTATTAAAGATAGTTGTTGTATGAAATATTATGTTTTATTTTGATATCTGAGGAAAATATGCATCTCATAATATATTTTATACAACATTTTAGCATTTCAGACCTTTTTCAAGCCATAGATGATGGTTGAATATATCCATTTTGTCACTACGTCAAGCATAACGTCATTGGGTTCTGAAAGACCCAAAAGGGGTGAAATCATGGGGGTGCATGTAAATCCCCACCCAATCTTGCTGCCTGTGATTGCAATAACGCATGGGGTGTAATATATCATTTTAAGCGGTATAATGCAGAGAATATGGAGGTGTGGTCCCTATTAAAGATTAATAAAATTGCATTTCCCTTAAGGTGACACTCCACAGTTTCGAATGATCAGTAGGGGTAAATTTCTTAGAATAGAGTACCAGTGTTTTCTGTCACCGTGGGTGTGGTATGTTTATTGAGAGAAGGTTAGTTATGAATTTGTGGATTTTTAGAGGATGTCTTTGAGTTTTGAAAAATATTGTTTCAGGTGACCTTGACCCCACCAGTATGAAGTAGTAGCGATTTCTGCGAAACAGTGGCTCCAGACACCAGCGTGACTTTTTAGCACCTAAAATTTGTCATCTGCATGAAAAATATTTTTTTTAAACTTACAGTGGTGAGAAGTTTGAAATTTTTTGATATTATTGTGAGGAAACAGTGTTCTTCCAGACAACATAGGCGGCTATACCATAGATTTTTCTGGTTTTTGTGTCCCACGGACCTGAAAATCGCTTATTTTGGCCATTTTTGCTTCAAAATTTCATTTTTCAGGCACACAATCCAGGGGCATAACTCTTGCTACCCCCATTAAAATGACAATTCTGTACCAAAATCTTTAAGCCTAGTATGTGCTCAACCCAGGTATATATACATTGTATATGTGTTGTGGGATAACATTTCAGTTATTTTTCATTGAATTGATGCCCCCCTTAGTTTTGCACCAATCCCTGCAGAAACTGTGGAGTGTCACCTTCAAGACCAGCAAATAGCACTATTTTCATCTGTCAACTTGACAAATATTGTTACTGAAAATCATTTTTTAGCAAATCTGTTCAGTTAGAAGGAACATTTTATGGTAGATACACCATTCTTCTATGGAAATTCCAATACAGGTTGTCTTTAGTCATATAAATTGGTGGGCATATGGAGTCTTGGAGCAGTGGGGGGGGTGGTGGTTCATGTATATGGTTATTGGTGATTTTTCAGATGATGGGTACTTCTTCGTGACATCATATGCTCCTTGAATCTTAGCTGAAAAGGCTGATATTGTGACATTACACAGTATACAACAAGATTTTTTTTTTTAGATATTCAGTCTTTCTTATTCACAAGTGTGAAATATAATAATTCAGGTTTCCTTGGTCATATTTCACTTGACAACATATTGTTCATGTGATGTCATAACCTTGTAAAGCTTTCCCTTAATGCAAAATAAGACTTGGAATTTTTTAACCCATAGTTTTGGGAGAGTATTAAAGATAGTTGTTGTATGAAATATTATGTTTTATTTTGATATCTGAGGAAAATATGCATCTCATAATATATTTTATACAACATTTTAGCATTTCAGACCTTTTTCAAGCCATAGATGATGGTTGAAT
The DNA here is from genome assembly GCA_032622095.1 of Siphonodentalium dalli. Classification (NCBI taxonomy): domain Eukaryota; kingdom Metazoa; phylum Mollusca; class Scaphopoda; order Gadilida; family Siphonodentaliidae; genus Siphonodentalium; species Siphonodentalium dalli. The sequence continues at coordinate 150,404,345 of CP136062.1, forward strand.
ATATCCATTTTGTCACTACGTCAAGCATAACGTCATTGGGTTCTGAAAGACCCAAAAGGGGTGAAATCATGGGGGTGCATGTAAATCCCCACCCAATCTTGCTGCCTGTGATTGCAATAACGCATGGGGTGTAATATATCATTTTAAGCGGTATAATGCAGAGAATATGGAGGTGTGGTCCCTATTAAAGATTAATAAAATTGCATTTCCCTTAAGGTGACACTCCACAGTTTCGAATGATCAGTAGGGGTAAATTTCTTAGAATAGAGTACCAGTGTTTTCTGTCACCGTGGGTGTGGTATGTTTATTGAGAGAAGGTTAGTTATGAATTTGTGGATTTTTAGAGGATGTCTTTGAGTTTTGAAAAATATTGTTTCAGGTGACCTTGACCCCACCAGTATGAAGTAGTAGCGATTTCTGCGAAACAGTGGCTCCAGACACCAGCGTGACTTTTTAGCACCTAAAATTTGTCATCTGCATGAAAAATATTTTTTTTAAACTTACAGTGGTGAGAAGTTTGAAATTTTTTGATATTATTGTGAGGAAACAGTGTTCTTCCAGACAACATAGGCGGCTATACCATAGATTTTTCAGGTTTTTGTGTCCCACGGACCTGAAAATCGCTTATTTTGGCCATTTTTGCTTCAAAATTTCATTTTTCAGGCACACAATCCAGGGGCATAACTCTTGCTACCCCCATTAAAATGACAATTCTGTACCAAAATCTTTAAGCCTAGTATGTGCTCAACCCAGGTATATATACATTGTATATGTGTTGTGGGATAACATTTCAGTTATTTTTCATTGAATTGATGCCCCCCTTAGTTTTGCACCAATCCCTGCAGAAACTGTGGAGTGTCACCTTCAAGACCAGCAAATAGCACTATTTTCATCTGTCAACTTGACAAATATTGTTACTGAAAATCATTTTTTAGCAAATCTGTTCAGTTAGAAGGAACATTTTATGGTAGATACACCATTCTTCTATGGAAATTCCAATACAGGTTGTCTTTAGTCATATAAATTGGTGGGCATATGGAGTCTTGGAGCAGTGGGGGGGGGGGGTGGTGGTTCATGTATATGGTTATTGGTGATTTTTCAGACGATGGGTACTTCTTCGTGACATCATATGCTCCTTGAATCTTAGCTGAAAAGGCTGATATTGTGACATTACACAGTATACAACAAGATTATTTTTTTTAGATATTCAGTCTTTCTTATTCACAAGTGTGAAATATAATAATTCAGGTTTCCTTGGTCATATTTCACTTGACAACATATTGTTCATGTGATGTCATAACCTTGTAAAGCTTTCCCTTAATGCAAAATAAGACTTGGAATTTTTTAACCCATAGTTTTGGGAGAGTATTAAAGATAGTTGTTGTATGAAATATTATGTTTTATTTTGATATCTGAGGAAAATATGCATCTCATAATATATTTTATACAACATTTTAGCATTTCAGACCTTTTTCAAGCCATAGATGATGGTTGAATATATCCATTTTGTCACTACGTCAAGCATAACGTCATTGGGTTCTGAAAGACCCAAAAGGGGTGAAATCATGGGGGTGCATGTAAATCCCCACCCAATCTTGCTGCCTGTGATTGCAATAACGCATGGGGTGTAATATATCATTTTAAGCGGTATAATGCAGAGAATATGGAGGTGTGGTCCCTATTAAAGATTAATAAAATTGCATTTCCCTTCAAGACCAGCAAATAGCACTATTTTCATCTGTCAACTTGACAAATATTGTTACTGAAAATCATTTTTTAGCAAATCTGTTCAGTTAGAAGGAACATTTTATGGTAGATACACCATTCTTCTATGGAAATTCCAATACAGGTTGTCTTTAGTCATATAAATTGGTGGGCATATGGAGTCTTGGAGCAGTGGGGGGGGGGGGGTGGTTCATGTATATGGTTATTGGTGATTTTTCAGATGATGGGTACTTCTTCGTGACATCATATGCTCCTTGAATCTTAGCTGAAAAGGCTGATATTGTGACATTACACAGTATACAACAAGATTTTTTTTTTTTAGATATTCAGTCTTTCTTATTCACAAGTGTGAAATATAATAATTCAGGTTTCCTTGGTCATATTTCACTTGACAACATATTGTTCATGTGATGTCATAACCTTGTAAAGCTTTCCCTTAATGCAAAATAAGACTTGGAATTTTTTAACCCATAGTTTTGGGAGAGTATTAAAGATAGTTGTTGTATGAAATATTATGTTTTATTTTGATATCTGAGGAAAATATGCATCTCATAATATATTTTATACAACATTTTAGCATTTCAGACCTTCTTCAAGCCATAGATGATGGTTGAATATATCCATTTTGTCACTACGTCAAGCATAACGTCATTGGGTTCTGAAAGACCCAAAAGGGGTGAAATCATGGGGGTGCATGTAAATCCCCACCCAATCTTGCTGCCTGTGATTGCAATAACGCATGGGGTGTAATATATCATTTTAAGCGGTATAATGCAGAGAATATGGAGGTGTGGTCCCTATTAAAGATTAATAAAATTGCATTTCCCTTAAGGTGACACTCCACAGTTTCGAATGATCAGTAGGGGTAAATTTCTTAGAATAGAGTACCAGTGTTTTCTGTCACCGTGGGTGTGGTATGTTTATTGAGAGAAGGTTAGTTATGAATTTGTGGATTTTTAGAGGATGTCTTTGAGTTTTGAAAAATATTGTTTCAGGTGACCTTGACCCCACCAGTATGAAGTAGTAGCGATTTCTGCGAAACAGTGGCTCCAGACACCAGCGTGACTTTTTAGCACCTAAAATTTGTCATCTGCATGAAAAATATTTTTTTTAAACTTACAGTGGTGAGAAGTTTGAAATTTTTTGATATTATTGTGAGGAAACAGTGTTCTTCCAGACAACATAGGCGGCTATACCATAGATTTTCTGGTTTTTGTGTCCCACGGGCCTGAAAATCGCTTATTTTGGCCATTTTTGCATCAAAATTTCATTTTTCAGGCACACAATCCAGGGGCATAACTCTTGCTACCCCCATTAAAATGACAATTCTGTACCAAAATCTTTAAGCCTAGTATGTGCTCAACCCAGGTATATATACATTGTATATGTGTTGTGGGATAACATTTCAGTTATTTTTCATTGAATTGATGCCCCCCTTAGTTTTGCACCAATCCCTGCAGAAACTGTGGAGTGTCACCTTCAAGACCAGCAAATAGCACTATTTTCATCTGTCAACTTGACAAATATTGTTACTGAAAATCATTTTTTAGCAAATCTGTTCAGTTAGAAGGAACATTTTATGGTAGATACACCATTCTTCTATGGAAATTCCAATACAGGTTGTCTTTAGTCATATAAATTGGTGGGCATATGGAGTCTTGGAGCAGTGGGGGGGGGGTGGTGGTTCATGTATATGGTTATTGGTGATTTTTCAGATGATGGGTACTTCTTCGTGACATCATATGCTCCTTGAATCTTAGCTGAAAAGGCTGATATTGTGACATTACACAGTATACAACAAGATTTTTTTTTTTAGATATTCAGTCTTTCTTATTCACAAGTGTGAAATATAATAATTCAGGTTTCCTTGGTCATATTTCACTTGACAACATATTGTTCATGTGATGTCATAACCTTGTAAAGCTTTCCCTTAATGCAAAATAAGACTTGGAATTTTTTAACCCATAGTTTTGGGAGAGTATTAAAGATAGTTGTTGTATGAAATATTATGTTTTATTTTGATATCTGAGGAAAATATGCATCTCATAATATATTTTATACAACATTTTAGCATTTCAGACCTTTTTCAAGCCATAGATGATGGTTGAATATATCCATTTTGTCACTACGTCAAGCATAACGTCATTGGGTTCTGAAAGACCCAAAAGGGGTGAAATCATGGGGGTGCATGTAAATCCCCACCCAATCTTGCTGCCTGTGATTGCAATAACGCATGGGGTGTAATATATCATTTTAAGCGGTATAATGCAGAGAATATGGAGGTGTGGTCCCTATTAAAGATTAATAAAATTGCATTTCCCTTCAAGACCAGCAAATAGCACTATTTTCATCTGTCAACTTGACAAATATTGTTACTGAAAATCATTTTTTAGCAAATCTGTTCAGTTAGAAGGAACATTTTATGGTAGATACACCATTCTTCTATGGAAATTCCAATACAGGTTGTCTTTAGTCATATAAATTGGTGGGCATATGGAGTCTTGGAGCAGTGGGGGGGGGGGTGGTGGTTCATGTATATGGTTATTGGTGATTTTTCAGATGATGGGTACTTCTTCGTGACATCATATGCTCCTTGAATCTTAGCTGAAAAGGCTGATATTGTGACATTACACAGTATACAACAAGATTTTTTTTTTTAGATATTCAGTCTTTCTTATTCACAAGTGTGAAATATAATAATTCAGGTTTCCTTGGTCATATTTCACTTGACAACATATTGTTCATGTGATGTCATAACCTTGTAAAGCTTTCCCTTAATGCAAAATAAGACTTGGAATTTTTTAACCCATAGTTTTGGGAGAGTATTAAAGATAGTTGTTGTATGAAATATTATGTTTTATTTTGATATCTGAGGAAAATATGCATCTCATAATATATTTTATACAACATTTTAGCATTTCAGACCTTTTTCAAGCCATAGATGATGGTTGAATATATCCATTTTGTCACTACGTCAAGCATAACGTCATTGGGTTCTGAAAGACCCAAAAGGGGTGAAATCATGGGGGTGCATGTAAATCCCCACCCAATCTTGCTGCCTGTGATTGCAATAACGCATGGGGTGTAATATATCATTTTAAGCAGTATAATGCAGAGAATATGGAGGTGTGGTCCCTATTAAAGATTAATAAAATTGCATTTCCCTTAAGGTGACACTCCACAGTTTCGAATGATCAGTAGGGGTAAATTTCTTAGAATAGAGTACCAGTGTTTTCTGTCACCGTGGGTGTGGTATGTTTATTGAGAGAAGGTTAGTTATGAATTTGTGGATTTTTAGAGGATGTCTTTGAGTTTTGAAAAATATTGTTCAGGTGACCTTGACCCCACCAGTATGAAGTAGTAGCGATTTCTGCGAAACAGTGGCTCCAGACACCAGCGTGACTTTTTAGCACCTAAAATTTGTCATCTGCATGAAAAATATTTTTTTTAAACTTACAGTGGTGAGAAGTTTGAAATTTTTTGATATTATTGTGAGGAAACAGTGTTCTTCCAGACAACATAGGCGGCTATACCATAGATTTTCTGGTTTTTGTGTCCCACGGGCCTGAAAATCGCTTATTTTGGCCATTTTTGCATCAAAATTTCATTTTTCAGGCACACAATCCAGGGGCATAACTCTTGCTACCCCCATTAAAATGACAATTCTGTACCAAAATCTTTAAGCCTAGTATGTGCTCAACCCAGGTATATATACATTGTATATGTGTTGTGGGATAACATTTCAGTTATTTTTCATTGAATTGATGCCCCCCTTAGTTTTGCACCAATCCCTGCAGAAACTGTGGAGTGTCACCTTCAAGACCAGCAAATAGCACTATTTTCATCTGTCAACTTGACAAATATTGTTACTGAAAATCATTTTTTAGCAAATCTGTTCAGTTAGAAGGAACATTTTATGGTAGATACACCATTCTTCTATGGAAATTCCAATACAGGTTGTCTTTAGTCATATAAATTGGTGGGCATATGGAGTCTTGGAGCAGTGGGGGGGTGGTGGTTCATGTATATGGTTATTGGTGATTTTTCAGATGATGGGTACTTCTTCGTGACATCATATGCTCCTTGAATCTTAGCTGAAAAGGCTGATATTGTGACATTACACAGTATACAACAAGAATTTTTTTTTTAGATATTCAGTCTTTCTTATTCACAAGTGTGAAATATAATAATTCAGGTTTCCTTGGTCATATTTCACTTGACAACATATTGTTCATGTGATGTCATAACCTTGTAAAGCTTTCCCTTAATGCAAAATAAGACTTGGAATTTTTTAACCCATAGTTTTGGGAGAGTATTAAAGATAGTTGTTGTATGAAATATTATGTTTTATATTGATATCTGAGGAAAATATGCATCTCATAATATATTTTATACAACATTTTAGCATTTCAGACCTTTTTCAAGCCATAGATGATGGTTGAATATATCCATTTTGTCACTACGTCAAGCATAACGTCATTGGGTTCTGAAAGACCCAAAAGGGGTGAAATCATGGGGGTGCATGTAAATCCCCACCCAATCTTGCTGCCTGTGATTGCAATAACGCATGGGGTGTAATATATCATTTTAAGCGGTATAATGCAGAGAATATGGAGGTGTGGTCCCTATTAAAGATTAATAAAATTGCATTTCCCTTAATTAAGGTGACACTCCACAGTTTCGAATGATCAGTAGGGGTAAATTTCTTAGAATAGAGTACCAGTGTTTTCTGTCACCGTGGGTGTGGTATGTTTATTGAGAGAAGGTTAGTTATGAATTTGTGGATTTTTAGAGGATGTCTTTGAGTTTTGAAAAATATTGTTTCAGGTGACCTTGACCCCACCAGTATGAAGTAGTAGCGATTTCTGCGAAACAGTGGCTCCAGACACCAGCGTGACTTTTTAGCACCTAAAATTTGTCATCTGCATGAAAAATATTTTTTTTAAACTTACAGTGGTGAGAAGTTTGAAATTTTTTGATATTATTGTGAGGAAACAGTGTTCTTCCAGACAACATAGGCGGCTATACCATAGATTTTCTGGTTTTTGTGTCCCACGGGCCTGAAAATCGCTTATTTTGGCCATTTTTGCATCAAAATTTCATTTTTCAGGCACACAATCCAGGGGCATAACTCTTGCTACCCCCATTAAAATGACAATTCTGTACCAAAATCTTTAAGCCTAGTATGTGCTCAACCCAGGTATATATACATTGTATATGTGTTGTGGGATAACATTTCAGTTATTTTTCATTGAATTGATGCCCCCCTTAGTTTTGCACCAATCCCTGCAGAAACTGTGGAGTGTCACCTTCAAGACCAGCAAATAGCACTATTTTCATCTGTCAACTTGACAAATATTGTTATTGAAAATCATTTTTTAGCAAATCTGTTCAGTTAGAAGGAACATTTTATGGTAGATACACCATTCTTCTATGGAAATTCCAATACAGGTTGTCTTTAGTCATATAAATTGGTGGGCATATGGAGTCTTGGAGCAGTGGGGGGGGGTGGTGGTTCATGTATATGGTTATTGGTGATTTTTCAGATGATGGGTACTTCTTCGTGACATCATATGCTCCTTGAATCTTAGCTGAAAAGGCTGATATTGTGACATTACACAGTATACAACAAGATTTTTTTTTTTTAGATATTCAGTCTTTCTTATTCACAAGTGTGAAATATAACAATTCAGGTTTCCTTGGTCATATTTCACTTGACAACATATTGTTCATGTGATGTCATAACCTTGTAAAGCTTTCCCTTAATGCAAAATAAGACTTGGAATTTTTTAACCCATAGTTTTGGGAGAGTATTAAAGATAGTTGTTGTATGAAATATTATGTTTTATTTTGATATCTGAGGAAAATATGCATCTCATAATATATTTTATACAACATTTTAGCATTTCAGACCTTTTTCAAGCGATAGATGATGGTTGAATATATCCATTTTGTCACTACGTCAAGCATAACGTCATTGGGTTCTGAAAGACCCAAAAGGGGTGAAATCATGGGGGTGCATGTAAATCCCCACCCAATCTTGCTGCCTGTGATTGCAATAACGCATGGGGTGTAATATATCATTTTAAGCGGTATAATGCAGAGAATTTGGAGGTGTGGTCCCTATTAAAGATTAATAAAATTGCATTTCCCTTCAAGACCAGCAAATAGCACTATTTTTATCTGTCAACTTGACAAATATTGTTACTGAAAATCATTTTTTAGCAAATCTGTTCAGTTAGAAGGAACATTTTATGGTAGATACACCATTCTTCTATGGAAATTCCAATACAGGTTGTCTTTAGTCATATAAATTGGTGGGCATATGGAGTCTTGGAGCAGTGGGGGGGGTGGTGGTTCATGTATATGGTTATTGGTGATTTTTCAGATGATGGGTACTTCTTCGTGACATCATATGCTCCTTGAATCTTAGCTGAAAAGGCTGATATTGTGACATTACACAGTATACAACAAGATTTTTTTTTTTTAGATATTCAGTCTTTCTTATTCACAAGTGTGAAATATAATAATTCAGGTTTCCTTGGTCATATTTCACTTGACAACATATTGTTCATGTGATGTCATAACCTTGTAAAGCTTTCCCTTAATGCAAAATAAGACTTGGAATTTTTTAACCCATAGTTTTGGGAGAGTATTAAAGATAGTTGTTGTATGAAATATTATGTTTTATTTTGATATCTGAGGAAAATATGCATCTCATAATATATTTTATACAACATTTTAGCATTTCAGACCTTTTTCAAGCCATAGATGATGGTTGAATATATCCATTTTGTCACTACGTCAAGCATAACGTCATTGGGTTCTGAAAGACCCAAAAGGGGTGAAATCATGGGGGTGCATGTAAATCCCCACCCAATCTTGCTGCCTGTGATTGCAATAACGCATGGGGTGTAATATATTATTTTAAGCGGTATAATGCAGAGAATATGGAGGTGTGGTCCCTATTAAAGATTAATAAAATTGCATTTCCCTTAAGGTGACACTCCACAGTTTCGAATGATCAGTAGGGGTAAATTTCTTAGAATAGAGTACCAGTGTTTTCTGTCACCGTGGGTGTGGAATGTTTATTGAGAGAAGGTTAGTTATGAATTTGTGGATTTTTAGAGGATGTCTTTGAGTTTTGAAAAATATTGTTTCAGGTGACCTTGACCCCACCAGTATGAAGTAGTAGCGATTTCTGCGAAACAGTGGCTCCAGACACCAGCGTGACTTTTTAGCACCTAAAATTTGTCATCTGCATGAAAAATATTTTTTTTAAACTTACAGTGGTGAGAAGTTTGAAATTTTTTGATATTATTGTGAGGAAACAGTGTTCTTCCAGACAACATAGGCGGCTATACCATAGATTTTCTGGTTTTTGTGTCCCACGGGCCTGAAAATCGCTTATTTTGGCCATTTTTGCATCAAAATTTAATTTTTCAGGCACACAATCCAGGGGCATAACTCTTGCTACCCCCATTAAAATGACAATTCTGTACCAAAATCTTTAAGCCTAGTATGTGCTCAACCCAGGTATATATACATTGTATATGTGTTGTGGGATAACATTTCAGTTATTTTTCATTGAATTGATGCCCCCCTTAGTTTTGCACCAATCCCTGCAGAAACTGTGGAGTGTCACCTTCAAGACCAGCAAATAGCACTATTTTCATCTGTCAACTTGACAAATATTGTTACTGAAAATCATTTTTTAGCAAATCTGTTCAGTTAGAAGGAACATTTTATGGTAGATACACCATTCTTCTATGGAAATTCCAATACAGGTTGTCTTTAGTCATATAAATTGGTGGGCATATGGAGTCTTGGAGCAGTGGGGGGGGTGGTGGTTCATGTATATGGTTATTGGTGATTTTTCAGATGATGGGTACTTCTTCGTGACATCATATGCTTCTTGAATCTTAGCTGAAAAGGCTGATATTGTGACATTACACAGTATACAACAAGATTTTTTTTTTTAGATATTCAGTCTTTCTTATTCACAAGTGTGAAATATAATAATTCAGGTTTCCTTGGTCATATTTCACTTGACAACATATTGTTCATGTGATGTCATAACCTTGTAAAGCTTTCCCTTAATGCAAAATAAGACTTGGAATTTTTTAACCCATAGTTTTGGGAGAGTATTAAAGATAGTTGTTGTATGAAATATTATGTTTTATTTTGATATCTGAGGAAAATATGCATCTCATAATATATTTTATACAACATTTTAGCATTTCAGACCTTTTTCAAGCCATAGATGATGGTTGAATATATCCATTTTGTCACTACGTCAAGCATAACGTCATTGGGTTCTGAAAGACCCAAAAGGGGTGAAATCATGGGGGTGCATGTAAATCCCCACCCAATCTTGCTGCCTGTGATTGCAATAACGCATGGGGTGTAATATATCATTTTAAGCGTTATAATGCAGAGAATATGGAGGTGTGGTCCCTATTAAAGATTAATAAAATTGCATTTCCCTTAAGGTGACACTCCACAGTTTCGAATGATCAGTAGGGGTAAATTTCTTAGAATAGAGTACCAGTGTTTTCTGTCACCGTGGGTGTGGTATGTTTATTGAGAGAAGGTTAGTTATGAATTTGAGGATTTTTAGAGGATGTCTTTGAGTTTTGAAAAATATTGTTTCAGGTGACCTTGACCCCACCAGTATGAAGTAGTAGCGATTTCTGCGAAACAGTGGCTCCAGACACCAGCGTGACTTTTTAGCACCTAAAATTTGTCATCTGCATGAAAAATATTTTTTTTAAACTTACAGTGGTGAGAAGTTTGAAATTTTTTGATATTATTGTGAGGAAACAGTGTTCTTCCAGACAACATAGGCGGCTATACCATAGATTTTCTGGTTTTTGTGTCCCACGGGCCTGAAAATCGCTTATTTTGGCCATTTTTGCATCAAAATTTCATTTTTCAGGCACACAATCCAGGGGCATAACTCTTGCTACCCCCATTAAAATGACAATTCTGTACCAAAATCTTTAAGCCTAGTATGTGCTCAACCCAGGTATATATACATTGTATATGTGTTGTGGGATAACATTTTAGTTATTTTTCATTGAATTGATGCCCCCCTTAGTTTTGCACCAATCCCTGCAGAAACTGTGGAGTGTCACCTTCAAGACCAGCAAATAGCACTATTTTCATCTGTCAACTTGACAAATATTGTTACTGAAAATCATTTTTTAGCAAATCTGTTCAGTTAGAAGGAACATTTTATGGTAGATACACCATTCTTCTATGGAAATTCCAATACAGGTTGTCTTTAGTCATATAAATTGGTGGGCATATGGAGTCTTGGAGCAGTGGGGGGGGGTGGTGGTTCATGTATATGGTTATTGGTGATTTTTCAGATGATGGGTACTTCTTCGTGACATCATATGCTCCTTGAATCTTAGCTGAAAAGGCTGATATTGTGACATTACACAGTATACAACAAGATTTTTTTTTTTTAGATATTCAGTCTTTCTTATTCACAAGTGTGAAATATAATAATTCAGGTTTCCTTGGTCATATTTCACTTGACAACATATTGTTCATGTGATGTCATAACCTTGTAAAGCTTTCCCTTAATGCAAAATAAGACTTGGAATTTTTTAACCCATAGTTTTGGGAGAGTATTAAAGATAGTTGTTGTATGAAATATTATGTTTTATTTTGATATCTGAGGAAAATATGCATCTCATAATATATTTTATACAACATTTTAGCATTTCAGACCTTTTTCAAGCCATAGATGATGGTTGAATATATCCATTTTGTCACTACGTCAAGCATAACGTCATTGGGTTCTGAAAGACCCAAAAGGGGTGAAATCATGGGGGTGCATGTAAATCCCCACCCAATCTTGCTGCCTGTGATTGCAATAACGCATGGGGTGTAATATATTATTTTAAGCGGTATAATGCAGAGAATATGGAGGTGTGGTCCCTATTAAAGATTAATAAAACTGCATTTCCCTTAAGGTGACACTCCACAGTTTCGAATGATCAGTAGGGGTAAATTTCTTAGAATAGAGTACCAGTGTTTTCTGTCACCGTGGGTGTGGTATGTTTATTGAGAGAAGGTTAGTTATGAATTTGTGGATTTTTAGAGGATGTCTTTGAGTTTTGAAAAATATTGTTTCAGGTGACCTTGACCCCACCAGTATGAAGTAGTAGCGATTTCTGCGAAACAGTGGCTCCAGACACCAGCGTGACTTTTTAGCACCTAAAATTTGTCATCTGCATGAAAAATATTTTTTTTAAACTTACAGTGGTGAGAAGTTTGAAATTTTTTGATATTATTGTGAGGAAACAGTGTTCTTCCAGACAACATAGGCGGCTATACCATAGATTTTCTGGTTTTTGTGTCCCACGGGCCTGAAAATCGCTTATTTTGGCCATTTTTGCATCAAAATTTCATTTTTCAGGCACACAATCCAGGGGCATAACTCTTGCTACCCCCATTAAAATGACAATTCTGTACCAAAATCTTTAAGCCTAGTATGTGCTCAACCCAGGTATATATACATTGTATATGTGTTGTGGGATAACATTTCAGTTATTTTTCATTGAATTGATGCCCCCCTTAGTTTTGCACCAATCCCTGCAGAAACTGTGGAGTGTCACCTTCAAGACCAGCAAATAGCACTATTTTCATCTGTCAACTTGACAAATATTGTTACTGAAAATCATTTTTTAGCAAATCTGTTCAGTTAGAAGGAACATTTTATGGTAGATACACCATTCTTCTATGGAAATTCCAATACAGGTTGTCTTTAGTCATATAAATTGGTGGGCATATGGAGTCTTGGAGCAGTGGGGGGGGTGGTGGTTCATGTATATGGTTATTGGTGATTTTTCAGATGATGGGTACTTCTTCGTGACATCATATGCTCCTTGAATCTTAGCTGAAAAGGCTGATATTGTGACATTACACAGTATACAACAAGATTTTTTTTTTTAGATATTCAGTCTTTCTTATTCACAAGTGTGAAATATAATAATTCAGGTTTCCTTGGTCATATTTCACTTGACAACATATTGTTCATGTGATGTCATAACCTTGTAAAGCTTTCCCTTAATGCAAAATAAGACTTGGAATTTTTTAACCCATAGTTTTGGGAGAGTATTAAAGATAGTTGTTGTATGAAATATTATGTTTTATTTTGATATCTGAGGAAAATATGCATCTCATAATATATTTTATACAACATTTTAGCATTTCAGACCTTTTTCAAGCCATAGATGATTGTTGAATATATCCATTTTGTCACTACGTCAAGCATAACGTCATTGGGTTCTGAAAGACCCAAAAGGGGTGAAATCATGGGGGTGCATGTAAATCCCCACCAATCTTGCTGCCTGTGATTGCAATAACGCATGGGGTGTAATATATCATTTTAAGCGGTATAATGCAGAGAATATGGAGGTGTGGTCCCTATTAAAGATTAATAAAATTGCATTTCCCTTAAGGTGACACTCCACAGTTTCGAATGATCAGTAGGAGTAAATTTCTTAGAATAGAGTACCAGTGTTTTCTGTCACCGTGGGTGTGGTATGTTTATTGAGAGAAGGTTAGTTATGAATTTGTGGATTTTTAGAGGATGTCTTTGAGTTTTGAAAAATATTGTTTCAGGTGACCTTGACCCCACCAGTATGAAGTAGTAGCGATTTCTGCGAAACAGTGGCTCCAGACACCAGCGTGACTTTTTAGCACCTAAAATTTGTCATCTGCATGAAAAATATTTTTTTTAAACTTACAGTGGTGAGAAGTTTGAAATTTTTTGATATTATTGTGAGGAAACAGTGTTCTTCCAGACAACATAGGCGGCTATACCATAGATTTTCTGGTTTTTGTGTCCCACGGGCCTGAAAATCGCTTATTTTGGCCATTTTTGCATCAATATTTCATTTTTCAGGCACACAATCCAGGGGCATAACTCTTGCTACCCCCATTAAAATGACAATTCTGTACCAAAATCTTTAAGCCTAGTATGTGCTCAACCCAGGTATATATACATTGCATATGTGTTGTGGGATAACATTTCAGTTATTTTTCATTGAATTGATGCCCCCCTTAGATTTGCACCAATCCCTGCAGAAACTGTGGAGTGTCACCTTCAAGACCAGCAAATAGCACTATTTTCATCTGTCAACTTGACAAATATTGTTACTGAAAATCATTATTTAGCAAATCTGTTCAGTTAGAAGGAACATTTTATGGTAGATACACCATTCTTCTATGGAAATTCCAATACAGGTTGTCTTTAGTCATATAAATTGGTGGGCATATGGAGTCTTGGAGCAGTGGGGGGGGGGTGGTGGTTCATGTATATGGTTATTGGTGATTTTTCAGATGATGGGTACTTCTTCGTGACATCATATGCTCCTTGAATCTTAGCTGAAAAGGCTGATATTGTGACATTACACAGTATACAACAAGATTTTTTTTTTTAGATATTCAGTCTTTCTTATTCACAAGTGTGAAATATAATAATTCAGGTTTCCTTGGTCATATTTCACTTGACAACATATTGTTCATGTGATGTCATAACCTTGTAAAGCTTTCCCTTAATGCAAAATAAGACTTGGAATTTTTTAACCCATAGTTTTGGGAGAGTATTAAAGATAGTTGTTGTATGAAATATTATGTTTTATTTTGATATCTGAGGAAAATATGCATCTCATAATATATTTTATACAACATTTTAGCATTTCAGACCTTTTTCAAGCCATAGATGATGGTTGAATATATCCATTTTGTCACTACGTCAAGCATAACGTCATTGGGTTCTGAAAGACCCAAAAGGGGTGAAATCATGGGGGTGCATGTAAATCCCCACCCAATCTTGCTGCCTGTGATTGCAATAACGCATGGGGTGTAATATATTATTTTAAGCGGTATAATGCAGAGAATATGGAGGTGTGGTCCCTATTAAAGATTAATAAAATTGCATTTCCCTTAAGGTGACACTCCACAGTTTCGAATGATCAGTAGGGGTAAATTTCTTAGAATAGAGTACCAGTGTTTTCTGTCACCGTGGGTGTGGTATGTTTATTGAGAGAAGGTTAGTTATGAATTTGTGGATTTTTAGAGGATGTCTTTGAGTTTTGAAAAATATTGTTTCAGGTGACCTTGACCCCACCAGTATGAAGTAGTAGCGATTTCTGCGAAACAGTGGCTCCAGACACCAGCGTGACTTTTTAGCACCTAAAATTTGTCATCTGCATGAAAAATATTTTTTTTAAACTTACAGTGGTGAGAAGTTTGAAATTTTTTGATATTATTGTGAGGAAACAGTGTTCTTCCAGACAACATAGGCGGCTATACCATAGATTTTCTGGTTTTTGTGTCCCACGGGCCTGAAAATCGCTTATTTTGGCCATTTTTGCATCAAAATTTCATTTTTCAGGCACACAATCCAGGGGCATAACTCTTGCTACCCCCATTAAAATGACAATTCTGTACCAAAATCTTTAAGCCTAGTATGTGCTCAACCCAGGTATATATACATTGTATATGTGTTGTGGGATAACATTTCAGTTATTTTTCATTGAATTGATGCCCCCCTTAGTTTTGCACCAATCCCTGCAGAAACTGTGGAGTGTCACCTTCAAGACCAGCAAATAGCACTATTTTCATCTGTCAACTTGACAAATATTGTTACTGAAAATCATTTTTTAGCAAATCTGTTCAGTTAGAAGGAACATTTTATGGTAGATACACCATTCTTCTATGGAAATTCCAATACAGGTTGTCTTTAGTCATATAAATTGGTGGGCATATGGAGTCTTGGAGCAGTGGGGGGGGGGGGTGGTGGTTCATGTATATGGTTATTGGTGATTTTTCAGATGATGGGTACTTCTTCGTGACATCATATGCTCCTTGAATCTTAGCTGAAAAGGCTGATATTGTGACATTACACAGTATACAACAAGATTTTTTTTTTTAGATATTCAGTCTTTCTTATTCACAAGTGTGAAATATAATAATTCAGGTTTCCTTGGTCATATTTCACTTGACAACATATTGTTCATGTGATGTCATAACCTTGTAAAGCTTTCCCTTAATGCAAAATAAGACTTGGAATTTTTTAACCCATAGTTTTGGGAGAGTATTAAAGATAGTTGTTGTATGAAATATTATGTTTTATTTTGATATCTGAGGAAAATATGCATCTCATAATATATTTTATACAACATTTTAGCATTTCAGACCTTTTTCAAGCCATAGATGATGGTTGAATATATCCATTTTGTCACTACGTCAAGCATAACGTCATTGGGTTCTGAAAGACCCAAAAGGGGTGAAATCATGGGGGTGCATGTAAATCCCCACCCAATCTTGCTGCCTGTGATTGCAATAACGCATGGGGTGTAATATATCATTTTAAGCGGTATAATGCAGAGAATATGGAGGTGTGGTCCCTATTAAAGATTAATAAAATTGCATTTCCCTTCAAGACCAGCAAATAGCACTATTTTCATCTGTCAACTTGACAAATATTGTTACTGAAAATCATTTTTTAGCAAATCTGTTCAGTTAGAAGGAACATTTTATGGTAGATACACCATTCTTCTATGGAAATTCCAATACAGGTTGTCTTTAGTCATATAAATTGGTGGGCATATGGAGTCTTGGAGCAGTGGGGGGGGGGGTGGTGGTTCATGTATATGGTTATTGGTGATTTTTCAGATGATGGGTACTTCTTCGTGACATCATATGCTCCTTGAATCTTAGCTGAAAAGGCTGATATTGTGACATTACACAGTATACAACAAGATTTTTTTTTAGATATTCAGTCTTTCTTATTCACAAGTGTGAAATATAATAATTCAGGTTTCCTTGGTCATATTTCACTTGACAACATATTGTTCATGTGATGTCATAACCTTGTAAAGCTTTCCCTTAATGCAAAATAAGACTTGGAATTTTTTAACCCATAGTTTTGGGAGAGTATTAAAGATAGTTGTTGTATGAAATATTATGTTTTATTTTGATATCTGAGGAAAATATGCATCTCATAATATATTTTATACAACATTTTAGCATTTCAGACCTTTTTAAAGCCATAGATGATGGTTGAATATATCCATTTTGTCACTACGTCAAGCATAACGTCATTGGGTTCTGAAAGACCCAAAAGGGGTGAAATCATGGGGGTGCATGTAAATCCCCACCCAATCTTGCTGCCTGTGATTGCAATAACGCATGGGGTGTAATATATTATTTTAAGCGGTATAATGCAGAAGATATGGAGGTGTGGTCCCTATTAAAGATTAATAAAATTGCATTTCCCTTAAGGTGACACTCCACAGTTTCGAATGATCAGTAGGGGTAAATTTCTTAGAATAGAGTACCAGTGTTTTCTGTCACCGTGGGTGTGGTATGTTTATTGAGAGAAGGTTAGTTATGAATTTGTGGATTTTTAGAGGATGTCTTTGAGTTTTGAAAAATATTGTTTCAGGTGACCTTGACCCCACCAGTATGAAGTAGTAGCGATTTCTGCGAAACAGTGGCTCCAGACACCAGCGTGACTTTTTAGCACCTAAAATTTGTCATCTGCATGAAAAATATTTTTTTTAAACTTACAGTGGTGAGAAGTTTGAAATTTTTTGATATTATTGTGAGGAAACAGTGTTCTTCCAGACAACATAGGCGGCTATACCATAGATTTTCTGGTTTTTGTGTCCCACGGGCCTGAAAATCGCTTATTTTGGCCATTTTTGCATCAAAATTTCATTTTTCAGGCACACAATCCAGGGGCATAACTCTTGCTACCCCCATTAAAATGACAATTCTGTACCAAAATCTTTAAGCCTAGTATGTGCTCAACCCAGGTATATATACATTGTATATGTGTTGTGGGATAACATTTCAGTTATTTTTCATTGAATTGATGCCCCCCTTAGTTTTGCACCAATCCCTGCAGAAACTGTGGAGTGTCACCTTCAAGACCAGCAAATAGCACTATTTTCATCTGTCAACTTGACAAATATTGTTACTGAAAATCATTTTTTAGCAAATCTGTTCAGTTAGAAGGAACATTTTATGGTAGATACACCATTCTTCTATGGAAATTCCAATACAGGTTGTCTTTAGTCATATAAATTGGTGGGCATATGGAGTCTTGGAGCAGTGGGGGGGGGGGGTGGTGGTTCATGTATATGGTTATTGGTGATTTTTCAGATGATGGGTACTTCTTCGTGACATCATATGCTCCTTGAATCTTAGCTGAAAAGGCTGATATTGTGACATTACACAGTATACAACAAGATTTTTTTTTTAGATATTCAGTCTTTCTTATTCACAAGTGTGAAATATAATAATTCAGGTTTCCTTGGTCATATTTCACTTGACAACATATTGTTCATGTGATGTCATAACCTTGTAAAGCTTTCCCTTAATGCAAAATAAGACTTGGAATTTTTTAACCCATAGTTTTGGGAGAGTATTAAAGATAGTTGTTGTATGAAATATTATGTTTTATTTTGATATCTGAGGAAAATATGCATCTCATAATATATTTTATACAACATTTTAGCATTTCAGACCTTTTTCAAGCCATAGATGATGGTTGAATATATCCATTTTGTCACTACGTCAAGCATAACGTCATTGGGTTCTGAAAGACCCAAAAGGGGTGAAATCATGGGGGTGCATGTAAATCCCCACCCAATCTTGCTGCCTGTGATTGCAATAACGCATGGGGTGTAATATATTATTTTAAGCGGTATAATGCAGAAGATATGGAGGTGTGGTCCCTATTAAAGATTAATAAAATTGCATTTCCCTTAAGGTGACACTCCACAGTTTCGAATGATCAGTAGGGGTAAATTTCTTAGAATAGAGTACCAGTGTTTTCTGTCACCGTGGGTGTGGTATGTTTATTGAGAGAAGGTTAGTTATGAATTTGTGGATTTTTAGAGGATGTCTTTGAGTTTTGAAAAATATTGTTTCAGGTGACCTTGACCCCACCAGTATGAAGTAGTAGCGATTTCTGCGAAACAGTGGCTCCAGACACCAGCGTGACTTTTTAGCACCTAAAATTTGTCATCTGCATGAAAAATATTTTTTTTAAACTTACAGTGGTGAGAAGTTTGAAATTTTTTGATATTATTGTGAGGAAACAGTGTTCTTCCAGACAACATAGGCGGCTATACCATAGATTTTCTGGTTTTTGTGTCCCACGGGCCTGAAAATCGCTTATTTTGGCCATTTTTGCATCAAAATTTCATTTTTCAGGCACACAATCCAGGGGCATAACTCTTGCTACCCCCATTAAAATGACAATTCTGTACCAAAATCTTTAAGCCTAGTATGTGCTCAACCCAGGTATATATACATTGTATATGTGTTGTGGGATAACATTTCAGTTATTTTTCATTGAATTGATGCCCCCCTTAGTTTTGCACCAATCCCTGCAGAAACTGTGGAGTGTCACCTTCAAGACCAGCAAATAGCACTATTTTCATCTGTCAACTTGACAAATATTGTTACTGAAAATCATTTTTTAGCAAATCTGTTCAGTTAGAAGGAACATTTTATGGTAGATACACCATTCTTCTATGGAAATTCCAATACAGGTTGTCTTTAGTCATATAAATTGGTGGGCATATGGAGTCTTGGAGCAGTGGGGGGGGGTGGTGGTTCATGTATATGGTTATTGGTGATTTTTCAGATGATGGGTACTTCTTCGTGACATCATATGCTCCTTGAATCTTAGCTGAAAAGGCTGATATTGTGACATTACACAGTATACAACAAGATTTTTTTTTTAGATATTCAGTCTTTCTTATTCACAAGTGTGAAATATAATAATTCAGGTTTCCTTGGTCATATTTCACTTGACAACATATTGTTCATGTGATGTCATAACCTTGTAAAGCTTTCCCTTAATGCAAAATAAGACTTGGAATTTTTTAACCCATAGTTTTGGGAGAGTATTAAAGATAGTTGTTGTATGAAATATTATGTTTTATTTTGATATCTGAGGAAAATATGCATCTCATAATATATTTTATACAACATTTTAGCATTTCAGACCTTTTTCAAGCCATAGATGATGGTTGAATATATCCATTTTGTCACTACGTCAAGCATAACGTCATTGGGTTCTGAAAGACCCAAAAGGGGTGAAATCATGGGGGTGCATGTAAATCCCCACCCAATCTTGCTGCCTGTGATTGCAATAACGCATGGGGTGTAATATATCATTTTAAGCGGTATAATGCAGAGAATATGGAGGTGTGGTCCCTATTAAAGATTAATAAAATTGCATTTCCCTTTTCAAGACCAGCAAATAGCACTATTTTCATCTGTCAACTTGACAAATATTGTTACTGAAAATCATTTTTTAGCAAATCTGTTCAGTTAGAAGGAACATTTTATGGTAGATACACCATTCTTCTATGGAAATTCCAATACAGGTTGTCTTTAGTCATATAAATTGGTGGGCATATGGAGTCTTGGAGCAGTGGGGGGGGGGTGGTGGTTCATGTATATGGTTATTGGTGATTTTTCAGATGATGGGTACTTCTTCGTGACATCATATGCTCCTTGAATCTTAGCTGAAAAGGCTGATATTGTGACATTACACAGTATACAACAAGATTTTTTTTTTCAGATATTCAGTCTTTCTTATTCACAAGTGTGAAATATAATAATTCAGGTTTCCTTGGTCATATTTCACTTGACAACATATTGTTCATGTGATGTCATAACCTTGTAAAGCTTTCCCTTAATGCAAAATAAGACTTGGAATTTTTTAACCCATAGTTTTGGGAGAGTATTAAAGATAGTTGTTGTATGAAATATTATGTTTTATTTTGATATCTGAGGAAAATATGCATCTCATAATATATTTTATACAACATTTTAGCATTTCAGACCTTTTTCAAGCCATAGATGATGGTTGAATATATCCATTTTGTCACTACGTCAAGCATAACGTCATTGGGTTCTGAAAGACCCAAAAGGGGTGAAATCATGGGGGTGCATGTAAATCCCCACCCAATCTTGCTGCCTGTGATTGGAATAACGCATGGGGTGTAATATATCATTTTAAGCGGTATAATGCAGAGAATATGGAGGTGTGGTCCCTATTAAAGATTAATAAAATTGCATTTCCCTTCAAGACCAGCAAATAGCACTATTTTCATCTGTCAACTTGACAAATATTGTTACTGTAAATCATTTTTTAGCAAATCTGTTCAGTTAGAAGGAACATTTTATGGTAGATACACCATTCTTCTATGGAAATTCCAATACAGGTTGTCTTTAGTCATATAAATTGGTGGGCATATGGAGTCTTGGAGCAGTGGGGGGGGTGGTGGTTCATGTATATGGTTATTGGTGATTTTTCAGATGATGGGTACTTCTTCGTGACATCATATGCTCCTTGAATCTTAGCTGAAAAGGCTGATATTGTGACATTACACAGTATACAACAAGATTTTTTTTTTTAGATATTCAGTCTTTCTTATTCACAAGTGTGAAATATAATAATTCAGGTTTCCTTGGTCATATTTCACTTGACAACATATTGTTCATGTGATGTCATAACCTTGTAAAGCTTTCCCTTAATGCAAAATAAGACTTGGAATTTTTTAACCCATAGTTTTGGGAGAGTATTAAAGATAGTTGTTGTATGAAATATTATGTTTTATTTTGATATCTGAGGAAAATATGCATCTCATAATATATTTTATACAACATTTTAGCATTTCAGACCTTTTTCAAGCCATAGATGATGGTTGAATATATCCATTTTGTCACTACGTCAAGCATAACGTCATTGGGTTCTGAAAGACCCAAAAGGGGTGAAATCATGGGGGTGCATGTAAATCCCCACCCAATCTTGCTGCCTGTGATTGCAATAACGCATGGGGTGTAATATATTATTTTAAGCGGTATAATGCAGAGAATATGGAGGTGTGGTCCCTATTAAAGATTAATAAAATTGCATTTCCCTTCAAGACCAGCAAATAGCACTATTTTCATCTGTCAACTTGACAAATATTGTTACTGAAAATCATTTTTTAGCAAATCTGTTCAGTTAGAAGGAACATTTTATGGTAGATACACCATTCTTCTATGGAAATTCCAATACAGGTTGTCTTTAGTCATATAAATTGGTGGGCATATGGAGTCTTGGAGCAGTGGGGGGGGGGGGGTGGTGGTTCATGTATATGGTTATTGGTGATTTTTCAGATGATGGGTACTTCTTCGTGACATCATATGCTCCTTGAATCTTAGCTGAAAAGGCTGATATTGTGACATTACACAGTATACAACAAGATTATTTTTTTTAGGTATTCAGTCTTTCTTATTCACAAGTGTGAAATATAATAATTCAGGTTTCCTTGGTCATATTTCACTTGACAACATATTGTTCATGTGATGTCATAACCTTGTAAAGCTTTCCCTTAATGCAAAATAAGACTTGGAATTTTTTAACCCATAGTTTTGGGAGAGTATTAAAGATAGTTGTTGTATGAAATATTATGATTTATTTTGATATCTGAGGAAAATATGCATCTCATAATATATTTTATACAACATTTTAGCATTTCAGACCTTTTTCAAGCCAAGGTGACACTCCACAGTTTCGAATGATCAGTAGGTGTAAATTTCTTAGAATAGAGTACCAGTGTTTTCTGTCACCGTGGGTGTGGTATGTTTATTGAGAGAAGGTTAGTTATGAATTTGTGGATTTTTAGAGGATGTCTTTGAGTTTTGAAAAATATTGTTTCAGGTGACCTTGACCCCACCAGTATGAAGTAGTAGCGATTTCTGCGAAACAGTGGCTCCAGACACCAGCGTGACTTTTTAGCACCTAAAATTTGTCATCTGCATGAAAAATATTTTTTTTAAACTTACAGTGGTGAGAAGTTTGAAATTTTTTGATATTATTGTGAGGAAACAGTGTTCTTCCAGACAACATAGGCGGCTATACCATAGATTTTCTGGTTTTTGTGTCCCACGGGCCTGAAAATCGCTTATTTTGGCCATTTTTGCATCAAAATTTCATTTTTCAGGCACACAATCCAGGGGCATAACTCTTGCTACCCCCATTAAAATGACAATTCTGTACCAAAATCTTTAAGCCTAGTATGTGCTCAACCCAGGTATATATACATTGTATATGTGTTGTAGGATAACATTTCAGTTATTTTTCATTGAATTGATGCCCCCCTTAGTTTTGCACCAATCCCTGCAGAAACTGTGGAGTGTCACCTTCAAGACCAGCAAATAGCACTATTTTCATCTGTCAACTTGACAAATATTGTTACTGAAAATCATTTTTTAGCAAATCTGTTCAGTTAGAAGGAACATTTTATGGTAGATACACCATTCTTCTATGGAAATTCCAATACAGGTTGTCTTTAGTCATATAAATTGGTGGGCATATGGAGTCTTGGAGCAGTGGGGGGGTGGTGGTTCATGTATATGGTTATTGGTGATTTTTCAGATGATGGGTACTTCTTCGTGACATCATATGCTCCTTGAATCTTAGCTGAAAAGGCTGATATTGTGACATTACACAGTATACAACAAGATTTTTTTTTTTAGATATTCAGTCTTTCTTATTCACAAGTGTGAAATATAATAATTCAGGTTTCCTTGGTCATATTTCACTTGACAACATATTGTTCATGTGATGTCATAACCTTGTAAAGCTTTCCCTTAATGCAAAATAAGACTTGGAATTTTTTAACCCATAGTTTTGGGAGAGTATTAAAGATAGTTGTTGTATGAAATATTATGTTTTATTTTGATATCTGAGGAAAATATGCATCTCATAATATATTTTATACAACATTTTAGCATTTCAGACCTTTTTCAAGCCATAGATGATGGTTGAATATATCCATTTTGTCACTACGTCAAGCATAACGTCATTGGGTTCTGAAAGACCCAAAAGGGGTGAAATCATGGGGGTGCATGTAAATCCCCACCCAATCTTGCTGCCTGTGATTGCAATAACGCATGGGGTGTAATATATCATTTTAAGCGGTATAATGCAGAGAATATGGAGGTGTGGTCCCTATTAAAGATTAATAAAATTGCATTTCCCTTAAGGTGACACTCCACAGTTTCGAATGATCAGTAGGGGTAAATTTCTTAGAATAGAGTACCAGTGTTTTCTGTCACCGTGGGTGTGGTATGTTTATTGAGAGAAGGTTAGTTATGAATTTGTGGATTTTTAGAGGATGTCTTTGAGTTTTGAAAAATATTGTTTCAGGTGACCTTGACCCCACCAGTATGAAGTAGTAGCGATTTCTGCGAAACAGTGGCTCCAGACACCAGCGTGACTTTTTAGCACCTAAAATTTGTCATCTGCATGAAAAATATTTTTTTTAAACTTACAGTGGTGAGAAGTTTGAAATTTTTTGATATTATTGTGAGGAAACAGTGTTCTTCCAGACAACATAGGCGGCTATACCATAGATTTTCTGGTTTTTGTGTCCCACGGGCCTGAAAATCGCTTATTTTGGCCATTTTTGCATCAAAATTTCATTTTTCAGGCACACAATCCAGGGGCATAACTCTTGCTACCCCCATTAAAATGACAATTCTGTACCAAAATCTTTAAGCCTAGTATGTGCTCAACCCAGGTATATATACATTGTATATGTGTTGTGGGATAACATTTCAGTTATTTTTCATTGAATTGATGCCCCCCTTAGTTTTGCACCAATCCCTGCAGAAACTGTGGAGTGTCACCTTCAAGACCAGCAAATAGCACTATTTTCATCTGTCAACTTGACAAATATTGTTACTGAAAATCATTTTTTAGCAAATCTGTTCAGTTAGAAGGAACATTTTATGGTAGATACACCATTCTTCTATGGAAATTCCAATACAGGTTGTCTTTAGTCATATAAATTGGTGGGCATATGGAGTCTTGGAGCAGTGGGGGGGGTGGTGGTTCATGTATATGGTTATTGGTGATTTTTCAGATGATGGGTACTTCTTCGTGACATCATATGCTCCTTGAATCTTAGCTGAAAAGGCTGATATTGTGACATTACACAGTATACAACAAGATTATTTTTTTTTAGATATTCAGTCTTTCTTATTCACAAGTGTGAAATATAATAATTCAGGTTTCCTTGGTCATATTTCACTTGACAACATATTGTTCATGTGATGTCATAACCTTGTAAAGCTTTCCCTTAATGCAAAATAAGACTTGGAATTTTTTAACCCATAGTTTTGGGAGAGTATTAAAGATAGTTGTTGTATGAAATATTATGTTTTATTTTGATATCTGAGGAAAATATGCATCTCATAATATATTTTATACAACATTTTAGCATTTCAGACCTTTTTCAAGCCATAGATGATGGTTGAATATATCCATTTTGTCACTACGTCAAGCATAACGTCATTGGGTTCTGAAAGACCCAAAAGGGGTGAAATCATGGGGGTGCATGTAAATCCCCACCCAATCTTGCTGCCTGTGATTGCAATAACGCATGGGGTGTAATATATCATTTTAAGCGGTATAATGCAGAGAATATGGAGGTGTGGTCCCTATTAAAGATTAATAAAATTGCATTTCCCTTAAGGTGACACTCCACAGTTTCGAATGATCAGTAGGGGTAAATTTCTTAGAATAGAGTACCAGTGTTTTCTGTCACCGTGGGTGTGGTATGTTTATTGAGAGAAGGTTAGTTATGAATTTGTGGATTTTTAGAGGATGTCTTTGAGTTTTGAAAAATATTGTTTCAGGTGACCTTGACCCCACCAGTATGAAGTAGTAGCGATTTCTGCGAAACAGTGGCTCCAGACACCAGCGTGACTTTTTAGCACCTAAAATTTGTCATCTGCATGAAAAATATTTTTTTAAAACTTACAGTGGTGAGAAGTTTGAAATTTTTTGATATTATTGTGAGGAAACAGTGTTCTTCCAGACAACATAGGCGGCTATACCATAGATTTTCTGGTTTTTGTGTCCCACGGGCCTGAAAATCGCTTATTTTGGCCATTTTTGCATCAAAATTTCATTTTTCAGGCACACAATCCAGGGGCATAACTCTTGCTACCCCCATTAAAATGACAATTCTGTACCAAAATCTTTAAGCCTAGTATGTGCTCAACCCAGGTATATATACATTGTATATGTGTTGTGGGATAACATTTCAGTTATTTTTCATTGAATTGATGCCCCCCTTAGTTTTGCACCAATCCCTGCAGAAACTGTGGAGTGTCACCTTCAAGACCAGCAAATAGCACTATTTTCATCTGTCAACTTGACAAATATTGTTACTGAAAATCATTTTTTAGCAAATCTGTTCAGTTAGAAGGAACATTTTATGGTAGATACACCATTCTTCTATGGAAATTCCAATACAGGTTGTCTTTAGTCATATAAATTGGTGGGCATATGGAGTCTTGGAGCAGTGGGGGGGGGTGGTGGTTCATGTATATGGTTATTGGTGATTTTTCAGATGATGGGTACTTCTTCGTGACATCATATGCTCCTTGAATCTTAGCTGAAAAGGCTGATATTGTGACATTACACAGTATACAACAAGATTTTTTTTTTTAGATATTCAGTCTTTCTTATTCACAAGTGTGAAATATAATAATTCAGGTTTCCTTGGTCATATTTCACTTGACAACATATTGTTCATGTGATGTCATAACCTTGTAAAGCTTTCCCTTAATGCAAAATAAGACTTGGAATTTTTTAACCCATAGTTTTGGGAGAGTATTAAAGATAGTTGTTGTATGAAATATTATGTTTTATTTTGATATCTGAGGAAAATATGCATCTCATAATATATTTTATACAACATTTTAGCATTTCAGACCTTTTTCAAGCCATAGATGATGGTTGAATATATCCATTTTGTCACTACGTCAAGCATAACGTCATTGGGTTCTGAAAGACCCAAAAGGGGTGAAATCATGGGGGTGCATGTAAATCCCCACCCAATCTTGCTGCCTGTGATTGCAATAACGCATGGGGTGTAATATATTATTTTAAGCGGTATAATGCAGAGAATATGGAGGTGTGGTCCCTATTAAAGATTAATAAAATTGCATTTCCCTTAAGGTGACACTCCACAGTTTCGAATGATCAGTAGGGGTAAATTTCTTAGAATAGAGTACCAGTGTTTTCTGTCACCGTGGGTGTGGTATGTTTATTGAGAGAAGGTTAGTTATGAATTTGTGGATTTTTAGAGGATGTCTTTGAGTTTTAAAAAATATTGTTTCAGGTGACCTTGACCCCACCAGTATGAAGTAGTAGCGATTTCTGCGAAACAGTGGCTCCAGACACCAGCGTGACTTTTTAGCACCTAAAATTTGTCATCTGCATGAAAAATATTTTTTTTAAACTTACAGTGGTGAGAAGTTTGAAATTTTTTGATATTATTGTGAGGAAACAGTGTTCTTCCAGACAACATAGGCGGCTATACCATAGATTTTCTGGTTTTTGTGTCCCACGGGCCTGAAAATCGCTTATTTTGGCCATTTTTGCATCAAAATTTCATTTTTCAGGCACACAATCCAGGGGCATAACTCTTGCTACCCCCATTAAAATGACAATTCTGTACCAAAATCTTTAAGCCTAGTATGTGCTCAACCCAGGTATATATACATTGTATATGTGTTGTGGGATAACATTTCAGTTATTTTTCATTGAATTGATGCCCCCCTTAGTTTTGCACCAATCCCTGCAGAAACTGTGGAGTGTCACCTTCAAGACCAGCAAATAGCACTATTTTCATCTGTCAACTTGACAAATATTGTTACTGAAAATCATTTTTTAGCAAATCTGTTCAGTTAGAAGGAACATTTTATGGTAGATACACCATTCTTCTATGGAAATTCCAATACAGGTTGTCTTTAGTCATATAAATTGGTGGGCATATGGAGTCTTGGAGCAGTGGGGGGGGGGGGGTGGTGGTTCATGTATATGGTTATTGGTGATTTTTCAGATGATGGGTACTTCTTCGTGACATCATATGCTCCTTGAATCTTAGCTGAAAAGGCTGATATTGTGACATTACACAGTATACAACAAGATTTTTTTTTTTAGATATTCAGTCTTTCTTATTCACAAGTGTGAAATATAATAATTCAGGTTTCCTTGGTCATATTTCACTTGACAACATATTGTTCATGTGATGTCATAACCTTGTAAAGCTTTCCCTTAATGCAAAATAAGACTTGGAATTTTTTAACCCATAGTTTTGGGAGAGTATTAAAGATAGTTGTTGTATGAAATATTATGTTTTATTTTGATATCTGAGGAAAATATGCATCTCATAATATATTTTATACAACATTTTAGCATTTCAGACCTTTTTCAAGCCATAGATGATGGTTGAATATATCCATTTTGTCACTACGTCAAGCATAACGTCATTGGGTTCTGAAAGACCCAAAAGGGGTGAAATCATGGGGGTGCATGTAAATCCCCACCCAATCTTGCTGCCTGTGATTGCAATAACGCATGGGGTGTAATATATTATTTTAAGCGGTATAATGCAGAGAATATGGAGGTGTGGTCCCTATTAAAGATTAATAAAATTGCATTTCCCTTAAGGTGACACTCCACAGTTTCGAATGATCAGTAGGGGTAAATTTCTTAGAATAGAGTACCAGTGTTTTCTGTCACCGTGGGTGTGGTATGTTTATTGAGAGAAGGTTAGTTATGAATTTGTGGATTTTTAGAGGATGTCTTTGAGTTTTGAAAAATATTGTTTCAGGTGACCTTGACCCCACCAGTATGAAGTAGTAGCGATTTCTGCGAAACAGTGGCTCCAGACACCAGCGTGACTTTTTAGCACCTAAAATTTGTCATCTGCATGAAAAATATTTTTTTTAAACTTACAGTGGTGAGAAGTTTGAAATTTTTTGATATTATTGTGAGGAAACAGTGTTCTTCCAGACAACATACATGTAGGCGGCTATACCATAGATTTTCTGGTTTTTGTGTCCCACGGGCCTGAAAATCGCTTATTTTGGCCATTTTTGCATCAAAATTTCATTTTTCAGGCACACAATCCAGGGGCATAACTCTTGCTACCCCCATTAAAATGACAATTCTGTACCAAAATCTTTAAGCCTAGTATGTGCTCAACCCAGGTATATATACATTGTATATGTGTTGTGGGATAACATTTCAGTTATTTTTCATTGAATTGATGCCCCCCCTTAGTTTTGCACCAATCCCTGCAGAAACTGTGGAGTGTCACCTTCAAGACCAGCAAATAGCACTATTTTCATCTGTCAACTTGACAAATATTGTTACTGAAAATCATTTTTTAGCAAATCTGTTCAGTTAGAAGGAACATTTTATGGTAGATACACCATTCTTCTATGGAAATTCCAATACAGGTTGTCTTTAGTCATATAAATTGGTGGGCATATGGAGTCTTGGAGCAGTGGGGGGGTGGTGGTTCATGTATATGGTTATTGGTGATTTTTCAGATGATGGGTACTTCTTCGTGACATCATATGCTCCTTGAATCTTAGCTGAAAAGGCTGATATTGTGACATTACACAGTATACAACAAGATTTTTTTTTTCAGATATTCAGTCTTTCTTATTCACAAGTGTGAAATATAATAATTCAGGTTTCCTTGGTCATATTTCACTTGACAACATATTGTTCATGTGATGTCATAACCTTGTAAAGCTTTCCCTTAATGCAAAATAAGATTTGGAATTTTTTAACCCATAGTTTTGGGAGAGTATTAAAGATAGTTGTTGTATGAAATATTATGTTTTATTTTGATATCTGAGGAAAATATGCATCTCATAATATATTTTATACAACATTTTAGCATTTCAGACCTTTTTCAAGCCATAGATGATGGTTGAATATATCCATTTTGTCACTACGTCAAGCATAACGTCATTGGGTTCTGAAAGACCCAAAAGGGGTGAAATCATGGGGGTGCATGTAAATCCCCACCCAATCTTGCTGCCTGTGATTGCAATAACGCATGGGGTGTAATATATCATTTTAAGCGGTATAATGCAGAGAATATGGAGGTGTGGTCCCTATTAAAGATTAATAAAATTGCATTTCCCTTAAGGTGACACTCCACAGTTTCGAATGATCAGTAGGGGTAAATTTCTTAGAATAGAGTACCAGTGTTTTCTGTCACCGTGGGTGTGGTATGTTTATTGAGAGAAGGTTAGTTATGAATTTGTGGATTTTTAGAGGAAGTCTTTGAGTTTTGAAAAATATTGTTTCAGGTGACCTTGACCCCACCAGTATGAAGTAGTAGCGATTTCTGCGAAACAGTGGCTCCAGACACCAGCGTGACTTTTTAGCACCTAAAATTTGTCATCTGCATGAAAAATATTTTTTTTAAACTTACAGTGGTGAGAAGTTTGAAATGTTTTGATATTATTGTGAGGAAACAGTGTTCTTCCAGACAACATAGGCGGCTATACCATAGATTTTCTGGTTTTTGTGTCCCACGGGCCAGAAAATCGCTTATTTTGGCCATTTTTGCATCAAAATTTCATTTTTCAGGCACACAATCCAGGGGCATAACTCTTGCTACCCCCATTAAAATGACAATTCTGTACCAAAATCTTTAAGCCTAGTATGTGCTCAACCCAGGTATATATACATTGTATATGTGTTGTGGGATAACATTTCAGTTATTTTTCATTGAATTGATGCCCCCCTTAGTTTTGCACCAATCCCTGCAGAAACTGTGGAGTGTCACCTTCAAGACCAGCAAATAGCACTATTTTCATCTGTCAACTTGACAAATATTGTTACTGAAAATCATTTTTTAGCAAATCTGTTCAGTTAGAAGGAACATTTTATGGTAGATACACCATTCTTCTATGGAAATTCCAATACAGGTTGTCTTTAGTCATATAAATTGGTGGGCATATGGAGTCTTGGAGCAGTGGGGGGGGGGGTGGTGGTTCATGTATATGGTTATTGGTGATTTTTCAGATGATGGGTTCTTCTTCGTGACATCATATGCTCCTTGAATCTTAGCTGAAAAGGCTGATATTGTGACATTACACAGTATACAACAAGATTTTTTTTTTTAGATATTTAGTCTTTCTTATTCACAAGTGTGAAATATAATAATTCAGGTTTCCTTGGTCATATTTCACTTGACAACATATTGTTCATGTGATGTCATAACCTTGTAAAGCTTTCCCTTAATGCAAAATAAGACTTGGAATTTTTTAACCCATAGTTTTGGGAGAGTATTAAAGATAGTTGTTGTATGAAATATTATGTTTTATTTTGATATCTGAGGAAAATATGCATCTCATAATATATTTTATACAACATTTTAGCATTTCAGACCTTTTTCAAGCCATAGATGATGGTTGAATATATCCATTTTGTCACTACGTCAAGCATAACGTCATTGGGTTCTGAAAGACCCAAAAGGGGTGAAATCATGGGGGTGCATGTAAATCCCCACCCAATCTTGCTGCCTGTGATTGCAATAACGCATGGGGTGTAATATATTATTTTAAGCGGTATAATGCAGAGAATATGGAGGTGTGGTCCCTATTAAAGATTAATAAAATTGCATTTCCCTTAAGGTGACACTCCACAGTTTCGAATGATCAGTAGGGGTAAATTTCTTAGAATAGAGTACCAGTGTTTTCTGTCACCGTGGGTGTGGTATGTTTATTGAGAGAAGGTTAGTTATGAATTTGTGGATTTTTAGAGGATGTCTTTGAGTTTTGAAAAATATTGTTTCAGGTGACCTTGACCCCACCAGTATGAAGTAGTAGCGATTTCTGCGAAACAGTGGCTCCAGACACCAGCGTGACTTTTTAGCACCTAAAATTTGTCATCTGCATGAAAAATATTTTTTTTAAACTTACAGTGGTGAGAAGTTTGAAATTTTTTGATATTATTGTGAGGAAACAGTGTTCTTCCAGACAACATAGGCGGCTATACCATAGATTTTCTGGTTTTTGTGTCCCACGGGCCTGAAAATCGCTTATTTTGGCCATTTTTGCATCAAAATTTCATTTTTCAGGCACACAATCCAGGGGCATAACTCTTGCTACCCCCATTAAAATGACAATTCTGTACCAAAATCTTTAAGCCTAGTATGTGCTCAACCCAGGTATATATACATTGTATATGTGTTGTGGGATAACATTTCAGTTATTTTTCATTGAATTGATGCCCCCCTTAGTTTTGCACCAATCCCTGCAGAAACTGTGGAGTGTCACCTTCAAGACCAGCAAATAGCACTATTTTCATCTGTCAACTTGACAAATATTGTTACTGAAAATCATTTTTTAGCAAATCTGTTCAGTTAGAAGGAACATTTTATGGTAGATACACCATTCTTCTATGGAAATTCCAATACAGGTTGTCTTTAGTCATATAAATTGGTGGGCATATGGAGTCTTGGAGCAGTGGGGGGGTGGTGGTTCATGTATATGGTTATTGGTGATTTTTCAGATGATGGGTACTTCTTCGTGACATCATATGCTCCTTGAATCTTAGCTGAAAAGGCTGATATTGTGACATTACACAGTATACAACAAGATTTTTTTTTTCAGATATTCAGTCTTTCTTATTCACAAGTGTGAAATATAATAATTCAGGTTTCCTTGGTCATATTTCACTTGACAACATATTGTTCATGTGATGTCATAACCTTGTAAAGCTTTCCCTTAATGCAAAATAAGACTTGGAATTTTTTAACCCATAGTTTTGGGAGAGTATTAAAGATAGTTGTTGTATGAAATATTATGTTTTATTTTGATATCTGAGGAAAATATGCATCTCATAATATATTTTATACAACATTTTAGCATTTCAGACCTTTTTCAAGCCATAGATGATGGTTGAATATATCCATTTTGTCACTACGTCAAGCATAACGTCATTGGGTTCTGAAAGACCCAAAAGGGGTGAAATCATGGGGGTGCATGTAAATCCCCACCCAATCTTGCTGCCTGTGATTGCAATAACGCATGGGGTGTAATATATCATTTTAAGCGGTATAATGCAGAGAATATGGAGGTGTGGTCCCTATTAAAGATTAATAAAATTGCATTTCCCTTAAGGTGACACTCCACAGTTTCGAATGATCAGTAGGGGTAAATTTCTTAGAATAGAGTACCAGTGTTTTCTGTCACCGTGGGTGTGGTATGTTTATTGAGAGAAGGTTAGTTATGAATTTGTGGATTTTTAGAGGAAGTCTTTGAGTTTTGAAAAATATTGTTTCAGGTGACCTTGACCCCACCAGTATGAAGTAGTAGCGATTTCTGCGAAACAGTGGCTCCAGACACCAGCGTGACTTTTTAGCACCTAAAATTTGTCATCTGCATGAAAAATATTTTTTTTAAACTTACAGTGGTGAGAAGTTTGAAATTTTTTGATATTATTGTGAGGAAACAGTGTTCTTCCAGACAACATAGGCGGCTATACCATAGATTTTCTGGTTTTTGTGTCCCACGGGCCAGAAAATCGCTTATTTTGGCCATTTTTGCATCAAAATTTCATTTTTCAGGCACACAATCCAGGGGCATAACTCTTGCTACCCCCATTAAAATGACAATTCTGTACCAAAATCTTTAAGCCTAGTATGTGCTCAACCCAGGTATATATACATTGTATATGTGTTGTGGGATAACATTTCAGTTATTTTTCATTGAATTGATGCCCCCCTTAGTTTTGCACCAATCCCTGCAGAAACTGTGGAGTGTCACCTTCAAGACCAGCAAATAGCACTATTTTCATCTGTCAACTTGACAAATATTGTTACTGAAAATCATTTTTTAGCAAATCTGTTCAGTTAGAAGGAACATTTTATGGTAGATACACCATTCTTCTATGGAAATTCCAATACAGGTTGTCTTTAGTCATATAAATTGGTGGGCATATGGAGTCTTGGAGCAGTGGGGGGGGGGGTGGTGGTTCATGTATATGGTTATTGGTGATTTTTCAGATGATGGGTTCTTCTTCGTGACATCATATGCTCCTTGAATCTTAGCTGAAAAGGCTGATATTGTGACATTACACAGTATACAACAAGATTTTTTTTTTTAGATATTTAGTCTTTCTTATTCACAAGTGTGAAATATAATAATTCAGGTTTCCTTGGTCATATTTCACTTGACAACATATTGTTCATGTGATGTCATAACCTTGTAAAGCTTTCCCTTAATGCAAAATAAGACTTGGAATTTTTTAACCCATAGTTTTGGGAGAGTATTAAAGATAGTTGTTGTATGAAATATTATGTTTTATTTTGATATCTGAGGAAAATATGCATCTCATAATATATTTTATACAACATTTTAGCATTTCAGACCTTTTTCAAGCCATAGATGATGGTTGAATATATCCATTTTGTCACTACGTCAAGCATAACGTCATTGGGTTCTGAAAGACCCAAAAGGGGTGAAATCATGGGGGTGCATGTAAATCCCCACCCAATCTTGCTGCCTGTGATTGCAATAACGCATGGGGTGTAATATATTATTTTAAGCGGTATAATGCAGAGAATATGGAGGTGTGGTCCCTATTAAAGATTAATAAAATTGCATTTCCCTTAAGGTGACACTCCACAGTTTCGAATGATCAGTAGGGGTAAATTTCTTAGAATAGAGTACCAGTGTTTTCTGTCACCGTGGGTGTGGTATGTTTATTGAGAGAAGGTTAGTTATGAATTTGTGGATTTTTAGAGGATGTCTTTGAGTTTTGAAAAATATTGTTTCAGGTGACCTTGACCCCACCAGTATGAAGTAGTAGCGATTTCTGCGAAACAGTGGCTCCAGACACCAGCGTGACTTTTTAGCACCTAAAATTTGTCATCTGCATGAAAAATATTTTTTTTAAACTTACAGTGGTGAGAAGTTTGAAATTTTTTGATATTATTGTGAGGAAACAGTGTTCTTCCAGACAACATAGGCGGCTATACCATAGATTTTCTGGTTTTTGTGTCCCACGGGCCTGAAAATCGCTTATTTTGGCCATTTTTGCATCAAAATTTCATTTTTCAGGCACACAATCCAGGGGCATAACTCTTGCTACCCCCATTAAAATGACAATTCTGTACCAAAATCTTTAAGCCTAGTATGTGCTCAACCCAGGTATATATACATTGTATATGTGTTGTGGGATAACATTTCAGTTATTTTTCATTGAATTGATGCCCCCCTTAGTTTTGCACCAATCCCTGCAGAAACTGTGGAGTGTCACCTTCAAGACCAGCAAATAGCACTATTTTCATCTGTCAACTTGACAAATATTGTTACTGAAAATCATTTTTTAGCAAATCTGTTCAGTTAGAAGGAACATTTTATGGTAGATACACCATTCTTCTATGGAAATTCCAATACAGGTTGTCTTTAGTCATATAAATTGGTGGGCATATGGAGTCTTGGAGCAGTGGGGGGGGGGGTGGTGGTTCATGTATATGGTTATTGGTGATTTTTCAGATGATGGGTACTTCTTCGTGACATCATATGCTCCTTGAATCTTAGCTGAAAAGGCTGATATTGTGACATTACACAGTATACAACAAGATTTTTTTTTTTAGATATTCAGTCTTTCTTATTCACAAGTGTGAAATATAATAATTCAGGTTTCCTTGGTCATATTTCACTTGACAACATATTGTTCATGTGATGTCATAACCTTGTAAAGCTTTCCCTTAATGCAAAATAAGACTTGGAATTTTTTAACCCATAGTTTTGGGAGAGTATTAAAGATAGTTGTTGTATGAAATATTATGTTTTATTTTGATATCTGAGGAAAATATGCATCTCATAATATATTTTATACAACATTTTAGCATTTCAGACCTTTTTCAAGCCATAGATGATGGTTGAATATATCCATTTTGTCACTACGTCAAGCATAACGTCATTGGGTTCTGAAAGACCCAAAAGGGGTGAAATCATGGGGGTGCATGTAAATCCCCACCCAATCTTGCTGCCTGTGATTGCAATAACGCATGGGGTGTAATATATTATTTTAAGCGGTATAATGCAGAGAATATGGAGGTGTGGTCCCTATTAAAGATTAATAAAATTGCATTTCCCTTAATTAAGGTGACACTCCACAGTTTCGAATGATCAGTAGGGGTAAATTTCTTAGAATAGAGTACCAGTGTTTTCTGTCACCGTAGGTGTGGTATGTTTATTGAGAGAAGGTTAGTTATGAATTTGTGGATTTTTAGAGGATGTCTTTGAGTTTTGAAAAATATTGTTTCAGGTGACCTTGACCCCACCAGTATGAAGTAGTAGCGATTTCTGCGAAACAGTGGCTCCAGACACCAGCGTGACTTTTTAGCACCTAAAATTTGTCATCTGCATGAAAAATTTTTTTTTTAAACTTACAGTGGTGAGAAGTTTGAAATTTTTTGATATTATTGTGAGGAAACAGTGTTCTTCCAGACAACATAGGCGGCTATACCATAGATTTTCTGGTTTTTGTGTCCCACGGGCCTGAAAATCGCTTATTTTGGCCATTTTTGCATCAAAATTTCATTTTTCAGGCACACAATCCAGGGGCATAACTCTTGCTACCCCCATTAAAATGACAATTCTGTACCAAAATCTTTAAGCCTAGTATGTGCTCAACCCAGGTATATATACATTGTATATGTGTTGTGGGATAACATTTCAGTTATTTTTCATTGAATTGATGCCCCCCTTAGTTTTGCACCAATCCCTGCAGAAACTGTGGAGTGTCACCTTCAAGACCAGCAAATAGCACTATTTTCCTCTGTCAACTTGACAAATATTGTTACTGAAAATCATTTTTTAGCAAATCTGTTCAGTTAGAAGGAACATTTTATGGTAGATACACCATTCTTCTATGGAAATTCCAATACAGGTTGTCTTTAGTCATATAAATTGGTGGGCATATGGAGTCTTGGAGCAGTGGGGGGGGGTGGTGGTTCATGTATATGGTTATTGGTGATTTTTCAGATGATGGGTACTTCTTCGTGACATCATATGCTCCTTGAATCTTAGCTGAAAAGGCTGATATTGTGACATTACACAGTATACAACAAGATTTTTTTTTTTAGATATTCAGTCTTTCTTATTCACAAGTGTGAAATATAATAATTCAGGTTTCCTTGGTCATATTTCACTTGACAACATATTGTTCATGTGATGTCATAACCTTGTAAAGCTTTCCCTTAATGCAAAATAAGACTTGGAATTTTTTAACCCATAGTTTTGGGAGAGTATTAAAGATAGTTGTTGTATGAAATATTATGTTTTATTTTGATATCTGAGGAAAATATGCATCTCATAATATATTTTATACAACATTTTAGCATTTCAGACCTTTTTCAAGCCATAGATGATGGTTGAATATATCCATTTTGTCACTACGTCAAGCATAACGTCATTGGGTTCTGAAAGACCCAAAAGGGGTGAAATCATGGGGGTGCATGTAAATCCCCACCCAATCTTGCTGCCTGTGATTGCAATAACGCATGGGGTGTAATATATCATTTTAAGCGGTATAATGCAGAGAATATGGAGGTGTGGTCCCTATTAAAGATTAATAAAATTGCATTTCCCTTAATTAAGGTGACACTCCACAGTTTCGAATGATCAGTAGGGGTAAATTTCTTAGAATAGAGTACCAGTGTTTTCTGTCACCGTGGGTGTGGTATGTTTATTGAGAGAAGGTTAGTTATGAATTTGTGGATTTTTAGAGGATGTCTTTGAGTTTTGAAAAATATTGTTTCAGGTGACCTTGACCCCACCAGTATGAAGTAGTAGCGATTTCTGCGAAACAGTGGCTCCAGACACCAGCGTGACTTTTTAGCACCTAAAATTTGTCATCTGCATGAAAAATATTTTTTTTAAACTTACAGTGGTGAGAAGTTTGAAATTTTTTGATATTATTGTGAGGAAACAGTGTTCTTCCAGACAACATAGGCGGCTATACCATAGATTTTCTGGTTTTTGTGTCCCACGGGCCTGAAAATCGCTTATTTTGGCCATTTTTGCATCAAAATTTCATTTTTCAGGCACACAATCCAGGGGCATAACTCTTGCTACCCCCATTAAAATGACAATTCTGTACCAAAATCTTTAAGCCTAGTATGTGCTCAACCCAGGTATATATACATTGTATATGTGTTGTGGGATAACATTTCAGTTATTTTTCATTGAATTGATGCCCCCCTTAGTTTTGCACCAATCCCTGCAGAAACTGTGGAGTGTCACCTTCAAGACCAGCAAATAGCACTATTTTCATCTGTCAACTTGACAAATATTGTTACTGAAAATCATTTTTTAGCAAATCTGTTCAGTTAGAAGGAACATTTTATGGTAGATACACCATTCTTCTATGGAAATTCCAATACAGGTTGTCTTTAGTCATATAAATTGGTGGGCATATGGAGTCTTGGAGCAGTGGGGGGGGGGGGGTGGTGGTTCATGTATATGGTTATTGGTGATTTTTCAGATGATGGGTACTTCTTCGTGACATCATATGCTCCTTGAATCTTAGCTGAAAAGGCTGATATTGTGACATTACACAGTATACAACAAGATTATTTTTTTTAGATATTCAGTCTTTCTTATTCACAAGTGTGAAATATAATAATTCAGGTTTCCTTGGTCATATTTCACTTGACAACATATTGTTCATGTGATGTCATAACCTTGTAAAGCTTTCCCTTAATGCAAAATAAGACTTGGAATTTTTTAACCCATAGTTTTGGGAGAGTATTAAAGATAGTTGTTGTATGAAATATTATGTTTTATTTTGATATCTGAGGAAAATATGCATCTCATAATATATTTTATACAACATTTTAGCATTTCAGACCTTTTTCAAGCCATAGATGATGGTTGAATATATCCATTTTGTCACTACGTCAAGCATAACGTCATTGGGTTCTGAAAGACCCAAAAGGGGTGAAATCATGGGGGTGCATGTAAATCCCCACCCAATCTTGCTGCCTGTGATTGCAATAACGCATGGGGTGTAATATATTATTTTAAGCGGTATAATGCAGAGAATATGGAGGTGTGGTCCCTATTAAAGATTAATAAAATTGCATTTCCCTTAAGGTGACACTCCACAGTTTCGAATGATCAGTAGGGGTAAATTTCTTAGAATAGAGTACCAGTGTTTTCTGTCACCGTGGGTGTGGTATGTTTATTGAGAGAAGGTTAGTTATGAATTTGTGGATTTTTAGAGGATGTCTTTGAGTTTTGAAAAATATTGTTTCAGGTGACCTTGACCCCACCAGTATGAAGTAGTAGCGATTTCTGCGAAACAGTGGCTCCAGACACCAGCGTGACTTTTTAGCACCTAAAATTTGTCATCTGCATGAAAAATATTTTTTTTAAACTTACAGTGGTGAGAAGTTTGAAATTTTTTGATATTATTGTGAGGAAACAGTGTTCTTCCAGACAACATAGGCGGCTATACCATAGATTTTCTGGTTTTTGTGTCCCACGGGCCTGAAAATCGCTTATTTTGGCCATTTTTGCATCAAAATTTCATTTTTCAGGCACACAATCCAGGGGCATAACTCTTGCTACCCCCATTAAAATGACAATTCTGTACCAAAATCTTTAAGCCTAGTATGTGCTCAACCCAGGTATATATACATTGTATATGTGTTGTGGGATAACATTTCAGTTATTTTTCATTGAATTGATGCCCCCCTTAGTTTTGCACCAATCCCTGCAGAAACTGTGGAGTGTCACCTTCAAGACCAGCAAATAGCACTATTTTCATCTGTCAACTTGACAAATATTGTTACTGAAAATCATTTTTTAGCAAATCTGTTCAGTTAGAAGGAACGTTTTATGGTAGATACACCATTCTTCTATGGAAATTCCAATACAGGTTGTCTTTAGTCATATAAATTGGTGGGCATATGGAGTCTTGGAGCAGTGGGGGGGGGTGGTGGTTCATGTATATGGTTATTGGTGATTTTTCAGATGATGGGTACTTCTTCGTGACATCATATGCTCCTTGAATCTTAGCTGAAAAGGCTGATATTGTGACATTACACAGTATACAACAAGATTTTTTTTTTTTAGATATTCAGTCTTTCTTATTCACAAGTGTGAAATATAATAATTCAGGTTTCCTTGGTCATATTTCACTTGACAACATATTGTTCATGTGATGTCATAACCTTGTAAAGCTTTCCCTTAATGCAAAATAAGACTTGGAATTTTTTAACCCATAGTTTTGGGAGAGTATTAAAGATAGTTGTTGTATGAAATATTATGTTTTATTTTGATATCTGAGGAAAATATGCATCTCATAATATATTTTATACAACATTTTAGCATTTCAGACCTTTTTCAAGCCATAGATGATGGTTGAATATATCCATTTTGTCACTACGTCAAGCATAACGTCATTGGGTTCTGAAAGACCCAAAAGGGGTGAAATCATGGGGGTGCATGTAAATCCCCACCCAATCTTGCTGCCTGTGATTGCAATAACGCATGGGGTGTAATATATTATTTTAAGCGGTATAATGCAGAGAATATGGAGGTGTGGTCCCTATTAAAGATTAATAAAATTGCATTTCCCTTAAGGTGACACTCCACAGTTTCGAATGATCAGTAGGGGTAAATTTCTTAGAATAGAGTACCAGTGTTTTCTGTCACCGTGGGTGTGGTATGTTTATTGAGAGAAGGTTAGTTATGAATTTGTGGATTTTTAGAGGATGTCTTTGAGTTTTGAAAAATATTGTTTCAGGTGACCTTGACCCCACCAGTATGAAGTAGTAGCGATTTCTGCGAAACAGTGGCTCCAGACACCAGCGTGACTTTTTAGCACCTAAAATTTGTCATCTGCATGAAAAATATTTTTTTTAAACTTACAGTGGTGAGAAGTTTGAAATTTTTTGATATTATTGTGAGGAAACAGTGTTCTTCCAGACAACATAGGCGGCTATACCATAGATTTTCTGGTTTTTGTGTCCCACGGGCCTGAAAATCGCTTATTTTGGCCATTTTTGCATCAAAATTTCATTTTTCAGGCACACAATCCAGGGGCATAACTCTTGCTACCCCCATTAAAATGACAATTCTGTACCAAAATCTTTAAGCCTAGTATGTGCTCAACCCAGGTATATATACATTGTATATGTGTTGTGGGATAACATTTCAGTTATTTTTCATTGAATTGATGCCCCCCTTAGTTTTGCACCAATCCCTGCAGAAACTGTGGAGTGTCACCTTCAAGACCAGCAAATAGCACTATTTTCATCTGTCAACTTGACAAATATTGTTACTGAAAATCATTTTTTAGCAAATCTGTTCAGTTAGAAGGAACGTTTTATGGTAGATACACCATTCTTCTATGGAAATTCCAATACAGGTTGTCTTTAGTCATATAAATTGGTGGGCATATGGAGTCTTGGAGCAGTGGGGGGGGGTGGTGGTTCATGTATATGGTTATTGGTGATTTTTCAGATGATGGGTACTTCTTCGTGACATCATATGCTCCTTGAATCTTAGCTGAAAAGGCTGATATTGTGACATTACACAGTATACAACAAGATTTTTTTTTTTAGATATTCAGTCTTTCTTATTCACAAGTGTGAAATATAATAATTCAGGTTTCCTTGGTCATATTTCACTTGACAACATATTGTTCATGTGATGTCATAACCTTGTAAAGCTTTTGCCTTAATGCAAAATAAGACTTGGAATTTTTTAACCCATAGTTTTGGGAGAGTATTAAAGATAGTTGTTGTATGAAATATTATGTTTTATTTTGATATCTGAGGAAAATATGCATCTCATAATATATTTTATACAACATTTTAGCATTTCAGACCTTTTTCAAGCCATAGATCATGGTTGAATATATCCATTTTGTCACTACGTCAAGCATAACGTCATTGGGTTCTGAAAGACCCAAAAGGGGTGAAATCATGGGGGTGCATGTAAATCCCCACCCAATCTTGCTGCCTGTGATTGCAATAACGCATGGGGTGTAATATATTATTTTAAGCGGTATAATGCAGAGAATATGGAGGTGTGGTCCCTATTAAAGATTAATAAAATTGCATTTCCCTTAAGGTGACACTCCACAGTTTCGAATGATCAGTAGGGGTAAATTTCTTAGAATAGAGTACCAGTGTTTTCTGTCACCGTGGGTGTGGTATGTTTATTGAGAGAAGGTTAGTTATGAATTTGTGGATTTTTAGAGGATGTCTTTGAGTTTTGAAAAATATTGTTTCAGGTGACCTTGACCCCACCAGTATGAAGTAGTAGCGATTTCTGCGAAACAGTGGCTCCAGACACCAGCGTGACTTTTTAGCACCTAAAATTTGTCATCTGCATGAAAAATATTTTTTTTAAACTTACAGTGGTGAGAAGTTTGAAATTTTTTGATATTATTGTGAGGAAACAGTGTTCTTCCAGACAACATAGGCGGCTATACCATAGATTTTCTGGTTTTTGTGTCCCACGGGCCTGAAAATCGCTTATTTTGGCCATTTTTGCATCAAAATTTCATTTTTCAGGCACACAATCCAGGGGCATAACTCTTGCTACCCCCATTAAAATGACAATTCTGTACCAAAATCTTTAAGCCTAGTATGTGCTCAACCCAGGTATATATACATTGTATATGTGTTGTGGGATAACATTTCAGTTATTTTTCATTGAATTGATGCCCCCCTTAGTTTTGCACCAATCCCTGCAGAAACTGTGGAGTGTCACCTTCAAGACCAGCAAATAGCACTATTTTCATCTGTCAACTTGACAAATATTGTTACTGAAAATCATTTTTTAGCAAATCTGTTCAGTTAGAAGGAACATTTTATGGTAGATACACCATTCTTCTATGGAAATTCCAATACAGGTTGTCTTTAGTCATATAAATTGGTGGGCATATGGAGTCTTGGAGCAGTGGGGGGGGGGGGTGGTGGTTCATGTATATGGTTATTGGTGATTTTTCAGATGATGGGTACTTCTTCGTGACATCATATGCTCCTTGAATCTTAGCTGAAAAGGCTGATATTGTGACATTACACAGTATACAACAAGATTTTTTTTTTTAGATATTCAGTCTTTCTTATTCACAAGTGTGAAATATAATAATTCAGGTTTCCTTGGTCATATTTCACTTGACAACATATTGTTCATGTGATGTCATAACCTTGTAAAGCTTTCCCTTAATGCAAAATAAGACTTGGAATTTTTTAACCCATAGTTTTGGGAGAGTATTAAAGATAGTTGTTGTATGAAATATTATGTTTTATTTTGATATCTGAGGAAAATATGCATCTCATAATATATTTTATACAACATTTTAGCATTTCAGACCTTTTTCAAGCCATAGATGATGGTTGAATATATCCATTTTGTCACTACGTCAAGCATAACGTCATTGGGTTCTGAAAGACCCAAAAGGGGTGAAATCATGGGGGTGCATGTAAATCCCCACCCAATCTTGCTGCCTGTGATTGGAATAACGCATGGGGTGTAATATATCATTTTAAGCGGTATAATGCAGAGAATATGGAGGTGTGGTCCATATTAAAGATTAATAAAATTGCATTTCCCTTCAAGACCAGCAAATAGCACTATTTTCATCTGTCAACTTGACAAATATTGTTACTGAAAATCATTTTTTAGCAAATCTGTTCAGTTAGAAGGAACATTTTATGGTAGATACACCATTCTTCTATGGAAATTCCAATACAGGTTGTCTTTAGTCATATAAATTGGT
Organism: Siphonodentalium dalli; assembly: GCA_032622095.1. Taxonomy (NCBI): domain Eukaryota; kingdom Metazoa; phylum Mollusca; class Scaphopoda; order Gadilida; family Siphonodentaliidae; genus Siphonodentalium; species Siphonodentalium dalli. The sequence goes on from CP136062.1 coordinate 150,447,759, forward strand.
GGGCATATGGAGTCTTGGAGCAGTGGGGGGGGGGGGGGTGGTGGTTCATGTATATGGTTATTGGTGATTTTTCAGATGATGGGTACTTCTTCGTGACATCATATGCTCCTTGAATCTTAGCTGAAAAGGCTGATATTGTGACATTACACAGTATACAACAAGATTTTTTTTTTTAGATATTCAGTCTTTCTTATTCACAAGTGTGAAATATAATAATTCAGGTTTCCTTGGTCATATTTCACTTGACAACATATTGTTCATGTGATGTCATAACCTTGTAAAGCTTTCCCTTAATGCAAAATAAGACTTGGAATTTTTTAACCCATAGTTTTGGGAGAGTATTAAAGATAGTTGTTGTATGAAATATTATGTTTTATTTTGATATCTGAGGAAAATATGCATCTCATAATATATTTTATACAACATTTTAGCAATTCAGACCTTTTTCAAGCCATAGATGATGGTTGAATATATCCATTTTGTCACTACGTCAAGCATAACGTCATTGGGTTCTGAAAGACCCAAAAGGGGTGAAATCATGGGGGTGCATGTAAATCCCCACCCAATCTTGCTGCCTGTGATTGCATTAACGCATGGGGTGTAATATATCATTTTAAGCGGTATAATGCAGAGAATATGGAGGTGTGGTCCCTATTAAAGATTAATAAAATTGCATTTCCCTTAAGGTGACACTCCACAGTTTCGAATGATCAGTAGGGGTAAATTTCTTAGAATAGAGTACCAGTGTTTTCTGTCACCGTGGGTGTGGTTTGTTTATTGAGAGAAGGTTAGTTATGAATTTGTGGATTTTTAGAGGATGTCTTTGAGTTTTGAAAAATATTGTTTCAGGTGACCTTGACCCCACCAGTATGAAGTAGTAGCGATTTCTGCGAAACAGTGGCTCCAGACACCAGCGTGACTTTTTAGCACCTAAAATTTGTCATCTGCATGAAAAATATTTTTTTTAAACTTACAGTGGTGAGAAGTTTGAAATTTTTTGATATTATTGTGAGGAAACAGTGTTCTTCCAGACAACATAGGCGGCTATACCATAGATTTTCTGGTTTTTGTGTCCCACGGGCCTGAAAATCGCTTATTTTGGCCATTTTTGCATCAAAATTTCATTTTTCAGGCACACAATCCAGGGGCATAACTCTTGCTACCCCCATTAAAATGACAATTCTGTACCAAAATCTTTAAGCCTAGTATGTGCTCAACCCAGGTATATATACATTGTATATGTGTTGTGGGATAACATTTCAGTTATTTTTCATTGAATTGATGCCCCCCTTAGTTTTGCACCAATCCCTGCAGAAACTGTGGAGTGTCACCTTCAAGACCAGCAAATAGCACTATTTTCATCTGTCAACTTGACAAATATTGTTACTGAAAATCATTTTTTAGCAAATCTGTTCAGTTAGAAGGAACATTTTATGGTAGATACACCATTCATCTATCGAAATTCCAATACAGGTTGTCTTTAGTCATATAAATTGGTGGGCATATGGAGTCTTGGAGCAGTGGGGGGTGGGTGGTGGTTCATGTATATGGTTATTGGTGATTTTTCAGATGATGGGTACTTCTTCGTGACATCATATGCTCCTTGAATCTTAGCTGAAAAGGCTGATATTGTGACATTACACAGTATACAACAAGATTATTTTTTTTAGATATTCAGTCTTTCTTATTCACAAGTGTGAAATATAATAATTCAGGTTTCCTTGGTCATATTTCACTTGACAACATATTGTTCATGTGATGTCATAACCTTGTAAAGCTTTCCCTTAATGCAAAATAAGACTTGGAATTTTTTAACCCATAGTTTTGGGAGAGTATTAAAGATAGTTGTTGTATGAAATATTATGTTTTATTTTGATATCTGAGGAAAATATGCATCTCATAATATATTTTATACAACATTTTAGCATTTCAGACCTTTTTCAAGCCATAGATGATGGTTGAATATATCCATTTTGTCACTACGTCAAGCATAACGTCATTGGGTTCTGAAAGACCCAAAAGGGGTGAAATCATGGGGGTGCATGTAAATCCCCACCCAATCTTGCTGCCTGTGATTGCAATAACGCATGGGGTGTAATATATCATTTTAAGCGGTATAATGCAGAGAATATGGAGGTGTGGTCCCTATTAAAGATTAATAAAATTGCATTTCCCTTAAGGTGACACTCCACAGTTTCGAATGATCAGTAGGGGTAAATTTCTTAGAATAGAGTACCAGTGTTTTCTGTCACCGTGGGTGTGGTATGTTTATTGAGAGAAGGTTAGTTATGAATTTGTGGATTTTTAGAGGATGTCTTTGAGTTTTGAAAAATATTGTTTCAGGTGACCTTGACCCCACCAGTATGAAGTAGTAGCGATTTCTGCGAAACAGTGGCTCCAGACACCAGCGTGACTTTTTAGCACCTAAAATTTGTCATCTGCATGAAAAATATTTTTTTTAAACTTACAGTGGTGAGAAGTTTGAAATTTTTTGATATTATTGTGAGGAAACAGTGTTCTTCCAGACAACATAGGCGGCTATACCATAGATTTTCTGGTTTTTGTGTCCCACGGGCCTGAAAATCGCTTATTTTGGCCATTTTTGCATCAAAATTTCATTTTTCAGGCACACAATCCAGGGGCATAACTCTTGCTACCCCCATTAAAATGACAATTCTGTACCAAAATCTTTAAGCCTAGTATGTGCTCAACCCAGGTATATATACATTGTATATGTGTTGTGGGATAACATTTCAGTTATTTTTCATTGAATTGATGCCCCCCTTAGTTTTGCACCAATCCCTGCAGAAACTGTGGAGTGTCACCTTCAAGACCAGCAAATAGCACTATTTTCATCTGTCAACTTGACAAATATTGTTACTGAAAATCATTTTTTAGCAAATCTGTTCAGTTAGAAGGAACATTTTATGGTAGATACACCATTCTTCTATGGAAATTCCAATACAGGTTGTCTTTAGTCATATAAATTGGTGGGCATATGGAGTCTTGGAGCAGTGGGGGGGGGGTGGTGGTTCATGTATATGGTTATTGGTGATTTTTCAGATGATGGGTACTTCTTCGTGACATCATATGCTCCTTGAATCTTAGCTGAAAAGGCTGATATTGTGACATTACACAGTATGCAACAAGATTTTTTTTTTTAGATATTCAGTCTTTCTTATTCACAAGTGTGAAATATAATAATTCAGGTTTCCTTGGTCATATTTCACTTGACAACATATTGTTCATGTGATGTCATAACCTTGTAAAGCTTTCCCTTAATGCAAAATAAGACTTGGAATTTTTTAACCCATAGTTTTGGGAGAGTATTAAAGATAGTTGTTGTATGAAATATTATGTTTTATTTTGATATCTGAGGAAAATATGCATCTCATAATATATTTTATACAACATTTTAGCATTTCAGACCTTTTTCAAGCCATAGATGATGGTTGAATATATCCATTTTGTCACTACGTCAAGCATAACGTCATTGGGTTCTGAAAGACCCAAAAGGGGTGAAATCATGGGGGTGCATGTAAATCCCCACCCAATCTTGCTGCCTGTGATTGCAATAACGCATGGGGTGTAATATATCATTTTAAGCGGTATAATGCAGAGAATATGGAGGTGTGGTCCCTATTAAAGATTAATAAAATTGCATTTCCCTTCAAGACCAGCAAATAGCACTATTTTCATCTGTCAACTTGACAAATATTGTTACTGAAAATCATTTTTTAGCAAATCTGTTCAGTTAGAAGGAACATTTTATGGTAGATACACCATTCTTCTATGGAAATTCCAATACAGGTTGTCTTTAGTCATATAAATTGGTGGGCATATGGAGTCTTGGAGCAGTGGGGGGGGGTGGTGGTTCATGTATATGGTTATTGGTGATTTTTCAGATGATGGGTACTTCTTCGTGACATCATATGCTCCTTGAATCTTAGCTGAAAAGGCTGATATTGTGACATTACACAGTATACAACAAGATTATTTTTTTTAGATATTCAGTCTTTCTTATTCACAAGTGTGAAATATAATAATTCAGGTTTCCTTGGTCATATTTCACTTGACAACATATTGTTCATGTGATGTCATAACCTTGTAAAGCTTTCCCTTAATGCAAAATAAGACTTGGAATTTTTTAACCCATAGTTTTGGGAGAGTATTAAAGATAGTTGTTGTATGAAATATTATGTTTTATTTTGATATCTGAGGAAAATATGCATCTCATAATATATTTTATACAACATTTTAGCATTTCAGACCTTTTTCAAGCCATAGATGATGGTTGAATATATCCATTTTGTCACTACGTCAAGCATAACGTCATTGGGTTCTGAAAGACCCAAAAGGGGTGAAATCATGGGGGTGCATGTAAATCCCCACCCAATCTTGCTGCCTGTGATTGCAATAACGCATGGGGTGTAATATATCATTTTAAGCGGTATAATGCAGAGAATATGGAGGTGTGGTCCCTATTAAAGATTAATAAAATTGCATTTCCCTTCAAGACCAGCAAATAGCACTATTTTCATCTGTCAACTTGACAAATATTGTTACTGAAAATCATTTTTTAGCAAATCTGTTCAGTTAGAAGGAACATTTTATGGTAGATACACCATTCTTCTATGGAAATTCCAATACAGGTTGTCTTTAGTCATATAAATTGGTGGGCATATGGAGTCTTGGAGCAGTGGGGGGGGGTGGTGGTTCATGTATATGGTTATTGGTGATTTTTCAGATGATGGGTACTTCTTCGTGACATCATATGCTCCTTGAATCTTAGCTGAAAAGGCTGATATTGTGACATTACACAGTATACAACAAGATTTTTTTTTTTAGATATTCAGTCTTTCTTATTCACAAGTGTGAAATATAATAATTCAGGTTTCCTTGGTCATATTTCACTTGACAACATATTGTTCATGTGATGTCATAACCTTGTAAAGCTTTCCCTTAATGCAAAATAAGACTTGGAATTTTTTAACCCATAGTTTTGGGAGAGTATTAAAGATAGTTGTTGTATGAAATATTATGTTTTATTTTGATATCTGAGGAAAATATGCATCTCATAATATATTTTATACAACATTTTAGCATTTCAGACCTTTTTCAAGCCATAGAGGATGGTTGAATATATCCATTTTGTCACTACGTCAAGCATAACGTCATTGGGTTCTGAAAGACCCAAAAGGGGTGAAATCATGGGGGTGCATGTAAATCCCCACCCAATCTTGCTGCCTGTGATTGCAATAACGCATGGGGTGTAATATATCATTTTAAGCGGTATAATGCAGAGAATATGGAGGTGTGGTCCCTATTAAAGATTAATAAAATTGCATTTCCCTTCAAGACCAGCAAATAGCACTATTTTCATCTGTCAACTTGACAAATATTGTTACTGAAAATCATTTTTTAGCAAATCTGTTCAGTTAGAAGGAACATTTTATGGTAGATACACCATTCTTCTATGGAAATTCCAATACAGGTTGTCTTTAGTCATATAAATTGGTGGGCATATGGAGTCTTGGAGCAGTGGGGGGGGGGGTGGTGGTTCATGTATATGGTTATTGGTGATTTTTCAGATGATGGGTACTTCTTCGTGACATCATATGCTCCTTGAATCTTAGCTGAAAAGGCTGATATTGTGACATTACACAGTATACAACAAGATTATTTTTTTTAGATATTCAGTCTTTCTTATTCACAAGTGTGAAATATAATAATTCAGGTTTCCTTGGTCATATTTCACTTGACAACATATTGTTCATGTGATGTCATAACCTTGTAAAGCTTTCCCTTAATGCAAAATAAGACTTGGAATTTTTTAACCCATAGTTTTGGGAGAGTATTAAAGATAGTTGTTGTATGAAATATTATGTTTTATTTTGATATCTGAGGAAAATATGCATCTCATAATATATTTTATACAACATTTTAGCATTTCAGACCTTTTTCAAGCCATAGATGATGGTTGAATATATCCATTTTGTCACTACGTCAAGCATAACGTCATTGGGTTCTGAAAGACCCAAAAGGGGTGAAATCATGGGGGTGCATGTAAATCCCCACCCAATCTTGCTGCCTGTGATTGCAATAACGCATGGGGTGTAATATATCATTTTAAGCGGTATAATGCAGAGAATATGGAGGTGTGGTCCCTATTAAAGATTAATAAAATTGCATTTCCCTTCAAGACCAGCAAATAGCACTATTTTCATCTGTCAACTTGACAAATATTGTTACTGAAAATCATTTTTTAGCAAATCTGTTCAGTTAGAAGGAACATTTTATGGTAGATACACCATTCTTCTATGGAAATTCCAATACAGGTTGTCTTTAGTCATATAAATTGGTGGGCATATGGAGTCTTGGAGCAGTGGGGGGGGGTGGTGGTTCATGTATATGGTTATTGGTGATTTTTCAGATGATGGGTACTTCTTCGTGACATCATATGCTCCTTGAATCTTAGCTGAAAAGGCTGATATTGTGACATTACACAGTATACAACAAGATTATTTTTTTTAGATATTCAGTCTTTCTTATTCACAAGTGTGAAATATAATAATTCAGGTTTCCTTGGTCATATTTCACTTGACAACATATTGTTCATGTGATGTCATAACCTTGTAAAGCTTTCCCTTAATGCAAAATAAGACTTGGAATTTTTTAACCCATAGTTTTGGGAGAGTATTAAAGATAGTTGTTGTATGAAATATTATGTTTTATTTTGATATCTGAGGAAAATATGCATCTCATAATATATTTTATACAACATTTTAGCATTTCAGACCTTTTTCAAGCCATAGATGATGGTTGAATATATCCATTTTGTCACTACGTCAAGCATAACGTCATTGGGTTCTGAAAGACCCAAAAGGGGTGAAATCATGGGGGTGCATGTAAATCCCCACCCAATCTTGCTGCCTGTGATTGCAATAACGCATGGGGTGTAATATATCATTTTAAGCGGTATAATGCAGAGAATATGGAGGTGTGGTCCCTATTAAAGATTAATAAAATTGCATTTCCCTTAATTAAGGTGACACTCCACAGTTTCGAATGATCAGTAGGGGTAAATTTCTTAGAATAGAGTACCAGTGTTTTCTGTCACCGTGGGTGTGGTATGTTTATTGAGAGAAGGTTAGTTATGAATTTGTGGATTTTTAGAGGATGTCTTTGAGTTTTGAAAAATATTGTTTCAGGTGACCTTGACCCCACCAGTATGAAGTAGTAGCGATTTCTGCGAAACAGTGGCTCCAGACACCAGCGTGACTTTTTAGCACCTAAAATTTGTCATCTGCATGAAAAATATTTTTTTTAAACTTACAGTGGTGAGAAGTTTGAAATTTTTTGATATTATTGTGAGGAAACAGTGTTCTTCCAGACAACATAGGCGGCTATACCATAGATTTTCTGGTTTTTGTGTCCTACGGGCCTGAAAATCGCTTATTTTGGCCATTTTTGCATCAAAATTTCATTTTTCAGGCACACAATCCAGGGGCATAACTCTTGCTACCCCCATTAGAATGACAATTCTGTACCAAAATCTTTAAGCCTAGTATGTGCTCAACCCAGGTATATATACATTGTATATGTGTTGTTGGATAACATTTCAGTTATTTTTCATTGAATTGATGCCCCCCTTAGTGTTGCACCAATCCCTGCAGAAACTGTGGAGTGTCACCTTCAAGACCAGCAAATAGCACTATTTTCATCTGTCAACTTGACAAATATTGTTACTGAAAATCATTTTTTAGCAAATCTGTTCAGTTAGAAGGAACATTTTATGGTAGATACACCATTCTTCTATGGAAATTCCAATACAAGTTGTCTTTAGTCATATAAATTGGTGGGCATATGGAGTCTTGGAGCAGTGGGGGGGGGTGGTGGTTCATGTATATGGTTATTGGTGATTTTTCAGATGATGGGTACTTCTTCGTGACATCATATGCTCCTTGAATCTCAGCTGAAAAGGCTGATATTGTGACATTACACAGTATACAACAAGATTTTTTTTTTTAGATATTCAGTCTTTCTTATTCACAAGTGTGAAATATAATAATTCAGGTTTCCTTGGTCATATTTCACTTGACAACATATTGTTCATGTGATGTCATAACCTTGTAAAGCTTTCCCTTAATGCAAAATAAGACTTGGAATTTTTTAACCCATAGTTTTGGGAGAGTATTAAAGATAGTTGTTGTATGAAATATTATGTTTTATTTTGATATCTGAGGAAAATATGCATCTCATAATATATTTTATACAACATTTTAGCATTTCAGACCTTTTTCAAGCCATAGATGATGGTTGAATATATCCATTTTGTCACTACGTCAAGCATAACGTCATTGGGTTCTGAAAGACCCAAAAGGGGTGAAATCATGGGGGTGCATGTAAATCCCCACCCAATCTTGCTGCCTGTGATTGCAATAACGCATGGGGTGTAATATATCATTTTAAGCGGTATAATGCAGATAATATGGAGGTGTGGTCCCTATTAAAGATTAATAAAATTGCATTTCCCCTTAAGGTGACACTCCACAGTTTCGAATGATCAGTAGGGGTAAATTTCTTAGAATAGAGTACCAGTGTTTTCTGTCACCGTGGGTGTGGTATGTTTATTGAGAGAAGGTTAGTTATGAATTTGTGGATTTTTAGAGGATGTCTTTGAGTTTTGAAAAATATTGTTTCAGGTGACCTTGACCCCACCAGTATGAAGTAGTAGCGATTTCTGCGAAACAGTGGCTCCAGACACCAGCGTGACTTTTTAGCACCTAAAATTTGTCATCTGCATGAAAAATATTTTTTTTAAACTTACAGTGGTGAGAAGTTTGAAATTTTTTGATATTATTGTGAGGAAACAGTGTTCTTCCAGACAACATAGGCGGCTATACCATAGATTTTCTGGTTTTTGTGTCCCACGGGCCTGAAAATCGCTTATTTTGGCCATTTTTGCATCAAAATTTCATTTTTCAGGCACACAATCCAGGGGCATAACTCTTGCTACCCCCATTAAAATGACAATTCTGTACCAAAATCTTTAAGCCTAGTATGTGCTCAACCCAGGTATATATACATTGTATATGTGTTGTGGGATAACATTTCAGTTATTTTTCATTGAATTGATGCCCCCCTTAGTTTTGCACCAATCTCTGCAGAAACTGTGGAGTGTCACCTTCAAGACCAGCAAATAGCACTATTTTCATCTGTCAACTTGACAAATATTGTTACTGAAAATCATTTTTTAGCAAATCTGTTCAGTTAGAAGGAACATTTTATGGTAGATACACCATTCTTCTATGGAAATTCCAATACAGGTTGTCTTTAGTCATATAAATTGGTGGGCATATGGAGTCTTGGAGCAGTGGGGGGGGGTGGTGGTTCATGTATATGGTTATTGGTGATTTTTCAGATGATGGGTACTTCTTCGTGACATCATATGCTCCTTGAATCTTAGCTGAAAAGGCTGATATTGTGACATTACACAGTATACAACAAGATTATTTTTTTTAGATATTCAGTCTTTCTTATTCACAAGTGTGAAATATAATAATTCAGGTTTCCTTGGTCATATTTCACTTGACAACATATTGTTCATGTGATGTCATAACCTTGTAAAGCTTTCCCTTAATGCAAAATAAGACTTGGAATTTTTTAACCCATAGTTTTGGGAGAGTATTAAAGATAGTTGTTGTATGAAATATTATGTTTTATTTTGATATCTGAGGAAAATATGCATCTCATAATATATTTTATACAACATTTTAGCATTTCAGACCTTTTTCAAGCCATAGATGATGGTTGAATATATCCATTTTGTCACTACGTCAAGCATAACGTCATTGGGTTCTGAAAGACCCAAAAGGGGTGAAATCATGGGGGTGCATGTAAATCCCCACCCAATCTTGCTGCCTGTGATTGCAATAACGCATGGGGTGTAATATATCATTTTAAGCGGTATAATGCAGAGAATATGGAGGTGTGGTCCCTATTAAAGATTAATAAAATTGCATTTCCCTTCAAGACCAGCAAATAGCACTATTTTCATCTGTCAACTTGACAAATATTGTTACTGAAAATCATTTTTTAGCAAATCTGTTCAGTTAGAATGAACATTTTATGGTAGATACACCATTCTTCTATGGAAATTCCAATACAGGTTGTCTTTAGTCATATAAATTGGTGGGCATATGGAGTCTTGGAGCAGTGGGGGGGGGGTGGTGGTTCATGTATATGGTTATTGGTGATTTTTCAGATGATGGGTACTTCTTCGTGACATCATATGCTCCTTGAATCTTAGCTGAAAAGGCTGATATTGTGACATTACACAGTATACAACAAGATTTTTTTTTTTAGATATTCAGTCTTTCTTATTCACAAGTGTGAAATATAATAATTCAGGTTTCCTTGGTCATATTTCACTTGACAACATATTGTTCATGTGATGTCATAACCTTGTAAAGCTTTCCCTTAATGCAAAATAAGACTTGGAATTTTTTAACCCATAGTTTTGGGAGAGTATTAAAGATAGTTGTTGTATGAAATATTATGTTTTATTTTGATATCTGAGGAAAATATGCATCTCATAATATATTTTATACAACATTTTAGCATTTCAGACCTTTTTCAAGCCATAGATGATGGTTGAATATATCCATTTTGTCACTACGTCAAGCATAACGTCATTGGGTTCTGAAAGACCCAAAAGGGGTGAAATCATGGGGGTGCATGTAAATCCCCACCCAATCTTGCTGCCTGTGATTGCAATAACGCATGGGGTGTAATATATCATTTTAAGCGGTATAATGCAGAGAATATGGAGGTGTGGTCCCTATTAAAGATTAATAAAATTGCATTTCCCTTAATTAAGGTGACACTCCACAGTTTCGAATGATCAGTAGGGGTAAATTTCTTAGAATAGAGTACCAGTGTTTTCTGTCACCGTGGGTGTGGTATGTTTATTGAGAGAAGGTTAGTTATGAATTTGTGGATTTTTAGAGGATGTCTTTGAGTTTTGAAAAATATTGTTTCAGGTGACCTTGACCCCACCAGTATGAAGTAGTAGCGATTTCTGCGAAACAGTGGCTCCAGACACCAGCGTGACTTTTTAGCACCTAAAATTTGTCATCTGCATGAAAAATATTTTTTTTAAACTTACAGTGGTGAGAAGTTTGAAATTTTTTGATATTATTGTGAGGAAACAGTGTTCTTCCAGACAACATAGGCGGCTATACCATAGATTTTCTGGTTTTTGTGTCCCACGGGCCTGAAAATCGCTTATTTTGGCCATTTTTGCATCAAAATTTCATTTTTCAGGCACACAATCCAGGGGCATAACTCTTGCTACCCCCATTAAAATGACAATTCTGTACCAAAATCTTTAAGCCTAGTATGTGCTCAACCCAGGTATATATACATTGTATATGTGTTGTGGGATAACATTTCAGTTATTTTTCATTGAATTGATGCCCCCCTTAGTTTTGCACCAATCTCTGCAGAAACTGTGGAGTGTCACCTTCAAGACCAGCAAATAGCACTATTTTCATCTGTCAACTTGACAAATATTGTTACTGAAAATCATTTTTTAGCAAATCTGTTCAGTTAGAAGGAACATTTTATGGTAGATACACCATTCTTCTATGGAAATTCCAATACAGGTTGTCTTTAGTCATATAAATTGGTGGGCATATGGAGTCTTGGAGCAGTGGGGGGGGGGGGTGGTGGTTCATGTATATGGTTATTGGTGATTTTTCAGATGATGGGTACTTCTTCGTGACATCATATGCTCCTTGAATCTTAGCTGAAAAGGCTGATATTGTGACATTACACAGTATACAACAAGATTATTTTTTTTAGATATTCAGTCTTTCTTATTCACAAGTGTGAAATATAATAATTCAGGTTTCCTTGGTCATATTTCACTTGACAACATATTGTTCATGTGATGTCATAACCTTGTAAAGCTTTCCCTTAATGCAAAATAAGACTTGGAATTTTTTAACCCATAGTTTTGGGAGAGTATTAAAGATAGTTGTTGTATGAAATATTATGTTTTATTTTGATATCTGAGGAAAATATGCATCTCATAATATATTTTATACAACATTTTAGCATTTCAGACCTTTTTCAAGCCATAGATGATGGTTGAATATATCCATTTTGTCACTACGTCAAGCATAACGTCATTGGGTTCTGAAAGACCCAAAAGGGGTGAAATCATGGGGGTGCATGTAAATCCCCACCCAATCTTGCTGCCTGTGATTGCAATAACGCATGGGGTGTAATATATCATTTTAAGCGGTATAATGCAGAGAATATGGAGGTGTGGTCCCTATTAAAGATTAATAAAATTGCATTTCCCTTCAAGACCAGCAAATAGCACTATTTTCATCTGTCAACTTGACAAATATTGTTACTGAAAATCATTTTTTAGCAAATCTGTTCAGTTAGAATGAACATTTTATGGTAGATACACCATTCTTCTATGGAAATTCCAATACAGGTTGTCTTTAGTCATATAAATTGGTGGGCATATGGAGTCTTGGAGCAGTGGGGGGGGGGTGGTGGTTCATGTATATGGTTATTGGTGATTTTTCAGATGATGGGTACTTCTTCGTGACATCATATGCTCCTTGAATCTTAGCTGAAAAGGCTGATATTGTGACATTACACAGTATACAACAAGATTTTTTTTTTTAGATATTCAGTCTTTCTTATTCACAAGTGTGAAATATAATAATTCAGGTTTCCTTGGTCATATTTCACTTGACAACATATTGTTCATGTGATGTCATAACCTTGTAAAGCTTTCCCTTAATGCAAAATAAGACTTGGAATTTTTTAACCCATAGTTTTGGGAGAGTATTAAAGATAGTTGTTGTATGAAATATTATGTTTTATTTTGATATCTGAGGAAAATATGCATCTCATAATATATTTTATACAACATTTTAGCATTTCAGACCTTTTTCAAGCCATAGATGATGGTTGAATATATCCATTTTGTCACTACGTCAAGCATAACGTCATTGGGTTCTGAAAGACCCAAAAGGGGTGAAATCATGGGGGTGCATGTAAATCCCCACCCAATCTTGCTGCCTGTGATTGCAATAACGCATGGGGTGTAATATATCATTTTAAGCGGTATAATGCAGAGAATATGGAGGTGTGGTCCCTATTAAAGATTAATAAAATTGCATTTCCCTTAATTAAGGTGACACTCCACAGTTTCGAATGATCAGTAGGGGTAAATTTCTTAGAATAGAGTACCAGTGTTTTCTGTCACCGTGGGTGTGGTATGTTTATTGAGAGAAGGTTAGTTATGAATTTGTGGATTTTTAGAGGATGTCTTTGAGTTTTGAAAAATATTGTTTCAGGTGACCTTGACCCCACCAGTATGAAGTAGTAGCGATTTCTGCGAAACAGTGGCTCCAGACACCAGCGTGACTTTTTAGCACCTAAAATTTGTCATCTGCATGAAAAATATTTTTTTTAAACTTACAGTGGTGAGAAGTTTGAAATTTTTTGATATTATTGTGAGGAAACAGTGTTCTTCCAGACAACATAGGCGGCTATACCATAGATTTTCTGGTTTTTGTGTCCCACGGGCCTGAAAATCGCTTATTTTGGCCATTTTTGCATCAAAATTTCATTTTTCAGGCACACAATCCAGGGGCATAACTCTTGCTACCCCCATTAAAATGACAATTCTGTACCAAAATCTTTAAGCCTAGTATGTGCTCAACCCAGGTATATATACATTGTATATGTGTTGTGGGATAACATTTCAGTTATTTTTCATTGAATTGATGCCCCCCTTAGTTTTGCACCAATCCCTGCAGAAACTGTGGAGTGTCACCTTCAAGACCAGCAAATAGCACTATTTTCATCTGTCAACTTGACAAATATTGTTACTGAAAATCATTTTTTAGCAAATCTGTTCAGTTAGAAGGAACATTTTATGGTAGATACACCATTCTTCTATGGAAATTCCAATACAGGTTGTCTTTAGTCATATAAATTGGTGTGCATATGGATGGAGTCTTGGAGCAGTGGGGGGGGTGGTGGTTCATGTATATGGTTATTGGTGATTTTTCAGATGATGGGTACTTCTTCGTGACATCATATGCTCCTTGAATCTTAGCTGAAAAGGCTGATATTGTGACATTACACAGTATACAACAAGATTTTTTTTTTAGATATTCAGTCTTTCTTATTCACAAGTGTGAAATATAATAATTCAGGTTTCCTTGGTCATATTTCACTTGACAACATATTGTTCATGTGATGTCATAACCTTGTAAAGCTTTCCCTTAATGCAAAATAAGACTTGGAATTTTTTAACCCATAGTTTTGGGAGAGTATTAAAGATAGTTGTTGTATGAAATATTATGTTTTATTTTGATATCTGAGGAAAATATGCATCTCATAATATATTTTATACAACATTTTAGCATTTCAGACCTTTTTCAAGCCATAGATGATGGTTGAATATATCCATTTTGTCACTACGTCAAGCATAACGTCATTGGGTTCTGAAAGACCCAAAAGGGGTGAAATCATGGGGGTGCATGTAAATCCCCACCCAATCTTGCTGCCTGTGATTGCAATAACGCATGGGGTGTAATATATCATTTTAAGCGGTATAATGCAGAGAATATGGAGGTGTGGTCCCTATTAAAGATTAATAAAATTGCATTTCCCTTAAGGTGACACTCCACAGTTTCGAATGATCAGTAGGGGTAAATTTCTTAGAATAGAGTACCAGTGTTTTCTGTCACCGTGGGTGTGGTATGTTTATTGAGAGAAGGTTAGTTATGAATTTGTGGATTTTTAGAGGATGTCTTTGAGTTTTGAAAAATATTGTTTCAGGTGACCTTGACCCCACCAGTATGAAGTAGTAGCGATTTCTGCGAAATAGTGGCTCCAGACACCAGCGTGACTTTTTAGCACCTAAAATTTGTCATCTGCATGAAAAATATTTTTTTTAAACTTACAGTGGTGAGAAGTTTGAATTTTTTTGATATTATTGTGAGGAAACAGTGTTCTTCCAGACAACATAGGCGGCTATACCATAGATTTTCTGGTTTTTGTGTCCCACGGGCCTGAAAATCGCTTATTTTGGCCATTTTTGCATCAAAATTTCATTTTTCAGGCACACAATCCAGGGGCATAACTCTTGCTACCCCCATTAAAATGACAATTCTGTACCAAAATCTTTAAGCCTAGTATGTGCTCAACCCAGGTATATATACATTGTATATGTGTTGTGGGATAACATTTCAGTTATTTTTCATTGAATTGATGCCCCCCTTAGTTTTGCACCAATCCCTGCAGAAACTGTGGAGTGTCACCTTCAAGACCAGCAAATAGCACTATTTTCATCTGTCAACTTGACAAATATTGTTACTGAAAATCATTTTTTAGCAAATCTGTTCAGTTAGAAGGAACATTTTATGGTAGATACACCATTCTTCTATGGAAATTCCAATACAGGTTGTCTTTAGTCATATAAATTGGTGGGCATATGGAGTCTTGGAGCAGTGGGGGGGGGGGTGGTGGTTCATGTATATGGTTATTGGTGATTTTTCAGATGATGGGTACTTCTTCGTGACATCATATGCTCCTTGAATCTTAGCTGAAAAGGCTGATATTGTGACATTACACAGTATACAACAAGATTTTTTTTTTTAGATATTCAGTCTTTCTTATTCACAAGTGTGAAATATAATAATTCAGGTTTCCTTGGTCATATTTCACTTGACAACATATTGTTCATGTGATGTCATAACCTTGTAAAGCTTTCCCTTAATGCAAAATAAGACTTGGAATTTTTTAACCCATAGTTTTGGGAGAGTATTAAAGATAGTTGTTGTATGAAATATTATGTTTTATTTTGATATCTGAGGAAAATATGCATCTCATAATATATTTTATACAACATTTTAGCATTTCAGACCTTTTTCAAGCCATAGATGATGGTTGAATATATCCATTTTGTCACTACGTCAAGCATAACGTCATTGGGTTCTGAAAGACCCAAAAGGGGTGAAATCATGGGGGTGCATGTAAATCCCCACCCAATCTTGCTACCTGTGATTGCAATAACGCATGGGGTGTAATATATCATTTTAAGCGGTATAATGCAGAGAATATGGAGGTGTGGTCCCTATTAAAGATTAATAAAATTGCATTTCCCTTAAGGTGACACTCCACAGTTTCGAATGATCAGTAGGGGTAAATTTCTTAGAATAGAGTACCAGTGTTTTCTGTCACCGTGGGTGTGGTATGTTTATTGAGAGAAGGTTAGTTATGAATTTGTGGATTTTTAGAGGATGTCTTTGAGTTTTGAAAAATATTGTTTCAGGTGACCTTGACCCCACCAGTATGAAGTAGTAGCGATTTCTGCGAAACAGTGGCTCCAGACACCAGCGTGACTTTTTAGCACCTAAAATTTGTCATCTGCATGAAAAATATTTTTTTTAAACTTACAGTGGTGAGAAGTTTGAAATTTTTTGATATTATTGTGAGGAAACAGTGTTCTTCCAGACAACATAGGCGGCTATACCATAGATTTTCTGGTTTTTGTGTCCCACGGGCCTGAAAATCGCTTATTTTGGCCATTTTTGCATCAAAATTTCATTTTTCAGGCACACAATCCAGGGGCATAACTCTTGCTACCCCCATTAAAATGACAATTCTGTACCAAAATCTTTAAGCCTAGTATGTGCTCAACCCAGGTATATATACATTGTATATGTGTTGTGGGATAACATTTCAGTTATTTTTCATTGAATTGATGCCCCCCTTAGTTTTGCACCAATCCCTGCAGAAACTGTGGAGTGTCACCTTCAAGATCAGCAAATAGCACTATTTTCATCTGTCAACTTGACAAATATTGTTACTGAAAATCATTTTTTAGCAAATCTGTTCAGTTAGAATGAACATTTTATGGTAGATACACCATTCTTCTATGGAAATTCCAATACAGGTTGTCTTTAGTCATATAAATTGGTGGGCATATGGAGTCTTGGAGCAGTGGGGGGGGGGGGGTGGTGGTTCATGTATATGGTTATTGGTGATTTTTCAGATGATGGGTACTTCTTCGTGACATCATATGCTCCTTGAATCTTAGCTGAAAAGGCTGATATTGTGACATTACACAGTATACAACAAGATTATTTTTTTTAGATATTCAGTCTTTCTTATTCACAAGTGTGAAATATAATAATTCAGGTTTCCTTGGTCATATTTCACTTGACAACATATTGTTCATGTGATGTCATAACCTTGTAAAGCTTTCCCTTAATGCAAAATAAGACTTGGAATTTTTTAACCCATAGTTTTGGGAGAGTATTAAAGATAGTTGTTGTATGAAATATTATGTTTTATTTTGATATCTGAGGAAAATATGCATCTCATAATATATTTTATACAACATTTTAGCATTTCAGACCTTTTTCAAGCCATAGATGATGGTTGAATATATCCATTTTGTCACTACGTCAAGCATAACGTCATTGGGTTCTGAAAGACCCAAAAGGGGTGAAATCATGGGGGTGCATGTAAATCCCCACCCAATCTTGCTGCCTGTGATTGCAATAACGCATGGGGTGTAATATATCATTTTAAGCGGTATAATGCAGAGAATATGGAGGTGTGGTCCCTATTAAAGATTAATAAAATTGCATTTCCCTTCAAGACCAGCAAATAGCACTATTTTCATCTGTCAACTTGACAAATATTGTTACTGAAAATCATTTTTTAGCAAATCTGTTCAGTTAGAAGGAACATTTTATGGTAGATACACCATTCTTCTATGGAAATTCCAATACAGGTTGTCTTTAGTCATATAAATTGGTGGGCATATGGAGTCTTGGAGCAGTGGGGGGGGGTGGTGGTTCATGTATATGGTTATTGGTGATTTTTCAGATGATGGGTACTTCTTCGTGACATCATATGCTCCTTGAATCTTAGCTGAAAAGGCTGATATTGTGACATTACACAGTATACAACAAGATTTTTTTTTTTAGATATTCAGTCTTTCTTATTCACAAGTGTGAAATATAATAATTCAGGTTTCCTTGGTCATATTTCACTTGACAACATATTGTTCATGTGATGTCATAACCTTGTAAAGCTTTCCCTTAATGCAAAATAAGACTTGGAATTTTTTAACCCATAGTTTTGGGAGAGTATTAAAGATAGTTGTTGTATGAAATATTATGTTTTATTTTGATATCTGAGGAAAATATGCATCTCATAATATATTTTATACAACATTTTAGCATTTCAGACCTTTTTCAAGCCATAGATGATGGTTGAATATATCCATTTTGTCACTACGTCAAGCATAACGTCATTGGGTTCTGAAAGACCCAAAAGGGGTGAAATCATGGGGGTGCATGTAAATCCCCACCCAATCTTGCTACCTGTGATTGCAATAACGCATGGGGTGTAATATATCATTTTAAGCGGTATAATGCAGAGAATATGGAGGTGTGGTCCCTATTAAAGATTAATAAAATTGCATTTCCCTTAAGGTGACACTCCACAGTTTCGAATGATCAGTAGGGGTAAATTTCTTAGAATAGAGTACCAGTGTTTTCTGTCACCGTGGGTGTGGTATGTTTATTGAGAGAAGGTTAGTTATGAATTTGTGGATTTTTAGAGGATGTCTTTGAGTTTTGAAAAATATTGTTTCAGGTGACCTTGACCCCACCAGTATGAAGTAGTAGCGATTTCTGCGAAACAGTGGCTCCAGACACCAGCGTGACTTTTTAGCACCTAAAATTTGTCATCTGCATGAAAAATATTTTTTTTAAACTTACAGTGGTGAGAAGTTTGAAATTTTTTGATATTATTGTGAGGAAACAGTGTTCTTCCAGACAACATAGGCGGCTATACCATAGATTTTCTGGTTTTTGTGTCCCACGGGCCTGAAAATCGCTTATTTTGGCCATTTTTGCATCAAAATTTCATTTTTCAGGCACACAATCCAGGGGCATAACTCTTGCTACCCCCATTAAAATGACAATTCTGTACCAAAATCTTTAAGCCTAGTATGTGCTCAACCCAGGTATATATACATTGTATATGTGTTGTGGGATAACATTTCAGTTATTTTTCATTGAATTGATGCCCCCCTTAGTTTTGCACCAATCCCTGCAGAAACTGTGGAGTGTCACCTTCAAGACCAGCAAATAGCACTATTTTCATCTGTCAACTTGACAAATATTGTTACTGAAAATCATTTTTTAGCAAATCTGTTCAGTTAGAATGTACATTTTATGGTAGATACACCATTCTTCTATGGAAATTCCAATACAGGTTGTCTTTAGTCATATAAATTGGTGGGCATATGGAGTCTTGGAGCAGTGGGGGGGTGGTGGTTCATGTATATGGTTATTGGTGATTTTTCAGATGATGGGTACTTCTTCGTGACATCATATGCTCCTTGAATCTTAGCTGAAAAGGCTGATATTGTGACATTACACAGTATACAACAAGATTTTTTTTTTAGATATTCAGTCTTTCTTATTCACAAGTGTGAAATATAATAATTCAGGTTTCCTTGGTCATATTTCACTTGACAACATATTGTTCATGTGATGTCATAACCTTGTAAAGCTTTCCCTTAATGCAAAATAAGACTTGGAATTTTTTAACCCATAGTTTTGGGAGAGTATTAAAGATAGTTGTTGTATGAAATATTATGTTTTATTTTGATATCTGAGGAAAATATGCATCTCATAATATATTTTATACAACATTTTAGCATTTCAGACCTTTTTCAAGCCATAGATGATGGTTGAATATATCCATTTTGTCACTACGTCAAGCATAACGTCATTGGGTTCTGAAAGACCCAAAAGGGGTGAAATCATGGGGGTGCATGTAAATCCCCACCCAATCTTGCTGCCTGTGATTGCAATAACGCATGGGGTGTAATATATCATTTTAAGCGGTATAATGCAGAGAATATGGAGGTGTGGTCCCTATTAAAGATTAATAAAATTGCATTTCCCTTAAGGTGACACTCCACAGTTTCGAATGATCAGTAGGGGTAAATTTCTTAGAATAGAGTACCAGTGTTTTCTGTCACCGTGGGTGTGGTATGTTTATTGAGAGAAGGTTAGTTATGAATTTGTGGATTTTTAGAGGATGTCTTTGAGTTTTGAAAAATATTGTTTCAGGTGACCTTGACCCCACCAGTATGAAGTAGTAGCGATTTCTGCGAAACAGTGGCTCCAGACACCAGCGTGACTTTTTAGCACCTAAAATTTGTCATCTGCATGAAAAATATTTTT
This sequence comes from Siphonodentalium dalli, assembly GCA_032622095.1. Classification (NCBI taxonomy): domain Eukaryota; kingdom Metazoa; phylum Mollusca; class Scaphopoda; order Gadilida; family Siphonodentaliidae; genus Siphonodentalium; species Siphonodentalium dalli. Next base: position 150,468,080 of record CP136062.1, read on the forward strand.
TTTAAACTTACAGTGGTGAGAAGTTTGAAATTTTTTGATATTATTGTGAGGAAACAGTGTTCTTCCAGACAACATAGGCGGCTATACCATAGATTTTCTGGTTTTTGTGTCCCACGGGCCTGAAAATCGCTTATTTTGGCCATTTTTGCATCAAAATTTCATTTTTCAGGCACACAATCCAGGGGCATAACTCTTGCTACCCCCATTAAAATGACAATTCTGTACCAAAATCTTTAAGCCTAGTATGTGCTCAACCCAGGTATATATACATTGTATATGTGTTGTGGGATAACATTTCAGTTATTTTTCATTGAATTGATGCCCCCCTTAGTTTTGCACCAATCCCTGCAGAAACTGTGGAGTGTCACCTTCAAGACCAGCAAATAGCACTATTTTCATCTGTCAACTTGACAAATATTGTTACTGAAAATCATTTTTTAGCAAATCTGTTCAGTTAGAAGGAACATTTTATGGTAGATACACCATTCTTCTATGGAAATTCCAATACAGGTTGTCTTTAGTCATATAAATTGGTGGGCATATGGAGTCTTGGAGCAGTGGGGGGGGGGTGGTGGTTCATGTATATGGTTATTGGTGATTTTTCAGATGATGGGTACTTCTTCGTGACATCATATGCTCCTTGAATCTTAGCTGAAAAGGCTGATATTGTGACATTACACAGTATACAACAAGATTTTTTTTTTAGATATTCAGTCTTTCTTATTCACAAGTGTGAAATATAATAATTCAGGTTTCCTTGGTCATATTTCACTTGACAACATATTGTTCATGTGATGTCATAACCTTGTAAAGCTTTCCCTTAATGCAAAATAAGACTTGGAATTTTTTAACCCATAGTTTTGGGAGAGTATTAAAGATAGTTGTTGTATGAAATATTATGTTTTATTTTGATATCTGAGGAAAATATGCATCTCATAATATATTTTATACAACATTTTAGCATTTCAGACCTTTTTCAAGCCATAGATGATGGTTGAATATATCCATTTTGTCACTACGTCAAGCATAACGTCATTGGGTTCTGAAAGACCCAAAAGGGGTGAAATCATGGGGGTGCATGTAAATCCCCACCCAATCTTGCTGCCTGTGATTGCAATAACGCATGGGGTGTAATATATCATTTTAAGCGGTATAATGCAGAGAATATGGAGGTGTGGTCCCTATTAAAGATTAATAAAATTGCATTTCCCTTAAGGTGACACTCCACAGTTTCGAATGATCAGTAGGGGTAAATTTCTTAGAATAGAGTACCAGTGTTTTCTGTCACCGTGGGTGTGGTATGTTTATTGAGAGAAGGTTAGTTATGAATTTGTGGATTTTTAGAGGATGTCTTTGAGTTTTGAAAAATATTGTTTCAGGTGACCTTGACCCCACCAGTATGAAGTAGTAGCGATTTCTGCGAAATAGTGGCTCCAGACACCAGCGTGACTTTTTAGCACCTAAAATTTGTCATCTGCATGAAAAATATTTTTTTTAAACTTACAGTGGTGAGAAGTTTGAATTTTTTTGATATTATTGTGAGGAAACAGTGTTCTTCCAGACAACATAGGCGGCTATACCATAGATTTTCTGGTTTTTGTGTCCCACGGGCCTGAAAATCGCTTATATTGGCCATTTTTGCATCAAAATTTCATTTTTCAGGCACACAATCCAGGGGCATAACTCTTGCTACCCCCATTAAAATGACAATTCTGTACCAAAATCTTTAAGCCTAGTATGTGCTCAACCCAGGTATATATACATTGTATATGTGTTGTGGGATAACATTTCAGTTATTTTTCATTGAATTGATGCCCCCCTTAGTTTTGCACCAATCCCTGCAGAAACTGTGGAGTGTCACCAGAGGTGACACTCCACAGTTTCGAATGATCAGTAGGGGTGATTTTATAGATATAAAGTGCTAGTGGTTTCTGGCACCATTAATGTGGTATGTATATTAAGACAAGGTGGGATATGAATTTGTGTAATTTTAGAAGGTGTTCTCGACTGATGAAAAAATTAAGTGCAAGTGACCTTGACCCCACCCATAGACAGCAGTAGCGTTTTCTGCGAAACAGTGGCTCTAGATACTGGGTCAATTTTTTAGCACCCAAAATTTGTCATCTGCATTAAAAATTGATTTTCTGGAAAATTTAACGGCGAAAGTTTGAATTTTTTTTCACATTGATGTTGGAAGCCAGAGGCCTCTAAACCAACATAGGTGACCATGCTTGAAACAATCTGGTATTCGTGCCTCTTGGGTATGAAAATTCAATATTTTGGTCATTTTTTGAATAAAAATCACATTTTCGATCAAAAGATCAAGGGCCATAACTCTTGATAGCCCATATATTATGGAAATTATGTATCAAATTCTGAATGCCTATTCTGTACTAATTTCAGGCATATATATATTGTCTATATGGTTTGGGATCATAATCCAGATAAATTTCAATGAATCTATGGGCCCCCTATTTATGGGCCCATACCTGTTGAAACTGTGGAGTGTCACCAGAACCAGTCCTTGTGAGTCTTGGAAATGTTTGTATATAAAATTTGGTTGAGAATTTTTTTAAAGAAAAAAATTATTGTAACCACTTATGTTCGCGGATTTCAGAGAGGGTTATGCGTTTATTCACATCTGGTTCCAGAAGTCTCAATACTAAATCGACACAGTCATTCCCAACTTCGAGCGATTTTGGCAGCAGTGTTTCTCCGGGGGTTTGATTCTTCACAATTTTCTGGATATATGAGTTGCTGAATGGCATTCTTCCAAACACCAATGAGTACATAATTATGCCCAAGCTCCATATATCTGCCATAAATGGATCGTAGTTTTCGCCCCGTATTATTTCAGGAGAAATATATGAAGAGCTCCCACAGAAAGTATTGCTCAATTCCTTCATGTTGGACATGCGCCTCGCAAAGCCAAAGTCGGTTATCTTTGCTTTGCCATTTAAGTCGAGCAGGATATTTTCCAATTTGAGATCTCGGTGCGCTATCTTCTGCTCATGCAGATTAACAACACCGTGAATAATTTGTTTGAATAATTGCTTTGCTTCGCCTTCGTTCATGGGGCCATTGTCAGTAATCTTGTCCAAGAGGTCACCTCCCCGAACCAGTTCCATGAAGATGTAAATATTTTCCTTCAGTTCGATAACATTATGCAGCTTGACAACGCTATCTGAACTAATGCTCGAGAGAACGTTTATTTCTCTCGGTAAGAACTTTTCTAGGAACTCGGGTGAAGCATTCGTCTTATTGATTATTTTCACCGCCATTTCGACGGCTTTCTTTCCATTATTGTATACGCATTCTCTGATCTTGCCGAACGACCCTTCGCCCAGCTTTCGACCCAGAATGTATCCTTTTTTCGCAAGAAATGAATTTTCCATTTTTATTATAGAAAGTTTGAACTTTGTCCATTTCCTTTATTTATAGATTTTTTTCCAAACGACCCGAGCATCGGAGCGTGACCCTTGTCATAAAGGTCACGACATTGTCAACCGGACTTGGATGTATAAAAGCCTCCTTTATCAGAGATTTCTTCATTTACAATGTCCTGAAAAACAATTCCACTTTGGAGCAATGACAAGTTGAGAAACTTGGATTGTTCACTTTTGATTACGAAACAACTTTTACTATAAAAAAAATCTGATGAATAAATGTTTCCGTGAATTTCACGGAAACTTGGAATTTCCCCACCCCCCCGCAATCGGTGAACGTCACAGACATGTTATAAAGGTCACGACATTGCCAACCGGACATGGATGTATAAAAGCCTCCTTTATCAAAGATTTCTTCATTTACAATGTCCTGAAAAACTATTCCACTTTGGAGCAATGACAAGTTGAGAAACTTGGATTGTTCACTTTTGATTACGAAACAACTTTTACTATAAAAAAAATCTGATGAATAAATGTTTCCGTGCATTTCACGGAAACTTGGAATTTACCCACCCCCGCAATCGATGAACGTCACAGACAAGTTATAAAGGTCACGACATTGCCAACCGGACTTGGATGTATAAAAGCCTCCTTTATCAAAAATTTCTTCATTTACAATGTCCTGAAAAACTATTCCACTTTGGAGCAATGACAAGTTGAGAAACTTGGATTGTTCACTTTTGATTACGAAACAACTTTTACTATAAAAAAAATCTGATGAATAAATGTTTCCCTGCATTTCACGGAAACTTAGAATTTACCCACCCCCGCAATCGATGAACGTCACAGACAAGTTATAAAGGTCACGATATTGCCAACCGGACTTGGATGTATAAAAGCCTCCTTTATCAAAGATTTCTTCATTCACAATGTCCTGAAAAACTATTCCACTTTGGAGCAATGACAAGTTGAGAAACTTGGATTGTTCACTTTTGATTACGAAACAACTTTTACTATAAAAAAAATCTGATGAAAGCAAGTTTCCGTGCATTTCACGGAAACATGGAATTTCCCCACCCCCGCAATCGGTGAACGTCACAGACATGTTATAAAGGTCACGACATTGCCAACCGGACTTGTATGCATAAAAGCCTCCTTTATCAAAGATTTCTTCATTTACAATGTCCTGAAAAACTATTCCACTTTGGAGCAATGACAAGTTGAGAAACTTGGATTGTTCACTTTTGATTACGAAACAACTTTTACTATAAAAAAAAATCTGATGAATAAATGTTTCCGTGCATTTCACGGAAACTTGGAATTTACCCACCCCCGCAATCGATGAACGTCACAGACAAGTTATAAAGGTCACGACATTGCCAACCGGACTTGGATGTATAAAAGCCTCCTTTATCAAAAATTTCTTCAATTACAATGTCCTGAAAAACTATTCCAATTTGGAGCAATGACAAGTTGAGAAACTTGGATTGTTCACTTTTGATTACGAAACAACTTTTACTATAAAAACAATCTGATGAATAAATGTTTCCGTGCATTTCACGGAAACTTAGAATTTACCCACCCCCGCAATCGATGAACGTCACAGACAAGTTATAAAGGTCACGACATTGCCAACCGGACTTGGATGTATAAAAGCCTCCTTTATCAAAGATTTCTTCATTTACAATGTCCTGAAAAACTATTCCACTTTGGAGCAATGACAAGTTGAGAAACTTGGATTGTTCACTTTTGATTACGAAACAACTTTTACTATAAAAAAAATCTGATGAAAGCAAGTTTCCGTGCATTTCACGGAAACATGGAATTTTCCCACCCCCGCAATCGGTGAACGTCACAGACATGTTATAAAGGTCACGACATTGCCAACCGGACTTGGATGCATAAAAGCCTCCTTTGTCAAAGATTTCTTCATTTACAATGTCCTGAAAAACTATTCCACTTTGGAGCATTGACAAGTTGAGAAACTTGGATTGTTCACTTTTGATTACGAAACAACTTTTACTATAAAAACAATCTGATGAAAGCAAGTTTCCGTGCATTTCACGGAAACTTGGAATTTCCCCGCCCCCGCAAATTTCTTCATTTAAAAAACTACTTCACTTTGGAGCAATGACAAGTTGAGAAACTTGGATTGTTCACTTTTGATTACGAAATAACTTTTACTATACAAAAATCTGATTCCGTGCAGGACAAAACCATGAACTGCACAAAAGGAAAAATTAACGGGGATTCCCCTTCCATACAAACGACAGAACCAGTCCTTGTGAGTCTTGGAAATGTTTGTATATAAAATTTGGTTGAGAATTTTTTTAAAGAAAAAAATTATTGTAACCACTTATGTTCGCGGATTTCTGAGAGGGTTATGCGTTTATTCACATCTGGTTCCAGAAGTCTCAATACTAAATCGACACAGTCATTCCCAACTTCGAGCGATTTTGGCAGCAGTGTTTCTCCGGGGGTTTGATTCATCACAATTTTCTGGATATATGAGTTGCTGAATGGCATTCTTCCAAACACATGCCCAAGCTCCATATATCTGCCATAAATGGATCGTAGTTTTCGCCCCGTATTATTTCAGGGGAAATATATGAAGAGCTCCCACAGAAAGTATTGCTCAATTCCTTCATGTTGGACATGCGCCTCGCAAAGCCAAAGTCGGTTATCTTTGCTTTGCCATTTAAGTCGAGCAGGATATTTTCCAATTTGAGATCTCGGTGCGCTATCTTCTGCTCATGCAGATTAACAACACCGTGAATAATTTGTTTGAATAATTGCTTTGCTTCGCCTTCGTTCATGGGGCCATTGTCAGTAATCTTGTCCAAGAGGTCACCTCCCCGAACCAGTTCCATGAAGATGTAAATATTTTCCTTCAGTTCGATAACATTATGCAGCTTGACAACGCTATCTGAACTAATGCTCGAGAGAACGTTTATTTCTCTCGGTAAGAACTTTTCTAGGAACTCGGGTGAAGCATTCGTCTTATTGATTATTTTCACCGCCATTTCGACGGCTTTCTTTCCATTATTGTATACGCATTCTCTGATCTTGCCGAACGACCCTTCGCCCAGCTTTCGACCCAGAATGTATCCTTTTTTCGCAAGAAATGAATTTTCCATTTTTATTATAGAAAGTTTGAACTTTGTCCATTTCCTTTATTTATAGATTTTTTTCCAAACGACCCGAGCATCGGAGCGTGACCCTTGTCATAAAGGTCACGACATTGTCAACCGGACTTGGATGTATAAAAGCCTCCTTTATCAGAGATTTCTTCATTTACAATGTCCTGAAAAACTATTCCACTTTGGAGCAATGACAAGTTGAGAAACTTGGATTGTTCACTTTTGATTACGAAACAACTTTTACTATAAAAAAAATCTGATGAATAAATGTTTCCGTGAATTTCACGGAAACTTGGAATTTCCCCACCCCCCCGCAATCGGTGAACGTCACAGACATGTTATAAAGGTCACGACATTGCCAACCGGACATGGATGTATAAAAGCCTCCTTTATCAAAGATTTCTTCATTTACAATGTCCTGAAAAACTATTCCACTTTGGAGCAATGACAAGTTGAGAAACTTGGATTGTTCACTTTTGATTACGAAACAACTTTTACTATAAAAAAAATCTGATGAATAAATGTTTCCGTGCATTTCACGGAAACTTGGAATTTACCCACCCCCGCAATCGATGAACGTCACAGACAAGTTATAAAGGTCACGACATTGCCAACCGGACTTGGATGTATAAAAGCCTCCTTTATCAAAAATTTCTTCATTTACAATGTCCTGAAAAACTATTCCACTTTGGAGCAATGACAAGTTGAGAAACTTGGATTGTTCACTTTTGATTACGAAACAACTTTTACTATAAAAAAAATCTGATGAATAAATGTTTCCGTGCATTTCACGGAAACTTAGAATTTACCCACCCCCGCAATCGATGAACGTCACAGACAAGTTATAAAGGTCACGACATTGCCAACCGGACTTGGATGTATAAAAGCCTCCTTTATCAAAGATTTCTTCATTTACAATGTCCTGAAAAACTATTCCACTTTGGAGCAATGACAAGTTGAGAAACTTGGATTGTTCACTTTTGATTACGAAACAACTTTTACTATAAAAAAAATCTGATGAAAGCAAGTTTCCGTGCATTTCACGGAAACATGGAATTTCCCCACCCCCGCAATCGGTGAACTCCACAGACATGTTATAAAGGTCACGACATTGCCAACCGGACTTGGATGCATAAAAGCCTCCTTTATCAAAGATTTCTTCATTTACAATGTCCTGAAAAACTATTCCACTTTGGAGCAATGACAAGTTGAGAAACTTGGATTGTTCACTTTTGATTACGAAACAACTTTTACTATAAAAAAAAATCTGATGAATAAATGTTTCCGTGCATTTCACGGAAACTTGGAATTTACCCACCCCCGCAATCGATGAACGTCACAGACAAGTTATAAAGGTCACGACATTGCCAACCGGACTTGGATGTATAAAAGCCTCCTTTATCAAAAATTTCTTCATTTACAATGTCCTGAAAAACTATTCCACTTTGGAGCAATGACAAGTTGAGAAACTTGGATTGTTCACTTTTGATTACGAAACAACTTTTACTATAAAAAAAATCTGATGAATAAATGTTTCCGTGCATTTCACGGAAACTTAGAATGTACCCACCCCCGCAATCGATGAACGTCACAGACAAGTTATAAAGGTCACGACATTGCCAACCGGACTTGGATGTATAAAAGCCTCCTTTATCAAAGATTTCTTCATTTACAATGTCCTGAAAAACTATTCCACTTTGGAGCAATGACAAGTTGAGAAACTTGGATTGTTCACTTTTGATTACGAAACAACTTTTACTATAAAAAAAATCTGATGAAAGCAAGTTTCCGTGCATTTCACGGAAACATGGAATTTCCCCACCCCCGCAATCGGTGAACGTCACAGACATGTTATAAAGGTCACGACATTGCCAACCGGACTTGGATGCATAAAAGCCTCCTTTATCAAAGATTTCTTCATTTACAATGTCCTGAAAAACTATTCCACTTTGGAGCAATGACAAGTTGAGAAACTTGGATTGTTCACTTTTGATTACGAAACAACTTTTACTATAAAAAAAAACTGATGAAAGCAAGTTTCCGTGCATTTCACGGAAACATGGAATTTCCCCACCCCCGCAATCGATGAACGTCACAGACAAGTTATAAAGGTCACGACATTGCCAACCGGACTTGGATGCATAAAAGCCTCCTTTATCAAAGATTTCTTCATTTACAATGTCCTGAAAAAGTATTCCACTTTGGAGCAATGACAAGTTGAGAAACTTGGATTGTTCACTTTTGATTACGAAACAACTTTTACTATAAAAAAAAATCTGATGAATAAATGTTTCCGTGCATTTCACGGAAACTTGGAATTTACCCACCCCCGCAATCGATGAACGTCACAGACAAGTTATAAAGGTCACGACATTGCCAACCGGACTTGGATGTATAAAAGCCTCCTTTATCAAAGATTTCTTCATTTACAATGTCCTGAAAAACTATTCCACTTTGGAGCAATGACAAGTTGAGAAACTTGGATTGTTCACTTTTGATTACGAAACAACTTTTACTATAAAAAAAATCTGATGAAAGCAAGTTTCCGTGCATTTCACGGAAACATGGAATTTCCCCACCCCCGCAATCGATGAACGTCACAGACAAGTTATAAAGGTCACGACATTGCCAACCGGACTTGGATGTATAAAAGCCTCCTTTATCAAAGATTTCTTCATTTACAATGTCCTGAAAAACTATTCCACTTTGGAGCAATGACAAGTTGAGAAACTTGGATTGTTCACTTTTGATTACGAAACAACTTTTACTATAAAAAAAATCTGATGAAAGCAAGTTTCCGTGCATTTCACGGAAACATGGAATTTCCCCACCCCCGCAATCGATGAACGTCACAGACATGTTATAAAGGTCACGACATTGCCAACCGGACTTGGATGCATAAAAGCCTCCTTTATCAAAGATTTCTTCATTTACAATGTCCTGAAAAACTATTCCACTTTGGAGCAATGACAAGTTGAGATTGTTCACTTTTGATTACGAAACAACTTTTACTATAAAAAAAATCTGATGAATAAATGTTTCCGTGCATTTCACGGAAACTTAGAATTTACCCACCCCCGCAATCGATGAACGTCACAGACAAGTTATAAAGGTCACGACATTGCCAACCGGACTTGGATGTATAAAAGCCTCCTTTATCAAAGATTTCTTCATTTACAATGTCCTGAAAAACTATTCCACTTTGGAGCAATGACAAGTTGAGAAACTTGGATAGTTTACTTTTGATTACGAAACAACTTTTACTATAAAAAAAATCTGATGAAAGCAAGTTTCCGTGCATTTCACGGAAACATGGAATTTCCCCACCCCCGCAATCGGTGAACGTCACAGACATGTTATAAAGGTCACGACATTGCCAACCGGACTTGGATGCATAAAAGCCTCCTTTATCAAAGATTTCTTCATTTACAATGTCCTGAAAAACTATTCCACTTTGGAGCAATGACAAGTTGAGAAACTTGGATTGTTCACTTTTGATTACGAAACAACTTTTACTATAAAAAAAAATCTGATGAATAAATGTTTCCGTGCATTTCATGGAAACTTGGAATTTACCCACCCCCGCGATCGATGAACGTCACAGACAAGTTATAAAGGTCACGACATTGCCAACCGGACTTGGATGTATAAAAGCCTCCTTTATCAAAGATTTCTTCATTTACAATGTCCTGAAAAACTATTCCACTTTGGAGCAATGACAAGTTGAGAAACTTGGATTGTTCACTTTTGATTACGAAACAACTTTTACTATAAAAAAAATCTGATGAAAGCAAGTTTCCGTGCATTTCACGGAAACATGGAATTTCCCCACCCCCGCAATCGGTGAACGTCACAGACATGTTATAAAGGTCACGACATTGCCAACCGGACTTGGATGCATAAAAGCCTCCTTTATCAAAGATTTCTTCATTTACAATGTCCTGAAAAACTATTCCACTTTGGAGCAATGACAAGTTGAGAAACTTGGATTGTTCACTTTTGATTACGAAACAACTTTTACTATAAAAAAAAATCTGATGAATAAATGTTTCCGTGCATTTCACGGAAACTTGGAATTTACCCACCCCCGCAATCGATGAACGTCACAGACAAGTTATAAAGGTCACGACATTGCCAACCGGACTTGGATGTATAAAAGCCTCCTTTATCAAAGATTTCTTCATTTACAATGTCCTGAAAAACTATTCCACTTTGGAGCAATGACAAGTTGAGAAACTTGGATTGTTCACTTTTGATTACGAAACAACTTTTACTATAAAAAAAATCTGATGAAAGCAAGTTTCCGTGCATTTCACGGAAACATGGAATTTTCCCACCCCCGCAATCGGTGAACGTCACAGACATGTTATAAAGGTCACGACATTGCCAACCGGACTTGGATGCATAAAAGCCTCCTTTGTCAAAGATTTCTTCATTTACAATGTCCTGAAAAACTATTCCACTTTGGAGCAATGACAAGTTGAGAAACTTGGATTGTTCACTTTTGATTACGAAACAACTTTTACTATAAAAACAATCTGATGAAAGCAAGTTTCCGTGCATTTCACGGAAACTTGGAATTTCCCCGCCCCCGCAAATTTCTTCATTTAAAAAACTACTTCACTTTGGAGCAATGACAAGTTGAGAAACTTGGATTGTTCACTTTTGATTACGAAATAACTTTTACTATACAAAAATCTGATTCCGTGCAGGACAAAACCATGAACTGCAAAAAAGGAAAAATTAACGGGGATTCCCCTTCCATACAAACGACAGAACCAGTTCTTGTGAGTCTTGGAAATGTTTGTATATAAAATTTGGTTGAGAATTGTTTTAAAGAAAAAAATTATTGTAACCACTTATGTTCGCGGATTTCTGAGAGGGTTATGCGTTTATTCACATCTGGTTCCAGAAGTCTCAATACTAAATCGACACAGTCATTCCCAACTTCGAGCGATTTTGGCAGCAGTGTTTCTCCGGGGGTTTGATTCTTCACAATTTTCTGGATATATGAGTTGCTGAATGGCATTCTTCCAAACACCAATGAGTACATAATTATGCCCAAGCTCCATATATCTGCCATAAATGGATCGTAGTTTTCGCCCCGTATTATTTCAGGGGAAATATATGAAGAGCTCCCACAGAAAGTATTGCTCAATTCCTTCATGTTGGACATGCGCCTCGCAAAGCCAAAGTCGGTTATCTTTGCTTTGGTGACACTCCACAGTTTCTGGGCCCGATCTCTAAAAATTGCGCCTGAGGCTATTTCAGTTGTTACTATTCTGATCATTGTTAAAAATAGTCCCAACAATATATATATGCTTAGAATGGCCACATTAAAGACTTTCAAATTTTGTATAAAAAATGAGAAATGATTGTTAGAGTGAAGAGTTATTCCCCTTGGTCTTCATTGCAAAAACACTGTTTTTCGTGCAAAAAATGACCAAAATTGGGCTAATTTGCCCCAAATTTACTGGAAAACAAGAAAATCTACAGTAAATACACCTATATATCTTGATAAAACACTGTCTCTACGATCAAATATCAAAAATTGCCAACTTTCTCACCACTGTAACTTTTTTTAATTAATTCTGAATGCAGACGACACTTTTATAATGAAAAAAACACACTCTTATATTCATGGGCACTGTTTCGCGCAAAGCCCAGTTGAACTGTATAGGTGAAGCCACGCCCACTTTTTTCTATTTTTAGAAAAACTATAACAGTCACTCAAAAATTACCACATTCCATAACTCACCTATCAGTAATATATATACCACAGGCATGGTGTTCAATAGTACTGAGTCTATTTTATTAAAAATTTACCCCTACTGATCATTCGAAACTGTGGAGTGTCACCTTAATAGAAAACTAATTTTATAAAATCAAGCCAACTCCCATGCCAAGTTATTCTGTGGGTTATACCGATTAAAATGATATATGACACCCTATGTCACCAATGACTAGTGTTAAGGAACAACCAGCCAGTTAAAGGTGCATATTACTGAAAAAAATAAAATTAAACCCAATTTAAAGGTGTATGACGTTAAATATCAGATTCACGACGTCGCAACAAAACTCCCTTGTTGTTCTATGCAATAATCAGTTTAAATGGCACCAAAACAATAGATACTCATTGACACATGTTTCTTTTTCCAAAAGCTAGGTGATACCACATATGTACATGCATGCATGCCTCATATATGTGGGTTTGAATGCCTTTAAGTTGGTCTGGGGCACCTGCCACAGCCTCACAGTCATTAATGTGACATCAAATTAGGAAACAATATGTTGCCATGGCTGGCAGTGACGTTTTTCTTTGTTGGGATCAGATCATTTAAGTATATACAGACTTTGTTTAACTCAGATAGCAATTATTTAAAATGAGAAAACACAAAGGAGGGCGAAAGAAGGATAATGGAGGTCGTTTTCAAAAGGGACATGTATATTATGGGACAGCATGTAATTATATTGTTTCTGCTGGGAATGAAGCTGTGTCAAACAGTACTATCAGTAGTTCAGTTGTCAGTGCTGGGATGGAACCAATCCACAGACCAGACCCAGGAATTTATTCTGAGGCCAAGTTATTAATGCAAGAGTCAGTTGTTCCTTCAAAATTGAGACCAAGAGAGAAGGAGACAACTGACAGAGATTCAACACCTTATTCTGAAGGAGAAAATATTATAGCTAATGTTCAAATACTGGATGAGCTTTATGGAACATTCTATATTGAACATGGAAGTGCCTGTGATAATCTGAGTCCAAAGATGATAGTTATTAGGCGCCAGGGTTTATGTATTTCTGCTGCGCTCAAATGTAGATTTTGTGATTTCGTAGGATCTGTTCGCGCCCTTTCCTCGCAAGTAAGAGCCATAACTAGGAAACGTGGACCTGCCAAAGGTAGCTTGAATGACCGAATGTGTCTTGCAATGTTAAAAACAAAAACTGGTCCGTCCGATATGCACATGATATTATCATGCCTCAATATACAGCCACCATCTCAGTCTTTGCTGCACACTAGGCTCAATGAATTGGCTGACATAGTAATAAAAGAGAACAAGGTAGCACTGACTGGGAACCAATCCTTCATTGGAGATGTACTGAAACTCGCTGATGCAGATGAGAAAGTTGATCTTGCTATTGATACAGCCTATAATAACCGGGTGCAAGCAGGGTATGAGGCAGGGACGCAGGCTGTATCAATAGCAACAGAACATATGACATCAAAGAAATTGCCACTGTCTTTGCATGTATCTAATAAGCTATGCACCAAAAGGAAATGCAGCCATGATCTAAAAGAACATCCAGACTGCAGAAAAAACTATTTATCCACAGACTCAATAGCATCAAGTGAAGCTAAATCTTTGCAATGTCACTTTAAAAATATTTCAACTCCAGCTATTCTTACAGTGCGCTCAATAACCACTGATGCCAGTACCCAAATGGGGAAAGCCATTACCGATCATTCAAAGAAGACAGGTTACAAAATTAACCATTACCACTGTTATATACACAAGATGAGGACATTACAGAAGAAAGTAAAGAAGATGAAATTATGTACAGAGTTGAATGGAATGGATAAAACTATATACAGTGAAAAACTATCATCATGCACAAGAAGACGCGTCCAGACAGAATTAACAAGAATTCATAAAGCCTTCCCCTCCAGCGATAAATTTATTGAAAAATCTGTTGCGGCCATAAAAAATATTGTCCCCTGCTTCTTCAACAATCACCAGAACTGTCGGCGTTCATCTCTTGTCTGTATAGCTCATTTGAAATCATATACCATGAAACACCTCCCTTATGGACAGCATCTCAAACTGAGTGGAAAAGGAAAGAAGGAGCTGACAAAAGTATTAGACGATATTGTAAAACCAGAAGTTATTTCCAAGATGTCCAAGCTCTTCTCAACTAATAAAAATGAAAATCTGCATCAGCGAGTCTTCACGTATGCACCTAAAAATACAACCTGGAGTAGAAACTTCCCAGCCATGTGTCATTCGGCACTTCATTCAGCTACCTTTGGCACAGGAAGATCTACAGTTATGCTTGCGAAACAGATAGGGCTAAACTGTAGTAATACCGATGTATTAAAAGCTGAAATGAAGAAAAGAGACCAAAGACAGCAATATCACCGGACACAAAAATCTACATTTGAGTCAAAGCAGAAACGATATTTTGCCCGAAAACTTAAATATGACAGGAAAGTTTTGCAGGGATCTCTGTACACCGCAAATAATGAAGCGGCTACAAAATGCGGACACTCATATGCAATTGATCCACAATAATGTATGCAGTTGATGTTGCTTTAATTATAATTCAACTTAATTTCAAAACAACAGAAATAGGTAGTGTGATGTATTTATTCCACACCCACTGCCATTGAATAAATATTAGTGTATACCTCCAGTGGAATACAAGCCGCAACTGTTCTTGTTGATGTTGTTGCCAAGAAAGATGATGTACATTATGTCAATCATCTGCTTCCGGTGACCCCCCCCCCCCCCCCATAACTTCTAGTTCGCCCCCCCCCCCTTACCCCGATAACTACTGGGTATTTGTCAGACTTAAATTACAATAAAGGTAGCTATAGTAACTAGTAACAATGAAGGTGACATTCATAGACTGATTGAACTTATCTGACTGAATGGTGTAGAATGAATACAGAACACAACTTGTATCATAATCTCAAATCTTTTATCAAACCGGTTGCGGATGGTGCAAAGTTATATTTTGCTCAAGCTATGCTCCCGCGAAATATAAAATATATCCTTGTGCCATCCGCAACTCAATTGATAAAGGAGTCTTGATTTAAGGTGCGTGTTGTGTTCTGTCTATATTTATATATGCTGAACAGATGCTGAAACAGAAGCATAGATTTATTATCAAGAAAACATTCACAGATCGAATCACCATGAAGTAAATTTTAACTTGTTACCCACCTATAACTGACTAAAGACAATCGCGCCACCCCCTGCGCTCATCATTTATCCTGGAACAGTAGAGTTGAATTTCACTTGTTTCGTTCGTACTCAGATGCACATATCTGATAGCAGAGGTACCAGCAAATTATAATGTAGAGTATCACACTGTCATCTGGTCCACTGTCATGTGAGGAAATGAACTAAAACTTTATAACTTTCATTTTTGTGTATATAACAGTGGTAATGGTCAATTTTGTCACCTGTCTTCTTTAAATGGGTACTGGCATCAGTGGTTATTGAGCGTACTGCAAGAATAGCTGGAGTTGAAATATTGCAAGACAAATGTTTGATCTTTACATTAAATCACAAAAGGCAATCAGCATACCCCCTGTGGTGCGAACATTCACCATTCCCTCTGCAAATCTGACGTTTTGAATTAACTCCTCCTGGCTCCATGCTGAGATGATCCACCCGTATACATGTCTTCTTGTGACAGAGGTGCGAAATATGATATTTTTCAAGAAGATGTTGTTGATGGAGCAAATAATATGCAAGACGATGAACTAAAACTTTTCTACTTTGCTTCATTTCATTAGATTTATCAATGTATGTTAAATTGTATGTGCAGTACCCATCTGCATTGGGTGTACCAACATATACCCTGCACCGACCACTGTCCTTGCTACATTTGTCAAGATGATTCCTGAATCTCTGCCTCTCATCAGTGCTCAGCTCCGTTAGAAACAGATCGCACTGTCTGGAAGAACGAGCCATATCGTGCTGGACTGGACCTGAGGATGGAAAACAGATGAAAACTACACTAGTGTGGGTAGACTTAATGCTATAATGCTATGGGCTGTCACTTTATTTGAATGGAAAATGCATTAATATAAATCTGAATTTGCATGAAGTGCAAATTTCCAAATAACATGCCGCATAACTCATTTGCACTTAGGAATAGCAAAGTAGCACTTAAGTACAGCAAACATGATTGCACTTAAATGCAGAAAGATTGCACTTGGTTGCACTTAAGTTCAATTTATCTATTCCATTGCAAATTAGTTATGCTTAAGTGCAAATATTAATGCATGCCACTTCAGTTTTAGAAATGCAAATTAACTGCTGACAGCCCAACGCACTAAGCAAGAAATCTACCTAAGGTGACACTCCACAGTTTCGAATTATCAGTAGGGGTAAATTTCTTAGAATAGAGTACCAGTGTTTTCTGTCACCATGGGTGTGGTATGTTTATTGATAGAAGGTTAGTTATGAATTTGTGGATTTTTAGAGGATGTCTTTGAGTTTTGAAAAATATTGTTTCAGGTGACCTTGACCCCACCAGTATGAAGTAGTAGCGATTTCTGCGAAACAGTGGCTCAAGACACCAGCGTGACATTTTAGCACCTAAAATTTGTCATCTGCATGAAAAATATTTTTTTTAAACTTACAGTGGTGAGAAGTTTGAAATTTTTTGATATTTTTGTGAGGAAACAGTGTTCTTCCAGACAACATAGGCGGCTATACCATAGATCTTCTGGTTTTTGTGTCCCACGAGCCTGAAAATCGCTTATTTTTGTCATTTTTGCATCAAAATTTCATTTTTCAGGCACACAATCAAGGGGCATAACTCTTGCTACCCCCATTAAAATGACAATTCTGTACCAAAATCTTTAAGCCTAGTATATGCTCAACCCAGGTATATATACATTGTATATGTGTTGTGGGATCACATTTCTGTTATTTTTCATTGAATTGATGCCCCCTTATTTTTGCACCAATCCCTGCAGAAACTGTGGAGTGTCACCTTCAAGACCAGCAAATAGCACCATTTTCATCTGTCAACTTGACAAATATTGTTACTGAAAATCATTTTTTAGCAAACCTGTTCAGTTAGAAGGAACATTTTATGGTAGATACACCATTCTTCTATGCATATTCCAATACAGGATGTCTTTAATCATATAAATTGGTGGGGATATGGAGTCTTGGAGCAGTGGGGGGGGGGTGGTGGTGGTGGTTCATGTATATGGTTATTGGTGATTTTTCAGATGATGGGTACTTTTTCATGACATCATATGCTCCTTGAATCTTAGCTGAAAAGGCTGATATTGTGACATTACACAGTATACAACAAGATTAGATATTCAGTCTTTCTTATTCACAAGTGTGAAATATAATAATACAGGTTTCCTTGGTCATATTTCACTTGACAACATATTGTTCATGTGATGTCATAACCTTGTAAAGCTTTCCCTTAATGCTAAATAAGACTTGGAATTTTTTAACCCATAGTTTTGGGAGAGTATTAAAGATAGTTGTTGTATGAAATATTATGTTTTATTTTGATATCTGAGGAAAATATGCATCTCATAATATATTTATACAACATTTTAGCATTTCAGACCTTTTTCAAGCTATAGATGATGGTTGAATATATCCATTTTTTCACTACGTCAAGCATAACGTCATTGGGTTCTGAAAGACCCAAAAGGGGTGAAATCATGGGGGTGCATGTAAATCCCCACCCAATCTTGCTGCCTGTGATTGCAATAACGCATGGGGTGTAATATATCATTTTAAGCGGTATAATGCAGAGAATAAGGAGGTGTGGTCCCTATTAAAGATTAATAAAATTGCATTAGTAGTAGCGATTTCTGCGAAACAGTGTCCAGACACCAGCGTGACATTTTAGCACCTAAAATTTGTCATCTGCATGAAAAATATTTTTTTAAAACTTACAGTGGTGAGAAGTTTGAAATTTTTTGATATTTTTGTGAGGAAACAGTGTTCTTCCAGACAACATAGGCGGCTATACCATAGATCTTCTGGTTTTTGTGTCCCACGAGCCTGAAAATCGCTTATTTTTGTCATTTTTGCATCAAAATTTCATTTTTCAGGCACACAATCAAGGGGCATAACTCTTGCTACCCCCATTAAAATGACAATTCTGTACCAAAATCTTTAAGCCTAGTATATGCTCAACCCAGGTATATATACATTGTATATGTGTTGTGGGATCACATTTCTGTTATTTTTCATTGAATTGATGCCCCCTTATTTTTGCACCAATCCCTGCAGAAACTGTGGAGTGTCACCTTCAAGACCAGCAAATAGCACCATTTTCATCTGTCAACTTGACAAATATTGTTACTGAAAATCATTTTTTAGCAAACCTGTTCAGTTAGAAGGAACATTTTATGGTAGATACACCATTCTTCTATGCATATTCCAATACAGGATGTCTTTAATCATATAAATTGGTGGGGATATGGAGTCTTGGAGCAGTGGGGGGGGGGGGGTGGTGGTGGTGGTTCATGTATATGGTTATTGGTGATTTTTCAGATGATGGGTACTTTTTCATGACATCATATGCTCCTTGAATCTTAGCTGAAAAGGCTGATATTGTGACATTACACAGTATACAACAAGATTAGATATTCAGTCTTTCTTATTCACAAGTGTGAAATATAATAATACAGGTTTCCTTGGTCATATTTCACTTGACAACATATTGTTCATGTGATGTCATAACCTTGTAAAGCTTTCCCTTAATGCTAAATAAGACTTGGAATTTTTTAACCCATAGTTTTGGGAGAGTATTAAAGATAGTTGTTGTATGAAATATTATGTTTTATTTTGATATCTGAGGAAAATATGCATCTCATAATATATTTATACAACATTTTAGCATTTCAGACCTTTTTCAAGCTATAGATGATGGTTGAATATATCCATTTTTTCACTACGTCAAGCATAACGTCATTGGGTTCTGAAAGACCCAAAAGGGGTGAAATCATGGGGGTGCATGTAAATCCCCACCCAATCTTGCTGCCTGTGATTGCAATAACGCATGGGGTGTAATATATCATTTTAAGCGGTATAATGCAGAGAATAAGGAGGTGTGGTCCCTATTAAAGATTAATAAAATTGCATTAGTAGTAGCGATTTCTGCGAAACAGTGGCTCCAGACACCAGCGTGACATTTTAGCACCTAAAATTTGTCATCTGCATGAAAAATATTTTTTTTAAACTTACAGTGGTGAGAAGTTTGAAATTTTTTGATATTTTTGTGAGGAAACAGTGTTCTTCCAGACAACATAGGCGGCTATACCATAGATCTTCTGGTTTTTGTGTCCCACGAGCCTGAAAATCGCTTATTTTTGTCATTTTTGCATCAAAATTTCATTTTTCAGACACACAATCAAGGGGCATAACTCTTGCTACCCCCATTAAAATGACAATTCTGTACCAAAATCTTTAAGCCTAGTATATGCTCAACCCAGGTATATATACATTGTATATGTGTTGTGGGATCACATTTCTGTTATTTTTCATTGAATTGATGCCCCCTTATTTTTGCACCAATCCCTGCAGAAACTGTGGAGTGTCACCTTCAAGACCAGCAAATAGCACCATTTTCATCTGTCAACTTGACAAATATTGTTACTGAAAATCATTTTTTAGCAAACCTGTTCAGTTAGAAGGAACATTTTATGGTAGATACACCATTCTTCTATGCATATTCCAATACAGGATGTCTTTAATCATATAAATTGGTGGGGATATGGAGTCTTGGAGCAGTGGGGGGGTGGTGGTTGTGGTTCATGTATATGGTTATTGGTGATTTTTCAGATGATGGGTACTTTTTCATGACATCATATGCTCCTTGAATCTTAGCTGAAAAGGCTGATATTGTGACATTACACAGTATACAACAAGATAGATATTCAGTCTTTCTTATTCACAAGTGTGAAATATAATAATACAGGTTTCCTTGGTCATATTTCACTTGACAACATATTGTTCATGTGATGTCATAACCTTGTAAAGCTTTCCCTTAATGCTAAATAAGACTTGGAATTTTTTAACCCATAGTTTTGGGAGAGTATTAAAGATAGTTGTTGTATGAAATATTATGTTTTATTTTGATATCTGAGGAAAATATGCATCTCATAATATATTTATACAACATTTTAGCATTTCAGACCTTTTTCAAGCTATAGATGATGGTTGAATATATCCATTTTTTCACTACGTCAAGCATAACGTCATTGGGTTCTGAAAGACCCAAAAGGGGTGAAATCATGGGGGTGCATGTAAATCCCCACCCAATCTTGCTGCCTGTGATTGCAATAACGCATGGGGTGTAATATATCATTTTAAGCGGTATAATGCAGAGAATAAGGAGGTGTGGTCCCTATTAAAGATTAATAAAATTGCATTTCCCTTAAGGTGACACTCCACAGTTTCGAATTATCAGTAGGGGTAAATTTCTTAGAATAGAGTACCAGTGTTTTCTGTCACCATGGGTGTGGTATGTTTATTGATAGAAGGTTAGTTATGAATTTGTGGATTTTTAGAGGATGTCTTTGAGTTTTGAAAAATATTGTTTCAGGTGACCTTGACCCCACCAGTATGAAGTAGTAGCGATTTCTGCGAAACAGTGGCTCCAGACACCAGCGTGACATTTTAGCACCTAAAATTTGTCATCTGCATGAAAAATATTTTTTTTAAACTTACAGTGGTGAGAAGTTTGAAATTTTTTGATATTTTTGTGAGGAAACAGTGTTCTTCCAGACAACATAGGCGGCTATACCATAGATCTTCTGGTTTTTGTGTCCCACGAGCCTGAAAATCGCTTATTTTTGTCATTTTTGCATCAAAATTTCATTTTTCAGGCACACAATCAAGGGGCATAACTCTTGCTACCCCCATTAAAATGACAATTCTGTACCAAAATCTTTAAGCCTAGTATATGCTCAACCCAGGTATATATACATTGTATATGTGTTGTGGGATCACATTTCTGTTATTTTTCATTGAATTGATGCCCCCTTATTTTTGCACCAATCCCTGCAGAAACTGTGGAGTGTCACCTTCAAGACCAGCAAATAGCACCATTTTCATCTGTCAACTTGACAAATATTGTTACTGAAAATCATTTTTTAGCAAACCTGTTGTTAGAAGGAACATTTTATGGTAGATACACCATTCTTCTATGCATATTCCAATACAGGATGTCTTTAATCATATAAATTGGTGGGGATATGGAGTCTTGGAGCAGTGGGGGGGGGGGGTGGTGGTGGTGGTTCATGTATATGGTTATTGGTGATTTTTCAGATGATGGGTACTTTTTCATGACATCATATGCTCCTTGAATCTTAGCTGAAAAGGCTGATATTGTGACATTACACAGTATACAACAAGATTAGATATTCAGTCTTTCTTATTCACAAGTGTGAAATATAATAATACAGGTTTCCTTGGTCATATTTCACTTGACAACATATTGTTCATGTGATGTCATAACCTTGTAAAGCTTTCCCTTAATGCTAAATAAGACTTGGAATTTTTTAACCCATAGTTTTGGGAGAGTATTAAAGATAGTTGTTGTATGAAATATTATGTTTTATTTTGATATCTGAGGAAAATATGCATCTCATAATATATTTATACAACATTTTAGCATTTCAGACCTTTTTCAAGCTATAGATGATGGTTGAATATATCCATTTTTTCACTACGTCAAGCATAACGTCATTGGGTTCTGAAAGACCCAAAAGGGGTGAAATCATGGGGGTGCATGTAAATCCCCACCCAATCTTGCTGCCTGTGATTGCAATAACGCATGGGGTGTAATATATCATTTTAAGCGGTATAATGCAGAGAATAAGGAGGTGTGGTCCCTATTAAAGATTAATAAAATTGCATTTCCCTTAAGGTGACACTCCACAGTTTCGAATTATCAGTAGGGGTAAATTTCTTAGAATAGAGTACCAGTGTTTTCTGTCACCATGGGTGTGGTATGTTTATTGATAGAAGGTTAGTTATGAATTTGTGGATTTTTAGAGGATGTCTTTTAGTTTTGAAAAATATTGTTTCAGGTGACCTTGACCCCACCAGTATGAAGTAGTAGCGATTTCTGCGAAACAGTGGCTCCAGACACCAGCGTGACATTTTAGCACCTAAAATTTGTCATCTGCATGAAAAATATTTTTTAAAAACTTAGAGTGGTGAGAAGTTTGAAATTTTTTGATATTTTTGTGAGGAAACAGTGTTCTTCCAGACAACATAGGCGGCTATACCATAGATCTTCTGGTTTTTGTGTCCCACGAGCCTGAAAATCGCTTATTTTTGTCATTTTTGCATCAAAATTTCATTTTTCAGGCACACAATCAAGGGGCATAACTCTTGCTACCCCCATTAAAATGACAATTCTGTACCAAAATCTTTAAGCCTAGTATATGCTCAACCCAGGTATATATACATTGTATATGTGTTGTGGGATCACATTTCTGTTATTTTTCATTGAATTGATGCCCCCTTATTTTTGCACCAATCCCTGCAGAAACTGTGGAGTGTCACCTTCAAGACCAGCAAATAGCACCATTTTCATCTGTCAACTTGACAAATATTGTTACTGAAAATCATTTTTTAGCAAACCTGTTGTTAGAAGGAACATTTTATGGTAGATACACCATTCTTCTATGCATATTCCAATACAGGATGTCTTTAATCATATAAATTGGTGGGGATATGGAGTCTTGGAGCAGTGGGGGGGGGGGGGTGGTGGTGGTGGTTCATGTATATGGTTATTGGTGATTTTTCAGATGATGGGTACTTTTTCATGACATCATATGCTCCTTGAATCTTAGCTGAAAAGGCTGATATTGTGACATTACACAGTATACAACAAGATTAGATATTCAGTCTTTCTTATTCACAAGTGTGAAATATAATAATACAGGTTTCCTTGGTCATATTTCACTTGACAACATATTGTTCATGTGATGTCATAACCTTGTAAAGCTTTCCCTTAATGCTAAATAAGACTTGGAATTTTTTAACCCATAGTTTTGGGAGAGTATTAAAGATAGTTGTTGTATGAAATATTATGTTTTATTTTGATATCTGAGGAAAATATGCATCTCATAATATATTTATACAACATTTTAGCATTTCAGACCTTTTTCAAGCTATAGATGATGGTTGAATATATCCATTTTTTCACTACGTCAAGCATAACGTCATTGGGTTCTGAAAGACCCAAAAGGGGTGAAATCATGGGGGTGCATGTAAATCCCCACCCAATCTTGCTGCCTGTGATTGCAATAACGCATGGGGTGTAATATATCATTTTAAGCGGTATAATGCAGAGAATAAGGAGGTGTGGTCCCTATTAAAGATTAATAAAATTGCATTTCCCTTAAGGTGACACTCCACAGTTTCGAATTATCAGTAGGGGTAAATTTCTTAGAATAGAGTACCAGTGTTTTCTGTCACCATGGGTGTGGTATGTTTATTGATAGAAGGTTAGTTATGAATTTGTGGATTTTTAGAGGATGTCTTTTAGTTTTGAAAAATATTGTTTCAGGTGACCTTGACCCCACCAGTATGAAGTAGTAGCGATTTCTGCGAAACAGTGGCTCCAGACACCAGCGTGACATTTTAGCACCTAAAATTTGTCATCTGCATGAAAAATATTTTTTAAAAACTTAGAGTGGTGAGAAGTTTGAAATTTTTTGATATTTTTGTGAGGAAACAGTGTTCTTCCAGACAACATAGGCGGCTATACCATAGATCTTCTGGTTTTTGTGTCCCACGAGCCTGAAAATCGCTTATTTTTGTCATTTTTGCATCAAAATTTCATTTTTCAGGCACACAATCAAGGGGCATAACTCTTGCTACCCCCATTAAAATGACAATTCTGTACCAAAATCTTTAAGCCTAGTATATGCTCAACCCAGGTATATATACATTGTATATGTGTTGTGGGATCACATTTCTGTTATTTTTCATTGAATTGATGCCCCCTTATTTTTGCACCAATCCCTGCAGAAACTGTGGAGTGTCACCTTCAAGACCAGCAAATAGCACCATTTTCATCTGTCAACTTGACAAATATTGTTACTGAAAATCATTTTTTAGCAAACCTGTTGTTAGAAGGAACATTTTATGGTAGATACACCATTCTTCTATGCATATTCCAATACAGGATGTCTTTAATCATATAAATTGGTGGGGATATGGAGTCTTGGAGCAGTGGGGGGGGGTGGTGGTGGTGGTTCATGTATATGGTTATTGGTGATTTTTCAGATGATGGGTACTTTTTCATGACATCATATGCTCCTTGAATCTTAGCTGAAAAGGCTGATATTGTGACATTACACAGTATACAACAAGATTAGATATTCAGTCTTTCTTATTCACAAGTGTGAAATATAATAATACAGGTTTCCTTGGTCATATTTCACTTGACAACATATTGTTCATGTGATGTCATAACCTTGTAAAGCTTTCCCTTAATGCTAAATAAGACTTGGAATTTTTTAACCCATAGTTTTGGGAGAGTATTAAAGATAGTTGTTGTATGAAATATTATGTTTTATTTTGATATCTGAGGAAAATATGCATCTCATAATATATTTATACAACATTTTAGCATTTCAGACCTTTTTCAAGCTATAGATGATGGTTGAATATATCCATTTTTTCACTACGTCAAGCATAACGTCATTGGGTTCTGAAAGACCCAAAAGGGGTGAAATCATGGGGGTGCATGTAAATCCCCACCCAATCTTGCTGCCTGTGATTGCAATAACGCATGGGGTGTAATATATCATTTTAAGCGGTATAATGCAGAGAATAAGGAGGTGTGGTCCCTATTAAAGATTAATAAAATTGCATTTCCCTTAAGGTGACACTCCACAGTTTCGAATTATCAGTAGGGGTAAATTTCTTAGAATAGAGTACCAGTGTTTTCTGTCACCATGGGTGTGGTATGTTTATTGAGAGAAGGTTAGTTATGAATTTGTGGATTTTTAGAGGATGTCTTTGAGTTTTGAAAAATATTGTTTCAGGTGACCTTGACCCCACCAGTATGAAGTAGTAGCGATTTCTGCGAAACAGTGGCTCCAGACACCAGCGTGACATTTTAGCACCTAAAATTTGTCATCTGCATGAAAAATATTTTTTTAAAACTTACAGTGGTGAGAAGTTTGAAATTTTTTGATATTTTTGTGAGGAAACAGGGTTCTTCCAGACAACATAGGCGGCTATACCATAGATCTTCTGGTTTTTGTGTCCCACGAGCCTGAAAATCGCTTATTTTTGTCATTTTTGCATCAAAATTTCATTTTTCAGGCACACAATCAAGGGGCATAACTCTTGCTACCCCCATTAAAATGACAATTCTGTACCAAAATCTTTAAGCCTAGTATATGCTCAACCCAGGTATATATACATTGTATATGTGTTGTGGGATCACATTTCTGTTATTTTTCATTGAATTGATGCCCCCTTATTTTTGCACCAATCCCTGCAGAAACTGTGGAGTGTCACCTTCAAGACCAGCAAATAGCACCATTTTCATCTGTCAACTTGACAAATATTGTTACTGAAAATCATTTTTTAGCAAACCTGTTGTTAGAAGGAACATTTTATGGTAGATACACCATTCTTCTATGCATATTCCAATACAGGATGTCTTTAATCATATAAATTGGTGGGGATATGGAGTCTTGGAGCAGTGGGGGGGGGGTGGTGGTGGTGGTTCATGTATATGGTTATTGGTGATTTTTCAGATGATGGGTACTTTTTCATGACATCATATGCTCCTTGAATCTTAGCTGAAAAGGCTGATATTGTGACATTACACAGTATACAACAAGATTAGATATTCAGTCTTTCTTATTCACAAGTGTGAAATATAATAATACAGGTTTCCTTGGTCATATTTCACTTGACAACATATTGTTCATGTGATGTCATAACCTTGTAAAGCTTTCCCTTAATGCTAAATAAGACTTGGAATTTTTTAACCCATAGTTTTGGGAGAGTATTAAAGATAGTTGTTGTATGAAATATTATGTTTTATTTTGATATCTGAGGAAAATATGCATCTCATAATATATTTGTACAACATTTTAGCATTTCAGACCTTTTTCAAGCTATAGATGATGGTTGAATATATCCATTTTTTCACTACGTCAAGCATAACGTCATTGGGTTCTGAAAGACCCAAAAGGGGTGAAATCATGGGGGTGCATGTAAATCCCCACCCAATCTTGCTGCCTGTGATTGCAATAACGCATGGGGTGTAATATATCATTTTAAGCGGTATAATGCAGAGAATAAGGAGGTGTGGTCCCTATTAAAGATTAATAAAATTGCATTTCCCTTAAGGTGACACTCCACAGTTTCGAATTATCAGTAGGGGTAAATTTCTTAGAATAGAGTACCAGTGTTTTCTGTCACCATGGGTGTGGTATGTTTATTGAGAGAAGGTTAGTTATGAATTTGTGGATTTTTAGAGGATGTCTTTGAGTTTTGAAAAATATTGTTTCAGGTGACCTTGACCCCCACCAGTATGAAGTAGTAGCGATTTCTGCGAAACAGTGGCTCCAGACACCAGCGTGACATTTTAGCACCTAAAATTTGTCATCTGCATGAAAAATATTTTTTTTAAACTTACAGTGGTGAGAAGTATGAAATTTTTTGATATTTTTGTGAGGAAACAGTGTTCTTCCAGACAACATAGGCGGCTATACCATAGATCTTCTGGTTTTTGTGTCCCACGAGCCTGAAAATCGCTTATTTTTGTCATTTTTGCATCAAAATTTCATTTTTCAGGCACACAATCAAGGGGCATAACTCTTGCTACCCCCATTAAAATGACAATTCTGTACCAAAATCTTTAAGCCTAGTATATGCTCAACCCAGGTATATATACATTGTATATGTGTTGTGGGATCACATTTCTGTTATTTTTCATTGAATTGATGCCCCCTTATTTTTGCACCAATCCCTGCAGAAACTGTGGAGTGTCACCTAATCACACTAGTGGGCAGATGATTTATGACCTGATGACCCCCCCCCCCAATCCCATTAAGGGCCCCAGAGGCAGAAAATGGTGAGAAAATATTACCCAAAGCTTTTCAAATGAAGGGCACTGTAGATATATCAGCTGTTTAAAACACCACAATGTATTATTGGGCTGTGTGGTCTGATTAGAAACATATTTCTGTGATAATTTATGGGTAATGCTGGGCTTTGAAGGTGACACTCCACAGTTTCTGGGCCCGATCTCTAAAAATTGCGCCTGAGGCTATTTCAGTTGTTACTATTCTGATCATTGTTAAAAATAGTCCCAACAATATATATATGCTTAGAATGGCCACATTAAAGACTTTCAAATTTTGTATAAAAAATGAGAAATGATTGTTAGAGTGAAGAGTTATTCCCCTTGGTCTTCATTGCAAAAACACTGTTTTTCGTGCAAAAAATGACCAAAATTGGGCTAATTTGCCCCAAATTTACTGGAAAACAAGAAAATCTACAGTAAATACACCTATATATCTTGATAAAACACTGTCTCTACGATCAAATATCAAAAATTGCCAACTTTCTCACCACTGTAACTTTTTTAAATTAATTCTGAATGCAGACGACACTTTTATAATGAAAAAAACACACTCTTATATTCATGGGCACTGTTTCGCGCAAAGCCCAGTTGAACTGTATAGGTGAACCCACGCCCACTTTTTTCTATTTTTAGAAAAACTATAACAGTCACTCAAAAATTACCACATTCCATAACTCACCTATCAGTAATATATATACCACAGGCATGGTGTTCAATAGTACTGAGTCTATTTTATTAAAAATTTACCCCTACTGATCATTCGAAACTGTGGAGTGTCACCTTTGCCTGAATAATTTGTTTGAATAATTGCTTTGCTTCGCCTTCGTTCATGGGGCCATTGTCAGTAATCTTGTCCAAGAGGTCACCTCCCCGAACCAGTTCCATGAAGATGTAAATATTTTCCTTCAGTTCGATAACATTATGCAGCTTGACAACGCTATCTGAACTAATGCTCGAGAGAACGTTTATTTCTCTTGGTAAGAACTGTTCTAGGAACTCGGGTGAAGCATTCGTCTTATTGATTATTTTCACCGCCATTTCGACGGCTTTCTTTCCATTATTGTATACGCATTCTCTGATCTTGCCGAACGACCCTTCGCCCAGCTTTCGACCCAGAATATATCCTTTTTTCGCAAGAAATGAATTTTCCATTTTTATTATAGAAAGTTTGAACTTTGTCCATTTCCTTTATTTATAGATTTTTTTCCAAACGACCCGAGCATCGGAGCGTGACCCTTGTCATAAAGGTCACGACATTGTCAACCGGACTTGGATGTATAAAAGCCTCCTTTATCAGAGATTTCTTCATTTACAATGTCCTGAAAAACTATTCCACTTTGGAGCAATGACAAGTTGAGAAACTTGGATTGTTCACTTTTGATTACGAAACAACTTTTACTATAAAAAAAATCTGATGAATAAATGTTTCCGTGAATTTCACGGAAACTTGGAATTTCCCCACCCCCCGCAATCGGTGAACGTCACAGACATGTTATAAAGGTCACGACATTGCCAACCGGACATGGATGTATAAAAGCCTCCTTTATCAAAGATTTCTTCATTTACAATGTCCTGAAAAACTATTCCACTTTGGAGCAATGACAAGTTGAGAAACTTGGATTGTTCACTTTTGATTACGAAACAACTTTTACTATAAAAAAAATCTGATGAATAAATGTTTCCCTGCATTTCACGGAAACTTAGAATTTACCCACCCCCGCAATCGATGAACGTCACAGACATGTTATAAAGGTCACGACATTGCCAACCGGACATGGATGTATAAAAGCCTCCTTTATCAAAGATATCTTCATTTACAATGTCCTGAAAAACTATTCCACTTTGGAGCAATGACAAGTTGAGAAACTTGGATTGTTCACTTTTGATTACGAAACAACTTTTACTATAAAAAAAATCTGATGAATAAATGTTTCCGTGCATTTCACGGAAACTTGGAATTTACCCACCCCCGCAATCGATGAACGTCACAGACAAGTTATAAAGGTCACGACATTGCCAACCGGACTTGGATGTATAAAAGCCTCCTTTATCAAAAATTTCTTCATTTACAATGTCCTGAAAAACTATTCCACTTTGGAGCAATGACAAGTTGAGAAACTTGGATTGTTCACTTTTGATTACGAAACAACTTTTACTATAAAAAAAATCTGATGAATAAATGTTTCCCTGCATTTCACGGAAACTTAGAATTTACCCACCCCCGCAATCGATGAACGTCACAGACAAGTTATAAAGGTCACGACATTGCCAACCGGACTTGGATGTATAAAAGCCTCCTTTATCAAAGATTTCTTCATTTACAATGTCCTGAAAAACTATTCCACTTTGGAGCAATGACAAGTTGAGAAACTTGGATTGTTCACTTTTGATTACGAAACAACTTTTACTATAAAAAAAATCTGACGAAAGCAAGTTTCCGTGCATTTCACGGAAACATGGAATTTCCCCACCCCCGCAATCGGTGAACGTCACAGACATGTTATAAAGGTCACGACATTGCCAACCGGACTTGGATGCATAAAAGCCTCCTTTATCAAAGATTTCTTCATTTACAATGTCCTGAAAAACTATTCCACTTTGGAGCAATGACAAGTTGAGAAACTTGGATTGTTCACTTTTGATTACGAAACAACTTTTACTATAAAAAAAAATCTGATGAATAAATGTTTGCGGGCATTTCACGGAAACTTGGAATTTACCCACCCCCGCAATCGATGAACGTCACAGACAAGTTATAAAGGTCACGACATTGCCAACCGGACTTGGATGTATAAAAGCCTCCTTTATCAAAAATTTCTTCAATTACAATGTCCTGAAAAACTATTCCACTTTGGAGCAATGACAAGTTGAGAAACTTGGATTGTTCACTTTTGATTACGAAACAACTTTTACTATAAAAACAATCTGATGAATAAATGTTTCCGTGCATTTCACGGAAACTTAGAATTTACCCACCCCCGCAATCGATGAACGTCACAGACAAGTTATAAAGGTCACGACATTGCCAACCGGACTTGGATGTATAAAAGCCTCCTTTATCAAAGATTTCTTCATTTACAATGTCCTGAAAAACTATTCCACTTTGGAGCAATGACAAGTTGAGAAACTTGGATTGTTCACTTTTGATTACGAAACAACTTTTACTATAAAAAAAATCTGATGAAAGCAAGTTTCCGTGCATTTCACGGAAACATGGAATTTTCCCACCCCCGCAATCGGTGAACGTCACAGACATGTTATAAAGGTCACGACATTGCCAACCGGACTTGGATGCATAAAAGCCTCCTTTGTCAAAGATTTCTTCATTTACAATGTCCTGAAAAACTATTCCACTTTGGAGGAATGACAAGTTGAGAAACTTGGATTGTTCACTTTTGATTACGAAACAACTTTTACTTTATTTATAGATTTTTTTCCAAACGACCCGAGCATCGGAGCGTGACCCTTGTCATAAAGGTCACGACATTGTCAACCGGACTTGGATGTATAAAAGCCTCCTTTATCAGAGATTTCTTCATTTACAATGTCCTGAAAAACTATTCCACTTTGGAGCAATGACAAGTTGAGAAACTTGGATTGTTCACTTTTGATTACGAAACAACTTTTACTATAAAAAAAATCTGATGAATAAATGTTTCCGTGAATTTCACTGAAACTTGGAATTTCCCCACCCCCCCCCCCCGCAATCGGTGAACGTCACAGACATGTTATAAAGGTCACGACATTGCCAACCGGACATGGATGTATAAAAGCCTCCTTTATCAAAGATTTCTTCATTTACAATGTCCTGAAAAACTATTCCACTTTGGTGACACTCCACAGTTTCTGCAGGGATTGGTGCAAAAATAAGGGGGCATCAATTCAATGAAAAATAACAGAAATGTGATCCCACAACACATATACAATGTATATATACCTGGGTTGAGCACATACTAGGCTTAAAGATTTTGGTACAGAATTGTCATTTTAATGGGGGTAGCAAGAGTTATGCCCCTTGATTGTGTGCCTGAAAAATGAAATTTTGATGCAAAAATGACCAAAATAAGCGATTTTCAGGCTCGTGGGACACAAAAACCAGAAGATCTATGGTATAGCCGCCTATGTTGTTTGGAAGAACACTGTTTCCTCACAAAAATATCAAAAAATTTCAAACTTCTCACCACTGTAAGTTTAAAAAAAATATTTTTCATGCAGATGACAAATTTTAGGTGCTAAAATGTCACGCTGGTGTCTGGAGCCACTGTTTCGCAGAAATCGCTACTACTTCATACTGGTGGGGTCAAGGTCACCTGAAACAATATTTTTCAAAACTCAAAGACATCCTCTAAAAATCCACAAATTCATAACTAACCTTCTCTCAATAAACATACCACACCCATGGTGACAGAAAACACTGGTACTCTATTCTAAGAAATTTACCCCTACTGATAATTCGAAACTGTGGAGTGTCACCTTTGGAGCAATGACAAGTTGAGAAACTTGGATTGTTCACTTTTGATTACGAAACAACTTTTACTATAAAAAAAATCTGATGAATAAATGTTTCCGTGCATTTCACGGAAACTTGGAATTTACCCACCCCCGCAATCGATGAACGTCACAGACAAGTTATAAAGGTCACGACATTGCCAACCGGACTTGGATGTATAAAAGCCTCCTTTATCAAAAATTTCTTCATTTACAATGTCCTGAAAAACTATTCCACTTTGGAGCAATGACAAGTTGAGAAACTTGGATTGTTCACTTTTGATTACGAAACAACTTCCGTGCATTTCACGGAAACTTAGAATTTACCCACCCCCGCAATCGATGAACGTCACAGACAAGTTATAAAGGTCACGACATTGCCAACCGGACTTGGATGTATAAAAGCCTCCTTTATCAAAGATTTCTTCATTTACAATGTCCTGAAAAACTATTCCACTTTGGAGCAATGACAAGTTGAGAAACTTGGATTGTTCACTTTTGATTACGAAACAACTTTTACTATAAAACAAATCTGATGAAAGCAAGTTTCCGTGCATTTCACGGAAACATGGAATTTCCCCACCCCCGCAATCGGTGAACGTCACAGACATGTTATAAAGGTCACGACATTGCCAACCGGACTTGGATGCATAAAAGCCTCCTTTATCAAAGATTTCTTCATTTACAATGTCCTGAAAAACTATTCCACTTTGGAGCAATGACAAGTTGAGAAACTTGGATTGTTCACTTTTGATTACGAAACAACTTTTACTATAAAAAACAATCTGATGAATAAATGTTTCCGTGCATTTCACGGAAACTTGGAATTTACCCACCCCCGCAATCGATGAACGTCACAGACAAGTTATAAAGGTCACGACATTGCCAACCGGACTTGGATGTATAAAAGCCTCCTTTATCAAAAATTTCTTCAATTACAATGTCCTGAAAAAATATTCCACTTTGGAGCAATGACAAGTTGAGAAACTTGGATTGTTCACTTTTGATTACGAAACAACTTTTACTATAAAAACAATCTGATGAATAAATGTTTCCGTGCATTTCACGGAAACTTAGAATTTACCCACCCCCGCAATCGATGAACGTCACAGACAAGTTATAAAGGTCACGACATTGCCAACCGGACTTGGATGTATAAAAGCCTCCTTTATCAAAGATTCCTTCATTTACAATGTCCTGAAAAACTATTCCACTTTGGAGCAATGACAAGTTGAGAAACTTGGATTGTTCACTTTTGATTACGAAACAACTTTTACTATAAAAAAAATCTGATGAAAGCAAGTTTCCGTGCATTTCACGGAAACATGGAATTTTCCCACCCCCGCAATCGGTGAACGTCACAGACATGTTATAAAGGTCACGACATTGCCAACCGGACTTGGATGCATAAAAGCCTCCTTTGTCAAAGATTTCTTCATTTACAATGTCCTGAAAAACTATTCCACTTTGGAGCAATGACAAGTTGAGAAACTTGGATTGTTCACTTTTGATTACGAAACAACTTTTACTATAAAAACAATCTGATGAAAGCAAGTTTCCGTGCATTTCACGGAAACTTGGAATTTCCCCGCCCCCGCAAATTTCTTCATTTAAAAAACTACTTCACTTTGGAGCAATGACAAGTTGAGAAACTTGGATTGTTCACTTTTGATTACGAAATAACTTTTACTATACAAAAATCTGATTCCGTGCAGGACAAAACCATGAACTGCAAAAAAGGAAAAATTAACGGGGATTCCCCTTCCTTACAAACGACAGAACCAGTCCTTGTGAGTCTTGGAAATGTTTGTATATAAAATTTGGTTGAGAATTTTTTTTAAGAAAAACATTATTGTAACCACTTATGTTCGCGGATTTCTGAGAGGGTTATGCGTTTATTCACATCTGGTTCCAGAAGTCTCAATACTAAATCGACACAGTCATTCCCAACTTCGAGCGATTTTGGCAGCAGTGTTTCTCCGGGGGTTTGATTCTTCACAATTTTCTGGATATATGAGTTGCTGAATGGCATTCTTCCAAACACCAATGAGTACATAATTATGCCCAAGCTCCATATATCTGCCATAAATGGATCGTAGTTTTCGCCCCGTATTATTTCAGGGGAAATATATGAAGAGCTCCCACAGAAAGTATTGCTCAATTCCTTCATGTTGGACATGCGCCTCGCAAAGCCAAAGTCGGTTATCTTTGCTTTGCCATTTAAGTCGAGCAGGATATTTTCCAATTTGAGATCTCGGTGCGCTATCTTCTGCTCATGCAGATTAACAACACCGTGAATAATTTGTTTGAATAATTGCTTTGCTTCGCCTTCGTTCATGGGGCCATTGTCAGTAATCTTGTCCAAGAGGTCACCTCCCCGAACCAGTTCCATGAAGATGTAAATATTTTCCTTCAGTTCGATAACATTATGCAGCTTGACAACGCTATCTGAACTAATGCTCGAGAGAACGTTTATTTCTCTCGGTAAGAACTTTTCTAGGAACTCGGGTGAAGCATTGGTCTTATTGATTATTTTCACCGCCATTTCGACGGCTTTCTTTCCATTATTGTATACGCATTCTCTGATCTTGCCGAACGACCCTTCGCCCAGCTTTCGACCCAGAATGTATCCATTTTTCGCAAGAAATGAATTTTCCATTTTTATTATAGAAAGTTTGAACTTTGTCCATTTCCTTTATTTATCGATTTTTTTCCAAACGACCCGAGCATCGGAGCGTGACCCTTGTCATAAAGGTCACGACATTGTCAACCGGACTTGGATGTATAAAAGCCTCCTTTATCAGAGATTTCTTCATTTACAATGTCCTGAAAAACTATTCCACTTTGGAGCAATGACAAGTTGAGAAACTTGGATTGTTCACTTTTGATTACGAAACAACTTTTACTATAAAAAAAATCTGATGAATAAATGTTTCCGTGAATTTCACGGAAACTTGGAATTTCCCCACCCCCCGCAATCGGTGAACGTCACAGACATGTTATAAAGGTCACGACATTGCCAACCGGACATGGATGTATAAAAGCCTCCTTTATCAAAGATTTCTTCATTTACAATGTCCTGAAAAACTATTCCACTTTGGAGCAATGACAAGTTGAGAAACTTGGATTGTTCACTTTTGATTACGAAACAACTTTTACTATAAAACAAATCTGATGAATAAATGTTTCCGTGCATTTCACGGAAACTTGGAATTTACCCACCCCCGCAATCGATGAACGTCACAGACAAGTTATAAAGGTCACGACATTGCCAACCGGACTTGGATGTATAAAAGCCTCCTTTAACAAAGATTTCTTCATTTACAATGTCCTGAAAAACTATTCCACTTTGGAGCAATGACAAGTTGAGAAACTTGGATTGTTCACTTTTGATTACGAAACAACTTTTACTATAAAAAAAATCTGATGAAAGCAAGTTTCCGTGCATTTCACGGAAACATGGAATTTCCCCACCCCCGCAATCGGTGAACGTCACAGACATGTTATAAAGGTCACGACATTGCCAACCGGACATGGATGTATAAAAGCCTCCTTTGTCAAAGATTTCTTCATTTACAATGTCCTGAAAAACTATTCCACTTTGGAGCAATGACAAGTTGAGAAACTTGGATTGTTCACTTTTGATTACGAAACAACTTTTACTATAAAAAAAATCTGATGAATAAATGTTTCCGTGCATTTCACGGAAACTTGGAATTTACCCACCCCCGCAATCGATGAACGTCACAGACAAGTTATAAAGGTCACGACATTGCCAACCGGACTTGGATGTATAAAAGCCTCCTTTATCAAAGATTTCTTCATTTACAATGTCCTGAAAAACTATTCCACTTTGGAGCAATGACAAGTTGAGAAACTTGGATTGTTCACTTTTGATTACGAAACAACTTTTACTATAAAAAAAATCTGATGAAAGCAAGTTTCCGTGCATTTCACGGAAACATGGAATTTCCCCACCCCCGCAATCGGTGAACGTCACAGACATGTTATAAAGGTCACGACATTGCCAACCGGACATGGATGTATAAAAGCCTCCTTTGTCAAAGATTTCTTCATTTACAATGTCCTGAAAAACTATTCCACTTTGGAGCAATGACAAGTTGAGAAACTTGGATTGTTCACTTTTGATTACGAAACAACTTTTACTATAAAAAAAATCTGATGAATAAATGTTTCCGTGCATTTCACGGAAACTTGGAATTTACCCACCCCCGCAATCGATGAACGTCACAGACAAGTTATAAAGGTCACGACATTGCCAACCGGACTTGGATGTATAAAAGACTCCTTTATCAAAGATTTCTTCATTTACAATGTCCTGAAAAACTATTCCACTTTGGAGCAATGACAAGTTGAGAAACTTGGATTGTTCACTTTTGATTACGAAACAACTTTTACTATAAAAAAAATCTGATGAAAGCAAGTTTCCGTGCATTTCACGGAAACATGGAATTTCCCCACCCCCGCAATCGGTGAACGTCACAGACATGTTATAAAGGTCACGACATTGCCAACCGGACTTGGATGCATAAAAGCCTCCTTTGTCAAAGATTTCTTCATTTACAATGTCCTGAAAAACTATTCCACTTTGGAGCAATGACAAGTTGAGAAACTTGGATTGTTCACTTTTGATTACGAAACAACTTTTACTATAAAAACAATCTGATGAAAGCAAGTTTCCGTGCATTTCACGGAAACTTGGAATTTCCCCGCCCCCGCAAATTTCTTCATTTTAAAAACTACTTCACTTTGGAGCAATGACAAGTTGAGAAACTTGGATTGTTCACTTTTGATTACGAAATAACTTTTACTATACAAAAATCTGATTCCGTGCAGGACAAAACCATGAACTGCAAAAAAGGAAAAATTAACGGGGATTCCCCTTCCTTACAAACGACAGAACCAGTCCTTGTGAGTCTTGGAAATGTTTGTATATAAAATTTGGTTGAGAATTTTTTTAAAGAAAAAAATTATTGTAACCACTTATGTTCGCGGATTTCTGAGAGGGTTATGCGTTTATTCACATCTGGTTCCAGAAGTCTCAATACTAAATCGACACAGTCATTCCCAACTTCGAGCGATTTTGGCAGCAGTGTTTCTCCGGGGGTTTGATTCTTCACAATTTTCTGGATATATGAGTTGCTGAATGGCATTCTTCCAAACACCAATGAGTACATAATTATGCCCAAGCTCCATATATCTGCCATAAATGGATCGTAGTTTTCGCCCCGTATTATTTCAGGGGAAATATATGAAGAGCTCCCACAGAAAGTATTGCTCAATTCCTTCATGTTGGACATGCGCCTCGCAAAGCCAAAGTCGGTTATCTTTGCTTTGCCATTTAAGTCGAGCAGGATATTTTCCAATTTGAGATCTCGGTGCGCTATCTTCTGCTCATGCAGATTAACAACACCGTGAATAATTTGTTTGAATAATTGCTTTGCTTCGCCTTCGTTCATGGGGCCATTGTCAGTAATCTTGTCCAAGAGGTCACCTCCCCGAACCAGTTCCATGAAGATGTAAATATTTTCCTTCAGTTCGATAACATTATGCAGCTTGACAACGCTATCTGAACTAATGCTCGAGAGAACGTTTATTTCTCTCGGTAAGAACTTTTCTAGGAACTCGGGTGAAGCATTCGTCTTATTGATTATTTTCACCACCATTTCGACGGCTTTCTTTCCATTATTGTATACGCATTCTCTGATCTTGCCGAACGACCCTTCGCCCAGCTTTCGACCCAGAATGTATCCATTTTTCGCAAGAAATGAATTTTCCATTTTTATTATAGAAAGTTTGAACTTTGTCCATTTCCTTTATTTATAGATTTTTTTCCAAACGACCCGAGCATCGGAGCGTGACCCTTGTCATAAAGGTCACGACATTGTCAACCGGACTTGGATGTATAAAAGCCTCCTTTATCAGAGATTTCTTCATTTACAATGTCCTGAAAAACTATTCCACTTTGGAGCAATGACAAGTTGAGAAACTTGGATTGTTCACTTTTGATTACGAAACAACTTTTACTATAAAAAAAATCTGATGAATAAATGTTTCCGTGAATTTCACGGAAACTTGGAATTTCCCCACCCCCCGCAATCGGTGAACGTCACAGACATGTTATAAAGGTCACGACATTGCCAACCGGACATGGATGTATAAAAGCCTCCTTTATCAAAGATTTCTTCATTTACAATGTCCTGAAAAACTATTCCACTTTGGAGCAATGACAAGTTGAGAAACTTGGATTGTTCACTTTTGATTACGAAACAACTTTTACTATAAAAAAAATCTGATGAATAAATGTTTCCGTGCATTTCACGGAAACTTGGAATTTACCCACCCCCGCAATCGATGAACGTCACAGACAAGTTATAAAGGTCACGACATTGCCAACCGGACTTGGATGTATAAAAGCCTCCTTTAACAAAGATTTCTTCATTTACAATGTCCTGAAAAACTATTCCACTTTGGAGCAATGACAAGTTGAGAAACTTGGATTGTTCACTTTTGATTACGAAACAACTTTTACTATAAAAAAAATCTGATGAAAGCAAGTTTCCGTGCATTTCACGGAAACATGGAATTTCCCCACCCCCGCAATCGGTGAACGTCACAGACATGTTATAAAGGTCACGACATTGCCAACCGGACATGGATGTATAAAAGCCTCCTTTGTCAAAGATTTCTTCATTTACAATGTCCTGAAAAACTATTCCACTTTGGAGCAATGACAAGTTGAGAAACTTGGATTGTTCATTTTTGATTACGAAACAACTTTTACTATAAAAAAAATCTGATGAATAAATGTATCCGTGCATTTCACGGAAACTTGGAATTTACCCACCCCCGCAATCGATGAACGTCACAGACAAGTTATAAAGGTCACGACATTGCCAACCGGACTTGGATGTATAAAAGCCTCCTTTATCAAAGATTTCTTCATTTACAATGTCCTGAAAAACTATTCCACTTTGGAGCAATGACAAGTTGAGAAACTTGGATTGTTCACTTTTGATATAAAAAAAATCTGATGAAAGCAAGTTTCCGTGCATTTCACGGAAACATGGAATTTCCCCACCCCCGCAATCGGTGAACGTCACAGACATGTTATAAAGGTCACGACATTGCCAACCGGACATGGATGTATAAAAACCTCCTTTGTCAAAGATTTCTTCATTTACAATGTCCTGAAAACTATTCCACTTTGGAGCAATGACAAGTTGAGAAACTTGGATTGTTCACTTTTGATTACGAAACAACTTTTACTATAAAAAAAATCTGATGAATAAATGTTTCCGTGCATTTCACGGAAACTTGGAATTTACCCACCCCCGCAATCGATGAACGTCACAGACAAGTTATAAAGGTCACGACATTGCCAACCGGACTTGGATGTATAAAAGACTCCTTTATCAAAGATTTCTTCATTTACAATGTCCTGAAAAACTATTCCACTTTGGAGCAATGACAAGTTGAGAAACTTGGATTGTTCACTTTTGATTACGAAACAACTTTTACTATAAAAAAAATCTGATGAAAGCAAGTTTCCGTGCATTTCACGGAAACATGGAATTTTCCCACCCCCGCAATCGGTGAACGTCACAGACATGTTATAAAGGTCACGACATTGCCAACCGGACTTGGATGCATAAAAGCCTCCTTTGTCAAAGATTTCTTCATTTACAATGTCCTGAAAAACTATTCCACTTTGGAGCAATGACAAGTTGAGAAACTTGGATTGTTCACTTTTGATTACGAAACAACTTTTACTATAAAAACAATCTGATGAAAGCAAGTTTCCGTGCATTTCACGGAAACTTGGAATTTCCCCGCCCCCGCAAATTTCTTCATTTAATAAACTACTTCACTTTGGAGCAATGACAAGTTGAGAAACTTGGATTGTTCACTTTTGATTACGAAATAACTTTTACTATACAAAAATCTGATTCCGTGCAGGACAAAACCATGAACTGCAAAAAAGGAAAAATTAACGGGGATTCCCCTTCCTTACAAACGACAGAACCAGTCCTTGTGAGTCTTGGAAATGTTTGTATATAAAATTTGGTTGAGAATTTTTTTAAAGAAAAAAATTATTGTAACCACTTATGTTCGCGGATTTCTGAGAGGGTTATGCGTTTATTCACATCTGGTTCCAGAAGTCTCAATACTAAATCGACACAGTCATTCCCAACTTCGAGCGATTTTGGCAGCAGTGTTTCTCCGGGGGTTTGATTCTTCACAATTTTCTGGATATATGAGTTGCTGAATGGCATTCTTCCAAACACCAATGAGTACATAATTATGCCCAAGCTCCATATATCTGCCATAAATGGATCGTAGTTTTCGCCCCGTATTATTTCAGGGGAAATATATGAAGAGCTCCCACAGAAAGTATTGCTCAATTCCTTCATGTTGGACATGCGCCTCGCAAAGCCAAAGTCGGTTATCTTTGCTTTGCCATTTAAGTCGAGCAGGATATTTTCCAATTTGAGATCTCGGTGCGCTATCTTCTGCTCATGCAGATTAACAACACCGTGAATAATTTGTTTGAATAATTGCTTTGCTTCGCCTTCGTTCATGGGGCCATTGTCAGTAATCTTGTCCAAGAGGTCACCTCCCCGAACCAGTTCCATGAAGATGTAAATATTTTCCTTCAGTTCGATAACATTATGCAGCTTGACAACGCTATCTGAACTAATGCTCGAGAGAACGTTTATTTCTCTCGGTAAGAACTTTTCTAGGAACTCGGGTGAAGCATTCGTCTTATTGATTATTTTCACCGCCATTTCGACGGCTTTCTTTCCATTATTGTATACGCATTCTCTGATCTTGCCGAACGACCCTTCGCCCAGCTTTCGACCCAGAATGTATCCTTTTTTCGCAAGAAATGAATTTTCCATTTTTATTATAGAAAGTTTGAACTTTGTCCATTTCCTTTATTTATAGATTTTTTTCCAAACGACCCGAGCATCGGAGCGTGACCCTTGTCATAAAGGTCACGACATTGTCAACCGGACTTGGATGTATAAAAGCCTCCTTTATCAGAGATTTCTTCATTTACAATGTCCTGAAAAACTATTCCACTTTGGAGCAATGACAAGTTGAGAAACTTGGATTGTTCACTTTTGATTACGAAACAACTTTTACTATAAAAAAAATCTGATGAATAAATGTTTCCGTGAATTTCACGGAAACTTGGAATTTCCCCACCCCCCGCAATCGGTGAACGTCACAGACATGTTATAAAGGTCACGACATTGCCAACCGGACATGGATGTATAAAAGCCTCCTTTATCAAAGATTTCTTCATTTACAATGTCCTGAAAAACTATTCCACTTTGGAGCAATGACAAGTTGAGAAACTTGGATTGTTCACTTTTGATTACGAAACAACTTTTACTATAAAAAAAATCTGATGAATAAATGTTTCCGTGCATTTCACGGAAACTTGGAATTTACCCACCCCCGCAATCGATGAACGTCACAGACAAGTTATAAAGGTCACGACATTGCCAACCGGACTTGGATGTATAAAAGCCTCCTTTATCAAAGATTTCTTCATTTACAATGTCCTGAAAAACTATTCCACTTTGGAGCAATGACAAGTTGAGAAACTTGGATTGTTCACTTTTGATTACGAAACAACTTTTACTATAAAAAAAATCTGATGAAAGCAAGTTTCCGTGCATTTCACGGAAACATGGAATTTCCCCACCCCCGCAATCGGTGAACGTCACAGACATGTTATAAAGGTCACGACATTGCCAACCGGACATGGATGTATAAAAGCCTCCTTTGTCAAAGATTTCTTCATTTACAATGTCCTGAAAAACTATTCCACTTTGGAGCAATGACAAGTTGAGAAACTTGGATTGTTCACTTTTGATTACGAAACAACTTTTACTATAAAAAAAATCTGATGAATAAATGTTTCCGTGCATTTCACGGAAACTTGGAATTTACCCACCCCCGCAATCGATGAACGTCACAGACAAGTTATAAAGGTCACGACATTGCCAACCGGACTTGGATGTATAAAAGACTCCTTTATCAAAGATTTCTTCATTTACAATGTCCTGAAAAACTATTCCACTTTGGAGCAATGACAAGTTGAGAAACTTGGATTGTTCACTTTTGATTACGAAACAACTTTTACTATAAAAAAAATCTGACGAAAGCAAGTTTCCGTGCATTTCACGGAAACATGGAATTTCCCCACCCCCGCAATCGGTGAACGTCACAGACATGTTATAAAGGTCACGACATTGCCAACCGGACTTGGATGCATAAAAGCCTCCTTTGTCAAAGATTTCTTCATTTACAATGTCCTGAAAAACTATTCCACTTTGGAGCAATGACAAGTTGAGAAACTTGGATTGTTCACTTTTGAT
Source organism: Siphonodentalium dalli (assembly GCA_032622095.1). Classification (NCBI taxonomy): domain Eukaryota; kingdom Metazoa; phylum Mollusca; class Scaphopoda; order Gadilida; family Siphonodentaliidae; genus Siphonodentalium; species Siphonodentalium dalli. The sequence goes on from CP136062.1 coordinate 150,510,359, forward strand.
TACGAAACAACTTTTACTATAAAAACAATCTGATGAAAGCAAGTTTCCGTGCATTTCACGGAAACTTGGAATTTCCCCGCCCCCGCAAATTTCTTCATTTAAAAAACTACTTCACTTTGGAGCAATGACAAGTTGAGAAACTTGGATTGTTCACTTTTGATTACGAAATAACTTTTACTATACAAAAATCTGATTCCGTGCAGGACAAAACCATGAACTGCAAAAAAGGAAAAATTAACGGGGATTCCCCTTCCTTACAAACGACAGAACCAGTCCTTGTGAGTCTTGGAAATGTTTGTATATAAAATTTGGTTGAGAATTTTTTTAAAGAAAAAAATTATTGTAACCACTTATGTTCGCGGATTTCTGAGAGGGTTATGCGTTTATTCACATCTGGTTCCAGAAGTCTCAATACTAAATCGACACAGTCATTCCCAACTTCGAGCGATTTTGGCAGCAGTGTTTCTCCGGGGGTTTGATTCTTCACAATTTTCTGGATATATGAGTTGCTGAATGGCATTCTTCCAAACACCAATGAGTACATAATTATGCCCAAGCTCCATATATCTGCCATAAATGGATCGTAGTTTTCGCCCCGTATTATTTCAGGGGAAATATATGAAGAGCTCCCACAGAAAGTATTGCTCAATTCCTTCATGTTGGACATGCGCCTCGCAAAGCCAAAGTCGGTTATCTTTGCTTTGCCATTTAAGTCGAGCAGGATATTTTCCAATTTGAGATCTCGGTGCGCTATCTTCTGCTCATGCAGATTAACAACACCGTGAATAATTTGTTTGAATAATTGCTTTGCTTCGCCTTCGTTCATGGGGCCATTGTCAGTAATCTTGTCCAAGAGGTCACCTCCCCGAACCAGTTCCATGAAGATGTAAATATTTTCCTTCAGTTCGATAACATTATGCAGCTTGACAACGCTATCTGAACTAATGCTCGAGAGAACGTTTATTTCTCTCGGTAAGAACTTTTCTAGGAACTCGGGTGAAGCATTCGTCTTATTGATTATTTTCACCGCCATTTCGACGGCTTTCTTTCCATTATTGTATACGCATTCTCTGATCTTGCCGAACGACCCTTCGCCCAGCTTTCGACCCAGAATGTATCCTTTTTTCGCAAGAAATGAATTTTCCATTTTTATTATAGAAAGTTTGAACTTTGTCCATTTCCTTTATTTATAGATTTTTTTCCAAACGACCCGAGCATCGGAGCGTGACCCTTGTCATAAAGGTCACGACATTGTCAACCGGACTTGGATGTATAAAAGCCTCCTTTATCAGAGATTTCTTCATTTACAATGTCCTGAAAAACTATTCCACTTTGGAGCAATGACAAGTTGAGAAACTTGGATTGTTCACTTTTGATTACGAAACAACTTTTACTATAAAAAAAATCTGATGAATAAATGTTTCCGTGAATTTCACGGAAACTTGGAATTTCCCCACCCCCCGCAATCGGTGAACGTCACAGACATGTTATAAAGGTCACGACATTGCCAACCGGACATGGATGTATAAAAGCCTCCTTTATCAAAGATTTCTTCATTTACAATGTCCTGAAAAACTATTCCACTTTGGAGCAATGACAAGTTGAGAAACTTGGATTGTTCACTTTTGATTACGAAACAACTTTTACTATAAAAAAAATCTGATGAATAAATGTTTCCGTGCATTTCACGGAAACTTGGAATTTACCCACCCCCGCAATCGATGAACGTCACAGACAAGTTATAAAGGTCACGACATTGCCAACCGGACTTGGATGTATAAAAGCCTCCTTTATCAAAGATTTCTTCATTTACAATGTCCTGAAAAACTATTCCACTTTGGAGCAATGACAAGTTGAGAAACTTGGATTGTTCACTTTTGATTACGAAACAACTTTTACTATAAAAAAAATCTGATGAAAGCAAGTTTCCGTGCATTTCACGGAAACATGGAATTTCCCCACCCCCGCAATCGGTGAACGTCACAGACATGTTATAAAGGTCACGACATTGCCAACCGGACATGGATGTATAAAAGCCTCCTTTGTCAAAGATTTCTTCATTTACAATGTCCTGAAAAACTATTCCACTTTGGAGCAATGACAAGTTGAGAAACTTGGATTGTTCACTTTTGATTACGAAACAACTTTTACTATAAAAAAAATCTGATGAATAAATGTTTCCGTGCATTTCACGGAAACTTGGAATTTACCCACCCCCGCAATCGATGAACGTCACAGACAAGTTATAAAGGTCACGACATTGCCAACCGGACTTGGATGTATAAAAGACTCCTTTATCAAAGATTTCTTCATTTACAATGTCCTGAAAAACTATTCCACTTTGGAGCAATGACAAGTTGAGAAACTTGGATTGTTCACTTTTGATTACGAAACAACTTTTACTATAAAAAAAATCTGATGAAAGCAAGTTTCCGTGCATTTCACGGAAACATGGAATTTCCCCACCCCCGCAATCGGTGAACGTCACAGACATGTTATAAAGGTCACGACATTGCCAACCGGGCTTGGATGCATAAAAGCCTCCTTTGTCAAAGATTTCTTCATTTACAATGTCCTGAAAAACTATTCAACTTTGGAGCAATGACAAGTTGAGAAACTTGGATTGTTCACTTTTGATTACGAAACAACTTTTACTATAAAAACAATCTGATGAAAGCAAGTTTCCGTGCATTTCACGGAAACTTGGAATTTCCCCGCCCCCGCAAATTTCTTCATTTAAAAAATTACTTCACTTTGGAGCAATGACAAGTTGAGAAACTTGGATTGTTCACTTTTGATTACGAAATAACTTTTACTATACAAAAATCTGATTCCGTGCAGGACAAAACCATGAACTGCAAAAAAGGAAAAATTAACGGGGATTCCCCTTCCTTACAAACGACAGAACCAGTCCTTGTGAGTCTTGGAAATGTTTGTATATAAAATTTGGTTGAGAATTTTTTTAAAGAAAAAAATTATTGTAACCACTTATGTTCGCGGATTTCTGAGAGGGTTATGCGTTTATTCACATCTGGTTCCAGAAGTCTCAATACTAAATCGACACAGTCATTCCCAACTTCGAGCGATTTTGGCAGCAGTGTTTCTCCGGGGGTTTGATTCTTCACAATTTTCTGGATATATGAGTTGCTGAATGGCATTCTTCCAAACACCAATGAGTACATAATTATGCCCAAGCTCCATATATCTGCCATAAATGGATCGTAGTTTTCGCCCCGTATTATTTCAGGGGAAATATATGAAGAGCTCCCACAGAAAGTATTGCTCAATTCCTTCATGTTGGACATGCGCCTCGCAAAGCCAAAGTCGGTTATCTTTGCTTTGCCATTTAAGTCGAGCAGGATATTTTCCAATTTGAGATCTCGGTGCGCTATCTTCTGCTCATGCAGATTAACAACACCGTGAATAATTTGTTTGAATAATTGCTTTGCTTCGCCTTCGTTCATGGGGCCATTGTCAGTAATCTTGTCCAAGAGGTCACCTCCCCGAACCAGTTCCATGAAGATGTAAATATTTTCCTTCAGTTCGATAACATTATGCAGCTTGACAACGCTATCTGAACTAATGCTCGAGAGAACGTTTATTTCTCTCGGTAAGAACTTTTCTAGGAACTCGGGTGAAGCATTCGTCTTATTGATTATTTTCACCGCCATTTCGACGGCTTTCTTTCCATTATTGTATACGCATTCTCTGATCTTGCCGAACGAACCTTCGCCCAGCTTTCGACCCAGAATGTATCCTTTTTTCGCAAGAAATGAATTTTCCATTTTTATTATAGAAAGTTTGAACTTTGTCCATTTCCTTTATTTATAAATTTTTTTCCAAACGACCCGAGCATCGGAGCGTGACCCTTGTCATAAAGGTCACGACATTGTCAACCGGACTTGGATGTATAAAAGCCTCCTTTATCAGAGATTTCTTCATTTACAATGTCCTGAAAAACTATTCCACTTTGGAGCAATGACAAGTTGAGAAACTTGGATTGTTCACTTTTGATTACGAAACAACTTTTACTATAAAAAAAATCTGATGAATAAATGTTTCCGTGAATTTCACGGAAACTTGGAATTTCCCCACCCCCCGCAATCGGTGAACGTTACAGACATGTTATAAAGGTCACGACATTGCCAACCGGACATGGATGTATAAAAGCCTCCTTTATCAAAGATTTCTTCATTTACAATGTCCTGAAAAACTATTCCACTTTGGAGCAATGACAAGTTGAGAAACTTGGATTGTTCACTTTTGATTACGAAACAACTTTTACTATAAAAAAAATCTGATGAATAAATGTTTCCGTGCATTTCACGGAAACTTGGAATTTACCCACCCCCGCAATCGATGAACGTCACAGACAAGTTATAAAGGTCACGACATTGCCAACCGGACTTGGATGTATAAAAGCCTCCTTTATCAAAGATTTCTTCATTTACAATGTCCTGAAAAACTATTCCACTTTGGAGCAATGACAAGTTGAGAAACTTGGATTGTTCACTTTTGATTACGAAACAACTTTTACTATAAAAAAAATCTGATGAAAGCAAGTTTCCGTGCATTTCACGGAAACATGGAATTTCCCCACCCCCGCAATCGGTGAACGTCACAGACATGTTATAAAGGTCACGACATTGCCAACCGGACTTGGATGCATAAAAGCCTCCTTTGTCAAAGATTTCTTCATTTACAATGTCTTGAAAAACCATTCCACGTTGGAGCAATGACAAGTTGAGAAACTTGGATTGTTCACTTTTGATTACGAAACAACTTTTACTATAAAAACAATCTGATGAAAGCAAGTTTCCGTGCATTTCACGGAAACTTGGAATTTCCCCGCCCCCGCAAATTTCTTCATTTAAAAAACTACTTCACTTTGGAGCAATGACAAGTTGAGAAACTTGGATTGTTCACTTTTGATTACGAAATAACTTTTACTATACAAAAATCTGATTCCGTGCAGGACAAAACCATGAACTGCAAAAAAGGAAAAATTAACGGGGATTCCCCTTCCTTACAAACGACAGAACCAGTTCTTGTGAGTCTTGGAAATGTTTGTATATAAAATTTGGTTGAGAATTTTTTTAAAGAAAATAATTATTGTAACCACTTATGTTCGCGGATTTCTGAGAGGGTTATGCGTTTATTCACATCTGGTTCCAGAAGTCTCAATACTAAATCGACACAGTCATTCCCAACTTCGAGCGATTTTGGCAGCAGTGTTTCTCCGGGGGTTTGATTCTTCACAATTTTCTGGATATATGAGTTGCTGAATGGCATTCTTCCAAACACCAATGAGTACATAATTATGCCCAAGCTCCATATATCTGCCATAAATGGATCGTAGTTTTCGCCCCGTATTATTTCAGGGGAAATATATGAAGAGCTCCCACAGAAAGTATTGCTCAATTCCTTCATGTTGGACATGCGCCTCGCAAAGCCAAAGTCGGTTATCTTTGCTTTGCCATTTAAGTCGAGCAGGATATTTTCCAATTTGAGATCTCGGTGCGCTATCTTCTGCTCATGCAGATTAACAACACCGTGAATAATTTGTTTGAATAATTGCTTTGCTTCGCCTTCGTTCATGGGGCCATTGTCAGTAATCTTGTCCAAGAGGTCACCTCCCCGAACCAGTTCCATGAAGATGTAAATATTTTCCTTCAGTTCGATAAGGTGACACTCCACAGTTTCGAATTATCAGTAGGGGTAAATTTCTTAGAATAGAGTACCAGTGTTTTCTGTCACCATGGGTGTAGTATGTTTATTGAGAGAAGGTTAGTTATGAATTTGTGGATTTTTAGAGGATGTCTTTGAGTTTTGAAAAATATTGTTTCAGGTGACCTTGACCCCACCAGTATGAAGTAGTAGCTATTTCTGCGAAACAGTGGCTCCAGACACCAGCGTGACATTTTAGCACCTAAAATTTGTCATCTGCATGAAAAATATTTTTAAAAAACTTACAGTGGTGAGAAGTTTGAAATTTTTTGATATTTTTGTGAGGAAACAGTGTTCTTCCAGACAACATAGGCGGCTATACCATAGATCTTCTGGTTTTTGTGTCCCACGAGCCTGAATATCGCTTATTTTGGTCATTTTTGCATCAAAATTTCATTTTTCAGGCACACAATCAAGGGGCATAACTCTTGCTACCCCCATTAAAATGACAATTCTGTACCAAAATCTTTAAGCCTAGTATATGCTCAACCCAGGTATATATACATTGTATATGTGTTGTGGGATCACATTTCTGTTATTTTTCATTGAATTGATGCCCCCTTATTTTTGCACCAATCCCTGCAGAAACTGTGGAGTGTCACCTTCAAGACCAGCAAATAGCACCATTTTCATCTGTCAACTTGACAAATATTGTTACTGAAAATCATTTTTTAGCAAACCTGTTCAGTTAGAAGGAACATTTTATGGTAGATGCACCATTCTTCTATGCATATTCCAATACAGGTTGTCTTTAATCATATAAATTGGTGGGGATATGGAGTCTTGGAGCAGTGGGGGGGGGGGGGGGTGGTGGTGGTTCATGTATATGGTTATTGGTGATTTTTCAGATGATGGGTACTTTTTCATGACATCATATGCTCCTTGAATCTTAGCTGAAAAGGCTGATATTGTGACATTACACAGTATACAACAAGATTAGATATTCAGTCTTTCTTATTCACAAGTGTGAAATATAATAATACAGGTTTCCTTGGTCATATTTCACTTGACAACATATTGTTCATGTGATGTCATAACCTTGTAAAGCTTTCCCTTAATGCTAAATAAGACTTGGAATTTTTTAACCCATAGTTTTGGGAGAGTATTAAAGATAGTTGTTGTATGAAATATTATGTTTTATTTTGATATCTGAGGAAAATATGCATCTCATAATATATTTATACAACATTTTAGCATTTCAGACCTTTTTCAAGCTATAGATGATGGTTGAATATATCCATTTTTTCACTACGTCAAGCATAACGTCATTGGGTTCTGAAAGACCCAAAAGGGGTGAAATCATGGGGGTGCATGTAAATCCCCACCCAATCTTGCTGCCTGTGATTGCAATAACGCATGGGGTGTAATATATCATTTTAAGCGGTATAATGCAGAGAATAAGGAGGTGTGGTCCTTATTAAAGATTAATAAAATTGCATTTCCCTTCAAGACCAGCAAATAGCACCATTTTCATCTGTCAACTTGACAAATATTGTTACTGAAAATCATTTTTTAGCAAACCTGTTCAGTTAGAAGGAACATTTTATGGTAGATGCACCATTCTTCTATGCATATTCCAATACAGGTTGTCTTTAATCATATAAATTGGTGGGGATATGGAGTCTTGGAGCAGTGGGGGGGTGGTGGTGGTTCATGTATATGGTTATTGGTGATTTTTCAGATGATGGGTACTTTTTCATGACATCATATGCTCCTTGAATCTTAGCTGAAAAGGCTGATATTGTGACATTACACAGTATACAACAAGATTAGATATTCAGTCTTTCTTATTCACAAGTGTGAAATATAATAATACAGGTTTCCTTGGTCATATTTCACTTGACAACATATTGTTCATGTGATGTCATAACCTTGTAAAGCTTTCCCTTAATGCTAAATAAGACTTGGAATTTTTTAACCCATAGTTTTGGGAGAGTATTAAAGATAGTTGTTGTATGAAATATTATGTTTTATTTTGATATCTGAGGAAAATATGCATCTCATAATATATTTATACAACATTTTAGCATTTCAGACCTTTTTCAAGCTATAGATGATGGTTGAATATATCCATTTTTTCACTACGTCAAGCATAACGTCATTGGGTTCTGAAAGACCCAAAAGGGGTGAAATCATGGGGGTGCATGTAAATCCCCACCCAATCTGGCTGCCTGTGATTGCAATAACGCATGGGGTGTAATATATCATTTTAAGCGGTATAATGCAGAGAATAAGGAGGTGTGGTCCCTATTAAAGATTAATAAAATTGCATTTCCCTTAAGGTGACACTCCACAGTTTCGAATTATCAGTAGGGGTAAATTTCTTAGAATAGAGTACCAGTGTTTTCTGTCACCATGGGTGTAGTATGTTTATTGAGAGAAGGTTAGTTATGAATTTGTGGATTTTTAGAGGATGTCTTTGAGTTTTGAAAAATATTGTTTCAGGTGACCTTGACCCCACCAGTATGAAGTAGTAGCGATTTCTGCGAAACAGTGGCTCCAGACACCAGCGTGACATTTTAGCACCTAAAATTTGTCATCTGCATGAAAAATATTTTTTAAAAACTTACAGTGGTGAGAAGTTTGAAATTTTTTGATATTTTTGTGAGGAAAAAGTGTTCTTCCAGACAACATAGGCGGCTATACCATAGATCTTCTGGTTTTTGTGTCCCACGAGCCTGAATATCGCTTATTTTGGTCATTTTTGCATCAAAATTTCATTTTTCAGGCACACAATCAAGGGGCATAACTCTTGCTACCCCCATTAAAATGACAATTCTGTACCAAAATCTTTAAGCCTAGTATATGCTCAACCCAGGTATATATACATTGTATATGTGTTGTGGGATCACATTTCTGTTATTTTTCATTGAATTGATGCCCCCTTATTTTTGCACCAATCCCTGCAGAAACTGTGGAGTGTCACCTAACATTATGCAGCTTGACAACGCTATCTGAACTAATGCTCGAGAGAACGTTTATTTCTCTCGGTAAGAACTTTTCTAGGAACTCGGGTGAAGCATTCGTCTTATTGATTATTTTCACCGCCATTTCGACGGCTTTCTTTCCATTATTGTATGGTGACACTCCACAGTTTCGAATGATCAGTAGGGGTGAATTTCTTGTAAAAAAGAGTCACCCATATTGGGCCCCATGTATATATACCATGGGCCAAGGGAAGTTTGGTTATGGAATGCTAAATTTTTTCAAGGTGTCCTAAAGTTTTTATAAATATAGCCAGAGGGGGCGTGGTTTGGTGTGTAGTGGTCAACTTGGGATTGCGGGAAACAGTGGCTGTAAATTTGAAATCGTGTTTTTTCACTTGAAAATTTGTCATCTGCTTTCAAAACTCCAAATATTTCAATTCTAACGGCGAAAGTCCTCAATTTTTTCATATTGCATAGCTAAGCCAGTATTTTTGTGATACTGTTAGGTTAGTAAAGCCAAAAAAATCTGATTTTCATGTTATACGGTCAGAAAATGGGCCATTTTGGAGTGATTTTTGCATGAAAAATGCAGTTTTTGCTGTGCAGATCAAGGGGCATAACTCTATTTTTCGATACCGACACTAAAAAAAATTAAGGACACAGGAAAGTCCACAATGCATGCATTGCATACATATATAACTCAATGGGTTTATAACAATAAATGGCTGTTGAAGTTGCCACCTGAATTACACCATGCATGTTTTTCAAGGGATCGGGTGAGAAACTGTGGAGTGTCACCTTAAAGCTCAAGGAAAACCACTCATAAATCAATTTGTCCCCACATCCGGTTGTAACTATAGCAATCTGATTGTCTACAACGCCACGTATAAATCACCATGTCACCCGTCACCCTTGACAGCGGGGTATAAGAGGACGTGCGGCTAACATCGGGGATATATGAGCATGTGAAACATGGGGGGGGGTATATGAATCACCCTTGAAGTTGAAGTTGAACTGGCCGTTTCTGCCAATCATGACGTTGCTCTCGCATGCCGAATTTGATGTCACCTTAATGCCGGATACATAGGTCAGCTACTGTTATCTCTGGCAACATTGTAGCGTACATGGGGATTTAATATATTAACCTGTATGTCTCTTTTTGAACCCCTCGGCTCCACCTTGCGGTTCAAAATCGACATCCAGATATTAAATCTCCAATTGTACCGCCGATGTTGCCGAAGATAACTAATAATATCACTACTGTCTTAGTGTCTATCCAGTATCCTCACTAAAGAATTTAGTGGAAGTTTCCTTGCTTATATTCCCCTTTCATATCTATATGGAGTCAACATTTGTGTGAAATAGGTATATTTCCAATTATGAATTGCCATCGTGCAGCCCCTAGGGGAGGGGCGCATTAATATGACAAATTATCTGACACTGGCCACTGCATGAACATTCATCAGTGAATATCAACCCGAGAATGTACCCACTAGTGTTAGAACACGGTGATGTTGATGCACTGATATGCCATGTTGACATCAGTATTTATTACACACCTCATGATTCTTATTAATACCAGTATGCAAATACATATAGAGCTCATCTAAATAAAAAGAGTGATACGAAACCTATTATCTGATTAATTTTCTATGCATCACAACATTATTGTCCCATGACACGGTACTCCAATTGAATAATGACAAAAAACCAGGGGTGTGGATATCCCACCCTGCCCACCCCCACCCCGACTTTGGTAAAAAATCTTCAACAGTTTGAAATTTGATGCCTGCCATTGGTCTGGTTTAAGGGGGGGGTGGGTTTATTATGAAATTTGTTTAACTTTTATACCAGCAACCCCCCCCCCCCCACCGGAACAGAGACTCTAGCTACATCCCTGCATTATACCAATCTGAACAATGATGCAATGTTAAAATGCTTTATTGAATGAATTAAAATAATGTGTTATGAGCTCTAAATTCAGAAATAGTTTTCTGTGGTCAACAAAAAATGGTGTGTAATAAATAATGAACAGCACATTTATGTACATGTGCAGCATTGCCTGAGAGTTTTGTTCTGTGTGCTACTATTTGAACCTAGGGACTTGTAGTGTCACACTGAACAAAAAACTCTTGTGATAATGATGTATACATATACATTCCTGTGTCTTTCTACATATTTACCTAATAGCACTGATGAACTGCAATATGCAGTCAGCGCATCGGCTTCATCCTGATCTGATACTAGTGCCCGTGTGTTCTGTTTTATATTTGCAGCTTCAGCATGGCTCCAGTCCGACGACACAATATATTCCAGATCAAATTGTGCCAAGATGATGTACATCGGTTTCAGAGGTACTTGTGGCTGCACAGTATCGATGTTGCAGATTGTGTTTTTTGGGATGGAAAACCAATTAAAGATGGCTATGGTTTCTATAACCTCACCTTTATGGACAGTGGTACGCGGGTGAAGAAGAAGGTCTTGGTGCACCGGCTGGCTTATTACTTGCACCACAACCAGCCGCCGTTGAGTGATTCGAAGCATGTTTCCCACCTCTGCCATAAGAAGATGTGCATCAACGTTTGTCATTTGAGTTTGGAACCGGGGCGAGTTAATGGAAAGAGACAGGACTGCAAGCGGGATGGGGTGTGTCGACATCACAGAGGTTACCCTGACTGCCTCTTGTGAGATGTATGGTGGGTACATTTTTATGTTTTGTACAGAGAATAACACATTATATGCTCCTATATAATATTTATCTATTTTTATATAAAGGAACTATTTAGGTGCATGATATACATGTTGAATAAAAAAATAAAACATCCTACGGCCTGATCCTTGTATTCATTCCATATGAATGTTCATCTTTTTGCACTATTGAACTGTTTGAGTAGAATGAGCCTTCTGCAGTTGCTCTGTTGTATTTCATTTTACGGCTCAAATAGCGCTTCTGCTTCGACTCAAATGTAGATTTGTATTCTCTGTGGTATGATCCCCTCCGATCTTTCTTTTTCATCTGCACGTTCATTATATCATTTTTTCCACACTTCAGTCCAATATCTTTAGCTAAAAGAAGGGTTGATTTTCCTGTGCCAAAGGTAGCCGAATGAAGAGCAGAATGACATAGAGCGGTGAAATTTCTTGTCCATGTAGTATTTTTTGGTGCATAGGTGAATATTCGCTGATGAAGGTTTTCATTCTTGTTGGTGGTGAAGAGTTGGGAAAGTTTGCTGATGGTGTCGGGAACTGCAAATTTATTTATGATGCATTGGATCTTTAATTTATCCTTTTTCACTAAATTTAGATGTTTGCCGTGAGGTAATTGCCTGGCACTGTATGATTTTAAGTGTGCAATGCAAACCAATGATGATTGACGACAGTTCTGGTGGTTATTGGAAAAACAGGGTAAAACATTTTTTGTGGCTGCAATGAATCTTTTGATGAATGAATCTTCCGTATGGATTGTTCTTCTGGTACGAACTAGTTCTGTCTGGATCCGCCTTCGGAAGCTTCCAGACAGCTTGGCCATGTATATAGGTTTGTCAATTCCATTCATCGCTGTACATAGTTTGATTTTTTTAATATTTTTTTGCAATGTTCGCATTTTATGTACATAGCAGTGGTAATGCTTTATTTTGTTTCCAGATTTTTTTGAATATTCTCTTATTGCTTTTCCCATTTGAGTACTGCAATCAGTGGTAACTGATCTCACTCCAATGATTTCTTTTCTTTCTATTTTCTGTAAATGATTTTTTATTGATGCTGATTCACTGGAAGAAATTGATTTCAATGTTGGATAGTTTCTGCGGCATCCTTTACTTTCGCCCATATCATGTGTGCAATTTCTTTTATTGCATAGTTTTGTACATACATCAAGTGATAAGGGAAATTTTTTTGAAGTTACATGTTCAGTTGCTACTGACACAGCTTGCGTCCCTGCCTCATACCCTATTTGAGGGCGGTTGTTGTATGCTGTGTCAATAGCAACATCTGCCTTGGCTTCAGTTCCAGAAAGCCGCATTACATCTCCAACAAATCTCTGATTCTCTTCCAAGACACCTTCATTCTGTTTGATGACACCATCAGCTATATTGTTCAATCTGGTATGGAGTAATGATTGGGCTGGTGATTGAATGTTTAAACATGATAAAATCATGCGAATATCTGATGGTCCGATCTTTGTCTTCATCATCGCTAAACAAAGACGGTCATTTAGGCTACCTTTGGCGGGCCCGCGTCTTTTAGCTTCTGACACTGAAGAAAGGGCATGTGGCAATCCTTGGTAACTACAAAACCTACATTTGAGCGAAGCAGAAACACACAAACCTTGTCTCTTTGATAGAACAATCCTGGGCTCAGGCCTATCGCACAAATTTCCATGGTCTGAAAAAAACCCTCCATATAGTTCATCCAGTAACGGGATATTAACTATGACGTTTTCGCCTTCTTTGAACTGCGTATCAAGTGAAGTATCATCATCATGTGCCTTCGGTCTCAATTTTGTTGGCACAAGATATTCCGGCATCAATCGGTTTGCTTCACTGAATAATACCGGATCTGGTCTCTTTAAAATTTCAACTGCTGGCCTCTTGACAATTTCTGATTCCTCCACATCAAGTGTATTCATTCCTCGAACATTATTTCCCTTGTTGAAAAATCCCGTGTTCTTTTCTCCCTTTTTTGGTCTTCCTCTTTTAAGTTTAATCCTAGGTGCCATTTTTAACATATTTAACATTCATATAACAAAGGGGAATAACTCATATGGGGGAAACTCCCTTTCTTTCCATGGTTACCAACGATGTCATTTAACTGTTACACACACAGTATGCTGTTATTGTCATTGGGGAATTTCCCTGCTCCCATAGTTACCTATTTTGCCCATGAGGTCACACCCTTAGCTACTCAGATAGCTGTTTCCATGTTCAGGTGCCCCTTGTTTACCAAAAAAAGCCACACCATGAAGCATAACAGTTAAATAAATGAGACAACTATGGTGCTGGATGGTTATTATGGTGCTGGGTGGTTCGCGAAGGCAATCAGTATTATAAGAAGTGGCATATGTGGTGTATTAGAGTTATAGCACATAAAAATATCCAAAATGACGTTATGAACGTCACACATAACAGCACTGTCTCTCTGCATAGGATAACAGACAAACATGCACCTAAACCTAGACAGCCATTGCTCAACATTGTTATAAGAAGCATGGCATATGTCATATATCATTTTAATCGACATAGCCCATAGAATGTAGCCAAAGGGGAATTGTTGTGATTTGATAGGACTTGGATGTCCTTAAGGTGACACTCCACAGTTTCGAATGATCAGTAGGGGTGAATTTCTTGTAAAAAAGAGTCACCCATATTGGGCCCCATGTATATATACCATGGGCCAAGGGAAGTTTGGTTATGGAATGCTAAATTTTTTCAAGGTGTCCTAAAGTTTTTATAAATATAGCCAGAGGGGGCGTGGTTTGGTGTGTAGTGGTCAACTTGGGATTGCGGGAAACAGTGGCTGTAAATTTGAAATCGTGTTTTTTCACTTGAAAATTTGTCATCTGCTTTCAAAACTCCAAATATTTCAATTCTAACGGCGAAAGTCCTCAATTTTTTCATATTGCATAGCTAAGCCAGTATTTTTGTGATACTGTTAGGTTAGTAAAGCCAAAAAAATCTGATTTTCATGTTATATGGTCAGAAAATGGGCCATTTTGGAGTGATTTTTGCATGAAAAATGCAGTTTTTGCTGTGCAGATCAAGGGGCATAACTCTATTTTTCGATACCGACACTAAAAAAAATTAAGGACACAGGAAAGTCCACAATGCATGCATTGCATACATATATAACTCAATGGGTTTATAACAATAAATGGCTGTTGAAGTTGCCACCTGAATTACACCATGCATGTTTTTCAAGGGATCGGGTGAGAAACTGTGGAGTGTCACCTTAAAGCTCAAGGAAAACCACTCATAAATCAATTTGTCCCCACATCCGGTTGTAACTATAGCAATCTGATTGTCTACAACGCCACGTATAAATCACCATGTCACCCGTCACCCTTGACAGCGGGGTATAAGAGGACGTGCGGCTAACATCGGGGATATATGAGCATGTGAAACATGGGGGGGGGGGTATATGAATCACCCTTGAAGTTGAAGTTGAACTGGCCGTTTCTGCCAATCATGACGTTGCTCTCGCATGCCGAATTTGATGTCACCTTAATGCCGGATACATAGGTCAGCTACTGTTATCTCTGGCAACATTGTAGCGTACATGGGGATTTAATATATTAACCTGTATGTCTCTTTTTGAACCCCTCGGCTCCACCTTGCGGTTCAAAATCGACATCCAGATATTAAATCTCCAATTGTACCGCCGATGTTGCCGAAGATAACTAATAATATCACTACTGTCTTAGTGTCTATCCAGTATCCTCACTAAAGAATTTAGTGGAAGTTTCCTTGCTTATATTCCCCTTTCATATCTATATGGAGTCAACATTTGTGTGAAATAGGTATATTTCCAATTATGAATTGCCATCGTGCAGCCCCTGGGGGAGGGGCGCATTAATATGACAAATTATCTGACACTGGCCACTGCATGAACATTCATCAGTGAATATCAACCCGAGAATGTACCCACTAGTGTTAGAACACGGTGATGTTGATGCACTGATATGCCATGTTGACATCAGTATTTATTACACACCTCATGATTCTTATTAATACCAGTATGCAAATACATATAGAGCTCATCTAAATAAAAAGAGTGATACGAAACCTATTATCTGATTAATTTTCTATGCATCACAACATTATTGTCCCATGACACGGTACTCCAATTGAATAATGACAAAAAACCAGGGGTGTGGATATCCCACCCTGTCCACCCCCACCCCGACTTTGGTAAAAAATCTTCAACAGTTTGAAATTTGATGCCTGCCATTGGTCTGGTTCAAGGGGGGGTGGGTTTATTATGAAATTTGTTTAACTTTTATACCAGCAACCCCCCCCCCCCACCGGAACAGAGACTCTAGCTACATCCCTGCATTATACCAATCTGAACAATGATGCAATGTTAAAATGCTTTATTGAATGAATTAAAATAATGTGTTATGAGCTCTAAATTCAGAAATAGTTTTCTGTGGTCAACAAAAAATGGTGTGTAATAAATAATGAACAGCACATTTATGTACATGTGCAGCATTGCCTGAGAGTTTTGTTCTGTGTGCTACTATTTGAACCTAGGGACTTGTAGTGTCACACTGAACAAAAAACTCTTGTGATAATGATGTATACATATACATTCCTGTGTCTTTCTACATATTTACCTAATAGCACTGATGAACTGCAATATGCAGTCAGCGCATCGGCTTCATCCTGATCTGATACTAGTGCCCGTGTGTTCTGTTTTATATTTGCAGCTTCAGCATGGCTCCAGTCCGACGACACAATATATTCCAGATCAAATTGTGCCAAGATGATGTACATCGGTTTCAGAGGTACTTGTGGCTGCACAGTATCGATGTTGCAGATTGTGTTTTTTGGGATGGAAAACCAAATAAAGATGGCTATGGTTTCTATAACCTCACCTTTATGGACAGTGGTACGCGGGTGAAGAAGAAGGTCTTGGTGCACCGGCTGGCTTATTACTTGCACCACAACCAGCCGCCGTTGAGTGATTCGAAGCATGTTTCCCACCTCTGCCATAAGAAGATGTGCATCAACGTTTGTCATTTGAGTTTGGAACCGGGGCGAGTTAATGGAAAGAGACAGGACTGCAAGCGGGATGGGGTGTGTCGACATCACAGAGGTTACCCTGACTGCCTCTTGTGAGATGTATGGTGGGTACATTTTTATGTTTTGTACAGAGAATAACACATTATATGCTCCTATATAATATTTATCTATTTTTATATAAAGGAACTATTTAGGTGCATGATATACATGTTGAATAAAAAAATAAAACATCCTACGGCCTGATCCTTGTATTCATTCCATATGAATGTTCATCTTTTTGCACTATTGAACTGTTTGAGTAGAATGAGCCTTCTGCAGTTGCTCTGTTGTATTTCATTTTACGGCTCAAATAGCGCTTCTGCTTCGACTCAAATGTAGATTTGTATTCTCTGTGGTATGATCCCCTCCGATCTTTCTTTTTCATCTGCACGTTCATTATATCATTTTTTCCACACTTCAGTCCAATATCTTTAGCTAAAAGAAGGGTTGATTTTCCTGTGCCAAAGGTAGCCGAATGAAGAGCAGAATGACATAGAGCGGTGAAATTTCTTGTCCATGTAGTATTTTTTGGTGCATAGGTGAATATTCGCTGATGAAGGTTTTCATTCTTGTTGGTGGTGAAGAGTTGGGAAAGTTTGCTGATGGTGTCGGGAACTGCAAATTTATTTATGATGCATTGGATCTTTAATTTATCCTTTTTCACTAAATTTAGATGTTTGCCGTGAGGTAGATGCCTGGCACTGTATGATTTTAAGTGTGCAATGCAAACCAATGATGATTGACGACAGTTCTGGTGGTTATTGGAAAAACAGGGTAAAACATTTTTTGTGGCTGCAATGAATCTTTTGATGAATGAATCTTCCGTATGGATTGTTCTTCTGGTACGAACTAGTTCTGTCTGGATCCGCCTTCGGAAGCTTCCAGACAGCTTGGCCATGTATATAGGTTTGTCAATTCCATTCATCGCTGTACATAGTTTGATTTTTTTAATATTTTTTTGCAATGTTCGCATTTTATGTACATAGCAGTGGTAATGCTTTATTTTGTTTCCAGATTTTTTTGAATATTCTCTTATTGCTTTTCCCATTTGAGTACTGCAATCAGTGGTAACTGATCTCACTCCAATGATTTCTTTTCTTTCTATTTTCTGTAAATGATTTTTTATTGATGCTGATTCACTGGAAGAAATTGATTTCAATGTTGGATAGTTTCTGCGGCATCCTTTACTTTCGCCCATATCATGTGTGCAATTTCTTTTATTGCATAGTTTTGTACATACATCAAGTGATAAGGGAAATTTTTTTGAAGTTACATGTTCAGTTGCTACTGACACAGCTTGCGTCCCTGCCTCATACCCTATTTGAGGGCGGTTGTTGTATGCTGTGTCAATAGCAACATCTGCCTTGGCTTCAGTTCCAGAAAGCCGCATTACATCTCCAACAAATCTCTGATTCTCTTCCAAGACACCTTCATTCTGTTTGATGACACCATCAGCTATATTGTTCAATCTGGTATGGAGTAATGATTGGGCTGGTGATTGAATGTTTAAACATGATAAAATCATGCGAATATCTGATGGTCCGATCTTTGTCTTCATCATCGCTAAACAAAGACGGTCATTTAGGCTACCTTTGGCGGGCCCGCGTCTTTTAGCTTCTGACACTGAAGAAAGGGCATGTGGCAATCCTTGGTAACTACAAAACCTACATTTGAGCGAAGCAGAAACACACAAACCTTGTCTCTTTGATAGAACAATCCTGGGCTCAGGCCTATCGCACAAATTTCCATGGTCTGAAAAAAACCCTCCATATAGTTCATCCAGTAACGGGATATTAACTATGACGTTTTCGCCTTCTTTGAACTGCGTATCAAGTGAAGTATCATCATCATGTGCCTTCGGTCTCAATTTTGTTGGCACAAGATATTCCGGCATCAATCGGTTTGCTTCACTGAATAATACCGGATCTGGTCTCTTTAAAATTTCAACTGCTGGCCTCTTGACAATTTCTGATTCCTCCACATCAAGTGTATTCATTCCTCGAACATTATTTCCCTTGTTGAAAAATCCCGTGTTCTTTTCTCCCTTTTTTGGTCTTCCTCTTTTAAGTTTAATCCTAGGTGCCATTTTTAACATATTTAACATTCATATAACAAAGGGGAATAACTCATATGGGGGAAACTCCCTTTCTTTCCATGGTTACCAACGATGTCATTTAACTGTTACACATTGTCATTGGGGAATTTCCCTGCTCCCATAGTTACCTATTTTGCCCATGAGGTCACACCCTTAGCTACTCAGATAGCTGTTTCCATGTTCAGGTGCCCCTTGTTTACCAAAAAAAGCCACACCATGAAGCATAACAGTTAAATAAATGAGACAACTATGGTGCTGGATGGTTATTATGGTGCTGGGTGGTTCGCGAAGGCAATCAGTATTATAAGAAGTGGCATATGTGGTGTATTAGAGTTATAGCACATAAAAATATCCAAAATGACGTTATGAACGTCACACATAACAGCACTGTCTCTCTGCATAGGATAACAGACAAACATGCACCTAAACCTAGACAGCCATTGCTCAACATTGTTATAAGAAGCATGGCATATGTCATATATCATTTTAATCGACATAGCCCATAGAATGTAGCCAAAGGGGAATTGTTGTGATTTGATAGGACTTGGATGTCCTTAAGGTGACACTCCACAGTTTCGAATGATCAGTAGGGGTGAATTTCTTGTAAAAAAGAGTCACCCATATTGGGCCCCATGTATATATACCATGGGCCAAGGGAAGTTTGGTTATGGAATGCTAAATTTTTTCAAGGTGTCCTAAAGTTTTTATAAATATAGCCAGAGGGGGCGTGGTTTGGTGTGTAGTGGTCAACTTGGGATTGCGGGAAACAGTGGCTGTAAATTTGAAATCGTGTTTTTTCACTTGAAAATTTGTCATCTGCTTTCAAAACTCCAAATATTTCAATTCTAACGGCGAAAGTCCTCAATTTTTTCATATTGCATAGCTAAGCCAGTATTTTTGTGATACTGTTAGGTTAGTAAAGCCAAAAAAATCTGATTTTCATGTTATATGGTCAGAAAATGGGCCATTTTGGAGTGATTTTTGCATGAAAAATGCAGTTTTTGCTGTGCAGATCAAGGGGCATAACTCTATTTTTCGATACCGACACTAAAAAAAATTAAGGACACAGGAAAGTCCACAATGCATGCATTGCATACATATATAACTCAATGGGTTTATAACAATAAATGGCTGTTGAAGTTGCCACCTGAATTACACCATGCATGTTTTTCAAGGGATCGGGTGAGAAACTGTGGAGTGTCACCTATACGCATTCTCTGATCTTGCCGAACGACCCTTCGCCCAGCTTTCGACCCAGAATGTATCCTTTTTTCGCAAGAAATGAATTTTCCATTTTTATTATAGAAAGTTTGAACTTTGTCCATTTCCTTTATTTATAGATTTTTTTCCAAACGACCCGAGCATCGGAGCGTGACCCTTGTCATAAAGGTCACGACATTGTCAACCGGACTTGGATGTATAAAAGCCTCCTTTATCAGAGATTTCTTCATTTACAATGTCCTGAAAAACTATTCCACTTTGGAGCAATGACAAGTTGAGAAACTTGGATTGTTCACTTTTGATTACGAAACAACTTTTACTATAAAAAAAATCTGATGAATAAATGTTTCCGTGAATTTCACGAAAACTTGGAATTTCCCCACCCCCCGCAATCGGTGAACGTCACAGACATGTTATAAAGGTCACGACATTGCCAACCGGACATGGATGTATAAAAGCCTCCTTTATCAAAGATTTCTTCATTTACAATGTCCTGAAAAACTATTCCACTTTGGAGCAATGACAAGTTGAGAAACTTGGATTGTTCACTTTTGATTACGAAACAACTTTTACTATAAAAAAAATCTGATGAATAAATGTTTCCGTGCATTTCACGGAAACTTGGAATTTACCCACCCCCGCAATCGATGAACGTCACAGACAAGTTATAAAGGTCACGACATTGCCAACCGGACTTGGATGTATAAAAGCCTCCTTTATCAAAGATTTCTTCATTTACAATGTCCTGAAAAACTATTCCACTTTGGAGCAATGACAAGTTGAGAAACTTGGATTGTTCACTTTTGATTACGAAACAACTTTTACTATAAAAAAAATCTGATGAAAGCAAGTTTCCGTGCATTTCACGGAAACATGGAATTTCCCCACCCCCGCAATCGGTGAACGTCACAGACATGTTATAAAGGTCACGACATTGCCAACCGGACATGGATGTATAAAAGCCTCCTTTGTCAAAGATTTCTTCATTTACAATGTCCTGAAAAACTATTCCACTTTGGAGCAATGACAAGTTGAGAAACTTGGATTGTTCACTTTTGATTACGAAACAACTTTTACTATAAAAAAAATCTGATGAATAAATGTTTGCGTGCATTTCACGGAAACTTGGAATTTACCCACCCCCGCAATCGATGAACGTCACAGACAAGTTATAAAGGTCACGACATTGCCAACCGGACTTGGATGTATAAAAGACTCCTTTATCAAAGATTTCTTCATTTACAATGTCCTGAAAAACTATTCCACTTTGGAGCAATGACAAGTTGAGAAACTTGGATTGTTCACTTTTGATTACGAAACAACTTTTACTATAAAAAAAATCTGATGAAAGCAAGTTTCCGTGCATTTCACGGAAACATGGAATTTCCCCACCCCCGCAATCGGTGAACGTCACAGACATGTTATAAAGGTCACGACATTGCCAACCGGACTTGGATGCATAAAAGCCTCCTCTGTCAAAGATTTCTTCATTTACAATGTCCTGAAAAACTATTCCACTTTGGAGCAATGACAAGTTGAGAAACTTGGATTGTTCACTTTTGATTACGAAACAACTTTTACTATAAAAACAATCTGATGAAAGCAAGTTTCCGTGCATTTCACGGAAACTTGGAATTTCCCCGCCCCCGCAAATTTCTTCATTTAAAAAACTACTTCACTTTGGAGCAATGACAAGTTGAGAAACTTGGATTGTTCACTTTTGATTACGAAATAACTTTTACTATACAAAAATCTGATTCCGTGCAGGACAAAACCATGAACTGCAAAAAAGGAAAAATTAACGGGGATTCCCCTTCCTTACAAACGACAGAACCAGTCCTTGTGAGTCTTGGAAATGTTTGTATATAAAATTTGGTTGAGAATTTTTTTAAAGAAAAAATTTATTGTAACCACTTATGTTCGCGGATTTCTGAGAGGGTTATGCGTTTATTCACATCTGGTTCCAGAAGTCTCAATACTAAATCGACACAGTCATTCCCAACTTCGAGCGATTTTGGCAGCAGTGTTTCTCCGGGGGTTTGATTCTTCACAATTTTCTGGATATATGAGTTGCTGAATGGCATTCTTCCAAACACCAATGAGTACATAATTATGCCCAAGCTCCATATATCTGCCATAAATGGATCGTAGTTTTCGCCCCGTATTATTTCAGGGGAAATATATGAAGAGCTCCCACAGAAAGTATTGCTCAATTCCTTCATGTTGGACATGCGCCTCGCAAAGCCAAAGTCGGTTATCTTTGCTTTGCCATTTAAGTCGAGCAGGATATTTTCCAATTTGAGATCTCGGTGCGCTATCTTCTGCTCATGCAGATTAACAACACCGTGAATAATTTGTTTGAATAATTGCTTTGCTTCGCCTTCGTTCATGGGGCCATTGTAAGTAATCTTGTCCAAGAGGTCACCTCCCCGAACCAGTTCCATGAAGATGTAAATATTTTCCTTCAGTTCGATAACATTATGCAGCTTGACAACGCTATCTGAACTAATGCTCGAGAGAACGTTTATTTCTCTCGGTAAGAACTTTTCTAGGAACTCGGGTGAAGCATTCGTCTTATTGATTATTTTCACCGCCATTTCGACGGCTTTCTTTCCATTATTGTATACGCATTCTCGGATCTTGCCGAACGACCCTTCGCCCAGCTTTCGACCCAGAATGTATCCTTTTTTCGCAAGAAATGAATTTTCCATTTTTATTATAGAAAGTTTGAACTTTGTCCATTTCCTTTATTTATAGATTTTTTTCCAAACGACCCGAGCATCGGAGCGTGACCCTTGTCATAAAGGTCACGACATTGTCAACCGGACTTGGATGTATAAAAGCCTCCTTTATCAGAGATTTCTTCATTTACAATGTCCTGAAAAACTATTCCACTTTGGAGCAATGACAAGTTGAGAAACTTGGATTGTTCATTTTTGATTACGAAACAACTTTTACTATAAAAAAAATCTGATGAATAAATGTTTCCGTGAATTTCACGGAAACTTGGAATTTCCCCACCCCCCGCAATCGTGAACGTCACAGACATGTTATAAAGGTCACGACATTGCCAACCGGACATGGATGTATAAAAGCCTCCTTTATCAAAGATTTCTTCATTTACAATGTCCTGAAAAACTATTCCACTTTGGAGCAATGACAAGTTGAGAAACTTGGATTGTTCACTTTTGATTACGAAACAACTTTTACTATAAAAAAAATCTGATGAATAAATGTTTCCGTGCATTTCACGGAAACTTGGAATTTACCCACCCCCGCAATCGATGAACGTCACAGACAAGTTATAAAGGTCACGACATTGCCAACCGGACTTGGATGTATAAAAGCCTCCTTTATCAAAGATTTCTTCATTTACAATGTCCTGAAAACTATTCCACTTTGGAGCAATGACAAGTTGAGAAACTTGGATTGTTCACTTTTGATTACGAAACAACTTTTACTATAAAAAAAATCTGATGAAAGCAAGTTTCCGTGCATTTCACGGAAACATGGAATTTCCCCACCCACGCAATCGGTGAACGTCACAGACATGTTATAAAGGTCACGACATTGCCAACCGGACATGGATGTATAAAAGCCTCCTTTATCAAAGATTTCTTCATTTACAATGTCCTGAAAAACTATTCCACTTTGGAGCAATGACAAGTTGAGAAACTTGGATTGTTCACTTTTGATCACGAAACAACTTTTACTATAAAAAAAATCTGATGAATAAATGTTTCCGTGAATTTCACGGAAACTTGGAATTTCCCCACCCCCCGCAATCGGTGAACGTCACAGACATGTTATAAAGGTCACGACATTGCCAACCGGACATGGATGTATAAAAGCCTCCTTTATCAAAGATTTCTTCATTTACAATGTCCTGAAAAACTATTCCACTTTGGAGCAATGACAAGTTGAGAAACTTGGATTGTTCACTTTTGATTACGAAACAACTTTTACTATAAAAAAAATCTGATGAATAAATGTTTCCGTGCATTTCACGGAAACTTGGAATTTACCCACCCCCGCAATCGATGAACGTCACAGACAAGTTATAAAGGTCACGACATTGCCAACCGGACTTGGATGTATAAAAGCCTCCTTTATCAAAGATTTCATCATTTACAATGTCCTGCAAAACTATTCCACTTTGGAGCAATGACAAGTTGAGAAACTTGGATTGTTCACTTTTGATTACGAAACAACTTTTACTATAAAAAAAATCTGATGAAAGCAAGTTTCCGTGCATTTCACGGAAACATGGAATTTCCCCACCCCCGCAATCGGTGAACGTCACAGACATGTTATAAAGGTCACGACATTGCCAACCGGACATGGATGTATAAAAGCCTCCTTTGTCAAAGATTTCTTCATTTACAATGTCCTGAAAAACTATTCCACTTTGGAGCAATGACAAGTTGAGAAACTTGGATTGTTCACTTTTGATTACGAAACAACTTTTACTATAAAAAAATCAGATGAATAAATGTTTCCGTGCATTTCACGGAAACTTGGAATTTACCCACCCCCCGCAATCGATGAACGTCACAGACAAGTTATAAAGGTCACGACATTGCCAACCGGACTTGGATGTATAAAAGACTCCTTTATCAAAGATTTCTTCATTTACAATGTCCTGAAAAACTATTCCACTTTGGAGCAATGACAAGTTGAGAAACTTGGATTGTTCACTTTTGATTACGAAACAACTTTTACTATAAAAAAAATCTGATGAAAGCAAGTTTCCGTGCATTTCACGGAAACATGGAATTTCCCCACCCCCGCAATCGGTGAACGTCACAGACATGTTATAAAGGTCACGACATTGCCAACCGGACTTGGATGCATAAAAGCCTCCTTTGTCAAAGATTTCTTCATTTACAATGTCCTGAAAAACTATTCCACTTTGGAGCAATGACAAGTTGAGAAACTTGGATTGTTCACTTTTGATTACGAAACAACTTTTACTATAAAAACAATCTGATGAAAGCAAGTTTCCGTGCATTTCACGGAAACATGGAATTTCCCCACCCCCGCAATCGGTGAACGTCACAGACATGTTATAAAGGTCACGACATTGCCAACCGGACATGGATGTATAAAAGCCTCCTTTATCAAAGATTTCTTCATTTACAATGTCCTGAAAAACTATTCCACTTTGGAGCAATGACAAGTTGAGAAACTTGGATTGTTCACTTTTGATCACGAAACAACTTTTACTATAAAAAAAATCTGATGAATAAATGTTTCCGTGAATTTCACGGAAACTTGGAATTTCCCCACCCCCCGCAATCGGTGAACGTCACAGACATGTTATAAAGGTCACGACATTGCCAACCGGACATGGATGTATAAAAGCCTCCTTTATCAAAGATTTCTTCATTTACAATGTCCTGAAAAACTATTCCACTTTGGAGCAATGACAAGTTGAGAAACTTGGATTGTTCACTTTTGATTACGAAACAACTTTTACTATAAAAAAAATCTGATGAATAAATGTTTCCGTGCATTTCACGGAAACTTGGAATTTACCCACCCCCGCAATCGATGAACGTCACAGACAAGTTATAAAGGTCACGACATTGCCAACCGGACTTGGATGTATAAAAGCCTCCTTTATCAAAGATTTCATCATTTACAATGTCCTGCAAAACTATTCCACTTTGGAGCAATGACAAGTTGAGAAACTTGGATTGTTCACTTTTGATTACGAAACAACTTTTACTATAAAAAAAATCTGATGAAAGCAAGTTTCCGTGCATTTCACGGAAACATGGAATTTCCCCACCCCCGCAATCGGTGAACGTCACAGACATGTTATAAAGGTCACGACATTGCCAACCGGACATGGATGTATAAAAGCCTCCTTTGTCAAAGATTTCTTCATTTACAATGTCCTGAAAAACTATTCCACTTTGGAGCAATGACAAGTTGAGAAACTTGGATTGTTCACTTTTGATTACGAAACAACTTTTACTATAAAAAAATCTGATGAATAAATGTTTCCGTGCATTTCACGGAAACTTGGAATTTACCCACCCCCCGCAATCGATGAACGTCACAGACAAGTTATAAAGGTCACGACATTGCCAACCGGACTTGGATGTATAAAAGCCTCCTTTATCAAAGATTTCTTCATTTACAATGTCCTGAAAACTATTCCACTTTGGAGCAATGACAAGTTGAGAAACTTGGATTGTTCACTTTTGATTACGAAACAACTTTTACTATAAAAAAAATCTGATGAAAGCAAGTTTCCGTGCATTTCACGGAAACATGGAATTTCCCCACCCACGCAATCGGTGAACGTCACAGACATGTTATAAAGGTCACGACATTGCCAACCGGACATGGATGTATAAAAGCCTCCTTTATCAAAGATTTCTTCATTTACAATGTCCTGAAAAACTATTCCACTTTGGAGCAATGACAAGTTGAGAAACTTGGATTGTTCACTTTTGATCACGAAACAACTTTTACTATAAAAAAAATCTGATGAATAAATGTTTCCGTGAATTTCACGGAAACTTGGAATTTCCCCACCCCCCGCAATCGGTGAACGTCACAGACATGTTATAAAGGTCACGACATTGCCAACCGGACATGGATGTATAAAAGCCTCCTTTATCAAAGATTTCTTCATTTACAATGTCCTGAAAAACTATTCCACTTTGGAGCAATGACAAGTTGAGAAACTTGGATTGTTCACTTTTGATTACGAAACAACTTTTACTATAAAAAAAATCTGATGAATAAATGTTTCCGTGCATTTCACGGAAACTTGGAATTTACCCACCCCCGCAATCGATGAACGTCACAGACAAGTTATAAAGGTCACGACATTGCCAACCGGACTTGGATGTATAAAAGCCTCCTTTATCAAAGATTTCATCATTTACAATGTCCTGCAAAACTATTCCACTTTGGAGCAATGACAAGTTGAGAAACTTGGATTGTTCACTTTTGATTACGAAACAACTTTTACTATAAAAAAAATCTGATGAAAGCAAGTTTCCGTGCATTTCACGGAAACATGGAATTTCCCCACCCCCGCAATCGGTGAACGTCACAGACATGTTATAAAGGTCACGACATTGCCAACCGGACATGGATGTATAAAAGCCTCCTTTGTCAAAGATTTCTTCATTTACAATGTCCTGAAAAACTATTCCACTTTGGAGCAATGACAAGTTGAGAAACTTGGATTGTTCACTTTTGATTACGAAACAACTTTTACTATAAAAAAATCAGATGAATAAATGTTTCCGTGCATTTCACGGAAACTTGGAATTTACCCACCCCCCGCAATCGATGAACGTCACAGACAAGTTATAAAGGTCACGACATTGCCAACCGGACTTGGATGTATAAAAGACTCCTTTATCAAAGATTTCTTCATTTACAATGTCCTGAAAAACTATTCCACTTTGGAGCAATGACAAGTTGAGAAACTTGGATTGTTCACTTTTGATTACGAAACAACTTTTACTATAAAAAAAATCTGATGAAAGCAAGTTTCCGTGCATTTCACGGAAACATGGAATTTCCCCACCCCCGCAATCGGTGAACGTCACAGACATGTTATAAAGGTCACGACATTGCCAACCGGACTTGGATGCATAAAAGCCTCCTTTGTCAAAGATTTCTTCATTTACAATGTCCTGAAAAACTATTCCACTTTGGAGCAATGACAAGTTGAGAAACTTGGATTGTTCACTTTTGATTACGAAACAACTTTTACTATAAAAACAATCTGATGAAAGCAAGTTTCCGTGCATTTCACGGAAACATGGAATTTCCCCACCCCCGCAATCGGTGAACGTCACAGACATGTTATAAAGGTCACGACATTGCCAACCGGACATGGATGTATAAAAGCCTCCTTTATCAAAGATTTCTTCATTTACAATGTCCTGAAAAACTATTCCACTTTGGAGCAATGACAAGTTGAGAAACTTGGATTGTTCACTTTTGATCACGAAACAACTTTTACTATAAAAAAAATCTGATGAATAAATGTTTCCGTGAATTTCACGGAAACTTGGAATTTCCCCACCCCCCGCAATCGGTGAACGTCACAGACATGTTATAAAGGTCACGACATTGCCAACCGGACATGGATGTATAAAAGCCTCCTTTATCAAAGATTTCTTCATTTACAATGTCCTGAAAAACTATTCCACTTTGGAGCAATGACAAGTTGAGAAACTTGGATTGTTCACTTTTGATTACGAAACAACTTTTACTATAAAAAAAATCTGATGAATAAATGTTTCCGTGCATTTCACGGAAACTTGGAATTTACCCACCCCCGCAATCGATGAACGTCACAGACAAGTTATAAAGGTCACGACATTGCCAACCGGACTTGGATGTATAAAAGCCTCCTTTATCAAAGATTTCATCATTTACAATGTCCTGCAAAACTATTCCACTTTGGAGCAATGACAAGTTGAGAAACTTGGATTGTTCACTTTTGATTACGAAACAACTTTTACTATAAAAAAAATCTGATGAAAGCAAGTTTCCGTGCATTTCACGGAAACATGGAATTTCCCCACCCCCGCAATCGGTGAACGTCACAGACATGTTATAAAGGTCACGACATTGCCAACCGGACATGGATGTATAAAAGCCTCCTTTGTCAAAGATTTCTTCATTTACAATGTCCTGAAAAACTATTCCACTTTGGAGCAATGACAAGTTGAGAAACTTGGATTGTTCACTTTTGATTACGAAACAACTTTTACTATAAAAAAATCTGATGAATAAATGTTTCCGTGCATTTCACGGAAACTTGGAATTTACCCACCCCCCGCAATCGATGAACGTCACAGACAAGTTATAAAGGTCACGACATTGCCAACCGGACTTGGATGTATAAAAGACTCCTTTATCAAAGATTTCTTCATTTACAATGTCCTGAAAAACTATTCCACTTTGGAGCAATGACAAGTTGAGAAACTTGGATTGTTCACTTTTGATTACGAAACAACTTTTACTATAAAAAAAATCTGATGAAAGCAAGTTTCCGTGCATTTCACGGAAACATGGAATTTCCCCACCCCCGCAATCGGTGAACGTCACAGACATGTTATAAAGGTCACGACATTGCCAACCGGACTTGGATGCATAAAAGCCTCCTTTGTCAAAGATTTCTTCATTTACAATGTCCTGAAAAACTATTCCACTTTGGAGCAATGACAAGTTGAGAAACTTGGATTGTTCACTTTTGATTACGAAACAACTTTTACTATAAAAACAATCTGATGAAAGCAAGTTTCCGTGCATTTCACGGAAACTTGGAATTTCCCCGCCCCCGCAAATTTCTTCATTTAAAAAACTACTTCACTTTGGAGCAATGACAAGTTGAGAAACTTGGATTGTTCACTTTTGATTACGAAATAACTTTTACTATACAAAAATCTGATTCCGTGCAGGACAAAACCATGAACTGCAAAAAAGGAAAAATTAACGGGGATTCCCCTTCCTTACAAACGACAGAACCAGTCCTTGTGAGTCTTGGAAATGTTTGTATATAAAATTTGGTTGAGAATTTTTTTAAAGAAAAAAATTATTGTAACCACTTATGTTCGCGGATTTCTGAGAGGGTTATGCGTTTATTCACATCTGGTTCCAGAAGTCTCAATACTAAATCGACACAGTCATTCCCAACTTCGAGCGATTTTGGCAGCAGTGTTTCTCCGGGGGTTTGATTCTTCACAATTTTCTGGATATATGAGTTGCTGAATGGCATTCTTCCAAACACCAATGAGTACATAATTATGCCCAAGCTCCATATATCTGCCATAAATGGATCGTAGTTTTCGCCCCGTATTATTTCAGGGGAAATATATGAAGAGCTCCCACAGAAAGTATTGCTCAATTCCTTCATGTTGGACATGCGCCTCGCAAAGCCAAAGTCGGTTATCTTTGCTTTGCCATTTAAGTCGAGCAGGATATTTTCCAATTTGAGATCTCGATGCGCTATCTTCTGCTCATGCAGATTAACAACACCGTGAATAATTTGTTTGAATAATTGCTTTGCTTCGCCTTCGTTCATGGGGCCATTGTCAGTAATCTTGTCCAAGAGGTCACCTCCCCGAACCAGTTCCATGAAGATGTAAATATTTTCCTTCAGTTCGATAACATTATGCAGCTTGACAACGCTATCTGAACTAATGCTCGAGAGAACGTTTATTTCTCTCGGTAAGAACTTTTCTAGGAACTCGGGTGAAGCATTCGTCTTATTGATTATTTTCACCGCCATTTCGACGGCTTTCTTTCCATTATTGTATACGCATTCTCTGATCTTGCCGAACGACCCTTCGCCCAGCTTTCGACCCAGAATGTATCCTTTTTTCGCAAGAAATGAATTTTCCATTTTTATTATAGAAAGTTTGAACTTTGTCCATTTCCTTTATTTATAGATTTTTTTCCAAACGACCCGAGCATCGGAGCGTGACCCTTGTCATAAAGGTCACGACATTGTCAACCGGACTTGGATGTATAAAAGCCTCCTTTATCAGAGATTTCTTCATTTACAATGTCCTGAAAAACTATTCCACTTTGGAGCAATGACAAGTTGAGAAACTTGGATTGTTCATTTTTGATTACGAAACAACTTTTACTATAAAAAAAATCTGATGAATAAATGTTTCCGTGAATTTCACGGAAACTTGGAATTTCCCCACCCCCCGCAATCGTGAACGTCACAGACATGTTATAAAGGTCACGACATTGCCAACCGGACATGGATGTATAAAAGCCTCCTTTATCAAAGATTTCTTCATTTACAATGTCCTGAAAAACTATTCCACTTTGGAGCAATGACAAGTTGAGAAACTTGGATTGTTCACTTTTGATTACGAAACAACTTTTACTATAAAAAAAATCTGATGAATAAATGTTTCCGTGCATTTCACGGAAACTTGGAATTTACCCACCCCCGCAATCGATGAACGTCACAGACAAGTTATAAAGGTCACGACATTGCCAACCGGACTTGGATGTATAAAAGCCTCCTTTATCAAAGATTTCTTCATTTACAATGTCCTGAAAACTATTCCACTTTGGAGCAATGACAAGTTGAGAAACTTGGATTGTTCACTTTTGATTACGAAACAACTTTTACTATAAAAAAAATCTGATGAAAGCAAGTTTCCGTGCATTTCACGGAAACATGGAATTTCCCCACCCACGCAATCGGTGAACGTCACAGACATGTTATAAAGGTCACGACATTGCCAACCGGACATGGATGTATAAAAGCCTCCTTTATCAAAGATTTCTTCATTTACAATGTCCTGAAAAACTATTCCACTTTGGAGCAATGACAAGTTGAGAAACTTGGATTGTTCACTTTTGATCACGAAACAACTTTTACTATAAAAAAAATCTGATGAATAAATGTTTCCGTGAATTTCACGGAAACTTGGAATTTCCCCACCCCCCGCAATCGGTGAACGTCACAGACATGTTATAAAGGTCACGACATTGCCAACCGGACATGGATGTATAAAAGCCTCCTTTATCAAAGATTTCTTCATTTACAATGTCCTGAAAAACTATTCCACTTTGGAGCAATGACAAGTTGAGAAACTTGGATTGTTCACTTTTGATTACGAAACAACTTTTACTATAAAAAAAATCTGATGAATAAATGTTTCCGTGCATTTCACGGAAACTTGGAATTTACCCACCCCCGCAATCGATGAACGTCACAGACAAGTTATAAAGGTCACGACATTGCCAACCGGACTTGGATGTATAAAAGCCTCCTTTATCAAAGATTTCATCATTTACAATGTCCTGCAAAACTATTCCACTTTGGAGCAATGACAAGTTGAGAAACTTGGATTGTTCACTTTTGATTACGAAACAACTTTTACTATAAAAAAAATCTGATGAAAGCAAGTTTCCGTGCATTTCACGGAAACATGGAATTTCCCCACCCCCGCAATCGGTGAACGTCACAGACATGTTATAAAGGTCACGACATTGCCAACCGGACATGGATGTATAAAAGCCTCCTTTGTCAAAGATTTCTTCATTTACAATGTCCTGAAAAACTATTCCACTTTGGAGCAATGACAAGTTGAGAAACTTGGATTGTTCACTTTTGATTACGAAACAACTTTTACTATAAAAAAATCAGATGAATAAATGTTTCCGTGCATTTCACGGAAACTTGGAATTTACCCACCCCCCGCAATCGATGAACGTCACAGACAAGTTATAAAGGTCACGACATTGCCAACCGGACTTGGATGTATAAAAGACTCCTTTATCAAAGATTTCTTCATTTACAATGTCCTGAAAAACTATTCCACTTTGGAGCAATGACAAGTTGAGAAACTTGGATTGTTCACTTTTGATTACGAAACAACTTTTACTATAAAAACAATCTGATGAAAGCAAGTTTCCGTGCATTTCACGGAAACATGGAATTTCCCCACCCCCGCAATCGGTGAACGTCACAGACATGTTATAAAGGTCACGACATTGCCAACCGGACATGGATGTATAAAAGCCTCCTTTATCAAAGATTTCTTCATTTACAATGTCCTGAAAAACTATTCCACTTTGGAGCAATGACAAGTTGAGAAACTTGGATTGTTCACTTTTGATCACGAAACAACTTTTACTATAAAAAAAATCTGATGAATAAATGTTTCCGTGAATTTCACGGAAACTTGGAATTTCCCCACCCCCCGCAATCGGTGAACGTCACAGACATGTTATAAAGGTCACGACATTGCCAACCGGACATGGATGTATAAAAGCCTCCTTTATCAAAGATTTCTTCATTTACAATGTCCTGAAAAACTATTCCACTTTGGAGCAATGACAAGTTGAGAAACTTGGATTGTTCACTTTTGATTACGAAACAACTTTTACTATAAAAAAAATCTGATGAATAAATGTTTCCGTGCATTTCACGGAAACTTGGAATTTACCCACCCCCGCAATCGATGAACGTCACAGACAAGTTATAAAGGTCACGACATTGCCAACCGGACTTGGATGTATAAAAGCCTCCTTTATCAAAGATTTCATCATTTACAATGTCCTGCAAAACTATTCCACTTTGGAGCAATGACAAGTTGAGAAACTTGGATTGTTCACTTTTGATTACGAAACAACTTTTACTATAAAAAAAATCTGATGAAAGCAAGTTTCCGTGCATTTCACGGAAACATGGAATTTCCCCACCCCCGCAATCGGTGAACGTCACAGACATGTTATAAAGGTCACGACATTGCCAACCGGACATGGATGTATAAAAGCCTCCTTTGTCAAAGATTTCTTCATTTACAATGTCCTGAAAAACTATTCCACTTTGGAGCAATGACAAGTTGAGAAACTTGGATTGTTCACTTTTGATTACGAAACAACTTTTACTATAAAAAAATCTGATGAATAAATGTTTCCGTGCATTTCACGGAAACTTGGAATTTACCCACCCCCCGCAATCGATGAACGTCACAGACAAGTTATAAAGGTCACGACATTGCCAACCGGACTTGGATGTATAAAAGACTCCTTTATCAAAGATTTCTTCATTTACAATGTCCTGAAAAACTATTCCACTTTGGAGCAATGACAAGTTGAGAAACTTGGATTGTTCACTTTTGATTACGAAACAACTTTTACTATAAAAAAAATCTGATGAAAGCAAGTTTCCGTGCATTTCACGGAAACATGGAATTTCCCCACCCCCGCAATCGGTGAACGTCACAGACATGTTATAAAGGTCACGACATTGCCAACCGGACTTGGATGCATAAAAGCCTCCTTTGTCAAAGATTTCTTCATTTACAATGTCCTGAAAAACTATTCCACTTTGGAGCAATGACAAGTTGAGAAACTTGGATTGTTCACTTTTGATTACGAAACAACTTTTACTATAAAAACAATCTGATGAAAGCAAGTTTCCGTGCATTTCACGGAAACTTGGAATTTCCCCGCCCCCGCAAATTTCTTCATTTAAAAAACTACTTCACTTTGGAGCAATGACAAGTTGAGAAACTTGGATTGTTCACTTTTGATTACGAAATAACTTTTACTATACAAAAATCTGATTCCGTGCAGGACAAAACCATGAACTGCAAAAAAGGAAAAATTAACGGGGATTCCCCTTCCTTACAAACGACAGAACCAGTCCTTGTGAGTCTTGGAAATGTTTGTATATAAAATTTGGTTGAGAATTTTTTTAAAGAAAAAAATTATTGTAACCACTTATGTTCGCGGATTTCTGAGAGGGTTATGCGTTTATTCACATCTGGTTCCAGAAGTCTCAATACTAAATCGACACAGTCATTCCCAACTTCGAGCGATTTTGGCAGCAGTGTTTCTCCGGGGGTTTGATTCTTCACAATTTTCTGGATATATGAGTTGCTGAATGGCATTCTTCCAAACACCAATGAGTACATAATTATGCCCAAGCTCCATATATCTGCCATAAATGGATCGTAGTTTTCGCCCCGTATTATTTCAGGGGAAATATATGAAGAGCTCCCACAGAAAGTATTGCTCAATTCCTTCATGTTGGACATGCGCCTCGCAAAGCCAAAGTCGGTTATCTTTGCTTTGCCATTTAAGTCGAGCAGGATATTTTCCAATTTGAGATCTCGATGCGCTATCTTCTGCTCATGCAGATTAACAACACCGTGAATAATTTGTTTGAATAATTGCTTTGCTTCGCCTTCGTTCATGGGGCCATTGTCAGTAATCTTGTCCAAGAGGTCACCTCCCCGAACCAGTTCCATGAAGATGTAAATATTTTCCTTCAGTTCGATAACATTATGCAGCTTGACAACGCTATCTGAACTAATGCTCGAGAGAACGTTTATTTCTCTCGGTAAGAACTTTTCTAGGAACTCGGGTGAAGCATTCGTCTTATTGATTATTTTCACCGCCATTTCGACGGCTTTCTTTCCATTATTGTATACGCATTCTCTGATCTTGCCGAACGACCCTTCGCCCAGCTTTCGACCCAGAATGTATCCTTTTTTCGCAAGAAATGAATTTTCCATTTTTATTATAGAAAGTTTGAACTTTGTCCATTTCCTTTATTTATAGATTTTTTTCCAAACGACCCGAGCATCGGAGCGTGACCCTTGTCATAAAGGTCACGACATTGTCAACCGGACTTGGATGTATAAAAGCCTCCTTTATCAGAGATTTCTTCATTTACAATGTCCTGAAAAACTATTCCACTTTGGAGCAATGACAAGTTGAGAAACTTGGATTGTTCATTTTTGATTACGAAACAACTTTTACTATAAAAAAAATCTGATGAATAAATGTTTCCGTGAATTTCACGGAAACTTGGAATTTCCCCACCCCCCGCAATCGTGAACGTCACAGACATGTTATAAAGGTCACGACATTGCCAACCGGACATGGATGTATAAAAGCCTCCTTTATCAAAGATTTCTTCATTTACAATGTCCTGAAAAACTATTCCACTTTGGAGCAATGACAAGTTGAGAAACTTGGATTGTTCACTTTTGATTACGAAACAACTTTTACTATAAAAAAAATCTGATGAATAAATGTTTCCGTGCATTTCACGGAAACTTGGAATTTACCCACCCCCGCAATCGATGAACGTCACAGACAAGTTATAAAGGTCACGACATTGCCAACCGGACTTGGATGTATAAAAGCCTCCTTTATCAAAGATTTCTTCATTTACAATGTCCTGAAAACTATTCCACTTTGGAGCAATGACAAGTTGAGAAACTTGGATTGTTCACTTTTGATTACGAAACAACTTTTACTATAAAAAAAATCTGATGAAAGCAAGTTTCCGTGCATTTCACGGAAACATGGAATTTCCCCACCCACGCAATCGGTGAACGTCACAGACATGTTATAAAGGTCACGACATTGCCAACCGGACATGGATGTATAAAAGCCTCCTTTATCAAAGATTTCTTCATTTACAATGTCCTGAAAAACTATTCCACTTTGGAGCAATGACAAGTTGAGAAACTTGGATTGTTCACTTTTGATCACGAAACAACTTTTACTATAAAAAAAATCTGATGAATAAATGTTTCCGTGAATTTCACGGAAACTTGGAATTTCCCCACCCCCCGCAATCGGTGAACGTCACAGACATGTTATAAAGGTCACGACATTGCCAACCGG
This sequence comes from Siphonodentalium dalli, assembly GCA_032622095.1. Taxonomy (NCBI): domain Eukaryota; kingdom Metazoa; phylum Mollusca; class Scaphopoda; order Gadilida; family Siphonodentaliidae; genus Siphonodentalium; species Siphonodentalium dalli. The sequence continues at coordinate 150,546,274 of CP136062.1, forward strand.
ACATGGATGTATAAAAGCCTCCTTTATCAAAGATTTCTTCATTTACAATGTCCTGAAAAACTATTCCACTTTGGAGCAATGACAAGTTGAGAAACTTGGATTGTTCACTTTTGATTACGAAACAACTTTTACTATAAAAAAAATCTGATGAATAAATGTTTCCGTGCATTTCACGGAAACTTGGAATTTACCCACCCCCGCAATCGATGAACGTCACAGACAAGTTATAAAGGTCACGACATTGCCAACCGGACTTGGATGTATAAAAGCCTCCTTTATCAAAGATTTCATCATTTACAATGTCCTGCAAAACTATTCCACTTTGGAGCAATGACAAGTTGAGAAACTTGGATTGTTCACTTTTGATTACGAAACAACTTTTACTATAAAAAAAATCTGATGAAAGCAAGTTTCCGTGCATTTCACGGAAACATGGAATTTCCCCACCCCCGCAATCGGTGAACGTCACAGACATGTTATAAAGGTCACGACATTGCCAACCGGACATGGATGTATAAAAGCCTCCTTTGTCAAAGATTTCTTCATTTACAATGTCCTGAAAAACTATTCCACTTTGGAGCAATGACAAGTTGAGAAACTTGGATTGTTCACTTTTGATTACGAAACAACTTTTACTATAAAAAAATCAGATGAATAAATGTTTCCGTGCATTTCACGGAAACTTGGAATTTACCCACCCCCCGCAATCGATGAACGTCACAGACAAGTTATAAAGGTCACGACATTGCCAACCGGACTTGGATGTATAAAAGACTCCTTTATCAAAGATTTCTTCATTTACAATGTCCTGAAAAACTATTCCACTTTGGAGCAATGACAAGTTGAGAAACTTGGATTGTTCACTTTTGATTACGAAACAACTTTTACTATAAAAAAAATCTGATGAAAGCAAGTTTCCGTGCATTTCACGGAAACATGGAATTTCCCCACCCCCGCAATCGGTGAACGTCACAGACATGTTATAAAGGTCACGACATTGCCAACCGGACTTGGATGCATAAAAGCCTCCTTTGTCAAAGATTTCTTCATTTACAATGTCCTGAAAAACTATTCCACTTTGGAGCAATGACAAGTTGAGAAACTTGGATTGTTCACTTTTGATTACGAAACAACTTTTACTATAAAAACAATCTGATGAAAGCAAGTTTCCGTGCATTTCACGGAAACATGGAATTTCCCCACCCCCGCAATCGGTGAACGTCACAGACATGTTATAAAGGTCACGACATTGCCAACCGGACATGGATGTATAAAAGCCTCCTTTATCAAAGATTTCTTCATTTACAATGTCCTGAAAAACTATTCCACTTTGGAGCAATGACAAGTTGAGAAACTTGGATTGTTCACTTTTGATCACGAAACAACTTTTACTATAAAAAAAATCTGATGAATAAATGTTTCCGTGAATTTCACGGAAACTTGGAATTTCCCCACCCCCCGCAATCGGTGAACGTCACAGACATGTTATAAAGGTCACGACATTGCCAACCGGACATGGATGTATAAAAGCCTCCTTTATCAAAGATTTCTTCATTTACAATGTCCTGAAAAACTATTCCACTTTGGAGCAATGACAAGTTGAGAAACTTGGATTGTTCACTTTTGATTACGAAACAACTTTTACTATAAAAAAAATCTGATGAATAAATGTTTCCGTGCATTTCACGGAAACTTGGAATTTACCCACCCCCGCAATCGATGAACGTCACAGACAAGTTATAAAGGTCACGACATTGCCAACCGGACTTGGATGTATAAAAGCCTCCTTTATCAAAGATTTCATCATTTACAATGTCCTGCAAAACTATTCCACTTTGGAGCAATGACAAGTTGAGAAACTTGGATTGTTCACTTTTGATTACGAAACAACTTTTACTATAAAAAAAATCTGATGAAAGCAAGTTTCCGTGCATTTCACGGAAACATGGAATTTCCCCACCCCCGCAATCGGTGAACGTCACAGACATGTTATAAAGGTCACGACATTGCCAACCGGACATGGATGTATAAAAGCCTCCTTTGTCAAAGATTTCTTCATTTACAATGTCCTGAAAAACTATTCCACTTTGGAGCAATGACAAGTTGAGAAACTTGGATTGTTCACTTTTGATTACGAAACAACTTTTACTATAAAAAAATCTGATGAATAAATGTTTCCGTGCATTTCACGGAAACTTGGAATTTACCCACCCCCCGCAATCGATGAACGTCACAGACAAGTTATAAAGGTCACGACATTGCCAACCGGACTTGGATGTATAAAAGCCTCCTTTATCAAAGATTTCTTCATTTACAATGTCCTGAAAACTATTCCACTTTGGAGCAATGACAAGTTGAGAAACTTGGATTGTTCACTTTTGATTACGAAACAACTTTTACTATAAAAAAAATCTGATGAAAGCAAGTTTCCGTGCATTTCACGGAAACATGGAATTTCCCCACCCACGCAATCGGTGAACGTCACAGACATGTTATAAAGGTCACGACATTGCCAACCGGACATGGATGTATAAAAGCCTCCTTTATCAAAGATTTCTTCATTTACAATGTCCTGAAAAACTATTCCACTTTGGAGCAATGACAAGTTGAGAAACTTGGATTGTTCACTTTTGATCACGAAACAACTTTTACTATAAAAAAAATCTGATGAATAAATGTTTCCGTGAATTTCACGGAAACTTGGAATTTCCCCACCCCCCGCAATCGGTGAACGTCACAGACATGTTATAAAGGTCACGACATTGCCAACCGGACATGGATGTATAAAAGCCTCCTTTATCAAAGATTTCTTCATTTACAATGTCCTGAAAAACTATTCCACTTTGGAGCAATGACAAGTTGAGAAACTTGGATTGTTCACTTTTGATTACGAAACAACTTTTACTATAAAAAAAATCTGATGAATAAATGTTTCCGTGCATTTCACGGAAACTTGGAATTTACCCACCCCCGCAATCGATGAACGTCACAGACAAGTTATAAAGGTCACGACATTGCCAACCGGACTTGGATGTATAAAAGCCTCCTTTATCAAAGATTTCATCATTTACAATGTCCTGCAAAACTATTCCACTTTGGAGCAATGACAAGTTGAGAAACTTGGATTGTTCACTTTTGATTACGAAACAACTTTTACTATAAAAAAAATCTGATGAAAGCAAGTTTCCGTGCATTTCACGGAAACATGGAATTTCCCCACCCCCGCAATCGGTGAACGTCACAGACATGTTATAAAGGTCACGACATTGCCAACCGGACATGGATGTATAAAAGCCTCCTTTGTCAAAGATTTCTTCATTTACAATGTCCTGAAAAACTATTCCACTTTGGAGCAATGACAAGTTGAGAAACTTGGATTGTTCACTTTTGATTACGAAACAACTTTTACTATAAAAAAATCAGATGAATAAATGTTTCCGTGCATTTCACGGAAACTTGGAATTTACCCACCCCCCGCAATCGATGAACGTCACAGACAAGTTATAAAGGTCACGACATTGCCAACCGGACTTGGATGTATAAAAGACTCCTTTATCAAAGATTTCTTCATTTACAATGTCCTGAAAAACTATTCCACTTTGGAGCAATGACAAGTTGAGAAACTTGGATTGTTCACTTTTGATTACGAAACAACTTTTACTATAAAAAAAATCTGATGAAAGCAAGTTTCCGTGCATTTCACGGAAACATGGAATTTCCCCACCCCCGCAATCGGTGAACGTCACAGACATGTTATAAAGGTCACGACATTGCCAACCGGACTTGGATGCATAAAAGCCTCCTTTGTCAAAGATTTCTTCATTTACAATGTCCTGAAAAACTATTCCACTTTGGAGCAATGACAAGTTGAGAAACTTGGATTGTTCACTTTTGATTACGAAACAACTTTTACTATAAAAACAATCTGATGAAAGCAAGTTTCCGTGCATTTCACGGAAACATGGAATTTCCCCACCCCCGCAATCGGTGAACGTCACAGACATGTTATAAAGGTCACGACATTGCCAACCGGACATGGATGTATAAAAGCCTCCTTTATCAAAGATTTCTTCATTTACAATGTCCTGAAAAACTATTCCACTTTGGAGCAATGACAAGTTGAGAAACTTGGATTGTTCACTTTTGATCACGAAACAACTTTTACTATAAAAAAAATCTGATGAATAAATGTTTCCGTGAATTTCACGGAAACTTGGAATTTCCCCACCCCCCGCAATCGGTGAACGTCACAGACATGTTATAAAGGTCACGACATTGCCAACCGGACATGGATGTATAAAAGCCTCCTTTATCAAAGATTTCTTCATTTACAATGTCCTGAAAAACTATTCCACTTTGGAGCAATGACAAGTTGAGAAACTTGGATTGTTCACTTTTGATTACGAAACAACTTTTACTATAAAAAAAATCTGATGAATAAATGTTTCCGTGCATTTCACGGAAACTTGGAATTTACCCACCCCCGCAATCGATGAACGTCACAGACAAGTTATAAAGGTCACGACATTGCCAACCGGACTTGGATGTATAAAAGCCTCCTTTATCAAAGATTTCATCATTTACAATGTCCTGCAAAACTATTCCACTTTGGAGCAATGACAAGTTGAGAAACTTGGATTGTTCACTTTTGATTACGAAACAACTTTTACTATAAAAAAAATCTGATGAAAGCAAGTTTCCGTGCATTTCACGGAAACATGGAATTTCCCCACCCCCGCAATCGGTGAACGTCACAGACATGTTATAAAGGTCACGACATTGCCAACCGGACATGGATGTATAAAAGCCTCCTTTGTCAAAGATTTCTTCATTTACAATGTCCTGAAAAACTATTCCACTTTGGAGCAATGACAAGTTGAGAAACTTGGATTGTTCACTTTTGATTACGAAACAACTTTTACTATAAAAAAATCTGATGAATAAATGTTTCCGTGCATTTCACGGAAACTTGGAATTTACCCACCCCCCGCAATCGATGAACGTCACAGACAAGTTATAAAGGTCACGACATTGCCAACCGGACTTGGATGTATAAAAGACTCCTTTATCAAAGATTTCTTCATTTACAATGTCCTGAAAAACTATTCCACTTTGGAGCAATGACAAGTTGAGAAACTTGGATTGTTCACTTTTGATTACGAAACAACTTTTACTATAAAAAAAATCTGATGAAAGCAAGTTTCCGTGCATTTCACGGAAACATGGAATTTCCCCACCCCCGCAATCGGTGAACGTCACAGACATGTTATAAAGGTCACGACATTGCCAACCGGACTTGGATGCATAAAAGCCTCCTTTGTCAAAGATTTCTTCATTTACAATGTCCTGAAAAACTATTCCACTTTGGAGCAATGACAAGTTGAGAAACTTGGATTGTTCACTTTTGATTACGAAACAACTTTTACTATAAAAACAATCTGATGAAAGCAAGTTTCCGTGCATTTCACGGAAACTTGGAATTTCCCCGCCCCCGCAAATTTCTTCATTTAAAAAACTACTTCACTTTGGAGCAATGACAAGTTGAGAAACTTGGATTGTTCACTTTTGATTACGAAATAACTTTTACTATACAAAAATCTGATTCCGTGCAGGACAAAACCATGAACTGCAAAAAAGGAAAAATTAACGGGGATTCCCCTTCCTTACAAACGACAGAACCAGTCCTTGTGAGTCTTGGAAATGTTTGTATATAAAATTTGGTTGAGAATTTTTTTAAAGAAAAAAATTATTGTAACCACTTATGTTCGCGGATTTCTGAGAGGGTTATGCGTTTATTCACATCTGGTTCCAGAAGTCTCAATACTAAATCGACACAGTCATTCCCAACTTCGAGCGATTTTGGCAGCAGTGTTTCTCCGGGGGTTTGATTCTTCACAATTTTCTGGATATATGAGTTGCTGAATGGCATTCTTCCAAACACCAATGAGTACATAATTATGCCCAAGCTCCATATATCTGCCATAAATGGATCGTAGTTTTCGCCCCGTATTATTTCAGGGGAAATATATGAAGAGCTCCCACAGAAAGTATTGCTCAATTCCTTCATGTTGGACATGCGCCTCGCAAAGCCAAAGTCGGTTATCTTTGCTTTGCCATTTAAGTCGAGCAGGATATTTTCCAATTTGAGATCTCGATGCGCTATCTTCTGCTCATGCAGATTAACAACACCGTGAATAATTTGTTTGAATAATTGCTTTGCTTCGCCTTCGTTCATGGGGCCATTGTCAGTAATCTTGTCCAAGAGGTCACCTCCCCGAACCAGTTCCATGAAGATGTAAATATTTTCCTTCAGTTCGATAACATTATGCAGCTTGACAACGCTATCTGAACTAATGCTCGAGAGAACGTTTATTTCTCTCGGTAAGAACTTTTCTAGGAACTCGGGTGAAGCATTCGTCTTATTGATTATTTTCACCGCCATTTCGACGGCTTTCTTTCCATTATTGTATACGCATTCTCTGATCTTGCCGAACGACCCTTCGCCCAGCTTTCGACCCAGAATGTATCCTTTTTTCGCAAGAAATGAATTTTCCATTTTTATTATAGAAAGTTTGAACTTTGTCCATTTCCTTTATTTATAGATTTTTTTCCAAACGACCCGAGCATCGGAGCGTGACCCTTGTCATAAAGGTCACGACATTGTCAACCGGACTTGGATGTATAAAAGCCTCCTTTATCAGAGATTTCTTCATTTACAATGTCCTGAAAAACTATTCCACTTTGGAGCAATGACAAGTTGAGAAACTTGTATTGTTCACTTTTGATTACGAAACAACTTTTACTATAAAAAAAATCTGATGAATAAATGTTTCCGTGAATTTCACGGAAACTTGGAATTTCCCCACCCCCCGCAATCGGTGAACGTCACAGACATGTTATAAAGGTCACGACATTGCCAACCGGACATGGATGTATAAAAGCCTCCTTTATCAAAGATTTCTTCATTTACAATGTCCTGAAAAACTATTCCACTTTGGAGCAATGACAAGTTGAGAAACTTGGATTGTTCACTTTTGATTACGAAACAACTTTTACTATAAAAAAAATCTGATGAATAAATGTTTCCGTGCATTTCACGGAAACTTGGAATGTACCCACCCCCGCAATCGATGAACGTCACAGACAAGTTATAAAGGTCACGACATTGCCAACCGGACTTGGATGTATAAAAGCCTCCTTTATCAAAGATTTCTTCATTTACAATGTCCTGAAAAACTATTCCACTTTGGAGCAATGACAAGTTGAGAAACTTGGATTGTTCACTTTTGATTACGAAACAACTTTTACTATAAAAAAAATCTGATGAATAAATGTTTCCGTGCATTTCACCGAAACTTGGAATTTACCCACCCCCGCAATCGATGAACGTCACAGACAAGTTATAAAGGTCACGACATTGCCAACCGGACTTGGATGTATAAAAGACTCCTTTATCAAAGATTTCTTCATTTACAATGTCCTGAAAAACTATTCCACTTGGAGCAATGACAAGTTGAGAAACTTGGATTGTTCACTTTTGATTACGAAACAACTTTTACTATAAAAAAAATCTGATGAAAGCAAGTTTCCGTGCATTTCACGGAAACATGGAATTTCCCCACCCCCGCAATCGGTGAACGTCACAGACATGTTATAAAGGTCACGACATTGCCAACCGGACATTGATGTATAAAAGCCTCCTTTGTCAAAGATTTCTTCATTTACAATGTCCTGAAAAACTATTCGACTTTGGAGCAATGACAAGTTGAGAAACTTGGATTGTTCACTTTTGATTACGAAACAACTTTTACTATAAAAAAAATCTGATGAATAAATGTTTCCGTGCATTTCACGGAAACTTGGAATTTACCCACCCCCGCAATCGATGAACGTCACAGACAAGTTATAAAGGTCACGACATTGCCAACCGGACTTGGATGTATAAAAGACTCCTTTATCAAAGATTTCTTCATTTACAATGTCCTGAAAAACTATTCCACTTTGGAGCAATGACAAGTTGAGAAACTTGGATTGTTCACTTTTGATTACGAAACAACTTTTACTATAAAAAAAATCTGATGAAAGCAAGTTTCCGTGCATTTCACGGAAACATGGAATTTCCCCACCCCCGCAATCGGTGAACGTCACAGACATGTTATAAAGGTCACGACATTGCCAACCGGACTTGGATGCATAAAAGCCTCCTTTGTCAAAGATTTCTTCATTTACAATGTCCTGAAAAACTATTCCACTTTGGAGCAATGACAAGTTGAGAAACTTGGATTGTTCACTTTTGATTACGAAACAACTTTTACTATAAAAACAATCTGATGAAAGCAAGTTTCCGTGCATTTCACGGAAACTTGGAATTTCCCCGCCCCCGCAAATTTCTTCATTTAAAAAACTACTTCACTTTGGAGCAATGACAAGTTGAGAAACTTGGATTGTTCACTTTTGATTACGAAATAACTTTTACTATACAAAAATCTGATTCCGTGCAGGACAAAACTATGAACTGCAAAAAAGGAAAAATTAACGGGGATTCCCCTTCCTTACAAACGACAGAACCAGTCCTTGTGAGTCTTGGAAATGTTTGTATATAAAATTTGGTTGAGAATTTTTTTAAAGAAAAAAATTATTGTCACCACTTATGTTCGCGGATTTCTGAGAGGGTTATGCGTTTATTCACATCTGGTTCCAGAAGTCTCAATACTAAATCGACACAGTCATTCCCAACTTCGAGCGATTTTGGCAGCAGTGTTTCTCCGGGGGTTTGATTCTTCACAATTTTCTGGATATATGAGTTGCTGAATGGCATTCTTCCAAACACCAATGAGTACATAATTATGCCCAAGCTCCATATATCTGCCATAAATGGATCGTAGTTTTCGCCCCGTATTATTTCAGGGGAAATATATGAAGAGCTCCCACAGAAAGTATTGCTCAATTCCTTCATGTTGGACATGCGCCTCGCAAAGCCAAAGTCGGTTATCTTTGCTTTGCCATTTAAGTCGAGCAGGATATTTTCCAATTTGAGATCTCGGTGCGCTATCTTCTGCTCATGCAGATTAACAACACCGTGAATAATTTGTTTGAATAATTGCTTTGCTTCGCCTTCGTTCATGGGGCCATTGTCAGTAATCTTGTCCAAGAGGTCACCTCCCCGAACCAGTTCCATGAAGATGTAAATATTTTCCTTCAGTTCGATAACATTATGCAGCTTGACAACGCTATCTGAACTAATGCTCGAGAGAACGTTTATTTCTCTCGGTAAGAACTTTTCTAGGAACTCGGGTGAAGCATTCGTCTTATTGATTATTTTCACCGCCATTTCGACGGCTTTCTTTCCATTATTGTATACGCATTCTCTGATCTTGCCGAACGACCCTTCGCCCAGCTTTCGACCCAGAATGTATCCTTTTTTCGCAAGAAATGAATTTTCCATTTTTATTATAGAAAGTTTGAACTTTGTCCATTTCCTTTATTTATAGATTTTTTTCCAAACGACCCGAGCATCGGAGCGTGACCCTTGTCATAAAGGTCACGACATTGTCAACCGGACTTGGATGTATAAAAGCCTCCTTTATCAGAGATTTCTTCATTTACAATGTCCTGAAAAACTATTCCACTTTGGAGCAATGACAAGTTGAGAAACTTGGATTGTTCACTTTTGATTACGAAACAACTTTTACTATAAAAAAAATCTGATGAATAAATGTTTCCGTGAATTTCACGGAAACTTGGAATTTCCCCACCCCCCGCAATCGGTGAACGTCACAGACATGTTATAAAGGTCACGACATTGCCAACCGGACATGGATGTATAAAAGCCTCCTTTATCAAAGATTTCTTCATTTACAATGTCCTGAAAAACTATTCCACTTTGGAGCAATGACAAGTTGAGAAACTTGGATTGTTCACTTTTGATTACGAAACAACTTTTACTATAAAAAAAATCTGATGAATAAATGTTTCCGTGCATTTCACGGAAACTTGGAATTTACCCACCCCCGCAATCGATGAACGTCACAGACAAGTTATAAAGGTCACGACATTGCCAACCGGACTTGGATGTATAAAAGCCTCCTTTATCAAAGATTTCTTCATTTACAATGTCCTGAAAAACTATTCCACTTTGGAGCAATGACAAGTTGAGAAACTTGGATTGTTCACTTTTGATTACGAAACAACTTTTACTATAAAAAAAATCTGATGAAAGCAAGTTTCCGTGCATTTCACGGAAACATGGAATTTCCCCACCCCCGCAATCGGTGAACGTCACAGACATGTTATAAAGGTCACGACATTGCCAACCGGACATGGATGTATAAAAGCCTCCTTTGTCAAAGATTTCTTCATTTACAATGTCCTGAAAAACTATTCCACTTTGGAGCAATGACAAGTTGAGAAACTTGGATTGTTCACTTTTGATTACGAAACAACTTTTACTATAAAAAAAATCTGATGAATAAATGTTTCCGTGCATTTCACGGAAACTTGGAATGTACCCACCCCCGCAATCGATGAACGTCACAGACAAGTTATAAAGGTCACGACATTGCCAACCGGACTTGGATGTATAAAAGCCTCCTTTATCAAAGATTTCTTCATTTACAATGTCCTGAAAAACTATTCCACTTTGGAGCAATGACAAGTTGAGAAACTTGGATTGTTCACTTTTGATTACGAAACAACTTTTACTATAAAAAAAATCTGATGAATAAATGTTTCCGTGCATTTCACCGAAACTTGGAATTTACCCACCCCCGCAATCGATGAACGTCACAGACAAGTTATAAAGGTCACGACATTGCCAACCGGACTTGGATGTATAAAAGACTCCTTTATCAAAGATTTCTTCATTTACAATGTCCTGAAAAACTATTCCACTTTGGAGCAATGACAAGTTGAGAAACTTGGATTGTTCACTTTTGATTACGAAACAACTTTTACTATAAAACAAATCTGATGAAAGCAAGTTTCCGTGCATTTCACGGAAACATGGAATTTCCCCACCCCCGCAATCGGTGAACGTCACAGACATGTTATAAAGGTCACGACATTGCCAACCGGACATTGATGTATAAAAGCCTCCTTTGTCAAAGATTTCTTCATTTACAATGTCCTGAAAAACTATTCGACTTTGGAGCAATGACAAGTTGAGAAACTTGGATTGTTCACTTTTGATTACGAAACAACTTTTACTATAAAAAAAATCTGATGAATAAATGTTTCCGTGCATTTCACGGAAACTTGGAATTTACCCACCCCCGCAATCGATGAACGTCACAGACAAGTTATAAAGGTCACGACATTGCCAACCGGACTTGGATGTATAAAAGACTCCTTTATCAAAGATTTCTTCATTTACAATGTCCTGAAAAACTATTCCACTTTGGAGCAATGACAAGTTGAGAAACTTGGATTGTTCACTTTTGATTACGAAACAACTTTTACTATAAAAAAAATCTGATGAAAGCAAGTTTCCGTGCATTTCACGGAAACATGGAATTTCCCCACCCCCGCAATCGGTGAACGTCACAGACATGTTATAAAGGTCACGACATTGCCAACCGGACTTGGATGCATAAAAGCCTCCTTTGTCAAAGATTTCTTCATTTACAATGTCCTGAAAAACTATTCCACTTTGGAGCAATGACAAGTTGAGAAACTTGGATTGTTCACTTTTGATTACGAAACAACTTTTACTATAAAAACAATCTGATGAAAGCAAGTTTCCGTGCATTTCACGGAAACTTGGAATTTCCCCGCCCCCGCAAATTTCTTCATTTAAAAAACTACTTCACTTTGGAGCAATGACAAGTTGAGAAACTTGGATTGTTCACTTTTGATTACGAAATAACTTTTACTATACAAAAATCTGATTCCGTGCAGGACAAAACTATGAACTGCAAAAAAGGAAAAATTAACGGGGATTCCCCTTCCTTACAAACGACAGAACCAGTCCTTGTGAGTCTTGGAAATGTTTGTATATAAAATTTGGTTGAGAATTTTTTTAAAGAAAAAAATTATTGTCACCACTTATGTTCGCGGATTTCTGAGAGGGTTATGCGTTTATTCACATCTGGTTCCAGAAGTCTCAATACTAAATCGACACAGTCATTCCCAACTTCGAGCGATTTTGGCAGCAGTGTTTCTCCGGGGGTTTGATTCTTCACAATTTTCTGGATATATGAGTTGCTGAATGGCATTCTTCCAAACACCAATGAGTACATAATTATGCCCAAGCTCCATATATCTGCCATAAATGGATCGTAGTTTTCGCCCCGTATTATTTCAGGGGAAATATATGAAGAGCTCCCACAGAAAGTATTGCTCAATTCCTTCATGTTGGACATGCGCCTCGCAAAGCCAAAGTCGGTTATCTTTGCTTTGCCATTTAAGTCGAGCAGGATATTTTCCAATTTGAGATCTCGGTGCGCTATCTTCTGCTCATGCAGATTAACAACACCATGAATAATTTGTTTGAATAATTGCTTTGCTTCGCCTTCGTTCATGGGGCCATTGTCAGTAATCTTGTCCAAGAGGTCACCTCCCCGAACCAGTTCCATGAAGATGTAAATATTTTCCTTCAGTTCGATAACATTATGCAGCTTGACAACGCTATCTGAACTAATGCTCGAGAGAACGTTTATTTCTCTCGGTAAGAACTTTTCTAGGAACTCGGGTGAAGCATTCGTCTTATTGATTATTTTCACCGCCATTTCGACGGCTTTCTTTCCATTATTGTATACGCATTCTCTGATCTTGCCGAACGACCCTTCGCCCAGCTTTCGACCCAGAATGTATCCTTTTTTCGCAAGAAATGAATTTTCCATTTTTATTATAGAAAGTTTGAACTTTGTCCATTTCCTTTATTTATAGATTTTTTTCCAAACGACCCGAGCATCGGAGCGTGACCCTTGTCATAAAGGTCACGACATTGTCAACCGGACTTGGATGTATAAAAGCCTCCTTTATCAGAGATTTCTTCATTTACAATGTCCTGAAAAACTATTCCACTTTGGAGCAATGACAAGTTGAGAAACTTGGATTGTTCACTTTTGATTACGAAACAACTTTTACTATAAAAAAAATCTGATGAATAAATGTTTCCGTGAATTTCACGGAAACTTGGAATTTCCCCACCCCCCGCAATCGGTGAACGTCACAGACATGTTATAAAGGTCACGACATTGCCAACCGGACATGGATGTATAAAAGCCTCCTTTATCAAAGATTTCTTCATTTACAATGTCCTGAAAAACTATTCCACTTTGGAGCAATGACAAGTTGAGAAACTTGGATTGTTCACTTTTGATTACGAAACAACTTTTACTATAAAAAAAATCTGATGAATAAATGTTTCCGTGCATTTCACGGAAACTTGGAATTTACCCACCCCCGCAATCGATGAACGTCACAGACAAGTTATAAAGGTCACGACATTGCCAACCGGACTTGGATGTATAAAAGCCTCCTTTATCAAAGATTTCTTCATTTACAATGTCCTGAAAAACTATTCCACTTTGGAGCAATGACAAGTTGAGAAACTTGGATTGTTCACTTTTGATTACGAAACAACTTTTACTATAAAAAAAATCTGATGAAAGCAAGTTTCCGTGCATTTCACGGAAACATGGAATTTCCCCACCCCCGCAATCGGTGAACGTCACAGACATGTTATAAAGGTCACGACATTGCCAACCGGACATGGATGTATAAAAGCCTCCTTTGTCAAAGATTTCTTCATTTACAATGTCCTGAAAAACTATTCCACTTTGGAGCAATGACAAGTTGAGAAACTTGGATTGTTCACTTTTGATTACGAAACAACTTTTACTATAAAAAAAATCTGATGAATAAATGTTTCCGTGCATTTCACGGAAACTTGGAATGTACCCACCCCCGCAATCGATGAACGTCACAGACAAGTTATAAAGGTCACGACATTGCCAACCGGACTTGGATGTATAAAAGCCTCCTTTATCAAAGATTTCTTCATTTACAATGTCCTGAAAAACTATTCCACTTTGGAGCAATGACAAGTTGAGAAACTTGGATTGTTCACTTTTGATTACGAAACAACTTTTACTATAAAAAAAATCTGATGAATAAATGTTTCCGTGCATTTCACCGAAACTTGGAATTTACCCACCCCCGCAATCGATGAACGTCACAGACAAGTTATAAAGGTCACGACATTGCCAACCGGACTTGGATGTATAAAAGACTCCTTTATCAAAGATTTCTTCATTTACAATGTCCTGAAAAACTATTCCACTTTGGAGCAATGACAAGTTGAGAAACTTGGATTGTTCACTTTTGATTACGAAACAACTTTTACTATAAAAAAAATCTGATGAAAGCAAGTTTCCGTGCATTTCACGGAAACATGGAATTTCCCCACCCCCGCAATCGGTGAACGTCACAGACATGTTATAAAGGTCACGACATTGCCAACCGGACATTGATGTATAAAAGCCTCCTTTGTCAAAGATTTCTTCATTTACAATGTCCTGAAAAACTATTCGACTTTGGAGCAATGACAAGTTGAGAAACTTGGATTGTTCACTTTTGATTACGAAACAACTTTTACTATAAAAAAAATCTGATGAATAAATGTTTCCGTGCATTTCACGGAAACTTGGAATTTACCCACCCCCGCAATCGATGAACGTCACAGACAAGTTATAAAGGTCACGACATTGCCAACCGGACTTGGATGTATAAAAGACTCCTTTATCAAAGATTTCTTCATTTACAATGTCCTGAAAAACTATTCCACTTTGGAGCAATGACAAGTTGAGAAACTTGGATTGTTCACTTTTGATTACGAAACAACTTTTACTATAAAAAAAATCTGATGAAAGCAAGTTTCCGTGCATTTCACGGAAACATGGAATTTCCCCACCCCCGCAATCGGTGAACGTCACAGACATGTTATAAAGGTCACGACATTGCCAACCGGACTTGGATGCATAAAAGCCTCCTTTGTCAAAGATTTCTTCATTTACAATGTCCTGAAAAACTATTCCACTTTGGAGCAATGACAAGTTGAGAAACTTGGATTGTTCACTTTTGATTACGAAACAACTTTTACTATAAAAACAATCTGATGAAAGCAAGTTTCCGTGCATTTCACGGAAACTTGGAATTTCCCCGCCCCCGCAAATTTCTTCATTTAAAAAACTACTTCACTTTGGAGCAATGACAAGTTGAGAAACTTGGATTGTTCACTTTTGATTACGAAATAACTTTTACTATACAAAAATCTGATTCCGTGCAGGACAAAACTATGAACTGCAAAAAAGGAAAAATTAACGGGGATTCCCCTTCCTTACAAACGACAGAACCAGTCCTTGTGAGTCTTGGAAATGTTTGTATATAAAATTTGGTTGAGAATTTTTTTAAAGAAAAAAATTATTGTCACCACTTATGTTCGCGGATTTCTGAGAGGGTTATGCGTTTATTCACATCTGGTTCCAGAAGTCTCAATACTAAATCGACACAGTCATTCCCAACTTCGAGCGATTTTGGCAGCAGTGTTTCTCCGGGGGTTTGATTCTTCACAATTTTCTGGATATATGAGTTGCTGAATGGCATTCTTCCAAACACCAATGAGTACATAATTATGCCCAAGCTCCATATATCTGCCATAAATGGATCGTAGTTTTCGCCCCGTATTATTTCAGGGGAAATATATGAAGAGCTCCCACAGAAAGTATTGCTCAATTCCTTCATGTTGGACATGCGCCTCGCAAAGCCAAAGTCGGTTATCTTTGCTTTGCCATTTAAGTCGAGCAGGATATTTTCCAATTTGAGATCTCGGTGCGCTATCTTCTGCTCATGCAGATTAACAACACCATGAATAATTTGTTTGAATAATTGCTTTGCTTCGCCTTCGTTCATGGGGCCATTGTCAGTAATCTTGTCCAAGAGGTCACCTCCCCGAACCAGTTCCATGAAGATGTAAATATTTTCCTTCAGTTCGATAACATTATGCAGCTTGACAACGCTATCTGAACTAATGCTCGAGAGAACGTTTATTTCTCTCGGTAAGAACTTTTCTAGGAACTCGGGTGAAGCATTCGTCTTATTGATTATTTTCACCGCCATTTCGACGGCTTTCTTTCCATTATTGTATACGCATTCTCTGATCTTGCCGAACGACCCTTCGCCCAGCTTTCGACCCAGAATGTATCCTTTTTTCGCAAGAAATGAATTTTCCATTTTTATTATAGAAAGTTTGAACTTTGTCCATTTCCTTTATTTATAGATTTTTTTCCAAACGACCCGAGCATCGGAGCGTGACCCTTGTCATAAAGGTCACGACATTGTCAACCGGACTTGGATGTATAAAAGCCTCCTTTATCAGAGATTTCTTCATTTACAATGTCCTGAAAAACTATTCCACTTTGGAGCAATGACAAGTTGAGAAACTTGGATTGTTCACTTTTGATTACGAAACAACTTTTACTATAAAAAAAATTTGATGAATAAATGTTTCCGTGAATTTCACGGAAACTTGGAATTTCCCCACCCCCCGCAATCGGTGAACGTCACAGACATGTTATAAAGGTCACGACATTGCCAACCGGACATGGATGTATAAAAGCCTCCTTTATCAAAGATTTCTTCATTTACAATGTCCTGAAAAACTATTCCACTTTGGAGCAATGACAAGTTGAGAAACTTGGATTGTTCACTTTTGATTACGAAACAACTTTTACTATAAAAAAAATCTGATGAATAAATGTTTCCGTGCATTTCACGGAAACTTGGAATTTACCCACCCCCGCAATCGATGAACGTCACAGACAAGTTATAAAGGTCACGACATTGCCAACCGGACTTGGATGTATAAAAGCCTCCTTTATCAAAGATTTCTTCATTTACAATGTCCTGAAAAACTATTCCACTTTGGAGCAATGACAAGTTGAGAAACTTGGATTGTTCACTTTTGATTACGAAACAACTTTTACTATAAAAAAAATCTGATGAAAGCAAGTTTCCGTGCATTTCACGGAAACATGGAATTTCCCCACCCCCGCAATCGGTGAACGTCACAGACATGTTATAAAGGTCACGACATTGCCAACCGGACATGGATGTATAAAAGCCTCCTTTGTCAAAGATTTCTTCATTTACAATGTCCTGAAAAACTATTCCACTTTGGAGCAATGACAAGTTGAGAAACTTGGATTGTTCACTTTTGATTACGAAACAACTTTTACTATAAAAAAAATCTGATGAATAACTGTTTCCGTGCATTTCACGGAAACTTGGAATTTACCCACCCCCGCAATCGATGAACGTCACAGACAAGTTATAAAGGTCACGACATTGCCAACCGGACTTGGATGTATAAAAGACTCCTTTATCAAAGATTTCTTCATTCACAATGTCCTGAAAAACTATTCCACTTTGGAGCAATGACAAGTTGAGAAACTTGGATTGTTCACTTTTGATTACGAAACAACTTTTACTATAAAAAAAATCTGATGAAAGCAAGTTTCCGTGCATTTCACGGAAACATGGAATTTCCCCACCCCCGCAATCGGTGAACGTCACAGACATGTTATAAAGGTCACGACATTGCCAACCGGACTTGGATGCATAAAAGCCTCCTTTGTCAAAGATTTCTTCATTTACAATGTCCTGAAAAACTATTCCACTTTGGAGCAATGACAAGTTGAGAAACTTGGATTGTTCACTTTTGATTACGAAACAACTTTTACTATAAAAACAATCTGATGAAAGCAAGTTTCCGTGCATTTCACGGAAACTTGGAATTTCCCCGCCCCCGCAAATTTCTTCATTTAAAAAACTACTTCACTTTGGAGCAATGACAAGTTGAGAAACTTGGATTGTTCACTTTTGATTACGAAATAACTTTTACTATACAAAAATCTGATTCCGTGCAGGACAAAACCATGAACTGCAAAAAAGGAAAAATTAACGGGGATTCCCCTTCCTTACAAACGACAGAACCAGTCCTTGTGAGTCTTGGAAATGTTTGTATATAAAATTTGGTTGAGAATTTTTTTAAAGAAAAAAATTATTGTAACCACTTATGTTCGCGGATTTCTGAGAGGGTTATGCGTTTATTCACATCTGGTTCCAGAAGTCTCAATACTAAATCGACACAGTCATTCCCAACTTCGAGCGATTTTGGCAGCAGTGTTTCTCCGGGGGTTTGATTCTTCACAATTTTCTGGATATATGAGTTGCTGAATGGCATTCTTCCAAACACCAATGAGTACATAATTATGCCCAAGCTCCATATATCTGCCATAAATGGATCGTAGTTTTCGCCCCGTATTATTTCAGGGGAAATATATGAAGAGCTCCCACAGAAAGTATTGCTCAATTCCTTCATGTTGGACATGCGCCTCGCAAAGCCAAAGTCGGTTATCTTTGCTTTGCCATTTAAGTCGAGCAGGATATTTTCCAATTTGAGATCTCGGTGCGCTATCTTCTGCTCATGCAGATTAACAACACCGTGAATAATTTGTTTGAATAATTGCTTTGCTTCGCCTTCGTTCATGGGGCCATTGTCAGTAATCTTGTCCAAGAGGTCACCTCCCCGAACCAGTTCCATGAAGATGTAAATATTTTCCTTCAGTTCGATAACATTATGCAGCTTGACAACGCTATCTGAACTAATGCTCGAGAGAACGTTTATTTCTCTCGGTAAGAACTTTTCTAGGAACTCGGGTGAAGCATTGGTCTTATTGATTATTTTCACCGCCATTTCGACGGCTTTCTTTCCATTATTGTATACGCATTCTCTGATCTTGCCGAACGACCCTTCGCCCAGCTTTCGACCCAGAATGTATCCTTTTTTCGCAAGAAATGAATTTTCCATTTTTATTATAGAAAGTTTGAACTTTGTCCATTTCCTTTATTTATAGATTTTATTCCAAACGACCCGAGCATCGGAGCGTGACCCTTGTCATAAAGGTCACGACATTGTCAACCGGACTTGGATGTATAAAAGCCTCCTTTATCAGAGATTTCTTCATTTACAATGTCCTGAAAAACTATTCCACTTTGGAGCAATGACAAGTTGAGAAACTTGGATTGTTCACTTTTGATTACGAAACAACTTTTACTATAAAAAAAAATCTGATGAAAGCAAGTTTCCGTGCATTTCACGGAAACTTGGAATTTCCCCACCCCCGCAATCGGTGAACGTCACAGACATGTTATAAAGGTCACGACATTGCCAACCGGACATGGATGTATAAAAGCCTCCTTTATCAAAGATTTCTTCATTTACAATGTCCTGAAAAACTATTCCACTTTGGAGCAATGACAAGTTGAGAAACTTGGATTGTTCACTTTTGATTACGAAACAACTTTTACTATAAAAAAAATCTGATGAATAAATGTTTTCGTGCATTTCACGGAAACTTGGAATTTACCCACCCCCGCAATCGATGAACGTCACAGACAAGTTATAAAGGTCACGACATTGCCAACCGGACTTGGATGTATAAAAGCCTCCTTTATCAAAGATTTCTTCATTTACAATGTCCTGTAAAACTATTCCACTTTGGAGCAATGACAAGTTGAGAAACTTGGATTGTTCACTTTTGATTACGAAACAACTTTTACTATAAAAACAATCTGATGAAAGCAAGTTTCCGTGCATTTCACGGAAACTTGGAATTTCCCCGCCCCCGCAAATTTCTTCATTTGAAAAACTATTTAACTTTGGAGCAATGACAAGTTGAGAAACTTGGATTGTTCACTTTTGATTACGAAATAACTTTTACTATACAAAAATCTGATTCCGTGCAGGACAAAACCATGAACTGCAAAAAATGAAAAATTAACGGGGATTCCCCTTCCATACAAACGACAGAACCAGTCCTTGTGAGTCTTGGAAATGTTTGTATATAAAATTTGGTTGAGAATTTTTTTAAAGAAAAAAATTATTGTAACCACTTATGTTCGCGGATTTCAGAGAGGGTTATGCGTTTATTCACATCTGGTTCCAGAAGTCTCAATACTAAATCGACACAGTCATTCCCAACTTCGAGCGATTTTGGCAGCAGTGTTTCTCCGGGGGTTTGATTCTTCACAATTTTCTGGATATATGAGTTGCTGAATGGCATTCTTCCAAACACCAATGAGTACATAATTATGCCCAAGCTCCATATATCTGCCATAAATGGGTCGTAGTTTTCGCCCCGTATTATTTCAGGGGAAATATATGAAGAGCTCCCACAGAAAGTATTGCTCAATTCCTTCATGTTGGACATGCGCCTCGCAAAGCCAAAGTCGGTTATCTTTGCTTTGCCATTTAAGTCGAGCAGGATATTTTCCAATTTGAGATCTCGGTGCGCTATCTTCTGCTCATGCAGATTAACAACACCGTGAATAATTTGTTTGAATAATTGCTTTGCTTCGCCTTCGTTCATGGGGCCATTGTCAGTAATCTTGTCCAAGAGGTCACCTCCCCGAACCAGTTCCATGAAGATGTAAATATTTTCCTTCAGTTCGATAACATTATGCAGCTTGACAACGCTATCTGAACTAATGCTCGAGAGAACGTTTATTTCTCTCGGTAAGAACTTTTCTAGGAACTCGGGTGAAGCATTCGTCTTATTGATTATTTTCACCGCCATTTCGACGGCTTTCTTTCCATTATTGTATACGCATTCTCTGATCTTGCCGAACGACCCTTCGCCCAGCTTTCGACCCAGAATGTATCCTTTTTTCGCAAGAAATGAATTTTCCATTTTTATTATAGAAAGTTTGAACTTTGTCCATTTCCTTTATTTATAGATTTTATTCCAAACGACCCGAGCATCGGAGCGTGACCCTTGTCATAAAGGTCACGACATTGTCAACCGGACTTGGATGTATAAAAGCCTCCTTTATCAGAGATTTCTTCATTTACAATGTCCTGAAAAACTATTCCACTTTGGAGCAATGACAAGTTGAGAAACTTGGATTGTTCACTTTTGATTACGAAACAACTTTTACTATAAAAAAAAATCTGATGAAAGCAAGTTTCCGTGCATTTCACGGAAACTTGGAATTTCCCCACCCCCGCAATCGGTGAACGTCACAGACATGTTATAAAGGTCACGACATTGCCAACCGGACATGGATGTATAAAAGCCTCTTTTATCAAAGATTTCTTCATTTACAATGTCCTGAAAAACTATTCCACTTTGGAGCAATGACAAGTTGAGAAACTTGGATTGTTCACTTTTGATTACGAAACAACTTTTACTATAAAAAAAATCTGATGAATAAATGTTTGCGTGCATTTCACGGAAACTTGGAATTTACCCACCCCCGCAATCGATAAACGTCACAGACAAGTTATAAAGGTCACAACATTGCCAACCGGACTTGGATGTATAAAAGCCTCCTGAAAAACTATTCCACTTTGGAGCAATGACAAGTTGAGAAACTTGGATTGTTCACTTTTGATTACGAAACAACTTTTACTATAAAAACAATCTGATGAAAGCAAGTTTCCGTGCATTTCACGGAAACTTGGAGTTTCCCCGCCCCCGCAATCGATGAACGTCACAGACAAGTTATAAAGGTCACGACATTGCCAACCGGACTTGGATGTATAAAAGCCTCCTTTATCAAAGATTTCTTCATTTACAATGTCCTGAAAAACTATTCCACTTTGGAGCAATGACAAGTTGAGAAACTTGGATTGTTCACTTTTGATTACGAAACAACTTTTACTATAAAAAAAATCTGATGAATAAATGTTTTCGTGCATTTCACGGAAACTTGGAATTTACCCACCCCCGCAATCGATGAACGTCACAGACAAGTTATAAAGGTCACGACATTGCCAACCGGACTTGGATGTATAAAAGCCTCCTTTATCAAAGATTTCTTCATTTACAATGTCCTGTAAAACTATTCCACTTTGGAGCAATGACAAGTTGAGAAACTTGGATTGTTCACTTTTGATTACGAAACAACTTTTACTATAAAAACAATCTGATGAAAGCAAGTTTCCGTGCATTTCACGGAAACTTGGAATTTCCCCGCCCCCGCAAATTTCTTCATTTGAAAAACTATTTAACTTTGGAGCAATGACAAGTTGAGAAACTTGGATTGTTCACTTTTGATTACGAAATAACTTTTACTATACAAAAATATGATTCCGTGCAGGACAAAACCATGAACTGCAAAAAATGAAAAATTAACGGGGATTCCCCTTCCATACAAACGACAGAACCAGTCCTTGTGAGTCTTGGAAATGTTTGTATATAAAATTTGGTTGAGAATTTTTTTAAAGAAAAAAATTATTGTAACCACTTATGTTCGCGGATTTCAGAGAGGGTTATGCGTTTATTCACATCTGGTTCCAGAAGTCTCAATACTAAATCGACACAGTCATTCCCAACTTCGAGCGATTTTGGCAGCAGTGTTTCTCCGGGGGTTTGATTCTTCACAATTTTCTGGATATATGAGTTGCTGAATGGCATTCTTCCAAACACCAATGAGTACATAATTATGCCCAAGCTCCATATATCTGCCATAAATGGGTCGTAGTTTTCGCCCCGTATTATTTCAGGGGAAATATATGAAGAGCTCCCACAGAAAGTATTGCTCAATTCCTTCATGTTGGACATGCGCCTCGCAAAGCCAAAGTCGGTTATCTTTGCTTTGCCATTTAAGTCGAGCAGGATATTTTCCAATTTGAGATATCGGTGCGCTATCTTCTGCTCATGCAGATTAACAACACCGTGAATAATTTGTTTGAATAATTGCTTTGCTTCGCCTTCGTTCATGGGGCCATTGTCAGTAATCTTGTCCAAGAGGTCACCTCCCCGAACCAGTTCCATGAAGATGTAAATATTTTCCTTCAGTTCGATAACATTATGCAGCTTGACAACGCTATCTGAACTAATGCTCGAGAGAACGTTTATTTCTCTCGGTAAGAACTTTTCTAGGAACTCGGGTGAAGCATTCGTCTTATTGATTATTTTCACCGCCATTTCGACGGCTTTCTTTCCATTATTGTATACGCATTCTCTGATCTTGCCGAACGACCCTTCGCCCAGCTTTCGACCCAGAATGTATCCTTTTTTCGCAAGAAATGAATTTTCCATTTTTATTATAGGTGACACTCCACAGTTTCTGCAGGGATTGGTGCAAAAATAAGGGGGCATCAATTCAATGAAAAATAACAGAAATGTGATCCCACAACACATATACAATGTATATATACCTGGGTTGAGCATATACTAGGCTTAAAGATTTTGGTACAGAATTGTCATTTTAGTGGGGGTAGCAAGAGTTATGCCCCTTGATTGTGTGCCTGAAAAATGAAATTTTGATGCAAAAATGACCAAAATAAGCGATTTTCAGGCTCGTGGGACACAAAAACCAGAAGATCTGTGGTATAGCCGCCTATGTTGTCTGGAAGAACACTGTTTCCTCACAAAAATATCAAAAAATTTCAAACTTCTCACCACTGTAAGTTTAAAAAAAATATTTTTCATGCAGATGACAAATTTTAGGTGCTAAAATGTCACGCTGGTGTCTGGAGCCACTGTTTCGCAGAAATCGCTACTACTTCATACTGGTGGGGTCAAGGTCACATGAAACAATATTTTTCAAAACTCAAAGACATCCTCTAAAAATCCACAAATTCATAACTAACCTTCTCTCAATAAACATACCACACCCATGGTGACAGAAAACACTGGTACTCTATTCTAAGAAATTTACCCCTACTGATAATTCGAAACTGTGGAGTGTCACCATAGAAAGTTTGAACTTTGTCCATTTCCTTTATTTATAGATTTTATTCCAAACGACCCGTGCATCGGAGCGTGACCCTTGTCATAAAGGTCACGACATTGTCAACCGGACTTGGATGTATAAAAGCCTCCTTTATCAGAGATTTCTTCATTTACAATGTCCTGAAAAACTATTCCACTTTGGAGCAATGACAAGTTGAGAAACTTGGATTGTTCACTTTTGATTACGAAACAACTTTTACTATAAAAAAAAATCTGATGAATAAATGTTTCCGTGCATTTCACGGAAACTTGGAATTTCCCCACCCCCGCAATCGGTGAACGTCACAGACATGTTATAACGGTCACGACATTGCCAACCGGACATGGATGTATAAAAGCCTCCTTTATCAAAGATTTCTTCATTTACAATGTCCTGAAAAACTATTCGACTTTGGAGCAATGACAAGTTGAGAAACTTGGATTGTTCACTTTTGATTACGAAACAACTTTTACTATAAAAAAAAACTGATGAATAAATGTTTCCGTGCATTTCACGGAAACTTGGAATTTCCCCCCCCCCCCCCCCCGCAATCGATGAACGTCACAGACAAGTTATAAAGGTCACGACATTGCCAACCGGACTTGGATGTATAAAAGCCTCCTTTATCAAAGATTGGTTCATTTATAATGTCCTTAAAAAACTATTCCACTTTGGAGCAATGACAAGTTGAGAAACTTGGATTGTTCACTTTTGATTACGAAACAACTTTTACTATAAAAAAAACAATCTGATGAAAGCAAGTTTCCGTTTATTTCACGGAAACTTGGAATTTCCCCACCCCCGCAATCGGTGAACGTCACAGACAAGTTATAAAGGTCACGACATTGCCAACCGGACTTGGATGTATAAAAGCCTCCTTTATCAAAGATTTCTTCATTTACAATGTCCTGAAAAACTATTCCACTTTGGAGCAATGACAAGTTGAGAAACTTGGATTGTTCACTTTTGATTACGAAACAACTTTTACTATAAAAAAAAATCTGATGAATAAATGTTTCCGTGCATTTCACGGAAACTTGGAATTTCCCCACCCCCGCAATCGGTGAACGTCACAGACATGTTATAACGGTCACGACATTGCCAACCGGACATGGATGTATAAAAGCCTCCTTTATCAAAGATTTCTTCATTTACAATGTCCTGAAAAACCATTCGACTTTGGAGCAATGACAAGTTGAGAAACTTGGATTGTTCACTTTTGATTACGAAACAACTTTTACTATAAAAAAAAACGGATGAATTTGGAAGTTTCCGTGCATTTCACGGAAACTTGGAATTTACCCACCCCCGCAATCGATGAACGTCACAGACAAGTTATAAAGGTCACGACATTGCCAACCGGACATGGATGTATAAAAGCCTCCTTTATCAAAGATTTCTTCATTTACAATGTCCTGAATGGGTCGTAGTTTTCGCCCCGTATTATTTCAGGGGAAATATATGAAGAGCTCCCACAGAAAGTATTGCTCAATTCCTTCATGTTGGACATGCGCCTCGCAAAGCCAAAGTCGGTTATCTTTGCTTTGCCATTTAAGTCGAGCAGGATATTTTCCAATTTGAGATCTCGGTGCGCTATCTTCTGCTCATGCAGATTAACAACACCGTGAATAATTTGTTTGAATAATTGCTTTGCTTCGCCTTCGTTCATGGGGCCATTGTCAGTAATCTTGTCCAAGAGGTCACCTCCCCGAACCAGTTCCATGAAGATGTAAATATTTTCCTTCAGTTCGATAACATTATGCAGCTTGACAACGCTATCTGAACTAATGCTCGAGAGAACGTTTATTTCTCTCGGTAAGAACTTTTCTAGGAACTCGGGTGAAGCATTGGTCTTATTGATTATTTTCACCGCCATTTCGACGGCTTTCTTTCCATTATTGTATACGCATTCTCTGATCTTGCCGAACGACCCTTCGCCCAGCTTTCGACCCAGAATGTATCCTTTTTTCGCAAGAAATGAATTTTCCATTTTTATTATAGAAAGTTTGAACTTTGTCCATTTCCTTTATTTATAGATTTTATTCCAAACGACCCGAGCATCGGAGCGTGACCCTTGTCATAAAGGTCACGACATTGTCAACCGGACTTGGATGTATAAAAGCCTCCTTTATCAGAGATTTCTTCATTTACAATGTCCTGAAAAACTATTCCACTTTGGAGCAATGACAAGTTGAGAAACTTGGATTGTTCACTTTTGATTACGAAACAACTTTTACTATAAAAAAAATCTGATGAATAAATGTTTTCGTGCATTTCACGGAAACTTGGAATTTACCCACCCCCGCAATCGATGAACGTCACAGACAAGTTATAAAGGTCACGACATTGCCAACCGGACTTGGATGTATAAAAGCCTCCTTTATCAAAGATTTCTTCATTTACAATGTCCTGTAAAACTATTCCACTTTGGAGCAATGACAAGTTGAGAAACTTGGATTGTTCACTTTTGATTACGAAACAACTTTTACTATAAAAACAATCTGATGAAAGCAAGTTTCCGTGCATTTCACGGAAACTTGGAATTTCCCCGCCCCCGCAAATTTCTTCATTTGAAAAACTATTTAACTTTGGAGCAATGACAAGTTGAGAAACTTGGATTGTTCACTTTTGATTACGAAATAACTTTTACTATACAAAAATCTGATTCCGTGCAGGACAAAACCATGAACTGCAAAAATTGAAAAATTAACGGGGATTCCCCTTCCATACAAACGACAGAACCAGTCCTTGTGAGTCTTGGAAATGTTTGTATATAAAATTTGGTTGAGAATTTTTTTAAAGAAAAAAATTATTGTAACCACTTATGTTCGCGGATTTCAGAGAGGGTTATGCGTTTATTCACATCTGGTTCCAGAAGTCTCAATACTAAATCGACACAGTCATTCCCAACTTCGAGCGATTTTGGCAGCAGTGTTTCTCCGGGGGTTTGATTCTTCACAATTTTCTGGATATATGAGTTGCTGAATGGCATTCTTCCAAACACCAATGAGTACATAATTATGCCCAAGCTCCATATATCTGCCATAAATGGGTCGTAGTTTTCGCCCCGTATTATTTCAGGGGAAATATATGAAGAGCTCCCACAGAAAGTATTGCTCAATTCCTTCATGTTGGACATGCGCCTCGCAAAGCCAAAGTCGGTTATCTTTGCTTTGCCATTTAAGTCGAGCAGGATATTTTCCAATTTGAGATCTCGGTGCGCTATCTTCTGCTCATGCAGATTAACAACACCGTGAATAATTTGTTTGAATAATTGCTTTGCTTCGCCTTCGTTCATGGGGCCATTGTCAGTAATCTTGTCCAAGAGGTCACCTCCCCGAACCAGTTCCATGAAGATGTAAATATTTTCCTTCAGTTCGATAACATTATGCAGCTTGACAACGCTATCTGAACTAATGCTCGAGAGAACGTTTATTTCTCTCGGTAAGAACTTTTCTAGGAACTCGGGTGAAGCATTCGTCTTATTGATTATTTTCACCGCCATTTCGACGGCTTTCTTTCCATTATTGTATACGCATTCTCTGATCTTGCCGAACGACCCTTCGCCCAGCTTTCGACCCAGAATGTATCCTTTTTTCGCAAGAAATGAATTTTCCATTTTTATTATAGAAAGTTTGAACTTTGTCCATTTCCTTTATTTATAGATTTTATTCCAAACGACCCGAGCATCGGAGCGTGACCCTTGTCATAAAGGTCACGACATTGTCAACCGGACTTGGATGTATAAAAGCCTCCTTTATCAGAGATTTCTTCATTTACAATGTCCTGAAAAACTATTCCACTTTGGAGCAATGACAAGTTGAGAAACTTGGATTGTTCACTTTTGATTACGAAACAACTTTTACTATAAAAAAAAATCTGATGAAAGCAAGTTTCCGTGCATTTCACGGAAACTTGGAATTTCCCCACCCCCGCAATCGGTGAACGTCACAGACATGTTATAAAGGTCACGACATTGCCAACCGGACATGGATGTATAAAAGCCTCCTTTATCAAAGATTTCTTCATTTACAATGTCCTGAAAAACTATTCCACTTTGGAGCAATGACAAGTTGAGAAACTTGGATTGTTCACTTTTGATTACGAAACAACTTTTACTATAAAAAAAATCTGATGAATAAATGTTTGCGTGCATTTCACGGAAACTTGGAATTTACCCACCCCCGCAATCGATAAACGTCACAGACAAGTTATAAAGGTCACAACATTGCCAACCGGACTTGGATGTATAAAAGCCTCCTGAAAAACTATTCCACTTTGGAGCAATGACAAGTTGAGAAACTTGGATTGTTCACTTTTGATTACGAAACAACTTTTACTATAAAAACAATCTGATGAAAGCAAGTTTCCGTGCATTTCACGGAAACTTGGAGTTTCCCCGCCCCCGCAATCGATGAACGTCACAGACAAGTTATAAAGGTCACGACATTGCCAACCGGACTTGGATGTATAAAAGCCTCCTTTATCAAAGATTTCTTCATTTACAATGTCCTGAAAAACTATTCCACTTTGGAGCAATGACAAGTTGAGAAACTTGGATTGTTCACTTTTGATTACGAAACAACTTTTACTATAACAAAAATCTGATGAATAAATGTTTTCGTGCATTTCACGGAAACTTGGAATTTACCCACCCCCGCAATCGATGAACGTCACAGACAAGTTATAAAGGTCACGACATTGCCAACCGGACTTGGATGTATAAAAGCCTCCTTTATCAAAGATTTCTTCATTTACAATGTCCTGTAAAACTATTCCACTTTGGAGCAATGACAAGTTGAGAAACTTGGATTGTTCACTTTTGATTACGAAACAACTTTTACTATAAAAACAATCTGATGAAAGCAAGTTTCCGTGCATTTCACGGAAACTTGGAATTTCCCCGCCCCCGCAAATTTCTTCATTTGAAAAACTATTTAACTTTGGAGCAATGACAAGTTGAGAAACTTGGATTGTTCACTTTTGATTACGAAATAACTTTTACTATACAAAAATATGATTCCGTGCAGGACAAAACCATGAACTGCAAAAAATGAAAAATTAACGGGGATTCCCCTTCCATACAAACGACAGAACCAGTCCTTGTGAGTCTTGGAAATGTTTGTATATAAAATTTGGTTGAGAATTTTTTTAAAGAAAAAAATTATTGTAACCACTTATGTTCGCGGATTTCAGAGAGGGTTATGCGTTTATTCACATCTGGTTCCAGAAGTCTCAATACTAAATCGACACAGTCATTCCCAACTTCGAGCGATTTTGGCAGCAGTGTTTCTCCGGGGGTTTGATTCTTCACAATTTTCTGGATATATGAGTTGCTAAATGGCATTCTTCCAAACACCAATGAGTACATAATTATGCCCAAGCTCCATATATCTGCCATAAATGGGTCGTAGTTTTCGCCCCGTATTATTTCAGGGGAAATATATGAAGAGCTCCCACAGAAAGTATTGCTCAATTCCTTCATGTTGGACATGCGCCTCGCAAAGCCAAAGTCGGTTATCTTTGCTTTGCCATTTAAGTCGAGCAGGATATTTTCCAATTTGAGATATCGGTGCGCTATCTTCTGCTCATGCAGATTAACAACACCGTGAATAATTTGTTTGAATAATTGCTTTGCTTCGCCTTCGTTCATGGGGCCATTGTCAGTAATCTTGTCCAAGAGGTCACCTCCCCGAACCAGTTCCATGAAGATGTAAATATTTTCCTTCAGTTCGATAACATTATGCAGCTTGACAACGCTATCTGAACTAATGCTCGAGAGAACGTTTATTTCTCTCGGTAAGAACTTTTCTAGGAACTCGGGTGAAGCATTCGTCTTATTGATTATTTTCACCGCCATTTCGACGGCTTTCTTTCCATTATTGTATACGCATTCTCTGATCTTGCCGAACGACCCTTCGCCCAGCTTTCGACCCAGAATGTATCCTTTTTTCGCAAGAAATGAATTTTCCATTTTTATTATAGGTGACACTCCACAGTTTCTGCAGGGATTGGTGCAAAAATAAGGGGGCATCAATTCAATGAAAAATAACAGAAATGTGATCCCACAACACATATACAATGTATATATACCTGGGTTGAGCATATACTAGGCTTAAAGATTTTGGTACAGAATTGTCATTTTAATGGGGGTAGCAAGAGTTATGCCCCTTGATTGTGTGCCTGAAAAATGAAATTTTGATGCAAAAATGACCAAAATAAGCGATTTTCAGGCTCGTGGGACACAAAAACCAGAAGATCTGTGGTATAGCCGCCTATGTTGTCTGGAAGAACACTGTTTCCTCACAAAAATATCAAAAAATTTCAAACTTCTCACCACTGTAAGTTTAAAAAAAATATTTTTCATGCAGATGACAAATTTTAGGTGCTAAAATGTCACGCTGGTGTCTGGAGCCACTGTTTCGCAGAAATCGCTACTACTTCATACTGGTGGGGTCAAGGTCACATGAAACAATATTTTTCAAAACTCAAAGACATCCTCTAAAAATCCACAAATTCATAACTAACCTTCTCTCAATAAACATACCACACCCATGGTGACAGAAAACACTGGTACTCTATTCTAAGAAATTTACCCCTACTGATAATTCGAAACTGTGGAGTGTCACCATAGAAAGTTTGAACTTTGTCCATTTCCTTTATTTATAGATTTTATTCCAAACGACCCGTGCATCGGAGCGTGACCCTTGTCATAAAGGTCACGACATTGTCAACCGGACTTGGATGTATAAAAGCCTCCTTTATCAGAGATTTCTTCATTTACAATGTCCTGAAAAACTATTCCACTTTGGAGCAATGACAAGTTGAGAAACTTGGATTGTTCACTTTTGATTACGAAACAACTTTTACTATAAAAAAAAATCTGATGAATAAATGTTTCCGTGCATTTCACGGAAACTTGGAATTTCCCCACCCCCGCAATCGGTGAACGTCACAGACATGTTATAACGGTCACGACATTGCCAACCGGACATGGATGTATAAAAGCCTCCTTTATCAAAGATTTCTTCATTTACAATGTCCTGAAAAACTATTCGACTTTGGAGCAATGACAAGTTGAGAAACTTGGATTGTTCACTTTTGATTACGAAACAACTTTTACTATAAAAAAAAAATGATGAATAAATGTTTCCGTGCATTTCACGGAAACTTGGAATTTCCCCCCCCCCCCCCGCAATCGATGAACGTCACAGACAAGTTATAAAGGTCACGACATTGCCAACCGGACTTGGATGTATAAAAGCCTCCTTTATCAAAGATTGGTTCATTTATAATGTCCTTAAAAAACTATTCCACTTTGGAGCAATGACAAGTTGAGAAACTTGGATTGTTCACTTTTGATTACGAAACAACTTTTACTATAAAAAAACAATCTGATGAAAGCAAGTTTCCGTTTATTTCACGGAAACTTGGAATTTCCCCACCCCCGCAATCGGTGAACGTCACAGACAAGTTATAAAGGTCACGACATTGCCAACCGGACTTGGATGTATAAAAGCCTCCTTTATCAAAGATTTCTTCATTTACAATGTCCTGAAAAACTATTCCACTTTGGAGCAATGACAAGTTGAGAAACTTGGATTGTTCACTTTTGATTACGAAACAACTTTTACTATAAAAAAAAATCTGATGAATAAATGTTTCCGTGCATTTCACGGAAACTTGGAATTTCCCCACCCCCGCAATCGGTGAACGTCACAGACATGTTATAACGGTCACGACATTGCCAACCGGACATGGATGTATAAAAGCCTCCTTTATCAAAGATTTCTTCATTTACAATGTCCTGAAAAACCATTCGACTTTGGAGCAATGACAAGTTGAGAAACTTGGATTGTTCACTTTTGATTACGAAACAACTTTTACTATAAAAAAAAACGGATGAATTTGGAAGTTTCCGTGCATTTCACGGAAACTTGGAATTTACCCACCCCCGCAATCGATGAACGTCACAGACAAGTTATAAAGGTCACGACATTGCCAACCGGACATGGATGTATAAAAGCCTCCTTTATCAAAGATTTCTTCATTTACAATGTCCTGAATGGGTCGTAGTTTTCGCCCCGTATTATTTCAGGGGAAATATATGAAGAGCTCCCACAGAAAGTATTGCTCAATTCCTTCATGTTGGACATGCGCCTCGCAAAGCCAAAGTCGGTTATCTTTGCTTTGCCATTTAAGTCGAGCAGGATATTTTCCAATTTGAGATCTCGGTGCGCTATCTTCTGCTCATGCAGATTAACAACACCGTGAATAATTTGTTTGAATAATTGCTTTGCTTCGCCTTCGTTCATGGGGCCATTGTCAGTAATCTTGTCCAAGAGGTCACATCCCCGAACCAGTTCCATGAAGATGTAAATATTTTCCTTCAGTTCGATAACATTATGCAGCTTGACAACGCTATCTGAACTAATGCTCGAGAGAACGTTTATTTCTCTCGGTAAGAACTTTTCTAGGAACTCGGGTGAAGCATTCGTCTTATTGATTATTTTCACCGCCATTTCGACGGCTTTCTTTCCATTATTGTATACGCATTCTCTGATCTTGCCGAACGACCCTTCGCCCAGCTTTCGACCCAGAATGTATCCTTTTTTCGCAAGAAATGAATTTTCCATTTTTATTATAGAAAGTTTGAACTTTGTCCATTTCCTTTATTTATAGATTTTATTCCAAACGACCCGAGCATCGGAGCGTGACCCTTGTCATAAAGGTCACGACATTGTCAACCGGACTTGGATGTATAAAAGCCTCCTTTATCAGAGATTTCTTCATTTACAATGTCCTGAAAAACTATTCCACTTTGGAGCAATGACAAGTTGAGAAACTTGGATTGTTCACTTTTGATTACGAAACAACTTTTACTATAAAAAAAAATCTGATGAAAGCAAGTTTCCGTGCATTTCACGGAAACTTGGAATTTCCCCACCCCCGCAATCGGTGAACGTCACAGACATGTTATAAAGGTCACGACATTGCCAACCGGACATGGATGTATAAAAGCCTCCTTTATCAAAGATTTCTTCATTTACAATGTCCTGAAAAACTATTCCACTTTGGAGCAATGACAAGTTGAGAAACTTGGATTGTTCACTTTTGATTACGAAACAACTTTTACTATAAAAAAAATCTGATGAATAAATGTTTGCGTGCATTTCACGGAAACTTGGAATTTACCCACCCCCGCAATCGATAAACGTCACAGACAAGTTATAAAGGTCACAACATTGCCAACCGGACTTGGATGTAGGTGACACTCCACAGTTTCAACAGGTATGGGCCCAGAAATAGGGGGCCCATAGATTCATTGAAATTTATCTGGAGTATGATCCCAGACCATATAGACAATATATATATGCCTGAAATTAGTACAGAATAGGCATTCAGAATTTGATACATAATTTCCATAATATATGGGCTATCAAGAGTTATGGCCCTTGATCTTTTGATCGAAAATGTGATTTTTATTCAAAAAATGACCAAAATATTGCATTTTCATACCCAAGAGGCACGAATACCAGATTTTTTCAAGCATGCTCACCAATGTTGGTTTAAAGGCCTCTGGCTTCCAACATCAATGTGAAAAAATTTCAAACTTTCGCCGTTAAATTTTCCAGAAAATCAATTTTTAATGCAGATGACAAATTTTGGGTGCTAAAAAATTGACCCAGTATCTAGAGCCACTGTTTCGCAGAAAACGCTACTGCTGTCTATGGGTGGGGTCAAGGTCACTTGCACTTAATTTTTTCATCAGTCTAGAACACCTTCTAAAATTACACAAATTCATATCCCACCTTGTCTCAATATACATACCACATGAATGGTGCCAGAAACCACTAGCACTTTATATCTATAAAATCACCCCTACTGATCATTCGAAACTGTGGAGTGTCACCTTAAGGGGAATGCAATTTCATTAATCTTTAATAGGGACCACACCTCCATATTCTCTGCATTATACCGCTTAAAATGATATATTACACCCCATGCGTTATTGCAATCACAGGCAGCAAGATTGGGTGGGGATTTACATGCACCCCCATGATTTCACCTCTTTTGGGTCTTTCAGAACCCAATGACGTTATGCTTGACGTAGTGACAAAATGTATATATTCAACCATCATTTATAGCTTGAAAAAGGTCTGAAATGCTAAAATGTTGTATAAAATATATTATGAGATGCATATTTCCCTCAGATATCAAAATAAAACATAATATTTCATGCAACTACTATCTTTAATACTCTCCCAAAACCATGGGTTAAACAATTCCAAGTCCTATTAAGCATTAAGGGAAAGCTATACAAGGTTATGACATCACATGAACAATATGTTGTCAAGTGAAATATGTCCAGAGAAACCTGAATTATTATATTTCACACTTGTGAGTAAGAAAGACTGAATATCTAATCTGTTAGTATACTGTGTAATGTCAATGTCAGCCTTTTCAGCTAAGATTCAAGGAGCATGATGTCATGAAGAAGTACCCATCATCTAAAAAATCATCAATAACAATACACATGAACCACCACCACCACCCCCCCCCCCCCACTGCTCCAAGACTCCATATCCCCACCAATTTATATGTCTAAAGGCCACCTGTATTGGAATATCCATAGAAGAATGGTGTATTTAACATAAAATGTTCCTTCTAACTGAGCAGATTTGCTAAAAATGATTTTCAATGTAAATATTTGTCAAGTTGACAGATGATAATGGTGCTATTTGCTGGTCTTTAAGGGGAATGCAATTTCATTAATCTTTAATAGGGACCACACCTCCATACTCTCTGCATTATACCGCTTAAAATGATATATTACACCCCATGCGTTATTGCAATCACAGGCAGCAAGATTGGGTGGGGATTTACATGCACCCCCATGATTTCACCTCTTTTGGGTCTTTCAGAACCCAATGACGTTATGCTTGACGTAGTGACAAAATGTATATATTCAACCATCATTTATAGCTTGAAAAAGGTCTGAAATGCTAAAATGTTGTATAAAATATATTATGAGATGCATATTTCCCTCAGATATCAAAATAAAACATAATATTTCATGCAACTACTATCTTTAATACTCTCCCAAAACCATGGGTTAAACAATTCCAAGTCCTATTTAGCATTAAGGGAAAGCTATACAAGGTTATGACATCACATGAACAATATGTTGTCAAGTGAAATATGTCCAGAGAAACCTGAATTATTATATTTCACACTTGTGAGTAAGAAAGACTGAATATCTAATCTGTTAGTATACTGTGTAATGTCAATGTCAGCCTTTTCAGCTAAGATTCAAGGAGCATGATGTCATGAAGAAGTACCCATCATCTAAAAAATCATCAATAACAATACACATGAACCACCACCACCACCCCCCCCCCCCCCACTGCTCCAAGACTCCATATCCCCACCAATTTATATGTCTAAAGGCCACCTGTATTGGAATATCCATAGAAGAATGGTGTATTTAACATAAAATGTTCCTTCTAACAGCAGATTTGCTAAAAATGATTTTCAATGTAAATATTTGTCAAGTTGACAGATGATAATGGTGCTATTTGCTGGTCTTTAAGGTGACACTCCACAGTTTCAACAGGTATGGGCCCAGAAATAGGGGGCCCATAGATTCATTGATATTTATCTGGATTATGATCCCAAACCATATAGACAATATATATATGCCTGAAATTAGTACAGAATAGGCATTCAGAATTTGATACATAATTTCCATAATATATGGGCTATCAAGAGTTATGGCCCTTGATCTTTTGATCGAAAATGTGATTTTTATTCAAAAAATGACCAAAATATTGCATTTTCATACCCAAGAGGCACGAATACCAGATTTTTTCAAGCATGGTCACCTTTGTTGGTTTAAAGGCCTCTGGCTTTCAACATCAATGTGAAAAAAATTCAAACTTTCGCCGTTAAATTTTCCAGAAAATCAATTTTTAATGCAGATGACAAATTTTGGGTGCTAAAAAATTGACCCAGTATCTAGAGCCACTGTTTCGCAGAAAACGCTACTGCTGTCTATGGGTGGGGTCAAGGTCACTTTCACTTAATTTTTTCATCAGTCTAGAACACCTTCTAAAATTACACAAATTCATATCCCACCTTGTCTCAATATACATACCACATGAATGGTGCCAGAAACCACTAGCACTTTATATCTATAAAATCACCCCTACTGATCATTCGAAACTGTGGAGTGTCACCTTAAGTTAAGGGGAATGCAATTTCACTAATCTTTAATATGGACCACACCTCCATATTCTCTGCATTATACCGCTTAAAATGATATATTACACCCCATGCGTTATTGCAATCACAGGCAGCAAGATTGGGTGGGGATTTACATGCACCCCCATGATTTCACCTCTTTTGGGTCTTTCAGAACCCAATGACGTTATGCTTGACGTAGTGACAAAATGTATATATTCAACCATCATTTATAGCTTGAAAAAGGTCTGAAATGCTAAAATGTTGTATAAAATATATTATGAGATGCATATCTTCCTCAGATATCAAAATAAAACAGAATATTTCATGCAACTACTATCTTTAATACTCTCCCAAAACCATTGGTTAGACAATTCCAAGTCTTATTTAGCATTAAGGGAAAGTTATACAAGGTTATGACATCACATGAACAATATGTTGTCAAGTGAAATATGTCCAGGGAAACCTGAATTATTATTTTTCACACTTGTGAATAAGAAATACTGAATATCTAATCTTTTAGTATACTGTGTAATGTCAAAATCAGCCTTTTCAGCTAAGATTCAAGGAGCATGATGTCATGAAGAAGTACCCATCATCTAAAAAATCATCAATAACAAACAATACACATGAACCACCCCCCCCCCCCCACTGCTCCAAGACTCCATATCCCCACCAATTTATATGTCTAAAGGCCACCTGTATTGGAATATCCATAGAAGAATGGTGTATTTAACATAAAATGTTCCTTCTAACTGAGCAGATTTGCTAAAAATGATTTTCAATGTAAATATTTGTCAAGTTGACAGATGATAATGGTGCTATTTGCTGGTCTTTAAGGTGACACTCCACAGTTTCAACAGGTATGGGCCCAGAAATAGGGGGCCCATAGATTCATTGATATTTATCTGGATTATGATCCCAAACCATATAGACAATATATATATGCCTGAAATTAGTACAGAATAGGCATTCAGAATTTGATACATAATTTCCATAATATATGGGCTATCAAGAGTTATGGCCCTTGATCTTTTGATCGAAAATGTGATTTTTATTCAAAAAATGACCAAAATATTGCAT
The DNA here is from genome assembly GCA_032622095.1 of Siphonodentalium dalli. NCBI lineage: Eukaryota > Metazoa > Mollusca > Scaphopoda > Gadilida > Siphonodentaliidae > Siphonodentalium > Siphonodentalium dalli. The sequence goes on from CP136062.1 coordinate 150,583,384, forward strand.
TTTCATACCCAAGAGGCACGAATACCAGATTTTTTCAAGCATGGTCACCTATGTTGGTTTAAAGGCCTCTGGCTTTCAACATCAATGTGAAAAAAATTCAAACTTTCGCCGTTAAATTTTCCAGAAAATCAATTTTTAATGCAGATGACAAATTTTGGGTGCTAAAAAATTGACCCAGTATCTAGAGCCACTGTTTCGCAGAAAACGCTACTGCTGTCTATGGGTGGGGTCAAGGTCACTTTCACTTAATTTTTTCATCAGTCTAGAACACCTTCTAAAATTACACAAATTCATATCCCACCTTGTCTCAATATACATACCACATGAATGGTGCCAGAAACCACTAGCACTTTATATCTATAAAATCACCCCTACTGATCATTCGAAACTGTGGAGTGTCACCTTAATTTGCCATTTAAGTCGAGCAGGATATTTTCCAATTTGAGATCTCGGTGCGCTATCTTCTGCTCATGCAGATTAACAACACCGTGAATAATTTGTTTGAATAATTGCTTTGCTTCGCCTTCGTTCATGGGGCCATTGTCAGTAATCTTGTCCAAGAGGTCACCTCCCCGAACCAGTTCCATGAAGATGTAAATATTTTCCTTCAGTTCGATAACATTATGCAGCTTGACAACGCTATCTGAACTAATGCTCGAGAAACAACTTTTACTATAGGTGACACTCCACAGTTTCTGGGCCCGATCTCTAAAAATTGCGCCTGAGGCTATTTCAGTTGTTACTATTCTGATCATTGTTAAAAATAGTCCCAACAATATATATATGCTTAGAATGGCCACATTAAAGACTTTCAAATTTTGTATAAAAAATGAGAAATGATTGTTAGAGTGAAGAGTTATTCCCCTTGGTCTTCATTGCAAAAACACTGTTTTTCGTGCAAAAAATGACCAAAATTGGGCTAATTTTCCCCAAATTTACTGGAAAACAAGAAAATCTACAGTAAATACACCTATATATCTTGATAAAACACTGTCTCTACGATCAAATATCAAAAATTGCCAACTTTCTCACCACTGTAACTTTTTTAAATTAATTCTGAATGCAGACGACACTTTTATAATGAAAAAAACACACTCTTATATTCATGGGCACTGTTTCGCGCAAAGCCCAGTTGAACTGTATAGGTGAAGCCACGCCCACTTTTTTCTATTTTTAGAAAAACTATAACAGTCACTCAAAAATTACCACATTCCATAACTCACCTATCAGTAATATATATACCACAGGCATGGTGTTCAATAGTACTGAGTCTATTTTATTAAAAATTTACCCCTACTGATCATTCGAAACTGTGGAGTGTCACCTTAATAGAAAACTAATTTTATAAAATCAAGCCAACTCCCATGCCATGTTATTCTGTGGGTTATACCGATTAAAATGATATATGACACCCTATGTCACCAATGACTAGTGTTAAGGAACAACCAGCCAGTTAAAGGTGCATATTACTGAAAAAAATAAAATAAAACCCAATTTAAAGGTGTATGACGTTAAATATCAGATTCACGACGTCGCAACAAAACTCCCTTGTTGTTCTATGCAATAATCAGTTTAAATGGCACCAAAACAATAGATACTCATTGACACAAGTTTCTTTTTCCCAAAGCTAGGTGATACCACATATGTACATGCATGCATGCCTCATATATGTGGGTTTGAATGCCTTTAAGTTGGTCTGGGGCACCTGCCACAGCCTCACAGTCATTAATGTGACATCAAATTAGGAAACAATATGTTGCCATGGCTGGCAGTGACGTTTTTCTTTGTTGGGATCAGATCATTTAAGTATATACAGACTTTGTTTAACTCAGATAGCAATTATTTAAAATGAGAAAACACAAAGGAGGGCGAAAGAAGGATAATGGAGGTCGTTTTCAAAAGGGACATGTATATTATGGGACAGCATGTAATTATATTGTTTCTGCTGGGAATGAAGCTGTGTCAAACAGTACTATCAGTAGTTCAGTTGTCAGTGCTGGGATGGAACCAATCCACAGACCAGACCCAGGAATTTATTCTGAGGCCAAGTTATTAATGCAAGAGTCAGTTGTTCCTTCAAAATTGAGACCAAGAGAGAAGGAGACAACTGACAGAGATTCAACACCTTATTCTGAAGGAGAAAATATTATAGCTAATGTTCAAATACTGGATGAGCTTTATGGAACATTCTATATTGAACATGGAAGTGCCTGTGATAATCTGTGTCCAAAGATGATAGTTATTAGGCGCCAGGGTTTATGTATTTCTGCTGCGCTCAAATGTAGATTTTGTGATTTCGTAGGATCTGTTCGCGCCCTTTCCTCGCAAGTAAGAGCCATAACTAGGAAACGTGGACCTGCCAAAGGTAGCTTGAATGACCGAATGTGTCTTGCAATGTTAAAAACAAAAACTGGTCCGTCCGATATGCACATGATATTATCATGCCTCAATATACAGCCACCATCTCAGTCTTTGCTGCACACTAGGCTCAATGAATTGGCTGACATAGTAATAAAAGAGAACAAGGTAGCACTGACTGGGAACCAATCCTTCATTGGAGATGTACTGAAACTCGCTGATGCAGATGAGAAAGTTGATCTTGCTATTGATACAGCCTATAATAACCGGGTGCAAGCAGGGTATGAGGCAGGGACGCAGGCTGTATCAATAGCAACAGAACATATGACATCAAAGAAATTGCCACTGTCTTTGCATGTATCTAATAAGCTATGCACCAAAAGGAAATGCAGCCATGATCTAAAAGAACATCCAGACTGCAGAAAAAACTATTTATCCACAGACTCAATAGCATCAAGTGAAGCTAAATCTTTGCAATGTCACTTTAAAAATATTTCAACTCCAGCTATTCTTACAGTGCGCTCAATAACCACTGATGCCAGTACCCAAATGGGGAAAGCCATTACCGATCATTCAAAGAAGACAGGTTACAAAATTACCCATTACCACTGTTATATACACAAGATGAGGACATTACAGAAGAAAGTAAAGAAGATGAAATTATGTACAGAGTTGAATGGAATGGATAAAACTATATACAGTGAAAAACTATCATCATGCACAAGAAGACGCGTCCAGACAGAATTAACAAGAATTCATAAAGCCTTCCCCTCCAGCGATAAATTCATTGAAAAATCTGTTGCGGCCATAAAAAATATTGTCCCCTGCTTCTTCAACAATCACCAGAACTGTCGGCGTTCATCTCTTGTCTGTATAGCTCATTTGAAATCATATACCATGAAACACCTCCCTTATGGACAGCATCTCAAACTGAGTGGAAAAGGAAAGAAGGAGCTGACAAAAGTATTAGACGATATTGTAAAACCAGAAGTTATTTCCAAGATGTCCAAGCTCTTCTCAACTAATAAAAATGAAAATCTGCATCAGCGAGTCTTCACGTATGCACCTAAAAATACAACCTGGAGTAGAAACTTCCCAGCCATGTGTCATTCGGCACTTCATTCAGCTACCTTTGGCACAGGAAGATCTACAGTTATGCTTGCGAAACAGATAGGGCTAAACTGTAGTAATACCGATGTATTAAAAGCTGAAATGAAGAAAAGAGACCAAAGACAGAAATATCACCGGACACAAAAATCTACATTTGAGTCAAAGCAGAAACGATATTTTGCCCGAAAACTTAAATATGACAGGAAAGTTTTGCAGGGATCTCTGTACACCGCAAATAATGAAGCGGCTACAAAATGCGGACACTCATATGCAATTGATCCACAATAATGTATGCAGTTGATGTTGCTTTAATTATAATTCAACTTAATTTCAAAACAACAGAAATAGGTTGTGTGATGTATTTATTCCACACCCACTGCCATTGAATAAATATTAGTGTATACCTCCAGTGGAATACAAGCCGCAACTGTTCTTGTTGATGTTGTTGCCAAGAAAGATGATGTACATTATGTCAATCATCTGCTTCCGGTGACCCCCCCCCCCCATAACTTCTAGTTCGCCCCCCCCCCCCTACCCCGATAACTACTGGGTATTTGTCAGACTTAAATTACAATAAAGGTAGCTATAGTAACTAGTAACAATGAAGGTGACATTCATGGACTGATTGAACTTATCTGACTGAATGGTGTAGAATGAATACAGAACACAACTTGTATCATAATCTCAAATCTTTTATCAAACCGGCCGGTTGCGGATGGTGCAAAGTTATATTTTGCTCAAGCTATGCTCCCGCGAAATATAAAATATATCCTTGTGCCATCCGCAACTCAATTGATAAAGGAGTCTTGATTTAAGGTGCGTGTTGTGTTCTGTCTATATTTATATATGCTGAACAGATGCTGAAACAGAAGCATAGATTTATTATCAAGAAAACATTCACAGATTGAATCACCATGAAGTAAATTTTAACTTGTTACCCACCTATAACTGACTAAAGACAATCGCGCCACCCCCTGCGCTCATCATTTATCCTGGAACAGTAGAGTTGAATTTCACTTGTTTCGTTCGTACTCAGATGCACATATCTGATAGCAGAGGTACCAGCAAATTATAATGTAGAGTATCACACTGTCATCTGGTCCAATTAACATGTGAGGAAATGAACTAAAACTTTATAACTTTCATTTTTGTGTATATAACAGTGGTAATGGTCAATTTTGTCACCTGTCTTCTTTAAGTGGGTACTGGCATCAGTGGTTATTGAGCGTACTGCAAGAATAGCTGGAGTTGAAATATTGCAAGACAAATGTTTGATCTTTACATTAAATCACAAAAGGCAATCAGCATACCCCCTGTGGTGCGAACATTCACCATTCCCTCTGCAAATCTGACGTTTTGAATTAACTCCTCCTGGCTCCATGCTGAGATGATCCACCCGTATACATGTCTTCTTGTGACAGAGGTGCGAAATATGATATTTTTCAAGAAGATGTTGTTGATGGAGCAAATAATATGCAAGACGATGAACTAAAACTTTTCTACTTTGCTTCATTTCATTAGATTTATCAATGTATGTTAAATTGTATGTGCAGTACCCATCTGCATTGGGTGTACCAACATATACCCTGCACCGACCACTGTCCTTGCTACATTTGTCAAGATGATTCCTGAATCTCTGCCTCTCATCAGTGCTCAGCTCCGTTAGAAACAGATCGCACTGTCTGGAAGAACGAGCCATATCGTGCTGGACTGGACCTGAGGATGGAAAACAGATGAAAACTACACTAGTGTGGGTAGACTTAATGCTATAATGCTATGGGCTGTCACTTTATTTGAATGGAAAATGCATTAATATAAATCTGAATTTGCATGAAGTGCAAATTTCCAAATAACATGCCGCATAACTCATTTGCACTTAGGAATAGCAAAGTAGCACTTAAGTACAGCAAACATGATTGCACTTAAATGCAGAAAGATTGCACTTGGTTGCACTTAAGTTCAATTTATCTATTCCATTGCAAATTAGTTATGCTTAAGTGCAAATATTAATGCATGCCACTTCAGTTTTAGAAATGCAAATTAACTGCTGACAGCCCAACGCACTAAGCAAGAAATCTACCTAATCACACTAGTGGGCAGATGATTTATGACCTGATGACCCCCCCCCCCCAATCCCATTAAGGGCCCCAGAGGCAGAAAATGGTGAGAAAATATTACCCAAAGCTTTTCAAATGAAGGGCACTGTAGATATATCAGCTGTTTAAAACACCACAATGTATTATTGGGCTGTGTGGTCTGATTAGAAACATATTTCTGTGATAATTTATGGGTAATGCTGGGCTTTGAAGGTGACACTCCACAGTTTCTGGGCCCGATCTCTAAAAATTGCGCCTGAGGCTATTTCAGTTGTTACTATTCTGATCATTGTTAAAAATAGTCCCAACAATATATATATGCTTAGAATGGCCACATTAAAGACTTTCAAATTTTGTATAAAAAATGAGAAATGATTGTTAGAGTGAAGAGTTATTCCCCTTGGTCTTCATTGCAAAAACACTGTTTTTCGTGCAAAAAATGACCAAAATTGGGCTAATTTTCCCCAAATTTACTGGAAAACAAGAAAATCTACAGTAAATACACCTATATATCTTGATAAAACACTGTCTCTACGATCAAATATCAAAAATTGCCAACTTTCTCACCACTGTAACTTTTTTAAATTAATTCTGAATGCAGACGACACTTTTATAATGAAAAAAACACACTCTTATATTCATGGGCACTGTTTCGCGCAAAGCCCAGTTGAACTGTATAGGTGAAGCCACGCCCACTTTTTTCTATTTTTAGAAAAACTATAACAGTCACTCAAAAATTACCACATTCCATAACTCACCTATCAGTAATATATATACCACAGGCATGGTGTTCAATAGTACTGAGTCTATTTTATTAAAAATTTACCCCTACTGATCATTCGAAACTGTGGAGTGTCACCATAAATCGGGGGTGGGTAAATTCCAAGTTTCCGTGAAATGCACGGAAACATTTATTCATCAGTTTTTTTTTATAGTAAAAGTTGTTTCGTAATCTAAAGTGAACAATCCAAGTTTCTCAACTTGTCATTGCTCCAAAGTGGAATAGTTTTTCAGGACATTGTAAATGAAGAAATCTTCACAAGTTATAAAGGTCACGACATTGCCAACCGGACTTGGATGTATAAAAGCCTCCTTTATCAAAGATTTCTTCATTTACAATGTCCTGAAAAACTATTCCACTTTGGAGCAATGACAAGTTGAGAAACTTGGATTGTTCACTTTTGATTACGAAACAACTTTTACTATAAAAAAAATCTGATGAATAAATGTTTCCGTGCATTTCACGGAAACTTGGAATTTCCCCGCCCCCGCAATCGATGAACGTCACAGACAAGTTATAAAGGTCACGACATTGCCAACCGGACTTGGATGTATAAAAGCCTCCTTTATCAAAGATTTCTTCATTTACAATGTCCTGAAAAACTATTCCACTTTGGAGCAATGGCAAGTTGAGAAACTTGGATTGTTCACTTTTGATTACGAAACAACTTTTACTATAAAAAAAATCTGATGAATAAATGTTTGCGTGCATTTCACGGAAACTTGGAATTTACCCACCCCCGCAATCGATGAACGTCACAGACATGTTATAACGGTCACGACATTGCCAACCGGACATGGATGTATAAAAGCCTCCTTTATCAAAGATTTCTTCATTTACAATGTCCTGAAAAACTATTCCACTTTGGAGCAATGACAAGTTGAGAAACTTGGATTGTTCACTTTTGATTACGAAACAACTTTTACTATAAAAAAAAACTGATGAATAAATGTTTCCGTGCATTTCACGGAAACTTGGAATTTACCCACCCCCGCAATCGATGAACGTCACAGACCAGTTATAAAGGTCACGACATTGCCAACCGGACTTGGATGTATAAAAGCCTACTTTATCAAAGATTTCTTCATTTACAATGTCCTGAAAAACTATTCCACTTTGGAGCAATGACAAGTTGAGAAACTTGGATTGTTCACTTTTGATTACGAAACAACTTTTACTATAAAAAAACAATCTGATGAAAGCAAGTTTCCGTTTATTTCACGGAAACTTGGAATTTCCCCACCCCCGCAATCGGTGAACGTCACAGACAAGTTATAAAGGTCACGACATTGCCAACCGGACTTGGATGTATAAAAGCCTCCCTTATCAAAGATTTCTTCATTTACAATGTCCTGAAAAACTATTCCACTTTGGAGCAATGACAAGTTGAGAAACTTGGATTGTTCACTTTTGATTACGAAACAACTTTTACTATAAAAATAATCAGATGAATAAATGTTTCCGTGCATTTCACGGAAACTTGGAATTTCCCCGCCCCCGCAATCGATGAACGTCACAGACAAGTTATAAAGGTCACGACATTGCCAACCGGACTTGGATGTATAAAAGCCTCCTTTATCAAAGATTTCTTCATTTACAATGTCCTGAAAAACTATTCCACTTTGGAGCAATGGCAAGTTGAGAAACTTGGATTGTTCACTTTTGATTACGAAACAACTTTTACTATAAAAAAAATCTGATGAATAAATGTTTGCGTGCATTTCACGGAAACTTGGAATTTACCCACCCCCGCAATCGATGAACGTCACAGACAAGTTATAAAGGTCACGACATTGCCAACCGGACTTGGATGTATAAAAGCCTCCTTTATCAAAGATTTCTTCATTTACAATGTCCTGAAAAACTATTCCACTTTGGATTGTTCACTTTTGATTACGAAACAACTTTTACTATAAAAACAATCTGATGAAAGCGTTTCCGTGCATTTCACGGAAACTTGGAATTTCCCCGCCCCCGCAAATTTCTTCATTTGAAAAACTATTTAACTTTGGAGCAATGACAAGTTGAGAAACTTGGATTGTTCACTTTTGATTACGAAATAACTTTTACTATACAAAAATCTGATTCCGTGCAGGACAAAACCATGAACTGCAAAAAAGGAAAAATTAACGGGGATTCCCCTTCCATACAAACGACAGAACCAGTCCTTGTGAGTCTTGGAAATGTTTGTATATAAAATTTGGTTGAGAATTTTTTTAAAGAAAAAAATTATTGTAACCACTTATGTTCGCGGATTTCAGAGAGGGTTATGCGTTTATTCACATCTGGTTCCAGAAGTCTCAATACTAAATCGACACAGTCATTCCCAACTTCGAGCGATTTTGGCAGCAGTGTTTCTCCGGGGGTTTGATTCTTCACAATTTTCTGGATATATGAGTTGCTGAATGGCATTCTTCCAAACACCAATGAGTACATAATTATGCCCAAGCTCCATATATCTGCCATAAATGGATCGTAGTTTTCGCCCCGTATTATTTCAGGGGAAATATATGAAGAGCTCCCACAGAAAGTATTGCTCAATTCCTCCATGTTGGACATGCGCCTCGCAAAGCCAAAGTCGGTTATCTTTGCTTTGCCATTTAAGTCGAGCAGGATATTTTCCAATTTGAGATCTCGGTGCGCTATCTTCTGCTCATGCAGATTAACAACACCGTGAATAATTTGTTTGAATAATTGCTTTGCTTCGCCTTCGTTCATGGGGCCATTGTCAGTAATCTTGTCCAAGAGGTCACCTCCCCGAACCAGTTCCATGAAGATGTAAATATTTTCCTTCAGTTCGATAACATTATGCAGCTTGACAACGCTATCTGAACTAATGCTCGAGAGAACGTTTATTTCTCTCGGTAAGAACTTTACTAGGAACTCGGGTGAAGCATTCGTCTTATTGATTATTTTCACCGCCATTTCGACGGCTTTCTTTCCATTATTGTATACGCATTCTCTGATCTTGCCGAACGACCCTTCGCCCAGCTTTCGACCCAGAATGTATCCTTTTTTCGCAAGAAATGAATTTTCCATTTTTATTATAGAAAGTTTGAACTTTGTCCATTTCCTTTATTTATAGATTTTATTCCAAACGACCCGAGCATCGGAGCGTGACCCTTGTCATAAAGGTCACGACATTGTCAACCGGACTTGGATGTATAAAAGCCTCCTTTATCAGAGATTTTTTCATTTACAATGTCCTGAAAAACTATTCCACTTTGGAGCAATGACAAGTTGAGAAACTTGGATTGTTCACTTTTGATTACGAAACAACTTTTACTATAAAAAAAAATCTGATGAAAGCAAGTTTCCGTGCATTTCACGGAAACTTGGAATTTCCCCACCCCCGCAATCGGTGAACGTCACAGACAAGTTATAAAGGTCACGACATTGCCAACCGGACATGGATGTATAAAAGCCTCCTTTATCAAAGATTTCTTCATTTACAATGTCCTGAAAAACTATTCCACTTTGGAGCAATGACAAGTTGAGAAACTTGGATTGTTCACTTTTGATTACGAAACTTTTACTATAAAAAAAATCTGATGAATAAATGTTTTCGTGCATTTCACGGAAACTTGGAATTTACCCACCCCCGCAATCGATGAACGTCACAGACAAGTTATAAAGGTCACGACATTGCCAACCGGACTTGGATGTATAAAAGCCTCCTTTATCAAAGATTTCTTCATTTACAATGTCCTGAAAAACTATTCCACTTTGGAGCAATGACAAGTTGAGAAACTTGGATAGTTCACTTTTGATTACGAAATAACTTTTACTATAAAAACAATCTGATGAAAGCATTTTACGGAAACTTGGAATTTCCCCGCCCCCGCAATCGATGAACGTCACAGACAAGTTATAAAGGTCACGACATTGCCAACCGGACTTGGATGTATAAAAGCCTCCTTTATCAAAGATTTCTTCATTTACAATGTCCTGAAAAACTATTCCACTTTGGAGCAATGACAAGTTGAGAAACTTGGATTGTTCACTTTTGATTACGAAACAACTTTTACTATAAAAAAAATCTGATGAATAAATGTTTCCGCGCATTTCACGGAAACTTGGAATTTACCCACCCCCGCAATCGATGAACGTCACAGACAAGTTATAAAGGTCACGACATTGCCAACCGGACTTGGATGTATAAAAGCCTCCTTTATCAAAGATTTCTTCATTTACAATGTCCTGAAAAACTATTCCACTTTGGAGCAATGACAAGTTGAGAAACTTGGATTGTTCACTTTTGATTACGAAACAACTTTTACTATAAAAAAAATCTGATGAAAGCAAGTTTCCGTTTGGTGACACTCCACAGTTTCGAATGATCAGTAGGGGTGATTTTATAGATATAAAGTGCTAGTGGTTTCTGGCACCATTCATGTGGTATGTATATTGAGACAAGGTGGGATATGAATTTGTGTAATTTTAGAAGGTGTTCTAGACTGATGAAAAAATTAAGTGCAAGTGACCTTGACCCCACCCATAGACAGCAGTAGCGTTTTCTGCGAAACAGTGGCTCTAGATACTGGGTCAATTTTTTAGCACTCAAAATTTTCATCTGCGTTAAAAATTGATTTTCTGGAATATTCAACGGCGAAAGTTTGAAATTTTTTCACATTGATGTTGGAAGCCAGAGGCCTTTAAACCAACAAAGGTGACCATGCTTGAAAAAATCTGGTATTCGTGCCTCTTGGGTATGAAAATGCAATATTTTGGTCATTTTTTGAATAAAAATCACATATTCGATCAAAATATCAAGGGCCATAACTCTTGATAGCCCATATATTATGGAAATTATGTATCAAATTCTGAATGCCTATTCTGTACTAATTTCAGGCATATATATATTGTCTATATGGTTTGGGATCATAATCCAGATAAATTTCAATGAATCTATGGGCCCCCTATTTCTGGGCCCATACCTGTTGAAACTGTGGAGTGTCACCTTAAAGACCAGCAAATAGCACCATTATCATCTGTCAACTTGACAAATATTTACATTGAAAATCATTTTTAGCAAATCTGCTCAGTTAGAAGGAACATTTTATGTTAAATACACCATTCTTCTATGGATATTCCAATACAGGTGGCCTTTAGACATATAAATTGGTGGGGATATGGAGTCTTGGAGCAGTGGGGGGGGGGGGAGGGGTGGTGGTTCATGTGTATTGTTATTGATGATTTTTTAGATGATGGGTACTTCTTCATGACATCATGCTCCTTGAATCTTAGCTGAAAAGGCTGACATTGACATTACACAGTATACTAAAAGATTAGATATTCAGTCTTTCTTATTCACAAGTGTGAAATATAATCATTCAGGTTTCCCTGGACATATTTCACTTGACAACATATTGTTCATGTGATGTCATAACCTTGTATAGCTTTCCCTTAATGCTAAATAAGACTTGGAATTGTTTAACCCATGGTTTTGGGAGAGTATTAAAGATAGTAGTTGCATGAAATATTATGTTTTATTTTGATATCTGAGGAAGATATGCATCTCATAATATATTTTATACAACATTTTAGCATTTCAGACCCTTTTCAAGCTATAAATGATGGTTGAATATATACATTTTGTCACTACGTCAAGCATAACGTCATTGGGTTCTGAAAGACCCAAAAGAGGTGAAATCATGGGGGTGCATGTAAATCCCCACCCCATCTTGCTGCCTGTGATTGCAATAACGCATGGGGTGTAATATATCATTTTAAGCGGTATAATGCAGAGAATATGGAGGTGTGGTCCATATTAAAGATTAGTGAAATTGCATTCCCCTTAAGGTGACACTCCACAGTTTCGAATGATCAGTAGGGGTGATTTTATAGATATAAAGTGCTAGTGGTTTCTGGCACCATTCATGTGGTATGTATATTGAGACAAGGTGGGATATGAATTTGTGTAATTTTAGAAGGTGTTCTAGACTGATGAAAAAATTAAGTGCAAGTGACCTTGACCCCACCCATAGACAGCAGTAGCGTTTTCTGCGAAACAGTGGCTCTAGATACTGGGTCAATTTTTTAGCACTCAAAATTTGTCATCTGCGTTAAAAATTGATTTTCTGGAAAATTCAACGGCGAAAGTTTGAAATTTTTTCACATTGATGTTGGAAGCCAGAGGCCTTTAAACCAACAAAGGTGACCATGCTTGAAAAAATCTGGTATTCGTGCCTCTTGGGTATGAAAATGCAATATTTTGGTCATTTTTTGAATAAAAATCACATATTCGATCAAAATATCAAGGGCCATAACTCTTGATAGCCCATATATTATGGAAATTATGTATCAAATTCTGAATGCCTATTCTGTACTAATTTCAGGCATATATATATTGTCTATATGGTTTGGGATCATAATCCAGATAAATTTCAATGAATCTATGGGCCCCCTATTTCTGGGCCCATACCTGTTGAAACTGTGGAGTGTCACCTTTATTTCACGGAAACTTGGAATTTCCCCACCCCCGCAATCGGTGAACGTCACAGACATGTTATAAAGGTCACGACATTGCCAACCGGACATGGATGTATAAAAGCCTCCTTTATCAAAGATTTCTTCATTTACAATGTCCTGAAAAACTATTCCACTTTGGAGCAATGACAAGTTGAGAAACTTGGATTGTTCACTTTTGATTACGAAACTTTTACTATAAAAACAATCTGATGAATAAATGTTTTCGTGCATTTCACGGAAACTTGGAATTTACCCACCCCCGCAATCGATGAACGTCACAGACAAGTTATAAAGGTCACGACATTGCCAACCGGACTTGGATGTATAAAAGCCTCCTTTATCAAAGATTTCTTCATTTACAATGTCCTGAAAAACTATTCCACTTTGGAGCAATGACAAGTTGAGAAACTTGGATAGTTCACTTTTGATTACGAAACAACTTTTACTATAAAAACAATCTGATGAAAGCATTTCACGGAAACTTGGAATTTCCCCGCCCCCGCAATCGATGAACGTCACAGACAAGTTATAAAGGTCACGACATTGCCAACCGGACTTGGATGTATAAAGGCCTCCTTTATCAAAGATTTCTTCATTTGCAATGTCCTGAAAAACTATTCCACTTTGGAGCAATGACAAGTTGAGAAACTTGGATTGTTCACTTTTGATTACGAAACAACTTTTACTATAAAAAAAATCGGATGAATAAATGTTTCCGTGCATTTCACGGAAACTTGGAATTTACCCACCCCCGCAATCGATGAACGTCACAGACAAGTTATAAAGGTCACGACATTGTCAACCGGACTTGGATGTATAAAAGCCTCCTTTATCAGAGATTTCTTCATTTTCAATGTCCTGAAAAACTATTTCACTTTGGAGCAATGACAAGTTGAGAAACTTGGATTGTTCACTTTTGATTACGAAACAACTTTTACTATAAAAAAAAATCTGATGAATAAATGTTTCCGTGCATTTCACGGAAACTTGGAATTTCCCCACCCCCGCAATCGGTGAACGTCACATATATGTTATAAAGGTCACGACATTGCCAACCGGACTTGGATGTATAAAAGCCTCCTTTATCAAAGATTTCTTCATTTACAATGTCCTGAAAAACTATTCCACTTTGGAGCAATGACAAGTTGAGAAACTTGGATTGTTCACTTTTGATTACGAAACAACTTTTACTATAAAAAAAATCTGATGAATAAGGTGACACTCCACAGTTTCGAATGATCAGTAGGGGTGATTTTATAGATATAAAGTGCTAGTGGTTTCTGGCACCATTAATGTGGTATGTATATTAAGACAAGGTGGGATATGAATTTGTGTAATTTTAGAAGGTGTTCTCGACTGATGAAAAAATTAAGTGCAAGTGACCTTGACCCCACCCATAGACAGCAGTAGCGTTTTCTGCGAAACAGTGGCTCTAGATACTGGGTCAATTTTTTAGCACCCAAAATTTGTCATCTGCATTAAAAATTGATTTTCTGGAAAAAATTTAACGGCGAAAGTTTGAATTTTTTTCACATTGATGTTGGAAGCCAGAGGCCTCTAAACCAACATAGGTGACCATGCTTGAAAAAATCTGGTATTCGTGCCTCTTGTGTATGAAAATTCAATATTTTTGTCATTTTTTGAATAAAAATCACATTTTCGATCAAAAGATCAAGGGCCATAACTCTTGATAGCCCATATATTATGGAAATTATGTATCAAATTCTGAATGCCTATTCTGTACTAATTTCAGGCATATATATATTGTCTATATGGTTTGGGATCATAATCCAGATAAATTTCAATGAATCTATGGGCCCCCTATTTATGGGCCCATACCTGTTGAAACTGTGGAGTGTCACCTTAAAGACCAGCAAATAGCACCATTATCATCTGTCAACTTGACATATATTTACATTGAAAATCATTTTTAGCAAATCTGCTCAGTTAGAAGGAACATTTTATGTTAAATACACCATTCTTTTATGGATATTCCAATACAGGTGGCCTTTAGACATATAAAGTGGTGGGGATATGGAGTCTTGGAGCAGGGGGGGGTGTGGTTCATGTGTATTGTTATTGATGATTTTTTAGATGATGGGTACTTCTTCATGACATCATGCTCCTTGAATCTTAGCTGAAAAGGCTGACATTGACATTACACAGTATACTAAAAGATTAGATATTCAGTCTTTCTTATTCACAAGTGTGAAATATAATAATTCAGGGCTCTGTTTCATGAAGCAATGTCATAAGATTATCTTAAGATGGACTTAATCTAAGATATAAGGTGGATCTTATGATGTAACTTTTCCGTTGCAAGAACGCTTTTCACAAAACAAGATTAAGTCCTACTTAAGTAGTAAGTTAAGTTCCCGCTCATTTAGACTGGTTATCGACAATTTTCTACAGTCCGGAACAAAAACATGTGGGCTTGTACAATCTGTATGTACGGCATTGAGAGGTTATCGAGAAAGAGCCGAGTCCGAGTTGACATTATTGTATGACAGGGATGCTGGATAGCGGCTGAGGTGGGGTGGGCGAATCAGCGCATGTATCTTACTGTCTATAGTCAGTGGCCTTATATTCGCATATGGATCTTAGACTTGCATGGGTTCCACGATGTAAATTCGAAAATGAGTACATCACAGGCTCTTAAACTGACGAGCCTTGCGTTTACTGGTGAGTGGCGGTGTCAGAAATAAGACAATATAATTTACGCCGAGTTAATCCACTGAGAGAAATGATCAGGCGGCGATTTTTTTATGTGAGCCGACATAACACGTGTATTATCGACCACCACTCTCTACGTGTAGCAATAATCAAAATAAATCGGCGATGTCATCAGGACACACATAGGTCATTTTTCGATTCAAAGGGAAATGAAAAATATTTGTTAGAGTAACTTTTTTATTATTTTTATGCAGATGTTTTATGCGGCTGTCATGCCATGGATATATATATAACTAAGTTTTCATTAGCACACTCGCATTAAGGGGTGTCATCGTTACGGGTGTGTATATCATATATACAGTATGCTGTACAATGGTCATCCCACCCCTGCAGAAAAAAAAACAGGAAAAAAATTTGGAAAATCACGACATATGGGCGTGGGCATTAACTCAATACCAATAATATTCTCTATAGCAAATTGTCACTTTTTGTAAAACATATTTTGATAAAGAGCGTGTGTGTTACCTTTCCTATATGACATATCTGCTTTGTAAACAGCCGACGGAAATTTGGAAAGAGGAAAGAATCAATACATTAATTGATCTCATTTTACCCCATCTCCTCACACACATATGTAATAACATAGAGGAGATTGTGAGCTTTGAGCTAGGCCATAATTCTTATCAAAAGTTTAATTCGTGGGTAATACAATTTTATAATATATATTATCTATAGGTCACATACACAGCTAATAATTGACTATATCCTACATTCGATGAGGCTCGGGGGTGGCTAGTTGGTCTATGTGGTGGGGGGGGGGTACATCGTGCAATTTCCAACTGTACCCTCACCTTAATTGAACCGGGCAAACTTATATGTTCGCGAAATGCCATGTCCACCCTACCCGCTGGATTTAAACTTTCCAATTGGTATCTCAAATATTCCAACAGTTCGAAATTTCTAACCTGACGCCCCTAAAGTTGGTGATTTTCCAACTGATTGCCATTTCGGTTGCTGCTGTTTGTCTAAAACAACACATTCCTTTACTAGTTAGAAATTCAAACAATTGAAACCTATATATAGTGTACGATTAATGTTGTTGTCAGGCATGAAATTTCCAATTTCTAAACATTTTGACCAAAGTGTGTGTGTGTGGGCGGGGGGTAGACAACATACAAACCCCATTCGCCACGTCCCTGATGATAAGCCTGTGCTCTGAATTGTTTTACCAAACTAACCATATGGTTATACGGTGGGGGTTGCTCTCTCCAAACTTTGGTTTTGGAAAGTTTGAGGTACCAGTTGGAATGTTTAAACCCAAAGAGAATTTGGTGTTGTTTAAGGGGGTGTAGTTGGACATTTCGAGGCGAACACCCCCTCTCACTCTGTGGCCACAACCCTGTATACCAGACGACGAGTTGCCCACCCCAGACAATGTACATATATCTCCGTAATTGCAAAATAACATAGGCCGTCATATTTGTGATCGATATGCCACTTATCACGTGGGTCTTAACTTTAAGATTATCTTAATACACCTCACACCCGTCTTAAAGTTAAGACCAAAGTTAAGACCATCTTAAGTTAAGACCTTGTTCGTGAAACGCACTTATGACTGAAGTTTGAACTTATGACCATCTTAAGTCCCAACTATGTCATAAGTTGCTTTCATGAAACAGGGCCCTGGTTTCCCTGGACATATTTCACTTGACAACATATTGTTCATGTGATGTCATAACCGTGTATAGCTTTCCCTTAATGCTAAATAAGACTTGGAATTGTTTAACCCATGGTTTTGGGAGAGTATTAAAGATAGTAGTTGCATGAAATATTATGTTTTATTTTGATATCTGAGGAAAATATGCATCTCATAATATATTTTATACAACATTTTAGCATTTCAGACCTTTTTCAAGCTATAAATGATGGTTGAATATATACATTTTGTCACTACGTCAAGCATAACGTCACTGGGTTCTGAAAGACCCAAAAGAGGTGAAATCATGGGGGTGCATGTAAATCCCCACCCAATCTTGCTGCCTGTGATTGCAATAACGCATGGGGTGTAATATATCATTTTAAGCGGTATAATGCAGAGAATATGGAGGTGTGGTCCCTATTAAAGATTAGTGAAATTGCATTCCCCTTAAGGTGACACTCCACAGTTTCGAATGATCAGTAGGGGTGATTTTATAGATATAAAGTGCTAGTGGTTTCTGGCACCATTAATGTGGTATGTATATTAAGACAAGGTGGGATATGAATTTGTGTAATTTTAGAAGGTGTTCTCGACTGATGAAAAAATTAAGTGCAAGTGACCTTGACCCCACCCATAGACAGCAGTAGCGTTTTCTGCGAAACAGTGGCTCTAGATACTGGGTCAATTTTTTAGCACCCAAAATTTGTCATCTGCATTAAAAATTGATTTTCTGGAAAATTTAACGGCGAAAGTTTGAATTTTTTTCACACTGATTTTGGAAGCCAGAGGCCTCTAAACCAACATAGGTGACCATGCTTGAAAAAATCTGGTATTCGTGCCTCTTGGGTATGAAAATTCAATATTTTTGTCATTTTTTGAATAAAAATCACATTTTCGATCAAAAGATCAAGGGCCATAACTCTTGATAGCCCATATATTATGGAAATTATGTATCAAATTCTGAATGCCTATTCTGTACTAATTTCAGGCATATATATATTGTCTATATGGTTTGGGATCATAATCCAGATAAATTTCAATGAATCTATGGGCCCCGTATTTATGGGCCCATACCTGTTGAAACTGTGGAGTGTCACCTAAATGTTTCCGTGCATTTCACGGAAACTTGGAATTTACCCACCCCCGCAATCGATGAACGTCACAGACAAGTTATAAAGGTCACGACATTGCCAACCGGACATGGATGTATAAAAGCCTCCTTTATCAAAGATTTCTTCATTTACAATGTCCTGAAAAACTATTCCACTTTGGAGCAATGACAAGTTGAGAAACTTGGATTGTTCACTTTTGATTACGAAACAACTTTTACTATAAAAAAATCTGACGAAAGCAAGTTTCCGTTTATTTCACGGAAACTTGGAATTTCCCCACCCCCGCAATCGGTGAACGTCACAGACATGTTATAAAGGTCACGACATTGCCAACCGGACATGGATGTATAAAAGCCTCCTTTATCAAAGATTTCTTCATTTACAATGTCCTGAAAAACTATTCCACTTTGGAGCAATGACAAGTTGAGAAACTTGGATTGTTCACGTTTGATTACGAAACTTTTACTATAAAAAAATGATGAATAAATGTTTCGTGCATTGTTATAAAGGTCACGACATTGCCAACCGGACATGGATGTATAAAAGCCTCCTTTATCAAAGATTTCTTCATTTACAATGTCCTGAAAAACTATTCCACTTTGGAGCAATGACAAGTTGAGAAACTTGGATTGTTCACTTTTGATTACGAAACTTTTACTATAAAAAAAATCTGATGAATAAATGTTTTCGTGCATTTCACGGAAACTTGGAATTTACCCACCCCCGCAATCGATGAACGTCACAGACAAGTTATAAAGGTCACGACATTGCCAACCGGACTTGGATGTATAAAAGCCTCCTTTATCAAAGATTTCTTCATTTACAATGTTCTGAAAAACTATTCCACTTTGGAGCAATGACAAGTTGAGAAACTTGGATTGTTCACTTTTGATTACGAAACAACTTTTACTATAAAAAAAATCTGATGAAAGCAAGTTTCCGTTTATTTCACGGAAACTTGGAATTTCCCCACCCCCCCCCCCCCAATCGGTGAACGTCACAGACATGTTATAAAGGTCACGACATTGCCAACCGGACATGGATGTATAAAAGCCTCCTTTATCAAAGATTTCTTCATTTACAATGTCCTGAAAAACTATTCCACTTTGGAGCAATGACAAGTTGAGAAACTTGGATTGTTCACTTTTGATTACGAAACAACTTTTACTATAAACAAAATCTGATGAAAGCAAGTTTCCGTTTATTTCACGGAAACTTGGAATTTCCCCACCCCCGCAATCGGTGAACGTCACAGACATGTTATAAAGGTCACGACATTGCCAACCGGACATGGATGTATAAAAGCCTCCTTTATCAAAGATTTCTTCATTTACAATGTCCTGAAAAACTATTCCACTTTGGAGCAATGACAAGTTGAGAAACTTGGATTGTTCACGTTTGATTACGAAACTTTTACTATAAACAAAATCTGATGAATAAATGTTTCGTGCATTTCACGGAAACTTGGAATTTACCTACCCCCGCAATCGATGAACGTCACAGACAAGTTATAAAGGTCACGACATTGCCAACCGGACTTGGATGTATAAAAGCCTCCTTTATCAAAGATTTCTACATTTACAATGTCCTGAAAAACTATTCCACTTAGAAGATAGCGCACCGAGATCTCAAATTGGAAATTATCCTGCTCGACTTAAATGGCAAAGCAAAGATAACCGACTTTGGCTTTGCGAGGCGCATGTCCAACATGAAGGAATTGAGCAATACTTTCTGTGGGAGCTCTTCGTATATTTCCCTTGAAATAATACGGGGCGAAAACTACGATCCATTTATGGCAGATATATGGAGCTTGGGCATAATTATGTACTCATTGGTGTTTGGAAGAATGCCATTCAGTAACTCATATATCCAGAAAATTGTGAAGAATCAAACCCCCGCAGAAACACTGCTGCCAAAATCGCTCGAAGTTGGGAATGACTGTGTCGATTTAGTATTGAGACTTCTGGAACCAGATGTGAATAAACGCATAACCCTCTCTGAAATCCGCGAACATAAGTGGTTACAATAATTTTTTTCTTAAAAAAAATTCTCAACCAAATTTTATATACAAACATTTCCAAGACTCACAAGGACTGGTTCTGTCGTTTGTATGGAAGGGGAATCCCCGTTAATTTTTCCTTTTTTGCAGTTCAATTTTCGAACAAATTTTGGACCGATATACATTTACCCTGTAGCCATCTGTAGGAAACTTCCTTCCAATGGGGTGCTGTCAGAACATACATGTATCAAGGTGGACCCCCTCCCCAATGGGAGACTCGTATCCATGCCCATTGGAAATAAATGATAATGTGCAATGGATGAATAGGTTGCTGGCATTTCATACCATGGAAGTTTGACATGGAGATGTTTCGCACCAGGGTTCTGGACATTTCATTCCAGTTCCTGTATCATTTCGACAATTCGTTCCTTTGAGTATACCGGTATTATTTTCAAAAAAAATGACATTAAAGGTACTCAGTCCGATTCGATGGTTCCCATATCATCATATTTCAACAACAACAACACCATTTTTTTAAATGCCTATTCGTTTACCAGAATCGATTAATGCCCCAAAAATAATGCTAACCAGTCAAATATAGTATACAATTGCCCAAACCTGTTATTTATCAATATTTTGTTCAATGAAATTTTGCGAGTTTGTCAAATATCTGACACAACAAAAGCCACTTGCTTTTTGAGTTATCCATCTTCATCCGTCCTCTTTCGACTTTGTATTGGGCCACTGAAAATTATCGATGGTAAAAAATAATAGATTTCAAAAATCAATATCTGATCATTCTCAGCTTTGATGGGTGGGTTCCTCAACTCAAATCACATATGTTTTACCCGAAGCCAAGGAAATAGTAATATTCAAGCGTTAATTCGGATTATGCATCTTTAACTTTGTCGCGACAATTTCGATTGGTTCATTTTGTTTCGAAAAAAAAGAAAGAAATATGTTAACATGTAAATGTTGGGTTGTCATCATCACGAACGTTAAATCATGATCATGTTCACTCTCATTAAGTTAACACGATTAATATAATTTTTCACATGTACGAATGACCATTCATCATTTTTGGGAATCAATGAAACATACCAATATATGGTGTGAAATGACCAAAAACATGGTACGAAACAATTAAATGTGTCATTCAAATCAAGGGTACAAACTGGCCATAGTAGGAAAAGTCGTTTGAGCCATCCAACAGACCTGGGTGAATCGCTTGGGCGATCGGTTTTCCACAGTAAGGATGCATCTTGGAAGAGGGGAGTCAATATAATTAACTGTTATCTATAACCAATACTTTAAAACAATAACAATTTATTCTGATTTCTTTTGAAACACACAGAATAATTATTTACTGAGAATATTCAATATAAACATACAAATTCTCAAACAAAGGGAATTTCAATGTTCAAGAAATTTAGAGCCCCCTCTTACTTATGGGAGGCCCTTTTCACATTTATTATTTATTTGCGCTCAAGCACAAATATTAAGCTTAAACATAAATCATTTGGGCTTAAGCGAATGTCATTTGCGCTTGAGCACAAATATGTGTCTATCAATTTGTTTGCGCTTAAGTGAAAATCATTTGCGCTTAAGTGTAAATGCTTTGCGCTTAAGCGCAAATACCTAACACTCCTTTACTTCCCTCTGATTGTGAATGATGGAGTCCATCTCATAGTATATTATTATGGGCCCATAGTAGTAGCCCATACAGACTCGAGAGTTGAAAAGTCAAAAGCATCTCTGTCTCTGGTGTCCCAAAAATTGGTGCCTCATTCCCAAAGCTCTAGTATATTTTATTAAAGGGACATCTCCTGCACAAATATATACCATTTCCATGGTCATAGAAGGGGAATTAGGGGTTACTGGTGGCTTGCTTCCCTCGTGGTGTACATGTAATTATTGAATAGAAATAGGGGAAAAACATATTTTCATATTATCAGCATCCCTGTCCCTAAGAATTTGTGCCTCCATCCCAGAGATCTATTACATTTTATAAAAGAGACATACCCTGTACAGATATATACCATTTCCATGGTCATAAAAGGTACTGGTATCTAGGGATCACTGGGGATTGCTTCCCGTGTATGATGGGCCTACATGTATATAGACTTGAGTGCAAGTCTGCAAATAGCGTGTCTGTCATTTGTAGAATGAGGTCCCCAGAGGGTGAATTTAGTGACGCTACACCGCATAGTGGGCTAGCATCACTAAATTTACCCTCTGTGGGCCTCATTCTGCTTAGGGCCATCAACTGCTATGGCAGTCCTAGGATAAGATAGAAGTTCCCCAGTTGAAGTTGGTGATGTTCACCCATTTGGAGTCTCGATTATGGATTTTATCTTTTGCAAATTAGGGGATATAGAAACTTCCCAGATGGGAAAACGTAACTAAAAACAATGTTAATTTGATACCATAGTTACTTCCCAGAAAATGAGGCCTAAGCAGAATGAGGTCCCCAGAGGGTGAATTTAGTTATGCTATTTGCAGGCTTAAGCGCAAATGATTTGTGATTAAACGTAAAATATTTGCACTTAAGCGCAAAAATTCATAAGTAATTGTATGTCATAATTTGCAAAGTTCTGTCCAATTCTTGTTAAAATATGACTAGATTCATAACGGTGATATTTGGTTAAATTTCATACCGAGTTATGTATAATCGAATTATTGAGGGATCGCGGGAGGGACTTGGATCATACGAATGACATATATTCATTGCTCCAATTATCTCTTAACATGAGCAATACAAAATGAAGTCACATTTCCGAACCAGTTCCATACAGCAGAACCTGATCTAGAAGATATTAGCGAAAAAACGTCAAATTCCCTCTTTCAGCTGTCATTTTAACGACCATCTTGGGCGGGGAGTTCTAATTTTACCCTTAAAATGCAGTGTAAAATGTGGCATTATATCTCTCAGAGTCATACGAACTGAATATGCCTAATTTTAAATCGTATATTTCATGGTGAGATTAATTGCGACATTTATTAAATAATATAATCACGAAACGCTCTATAAATTTGGAAAACCCCTTAAAAAGAGGGGTTAAAGTGAAATTTCAGCGTGGCTCCATATCTATTATTAAAGAAGATGTACATATGTGCAAAGTTTCATGCTTTAGTAACAATTTGAACAACTGCATGCCTTGAAAATTTGACTTAATCTACTCCACTATATGTCCTATATATTATAGTGAATATTTATCGTCGTTTGATTTGCACCGAGTTAACTCATATTCCAAATCGTCACATCGACATGACATTGGGAACTCCCACGTTTATTTCTATATTTCTGACGTCACGGATTTTGCGAAAAAAATTGGTGGCCAGCGCCCCTAGCGTTAATTTACGAATTGCTTATAGGTTTGTGTTTTAATCATTAATTTCAAATGAGCTCATTGGTTTGACCTGAAATAGTTGATTCCGCTATTAGATATTAGTTTGATAACGATAATCATTGATCGTGGGAAATAGTATATTGGTTTAAAATATGTCTATTGATTATTAGTTTTACAATAAGGTCTATTAATTTTACAATAAGTTATTAGTTTTACAATAAGTTAATGACGGTTTTAGATATGATAGTTTGATCGTCTATTGGTTTGAAATATGGCTATTGAAACGGAATGTACGTTTACTGAATATGAGCAAAGCTGTATTAATTGTTTGTTATTAGATATTAGTTGAACAATGAATACTATTAAATTAAAATAGAACATTAATTTTGCATCGGTCAACGTTGATTGTGAATCTATATCTGTTAACACGTAATTGTCTCTTATTGAATCAAAGAACGACCATTGGTTTGAAAATGGAGACTATTGTCTTGAAATAGATTGTAGTTGTTTTTACAAACCACCATTAACTTTTATTTCGTGTAATTTCCGACCGAATGGCTGCCCATACTAAAGCATCATCGATGAGTAATTGTCCCACAGGAATGTTCAGATAAGTTTAACCCTTTCTATGGTGACACTCCACAGTTTCGAATGATCAGTAGGGGTGATTTTATAGATATAAAGTGCTAGTGGTTTCTGGCACCATTCATGTGGTATGTATATTGAGACAAGGTGGGATATGAATTTGTGTAATTTTAGAAGGTGTTCTCGACTGATGAAAAAATTAAGTGCAAGTGACCTTGACCCCACCCATAGACAGCAGTAGCGTTTTATGCGAAACAGTGGCTCTAGATACTGGGTCAATTTTTTAGCACCCAAAATTTGTCATCTGCATTAAAAATTGATTTTCTGGAAAATTGAACGGCGAAAGTTTGAATTTTTTTCACATTGATGTTGGAAGCCAGAGGCCTTTAAACCAACATAGGTGACCATGCTTGAAAAAATATGGTATTCGTGCCTCTTGGGTATGAACATGCAATATTTTGGTCATTTTTTTAATAAAAATCACATTTTCGATCAAAAGATCAAGGGCCATAACTCTTGATAGCCCATATATTATGGAAATTATGTATCAAATTCTGAATGCCTATTCTGTACTAATGTCAGGCATATATATATTGTCTATATGGTTTGGGATCATAATCCAGATAAATTTCAATGAATCTATGGGCCCCCTATTTCTGGGCCCATACCTGTTGAAACTGTGGAGTGTCACCTTAAAGACCAGCAAACAGCACCATTATCATCTGTCAACTTGACAAATATTTGCATTGAAAATCATTTTTAGCTAATCTGCTCAGTTAGATAACTTAGAAGGAACATTTTATGTTAAATACACCATTCTTCTATGGATATTCCAATACAGGTGGCCTTTAGACATATAAATTGGTGGGATATGGAGTCTTGGAGCAGTGGGGGGGGGGGGTGGTGGTTCATGTGTATTGTTATTGATGATTTTTTAGATGATGGGTACTTCTTCATGACATCATGCTCCTTGAATCTTAGCTGAAAAGGCTGACATTGACATTACACAGTATACTAAAAGATTAGATATTCAGTATTTCTTATTCACAAGTGTGAAATATAATAATTCAGGTTTCCCTGGACATATTTCACTTGACAACATATTGTTCATGTGATGTCATAACCTTGTATAGCTTTCCCTTAATGCTAAATAAGACTTGGAATTGTTTAACCCATGGTTTTGGGAGAGTATTAAAGATAGTAGTTGCATGAAATATTATGTTTTATTTTGATATCTGAGGAAGATATGCATCTCATAATATATTTTATACAACATTTTAGCATTTCAGACCTTTTTCAAGCTATAAATGATGGTTGAATATATACATTTTGTCACTACGTCAAGCATAACGTCATTGGGTTCTGAAAGACCCAAAAGAGGTGAAATCATGGGGGTGCCTGTAAATCCCCACCCAATCTTGCTGCCTGTGATTGCAATAACGCATGGGGTGTAATATATCATTTTAAGCGGTATAATGCAGAGAATATGGAGGTGTGGTCCATATTAAAGATTAGTGAAATTGCATTCCCCTTAAGGTGACACTCCACAGTTTCGAATGATCAGTAGGGGTGATTTTATAGATATAAAGTGCTAGTGGTTTCTGGCACCATTCATGTGGTATGTATATTGAGACAAGGTGGGATATGAATTTGTGTAATTTTAGAAGGTGTTCTAGACTGATGAAAAAATTAAGTGCAAGTGACCTTGACCCCACCCATAGACAGCAGTAGCGTTTTCTGCGAAACAGTGGCTCTAGATACTGGGTCAATTTTTTAGCACCCAAAATTTGTCATCTGCATTAAAAATTGATTTTCTGGAAAATTGAACGGCGAAAGTTTGAATTTTTTTCACATTGATGTTGGAAGCCAGAGGCCTTTAAACCAACATAGGTGACCATGCTTGAAAAAATATGGTATTCGTGCCTCTTGGGTATGAACATGCAATATTTTGGTCATTTTTTGAATAAAAATCACATTTTCGATCAAAAGATCAAGGGCCATAACTCTTGATAGCCCATATATTATGGAAATTATGTATCAAATTCTGAATGCCTATTCTGTACTAATGTCAGGCATATATATATTGTCTATATGGTTTGGGATCATAATCCAGATAGATTTCAATGAATCTATGGGCCCCCTATTTCTGGGCCCATACCTGTTGAAACTGTGGAGTGTCACCTATATTAAGCTTCATCGATGAGTAGTTATCCCGTAACTGTTCAGATAATAAGATCAACATAACTTTATTGAGCATAAAAAATTAACCAAATAATATTTTTAGCGCCGATTTACATATTCTTCTCCACGGTACGGTGAATCTAATCGTATGAGTTAAAGACGCCGAATTGGTGCAGTTTGGACGAGAGATTGCATTGGAGGGCACAACATTTGATGAGCATGTTTTTAATTGCCGATTACCACCAACATTTACATAATCATCTCCATGATATCATGAGTTTAACGGACGTGGTTTAAATATGTAAAACGTGGCGCCGTTCGAGTCATGATTTGTGAGGGACACCAAAGCTGATACAGTCATCACTAATTTTAACCAAATGTATATATGTTTTTCTCCAATGATACGAGGAATCAGATATTGTGAGGTAAAGACGCCACATTTGGTGCCGCTTGAGTCGGTGATGCAGAGTGGAGGGCAGTAACAACAAGAAAACTAAGATGCATGCATCAGGTCAGCCATGAACTATTTAGCAATAGAATAATTCAGTTCGGTTGCGGTTTCACAACGTTACAACTGACATACGATTACACAAGACGAACCTTGAATGTGGAGCTATGTATTAATGTTCTAAATCCCATGTTTCACCTTTAGTGGTAATGGGGTCGTACTTTATTAACACGCAAGTAGTGTAATTAAGTACGGGTAATTAGAAGTAACAAATCGTTTAGTTTCCATCGTATCGGCTAAAAGGGGTGAGCAGATTGCTGATGATGAATGCTCTCGTTAGCTGCCAATATAATGTGCATATTTGCCCCGTTACGTTTATACACTGTAGCATTGGCGGGCCAGAGTGTGTTGACATGTTAAGTGTTTGGTTCATTAATAACAGATCAGCAGGGATTTGTCGTGATAACGTATACGTGGAAATATGCTACCTAAACGGTTAAATGAACAGTTGATATAGTACACCACCGTGTATACTCGGTTTAAATAGGTATATTATATAGGGACGTGTGCTCAATTTTGGTGCGGACCGATGATAAACAAATAATCAGAGGTAAATGTCGGCGGGCGGGAGGGCCATATTTTCAATAATTTTTAAAGAAATTGAACAGTTGCAGCAGCAGCAAAAAAAAGGGTGTACAATTGGCAAATGATGAGGGGCGGCGTGACGTGTAACTAGGATTGAAATTAGATATGCAATTTGGAGATTATTGGATGAGGGATGTTATATTAATTATATTAAAGGGACGAGGGGGCTTAGTTGTCGAAAATATTCATATTTGTTCCAAACACCGTAAACAGAAAAATATTAAAACGCATACATTTTGGTTCAAATATACGATCACTATCGCGTAAACATCATGCTCACATAAAGACCTACTAAATTTTACCTAAACAAGAGTCTGATTGTGTTATAGAAGGCAGCACAATGCTACTGGCTAATCACACACAAATGGTATAAACGCTCTTTATTATTTCCAAATAAGGAATTGAGCAACAAAGAACGCTCTTTATGTTTACCATCATAATATAAAGAAACACCAAGAAAGTAACTTTTTATGCTTTGTTTACATAACAATCGTCAAATTTACGACAATAACATACTGTTTATGAGATATTTCTCATTTGTATATTAACAAAGTATGTCTATATTTGAATATTATTTTCGTTTGTAGCGGTTTTTGGCAGATGGAAATATGTTCACAGGATACCCACCAAGGCCTTCCGTACCTTTAACGTATACTGCAACTTTTGTTCTTGTCAATAGCAGAATACATAATCTATTAAGAAGTGACACAAAACACAGAACATTTTTTTTAATTATAAGTATTGAGCAGTGAGAAATATTTGAGTCGAGGAAACCAGTAACGAAAGGCAATATTAACATGATTTCTGTCAGCGAATAATTGTTTACGTTCCAATGAATATTAAAATGTACTGAAAACAAACTGCTAATGGGTGCCAGACTTTCATAAACACAAATTATATATTAATGGTGTAACGACATATTTCGTTCTTAATTGTCTAAAAAAATAGGGGATGGGGATGTTTGGATCTCTAGTTTAACGACATTTTTCGGTCTTTGTAGTTTAACGACATTTTTCGGTCTTTAATAGTTTAATGACATTTTTCGGTCTTTATAATATCTCAAGATATAGGGGGTATTTGGATCTCCAGTTTAACGACATTTTTCGGTCTTTATAGTTTAACGACATTCTCGGTCTTTAATATTTCAAGATATAGGGGCCCTTAGTGGGTATTTGGATCTCTAGTTTAACGACATTTTTCGGTCTTTGATAGCAAAATGGAAGAAGTACATCTTTGGAAAGATGTGGTGGCCCTAAAAAGGAAAGTTGTTTGGTGATCTTGAAATGCAGTTTTTCTGAACAGTCTTCCTTGATTAAAGTGATGTGAAACACCCCGGCAGACAACGGGCAGAGTGATCAAATAGAAATTAAGAATAATCTTTCTCAAAGTAGTTATTTGTTACGAATATTAATCTAAATGGATGATACACAACGTCATTCTTATATATTAGTTAAATTTAAAGGTAATCAACCCGATAAAACTCCTCTCAATTACTATTTCAATGGCTTCGGGGGTCAAAAATATTTGATTCGAGTCGAGGAAGTCACCCATCAAAGCTCAGATTTGTTAGATATCGATTTTAGAAATCTATTATTTTTCATTATCGGGAATTCTTTCTGGCCCAGAAGACAATCAAAAAATTCGTTATTATTACCCACTTGATTATAGAGTTATCCATCCTTGTCTGTTTGAATAGAATTTTGGCGTAAAATCTCGAGCAGGTTACCAAATTGACGGCAGCTATTAGTACTCATCTCGAGAACATAAGAATTTTCAAAAATCAATATCTAATAACTCTGAGCTTTGTTTGATGGGTTCCTCGACTCGAATCAAATATTTTTTACCCCCAAAGCCAAAGAAATAGTAATATAGGACCCTCTGATCGGATTGTTGTTGTTGGAATCTGTTGAGATGGGGACCCTCTTTACGGGTTGAGTACCTTTAAATGCAATGACTCTCGATGGCGAAATAATTTTTGTTTAATTATAGCCGATAGTTGCGCCCCGAATCGAGATGTAAATATTTACAATTTGGAGTAGTTCAGACGATGTTCTCTATGAAATGGTGTGGTAGATTTTGTTGGAAATTTTCAGTGATGTTAGTAGAATGATAACATTCCCCAGGTTGGCAAAGTGCCTGAGCACTAACTTATCAATTTCTCGCACCCGAAAAAGTCCATAACAAGTCCATAATATGTCTTTAAGCATATATATAAATCTCCGAAAACCAAAATTCTAAAGCATTAAACGATTTCTTGAAATGCAGTTTTTCTGAACAGTCTTCCTTGATTAAAGTGATGTGAAACACTCCGGCAGACACCGGGCAGAGTGATCAAATAGAAATTAAGAATAATCTTTCTCAAAGTAGTTATTCGTTACGAATATTAATTCAAATGGATGATACACAACGTCATTCTTATATATTAGATAAATGCAATGACTCTCGATGGCGAATCATTTTTGTTTAATTATAGCCGATAGTTGCGCCCCGAATCGAGATGTAAATATTTACAATTTGGAGTAGTTCAGACGATGTTCTCTATGAAATGGTGTGGTAGATTTTGTTGAAAATTTGCAGTGATGTTAGTAGAATGATAACATTCCCCAGGTTGGCAAAGTGCCTGAGCACTAACTTATCAATTTCTCGCACCCGAAAAAGTCCATAACAAGTCCATAATATGTCTTTAAGCATATATATAAATCTCCGAAAACAAAAATTCTAAAGCATTAAACGATTTGCTATATTTCCAGGGCATATATTTCATCTGATTTTGCGAGAATCCATATATACTTTTTCACGAGAATCCAGGGTAATTTGCCAGAATATTTACGAGAATCTAGATTTGGATTCTCGCCGAAATATAAGCCCTGATTTCACTCTGAAGTGTGCCTAAATGGCATAAATTGTACCGTGGTTCCCATGTTCGCCAAAGTGGCATAAATTTATTTCAGGATAATAGTAATTTTAGGCATTCATTTATATCACTGATATCAGGACAATAAATAGCCATTTCCATTGCATGGAACAAAGAGCGTTATTGTTTATCGGTGTTGTTTTTGGAAGTGGTGGTAGTTAAATTTTATACATTTCGACCCCCAATAAGTATTTCCGAACAAATGAATTATTAACAAGCGTGACATGACATCATTGACGAAGATAATTAACACCGATCTACAAGCAATTAAAGTCTTAAAATGAGCTAAAATTTAACATTTTCTTTAAAAAATTTACATTTTTATCTCTCGCGACATAATTGTCACCAATAAAAACAAATTTGATTCATCGTGGAAGTTAGTCGGTGACTATAAATAATGTCACCATTCAACTGAATGTTGTTGAGCATATTTCAACCAATTTTGGAAGTTTAAATGAATATTTTCTTCACACGCAAAGTAAAATTGACAAATTTCAGGATTTTAGCCTGCTTTGTTGGGACCAAAATTTGTTGTGCACACTCAAGAAACGTCTACCGACACTCGCTAGGCCAAATTATGCCATGACCATGCTATAAACTAGCTTGAAATTGGCAAAACAATGAATTTTGTTTTGGTTGAAAAAATTTACATGGGAATCTCCAGTCCGTAGGCATAGAGAACGATTATTTTTCAATAAAAACGAAAATAATGCGAAATGAAAGTCGGCACTCGTCAGAATGGTGCAGAATAACATACGAGTCTTGTTATATGGGAAAATTTGACCTCATTCGATAAATTAGTCTCGTAATTAAGGAATCAATCAGTCAATGGCGCTCGGACATGTGGAATTCCGTCGCACTGTTAGTGTTACTGTAGATGGCAGACGCAATTTTGAAATGTAAACACGCATCAAACACGCATCAAATTTACCTTTTGTGAGAATAACAAAAGCGCAACCTTGATCAAAGTAATACAATACACAACAACACATAGAATAACACTGATATAAACACGGTATAAGTGAGAATAAGACGCGTATTCAGACGTGGAATTTGACAACATTTCGTCGTTTTATCTGTTTTGCGCACGTCACTTTCCATATTTGGAATTTCCATATATGGGATTTGTGTTAACCTCAATACCGATCAAGTTATCTTAGCATAAACATAAAATATATTGTAATTTATGCAACTACGACCCTGGTAACCCTGATAACTAATAAAATATACCGGCCAATTCATTTTAAGATCGTTATTTCACTTTGCTTTAGGCATAAATACACTCTTAAACGCACATAAACGACCCATTGGCGTTAAATTAAATATACTCGGTATTTATTAATATTAGTTTTTTATTGCTCAGTATAGAGTTCGACCCTTGACACCTGTCAATATATTTGGGCTGAATTCATATGATGCGGTATTATTCCTCGAAATAAACAACAAACCCGTCGTTACTTCGAAATGTCGTTTGGGCTAACATTTACACAAATCCTCCGTGTGTTCTCCTCAATTGACACACAGGTTCTCAGTCGACACACAGGTTATCACAGAAACTGGTGTGAAATAAACAGCCAAGGTTTGGCTGAAATGATAAGAATGTTTTAGTCGCCGATATCCACCAAAGTTATATATATTCATCTCCATAATTCGTTCTATGTTGTTTTTTAGCGTTCAAATTTCACAACCTCGACAAAATGTTAATGATGACCGAGTTAAGTCACATGAACAATTATATCTTCTCAACTTCTAAAACAGATGCATAATTATATAGAAGAAAGCATTAAAGGTTTATTTATCATTCTACTTAAAGGGGTACTGTACGCCAAATGTTGTTGTTGGTTTCTATAGTCACCGAGTCGGAGAATAAGGTAACAATTTTTCCATTATTTGAAAGTCTGTTGAGTACGAAGTCATGTTACGGATGACAAATTTACCGGAATGAAAAAATAAAATTTGTCGTTGTCGAGTAATTTTTGTAAAGTTTTCAACCAAATGAATCAAATAAAAGTTATATTATATGCATACTAGTCCCATATAATCATTTAAGTTATTGTATCGTCGCTAGTCAGTGAGTGGCTTGAGTGTTCTCCCCGTATCATCATAATATTTTAAGCGATCGTGTGTGCGATCGGTTTAACAATCCAGTATCCCTCAATTACTGTTTTTGATTACGGTAATTCGTAATTTAATTGACGCCATTTTATGGCTCCAGTCATAAATTCAATTTATATCAAATTATTAACTTTTAAATTATTAAATTTTAAGATAGCCTATTAACCTGAGCGTTTACAGAATACATCTTCGACTCAAATTACTTATGTTTCTATATATTATCGATATTAGATCGTTGTTGTCACCGGAAATTTAATGAAAATGGCGTACAGTACCCCTTTAAGAGGTACATATATTTTTGCAGAATGAGGGACCTTGAACCGTCAGAGGATGGTATGTTATAATGGCTCATGTATTACAACACAATTGTGGCTGTCTTAATCAAAACATTTTCCACAAAATAGAAAAAAATTTGCAAGAGAGATATAAATGTACAGAAAGCCTGTTAAAAAAATAGTGGTCACGGGTGTGCAGTCAAATATCGTTTCTTCTGAGATAAACGAAAACACAGTCAGTAGCACATGACTTTTCAGGATAATCCAATATGGCAACTGGCAAGGATACATCCGCCCGATGTAGAGGATTTGTTTCATTTTTTTTTTTAGAAAAGACTATTAGCCTAACATAAACAACTTTAATATCGCACTGTGTCTAGCACATGTAGCTGATATATAGCAACCTTCTTTTAAACTGAAAATAATTAGCTAGTATACCACCATGAATAGATGAACGACTGGACTTTTCTTTAAATCATCTGTATCTTCACGGAGAATATAAACAGGTGTCCTCAAGATCGTAGTCTGGCCCACAAGATTGATTTATACATCTCTGTGTAAAGACCAATTGTCGTATTTTATTTTTGCGAACTAATGTGTTTATGGTGTTCATGTTTTGATCTCAAAAACAAATATTTAAAAAATAGCGCAGATTTTGCCAATGTCTATTATGTCATGTCGATATTTTTCCAAATCCATGTTTAAAGACAAATAATGACCACTAAAATGAATAAATGTGCAGGCTTATAAACTGGACCAACGCATAGAGCATTAATCAAGACAAGAGGGCTCCGGGAAAGGGGTCCCAGTTTCAATATTTACCCTATATTTTTGTCCCCAGACGTTTCCGTCGGAGGACTATAGAAATTACCCTCGTCCGTCCGTCCGTCCGTGCGTCCGTCCGTCCGTCCGTGCGTCCGTGCGTCCCAGATTGGGTACCTTCATGGTGTAATCAACTCCTCCTACAGTTTTAAACGTAGAGATTTGAAACTCTGGGATATTGTTCCTAACATGTTGATGATTTGCAACATCTATATAGCTAATAAAATATATCATTTTTTCCATATATTTTTGGGGGGTTTTCGACTTAGAAAATTTGGAACATTTTTGCCTTTTGGATGAGATTGGGTACCTTCATGGTGTAATCAACTCCTCCTACAGTTTTAAATGTAGAGATTTGAAACTTTGGGATATTGTTCCAAACATGTTGGTGATTTGCAACATCTATATAGCTAATATTTTTTTATGGAGTTATTAACCCTTTTCGACTTAGAATATTTCAACATTTTTTTTTTATTTCTTTAACAAAGCGGCATTGACTTGCCATGTTGTCGGGGACAATGTGGTCTGCTGACCTTTTATTTCTTTTTGTTACACAATATCATGGGATGGGTCCGTCTTTTGACGAGGAATACATTTTACTAAAAAGAATGCAATTCCATCAATTCTCACAGGTACTGCTGTTTTGACCTTCAATTAGCAATGTGATGCCAAAGTTAGTTCATTTAAATTTTGTAGTACTTTTTAGATACTCAATCCGATCAGAGTGATCATATATCGTTTTTTGAAGTTTGTTATTTCTCGAGATGTGTAATAATATGTGGCCCAGAAACATTTGGTCAAACGGAGGGTCTCCGACAAAATTGCGGATGAAAATGGATAACTCTAAAATCAAGTGGTAATATTGTCAAACTTCGTGATACTTTAGTGATAATACGACCATATTTTGTTGAACAAAAGGTTGATCAATTTAATACCATAGTTGACAGTGGTTAGAATTATTTTGTTGCAATAAATCGATTCTGATAACTAAAGTGTATTTTGAAGAAATGTTGTTGTTGTGTAATAATTATGAATTGAAGACACATGTCCGGAAACGCTTCTATCAATTAATATTGATTTTATTCCGAATATTTTATTATAAAATGAGATGATTAAGTGGGACACTTTATTGTTCTATTTTTTAGAACAGACCACTCATACGATACCATATAGCGATAGAGATCATTAGGGTGTTCCCATATGTACGGTAAGATAAAAACATGTGTAAAATACAGTCACAACATTTCAGACTTTTTTGTTAGTAATGTGGGACTTTTTCAAGGGGAAATAATGTCACCTTTTTTATTTTCCTTGTACATTAACGACATCCAAGATTTTATGAATGATTGTGCAATACAAAATTTGAGTTATTTAGATGAACTATATATTGAAAATGTGGGATGTTACATAAAATTGTTTTGTATTCTTTATGCAGATGACACAGTATTAATGTCTGATACAGAAGAAAATATGCACCGTTCTCTCCAAGCATTTGCAGATTATGCAGATGCTTGGAAGTTACAAGTGAATACAAAAAAAACTAAAGTCATAATATTTAGTAATAAGTTACCAAAACCAATTCCAGCGTTCAGATATCGAGGTCAAGAACTCGAGACAGTTAAAGAATTTGTATGGATTACTAAACAAAGTGAGATCTCTCAAGCTTCCAATCGATATTATGTTAAAACTATTTGACTGTATGATAGTACCCATCCTATTATATGGGAGTGAAATTTGGTGTCACGAAAGAACTAAAATTATTGAATCGCTTCATCTTAAATACTGCAAAATTATAGGATATCTGAAAACAAGTACACCAAATTATATGGTTTACGGTGAATTTGGCAGAAACCCTCTGTCCATTGAGATAAAGTGCAGAGCACTATCTTACTGGTCCAAACTACTATCACACGATGGCTCAGAACTTGCAAAAAAATATATATATTCTTGTTAAAGAATTGGATCACAACTCTGATGGCTCCTTCAATAGCCCATGGCTATTTTTTATTTCTAAAACACTGAAAGAACTTAACATAGAAAGAGTATGGACAAATCAGTCAGGTTTAACAAAGGCTGAAATTAGAAATATAAAATCAGAGCATATTGAGCGACACACAACAGAACTATTTACTTAAATGCAGAATGCAAACTCATCTAGAGCACGTTTTTATATGAGTATTAAAACGAGGCCGGGCATGGGTCGCTATCTGAGTTCCTTACCGGCTCACTTAGCAAACATTTTGCTAAAATTTAGAACCGCAAATATAAAACTGCCTGTCGAATATACAAGATGGAAATCTAAATCTGTAGATAATGGTGACAAAACCTGTGATATTTGCGGTGATGGCACTGGTGATGAATACCATTTTATTATTATTTGCAAAGAACTACAGATAATTCGAGCAGACTATATCCCGAAATATTACTGGGAGAATCCTACGAAAGAAAAATTCGAAAGACTATACAAGTATGGAATTTCTGGAACCTAATCATATAGTAACAAGACAATCAATGACTCTTCGGTCGCCTATCTGAGTGTAAAGAATAAGATGACTGGGACTCTGAAGACACAACAGTCAAAACTTATCGAAATAACTTAAAACAAGTAGTATTAAACAGGGGCATAGCTAGATCATCTCCGTTTATCGGTGGGGTGTTCACCTTGAAATTTTCAACTACATACCCTGACATATTCCCCGGAGCCCATAGCATGAATACTAAAAAGCAGATGAAATGTAGAAGATGTTGACAGACGGACAAACGGATGAACGAGATAAAAACAGAGTAATTGAATGTAACTTGCTAAGTATTACAAAACAAGTAAATCATCTTTGTGAGTATAACAACTTTCGTTTCAAAGAATACATGTATTTTGTCGGTACATGTGTTCTTCAATGTTCTACTTGTTATTGGTCATCAAATCAAATCAAATCAAATTTAATATCGGAACGATTCTGACCGACTCTTAGTTCCATATGAATGCGAATGTCTGTGTGTGTGTGTATGTGTGTTCCCTATACACTTTGTGGTTTCTCGACCGATCGCCTCGAAATTTGGTATCTAGGCGTAACTTGACCCGGGGAAGGACACGGACTGGGTACTGTTTGTGCCAGACGTCGCGTTTTCATGTTACGGGATCATTTTTATCCGTAACCATGTATTCATTATTATCGTGACGTCATAGTTAAACGTTCAGTACAGAGGGCAATTACGCCGCTTCCGCGCATTTATAAGTAAATTCGTTCAGCAACACATTAGCGGACATAATTAATTGCTCTTGCACGTTTTCGTCTATTTAGTAATGCCGCCGGAAAAAAAAAACTTGGCTCGCATTTCACAAAAACCGAGGCGGAATCGGGCGACCAGACAGCGGGAAACCCCAGAGCAGCAGCGTGATAGTGTTTTTTGACATTTTAGGCAACTTTTATTCGAATTATCGTTACTCAACTGAATAACATGTGTTTTAAATACACCATAGGAGTTCACCTTCTGTCAAATGTATTTTAAAATAAACACGCGGGTGGATGTGTGTGTTCTTACATGAAGTAGCCTATATATGTTTATTTGTTAAAATCTCTATTTTTCCCCGAGCATCGCCGGGTCCATCCTCTAATCTTAATATATAAATGCGAATGTCTGTGTGTGTGTGTATGTGTGTTCCCTATACACTTTGTGGTTTCTCGACCGATCGCCTCGAAATTTGGTATCTATAGGCGTAACTTGATCCGGGGAAGGACATGGGCTGGGTACTGTTTGCGCCAGACGTCGCGTTTTCATGTTACGGGATCATTTTAATCCGTAACCATGTATTCATTATTATCGTGACGTCATAGTTAAACGTTCAGTATACAGAGGGCAATTACGCCGCTTCCGCTCATAAGTCAATTCGTTCAGCAACACATTAGCGGACATAATTAATTGCTCTTGCACTTTTTCGTCTATTTAGTAATGCCGCCGGGAAAAAAAGAAACTTGGCTCGCATTTCACAAAAACCTAGGCGGAATCGGGCGACCAGACAGCGGGAAACCCCAGAGCAGCAGCGTAATAGTGTTTTTTGACATTTTCGGCAACTTTTATTCGAATTATCGTTACTCAACTGAATAACATGTGTTTTAAATACACCACAGGAGTTCACCTTCTGTCAAATGTATTTTAAAATAAACACGCTGGTGGATTTGTGTGTTCTTACATGAAGTAACCTATGTTTATTTGTTAAAATATCTATTTTTCCCCGAGCATCGCCGGGTCCATCCTCTAGTATTATATATATCTTAATATATAAATGCGAATGTCTGTGTGTGTGTGTGTGTGTGTGTGTTCCCTATACACTTTGTGGTTTATCGACCGATCGCCTCGAAATTTGGTATCTACGCGTAACTTGACCCGGGGAAGGACATGGGCTGGGTACTGTTTGCGCCAGACGTCGCGTTTTCATGTTACGGGATCATTTTAATCCGTAACCATGTATTCATTTTTATCGTGACGTCATAGTTAAACGTTCAGTACAGAGGGCAATTACGCCGCTCCCGCGCATAAGTCAATTCGTTCAGCAACACATTAGCGGACATAATTAATTGCCCTTGCACTTTTACGTCTATTTAGTAATGCCGCCGAAAAAGAAAAAAAAAACTTGGCTCGCATTTCACACAAAAATGAGGCGGAATCGGGCGACCAGACAGCGGGAAACTCCAGAGCAGCAGCGTAATAGTGTTTTTTTTTTACATTTTCGGCAACTTTTATTCGAATTATCGTTACTCAACTGAATCTAGGCGTAACTTGACCCAGGGAATGACAGGGTCTGGGTACTGTTTGCGCCAGACGTCGCGTTTTCATGTTACGGGATCATTTTAATCCGTAACCATGCATGTATTCATTTTTATTGTGACGTCATAGTTAAACGTTCAGTACAGAGGGCAATTACGCCGCTTCCGCGCATAAGTCAATTCGTTCAGCAACACATTAGCGGACATTTTTTGACATTTTCGGCAACTTTTATTCGAATTATCGTTACTCAACTGAATAACAGGAGTTCACCTTAATTCTATCAAATGTATTTTAAAATTACGTACGAGGGAGGTTAAGGACACTCTCTTATAATGTACCTTTATAAAATGTAACGCCCAAAATAATTTGTGTGTTCTTACATGAAGTAGCCTATCTTTATTTGTTAAAATCTCTATTTTTCCCGAGCATCGCCGGGTCTATCCTCTAGTATCTATATAAAAGAGAAGGATCTATCGGTCCGTCCGTTCGTCTGTCTAGATTTTTCTCACAGACTGCTGGTCCAATTTCAATCAAATTTGGTGTGGTGACTCGGGGTACCCTGGTGGAAGTTATAGCGTCGTTAGTTTTTCAAAATTTGTAATTAAATGAATAATAATTTGTTTTTAAAATAAGCTCACTACGGTCCTATTTCAGAATCAATAAGTACAATATGGACCTACTTTGCAAGAGCATATGTTGTAGCAGATATGTACGTTCTTTATATATGTTTGCATTGTGGCCCTCGCCATCCAATGGAATAACGGGTATTTACCCTTTCCCCAACAGAACGGCCCTGTGCCAATGCATTCTCTTATATATGCGAGTCGACCATAGGTCGCCTCGCATATATAAGAGAATGCATTGGCTTAACACATATTAAAAATGATAAAATTGTCAAAGAATGTAGAAAAATATTATAAAAATTGTTAAAAAATGTAAGAAAAAATGGGTTTTTTAGGCCAATGCATTCTCTTATATATGCGAGGCGACCTATGGTCGACTCGCATATATAAGAAAATGCATTGGCACAGGGCATAACTGTAACCATCACAATGTGGTCAATGAGCCGGTTCCAATGATATCCATATGTGTGTGGTGTTATTGAGACAGACTGAAGATATTTTAGGCTGTTGAAGCTTTATTTGTGCGTTTTTGGCCGGTTTGTTGGGTAAAGGGTTAATCCGCTATGGGCTTGTTCCAGAGTAAAATAAGTCCAATGTAAACCAATGCTAATATTTAGGTCCAAAATGAACCGATTGGCATCAGGATATATTGAAGTATCATAATAAATATATATCTATATAAAAAGAGTATGCTCCATCTGTCATGTGCGCGAAGTGTATACAGGGACCGCACGCCCCTCCGACGCCGAAGAAAGGCCGCCGAAGGGACACTATTTCAGCTAGTATAATATATATTTCAAATAAAATGTCTGAACATATTTTCTGTCAGCCAGGTGTATGTCTATCAGATTCTTGATAGTAGCTAAACCCCTGGCATCAACCACGTCCCCGGATAAATTGTTCCACAACGCTATAACTCTTTGTGAGAATAATTATTTGATTATGTCCTTGTTTTTATGTTGCATTTGTAGTTTGAATGCATGGCCCCTCGTAGGTTGGTATGTTGATCTTGTAAACAGCGAATTTGAATTCATATTTTAATATCCGCGTTCTCCGATATTTATAAGAGAAACCAGGTTCAGAATGATAAAGCGATCTTGATATGAATATCGCCGAAGCCACGGGGTTTAACGAGTCGATCTTCTCTGAACACCCTCTAACGCAGAATGGCGGATAAGAAACGAGCTCCAAACAGTTTGGCAATAGTCCATTATAGGACGCACCATCGCCGAATAAACTTTGATGAAATTTGAGAATCCATATCTGTGAATGTTCTATTTATAACTCCTTCAATGCGATTTGCTTCTCCAATAACCGAATTTACTTATACATGTCGAATTTTAGTTGATCACCAATATGCACACTTAGATCTTTCTCCGATTGCGACGGTGATATAGTGCGATTTTCTAATGTTTCTGTCATAAAGTATGAATTTCTGGGATTATTAAAGTAAAATGAAGAACGTGAATTTGTAAAAAATTGAATCTAAGTTACCAGTCCACTGAGTCCAGGGACCATTCGAAACGGAATCTATTTGCCGTTATATGGAACAGCTAAATCTACTAATCAGGCTAATCAGCTAATTTCAACCTCCATGCAGACAAGTAATATATAAGGCAATAATTTCGATAATCTTTTATTCAATATATCTCCTAACAGTATACATATATACGTAACAAATTAGCACTATATAGAACTATATATGGAATGGAGCCTCAGTTCGTAGACTTGGTTTAAGTTTTCTTTCTTAAATTTTTTTTATTAACCCTTTACCCAACAGAAGGGCCCTGTGCCAATGCATTCTCTTATATATGCGAGTCGACCATAGGTCGCCTCGCATATATAAGAGAATGCATTGGCTTAACACATTAAAAATTATAAAATTGTTAAAGAATGTAAGAAAAAATGGTAAAAAGTGTTAAAAAAAAGATTTTTTTTAGGCCAATGCATTCTCTTATATATGCGAGGCGACCTATGGTAGACTCGCATACATAAGAGAATGCATTGGCACATGGCATAACTGTAACTATCACAATGTGGTCAAGGAGCCGGTTCCAATGATATCCATATTTGTATGATTCTATTGAGACAGCCCGAAGATATTTTAGGCATTTAAAAAGATGCAAGCGCAAGGCGTTGATCGTCTTGTAAGTTAATGTTACCCAAGACACAGATGATCTGCAATGCGTCCCCAGGTTATAGCGAAATTTACAAAACGAGTCCAATACATTAGGTCTAGCTGAGCCTTTGGCGAGGTCCAGACCTAATTTACTGGATGATCGCGAGTCTTTTAACTTTCGCTATTGACTGGGAACGAGTTGTATATTCTATTTATCAATTTATTCAAAACCTCCATAAAACATACTTAAATCAACAAATTTGACGTGAAACTAACAACGGCTTCTCTATATAGCGTGCGATGACATTTCACCTAACTCTGCCGGGTTTGCCAGCGTGAAGAACTAGTCCCTATATAAATAGTACTCTTTGACGTAAATTTAATGGAATACATTTTAAAACAATATCAATATCAGTCTCAGAACCCGGTTCTTTTTCACTCCTCGTCTCCCGATTCCGAACAATAATAAATTTGGGTACATTTTCTAATGGGATGTTTACAATAAACGATCTCCGAGAAAAGAAGATAACAAAACTGAAAACTATTTGATGGAAAAGAACTGTTTGCGTTGGGTATATACCTGGCACTATTTGCTGTTATAGAGTGACGTTGTATAGCATTGTTCAATGACTGGAGTACAGATCGGATCATGTGATAAAGATAAATCTTATACTGTGAATATATCCTCCCCCCATGTTTACTGGTGAATACTTGATGCGGTCTCTATATGTGTGAACAATATGCTACAACCCTTTGTTGTAATACAAAGTTGAACGTCCCGTGTTTCGTCGTATGTCGTCTTCCAGCTGATCTGTTGAGATCTACAAAATAAGAGTCGAAATCCTTTTATTTTATGTTTTTGTTATTATGCCTTATATATAACTCCACATTAAAACGAAACTTAAGTGTGTTAGTGAACAGAGCACATTTGTAGGTGTTTGCCAAGATATATTTACAAGTTGTGACCCACCCCCTCCCCGGCTAGCCAATATTCTATATCTCATGAAAATTATCTTATCGTTCATAACTCATTTTATTTTTCTGTGAATCTTCAGTGAATTTCTGAATGTTTGGTTGTGATCATATTATTTGTCTATTTTAAGGTTGCCAACGTTCAATCGACCGATTGTGAGACACATCATGCGTACACCACACCACAATGGCGATACAAACCATATAGCTCAAAAAGTTCATTCATTTGGATGTTTTAGAAACGATTTGTCTGCAACTCTGCATTCAAAACGCCATGATTTAATTAACTCGAGCTTATTAACGTTATACTTTGTAACGCACGAATCTCACGAAAATACTTACAACATTGTGAAAAATCATCTGTTATTGAAACAATAAAGAGCGTTTCTTAGAACTTAGTTCTGATATGGCACGAATAAAGAGCGTTTATGCTACTTCAGTGTGAAACCAACATGAGAATTATTATTATTATAAGTTTTGTATACTGCTATTAATTTGTGGACCGACTACATGTTCCATACTACAACATTAATTGTCAGTAGAAGCATATTAAGCAAACTCTGAGTCTAAAGATTAAT
Source organism: Siphonodentalium dalli (assembly GCA_032622095.1). Classification (NCBI taxonomy): domain Eukaryota; kingdom Metazoa; phylum Mollusca; class Scaphopoda; order Gadilida; family Siphonodentaliidae; genus Siphonodentalium; species Siphonodentalium dalli. Next base: position 150,626,074 of record CP136062.1, read on the forward strand.
AAATATAATAATATCATTCCAAGAATTCTCGCGTTTTATACAGAAGAGTGTTTTTTTTCTTAATTTGAACGGTCTATTTTATTTAGTCATCTAGTTTTTTTCTAAGATATAGCCTATATTGCATAAACGGTATGTTTATAAATATGCGCTTATAGTAATCGTTCGTAGTTCCAATTTGTAAATTTAAATATAAACTCGATTACTATCTCACCTTCGATGTTTGTGGAAATATTGCTATGGCAACAGGTAAGGCGAATGCAAATGCCAATGTGCACACAAGAGCATTCATTGGCAAGTGGAGCCTGGGGTTCCTTCGCAAGAGCTTCGTCCTGTAAACAGCAACAATTTTAGTGCATGGAATGTTTATTTCCATTAAGGTATAGGCGTAAGGACAGTTCGAAACGTTAACACTATCACTGACTAGTGTCTAAATTTGACTCAAAATAGCTGCTAATATGGCTGTAATAACTGATAGGAACTATCTCCACAAAAACTCAATATTTTTATGGGAAAACATAATTTATTAATCTATGCATCAATTTAATGTTATAATCTAGCTATCAACACCTCGTCTCACTGGGTTCATACACCTCACATGATTTATGCTGAGTTGGTCATTGTCCCATGGTATCGTACACAAAGACACATAGGATCTACCAAACGGGCAAAAAGTCAACCACCATCTCAAAGTCTCGTTCGCATGCGACAGTCAACCTCAACGCGGGTGGAATACCAATTTAAATTCCATTAAAACTTCACTCGAAAATCACTAACAAACATTTATTGTAATAATACATGTTATTAAAATGCAACTGGTTTATAATCGATGTGTTTATGAGACTTTGATATGCTGGGTGACGTTTTGCACATTTGAGAGATTAGTTAATGTCAGCGACAATCAAGCCTTGAAATAGTGTGTCTGTCATTTGCAGAATGAGGTCCCCAGAGGGTGAATTTAGTGATGCTACCCCGCATAGCGGGCTAGCATCACCAAAGTCACCCTCTGAGGACCTCATTCTGCTTACACCTCAGCAGAATGAGGTTCCCAGAGGGTGAATTTGGTGATGCTAGCCCGCTGTGCGGGGTAGCATCACTAAATTCACCCTCTGTGGACCTCATTCTGCAAATGACAGGCACACTATTTCAAGGCTTGGCGACAATCACACAAACAGTAACAAGTCAGAATGGAGGATTGGCTGACAGACTATAAAGCCTTTCCGTTTGGCGACGTGAAATAAATACGACATATCCGTCATATAATTTCCCCACATAATGAAGGTGGTACATATATGTATGGATTACAAGAAGAATGGGAGGGTGCAGATGAAGCCATGGTTCGCGCTGCCGCTTGCCAAATTTTCCAATGGCAAAAAGAATTCACATTTGGCAAAAAATATTTTCATTTGGCAAAAGTTTTGGCAAGTCACTTATTAATTCCTCAAGATAGTTGAAAATAATTGGTCAATCAACTAACCAATAATTTCAGGAAACTGAATAAGTGGTGTTTTAAAAAAAAGTTAACACTATCAATATGCAGTTAGTCTGATATAGCATAAGGGTGGAGGGATTACTAGTATTTATTGCAGTGGTTTTTACTTAGCTAAATTCATCTTTTGGTGAGCCCTTCAGATGAAGCAACCCTTCTACAATTTTATTGTTCAGTTATTGGTTTATTGTTGTATGATAAACGTCAATGCAGAGGCGATAATAATTAATAACTGCTTCCTATCGATATCAAAAGTCGTTCAAACAGCGATTATCGGAATATAAGATTCTTTGTTCCATAAATTAATAATATCAGTGATAGTATTTGGCAATTTCTGAACGAATTTGGCAAAAAATATTTTCATATGGCAAATTACGGTCCAGCGCGGACCCTGGATGAAGCTAAAGAAGAAAACTCACTTCTCCAGCATGGACATGACGATTGGTGGTATAAGAAGTAAAGGAGCTGGCAGAAACATTCTCGTTATGGCTGTCTCCGTTAAAGCCTGCACAAAAAGATAAAAGTATACTTGTTATATTCCTGTGTTTGGCTTATCTCGTTTATCTGAACCAATCAGAATTAACGTTGCTCACAGACGGTTGTTAGCTAATTCATCAAGTCAAACTACAGAAAATATTTCATATACCTATAGTTTGTTCATACTCGAGCACAAGCTGCAAAACATAGTTCAGTCCCCTCACTACGCTATGTCTGACCACTGCCGGCATATGTATTTCTTAATTAAATATAACATTTTTATTGAAGTTTTTGTCAGTTACAATTAATTTTGGCTTGATCTAGACAATTTTAAAATGAATATGGACAGTTCAGTTTCTCAGAATAATGCAGAATAAATTGTAACCTACAAAGTCTCAAATAAATGAGTGATTTCTTCACATTATGTGTAGTTGCTGGCGGCGGTATGCCCTGCATAGCAGGGGACTGAACTCTACATGGAGCTTGACTCGAACAGAAGTCAGAAGTCGTCAGACAGAGACTGATATCGTAAGAAACACTTATTGTCACGAAGTTATGGGAAGTAATATTTGTTATATTTACCTTTCTCGCAGCTACTTTCGAAGTTCCAATAACTTTGTTTTCTTCATCGAAAACGTCGATGCCCTCTTGTAACTCGCTGTTCCTCATCAGTATAACATTACAGGTGCTAGCTGTGGCTATTGTGCAAAATAAAACAATAGTTAAAGACCCACTTAATTAATTGTGTAATTAAACAGTGGCGACTGATGGAAGTGGAGTCGGTTATTTATTGGGACTACAACATAATTAAACAGTGGCAACTGATTCAATTCAATTCAATTTATTGGATAACTCATCGTCGTATACTGACATATAGACTGAGCTAAATGTATTACAATTCAAATAAACTAAATAGGATATTGCATGGCACATGCGTGGTATACATGTACGCAAATTTACATATAGAGTATTTTAAACATAAAGTACATGTATGTGTATTGGATATTGTATTGTGTTGGTAGGAGTAAAAGATAGTCATTACATGTGTTGTTAGTTTGAAATGGGGCGGGCAGATCAAAAACAGATAATGTTGGGTGTAATGAATTATGAGCCTCGGGAGTTAGACGTTATAGTTTGGGCTTTTTTAATATATAACGCGAGATTTACCAGTGTTCGTCTATTGCTAGAATTAAACAATTCAGTTAGTTTCAACATATTAGGTCTTCTGTAGTAATATGGTTTCACATATTGAACTCTCAGTTGATTCAGGCATGGGCAGACTGGTATAAAATGTAATTCATCCCCTAAAGCATCATCTTCACATAAAGTACATATTCTTTTATTATACGGGAAATGGAGTCAGTTGATATACAACATCAATCGAAAAGAAAGCAAAAAAAATGAGAATCTGATCATGATCGGCGAATTATTAACCCATTTTGATCATGCCGACAATCAAGTTTGAAAACAGAAATCAAGAACTGAATGTATAAACTGAATAAATGTATACAACAATAAATGTCATTAATTGGGAGTAGAACTTTCTGCAGTTGTATGCTTATAACATTGCCAATAGTGAGATTACATCAACATGCCATACTAAATAAAAATTCATAAGGTGAAGGGTGGGTCATGTTTTCGGTTGCCACTGAGACGATTTTTGCAATCCTAGGCGTACTTCCCGAAGATTTATGAAAAATTTGATTCTGAGAACAAAATTTGAACCAAACTCTGCTTCAAACGCCTGTGTTAATTGATTCTGAATCAGACAACGACGTACGCAAAATTCACTGGATGTATTCTTAAATTATAAGCCTTCACACAAAATTCATTGGACGGAACTCAATTTTTAAGTCGACAAGGACCATATATGCAGTAAAATTAGAACTTGATTTCTTTTGAGTAGTACATATACCAAATTTGAGAACAAATAGATCATTAACTATAAATGGTTTCTTGCTAATAAATTATCTCTAAACCTGGACAAAAACTAATTAAATGAGTTACGCATATCTATGCAAAACAATAACTGTTTAATTAAGTGTTAAGATCATGGAATATGCAAGTGGACTTAACAAAAACAAAACTATCAAAATATTTAGAAGTCATCGGAAAAATCAGTGATTTCATACCAGAGATATATTGAAAACACTTTATTCTGTACTGATTATCACACACATCACTTATTGTAATGTCATATGAAGTACAACACCAAATACAAACCTTGATCATCTAGAAGAAGTCATACCATAAGTATGCAGGGACCACAACTTGCTATCACTGAAGGACATTGCAAACATGTAACTAATACAAATTTTAAATGATTTCCATTAAACGAAACTCCTCAAGTTGCTGTTTTCAATATTTACTAATGTACATGATATCCACAACTGCAATACACAATTAAAAGCAAATTCAAATCTGTATTGTGAATTCAGAAGAAAAAAAGCAAGAGTGTCATATCAACCAGAGCTATGCACATATATAATAAACTCACATGTGACTGTATCATAAATATCTGAATACACATCTCATAAACAAATACACCCCAAATAGCAAATAACAAGCTAGCTTGTATGTATACTCTCGCCTATTATATACATTAAGGTAATGCTTGCCAGCAGTTCCTGACACCAGAGACTTTCCAGAAGACGGGGCAGAAAATAGCAGAAAGTAATATAATCTTTATTCTAATAGTATAATCATCCCTCTCCTGGTAATATCTCTTGGCAAGGAACACGACAACAAACGTATGACACAACCCATCCATGTATCACCCATGTACATGTATGTACTTCTGATCGACATTACAAAATTACATAAAACAACATAAATAATTAAATAGGACCATAACACATTCCTCAATCAAATCAAGCAGTATTCACACACGATATTTTTTTTAGACCATCTGAAAATAGTGTAAATTTCCACATTGTTGATAACATATACCTCATGATCTTGTTTGTGGTTAGAAAATATGCAGGCATTGCAAGATTGTCGAGCAGGTATATATATGCTTTATTCTCTGATCCAAGATATAATATATGGACATTGAGAAAACAAAAATGTAGTTTTTTACAAAAGATAGACAGCAAAAAATAAAGAAAGACATCACATATATACAATATATACATCAACCCCCGGTTTTCGTCTCATACAGCCCGATGGATTCATCATCACAATTGTCATCATCACATTCATCATCGTCATCATTCTCATTCCCATCACGTTATCTTCATCACTATCGTCGTCGCCTGACCCTCATCTTCATCATCATAAACATCATCCCCATATTATCATCTTTGTCCTCTTCTCCAACATCGTCGTTGTAACCGTCGATCATAGTCGTCATAATAAATATCATAACAGCGTAGTCGTCGTTACATAATAGTTTTGTTTTTGAGAAATAATAATTATAATAATACTAATAATAATCGTCATCATCACCGTCACCATCATCATCATCATTATCAGGTCATGACATGAAGACATGAAAATAACCAAATTGGATATCCAGTTGAATCATCATAAAATGAATATAATCTCCATCTAACACCGAAAACCCCACCCCATCACACCTAACCCCATGCCCTCACAACTTCTTGCCCATGCGTATACTGAACTGCACACATTGTAAATACGTGCAGGCAATATATACTCAATTATACGTAACCATAACCATGATATTGTGTCATTATATTTGCATAAGGGGCCTGCGCTTACAAGCTAAACTTGTTGTGGGGTCCTGTTATTATATATGTATTGTAAAATAACTATTGTCGAATAAAGTTCATTGAATCTGAATCTGACAACTAAAGCTATCACACAGAAACAAAAACAATCGTCAAATTATAACAGGTACCATAACGCCGGTAAAAATATACGAAAGGAACCTAAATGTGAACATGACATGTATTTCCATATGGCTAATGCATACACCAAATTTGAAAACAATAAGACAAGTAAAACTAAAGTTATCACCCAGAAACCAAAAATAATCTGCAATTCTAAGACAAGACAATAACTCCGGCAAAAATAGGCAGACCAAACCCAAATTCGAACTTGACCTGTATTTTCATGTGACCAATCCACATACGAAATTTGAAAACAAGCAGATAACTAAAACTAAAGTTATCACCCGGAAACCATCTGGGATGGATGGATGGATGCAGGGACATATGCTGCTAATTTATATTGTCCCCCGAATTTATTCCAGGGACAAAAAGCGGAATCTATGACAAAGAAGGAGAAAGAAACCAAAAACTATGACCACGAAGGAGAAAGAAAACAAAAACTTGATGATTCTGCTGATTAATTTAGAAGAGTGTTCAGAAAGTTAACAAATAATATAAAATAAAGTATTGACAAGTATCATACAGCATTCAACCCCACTTGCTGCATGGAAGATGCACTTAGAAGATGTACTTTACGAGTCAACCTTATTAATATGATATATTGATCGAAAAATTCGAGCTTATGCTTCCATAAAGCCGTTATCAATAATAAGTATCCTTACCAACAGCTGGGAATGGAATAAATCGTTGTATGAGCAACTTGGTGGCCGGACTAAATCTGTTGGCTTTCTTTATCAGGAAGCCCAAACCAACCTGAAAATGGCAAAAAAACAACACTCCCATATAATACCATAGGTAAGTTGGCGAGTATCTTGAGTTTTTTCAATGCATTCAGTTTTTGAATAACATATGTTGCTTTAAGATGGTCTCTTTGCTATGGTATCCATGCATGCACCAACATAAAATTTCATTTTAATATTGTTACTGGTTTCCGATTGGTAAACTCACGTTTTCCAACTGTTAACGTCCATTCACATGCAATTAGATAATTGCCACCATGCAAATACCCCTATTCAGTCTTTTATCTTGCGAGTCTTAACAATGACAAAACGTATAGGCAATCTAGTCTAGAAATCACACAATATGTCACCAAATATTGAAATAATTCATCACACAAATCTTCACATATTTTCCAGCTTGACAGTTCTATGCATATAGATGAATAACCTATATACTACCATGGGAGTGCACATTATATGTATTGTATTTGTACTTACTGCGATAGACACGGCACTTGATACGGCACCAACGTATCCCATCACGAATCTACTGGTTGGAGTCGGCTGAAAACAGCAATAATACATATATCAACAACGAAGTCAATGTTGTAAAATCCACATACTTCATCAAGAGAACATAAGTTCATAAAATTTGACTAGTGTGTGTTTGGAATTTTGGCAATGTTTATTAAATAGGAATATTTTCACAATATGTTATCATTAGTTTCTACTAATAATTCGCCCAGTCCTGTTGAAGTCGAAGAACAATTGAGGCCACTTCATTGGATATGTCCAGTATATGTTGTTTAAATATTTCCAATGGTGTGTCTTGTGAGACTTTGACAGAACATAGGAAATTGGCAACTCAATCTAAAAATAAACTTTTGCACCAAATATTGGTTACGAAACCAAACCTTTCTACCATTTCAAATCTAACATGCATCAGACCAACATAATAATCCTCGTGCAAATATGTTAACATTGGACCTAAATATTCACATAGGTTCATATTGGACTTTATTTGATTCTGAAATAAGTCTGAAGTGGACTTATACCCGTTATTCCGTTTTATGATGCGGGCCATAGTGAAAACACATTATAAAGAGCGTACATCTGGTAAGTCGATTTAGGTTCATATAGAGCGTAATTCTGAGGCTGTTAAGATAACCATTATTTTAATTTAAGGGGTGAAAAAGCTCATATTGGCATTATGAATGAATATATACATTCCATAAGGTTCATAAAACGATATTTTTTAAACCGTCCAATATGGGACTATTTCCATTTTGGCATTATTTAATCTACCTTTTCCATCGACACGACTTAACAGATTCACATGCTTTATAATGTGTTTTCACTGTGGCCTGCGCCATTCAACGGGATAACTGGTATAAGCTCAATATAGGCTTATTTCAGAATAAAATAACTCCAATATGAACCTATTTTCACGAGGATATGTTGGTTAAGCAGACTACACAAAATATGAGTCAACCCACATACTTTATAATCGCTCACAATTAACTCAAAACAAATAAATACATAACATTCTTTGGAAGAGTTTGAGAAATTCGGGACGTCTCATCCATACCTTGCTGGCATTTCGATTAGAGTAGTTGACGCATGCGTTGTGACTTTGATTCAACCATTGCCAGAATATTGTCTGAACAACTGTTTGGTTTGGAAGCAATAATCCTGTTACCTGAAAAAGTAAACATATATTGAATTGTTTGTTAGCATGGTCAACATCTAAGTTGCAATATGCTACAATGGTTTATATACACATATACAAACAATAGAAAACATAAATGTGCATCAATAAATTCTTTCGTAATATAATACTGGTATTAATAATAGAGACAAATTGTATTTATACATTCAGGAATATGTAATAAGGTATACATCACTCGGTATTGTTTGACTCACATATTTTACATATATGATATATAACACTTGCGCCACGGTAACCTTTTAAACACTAATTTTAAAGAAAATGCTCCCTCTTTCCAACATTCTTATATTTAACAGTGACAGAAATTTTTTGAATTTATTTCTGTTTGGATTTTCACAGTAATACTTCGGGCTATAGTTTCCCCGCAGGTCGATAAATTCAGTATACAAATTAACAAAATGATATTTGTCAGAGATATTTTTGCCACATAACAGGCATACATGTATACACTGGTCGCCAGAACTTCCCACTGCATGTCGCATGAGCAGCTATCGATCGACCAGCATTTTGTGAGAAACAATAATACTCTTCTATTCTATCCAAATTCAAAGGTATCATTAGGCAGTGTCGCTGATATACAAAAGGCACCCTGATTGGGATGGGCAGAATAGGCAAAAAACTTCTCAGTCTGAGTGGAAGCCAACATCTACACACATATCTGTATATATGTTCTGATCTTCCTACTAACTCTCACAGAAACGTCGGTATTTCAGCTATCTTTTTCTTAATCATTTTTTAGAAACATCTTTATCTTTGTTATACATAGGGCAATGGACGGTGAGGCCCTATTGCCATCTAGGGCTATCAATCTCTGTTCAAACAATTTTAATGGTACCCAGACAGAGAAACGTAGTTGATGCCAAGCATACCCCATTTCATCCATGCAACAATATTGGGTTCTGTTAAATTTTTGGCAGCAGGAATGTTCGAACCGTGCAGCAATTGACAGTATGTGGAAACAATGATTACAGTCAGATGTTGAATATACCCATATTCTTAGACCTGAAACAACTATTACTCACCATCGGTGCTCCAAATGGAACAACACCTGGAAAAGAATTCATTCTCAGTTGTCAATGTTTCTACCGCAATATTTAGCTCGCAGGAATGTTCGTCACTATAAATTGACAGTTTATAATATGGATTAACAATGATTAGTCAGATGTTGAATATACCCATAATATTAGACCCAAAATAATTATTACTCACGATTGGTGCTCCAAATGGTACAAAACCTGGAAACAGAACATTCTTAATTATCAATATTCCTATTCTGGGATATACAATGGAATAAAATGAAACGGTTGGGGATTGAAATGAGATAGGAAGAATTTATCAATATGTCGATATCCTCTCACAGTTGAAAGAACTACTCATTCAACTCCGACTGCTGATGAGTCATCAAATTGACGTAAGAGTTGATGAGGTTCCTGATAACATACAACTATGTTGGAACACAAGTCCCAATGAGTACAGAGCTACTGATACCTATATAATGTATTTTTTGTTGTTCTTACAAATGACACCGCTGAACAAAACCAGCGGGGGTAAACTATTTTAATTAGACTAGACTGCTAGTTATAAATGACAAAAAACGTGGTTTTAAGTGAGGTTACTCATCATAGATCTAAAGTTAGGTTACTGGAAATGTCAGGTCGCTGTACAAGACAGAATTCATTTGCCCGATAAAGAGGGCTACTCGAATGTATGGTTATGGCGTTTTGATTGGCTGATGTGCCGGGAGTATTCAAACAACATCAATTTTACCCAAATGTGCCTTGTGGTATGAGCATCTAAGTACTTAAGTAGCTGTTAATTTAATCATATGTTTCCAGCAGTATAGCCATGTCTATGTAATACAACATGAATACTTGAGAAGCATGTGACAAGAGGCAAAGTATTTTGTGTTTGATAACACAGTATTTGTAGTTTATTTTGGTATACCTACCTGACATGCGAAACGGCATCAGGATTTTTTCCCCTGTGTCCGGATGGATGATTGCCTATGGAAAGAATACAAGATGTATTTGGATAACTGAGTATCCACATCATCAATATGCATTGCCAGAAACATGAATATTCACGAATTGCACATAGACTGAGCCAAGATTAATAAAAATTTATCATGTTTCCACATTCGATCATGGACAAACTAAGATAATAATAATTCGATTTACTGTGTTCTTTATATGTAAGCCCAACGCCCAAATATAAATGAGGGTACCAGTATACCCCCTTGCAATCCGGAATCCGGCTTTAAATTACATTTAATCCATGATTCAGTTAAAGAATTTAACAAGGAATATATGAATTATTTTGGAAAAAGACAACATTGTATGTAGTTTATTTAAACCAATAACGGCTATTTTTCTTCTGAAGTATTTAGTGTGATTCAAGGAGCAACAGCCTGGTGGTAGAAATAATATACGCCCAATAAAACTATAATTTTAAAAACATGAAAACAACTTTAAGAACCTAATATTATACGAACATAGGTATGCGTTATGTTATAAATCCCCTGTTATTTAGCTCTATGGAGCTGGTCACTGTGTTCACCAACTAATGAGCTATGTTATTTGTCAACGCTATTTTCGCCAAGATAAAAAACTTATTGCTTATGATAGTGAGGAGATAACTCAATATATATGTGTTCGATTAAAAACTTTATGATTTGAAGCCAGGTTGTTATTGTTAAATACCTGACTAGACGAGAGGCATTGCGTAACGGACGTGCCATTGGGTAGTGCTGTTCACTGGTGTATCCAAATATTATACAATGTTTTAATGTAATATATCTTACAGACTGCCCAATCAACCGAAATGACATAAGCAGTTATTGATTGATCGATTGATTGCGGAAATCCGCAGACCTAGGGCTAATCTAACAGTGATTTCAACGGAGAACTCGTCTAGTATGTGTGGCAAACCACCGGCCATAACTGGCAACTCCACCATATAACGATTTCGAGTTACAAAGTCCACGATGGAAACAAGTGGATTTGAACCCTCATCGCCAATGCTTGTTGAAATGTTTAAAAGCCAACATTATATGAAGAGGCTGGTTAAATGTTAAAGGATAACTTCAATTTGGGTTTTCATGTTACAATGTTTCCGAAATATGAAGCCCACGTGTTCAAGACCAGGGTATGGCAATACTGTTTTCTCGCCTAATTTCGTCGAGCTATTTAGCACATTTGAATTAGATTTCCGTCTCCATTGACATAATTTTGAAGTATTGAGTTATTCTCAAGAGGAATTGAATTTCTCTTAACAAGAAATCAATTCTTCTTAACAGATATTCCAAACTAAGTCTTGTTAAAAGAATTGAATTGAATTGCTGTCTTAAAAGGAATTGATGTTTTGTTAAGAGACAACCAATATGTCTTAAGGCGAGATCGAAAGAAGAATGCAATTCATCTTAAGAGAAATTCGACAGTGACAATTCTTGTTAATAGAAATTAGTTTTAGTTAGAGGAATTGCTATTAAATGTGAATTTGGTCTCCCATACACATGATACTAAATATCTGACATCTCAGACATCATTCTGTCGATACCATTCTCAACGACTCGGCCATTTTCTGCACTGAGGAAATATTTCATCAGCAAAGCGGAAATGGTCGAGTCGTTGGAAATGCTGCAGATATATAACACTTCATGTACCTGTTTTATTTTCTGTGCTTCCCATAACTCTTTGTTCGTAACGTTAGCAGAAGAGTTGCCATTCTTGAACTGATCAAGCAGGTCGACTGATGCTTGCAGTTTCGACTGGAAAAATCAAACAAAATGCTTTAACGTTAAACGTAATATTGATTTTAGAAGAGGCATGGGTTTTTGAGACAGTGCAAATATGTTTATATAACATGCAGTTGTGTCAAATATCTACCATATATCTAACACAGACCTTAAAATGTGCCTAGTTGCGACGTCATAAAACAGCAGCCATTTGAGCATTTTTTGGGTCGCTTCGCTTTGACTGTATTGAGGTCAGACTTTGAGTAGCAAGGTGCGCTCGTCGTCACGGGCTGGAGTTCAAATCCCACCCAATCCAAAACAAATGTGCACTCTCTCAAAAAACCATGCAGCTTCTAAAATCGGCACATTGTGTGTTATATAGTCCCAGGCAAACAGCAACTCTCGGCATATCTCTGAGACAAGTACATACCTCATGCAGCTGTGTCAAATATCTACAATATATATAATATTGATGTCAACGTGTGATATATGTGGGAATTTGGACTGTTGGCATTTACTTGCTAGAGAACTTGCTGGGGGCCTTGGTCTTACTTCTGCTCATGCTGGGTTACGAAGCACATTATAAAACTCTTAATGGAAATATGAATAAAATGAAGACATGTGATATATTTTAATCATATTTCCCATGAGTTTTGCAATTGCAGGTCAAACTGGACCACAATCAACTCAAATCGAGGTAATACAGGTTTTTCCTCTAAATCATGGTCATGTGTTATATATATGTAGCAATCCCTTCTTTGTTCTGTATCACTGACCAAAATTGATTTTATGACGTAACAATTACACAACTCGATCAATCAGAAAAGGGGACACCATTCTTGTACACAACCTCCCCCGTTTATTTAAGGGGTACTGTATACTAAATCCGGCTATTTATAGGACCATCTCCTTTATTCTCAACAGAATATATGCAACAAATGAATGATTTGAGTCATGAATTAGAGTAAAATAAACTTGTGTGCTTCATGAACGATGTAAACAAACATGGTAATTATAATGAAAATTAGTTTATGACTATGATTCCATGTGTGTATTTTGCAATCAAATTCACTCATTTGTTGCATATATTCTGTTGAGTATAAAATGAGATGGTCCCATAAGTGTACAGTACCCCTTTAAATAATGCATAAACAAAATCTAGTTTCAGGGTAATGGTGTATAATAACGGTGCATAACAAGACAGACCTGGGACGTGAACAATGTTCTTGGGTCAACAACATCAATAAAGTGCCGGAGTCTTCCTTGAAATGTCGTCTGTAAATAAAGGAAAGTGCATAGATATAATTTATGTTTACAATGTTATTGAAGTTGAGGCTCATGTTATGTTGGTTTGCACCTAGTACACAGGGGTGGCACCAGAAAATCCCCGACAGGGCTACACTAAATTACACCATATTGCCTGTTGGTATGTGAAATGAGCGCACATAGTGTGTGTGGTGAACCAATGAACAAAACCATATTGAAGTAATTATAGTCTCTGAAAGTAACTCATGACACATGATGGTTCCGGGCCGGGCCAGGCCAAAATGCGAGGGAGTCGCCATAAAGTTTAGCAATACATCAGCCATAATTAGCAGATGAGATAACTCGAAGATTAAAACCCATGAATTGTTGTGAAAATTCCTATATTCTAGGGAGGCCACTTGTCTACTGTGTCAGTTCTAATTTCATTAGTTGCAAGTGCCAGCATGGTGTTTCACTGTCGGGGATATAGCTAACATGTGGCCATACTGTAGGTACTCAATGGTTCTATAGACCAATGTGGCCATTGTGACGAATGCCAGAGTAGCCAGCAATGATAAAGCACACATGTTTCAATAGATTTTCATTACCACTAAAACGCTGATTTTATCCCGGATTTACTCATTTTAATGGGAACATGTGCCATGAATATTTTGTGTGGGATATATTCCGCTGTATGTTCTCTCTCTGACACTTTCCCCACACTGACAGTCTGTACATGATTACTTCATCTTATACACACAACCGACTTACATATAGAAAATCCCCGACAAGTCCTCCCCGACGAGGGGGCTAGAGCTCCCCGACAAGGGGGCTGTAGCCCCCCTGTGCCCCCCACTGGCGCCACCCCTGCTAGTACAGCTCCGATTTCAACAGTTGAAAATCATTTTGGGTTGTTCAGAGGATGACACATGCACAGAGGCGACAGAGATCATTGATGTTATCTTTAGGGGTAGTGGGCATATTTGACCCTCAGTGGTGAATCTTATTTCAAATTTACCAATTAAGAATTGTTGTACTTTTTAAATTATTCATATCAAGCTAATATCCTATTTCAGGTGATGCAGGTGGTTGATTCACAGCACATTATTGAAACCAATCCACCAAATCATTGAACCCATCAACATTTTAACCATCTCAACTACATTATCACAAATCATGTGTTTTCTTTTTCTTCTTAACAGCCCCTTTTTTTAGTATAAGATCATTATGACGTGGATTGATATATTTAGGTGAAAATAGTATATTACCCAATCCAGAATTTCTCATACATATCCCATCTTTGCTTTAACAATATGATTGTATGGTTATCTTACTCAACGTATTTCATATAGACCTGTCGTCACTCAAATTGGTATTGGTATCAAAATACTCTGACAGTTTTATTAATAGTTATGAGAGCGTCGTAACTTTCTAACCACCTTAAAATTTGGTAAATTTGGATGGATACCTATCATCTATTCATCCATCATTTAAATCACATTTTGTAGGATCACCCAACATTCTCACCTTTACATATATAGTAGCTCACCTGTCTTAGTTTACGAACATGACATTTTGGAACTTATTCCCTATTCCTTATTCTCAAAAATATCCCCTAGAAACACCACGACCCCCCCCCCCCCCAACCATCACCTCGGGAGGTACCATCCCCGAGGGGGTGAAAATGGGGTATGGACCATTTTCGAGAACGGTAAGGACTTCGGCCGATTTGACGACATGGGTGGTGGCCCGCCCCAAATATCCCCTATAAACACCCCGACCCCCACCGTCACCCCCGGGGGTACCACCCCGAGGGGGTGAAAATGGGGTATGGACCATTTTCGAGAACGGTAAGGATTTCGGCCGATTTGACGGCATGGGTGGGTGGTCAAATCGGCTGAAAGAGATCTTTTTGAGAATAAGGAATAGGGAATAAGTTCCAAATGTCATGTTCGTTCTTAGTTTACTCACCACGTGTATGCAAAATATGACTATTATGTTGGTCATGTGCATTAAAAATTCAATACTATTCAATACAATTCAATCCAATTCAATGTCCTCCTGTAAACATCATGTATAGAACCTAGGGTATAATCTTCAGCATTCAGATGAGACCCAGTAAATCGCGTTGGGGTGATCAAAATATCTCGCCAATGTCTTGAAAGACTAAAATACGCACTCTACATGTCTCACTTGATCATGTCATGAATCTCTGCGCAGGCTAACGTCCGTAGAGATCATATTCCACCAGTACAAATCATGGGAACTGCTTGATATCCTTACCCGTCTGATTTATATTCCCAGCGTTATTTTTTCTACTTTTAATATGGTTCCATGTCCAAAATGTTTGCAGGTTTTGAATTGGCGGATTATGATCTCTATATATACGGGCGTTATCCTGCAGAGATTCATGACATGATCTAATGTCTCACTAAAAAAAACTCACGAAAGTCATTGAAATTATCGTCTCAAAAGAGAGGGTTCATTCTTCTCTTGTGGGTCTTAAAATTACAAGGAACGCTTTTTATAGTCTCAATCATGCCAAAGAAAAGGGCGGTATCTTGCTTTTGTTCCTTCTTAGTGCGTTCATTTTATTTCTGCGGCCAAATTGTTCGTATAAACCTATTTAACGAATATGACAATTGCGAGGATTACTATAGCTATATTAGAGTAAAAACTTAAAGATACATAATCCGAATTAACGCTCCTAAGATACATAATCCGAATTAACGCCCCTAAATTGATTTTTCTTTGACTTGGGGGGGGGGGGTAATTTTATTTCAGTCGAGGAACCCATCCATCAAAGCTCAGTGTTATCAGATATATATTTTTTCAACAAAATGATGATAATTAACACGTTTTTTTGAAAATTTTATACCATAGAGCCGACAGTGGTTAGCATTATTTTTCGATTCGGATAACTAAAGCGTCTTTTGAAGAACTGTTGTTGTTGTTGTTGTTGTTGTTGTTGGAATTTGATGATACGGGGACCATCGAATCGGTTGCCGGTTGGTGTACCTTTAAATTACATTCTTTACTGTTATTCCACGCTCCGCGTGTATATTCGCTGTTTCTTGGGATACAGTGATTGGCGCTTTATTTATAGAATGAGAATTTCTTGACGGATTAAAAGTCGAACTGAGATCCGGAGGCCGATTCCGGTAAAAGGTGTAGTTGGGAATTTCAATTTCAGTTGTTATTCGGATGCCAAGAAGTGCAAGGCGATTAATTCTATGAGTTGGTCATTCGTGAAACCAATATATTTTATATGCTATAATTACAATCATGGGTATATAATATATGATCTTGAGCGCGTTCCCATTTTTGACTATGGTTTTCTTGTAAGTTCTCTACATTGCACCTTATCATAATTGGACTTGTACAGGTGCACACAACTAGTAACACAAACACTCATACTCACACTCATATTCATATCTGGTTTGTTTGATGTTCTTGAAGTCAGTTTTTGACAAGTCATTCAACTCGAGATAAGATCGACAATATGAAACTCAACGGACGGACAATATCGTGTTTAGGTTGCCCCCACTTCTGGTGACATTTATGAACTTTAACGCACCTAAATTTATGTACGCGTTGGATAATTGATCATAATTAGTGACCCGATAGATTTGGCGTGACTGTGCATTATACAACGATCTTATCCTGCATGCGTTCAGCTATATGGTTTATATATCACGAATGTTCTCGTAGAATTTTATGTCAACTCATGTTTATGCACCCAGTCCATGACTGAAGATTCCTGAGACTCACGTATATAAGAGAATGCATTGGCCTTACAATATTTACCTTGACTTTGTAACTCGGTGCATTCGATTATATATGCGAGGCTCCCTATGGGGAAACTCGCATATATAAGAGAATGCATTGGCAATACTGCATCAGCACAAAATATTACCCCAATTTTGGGCTATGTTTTTTATGTGTGTTTTTTCTCTCTCAGTGGATTCTGGTTGTCTTGTGTCCCCTTTTGGTGAATCCACCGACTGCCTTGGGGAATTTGATAAGTCGGGATAAAACAATATGGTATGGTTGCGAACTTGCCCAGATACACGAATCAGATTACATTCCCTCTGCGTCGAGCATGGATCGTCGCATATCGGTTTCGAACCAGGCTCATCATCGCTGCATGGCTTGTTGGCCTAATGTGTCATGCACCTTACCAACTGTGCCACCGGGTTCATTATCTTGTATGTATTTGAGATTGGAATGAATATTGCCAAATACGCCCACCATATTCAACACTGAAAAAGAACTCACTTGTCAGTCATAAAACGTTGTTTCTAATTTGTCATTCGGACGAGACGAGCGCTCTTTATTTTACCATATTAGGAATATATGCTAATTCCGGAACGCTCTATATTTTTACCATATCATGAAAATATGCTAATTACATAACGCTCTTTATTCCACCATATTAGGAATATATGCTAATCACGGAATGCTCTTCATTGTATCATATCAGGAATATATGCTGATTACGTAACGCTCATTAATTTTTATCACTAGTATGATTATTACAAAACCCTCTTTATTCTACCATAGGATAATTAATGATTGCTTTTGATTTTACCATATTAGTGATATGTTAATTATGTAACGCTCTTTCATTTACCTGGTCATGGATATGCTAATTACGGAGCGCTATTTAATTTACCTAATCGGGGCTAGGCTAATTACGAAACGCTCTTTATTTTACCTTATCTGGGATATGCTAATTATGGAACGCTCTTTATTTTACCATAGGGGTTTGCTAATTACGGAACGCTCTTTATTTTACCAAATCAGGGTTTTGCCAACTACGAAACGCTCTTTATTTTACCATATCAGCGACATGCTAATTACGGAACGATCTTTATTTTACCATATTAGGGATTTGCTAATTACGGAACGCTCTTTATCAGGGATATGCTAATTACGAACGCTCTTTATTTTACAATATCAGGGATATACTAATTATGGAACGCTTTTTATTTTACCATATCAGGGATATGGTAATTAATGAACGCTCTTTATTGTTCCACGCTGAAGATAAGTCGGGACACGATTGTTCTACTAAACGCCATGTTGTCCGGACCGGGATGTAACAGACGCGAGTATAATTTCATGTTTCAAACCACCACGGGGCTTCAACCCTTCCATGACTGGAGCTTCCTGAAATGTTGCGAAACCCCTGTGCCAATTCATTATCTTATATATGTGAGTCTCCCATAGGCTGAGTCTCCCATAGGGAGCCTCGCATATATACGATAATATACATTGGCCTAAAAATATTTACCTCGCATGACGTAATTTGCAAGCCAGTGCATTATCTTATATACGGGAGACTCGCATATATAATATAATGCACTTGCACATGATCTGTAATGCTGCACCAGCGCAACCCCAGTCAATAAGAACGCTCTTTAATACATGCCGCTCTTGTGATAATTGTCTGTTGACGTTTGGACGCCTGATAATTTTAAAAGTCAACATCCAGTAAACATTGCCTTTTTGGAAGGCAATATTTGCGTAACAATCACGTCTCCATGCATGAATGGTTCAAGGGGTCCATCTAATCAACTGTGAATGGATTCAGGGGGTCCATCTAATCAACTGTGAATGGATTCAGGGGGTCCATCTAATCAACTGTTATAACCGTTTAAAGGTGCATAACCCTATTAAACTCCCCTAAATTATTATTTATTTGGCTTCGGGGCGGGGGTGAGGGTGGTCAAAACATTTGATTCAAGTCGAGGAACCCTTCCATCAAAGCTCAGAGTAATTAGATAAATCGATTTTTTAAACCTGTTATTTTTCACCACCTGGAATATTTGCCGGCCTGGCAAAAATAAGCTGACTTCTTATATAGATAGTACATGCATGCATGTTCACGCCGTTACGAGAGGTTACGCAAGTACGTCACTGCTCGATATACGACCAGCGCATCGGTAGAGATAGCAAATTAATTCAGAATGAAAAGACGATGAACAAGAATACGGTATGTTGCGATAGTTGACGTTCGGATACATGTACTATACTTATTTATAATCATGTTTTATCCATGCAAATATACCTGTTATATGGTACCATGCTGGTTACACGTGGGAATACTATGTGTTTGTATCACAGGGTCCTGTAACGCGCTCCACTGTCCGCCCCCCCCCCTTTTGCACTGCCCATAGTCTATATAATGTTCCATTAACGCGAAGAAGGCGCGTATATATATATATATATATATATATATATATATATATATATATATATATATATATAAATATATAGGCGTATATGGGCAGTGCAAAAGGGGGGCGGACAGCGGAGCGCGTTACAGGCCCCTGTGGTTTATATTCGTGACAACACTTGTTGGGGATCGATTCCAATTTGAATTAAGAATCACCATATATCGGAGTTTTAAACCACGCTCACTCACCTCCATTCTCCTTCACCCCAGATATCGTGATTGGTATTGTTGTGAGTATTTATAGGTAATTAGGCATGATTAAAGAGTGTGCAGTTAGAAGATCTAAGGTGAACACCCCCTTCCCCGAACAAAACACATGTTTCTACTCTAGGCACGTTCCTGATCGACTGACAAGCCTGCAAATAGTATGCATGTCATTTGCAGAATGAGGTCCACAGCGGGTTAAATATAGTGACGCTATCTCACACAACAGGCTAACGTCACCAAATTCACCCTCTGTGGACCTCATTTTGCTTAGGCCCCATCTTCTGTGAAATACCTACATAGTCTCAAATTAACATTGTTTTAGTTACTTTCTCCCTTCTGGGGAGTTTCTATATCCCCTAATTTGCAGAAGATAAAATACATAATCGAGGTGATTAATGGGTGAACATCACCAACTTGGGAAATTAATCTGATCCTATGTCTCCCATAGCAATTTAGGGGTGATAGGAAGAGTCAGTCATGACTATATCACCGATAACAATATACATGTATAGTCTTAGTCTATTAATATTATATATTTATTTGTAATTGTACTTTCCATGTGTGTATATTGTAGATAAAATTATCCTATCATATCTAATTGAGGTCTAAGCATACAATTATCCAGAATAAGGTACCCAGGCGTGAATTTGGTGACGCTAGCCTGATTGTGGGATAGCGTCACTAAATTCACCCTCGGAGGACCTCATTATGCATATGACAGACACCAATATGCAGGTTTGCTAACTGACTGAAAAATACATAGGTAAATTAGATGTTTTTACGATCACATGAACCTACCTGGTCGAAGCGAGACTTATCAAACTCAAATGGTGGATAATCCTTGTCCATTTTCCGTTATTCTTTTAATTCTGTTTTTAATTATGCTCCATTTCTAATTCGCGGCACTAAACATAGGCTAACATAACATCCGTGTTTTATATCAGCTATGCAAACGCATTTCTCTTCTTAGTATTTGCAAGCTTTCATACAATAAGCACGTAACGACTAGCTAATATATTTATAGAGCGCATCAGCTGAACTCTATAGTGTGTATTCATTGCGCATAGTATAGCTGGATCGACCCACATCTGAACATGCACGGCATGACATGGCAGTCTGGGCTTATTGAGCTGCTGAGTGGATCAATAGTCTGGGAATTTCCAATAACATCACTGATAAATCAGGAATAACAAATACATGAACTATAAACAGTTGCCAATTCATAATAAGAATATTCAATGAGGTATTAAGTAACCCTTTCATGGCGGGAGCCGCACTTGTGCAGCATTAAATACCCTGTGCCAGTGCTTTCTCATATATGCGAGTCTCCCATAGGGAGCTAACATATATAAGAGAATGCACTAGCTCACTTACAATGTCAAGGTAAATATTGTCAGGCCAATGGTTTCTCTTTTATATATGTGAGGCTCCCTATGGGAGACTCGCATATATAAGAGAATGCATTGGCACAGGGTTTTCGCAATATTTCAGGAGGCTTCAGTGATGGAAGGGTTAAAGGCCCACTTAATGTTTAGTCCCCGATTATTTATATACATAGTCAGTACACCCCTCTGCATCCGGATATATGTCTATGTCAGTGGACATGTCTATAGCAGCGGAAATGTCTATAGCAGTGGGATGACAACTGCTCCTTGTTGGTTACCAATTGGTCTATCGATTATCTGTGAACTTGAGCATGTACGAATGATGCTTTTACTGAAAAATATAGCAATAATTGCAAGTAAAACTTGAAGTCAAGTTATTTTATATATTAGGATTTGTTGTGGTAACTCTCCAGATGGAGCACTCTTGTGACACTCAGCTGGATGAGCGTGTATTCCATTTGTATAATGGACACCTTTCTCGGCTCATTACTTCCACTTTAGATCCAAAAAATTATAAGGAAGTCATACCGGGAAATAATGATATTCATATAGCAGTTTATGTCATGTCTATAGCAAGAATAGCTTTTTGTTATGACATGTCTATAGCATTTTTTCGTTTGAAGATTTTCAGCCATTTTTTCCAATTTTGAGGTAATTTTTTATGAACCTGTTATAATTTCATTTAGTTTCTAATGTATAAAGTAACACAACTTCAATGGTAAGTGGCACTAACAAGATGGTTTCATGTTTAACATTGAATTGTCTATCCACTAATTTCATATATTTTAAATGTTGCAGTGGGACATAAAACATAATTTTGTTAATATTTCAATAACAATGTCACATTATTTTGGTGTGTTCATATAGGTCTAGTGGTCACATGGTTTCAAACATTTTTCCGCTAAATAAAGCAAAAACTGTTAAGTTTGATTCGTGTGTTGTTGACTTGTTGTTGTTGTTGTAACTGGAGCTCTGGAACCCAGAATACATATTTGAGGTTTGACACCAGAAATTACTGTTAATTCTTGATGAGCTCAGTTTCCATATTTGGTGATTGGCAGTTGACAGCCACTGACAAGGAGGCTAAGAAGCCAGACATGCAGTCCTCCCATGATCACTAATAGATTACCAAGCCTTGACATAGTTTGTCATTTGCAGAATAAGCAGGCTAGCATCACCAAAATCACCCTCTGGGGACCTTATTCTGCTGATGCCTCAACTGCTTTGGGAGATCTAGGATCAGATTGAAGTTTTCCAGTTGAAGTTGGTGATGCTCACCCATTAGTCACCTCGATCATATATTTTATCTTCTGAAAATTAGGGGACATAGAAACTTCCCAGAAGGGAATAAGTAACTAAAAACAATGTTGATTTTTAAGGCTTGAATTTTACAGCAACTCACTTACATTAATTAAAGCCACTTGGTGGCTTGTGCTCCAAATTGCACCTGATAATATTTGCTTTTGAAAATTACACAATTCTTGATAAAGGCTATTATCATGGTGTGGAATCACATGGTTTCCAGTTTGGTGAGTACCACACATACAAAATGGCCGAGGCTAATGCAAACAAGACAGTCAATGACTGTGGGGTCGCTCACCAGACTGCAAAGACTGATAAGACTGGGACTCCGGAGACCACAACAGTCAGAACTTTTCTTAATCACTTTAAAAGTGGTTCTAAACAGGATATGTGTCTTGAGAGACTTCATGTGTGTAGATTGGTGAATATCCACCTTGAAATTACCAACTGCACACTACTGATCACCCCCCTCCTCCAGCTCAATAAGTCCCCTCCCGACCGGGCTCCAGACTCCCAAATCTTAGGTCGGAATTTCACAACGGACACCACAAACTTTCTCAATTGTTGGAAATTTCCAATCACACAAGCGCCTTTTTATAAAACCATTTAGACATGTTTGAATCCCAATTATTTATGGACCCAAAACACCAGATTAATCAGTCAGGTGGTTCCAAGGTAGATGTTTTAATGAGTTTGGTATATCAATGATTTTATTAGACAGAAAAGTGTTAAGTCCCTGTAGCTCCACCATTTCTTGAGCGGTTGACCTCATTTGATCAAATCTGAATCTCAGTCACCAAAGGATCCTCCATACTATATGTAAGCTAAATAGTCCAACCTCTCTTGAGAAGACATTTTAAGAATTACTATAGAGACATATAGTTATGTCCCTGGTCCCACCCTATTTAACCTGGTGACCCCATCTGAATAAATTTAAATCCCAGACACCAAAGAACCCTTTGTACTAAATATCAGTAAAATAGACCTGATGGTCCTTGTGAAGGAAGCATATTAAGAATAATTATGGAGGGAAACTGTCCAGGTGACCCCATTTTGTAAAGTCTGAATTGCAGTCAAACAAGAACATTCCATGTTAAATAAGCCAACTAGTTCTTGCAAACATATTTTAAGAATTACTATGGAGTGAAATAGTTATGTCTCTGGCTCTGCCCTTATTTGACTTTGTGATCCCATTTTCACAAATCTGTCACCCAAAGTAATTTCATACCAAATATAAGCAAAATAAGCCATTTGGTTCTTGCATAGAAGACATATCATGGATTACTATAGAGCGAAAGAGTAATGTAGCTGGCATTGCACCTACTTGACCTGGTGACCCTGATTGAACAAATCTGAATCACAATCACCAAAGGGGCCTCAATATTAAATATGAGCTAAATAGAGCTGGTGGTTCTTTCAAAGAAGACTTTTCAAGTTTGCCAAATATGTTTTTGTGAGGTGGTGGATGTGGGAGCGATAAATGTCCTGTTGAAAGATTTGAACAATACATATGATAGATTGTTGTTGCAATTGGGAATTAATTACCTCTAGCAGATCTCCAGGGAATGTTTATAAAAATGTCAGATTTCAATTGACATGTGTAGGCATATCCCACTGGGATATGCCTACACATGTCAAGTGAAATCTGACATTTTATAAACATTCACTGGAGATCTGCTAGAGGTCATTAATTCCCAATTACAACAGATAATCCCACATACAGTTGGAGCCAAAGCTTCTTATTAATGATTCTGTCAAGAATTTGAGTAAATATTAATTTTGGGACCAGGGTGGCAGAAGCAGTGAACTCGAGTGAAGGGCCAGAGGGCACAACCTTCAGAAATGTAATGGCATTAGTTTTTCAATTTTCAAAAAATGTTAAAATATATATATAGTGAAATACAAATTTGTAATTTTTTTTTTTATTTTAATAAAATTAATAGTGACATTTTTTTTTAAATATTCTTTTACTTTTTAATATATAATTTTTTTTCTTTCTTTTTTTGCTTGTCTTGGTTAAAAAGTTAAATTGAAAAAAAAAATAGTTTTTGAGTTGGCCCACTCACATTTGACCTCATTTGAACAAATCTGAACCCCAGTCACCCAAGGATCCTTCATAACAAATATGAACCCATTTGGTCTCATAGTATTTGAGAAGAAGTCATTTTAAGAATTACTATGGAGGGAAAGAGTTATGACCCTGGCTTCACAACTATTTGACCCAGTGACCTCATTTGAACAAATCTGAATGAGTCACCTAGGGAACACCCACACCAAATATGAACCCATTCGGTCTTATGGATCCAGAGGAGAAGATGATTAAAGAATTGTTGACGGACAGACGACGGACGAGGAGTGATGACTATAGCTCCACCGGAGACTTCGTCTCAGGTGAGCTAAAAACATAATATATGAGGAAATGTCACAAAACATAGCATTTTGACTGTTAAGAGCATATGCAAGTTTATTTTTTTTGAAACAAGTTGATAACTTATTTGTTCGCAAATACTCAGTGGTTTTCTCTAACATTCTGACCAAAGTTGCCAGTCGGGGGTGCGTGGAATACACCAGTCCATACATCTTGGAGAATCCTTTGACTCACAACTTTGGTCACAATGTTAGAGCAAACATATGTGAATTTGGACACAAATGAGGTATCAGCATCTGCTCATAGCTGACAAAATAATATGTAATATGTGACCCGCCATATCAAATCCAGTCGTAAGTCAGGATTTTTTTTACCCTGTGCCAATGCATTCTCTTATATATGCGAGTCGACCATAGGTCGCCTCGCATATATAAGAGAATGCATTGGCCTAGCAATTTTTTATCATTTTTTTAAAATAAATGTTTCTTACAATTATTAGGACATAAAATAAAAAACATCCATTACCCTGCAGGGAGCCCCACACATATATAGAAGCATATAGAAGAGTGTCGTCTGCTCACGTTTGTCTGGGGCTCTGATAATATGTAATATGTCGTAACTTAGTTCATTACATTTGTTTTTGGTCGCGTTTTCGATCACCTCAGCCATTTTAAATGCATCATACTCATCAACTCGAAACCACGTGATTTCCCCACCGTAATGATATTGACACACAAGAAAGGAATATAAAATACTAAAAATAAACCGTTGATATTTCTTTATTGATTTATAACTATAAGTGAATCAAGTCTGTGTATAAAATAAACATGTATATAGATAAAACAGAGTATTACTAAATGGGTGAAATAACTTTGATACATTCTTGTAATATAATATTATAAATTCCGACTTGGTGGAATACAGTAATGCTCTAATTAATCGACTCGGGGAGAGCTTTCCAATGAATGGCAACAAGCCATATTTCCGACTAAATCCTGAAAAGTTACCCATAATTCTGCTGTGTTTAAAGAGTCGATTAATTAGAGCATTACTGTACTTTTTGAGCAGGGTCCTGCGAATATTAAATTAAGATTCCAATATTCAGTAAGAAAACGTTTGAAATTTCCAAACAAAAATTCTAGGCATTTGTTCTATCAATCTCCGTCAATATCTTCCAATATTTGGCAATGAAGGTTTATTTATACAGTTATTTTTTTAAATCAACTGTTCCTAGCAGTCACTATTTCAGGTTGACTTTTAAAAATTTCATAATAAAACCGATCTTTCTCACTTGAAATCAACCTTAGTTACCTTGTCTCGTCTGATCTTTGTTTATGCCTGATTCGACATTAGATTTGGGATTATTGGTATGTATTCGGTTTGATTATGCCCGATTCAACATTAGATTCGGGATTATTGGTATGTATAAGATTCGCGATTATTGGTATGTATAACATTCACGATTAATGGTATGCATTCGACATTAGATTCTGGATTATTGGTATGTATTCAGTTTGATGATTCGACATTAGATTCTGGATTATTGGTATGTACTCGGTTTGAACTTAAATGAAATATTTGCAGGACCTGATTTAATATTGACTGAAAAGGCAATACAAAGCCTTATATAGAGCACTAAATAATACCTGTAAATACCTGTAGCGCATTGTGACTAAAAAAGCTAAAAATTCAAGCTTAACATAACAGCAAGCATTAACAAACAAAACAAAACAAAGGTTAATCAAATTATTTCCTGTCTCTCAGCTCCAAACGTTTGGTTGGCATCAACAAATTTTATTTATTATTATCATAGTCTCTTTCAATAACCTATGACTAACTTGTGTAAGTGGTTGTTTAGAATAGATTTATGTTCTTGGTTAAAAAAAAATTAAATTCCCACATGTACATGTGTTCTATCATTATCCATCGCATCAATAACTTCATATTCTATATTATTTGAGTATCGATAAACCTTAATGGGGTAATGTACACTAAATCCAGCCATTTAGGGACCATCTCCTTTTATACTCAACATAATATATGCAACAAATGAATAAATTTGAGCCATGGATTAGTGCAAAATACACTCATGTGCTCTATGAACGATTCATCGTTCAACGATTCATCGTTCATAGAGCATACATGTGTACTCTTTTAGCTGTTTGTGGGAAGTGGCAGCTGATTCAGACTATAAAATGGCGTGCTTCATTATGTACATATTTCAATGACGGGGAAAAAAAACCTGTAAAAATATTGCACAGACCTTGTTCTGGCTAATAATGGACATTGTACAAACACGAGAGGGTGTTTTACAAAATAGTCCCTGCCTCGAATGAATTATATTCATGTCACCAGTTCAATCAAGTGATTATTCTGTTTATTATATTCCACTTTGAACATCTGATTTACCGGATATCCAGATAATACAGCCATTATACCCATGACACAATAATTTTGATAGTTCTTATGAATACATAAAACACCAGTTAAAGTGACATAAATCACTAGTGAAATTATCGTTTATAATCACTCGAGCAATCGGGTTAAATCACACATAGGAATGTAATAAATACATTTATTATATGATCATTAGGTTTCTTTCTCCAATTCCTATGTCAAAATGAAACCAAAATATTGAGATAGCTAACGATATTCACCTCATTAATGAAACAACAGTTCTGAGTGACATAACGTCTTGTCCAATCAAAGCGAGTTTCATATAATAAAACAGTTATCGCATTGTTTCTTGGTTGACACAAGGAATTGTCAGCCCGTGGAAGTCAATATTTCACCTCGGCCTGCGGCCTTGGTGAATATTGCCTTCCTCAGGTTGACAATTCCTTGTGTCTACTTCGAAACAATGCGATAATTGTATAATATTTTACCAGTTACTCTCCTATTAATAAGACACTTTTCAGTTCACAGTTGAACATAAGATCTGCATTCATTCATTTATAGGGAATGGTCAAATAATAATGACCTGAGCCAGCCCCAAGTGAAGGTCAGTGAAGTACATGTACTCAACTCAAATCTGAGTTTAGTGTGACTGTCATTTGCAGAATGAGGTCCCCAGAGGGTGAATTCAGTGACACTATCCCGCATAGCAGGCTAGGATAACTAAATTCACCCTCTGGGGACCTCATTCTGCTTAGGCTTCTGATAATAAAGAAGCTTTCTTCTCTGGAAAGCTTCTTTACTATCAAATTTCTTCACATAGATTCTATTTTTTTTTAGTTTGGCATAGTGGTCGAATATGCCCAAGAAGCTATTCTACCCACTCATTCATACAGATAACTAGCACAAAAATATTATTTTGCGCCATCAAAACCTGCGTCCAAGATGTTTTGCTTGAACCTGAATACCAGTTAATTCGGGGGTATGAATCCCGCGTTCGGCTTCAAAACATCCTGAATCCCGCATACCGAAAAGGGGGGGTGATACCCTCTATAAACAAACACAAGTGAAGGCAGGCATAACCTATAAACAAACACAAGTGAAAGTAATGATGAACTTATATTTTTTGGACTCAGGTTTTTTTCTTCACGAGTCGAATTAAAATGTTACAACCAATTTGTTCATTAATTTGCAAATAAGAAAACAGATTTGCATTGATAAGATGGGAAACAAACTTTTACTACCCCACACTCTAGCCTATTTTGATCTCATTTAAGACCAAAAGCCGGGTGAATCAAAATTTTGAACATGGTTATAGACAGAACTATCTTAAAAGAACATTTAATATCTTAAAGGCCCACTTAATTTTCGAATCCTCAGATCACATTATATACAACATATCCCATATTATATACCATCGAACCCCCAGATCACGTTATATACAACATATTCCATATTATATACCATCGAACGGTTCGAACCCCCAGATCACGTTATATACAACATATTCCATATTATATACCACCGAATCCTCAGATCACATTATATACAACATATCCCATATTATATACCATCGAATCCTCAGATAACATTATATACAACATATCCCATATTACATACCATTTGAAAGAGGAAGCTACAACACATTGAATTATTAACTTATCCGGTGGAATAAACTGTGAACATGTTGTTTTTGTCAAGTAACCAGTATGTGTTCTGTGCTTAATTTCATCTGGTCTGCACTGCCAGTTTATTATTCTCAATAGAAGGGTAATAACTCTATCTCTTATTTGTGAATTATGATGCATTCTGGTGTAAATAACGGGGGAAGTCTTGGCGTGAACCTGAGAATCTCTGTCACTTGGTGGACACCCCTAAGCCACAGCCGTTCTGTATTCTGGTAGAATATATATATTTTTAGTTCCTCTTCCAAATGGTAGATCATTTGGAATATGTTGTATATATTGTAATCTGTGCATTCGAAAATTAAGTGGGTATTTAATACTATCCCAGAAGTCCAGACAAAATAGGTTCAGCACTCTTGGTTTTAGTATTGTAGTGCATTAACTAAACTGAGGTAAAGCTAAACATGATATGTATAAAGTGTAACAATTCACACGATAAAAAATGATATTTGGACCAACAATTTAAAGATGTATGTTCAAGTCTGGAAATAGTGTGTCTCACATTTGCAGAAATACATGTAGGTCCCCAGATGGTGAATTTAGTGATGCTATCCCACACACAGGGCAAGTGTCACCAAATTCACCCTCTGGGAACCTCATTCTGCTTACAACTCGTCTTCTGGGAAGCATGTATAGTCTCAAATTAACATTGTTTTTAGTTACTTTTTCCATTCTGTTCAGTTTCTATATCCCTTAATTTGCAGAAGATAAATTGTATATTGAAGTTACAAATGGGTGAACATGACCAACTTCAACTGGGGAACTTCAATCTGATCGTAGTAACTAAAAACAGTATTAATTGAGACTATAAATACCAGAAGATGAGGCCTAAGCAGAATGAGGTCCCCAGAGGGTCAATTTGATGATGCTTGCCTGTGTGCGGGATCACATCACTAAATTTACCCTCTGGGGACCTCATTCTGCACATGGCAGGCACACTATTTGCAGACTTGTGACTGATAGATTTTTGGAGAGTTTGAATAATATTTTGAAAATACAATACAGAAAGAGATGGCAGCCTTGAATATATCTTTAAGGATAACTGTTGATAAATTTTTCTAATACCAAAGACTAGCCGTATGGATATATCCTACATAAACAAATGCTTTGCTGCTAAGAGACTAAAATTAAAACAGTATTATAAGCAACAATTTTTTTCCATTTTTATCATAATATGATAAATAGGAAAAAAGTTTTTAAAAAATGCAAAAATTAGACTCTCCATGGCACTATATAACAATCCCAATTTGAAAACATGCATAAAGACAAAAGCTTTCAAGAAGCAACACACACATAACGATGGCACAAGTGACTTAATTTTCGAAATAAAAACATGACACTCACGCTCCTTAAATATCAATAACGTGATGATTTTGGCATCTTGAAACTGTTCAAACAGCCAAATTTGCATCAAATATTCAGAAATTGCCAACCCATATATAAGCTTAAAGCAAAGGCTTCAGGGCCTGCAACCTACGTCAACGATAAAGTCTCTAAACCAAAGCGATTTTGATTTTAAATTTATTTAAAACATATATAAACGTTTGTCTGATGAGATAGAACTGTGGAAACTCACAATGCACATTCAAAAATCAATAATCGTTAAAAACTCATATTTATAACTGAAATTTTCAGGGAAAATAGGTATCGATGGTGCACCTATTTTGAACATCAAACACACCTCAACAATTTAATAGATGTTCGTAAAATACACATAATCCCTTTCATTTGTAAATACAATAACGCCTGCAACAAATATCTAGCTCAACAACTGCATGATTTCCAGATAGCAGTCATCCGAAGATCTGAAGCGACGGTGTAGAGATTACATTAGTGAAGTAGGTTCCTGAATGTCTGATGCGACGGTTTAGAGATTACATTAGTGACGTAGGTTCCTAGGCTCTTCAGGTGGCGTATGACTCTCGAAGCAAGAAGTAAAAACATCTAGCATTTTTGGCATCTATATATGCTGGCTATTCGTATATAATTTACATTGCGACTCAAGGGTTTTTGTTATTCGCATATTTAAAAAAGAAATAACTGTATGGTGCAGCGAGATGAACAGTAATGGTCTAATTAATAGACCTCTTGACAACAGCAGAATTGTGGGTAACTTTTCAGGATTTAGTCGGAAATATGGCTTGTTGCCATTCATCGGAAAGCTCTCGCCGAGAGCTTTCCGATGAATGGCAACAAGCCATATTTCCGACTAAATCCTGAAAAGTTACCCATAATTCTGCTGTGGTTAACATGTCGATTAATTAGAGCATTACTGTACTATGACATACCAAAATATTGACCTTGACAGAAAACTGTTGTGCTTCCAGTTTCGTCATTCTTTTCCGTCATTTTAAAAGTCCGAATTAGCCAAACAACTGGAGAAGAACCACGAGATACGTGCAGATCCGCACCACCGTATTGGCACAATAACTCAATTCTGTGAATTTTGCATGCAGTATTCTAATATCCTACATATCAAATGCTTTACTGCTAATAGATTAAAATTAAAACAGTATTATATTAAGCAACATTTTTTTTTTCCATTTTGATCATAATATGACAAAAAGGAATAAAGCTCTAAAAGAATGCAAAAATTAGACTCTCTACAGAAAAATATAACAATCCCAATTTGAAAACAAGCATAAAGACAAAAGCTTTCAAAAGTAGCGCGTACATAGCAATGGCACAGATTCTCTGAAAAGTCAAACATCAAATAATAAAAGATAAAAATTCCAGAAATGAAACCTTTGATCGTATTCATGTATATAATTATTCAGAATCTATCAACATAGTGCAAGCGATGTCTCTGATGAATAGATAGAACTACACAAGTGTGTGAACTGGTTAACGTTCTTTCACGAGTTTTGTTGTGACGTGATTGTACAATGAGAACAAGAGGTTAGAGTTGTACCTCACGGCATGAAAAATGAGTGCAATAACGTTAACCAGTTAACGCCACTGTGTTATCCTCTGTGAGACTGTAGATTGCAGAATACAAAAATTGATGCTGGTACAAATGTTAGTTGTATAACAACTTAAGGAACAACATACAGTAATGCCATAAATAATTGACTCCTTAACCACAGCAGAATTATGTCGGAAATATGTCTTGTTGCCCTTCAATGGAAAGCTCTCACTGAGTTTTAACCCTTTCATGATGGGAGCTGCGCTGGTGCAGCATTAAAGAGCCTGTGCCAGTGTGTTCTCTTATATATGCGAGTCTCCCATAGGGAGCCTCACATATATAAGAGAATGCATTGGCTTACAAGGTCAATGTAACTATTATGCCAATGTATTCTCTTATATATGTCAGTCTCCCTATGAGAGACTCTCATATACAAGAGAATGCGTTGGCACAGGGTTTTCGCAAAATTTCAGGAAGCTCCAGTCATGGAAGGGTTAAACTACCCTTATGGAGCCCCTCACAGATGTGAGCAGACAACACTCAGCAAAACAAGCTGCCACCTGTATGGGGCTCCCTACAGGAAGCTCTAGTCATGGAAGGGTTAAGAAATATAAAAATATGGATTGTGCTATGAGTTATTTCTGCTGTACCGTATAAGACCTAGGTTAGTGACTGAGGTCTAACAAATTGCTCACAAATTGATCAACTGAGGTACTTAAAACTGAGTATTAAGTGGTAATGCTAAAAAATACGTGTTTTCCCACATAACAAACCAGAAATTTAACCAGTCAGCAGGATCATAATAATCAAGCTTTATTTGGCTCTGTCGATCATGTTGAGCACACTACAGTAATGCCCCGAATAATTTACTCCTTAACCAAAGCAGAATTATGGGTAACTTTTCAGGATTTAGACGGAAATATGGCTTGTTGCCATTCATAGGAAAGCTCTCAGTGAGAGCATTCCGATGAATGGCAACAAGGCATATTTCCGACTAAATCCTGAAAAGTTACCCATAATTCTGCTGTGGTTAAGGAGTCAATTACTTAGGGCATTACTGTAAGTTTTATGCAAAAAAACATCTTCCAATCATAATGATTTGTCAAACTTCCTAGATTAACCTCTTCGCTGCTATGACATCCGTAACTATTGCGGATGTGAAAGTGCATGTCGTGTGCTATATGGTCCTACAGACCTACTTCAGCACACTAACAGTAGGCCATTATTCATAACTGGAATTCAGATATTGGTGCATCGGAACAACTGAATCTCGAAGTTTCAAACAGTGTATGATGTTCCACGATTGTGAACAATAATAACCTTTCAACTGAGTCAGTTTTATGGTTCTTGTGATATTCCCGTTATATTTTTCCACTGCAAAATGGCAATAACGTCAACAGCCCAGCACACGACGTCATAACACCATTAAGCAGTGAAGAGGTTAAGGTGACAGAAAGAGTTGTTTCTACCCTTACTGATTGTATATAGAGGATCTCCAATGAGTCGCAATTCTATACAAAATTAATTATTCAAATTTAGTGGACGAGGTTAATAAATATTGAATAGGATTGTGATGGAATTGAGATCCTTTTTATCACATGATCACATTTTAGCAAGGAAATACGATCTCGAAACGGCTGGGGTTAAAAAATGTATTATTGATTTCCTTATCGATAGTAAAGACACCTTCAAGAAAATATATAGTTCCATTTTAAATGTGTCTTTTCATGAGAATGTACTGGCTTACATAGAAGCTTTTCCAGATGGTGTCTTCAACACATATAAATATTTTATACCCAGGAAACTATATAAAACTTGTTTAGGAAGAGATAGACCATCTTTAGTGATGTCGTGGAACCTTTGCAATCAGTTTGAGACACAATCAACCCAATTTTTTGCAGATGTGATTCTGGAGGCAGCTGCTTGAGTAAAGAGGAAACACACATATTTTTAAGGCCTAAGTTTCAACTTTCCGATAGAAATGCATAAATTATTGTTATTATACAATGAAATGAGATGTGGTACTATTGGGACAGGTGAAGCATGTCAAAACTACCGTATTAGATTTTGTCAATTAATATTTGTCAAATCTCACCAAATAAAACAATGCTGATTGGTACATGGACTTCAAATATGCAACAATGTAACACATTGGAATCATTCAAATTATTGAGCAAATGATGCTAGAACTGAACGGCAGGCTAGCATCACTAAGTTCACCCTCTGGGGACCTCATTCTGCAAATATCAGGCCTGGTCAGATTGAGGTACAAGTGAGAATGCTGAATAATAATACCTCTCACATGGCGAGCATTACATGCACTGCATTCAAATCTTCAGACACGAGTATAGCACATTATGTGGTCAATAAGCGAGATCACTGAGTCGCTACCATATTGGATCCATCCAGCCCCGTTCCGCGCACTCAGTGCTATAGGTAAAAGTTCTGGAGTATAGCAGTCCATATATGGAGCTTTTGAATATCATGAATTCTATACAGAATTCATGAATATTCAAAACTCCATATATGGAATGCTACTCCAGAACTTAGACCTGTAGCAATTAAACCACGGAACGGGGGCTGGATGGATCCAATATGGTGGCGACTCAGTGATCTCGCTTATTCTGATTGAATAGATTGAACATTGCCGGGTCGGAAAAATTAACCAATAATACAAACAAAGGAAATGAGAATGTCAATAAGTTTGAATTTTGACGTTGTTGATGCAAAAATCAGGAAATCACAGATGCCATGCCGCACGTAACCATCAAAATGACGTCTGTAAAATCCTTACCTTCTCTAATCAGGACAGACAATTCTCAGATGCACTGACTTCAAGGCGAACATTGACACATAAAGAATAATACTTTCAAAAGCACGCTTGAATGCCCCCATGGGATAACATTAATCCTTTCATGACGGGAGCTGCGCTGGTGCACCATTCAAGATGGTGTGCCAGTATATTCTCCCATAGGGAGTCTCAGTACTGTCTCACATATATAAGAGAATGCACTGGCTTACAAGGTCAAGGTAAATATTGTTAGGCCAATGTATTCTCTTACATATGCGAGGCTCCCTATGGGAGACTCGCATATGTAAGAGAATGCATTGGCACAGTGTTTTTGCAAAATTTCAGGAAGCTCCAGTCATGGAAGGGTGAACTTTGCCATTAACAACACAAACTGTTAAAGATCTAAAAACCTCGAAGGAGGTTGCCGATTATACTTTTAACTTCTCGACCATTTTTGAGATGAGATTCTGCATATCTTTGCTGCGTCGGTTGGCAGTTTCGATCACTTCCGCATGATTGGCTTTGCGCTTCGAGTCGAACTCCAGAACACAATTGTTTGTCACGAGTGACAAACCAAACACCTTTACTCCGCAGTGTCTTGCTATTATGACCTCTGGGACAGTGCTCATTCCTATTAATAGATATAATGGGATATTAGTTAAACATTGGATATATTGAGTAGTCCTCCAAATATGGTGTCTGACATTTGCAAAATGAGGTCCCCAACGGATAAATTTACTAACGGTGGGCAAGCATCACTAAATTCACACTCTGGGGACCTCATTCCTCATTATGAAACTAACAAGTTTTTTAGTTTCTTTAGAAACTTCTTTAGAAAGTTACTTGTTCACTTTTAGTTTAGTTTCTCTATATCCCCAAATTGGAGACGACACAATGTATAATCAAGGTGGCCAATGGGTGAATATCACTATCTTCACCATCTGGAACTTAAATATCAGTCTAGGTTTCCCATAGCAGATGAGACCATGTATAATGAGGTCCCCAGAGGATGAATTTGGTGACGCTTTCCCCACACAGCGGGCTAGCATCACTTAATTCACCCTCTGGGGAGCTCATTCTGCAAATATCCAGCACCATAGTTTGGGGACTGACATTTAGGACATCACTGTATATATACATTAGGACCATCTGAATGCCATACGAGATACTTATTGTATCAAGATATGTATAATAACATGTTGACAGAGAATAAATCCCTCACTATCACAACTAAAACATCAATATTTAATTCTTCGAAAGATAGACAAATCTTAAGTTTTAGTCACCCACTAACTGAAACAGGCTCCCTTTGGGTAGTGTTCAAACGACTCTGGAATTCTGGAGTCGACTAGTCGAACCCCAAAAGTCGAGTCGACTAGTCGGCCAAATACATCACCAACCTTATACTAATGAAACACATGTGAAAGAAAATTACAAATTCCGTGACATCATCACAATATTTACACTCTACTGTGATCGGAAAATTGAATCACGTGACACGTCATGTGGTTTTGTTGCAAATGAACCAGTGCTCTAGAAACCCACCGATCGCAAATAACTTCCCTACGAATCTACGATGATAATGAGAATAAATAATTGAGGAAATAATTGAGGGATTTTCTGTTTAATCTTGAAATCAAATAAATACTTCCCTGCCAGGGTATAAAAAATAAACGATACTCAGTGTCAGTGAAAATAATCAATTAGCGGATACAACACAATTTTCGCAGCTGCATTCCCGTGTTCCGTCGTCCAATCCATCACATACTTCACTTGCAAGGTAGGATGAACTGCTAGAATCAGGAGATTTACCCATGTTTTCCCTTAGAAAAAATCAATATGTCCATCGTTGAGGGATCCAAGTTGGACCTTCGTTTGCAAACAACCATGCCCGCAACAGAAAAAATACGTTCCGATGGCACAGATGTGCCTGGAACAACTAGATATTTTGAACTTAACATAGCCAATCTTGGAAATTGTTTGTTGTTCTTCCTCCACCAATCCCTCGGGTCAATATCAGATCTGGGGGGCACTTGCATTTTTGGTACATACTGATCATCACGATTATTCACGGCGGAATGTTCAGATTCTGAGGACGTTGAAGGAACAGCGCTATCAGTCTGATCCGTGATTCCCCCAATGACTGTCGTCTGGCTTGCCTGAGGTGCCTCGCTGTCCGCGGTAATGGGCGCGATTTCAACATTGAGTTTTACGGCCCTCATTTCTTCAAGCAGTTCAGACCAAGCTGATTCCCGTTGTTGATTTTCCATGAATTTGATACTTTTGTATCGTATATCTAATAAGCTGGCCTTCACAATGCACGATTTCGCTAAATTTGGGTCAGAAGAGCAAATGTCGGGATAACGCTTCTTTAGGTCGCTTGATACTGTTATTTTGAAGTCCTTGACCAATTGAGAATCACCGGCGCATATCTTCAAGTGGTTATCTAACAACCCTTTAATGATAGGGTATGTCATACTAAGAGTAGGATATGAATCGCTCCCTGCGACCGTGGTTGCCATCTCCAAAGGTACTAAGAGGGGGGTTATCTGCTCCATGTTCAACCACACATCATCGGCCATTTCTAATATTCTTGCATCGCTATAGGATGTGATATCTCTGTTTTGCAAAACAGCAAAGATAGCTAATCTTTGTTCCAGAAGCCTTTTAAACATATAATACGTAGAGTTCCAACGCGTATCGACGTCTTGGATCAGTCGATGTAATGGGAGTGACAACTGTGCTTGTTTCTTGGTGAGATCATCTGAAGCCAGTGTTGATTGCCGAAAGTGCCCCACTAATTTCCGGGAACATCCAGCTGCCCTTGAAATTTTTGCTAATGAAAGACCACGATTCACAGATAGTTGTAAACTGTGCGCAAAGCATCTGATGTGCTCCATGTGGGACAATCGCATTCCTTTAACAATGTCAGCGGCATTATCTGTCGTCACTGCCACTATTTTACTCGGGGGAATTTTGAAATCGCTCATGATTTTAATCAAAACTTCGCACAAATTTTCTCCAGTATGATGACCGGTGATTTCACGAGTGCTTAATACTTTCGTCTTGCATGTCCATGAAGGTGTGTCCATAAAATGGCAGGTGACAGTTATGTATCCTTTTGTTGTCATGCTGGTCCACTTGTCTGTTGTCAGAGAAATGAATGGAACATTCTCCAACTCATCAATTAATTGTTTCCTCACCTCAGTGTACAGAAAGTTAAGGTGATTTTTTATTGTAGTGTCACATGGTACATTGTATTTGGGTTCCAATTCTTTAAATAAAGCTGCGAAACCCCATGCCATTCACAATACTTAACGGACGTAAA
This sequence comes from Siphonodentalium dalli, assembly GCA_032622095.1. Lineage (NCBI taxonomy): Eukaryota > Metazoa > Mollusca > Scaphopoda > Gadilida > Siphonodentaliidae > Siphonodentalium > Siphonodentalium dalli. The sequence goes on from CP136062.1 coordinate 150,663,923, forward strand.
TCGATGGCACACCATTCTACAATACGCTTCGTTAACACTGTCCATCGTTCCTTGGACATTTTATTGCATTTTGGTGCATGCAAATCCAGTGTCGTTTGTCGACTCTGTGTTTGTGACCCCGCTGAACTTGCTGAAGGGTGCTTAGCATTTAAGTGAGTTCTCATAACCGATGTGGATTTATTATACTTTAGTTTTGCTTGACATAGTTTGCATGTGACAAATTCCTTAGTTTCTTTCCCAACAGTTTCTTTGATGAGATCAAAATGACGCCAAGCGTCCGAAGTTTTCGCATTTTTTCTGTTCGATGCCATCATGCAGGTCAAAACATTGAATTGAGCGGAATTGATGAAATGTGCGCGAGCGTAGAAACTAAATGGCGCAATGCAAAAGACCACGTGGCATTAACCTGGAACATGCGTGAGACGTCGGTCAAGTACGCGCGCGACCTAATACTTACTGTTTATGAACCACGTGCTTTTTAGAAGTCAATTATAGAGTTACTGCTCTTGTATTGAAAATGAGTAGTGGTTAACTTGAATTATTGCATTGGCGAATTTCGGCATAGTTATATGTCAAGCTCGACATTATTACATGTATTTGGACTTTGGAAAAGCTTCTTGAACATAGACTAGCTATCTTTGCTGCTTTTCTGATCCATATTTAGTGAAACCATGCATTGTCAAGGACAGCTGATGAGATTATATACTGTATTCCGACTAGTCGACTGTGGAAGTTAGAGTCGATTATCCGACAAACCAACGTCGACTATTATTTGTCGACTAATCGTTTGAACACTAGAGCATTTAGTATAGAAATGATTAACGAGAGGTCGATCGTTTGGCCAATTGTGATCAGCTGATGTTTAGCCATACCTTGGCGATAGTTATTAGCTATTTTCATCTTGGACACTAAAATCCATAACATTCAATGTTAATCTTCAAAGAATAAATTTTTATTTTTTTGAAAAAGGGCCATAAAAATCTGATCAAACCCATATTTGAACTTGATCTGTATTTTGGGCTGAGAAACTCACATACCAAATTTGGCTTTGATCAGATAAGAATTTTTTCAGTTATCGCAGCATGCGTAAATTCTAAGTTGAAAAAGGGGCATAACTCCGTGAAAAAAAAGCCGGATCAAACCCATATTCGAAATTTATATTTATTTTGGGCCGAGAAATACATAAACAAAATTTGGTTCCAATTGGATAAAAAATGTTTACGTTATCGAACCATGAGTAAAGGACGCATGGATGGACAGACAGACAGAGAGATGGATGGAAGAATGAGGAGTGATCAATTCAGATGTCGACACTACGTGTACCATATTATGAAATGCCATGAATTTCTCTGATATAAATTAAGCTTACCGAGAGTATCAGCGCCGATCTGTCTGACGTATTTGCACTCAGTGACTGTTTCATACGATGGACCGGACAATAAAGCATAGACGCCCTCTCGCATGAAATCAGTATAGCCTAATTCTTTGGAAATTTCTTTACACAACGTTCGCATTTCTGGATCATAAGCTTCAGACATCGCTGGGAATCGTGGCCCAAATCTACAAAATGTCAGTATTATTACAGAATGATCAACTTAAATTCACAAGATTTCGGTGATCAGAATTTTATTACACACACTTACTACAGCAAAAATTTAGTTTTTACTAATTTTAGAACAATTTACTGTTTTCGCCTATGAAGTGTGCAAGTTTTTCTGATTGAAATTAAGAATGAGGTCTGCAGAGGCTGAATTTAGTGACGCTATCACATAGAGTGGGCTAGCATCACCAAATTCACCATCTGGGAACCAATTCTGCTTTAATAGGCCTCAACTGCAAATTAGTTGATATAGAAACTTCCCAGAAGTGAAACAGTAACTAAAAACAATGTTAATTTGAGACTATATATACTTCCAAGAAGATGAGGTCTAACCAGAATGAGGTCCCCAGAAGGTGAATTTGCTGATGCTAGCCCACTGTGCAGGATAACATCACTACATTCACCCTCTGGGGACCTCATTCTGTAAATGTCCGACAGACTATATCCAGACTTGAACATGAACTTGATATCTTGAAAGTGAAATCTTCCACAGCCCTGTTAATAAGCATAAATTTGCCAAGGCTAAAAAATTGCCTATGCCAGAATATTTCCTCGGCTAAAAACGCCAAGGCTCCACATAGCTTCATATGCTTCAGTTTACAATTGGAACTTGGTCAATTATCATGTCATAATTTGGTTGGGTCTGGCCTAAAACTGCTGCTTTAGGTTATCAACATAGTCTTTGTTATTTAACCCTTTACCCAACAGAAGGGCCCTGTGCCAATGCATTCTCTTATATATGCGAGTCGACCATAGGTCGCCTCGCATATATAAGAGAATGCATTGGCTTAACACATTAAAAATTGTTAAAGAATGTAAGAAAAAATGGTAAAAAGTGTTAAAAAAAAGATTTTTTTTAGGCCAATGCATTCTCTTATATATGCGAGGCGACCTATGGTCGACTCGCATATATAAGAGAATGCATTGGCACAGGGCATAACTGTAACTATCACAATGTGGTCAAGGAGCCGGTTCCAATGATATCCATATTTGTATGGTTCTATTGAGACAGACCGAAGATATTTTAGGCTTTATTTGGCCGGTTTTGGCCGTTTTGTTGGGTAAAGGGTTAAGTGGTCTTTTGCATTCATCATGAATTTTTGCTTTTTGCAAACTTCCAGAGTGCGACACAAAGACAATGACTACAGCCATTTGTTTCAATTCTGCGCCAAACAATGCCTCGGCAAATAAATAGTTGATATTTCTTTTTGCCTGTGCATTTGCCTGAGCTCAGCTGATAGCTGACAATTCTATATCTTCAAAAGTTCAGTGTGGCATAATCTATGGTTGCAAGCCTGAGTTTAGTGTGCCTGTCATTTGCAGAATGAGGTCCCCCAGAGGGTGAATTTAGTGATGCTATCACACATAGCGGGCTAGCATCACCAAATTCACCCTCTGGGACCTCATTGTGCTTATGCCTCATCTGCTATGGGAGACATAGACATACACCCATTGGGAACCTTGATTATGCAATGTGTCATCTGCCAATTTGGGGATATAGAGAAACTAAACTAAAAAAGAAATAAAATCTACCGGATATGTGAAGAAGTTTCTATAGAAATTTTATAATAAAGAAACTTTCCAGAGAAGATAAGCCTAAGCAGAATGAGGTCCCCAGAGGGTGAATTTAGTGATGCTAGCCCACTATGCGGGGTAGTGTCACCAAATTCACCCTCTGGGGACCTCATTCTGCAAATGACAGGCACACTAAACTCAGGCTTGTATGGTTGGGCATATTATAAAATATATTCAACATAACCTCTCACCTTTCATCATTTGGACCAATGAGAGGGTTGAAGCCAGCTAATCCTGGAAGGTTGAGGTGATCCTTGATAATCATGACATCACCGACGCTGAAATCGGGATTCAAACCACCTGCCGCATTTGTCACGAACAAAATCTCTATTCCAATCAGCTTCATCACTCTCACAGGCATAGCCACCTACAACGCAAATCAGAATCTCTATACCAATCAGCATCATCACTCTCACAGGCATAGCCACCTACCGTACAACGCAAATCAGGTCTCAAAATATGGTGCTGGACATTTGCAGAAATGAGGTCCCCAGAGGGTGAATTTAGTGACACTAAATGGGCTAGCATCACTAAATCTATCCTCTTGGGACCTCATTCTGAATGGCCTCATCTGCTATGGCAGACCTAGACATAGCTTTAAGTTCCCAGATGGTGAAGATTGTGATGTGCACCCATTGGGCACCTCCATTAAGTCTTGTCTCATCTGCCAATTTGGGGATATTAAGAAACTATAAAACTATAAAAGAAATCAAAACTTTCTAAAGAAACTAAACAATATTTTAATTTAAAGGCCCACTTAATTGTCGAGTCGCCGATTAGTTTTTTATAGTGAATTGATATACAGTTTTAATAACAATCTATGCCATAAAATATGATTAAAATACTATAATTCATCACCATTTGAAACATCTGTGTCTCAGAAGATGCCCATAGACACACACAGATGGACACACGGCTAGACAGATGCATGGACGGCAATAATTCAAACTTTACATTGTAAAGTTGAGCTAAAAATCTGTGTTCTCAGGCACCTCCCTAATCACCCAAAAGAGGGCCTCAAGAAATAAGTAAAAATACTGTTCTTGACTGCGTATTTCGGCCATGACCGTTTATTTGTATTTATATTGTCGAAGCGAGATGCAAGTGCTGCAATTTGTCAACGTTGCTAAACACGCCAATCAAGATCAATGAGACTCAAGCAATGTCAAAGGAAATACAATCAATGTCTGTAAACAGAAGACAATGCAGACAACTTAATCAGGATTAGATTACACTTGCATTGGTGCTTTGATTTAACTCTGATATCTACCGGTGGTTCACATTATATACAAAAGTGATGTAAGGATGGGGGAAAATTGACAGAAGGGAAAGGGACCCTAAAAGGGACCCACTGCCCCCCCCCCAAGCAATAACCCTGAATTTACCCTGACTAGAGCATCTTGGGGGAGGGTGGTGATGACTATGTTTAACTTTCCAAATGCACCCCCCTTTAATCCAGATCAAACTCCCATGCTTGGTAAGTTCCACCCCCCCCCCTTGGAATGGAACTTTCCATCTTCCAACAGGTACCTCAAAGTTTTGGAAATTTCCATCCTGACACCCCCCCCCCCCCCCAGGTGAAAAATTCCAACTGATGGCCATTTCAGATCGAAGTTTAACCAAAAGAAAAGTAGAATATGCTGCTGTTTTGCTAAGACAAGATAGTCCTCACTAATTACTAGTTGGACATTCAAACAATGAGAACCATTTAGACCTATATGTGGTGTAACATAATTTCCTATTATGTTGTCTCAGGAAATAAATTTCCAACTGTTTAAAGTTATGACCAAAGTTGGAGGGGGGGTTAGACACTTTGCAGAGCCTTACGGCTAATTTACCTTAGACATATGGTATCCTTCATATCCATGGACACGACCCTTCATCAGTATAACATGTTTGCCAGCCAACGTTCCTAATACAAGCTTCCCAGCATGGCCGTGAACTGTAACGATCAAATAGCTTGTAATGTTATGATGAGTACTATTGCTATGACACAGGGTATGAAAATAATTTTATAGCTGAATCACACCTACCATACAATTTTCAGCCTCTCTGGCTGACAAGGCCACTCTCTGGCATGCAAGGCTACCTATCTGCCTGTATCTGGCTAAAGCGTTGTTTTTTTTTCGAGAAGCGGTGCAGGTGTTTCACAAATCAAAAAGAGAATGGACAGGTATGACTACATTAACCCTTTACCCAACAAACCGGCCAAAACCGGCCAAATAAAGCTTCAACAGCCTAAAATATCTTCGGTCTGGCTATGTTGGCCAGAGAGGCGGCAAGGAAATTGTATTCCAATATATTTCATATGAGATATTTCAACAGTTTAACAGCAGTAAATTGTAAAAACTTATAGCAACCACTTGGTTGTTTATATGTTACATGCAGTGAATGATGTCATATGATTTTTCCTATATGGTCAAGTAAAATCAGAGAGTGGGTGTAAATTTTTTCAATTTTATCACATGACTTTCGGTTAGTAAATTGTGTGAGATTGCTAAAGCGTGGAATCGGCAATGGACCAATGGGGTCAGGCCACAACTACAGTGCAAGGTAAATGCATTATGCATAACATACATAATGCATCCCAGTTTATTCTTGTTGTATCCTAGTTTAAGGTGCCTGTCATTTGCAGAATGAGGTCCCCAGAGGGTGAATTTAGTGACACTATCCCACACAGTGGGCTAGCATCTCCAAATTCACCCTCTAGAAACCTCATTCTGCATGGCCACATCTGTTATGAGAGACATAGACTCAGATTGAAGTTCTCAAATGGTGAATATTGTGATGTACACCCATTGGGAACCTCAATTATGCAATGTACATGTATTGTGTGACAATGTGGGGATATAGAGCAATTTAACTAAACGAGAGGCCGATCACGATCGGCAGATGTTTAACCCACACCTTGGCGATAGTGATCAGCTATTTTCAGTTTTGACGCGAAAATCCATAAGCCATAACTCTGTTTTTAAAAAATGGATCAAACCCAAATTCGAACTCTATCTGTATTTTGGGCTGAGAAACTCACATACCAAATTTACATACATCTCAATAAAATGAGATATATCAGATGAAAGGTATTTCTGCTAAAGTATCAGGAATATTGAGAAGGGTTCATTTTAACTACAAAAATCCATACAAGTGAAGGGGATATAATAGGAGAATGATTACATGAAAAATATACAAAAGCATAAAATTGATGACCAGGGTTAACAATTTTAACTCTATAAAATTAGGGGACTGTACCAGGTATGTCACTTGAATACTGCATTGATATGCGAAACCAGAGAGCTATGTGGGAGTTGATAAACCCTGGGCCAACACTATCCACACACTATGGAATTGCAATAAACAAATATGGCTATCAAAGTCATTTTATATGTGCAGCAGTGAGCATCAGATATCATGGGGTTCTCTCTGTCTGCTCAAATTCTGAGAACATCCCTACAAATGAACAGTAGACTATTCCAATTTATACTTTTAGAACTGAATGGGAGAGTCCATTGATTCATGAATGGTTTACACCTTTCACTGCTGTGCTGACCATATGATGGCTAAAAATAACTCTAATTCCAATAATACAGGTTTATCCCTTGTCTCTCTCTTAGAGCTAAACTGATATCACAGGTAATTAATTGTAAGCTGCTATGGTTATATCCTAAGCATAAAAATCTCAAATCTGTTCAATTCTTAGTTAAAAAGGGGCCATAACTCTGGTATAAAAAATAGGATCTAACCCATATTCAAACTCGATCTGTATTTTGAGTTGAGAAACTCACATACCAAATTTGGTTCCTATCAGATGAAAACTGGTTGGTTTATCGAAGCATGCATGAATTATATGTCAAAGGGCCATAACTCCATTAAAAATAATCTGATCAAACCCATATTCGAAGTCAAACTGTATTTTTGGTGGAGAAACTCAAATACCAAATTTGGTTCTGATCAGATAATTTTTTTTTAGTTATCGTAGCATCCGCGAAAAAGGGCCATAACTCTGTAAAAAAAATTCACATCAAACCCATATTCGAACTCGATCTGTATTTTGGGCTGAGAAACTCATACCAAATTTAGTTCCGATCAGATAGAAAATGTTTCAGTTATCGCATTATGCGTAAAGTGTCTACGGACAATGGACAGACGGACAGACAGACAGACAGATGGATGGACAAACGACGAGTGGTCAATCCGGACGTCGGCACTATATGTACCATACTATGGTATGGGCAGAGAAGGATCCAGGGATGTTTTGATACCTGTTACAGGTTTGGGTGCCCAAACTATAGAGACCCAAATGTCCCCAAATTCCATGTAGATAGTATTTATTCAAGTTGGATCTTCCATATTTTCAAGGAATTTTTCTATAATTCAACAAAATGTACTAGTAATGCAAATCATCAGCCCGCAGATGATATATAGTCTATAATATGGAGCCTTTATTTGCACAATCAAGTATCCAGTACTGAATATTTTAACATCCAAATTTATATGGGCACATACTCAAATACAGAACAGGTGTCCCCAAAAATTATCTGGATCCTTCCCTGGGTATGGGTACACATAAAAAGAAATAGAATCTATGTGAAGAAGTTTCTGTAGATATTTGTTAATAAAGAAACTTTCCAGAGAAGATGAGGCCTAAGCAGAATGAGGTCCCGAGAGGGTGAATTTAGTTATTCTAGCCTGCTATGCGGGATAGCATCACTAAATTCAACCTCTCGGGACCTCATTCTGCAATTGACAGGCACCTTATTCTCAGGCGTGTACATGAACATGAAACTCTCTAGAAACAAACAAACATTGCCAGGGAGTTGCCTTGTTGGCCAGAGAGGCAGCAAATCGAATTGTATGTGAATAAGGAATTGTGTTCCCATATATTTCATATGAGCTATTTCAAAAGTTTAACAGCAGTAAATTGTTATTTCCCCAACTTATAGAAACCACTTGACCGGCTGCAGGCAGTCAGTTAGTTGTCTATATGTTACACCCAGATGAATGTCATATGATTTTTCAATATGGTAAAGCAAAAAGCAAAATCAAAGAGTGGGTATAAACTTTTAATTTTTATCATATAACTTAGCAACTGTGTGGAGATTGCTAAAGCGTGTAATCGGCAATGGACCAACCAGATGAAAATTTCACATAACTTCCAAAGAATTCCCATGCGATTTAGGCCTATTAGTTTCATTTAGACATATTTCGTTGGTTAGATTAATGAAAACCAAGACGTCATGGCACAGTTCATGACGACATTAGGCCCTGCGTGCCATAATCCAGACAAGATTGCACTTGTCATATTGTCTCTTCTGTGGGCCACTGCATGTTATTACATAAATTATTCTTAGCATTATGTCGCTGATTAAAAATAAATTTGAGGTACAGCATGTTCACTATGTGTCACGTTCGATCATATTATATATGCATTTAACACAATTAATTTTCAAAAGGTTCATTCAATGCAGACTACTGTATATCTGTTTTTATCTAAATTGTACAACCAAATTTAATCCCAGAAATTTATTGTAGGACTCCACTTCACATCGTCCTGTAATTAGTCTCTCTGTGTGCGAAAGTTTGCTATATGAGCTGATTGTTGTGATTATGCTCTGTGTAATATTTAACCCTTTACCCAACAGAAGGGCCCTGTGCCAATGCATTCTCTTATATATGCGAGTCGACATAGGTCGCCTCGCATATATAAGAGAATGCATTGGCTTAACACATTAAAAATTATAAAATTGTTAAATGGGAACTGTTAAATGTTTATCAATTCAATGTTATACGGCTAGTTTGGTGTGAATAAGGTTCAAATATAACATCCAATAAAAAATTAGATATAATTTTATCAATAAACGTGTTTTTAGCGACTTTTAAAAATCGATTATTATTTCTAAGGTGATTTTGCTCGAGTCACGTGACCGCAAAACCCGTGACGTCAAAGGCGGAACTCCCACTGCAGACGAACTGTTTACGAAAAATGGCTTCGGCACACAGTATTTCCGCGTCTGAAAGTGACTCTAATCACGAAAATGACGACGAGTTACGTGTTGCGGAGGATACTTCATCTATGGCAGATACTGAAGATGCCTTTGATAGCTTGCGTTTGAATATTGGCCCATTTTACACGAACCAGCCGACGAAGATAGCAAGGACAGCGAGACTTAAAATTTAAATTCACCAAGTCACAGTGTCAACATGATTGAATCGATCAAATTATCAATGTCATTCGTTGTTGACGACGATTGTCATGATAATTGATTGTTATTCTACAAATGAATAATCTACATCTACCGGGTAACTCTAAAAAAAAAATTCGAAGAAGACAAGGAAAATAAAGCAACCAAATTTGAGGACTGCATCACTACCAGTACCACTGTACCAGTACTCAGTACCAGGGCAGTAGTCAGTACTACAGTAGGCTGGTCCAAAATTGACTATATATTTAGTATCCCGTAGATTTTCGACTACCACTAGTACCAGTAGGCCTATTCACTGTCAGGGGGAGTGTTAGTACTGTTACTGTCCTCAGTGTGGCAGGGAGTGTCTGTCAAAATCTGGTGGAGAACTTAGGAGGTGTTCAACAAGTGCTAACACTAACAGCACCATCAGAGAATCGTTCAATTACTGCGTACTAGCACTGTACATTACTCATTACGATGACTTCTTAAAAACAACCATTGAGTGGAACCGCCTTGAACAGTCAGTTGTTGATTCTGGAGTCAGTGGAGAATGGAGATCGGTAACACTGAAAGTCTGAAGGATTTATAATTTATATTAAATATGGATTCTAAGTTCTAGACGCTTCATACCAGTGTCGTTGGATTATCAATGGATAGGATTCTGAACATTGCCGGAGTAGAAATTGAGTACACCTGAAGTCGAACAGAACAGATGTCATATCAACTTTCACGTTGCATTATATATATTGTGACCATATAAATGATATACAACTATAGTGACTTCTTCATTATTTCTCTATCCGATACCATTGTCGTTTCATACCATATTTTTTGGTTACTTTTTTTTATTTCGTACTTTGCAGAAAATCATTTATTTGTTTCCCTATGGTGTGACATACATGTACATGTATAGTGATATGGTATCATTGGTATCAAAAGACGAATTGATTTCCACCATGGTGCGAAACGACCAAACAATGAGGTACGAAACTACAAAAAATATGGTGCGAAACTACAAAAAATATGGTACGAAACGACTTAAGACGATCCAAAATGTCGTGTAACCATTTATATCTCCTCTGCAAGGGGAACAACCAGACACTGACCCTTTAGACTATCAGCATCTAACATCATCAGACTCCAGCAAAGTGCCTACTCTTGTGTGCCAAATAATTGTACCTATATGTTTATTAATTTTATGAGAAAAATCCACCCTGCACGATGCTTAAGCCTTATTATCATACATGTAGATCTGCACATTTAAACAAAATTATGGCTCTGTTCTAAATTTAAATAACAAATGCTATACAAATAGTTTAAGGGTAAGGGACAAAAAGTGGGAGGGGCAAAACAATACCACACTGCATTAACATGGGTAACGACCCTGCTAGTTACATAATATTTAGAGGATATTACATTGTTGGTTTGATATTAGACCAAATATCGGCCTGAGGTAACCTCATATCGCAATCAGCCTGACATCGAAGGCTGACATGAGGTAACCGATGGGTCTGAAATCAGGCCTATATATTCAAACCAACCAAGTACATGTAATACCCTACACATACATGTATCTATTAATTTGTTATTTCTTATGAGAAAGATAATCATCATAATGGTGCAGATTAGAAATGTCTACAGTGATGGTATTGGGGTCAGAGTAAAAAAGTGGGAGCATTAACCTGGGCAACGACTGGTCACCCTGCTAGTTATATAATAATTAGAGGACATTTCTTGGTTGGTTTGATATTAGGTCTGATATCAGCCTAAGGTAACCTCATATCACTATCAGCCTGACATCGAAGGTCGAAGGCTGAAATGAGGTTACCGAGGGCTGAAATCAGGCCTATAATATCAAACCAACCGAGTAATACCCTATCCATAACATTAATTAGTTTGCCTCTTAGTAACAGTGTACTACATGTATGGACAACTCTTTCAAATGAGTGACATCACAAAAAATCATTGTCTATGCATTATTTAACAGTGAAATAGAATTATGCCATGTTGTAAAGCCATATTACTCGGATCCGTGATGTCATGAAATCATATTACTCTGTTTGGTGATGTCCTAAAACTATATTACTCAATTTAAGGCAAATTGAAGTGATATTCACCTACGGTAAGTACATGTACAAATGTAGTTTGATAACAAGCCGTACCGGGCAAAAATTCAAACAGGAAACTTCCTTCCAAGGGGTGCTGTCGTAACATACAGGTATCAAGGTGGACCCCCCCTCCCCAATGGGGAGACTATCTAGCCACGTCTCTGATTTCAGTGGTCACACAATGAGTGAACAAGAGATCCAGAGCTCTTTCGCAGATAAGTCATGATGGCTTCCTATACTTAAACTGAGGCCACAGGGGCTTGTTAAGAAAACAAGTAAAAATATATATACAAAAACATGGGTTTCTAAAGCATTACATGTACATGTATATCAATAGAATATTGATGCATTTATAATGTTTGATAAAGTGGCACCCTCAATTTTACTTGTTTTCTTTACAACAAGCCCCTGTGACTATATCACATGTACAATTAGTTCAAGATTGAACTTAACACTAAACGCTGCTTTAATATTTAGTATTACCTTTATTTGGAAATAAATTATAATGTGCAATGGACTGAACAGCCAATAGGTTGCTGGACATTTTGTGCCATAGAAGTTTGACATAGAGATGTTTCGCACCAGGGTTCTGGACATTTCGTACCAGTACATGTATCATTTCGACAATTTGTACTTTTGAGTATACCGTATGATTTTTTTGAAATAACATTAAAGGTACTCAAACCGATTCGATGGTTCCCATGTTATTAGATTCCAACAACAAACATTTTTTTGAAATGCCGCTTCGGTTATCAGAATCGATTAATGGCCCAAAAAAAAAATATGCTAACCAGCAGGGGGGGGGGGGGGGGGGGGGGGGGCGGAAAAAAACTGCGGGACACAACGTTTCCTTATTCATTTAGGGGGAGGGTTGTCGGAAAAAATTTGCATGTAATTTTTTTCCAAATATGTATTTTCAGACTCACAACTTCAATTTTCTCTCATTTTATAGAATATGGATTAACCTTAATATCCAAATCATATATAAATGAGTAGTACAATCCACATAAAACAATTTTGGATAACCACTGTCTTGGTTTACATGTGATATTGACCCCATTAACCCTCTTAATAATGCTGACTATGTCAGTGTCTACCAGTCGAATGCAGAATTCTACCCTGCGATCGCTTATCTGGCAAATTTTTAATGCAGAACTATCCCATGTATTAAACAATTTCTCCTCCAATGGTATCAGAAAACAGTTTTATGCTGGTATCTCACTCATCTCATTTGCATCTTTTTCAAAGTCGAGGTAATGACTAGTTGTCATTTTTTAAAGTGCATACATAGCGTTGCGATCACCAATATACATGTTTGTACATGTCATGACATCACGAGGTACAAATCTGTGTTCTACTGGTAGACAATTACCATTTTAGTCATAATAATCTAAACTAAGTTACCAAGCACCTTCTCGTGAATTGTATATATGCTCCAGTGTTTTTTTCGGTTTCCGGTCAAACCGAGTTGTTGTCCGGCTGGGGTAGTTTTGATTTTTCTGGGGGGGGGGGGGGGGGGGGGGGTGGAAAAAACTGCAGTTTTTGCTGTTTGGGGGGGGGGGGGTACCCAAACCGAAGAAGAAAACAGTTTTTTTCCACCCTGTGTCTGCAGTTTTTTTTCCGCCCCCCCCCCCCCACCCCCTCCCCTGTAACCAGTCAACAATAGTAAACAATTGCCCAAAACCTGTTATTTATCAACATTTTGTTCAACACGGGTGGGTTCCTCGACTCGAATCAAATATGTTTACACCCGAAGCCAAGGAAATAGTAATATGCAAGCGTTAATTCGGATTATGTATCTTTAACTTTGTTGCCACAATTTCAATTTGTTAATTTTTTTTTCGCAAAAAAAAGAAAGAAATATGTTTACATGTAATTGTCGGGTTGTCATCATCACGTAACTTTAAATCGTAAACATGTTCGCTTTCATTAAGTTAACAAAATTAAAATAATTTTTCACATGGTACGCTGCATATGCATGACCAAGACCAATTACCATTTGTGGGAACCAACGAAACATACAAATGTATATGGTGTGAAATGACAAAAAATATGGTACGAAACAATCAACTGTGTGGTTCAAATTAAGGGTATATATAAATTTCTTAGGAAACATCGTTTGAGCCATCCAACGAACCTGGGTGAATCACCGAGTGATCTATAATAGCCCGGAAGTGCTTAAATAGACCGATCGGTCTTTCAGTCAGCATGCATCTGGTAACAGTATTATTGTATGTACAATGTATATCAGTTGTTCACATACACTTGTCCAACTGATTTTGGAGAATATATACAAGCGAAATGGTTAAAAAAAATATTTATTAATTATAATAAATAATCATCAAATTGGAAGAGTTCAGGAACTTCAGCATCAGCTCCTTGCTGGCAATGTTGAATACGGCCCACGTCGGATAACCAGCGGAAAAAAAAACATCGAAAATAGGTGATTTACTTCCCAAATTGCCATCGTAGTTTTAGAATCTTTTTCCACCAAGAATGTGTTGAAAACTGCAGACAACTGTTCTATGCACATTACAGTCCAATAATTTTGATTCTTGGTTGATAAACATTCCTCTAAAACATAAATCTGTCAATAAAAGTGTCAATTTGTTTCAATTGCGAAACGTCAACCTCCACTGTGACTGTCCAGAATAGAAAATCCAATTCACAATATTCATCGAAAATTCTCAAAACAGCGTCCAACGTATAGTCCAAGCACAACTCCGTGATATTATATGATTACACACTTCAGTCATCAATACTTTCTAAATGTCCAAATTGTTGAAAATAGTAGATTTGTATCGTAAGTCGCCATAAACAAAACAAATGAGAAAACACGTGGACATGTTTACGTCTTATTCCATCATCCGAAAAAAAGTTGCGTTCCGCCATTGACGTCACGCTTCTTTGTGCACATAAAACTGGCGAGTGGCTTTTTAGTTTTTCCTTATTATATTCGACGTCAAAAAGGCATTAAAATCTCGATTTTTACGCTATAAGTTGGTGTTTTCGAATATGATTCGTTTTTAGTAACCTTAATTGTACATTATGACACTGGTATAGTTTATTTTACTGAACAAAAAGTTTTATTAACAGTTCCCTTTTAAAGAATGTAAGAAAAAATGGTAAAAAGATTTTTTTTAGGCCAATGCATTCTCTTATATATGCGAGGCGACCTATGGTCGACTCGCATATATAAGAGAATGCATTGGCACAGGGCATAACTGTAACTATCACAATGTGGTCAAGGAGCCGGTTCCAATGATATCCATATTTGTATGGTTCTATTGAGACAGACCGAACATATTTTAGGCTGTTGAAGCTTTATTTGGCCGGTTTTGGCCGGTTTGTTGGGTAAAGGGTTAATACTTAACTCTTTGATGACCGGAGCTGCACTTGTGCAGCATTAAAGATCCTGTGCCAGTCAATTCTCGTTATATATGCGAGTCTCCCATAGACTCCCAATGTACTAGTAATGCATTCTCTTATATACGAGGCTTGATCCCAAATATGATTTAAGTAAGCGGTAAAGAACCCATCCCCTGCAAGCCTGAGTTTAGTGTGCCTGTCATTTGCAGAATGAGGTCCCCAGAGGATGAGTTTAGTGATGCTACCCCGCATAGCGGGCTAGCATCACTAAATTCACCCTCGGTGGATCTCATTCTGCTTAGGCTTCATCTTCTCTGGAAAGATTCTTTATTATCAAAAAATTTCTATAAAAACTTCTCAACATAGAATATAGTTCTTTTTTAGTTTAGTTTCTCAATATCCCTAAATTGGCAGATGACACATTGCATAATCGAGGTTCCCAATGGGGGCACATCACAATATTCACAATTTGGATACTTCAATCTGAGAATATGACTCCAACATCAGATGAGGTCATGCAGAATGAGGTCCCCAGAGGGTGAATTTGGTGATGCTAGCCCGCAATGCGGGATAGCATCACTAAATTCACCCTCTGGGGACCTCATTCTGCAAATGACTAAAGGCACACTAAACTCAGACTTGATTACCTGTGCTAACAGGGAACCCATGGAGATCAGCGTAAAGAAACTCATCAGGATCCTCGACCTTATCGGCTAAACTTCCGAGGCCCGATCCACATATTATGCCAATCTTCGGTCGATATTTGGTCTTTGATAGAATGTCATCTGCTGTTGCCTTTATCTCTTCATAGCTCATAGGACTGAAAATATATAATTATCATAAGATTTAGAGAATAGTTGAGAATATCTCTCCATAGCTCATAGGACTGAAAATTTAAAATTATCTTAAGATTTAGAGAAATTGTTGAGAATATTCATTGCTGTTGCCTTTACATGTATCTCTTCATAGCTCATAGGACTGAATATATAGAATTATCGTAAGATTTGGAGAATAGTTGAGAATATCTCTTCATACACTGTAGCTCGTAGGACTGAAAATATAAAATTATCGTAAGATTTTGAGAAATTGTTGAGAATATTCATCAAGCCAAACTCTATCAATCAAATTTCTCCTCTCCTATTATATCTACTTCATCTGTGCCAAAGCCTGGAAATAGTGTGTCTGACATTTGCAGAATGAAGTCCTCAGAGGGTGAATTTAGTTAGTGACTATCCTGTACACAAGCCTTGAAATAGTGTGTCTGTCATTTACAGAATGAGGTCCCAGAGGGTAATTTGGTGATGCTAGCCCGCTATGCGGGGTAGCATCACTAAATTCACCCTCTGGGGACCTCATTCTGCAAATGACAGGCTCACTATTTCAAGGCTGGCCTGTACAGCGAGCGACCTAGCATCACTAAATTCACCACCTGGGGACCTCATTCTGCTTAGGCCAAAAACTGCTATATGATACCTAGTATCAGATTTAATTTCCACAGTTGAAGTTGATGATGTTCACCCATTAGTCACCTTGATAAATCATTTTATCTTCTGCGAATTAGGGGGTATAGAAACTGAACATAGTGGAAAAAGTAACTAAAAACAATGTTAACTTGAAACTATAGATACTTCCCGGAAGATGAGGCCAAAGCAGAATGAGTTCAAGTCAGGTGAAACAGAGGAGGTCAAATGTAGAAGCATGAAACCAGTTAACCCTTTACCCAACAGAAGGGCCCTGTGCCAATGCATTCTCTTATATATGCGAGTCGACCATAGGTCGCCTCGCATATATAAGAGAATGCATTGGCTTAAAACATTAAAAATTATAAAATTGTTAAAGAATGTAAGAAAAAATGGTAAAAAGTGTTAAAAAAAGATTTTTTTTAGGCCAATGCATTCTCTTATATATGCGAGGCGACCTATGGTCGACTCGCATATATAAGAGAATGCATTGGCACAGGGCATAACTGTAACTATCACAATGTGGTCAAGGAGCCGGTTCCAATGATATCCATATTTGTATGGTTCTATTGAGACAGACCGAAGATATTTTAGGCTGTTGAAGCTTTATTTGGCCGGTTTTGGCCGGTTTGTTGGGTAAAGGGTTAAGTCTGAGGTTA
Organism: Siphonodentalium dalli; assembly: GCA_032622095.1. Classification (NCBI taxonomy): domain Eukaryota; kingdom Metazoa; phylum Mollusca; class Scaphopoda; order Gadilida; family Siphonodentaliidae; genus Siphonodentalium; species Siphonodentalium dalli. The sequence continues at coordinate 150,680,876 of CP136062.1, forward strand.
GTATGCCTGTCATTTGCAGTATGAGGTCCCCAGAGGGTGAATTTAGTGACGCTCTCACGCATAGTGGACTAGCATCACCAAATTCACCATCTGGGGACCTCATACTGCTTAGGCCTCATCTTCTCTGGAAAGTTTCTTTATTATCAAATTTCTATAGAAACTTCTTCACAAAGATTCTATTTCTGTTTTAGTTTAGTTTCTCTATATCCCCAAATTGGTAGACAACACATTGCATAGTCGAGGTTCCCAATGGGTGTACATCACAATATTCATCATTTGAGAACTTCAATCTGTAAATGAGGCCATGCAGAATGAGGTTCCCAAAGGGTGAATTTAGTGATGCTAGCTATGCGGGATAGTCTCACTAAATTCACCCTCTGGGGACCTCATTCTGCAAATGAAAGGCAAACTATATTCAGGCTTGTTTATACCCCATATGGTACCTGGATATAATTTGTGGTATACATTTGATTTGAATTCATTACCAATACATTCCTATTCCAGAATTCTACAATTTATAGTATTAAATGCCATAAATAATCGACTCCTTAACCACAGCAGAATTATGTGTAATTTTTAAGGATTTAGTCGGAAATATGGTTTATTGCCATTCATCGGAAAGCTCTCAGTAATTTTTCAGGATTTAGTCGGAAATACATGTATGGCTTGTTGCCATTTACTGAGAGCTTTCCGATGAATGGCAACAAGCCATATTTCCAACTAAATCCTGAAAAATTAGCCATAATTCTGCTGTGGTTAAGGAATTGATTATTTAGGGCATTACTGTATGTGAAGAAATGTCAGTACATGGTAAATATTTAATGGCTGTAACATCTTCTGATCCGGGTGATCCCAGATCCCTATTTTATATTTCATGGAACATCTCTATTGCAACATATACATGTATCTCCATTCACAATCATTTAATATTCTTACCGCCGTCTCACTTCCAAATCTGCATGGTTCGACATTGTAGAATGTCGATATGAGAAAACTTCAAGCTGCTCACGATCACGAAATATAGAAAACTCCAAGCTGCTCACAATGAATATAGAAATTATTTATCTTCTAGGAATGTACAATCTACTAACACCAGCTAACAAGCAGACACATAACATATATATCCAAACTTTTTTCAGGTCAAAACTACAGGAGGCCTTGAGGTATCTTCTATTCTCCTACGGAGGCCAGTGAATTTAAGATAACCCACGAAAGCTGGAGTCAGTAATGTTGACTGATCGCAAATAGACTAGAAGTGCCTAAATGTAGCTCAAACAGTGTTTTCTGTTACCAGGTCATAACAGCCCTGATATCAGTTATGTAATTGTTTGCATTATAAAGTGCGCATTACACAATTGCTGCAATTTGCTAGCTCAAGATAGTTCACAGTGGGAAATATCTAGTTTAGTTATAGGTCATAGGTGGTTTGTGCCTGAATTTCACAGGAATAAGCAGCATTATTTCTTATTTTCTCTTGTTTAAAGAACTGTTTGGCAAAAAATAGGGGGTTTTTTTGTAAACTACTTTTTCAGAGATGATACAAGTTTAGGCCATTGAGAGTTTTCAAGTGATTAATCAGAATATTCAGGGGACAGATAAATGAACAGTGTGCGGATTCATTCTATAAACACATTCCATACTTTTAATAGTGCATCAATCAATTGGATTCAGTGGAAAAATGAACAGCGTGTGGATTCATTCTGTAAAGACGTTCTGTTCCTTTAAGAGTGTATGGATTAATACCATGCAGTACATATGTATAACAGTAATACATTTTTGGATCATTATATAGATCTGTGAAATGGGTTGAATTCTTCATGTCTTACAGGTACAGTGTATATAATGTATGTATTATTTAATTATTAAATTAATATTGTGCCATCCTTAATTTTAAATATTCCAATGTACCCACAATTTTCAGCTCTGGCATCTAAGCTTCAACTACAGTATAGTTATATTCAACTATTGCTAACACATATACATGTACACTTGATGAAGAGGCATAACACAAAATCAGATGTGATGAAGATTGTTAGAAAACTGGGTTTATACCTAGCGTATCATTCAACTCTTGATATAGTGTGTCTGACATTTGCAGAATGAGGTCCCCTGACTGTGAATTTAGTGATGCTATCCCACACTGTGGGCTAGCATCACCAAATTAAGCCTCTGCGGACCTCATTCTGCTTAGGCCTCAGCTGATACGGGAGACCTTTTGATCAGATAGAAGTTCCCGAGTTGAAGTTGATGTTCACCTATTAGTCACCTCAATTATGAATTTTATATTCTACAAATTAGGGGAAATAGAAACTGAACAGAAAGGAGAAAGTAACTAAAAACAATGTTAATTTGAGACTATAGATACTTCCCAGCAGATGAGGCCAATGCAGAATGAGGTCCCCAGAGGATGAATTTGGTTATGCTAGCCCGCCGTGCATATACTAAGAGACAGTATATGCTAGGTATAACCCTACATGTATATATCATAATCCACCAGTACAAAACCGGAAACTTTTTGAAGTTTTGACAGGGAACCTTATGACGTCGAGAAAATAACGTGGGGAATATATTACTTAGTTATTATCTGTTCCTTAATAATATACTTCACTGTAGGTGAAAGTCCCAACTCAAAACTGCATGATTTAAGTGACTTTGCATGTGAGAGATTTTGCATTGTGTCGCTTACAATTATTGAATTTCTCCTGGGTAACTATTTCAATGTTTATTATTGCGATATCGGCTCACAAAAGTCAAAGAAAAGCATGCAATCTTGAGTTCGGACCCCCCCCCCCCCCCCCCCATGTGAATTATCTAAATTATTGAGGAGCACAAAAAGAAGAAATATATTCCCTGCCTTATTTGTTCAATGATATACATTGTATACGGTAGTTCCCTGTCAGAATGGGTCAGTTCCCAGGTATTGTACTAGTGGAATATGATCTCTACGGGTGTTGGCCAGAGTAGAGATTCATGACATAATCTACATATCATCATTTTAATTGTATACAGAATCTCAGAAATTACTAAGAGACAATAAAAACAATGGATTTTAATACATTTGAGAGGTTGAAAATCTTATTATTTTTTTGTCCCTTTCGGTAACAAGAACTGCTTTCCTTGCCGAGAACTGCTAGAATAAATAATAATTTCACACAACACTACAATCACCAAATAGCTTATTGTCTTGACTCTATGAGAGGAGGCTTTATTTGTATCATAATGTTGAGTTAGATTTTTAATTGCATAATATAGCATCATAACCCCATATATTATAACTAGCTGATACAGGCTCCCTGATTTACTTGACTTCAAAATCTATAGAACAATGAAATGAAATGTCAAAAAATTGCTAAACTTAGAAATACATAATGTAATACCTGTGCCGTTCCATACCTCCAGACATTAAGTGATGAACTGAATTGAATTTACAAACAGGAATGTGAGTTCATGTGATAGTGTGTAGCCTATATTGCATCAGAATGTTTTGATCATTTTGTGAATAGTTTCATATTTTATTATTGGAGCACTGGGTGCACCCAGTTGGGATTGGCCTTGTGTTTGTTTTCAATACCAGACAAAGATAAAATAAAAATAAACAAATAGTTGGATTTCCTATACAAAACAGGATTCATTCACATAAAATACTGGCGTCATCCCATTTCCTGTCACTTAAGAAAATGATCATCAATGCTACAAATACCAGGATATGTTTTATTGTGTATTATATAAGGCCATTCTGATACATTAGTGTTGAGAAAATTTAAACAGACATGGCTCATTCGAACCCCACAATTTATGAACACATAATTAGGTACAGTAATGCTCTAAATAATCGACACCTTAGCCATAGCAGAATTATGGTAAATTTTCATGATTTAGTCGGAAATATGGCTTGTTGCTATTTATCAGAAGCTATCAGTGAGAGCTTTCCGATGAATCGCAACAAGCCATATTTCCGACTAAATCCTGAAAAATTAACCATAATTCTGATGTGGTTAAGGAGTTGATTATTTAGAGCATTACTGTAAGGGCTATCTCAAAACATACAAAGGTGGAAGATTTCCAAACAAATTTGTGATAGCACTGAAAATACGTGTTTTGTTTCTTATATTTTTCAATGAATTTCATATCGTTTCATTGAAGTGCCGGTTCAATGTTTTGTCAGCAGTCGCATAAAAATTACACTTGTTGACCATGGGAACAAAATCTAGAGGTGTCGTCGCTCTGAAACATTTATGCTGCTACATAATTTTGATGATTAAAATGAAGAGAAAGCAGTGAGCGAAGTTTTAAATAGTTTCACATAAAGATAATGCAATATACCTTTTCCAGTAATTCCGTTTCAGATTCTGGAATTCCGATAAATACAAATGGCATTTTGTTTAGGGACCCAATCATCGTGTTCAAAGTTATATTGTTTATGACTTCAATGCATATTTCTGTGAAACATATTGCTCGTAGAAAGTTAGTTAAAGTATTTATTAACCTATTTCGATACTTGGAAAAATTCAAAAGTGAATTAAAAGGTCGCATCTGAAACACAGAAAATCAAAACATATTTACATGTCTATTCCAAGTGTTCTGCAAATAGGTTTAATAATTGTGTCAGTTTCTTGTATTTGGTGTCTTATTCTGGTTCCAATGGTACTTAAAAGGTATAAGCCACCCTATACTATATATTTAAATTCCTCGTTGTATTATGCTAATACAATCAGAATTTTGTTTACACAAACTGCACTTGGTCCACTCTTCTTAAGTTGAGTCAACTATAACCAGGGGAAAGGTTGGTTATGCTGCTGTTGGGATGTTAGACTGACACAAGACGAGTTCCTTGCTGATGTAGTATTTTATTCTCAATATCCTATATCCTGGTGTGTCCGAGCAATATGAATATTATTGTACATCAAATTAAGTAGTTACGAAGTCCAAATATCATAGGTGTTCCTTATAACATGAGTATCGATTCGTGAATTGGCATTCCCAGATTAACAAATAATAGTTTAACACAAACTTATATACGAACGAACGAACGAACGAACGAATATTTTATTATAGCGACATGTGTGTATAGTGTATACAAAACATCACATACAGGTGATAACAATGTCGAGTAACAAAATAACAACACACCCGGCCAATAAGGCCTATAAGTCACTTTAAACAAAAATAATAAAGAAAATTGTTTACAGTGAGGTTAGGTGACAGATTGCTCCTGCCATGTGGCTAATTACACAGTGTAGGTTAATTGGTGATGTAAGCTGTCACCAAGGATTTGTTAATTGCCTTAATGGTCTTCTTCTTTTCTTTTTTTTTCCTTTTTTTTTTTGCATGGGTGGTTTGGGGGGGCTAACCCCGGGATTGTCGGAAGGACCGGTTGGTCCTCCCCTTAACCCCTCATGTTTTTTTGCCTTTATTATAGAATTAACCTAAAAAAAGAAGCAATTTAAGATGTTAACTTTATTTTTTATTTTTCCTCTTTTTCTTCGAATTAGGTTTCTCGGTTGAAGATGGTGGAGATATCTGTTGTTGTTGCTGTTGTAGGATTAGATCCTGGAGCTGTTGGAATTTTAGTTGATGCCTCTCTAAGTACTGTTGATGTTCTGCTTCTCTATTTTCCATGTACTTTTGGTGTTCGATTTCAGCATCTTCAACAGGAACAGGGGGTGGTGATGCCTGCTCCTCTTCCGCGATGCAGTTGGGGGACACCGGAGGTCTCGGTGTCAGTGGATTGTAGTCCTCCGCTGCTTCCGGGTCTGGAGACGGTGGTAAAGGTGGCAAGGTCTCCATTCGTACCACAAAGTCGGCGGCAGGGACGGCCGGGGTGACATCGACGTCCCTGTCGTTTCCGCTTCTGGTGGTTTCTGGCGCACCGACAGAGGGCTGCTGCTGTTGCTGCTGCGAGGCCAGGTGGGGGGAACTGGGCGTCTCTCAGTTCTCCCCTGTCTCCACCTGGCCTTCCTGTCGGCGTCCTGTCGGCGTCCCTTCGGCGGCGAGACGGGGTCTTCTTTCTTTTCTTTTTCTTTCTTCCGTCTGTGGTAGTCTGGCCAGCCCCGGACCGGTGGATTCCGGTCGGAACTATCGAGCCGCGGCCAGCAGAGGGTTCTTCTGAGGCGACTCGATATTCCAAAACCACGTCCAGTCTGCCCGCGTAGACATGCACATGCCAACCAAGACAATGGGCAGACAGGAATCCGCTCAGCACTTTGCGGACTTGGCTGGGGATTAAGCTATCCATGTCCAGCCAAGCCCGACAAAAAACTTAATGGTCTTCTAATACAATGGAGTAATTTATATGAGCCTGGGGTGTTATATATACATCTGCCAAAGTTGTAACAATAGAATGTAAATACTAGCCTAAAGATGTTGATGTGTAAGAAGGAAATAAAATGAAGAACCAAAATAACATATTAAAATTTGACTATCAATTAACTGCTAAAATAGCTTGGTCATAGAACTTTCAAATGATAAATTCTTACTATGTAGTAAACATAGTCTAGACATGATACAATTTCTAGGATAATCAAGGATAATCTAGGATATTAACCCTTTACCCAACAGAAGGGCCCTGTGCCAATGCATTCTCTTATATATTCGAGTCGACCATAGGTCGCCTCGCATATATAAGAGAATGCATTGGCTTAACACATTAAAAATTATAAAATTGTTAAAGAATGTAAGAAAAAATGGTAAAAAGTGTTAAAAAACATTTTTTTTAGGCCAATGCATTCTCTTATATATAAGAGAATGCATTGGCACAGGGCATAACTGTAACTATCACAATGTTGTCAAGGAGCCGGTTCCATTGATATCCATATTTGTATGGTTCTATTGAGACAGACCGAAGATATTAGCTTTATTTGGCCGGTTTTGGGCGGTTTGTTGGGTAAAGGGTTAAATAAAGTACTGTCTGAGCACTATAGATTATGCCATGAATTTCTACTCCAGCTAAGCCTGTAGAGATCATATTCCACTGATGCAAATCCTGGGAACGCTTTGATGTTCTGACAGGGAACAGACCTGTTAACCTCACAAAATATTTTCCGGGAGATTGGTCACGATTTTCCGTGAGATTGTGGTCATCATCCGGGAGATTTAAAGAAATTTTATTCCTTCAGATTCCTTTTGCATTTTCATAATTTTGACAAAATTAAAAAAAAAAAATATGATCAGCTATCACACAGAAACTTGCAAGTTTGATGGCAAATTAACAAATATTCTTAAGAAAAACATTTACGGTGTAGTTTTTACTTTTATTGTCTGATTTATAGAGGAAATAACGTAAGCTATCGGAGTTCGTATATCAATATTAAACTGTAAACTACTTTCGATTTCATTTATATCTCGCGAGATTTCAAATGTCACATTAAAAAGTACAACTCAGGAACGGATTCCGAAAGTTTAAAGCCAGAACATGTGCTTCTTTTGAATTTTATCAGACCAATAAACTTTAATCATGGTAGTTTCATATAACCTCAGGGCTTATGGTTGCTAATTGAGAACAGGTCACCTTTGCTCTGTCTGGTGATCCCATTCAATAGAAGTTAGGTGTTTGTTGTTTTATTGTCCGGTGCCCCTGCTGTGTTTAACAATGTTGATATTATGACCCCAGATTAAGCTAGATTAATCATGGGTGTTAATTGCCACAACGATGTCACAGTCCGATATCAGGGATGTGTTGATAGCCTTCTACTGGTCAAATAGATAAAATAAAGAGTTTATTTTTTGTGATTCTCTACAGCAGCTGAATCCGGGAGATTGTCATGCCTGTCCGGGAGTGCGGGAGATCGGGCTCAAATCCGGGAGTCTCCCGCACAATCCGGGAGGGTTAACAGGTCTGACAGGGAACTTTATAACATTGAACAAACGACGCAGGGAATATACTTCTTTATTAATACTTGCTCCTCAATAATCTACTTCACATTAGGGGGTGGTCCCAGCTCGAGATTCCATGCTTTTCAATGACTTTGTTAGCTGATATCGCAATAAACATTTAATTAATTACCAGGGAGAAATTCCACGATTGTAAGCTACGCCAAGCAAAATCGAACACAAAGTCACTTAAATTGTACAATTTCTAGTTGGGACCTTCACCTATAGCGAAATGCATTATTAACCCTTTACCCAACAAACCGGCCAAAACCGGCCAAATAAAGCTTCAACAGCCTAAAATATCTTCGGTCTGTCTCAATAAAACCATACAAATATGGATATCATTGGAACTGGCTCCTTGACCACATTGTGATGGTTACAGTTAGCCCTGTGCCAATGCATTCTCTTATATATGCGAGTCGACCATAGGTCGCCTCGCATATATAAGAGAATGCATTGGCCTAAAAAAAATCTTTTTTTAACACTTTTCACCATTTTTTCTTACATTCTTTAACAATTTTATAATTTTTAATGTGTTAAGCCAATGCATTCTCTTATATATGCGAGGCGACCTATGGTCGACTCGCATATATAAGAGAATGCATTGGCACAGGGCCCTTCTGTTGGGTAAAGGGTTAAAGGGCAGTCTGAGCACATGTCTCCTGAAAAGATAAAGCTTTTTATGAAATTTACATTTTAGGGATACAAAAATTGAAATTCCTAAACTTGTAGAAATGACTGAGACTTAGAAAATGGAAACATAAATATTCATCTGAAGGAGCATAACTTTGGAAAAATTTATCAAAGCAAACCAACATTTAATTGTAACCTGTTTTTTTCATATTACTGATCCACATACTAAATTTAAAAGTAATCTAAGAACTGTAGCTAAAGTTATTATGATTAAGAGATCAAAATAAGTTGGCCAATACCAACTTCAAAAGGTCCTTTAACCCTTTACCCAACAGAAGGGCCCTGTGCCAATGCATTCTCTTATATATGCGAGTCGACCATAGGTCGCCTCGCATATATAAGAGAATGCATTGGCTTAACACATTAAAAATTATAAAATTGTTAAAGAATGTTAAGAAAAAATGGCCAATGCATTCGCATATATAAGAGAATGCATTGGCACAGGGCATAACTGTAACCATCACAATGTGGTCAATGAGCCGGTTCCAATGATATCCATATTTGTATGGTTTTATTGAGACAGACCCAAGATATTTTAGGCTGTTCAAGCTTTATTTGGCCGGTTTTGGCCGGTTTGTTGGGTAAAGGGTTAACTCTGTTCAAACGGGCAGACGTATGGCACCCCATATTCCAACTTGAAATATGATCACAACCAATAACCTACCGAATTTAAAATATTGTTTTCACAAATAAAATATGATTTTATTTCATTAATTACTTTTGAAGATATCAAATGTTCGGAAACTGTGTTGGACAGATGCATAGCTTTCCGATTACAATCAGTTTCATGTACATGGGCAGACACAGATGGTATATGGATCGAGTCCCCAAAAATATATGATGGGAGAATTCATTTGGATAGGGTTAACCCTTCCATGACTGGAGCTTACTGGAATTTGACTAAAATATCTTCGGTCTGTCTCAATAACACCATACAAATATGGATATCATTGGAACCGGTTCATTGACCACATTGTGATGATTACAGTTATGCCCTGTGCCAATGCATTCTCTTTTATATGCGAGTCAACCATAGGTCGCCTCGCATATATAAGAGAATGCATTGGCCTAAAAAAATATGTGTTAAGCCAATGCATTCTCTTATATATGCGAGGCGACCTACACATGTATGGTCGACTCGCATATATAAGAGAATGCATTGGCACAGGGCCGTTCTGTTGGGTAAAGGGTTAATGAGTTGATTATTTAGGGCATTACTGTAGCTTTTATTTGATAGTCTGGCTCGATATCTATTATTATAAATTTTATTTCTTAGGTTCCGATTTGTTGGTTTTACGGATAAATATTTTAAATTTTTTATCAAAAAATCATGTAAGAAGATAATTTTTGTTTTTAACTGAATGTAATAATACATATAAATTTTCATCATAACAGTGAAATGATCGAGTCTGTAATAGATGTGAAGAAAGCCTTCAGGGAATATGTTTAATTATTAGCAAAGTAGGCTAGTGCTGCATTTGTTCAGAAAGGCTCTTTCTGTTGAACTGGTGAACAAGGGAATATCTCGTAGGTTCAACCCAATTACAGAAATAAAAGGTTGGCTGACCACAGTGTCCCCCGACAACGTGGCAAGTCAATGCCGCTTTGTTAAAGAAATTAAAAATAATGTTGAAATGTTCTAAGTCGAAAGGGTTAATAATTCCGTAAAAAATAATTTTTCCATATGTTGCACATCTCCAATATGTGGGTAACAATACTCTGAAGTTTCAAATATCTACGATCAAAACTGTAGGAGGAGTTGATTACACCATGAAGGTATACCCTCATACAGAAAATATTTTTAAATGTTTTTCAAAGTCGAAAGGCCCATAACTCTGGGAAAAATCATTGGTTCAAACTCAAATTCGAACGTGACCTGTATTTTGATATCAATGACTCACAAAAAAACAGAATTTTCAATTAAAGGATCCAAACTTGAGATATCATCCGGAAACCGAAAAAGTGAGAATTTTTCTAAGTAAAAAAAAAGTTGAAAAAAGGGAAATAACTCCATAAAAGAACATCGGATCAAACCCAGAATTGCAGAGCACCTGTGTTCTTAGTTGAGAAACCTACATACCAAGTTTCAACCAAATCGGATGATCATTACTGGAGTTATAACTCCGGATGCACGGACGGACGGGGCTGATTACAATAGTCCCCCAAAAATAATTTTTCGGGGGACAAATATTTTGTATGATATTCTGGCCTTCTTGATGCTAACTAATCTTTTTTGCTATACGGCTCATTTGCATCGGACGATATGATAATGAAATGTTGCAAATTATATTTTAAGGTGGCTATCATTTGTAGAATGAGGTCCCCAGAGGGTGAATTTAGTGATGCTAACCCACATGGTGGGCTAGCATCACAAAATTCACCCTTCTTGGGCATGGCCTCATCTGCTATGGGAGACATTGACTCAGTTGAAGTTCCCAAATGGCGAATATCATGATGTACACCCATTGGGAACATAGATTATACAATGTGTCATCTGGGATTTGGGGATAAACTAAAAACTAAAAAAGAAATAGAATCTATGTGTCCTATGTGAAGAAGTTTCTATAGAAACTTGATAGTAAAGAAACTTTCCAGAGAAGATGAGGCCTTAGCAGAATGAGGTCCCCAATGGGTGAATTTAGTTATGCTAGCCCGCTATGCAGAATAGCGTCACTAAATTCACCCTCTGAGGACCTCATTCTGTAAATGACAGGCACCTTATTCTCAGGCCAGTTCTGCACTGGTGATTTTTTGGGTACGTTTTGATTGTAAAACAACAAAATGAAAAACAGTGGCTTTACATCACAATAGGAATGTTAGACAAAACATTTAAATATTCACATGCAAACTACAGTTATGCTCTAAATAATCTACTCCTTAACCACAGCAGAATTATGGGTAACTTTTCAGGATTTAGTCGGAAATATGGCTTGTTGCCATTCATCGGAAAGCTCTGTGAGAGCTTTCCGATGAATGGCAACAAACCATATGAACCGACTAAATCCTGAAAAGTTACCCATAATTCTGCTGTGGTTAAGGTGTTGATTATTTAGAGCATTACTCACCACCCCTAGTTAAGTTACAACCCAATACATGACTCAATATGGTGCCGGACATTTGCAGAATGAGGTCCCCAGAGTGTGAATTTAGTTACGCTACCCTGCAAAGTGGGCTAGCATCACTAAATTCACCCACTGGGATCTAAATCTGCTTAGGCCTCATCTTCTTTGAAAAGTATCTTTATTACCAAATTATCAAAGTTTTTTCAATTCTTTAGAAACTTCTTCAGAATCTGATGCTAGCCCGTTCTGCAGGGTATCAATAAATTCACTCTCTTGGGACCTCATTCTGCAAAATGTCTGGCACCATATTTTGATGCCTGACCCCATATACATGTACTCTCATCTGCGTTCCATGGGGTTGAGTCGCCCCAATAATAAGTGTTTATAATTAATATTTTAATCAACTGCACACATGCCTTTCCAAATCATCAGCTGACAGCAACACAATCTATTTAACATTAACTAAATATACATACAGTAATGCACTAAATAATCGACTCCTTAACCACAGCAGAATTATGGGTAACTTTTCACTGAGAGCTTTCCGATGAATGGCAACAAGCCATATTTCCGACTAAATCTTGAAAAGTTACCCATAATTCTGCTGTGGTTAAGGAATCGATTATTTAGGGCATTATTGTAGTGCTTGTACTGGAGAATCTAATAGTTTTATGTTACCATGATGTCAGAGGATGTTTCCATTTATAAAGTCATATATCATCAACTAACCTTCCACTTACCATGAATTGTTAATCTAATGAAACTATCTAAATTAACACCTTTCGCATAATGAACTACTGATAAGAATTACGAATAGCTGATAGTAGTTGCATAATAAACTACTACTGGTAAGAATTACGAATAGCTTCTAGCATTCTCATAATGAACTACTGATAAGAATTACGAATAGCTTATAGTATTTGCATAATGAACTACTACTGATAAGAATTACGAATAGCTGATAGTAGTTGCATAATGAACTACTACTGGTAAGAATTACGAATAGCTTCTAGCATTCTCATAATGAACTACTGATAAGAATTACGAATAGCTTATAGTATTTGCATAATGAACTACTACTGATCAGAATTACGAATAGCTTATAGTATTTGCATAATGAACTACTACTGATCAGAATTACGAATAGCTTATAGTAGTCGCATAATGAACTACTGATAAGAATTACGAATAGCTTATAGTATTTGCATAATGAACTACTACTGATCAGAATTACGAATAGCTTATAGTATTTGCATAATGAACTACTACTGATCAGAATTACGAATAGCTTATAGTAGTCGCATAATGAACTACTGATAAGAATTACGAATAGCTTATAGTATTTGCATAATGAACTACTACTGATAAGAATTACGAATAGCTTATAGTAGTCGCATAATGAACTACTGATAAGAATTACGAATAGCTTATAGTAGTCGCATAATGAACTACTGATAAGAATTACGAATAGCTTATAGTATTTGCATAATGAACTACTACTGATCAGAATTACGAATAGCTTATAGTATTTGCATAATGAACTACTACTGATAAGAATTATGAATAGCTTATAGTAGTCGCATAATGAACTACTGATAAGAATTACGAATAGCTTATAGTAGTCGCATAATGAACTACTGATAAGAATTACGAATAGCTTATAGTATTTGCATAATGAACTACTACTGATCAGAATTATGAATAGCTTATAGTATTTGCATAATGAACTACTACTGATCAGAATTACGAATAGCTTATAGTAGTCGCATAATGAACTACTGATAAGAATTACGAATAGCTTATAGTATTTGCATAATGAACTACTACTGATAAGAATTACGAATAGCTTATAGTAGTCGCATAATGAACTACTGATAAGAATTACGAATAGCTTATAGTAGTCGCATAATGAACTACTGATAAGAATTACGAATAGCTTATAGTATTTGCATAATGAACTACTACTGATCAGAATTACGAATAGCTTATAGTATTTGCATAATGAACTACTACTGATAAGAATTACGAATAGCTTATAGTAGTCGCAAAATGAACTACTGATAAGAATTACGAATAGCTTATAGTAGTCGCATAATGAACTACTGTACTACTGATAAGAATTACGAGTAACGTATAGTAGTCGCATAATGAACTACTGATCAGAATTACGAATAGCTTATAGTTGTCACATAATGAATTACTACTGATAAGAATATTACTAATAGCTAATAGCAGTTGCATAATGAATTACTACTGATAAGGATATTACGAATAATATATAATTGTCGCTGATTACGAAAAGCTAATAGTAGTCGCATAATGAACTATTAATTATAAGAATTACAAATAGCAATAAAAGTGGTCATAAATGTTTTGTACATGTATGGTCCAAAATCTTTTCGCAGTATTGATGACCACGAGTCTGTTTGTGAAAATAGTGCCTTTCAATCTTCTTGACACTTGCAGTATGGTGATACGTTTCTGTTTGCCATGATTATATTGAACCTATTTATGTTTGTTATTAGGTCATAGTCAGTGGTAGACTCGATGATTGCACGGAAAGCTCGCGCGTCCATGCTTGGTTCCTCGTAACTGTAATTGTAACTACGGATATGGCAAAATGACAACTGATAGAAAGAACACAAATTCTAGTGATGTAGTACCCTATTGGTAAATCTTATCAGTAGTACCTCATTATGTGAAAGGTGTCAATTGAAATAGATACTACAGGAGACAAACATTACCAGAGATAACATAAACCATCGACGAAAACGGTACAAAAATACCAAAAATTACTCTACTTCTACAGATTTCTATTACAAATTTACCTGTTAACGAGGCTTGATCCTTTTTCAGCTGACTGACTATAGAAGAGAGCATGCATACAAAAACAACTTTCAGATGTTGACAAGCAAAATTAATGTTATTTATATAAATCAATACGAGTATGACAACATAAATTTATGTTCTCAGTCACCTTACGCTTTTTAGGTAACGTAGTTATAAGAATTTTATATCAAAATTCACTAAGAGTTCAAAACTCAATCTTGAACCGGGTATTTGTCTACATTGAACGCAATTTATTCAGTAATTTTCAGAACAATTTTCCCGTTCATGGTGGTTATTAAATAGTCCTTTATATCAATACAGTTGCAACGTTAATTTTAGTGTGGTGTTTGTAATTAGAGTGTTAAAGGATGTTTTTTCAATGCCAGGCATTATCATTTTTTTATTACTTGGTTTACGGATTTCCCTATCCAAAAAAAGATATTTACAATAAAAAAAAAAAATTCAGGTATTAATCCCGACATGAAAAAATATAATTTAATTTTTTTTTTTAAGTTTACATAAACAAAATAAACAAATTCGTTTGATTAGCGAAGCCTCCCAGTGATGTTTATGGTATGCTACAGATCTAGTACATACACAAGAAAGACAACTACCCGATTTTTCGATGGGTAAGTTGAATGTCAAGGACAACATGGCAGATGCTGATATTGGTAATATATTTTTCCTCTATCTCATTCTGTATCTTGCTTTAAATTTATGGGAAACACTCCGGTATGGCGATCAAATAGAAACTGAGAGTAATCTTGCTCAAAGTAGTTATATTTTTTACGAATATTAATCCAAATTGAAACACACCAGCATTCTTATACATGTATATTAATTAAAGGCAATGACTCTCGATTGCGAAATTATTTGTGTTATTTAATCCCCTTATACATGTAGTTGCGTCCAGAATCAAAATTCTTTAACAATTTTTATATTACATTTTATAACAATTTTTATCATTTGTTCTTACATTCCTTAACAATTTTTAGCATTTTTTCTTACATTCTTTAACAATTTTTATCATTTTTTCTTACATTCTTTATCAATTTTTATCATTTGTTCTTACATTCTTTACAATTTTTATCATTTTTTCTTACATTCTTTAACAATTATAAAAAATAATATAAAATTTGTTAGGCCAATGCATTTTCTTATATATGCGAGGCAACCGATGATCCACTCGCATATTTAAGAGAATGCAATGTCACAGGGTTTTCGCAAAAATTCAGGAAGCTCCCATCATGAAAGGGTTAACTAATGACATATGTTGCTCATACTGTACAGTATCCCAGTTTATCAATAGATTGAATACCTACCAAGCAGTGAAATCCATGGTATTGATCAGTGCAAGTCACAGGTTATACAGGCAACGTACTACAGTAATGCCCAAAGTAAATGACCACTTAACCACAGCAGAATTATGGGTAATTTTTCAGGATTTAGTCGGAAATATGGCTTGTTGCCATTCATCAGAAAGCTCTCGGGGAGAGCTTTCCGATGAATGGCAACAAGCCATATTTCCGACTAAATCCTGAAAAGTTACCCATAATTTTGCTGTGGTTAAGAAGTTGATTACTTAGAGCATTACTGTACTAGTACCAGTAATACCAGCTTTCGTACTAAAGAATGGACATTGAACAATGCCTATCAAATATGCACCAACATGAGCATGCATACATTTAATCATTTATATGTGGTCAAAGTCATTCCATGGATATCCGATGATACAATGTCCATGTTAATGATCACCTGGCACCTGTAAGTGCAAAACTTGGTTCGCAGACCCATCCGCGTCGCCCTGCAAAATTACGACTTGGCGCCTCCAAGTGGAAACGAGGATACAACAATATGTTTGGAATTTTGAACACATGTCCTACTTGAATACTGATATTAGTTGAATATAGTATCTTATCCCTTTCTATACTAAAGCATCATTGAAGGGTAGTTATCCCATTTGAAATGTTCAGATAATAAGTTTAACACTTTCTATACTAAAGCATCATTGATGAGTATAGTTATCCCATTTGAAATGTTCAGATAATAAGTTTAACACTTTCTATACTAAAGCATCATTGATGAGTAGTTATCCCATAGGAAATGTTCAGATAATAAGTTTAACAGTTTCTATACTGAAGCCTCATTGATGAGTAGTTATCCCATAGGAAATGTTCACATAATAAGTTTAACACTTTCTATACTAAAGCATCATTGACGAGTAGTTATCCAATAGGAAATGTTCAGATAATGAGTTTAACCCTATCTATATTAAAGTGATGTGAAACACTCCGGTAGGATTATCAAATAGAAATGGAGAATAATCTTGCTCAAAGTAGTAATTTTTACAAATATTATATCGAAATTGACAACAAACACCGCCATTCTTATATATTAATTAAATACAGTGACTCTCTATTGCTAAATCGTTTTTGTTAACTTATCGCAGATAGTTGCGCCCCAAATCGAGAAGTAAATATTTACAATTGCGAGTAGTTCAGACGATGTTTTCTATGGATTGGTAAGGTCGATTTGTTTGAAATTTTCGGCGATGTTACTAATATCCTATATTCCTCCAGTTGGCCTTGTGCCTATTTACTAACATACTAGTTTCACGCACCCGAATAAGTACATAATATATCTTTAAAGCATCATTAATGAGTAGTTATCCCATAGAAAATGTTCAGATAATAAGTTCAACAGGTCTTTGTTGAACTTATTATCTAAACATTTCCCTCAATAAACAGGACTCCTTCTGTACTTTTAGTTATGTGACGTCTGCTTTATATTACCTGTACATTGATACTGCAAATCAATAATAGACCATTCTGATTGTACACTGTTCAACTAACTGGGAGAATTTAGTATAGAAAGTGTTAAACAGCATCTTAAATGAATATAACTCTACTGAATCACCAAAGTACAGCAATGCCCTAAATAATCTACTCCTTAACTACAGCAGAATTATGGGTAACGTTTCAGGATTTAGTCGGAAATATGGCTTGTTGCCATTCATAGGAAAGCTCTCACTGAGAGCTTTCCGATGAATGGCAACAAGCCATATTTCCGTCTAAATCCTGAAAAGTTACCCATAATTCTGCTGTTGTTAAGGAGTAGATTATTTAGGGCATTACTGTACATACTGTGACACCACTGGTTAAGTGGTCCTGCTAATTTTCTATGATGCTGCTGGGTCCCGCTGAATTCATTGCAGGGCAGTCCTATCCAGGCTTGAAAATATGGTGCCAAACATTTGAGGAATGAGATCCCAGAAGGGTGAATTTACTGATGTTATCCAGCCCAGTGGACTAGCATCACCAAATTCACCCTCTGGGGACCTCTATCTTAAATATCAGACAAATTCATTGTCTGAGGACCTCATGGCCTCATCTGCTATGGGAGACCTAGACACATATTTAAGTTCCCAGATGGTGAAGATGATGATGTGCACCCATTGGGCACCTCGATTATACACTGTGCTGTCTGCCGATTTTGGGATATAGTGAAACTAAACTAATAAAAGAAAAAGAAACTTACTAAAGAAGTTTCTAAAGGCACTAAAACACCTGTTTAATAATTTGATAATACAGATACTTTCCAGAGAAGATGAGGCCTAAGCAGTGAATAAAAATGAGGTGAAACAGGAGGTCGGGATGTGGAAGCATAGCATGCTAGCATCACCATATTCACCCTCTGAGGACCTCATTCTGATCTTCTCTGGAAAGTTTCTTTATTATCAAGTTTCTATAGAATCTTCTTCACATAGATTATATTTCTTTTTTTGTTTAGTTCCTCTATATCCCCAAATTGGCAGATGACACATTGCATAATTGAGGTTCCGAATGGGTGTACATCAGTAACATCACAATATTTACCATCTTGGAACTTCAATCTGAGTCTATGTCTCCCATAGCAGACCTCATTCTGCTGATGACAGACACTATATTCAGGCTTAGAACCGGTCTAAATATGAGTCTAGTCATAGCCTAATACTCACTGTGGTCCGGACATTTTACAATGAACCTTTCACAACATCACAATATACAACAATGTCATTGTTATTAACCTTACACCCAGGTATGACTGAATGTCAATGAGGTTATTGTTATTTCTGCATATAAAGTTATGTTAATTAATAAAGGCGTACACCTATAAATAAAATGTGATGCCATATGCTGCAAATGTCTATCAAGCCAATAATATATTAAAATCAGGCAAAATTGTATGGGTGACCTGAATATTAATTGAATGACTATGACTGTACTGAACCTGTTTACACCACATTCATTTGAGATGAGTGTTGCAATGACTTTACCTCCAGAAAATTCCAGACATAATACCAGTATATTAATATGCTCCCCCCAATGTCAGGACCCATGCCACTTTATATACTGGTAACCATCTAGACACATGCCAGAAATTTTAAGCCATGCAACTAAAATTCACTAGAGTAACGTGCAGTATGTTTTCGACACTGTTGGTTGAACCCAAAAAACTAGATCATTAAATTTCCTCCTGGAATACATGTCACATACAGTAATGCTCTAAGTAATCAACTCCTTATCCACAGCAGAATTATGGGTAACTTTTCAGGATATAGTTGGAAATATGGCTTATTGCCATTCATCGGAAAGCTCTCACTGAGAGCCTTCCGATGAATGGCAACAAGCCATATTTCCGACTAAATCCTGAAAAGTTACCCATAATTCTGCTGTGGTTAAGGAGTCGATTACTTAGGGCATTGCTGTATCTCTTTTATTTTACTGCTCACAATGACATTACAGTATTTTTGTTATCAATATAAATGGTCTCATATTCTGTATTATCCTTTAAAGGTACTCAATCTGATCAGACGGTCCCCATATCATCAAGTTACAACAACAACATTTCTTCAAAATACACTTTTGTTATCAGAATTGATTAATTACAACAAAATAATGCTAACCGCTGTCAACTATGGTATAAAAATTCCCAAAATGTGTTATTAATCAACATGTTGTTCAATGAAATATGGCCATATTATCACTTGCGTTCCTCGAGTCGAATCAAATATTTTTCACCCCCGAAGCCAAAGAAATAGTCATTTGGGAGCATTAATTCAGATTATGCATCTTTAGGCCAAAAAAAATCGACCTTTGTTTCTGGTGACCCACCCGCCCCTATTCTGGCACTCCCGACCATTTTCATTTTATTGATTTTGCAAAATTAGTACGCATCCGACTTTATTTTCCGTGTAAACCAATTCATTTCCGTGTAAAACAGACACATCACGTGTACTGTTAAACCGGAAATTATACCACACTTCAATTAGGTCACAGCCGAATCAAACTTATTTTTTCATGTATTATTCAATAAAACAATAAATTACACTATATTCTAATATTATGTACTTAAGTTTTATTATTTTATAGTCCATTACAAACAAGGAGAAGCAGTCTGGGGGAGGTATTCATATTTGTGTCGAGCAAAGTTGAAAATAAAATGAAAAAAGAAAAGAAAATAAAAAGCCTCCCACCCACCCCTATTTTTTTCTTGCATGTCACCAGAAACACAGGTATATATTTTGTTGGCCTTATATAAACTCAGCTGGATCTTGGATTCCATGCCCTTTTTAAACAGGATTCTGCATTCCAGGGAAAAGGGGCCCAGGGTGAACTGATACCTTCAATAATCTCACAATCGACATGCACAGTACATAGACTTCAGGGGTGGTACCATGATCAGGGACGTGGCTAGAGGGTCTCCATTGGGGGGTGTCCACCTTGGGAAATTCCAACTGCACACCCCTCCTTGCACCTCAGTGCTCTGGCCTAATATCCTATATAATATATTCATAAACCATGGTTCTATATTCCCGGTATGAGAACAATCAGATATTTTAACCTGAAAAATTGCATAAATTCTAACATCTAGTGGTCTAAATCCAGACAACTGCACACGGCTACGGGCAAGAGACCAGGACACACCGGACTGCCCATGGTTGTTCGGCCCGGTGTGAGAAAATTTTGAAAACTATACAAGAAAATCGCAAATCCTTGCATCTAGAGTCCTAGACTGGCCTCAACTGAAGCTTTCCTATTGTGTTGGAAATTTCAAACTTCATACTCTCCTCAGGTTGGAAAACTCTACAACTGATGACCATTTCAGTCCATAAGTTTGACCAAATGTAGTAAAATATTGTTTTAATAAACTAATCAGCAGTTTTGTTTAGGCCACGGGTGAGGGACAATGACACACCGGGGCGACCATGGTTCGGTCCGGTGTGCGAAAATTTTGAAGTCTGAACAAGAAAATCGCAAAATCATAGCATCTAGACTAGCCTCAAGCCTTCCTAGAGCTGGAAATTTCAAACCTAACACCCCCACTTAGGTTGGAACATTTCCAACTGATGAAATTCCAATGTTGACCAAATGTATGACAATATTGTTTTCTTAAATTAACTAGCAGTTTTTGACTGGCCACGGGGGAGGGAGCAGGACACAAGCTTTCCAAGTGTTGGAAATTTCCAAATATACAAATATTGGTCCAAAAACAATTAATTCCCCCCCCCCCAATAAATTGTTTGAAAATCAAACTACAAGAACATTTTCAACCTATTGTTGGTGTGAAATTTCCAACTAATGTTTTGGCAACCCCCCCCCCCCCCCTGTTGCCAAGTCTCTGACCATGATTTCCCTGATGAAGGGGCTACGATGCTATATAGGATCCCGGAAGCTACCGGGTTGACCATTGCAGATTTCCCCGACAAGGGGGTGGGGGCTAGCTCCCCTATAAGAGCCACCCCTGGTAGGCTACCAGAAGTTGAGATCACAGTTACTGGACATAAAGTCCCAAAAATAAGGTTTTAATCGAGTTTAGAAATCGCCTTCTTTATAAGGATACCGATTTCTAAACTCGATTAAATCCTTATTTTTGGGACTTTATGTCCAGTAAGTTGAGTAACTGTGTTGAGATCATTGATCTACATGTACCAATTTTTTACCATACAAATGTAGATGATATAAAGCTGACACAGATAGGTTTGACAGGTCAGGGAGAACCCAAAATCGATGTACTAAACCTCGATTTGTGTAAACAACCTCGATCGAGGTTCTTCGAGAACATGTGACCACTGGTGATATAGTGTGTAGTATTTTATCTTACACCTATGGGAGGCCAAATTCACATTTAATAATTAATAGTGCCTGATTGCACTCAAGCACAATTAATTATTAAATGTGAATTTGGCCTCCCATATGATAGGTGTAAGATGAAACACTGTGAAATACTCCACACTACCATAGCCTATATCACTTACACTACATTACTTCCATTAGTATCATATTTGGTTTAGAGTGTTTCCCCTTATATCATGGGTGTATGTTTTGACCAGTGGTCACATGGTCTCGAAGAACCTCGATCGAGGTTTTTAACACAAATCGAGGTTTAGTACATCGATTTTGGGTTCTCCCTGACCTGTTTGATTATATGCATTCGGACCATACATGTACAACCACTGCAGTTCCACATAAGCCGTACATTGTACCTGACAACAGGTAATTCAATACCGGGTACACAGCTGTCAATGAACTCTACCGTGTACATTGAAATTGACAACAATTGACTCGAAAATCAGAAGCCCAAACAGAAAAGAATCAAAATGCTTCAAATATCCAATAATTTTCAGCGCAAATGTTGGGCCAACATAACAAATAATAGCTGAAGCTATAATCGCGAACATTCAATAGAAATTATCTGCATGCAATATTCGAGAAAAATGTAAAATATGATGATAAGCATACCGTGTGATTTCGTCCGACATGTTTACAAAATAGATGAACTTGTCAGATGTGGCTCGCCGCGTACTACTGACCTACTTTCGGGAGCTTTGATGATGCAATGTACACGCGGGAATATTTCCACCTAATGGACTCGTCCACAAGAATGCAAATCAGGGGCGTGTCGGACAGGACTGGTGTGTGAAAAATAAATCTACCAGATCGTTAAAATTCGTTAAAAGATCGTTTAATTTGCTGAGATTGGCTCTATTTAAAATCGATCAGCACATACGTGTATGTAGATCATGCCATGATTCTCTACTCTGGCTAACGCCCGTAGAGATCATATTCCACCAGTACAAAACCTGGGAACTTTTTGAAGCGTTGACAGGGAACCGTATAAAGTCAAAAAAATAATACGGGGAATATATTTCTTAGTGATTATCTGTTCCTATTAATAGTGTACTTCACTATATGTGAAGGTCCCAGCTCGCAATTGCATATTTTTCTGTGACTTTTGTGAGCCGATATCGCAATAAACATTGAATTAATTACCCAGGAAAAGTTCCATCAAGTAATTGTAAGAAATTAACGCAAAGCAAAATCGCTCACAAACTCACTTAAATCGTGAAAGTTCGAGTTGGGACCTTCACCTACAGTGAAGTACATTATTAAGAAAGAGATAATAAGTTAATAACAAAGAAATATATATATTCCCTTTTTAATTTTTTCGATTATATAAGGTTCCCTGTCAAAACTTCACAAAGTTCCCATCAAGATATAACAATATTTCTTCAAAAGTACGCTATCAGAATCGATTTATTGCAACAAAATAATGCTAACCACTGTCAACTATGGTATCAAATTTCCCAGAACTTGTTATTTATCAACATTTTGTTCAACAAAATATGGCCGTATTATAACTAAAGTATCACGAAATTTGACCGTATTACCACTTGATTTTAGAGTTATCCATCTTCATCCGCAATTTTGTTCGAGACCCTCCATTTGACCACGTGTTACTGGGCCACATATTATTACACATCTCGAAATAACAAACTTTAAAAATCTATATCTGATCACTCTGAGCTTTGATGGGTGGGTTCCTCGACTCGAATCAAATATTTTTTACCCCCGAAGTCAAAGAAATCGTAATTTAGGAGCGTCTGATCGGATTCAGTACCTTTAAGTCTGAAATTAGACCTAGTTCTTCTAGCTGTCAGCTTAAAATTTCGGAGCTCGACTTGTTAAATTGTCAAGAGGCCATACTGATCCCTAATAGTATTGCATACCTATACGTACCTGGTACACTGCTACATGAATTGTAATATATGCAACGAAAAGACTTAAAAGTCGTCGAATCTATCGATGAAACAATAAAGAGCGTTTATTTTCAAACTCTACTGATATGGCAAACATAAAAAGCGATTATCTCAATTATGAGTGGAATATTCAAAACATAATTTTGCTATGACTTCGACCAGTATATTTATTCTTCAGAGCATACATCTGTTATAGGCTGCCAGTCTGCCACACCCTACCCCGGGAATCCGGCTTTTAAAAGACATGGGATCCAGGATTAAGGAATAGGCCTCTATAGTATGGGAAGCCAAATTGACATTTAATAAATAAATGAGCTTAAGTACAATAAGGAATATATAATTGCGCTTAAGCGCAATAAGGGAAGGTCTAATTTCGCTTAAGCGCAATACGAAATATCTTATTGCGCTTAAAGGGATACTGTACCCAAAATGTTGTTGTTGGTTTCTATAGTCTCCGAGTCGGAGAATAAGGTAACACTTTTTCCATTATTTGAAAGTCTGTTGAGTACGAAGTAGTGTTACGGATGGCAAATTTACCGGAATGCAAAAATACAAATTGTCGTTGTCGGGTAATTTTTGTACAGTTTTCAACCAAATGTATCAAATAAAAGTTATATTATATGCATACTAGTCCCATATACTCATATAAGTTATTGTATCGTCACTAGTGAGTGAGTGGCTTGAGTTTTCTCCCCGTATCATCATAATGTTTTAAACGATCGTGTGTGCGATCGGTTAAATTACCAATCCAGTATATCCTTCAATTAATTTGATTACGTTTTGTACATGGAAATTCGCAATTAATTGACGCCATTTTATGGCTCCAGTCATAAATTCAATTTATATCAAATTATTAACTTTGATTTTAAGATAGCCTATTAACCTGAGCGTTTACAGAATACATCTTCGACTCAAATTACTTATGTTTCTATATATTATCGATATTAGATCGTTGTTATTACCGGGAATTTATTGAAAATGGCGTACAGTACCCCTTTAAGCACAATAAGGAATATCTTATTGTGCTTAAGTGCAATAAGGAATATCTTATTGCGCTTAAAAGTGCAATAAGGAATATCTAATTGCGCTTAAGCGCAATTAGTAATATTCTTATTCCGCTTAAGCACACTAAGGAATATTCTTATTGTGCTTAAGCGCAATAAGAGCTAATTGTGCTTAAGCGAAATTTAAAATCTTCCTTATTGCTTAAGCGCAATTAGCCACATTACATAAACTCCCTGTAATTCAAATCGTGTAGTCCATAGTGCGATGGGTGGAGTTTTTGGTGACTGTCCGCATGTATAGGCCTATTCGGATTCTACTATTTGCAGAGGGGTGATCTCATGAGGGAGATATTAATTAAGCTTAAGCAAAATAAGGAATCTCGAATTGCGCTTAAGCGCAACAAGGAATATCTTATTGTGTTTAAGCTTAATTAATATCTCCCTCATGAGATCACCCCTCTGCAATACAATTAGAGATTCCTTATTGCGCTTAAGCTCAATTATTTATTAAATGTTAATTTGGCTTCCCATACTAAAGGACTATTTTGGAGCCAAAACAAAACGTTGTAGGAAATAAATTTGAACCACTGAAGGGGGTATTTTTTATTTAATTTTACATAATACCATTAATTAGTTTATGTAGTGAGTAGACATATTTGTCAAATTCTATAGATGTCCCCAGTACTTATACCACTGCCCCTCCTGGGTCATATTCCAGTCATGTACCGTATATATGTGAGTTTTAATTTGCATGTGGTATACTATTAGATCATTTCATGAATCTCGATCTACTCTGACAGAAAAGTGTATAACATCGAATACAGAGTGCAGCTAATACATTTCTTAGTTTAAATTTTCGAGTCACCGATTATATTTTTTTTATACTGCCTTGATATACGGTTTTAAAAACAATATGATTAAAATGCTATATAATTCATCACCATTTGAAACGTTTCTCAGAAGATGTCCATAGAGAAATAGAAAACAGCTGAAGTCATAGAAAGATTTCCCCGTTATGGCTCCCGAATGCAACATTAATCAAACTAAAAATGTATTTTTCAATGGAAGTGGAAGGGGAATAACTCTATATCTTAAAATATAGAGTTAGTGCCCTTCCATTGAAACTAATGAAATTTGAGCATAGGACACAAGTCTGTATAATATTTCCAAACTCTTAGCTACGATAACGTGATCGACATAGAAAACTCGTTTCAGATGCAATTCGGCCGACCGCTTTTAGTTAGATTAGGTCAACAATTTGATACTTCCTGTTCGTGATACACCCGCGAGATCTCTGCATTACTGGAATGTAAACCGGGTGACCCAATTGACCAATCACCAAACAGCATTTAGTGTATCGCGGACAGGCTATGTAAATATTTCGTCGTAATCTAGATTCTGATTCTGTATAATCGGAATCACACCTCGAAGTTTAAAGGTACTCAATCCGATCAGACGGTCCGCATATCATCTATGTAATTGCAACAAAATAATGCTAACGACTGTCAACTATGATATCGAATTTGCCAAAAACGTATTATTTATCAACATTCTGTCCAACAAAATGTGGCCGTATTATCACTTATCACGAATTTTGGCCGTATTACCACTTGATTTTAGAGTTATCCATCTTTATTCGAAATTTTATCGGAGACCGCCCGTTTGACCACGTGTTTCTGGGTCACAAATTGTTGCACATCTCGAGAAATAACAAACCTCAAAAATCGATATCTGATCACTCTGAGCTTTGATGTGCGGATTTCTCGACTCGAATCAAATACTTTTTACCCTCGAAGCCAAAGAAATAGTAGTTTAGGAGCGTTCATTCGGATTGAGTACCTTTAAAGATGCATAATCCGAATAACGCTCCCAAATTACTATTTCTTTGGCTTCGGGGGTAAAAAATATTTGATTCGAGTCGAGGAACCCACCTATCAAAGCTCTGAGTGATCAGATATCGATTTTTGAAGTTTGTTATTTCTCGAGATATGCAATTTAATGGAAATTCCGGATCATTTCCGATTTTATCATAAATCGTAGACACTTTTTGACGTTAGGTAGTTCATTTGAAACATAATTATCAGCCACTGACAACGGATAATGCGTGTATCAATAGAAAAATATATGTTTAATTAACCATAAAATTGTCTCGCCTACAGAGCGGTTCGAAAAATACTATCCGCGACCAAGTGTGGGTACCCAACATAATTTCGGGTGTCAAAGTCGCAGATCGATCCTGCGATGAGATGTCACCAAACCGGATTTGGGATGTCAAAGATGCGGATGATATACTTCGCATATTTTACTGTTTCTGCTTGAAAATATCCCCAATACCATTCGGACAGGCCGGCACATGGACCACCTTGAGGGTGAAGATGCATGTGCAAGGGCGAAAACTGGTATGTATCATATTAATAGTATAGGCTATGCAGTGTTATTCTAGGATAGATATTATAGGCCCGGAACTGTACAACGAATGAAAACAATAAATCAGTGTAAATCATGAGTTAACAGGGTTGTTAGAGGGTCCCTGTTGGGGTGTTCACCTAGAGTTTCTTGATGCACCCCTTTCAGGAACTTCTATTAGAATAGTTATAAAATATAGTGTAATTTACATGTGTGCATAACGATCATGACAGCATATGCGTGTAAAGTGTATATTACCAATACCAGTAAGTATGTTGTATATATAGTATGTATATACCCACAGGGTAAATCGATAACCAAGGGACGATTCTGGGCTCCTACGTGTAACTGCTAATTACTTTGTGTCATTATTTTCAATGGTGTATTGGCAAGCGCATTGTGTATTGGTTACACCACTCATATCCTAATGCCAGCCACTCCAATCCCATGCACCAAAACCCCACCCAACCAACGCGAAATTACGAACGAATACCCCAGTCTGACACCCCAACCAAAATACACGTGCGTCCATACATCGAGGGAAAACTGCATGCACACACCCTATATCCCATCACAACAAACCTAACCCACAACACACACCCACCACATGTGCACGTGTACACGATTTCTGATCTATATTGTTTGCCTGTGCCACGATCTTGCATGTATTTACATGTATGTATTGTGTATTAATATTTATACTGTGCCACACCGAACACGTCCGGCGATTGGAGAATAAATTATGAGTCTGATTTTGTTTATATGTGGTGTTCTAGCTTGGTAAGCCCGTGCTGACCACATGTGTTACTTAGACACAATAAAGAGGTGACAGGCCCATCGACATCCAGATGAGAAGGCACACAAGTGTGCCACAAATAATACATTGTGATCATATATGTATGGACGATTAGGGTTAAAAGAATCGTCACAATATTATCTGATGACTCTTGAAATTCAGACATTGTATAATTTGTAGCTATACGATATATGTGTATACATGTTTATTCGATAACATGATTCGGTTTCATTGTCGTGAAACGGTCTACTCGAGTGGGAACGAGTCATCAAGTCTGTAAAATAATACGATAATAGCCAATCGCTGATACTTCCTGCATGTGGAGTCTATATACAAGCCCCAAGTATGTTAATACCAAACGAATATCCGGTTAGATGTATGCATACGAACGACAGCATTCACGCGCGTGTGATCAAGGCGTTATCATTCATTGATGCGCCTTCTTGGAATCGCAAATTTGAATGCTGAGATGGATGTTCAATTAATATCAATTAAAATGTTGGCAGCGTGGAAGGCCTATACTAGGAACTATACTAGTGGATGGGTGTTCTCGAAAACTTGAGTGAGCAAAAGCAAAAACACTATTGAAAAAATTCGCAAAAATGTATTAAATGGTTTGATCAGGGAGAACTGACTGACAGCGGGTGGGTAAATACTCCTGCTTCGTGTGGACGAACACATACGTTGTTCGCTTTACGACGAGAAACGAACATATTCCCATAGCATATACGTGAAAATGACTTTTCCATTCAGTCCGGTTTGCCGATACCTTCCGAGTTGGCGATACCACGTACACGGGGGTGATACCGGTATATTATACATACGAATGGTCATAGACTCATATAGCGTATATATAATGTGTATTTCATGCCTCTTATGAAAGATGTCACTTTAATTTGTGTTCTATATAAATGCTATACCGGTATATGTATGAGACCCCCCCCCCCCCCCCCCAACTTTGGCCAAAATGTTCAACATTTGGAAATTTCACACAAACAATAGGTTAAAATGTTCTTGTAGTTTTGTAGTTTGATCTTCAAACAATTTATTAGGGGAGAATTTATTGTTTTTGGACCAATATTTGCATATTTTCCTACTTTTGGTCAAAATGTTAAACTGAAATGGCCATCAGTTGGAAATTTCCAACTCATGGAAAGCTTGTGTCCTGGTCCCTTCCCCGTGGGCCAGTCAAAAACTGCTAGTTAATTTAATAAAACAATATTTTCCTTCATTTGGTCAAAATTGTCATTGGAATTATCATCAGTTGAAATATCGGTTAACTTAATGACCGCTGGCAGTCATTAACTAAACATATTGGTTTATCATAAATTATATGCGAATCAAGTCGACTATATCGGTTAACCGGATTGTTCAGTCATCAAGTGGTTTAATATGTTGTCAACTGAATGCTTGTTCACCAAATGTGTTGTCACACAGTCGGTCTCACATGTAGGCGTGACTCGGTATGTATGATGCAATGTTGGATTCCAATAACAAATTTAAAGTCTGAAGATGGATGATGACAGCCATGTTTATTTAAAATATCATTCGTTACATCGGCAGCTTTCGGTTTTCCGGTAACATGTATTAGATTCGAGTCGTCAAGAATCCGTCGTTATATTATGAAACAAAGAGGGATTTCAGACGCATCACAGGCGAAGAAGATTCGTTTGAATTGGACGGAGATTCGTCTGTGGTGCGTCTGACATGGATCTAATTCGTCGCAACTTTGACGCATTTAAAGGTACTCAATCCGTAAAGAGGGTCCCCATCTCAACAGATTCCAACAACAACAATCCGATCAGAGGGTCCTATATTACTATGTCTTTGGCTTTGGGGGTAAAAAATATTTGATTCGAGTCGAGGAACCCATCAAACAAAGCTCAGAGTTATTAGATATTGATTTTTGAAATTTGTTAATTGCTCGAGATGAGTACTAATAACTGCCGTCAATTTGGTAACCTGCTCGAGATTTTACGCCAAAACTCTATTCAAACAGACAAGGATGGACAACTCTATAATCAAGTGGTTATAACAACGAAATTTTGACTGTCTTCTGGGCCAGAAAGAATTCCCGATAATGAAAAATAACCAAGCTGAAGAACCAGTAGTTGGTTCTTCGTATTTCAAACACAGTTGTAGAACCAGAATTACCTACAATTACTGCTGTTTTTGGTTCTTGAGAATTGAAGAACCAAAAGTGGACAAACGGATTATTTACAACTAAACTTCAATCATCGTCGTCGTTTTCGTCGCCATTATCATCGTCGTCATCGTAATCATTGTAAGCATCTTCATCGCCATCGCAATCGTCATTGTCAACGCCGTCGTCATCATCGCTGTCGTCATCGTAGTCATCACCATTATCATCACCATGCATCTCTATATTCGTCGTAGTCACTGTCATCATCGTCGTCGTAGTCATTATCATCATCACTGTCATCATCGCTGTCGTCTTCGTCGTCATCATCATGATCAATATCGCTGTCGTCGTAGTTATCATAATAGCCGTTGCCATCATCGTTGTCCTCGTCGTAGTCATCAACATCATCGCTGTCGTATTAGTCATCACCATCGCTGTAGTCGTCGTACTGTCGTAGTCATCGTCATCAGTGCTGTCATCGTCGAAGTCACCATCATCATCGCTGTCGTCGTCTAAGTCATCATTATCACTATCATCGTTGTCGTCGTACGTTCGTAGTCATCATCATAATCATCGAGGTTGTCGTCGTAGTCATCATCATCACCATCATCTCATCATCGATGTTGTCGTCGTAGTCATACTCGCTGTTCGTTATCATCATTATCGCTGTAGTCGTCATAATCATCGTCGTCATAATCATCGTCGTCGTTGTCATCATAATCATCTCCGCTATTGGCAGCATCATCCTAATTATTACCATCAGCGTCGTCGTGTAGTAATATGGTCAACATCATTATAATACCATCGATGTCGACATTGTCATCATCATTATCGTCGTCGTCGACTTCATCGACGTCATCTGTGTCAATTACGATCACCGTCGAAGTTGTCGTATATATAGTTGCTGTCGTCGTCACCATCATCGCTATCATCTTCACCATCCGCACGCATTAAAGCCGTCCTCCTTTTCGTCGTTATCGTCAACAACACCATCTATTTATTACTTTGAAGACGACAGCAATGATGATGACCACGACCACGACATCAATGATGATGATGACCACGACGACGACAGCGATGCTAATGATGACCACGACAACGATGATGATGACTACGACGACAGCGGCGATGATGATGACTACGATAGCGACAGCGATGATGGCGATTACTACGACGACTGCGATCATGATGATGATGACTACGACGACAGCGATGATGGTGATGACCACGACGACAGCGATGATAGTGATGACCACGACGACGACATCGATGATGATCATGATGATGACGACGAGTAACGACAGCGATTATGATGATGACTACGACGACAGCGATGATGGTGATGACCACGACGACAGCGATGATAGTGATGACCACGACGACGACATCGATGATGATCATGATGATGACGACGAGTAACGACAGCGATTATGATGATGACTACGATGATAAAGATGATGATGACTACGACGACAGCGATTATGATGATCACTACGACGATAATGATGATGATGATGACTACGACGACAATGATGATGATGACAACGACGAAAGCGATGGTGATGACAACGATGACGACAGTGATGATTATGACAACGACGGCAGCGATGATGATGGTGATGACAATGTTGATGACTACAACGACGACAGCGATGATGATGATGATGACTATGACGACGATGATGATGACTACAATGACGATGATGATTGAATAGTTGTAAAAATTCCATTTGTCCAATTTTAGTTCTTCAGACGTACCTCTTGTTTTTCAATTCCAAAAACAGCAGTGATTGCAGCTGCCAAAATGAAGTAAATTATGTGAGGAATTTAATCATATTTATTATATATATATTGGCATACTGATACTTCTGTTATCGATTTCGTAACTTTTTCAATCGATATTTCACACCATTATTTTAACAGTTCGAGAACTGTCACATCGACTTAGGAAACATTCATAATGATCGGTTTCCTACACATCTAAGTTTGTGACATTGCACATCGGTACCATAAAATGATTGACTCGTTTGGTTTCGGAATTGTTCGATAGCTATAGAGAAGGGTTGATTATATGATAATGATGACCACAACGATGATGATGACTACGACGACGGCGGCGATGATGATAGCTTAGATATGCATTTGATAGCTTAGATATGCACAGTGTATAAACCGTGCAAACATTAAATCGGAAGTTGTTTTCGAAAAGACGAAAAATGCTATTTTTAGAACGTAAATGTGACAGAAATATCACAACAACACCACAAAATCCAGGTTTCAGACGGACACACGATTGCACCACATCTATAAACGTAATGATATATTGTACATACACATTTGTCGATCGTAAGCGGGCTCCATATGAGCGAAAGACTCTGTTTAATTACTTTAATAGATAAAAACGGCCTTTGATCACTTCAGAAAATAATTTTCTCGCAAAAATTCCCTCTTCAAATGTCATTTTAACACATATACTCTAGTAGCTCATGGTGGTTTTGTATGCACTTGTGTGTCCAGAGGAAAACTCTTCATGAATCCATCACAGAATACAGCATATTTCCTCAACCCCCAAATACAGTTTTGTTACATGCGGAGTCGAATAAAAGTAGCTAAGTGTTAATCGGAATACCTTGTATGATTCATGCAGAGTATATAAGTTCAATGACGTGACATTTCGAAGACATAGTTATGTTTAAGTGGGTCGAAAGGAACATATCATTACTGTACGATTCCTGTACAACGTCGCAACTGGTATTGTCGTCGTACACAACTAGGCGTACATAGACTGACGAGTGGGGTGTCCAAATAAATACTCTCTACTTTCAAATTGTGAACACACTCGAGCCAAGGGCATGTTCATATATGTTACACACATAACGGCCTTTCCGTTGCAATATAGTGGTATTTCCGACAGATGCTGGATATTACTCAAGTAGCTCATGGTGGTTTTGTATGCACTTGTATGTCCAGAGCAAAACTCTTCATGAATCCACTAATTGAAGCTACGCGAACAATATTTGGTTGGTGACACATTTCCCATTGAGGGCGAAATGGGTCAAATGGCCACGCCCCTTTTTGCGCGAAGTACTACCACCCGCCGTGACTATATCTCCAGAACCGTTGGACATAGGGGGTCGTGTGACCACTCAAAATGTACGGAATGGCCACATTATGGGGAGTCAGTAATACATTTTCATATCCAAAAGTCAATGGTTTTTAAGATAATTGCCAAAAACCAAAACAAATCCATTTTTAAGAGCCCAATTTTGGGGTTCAGCACTTTTATCTCAAAGCTGAGCCCCCAATTTTATTGATCTATATCCATCGGTACCACATATAGGTATAATTTCTGTACCATTATCGGATGGGATTGACCTTCAAGGAGCTCTTGACCCTGAAAATCCACATTATGGGGTGTCAGTAATACATTTTCATATCCATAAGTCAATGGTTTTTAAGATAATTGCCAAAAACCGATTTCAGCATGTTACGCACCACAAGTATACAATACCACCAAGGCCACAGCATATGTATGACACTTTTTAAAGAACTATCCGAATTCTCTGATCGACTTAAGAGCACAATTGACCACACACAATGGTATTAGCTGGAAATTGCTGCTGATGATGTGTTGACCCCGACACACAACATGAGCTCTTCGCGACTGAACATGCCTTGGAAACTGGTGTGCTTTACCAAAAATCAGGTAACAATTGTGCTCTAATCAACAGAAATGTACAGATTGAAAAAAACAGGTTTTCAAAATTTGTTATCAACATTTAACAGCTGATCTGATTTAAGTGACCAAGCTATGAAACATGCTAAACACTTTTACTAAATGGAATGACCAGCTGTTTGCTTCATGCAGCAGCCACATGTTGCGATCCTAAAATGGGTATTGCATCTGGGCATAGTAAAAACATGTTGTAATCAGATGAGAGATGACCATATGTACCACTATATATTTCAGAAGTATTCAATTCTTCCAAAAGGACACCTCATCTCACAAACAGTTTTAGGAAATGATTGAATTAGTTTTGATTGGCCATGATAGTTGCAACACTTGCAGGTTGGAGAAGATGAGGGTCTATAATTTCACTAACATAATTCTTTATAATAGCTAATAGCCCTCATAACTTGCCATTTTAAAGATATTTTCATTTTCAATACCACCCCAGGTTAAGGGGTCCTGCTAATTTTATATTATGGTGATGGGTACTGCTGGATTGCTATGATGTTTGTAGGTCAAAGCGATTCTGTTAAGTACCGTCATTTTACCTACAGTTGGTTATTTTTACATTGTTTGGCTAATCCGAGCAATTTGTGCAAAAGTCAGTGTCTGTATGAAACATTCAAGAACATATATACTTCAAAATATTTAATGTGTACGCTGATGTTTGGTAAACAACAGGAATAGTCATCTCAATTATGGCCAGTTTGTAAAAACCAGCACCCATTATTGAAATATTTCACAATATACATGTTTTTTAATGTTTTCTACAGATAGTGGCTTATCCTCGATTTGTTCATATCGCTTTGCTCTACCTGAATATCATACCAAATTTATTAGCATCACCACTAAACTTGGGATGAATACTGCCAAATGAATATATTGTGATATATAGGGCAGTGGAAAAATAATGGTTGAGGCTTTTCTAAATATAATTCTAGTAAAACCTACACAATACCGTCTTGGTCTGATAAGACTCAGAGTCATGTTTATTTAGGAGTATAGACATGAAGTCCACCAGTCTCATGAAAATTAAATGGGCTCTGCACTAGTAACATCTGGGCCCCTGGGACCCATTAATATTGACAAATGCAACACAAATAAAAAATACATAGTAACTTTCCTCAAACATAGATTATAACCTGACAATCATTGTGTTAGAATCAGTGTACATATGTATATGTAGGCATGGCCATAGCATGTTTTTGAAATACTGCAGAGTGCAGACCATAAATTTCACTAGAATATACATGTAGTTACTGCATGTACATCACACACATAAGGCGACTGACACACATACACGTACCTGCATGGTTCACAATATTTGACATGTAAAGCATATATATATCTCTCTCCTGTGCCTATAACATCAAACCAAACGGTTTACAGTACTTTTACTGACATTTTTGGAGTGGCACATATACATACATAAAATATAAAAGTCATTTTAAAGGGACGAAATGAAAAATAAATTTATGCAACTATAATGGAGATCTATATTGCATTACAGCATCCAGAAATCTACAAAATCTACAACATCCACAAATCTACTAAATCTTCAAAAACATCTGACTATCATAGTCATTGGTAATGTGATCATTTTTCCATGATAAGTTGAAACATGAGGGAGGATTGCATAGCATGGCTACCCGCATAATGTAGATTTGTATGTATTTATATCTGCATATCAACTGATGCTTGTATTTTTCTTCTAACTCACGCTGAGCGCACAACGCAACAGGATTGCATTCGGAATTTCAAACCCATAAAGCTAGACACTTTAGAATCAAGGTTGCCAAATAAATTTCCATGAACCTCACATGAACTCACTCAGTTGAACACAAGGAACGATTGTCAAGTTGGAAAATATTCTGTATTTATGGAAGCCCTATATTTTTAATGTGTGGATTTATTATAACTGGACATGTATTTGTTAGTTTTGACAGGACAATATATTTTAATATTACTGCAACTGCATCTTTCTTATGACTTATTTTCTTACAAACTCCCAAATTTGAACCAGAAACAATTTAGGGCAAATATACATCTACGTGTACGTATACATACAGTCTATGTAAACATGCTGATACTGAGTCTATTGCATTCCCATCAACTTTTCATTTATGAACGGTTGTGGACTTCCCCCAAATTACGTCACACCGCACTAAATATAAATCTGAAATTAGTTGTGATTGACAGGCGTAAACATGGTCACGTGCCAGTGCCGTCATGGCCGCTTCAACCCTGTGAAGCCGATTCTAAGAATTGGAATTAATAGTTGCAGGGTTTGTGACTTTTCGTTCGGCGGTTGTTTTACTGACAATAAAGGGAAACAGCTAGCTTCCGGGATCCAAAATAATATGTACAATAACTAAGACAGATCTTCTTGAAATTATAAAAAATGTCAATTTATGTGGATCTCTTGGGCTCAGAACGAATTATTTTTTAGATTGGCCAGGCGATTTGTCGCCCATGTTGTCAAAAAATAACACAAATCAACGGCCACGAATCAAAAATACATGAATGTCGGGACTATCTGCTAAAACAACTACAGAACTAAAAAAAAGTTAAATGACATGACAAAACGATCTATCAGTTCCCCAGTACCGGCAGTAGTACCACCGCAGCCAAAACGAGCGAAGAGCAACACACTTCTACCACCAACCCCACCGAAACCCTCCCGACCTTACACAGCCGTATTATTAGCTCCAAAGATTGGCCAGTTGTACCCTAATTACAGTTGCCTGCAATCCAAATTCCGGTGATTCTTGATTTTAAACTTTCGACCGCTCGTCAACAATCTACGTTATTTGTCGATTTGTGAATTTCTCTTCCGGTAGAACATGACGTCATGGATACTATTTTAACAACATTTAGCCACACCTTCGGAATTTCCACACAGAGAGCACGTGACATGTTACTAGTTTCTTTGAGCTAAGTTTTGATTGGCGGTATTTACAAGGAATCCCGGGTTTGGGAAATGAAAACTGAACGAAAGGTCGTCAGACCCACTATTTTTTATATGTGGGTATGTAGTTTACTCCACGCCAATGTGTTAGTTCATATACTACATGTATTATTATCATATGTGCCAGGGCACGGTTTATGTCAAGTACGTTTATGTTTGTTTGAATACTTCCTGTTTTCATTTGGTAATAGAAAACCAGTTTCAATCTTTATTCAGTCTACACTTTCTGTGAGAACAATTACCATAGTCGATCCCTACTGGCGTGGTGGCAGAGTTGACACAAAAACTCACGTTCACTCCGAAGAGACTGTTATAGGTGACGCAGATAGTGTCCAAAGTGATTGAATTTCGATCCAAAGTGAAACCAAAAATTACCGTAAATACCACTCGCAATGTCAACAAGAGCTCCAAAACAGTGGAGTCTTACAACAGAAGAGACCGTCAATTCGTTCGAGAGCTGGCGAAGTAATTTACAATATACCCTAACTCTTGACAAAAACTTTGCACATTTCCTACTGGAAGGAACAGTCTGGCTAAAAAAGTCCAAAGCTGCACCACTGCGTGGATTCACGAATGACCCTGATACTGATGAGCACCCTCTAGTTGCAGGACAGAAAGTTACTCTACTCGAGTTGATGCTTGGCCAAATAGCAAACTTCTGTACAGTAATTGCAAGAAATACAATCATCAAGAATTCAACATCAATAGAATCGGTATGGCAAATGATCCGAGCACACTATGGCTTTCACACCACAGGCGCACATTTTATTGATCTGGATAATATTCACCTGGAATCAAAAGAACGCCCACAGGATTTATACCAGCGCATTGTTGCCTTCGTCGAAGACAATCTCCTCAAGAAAGATGGAAGCATTACGCATAATGGAGAAAATTTGGATGAAGATGAAGATCTAACTCCTTCGCTGGAAAATTTCATCGTCTTGACATGGTTGCGACTAATTAACAAAGATCTGCCAAGACTAGTTAAACAACGATATGCTACTGAACTTAGAACCCGCTCACTAGCGTCCATCAAACCAGAGATTTCCATAGCACTTGATTCACTTCTAGATGAGCTCCAAACACAAGTTGATGCCAAAGTACTCAGGTCTGCTACAGCCGCCAACCAACCATTCAACTACAAGTCCTCCACATTCAGGAAAAGACCGTCTGATTCCAGTTATTCCACCCGTCAGAAACCAGGCACACAAAAGGCATGCCCTTTGTGCGTACAGGCTGGCCGTACTGACACTAATCACTTTCTCAGTGCATGCAAGCACCTACCAGAGAGTGACCGTAGATTCATGTCAAGAGCACGACTAGTACATATTGATGAAGATGACTTCGATGTATACCAACAGAACCACGATATGCCTGATAATGTTGATGAAACACCAAACAACCAACAAAGTCATGTTTCGTCAATGCGTCGTGTACAGGTCAAGCGGTCTCCATATATCCAGACTTTCTACAAACATCACCCTCTCAACATTCTCATTGACTCCGGGGCGGAAACAAATATGATCCGAGCATCACTTGCAGAAAAACTTGATGTACCAATATCAAAATCCACACAAATGGCGTTCCAAGCTGATGGCAAATCACCACTGAATGTTATTGGAGAGACCAAATTTCAGCTCTGCCGTGATGAACACTCATTTATGTTGGAAGCCCTAGTTGTGGACAATCTAGATGGGGATATTCTCGCAGGTGTTCCATTCATGGACAAAAACGACATTTGTGTGCGACCAGCCCGACGCCAAGTATTGCTTGCAGATGGAACTATATATGAATATGGTGCCTCTACAGTGCCACCTGGTTCTAATCGCATTAGGCGCACACAATCTTACATTCTTCGTGGTCCCTCTCAGACAACAACTATATGGCCTGGTGACTTCATCGAACTTGAAATTCCTGATGATATCGATGGTGATTCTATACTAGCTGTCGAACCACGTGTTACTTCTGCCCAGAAACAACTTCCCAGAACAGAAAATGAGTGGCCACTACCCTCTCTAAACAGAGCAGTAGGACAGAAGCTTCGTATCATGAATGACACTCTGATTCCTCAAACACTAAAGCGACAAGAACACTTTTGTCAG
Source organism: Siphonodentalium dalli (assembly GCA_032622095.1). Lineage (NCBI taxonomy): Eukaryota > Metazoa > Mollusca > Scaphopoda > Gadilida > Siphonodentaliidae > Siphonodentalium > Siphonodentalium dalli. The sequence continues at coordinate 150,719,557 of CP136062.1, forward strand.
ATTCACCGGGCGTTTGATGGTGATCAGGAGCCCAAATCATCTGACACATCTTCTGTTAAGTCTGTTCACACACCACTTCATTACAAACATTCGGACATAATTAGAGTGGATCCTGATCAAATTCTCCCACAACGTTACAGAGAAATGATTCGATCACTACATGCCGAATTCGACAATGTTTTTGATCCAAGGTATCCGGGCTACAATGGCGCTTTCGGCAAATTCGAGACTGTAGTAAACATAGGACCGACTCAACCCCCTCAAAGAAAAGGGCGCATTCCACAATATTCACGAGATAAATTGACCCAATTACAAGATAAATTTGATGATTTGGAAACCCTCGGGGTATTTCAGCGACCAGAAGAAGCTGGAATCGTCGCAGAATATCTAAACCCATCATTTCTGATTAAAAAGCCCAATGGTTCACACAGACTTGTAACAGCATTTGCAGACGTTGGTAGGTACAGTAAGCCCCAACCTGCACTTATGTCTGATGTCAACACTACTTTAAGAAACATTGCCCAATGGAAGTTTCTGATTGTGTCAGATTTAACCAGTTCATTCTACCAGATTCCCCTGTCGAAAGAGTCGATGAAGTACTGTGGCGTAGCGACACCTTTCCGGGGAACACGAGTTTACGCAAGGACAGCTATGGGAATGCCAGGATCGGAAACGGCCTTGGAAGAGTTAATGAGCCGTGTACTGGGTGATCTACTCCGTGAAGGTGTTGTTGCCAAACTAGCTGACGATCTCTATTGTGGCGGCAACACCCCAGAAGAACTCATCAATAATTGGAAGCTTGTACTACAGGCCTTCAACAAATGCGACCTGCGTCTATCAGCATCAAAGACCACTGTTGCTCCAAAATCAACATGCGTGCTAGGATGGATCTGGGAACAGGGAACAGTCACAGTGAGTCCCCATAGAGTAGCTGCCCTATCATCGTGTGAGCTACCGACAACAGTAAAAAATCTTCGCTCATTCATCGGAGCATTCAAAGTTCTGTCTCGTGTACTCAAGGACACTGCCCAGTTTCTAACACCACTTGAAGACCTTGTCGCAGGACGTGATTCACATGATAAACTTTCCTGGACAGATGACCTTCGCTCGGTATTTGTTAGTGCACAGAAACACTTAGGAGATACCAAGACGATAACTCTTCCGCGTGCCAGTGATACTGTGTGGATTGTGACAGACGGTGCCGTTAAAGATCGCGGTATCGGATCGACAATGTATGTTGTGCGCGATCAGAAACCACTACTTGCAGGGTTTTTTAGTGCTAAGTTAAAAAAACACCAAGTAACATGGCTTCCGTGCGAGATTGAAGCCCTCGGCATAGCTGCGAGCGTGAAACACTTCAGTCCATACATTATCCAATCACATCACAATGCATGTGTACTCACCGACAGTAAACCGTGCGTGCAGGCTTTCGAAAGATTGTGTCGTGGCGAATTTTCAACCAGCCCCCGGGTGGTGACATTTCTCTCAGTCGTTAGCCGCTATCAAGTCTCCGTTAGACATCTTGCAGGAAATGCCAATATTCCGTCTGACTTCTCGAGCCGGAATCCACCGAAATGTAACCAACCAGAGTGCCGAGTATGTTTGTTCATTTCTCAGACAGAGGAATCCGTTGTTCGCCAGTTATCCGTGCAAGACGTTCTTTCGGGACAAATTAATATGCCGTTTACTAGCCGCAATGCGTGGAAGCAAACTCAGTTGGAATGTCATGATCTTCGCAGAGTTCACGCTCATCTGACACAGGGAACCCGTCCATCCAAACGCGCTAGAGACGTTCGAGACTTGAAGCGTTACCTGAACACAGTTTCAGTGGGCTCAGATGGCCTTCTCATAGTAAAACGCACAGAAAAGTTCGCGTCGGATCGTGAAGCAATAGTTGTACCTCGCGGTGTACTCAAAGGTTTGATAACCGCGCTTCATCACAAGTTGGACCATCCCACTGCTAATCAGCTTAAAATGGTCATACAACGATACTTTTTCGCATTAGACTTAGATAGTGCCGTCGAACAAATCTCCAAATCATGTCATGTGTGTGCGTCATTGCGTAGCATTCCACGAGCGATAACACCACAAGCATCAAATGATGCACCATGTATAGTCGGACATTCACTTGCGGCAGATGTGCTAAAACGCAATCGACAGATGATCTTACTTGTTCGCGAAACAGTAACTTCGTACACTGTGGCTACCATAATCCCAGATGAAAAGAGTGAGACTTTGAGATCTGGACTGATACAATTGTGTTTAGAATTGCGACCATTAGATGGACCGCTTTCTGTTATCCGCACCGACCCCGCACCAGGATTTAAATCTTTGGTTAATGATTCAGCATTACTTGAGCACAGACTAACTATCGAACTAGGACAAGCGAAAAATTGCAACAAAAACCCAGTTGCAGAACGTGCTATTCAAGAACTGGAAAATGAACTTTTACGTCAAAGCCCAGATGTCCCACATGTTACCCCACTCTCACTAGCATTGGGTTTAGCACGGTTGAACTCTCGAATTCGTTCTAATGGGTTATCAGCACGTGAACGGTGGCTGCAGCGTGACCAGTTCACAAACTCTCAGATTCAGATGGCTGACCATGAACTCATAGTAGATCAACATGAAAGGCGACAAACAAACCACCTCTACAGCGAAAAATCAAAATCCTTTCACAAGTCCCAACCTACTTCTCACATTGACATTGGCGACTTGGTATATCTTCGGAGCGAAGGTGATAAAAACACTAGACGACATCGGTACCTTGTTGTTTCCACAGAGGGTGATTGGTGTAACATCCGCAAATTTGTTGGTGCACAGCTCCGTGCCCTCTCATATCGTGTGCGCAAAAGTGACTGTTATGTTGTAACCCAGGACGCTATGTTTGAAAGCACACACAAACCTATCGATACATATGAATCTTCTGATGATGACTGTGTAAATGAGATGGATCCACCAGAACTCCCGGCAATACCACAGGAAATATCATTACCTCCATTAGAGACAGTGTCTGGCCCTCGGAGATCAAATCGTCAAAGACACACACCAAAGTATCTTTCTGACTATTCACCATAAAGACCCACGTACCCACGAAGGCGAATAATATACATGACTCGCTTCGTCATGCTATGTGTCTCCAATCACTGGGTGTGCGATTTAGTAGTTTATACTATGTAACTCGTGAATTCTTATGTAGTCCATTACAAAAAAAAAGGAAGAAAAGAGACTGCGCCAATGTGTTAGTTCATATACTACATGTATTATTATCATATGTGCCAGGGCACGGTTTATGTCAAGTACGTTTATGTTTGTTTGAATACTTCCTGTTTTCATTTGGTAATAGAAAACCAGTTTCAATCTTTATTCAGTCTACACTTTCTGTGAGAACAATTACCATAGTCGATCCCTACTGGCGCCAGACTGGTATACATATGTCAGGATATAAATATAGGCAATCATGCCAGGCTAGCCATTATTTGTTCTAAAATAATGTACGTGTTAGGGAAATTGTAGAACCTTTATACAAAATGGTGATGCAGCCAATCAAAATTGATGTGGGACTGATAAAGACACAACCTGCTCGACTACCGAATCATACAGATTGATCAAATTGTAGTAACTCAACATTTACTAAACCTACTTGTGTGCTGAGTATAATTCAATTCAACATTAGAATACCATAAAAACACCCTGTTCTCCCATAAGTTTAAAGAAAATAACACATTGAACTCATTTACAAGTATATTGCTAATGTGATATATGTCATTCCATTTATAACCATTTTGGCAGCCATCTCACATCAAAGGCCATGAAATCTAGATAGCAAAAGATGAACTACATTCAAATTATATCACCGGGTAACCTTTTTGTAGGAGTTTTAGATTACTGATCAAATACCCTATAATTGATGATTTCCTCAACATCTTTGTTATTGGGAAAATGTCTGTTTTTCATTCTACGACCAATATATTCCATCCAAAAACCTTATTTTCAGGGTCAAGAGCTCCTTGAAGGTCAATCCCATCCGATAATAGTACAGAAAATATCAGAAATGATACCTGTATGTGACACCGATGGATATAGGTCAATAAAATTCTAATTTGGGGCTCAGCTTTGAGATAAAAGTGCTGAACCCCAAAATTGGGCCCTTAAAAATTGATTTGTTTTTGTTCTTGGCAATTATCTTAAAAACCATTGACTTTTGGATATGAAAATGTATTACTGACCCCCCCATAATGTGGCCATTCCGCACATTTTGAGTGGTCACTCGACCCCCTATGTAAAACGGTTCTGGAGATATAGTCACGGCGGGTGGTAGTACTTCGCGCAAAAAGGGGCGTGGCCATTTGACCCATTTCGCCCTCAATGGGAAATGTGTCACCAACCAAATATTGTTCGCGTAGCTTCAATTAGTGGATTCATGAAGAGTTTTGCTCTGGACATACAAGTGCATACAAAACCACCATGAGCTACTTGAGTAATATCCAGCATCTGTCGGAAATACCACTATATTGCAACGGAAAGGCCGTTATGTGTGTAACATATATGAACATGCCCTTGGCTCGAGTGTGTTCACAATTTGAAAGTAGAGAGTATTTATTTGGACACCCCACTCGTCAGTCTATGTACGCCTAGTTGTGTACGACGACAATACCAGTTGCGACGTTGTACAGGAATCGTACAGTAATGATATGTTCCTTTCGACCCACTTAAACATAACTATGTCTTCGAAATGTCACGTCATTGAACTTATATACTCTGCATGAATCATACAAGGTATTCCGATTAACACTTAGCTACTTTTATTCGACTCCGCATGTAACAAAACTGTATTTGGGGGTTGAGGAAATATGCTGTATTCTGTGATGGAATTGTGTATACGTCAGGTGTGGGGTCTGCAATTGTTTTCCGAACACTAGGCGGGGCGGTGGTTGGTTCTGCAGCCATGCTTACACATTTTTCATGGCCCTGTAATTTTTTTCCTAGAGTCATTTTTCTTCAAAATAATGGGACAAAAGGTTTTTAAAATGCTTCTATTATATCATATGTATGCACTTAACTCTTGGTAGGGGGGTTGAGTTCACCAGCAGTTAATAATGAGGAATGACACCAAGGGGTAATACAAATGTCAGCTTGCTAAATGTTTTCACCAAGGATATATCATTGCACATTGGCATGGAAAGGCTCATATTTAAATAGTTCTATTAAAAATCATTTAATCAACCTGATGTAAATGAAAACATAACACAATAATAGATTCTTCAAATAAATGTAAACTCTTCACGTAAAGGTACTCAATCCGATTCGATGGTCCCCATATCATCAGATTCCAACAACAACAATTTAAAAAAAAATGTCGCTTCAGTTATAAGAATCGAGTAATTGCCCAAAAATATTGTTAATCACAGTCAACTATAGTATACAATTGCCCAAAACATGTTATTGTCAAATATCTGACACAAAAAGTCACTTGATTTTTGAGTTATCCATCTTCATCCGCAATTTGTTCAGAGAAGTCTTCTCGTCGACTATTTACTGGGCCACCTAAAATTAAAATAATAGAATTCAAACATCGAGATCTGAAAACTCTGAGCTTTGATGGGTCGGTTCCTCGACTCGGATCAAATATCTTTTACCGCCGATGACAAGGAAATAGACATTTCGGATTGAGTACCTTTAACTCTTCAAATAAAAATAGACTATTAAAAATCTGTAATAAAATAAAACAAATGTGTTAAAACAAACTTTGACCAATTCAACGATATTCGGTATATGGGTCGAGGATCACCTATAGATGGGAGCTGTCAAATTTGAATGATTTTTTATGAAAAATATGGCCACTGGCAGCCATCTTGCATTTTACTCTTTGCATCACTAAATCCTTTAACACACCATGCAGAGCTTATCCCTCATCCGATCATCACCAACCTTTATATGGATCTTCGTTGTGACCTCTCGATGGGTGCATTCGATTTTTTCCAAATTTTGTAAAATAAATGGCTGCCATTTTGGCCATCTTGGATTTTACTCTTTGTATGACCAAATCCTTTAGCACACTTTACATGTCACATTTCTCATCAAATCGTCACTGGACTCCATATGGATCTTCGACGTGACCTCTAAATGGGAGCCTCCATTGTTCCCCAAAATTTGTTTAAAACAAACATGGGCACCTGCAGCCATCTTGGATTTAAAATGTCAATCCATCAGCATACCCTACAGCCCACATTTATTGGAGAATTGTTTTGAAACTTTACAGTGCTGTTGGTATATAAAAGTAGGAATGCTTCTATAATCATGATAAGGAACATTGATATGAAAAGATACATCAAGAAAACTGAGTAAAATAGACATTTGAAGCAGTTTGGATGGGGTGGGTCCCTATCCCAGAATCGGAAAACGGATGTGGAGCGGAACAGTGTATTCCTCTTGTGATTGAAGGTTAATAATGACCATCGGTATATAGGCCGAGTATCTCTAATATGGAAACCTAATTCATCGGTTAGTCTTAGCACACAAATCCCATCATCACAACTTGGCGTACATATTTTTGGCAACTAGTGATCATCAACTTAAACAAGAAAACTAAGATGCATGCATCAGGTCGGCCGTGAACTATCTACCATAGAATTGTTGTAGCTATCGATTATACATTTTGGAACACCTGTCTGTATGTATGTGTGTATGCATGAATGCATGTGTGTATGTGTTATAGACTCTAACACTGCTCGACTGATCCGACTCGGATTTGGTATTTAACGTGTCAACTTGACCTCGCTCATAGGCATGTTTCTGGACCTTGACCGATCCGACTAAAAATTTGTGTGTAGGACTACTTCGATCCCGGGAGCAATATTGACGGGTCCAATTTCACGTGGGACCATGTTCTCGAACGTGCTGATGTAGGCATGTTTCTGGACTATTTGGACGGGTCAAATCTTGATCCCGACCTGACTTTGACATTCAAAAAGATCAATTCAAGGTCAAATCTGGTAAAACGAAGTATTTCAACGAAATATAATACCTACTGTTACTTTTGTCCCAGGAGTGTTTCGGGTGGGTCAAATTATGACCCTGACCTGATCTTGACATTCAAAATTGTCAAATCGGGTAAAGCCGGGCGGATTTCGACGGGTACTTTTGTCGTGACTTTTGTCCGGGGAGTGTTTTGGGCGGGTCAAATCGTGACCCGACATGACGTTCACCTTTAAAATGGTCAATTCAAGGTTAAATCGCGCAATTCTCCGAAAATCAGAGGGGAACATCCCGGACGAAGTAGGGTCCACCAGCTACTATTATATATTTCTAGATTTAGTTACAAACTAAATACCTGTATATTGTACAAAGAAATGTTTGACAAATATATCTGTATCAATATTACCATACGGGTCATTAAAATAGATACGACGAAACAAATTTTGAAGGGTGCATGGTATCAGGTAAATTTTTATATTTCAAATGATGACAGGAATGCGGAAAGTTGAAGTACCTACGTAATACTGGCTATCCGAATGAAGAGATATACATGTATATAAAAACCAAAATAGAAGATGACTGCTGGCGACAATGTTTTCCAAAAAAATTCAAAGCATTCGATAGCTCCCATCTAGTTGTCAGCCCGAAGATCAATATAAAGTGTGGTGACTATCAGATGAGGGATATGACTGTACAGTTGCTAAACAATTCAGTCACGCAAAAGAGGATCAAACAGTAAGATACCAAATTGCTGCCTGTGGTAATGTTTTTTAACGAAATTCGGGAAAATTAGATTACTCTCCCCCTGGTTATCCAGAAGATCATTGTGGAATCTGGTGACGATCGGACAAGGGGTGTCGTCTGTAGGATCAACCAAATTATTTAGCCATAAAAATAGTAAAATTCAAGATCACCGCTGGCAGTGATGTCTTCACAAGGACAGCTTGAGAACAAAACATGGCTCACATCTAGCGGTGACCCAAACTATCCACATGAGAAAAAGTTCTCCAATAAAAGCTGGCTGCAGGGTGCGCCAATTGATTCAAATTCGAAATTTAACAGGGTGTACTGCTTGTGGCCATGTTTTCCCCGCAAATTTGATAGACTGATGGACAAAACCACTGAATCCGTTGAATCAATATACATGTATACATGGATTAATGTATATGCATTGTTATACACAGTACTGGTATATAAAGGTACTGAAAATAACAATATTACTAGTATACACAAAATAAACCATATATCATGGCTATGGGTTCTAATATCCGAATATGACAGCTGATAACTTGGTGTGAATTGAAGAGTGGTGGTGTCTCACGCATATCTAACCCTCCATGTTAGAAACATGCCATTAAATGTCATAAGTATAATCTAGCTTGAGGACAGAAGTTATCCATAAAAACCCCCCTTAATTCAACCAGGTCCTCGCGCGATGTATGGTCGATCACATGATGATCTAGGGGGGATTAGAATTGTTGTATAAAAACAGCACTGCATGTAAATATAAAATAAAATAGTGCTACATCTTATTACAGATTATTGCCATATATAATCAGTGACTATACAGACAGTCTGACAAAATAAAGTTTCAGTGACACTCTATCCGAAGAGGGGAATAATTCCATCTGTTACAGTCAATGGAGCAATTATGAATCTGGAAAGGTGAAATTTCTAAGTAATACTAGATATCGACATGACGCGATAACATATAACGTAAATGCAATATGGCCGCTGGCGACCATTTTTTCCTATAAAATTAAAAAAATATTTGATAGCTCTCATCTGATAGATCAATATCAAGATAAATATGAAGTTTAGTGATGATCGGATGAGTGAAGTGGACTGTGCTAAACGGTTTAGTAATGCTTAAAAAGATTTTTACCTTAATATTTTTATGTTCACTTTATAAACTTCACTGAGTCATCTTTGTCATGTATTGAGTTTGATATATGTTGTTAACAGTTTATAAATCATGTATGTCTCATGTTTGTTATTTTAATTTATGTGTTTATTATCATTAAATAAAGTTGAATTCCTTAAACAGATTCTTACCTCAATGTTTTTATGTTCACTTTATAAACTCCACTGAGTCATCTTTGTCATGTATTGAATTTGATATCTTTTGTTAACAGTTCATAAATTATGTATGTCTCGTGTTCGTTATTATATTATATACACTTTATAGTGTGTTTCAGAACGAAAACAAAATGAATAAAATCAACAAATTTGTAAATTTAAAAACAATTCAAACGTTGTTGTATTCCATGTCCCAGCCCGGACATATACACCAAATTTCAATAATATTCATTGAGAAACAACGGACCAAACGCCATATAACACCCCGTATGCATCTTTTATTCCGAGTTGGCCTTTTATTCCGAGTTGGCACGCGCCGAGTGGGCGAGTTAGCCCATGGGGCGAGTACGCCGATTCCGACACCTTTTCTATTTGCAGCAGGTTAAGTTTACGCGTAATTTAATTTACAAAGTTCCCCAATTGGTATCGTAAATAGAGCGACCTTATTTGACAGAGAATGCCTCTGTTATTGATTATAAAGTTGCTATACATTAAAAACGACAATTCACATGCTCGTTCAAGCGCAGTAGTCTATTTTCCCCATGTTAAAGGACATTCACAAATACTAATAACGCTAACTTACTGCCGAATGTTTTACACGACAACTGTTAACATATTTGGGCTGAATTCATCTGACGCGGTATTATTCCTCAAAATAAACAACAAAACCATCGTTACTTGGAAATGTAGTTTGGGCTAACATTTACATAAATCCTCCATATCATTATTCCGACACACACGTCAGATGAAAAAGTCACATGAAGTAACCGGCCAAATTGGCCGAAACAACTAGGTGTACATAGACTGAGAGCGGGGTGTCCAAATAAATACTCTCTACGTTCAAATTTTGAATACACTCGAGCCAAGGGCATGTCTATATATGTTACACACATAACGATCTTTCCGTTGCAATATAGTGGGATTTCCGACAGATGCTGGATATGTGTTAAAATGACATTTGAAGAGGGAATTTTTGCGAGAAAATTATTTTCTGAAGTGATCAAAGGCCGTTTTTATCTATTAAACAGAGTGTTCCGCTCAAATGGAGCCCGCTTATATATAAGATCGGCAAATGTGTATGTACAATATATAATTACGTTTATAGATGTGGTGCAACCGTGTGTCCGTCTGAAACCTTGATGTTGTGGTGTTGTTGTGATCACAGAAGTTGGAATCACTGACTTTTATGCCATTTTTTAAAGATTTTTTGGGAGTTATAGGCATTATAGGGGTTTAGAAGAACGGAAAGTCAAATTTTCGAGGTACCTCCACAACCATTCACTTCGACCCGTGAATTTTAACAACAAAAGCATAAATCTCAGGGGTTTCGGCATATTTAGCTAGAAAAATCATTGATCTACAATCTTACCGCGAGCATAGCATCTATTAGTTGATTTATTCCAGGTTTTATCGCACGTTAAAAAAAAATTCACCTGTTAGCTTGGTGGTATCGCCGAAGTTTGCCGGACCTCCTCGTGTGTCTTCGGCAAATCGGCAAGTACGAAAACTGGTATTCGGAGCCGGAACATTGTTATCGGTCAAAACAATCAGCCCACGGCAAAGGTCTATTAAAAGTATCAGGTTCTGCCTTCCCAGCTGGTCCATTAAGCGTTGTTTCATTGTGTAATATGGTCATTTGAGTGTTAAACAGAATAAAATGTCAAGAAAGGGATTTTGGTGTCATTAGACGCAGAATAACACATCCAAACTATCCAGAAATTCAAGTTGGCGTTCAACATAGCTCTTTAACTATCACGCGATTAACCCATGAATTGCCATTGCGGTGGCGGGGGATTGGAGAATGAGTGCTCTGACGTTCTCAGAAGCGGTCCGATGACCATTCCCGTGGCTTTTTACCCATAGATAGCAAGTTTGAGCTAAATCCGCCCGGCAGTTTTCCAGGCCATATAGCTAACACACAGACACGCAGAAGTCCCAAAATATATAGTAGATTCGACTACTTCGGTTGTCCGTGTTCAGTGTGCATGTATATATATATCGTCGGAGCGCAAAGAACCAGAGACTGCTACCAAGAAAGTTCTAAAGGATAAAAACAAGACCATATCCTAACAGGCAACTTTAACTGCACAGGCATAGACTGGACGCAAATAATTGTAAAACCTGGTGCAGCTGACAGAGAAGTACAAGAAGCTTTACTCCAACTCTCCGTCAAATAAATGTAGACTCAAACTTGTACGTATACATAAACAACGCGTCAAAATACATTGTTGATCTATTATACACAAATAACCCGTCCATTGTGAAAAACCCCATCATCGATCATGTTATAGTCGTGACTGACCTCTGCATACCTGCGGTCAGACTGAAACAACCGAAGCGAAATACTAAAAAGGTTTGTAATGAAATAGACTACACGCCAAAAAATTTAATCAGTGTGGCGACTACAAAACACACCAAAAAGAATGCATTCAATGCAAAAAAACAGAGTTCAAATGAGTTGAAATCCACCACGTAAACAACACCGTTACAAAGGGCCTGAAAGGAACAAAAACTCCAAACCATTGAAGAGACGCGACAACAACGGAAAATTAAGGTAATTCCCCAAAAACCGATGACACTGAGAAAGCAAAGATAATATACGCCCTGCATGCCACTAACTCACCCTGAATAGGTCACTCTCACCGGTTTTCTGTAATAAAGTTACCCAGGTTCCTAAATTTGTGATAAAGTTACCCAGGTTGGAGAGAATTGTGATAAAGTTACCCAGGTTAAACCAAGTACGTTAATCCAAAAATAAAGGTACATGGTTAAACAAATCTCACAATATCAACTCGATTTAAAAGTGACAGAGGGAAATATTGTTCAGTTTTGGCAACTAATAACCTCTATTAAGCATAAATTAAGACATATTAGTATACTGTATAAGTTCGTCATTTTGATCGCAAAAATCAATAATTTGTTGCTGAACATGAAATGTTATTAACCAGGGTAACTTTATCACAATCCTCTCCAACCTGGGTAACTTTATAACAATTTCAGGAATCTGGGTAACTTTGTCACATGAGAGTGTCTATTCAGCCTAACTCACGGCCATATTGGATCCACCAGACCCGGTTATGTGGTTTTAGTGCTACAGGTCAAAGTTCTGGAGTAGCATTTCCATATATGGAAGTCATGAATATTCAAAAGCTCCATATATGGAAATGCTACTCAAGAACTTTGACCTGTATCACTAAAACCACGGAACCTGGGCTGGATGAATCTCTGAAAACATGGAACCGGACTGGATAAATCCAATACGGCCGCGACTCAGTGGTCTCGCTTGTTGGACCAATTCCAATCAGCCTTCACAAAAATAACACCTCACTGCCCGAACTAGACCAAATAAAACAAGTCGACGCAATGGTCAAACCTGAGATCAGTATCGTCGATGTAACTGCATTGCTACGAAACATCAAACCCCATAAGGCCATGTGTCCTGATCTCATATATACCGAACCAGATACTTAAAACGTGTGCCGAAGAAATTTGCCTACCAGGCATATTCAACAAATAACTAAAGACAGAGTATCCAATAATGACCGTTATGTTATGATGATCACCACAATCGGGAGGAATTCCTACCCAACGATCAATCAATCATAAAACTACAGCGTTGATTACTCCCTCAGTTATGGGTAGATGAATGGTAATTGTGTAACATCATGCACTGGAGATATTTATAAACAAGTTTACAAAGTATTTCCTCAAGTTTGCAGTTCGGATGGTGCATGCGGATATACCTTATTGTTGCATGCACATGATTCAAATTGTTTTATCCGCCCGTTGCACTATAGAAATAAAAGCATAGCAGATAGTTATTTCTATTCAGGAGCACACATGGCATGACAGTGTGGATCAAAATCTGGAAAAGCGTGATCTGGTCCAAATTATAGCCCGGTCTGTATGCAACACAACAACTAATGTTGACTACATATGGAAAATACTTCGAAAAGATGAACTCTGCGGAACTACACCAAGTACCATTTATTTGGAGACATTTATTGTTTTAAATGGGCTAGCGGACCGTCAACGTTTTCATCATTTCAGCAATCGAATGAGAAATTAAGTAGCCTTGATGTTTTCGGAACATATTGAGACGATTAACTATTATTGAAAGGGTCATCGGATACACATAAACTAAAAAGTGGTTGTCTGAAAATCACCAGCGAACAATCGAATTATCCCACAGTGTAAATACGAAATAAACGTTTCAGATATAGCCGTGGTGGACTTTTCACCTTTAAAACGTTGCTGAAATTGTTAGTACTTAAAAATATAATACAGAGTAATACAAACATGTGCTGGTTCACACAGAATAACATATGCTTCGTGCACGAATGCATATAGCATATAAGTTGCGGTGAGCGAAGGGGAATATTCGTATTTATAGGCGATTTATATAGATCAATCATCAAACTAGAGGTCAGATTCCATGGAATCAGATATACTTCCATGGTATCCCATCCCATCCCATGTGAGTGTTATGCGTATATGTGTGTTCCTCTTTATGCGAATGCATATTGGTGCCTTATGATATGATGGTGCACTTGCATTGTCATTTCTAAATTTAATATATATTTTGGGACTTCTATCTGTCTGTTTGTTTGTCTTTTAGCTATGACTGGGAAAACTGCTGGACGGATTTTTACAAAATTTGATAAATATGGATACTTTTATTCAGGGAGTGTTTTGGACGGGTCAAATCGTGACCCCCAGCCTGACCTTGACATTCAAAAAAAGTCAATCCAAGGTCAAATCCGGCAAAACAGACTGATTTCAACGAAATTTGATACCTAGGGATACTTTTGTCCGGGGATTCTGTTGGGTGGGTCAAATTGTGGCCCGGACCTAACACTGACCTTCAAAATGGTCAGTTTAAGGTCAAATCGGATAAAACAAACGGATTTCGACAAAATTTGATACCTAGGGAAACTTTTGTCCGGGGAGTGTTTTGGACAGGTCAAATCGTGACAACAGGTTACTTTTATAGTAGATCCGACATACCTATATAGTATATCGGTGAGAATGTTCATGCATTTGCCTTGCTTCTTGACAAGTCCGTTTGAATTTGCGTCATGAAGAGAGGATTATAATTTGAGTAATATATATCACCCGTTACAACGTTATACGCTACCATGGTTAAACCGTCCAATCTAAATCTTTAAAAAGCATACTAATCTTGCGTTTAGATACTACTTATCACATCCACTCGTCGAAAAGTTTTTATCTCAATATCTGATTTTCGAAGTAATTTTCCCCATTTGATCTTCGGTGGAATTTGCCAAATCTGAACCCACCCGACACAAACACTCCCTTGAGCAGGTTGCCTTTATAGCAGAGCGGTCACATTTTGTAGGCGTACCTACAGTATACCGGCTTACATGCTCCTGCGTGAAACTCGCTCCTACATTAGCCCGTTTGGATTTGGGGCTAAAAATCGGCTAGTGATAGACTACATAAGTATACATATTTATGATATATAGCGTTGTCATGAGTAAACCGTTCCATCTGAAAATTAGAAAATCGCCCTCTGAACACTACCCATCAGATGTACTCGTCAAAAAAAATTATCTTGATGTTTGAATTCCCCCCCCCCCCCCCCTTTGCAATTTTCGTAGAATTTTCCTAAAGTCTCGACCCACCCTGATACGCATTCTCCGTTGGGCACGTTAAATTTATAGCATAGCCGTCAAACTTCTGGGACGTACACAAAGTATGTCAACGTACATGCTACGACATTATTTTGCTCTTTAACCAACCGGTTTGGATTTGGCGGGAAAAATAGTTGCAATATTTCCGTACACCGAAACGCGGAAAGTGCTTGATAAAAACATATTTAAGCGGTATATTCGAGTCCGAATCTCTCGTCCAATTCGGAATATGCAATAAAAAATTTAGAGCTCTGTACTCTGTAAAAACCAAAAACCAAAAACAAAAAACCTCAGTTTATACGTCCTGGTGTATGATGTTTGCCTATTTATGGGCGGTAACTCTTCAGGGAAAGCGCGGACACAAGTTTTGATGCCCATGGGCAGTAGGGCATATCGAGGTGTGCATATGGTCCAATTTTCGATGCTCTGCTCCTTATAATTTCCGAGATAATAAATGACATTTTTTTCATATAAAGGGAGATAACTCCGCGGGGTAAACGCGGACAATATTCGTTGCATGCCGAAGGGTTAGAACTCGCTGACCCCAACATACATACAAATTTTCAGTTCGATACTCCCCATACTTTCAGATATTAAGGCGTTATAAAAGTGTTGAGTATAATAATAATAGTGAAAAATATTTATTTTTTTATTTTAATTTCACACCGTGGGGAAGCGTTGGGTCGAAATCGCGATATCTTCATTTTCAGTATCCCTTAGATGCCTACATTCCCTAGAGATTTCACGGTCCTACTGCAATTAGTTTCTGAGTATTTCAAATAAACGGAAAACGACCTCAGTACAAAAACAATATACTTCCTTGGTTACACCATGGAAGTATAATAATAGGGACAATCATGAGCTGAAACAATCGCAGTTTAGGGACGGGATATATGAAGTATGGTGATTATATGTTGTCCTTAACATGTGTGTGTTGATCTCAAGTATTTGGAAGTGACCCCACCCCTGCCCTCGAAATTGGGTGACAGGAATGTGAAATTGTCAAACCCGGCCCAAATTGCGAAGTTTGAGGGCCCGTAACTCAGTTATTTTCCAATGGATTTTAAAATTGTTTTCAGTATTGTGATCAGCTCCTCACATAGATTGTTTGTTATAAATTTTGTCTGATTCAGAGACGGATAACATTTTGGTTATTGGAAAGAATACGGGTCCAGATTCAAATTTTGAGGACCCAAATCTCGGTCCCTTTTTAACGGATTTACGATCTGTTTTCAGTTTTGTGATCAATGTGTATGGTAGATGTTATATTCCAAGTTTGATATAATTCGGAGACGAAATAAATTTTGGTACCTCGGACCACCCCTCCCCTGACCCCCAACACCGAACCGACACTGGCAAAATGTGGCACACCGCGTGCTCTCTTCAGTCCGCACGCACTGGGATATCAGATGACATCCTAAGTTCGACATCTTCGGAGGAGATGTGTACACAAGCACATGGGCCCAAATTTGCATAGTTTGAAGGCCCGCAACTGCGCCATTTTTCAATGGATTTTCGAAATTCTTTCAGTTTCTAGATTGGTTGGCGGTGTAGATGTTATATTCCAAGTTTCATCTGATTCGGAGAAGAATAAAAAAAATGGTACCCCGGATCGCCCCACCCCTGATCCACAACACTGAACCGACACTGGCAAAATTTGGCACACCGCGTGCTCTCTTCAGCCCGCACGCATTGGCGTATCAGATGACATCCAAAGTTCGACATCTTCGGAGGAGATGTGTACACAAGCACAAGGGCCCAAATTGCAAACTTTGAGGGCCCATAACTCTTGCATTTCTTCTCGGATTTCAAAAATCCTTTCCGGTATGGGTTTGTTTTCGTTCGGGAAATACATAAACTTAACTAGATGAATGTCAATCAAATTTTTTTTTTGCGAAAAGTTTGCCCCCCACCCCAGTTTCAAAATATATGTCTGACCCTGTCCAATTTTCTTTCTCGGACTAAACTGACAAATAACAACACGACTGTGAAAACTAAATGCAGTTATCTGAAATGATACGAGACGACAACAGAGTACAATGAAATAGAGGTTTGCCTATTTATGGGCGATAACTCTTCAGGGAAAGCGCGGACACAAGTTTTGATGCCCATGGGCAGTAGGGCATATCGAGGTGTGCATACGGTCCAATTTTCGATGCTCTGCTCCTTATAATTTCCGAGATAATAAATGACATTTTTTTCATATAAAGGGAGCTAACTCCGCGGGGTAAGTACAAAAAGTACAAAACAAAAACAATATACTTCCTTGGTTACACCATGGAAGTATAATAAGAGTGAATACTCCCTCATTGGGACCATGTGAGTTATAATTATCATACATCATCAGGAAAGACGGACATAATCCCCCTCGAATAAACAGTGTTCTCTTGTTGTGAGGAGGGTACACTTGAATGGCCGGGAACACGATAGGTATATAGTCAGATCGAGTTTATATCCACAGCTACGTTTACAATACACTTATGGGTGAAGTGCCGCGTACGATGCAAATAAACCAGCTAGAATTCAAAGTATATAAGCGCACGTGGGTGTTGTGTGACTCTTGTGTGAATTGTAATGGGAAATATTCGCTCTTATGCGTGATTATATATCAGAATAGGTTACCTGGTTTCAGCGTAGCATCATGCCAGCTGGTATGTCATATCACGCATTTTTTGCGCTACACAATTTGCTGAATGAACCACCGGGACCATATGTTTACTGGCAATCGTTCATCGATATTCATGTCTGCACGTAGCTATTGACATCTGTTTTTCGTACATATTTGAAAACAATTAAGCTCATCGCTCGCCATAATTGCAAAAGGCCCTCTTAGTGTGACTATCAGGTTTGAATCTAACGAAGATACTGCTTTGTTTGAAAAATTGTTGTCCCGATAAATGGGAATCAATACGTTGGAAAATTGTACTGGCTAATTATTTAATCATACTGATATTGATATCACTCAAATTTTGACAATTTTCGACGACCATTTTGGTAGCCATCTTGAAATGTCGACACATTCTCAGCCATTCACACCCAAAGCATATTGTTTACAATCAGATGTCCATATATATCGAGACTGTATTCGTGTTTGGTCAATTTGACTTTGTGAGTAATTTGACCTAGCTATTTATTAGTTTCGGTGGCTATGTTGAACGCCAACTTGAATTTCTGGATAGTTTGGATGTGTTATTCTGCGTCTAATGACACCAAAATCCCTTTCTTGACATTTTATTCCGTTTAACACTCAAATGACCATATTACACAATGAAACAACGCTTAATGGACCAGCTGGGAAGGCAGAACCTGATACTTTTAATAGACCTTTGCCGTGGGCTGATTGTTTTGACCGATAACAATGTTCCGGCTCCGAATACCAGTTTTCGTACTTGCCGATTTGCCGAAGACACACGAGGAGATCCAGCAAACTTCGGCGGTACCACCAAGCTAACGTGCGATAAACCTGGAATATATAAATCAACTAATAGATGCTATGCTCGCGGTAAGATTGTAGATCAATGATTTTTCTAACTAAATATGCCGAAAACCCTGAGATTTATGCTTTTGTTGTTAAAATTCACGGGTCGAAGTGAATGGTTGTGGAGGTACATCGAAAATTTTACTTTCCGTCCTTCTAAACCCTAATGCCTATAACTCCCCAAAAAATGGCATAAAAGTCAGTGATTCCAACTTCTGTGATCACAACAACACCACAAAATCAAGGTTTCAGACGGACGCACGGTTGCACCACATCTATAAACGTAATTATATATTGTACATACACATTTGCCGATCGTATAAGCGGGCTCCATTTGAGCGGAACACTCTGTTTAATAGATAAAAACGGCCTTTGATCACTTCAGAAAATAATTTTCTCGCAAAAATTCCCTCTTCAAATGTCATTTTAACACATATCCAGCATCTGTCGGAAATCCCACTATATTGCAACGGGAAGATCGCTATGTGTGGAACATATATGGACATGCCCTTGGCTGGAGTGTATTCAAAATTTTAACATAGAGAGTATTTATTTGGACACCCGCTCTCAGTCTATGTACACCTAGTTGTTTAAGTTGATGATCACTAGTTGCCAAAAATATGTACGCCAAGTGCACTGAAAAAACAAACTTAGTCAAAAGTAACTAAGTTACCTTAGTCAGAACCCCCGTCTCAAAACTAACTAACTTAGCTTAGTCAGAAATGACTAAGGTTGCCCTTAGTCATTTCTGACTAAGGCCTTAGTCAGAAATGGCTAAGGCCTTAGTCAGAAATAAATAAGCCCTTAGTCGGAAATGACTAAGGCCTTAGTCGGAAATGACTAAGGCCTTAGTCAGAAATGACTAAGGCTTGACTAAGTCATCACTGTATCCAGATAGTACATTTAATTGGGCCTAATTATTGGGGGTATCATAGCCCTGCAGCCTCAGCTGAACATCGCAACTGCAGATTAAAATAACTGAAAATAATGACTTACAGGTATCAACATAAATTTTATTAACTATTGAAACAATTAGACAATATAAACAATGTTTTATCTTGAAAGAAAATTATTCATCACAGAATACTAGTATGCATTGAATATACATTCAATATCTGACCAGTCGATAATTGTTTCAAATTGAAACAAAAATTTATGCTTACATTAAAATGATAACGAACGACCAACATAGAAGATTAAATCGGAGGAAATGAAGAGTTTTTTTAGAAGAAAAATTATATGATAAATATCTTCACCACTATGTGTGGAACTGAGCGCTTGTATCAAGCCACGGTGGGGTTTCCGACACACATCGTGACTTGCCTTCAGGCTCGTCACAATAATTTCAGGAACACCGCCTTGGCTTGATACAAGCGTGCATATCCACACAGGCATAGCACTTGGTGAATACCTCTATTTAACAAATGAATGTGTTTTCAGAAATGCATGCAATTATGAACACTTTGTTGCGGTCACATTTTGAGTGAATCGCGGAAACAAACCTCGCAACATTTGATTTAAATGTCACAATTTTGAGCGCAAAGTGTCACCATATTAAGCGCAAAATATTGCAATAATATCACAAGCGACATGCTTATAAGTGTTTCCACTTGCCAAAATAGCATGCTTAATACACCACTTCTTTTGACTGGTACTGTACTACTGTATATATCAACAACAGCTACCGGCATTTGGGATTGGTCCCTTCAGGACAACAGCAGATCCAATAAACATGTAACTGTGCGCAATGACTTGGCGACAATTTTCCATGAAATATCAGTGAATCAGCCGAAGATAGTTTGATAAGAACATCCAACCAATAACAGTGTACTCCTGGTAAATTGTCGTGATGCCGGTAACTTGACGATAACATGGCGAATAATGACAATGTCTCATATCCACACATTTCAATGAACAATGATGAACACAGATGAATTGGTCGGGGTCATTGTAAAGTTGGAATTGTAGATACATGTATGTGATCATCCATCACTACACGGCATCAGTTTCATTGTTTTTTTGTGTTTTGTTGACGTTGGAGCTATGTGAATTACACTGGTGCGCACGCCGCATATCCTCTCTTGTAATTGTACATGCATGTCAATGTGCTCGGAAAGAATCAGATTCTGAACAAGTACCGTACTGTCAACTGCATTTTCACCATTCTAATATTAATAGCTGCTCGTTGAGTCGTTGTTATTATTGTCACTTGACATCGAAGCTTCAGCCTTGTGTTCATCTGAATGAAGTCAGACCTTTGATTCGATTGAATAGATCATGTCATGATTCATCGATTAATTGGCATGCATCACTGCTCTCGATGAATTTAGTGGAAATTGTCGATGATTAATAAGCCTTTTTTCGCAGAATTTAAACTTGTGCGGTTATCAAAGGAGTTCACCGAAATCAGACCGTCTTTAACAACTGTCCGCAATCGAACAGGTAACAGTCTCGATCACCAAACCAAGCCGGAATGAACTTCAACTTGGGGTAGTCGTCCACAATGCCACAGCGAAAAACGTTCACCGCACGTTATGTACTGACTACTGTGCAGTATTGTGTACGGTACATGTAACCTTGAAGGAGTCATCAGGCACAAATATAATGTTGGCAGCACATATTTCAGGCGCCGTTCTTTCACATGTAGAATAAAGATTCAAGCTATTATTGACAAATTGTCCACTTGTTGAAAGCAGCTGAATAATAAATTAGTTCAACAATACACGATTAACGGTTTCGCAGATTATTTTCCTAACTTCTCTTTTATCCTGGTTTTATCCGCTCTCCAAATACGCCATGGTTGTTATTTATGTAATATGTCGTCTCTTTTAGTTCTTTCGACGCCAATATCACGTCTAAATCACTCTGATTTTAGTGATTTTTCCGAATTAAAAATGTCAGCAAACCATAATGGTTGGCGATTATCGCAATACGATAGGGGAACACTTTTACGTTCGTACTCATATTTCACCAATTTTTGTACCCGGGTTGCCTGTCCTGAGTTTCACGTCAAAATGGCCAATTTGATTCTATTTGTCGTTGTATACATATTTATCACCCCATTTATTATTCATTTTCATAAAAATAAAATAAAAGAAGCTGAAGATGACATGTTTAAAATGTTTGAAGGCTTTGAAGCATGAATTTGGCGATAAGTAGTTTTCAGAGTACGTTATACTTGCGATAGTTACGTTACGCACACAACGTTCCCCTATCGTATTGCGTGACAATAATTTGCGTTAAATTTACGTACTCGTCCATAGACGTACCGACCCGATTAACACAGGATGGATGCGATATTATATACATATTAAATGTCAGCAGAGTAAGATTCAGTCATACTGTATGGAGTCATTGCCGCATATAATATGTCGCCGATAATTATACTATTGAGTTTTGACGGCATGACTGAATCAAGAAAATATTAACCTTAGTAACCAAGGTGTGACTAAGGTCACACTTAGTTACTTTTGGCTACGTTAGTCAAAAATAACTAAGTTACGGGTTGACTAAGGCTATGACTAAGTTTTTTTTTTCAGTGTGGTGATGATGGGATTTGTGTGCAAAGACTAACCGATGAATTAGGTTTCCATATTAGAGATACTCGGCCTATATACCGATGGTCATTATTAACCTTCAATCACAAGAGGAATGCACTGTTCCGCTCCACGTCCGTTTTCCGATTCTGGGATAACAATGTTCCGGCTCCGAATACCAGTTTTCGTACTTGCCGATTTGCCGAAGACACACGAGTAGGTCCGGCAAACTTCGGCGGTACCACCAAGCTAACAGGTGAAAATTTTTTTTTAACGTGCGATAAAACCTGGAATAAATCAACTAATAGATACTATGCTCGCGGTAAGATTGTAGATCAATGATTGTTCTAACTAAATATGCCGAAAACCCTGAGATTTATGCTTTTGTTGTTAAAATTCACGGGTCGAAGTGAATGGTTGTGGAGGTACCTCGAAAATTTTACTTTCCGTTCTTCCAAACCCTAATGCCTATAACTCCCCAAAAAATGGCATAAAAGTCAGTGATTCCAACTTCTGTGGTTGTGATATTTCTGTCACATTTACGTTCTAAAAATATAATTTTTCGTCTATTCAAAAGCAACTTCCGATTTAATGTTTATACGGTTTATGCACTGTGATATGAATTAATTTGCATTTGTCCCTTACGAAAAAGGATATCGGTTCTTGGGGGAAAACCAATCTGGTTCTTCGCGAAGAATTGGGCTGTTTGGTTCTTGGAATTGCCGCGGATAATGGACATATCCGTACGTCCCGCCCACCTGTAGACTGCATGGTTACTGTTACTACGCACCACAAGCCATCTCAATTCCGCTATCTCTTCAGTGCTAAAATAGCTTCCGATGAGAAAGAACCGTGTTGTTAAACGCCATGTAACACGATAATATAGCTTCGTTCTGAATATCACGAATTTCAAGATACCTTTGTGTGTATATATGCAACATGTAAAAGTGACTGTCGTTAGATATAAACAGCAGAGAAAGGATTTGCGTGCCCGCCCGCAGGGCGGCACGAGGACGGTGGTGGGCTCACCCGGAGGTCGCCCTTACGCCCTGTCTTGGATTTTCTTGGTTTTGTGAGTACCAGTCTAGGCATTGGCTCAGGAGGGTCAGGTGAGGTTGGGTTCTTAGCTTTTGTTCTTTTTCTTTTTCTTTTTCTTGTCTTCCTTCTTTTTCTTCTTCTTCGGTGGTGGTGAAGTGGAAGATCTTGATGATGGTGATGAAGGAAGAGGTGAGATCGGCAGAGAAGGTCTGACGTACTCGTGATCATACATTTTCTTCAGGATGTCGTCTACGTTGATGGTTCTTAGGTCGATGGTCCTCATGACTTGGGCGGCCGAGTCTTCGGTTGAGGGTGAAGTCTCTGGCTCTTTCTCTTGGTAATCCGGTGTCTTCGGAACGAAGTCGGAGGGATCCTCGTCTTCGTCTTCAGTATCGGTATCCTCGTCTGGTCGTGGTGGTGATGCTGGTGATGGTGGTGGTTCCATCTCCTGGACGACAGACTGGGCCGGGTTCTCAGCTGGATGGGCGAGGTCGACTGGTGAAGTTCCGGTCGATTTCTTCGCTTTCCATGCAGCGAGTCTTTCGGCATCTCTCTTTTTCATCGATGGTGTTTTCTTTTTCTTCTTTCTCATCTTCTGTCGAGGCTTCCAAGCTGATTCGGTAATATCCGAGCCCTTCCCGGTAGGGAGCCCTGAAAAGAGCTTTGCCGGGCCGGACTGGAAGTCCAGAATCAGCTGGTATCCGCCTTTGTGAGCGTGGAATGACCAGCTCAAACAAGGCGTGACATGCAGGGCTTCCAGCATGCTGGTGACACTAATTGGGATTAGCGGTGGCGAGTTCATCCTGAGAGGTGGCGATCCAAGCTCTCTGGAGGTCCGACTGCGATGATTAGATATAAACAAAAATAGAACCAGTTTTTAAACAAAAAACAGGTGTGATTGTTAGGCCACTTCCGATAAACTAAAAAGATAGATGTTTAGGCATACGTTGAATCAAACGGTGTAAATGAAGCCATTATGAAACTTCAATATCAAATAGCAAATTTAATATCGAATCTATGCTAATGGTTCACACCTTGATGTAATAAACCAAACGGGGGTGTACATGTGGTAATTAATCTATATAATCCCTCTTTTGTCGAAATAAATATAACGATATCAGTTTACCATACACGAGCGTCCTGAATTAACCCTGGTGACATCAGACCGGATGCAAAGGATTATCAAATAATGGCCTTTTAAAATTCCACATCCTATATTTGCCGTAAATAAAGTACATTAAAGAAAACGCCGATTATCATGTAGTTAGTTACATGTTGCCATGTCGAGGCAACAATGGCACAAAGTGAACTTGTTCGATGAAGGTTGCGCGTATACACCGCGAAGCACGTGCAATGTGTGAAATTTCGTGTAATTCTCTTGGAAAACATCTGTTGATTCTCATTTACACGTACATTGTCGGAGGAAGCTTTAGATTCTCAAATGGATTCAGTAAGATCGACGTTCGCACGAGATCATACAGGTTAGTGTGAATAGCAGACATTCGAACTCAATATTACCACGATGTAATAACAGCAACAAATATATACATTTATAACGAAAAACACTTCACATAAAACACATACTCGCGGCACAATTAATATTCATAACGCATCATCGATCGGGACTACTATTTCCACGTTTTAGTCTGAAATCTGTTATATATAAATATTGAAATGTAAATAACACTAGGATCCGAGTGTGGTCGTAAGCATTGTTTAATCCAGCGTACAGAGATGTCATAGTTACTTTTTTATTTAGGAAACCGAACTAAAACATGTATAAATATCGTGCGTCAACCGGACATGTTCCCCATGCACATATCAACACCATTGTAGCTTTTTGAGACATATTTTGCTCTCGTGTTCGTAAATTCCCTATAGCTTACAACTGTAGTTAGGGACCGGCTTGTGGTGCGATTCATATCACTAGGCAGGTGTATGTCACTTCCGGGTTTAAGCTATCGGCTCATTGGCTATAATTGAAATTGGGGCGGTACCTACGGATAGGTCCATTAGGTTCTTCGCGATGAACCAATACAATTGATCAAAATGATTTGGTTCTTCGTGAACCAAGAACATTTATGTGGAACCAACTATTTCTTGTGAAGACCAAATAGCTTAGTTGGTTCCGCCACATAAAAACAGTTTGGTAATTGTAGTAATTGTAACACAGTTGTAGAATCAAAATTTTGGTTCTTGGTAACAATTTTGGTTCTTCATTTGGTTCTTCAATGATGTCAAAAATATTTCTTAATTGGTTCTTCGTCTGTGGGACATTTGAAGAACCAACTTATCTTATCTTAACTTATCTTACCTGGTTCTCTACATTATTTGCTGTGACGTAAATATGGCGATCATTTTTGTTTAAATGGCCAGGAAGAGTCTGGTGGGGTCCCGAAATTATGGAAGGGGTCGGGGCATTTTTATGTTGCCGCTTTTTGTTCAGTAAATGGGGTAGTTGTGGAAATGCAAGATTATATGGGAGGCCAGATTCACTTTTAATAAGCGCAATTATTTGTGCTTAAACACAAAAATTTGAGCTTAATACAATTAGTTGAGCTTCAACGCAAATATTTGTGCTTAAGTGCAAATATTTGTGCTTAAGCTCAAATATTTGTCCTTAAGCTCAAATGTGTACATTTTATTCCCCATCAATATAGGTCTTCCCTCAAATATAAAAAAAGGCTTCTCTATGTTTGAATTTCCATGTCCTATGATACTTTGTAATGGACTCTGCCAATATCAACAGGGCGTGCTATGTAATGGTTTTTAATTTCCCTAAGCTTAAGCATAAATAGCTTACTTGTGCTTATTTGCGCTTAAGCCCAATTATTTGTGCTTTTATATAATTACTAGCAGATTAGCCCGCCACTGACGGAATTGGTCCCATGGCTTTGGTAGATCCATTATTTTTAGTTTTTCAAGGTAACCCCGTACGTCGCTGACACCGCTGATGCCCGAAATATCGCCCAAGGTCATTTGCGGGTACCCGTGTCAAGGTCATGTTGGGTGGACAAAATAACCCGACAAAAATATTTCCCGTCCCGAGTTGACCATACATAACAAATTTCACATCGATGTCACCGCCGATTATCGAGATATCGCCCAAGGTCATTTGTGGGTACCCGTTTCAAGGTCAAGGTCACCTCAGGCGGACAAACTGACCCGACGAAAATCTCCCCCGTCCCTTGGAACCCCTACGTACGAAATTTCGTCTCGATATCCCCAGTTTCCGAGACGGTCATATTTTCACTAAAGTAGATAAACGCTCTTTAATAGCGACGCCTCATATACAAACGCTCATTAATTATCACGCAATTAACCCATCTATCACCATTACGGTGGCAGTTGAAGTGTGAAGCAGTGCTCGGACGTTCTCAGAAGCGGTGCGAAGGGACTTAATTTGTCTTTTTACCCTTAGATAGGAAGTTTGGGCTCAATCGGTCGAGCCGTTTTCGAGTCTATAAAGGATATACACACATACACACGGAAGTCTCAAAATATATAGTAGACTAGCAGGTTAGCCCACCACTGGCGGCATTCGTCCCATGGCTTTGTTTCAGAAACATGACATTTTTGTAATTATTTTGTTTTTATTTATTTTTGTTTTTTATTTTTGAATATGAATTTAATGTTTTTTAAATTTAATATATTTTGTTTCTGAATTGTTTTTTTATTGTTAATTTTTTTTAATTTTAAATTGTTTTAATTAAATTGTAAATTGTTTTATTTAATTTTTTTGTTTCTGGCGGAAAAATTTACCCGTAGAAATCCCCCCCTTCATAGGAACGACAGACAACGCATTCTTTGTTTCGCGAAATCTCTCTACGATAACATTGCATTGAATTTAAAACAAACGCTTCCCATCGGGAAATCTGTCTTCGGGTCGTTGTTGTTGGCATCACGGCTCCCCGAAAACTCTCACATTGCCGAAAACGTGTATTTAGTAATATCGTTGTTGTTGATATTTACGGCTTGTGTGCTATTTTCTTATTAAGCAAGTTTGAGCTCAATCGGTTAGAGTCTATAAAGGACACACTCATAATTATATATGACACTTCCCGTAGGTAGCAAGTTTGAGCTCAATCGGCATTCCCTGGAATTTCCCGTAGATTGGCAGATTCCAGTAGCTTTATAACGGTATATCTGGGGAGAAATCTGATGCTATATTCGTGATTATCTGGGATGATTTCGGTATATACCGAAGGTATATACTGTAAAAACAGAGCGCGCCATCCGTGCTCGCAGGGAATAAATTTCGAGCGATAACGTTTGCGTTCCCGTATAACTCTGCAGATGCGAATAACGTTGATTGGGAAACAGACGCTCTTTATAGAGATGCGTCAAAAACAAACGCTCATTAAATAATCACTTGATTAACCCCCCGCCGTGCCTTTGTGGTGATTTGAGATTGGAGAACGGGTGCTCTGAGCTTCTCTAAACCGCGACTACGGCGGTGTCGGTGGGATTTTACACTTACATACGAAATTTGATCTCAATCTGTACACGCGTTTTGGATTCTATGAAGCACACACACACACACACATATACGAAGTCTCAAAATATATAGTACTAGCAGGGTAGCCCGCCACCGGCGGCTTGTCCGAAACATTGTTTATATATATATATTTTTTTTTTAGCTCCACGCGTTTCAATAAGAAAAAATTGTACCCGGTAGCTCCACCCGTTTCCGAGATCTGGTCTGCGCATGCGCGAAGCTGGCTTCGCACGGGCTCGGCGACCCGATCAAATTTGTACCCGGCCCAAGATACATTCACATAGCAAATTTCAAGTCGATAGCTCCACCCGTTTCCGATATCTCGTCTGCGCATGCGCTGCACGGGCGTCGCATGGGCTCGGCGACCCGATAAAATTTGTACCCGGCGCAAGATACATTCACATTGCAATTTTCAAGTCGATAGCTCCACCCGTTTCCGAGATCTGCCTTTTTAATCGAGATAAATGCATTTCGTACCCGTCCTAATGTACTATTTCGAGCGATAACAATTGTCAGACTCCCATCGTGAACCTCAACACGAAGTAAACACGTGTTTCGAGCGATAACATTGCATTGAAGTCAGACTCCCATCGTGGACCCCCAAGACGACGTAAACACGTGTTTGTTCCCGTATAACTCTGGAGACTCTGACTTCATATATATATATAATGACGTTATTAACCCCGGCCGTGCCGTTTGAGCTGATTTTAATGACTGGGAGTGGAGTACGGGTGCTCGGAGCTTCTGGAAAACGCGTGGACGACATCGTACGTGTGATTTTACCTCTAGATGGGAAGTTTGAGCTCAATCTGTCCAGCCGTTGTACTATTTCGAGCGATAACAATTGTCAGACTCCCATCGTGAACCTCAACACGAAGTAAACACGTGTTTCGAGCGATAACATTGCATTGAAGTCAGACTCCCATCGTGGACCCCCAAGACGACGTAAACACGTGTTTGTTCCGGTATAACTCTGGAGACTCTGACTTCATATATATATATAATGACGTTATTAACCCCGGCCGTGCCGTTTGAGCTGATTTTGATGAATGGGAGTGGAGAACGGGTGCTCTGAGCTTTTCTAAACCGCGACCACGGTCGTGTCGGTGGGATTTGACACTTACATAGGAAATTTGATCTCAATCTGTACACGCGTTTTGGATTCTATGAAGTACACACACACATATATACACACATATATACACACATATATACGAAGTCTCAAAATATATAGTATAGACTAGCAGGGTAGCCCGCCACCGGCGGCTTGTCCGAAACATGACATTTTTTGTTTTTCAATGAGTTAATTGTGACATTTGTTTATATTTTTTTTTAATTTTTAGCTCCACGCGTTTCAATAAGAAAAAATTGTACCCGGTAGCTCCACCCGTTTCCGAGATCTGGTCTGCGCATGCGCGAAGCTGGCGTCGCACGGGCTCGGCGACCCGATCAAATTTGTACCCGGCCCAAGATACATTCACATAGCAAATTTCAAGTCGATAGCTCCACCCGTTTCCGAGATCTCGTCTGCGCATGCGCTGCACGGGCGTCGCATGGGCTCGGCGACCCGATAAAATTTGTACCCGGTGCAAGATACATTCACATAGCAAATTTCAGGTCGATAGCTCCACCCGTTTCCGAGATCTGCCTTTCTGCATAATATTTCGAGCGATAACATTGCATTGAAATGTCAGACTCCCATCGTGAACCTCAACAAGAAGTAAACACGTGTTTCGAGCGATAACATTGCATTGAAATGACTCCCATCGTGAACCTCAAGACGACGTAAAACACGTGTTGCGTTCTAGGAAATGCACTCAATGCAGATGCTAATAACGTTGACTTCGTATATATATATATAATGACGTTATTAACCCCGGCCGTGCCGTTTGAGCTGATTTTTATGACTGGGAGTGGAGTACGGGTGCTCGGAGCTTCTGGAAAACGCGTGGACGACATCGTACGTGATATTTTACCTTTAGATAGGAAGTTTAAGCTCAATCTGTCCAGCCGTTCCCGTCCTAATGTACTATTTCGAGCGATAACAATTGTCAGACTCCCATCGTGAACCTCAACACGAAGTAAACACGTGTTTCGAGCGATAACATTGCATTGAAGTCAGACTCCCATCGTGGACCCCCAAGACGACGTAAACACGTGTTTGTTCCGGTATAACTTTGGAGACTCTGACTTCATATATATATATAATGACGTTATTAACCCCGGCTGTGCCGTTTGAGCTGATTTCGATGACTGGGAGTGGATAAAGGGTGCCCAGAGCTTCTCGAAAACACGATTACGGCGGTGTCGGTGGGATTTTACACTTACATACGAAATTTGATCTCAATCTGTACACGCGTTTTGGATTCTATGAAGTACACACACACACACATATATACGAAGTCTCAAAATATAAAGTATAGACTAGCAGGTTAGCCCGCCACTGGCGGCATTAGTCCCATGGCTTTGTTTCAGAAACATGACATTTTTGTAATTATTTTGTTTTTATTTATTTTTGTTTTTTATTTTTGAATATGAATTTAATGTTTTTTAAATTTAATATATTTTTTTTCTGAATTGTTTTTTTATTGTTAATTTTTTTTTATTTTAAATTGTTTTAATTAAATTGTAAATTGTTTTATTTAATTTTTTTGTTTCTGGCGGAAAAATTTACCCGTAGAAATCCCCCCCCTTCCTAGGAACGACAGACAACGCATTCTTTGTTTCGCGAAATCTCTCTACGATAACATTGCATTGAATTTAAAACAAACGCTTCCCATCGGGAAATCTGTCTTCGGGTCGTTGTTGTTGGCATCACGGCTCCCCGAAAACTCTCACATTGCCGAAAACGTGTATTTAGTAATATCGTTGTTGTTGATATTTACGGCTTGTGTGCTATTTTCTTATTTAGCAAGTTTGAGCTCAATCGGTTAGAGTCTATAAAGGACACACTCATAATTATATATGACACTTCCCGTAGGTAGCAAGTTTGAGCTCAATCGGCATTCCCTGGAATTTCCCGTAGATTGGCAGATTCCAGTAGCTTTATAACGGTATATCTGGGGAGAAATCTGATGCTATATTCGTGATTATCTGGGATGATTTCGGTATATACCGAAGGTATATACTGTAAAAACAGAGCGCGCCATCCGTGCTCGCAGGGAATAAATTTCGAGCGATAACGTTTGCGTTCCCGTATAACTCTGCAGATGCGAATAACGTTGAATGGGAAACAGACGCTCTTTATAGAGATGCGTCAAAAACAAACGCTCATTAAATAATCACTTGATTAACCCCCCGCCGTGCCTTTGTGGTGATTTGAGATTGGAGAACGGGTGCTCTGAGCTTCTCTAAACCGCGACTACGGCGGTGTCGGTGGGATTTTACACTTACATACGAAATTTGATCTCAATCTGTACACGCGTTTTGGATTCTATGAAGTACACACACACACACACATATACGAAGTCTCAAAATATATAGTACTAGCAGGTTAGCCCGCCACTGGCGGCATTCGTCCCATGGCTTTGTTTCAGAAACATGACATTTTTGTAATTATTTTGTTTTTATTTATTTTTGTTTTTTATTTTTGAATATGAATTTAATGTTTTTTAAATTTAATATATTTTGTTTCTGAATTGTTTTTTGTATTGTTAATTTTTTATAATTTTAAATTGTTTTAATTAAATTGTAAATTGTTTTATTTAATTTTTTTGTTTCTGGCGGAAAAATTTACCCGTAGAAATCCCCCCCGCCCCTTCCTAGGAACGACAGACAACGCATTCTTTGTTTCGCGAAATCTCTCTACGATAACATTGCATTGAATTTAAAACAAACGCTTCCCGTCGGGAAATCTGTCTTCGGGTCGTTGTTGTTGGCATCACGGCTCCCCGAAAACTCTCACATTGCCGAAAACGTGTATTTAGTAATATCGTTGTTGTTGATATTTACGGCTTGGGGGCTATTTTCTTATTTAGCAAGTTTGAGCTCAATCGGTTAGAGTCTATAAAAGACACACTCATATATATGACACTTCCCGTAGGTAGCAAGTTTGAGCTCAATCGGCATTCCCTGGAATTTCCCGTAGATTGGCAGATTCCAGTAGCTTTATAACGGTATATCTGGGGAGAAATCTGATGCTATATTCGTGATTATCTGGGATGATTTCGGTATATATATTCTGTAAAAACAGAGCGCGCCATCCGTGCTCGCAGGGAATAAATTTCGAGCGATAACGTTTGCGTTCCCGTATAACTCTGCAGATGCGAATAACGTTGAATGGGAAACAGACGCTCTTTATAGAGATGCGTCAAAAACAAACGCTCATTAAATAATCACTTGATTAACCCACGCCGTGCATTTGCGGTGATTTGAGATTGGAGAACGGGTGCTCTGTGCTTCTCTAAACCGCGACT
The DNA here is from genome assembly GCA_032622095.1 of Siphonodentalium dalli. Taxonomy (NCBI): domain Eukaryota; kingdom Metazoa; phylum Mollusca; class Scaphopoda; order Gadilida; family Siphonodentaliidae; genus Siphonodentalium; species Siphonodentalium dalli. Next base: position 150,751,233 of record CP136062.1, read on the forward strand.
ACGGTGGTGTCGGTGTGATTTGACACTTACATACGAAATTTGATCTCAATCTGTACACGCGTTTTGGATTCTATGAAGTACACACACACACACACACACACATATATACGAAGTCTCAAAATATATAGTATAGACTAGCAGGTTAGCCCGCCACTGGTGGCATTCGTCCCATGGCTTTGTTTCAGAAACATGACATTTTTGTAATTATTTTGTTTTTATTTATTTTTGTTTTTTATTTTTGAATATGAATTTAATGTTTTTTAAATTTAATATATTTTGTTTCTGAATTGTTTTTTTATTGTTAATTTTTTATAATTTTAAATTGTTTTAATTAAATTGTAAATTGTTTTATTTATTTTTTTTGTTTCTGGCGGAAAAATTTACCCGTAGAAATCCCCCCCTTCCTAGGAACGACAGACAACGCATTCTTTGTTTCGCGAAATCTCTCTACGATAACATTGCATTGAATTTAAAACAAACGCTTCCCATCGGGAAATCTGTCTTCGGGTCGTTGTTGTTGGCATCACAGCTCCCCGAAAACTCTCACATTGCCGAAAACGTGTATTTAGTAATATCGTTGTTGTTGATATTTACGGCTTGTGTGCTATTTTCTTATTTAGCAAGTTTGAGCTCAATCGGTTAGAGTCTATAAAGGACACACTCATAATTATATATGACACTTCCCGTAGGTAGCAAGTTTGAGCTCAATCGGCATTCCCTGGAATTTCCCGTAAATTGGCAGATTCCAGTAGCTTTATAACGGTATATCTGGGGAGAAATCTGATGCTATATTCGTGATTATCTGGGATGATTTCGGTATATACCGAAGGTATATACTGTAAAAACAGAGCGCGCCATCCGTGCTCGCAGGGAATAAATTTCGAGCGATAACGTTTGCGTTCCCGTATAACTCTGCAGATGCGAATAACGTTGAATGGGAAACAGACGCTCTTTATAGAGATGCGTCAAAAACAAACGCTCATTAAATAATCACTTGATTAACCCCCCGCCGTGCCTTTGTGGTGATTTGAGATTGGAGAACGGGTGCTCTGAGCTTCTCTAAACCGCGACTACGGCGGTGTCGGTGGGATTTTACACTTACATACGAAATTTGATCTCAATCGGTACACGCGTTTTGGATTCTATGAAGTACACACACACACACACATATACGAAGTCTCAAAATATATAGTACTAGCAGGGTAGCCCGCCACCGGCGGCTTGTCCGAAACATGACATTTTTTGTTTTTCAATGAGTTAATTGTGACATTTGTTTATATTTTTTTTTAATTTTTAGCTCCACGCGTTTCAATAAGAAAAAATTGTACCCGGTAGCTCCACCCGTTTCCGAGATCTGGTCTGCGCATGCGCGAAGCTGGCGTCGCACGGGCTCGGCGACCCGATCAAATTTGTACCCGGCCCAAGATACATTCACATAGCAAATTTCAAGTTGATAGCTCCACCCGTTTCCGAGATCTCGTCTGCGCATGCGCTGCACGGGCGTCGCATGGGCTCGACGACCCGATAAAATTTGTACCCGGTGCAAGATACATTCACATAGCAAATTTCTGGTCGATAGCTCCACCCGTTTCCGAGATCTGCCTTTCTGCATAATATTTCGAGCGATAACATTGCATTGAAATGTCAGACTCCCATCGTGAACCTCAACACGAAGTAAACACGTGTTTCGAGCGATAACATTGCATTGAAATGACTCCCATCGTGAACCTCAAGACGACGTAAAACACGTGTTGCGTTCTAGGAAATGCACTCAATGCAGATGCTAATAACGTTGACTTCGTATATATATATATAATGACGTTATTAACCCCGGCCGTGCCGTTTGAGCTGATTTTTATGACTGGGAGTGGAGTACGGGTGCTCGGAGCTTCTGGAAAACGCGTGGACGACATCGTACGTGTTATTTTACCTTTAGATAGAAAGTTTGAGCTCAATCTGTCCAGCCGTTCCCGTCCTAATGTACTATTTCGAGCGATAACAATTGTCAGACTCCCATCGTGAACCTCAACACGAAGTAAACACGTGTTTCGAGCGATAACATTGCATTGAAGTCAGACTCCCATCGTGGACCCCCAAGACGACGTAAACACGTGTTTGTTCCGGTATAACTTTGGAGACTCTGACTTCATCTATTATATATTTTGAAAGATCTGTGTATGTGTTTGTTTGTGTGTGTGTGTGTGTGTGTGTGTGTGTGTGTGTTTGAAATCGATGGACTCAAAAACGACTAAGCCAATTTCGATGAAATTTGGTATTTGGATGTGTTTTCGGCCGGAGACGAACATAGGCATATTTATTTGTCCGTGCGAGGTCAACTTTTCACGTGCGGAGGTCAAATCTGTTTTTACGCCGTTTTTGCGCTAATATATTTCAGTTCGGTGCTCACAAATCGATTCGATATAGCGCGAATAATAAATTGCCAGTCATATAATTTGCACGGTTAGAATCTGTGGCGTGTCCTCTTTCCAACGATATATAATATGTATGTATCCGTTTTAGTTATCTGCCTCAATTATTAGGTACAAGTGGTCCGATGCTTTTATCGGGATAAAATCAATGCGTAATTTCTATGACGTCGTCAGAGGTCATAAAGTTAGATTACGTTAACTCTCACCCTGCCGATGCATTTGACTGTGTCGCGTTAACTCATCACCGGCCGAGGTATCCGCAAATGACATTGGGCTATATATCTCGGAAACGGGTGTAGCTGTCGACTTGAAATTTGGTATGTGAATGTATCTTGCCCCGGATACGAATTTTATCGGGTCGCCGAGCACGTGCGACGCCAGCTTCGCGCATGCGCAGACGAGATCTCGCAAACGGGTTGAGATATTGACTTTAAATTTGGTATGTGAATGTATCTTGCCCCGGATACGAATTTTATCGGGTCGCCGAGCACGTGCGACACCAGCTTCGCGCATGCGCAGACCAGATCTAGGAAACGGGTGGAGCAATCGACTTGAAATTTGGTTTTTGAATAGCCCGGACGAAGTCGGGTCACCTTCTAGTATATATATATAATGACGTTATTAACCCCGGCCGTGCCGTTTGAGCTGATTTCGATGACTGGGAGTGGATAAAGGGTGCTCAGAGCTTCTCGAAAACACGATTATGGCGGTGTCGGTGGGATTTTACACTTACATACGAAATTTGATCTCAATCTGTACACGCGTTTTGGATTCTATGAAGTACACACACACACACATATATACGAAGTCTCAAAATATATAGTATAGACTAGCAGGGTAGCCCGCCACCGGCGGCTTGTCCGAAACATGACATTTTTTGTTTTTCAATGAGTTAATTGTGACATTTGTTTATATTTTTTTTTAATTTTTAGCTCCACGCGTTTCAATAAGAAAAAATTGTACCCGGTAGCTCCACCCGTTTCCGAGATCTGGTCTGCGCATGCGCGAAGCTGGCGTCGCACGGGCTCGGCGACCCGATCAAATTTGTACCCGGCCCAAGATACATTCACATAGCAAATTTCAAGTTGATAGCTCCACCCGTTTCCGAGATCTCGTCTGCGCATGCGCTGCACGGGCGTCGCATGGGCTCGACGACCCGATAAAATTTGTACCCGGTGCAAGATACATTCACATAGCAAATTTCTGGTCGATAGCTCCACCCGTTTCCGAGATCTGCCTTTCTGCATAATATTTCGAGCGATAACATTGCATTGAAATGTCAGACTCCCATCGTGAACCTCAACACGAAGTAAACACGTGTTTCGAGCGATAACATTGCATTGAAATGACTCCCATCGTGAACCTCAAGACGACGTAAAACACGTGTTGCGTTCTAGGAAATGCACTCAATGCAGATGCTAATAACGTTGACTTCGTATATATATATATAATGACGTTATTAACCCCGGCCGTGCCGTTTGAGCTGATTTTTATGACTGGGAGTGGAGTACGGGTGCTCGGAGCTTCTGGAAAACGCGTGGACGACATCGTACGTGTTATTTTACCTTTAGATAGAAAGTTTGAGCTCAATCTGTCCAGCCGTTCCCGTCCTAATGTACTATTTCGAGCGATAACAATTGTCAGACTCCCATCGTGAACCTCAACACGAAGTAAACACGTGTTTCGAGCGATAACATTGCATTGAAGTCAGACTCCCATCGTGGACCCCCAAGACGACGTAAACACGTGTTTGTTCCGGTATAACTTTGGAGACTCTGACTTCATATATATATATAATGACGTTATTAACCCCGGCCGTGCCGTTTGAGCTGATTTCGATGACTGGGAGTGGATAAAGGGTGCTCAGAGCTTCTCGAAAACACGATTATGGCGGTGTCGGTGGGATTTTACACTTACATACGAAATTTGATCTCAATCTGTACACGCGTTTTGGATTCTATGAAGTACACACACACACACATATATACGAAGTCTCAAAATATATAGTATAGACTAGCAGGTTAGCCCGCCACTGGCGGCATTCGTCCCATGGCTTTGTTTCAGAAACATGACATTTTTGTAATTATTTTGTTTTTATTTTTATTTTTGTTTTTTATTTTTGAATATGAATTTAATGTTTTTTAAATTTAATATATTTTGTTTCTGAATTGTTTTTTTATTGTTAATTTTTTTTTATTTTAAATTGTTTTAATTAAATTGTAAATTGTTTTATTTAATTTTTTTGTTTCTGGCGGAAAAATTTACCCGTAGAAATCCCCCCCTTCCTAGGAACGACAGACAACGCATTCTTTGTTTCGCGAAATCTCTCTACGATAACATTGCATTGAATTTAAAACAAACGCTTCCCATCGGGAAATCTGTCTTCGGGTCGTTGTTGTTGGCATCACGGCTCCCCGAAAACTCTCACATTGCCGAAAACGTGTATTTAGTAATATCGTTGTTGTTGATATTTACGGCTTGTGTGCTATTTTCTTATTTAGCAAGTTTGAGCTCAATCGGTTAGAGTCTATAAAGGACACACTCATAATTATATATGACACTTCCCGTAGGTAGCAAGTTTGAGCTCAATCGGCATTCCCTGGAATTTCCCGTAGATTGGCAGATTCCAGTAGCTTTATAACGGTATATCTGGGGAGAAATCTGATGCTATATTCGTGATTATCTGGGATGATTTCGGTATATACCGAAGGTATATACTGTAAAAACAGAGCGCGCCATCCGTGCTCGCAGGGAATAAATTTCGAGCGATAACGTTTGCGTTCCCGTATAACTCTGCAGATGCGAATAACGTTGAATGGGAAACAGACGCTCTTTATAGAGATGCGTCAAAAACAAACGCTCATTAAATAATCACTTGATTAACCCCCCGCCGTGCCTTTGTGGTGATTTGAGATTGGAGAACGGGTGCTCTGAGCTTCTCTAAACCGCGACTACGGCGGTGTCGGTGTGATTTTACACTTACATACGAAATTTGATCTCAATCTGTACACGCGTTTTGGATTCTATGAAGTACACACACACACACACATATACGAAGTCTCAAAATATATAGTACTAGCAGGTTAGCCCGCCACCGGCGGCTTGTCCGAAACATGACATTTTTTTAATATTTGTTTTTAATTTTTAGCTCCACGCGTTTCAATAAGAAAAATTTGTACCCGGTAGCTCCACCCGTTTCCGAGATCTGGTCTGCGCATGCGCGAAGCTGGCGTCGCACGGACTCGGCGACCCGATAAAATTTGTACCCGGCGCAAGATACATTCACATAGCAAATTTCAGGTCGATAGCTCCACCCGTTTCCGAGATCTCGTCTGCGCATGCGCTGCACGGGCGTCGCATGGACTCGGCGACCCGATAAAATTTGTACCCGGTGCAAGATACATTCACATAGCAAATTTCAGGTCGATAGCTCCACCCGTTTCCGAGATCTGCCTTTCTGCATAATATTTCGAGCGATAACATTGCATTGAAATGTCAGACTCCCATCGTGAACCTCAACACGAAGTAAACACGTGTTTCGAGCGATAATATTGCATTGAAATGACTCCCATCGTGAACCTCAAGACGACGTAAAACACGTGTTGCGTTCTAGGAAATGCACTCAATGCAGATGCTAATAACGTTGACTTCGTATATATATATATAATGACGTTATTAACCCCGGCCGTGCCGTTTGAGCTGATTTTTATGACTGGGAGTGGAGTACGGGTGCTCGGAGCTTCTGGAAAACGCGTGGACGACATCGTACGTGTTATTTTACCTTTAGATAGGAAGATTGAGCTCAATCTGTCCAGCCGTTCCCGTCCTAATGTACTATTTCGAGCGATAACAATTGTCAGACTCCCATCGTGAACCTCAACACGAAGTAAACACGTGTTTCGAGCGATAACATTGCATTGAAGTCAGACTCCCATCGTGGACCCCCAAGACGACGTAAACACGTGTTTGTTCCGGTATAACTTTGGAGACTCTGACTTCATATATATATATAATGACGTTATTAACCCCGGCCGTGCCGTTTGAGCTGATTTCGATGACTGGGAGTGGATAAAGGGTGCTCAGAGCTTCTCGAAAACACATCTACGGCGGTGTCGGTGGGATTTTACACTTACATACGAAATTTGAGCTCGATCGGATCAGTCGTTTTGGATTCTATGAAGTACACACACACATATATACACACATATATACACACATATATACGAAGTCTCAAAATATAGAGTATAGATAGACTAGCAGGTTAGCCCGCCACTGGAGGCATTCGTCCCATGGCTTTGTTTCAGAAACATGACATTTTTGTAATTATTTTGTTTTTATTTATTTTTGTTTTTTATTTTTGAATATGAATTTAATGTTTTTTAAATTTAATATATTTTGTTTCTGAATTGTTTTTTTTATTGTTAATTTTTTATAATTTTAAATTGTTTTAATTAAATTGTAAATTGTTTAATTTAATTTTTTTGTTTCTGGCGGAAAAATTTACCCGTAGAAATCCCCCCCCCTTCCTAGGAACGACAGACAACGCATTCTTTGTTTCGCGAAATCTCTCTACGATAACATTGCATTGAATTTAAAACAAACGCTTCCCGTCGGGAAATCTGTCTTCGGGTCGTTGTTGTTGGCATCACGGCTCCCCGAAAACTCTCACATTGCCGAAAACGTGTATTTAGTAATATCGTTGTTGTTGATATTTACGGCTTGGGGGCTATTTTCTTATTTAGCAAGTTTGAGCTCAATCGGTTAGAGTCTATAAAAGACACACTCATATATATGACACTTCCCGTAGGTAGCAAGTTTGAGCTCAATCGGCATTCCCTGGAATTTCCCGTAGATTGGCAGATTCCAGTAGCTTTATAACGGTATATCTGGGGAGAAATCTGATGCTATATTCGTGATTATCTGGGATGATTTCGGTATATATATACTGTAAAAACAGAGCGCGCCATCCGTGCTCGCAGGGAATAAATTTCGAGCGATAACGTTTGCGTTCCCGTATAACTCTGCAGATGCGAATAACGTTGAATGGGAAACAGACGCTCTTTATAGAGATGCGTCAAAAACAAACGCTCATTAAATAATCACTTGATTAACCCCCGCCGTGCATTTGCGGTGATTTGAGATTGGAGAACGGGTGCTCTGTGCTTCTCTAAACCGCGACTACGGTGGTGTCGGTGTGATTTGACACTTACATACGAAATTTGATCTCAATCTGTACACGCGTTTTGGATTCTATGAAGTACACACACACACACACACACACATATATACGAAGTCTCAAAATATATAGTATAGACTAGCAGGTTAGCCCGCCACTGGTGGCATTCGTCCCATGGCTTTGTTTCAGAAACATGACATTTTTGTAATTATTTTGTTTTTATTTATTTTTGTTTTTTATTTTTGAATATGAATTTAATGTTTTTTAAATTTAATATATTTTGTTTCTGAATTGTTTTTTTATTGTTAATTTTTTATAATTTTAAATTGTTTTAATTAAATTGTAAATTGTTTTATTTAATTTTTTTGTTTCTGGCGGAAAAATTTACCCGTAGAAATCCCCCCCCCTTCCTAGGAACGACAGACAACGCATTCTTTGTTTCGCGAAATCTCTCTACGATAACATTGCATTGAATTTAAAACAAACGCTTCCCGTCGGGCAATCTGTCTTCGGGTCGTTGTTGTTGGCATCACGGCTCCCCGAAAACTCTCACATTGCCGAAAACGTGTATTTAGTAATATCGTTGTTGTTGATATTTACGGCTTGGGGGCTATTTTCTTATTTAGCAAGTTTGAGCTCAATCGGTTAGTCTATAAAAGACACACTCATATATATGACACTTCCCGTAGGTAGCAAGTTTGAGCTCAATCGGCATTCCCTGGAATTTCCCGTAGATTGGCAGATTCCAGTAGCTTTATAACGGTATATCTGGGGAGAAATCTGATGCTATATTCGTGATTATCTGGGATGATTTCGGTATATATATACTGTAAAAACAGAGCGCGCCATCCGTGCTCGCAGGGAATAAATTTCGAGCGATAACGTTTGCGTTCCCGTATAACTCTGCAGATGCGAATAACGTTGAATGGGAAACAGACGCTCTTTATAGAGATGCGTAAAAAACAAACGCTCATTAAATAATCACTTGATTAACCCCCGCCGTGCATTTGCGGTGATTTGAGATTGGAGAACGGGTGCTCTGTGCTTCTCTAAACCGCGACCACGGTGGTGTCGGTGTGATTTGACACTTACATACGAAATTTGATCTCAATCTGTACACGCGTTTTGGATTCTATGAAGTACACACACACACACACACACACATATATACGAAGTCTCAAAATATATAGTATAGACTAGCAGGTTAGCCCGCCACTGGCGGCATTCGTCCCATGGCTTTGTTCGAAAAAGCAATTGCAACAGGTTCCGAGACACTTGTGCTGCATTTGCAGCAAATTTCGGCAATAGTCAGAAACATGACAATTTTAATTTAATTTTTTGTTTTTCAATGAGTTAATTATTTTGTTTTTCAATGAGTTAATTGTGCTTTTTTAATTTTTTAATTGAATTTTTTGTTTTTAAATTTTACCCGATTTTGTTTTGTTTTTCAATGAACCCGTCCATGACACTTCCCGTATTTAGCAAGTTTGAGCTCAATCGGTTCGAGTCTATAAAGGACACACACATATATATGACACTTCCCGTAGGTAGCAAGTTTGAGCTCAATCGGCATTGCCTGGAATTTCCCAGTAAATATTTAGCAAGTTTGAGCTCAATCGGTTCGAGTCTATAAAGGACACACTCATATATATTTGCCGACATTGCCGTGGGGATGCCCGTTCCTACACGAGTAAAAACAAAGCGCGCCATCCGTGCTCGCAGGGAATAAATTTCGAGCGATAACGTTTGCGTTCCCGTATAACTCTGCAGATGCCAATAACGTTGAATGGGAAACAGACGCTCTTTATAGAGATGCGTCAAAAACAAACGCTCATTAAATAATCACTTGATTAACCCATGCCGTGCCTTTGCGGTGATTTGAGATTGGAGAACGGGTGCTCTGAGCTTCTCTAAACCGCGACCACGGTCGTGTCGGTGTGATTTGACACTTATATAGGAAGTTTGAGCTCAATATGTACACGCGTTTTGGATTCTATGAAGTACACACACACACACACATATATACGAAGTCTCAAAATATATAGTATAGATAAGATAAGATAAGATATAAGATAAGATAAAAAGTGAATTTGGCCTCCAATAAGATTATAGCTTTAAAAAAAAAATAACGTTAAGATAAATAAAATAACTATATCATTTGTTGTCATGAACCACATGATGTATAGGGTGACGCTCTATATATAAGGGAAAATTGAACACTTGAAGTTCAAATTGGCTTAACCCATCGCCGGCGGGAATTATAGAGTTGACACTGTCGCCTATGGAAAATAATAGGTTGTGTTTGTAACCAATTACAAGTCGACCATCCGGGTACTGACGCGGCAGGTCATACCCATCGATTTGAACTCCATGTTTATTATTCAGCATACATCAGTCCGGGCTGTCATAGTGTTGCCCGCGTTATCCACGCGGTCTTTAAACCAATTCAATATACAAAACACTGTCCAAATACCATAAGTTACAAGATTGGAGAAAACACGTGTTCAATAATAATTTTGTCGCCGACAACACTGCAGACTGATCACATAATACCAGACTCGTGTTCAAGTCTGTCTATAAGTAATGAGTTTCCCCAAATAATTGTCAGATTTCCATGAGACTATTGTGTCTACTTATATACTATAGTATTATATCTCCTATTACATTGGCATGTGGATGACACGTCCCACAGAGACAACTATAATGCACAGCATTGTTTTATACGATACAAGTTTCATGTTTCACGCCAAACGCCAAACGCTATCGATGCGATGTATTTACTACTATTTAGTCACCTATTATCTTGTTTTGACCACCAAACTTTTTTTAAAGTTTGCAATAATGATAATTATTTCGGTATTGATAAGAACAATATGAACTGAGCCACACATAGACAATTTTAATCCTAAAACATATAGAACTAAAAACACGTAAGAATTCCTTACCAATTAATGTCATTATGGCAGTGGTATCTCAGCGGAGCGATGGGAGATAACTCTGCCTGGAGTTTGGTTTCGCGCATTAACTCGGTGATATTAATAGATTAATTTAATAGCAGACGAACATGTATTTACTATTTTGACAGAGGTGTTGTCGACAACAGATTGTCATCAGTTCTGAAATCCTTTCAATGCAGTGGTTGGCGATTATAACATTAACGATATATCCCATCGCAAGAGCTCAATTTGACACGGCCAGATTAGCCTTCCTACAATATCCTAAAAACAATAAAGCTTCTCAAATCATCGGCATAGTTAACAGAACTTTCACGAACTTGGACATCGACACTTTCTAATCGCTCTACATAAGCATGGTCAGACCTATCATCGAATACTGTAACTCTACATGGAGCCCACATCACAAATATCAAAGCATTGTGTTAGAGAAATACAAAGAAAAGCAACGAAACTAGAAGTTCGTCAAATCAAAACACTATGCTACCGAGACCGAATGATAAGACTCAATCTGATGTCTTTAAAATATGGAATATTTAGAGGAGATCTAACCGAGGTATATAAACTGTTGAATGGTCATTACAATATCAATGCCTGTGAGCTATTAGAAAGACATTCATCAGGAAGAACAAGAGGACATAATAAAAAGCTACAGATGACCATTGTTAACAAGGACATAGGAAAATATTTCTTCACGCAGAGGGTGGTAAATAGCTGGAACTCTCTGCCAGACTTCGGTGTTGAGGCTCCAACACTCGATCAATTCAAAATATACATAGACTCATTCTTCTATTATATAAAATACGAGTTCGACGACAAGTAATATGTTAAAGTGATGATGATGATTGATAGAACAAACCACTATTATGATGATCGTGTCGTTATTTGTTTAAAATACGTATCGACATATACGCACCCGTTCCCTCATTAAAATCAACATATTTCGACCATTTTAGGGGATCTCTGCGAATTCGGGGACCTCCGCAAATAGGGACCTACTGCGAATTGTCACAACCGGAAAAAACCCATTATCTATAAATAAAACGTTCAGCGAACCATAGCTATCTAGAATCTCTGGGACAGTATACACCCGAGGGCGTTAATAAATATACGTTATAAGCACGGCGTCCGATTTATAAGCGAAATAAAGACCACAAAAGACCGGAGGGCGCGCGTGGTGTTTCTGTCGCTCGTAAATCGGACGCCTTTACCTTTACCTTTACCTTCTCTGTACATCCCTCCTGTGTCAGGAGAACCGTCCTTATGGGCGGACGTAACCACATCTTCTTGAGCATATAGGTTTGATACCCGGTTTGTGTATACATATATATATTCAGTCTGCAATAAATTATCTACAAGTAGTGTCAAGTCTAACTTGTGGCTGTCACTGACTGCCGGGGTCCACATGCGGAGCTCTTAGACCAGTTTTCTTCTTGGACAGGATACGGAGACGAGCATGGTGTAGTTGGTAACACAAGCCTCTGGCGATGGATTCAATTTTCAGCATGCAGTACTTTGGGATATCGAATGCTGAGCAGTCAAGTATTAGTTTCAAGAGGTAATGGTTTTGTATATTGGGGTTCAATCCAGCTTGGTTCAGAGTTTCTTTTATGGCTGTTATGAAGCGGCTTCTTACAGCATGGAGACTTTCACAGGTTACAATGAAGTGGAGTATGTCCTCAGGTTCTTTGTTGCAGAGTTGACAGATGTCAGTGGTAGTAGATTCAAATTTAGCTTTTTGTCTTTGTAAAATATATGTGCCTGTTGACATTTTCATTTTATGTGCTGCCATAGTTGTGGCGAACGGTTCGGATCCGCAAGCATCCCAGATTTGGTGTACATGGCCAGGAGTGGTGTCTTGTAGATTCAATTGTGTTAGGGTCGATTTATCCATGGCTTCCCGTTTAAGGTTCCCCAACCAGTGTTTTTCTATAGCTGTGTCCACCATGTTCTTCCAGAGACGTTTCGGTGGTGGGAAGGCTACCAGATCATGAGTAGATGGCAGGTCATATAGTTCGGTAAGGCGGGTGACTTTTGTGAACCAGCTGTTTGATGTGTCACCTTTGGTCGTAAGTTGTCTGGCAGCAAGCTGACATTCCACAGAGCCTTCGTTACGAACAATATTACCATATGTTTTAAGCGTCCTTTTATGGATTTCTCCTTCTATCGGTATAAGACCCAGCATAAGCAGAGATGCACAGTTAGCTGTTCTTGTTGGAAGATGTTGTAGGCGTTTGGCAGTCTGTGTATAGAAAGTTTCCAATTGTTGCATATCCTTTTTGTTTAGATTTATTACGTCTAGACCGTACAGTAATCGAGGGAGAATGTAGCAGCGTAAGAGGTGTGCCGAAACTTTTGGATTGAGACCATTCATGCCGTGAAAACCAGCACCTAGGAGGGCATATGAACATCGTCTAGCTGCGGAGATGCGTTATTGTGCCACCAGGCTTGTGCCATGCTTAGATGAACCGTCACGTGTGATGCCGAGGTGAGTAGCGTTGGTCACGGTTTGCATTCGGTGGTTGCTTAGAGTCCAAGTATGTCCAGGGTCCCTTCTGCTGATAGACAGGATACACGATTTCTGCTCGCTGATAAGGTATCGTAGACGGTTGGCATAATCCATTAGGATGTTAAGCATGACTTGTAGTTCGTTGGGGTCATGTGAAACGAGGGTAACATCATCAGCAACAGTAGGTGTACCGCAGAAGACTGAGCCAATTCGCGATCCAAGACTGTTTTCTTCATATTGAGTCAGCAGACCATTAACAAAGACCTTATATGCAGAAGGTGACCATACGCCCCCTTGTCGGACACCATGGCGTTCCATAAATTGTTGTGATTTCATTCCATTCCAATTCACAGTGGAGTATAGGTTTGAGTACCAGTCCTTAAAGAGGAGCCAGTTATCTCCGGATATTCCTGCTTTGTAGAGTTCTCTTAGAAGACCGGGGTGCCAGACTACATCAAAGGCTTTTTTGGCATCCATAAACGCTATATATAGTGGCTTCTTCTGCTCCTTAGCCTCATTTATTAGCTCAGTTATTATGAGAGCAGCAGCGGTCGGTGATTCCCCCTTGGTAAACCCTTTCTGGAGGGGTGACTGTAGTGCTTTTACTGCATTGTTGTTTCTCAGTAGGTGAAGCTTCTCGACGGTCTTTCCAATTGTGTTGGTTATCGTTATTTTCCTGTATGAGTTTGGGTCATCTTTCGGTTTGCCACCTTTCTTATATATAGGACATACTGATCCGCCCTTCATGCAGTCTGGAATCTTGGCTTCTTGAAAGATTCTGTTGATAATGTTGCAGAGGTATGATATTAGGTTATCTCCTCCAAACTTCAAGTGTTCCATGGTGATGCCATCTTCATCTGGAGCTTTACCGGATTTGAAAGATTTAATACATTGCAATAGCTCGTCTGGGTTAGTTGGGTGAATGCTTTCCCGATTTTCCATAAGGGTCTGTGTTAGGTATTCTATGTCTGTTTCCACAAGTTGTTTGTAAGGTTCGTTAAAGTTGCTTGATTCAAGTGGTGTTGATAGCTCTTCAAAGTAGGAGGCCCAACCATTAGTTACCTCTTCATTGGTTTTGAGGACTTCGCCCTTGACATTCAGGAGGGTTGTACCACTGGCTTTAGGGTCACTTTGAGCTCTGATAATGCGATAGAAGGCTTTGACATCTGTGTCCCTTAGTTCCATGATCTCCATGAGCTTATTGGTTCTAGCACGGGCGTGTTGTTTCCTGATGAGGCTGCGTAGATGTTTTTTCTTCAGCTTGAGGTTGATGCATAGGTGATTTTTAATATCAGGTCTTCCAGCTCTCTTCCATTCCCAAAAGGCATGCTTGGCATCCTTAACTGCCATAGTAATGTCAGGTGACCAGATTCTTTTCCTTTTAGGTTTACGGGGTTTGTTGTCCCACTGTTTGTGTGCGGATTCGTTCAGGACTTTTGTAAGAGTTGTGACCAGTACTTCAGTTGTAGCGTCTTCTGTGTTTAAGTCGGCGGTGTTGGCCAGTGCTTCGGTGATGTCATTGCAGTATAGGTCTTTATTTATTTTGTTCCAGTTGATTCTTTTCCTGCCCTGTATTTTTGGTGGGTCTTGAGCTCTTTTGAGTTGGAGGCTTATAGAAACTGTAATAGGGTCGTGGGTCGAAAGGTTAGTACCTTCTCTCTTGATGGTCTGATATTTCCCGATGATGTCTTGTGATTGGAAAAAATAGTCAATCTGGGAGTGTGATACGTTGTCGTAGGAGTGGTAAGTTGGTTCTCTGGGACAGCATGTTGGAAGAAGGAGTTTAGCCTCATTCAGGAACTTCTTGAAGTCCGCATCTCGGGTACAGTCATAGGATCTGTGGAGCGAGGCGTTGAAGTCACCAGCCAGAATAACATGGGACGAGGAGACATATTTTCGAACGATGGTGATGAGTTCGTCAAGGATTGCTGTGTAGTCGCTTCTGGTGTAATTGTTACCTCTGCTGGGGAGGTATACTCCAATGACGACAATAGGGACGTCCGCATTAATTCTAATAGCTGCGAGTTTCCTCCATCTGGAAGTGGGTCCACATATTGGGCAATGTTCTTATGGTAGCACACAGCTATACCGGCTTGGCCTCTGCTACGGCGATTTGGTAGGACAATGTCATTATCATCTGAACATTTCACTACCGCGTTAAAGTCCCCCAGGATGTCTTCAAGTTTCCATGATTCATAGTTGTACAGCCAGTGTTCTTGGGCAATTATGACATCTGCCTTCGATGCAAGGTGCTGTAGGTATTCGCCGTTGGATGAGAGACCCTCAATATTGTAGGAGATAAAGTTGAGGCTCGTATCAGGCCCATCTGGAATGGCGGCGGATGGTGGAGCCAGTTCCCGTGTGGAATGAGCGGTACTGGAAACGGGAAAGGTGATGGGATTGGATGGTGTTGAATTATTGGTGGGTGAGCTGCAATCATCGGAGGTTGCTGGTGGTTCCACAGAGCATATCTCGACGGTTTTGTGTGTCGCCTTCGCAGTTGTGGTGGCCGGTGATGTTGGCGGTCGCCAAAAAAAGACTGCTTAGGGTTAGGTTTAGGTTTTGGCTGTCCTTCGTCTGGTGGTATAGGCATAGGAATCTCATTAGGTCTTGGGGTGGTGTTAGAACCAGGGTTTGCCTCGGTAGTGTTTAAGTTGATTGGATGTGTCTGCAATAACTTGCCAGTTGATACACTCTTCGATATGGTTGGATCAGTACAGGCATATATTGGTGGTGATTCAGTTGGTTGGTATTTCGTTTCGGGAGCTGTTTGGTGTTGCGTTGTTTCTGTGACTGTGGGCAGTGGTACTTGGCAGTGACGGGTGCACGATGTTTGTCTCATGACTTCCAGTTCGAGTTGACTTAGACGATGTTCTAGGGTCCAGATCTTCATGTCAGTAGAGACTTTTTTCAGCTGTGAGTATGTCGCTATTATGAGCTGGTTGAGGATTCTCCCTGTGTGGTTCGGTGTGTCTGATCTTGAGGGAGTGTTCCAGTTCTTGCTTGTCTTTTTCAAGAGCTGCTATATAGGTTCTGCTCGTTGTTAGTTCCTTGCTGGCTTTGTCCAATTGTGATGCCAGTTTGCAGATTTCCTTTTCTTTTTTCTTCAGCTCTTTTTCCTTTGCCAGGAGTTCTGTTCGAAGTGTAGTATTTTTGTTAGCGTCGGAGTTTTTCAGTTCGATATTTTCGAGTTCCGTTTGGTTGAACTGCTGTGTTGGCGTTGTTATGGATTTGACGTGGGTGGAAGAGTCGTCATGAAGTGTTCGAGACTTTTCAGCTGTGATTTTCAAGGATTGAGGTGATCTCGGATTCTGAATATCACCACTGTCGTGATCCTGTTTGGTGCTACTATAGCAGCTAATGCATGTGTATGGCTTGGTCTGATTACCTAATAGGCTGATGGCCTGCTCGGATGTTCCTTCGCAAGCATTGTGAATATTCTTGCAGCCGTGCTTACAAGTTATAACATATTTATGACACCCAATGAGCCCGAGAAACTTACAATCAGTGATGAGTTTCTCTTACCAATTAAATGTGTGGTCAGTCTTACAGACAGGGTCCGGTGAATACCAATCATTATTATCCACCCCTTAACTAACACCATTTCCGATTGGGCAAAAGCCGCCACGTGATAGTCCTGGAAAAAGTCATATTGGACTCCCGAAAGTCATATTGGACTCCCGACTGTACAATATGACTTTTCATATTGGACTCCGTGACGTCACGAATTAACTCTATTGCGAAATGAATCGGTGAAATTGTGATGCGCGCGCAACATTGATGGATTTTAGCAGACGTTTTACTTCCGGATTGAGTTTTTTCTCACTTCCGTGTTTACTTTTCCAAATCATGCTTTCTGATGATCAATATACGATACAGGCTTTTATAGAGAATTATGTGCCGACAAATACCAAAAATAACCACAAAAGTTTTATTTCCAAAATTTGGATAAACATACAGATGGATCATAAAAATGTCATTATACAATGTTGTGTACAGTATGAGTTTTTCTTGTACTCGTCCAGGTTGTGGTGAAAAGTCATATTGGACTCGACACTGGCGTGTCTCGTCCAATATGACTGTTCACCACAACCTGGACTCGTACAAGAAAAACTCATACTGTACACAACATTGTATAATAACTTTATAATACTCCATGGCAAGTATTACACCCAGGTAGTTCAACGCATTGTATTTGTGCCGAATCATGACATTTCAATTGAGTTTTGTGTTAATCGTGCATTAATTACAGAGCGCACTACACTTCTATTCTTTTGTGCATTATTGCTACGTATCGGATTTATTTATTTCATACATTCCAAGTCGGATTTATATATAATATCACAATCACCACTTTCGGCCAATTTAAGTTGTTCAATGTGGTCCGGTTACCGACCATTGTTTACTTTAAATATCTGTTAGTTGTTATATGCGCTTTAAAACGGCATGTCGTTGATTGCATTTGTTCATTGTGTTGGTGAGGGGGGGGGGCTACTAAATTTGCCACTGTTCGGGATCACCACCGTGTACGTGGTATCGCCAAACCCGTTGATACGTCGTAGCGTGTCGTCCTGCATGTGTGGTCTATATACAAACTCCAAGCATGTTAATACTAAACGAATATCCGGTTAGCTGCATGCAAACGAACGACAGCATTCACGTGCGTGTGATCAAGGCATCGCGTTATCATTCATTCACCTTTTTGAGATCGCAAATCTTAATGCTGAGATGGATGTTCAATTAATTTCAATTGAAATACATCCATAATAGATATGTACACAATATTTCGAATATGTGATGGATTCATATTTCAGATGACATTCGCAGTCCAATTGATCAGTCTCAGATATACATAAAAACACTCGAAAACTCATCAAAACTCCTTAAAGCCCCGGTTCCATATCCCCGATTTCCCACCCCGAATGTTCCCGAATGACTCCCGAATCATAATTTTGCAAACATCGTGGAGTAAATTCGGGACGAGTCGGGACAGTGAATTTTTACCCCCGAACATGATCGGGGATATCGGTGCTATCGGGGTCGATTCGGGACAATTCTGGACTCGCTCCCGACAGTTTTGAAATGTTCAAAACTATCGGGAACCAAGCCGAATCGCTCCCGATTTGTAAATCGTCGGGAGAAATTCGGGAGCAATTCGGCACCTATTCGGGAGTAGTCGGCAGTATTCGGCAATATTCGGGTCGATATTCTGGAGTAGTCGGCAGTATTCGGTAGGTTATTCCCGAATTCGCCATGTATGGCTGCTTTTATACTGAGATCCGGTGTATCTGCAAAATTCGGCATCGATTCGGGACGTTCGGCAGCAATTGAATACCAATTCGGTATCTATTCGGCATCAATTCGGTACCAGTTCGGCATTGATTCGGGGTATTCGGCAACAATTCGGTGTAAGTCGGTAGTAATTTGGGCAATTTGGCAGCCACTCGCACGAAAGTTCGGGATAATTCTTGATCATTCGGGAAGATATTCGGAAGCATTCTGGAATACTCAGCAATGTTCGGGACGATTAAATTTTGTCATCATTCGGCATCAGTTCGGTGGCTTTTTGGAATAAAACTCGTCCAGAATTCTCTCGAATGCTGCCGATTTGGTCTGGTCCCGAATTTGTGCCGAATATACTAATTCGGGACAGAAAATCGGGAATATGGAACCGGGGCTTAAGTGATACGCATATTTACTGCACAGATGATCGGCGTTTGGTGATATCTTCATCTGCGGCGTTAACAGCTTTCTGGACCGACAGTGGTCCATCCATATCGCGCGGATATTGAGAACGACACTGATTTTTAAAATTCTGTTCAATCCTATATATGCTTCATTGACATTATACCGGCATTTGTTTTGGCAGCGTGGAAGTCCAGGAACTATACTAGTGGGTGGATGTTCTCGAAAATTTGAGTGAGAAAAAGCAAAAACACTATTGAAAAAATTCGCCAAAAAATATTAAATGGTTTGATCTGGGAAAACTGATTGACTGCGGGTGGATAAATACTCCTGCTTCATGTTGACATACAAATTCGTTGTTCGTTGTCTGTTTTACGATGAGAAACAAACATATCCCCATATCATATACGGGAAAATTACTTTCCCATTTTCTCGGTTTTGGCGATACCCTCGGGTTTGGTGATACCACGTACACGGGGGTGAGGATAGTAACAGCAGGATCCCGTTGTGAAATTTTAGTATGTCGTATAATCGGTATTACCTTAATTAATTATTTAATTGTTAAAGGTACTCAATCCGTAAAGAGGGTCCCCATCTCAACAGATTCCAACAACAACAATCCGATCAGAGGGTCCTATATTACTATTTCTTTGGCTTTGGGGGTAAAAAATATTTGATTTGAGTCGAGGAACCCATCAAACAAAGCTCAGAGTTATTAGATATTGATTTTTGAAATTTGTTATTAACTCGAGATGAATACTAATAACTGCCGTAATCTGCTCTGGATGTGTACCTCAAATCTATTCAAACAGACAAGGATGGATAACTCTAAAATCAAGTGGTAATTTTAACGCAATTTTGACTGAGTTCTGGGCCAGATAGTATTCCCGATAATGAAAAATAATAGATTTCTAAAATCGATATCTAACAAATCTGAGCTTTGATGGGTGACTTCCTCGACTCGAATCAAATATTTTTGACCCCCGAAGCCATTGAAATAGTAATTGAGAGGAGTTTTATCGGATTGAGTACCTTTAAAGTTTATATCTTTGGCAGTACGTATCGCCCATGTCTTCCATGTCGCCACGTCCCTGCATTTGCTTGATGTACGTGACAAAACAAGGTATATAACACAGCCCATACTAGTAATGCTCACCTCGGCGGAAAAATAATTTGTTTGAATGAACGCGGGAGTGCATAATTGGTCAATCAAGGTGTGCGCCGTGAATACAATGCATATTAAGCTGGTTGTAATCATGACATACTGCGATTGGCTTTGATTTCGTTGCCATCAATGTTCGTGGTTTGTCATCTAAAGGCCTTTTCGTCGGTACATGAATTCGTGGATCAGATATAATTTTTTTGCACATCAACAGGTCCTATATACAATAGCAGCTACATGGCAAAAAATGATGTGTGTACTATTGAGAAATTAGACCCCAAGGTATTCCTGCGCTGAAAGCATGCACATCACGCAATCATTACCATAATAGCTATAGACCAGCTTCATTTCAAACTTTGGCTAAGTAGGTATTTATTGTATTGTGTAGTCTGCACGTGGTTACTGGTAAACAGATGTCCTTTTAAAGAAACCAATGCATGAGTCATGCATTGAGCATTGTTATACAAACTATCATAGCCGAGATAAGAGGATGTAGCATATCAATTTTGTTTCGGTGAATGAATGATAATGTAATGAAAAAGATTACGTTTAATCTCGTCTTCTGTGTTTTTATATACATACATTTTACGGCTTAGAAAACAAACCTTAATGCCCGATCTTTATTTCCATCTCGTATATCATATGGGTTTTTTGTTCATTCAACGCAAAAGTCGATTATTTCGTTCGTTGTTGATTTCGTGGTTGAGCAATACCACGAAATCAACGAATAACAGACCCCCGCGAATTAAAAGGATTATACAGTACCGTTTGCTAGAACAGGCGACGACTTAAGTAAGGGTTAGAGCACAATAATTGTTCTTTACCAAAATCAATAGAGTTGAAGACGAGATTTATTCTGGTAAAGAACTATTCGCGTGCTCTGACCGATTTAGAGCACAATTGATCCCACAAAATGCAATCGACTGGAAATGTGCCGTTGAGCGTGTTTTGACCACGACGCACAATCCGTGCGCTGGCCGCGACTGGACACAATAGCCGGTTAGTCACGCCCAACAACGTGATTAACATGAACTAATCGTCGTTGAATGTGAATAGATGTGTCCGAAACAACACGGACTGGTCCCATTTTGAAGCGCCCGTGCGATTTGTCGATTATGAGTTGCTTGTGCCTAACAATGGGATACTCACTGAACTATTCCTTCGCCAAAAATCAGGGAACGATTGCAACAATAGGATTGTACTCTAAAGATCTTTACAGTAAATAAATGTCGGTCACCGATCCGGTTTAGATGACTTCCATTGGTCAAGGGCTGATTGGCGTGTTATAATCATTATTATATACACACCGCTAAAGTAGTCGAGTGGTGTATTTTCGGTTGTATTTTTTGCATTATATATTATCGTCATAGCTGTCCTTAGATGACATATATGTCACGTGGTATACTTATATGTCACATGGTATACTTATATGTCACATGGTATACTTATATGTCAGATGGTATACTTTAGCTCATATTTTCGATTTTTCGCTTGAAAATAAAGTTGAGAACGAAGTCAGTCGCAACACGTTTGTCTGACAACTCTTTCTTTGTTTGTTTCATTTTCGAAAAAAGTCTCATCTTTTGTGCCAAATTTGTGGACAATTATTTAAGGATATCTGATAGTCAGTTATGATTTCTGTGTCGCATACAAGTCCCGCTTCGATTCGGATTCGATGTCGACATCGGACAACCGATTCGATTCGAGATTCGATTCGGTTTCAGAATTTCCGGTTCGCAGGGCTTTAAGCTAGCATATATACGTTTGTTTATAGCATATAATTCGACCCTTGACCATCTTCAGTGCTTGTATTTCGAAGTGGAAATTACCTTATTGGTGTTACACACTGAACTACATATGAAAAATAGCAATGTATAAATGATGTGATATTGCCGTGATCGGTTGTGGCACTGAAACCAAAAGTAGTAATTTAAGAAGTGAATGGTATAGAATTAAGTAACTTTGACTAGACTATAAATCGATTTCTAATTTTTGATATGCTATTATTTATAGTCTGCCCTGGTCTGCCTGTGTATTACGTAACGACTTGAAACGCAAACACTAATTCGTGTTGTAACATAACCGAGACAACCGTTTCCTTAAAAGATACATATTCCGATTCGGTGATCCCCGTATCACCCAGTCACAACAACAACAACAAACAACAGCAACATAATTTCACCAAAAGCTGATTTAGTTATCCAAATTATTTTATTACCAATATATACTCACAACAATACCAACCACGATATCATATTTGCCGACAAAGTCCTGCAAGGATGTTTTTCTTGGTAGTTTGGGCAATGAACGAGTGTGGTTTACATATTCCATATATGTGGTTATTCCTTTTTCAAATTCGAATTCCACAACAGTTATCACAAATGTAAACACAAAGTATTTCCACGTGTAACCAGCGTGGTGTTACATAGCATGTCTATTTTCATGAATAAAACATGATTAACAATTCGTAAATAAGTATATGTATGTATCCGCACGTCAACTTTCACAACATACCGTATTTTTGTTGATGGCGTTACTTTTCATCGTCTTTTCATTCTGAATTAATTTGCTATCGCCACTGATGCGCTGATCGTATATCGACCAGTGACCTGGAGTGACAACCGGCCGCGCATGTCTGTACTATATTTCTGGAAGAAGTCAGCGGAATTTTTGCTAGGCCGTCAACTATTTTAGGTGGTGAAAAATAACAGATTTTTAAAAAGTCGAGATCTGATCACTCTGAGCTTTGATGGGTGGGTTCCTCCAATCAATTCAAATATTGTTTACCCCCCAAGCTGAAGACAGAGTAATTTAGGGGTGTTAATACGGATTATGTATATTTAACTTCACCATCAGGTTACTTCATCTACGACCCTAATCACACAACTTATATCCCATTAATGCTTTTGTGAATATTCGCGACGCCTGTGCCATATACGTATCATATACGCATGATGATGAATGCTAGTATTGTTGAATGTTCTTTTACATGGTAAGCTTAAATTGTGCTAGCTTTTTTTTTTACTAAAATGGTATCATATCTGAACTAATTATAGCTTCGGGGAGGTGATACCTGTGAATGGCAGTTCAGATATGAAAGAGACTATAATATATATCCGTCCCCTAGGCCTCTTTACAGGTCTTGATTGTGTGCAAGATATAACTGTATCCATTATAAGGCATTTATTTTTTATAACTTCGTTTACGGATGTAGTTTTTTAAAATTATTTTTATTCCTGCCGATGGGAATATTAATCCATACACATAACAAAAATATAAATTAGAATAAAAAATAGTTTTTGTTCGTATAAAATATACAACATAATCGAATTAACAGCAAGGCCTCCCAGCAATGTTTATGATACACTACATACAACTACTGGATTTTCCGATGGATCATCGCTAGCATGGCGAATCCCAATGTTGACATTATTTTTTTTCATTTATACATCTCTTGCTGTAAAGACACTTTCAAATCAAAAATATATATTTGTCCCAGCAATTTTTTTGACAAACTGATAAAACAATTTATACATAATTTTATTTTTATCTCCCACCTCCCCAACAAAAATCCGTAAACCACGTAATAACAAATACAATGCATACATTAGGCTACTCTGTATGCTTGTACAACATTATTAAATTGCATAATCTATTCATGTTGACCACATGTGCTACATGGTGTAAATACCTTTTCATTTACAACGAGCCCCGGTCTATATATATAATCCCTTGAGTAATGAACAGAATTGGCACGATTGTACCTGCAATGTCATTGTTGTTCGTGGCTCTGTTAATTTCGACAATAGGTATTCCGATTGCCAATAACGAACAATGCATGGTCACAGACGGGTCATATATGCGATCGACGTAATTGGCAATATCTATACTTCGCTACCAACATATTGATTGCAATATCACGCAGGGGCACACCTTATGGATTGATAACACTGTTTCGGTTGTTTTGAGCGGTTGGTGTTGCAGTAAAGTCAGTGTATATCACAATGAACAAACAGAACAGGATTTCTCCGAAATCGGAAAGTGGAAAGAGCTCTAGAGAAACGTCCAACATCAGCAAACACACTGGACCAGTTACTGTCATGGAATTAGGAGACATCGAGATCGATCCGAAAACGAAAAAGAAGCAAGTAAAGGTTAAACAATGTGATAACAACGCTTTGGAGAAATTTTTAGAAAGTAAATTGTCGACAAAAGAATGGAGACAGCCGTTATACATACGAAAACGAGACGGGATTTTCGACGAAGAACCACAGAAGCTCACTGGATTTGCTGGTTTTAAATACAATGCAAAACGTTCGTGGAAAAGAATGAAGCTCAACAGTCGTGATATGTGGTACAAACTAGAAGTTTGGGGAAGTTTATTGAGGCAAATCGATGGAACCCAAGGTACTGGTGTTCTGTCATATTTCCTCTTCCTGCGATGGCTTTTCTTTTTGAACATTGTGATCTTCATTCTCGTATTCATCTTTATCGTGCTTCCAATGGCGATTTTTCCGACAGTGGATTACAACTCTACCGTATCGAGTTCATACACCGCCAGCGTGACGCTTGCTTTCACGTGCTCGGCGTTATATTCTCCCAACGTGTCGTCACAGGCAAGCGAGCTTGTGTTAAATTTCCTCCAAGGGACAGGGTGGATGGAGCTTACATCTCTTTTCTACGGTTACTACGCCAACCAAGATGTACAGTTTGCGAGCACGAGCTACAACTACAATCTGCCTCTTGCGTACCTCATCGTTAGTGTTGTTGTTTTCACCATCAGTCTTATTATGATGGCGAGAAGCACAGCATCCAGTTTTAAAGAGAATTTAAGACAGTCTGCAGAAACAAACTATACGTGGTGGAACAAAACTTTTGGTTCCTGGGACTTTGGTCTTTCGTGCGAAAAGTCAATTGAAATGAAATACAGAAGCATATATTACGATTTCTTCAGCGATCTTGAAGAAGAGAGGTTCGTGGAACGAAGCAAAACCAGAACAACCGGACAGAAATGCCTGATGTATACAGTTCGAGCCGCTGTGAATATCATAATATTGGGACTACTAGGTGGCGCCTTCTATCTGATATACTTCGTGACTGATTGGTCTTCATCGTATACGAATTCGTCAGACGTTTCCACCAAGAACAGCTATTCGATTTTAGCAGCGAGTTATCTCCCCTCGCTCACGATAGCCTTGCTCAACGTCATCGCTCCGGTACTATTCGACAAGATTGTGATCCTGGAGAGATATCGCCAAGAAACTGGGATGAAACTGACATTAGTCAGAGTAGTATTTTTAAAATTAGCTGCTCTTGGAATGCTGGTATACACGATTTATACAACGATGTCATGTACTCCAAAAGATTCATGTAACGTCGGCACGTCTACGTGCACGGCCCTCAGGTGCTGGGAGACATACGTTGGCCAGCAGTTCTACATGCTCGTTATCATGGACTTCCTTGTCGCTATGAACAAAACCTTCGTCGTGGAATTAATCAGGAAGCTTGTTGTGAAACACTGCTCCTGCAAAGTAGCACAACTCATCGGCTACCCACAATTCCAGATAACTCAATGTGTGCTTGACTTGATATATTCGCAAACCTTAATCTGGTTCGGATTCTTTTTCGCTCCCCTGTTATCAGGGATAATGACTTGCAAACTCTTTATCCTGTTTTACGTAAAGTATCTATCAGCGGTTTACATCTGCAAGCCTTCGGACAGACCATATAAGGCATCAAGATCAACTTCAGTTTTCATGATGGTCTTGTTGATAGCTTTCTTCGTGTGTTGCTTTCCTGTCCTCTACATCATCTACGGATTCGAACCATCGAAAGGTTGCGGACCTTTCCGAATATATACGAAAATGTACGAAATAGTTACTATCACTATTGCCAAGTGGCCTTCGTTCTTTGAAAGTATTTTCAGCATTATACTTTCTGCTTCGTTTGCTGTAGCAGTTATGCTATTTCTGTTTCTGGTGATATATTATTGTGCAACTAAAGCGTCTGTGAGTGGAGAAATGGTTCGGAGTCTGAGACAACAGCTTCATGCTGAAACGAAGGACAAGGCTTATTTAATCTGCAAGATACATGATTTGTCTCTGGCCACATTGGGACCGGAAGCTGTTCAAAATACGAATGAAAGGAGAAGGGTTACACCCGCTGGCAAAGAAACGGAAAAATATGAGGAACGAAGCGAAACAAAACTGGACGCAACACCAACCGGAATCGATTCTCCGAAACCTAAACATCTGTCACACACTCCCAACACACAAAAAGACGTACATCAGAATCAGACTCCCGTTATTGACGAAGGGGACGAATCAGACGAGGAAAGTATAATGCCTCCGACACCGAAGGGAAAGGAGCAGACGTCTAAGAGGGATATTCCACCAGATCAAGCTTTGTTGTTCTGACGTTGTGAGAAACGTACATTTTATGTCAGTGTTATGTTTTTTTGTTTTCGAATACAAATATTTATTATACACTTTTTGCAGTCTATGTAAGAAATGATTATAGTTGGTGTGTGTTTCTGTTTCTGTGGTCGTCGGATACCATTGTGTGAACAGCTTCGTGTTCTCACTATAACTGTGCCACCAACGACCACAGGGCCGTATCTCAAAACAACACACACCCACTACATTCATTTCTTATATTTATACAGCTTTTTGCTCATTTATCCCCATACAAAGCTGAGTGTATTCTTATTTATTTTCACAAAATCTGCTGAAAATTTGAGACTGAGCCACGCAGCACATTAAGTCAGCCAAATATAAGATTCCCAAGTACTTAACAAACATAACGTGATCGATATAATAACTTGCTTCAGATGAAATTCGGCTGAACTTTGAAAATCACGCCCAATTATTCTGCTGACCGCTTTTAGTGTTTAGGTGAGATTAGGTCAACAATTTGTGACGCCGTGTTCGTGTTATGGTATGTGTTTTATTGGGTTATGAAACGGATGACCCAACTGAGAGTTGACCAAACATGATTTAGTGTAACACAGGCGGGGTATGTATACATGTAAGTAGTTCACGAAAGGTCCGTACGTGAAATACTTGTACTGCATGTATAACGGTGCAGTATATACCTTTCGCTCAATTAATTATCATCACCGAACCTATGTATCCTTATTGACCTCCAGTGATGGAGAGCATACATCAACTTTACATTTGGTGCATAGACAAATCTGGGCATTTCGTGCACACACATTGAAGTGAACTGTGTGGTGTGGTTTTTACACAATGTATCAGGGGGGGGGGTGGGGAAGAAGCCATCTGAAGTAATCAATTGAGTGTTCGTGTGTTATTAAAGACTGTCAATTGTGTTTCAGTTAAAATATGTCTAAAAATGCTCGTAATTAAATTCAGGTATTATATATAATAATTGACGCGATCAGTTATCATGCATGTTAACTGAAATGTTTAGTTATTACACATAATAACTAATTATACGTTTTAACTGTGCATGTGTATATCGTATATATCGCATGCTATGGTGTGGATCGCAACTTCACTCATGCGTGTTCCTTTTCATTTATATGTAAACGTCAACAAGACTTGATCCACTGCCATAAAGTATATTTTCATAATTAAATCTAACATTTTTTGTCAGTTACAATTCATTCTGGATGCAGGACTTGGATAAGTTTTTCTGCGGCACACAAAGTCAGGTGTGCAGGTAACTCACGTACCGTTCGACCTATTATCACCTTAAAGTGGTGTGAAATAGTGAAAAAAAGTGGTGACCAAATAGAAATTCAGTATAAACTTGCTCAAAGTAGTTACGTTGGTTTATCGCCGATAGTCTTGTGGTTACTGGTTAGACGGAGGAACATCATCTACTGGACTGCCCGTCGTTCTGCATAAAAACATTTTGAAAACTGACACTGGAAATTACAACAATCTAGTGGTTTAACTCCAGGCAAAATCATACGGCCACCGGGGCGAGACCAGGACACACCGGGCCGACCATGGTTCGGCCTGTCGTGAGAAAAAAAAATTCTGAACATGAAAATAACAAATTCCTAGCATATAGACTGGCCTCAGGTTTTGCAAGTGTTTGGGAATTTTCAACTGACACCCTCTCCCCGACGGTTGGTAACTTAATTCAGTCCACAATTTTGACAACAAGTAGGAAAATACTTTTTTCTTAAATTAATTAGCTGTTTTTTGGGGACTCGAACACAAGATTTCCAATTGTTGGAAATTTCCAACCATGACACCCACCTAAGGTTTGTGTGTACGGTACTTGCAGAGCCCACGGGCGGGGGTCAATTCGTCCAGGCTGTTCCCATCTGCTTTCCGGCGAAAGGCGCGATTTTACCTTGAATTGACTATTTTTTAAAGTCAAGGTCAGGTCGGGGTCATGATTTGACCCGTCCAAAACACTCCCCGGAGAAAAGTATCCCTAGGTATCAAATGTCGTCGAAATCCGTACGGTTTACCCGATTTGACCTTGAATTGACCATTTTTATGATCAAGGTCAGGTCGGGGTCACGATTTGACCCACCCAAAACACTCCCCGGACAAAACCACCCGTATGTATAAAATTTCGTCGAAATCCATCCTTGATTACCACACGATCGCATGCTTTCCAAAGTGTGTGGTAATTATCAATATCAGCACATGTGCTAATCTGTGTCGGACTATTTTATTGAGGATACCGCATTCGGGGTAACACTACAGCTTTTAAAGCGACACATTCGCAGCTTTTACATCGACCTAATCCCGCATAACACCAGTGGATATTATATTTTCAAGCACAGTATACACCGGTGGCGTTAATTACAGTACACCAATTATTCTCCACATGGCACAGACGACAGTGTTAATGTCCGGGCTATGCTCGATTCCTTGTGAATGCTGGAACTCTCTAACTTAGTCAATTGTGAAGAATGACTCTTCGGACCTAATATGACCAACAGAAAAAATAAAAAAAATAATATGTCCGTGTGCCGTTTCCGTCCTAAAATTTGCCACTTTTGATACTACCCTAATTCCGCACAAAATCATCATCACCAAATTTTCAAACAGACCCCATTAAATGCCAGTTTGTGCGTGCGATTAATTATTTCATAACTTGGCCACTAAACGCTTTATAATAAGAAATCTCAGAATAAATCGGTCAGAACTGTATATATATACCGTAACCAAACCCTGTTTTTTTCCACTCCAATATGTAAATAAAACGCGCGATTTTGCGAGATAAATAGCTCCCGTCTACAATGAATCAGAATGTTTATTACCAGGATCGAGGCATCCTACGAGAATAGAAACAAGATGCACGTGGTTTTATCGATAAAGCAATTGATAATTATACTGATATCTGTTTGGTTTTAGGACACAATTTTTTTGGCTCATTCACAGGCTAATATACTATAAGTAATTGGCCATACATCTATGTATAATAATCAAGAACGTTTGACATAAACAAGGTAAATAATTTATTAAATATTGCCGTTATCAATTATCTTTGTACGAACCGGTAACGGAAATTTTCAGTTCAGGGGTCAAGTGAGATAACATTCGCTTCAAACAAACTCACTTCTGCCTCATTAAATAGTTTGTCAAAACTGAAATGCAATTTGTAAAAAAAATACGATTAACATGCGTTTTAACGAGGTGAGCTTTAATTAAATCAAAGAAGCAATGCTACATAAACAATTTGTCATGGACTCAGCCAGTGTGTCATATATCTGTGTCAACTAAGGTCGCTTTGCGTGGTAAAAATGAACAGTGAAAGTGAAAATGCTATCAAATTCGGAGAATCCTATTGAAAGTGAAAGTACAATTCTGGGAATTCCGCAGATTCAGAGAATGTATACTATTGAAAATGAATGTACGATTCCGGGAATTCTATCAGATTTCGCGACTCTGCTCGTTTTCGTGATCATAGGTTATATAGGGCCTACATGACCACGAAAACGAATCGAGTCACGATACATGCATCGGTACAAACACATTGTGTATATGACCAGAAAATAAAAAGATCGCGATTACTCCAACAGAAAAGGCATGAGCACTACAATTAAAAGTACCCATAATTCACTTCACTATACCACAGGGGCTCCAAATGGGTTATAAATTATTTTCAGGCTATCAGTTAATTGAATACTATTTCCTTTTTACTAAACTAAATAAATAAACTAAAGTAAAATAAAGTAAACTAAAATCAAATATAGGACTTATATATTATTTTTTGGCATATCTTATAACAAAAACCCCCAAAAATAACCATTATTGATACCGCATTCGGGGTAAGACTATACAGCTTTTAAAGCGACCCATTAGGGGTACCACTACAGCTTTTACATCGACCTATTCCCCCATTGGACCAGTGGTTATTATATTTTCAAGCACAGAATACACCGGTGGCGTTAATAAAATGGCTGCCCAGAGTCTACTTCTAATAGTCTCATAAAAATGTCGAACAAATACTGTTAGGTCCTCACGGATTTTATAAGAACATTTTTCATTGATGAAAATTCCAACACCACCACGTCCAGTCATCGTCAACAGGTTGGGATTTTAATTGAGATTGGTGATAGCCAGGAAGTGAATATTCTTCTCCTATTTTGAATATTTCTGTTAGAGCTAATATGTCAATTGAATGTTTAGGGTTAGTGAGCGATGTATGTTAGAAGCTTTATGAGTCAGTCACAGGGAGCGCGTTCGAGCTTCGACAATTTAGACCAAGAACTGAAAAATCCGAACTAGAGCCATCTATTTATTCTGCTGTAGTTGCGACGGTGATAAATAATTGCAAGAGTTATTATCGAAGCTATATATGGTGAGGACATTACTCATTCTCGTCGATACCCAAGAGCATGTAAACTATATATATACATCCTGACGCGGTTCGCCATACGTTTGTAATCAGTTTCCTGGTTGGAAAGGGTGCCTGGGTGTGGACAGGAACATGCACGAAGAGCCGAAGCGTGGTCATCCGTGCATGGCCGAGGTCGCAGGCACGCATTTTGGAGCTTTCGTTAAAACACAACATAATCCGTCATGGCTGTCAATGTGATGTGTGTTGCCCCGACTTTATAAGCTTAAGCGGATATAATCTGTTCATGTCAACACAATAAAATATAGCTTCGATTGTCAAATGCAAGACAAAGTAGAATCAAATTTCAACAAGCAAATACCTCAGATTATAAATTATACAAAGTGACAGGATAAACCGGATCGATACTTATATAGAGGATACACTGAGTCAAGACATGCGAGCTGGTGAGTGTTCAAATATTATACTGATATATTAATTTAGCAACCTCAAAGGTTTTTGGAAAAGTTCATGTGATTGTTTAGATATTTATGTTTTTCAGAGCCAGAGGTACCTACAAGCATATATCACTGTACATGTATGGCGCTTTTGAATATTCATAAATTCCATATATGGATGGATCCAATATGGCCGCGACTTAGATATAAGACTTATTGAATGGACGGGTGTATTGCAACTCCCTTTATAAAATGTTGGTCCACACAAATCTCAACCGGAAAAGATCGACTCTCAGTGGATGGTTGTTAAACTGTTTAAGTTTAGTATCATAAATAAAGTTCGTGTTAACCCTTTCAGTGCCAGGGGCGATCTCATCGGCCCTAATTTACGGTCTGTAATATCGGCCCTAAAAAAAAAAAAAAAAAAAAAAAAATTTAGATTGTGTTTTTTTTGGTTTTTTTTGGGTTGAATTTTTTTTGGGTATGCTTAAGCATGCTATAGCAAATTTATAAACAAACTGGATAAAACCTTAGGGGCATGTTATACCTCAAAAACTATCGCCAAGTATTCATATTAATAATTTTGATGCCCATGAAAAACGTAATATTCCCTGGCACTAAACCTACAAAATAAGTCTGTTAAAGAATATAAGAACAAATTATTAAAATTGTAAAAAATTGTAAAAAATAATAACAAATGAGGAAAAATGCATTCTCTTATATATGCGAGGCGACCTATGGTCGACTCGCATATATAAGAGAATGCATTGGCACAGGGTATATGGGTTGATACAAAAATCGGACTTGGCACTGAAAGGGTTAATACGCTGTCGTCACAACCGTCCCAAACTCCATGTAGGGTTTATCGCCCTTGATGGCTCGATGACTAAAATAATAGCAGTGCATATTCCGGTCAAGATTAAGTCAATTGAACATGGCCGCCTCATTCGGGAGAAAAAGTAAGTCGGTTTTGTCAGAAATTTAGATAGGATTCTTTGTGAAATTTACAAAAATGTATACATTTTGTAATGATATGACATTTATTAATGAAAGATAGTACTGCCCACAAGATGGCTGCTAAAATGGCCACCGGATTGAATATTTTACACTCAGATCTTGTGATTCATGCCCTTTTTTTATGTTTAAACCTGGTGGAAAACACTCTCACTATTTCATAATTTGTTTTATCATTTAAAAAATAGACTTTAAAGAACGCGATTTAACTGTCGCATTTTTTTGTTTCTAGACACTTTCTTTTTAAAGACAACATTTTTATAGGATTGCAAACTGCAGTTTGCCAAATTTGCCAAATGCAAAAATAATTCACATTTGGCAAAAAGTTTTTGGCAAGTCACTTTATAATTCCTTAAGAAAGTTCAATAAATTTGTCAATACCAATCATTTCAGGAAACTATTACCTTGATTTATTTGTTGTGTTTTATAAGGTTAAGAAACATTTTCACCTCTATCAAGATGCAATTAATATGATAGCATTACTACCGCCCTATGGAGGATTTACTAGTATACATGGTGGTGGTGTTTACAAAGCTAGTCCTCGTTTTTATGTGCAATTCCGATGAAGCAACCCTTATAAAATGTCCTTGTTCGGTTGTTGGTATATTGTTCTATGATAAACAAGAGTACAGAGACGAGAATTATTAATAATTAACTGCTATCGATATCAAAAATCGTTCAAACAGCGATTGTCGAAATAGTAAAAATATAAGACGCAATGTTGCAGAAACTGATAACATTAAAATTTTGGCAACTTCTAACAGAATTTGGCAAACATTATTTTCATTTGGCAAGATATATGGCAAAGGTAAATTCAGGGCCAGCGCGGACCCGGTCACGTGACATATATAGCTCTGGCTCGATCGTGTGATATATATCTGCTCACTATTCCGTTTACTGTGGATTTGAGGGTGGACCCGGGATGATTGGACGGGCAGTATGCCATCCCATACAACACACTTTGCCATCCCATACAACACACTTTGCCATCCCATACAACACACTTTGCCATCCCATACAACACACTTTGCCATCCCATACAACACACTTTGTCATCACATACAACACACTTTGCCATCCCATACAACACACTTTGTCATCCCATACAACACACTTTGCCATCCCATACAACACACTTTGCCATCCCATACAACACACTTTGCCATCCCATACAACACACTTTGTCATCCCATACAACACACTTTGGACATCCCATACAACACACTATGCCATCCCATACAACACACTTTGGACATCCCATACAACACACTATGCCATCCCATACAACACACTTTGGACATCCCATACAACACACTATGCCATCCCATACAACACACTTTGGACATCCCATACAACACACTATGCCATCCCATACAACACACTTTGGACATCCCATACAACACACTATGCCATCCCATACAACACACTTTGGACATCCCATACAACACACTATGCCATCCCATACAACACACTTTGGACGTCACATACAACACACTATGCCATCCCATATAACACACTTTGGACATCCCATACAACACACTTTGGACATCCCATACAACACACTTTGGACATCCCATACAACACACTTTGCCACCCCATACAACACACTTTGGACATCCCATACAACACGCTATGCCATCCAATACAACACACTGTGGACATCCCATACAACACACTATGCCATCCCATACAACACACTTTGGACATTTTGGAAGATGTCATGAATACTTTTACAATACATGATAATGTGTGATGATGGTGTCGGAAAATTATCTAGATATGTTTTTTATCTCTTATTATTTTTTGTTTGTTCTTCTGTTGTTGTTGTTGTTGTTGTTTGTGGTTGAGACTGACAGGTAGCTACAAGCTGTTCTGTTGATTGACATCTAGCTATAGTGTCTCCTCTGATCTCTTCGTAAGGGCTGTCGTTCTTGTCACAATCTCTGCCTGATCACCATTCCAACTATTATCATTCACGCCCATCGGGTGTATACTGGTGGCCAAATATTAGAAACATGTGTGCCGATGGGACTTTTATAAATAGAAAATTGTTTTTTTCCGGTTTATTTTTTTAAAAGGTGTAGTTGGGAATTTCAATTTCGTTTATTGTCCTTTACATTATTATGTCAATAATGTTGATTTTTGGTTTGTGACAAGCTATGTCAATTACCAATAAAAGACATTTAAAAGATAATTTGTAGGTCTTATATTTCAACTTGTATAGATATTTTTCGTTCTGCAGCCCACTGATGGTTGTGGTCGGAGACGGCCGAGTCGGCCGCCGGTTCGTTAATTAGGTGCTGGTTGTTATTGTTATTTTAACGGAATTCTGAGTTGGTCATTCGCGAAACCAATATATTTTATATTCTATAATTAAAAGCATGGGTATATAATATATGATCTTGTTTTATTTAATATGGATATTGTAGGAAGTCTAATCTGGCCGTGTCAAATTGAGCTATAGCGATGAGATTTCTCGCAGGACAACACAGTTCGGGTTTTTGTGGGGTGTGTATCCGCTAGATGTCTTATATTTGCAGTATGTAACAATTATGACCGCGTTAATTGCTTTCGATGTTTAGGTATGAACAATGGCTGGACCATGCACTCTTGGTGGGAACACAATACCTCCGATTTTTTATCCGCATTTAGAAGCTTTCTGGTGTGGTGAATGAGAAACCTGCAGTAATAAGCCGTAGTTGGTTGTAATAATTCGAAGGATTAGTTGTTTTAACGGAATTCTGAGGCGGTGAATTCATGTAACCAATATATTTTATATTATAATTTATATTTATGGCTAATAATATGATCTTGAGGGCGTTACCATTTCTGATTATGGTTTTCTTGTTTCTTTTGTAGGCCAGAGGAGATGCCGCCTGGTATGTGTGTGTCTTATATTCATCGCTGCTCTTACTCTCTACACAACAACAGACGAAGATTTCAAATATCTTGGAAGCAAACTATTGTCCAGACATCTACGGAACTTACTCTATAACGTTACAGAACCTGTGAAATCGAAAATCAATACACAAAAAGTTGCAAACGAAGAGAAATCGAGAATCAATACACAAACAGTTGCAAACGACGAGCATGTGACCCATAAAATAACGATTAGCTTCAAGGGGGGACTTGGGAACCAATTGTTTATGTTTGCCACCTTACTCGGAATTGCACACCAGAACAACCTTAAACCGACGATACACGTTTCTGCAAAAATTCTTCGACCTTTCAAGATTGACGTCGAGTCATACGCCGGTCAGTTTTATAAAAAGGATTCGACTGTATTTACAGAAATGTTTCCTGCTATTTATGACGATCGCATTGAGAAATTAGGTGGGAAAAGGCACGTTCATCTAAGTGGATTCTTCCAGTCGTGGAAATACTTTGACGCAGTCAAAGAAAAGGTTCTCGAGGAATGTAAATTCAGAGACGACCTGCTAAATAATGCCAGAGTTATGTTCAAAAACATGATACCCGATTCCGTGAGGACTGGGCATAATGTTACATTTATCGGCGTCCATGTCAGGCGCGGCGACTTCCAAATAAGGAAACACGTGGCACTTGGGTACGCATGCGCTGACAGGAAGTATTTCGAGACAGCTATGGATCATATGAGAAGGAAATTCGGCGACGTTTTGTTTGTAGTTGCGTCGGACGATCTCACGTGGTCTAAGAATAATATACAAGGATCAGATGTGACATTCATGCAACGAGGTCAGAGTGCGTATCTTGACCTCGCGATACTCACGATGTGTAATCATACAATTCAAAGTAGCGGAACTTTCAGTTGGTGGACAGCTTATCTTACCGGTGGTTATTCCACTTATTATGGTGGCTTCCCTCGAGAAGGGAGTAAACTCTACAATTGGACTAATAAACACGACTATTATCACCCATCGTGGTTCCCTCTGTGATTAACAAATAAAAGCTATACAAACAATTCAATTGTTGTATCAAGAAAATCTGGACATGTTGTTTTCAAGTATATTCTTTATTGCCTCCTTTTGAAGAGAGATAGTATGTACATGGTTATTTAAAAAAACATTGTACATAAATCGAAAGATTAAAATCACAAGCAGTTGAATTAAGTGTGTAAATAAAGACATGCGGCGATAATATCGTTCTCATACGAACGATGTATATATATATTTAATTATAGTACATCGTGTTCTTGAATGTTGAAGGTATTTACACATAATATAGATGATTTAGAAAACAAAGTATACCTTTGTGTTTTGTTATATAAAACGAAGTTACACATATCACACCCGTATGATCGCTGATGGGCGTCACTAATGACTACCTCACACGCGTGAGATTATTATGGGAATTAAGAGTTATGCATGTAGACTATTTAGAAACCAATTTATACATATGTATGGATGCACAAATTTTAAATATATCACACCCGTGTGATTGCTGATGACCGTCACAAAGGAATATCTCACATGCGTGAGGTTTATATGATAATTCACAAGTTTTGTATGCTTAGATAATTTAGAAAACAAATTATGCACATGTTTGAATGCACAACACAGATTGTTGTATATATCGTCCGTGTAGTCGTTGATGCATGGGCGTCACCAAGGAACAAACAAGGAACAGGAAATTATGTGACATGATTGTATGGAACAAGGTCACATTGCTCATCCTGTCCTCACAATGTGTACCCATATACAATTCAAAGTAGCGGAATTTTCAGTTGGTGGGTGGCATATCTGACCGGTGGTTATTCCACTTATTATGGTGGCTTCCCTCGAGAAGGGAGTAAACTCTACACATGGACTAATAAACACGACTGTTATCACCCATCGTGGGTCCCTCTGTGATTAACCCTTCCATCACTGGAGCTTCCTGAAATTTTGAGAAAACCCTGCATGTGCCAATGCATTCGCTTATATATGTGGTCTCCCATAGGGAGTCTCGCGTATATATAAGAGAATACATGGCCTAACAATATTTATCTTGACCGTGTAAGCCAGAGCATTCTGTTATATATGCGAAGCTCGATATCCCTATGTGAGACTCGCATATATAAGAGAACGCACTGGCACAGGTTATTTAATGCCGCACCAGCGCTGCTCCTGGTCCGAAAGGGTTACCAATTAAAAGCTATACAAACAGTTCAATTGTTTTCCCCAGAAGACTTGGACGTCTTGTTCTCAACTGCCTAATTGCTGTAAAGGCACATTTCCACATAGAATGAATCATCGCAATGAAATGTGGGAAATTATAAGTGAATCTCACAGATTTTAGTGATTAAATCATGAGGCGAGGAATTGGGGTTATTGTCTTTTTTACGTAGAATTTTTTTTTTTTTACCAGAGTATATCACTGTCTATCTTACTTTACCATATTTTACCAGAGTAGAGCCATGTAAACCATTGTTTACCTGGCTTAACCAGAGTAAAATTACACGGATATTAGCGATAACTCTATTTCAGAATAGCACATTTCTCAGCTGATGTGTTTTCTGTCTATGTGTGAATAAAATCATATTTTGTTCGTTAATCGGTGGAAAACAATTGTTCCCGGTATCATACTCAAAAGTTAACAGAATGGGATAATAATATTCTTATAAATAAATAGGCTAAATCCAGAAGAGTGTAACACCTTATGTAATCACATGTGTGATTCATATAGCCTCCAAGCTGTTATCTCAAATGATAAATCTTCTGAAAGCGCACCCTGGTACTACTGTAGTAACTTTACCCTAATGCCTTGAAATACATGGGTGGGAACATTTTACTACAGAGTAACAATACATGGGTGGGTCTACATGTGTACGTCTAATATAGTGACGATTCGCTAGATGAATTTGATCAGAGTAACAATACCTGGTTCCAATCACCCTGGTAGAATACCACATAATACCAGAGTGTTTTACCATGGTTTACCAGAGTCCTTTTATAACGGTAGATCACATATGACTGTCCATTATTATATTGTAATTGCTCAAAGCGCGTCTGTCTATATAGGTCTAGTATATGGTGAGGCGAAATAATTTGTCCGAAGACAAGATGACAATTGCAGTATTGTCCGGAATCTTGCCCGCAAAGCAAAATGACATTTTTACGTCATGAAACAATGGAAGTTACGAAATTGATATAATATGAAACTTAGTAATTTATATAATACTTGCACATCACATCAGTCAAACTATGTATCCTGTCAGAGGGATTCGCCACATTACAATAAGAACTTGCTGTAGAAAACTTTGTCGATAGATTTCTCTTACAAGTTTTAAGATATCGAACTGAAATTTGGGATATTTACACTGATATTTAGGTTTTTTAGATCCGCTAAATCAGATAGAATTGCCACCGAGTTATTCCGAAGGCCTAAAATGTGTCATTGACACCATAGCTACCACAAGAACGGGAAAAACGGATGTCAATGACGTCACAATCAAAACGATGGTAACGCACAACTTCGCTGCATGATAAATTCCGTTAATTATATTTTCAAATCATAAAATATACACAAGATAACTACAGGACTGACGATAATGATCTACTAAATGGTTACAGCAGGAAATTAAATTGAAACATCGAACACAGACGAGGTGAGGAATGTTGTGCAAATGTGTCTCCTAACTTCGGCTGAATAGGTCACTCTCACCGGTTTTCTGTGATAAAGTTACCCAGGTTCCTAAAATTGTGATAAAGTTACCCATCAGGTTGGAGATAATTGTGATAAAGTTACCCAGGTTAAGCAAATCTCACAATATCGACTCGATTTAAAAGTGACAGAGGGAATATTGTTCAGTTTTGGCAAGTATAATAGCCCTTATTAAGCATAAATTAAGACATTTTAGTATTGAAGTTCGTCATTTTGATCGCAAAAATGAATAATTTGTTGCTAAACATGAAATTTTATTAACCTGGGTAACTTTATCACAATCCTCTCCAACTTGGGTAACTTTATCACAATTTCGGGAACCTGGGTAACTTTATCACAGAAAACCGATGAGAGTGACCTATTCAGCCTAACTTCGTGACAAACAGAACACGCCGTTAACAACTATAACAGTTGCAATGTCAAATTTAATTAATATTCGAATCGACTGACCGTATATCAAATGACTGGGACAATGACACGAATGAAAGTTTGCAAAAAAGCCGTGAATATTGAACAAGATTGACATGAACATATGAATTTCGGTAAAAAAAACTCATATCATACTTCAAAAAGTATAAATATTATCATTAATGGATTCAAGAAAGATGTCTGCAAAGAAACAGAATCAAAACAAGGAAGAGTCAGGAAAAACTTTATAAACTTTAAACGAAAATGGACGTCATAACTAAATTAATAACGGACAGGCTTTACAATCTGGAGGAGATCATAAACAAAATAATCGACGTTCTGTTTGATAAGTTTGAGGAAAAACACACAGCAAAAATGGCAACGCACAAGGATGAAATAGAAAATCAATTGGAAATGGAAAATTAGAATAGAGAAGAGACTCTCAAACAGTGAAGACAGGTTAGATCCAGTTAGAGAGGAGACGGACAATAAAGTGGAATATATAATGCGGAATATACTGAAAACAAAGTCAGAGTTCTCGAAGGTAAACAGAACAAAATAACTGAAAGTCACCTCAAACAAAAGGACAACAAGCAAACTGGTTTATTGGAAGAACAGCGAGAGAAAACAAACCAATTGATTAATTGGAAGAAAAGCAGAGAAAACCAAATAAAATGATCTTGAAGAAGAAATAAATAAACTAAACAAAGATATCAACACATATACAGAGACGTGGCGACAGGGGGGGTTTTGGGGGGGGGGGGGGGTCTCACCCCCCCCCCCAACTTTGGTCAAAATTGTCAACAGTTGGAAATTTCATACCTGCCAATACATTAGTTGGAAATTTCACACCAAAAGTATGTTGAAAATGTTCTTGTAGTTTGATTTTCAAACAATTTCCTGGGGGGAATTAATTGTTTTTGGACCAATATTTGCAAATGTTCTTATTTTTGGTAAAAAATTTGGACTCAAATAGTCATCAGTTGGAAATTTTCCAACCTCAGGGGGGTGTCAGGTTGGAAATTTCCAACAGTTGGAAAGCTTGTGTCCTGGTCCCTCCGCCATGGCCAGTCAAAAACTGCTAGTTAATTTAAGAAAACAATATTATCATACATTTGGTCAACATTGTCATTGGAATTGTCATCAGTTGTAAATTTTCCAACCTAAGTGGAGTGTTTGGTTGGAAATTTCCAACTATA
This sequence comes from Siphonodentalium dalli, assembly GCA_032622095.1. Taxonomy (NCBI): domain Eukaryota; kingdom Metazoa; phylum Mollusca; class Scaphopoda; order Gadilida; family Siphonodentaliidae; genus Siphonodentalium; species Siphonodentalium dalli. The sequence goes on from CP136062.1 coordinate 150,791,618, forward strand.
GGAGGGCTAGAGGCTAGTCTAGGTGCTAGGATTTTGCGATTTTCTTGTTCAGATTACAAAATTTTCCCACACCGGGCCGAACCATGGTCGGCCCGGTGTGTCATTGTGTCTCCGCTGTGGCCAATACAATTACTATATTTGGTCAAATTTGTGGACTGAAATGGTCATCAGTTGGAGAATTTTCCAACCTGAGGGGGAGTATGAGGTTTGAAATTTCCAACACTATAGGAAAGCTTCAGTTGAGGCCAGTCTAGATGCTAGGATTTTCTCACATCGGGCCGAACAGCCATGGTAAGCCTGGTGTGTCGTGGTCTGTTGCCCATAGCCGTGTGCTTTTGTATGGAGTTAAATATGTAAAATATCTGAATGTTCTCATACCGGGAATATAGAACCATGGTTTATGGAGATATGGGATATTAAGCCTAAGAGCACTGAGATACAAGGGGGGGGGGTGCAAATGGAATTATGCAAAACTTGTGTTCGGTCTGATTCTGATTCAAGGGGGGGGGGGGGGGTGCAGTTGGAATTTCCCATGGTGGACACCCCCCGAACGTAAACCCTCTAGCCACGTCCCTGCACATATATCGAAGAACAGCAAATGAAAGTAGACAGAAAACAACGAAATATGGTGGTATAGTCAACATACCCGAAAGTGGTGCAACTGACGCAAACACGACAAGAGACCACGATTGGCGAACGATCAAGCGATTTGTAAAAGAAATGACAAATTCTAACGCAGATGACATAGTCGCGTTTGAATGAATTGGTAACAGAATTGAGAACAAGAATAGACATGTGCACATTACAACAAGTTCTGTAACCACACGAAACAACATGATTCAAACCGCAATTAATTACAAGAAAACCATAGTCAGAAATGGTAACGCCACCAAGATCATATTGTTAGCCATAAATATAAATTATAATATAGAATGTATTGATTACATGAATGCACCGCCTCAGAATTCCGTTAAAACAACTAATCCTTCAAATTATTACAAAAAACTACGGCTTATTACTGCAGGTTTCTCATTAACCACACCAGAAAGCTTCTAAATGCGGATAAAAAATCGGAGGTATTGTGTTCCCGCCAAGAGTGCATGGCCCAGCCATTGTTCAAACCTAAACGTCGAAAGCAATTAACGCGGTCATAATGGTTACATACTGCAACTATAAGACATCCAGCGAATACACACCCCACTAAAACCAGAAATGTGTTGTCCTGCGAGATATCCCATCGCTATAGCTCAATTTGATACGGCCAGATTAGCCTTTCCACAATATCCTAAAACAATAAAGCTTCTCAAATCATCGGCATAGTCAAGAGAACTTTCACGAACTTGGACATTCCAACTACAGCTTTTACCGCGGACTCGGGGTCGCAGTACAACTTTAACGCGTCCCAAAATAACCGCATTCGGGATAGCACTACAGCTTTTAAAGCGACCCAATCTATTTATAAAACCTACATCGGTCCATCGGCCCACGTCTTTCTAATATTTGGCCAACAGTATTCACCGGTGGCGTTAATAACAAGACTAACGAAGCCAATGCAAGTAAAGAAAAAAATTATTTTAATGGAGAACTGACAAAATGTCAGAGCAGTTTACTCTTCGATCTGAATTAAAAATGAAAAGAGAGACATTTCCAGCAGTTCCGCATCGAAGGGAAAAGGACAGTGTAGATGTAATAAACGTGCTGGACTCATTCTTTTTAATAAATGTGTACTTTAACTTGTAACAGAAGACTAACAGTCAGTGCGACTCGTTCCTGTATAAATATGATGATGCATGATGATGATGAAACGATTGATTTTCACATTTTGTTTTTATAGTTTTGTCATCTCATCTTATCTTATCTTATCTTATATTGTAAATACCTCCTATGTCAGGAGAACCGCCGATGGCCCGACGTTGGCATATACACCCACACAGCTGTATAGACTTTGTGTTAGTATTGTTATTCTAGGGAGGGGTAATTGTTTTTTAGTAGGACTTGTTAGTACTTTTACATATATACATACATGGATGAGTATTTTACCACGCTTGCGAATCATACTGGAACTCAACTCGACAGGCCTGAAATTTTATGTCGATATTTATACATACCATGTTGGGCAGGTAACTCTATCTACATATCTACAACGTACTATATAGAAGCTTACGCCCCGAAGTAGACCCCGAAGCCACGACAAATAGTTTTCATGGCTGGCTCAACCGATTGTCGTGGCTGGTTAACTAGCTAAGCCGGCTCAGTCACGACGTTCGTGGCTGACGAAATATGGCGGCTCAGCCGGCTGAGATGTTATCATTCAGCGTATTTTCGTTTCCGAAATGTTCCTAATCCCCTGTTACCGGTTATAGACGCCGTTTTTTTTAGCGTTTGTGGTGAACCCGTATAATTCCAGACCACACGTAATCTTTTGATGTTGGGCTTTTCCATTATGGCGAAAATTCACAAGGATTGGCATGGATATAGGCCTACTATCTAATCGGTATAAGTAGTTACATTGGGACTTCTGTCGACTTCAGACTGCTATCACCACTGCCATCTTGCGATATATGCATGCATCATTGAATGATGAACCCGATAGTAATGATATATAATATTTCAAACTATTTTCTTTTCTTATGTGTATATATTGACAAATGTCAGTGATGTCTGAGACTGGGTGTTGTCGATATAAACAATTTATATTTTAACCCTTTCAATACCGAATGGATGCGCCCATTCAGTTATATGAAAGCATGCATTGGGATAGTCTATTCCACATTAAGGGGCCAGGTGTTCTGATAATATAACAACCATGCTGTGTCCATGCGAGTATACCAATATTAGACAATGCGGTTTAGTTCTTTGCGATTCACAGAACAGTTGTGCTTGACATATAAGCCCATGCACACGGCTCAGCCATTTTACAATTCCGGCGGCGGAGATTTTTAAATGTGGCTGGCGTTAGAAATAATATGGCTGGCGGCGGCTTGTAGCCAATATGGCTGGCGGCGGCGGCGTACGATGGCGGCTTCGGGCTCTACCCCGAAGGGAGACATTTAGACAGGAATTTTGCCATTAACCTGTGGATCGTTGCCCACAGTAGGGTTCTTTAACGTACACACAGCAGCCATTAACGTCCCCACCCGATGGGACGGCGTGATCAAACCAGTGTCATCCCAGTACATGACACCGATCGGGGGAGGATTATCGCTTAACTTAGCAATGCATACTCGGTACTTTATATAGGTACGATCAGATCTCCCAACTTTTGTTTTGTCGAGGATCGAGGTGAATCGATCCGGGGTCCAAGCGAAACCTCTGGCCAGCAGTCGAACACGATAACCACTCGGCCATATTGATATTGTTTATTGTAAACCATCACACTCCCTTCTCTCTGATATTGTTTATTGTAAACCATCACACTCCCTTCTCTCTGATATTGTGTATTGTAAACCATCACACTCCCTTCTCTCTGATATTGTTTATTGTAAACCATCACACTCCCTTCTCTCTGGTATTGTTTATTGTAAACCATCACACTCCCTTATCTCTGATATTGTTTATTGTAAACCATCACACTCCCTTCTCTCTGATATTGTTTATTGTAAACCATCACACTCCCTTCTCTCTGATATTGTGTATTGTAAACCATCACACTCCCTTATCTCTGATATTGTTTATTGTAAACCATCACACTCCCTTCTCTCTGATATTGTTTATTGTAAACCATCACACTACCTTCTCTCTGGTATTGTTTATTGTAAACCATCACACTCCCTTATCTCTGATATTGTTTATTGTAAACCATCACACTCCCTTCTCTCTGATATTGTTTATTGTAAACCATCACACTCCCTTCTCTCTGATATTGTTTATTGTAAACCATCACACTCCCTTATCTCTGATATTGTTTATTGTAAACCATCACACTCCCTTCTATCTGATATTGTTTATTGTAAACCATCACATTCCCTTCTCTCTGATATTGTTTATTGTAAACCATCACACTCCCTTCTCTCTGATATTGTTTATTGTAAACCATCACACTCCCTTATCTCTGATATTGTTTATTGTAAACCATCACACTCCCTTCTCTCTGATATTGTTTATTGTAAACCATCACATTCCCTTCTCTCTGATATTGTTTATTGTAAACCATCACACTCCCTTCTCTCTGATATTGTTTATTGTAAACCATCACACTCCCTTATCTCTGATATTGTTTATTGTAAACCATCACACTCCCTTCTCTCTGACATTGTTTATTGTAAACCATCACACTCCCTTCTCTCTGATATTGTTTATTGTAAACCATCACACTCCCTTCTCTCTGATATTGTTTATTGTGTACCATCACACTCCCTTCTCTCTGATATTGTTTATTGTATACCATCACATTCACTTCTCTCTGATAGTGTTTATTGTGTACCATCACACGCCCTTCTCTCTGATATTGTTTATTGTATACCATCACACTCCCTTCTCTCTGATATTGTTTATTGTAAACCATCACACTCCCTTCTCTCTGATATTGTGTATTGTAAACCATCACACTCCCTTCTCTCTGATATTGTTTATTGTAAACCATCACACTCCCTTCTCTCTGATATTGTTTATTGTAAACCATCACACTCCCTTCTCTCTGATATTGTTTATTGTAAACCATCACACTCCCTTCTCTCTGATATTGGTTATTGTATACCATCACACTCCCTTCTCTCTGATATTGGTTATTGTATACCACCACACTCCCTTCTCTCTGATATTGTTTATTGTAAACAATCACACTCGATCGATCCCTTCTCTCTGATGTTGTTTATTGTAAACTCTCTGATATTGTTTATTGTATACCATCACACTCCCTTCTCTCTGATATTGTTTATTGTAAACCATCACACTCCCTTCTCTCTGATAGTGTTTATTGTAAAGCATCACACTCCCTTCTCTCTGATATTGTTTATTGTAAACCGTCACACTCCCTTCTCTCATATATTGTTTATTGTAAACCATTACGTACACTCCCTTCTCTCTGATATTGTTTATTGTAAACCATCACACTCCCTTCTCTCTGATATTGTTTATTGTAAACCATCACATTCCCTTCTCTCTGATATTGTTTATTGTAAACCATCACACTTCATTCTCGCTGATATTGTTTATTGTAAACCATCACACTCCCTTCTCTCTGATATTGTTTATTGTAAACATCATCCCATTTCGAAAATTCGTTTGTCCCATCGACCCCAATGAGAACTATATATGTGTGTATGTACAGCGCTTTGTCACTTTACGTCAGAACCGCCCAAACATTCTACACGTAAAATGTGTCTGTGCACGGCTAGTTGGATAACATGGGCCTACACTCATACGTACGGCATGTGGGCTATTTCTTTTTGATTATTTTGTTAAAACACGCACATTTTGGCTCCTCTGATGTTATCGGAGGTTCATCTGCTATAATCTGGTCTGGTTACTTGGGATCGGGGACCTTCTAACAATTTACTTCGGAGATTTGCAAATCCAAATAAACCGGGTGTTACATATGCCACCTCCTGTCGGCCTTTTTTCTTTTACAGTTTCTGGATTTACAATCGAGTACGCCCAACACAACCCGGAAGTGTTTCCATTGGGTTTAAATTTCCAAGAAGAAAGGCAGTTGTTGATGGCATTATTTGGTCAAAATGTTATCTTTTATCTATAGATCAAAAAGAACCTGGAATTGAAGTGATCCCCTTTCACTGGATAGCACATTTTTTGATCAGAAACATGATAATTGTACGTTACAATCCAATACAACGCAATTCTTGCGTGGAATTCTCTTGACCTGTTGACCCTGCTAGTGCTAATTGCTATTGCCACAGTCACTAGGAATCACTGTTTGTTAAATCACATTCACAGTCCCTAGGAATCACTGTTAGTTGAATAAAATATTATTTAATAACATTAAATCAATATTTTATATTTAGTTATTATAGTTATATTAAGTACAGTTTGGAAATTAAAAAGTTTGTACATGTGTACAGTACACTCAGTCAGAGTGTGGTATAAGGAAAACACTCAACACGGTGGGAAGCCCACTGTGAATCACCGGCATTCACAGTGATTTTTCCACGGTGAACCCGAGTGGATCGGATTATGTTGAATAAGGCCTAAAGCCCTAAACAATATATACGTTTGTTTCCGCTAACCCGACCGACCCTATTTTAAACCGCCGACTCTAAACTTTTTATTTTGAGATTTTTTTTTTAAATATCTAAATCTCGAGACTATTATATTGGAAGAAAACCAACAATGATATTTTTGTTGTTGGTAATTAAAATAAATTAGGCATAATTCCATTGTAATTTGTAACTATTATTAATTAATATGTTGGAATTACCGGTAGACGAGTGTGCAAGACCTACTTCCGGTATCGTTTCGTTATGAAATTGTCAATGCGTATGAAATAACTGCGGTACGTTTTTTCATTCAAAATTTATTTGAACTTTGACAAAACAATCTATGATCCGAGAATGGGTTAATCCATTAGTTATTGATGACTTCACCACTACAATATAAATACATTAACTATTTAACCACAGCATAACATTTATTTCTACGAACATTTCATATTGGTACGTTGAATAGTGTCAAATAATGATCAAGTTTCCTATTTTCGTGGTACATATACATCGTTTTTATCATACAGTCACAATGGGCTTGATTCAGTGCAGCTTTAAACCTTCAGGTCTAACAAATATAGGGTTTCCACTTATCTAATTGAATTCAATTCAATTTTATTGAATTTAGAACAAATATTGTTTAAAAAGCAAACTTTTTTTTCAAACTTCAAAGTTATTATTTTTGTTTTTTTTAGAAATTAGAAGCTCGGTGACTCAAACCAATACACGTCCTCCCAAAGCCTCAGTAATTCATCTTAGAAGATTCCTCCTAGCTACTTAATTCAGCTTGGGCTATTTTTTTTTGACAAATGTTTACAAACAGTCAGTTTCATATTTTTACCACGAAATTCCACCCCATACTATTATTTGGCCCGTATGTTTTTTTTATTTTCCTAAAAATTCCACCACATACTATTATTCCGCACGTATGTTTATTGGGCACTCACGAGGATTGTTGTATGCGCCGCATGCACCGGAATACGTCTGCAAGCGCCCCCTCCCCCCCCACAGTAATAATATACGGTATATATATAAGCCCACCCACCAGCCCATCCCACCACCCAGTGTCTTATGCACCTGCGGCTATGGGAATATGCGCCGCAACCGCCCACAATAATAATATATAATGTATATTATGCGCCATAGAGTGTCTGCAATGGCCCACAATAATAATATATATAAGCGTCCGCGCCCACCATCTCATCCCACCACGCATAGTGTCTTATGCGGAATGCTAGTGACTTCGTCCCAAAATGGCGACCTCATTCCGATTTTATGGGATTTTACGAGATCACCGACAAGTGGGACGAGGTCACCTTTTCGGGACAAAAATTGGTGGGACGAGAATGCAGTGGGACGAAGTCACTGATCACCCTTATGCATCTGCGGCCCCGGGAATATGCACTGCAACTGCCCACAATAATGTGGGGAGTTTGATGCAGAAGTGAAACCTGCGTTACGGACATGTTATAAAACAGATAAAATGAACGTTATTGTCCCATTTTAGCTTTGTTATATCTCCCTGAGATTGTGTTTTTGTTTTATCTTTATGGGCTAAGCAAATTAGCAATAATATGGCCTGTAATGTCTAAAATTTCCTTAAATATGACACAGTGAATTGCATCCTGAAAAAATAAAAAGATTTAAAAAAAAAAAAAATGCGTACCTACCTACCCAATTTTTTTTCAGTCCGTTAGCGGAAACAAACGTATAATTTTGTTAGGCCTAAACAAACGTCCGGGTGACTTGTCGGTGACCACTAGGAATCACTGGGAATCACCGCGGATCACAGAGAATCGCGTCAAAACGCCGACATCTATATTGTATCACGTCATGCATAGCCGAAACCCTTTACTGTAGTTTATTCTAAAACATACACTCAGTGGGCCATGCCTTGTATGCTGCTGTGCATTATATTTATATTATGGTTGATATTTTCAGAAAATCCAGAATGATTAACTAGCTACACGTATAGGTAAAATAAACAATAAACAATCTTTAGATTATCTGTGCCCCATGTTAGGGTATTTGGTTACAATAGCTTTTTCTACACAGGAATCACATTGTGGAATAATTATGTAAAATATATTGAACCTAACTGCAACTTGGCTACATGGAATCACCTAATAAAACAGGAATTATTCGATAAAATTTTAGGTACTGAGGAATCTGACTTTGTATATTATTAATGGTGTGAATCATGCTATTAATAATACCGTACGACCTTATGAGAACTTGTGCTGTGGCCTGGTCAGTCATGTGGTCGGTTACCATTAAGGACCACAGTGGAAATAAGCTCCTTGATGGCAATCGATGGCATGACTTGTCAGACGAGCGTATTCATATGTATATTTCTCTTCTACTACTCTATTTTCCCCTCTATCTTTCTATGTACGATGACAGTACTTGGCCAGCTGCATATATTGCCACTGCTGTCTGTATTTAGGGATTCCATCTTTCGGTCATGGACATGCCAGTCTAAAGCCGGCCATACATGGCAGCAGTGTGTATATGCAGGTGGCGAAGAGCTGTTGGTTCTGTTACTAGTATCTCTTAAGCAACATGACAGTCCTGTTGAGGGAGGAGGGTGGGATAGCACGGGTTGATTTTTCATGTTGTGTATATATATACAGGTACGAGTTTCTATTTAGTAGTCATTACTAAGCTAGGTTTATTCACTATCTTGTCCCTCTACAGAACTGTCAAGCTGCATTCTTGTTATATTTATATATCTATACTTTTTATATTTATATTATATGAATGTCACAATCTGTGTTTACACTTTTGTATATATGCTTATGCTCATGTCTGCAAATTTTGCATCTTTTAGCCATTAAAAAATTATCTATCTATCTATCTATCTAGCTTTTTTTTATTATCAGTTGGGTACCCAGCTTTTGTAAAATTCACAGTTGGGTACCCAGCTTTATGAATTCTTACACAGAGCTTGATTTAATTAGTGATTGCCCTCAGTTGATAGCTAAATGAACCTGGTAAATTTGTGAATTCTTGTTTACATATGAATTATGCTGTCTCTTCGTCACCATACTTGAAAATAATAGCGGAGAAGAATTGTATCCATAGGACATAGGTACTGAAAATTGACTGCTCATAAAGCTGGGTACCCAACTGTAAATTTTATAAAAGCTGGGTACCCAACTGAAAGTTTTAAAAAGCTGGGTACCCAACTGAACGAAAGGGGGTGACAATGACCATTTCAGTGTTAGTTACCCGAATATTCTTTCAGGTCAAAGTGGTGGGGCGTCCTCAGGCTCAGCATTTTTGAGAAAAACCACCCAATCTATAAATATTTCGTTCACGAATTGCCAACCAGTAATTGTTAAAAAACACGACATAAAACAAGTACTCTGAGTACGAATTCGACATGTATTGATTACCGGATTATTCGCTACAATGCTCAATTCTCACTTGCATAATCCGGATAGTACGGGTTATGGTGCGAGTAAACGCACATCGGATATGCAGAAACTGGCTCTACTAGCTTCACGTGTTCACTCCTTCGCATAAATTTAAAAACCGACATGGCTCATATATAAGTATACACATGCATTCAAGCATGCATATATCTAGGTTATGTGTTGATATGGGCTTATGTCATGAGTATCGATGATGACAATCATGCGCTAGATTTCTCTGATTGTTGCGCCTGAGCACTAATTTATCAGTTTCACGCACCCGAACAAGTCCATAATATGTCTTTAAAGCAGTCGTGTAAAATTGTACATTAGACCAAGGGAAGATTATCTACAGCTGTCTTCACTCGGAAACATTTATAAATACAAAGAGAAAGCAGTGTGTGAAGTTCTTACATTGTTTCATATTAAGATAACACTATATACCTATACCTTTTCCGGAAGTTGGCGTAATTCCATTTCTGATTCAAGCATTGCAATGTATACAATGTCACAATACTTGACTGTCCTGGCCCCAATCATCATGTTCGAAGTTGTATACATGTATGTTAGGCCTAAAAAAAAAGATTCAAAGCTACAGATGATACATGTATATATTTCTTTCTTCATAAGGATATCAAATGCATTCCGCTGTGTGGTGATTTCCATAGTATCATGTTCGATCTGTTTTTCCACGATTTCTCTATCACTGCAAACAAACTCGATATGGTTTATGTTGAATGCTGACAACTTAACTTTCATTACAACATTTATGTCGAACGGCGCTGACTCAGCCGATGTACGGCACCTCACTTTAACCTTACTGAAGTCAGTCTTATCCGGGTGGATTAAAAAGAAGAGTTCTTCAATTTTGGCTTCGTTGTCTATCGATCTGATCTCTTTTTTGCTTCCGCAGTGGACACATTAGTCCAGATAGATAGCCACAACAACGTGCTGGCCTACGGAGGTAGCCATTGTTGCTGTTGTTGTGGTGTGAATTATGTTTACTTTCCAAAGCACCGGCTGTTTTCAATGGGAGATACGTATCTATTTATAGTATGTGGATATTTCCACCGGAAGCGACCGCCGTGCTTTTATCTCTGTTAAATGCGTGAAACATACACAGATAACAATATTTTTTTTAAGTCAGTTTTTCGATCACAATAAAAAGTTTAGACTCAGCGCTTTTAAATAGGATCGGTCGGGTTAGCGGAAAAAACGTCTTCTTTTTTTTAGGCCTTATGACTTCAGTGCATCTTTCTGGGACCTATTGACTTCGGTGCATCTTTCTGGGACCTATAACGCTCACAGAAATGTAGTTCAAGTATTTAACAACCTATTTCCATGCAGGGAAAAATTCAAAAGCGAATATTATTCTAAGGTGTATTTTTGAGCCATGGCTAGAGGGTCTCTGTTGGGGGTGTCCACCTTGAAATTTCCACTGCACCCCCACCCCCAACCACCCTTGAACCAGACCAAACTCCCAGTTTTGCAGATTTCCTTTTGCACCCCTGTCGTTGGGTTGGAGCTTTCCAACTGTTGGGAATTTCAGACAAAAAGTAGCGAAAAGTAGAACAAATATGCTGCTGTTCAACCTACAGTAATGCCCTAAATATAAATCGACTCCTTAACCACAGCAGAATTATGGGTAAATTTTCAGGACTAAATCCTGAAAAGTTACCCATAGTTCTGCTGTGGTTAAGGAGTCAATTATTTAGGGCATTACTCTATGTAGCATAAATTAAAATTTCCAACTGATGTTGTATCAGGCATGAACTAACCAACTGTTGAAAAATTTGACCAAACACCCTCCTCCCCTGTCTCCACATCCCTGACTGCCATATGGCTTTAAAGATGCCTTGTCCAATGTGACACCATAAAAACTATCATTGGTACGTTTTCTATACCAGAAAATAATCAGATTGTACCCATTAATAGTAGGTGTTTTTGGAAATGTATTGACTTTCAAAAGACAAAGTTTTCACCCGTCATGAATTTATGTCTGGCAAGCAAAAATTCCATTGATCGTCTCTAATAAAGAGCCCTCCATACTGTAGTTTCCCAAAAGCATTATATAGAGCGACGACCTTTCTCAGATACAGTAATGCTCTAATTAATCGACCTCTTAACCACAGCAGAATTATGGGTAACTTTTCAGGATTTAGTCGGAAGAGCTTTCTGATGAATGGCAACAAGCCATATTTCCGACTAAATCCTGAAAAGTTACCCATAATTCTGCTGTGGTTAAGAGGTCAATTAATTAGAGCATTACAATATGATATTTTGAATGTTTCACTGATGGAATTCTTGTAGAATTTCATGTGGCTTGAGAATGATGGTGATTGCGACTCTGTTTCATTTCTCTTTTACCTTCTTAGCTAAAATTTGGCTTAAGAAATTGTGACTAATTTGTTGTCAAATGGGTTGGAACATCATTAACCCATACTTTACTAAATACTCATTGATGAGTAGTTCCCTTAGGAAATATTCAGATAGTAAGTTCAACAAACGACCATCTGAACATTTCCCACCAATAAATGTGAATGATTCTGCTCTTCTATTTTCTGTTTTTCTGTCTGTTGTCTGCTTTTATTGTTTGAAAACCCCTCCAAATGAATAATAGACCATTCCAATGTATAATTTTATAACTGAATGGGAGATTCCATTCAGTATAGAAACGGTTAAAAGATAACTGTTTTTCATGATTTCTTTTTTCTTTTAAGGATGGATAGCATATATATATACAGCTATAATTGATACATTGTTCCCAAATGGCGACCTGCTCCATCTGTTTGGATCAGGTAACGAACCCATGCTGCTGTACTCCATGTGGACATGTGTTCTGTCACAACTGTATCGGAGAATGGGTAAAAAGAGAGAACCGACTCGTATCAACATGCCCACAATGCAGAAGTACTATACGGAACTTCCAGACTATCATTATGGATTCAGTGTCAGGTAAGCTAAGATTAACCCTTTCAAGATGTGAGCTGCGCTGGTGCAGCAATAAACAATAAGCCTCGCATATATAAGAGAATCACTGACTTACAAGGTCAAGGTAAATATTGTTAGGCCAATGTATTCTCTTATATACCGCTATTCTCAAAGTAATTGACCAGAAAAACGGGGTGATACCCCGGTCATGACCGCGGTGATACCAGTAATAAACGGTAGTGGTATCGAGACGGTCACGGCGGTGGCGTTACGGTATCGAGCGGTAAGGATTCCGTGGTCTGATAGTGGGCATCATGTTAAATGTTTTGAATACCGCTGTGATTTTCATGGAACTCTTTGGAGGGATGCATTTAGTGAATGTTCAGACAACGATTCAATTATAAGTGGAAAGATTTCCGTCAAGGCCGGAAGTAACCGATAGTTGGATTGCGCATGCTGACGACAATGTCGCCGTTTGATTTTAGATGCGAAATCGTGGCGTATCCTTGATAACCTCCACTTGCGACGTAATCGCAGTCGTGTGTACGTAGCTGGAAATGTCGTAGGATAGTCAATCACATGCTTTATTCGCGGTTTATTTCTGAAAATCAGAGCAGGGGATACGGAATAAATCCAAAATTATTTGAACTATGTGGAATAGCAAGAGAAATATGATGATATTGAAAAATTATTTGGGTCACTCAGATAATTCTTACCTTCCTGTACCCTGCATCGCAACTAAAACTGATATGCATTCTCATGTAGGTTTATCATCGACCTATGTCTATATGCATGCATACGTCGATGGGTCAACATCTATACATGCACGATGTTTCAAATATAAAATAAAAATAAATCCTATAAAGTTCAGCGACAATAAACAGAGTCGAGGGTAAAAACTAAGTTAGGTCGGATATATCGGATTTTCGAAGGAAGACGTTAACCGTCTATCAATATCTATTGGTTTAATATACGGAGACGAGAAAAAAAATTCCACTCAAGACTGCTCAAGAGATAGTTTTTGATGACTCAGACACATAAAGAAATCACTATTGGCAAAAGCATATTATACACATGGACAAATCACTATTGGCAAAAAAACATCGTCAATAATAAGTAAATAAAATAACCACAATAAATGAAGATTTCTTCAGTGTCCTTTGTTTTTTTCCGCGCAAATTGTCCGTTAAAATCACCGCGGTATCGCGAACCGTGACCGCACGCATCGTGGTGTCACTGCGGTGGGCAAGCGTTAATAAGCGGTATCATACCGCGGTATTAACAGGGTGGCACCACGTTATAGATGGTCAATTACTTTAAGTATAGCGGTATGTGAGGCCCCCTATGGCAGACTGGCATATATAAAGGCCCTACCACATGCCGTTTGTGGTGCTTCATGCCACTCGTTTCATCGAATTAGAATGCACTGAAGGCACATGGCATGCAATGTGGATGACATCGCACAAAACACAGCCGCAGGATTACATCTCTGTCCTAATCCGGCAGTGCGGTGATACTCGTACCGCTCATTTTTGTTTGCGATTGTTTGGTAAATTCCGTCATTCGCCTCGTTTGTAAGGATGGTACAAAACTAAGACATTGAAAGCACAACAATTTTCAGTCAAGATCAGTTTTGGACTATAATTGTGCATCGCTTCACCATGCAGTCATTTTAAACAAAAATATGCCAATAAAAATAACCACGAGTTCAACAGACACACACGGACGATGCAATCACTGTGTGGAAGGTCCATAAGAGAATTGATTGGCACAGGTTTTCGCAAAATTTCAAGAAGCTCTAGTCATGGATCCTTGGGTTAAAGATCAACTGCATCATAGTCACTATCATCAGGCCCCAAGCTAGAAGGCGACTGGGGCGAAGTTATCGCTTTATCGCCGGCGACTTCACCCTCAGATGTTCGCAAGGCGAAAACGAAGTTGCCTTCCAAATCTTACCAAACTAGCTTGGGATTTACGGTAATTTTACTGGTGGAAATTTGACTTGTTTTGCAAAAAATATATAGTCTTAAAACTGTTCTAACGAGGTAGTTTTAATTATACATGTACATTGTGTACTGTATCCACATATTCTAATCACACTGAGTGCTTTTGGAAACAGCAAATTACACTTGCAACGAAGTTTATGATGAGCTACTCGCACGTCTGAAGAAGAAGTTAGTCGTTACTTTGTTCCGCCGACTCGATTTGAACTGGCCCCTTCTATAGTTCTTTAAAATTAGCTGCAAATAGTGTGTCTGTCATTTGCTGAATGAGGTCCCCAGAAAGTGAATTTAGTGATGCAATCCCGCATGGTTGGCTAGCATCACCAAATTCACACTCTAGGGACCTCATTCTGCTCAGGCCTCAACTGCTATGGGAGACCTGGTGTGGGATCAGATTGAAGTTCCCCAGTTGAAGTTGGTGATATCTTCTGTAAATTAGGGGATATAGAAACTGAACAAAAGGGGAAAAGATATTACTGAAAACAATGTCAATTTGAGACAATAAATACTTCCCAGAAGATGAGTCCTAAGCAGAATGAGGTCCCCAGATGGTGAAATTAGTAATGCCAGGCCACTTTGTGGGATAGTGTCACTAAATGAACCCTCTGGTGACCTCATTCTGCAAATAGGTTTTGATCACACAAAATAACAACCAGTTGATTAGTAATAGAATTATTACACAGGGGAGATGCCACCTTCACTGTGTACAGTAGAAGGTGACAGTGTCACTAGAGAAGGTCAAACAAAATCAGAATTGTGTTTCTCAGACACCTGTCTTCCCAGAGTTTTTTTTTGTCAGATTAGTAAACTAAATTATTAATAGATATTGCTTTATTTTACTTCCAGGAGGCTACACATACACAACAGAGTGGAAATTTCACTTGTTCATGCACAACATCAGCTCCAGGATTTATAGCAAGATATCTCCCCTGATCGGTAGGCTCTTCATTATTTTTCCAGATAAATTCATTGACAATGGCTCTAATTTGATTACATGTATTGTTATTATGCAGCCGAAACATAACGTGACATATGCTTGGTATGGCACAGAGTCAGCATTTTGCAACTGATGATGATTCTATCAAAAATTTTAACTCATTGGGAGTCAATTTCCAAAAATGTCTAATTTCTACTTTTGGCATAAAATAAAATAAGATTTTTTGGGGGCACGTTCTAAAACTCATTTCACAATTCCATTAAATCGCTCCAGGATCCAGCTTCTACTTAACCCTTTGAGTCCCAGGTCCGATTTTGTATCAACCCATATACCCTGTGCCAATGCATTCTCTTATATATGCGAGTCGACCATAGGTCGCCTCGCATATATAAGAGAATGAATTGGCCTAACAATTTTTCATCATTTGTTATTATTTTTTACAATTTTTTACAAATTTTTACAATTTTAATAATTTTTAAAATTTTTATTTTTTTAATTTTTTTAGGGCCAATTTTACAGACCGTAAATTAGGGCCGATGAGATTTTAAAGAGGCTTAATATAATAATGTTAAAGGTCCCTATTTATTGCAGACAAATTGATCCTCGTTCTCATGACATAACTTTTTAACCCTTTCAGTGCCAGGGGCCGATGAGATCGTCCCTGGCACTGAAAGGGTTAAAAAGTTATGTCATGAGAACGAGGATCAATTTGTCTGCAATAAATAGGGACCTTTAACATTATTATATTAAGCCTCTTTAATATGCCTAGCACACATCCTCCCCTTTCTCATGTCATCCATACATTTATGTACCACCATCATTATGTCGGTGAATTATATAACAGATAGGTTGTAAGCCATTATTTCTTTCACTATACCTGGGTTGACAATGGAAAAGCTTTAATTTATATTCTGTCAACCAGGCCTCCATTCTGACTTGGTACTGTCATTCCAGAGGGCTACTCTTGAGTGCCTAATAAAAGTACAGGGTGGAATAATAGTACAGGTTGGAAAATGTCGCGTAACTGAATAATAGTACAGGGCGGAATAAACGTACAGTCTGGAAATATTAGTACCATACATCCCAACAAAATGCACCATCTGACTGGTTTACTGATGCCATGGGACAGAAATAGTTTTGACGGATAGCCAGGTCTGTGAATCTACAGTATGCTGATCACTGTCAACAATCAGAGTTCATTTATCTATGAATAACACAATTTAAGATTATTTCTTTTGGTTAATTTAATAAACGTACAGGACCAAATAACGATCGTACAGGTGGGAATTTTACCTCGATTTTAATAATCATACATGTATGTTTATTAGGCACTCAAGAGTAGGTGTGATTTTTGCTGACTCCATTAAATGTGTCACCTGGTCAGACCCCTCTTGCCTATAATGGTTAACTTATGTATAAAACAAATATTCATTGATTTTATCTCTAGCTAGTTTGATTACATGTACATGTCGACACATTCTCAAAACAACGCGGTCATAATGTCAATGAAATGCAGTTGTTGTGTTTACATTGTGTTGAGGGTGCTTTATGACCATGTTGTAAATGGCTGAGGACAGCATTCAAATTAATGCACTACAATTAGATTGGGAATCAACACAGTCGCATTGAAATTTCCGACCACTGCGCCGAAAAAAGTATATCAACGCTGAATCATATTAGTCTAATTCGTAGAATATCCTTTAATTTTATTTCATTTATGTTCATGTCTGAATAATTGTCCCCCAAAAAAATAAAATAGCCGGTGTCCGTCCGTGCGTCCGGAAATGGTTTCCGGATGATAACTTTAGTTTCGGTTATTAGATCAAACGCAAATTTCATAGGTGAGTTTATCAGACCAAAATACAGGTCAAGTTCGAATATGGGTTTGCTCCACCCATTTTTGCGAGAGTTATGGGCCTTTTTTTTCTTAGAATCTTGTAATTTTCTGGTTTCCGGATGATAACTTCAGTTTGTGTGATCATATCTGAACCAAATTTGGTATGTGAGTTTATCAGCCCTATGTACAGGTCAAGTTCGAATATGGGTATGCTCCGCCACTTTTACGAGAGTTGTGGCCCTTTTTCGACTTGTTTTACTTAGAAAATTTCTCACGTTTTCGGTTACCGGATGATATCTCAAGTTTGGATCCTTTGATTGCAAATACCGTTTTTATGTGGATCAGTCATATCAAGATACAGGTCAAGTTCGAATTTGAGTTTGATTTTTCTCAGAGTTATGGGCTTTTCGACTTAGAAAATTCAATTTTTCTTGTAATTTTCTTCATTTTGTGCCAATTTGAGGTTATACATGTATATACACTTACCGTGTATCTTCTTTACTGGGCGCCGCCAATTTGGAATGTCCGAACCTAAACGGGTATCCGACAGTGATACATAGGCAATAGTTATTTAAGAATTGTGAACTTCTTTCTAGATTTGTTTTAGTTCTTTTCAAGTTCTTTCAAGTTACAAACAGCTGGATACAATTATTTAATGAATTCTTTATATCTTTTTAAAAATATATAAATATGTCAAAGATATAGTGTGTTATTTTTTGTTATGTACATGTGGACGGTTGGTAGACAGCCTTGTTGGTTATGCTGTCCCCGATAAATATTATTGTGAAATTTTGAAATTAAATACATATAACATGTATTCATTATAATACAAATATTCCAATTTATTATATATAAATAAATTTTCATAATCAAAGTCACAAATACTGAACAATAGATCCTATAATAAATAAGCATAATTTACCAATGGAAATTCATGGAATTCTTTTCTATAGAACTATGATTTTGAATTGCAGAGAGAGTTGAAGCATCTTGTCAAACTTTGTGGCAGAAATATGGAAATGGTGAAGACTTCTCAGCACAGAATGTCAGGAATCAACTACTCACCGTACCCGGTATGTTTTAATGAGATACAGTAATGCCCTAAATAATCGACTCCTTAACCACAGCAGAATTATGGGTAATTTTTCAGGATTTAGTCAGAAATATGGCTTGTTGCCATTCATCGGAAAGCTCTCAGTGAGATGAATGGCAACAAGCCATATTTCCGTTATGCTGGGAGTTAAGGAGTCGATTATTTAGGGCATAGCACTGAGACCGCGATGCTGAAAATAACATCTGATCTTCTTGTTGCGTCTGATGAAGGTCTCGTTTCTATTCTGTGTTTGTTAGACCTTAGCGCAGCGTTCGACATGATTGATCACCAAATTCTGCTACATCGACTGGAAAGATCATTCGGCATTTCCGGTACTGTCCTACAGGGTCATTCTACCATTAGGTATCCCAAAATTGTAAAAAATGGCAAAATTTCAAACATGCTGAATAATCCTGGCACTTGATTCGTTCAAAAGTACAGATTTTCAGCTTTCCAAAAATGTATTAAACTATATTGTTGCCTACCTGTTTGTATATATTTGGTTTGTTTGAAATAGTAGTACCCAACTCTGTTATTTTTGCATAGTTATCAGAGTGGCCACGTAAGCTGTGACATGAAGGTTATTGATAGTAAACATTAGAATTTTGCGGCAATACATTGTGTATATTTTTCCAATAAAAAAAATATATAACATACCCACATTTTCAAAATTTTGAACATTTATTCATCAACATCTCCATGACTAATCATCTGTCACACACGTAACGATTTAACATTCAAGTTTTAATTTTTCAAAAACTACATGAACATACATCGTAGTTTTCAATATTCTGTGACTCCATGGTTTGGATGAAGCACTGAACATCATAAAATAAGATATTAATACTTTTTACGACTTTTGCAGTGCTTCCGATATCTGTCACACACGTAACGTTACGTGTGTGACATTATACAATCAACCATTACCAGTCACAAACCACACAACTCAGGTTTATTTTTGGCTTTATTTTATTGAAGAAACTTCTAAATATCAAGAAAATGTATTTTACACATGTTTTTATCTTAAATTCATTCATTTTATCATTCTGAAGTAATTGTGCGCAATACGGGCACATTGATGGGTCTTAAGCATAAGGCACTGTTCAGTTTAAACTCAATGCAGACATGACCAGGGTTAATAGTAACCCCTTTAAAGCATCCATGGGGTCCTGGGTACTTAAATACAGTGTTTCTGCAATGTGAATGTCATTTAAACTATTATTGAGATGATGTGTTGGCTTTATATCTCAAAATTAAAAAGGTGTGAAAAGGAGAATTTAGCCCTTTTTATGACGCAAACACCCCCAGAATATGTTTTTACATCAGTTGTACCACCCCTTCCTACCTGATATATGTGGGTATGTTCTGTGGATTTCCACATGGATCACTTATAAGTGAATTAGATGTACATGTTGATGAATATTAAGTTGATTGTCAAACTATAGAATATTTTGATTATCAATAATTCGATAACCTATCCCATGCTCATAGTGCAAATTAATTGGATTACTAGTACCTTTACATGGTCCTGACGGCTGAGTTTGTAACTGCGGTCATGCATGGTTGTACAATTTTAAACATTTGCATGACCATTTTTGTCCACTACTTAAAAAACTTTTAACATTACATAAATTTAAAACCCAGGATCTATCTAACCCAACTTAATGCCCTCTTTCACATGTACATGATCACACTACTCTTATTGGCCAAATTATATATCATTGAGGGTATTGAATTCCAATAATCTAATAGCAATTTCACAGCGTCACACACGTAACGTTTTTGTGTCACACACGTAACGCTGCCTCTTTGGTGGTTATAAGCCTTGGAATGGAAGGCGGTTTGGTGTTGACAATTCAGAAACTATTTTTTGAATAGCTGAACATATTTCCATTCAAACGTGACATTTATTGTATATTCTAGACTTACTATTTCACAGGAATATAGACTTAAAAAGAGGACATGCAAAAAACTTATTTTTGTGCGTCACACACGTAACGCACCAAATAATGTCCTGCCAAAAATTTATGGTACACAATGAGTTTAAAATATGTCTCAAAAGTCGTGGACTAGCCTCTGGCAAATAAAATGCAGCATCCCTTGACTAAAATAATTTTATAAAATTAAAGTTATCTTGATTATAAAGGCTCTAAAAACCTCTAAATGTCACACACGTAACGATAGAATGACCCTACAGTGGTTCGTTTCTTACCTAACTGGTCGTCAACAGAGAATACAAATTGGCAATCTGTTATCAAAGTATTACAATCTTGATTTTGGCGTGCCCCAGGGTTCTGTTCTAGGACCAATTCTATACCTGCTTTACACCAAACCTATCGGTGCTGTTATACGATCACAAGGCATATGTGTACACATGTATGCAGACGACACACAGTTATACCTTTCCGGCAGACCCGATCAAGACTCATACCTAGTGAATAGGATCGAGAGCTGTCTTTCCTCTGTTAAAACCTGGATGACCTCCAATAAACTGATGTTAAACAATGACAAAACTGAAGCCATGTGGGTTGCAAAACCATCCATTGTCAACCAATTGTGCATTACATCACTGCAAGCAGATTGTGACACTATTATCTTCTCTTCGTGTGTCAAAAATCTAGGAGTCCATCTCGATCAAACACTGTCTATAGAGACACATATCGACCACCTCTGCAAGTCTATATTTTTGGAACTGCGACGCCTTGGCCAGGTCCGCAAATATCTCACTGTTGATGCAGCAAAAAAACTTGTTGCTTCGTTTGTTATGAGTCGTCTAGACTACTGTAACATACTATTATTCCGGCTCCCCGATTCGCAAATCAACAGACTTCAACGCTTGCAGGACACCGCCGCCAGAATTGTACTCCGAAGAAGGAAAGGCTGTAGCGTAACAACCATGCACGCCGACCTTCACTGGCTGCCTATCAAAGATCGGATACAATTTAAAATAGCAACATTTGGTTTCCGTCGGATGTTTGTCTCTGAATCCCTTCCCGAATATATTAACAGTCTGATATATCCATACACTCCCCGTCGAAAACTTCGTTCTGGTGAATCGTCCCTTCTCTGCCCTCAAGGTGCAAATCTTTTGACCGTCGGCGACAGAGCTTTCTCTGTAGCCTGTCCCGACATTTGGAACTCTCTACCAAATGAAATGCGACAATCTTGCTTGCTAACCGATTTTCGATCTGCTTTAAAAACTCACATATTCCGACGACGCTACCCCGACACAAAGAAAATTAACAAAATCTGATTATATATAATTCCAGATATCTATGGATTATTTTCCATGTGCATTTCTTGTGTATTTATATAATGTGTAAAGCGCTTAGGGCCCCTTGCGGGGGATAGGCGCTATATAAATATTATTATTATTATTATAGAAATCTTTAGTTGTTTTTATGCCATATTTCCCCATACTAGAAATTCTTCTTATATCCCTTTCTATACAACATACTCAATGGCAAGAAGTTATCCCTTGGGAAATGTTCAGATAATAAGTGCAACAAATAACCTATTCAAAAAATGACCATAGGTCATTTGTTGAACTTATTATCTGAACATTTCCCACCAACAGAATATGAATTTGTGTTGTTGTGATTTGTTTTTGCAGTTTTAGTGTTTCAATCTGCAATAAAAACACTCGCATTAGTACTACAGTAATGCCCTAAATAATCGACTCCTTAACCACAGCCAAATTATGGGTAATTTTTCAGGATTTAGTCCGAAATATAGCTTGTTGCTATTCATTTGGAGATATATGGAAATACTTAACAAACAAAGCATGTCTGTATGGATGCGATCATGCTAATACATCTACAGACAAATTATAAACACATGTCAACTAAGAAAATTTGCATTAGGAAGACATAGAATACAACTACAAGCAAATGAGATACATGTACAATGTGTTCACACACTACTGATTATACCTGTATATATCACTTCCAAGAAAATAGGCGTAGCGATCCATGTAACACAGTGTCGTAATGATTGGAACCAGTCAGTTACAGGTATCATTAACCCTTTCATGATGAGAGCTGATGCAGCATTAAAGATACTGTGCCTGTGCATTCTCTTATATATGCGAGTCTACCATTGGGATACTCGCATACATGTATATAAGAGAATGCATTGGCTTACAAGGTCAAGGTCAATATTGTTAAGCCAATATATTCTCTTACATATGTGAGGCTCCCTATGGTCGACTGGCATATATGAGAGAATGCATTGGCACAAGAACAATTAGATGAAACACAACTACGTGGTACTAACAATGGACACCACGCGCTACCCCATACAAATAGGCACACGGAAAACAAAACTAAGTATACATCCATTCATGCCCACTAAGGATGAATAATTCAAGAAACAAAACTTGGAAAACAAATCACGAAAATACCGGTATGAACGTAAACAAAACCTCTACATGGCAAAATGACCGCCGTAGCTATCACAATTGTATACAAATAAACAATTCACAGCACGTTTCACGAACGTATTGTGACGGTATGAAGCTGGCGATGTTTGGCGTAGTTTTTGTTTGGCTATTAACGAACAAATGAATACTGCCATTGAAACAAGTACCATGAAAGGGTTAATTAACAGGCAGAGCACTCTGATTATTATTGAACCCCATAAAGCGCCCCACACAAATAGAAGAATGTACTGTAGAGTGTCGTCTGCTTCGCTGTGTGGTGGGCTCCGAAAGGTTTAACATTCTTCTTGTTTCTATTTTCAGATACATTCAGAAATAAATGGAGGGATACCCCAGATGCCACCAAACTGATATATGCCGCAGCTATCATAGGCCTCCTTTCGTGTGTTGTTGTCGATTTCCAGAGTCCTGTCGGCATCTCGCAGTCGATAATCATCCCGATTCTGTCGACCATTTTCGGCATTCTGGAGCAGTGCCTTGCTTGCATTGTCTTTCTTATCGCGAGACCGATCTTCTTTCTCCTCATTTGCTTGAGAGAACTTGGACTTGCCGTGTGGGAAATGTTTTTCTTTTTCGTACACACCGTCTGCAATATCCTGAAGCTCGTCGCAGCATTCCCGGTGTCACTGTCGAATGCCTTATCAACATGGGTCAACATGCTGACGTCGAAGATTTTCGAAATTATATCTGGTCTCATGAAGCTAGTTAGTGTCTCAATTCCAATCGGTGTTATTCTTTTTTACATTCATCCTGATTTCCAAATGTTTGTTTTACGACGCCTAGAAAATCTTGGTTACCATGTAGAAGCTCAGTAAGCCAGGCTGTCTTTTATTTGTGTGTGCTTGTGGCTTCCTGGTTTAAAGAACTACATTAATGCCCTAAATAATCGACTCCTTACCCACAGCAGAATTATGGGTAATTTTTAGGGTAAGATTTAGTCGGAAATATGGCTTGTTGCCATTAATTGGAAAGCTCTCGATGAATGGCAACAAGCCATATTTCCGACTAAATCCTGACAAATTAACCACAATTCTGCTGTGGGTAAGGAGTCGATTATTTAGGGCATTACTGTAAAAAATCAAGCTTTTATAAAATGAGATGCACATGAAATAATTAATGCGGATTGGGCCATGCAAAGCCAATTTTCCGTTTCAAAACAATTTGAAAATCATGCGCACACATATGTATATTTTTATTTTTTTTAATTTCTGGGCACACTCGAATGAATCTTTTCATCTCCGGATCTAATAAAGTCACCCGTCCCAAACAGATGTCTGTAAAACTTCGTTAATAGATTCTATGTGATTTCTTTCAGGCTATTGACCGACATATTTTTTAATCCTGTCTATAATTAAATACTCATTGATGAGTAGTTCCTTAGGTCGTTTGTTGAACTTATTATCTGATCATTTCCCACCAATGTTTAGTAAAACTTCTGCAATTATCTTTTCACCTGTCTGTCATCTGCTCCTTTTTCCAGAACACACCTCCAAATGATGAATAGACCATTCCAATATATACTGTCATAAATGCGTGGGAGAGTCCATTTAGTATTGAAAGAGTTAACTGAGAAGTGACTCGATCACATGTTTAACAAATGTTGGGACATAGTTATGAATCGGGAAATCTAAACTGGTAAATTGGTATATTTAACTCAATTCCGTGCGTGTTTGTATAAAACCATACCACAATTATTGCATACAGATTAAACCTTTCATCGACAAAACGAATGCAAATAAAAAGATATCGAGACGCCGGCCTGAGAAACAGGAAATTTACTTTGTGTGGCAATATCTTACTTCTTAGGTTTTGCAGAGTTCTGTTTCCAGAGAACTCACGAGATGATTGTCTGCTCCTTTTTGTGGTGACTTTGTTTATTTGTAAAAAACTTTAACCCTTTACCCAACAGAACAGCCATGTGCCAATGCATTCTCTTATATATGCGAGTCGACCATAGGTCGCCTCGCATATATAAGAGAATGCATTGGCTTAACACATTAAAAATTATAAAATTGTTAAAGAATGTAAGAAAAAATGGTAAAAAGTGTTAAAAAAGATTTTTTTTAGGCCAATGCATTCTCTTATATATGCGAGGCGACCTATGGTCGACTCGCATATATAAGAGAATGCATTGGCACAGGGCATAACTGTAACTATCACAATGTGGTCAAGGAGCCGGTTCCAATGATACCCATATTTGTATGGTTCTATTGAGACAGACCGAAGATATTTTAGGCTGTTGAAGCTTTATTTGGCCGGTTTTGGCCGGTTTGTTGGGTAAAGGGTTAATACATGTAATGTTTAGCCCTTTCTATACTAAATACTCATTGACGAGTAGTCCCCTTAGGAAATGTTCAGATAATAAGATCAACAAACGACCATTTTCCACCAAAGAATGTGAATCTTTTTGAACTTGTGTTATCTTTTCGACATACTGTTGTCTGCTCTTTTTTCCTGATCATCCATCCTAATGAATAATAGACCGTTCCAATAATTTTCTTTTTATAGCTCAATGAGTGAATCCATTTAGTACAGAAAGGGTTAAATGTGAAAAATGGAGGAAGATTCAAAACTTCAAAGTCCTGTCATGAACTTAACCAATGGATAGATAGCTATGCAAGACTGAAAAACAAGCGAAAGTGACACAATCTGCATTAGTAACCCTTGGCTACAAAACAATTTCAGCATCTTATTATAATTCAACCACCTTGAGAAAATTATTTTTGAATCATTCTGGCTTGAATTCATTTAGGTCACATGACTGCTACGAAAATATTTTAGATCATTATTATAATCCTTCCATGACTGGAGCTTCCTGAAATTTTGCGAAAACCTAGAGAATGCACAGGATCTTTGATGCTGCACCAGCACAGCTCCAGTCATGAAAGGGTCAATCATCAACAGTGGTTTGTAAAATGTAAGAATAAGCATGCTATTGTATGCATGGTGACCACCTAGAAGCAACCATCAAAATGTTTGTTCATCAAACAAATGAAGTATTTCTTAGAAAAATTCACTAATTTTTATACTTGGATGCATTACTGTCAAGTCTGGATATAGTGTGTCTGACATTTGCAGAATGAGGTCCTCAGAAGGTGAATTTAGTGATGATATCCTGCACAGCTTGCTAACATCACCCTCCGGGGACCTCATTCTGCTTAGGCCTCATCTTCTGGAAAGTATCTACAGTCTGAAATTAACATTATTTTTAATTACATTTCCCCTTCTGTGCAGTTTCTTTTCCCCATAATTTGCATAGAATAAATTGCATAATCGAGGTGACTAATGGGTGAACATCACCAACTTCAACTGGGGAACTTAAATCTGATCCTTGGTCTCCCATAGCAGTTGAGGCCTAAGCAGAATGAGGTTCCCAGTGGGAGAATTTGGTGATGCTAACCTCACCCTCTGGGGACCTCATTCTGCATATGCCAGACACATTATATCCAGGCTTGATTAATATCGTTGAATTTCAGCTTAAATGTGCAGCTGTTTTATGCTATTAGTGCAATTCTCACAATTGAATTATTGAATTGTTGCATGTGTATACTAGTTTTAACTAATCCCATGAGGGTCTGGCAGATAAATGTATTGATATGAACCATGTATTGGTTTTCATAATTAACCCTTTTATAACGGGAGCTGAGCTGGTGCAGCATTAAAGATCATGTGCCAGTGCATTCCATTATATATGCGAGTCTCCCATAGGCAGCCTCGCATATATAAGAAAATATCCTTAAAACCATGTGACGCAGGATATTTAATGCTTCACCAGCGCAGCTCCCACTATGAAAAGGATTATCAATGCCGATAGCTTTAAATTGGGCTGTCAGTTTTTATGCTTTGTGTGGGTATTACAGGATTTGAGCTAGTTGTGACATTGTGTTTGAGCTAAAAAAAAGAAGCTATTATAGTCCAAATTGTGATCTCTCGAATTTATTAATATCTCTAGCCAAGATAACTTAAAGATGACTTGTCTGATTTGACACCTTAAAACGGTGGGGAAATCACGTGGTTTAGAGGTTGGTGAGTACCATGAAAATGGCCGAGGCCACTGCAAATGTACACAAGCATAATGTATGATGGACTGACACAAAACATAGTATTTTAACTGTTACGAGTATATGCTAGATTATTTTTAAAACAAGTTGACTGGTGCATTACACGCACCTCTGACTGGCAACTTTGGTCAGAATGTTATACAAAACTACTGAGTATTTCAAAACAAATAAGCTTTCTATAACATTCTGACCAAAGTTTCCAGTCAGAGGTTTGTGGAATACACCAGTCCACCATACATCAAGGAAAATCCTTCGACTGACAACTGTCAGAATGTTAGAGTAAATGACTGAGTTTGGACACAAATGAGGTATCAGCTTGTCTGAAAAATAGAATAGCATATGCTCGTAGCTGTCAAATTACTTTATAATATATTATTATCCTAGTTTATTACCTTTTTCCTCGTTTCTGGTCGCTTTTGCGATTGCCAAGGCCATTTTGAATTCGTGATACTCTTCAACTCGAAACCACGTGATTCCCCACCATGCTTAAAACTATCATCGGTACATTTTCTATCCTGGAAGATATTTAAACACTACCCATGAGCAGGTTATAGGTGGTTTTGATGTCTGATATTGATTTTCAAGAGAGGAAGTTTAACACATTTCTTTAAATGAACGTCTTTTTAAATGATCGTCTCTGCTAATGAGAGTCCATGGTTTCATTTCTCAAAAGTGCGAAAGTGATAGATAATAAAGAGTTATCAATTATGATCTTTTTATGATCTTTTTACTTAATTTTAATGTAAGACTTATGGAAACTTTAGTGAATATTTGCGATCCCTGCGCCATACGAAGTGATTGCAAGTATTTTTCAATGTATTATCTTGAAAGCTGAAAATTGGTTTAGGAAATTTTGAATTATTTGATGTCAAATCGGACTGCGCATCTTTAATACATCAGGCATAAAGATATATTCAGGGTTCCATACTTACATCAACCACAACATATTTCTATTACAAAATCTAATTGTAAATTGTTCATCACTAATAACTTTTCCAAAATCTTGTTAGAAACCACAGATGATAATCATGACACACAAAGTAATGTTGAGTGTTTTAATTTTTAGTTACCCTTTATATCACCAAAACTACTTGCAATAAATGGGTAAAAAATAGTATATACAAGTTACACATGTTTGGAAAGATGCCAGCCTTGTTGATTTTACAATTGGTGATCAAAACATATGAAAATTAAAATACTTTGCAGCTAGAGGTATAATTGACAGATGTTTGTTCGCAGGACATAAAAGCCAAAAGCTTATCTAAATTTTCAGTATAGTGGAAGGTAGAAGTTTTTGACCAATACTATGATTAAATAACAAGAACTAATTTATTTTGATTAAGTTTATGAGTGATAACTGACAAATTTACTGCTGCAGGAACAGACGCATGTTAGAAGATATACATGTACAAAGCATGTGTGTAATAAAATTGCTGTTTAAATGGCTTTGCTCTTGCGATGGTCGCTGACAACAACTTTGTTTTATGTTATCACATTAAATCCATATTGTAAACTAAATTTTATTTACAAATTTCTATCAATTTGGCACCATGGGATGACTTTTTACCCCTTCTCATCAACATTTATTTCGTGTGCATAAAAACAGAGGCAAATAAACGATTAATATATTTTATGCAAATATCCGAATTATGCATTTAACATTATATGCAATTATAACTGAAACTGACTGTATAACCTGGTAATCGTTCTATAGATTTTCTACTCATAAACTTAATCAAAATTCTTGTTTACGTCTGACACTAGAATCAAAAGCAAAATTTTGTTAAAATAAGCTTGGAACCCTGAATTCATCTTTATTAACCCTTCCATGATGTGAGCTTCCTGAAATTTTACGAAAAGCCATGCATTCTCTTATATATGCAAGACTCCCATATATAAGAGAATGCACTGGCACAAGATATTTGATGCTGCACCAGCGCAGCTCCCATCATGAAAGGGTTAAGTATAATATTAGGCCTGAGTTTAGTGTGCCTAGCAGGCTATCATCACTAAATTCACCCTCTGGGGACCTCATTCTGATTAGGCCTCATCTATTCTGGAAAGTTTCTTTATTATCAAATTTCTATAGATTCTTCTTCACATAGATTCTATTTCTTTTTAGTTTATTTTCTCTTTATCCCCCAAATTGGCAGATGACACATTGCATAATCGAGGTTCCCAATGGGTGTAAATCACAATATTCACCATTTGGGAACTTCAATCTGAGTCTATGTCTCCCATACAGATGAGGCCATGCAGAATGAGGTCCCCAGAGGGAGATGCTATGTGGGATAGCATCACTAAATTCACCCTCTGGGGACCTCATTCTGCAAATGACAGGCACACTAAACTCAGGCTTGTATAATATGTTTACGCAATAGAATAATTCTGCTCAGATTATCTTCCATGATATCTTTTTGTTATTTTACCCAACAGTATTGAATGTTGATGTTAATGACTTGATGTTTATTTGTTTGAAATAAATTGAACACTACTGTTTAAATAAAGTGCTCATTGAAAACTAATTCCTTGTTTCATCTCATTGTTTCAAATATCATTTTTATTTAAAAGCTGACATAGTAGCTATTTATAGGTTAGACTATGTCACACCTTTCACTTGAAACATTGCCAAACTAAGATATTCTATATGCATGGCAGCAACAAATGAGCCAGTAGTGAAACAGCTATGGTAATTATATTATCCCCCACCCGTCTATCTGTCAAGCTGTCCCGAAAAGTTTTCCAGGGCTTATGTCGAACAATTATCAATGGATTTCTTTGATTTTTTGGTATATGAGTTCACAAGGGGAATATCTGAAATGAGTATGAAAACTGGGACCAGTCAGACATTTTTACCACAGTTATGACCCTTTGATTGTATTATTTTTTTGGCGTAAGCTGTCTGGGAGTTATTTCAAACAATTATCAACGGATTTGAAAGATTTTTGGTATATGGGTTTACAAGAGGAGTTTCTGAAACGAGTTCGCAAATTAGGCCTGGCCATACATTTTTGCCAGAGTTACGGCCCTTTGAACATGATGTTTTGGCTTTTAAATTTTAATCCCCAACAATATCAAATATGAACCAATCTCAAACAAATATTAATTGATATAAATTATTTTGTTAGCATAATTTTAAAATGCCCATCCCCAACTTTGCCCTCCTTGGCGGGGGATACCGCCATTGGCAACTGCCTCTTTTTATGTTTACCCATACCATAGTATGGTAAACATAATGTCGACGTCCGGATTGACCACTCGTCGTGCGTCTGTCCGTCCGTCTGTCTGTCTGTCCGTAGACACTTTACGCATGGTGCGATAACTCAAAAAAATTTCTATCCGATCGGAAACAAATTTTGTATATGAGTTTCTCAGACCAAAATACAGATAAAGTTCAAATATGGGTTTGATCCGAATTTTTTTTACGGAGTTATGGCCCTTTTTCGACTTCGAATTCACGCATGCTGTCATAACTCGAACAATTTTTATCTGATCGGAACCAAATTTTTTATATGAGTTTCTCAGACCAAAATACAGATCGAGTTCGAATATGGGTTTGATCCAATTTATTTTAAAGGAGTTATGACCCTTTTTTCGAAAATAAAATAAAAACAAAAAAAAATCCGATGCTACCGGTATAACCGAAGTATATTTTGTCCGATTGTGTTCATATTTGATATGTAGGTTTATGATGACAGGCCCCTCATCTGTATAGTTTTTGGTATTAATTGGTTGATCGGTTTATAAAATAATTAACCCTTTACACACATGCTATCCAATGCAATAAGTTGAACATATTTCTTCTGATCTGGCTCATATTTCTTACCTAGGTTTTTCTTAGCACATTCTTAGTCTGTATGGTTTTGGTATTGTTTAATTAACCCTTTTCACTCTTATGTTTACTTAGAATTCACCCAAGCTGCTACGACTCAAAACATTTTTCATCTGATCAGCACCAAATTTGGTATATGAATTTATCACCCCTAAATACAGATCGAGTTCGAATATGGGTTTGATCCGATATATTTTAACAGAGTTATGACCCTTTATAATTCAAGTAATTACTGCTGGGAATTTTACGACAACATATCTGGCAGACCTAGTGTGTTATTGAAATGAGTTAATTATCACTATGGACATGCTATAAAGCCTGATAGTGGTACTGCTGGCTGGCAGGATTTGTTATCATATTAATGTCAAATTGATTGATGGCTATCTGGTGGAGTTCTGTTTTCTGTGCAATATTAAGTTAACCCCTTTGCTGAAACAGGTTCATTACTAAAGTTTATGTAATCACTATAGGACACCTATTCTAAAATATTAAATTGGAATAGTCCATTGTTACTTTGTAGGGATGTTTTACAGACATTGTTGTCTACATACACTGTTGTCTTATCTTAGACAAAAATTAATCCACACATTCCTCAGTTCCATGATATGTCATTGCAAATGATTAACCCTCTCCACACATCATATGGTTTTGAAGCTTTTCATTTGATCATTCTCCTATATTATGTCCAGGTTGATGGTGATCCACTTTTGATTTGCATGGATTTGGGATTAAAATTAAAC
Source organism: Siphonodentalium dalli (assembly GCA_032622095.1). Taxonomy (NCBI): domain Eukaryota; kingdom Metazoa; phylum Mollusca; class Scaphopoda; order Gadilida; family Siphonodentaliidae; genus Siphonodentalium; species Siphonodentalium dalli. Next base: position 150,823,061 of record CP136062.1, read on the forward strand.
CATTCCATAGACACATATTATGCGATAGACAGATATAATATTATCCCTTTCACTTTGATCCAGGTTCAGTAAGGGTTTCAATAAATCACCAATTATATATTCATCATTAGAGGGAATGTCTTATTTTGAAATTCCCTCAGTTGCATTTGGGCTCCAGGGTAATATTAATGGTGCTGGTATTCTTGAGACTGACTTATTGTATGGGTTTCTAAATCCAATGACATGCTTTGTATAGACCATTTTGTGTTTATCAGTTCATTAGTTTGGGTAAGATTAACCCTATTCTATCCGATTTGATAACTCAAATATTTCCATTGATTATGTTTATACATGTAGTTCTTGGCATAGTTGACAAGAACACACTCCTAACCTGCATAGTGAGGGTCATTTGGTTTATTTGCTTAAAAATATTAACATCCTCCGCCAATCCTGTTGACACAATGTGATAACTAAATATTTTTCACATGATCACTATATTAAGTGTGAATTGTTGAAACTTTAGCACTCATGAAAAGGTTGATGTAAGGATTTATAAAATTTATAAAAATAGCTAATCGCTATCGCCAAGGTATGGGTTAAACATCTGCCGATCGTGATCAGCCTCTCGTTTTTTTTCTATGGATGGTCCATGCTATAGTTTTCATGGGGACATTAGTCAACAGCAAAAATCAGAAACCATCCACATTTTAGTCAGTATTATATGAAACTGACGACTATATACATGTAGAACCACTCATGCTTCAACACTGCTGAAATTATTAAAATGTTATCATTTGTCTATCATTGGGCCAATTTTCTTGCCATACATATAAAAGTCTTGTCTGTCAAGTGCACTTTGACGTAATCAGAAATAAAACTATTTTCTGCCGATGCAACAGGAACCTGTGTATCTGACTGATCCTGTCCGAATTTAGATCACGCCATGAATTGAAAAGTTGACTTGCTCTCCCTTAGTTCTATACACAAGTGCTTCCTTACAGTCCACATAACCTTTCACATCTTACAGTTCACTCACACATGCCTAACTCAATTAATTAATATCACTCACAGATACATACTGCTGACACACCAATCAATACTAATTTACAATACCTCTCGGTAACAATACCTTTATGCACATTACCATACACATTATCAAACTCCCCTCTGTTCTATATAGAAGATAGATATACATATATACATGAAATCAATGTGTCTTTGATAACCTCCCTATTTATAAAGCTTCCAAAAATACAAGTGGTGATGCTCCTAACTTTGTTAAGCAGTCCGCTAACTGGGATTTCGTTTCTATCCACTGGACTCCACTCAACACCTTCTCCTCAATAAGCTCTCGTACGGAGTTTATTTCACCTCGAAGTCTCCTTTCAGACACACATTTGTTTGATTTCACTGCCTCATAAAGTGACTTAGAATCTGTTACAAACGCCAAAGACAACTTTCTTCCAGTCAGTTCAGCAAACAGATCGGATAGAAAAACACCCACATCCAAAGCATCTGTCATTGCCAAAGTTTCAGCAGCCAGAGTGCTACGAGCAACTCTGCGAATTCTTTTAGAGTTCCAAGATATAGGTGAGAATGATCCATTGGTGTCACATAGTAGAATAACATGTCCTCCTTGGCTACCACCGTCCTTCAAATTTCCAAAAGAGGCATCACAAAATACTTTCAGTGATAGATCAGATCCCAGTTTTTGAAACTTCAGTGTTGCACTGTCCGATTTAATTCTTCCCACTAGCTTATTAACTCTCAGAACGTCCTTCACCTTTGCATCATTGATTCCAGATAACAAATTGCATACATCAAATAAAACATCTGGACGACTGTTTAGCAACACATAATACCTGTACAATCTTAGTATCACACTTTTTTCATCATCATCAAGCCTTGTGTCTTTCTGGGAAGATCTTTCCTTTGTGATATTTACAAGCTGTAAACTGTCAATATACTTTTCCTGAGAAAGAAGTATAGTGTTATTTGAATTAACAAGGTCAATTCCAACATATTGGAAAGCGTTAGAACATTCTTTGCCCATCTTCAATTCAGTTCGTATCTTTCCTATGACATCTCGTTCAAAATCCTGAACACCTCCCCAAATAAAATCATCAACATGAGTCGCCAATACACCTGTGAGGTTTCCGAGTGAGTCTTTCCAATAGAATACAGCAGGATCAAATTTTGATATACATGTATGACCACCAGTTCCGATCATCACATTTCGAACTCTCTTGTACCATTGTAAAGATGCAGAGTCTGTATACACATTTACGAAGGTGCCACAGTTTGTTACGACACTTAGCTTCTTTTGGTGGGAGTATAAAAATATCTCTTTCCAGTTCTTGTCCTTGTAAAAAAGCTGTTTTGATGTCCATAGAATTTGTTTTCCAACTGTTGTTTGCCATAATTGAAAAGATCAGCCTAAATGATTCTTTGGAGCATGTAGGCGAGTCCTTTTGAATTTCATCATGTAGCTCCTCAAATCCTCGTGCAACTAAACAGGCCTTGGATTTTCGACCATCATCAGTTTGTTTCACAGTACAAACCCATCTTGTAGTTATATATTTTTGTCCTTTATTTTCCATTTCCTCAAAAACACCATTCTTAACCCAGCTTCGTAATTCAGATTTCTTAGCCTCTTCCATGATATCATGTTCTATCACCATCACAGTTTCAGAATCATTATAGCAATTTTCATTGAATAATGTGTCCATTAGTTCAAAATTATCCACTTTGCTCAAATCAACAGACTGTTTTTCACCTTCTACATCAGATGGTGCAATGAATTCCAAATTATACCAATCCTTATTCTTTCTTGAACTCTTGCCAGCTCTTCCAAGAATCCTAGCACACACAGCATTGGATGTTTCCATATGATTATATGATATTAACTGTCCTGGTTTCAAGGTAGGAAGTGCACTGTTTGGATGAACATTAAGGTTCAACTAATGAATCTCCCTATTATTTGTCTGTTCATTATCAAGCTGACTTAAATCCCTCTCAGAGTCCATTTCAAAATCACTGTCATCATGTGCGCCATCTATGTTTATAGAAATGTTCTGTTTACTCACAGAAGAATCAAGAATATTTTGTTGCGTTCTTTGCTCAATGATTGGATTTAAACTGTCATTTTCAGAATGTACCTTTTGTATCCTGCACTGATGAACTCTAACTACAGTACCTCCATTGCGGAGAAATACCAGAGCTCCATCTCCACCAATAACTATTGCTGGTCCCTTCCACTCAGAACTATCTGGTCTCTTATAATACACCTTTTCTCCACTGACGCACGGTTCAATGGTGGGTCTGACATTCTTCCGCAAGGCTCTTCTGATTCTTTCTGAACACTCAGTTTTTGTAAATGCTTGTCTAGCAGAAAAAAGAGAATTTATATGTGTGTACACAGTCTGGCTCTTAGTACTTCCTTCCAAAGCTGGTAGTTTAATTGTCCACTAGAACAGAAGGTAGTGAAGGGTTCTTTCCAAACACTAGCTGATATCCACTAAATCCATGAATGTTCATCAAACTGTTCTTAGCCATCAACGCCCAATTAAGTGCAGTTTCCCAGCTAAATTTCTGATCAGATTTTAGTTTCGTCAAAGTTTCGGTAAGTGTGAAATTGTGCCGTTCCAGGAGACCATTACTCCAAGGACTGTACGCTGGGGTAGTTTTCACCTCAATGTTAAAATTTTCACACATGTCTCTTACCTCGTCCGAATTAAATTCACCGCCATTGTCACTGAATAGCTTTTCTGGAGCTCCATAAATACTGATCCATTTCTCTATGAACTTTTCCACGAATACAGAAGTTCTTTTTTGCTCCTCATTATTGCTCCTCATTATTGCTCCAGCACTAAAATGTGCAAATTCGTCAATTATATGAAGATACCAAACTTTTGAAGGTTCCAGTTCATGTAAATCAACAGCAACTGTCTGATTAAATTCATATGCTAACGGCAATCCAACTGCAGGCTTATGGGGTGGCCTTTTATATTTTTGACAATGTTCACATGATGCGGTCACATCTTCCAATTGCCCATTTAATTGCAGCTGAATAGACTCCCCAAACATAACAGCTTTGTCCTCATTGAGATCAAGAATAGCTCCAGCACTTCTTAGAGATTATTTACTCAGCAATAGAGGAATGTCAGCTAGCTGTCACAACTTCGACATCAACTTTGCATTTGGTATTCCCTATATATGCTGGAATTATAACACGTTTATTCGATCTCACTTTTCCCCCCCATCTCCAAATTTGAATAGCCGGTTACTTGTAGAAGTCTTGCACGATTGTCTATCATTCTCATCCAAACATTCCTGATAGGTCGTTAGCCACTTTTCACCACATACAGTCTGTGTACAAGCCATATCTATAACAGCACAGTAATTGAGGTAAATCACACAGAAATGCACATATTTGTATATCGTGAGATCCATCTTGAAAGACGGGAGTGTTAACTGATAATTGCTTGGTGATCTGGGATAACCTCACAAGGAATGTAACATAGATGATACAAATTTCACGAAGTAGGACACTGTTTGGGGCGATGTTAGGCAGGATCAGTCAAGTAACCATGGTGACAACATATACACAGTTCAGATTGTTTGTTTCCAAATTTCACTTTAATTGAAGTGAAGATGTTATTTGTCCAATGCGAGAGTGATATATGATATCGTCTTTTCCATTCTAGAACTATCCTTTTTAGCTCAACTTTACTTTGTAAAGTTTGAGCTATTGCCATGGCTTGGTATCCTTCGTCCATGTGTGTGTGTGTGTGTGTGTGTGTGTGTGTGTGTGTGCATGTGTGATTCGTCAACAATTTCCTTTAGCACAGGCTACAGGTCGTACCTTTGGTCGGATCATTATTAAATTTATCATAGCTGTTGACATTGACATGTAGATGGGAACGAGTCATTTGGGGGTCATTCGGACAAAAAACATGGCTGCCAGTGGCCATCTTGGATTTCAAAATTCAATCCATTAGCATGGGCTACAGATCGTACTGTTTGTCTGATCATCATGAAATTTGTCATGGATGTTAATATTGACATGTAGATGGGAACGAGTCAATTTGGGGTCATTCGCCCAAAAAACATGGCCGCCAGCAGCCATCTTGGATTTTACTCTTCGCATGACTAAATCCTTTGGCACGGGCTACAGGTCGTACCTTTGGTCGGATCATAATGAAATTTGTCACAGCTGTTGACATTGACATGTAGATGGGAACGAGTAATTTGGGGGTCATTCGGACAAAAAACATGGCTGCCAGTGGCCATCTTGGATTTTAAAATTCAATCCATTAGCACAGGCTACAGGTCATACTGTTCGTCTGATCATCATGAAATTTGTCATGGATGTTAAATATTGACATGTAGATGGGAACAAGTTATTTCGGGGTCGTTCGGCCAAAAAACATGGCCGCCAGCAGCCATCTTGGTTTTTACTCTTTGCCTGACTAAATCCTTTGGCACGGGCTACAGGTCATACCTTTGGTCAGATCATCATGAAATTTGTCATGGATGTTAACTATGACATGTAGATGAGTCATTTTGGGGTCATTCGGCCAAAAAACATGGCTGCCAGCAGCCATCTTGGATTTTACTCTTTGCATGACTAATCCTTTGTCACGGGCTACAGGTCGTACCTTTATTCGGATCATTATGAAATTTGTCACAGATGTTGACAATGAGATGTAGATGGGAACGAGTCATTTTGGGGTCATTCGGCAAAAAACCATGGCCGCTAGTAGCCATCTTGGATTTCAAAATTCAATCCATTAGCACGGGCTACAGGCCATAGTGTTTGTCTGATCATCATGAAATTTGTCGTGGAAGTTAACATTGACATGTAAATGGGAACTAGTCATTTTGGGGTCATTCTGCAAAAAAACATGGCTGCTAGTGGCCATCTTGGATTTTACTCTTTGCATAAATAGACCTTTCAACTTTCCACATTCCTAATCACTCGAATGACTGTAACACATGAAATTATTCCCTTTCCAAGTTGAGCTACAGTGTCATTGACGCTTTCATTTATCTAGAAATAATGTTTTTTCTCTCCATCCGCTTGATTATCACAGCCATGGGTTGAAGGATCTGAATGAAATTTGGTATGGATATTTATGATCACAAGGCCATTCAATGAAATGTTGGTGATATTTGAGTTTTTAGCTCAGCTTTACAATGTAAAGTTTGAGCTATTGCCATGGGTTGGTGTCCATCGTCTTTGCGTGTGTGCATCAACAATTTCCTTTGGCATGTCCTTCAGGCTGCATTCCTCGTCCGATCTTCACCAAACTTCATAAGGAGTTTCAGGTTGACCTATACATGTAGATGGGAACTATCCATGAATAACATGGCCGCCAGCAGCTATCTTGGATTTCAACTTTGAATCCATCGGCACACCCTACAGCCCATATTTATGGCTGGATCATTTTTAAATTTTGAAAGCACGATTGTGATCACCTGTAGATGGGAGCGATCGAATTTGACTGATTTTCGATGAAAAACATGGCCGTCTGCAGCCATCTTGAATTTTACTCTTTGGATGACTAAATCCTTTGGCAACCTTACAGACCACATCCCTCATCACCAAACTTCATATGGATCTCCGGGGTGACCTCTAGATGGGAGCCTCCTATTTTGACTGAAATTTGTTGAAAAACATGACCACCAGCAGCCATCTTGGATTTTACTCTTTGCATGACTAAATCCTTTGGCACACCCTACAGACCACATCCCTCATCTGATGATCACCAAACTTCAATCTTCGGGGTGACCTCTAGATGGGAGCCTCCTATTTTGACCGAAATTCGTTGAAAAACATGGCCAGCAGTGGAATTTATTCTTTGTATTACTATATCCTTTGATTGACACTTTCATTCTTCATGAGTTATTCTCCATTACCCCCCAAAACTTTCGGAGGACTATTGTAATCGGCCATGTCCGTCCGTGTGTCCGTCCGTCCATCTTGCCGGGTGCACATTTGAGTCTTAGGTGGTCAGGGGAGCAGCCTAAGACATTGTGCGTGTGTCTGTCCCATTCCTTGTCTGGATGTTAACTCAATTTCAAATTATCCAATCGAAACGAAACTTGGTATGTGGAATCACCATCACATTTAGGTCAAGTTGAAGGTGAAGTTTTTTTCACTTAGAAATCAGATTTTGTGTTGTTCAGATGATATCTTGAGCAATATTCAACCGAATTTCTTTATATTTGGTACGTGGTTGTCATTTGAACAGATGCAGGTTAACTTCGATTTTAGTCATGGTCGTCCATGCAGCTTAACGTACGTCCATCAACAATTTCCATTTGCACAACATACAGGTCACATCTCTCAGCCGATCTTCACCAAACTTCATATGGATCTTCGGGATGACCTCTAGATGGGAGCCTCCTATTTTGACAAAATTTGTTAAAAAATAGCAGCCATCTTGGATTTCAAATTTGAATCCATCATCACACCCTGCATTTATTGGAGAATTGTTTTGAAACTTTACAGGCTTGTTTAAGATCACCTCTAGATGGGAGCTATCAAATTTGAACGATTTTCGATGAAAAACATGGCCACTGGCAGCCATCTTGGATTTTACTCTTTACATCTCTAAATCCTTTAGCACACTCTGCAGACCACATCCCTGATCCGATCATCACCAAACTTCATATGGACCCTCGAGGTGACCTCTAAATGGGCGCCTCCCTTTTTACCCCGAAATTCGTTAAATAACATGGCTGCCAGCAGCCAACTTTACTCTTTGTATGACTAAATTCTTCAGCACAGCTGAGCACACCATTCAGGTCACATCTCTAATCTGATTTTCACCAAACTTCATATGGTTTCTTCGGAGTCACCTCTATATGGGAGTTTACCATTTTTTCCGAATTCTGTTAAAAAGATGGCAGCCAGTGTCCATCTTGGATTTTACTCTTTGTATGACTAAATCCGTAGAGTGTTTAAGTATTACATAGACACAAGCCTTGAAATAGGGTGTCTGTCATTTGCAGAATGAGGTTCCCAGAGGGTGAATTTAGTGATGCTACCCCGCATAGCGGGCTAGCATCACCAAATTCACCCTCTGGGAACCTCATTCTGCTGAGGTGTAAGCAGAATGAGGTCCCCAGAGGGTGAATTTGGTGATGCTAGCCTGCTATGCGGGGTAGCATCACTAAATTCACCCTCTGGGGACCTCATTCTGCAAATGACAGACACGCTATTTCAAGGCTTGCATAGACATATCAACTTTTTGCATTCCCTATCACTCCATTATCTGTATCATTTGACAATAGCCCCTCTCCAAATTGAGCTTCAGTGTCATTGACACTTGCATTTACTTAGAAACAGTTTTTGATTGTCCGCATGTTAACTTGAGCAACAGAATTTCTTGATATTTTGTACATGGTTCACATTTGAGAAGACGCAGGTCAAGTTCGATCTGGTTATGGTCTGATGATTTTTGATAGAGTTATGCCCCTTTATTTGACTCAGAAATCGTAGTTTTTGTGTTGTCTGGATAATAAATTGAGCAATATTTCAACATAATTTCTTGATATTTGTTACGTGGTTCTTACTTGAGAAAACTTAGGCCAAGGAAGATTACTTTGACTAGCAATCTATTGGTTTTCTTCAGGTTCATGGCAACCAGATCTATCTATCTATCTACCAGATCTATCTATCTATCTACCAGATCTATCTATCTATCAACCAGATCTATCTATCTATCTACCAGATCAGGGGAGTAATCGTTCAAGCATTAGGATTTGTTATGACAAAATGCCTATATCAGGTCAGTGGATTATATATAGTGACGCTATCCCACATAGCAGGCTAGCATCACTAAATTCACCCTCTGGGGATCTCATTCTGCTTAGGCCGCATCTTCTCTGGGAAGTTTCTTTATTATAAAATTTCTACAGAAACTTCTTCACATAGATTCTGTTTCTTTTAATTTAGTTTCTCTCTATCCTCAAATTGGCGGACGGCACATTGCATAATCGAGGTTCCCAATGGGTGTTCATCACAATATTCATCATTTGGGAACTTCAATCTGAGTCTATGTCTCCCATAGCAGATGAGGCCATGCAGAATGAGGTCCCCAGAGGGTGAATTTGGTTATGCTCGTCCGCTATGCGGGATAGCATCACTAAATTCACCCTCTGGGGACCTAATACTGCAAATGACAGGCACATTAAACTGAGGCTTAGGTGAACATTATCATACAAATTTGTTGTGGCGTGAGAAGTTCACTGAGAACAGTCAGCTTAACAAAATATTGTGATAGATTTCACCTTCTTCACACATACATGTGTGGTTCTGTATTTGTTACGCACCAACATTCTATATTCTTGGTTCAAATAATTTATTTGTTTGGTTTCCAGGCTAGTTATAGTCATCTACCTAACATGACGAAGAGTTCCGTATAAAAATGCTTCTAAAGATGGTCTTGCTTTCGGACACTTGTCCGGAAATGCTTCTATCAATTAATATTAATTTTATATCAATATTTTACCCTTTGAGTGCCAGGTCGATTTATGTATCAACCCATATACCCTGTGCCAATGCATTCTCTTATATATGCGAGTCGACCATAGGTTGCCTCGCATATATAAGAGAATGCATTGGCCTAACAATATTGTTTTTTTTTTGTTTTGTTTTTTTTACAATTTTAATAATTTATTCTTATATTCTTTAACAGACTTATTTTGTAGGTTTAGGGCCAATGAGATCGGCCCCTGGCACTCAAAGGGTTAATTAAATAACACGACATATTGTTGTGACAATTTTTCAGATTTTTAGCTAGAGTTATGCTGCATTCTACGATCAGAACGAACATAAGGGTAAAATGTTCCAAATCCATTGTATGTATATTATACCATTCAAAATAAAATCATTAAAGACATATGTACTTGTTCGGGTGCGTGAAACTGATAAGTTAGTATTCAGGTGCTATGCCAACTGGAGGAATGTAGCATTCTACTAACATCACCGAAAATCCGAAAATACCACTCCACAGAAAACATTGTCTGAACTACGCTAAATTGTGATTATTTACTACTCGAATCGGGATGCTTCTATTGGCGATAAACTAACGAAAACTATTTCGCCATCGGCAGTCACTGCATTTAATTAATATATAAGAATGACGGTGTGTGTTGTCAATTTAGATATAATATTTGTAAAACTACTTTGAACAAGATTATTCACCATTTCTATTTGATCACCCTACCAGAGTCCTTCACATCACTTTAATTGATAGAAGCATTTCCGGACAGCGGTCTTCGGTTCATATTTATTATGTTATACCTAGGAAACTATATGAAACATGTTATAGGAAGAGATAGACGAGATAGACAATCTGCGTGTCTGATTTGATATACCCACATGTCCATGTTTCTTAATGCAAATTAATCACTTATACATGTGTTATGATGTATACACGCTCTTTGAATGGTAAAGTATATATACGCTCTTTACTATAGTTAAATTATTGAGTTTCACATGCTCGCCAATCACATATAAACGCTCTTTACTGTAGTTAAACTATTCAGTTCTGCATACACGCGGGTCTACAGTGGGTTTATGTAGATAGCAATATGACATTAATTGACAAGTCACATGTGAATGCTCTTCACATAGGACTCTCAGTGAGAGCTTTCCGATGAATGGCAACAAGCCATATTTCCGACTAAATCCTGAAAAATTACCCATAATTCGGCTGTGGTTAAGAAGTTGATTATTTAGGGCATTACTGTACACAAAGAACCATATATAACAACTTGATAATGATAGCAAAAATGAGCAAAAGCCATTTACTCATTTTCATTATACATGTTTAAAATGCCCAGATCACATTATAAACAACATATTCCATATTAAATACCACTTGGAAGAGGAACTATAACTCTATATATTTTCCACCAGAATACGGAACAGCTGTGGCCAAGGAGTGTCCACTAAGTGATAGAGATTATCAGATTCACACCAAGATTCTCACCATTTTTTGCCCCAGAAGATAGAGTTATTCCCCTTCCATTGATAATAATAAGCTGGTAATACAGACCAGATCAAAATTAAGCACAGAACATATGTTGGTACCTTGACAAAAACAACATGTTCACAGTTTATTCAACCGGATAAGTTGATAATACATTGTTTTGGAGCTTCCTCTTTCAAATGGTATATAATATAGAATATGTTGTATATCATGTGATCTGGGTATTTGAAAATTAAGTGGGCCTTTAATGAAATTGAATCATGTCTTCTCCTCGACAGATATGTTTCAGGCTGTCTCTGAGATGTATTTGAAACAACATCATAATTCAGATCACTGAGCTGGTATAAAGGATGCCATTATATCACTCAGAGGAAGGAACGAAATGACTTCTTTACAGCACAAGTGAAGAGCAGTAACAGAGTCATGAATTCAAGCTCCATGCAGAGTTCAGCCCCCTGCTACACAGGACTACATGCAGAGTTCAGCCCCCTGCTACACAGGGCTCTACATGCAGAGTTCAGCCCCCTGCTACACAGGACTACATGCAGAGTTCAGCCCCCTGCTACACAGGACTACATGCAGAGTTCAGCCCCCTGCTACACAGGACTCTACATGCAGAGTTCAGCACCCTGCTACACAGGACTACATGCAGAGTTCAGCCCCCTGCTACACAGGACTACATGCAGAGTTCAGCCCCCTGCTACACAGGACTCTACATGCAGAGTTCAGCCCCCTGCTACACAGGACTACATGCAGAGTTCAGCCCCCTGCTACACAGGACTACATGCAGAGTTCAGCCCCCTGCTACACAGGACTCTACATGCAGAGTTCAGCCCCCTGCTACACAGGACTACATGCAGAGTTCAGCCCCCTGCTACACAGGACTCTACATGCAGAGTTCAGCCCCCTGCTACACAGGACTACATGCAGAGTTCAGCCCCCTGCTACACAGGACTACATGCAGAGTTCAGCCCCCTGCTACACAGGACTACATGCAGAGTTCAGCCCCCTGCTACACAGGACTCTACATGCAGAGTTCAGCCCCCTGCTACACAGGACTACATGCAGAGTTCAGCCCCCTGCTACACAGGACTACATGCAGAGTTCAGCCCCCTGCTACACAGGACTCTACATGCAGAGTTCAGCCCCCTGCTACACAGGACTACATGCAGAGTTCAGCCCCCTGCTACACAGGACTACATGCAGAGTTCAGCCCCCTGCTACACAGGACTACATGCAGAGTTCAGCCCCCTGCTACACAGGACTACATGCAGAATTCAGCCCCCTGCTACACAGGACTACATGCAGAGTTCAGCCCCCTGCTACACAGGACTCTACATGCAGAGTTCAGCCCCCTGCTACACAGGACTACATGCAAAGTTCAGCCCCCTGCTACACAGGACTACATGCAGAGTTCAGTCCCCTGCTACGCAGGACTCCATGCAGAGTTCAGTCCCCTGCTACGCAGGACTCCATGCAGAGTTCAGCCCCCTGCTACGCAGGACTCCATGCAGAGTTCAGTCCCCTGCTATGCAGGACTTACCGCTGCCAGCACCTAGACATAATGTGAAGAAATCACTTATCTATTTGAGACTTTTGTAGGTTACAATTCATTCTGCATTATTCTGAGAAACTGAACTGTCCATATTCATTTGAAAATTGTCTAGATCAAGCCAGAATGAATTGTAACTGTCAAAACACTTCAATAAAAAATGTTAATTTATCAATATTAGTTTGGTCGTGTTACGCGAAATGATGGGGTAACCCGGAAGCAATTGGTAAGAAAGCAATTTTGGTGTCAAAAGACTCAGGATAGTCGTCAGTATAACATGTCTAAATACCTCTAAAATCTGCTTTGTTGGAACTTTGTTATCCAACATGGTTGTTAGCTCACCTGAGACGAAGTCTCCGGTGGAGCTATAGTCATCACTCCTCGTCCGTCCGTCAACAATTCTTTGAACATCTTCTCCTCTGAAACAGGAAGACCGAATTGGTTCATATTTGGTGTGGATGTTCCCTAGGTGACTCTCATTCAGATTTGTTCAAATGAAGTCATTGGGTCAAATAGTTGCGAAGCCAGGGCCATAACTCTATCCCTCCATAGTAATTCTTACAACGACTTCTTGTTCAGAACCATTGGGCCGATTTAGCTAATATTTGGTATGGAGGGTCCTTGGGTGACTGGTGTTCAGATTTGTTCAAATGAGGTCACCCGGTCAATTAGTTGAGAAACCAGGGCCATAACTCATAGTAATTCTTACAATGACTTCTTCTAAAAAAATATTTGGCCGATTTAGATTATATTTGGTACAGAGATACCTTGGGTGACTGGGGTTCAGATTTGTTCAAATGGGGTCACTGGGTCAAATAGGGGCAGAGCCAGGGACATAACTTTAAAAACAAAAAATTTAATTTTTGCATTTTGACCTTTAATTTTTGTTTAGGACACATCACAGCCTCATATTTCTTACCTAGATTTTTCTTAGCATGTTCTTCATCTGTATGGATTTTGGTATTGTTTATTTAACCCCTTCCACTCTTGTTTTGATATAGAATTCATCCAAGACAGGATTACTCAAACATTTTTCATCTGATCAACACCAAATTTGGTATATGAATTTTTGACACTTATATACAGATCAAGTTAAAATATGGGTTTGATCCGATATATTTTAACAGAGTTATGGCCCTTTATAATTCACACCTCTTTGCTATGCACTATTAATTTTTAAGAGAACACTGAAGCCTGTATTATTGAAAAAGCCAATTTATCATAGTGTGGTCACCGGATACTCTTGCTGAAGACTGCTTGCTTCAGACCAGTTTACCATCTGTCATTACAAGACATGACATTAGCTAAACAACTATTCTACCAGAGTCTACAAGGAATAGTCCATTGTTCATTTATCCAAGCCTGGACATAGTGTGTCTGACATTTGCAGAATGAAGTCCCCAGATGGTGAATTTAGTGTTGCTACCCCATACAACAGGCTAGCATCACCAAATACACCATCAATTACCTTATTCTGCTTAGGCCTCATCTTCTGGGACAATTTTTTTAAAAACATGTTTTAAAATTTGAAAAAAGTGACACCATTATATATAACATCTGCAGAGTTATGAAACTTTACTCTTTAATGAAATTATGGAAACATTCCACCCTCCCCCACCCACCCCCTCCCACATGACCCAGGCCCAACCCTGCCATCAACCAACATCCCTTCCAAGCCATTTCACCTCTCAATATAATACCTCTTCTCACCACAGAGGCATATATATCTGTAAAGGTACAGGTCATTAATTATATAAACTGGCCAGATGACATGTATTATTCTAATCTAAACATATCTGTAGCAATTTAACAACAAACTGGTGCTTCCATTGTTAGGTGATGACTGACATTCAATGATACTGTGAATGGCTTTGATTTCTTCAAGTCCGGAAATAGTGTGTCTGACATTTACATAGTGAGGTCCCCAGATGGTGAATTTAGTGTTGCTACCCCATACAGCATGCTAGCATCACCAAATACACCCGCCAGGGACCTAATTATGCTTAGTCCCCATCTTCTTGGAAGTATCCTAAGTATCAAATTGACAGTTTGATTTAGTCACTTTTTCCACCTGTTCAGTTTCAATGTCCCCCTAATTTGCAGAAGATAAAATGCATAATTGAGGTGCTCAATTGGTGTGTATCACCAACTTCAACTGTAGGACTTCATTGATTTAGTCACTTTTTTCCACCTGTTCAGTTTCAATGTCCCCCTAATTTGCAGAAGATAAAATGCATAATTGAGGTGCTCAATGGGTGTGTATCACCAACTTCAACTGTAGGACTTCAATCTGTTCCTTGGTTTTATTGGCCATTGAGGCCTAATCAGATTGAGGATGAATTTGGTGATGCTAGCCTGCCTTACAGAATATTGTCATTAAATCCACATTTTTGGGACCTAATTCTGCAAATGTCAGACATACTAAATTCAGGTTTGGCCATTTCATATTATTGTTTTAATCACCACTTATCCAGATGAAATCATACGACTAATATTCAAAGAAAAATGGGGGGGGGGGGGGGGGGGTATATATTGGATTAAATTTGTCTTCTATCTGGCATTTGCAGAATGAGGTCCCCAGAGGGTGAATTTAGTTATGCTACCCTGCACAGCAGTCTAGCATCACCAAATACACTAGCCAGGGTCCTCATTCTGCTTAGGCCTCATCTTCTGGGAAGTGTATAGGCACTTAAATTGACATTTTTACTTACTTTAGCCCTTCTGTTTAGTTTCTATATCCCCTAATTTGTGAATATAAAATGCATAATTGAGGTGCCCAATGGGTGCACATCACCAACTTTAACTGGAGAACTTCAATCTAATGCTATGTCTCCCATAGCAGTTGAGGCCTACACAGAATGAGGTCCCCAGAGGGTGAATTTGGTGATGCTAGCCCACATTGCAGGATTGTGTCATTAAATTCACCCTTTGGGGACCTCATTCTGCAAATGTCAGACACTATGTTCAGGCTTGTCTGTTCGAATATTATGTTCTTAACCACCAGTATCCAGTTGAACTCATTATACCCTGATTTTGCAAAGAAAACTTGGGGGGTATATTGGATTGAATTTGTCAGTCTCTATGTCAGACTGTTCTCCCATCCATCTGTCATTATGTCTCTATCCGTCCATCAATTGTTTTCTTCTCCAGATACATATTAAAGACCAAATTGGTTTATATATTTAGGTGTGGATGTCCCCCACGTGACTCAGATTTGTTCAAATGAGTTCATCAGGTCAAATAGGTGAGAAGTCAGGGCCATAACTCTTTCCTTCCATAGTAATTCTTAAAACAATTTCTTCTCAAGAACCATCTGGACTATTTAGATTATGTTTGGTATGGAGGGTCCTTCGGTGACTGGGGTTTAGATTTTTTCAGATTTGGGGTCATTTTAGGAAAATCAGTTCAGTTCAACTCTTAAAATCTAATGTCTGAAATTACCAAATGAATGGATCTCATAGATGGGGATTCACGTTTGTTCAAATAGGGGCGGAGATAAGAGATTTAATTATCAACCAGCCACCCTACCTGTGCTCCGGCGGAGCTATAGTCATCACTCCTCATCCGTCCATCGTCTGTCCGTCCGACAACAATTATTTGAACATCTTCTCCTCTGGAACCATAAGACCAAATGGGTTCATATTTGGTGTGGATGTTCCCTAGGTGATTCTCATTCAGATTTGTTCAAATGTGGTCACTGGGTCAAATAGTTGCGAAGTCAGGGCCATAACTCTTTCCCACCGTAGTAATTCTTTTAAACATCTTCAGAACAATAAGACCGAATGGTTTCATATTTGGTGTGGATGTTCCCTAGGTGACTCACATTCAGATTTGTTCAAATGAGTTCACTTTTAATAGTTGCGAAGCCAGGGCCATAACTCTTTCCCTCCATAGTATTCTTAAAGTGACTTCTCAAATACCATCAGGCTATATGGGTTCAGATTTGTTCAAATCAGGTCACTGGGTCAAATGTGGGCGGGGCCAGGGACATAACTCCAAATTTTTTGTTTTAGATTTAACTCTTTAGATATCTACTTCTTTTAAAGTGATTATGAAAAGTTCTGACTGTTGTGGTCTCCAGAGTCCCAGTCTTATCAGTCTTTGCAGTCTGGTGAACGACCCCACAGTCATTGACTGTCTTGTTTATACTACACCAGATCTCAAAATAAGTCATTATACCTGATTATACGATATATTGTGACATAGCAATTACGCAGTTATATACCATTTTGAGTGAAATTAGAAGGGAAATTTTGGAACAGCGTCTTCAGCAAATATACAAATTGAGTGGAAATGAAGATCTGTTATAAAAAGTACATTATGTTTGGTGTGTGCTGAAAAATGGTGAACATCCATTTTGCAAGAATTGATATAAATCTTGGGCTGAGATGAGTATTAGCCTCACTTTTAGGTCACAAGTCCATAGCCAAATTCCCAGCTATCACTGACACTGTAGCCTATTATTGATTGCTCCCAGGTTGAGTGGAATGATCTGAGCTAGTTCCTTGATGTAACAGTTCATGATAATAGCTTCTTACAATTTTCATGTTTATTTAAATCATGAGATTATACAACATACATTTTATTTTGTCATTTAAACTAACAAAATATTTTTGATACAAGTTTTATGGATCAATTTGCATATATGTTTTCTGCACATATTGTCTGTTGCATTTTGTCAATTTAAGAATACAGGACTACCAAAGAGAGATGCTGAATAGCATCAACATTGTTGCCAAGCCTTGAAATAGGGTGTCTGTCATTTGCAGAATGAGGTCCCCAGAGGGTGAATTTATTGATGCTACCCCGCATAGCGGGCTAGCATCACCAAATTCACCCTCTGGGAACCTCATTCTGCTGAGTTCTCCATAAACTAATTTCATCCAGTTAAATTTTTACATGTGGTGGAGTGATTTCTATAGTCTCAAAGTGTTTCGGTGTGTTCTTCGATGAAGCAGCACCTGGAAGATGAGATTTAACTCATAGCGGGTCCAAGTCGTGGTTCGTCCACGGGACGCATTGGAATGATCGGCACAAAGATATTTTGGAGCTATCCGGTCAAATACAATTTATTGCCAAAGTACTCAGTTAACTACAGTAATGCTCTAAATAATCGACTCCTTAACCACAGCAGAATTATGGGTAACTTTTCAGGATTTAGTCGGAAATATGAGAGAGCTTTCCAATGAATGGCAACCAGCCATATTTCTGACTAAATCCAGAAAAGTTACCCATAATTCTGCTGTGGTTAAGGGTTAAGGAGTCGATTATTTAGAGCATTACTGTATTTTAAACCTTTCTATACTGAATGGACTCCCTCTTAGTTATAAAATTATACATTGGAATAATTTTCTGGAACAAGCAGACGACAGATAATACAAGTATAATAAGAAGGAGTCCTATTTATTGCAGGGAAATGTTCAGATAATAAGTTCAACAAATGACCTATGAACTTATTATCTCAACATTTCCTAAGCGATAACTACCAATCAATTAGTTTTTAGTATAGAAAGAGTTTATTAAGTCCAACTGCACTTGATGAAGGGAGGGAGAGAACTCTATAGTTTGAGCAACGTAGAATAAAGTGGGTAACATTTCCTAACTGGTGATAATATCTATAATTTGGTTGTCTTGGCAACAGATGTCCTGTATCTCAGGGAAAATTCTATATTTGCTCTTATTTTATGACACAGATCATAAACAAAACATTCCATTATTGGCTCTAGAAAGAAATACAAGGGGAACTCAAACATGTCAGCAATTAAAGGCCCACATAATTTTCGAATGCCAATATCACGTTATACTCAACATATTCCATATTATATACCATTTAAAAGAGGAGGCACCAAAACATTGTATTATCAACTTATCCAGTCGATTAAACATGTTGTTTTTGTCAAGGTACCGATGTGTGTTCTGTGCTTAATTTGGATCAAGTCTGTACTGACAGTCATTATTCTCAATGCAAGGGGAATAACTCTATCTCATAGTTGTGAATTATGGTGCATTCTCAGGTAAATAACGGGGGAAGTCTTTGTGTGAATCTGAGAATCTCCGGGCCGTCACTTGGTGGACAATCCTAGGCCACAGCTGTTCCATATTTTGGTGGAATATATATATTTTTGGTTCCTCTTCGAAATGGTATACAATATGGAATATTTTGTATATTATGTGATCTGGGCATTAGAAAATTAAATGGCCATTTAAGAATTGGAAAAAGAGTAGCAAGACAAAATTGTTATAAATAATATTATATAATGAACTGTTTCAACATTTCCAAATAAATTCACCCATTCTACTTAAGAGATAGTCTAGGCACCACAGGAGGCGAGTTGTCCCCCCCCCCCCCCCCACCGAAGTTATGGGACCACAATTTTCTTGAGGCTGAACTATTCCAATTTGAAAATCCTGATGTTGTCGACCCCTAACAGGATGCAAAATAAAATTATTTTGACTTTTCCAATGGTACCATCGGCCAAACGGAAGAACGCCAGGTTTAACATATTATGTTTTCTACATT
Organism: Siphonodentalium dalli; assembly: GCA_032622095.1. Taxonomy (NCBI): domain Eukaryota; kingdom Metazoa; phylum Mollusca; class Scaphopoda; order Gadilida; family Siphonodentaliidae; genus Siphonodentalium; species Siphonodentalium dalli. The sequence continues at coordinate 150,842,118 of CP136062.1, forward strand.
GAATACGAAAGCGTGTGGTGTATCTAATAATGCAAAATTGTCAGGTGGGTACCATTGGAAACGTCAAAATAATTTTATTTTGCGTCCTATTATGGGTCGGCAACATCAGGATTCTCAAATTGGAATAGCTCGGTATATAAATTCGGTGAGGAGGAGGGGACACCGATTTATTATTATTAATTATTATACTTGTGCTGCTCAGCCAATGAGAAATCCATTTTTTTCCCTCATGACTCCTCCGATACGAGGTATTGTGCACTTAGAATTTTTTCCCGTGCTCATTATTTTTCTTATCCCAGGTTTTGAATCTATTTATAGATTTTAAACTATAGAGACAAAGAATAGGTACCAGGTATTAATTCTACATGTACTAATTAGAAAATGTTGTACCGGAATTAAAAGATCGATTTGGCTTAAATGCCTTTTCAATTATAACAAAGAAACGTTCAATACATTGGCAGACATGTTATTTATAAGTTGGATGTAAAACATACAATGGTGGGGTGACTATTTCAACTTTATGAAGTTTTTAGTCTCGCCTGTAAAATTTACAAAATTGCCGATACAAGGTGTTGGAAGCTCACCGACAATATGTTACTTCATGCAACTCAACAGAATCAACATCCATTTTTAGTATTTACACTCAAATGTCAGATTGCAAGGGCATTCAGTACCCATGCCTGAGATTAGTGTGTCTGTCATTTGCAGAATGAGGTCCCCAAAGGGTTAATTTGGTGATGCTATCCCGCACAGTGGGCTAGCATCACCATATTCACCCTCTGGGGACCTCATTCTGCATGCCTCATATGCTATGGGAGATATAGACTCAGATTGAAATTCCCAAATGATGAATATTGTGATGTACACCCGTTGGGAACCTCGATTATTCAATGTGTCATCTGCCAGTTTGGGGATATAGTGAAACTAAACTAAAAAAGAAATAGAATCTATGTGAATAAGTTTCTATAGATATCTGATAATAAAGAAACTTTCCAGAGCAGAATGAGGTCCCCAGATGGTGAATTTAGTGATGGCGGGATAGCGTCACTAAACTCACCCTCTGGGGACCCAATTCTGCAGGGACCCAATTCTGCAGATGACAGGCACACTAAACTCAGGCTTAGTCAGTAATGTTAAGACATCCATCTCAAACCTCACTGAAAAAGTTTAATGTTTAACCCACAGGGAGCCTCATACAGATGGAAGAATGCACTATGGAGTGTGGTCTGCTCCAGTCTATATGGGGCTCTCTAAGGGTTAGACACACTAAATCCAGGCCAGTGCCCATTTTCGATATTCAGGTTGCGCGTTGCAAGTTTCTTCCAAACAATATGGAAACAAGATCAACTTCACATGACATGATTCTAACCAACCAACGTTCGGCATTCATGTTTCACAGAGAAAATGCATGTATGAGTATGTATATAACAGAAAGAGTGCTCAGAATGATTTCACCATTTACACAATCTGTCGCTCAAAAACCATCCATTCCAATAGCACAATTTTTCACTCGAGGAAGAACTATTATTAAAGCGTTCATCATAAATTAATTTTTAACTTTCAAGAATTACAAAAAGACTGGTGAGTCAATAATAGATATATATAATCAACTATTTGAACTCTGACATCACCAAATTCATTTTCCCATTGTACTTAAGAAATTGATGTTCAACAAGTTCAACTTCACATGACGTGATCCAACCAACCAACATTTGGCATTCACGTTTCAGTCTCATTGAAAAGCCGACGAAAATCCTTTATCTGAATTACGTCTCAAGAACTCTCTATTAAAATTAGGTTCTGTGTTGAAGGGATTCCCTCCATTTGATTGGAGAGTGGCGCAGACTGTGCATAATTTCATTGGTTTATGGCATAGCAGATCATGTCAGAGGTCAACGACATGTTGATAATTTTCCCACGCACTGTCAAACTCAACTATTGTTGGAAAACTTAATACAGGCGATATATCCATAATTCATTTTACTCATCGCAATATAGGAGAAATCATCTTTGAGTTTTGTTTATCAGTCAACGATATTCATGACTAATTATTCTTTCGCATTTAGTTTCTAGATACTACGATTCTCACATCCATTTACTATGCCAGGAATGCACTCCATATTTGGAAATGGTTTATTACGTCATGTTGGGAATGCTGCTTCGTCATAGAAATGAAATATTATGGACACTTCCAGAGACGTAATTCCGATATAGGATTTTTGTCGGCTTTTCAAAGAGACTGCGTTTCAGAGTGCAAAAGTGCAAATGAATTTATGAGTATATATATATATAACAGAAATAGCAATTCAGAATGACATCACAAAGCTCTGTCGCTCGATTAACATTCATTCCAATATCACAGTTTTTCACTCGAGGAAGAAGAACTATGAAGAGCGTTCATCATAAATGAATGTCTAAGTTTTCGGGCTCTTCGCCATCGTCAGTTCTTTGTAACCACTCTTCGACACGATTTGTCATGTCCTCCTGATAACTAATTTCATCCAGTTCTATTTGCACGTGGGGTGGCGTGATTTCTATAGTCTGAAAGTGCTTTGGTGTGTTTTTCGATGACGCGGCACCTGGAAGATGAGATTTAACACGTAGCGAGTCCGAATCATGGTTATCGTCCACTGAATCCATTGGAATGATCACAGAATGATGGGAGGGGGGAGGTCCATCGTGAGAAGAATGTAAATATTGGCTCTGCATACTACCAGTCTGATTCATGAATTCTGGTGAAGGCGTCGGCTCGTCAAACGAACTTCTCTTCTCCCACGGTGGAGGCAATGATGGAATGTCGTTTTCTTCTGAGTCTTCTATCTCAGGCGGAAACACGGAAAATACACTAGGAATATTCAATGACTCTGGCGGTGCACTCAGCGTGTTTTCTGGTGTGACGTAGGGTGAACCCGATTCTGTCAAATGATGATAGGCGGGATTGTCGGCCCATGCAGGCGCCTCCGATTTCTGAGGGCCATCGTCCATATTTGAATAACAACACAATGTATTTTCACTACATGTAGTTTTTCTCTTCCATGGAAGTTCCTCGACAGCAGTTTCTTCTGAATGAGTGTATGGCTCGTATTTTGGAAATCCAGTCTCTGAAAAAATATGTACAAAGTTAGTGGGAAGTACATGTAAATCTTTATGAATTTGTCCTAATTCGCACCATTTTTAGCAAAAAATTGTGACACAGACCTGCACAGACCATTTAAAAGTGAAATTTTTATGTGCTGAAATAGGATGCTAGAAGTTATATTTCACTGGTAAACAAAAACAAATTATTTCAACTAGTATATATATATATATATATATATAAAAGGTGGCAAGATAAAAGTTAAAGTTATATGCTATACATGTTTCATTCGCATATACATAATATAACCATAATAACATGGAATTGTGTTAACCCTTTACCCAACAAACCGGCCAAAAACGCCCAAATAAAGCTTCAACAGCCTAAAATATCTTCGGTCTGTCTCAATAACACCATACAAATATGGATATCATTGGAACCGGTTCATTGACCACATTGTGATGGTTACAGTTATGCCCTGTGCCAATGCATTCTCTTATATATGCGAGTCGACCATAGGTCGCCTCGCATATATAAGAGAATGCATTGGCCTTTTTTTTAACACTTTTTACCATTTTTTCTTATATTCTTTAACAATTTTATAATTTTTAATGTGTTAAGCCAATGCATTCTCTTATATATGCGAGGCGACCTATGGTTGACTCGCATATATAAGAGAATGCATTGGCACAGGGTCGTTCTTTTGGGTAAAGGGTTAAAACTTAAACATATTCTATGATGGGAAACCATATTTTAGTATTAATCCTTCCATGACTGGAACTTCCTGAAATTTTTGAAATCCCTGTGCCAATACATTCTCTTATATATATGAGTCTCCCATAGGGAGCCTAACATATATAAGAGAATGCATTGGCCTAACAATATTTACCTTGACCTTGTAAGCAAGTTCACTTATATATGCGATTGCTCCCTATGGGAAACTCGAATATATAAGAGAATGCACTGGCACAGGATTTTTAATGCTCCACCAGAGCAGCTCCATTAAAGGGTTAAGAAATGGAATCAGTAGAAGTTTTGTAGTAGAGATTGCCGAATCAACGTTAAAGGTACTCAATCCGATCAGAGGGTCCTATATTACTATTTCTTTGGCTTTGGGGCTAAAAAAATAATTGATTCGAGTAGAGGAACCTACCAATCAACGCTCAGGGTGATCAGATATCGATATTTGAAGTTTAGTTATTTCTATTCTTACTGTCCCAGAACACAGTCAAAATTGCGTTATTATTACCACTTGATTTTAGAGTTATCCATCCTTGTCTGTTTGAATAGTGTTTTGGTGTACACATCTTGAGCAGATTACGAAGTTAAGGGCAATTATTAGTAATCATCTCGAGAAAATAACAAATTTCAAAAATCAATATCTAATAAACTCTGAGCTTTGTTTGATGGGTTCCTCGACTCGAATCAAATATTTTTTAACCCCAAAGCCAAAGAAATAGTAATATAGGACCCTCTGATCGGATTGTTGTTGTTGGAATCTGTTCAGATGGGGACCCTCTGAACGGATTGAGTACCTTTAACACTGTAATTTGCTCTGTCACATGTCACCACTCGGGAGACACAATGGTCAACAGCTGAGAAGCGAACTCAGTTTGTTGTCTGCTGAGCGATTAATGCTTAACATTCTACAAGCTGAACTACTGTGATCTCATTTTATTACAACCTTCTTCCTACAGTTCTATTGCTGTTCCATATTTACAAATCCATATGGAACATATATTTCATATGCAGTACATTCCATACGCATCTCGTTGACATCAAATGATGTTCGCCTCAAACATGAAACCGGAACTATAAAATTAAAGCATCATCACACATGAAAAAACAAGCCCTGTATGTGCCTAAATAAACCTTGTAACCCTGTATTTTTTAATTCTAGGATGGGTGACGTGTAATAAACAGAACGACACATGTGTTAATGGGTTTGTTGATACAGCATTCCATGCTAACACTCGTACCGTTTCAACAAACCCATTAACACATGTGTCGTTCTGTGTATTCGTTTATTTTTGTGAAATACAGCTAAATACAGAAGATTTAAAAAAATTCAATAGAAATATTTGTCTTGGCCTTGAACAATACAAACTGATTACATTGATGGCATTGATGATGTCAACTATAACAGAAATGTCTTCAGTAAATTATGATATATAGTCTACATGTATCACAAGTTTGTTCAATTGAATAAAGTATATCGATCTACATTTCGGAATACTATACTAAGCTATAGCTATAATCCTCAGAGTATGCACTAAACATAGAACAACACAGTCATGTGAATGTGTTAACCATATAGCATTCGTTTGTCGTGATGTAAAACTCGAACAGGTTCGCGTCACAACAAACTCATGCAGTAACATTAACACGTTCACACACTTGCGTCGTTCTAGCTTTATATTCATGTCCTGATAAAGCTTAGATTTCTTATATTGGAAACTTATAACAAAGATAGAGCTCAGAGCCATCACCTGTAGTATGTCGAAGATGGTACAATAATAGCATATCCATATATATACCCAATATATATCAGGTTCCGAATATAACCAAGCCTTGAAATAGGGTGTCTGTCATTTGCAGAATGAGGTCCCCAGAGGGTGAATTTAGTGATGCTACCCCGCATAGCGGGCTAGCATCACAAAATTCACCCTCTGGGGACCTCATTCTGCTTACACCTCAGCAGAATGAGGTTCCCAGAGGGTGAATTTGGTGATGCTAGCCCGCTATGCGGGATAGCATCACTAAATTCACCCTCTGGGGACCTCATTCTGCAAATGACAGACACCCTATTTCAAGGCTTGAATATAACACAACTGACATAATTTTGTTAATTAAAGCTTCACATGGTGTATGTGATCCCCTTAACAAAGCGTTAGTATAATAGCATTGACCAGGCACACATAGACCGGGTACTGGTCTAGAAGACAAATAATTAATTTTGCGATAGAACAAAGTTTGAGATGTGAAAGCATCTGCCTCGGACAAGGGAGGTGACTCTATGAGGGAAATCAGGTCAAATTAGTTTAACAACTGTGATCCCTGAAAGAGCAATTGAGGCCACAGTCAATTGTGGTCACTCATATTGAAAACAATATCTGGGTAGAATTTTCAGCTCTAAACTTCAAAGCTCACATCGCTGAAGTTCAAAGGTCACATCGCTGAAGTTAAACTATTAACCCTTTCATGACTGAAGCTGTGCTGGTGCAGCATTAATGACTCTGTGCCAGTGCATTCTCTTATATATGTGAGTCTCCCATAACTTGTATATATTTATAAGAGAATGCACTGGCTTACAAGGTCATGGTAAATACTGTTTGGCCAATGTATTCTCATATATGCGAGGCTCCCTATGGGAGACTCACATATATGAGAGAATGCATTGGCGCAGGTTTTTCGTAAAATTTCAGGAAGCTCCAGTCATAAAAGGGTTAAAGGCACGTGAGGCCTTAATTGTCGAAAATATTCATATTTGTTCCAAACACCGTAAACAGAAAAACATTAAAACGCATACAGTTTCGTTCATATTTACCATGACCATCGCGTAAACAGCATGTTATCATAAATACCTACTATATTTTACCTAAGCAAGAGCCTGATTGGGTTACAGAGGACAGCACAATGCTACTGGCTAATCACACACAAATGGCATAAACGCTCTTTATTAGTTCCATATCAGGAATTCACCAACAAAGAACGCTCTTTATGTTTACCATCATAATATAAACAAACACCAGAAAAGTAACTTTTTATGCTTTTGTTTACATAACAATGGTTAAACATATGAGAATAACATACTGTTTATGCGATATTTCTTATTTATATACGGACAAAGTCTGTCTACATTTTGATGTTATTTCTGTTTGTGGCGGTATTTTGACGGGTGGAAATATTTTCACAGGATACCCACCGCCAAGGCCAACCGTACCTTTAAATTGAATATTTACACTCATGTTGACTTGTTACTAATTTTTGTCGTTTTCTTGTTGTGGCGACTGATCTCCTTTAAAAACAGGATAATGACAAAATATCACCATCAACAATGCAATATTTTGGCATAAAATCTTGAGGTGAAGTCCATGCAAGCCTAAACGGAATGGGGTTCCCAGAGGGTGAATTTGATGATGCTAGCCCACTACGCGGGATGGCATCACTAAATTCACCCTCTGGGGACCTCATTCTGCAAATGACAGACACACTATTTCAAGTCTTGAGTGCATGGTGTGAAAATAACATGTTGTAATTGACCTATCGGTGTGTGATTCAATCACACGCATAGCAAAGTGACGTTGAAGTACTGAACAAATTAATGCGAGCGTGATCATAGCACAGTTGTTTAAATCAAATTAGAAAGGCAAAGATTTGACCAATATCCATAAATTATTAAATGGTATAATTGCTGTTTTCTCATTAATGCGTTGCTCTACATAGCTCATTTTATCATATCTTTGCACTGCTGGATATGGTGAACGATTAAATGTCGAATAAGCATGTATTATCGTTCAATTCTTGAGAAGAGTCTGGAATCCATATACCGAGAAAGATGATGGACAATGCAAGACTTACCCATTAATAATGATTGTATGGATCCTCAGGATCCGCTAAAATAATCCAAATAATCAACGTGTTCAGTTTAATAATCTAAATAACTGTTCAGTTTCAAACAAATATTTATCAGCTTTTCATTGATGTTATACTCCCAAACATTAAAATTCCAAGTTTCATTGTTCTGAGATACTAAATGTTCAATTTGCACAATTTTAACTGTCATAGATGCCAATTTTTTTTTAAATGTTCAACCGAGTTGATGCAAATTTGCAGAGATAAATATATTTTGCCAATGTGTTTCTGTTTCAAAAAAGGGTAGGTCTCTCTTAATGATCAATGCTGGACACTTCTCGGCTCACACCTGTGCATAAACAAAACTTCTTATCCCTTTAACCCTTTCAGTGCCAGGTCCGATTTATGTATCAACCCATATACCCTGTGCCAATGCATTCTCTTATATATGCAAGTCGACCATAGGTTGCCTCGCATATATAAGAGAATGCATTGGCCTAACAATTTTTCATCATTTGTTATTATTTTTTACAATTTTTTACAATTTTAATAATTTGTTCTTATATTCTTTAACAGACTTATTTTGTAGGTTTAGTGCCAGGGAATCTTACGTTTTTCATGGGCATAAAAATTATTACTATGAATACTTGGTGATAGTTTTGAGTTATAACATTCGCTATAGCATGCTTAAGCATACCCAAAAAAAATTCAACCCGAAAAAATATAAAAAAAACAAAAAACAAAATTTTAGGGCCGATTTTACAGACTGTAAATTAGGGCCGATGAGATCGGCCCCTGGCACTGAAAGGGTTAATGCTGCACCAGTGCAGCTCCCACCATGAAAGGGTTAACCATAATGAAATAAATACACGTATTTTGAGCATGCAGGTATGCGACATTTAAAATGTGCATAAATTTTCATCCTAATTGACATATTGCTGCAGTCATGTTCTCAGAAATGAGTATGGACTGTCAAGCGTGGTATTTTGTATGAAAATTTCTCAAAGGAATCCGATGTGTAAATATGTGAGTAAACATACCAGAGTTGGGGCTGATGGTAAAGGTTATCCCACTGTCGCCACACGCCTTGTCTGGGTAATCACTGTCGACTGGACTGCTGCGTCCTGTAGTAGAGAGGTCATAAAACTCATTTAGCGATTCTCATCCGATTTGGCACAAAATTGGTAAAATTTTCCAAAATCATTTTTCTACTCATCACAGTACTTGAATGCATAATATAGTCATAATAATCATGCGACACAACAAACAACAGATACCAGACATACATATACTTGCCAGACCTTCAATTTTGGCGTGTGCTTTAGCCTCTGCGCATGAAGGCGAAATTAAAAAATTGCACGCTATTCTGTACACAAGTTGGCGATAACTGAAATGCTTGTGCACTCATATTGAGAAGGGTTAAATCTGATAACCACACAACGCAATACATAGGGTTAAACAGTGTGAATACTTTTTCCTAGATTCCAACATTGTAATTGAAACTTCAAAGTAAAAAAAAAAAGTGCCCATAGTGCCACTCATGTCAGCGGCGGTGTCTTTGATCTTGCATTGTCTGAGACTGACCTTCACGTTTCTTTAACAGTCGAATTACAATACTCATATCAACAAGATGGAATCTGAATGTCAAACTGAGTTATTATTTCATGCAAGTTCTGGATCCGCCGAAGAAACCTCTTCACCAACAAATTCTGACATTTGAATAACCAGTCACATCATATCACATGACTACCCAGAGAAATGCATGCTGACACCATGCTGTTATCAACTTAATCGCCAAATTATCCACTGGAAATACCCTCTTGTTGACAATTTAATTTTGTGTCAGTTTATCTCGGGTGTTACAAGGCATAAACATTTGTTTAATACACTTTATTTACCATTCTAATGTTAAACTTTCATTTATTCTCACTATTTAGCCAATGACAATGACAATGTGCAGCCCAGTCAAAACTGAAAGTATATCATGAAAGTGCTTACAAGAAAAGCGTGTGCGATGTTCAAAATATGTGAGCTTAGAACAGCGGGCCGGTGATTTTCCAAAATCGAAGGTCTGGTACTTGCTGCAATAATTATATTATTGAATGGGAGATCCGTACAGATGTATATGTAATATGTATACTACTATAGGTGCCACGATTAATCATATAATCGATGAACCATTGATAAGCCAACAATCGATTACCATTTCCATCGTCAATTAATCTGTGTTATTTATTTCGGACATCAGAAAATGCCGGGTATTATTGAATACCGTGTTTGTTTTACACAGTGTAATCTACAACCGAGGGGTTATCATCCTTTGATCGCATATCAAAGAGATTCCAATAACATGAGTACTACTAATATATGCTGCAAGCAGTCGGCAGTTCATTTGATGATGCGACATGGTTTCTCGTTGGGTCGTTGTATATTCTACAAATTGGTGGCTGCAATTTGTACATATGGCGACGTCGTAATATATTTATACTTGAAAGGTGGCACTATGTCTTTGAAATGTGCCGACTGTCACCATGTTCAATGAACTGAATGCACTCACCCTTGAATCTGATTGGACCAATGGGGAGTTGATTGACATTCTCTCTAAAACCAGGGAACCAATATATGCGGCATTTTAATCAGCGATGTTCTCCGCAATGTAATTGCGAGTGTACTTTGTTTGCATATGTATACTTAGAAGTTACTAGTAAAGGCTATCGCATATCGTGTGGTGACTGCTGAATGAAACTGACTATTATCAAATACTTAGCTTGTTCTGAGTCTTGCAATTTGCGGGTGGGGGCACACCTTTGTGATTGTTAACCACGCTCTGGAAGTTTGATGAAAGTTATAGTTTCCGTAAAATTTGATTCCTTTTTTAAGGAACCGCCGGCAGCCCATCATACATTCCTACTTTTATATTGTTTGTATATTTGGCTATTCATAACACTGAAATTAATCGCTACGTTCGTTCTAATGAACTCGCAAATATTATAACCATAACATCGCAGAGAACTGTGCTGGTATTGAATACATTGTGCTCATTAGTCATTAACAGTGGTTTATGATGCACTTTATTAATGTAAAAATGATATCAGCCAATGCCTCAAACAACCAGCGACAGTGCAGTTAACTAGCACCAGGCCAATAGGCCATATAACGGAATACTTCCACTGATGTTATTATATTAGGTACAATTAATCGATTATAGTTGATTATTGATGACCGATTATCGATTATCAAAATAAATAAACATGGCACCTCTATATACGACTATTATTGAATGAGAAAATCTGTACTGATGTATACTACTATTATTGAATGAGAGAATCTGTACCGATGTATATGTATAGTACTATTATTGAATGAGAGAATCCGTACTGATGTATATGTATACTACTATTATAGAATGAGAGAATCCGTACTGATGTGTATGTATACTACTATTATTGAATGAGAGAATCCGTACTGATATATATGTATAGTACTATTATGAAATGAAAGAATCCGTACTGATGTGTATGTATAGTACTATTATGAAATGAGAGAATCCGTACTGATGTATATGTATAGTACTATTATTGAATGAGAGAATCCGTACTGATGTATATGTATACTACTATTATGAAATGAGAGAATCCGTACTGATATATATGTATACTACTATTATTGAATGAGAGAATCCGTACTGATGTATATGTATACTACTATTATTGAATGAGAATCCGTACTGATATATATGTATACTACTATTATTGAATGAGAGAATCCGTACTGATATATATGTATACTACTATAATTGAATGAGAGAATCCGTACTGATGTGTATGTATAGTACTATTATTGAATGAGAGAATCCGTACTGATGTATATGTATAGTACTATTATTGAATGAGAGAATCTGTACTGATATATATGTCTACTACTATTATTGAATGAGAGAATCCGTACTGATATATATGTATACTACTATTATTGAATGAGAGAATCCGTACTGATGTATATGTATAGTACTATTATTGAATGAGAGAATCCGTACTGATATATATGTATAGTACTATTATTGAATGAGAGAATCCGTACTGATGTATATGTATACTACTATTATTGAATGAGAGAATCCGTACTGATGTGTACTACTATTATTGAATGAGAGAATCCATACTGATGTATATGTATACTACTACTATTGAATGAGAGAATCCGTACTGATGTATATGTATACTACTATTATGAAATGAGAGAATCCATACACAAACAAAAGGGTTAATAAACACTTACCATGCGTATCTGGCAAATCACTAAAACTTTAAACACTTACCATGCATATCTGGCAAATCACTAAAACTATAAACACTTACCATATGTATCTGGCAAATCACTAATACTATAAACAGTTACCATGCGTATTTGGCAAAATCACTACTACTATAAACACTTACCATGCATATCTGGCAAATCACTAAAACTATAAACACTTACCATGTGTATCTGGCAAAATCACTACTACTATAAACACTTACCATGCATATCTGGCAAATCACTAAAACTATAAACACTTACCATGAGTATCTGGCAAATCACTACTACTATAATCACTTACCATGCGTATTTGGCAAATCACTAAAACTGACACTTTTTGGTAAGCTATCTTCTCCTGGTTTGCCATACACTTCACTTTTTCTTTGTCGTAGATTGGGAGATTTTTCTTCGTCCATACTCATCATTTTTCTCAGCTGCTGGCGAGTGTTGTGTTTGAACGGTGGATGATTTTCTACTTCTGGGATTTCGTAAGACTTATTGAATGTAAACTGAAATAAACAATATCAATTTTTATTTTATAAGATAACTAGCTGATGTGCCGACTTCGTCTGGGCTATTTATGGATTTCTGGGCAGAATATACAGCATCTGGAGTTGTTTGTGGACGTTGCAAAATTGAGAAAGAAAAAAACTATTGTTCGCTCAGTCCAGAAACAAGCCTAGATGAGCATATATGAGCGAGGTCAAGGACAAGGTCGCATGTGAAATTGGACCAGCCCATTGTTCCTGGGATCAAAGTAGGCCTACATACCAAATTTGAGTCGGATCGGTTGAGCAGTTTTCGAGTCTATAGCACACATACATACATACATACACAGAGACAGAAGTGACAGAATATACAATAGATAATTATTTATATTTTATAAAAAATAATAATTGTACTTTTATAAACTAATAATTATATTGATTGAACTGAAATAAGCATAATGTAATAATTATACTTTATTTAGAACCATATTATAAATATTTTTTTTTGTAAATAACAGCCTGAGTAACATCTTGTGTATGGATCTGCATATTACACGTACATGTATGACCACAGACAAAATAATTGTTTCCCCTAACCAAACTCAACCAGAAAATTATGACAAAAAAGTGTCATTAGAAAGACGTTTCGTATCTAATGAAGTGTATACCACTATATCCTATGACAGAGCAAAATAATAGCTTGATTATTCCGCCATGTTACTCAAGAGTAATGGCCAGAACTATTCAATGAATTAAACATGCTGAGCTTGAAATAGTGTGTCTGTCATTTGCAGAATGAGGTCCCCAGAGGGTGAATTTAGTGATGCTACCCTGCATAGCGGGCTAGCATCACCAAATTCACCCTCTGGGAACCTCATTCTGCTGAGGTGTAAGCATTCCGATCAGAAATGATAAGTATTCATACACATACGAAGCAATGAAAACAAGCCTGCAAATAGTGTGTCTGTCATTTACAGAATGAGGTCCCCAGAGGGTAAATTTAGTGATGCTATCCCACACAGCGGACTAGCATCAACAAATTCACCCTCTGGGGACCTCATTCTGCTTAGATTATCTTTAGTCTCAAATTAACATTGTATTTAGTTATTTTTTCCCTTCTGGGAAGTTTCTAGATCCCCTAATTTGCAGAAGATAAAATGCATAATTGAGGTGACTAAATGGGTGAATAACTTTAACTGGGGAACTCCAATCTGATCATAGGTCTCCCATAGCAGTTGAGGCCAAAGCAAAATGAAGTTCCCAGAGGGTGAATTTGGTAATGCTAGACCACTAAATTCACCCCCTGGGAACATCATTCTACAAATGACAGACACACTATTTGCAGGTTTGAATGAACGCATAAATTCTCTGATCTACAAAACGAAGTCACCAAAATAAACCCTACAGACATTCTTAAATCATGTATAACCTGGCACGCTTTGTTTTCAATCATCCATGAAGTACTATTACTGGCATTTCTAAACCTGAGAAAGCTGGGAGTTTTCAATCTAATATTAGAGGTTAATTCTTCTTCAAGATCAGTATATAGTCTACTCTCCTATTGTTTGCAGACATAGGAATTTGATTGAGTTGCTGACTATAATTAATTGAACATGGAAGACAGCATTGATCAACCTTTTGTAAGTCTGTTGCTAATAATTCAAGCTGTGAATGGAAACTATTTTATTGGCATTGAATGAGTAATTGGCTCTAAAGATAGATAGATCAATTTGTTGGATAGTTAACCCTTCCATACTGGAACTTCCTGAAATTTCGCGAAAACCCTGTGCCAATGCATTCTCTTATATATACGAGTCTCCCATAGGGAGCCTCGCATATATAAGAGAATACATTGGCCTAACAATATTTATCTTGACCTTGTAAACCAGTGCATTCTTTTATATATGTGAGGCTCCATATAAGAGAATGCACTGACACATTATATTTAATGCTGCACCAGCACAGCTCCCATCATGAAAGGGTTAACTCTAAAGATAGATAGATCAATTTGTTGGTTAATTGATTGATCAATCTGTTATCTGCAAATGTCAGACACGCTATATCCAGACTTGAATCCTTTGTAAAAATTGTATAGTGCAGAGACCCTGTAGGATAATTTGTGTATATCCCTTCCATGACTGGAGCTTCCTGAAATTTTGTGAAAACCCTGTGCCAATGCATTCTCTTATATATGCGAGTCTCCCATAGGGAACCTCGCATATATAAGAGAATGCATTGGCCTAATTATATTTACCATGGCCTTGTAAGCCAGTGCATTCTCTTATATATGCGAGGCTCCCTATGAGAGACTCGCATACATAAGAGAATGCACTGGCCCTATCAGAGACTCGCATATATAATAGAATGCACTGGCACAGGATATTTAATGCTGCACCAGGGCAGCTCCGTCATGAAAGGGTTAAAGCTTTACTTACAGTTTTTCTTGGTTGGGAACATAGAATCGTCCAGTATATTGTGTATTTTTATGTCATCAGCCATTTTCTGGGAACAAAACTGAAGGTCCTTCTTGTACCTAGCGGCATCTTCCTTGTCAGAATCAGAGTGTCTGAAGTGAAAACAAGGGGTATAGTCAGTAAGTGCCACCCCAGATAGGCTTGCCACGATCTTTGATTAATCGACTAACCTTCGACAGGTGTGGGTAGTCGATGGTTATTTACTTTTGTCGACGAATCACCCAGGGGGGGGGGGGGGGGGGGGGGGGGGGGGGGGGGGCATGTATGTAAGCAGGACTATGTATGCAGCCCAATTTACCACCCAACAGCCTGTTCTCTCATCAGCCCTGCCACGATGCAGTTTCTTTTCCCTATTGATGTTGCATACAATGATTGTCGGTCATCTTCAAATAATTCTGTGTGTGACATTTTCTCACAGTCCGTGGCGGGCTCTTTTATTAAAAATGAAAATGTCCAGATTATACATGGCAGTAAATGTAACTGCATTCCTGTCACCCCCCCCCCCCCCCAAAAGCTCCAATATCTGCCACTGTCTACATGTGTTCTCGTTAACTTCAGTGCAAGTGTACGCGTTTCGCTCTTTTAGCCAACTTAATGCGAAGAACATGCTCTGCTGAAATACTTATCGGTGGCTCGCGGCCGAACTAGCTTTATTTCATGCAATTTTGCATAGTTATTGTCAGAAACATCAGGCTCATTGGCAATTCTGGGCAGTATTTAATAGTAAGGGTATGTTTATAATTACATCGGGACGAATGAGAGCATGAGTATTCCTTTTGTATATATGAAATAAACAATGAACACTGATGGTTTATATAACTCTGTTATGAATGGATGTAAAGTAGTCATCGAAATTTTGCATTTTGTTTACCTGGATGTAATACAGGGCGCATATGTAAACGACTAACCGTCGACTATACCAGTCGATTAGTCGATTCTGAAAACTCATAGTTATGGCAACCCTAACCCCAAAAAGATGCGATTTTATATAGCGGATGGGGGAAAATTGCAGGTGGAGAAAAGTGGCAAGCCCGCAGACGCTGTGGTGCTACATTGTTAGACCCTTCTGGTAGTTGAAGTTCTGTATAGTTTTCGGTTGTGAAAACAAAGCCTAAAACGCAGAGGGTTATATTTCATTCTCCTCATTATGCAAGTTGAACTTGAACAATAATTTTTTTTTTATTTTGTACCTGTCAATTTCTGCACCGCTTTCGCAAATTCAGCAATAGACCTTTCCACAGCTTTCAATTAAGTAATTATTAGCTGATATTTTTGACCAATCATGTACCCACCGTGAAGGCCGCCCATATCTTTAATATATTTAATATTTTTTATCAAATCATAAGGTACTGAAATTTCTATTTGTGCCATGATGTTGGAAATTTATCTTTTTTTCATTTTGCATGACACTTGCAAATTAGGTAGAGGTGAGGCAGGACCAGGTAAAAATTAACACATATTGACAAATATCATTGGCCAGCATTAATACCCACTCCAAACCAACCGCAACTTCGGCCCTCAGGAAATGCCCTCTGATTTGGCATATCATGCCAGAACCCCCCAATATATGGCCACAGCCCCCCTACTTGGGAATCCTGGCTATGCCACTGCCTCTGTGTGAGTGAGTTCAGAAGGCATCTTTGCCAAAATCTATCTGGAACAATATAATTGGCTGACAATAAAGAAAAAATCTTGGCCTAGTAACTCTACTATACTGAGTACAAATAATAACTGGAGTAACAAAGCTAACTGGAGTTCAAGGTTTCCTTTATTGTGATGGCATGCAAAGTTCTCATTTAACTCGTAATACAGTACAATTAAGCCCAGGAAGCTGTGTCTGGTAATGAAGGTTTCCTATTTAATTTAATTTGTTTTACAGTTAGGCTGTAAATCGGTCTGCAGAGAGAGGAAGTAGACAACAAGAGAGTCAGTTACTGTGGACCCGCTCACCAGGCTATCGAGATTCGAGACTTAGAAGACAAGACAGTCAGCTACTGTGGACCCGCTCACCAGGCTATCGAGAAGACTGGGACTTTGAAATCTACTGCTACAATTAAAAATTGTAAACCGGAATTCAATAAATAGAATGCTGTCATCAAGGCAAATGTATCAAATAAAATGTCCCAGAAATGTATTAAATTTTATTCTATAGTCACCAGGTGTCTTGAGTTGATGCCCCTTCTCGACATAGATTTTACACGATGTGTGTTAAATATTACCAAATCCACATCCGTTAATTAATTGTGGTTACGTCATCTATACGTAAATTCATAACTTAATTTATTACTTTAAATAGCTGTAAAATAATTAATATTAAAAATTCAATTTTATTTTTATGCCTTTTATTAACCAGAACGTCTTCAGCAGACATCTTCGACTCAAATTAATTATTTAAAAATATATTATCGATTATAAGATTGCTGTTGTTACCGGGAATTTATTGAAATTGGGGGTAGCGTCTCCCTTTATGAAAACAGATAACTTAAAGGGGTACTGTACACTAAATCCAGCCATTTATGGGAACATGTCCTATTATACTCAACATAATATATGCAACAAATGAATAAATTTGAACCATGGATGAGTGCAAAATACATGCATAAGTTCTGTGAACAATGTAAGTAACATGGTAATTATAATGAAAATGAGTTAACCCTTTACCCAACAAACTGGCCAAAACCGGCCAAATAAAGCTTCAACAGCCTAAAATATCTTCGGTCTGTCTCAATAGAACCATACAAATATGGATATCATTGGAACCGGCTCCTTGACCACATTGTGATCGTTACAGTTATGCCCTGTGCCAATGCATTCTCTTATATATGCGAGTCGACCATAGGTCGTCTCGCATATATAAGAGAATGCATTGGCCTAAAAAAAATCTTTTTTTAACACTTTTTACCATTTTTTCTTACATTCTTTAACAATTTTATAATTTGTAATGTGTTAAGCTAATGCATTCTCTTATATATGCGAGGCGACCTATGGTCGACTCGCATATATAAGAGAATGCATTGGCACAGGGCCCTTCTGTTGGGTAAAGGGTTAATGACTTGGACCATAAACTGATTTTCATTATAATTACCATGTCATATTACATCGTTCATAAAGTAAATGAGTGTATTTTGCACTCATCCATTCATTAGTTGCATATATTCTGTTTAGTATAACAGGAGATGGTCCCATAAATGACCGGATTTAGTGTACAGTACCCCTTTGATGACAAAATGACTTAACAAGTTAACATGATTCTATATGCGATTTGATATCAAATTTCATACTGATTTCAAATGGCTTGTAGGCAATATTGTAAAATAAATAATTTAGAAATCAAGATTTGACTCTGGCTCAGCATAAATAACATACTTGACCATAGAAGCATTCTCATATTCAACTAGTCGAGCAAATGAAGAATTTCTTCGCATTTCAAGGTTAGATGTTTCTTCTGACTCCACAAGTCGTGCAAATGATGAATTTCTGCGCATGCCATTGTTGTAGGCATTTTCTTGCTTGTTAACATTCCCAATAGCTTCTCTGATGTTAATCTTCTGGAACAGCTGGAGCAGGTCGTTTTCCCGAGTTTTTGGATTGTCTCTTGTCAAAACTGGTCGGATATACTTCAAGTCAATCTGTTCAAACCTGAAAAATAAAACAATCACATGGTCATTCAATTAAGAAACAATTAAGGCAATTAAAGTTACACAATCCGATTCGATGGTCCCCATATAATCAGATTCCAACAACAAAAACATTTCTTCAAAGACGCTTGGTTACCAGAATCAATTAATTACCAAAAAATAATGCTAACCACTGTCAACTCTAGAATTTGTTTTCCAAAACATGTTATATATGAACATTTTGTTCAACAATTTGGTATTGAGAGTATATGTCAGCCAGCTCATCAAATACATGTATTTGTTAGACCGCCAAATATTCCTGGTGGTGAAAATCAGATTTCAGAATTTGATAATTGATAACTCTGAGCTTTGATAGGTGGCTTCCTTGACTCAAATCATATTTTGTTTACCCCCCCGAAGCCACAGAAATAGTAATTCATGAGCGTTAAATCAGATTATGTACAGTAATGCCCTAATTAATCGACTCCTTTAACCACAGCAGAATTATGGGTAACTTTTCAGGATTTAGTTGGAAATATGGCTTGTTGCCATTCATCGGAAAGCTCTTGGGGAGAGCTTTCCGATGAATGCAACAAGCCATATTTCCGACTAAATCCTGAAAAGTTACCCATAATTCTGCTGCAGTTAAGGAGTCGATTACTTATGGCATTACTGTATCTTCGACGCCAGTAAATTACTCCATGTGCAGCTCCTCAATCAACCAATAATTAGTTATCTATTCAATCCATTTGTTTTGCGCATTCTGCAATAAATTAGATTCAACAGACTTCGCACTGATATATCACGTGTCCATAGGGCATATGACACGATGCCAATCCCACAATCCAATCAGGCAGAAATCCGACCTAAGCTAGCTGTTCGCTCCTTTGGGGGGGATACCATATTAGGACACCCACGTTTTTGTGTCTCTCTGGGATAGTGCATGAGACACAAGTCATGGCTTCTTTAGACAAGCCTTGAAATAGTGGATATGTCATTTGCATAATGAGGTCCCCAGAGGGTGAATTTAGTGATGCTATTCCGAACAGCAGGCTAACATCACAAATTTACCCTCATCCTTATTCTGCTGAGGTCTCAAGTGCCATATGGCAGTCCTGGGATCAGATTGAAGTTCCCAGTTGAAGTTGGCGATGCATGTTCACCCATTATAGTCACCTTGATTATGCAATTGGTCTTCTGCAAATTAGGGGATATAGAAACTGAACAGAAAGGAAATAGTAACTAAAAACAATGTTAATTTGAGACTATAGATACTTTCCAGATGATGAGGCCTGAGCAGAATGAGGTCCCCATAGGATGAATTCACCCTCAGGGTACCTTATTCTGCAAATGTCCAGCACCATATTTTGACGCCTGTATATGTTCAACTTCAGAGTTAATTTAGGCCTTCCTGTAGTACAATCAGAGGCACATTAACCCTTTACCCAACAAACCGGCCAAAACCGGCCAAATAAAGCTTCAACAGCCTAAAATATCTTCGGTCTGTCTCAATAGAACCATACAAATATGGATATCATTGGAACCGGCTCCTTGACCACATTGTGATAGTTACAGTTAGCCCTGTGCCAATGCATTCTCTTATATATGCGAGTCGACCATTTTTGCCACAATTGTTATTTCTTTAACAATTTTATAATTTTTAATGTGTTAAGCCAATGCATTCTCTTATATATGCGAGGCGACCTATGGTCGACTCGCATATATAAGAGAATGCATTGGCACAGGGCCCTTCTGTTGGGTAAAGGGTTAAAACATGAAGGTATCTCCCATGTGTCTCCGTATAGAAGGTCCCTGCCATCCTACATACAGAAACCAATTGTTATAGATTGGACACATTTTCAATAAATTATGACTTTTTCCCATTGTTATTATGCCCAGACCCTGGGACGTCAATACGACATATTGCACACAAATCAATTGTAAGATTGAGGGAGCAAGCTCTCAATAATGAACAAAAGAATTCCAACAGCTGACTGATTATAACAATCATGTTACTATGCACCCAAGCAATTTTAAGCCTTGAATTTCAAGTGTGTCTGTCATTTTCAGAATGAGGTCCCCAGAGGGTGAATTTAGTGATGCTATCCCACAGTGGGCTAGCATCACCAAATCCACCCTATGGGAACCTCATTCTGCTTAGGACTCAACTGCTATGGGAGACAAAGGATCAGATTGAAGTTCCCCAGTTGAAGTTGGTGATGTTCACCCACCAGTCAACTCTAAAAATCGGCTACACAAATGAAATTATTTTCAAAGTTCTTTTACCAAACTTTCACAGAGGGAGTGAATTAAGAACAGACACATTGTTAGACATATGCCTTGTAATCTACATCATAGGTGATCTACTAATGTCCATGATATCTTTGCTAGAGTTTCCCTTGAGAAATCCAGTATCATTTTAATTATCAGTGGGATGGGATGGAGAATTCCAGAGATTGGCCACCAGATCATCTGATTTGGGAGTGCTTAATGGCTATATCTCCAGCCAAATCAGAACAACTCTAACATGTAACAGAAACTTATTTCGAAACTAATTCTGTTAGATTCTATCTTGACATGCTTTCCTTACTTAAGCACTTTTCTTATCACTTAATACTAGTTTGTTTCCAATGCTTGGGTTTTGATAAAATTTACTGGCAAAGATACAACAAATAAATAGGATCCTGATAATGTTAAAAGAGAGAGCTATCAGTTAGTTTAAAATTTTTGCCACAAGGTGAGCAAAATCAGCAAATACAAATGTTTGACCATAATAAAAGAATCGACTAAAAGTCCTTCTTGTTCATCCCCAGTGGTTGGGGGATGCGTAGAGTGAAAATCCACTGTGGTTAAGCTGTGTCACTGGCAGGGGCGCCGGAAGAGGGGGGGCAGAGGGGGCAGCTGACCCCCCTGCCCTTGACCAAGGGGGGCGAGCGGGGGCAGGACTTGCCCTTTTTCTGCAGACAGAGAATGCTTTTTGTGTGTTTAATCTCGTGTTTTTATAGCAAAATGTGACTTTTTTGGTCCAAATACCACCAATTTCACAAGGAATATTAATTTTTTGTCAATTTTATCACAAAACGGCCATAAAAACCGACAAATACCATTATAATAGGGATTTTTGCCACAATGAATTTATGGTTATTTTTCCGAGTTTGCGGAGAAAATGCCCTTTTTTGCAGAAAAGTGCCCTTTTTGTAGGCTCTGCCCCCCTGCCCTTGAATGCTTCCGGCGCCCCTGGTCACTGGTGACATCGGAGAGTAAAAAACTCGAGGCCATATCTGAGTGTTAAAGTTGGCGAGGAAGGCAAAAAATCGAGAAAAACTCCAGAGAGTGTTTTCTCAATATTTTGCCTGCACAAATGTTTAACCCTTTCTATACTAAAGCATCATTGACGAGGAAGCCTCTCATATAAGATAATTAATTATTGAGATATTCACATGTTGGTTTTATTCATTGTTGTTCGCAAAATATTAATCGACTGCTTAACCACAGCAGAATTATGGGTAACTTTTCAGGAAATATGACTTGTTGCCATTCATCGGAAAGCTCTCCCGAGAGCTTTCCGATGAATGGCAACAAGCCATATTTCCGACTAAATCCTGAAAAGTTACCCATAATTCTGCTGTGGTTAAGTAGATTAATTAGGGCATTACTGTATGCTGTTATGAGATTATGTGGAATAATTGCCATTCGGTATGTCAAGACCAGTCTCTTTAAAGAGCCGACGAAAATCCTATATCAGATGTACGTCTCTAGAAGTGTCCATAATATTTCATTTCTATGATGACGCGGCATTCCCAACGTGATGTAATAAACCGTTTCCAAATATGGAGTGCATTCCTGGTGTATTAAATGTTTGTGAGAATCGTAGTATTTAGAAATAGTTATAAATACAACTAGATGCAAAAAAATAATCAGTCATGAATATCGTTGACTGATAAAAAAACTCGAGGATGATTTCTCCTATATTGCGATGAGTAAAATTAATTATGGATATATCACCTGTCTTCAGTTTTCTAACTTTTGAGTTTGACAATTCATGGGAAAATTGTCAACACGTCATTGACCTCTGAT
Source organism: Siphonodentalium dalli (assembly GCA_032622095.1). Taxonomy (NCBI): domain Eukaryota; kingdom Metazoa; phylum Mollusca; class Scaphopoda; order Gadilida; family Siphonodentaliidae; genus Siphonodentalium; species Siphonodentalium dalli. Next base: position 150,864,724 of record CP136062.1, read on the forward strand.
CTCTGACGTGATCTGCTACGCCATAAACCAATGAAATCGTGTGCAGTCTGCACCACTCGCCAATGAAATTGAGGGAATCCCTTCAATACAGAACCTAATTTTAATCGAGTTCTAGAGAAGTACAATAATGCCCTAAATAATCGACTCCTTAACCACAGCAGAATTATGGGTACTTTTTCAGGATTTAGTCGAAAATGTGGCGTGTTGCCATTCATCGGAAAGCTCTCACTGAAAGCTTTCCGATGAATGGCAACAAGCCATATTTAGGTCATTACTGTACATCCGATATGGTATTTTCGTCAGCTTTTCAAAGAGACTGTGTCAAAACCTGCCCGGGTTTAAAAAAAAATTAAAAAATTCCTTTCTCCATCAAGAGATTTTTTCACCTGAAGTTTGTAAACCAACTAATAATATCACTGTGACCTAATGCACAGAAATAAAACCAACTAATAATATCACTGTGACCTAATGCACAGAAATAGAACCAATCATTCACAGGAACAGATAACTCCAGTCAATGAGACTATACGCTGTAATCATCCAGATATATCCCAGCTTACGGACAATATTTATATCGCAACCTAAACATAGAGCACACCATCAGTACACTGACATCAGCCATCTAAAGCGAGGTGTACTTTAACCCTTTACCCAACAGAAGGGCCCTGTGTCAATGCATTCTCTTATATATGCGAGTCGACCATAGGTCGCCTCGCATATATAAGAGAATGCATTGGCTTAACACATTAAAAATTATAAAATTGTTAAAGAATGTAAGAAAAAATGGTAAAAAGTGTTTAAAAAAGATTTTTTTTAGGCCAATGCATTCTCTTATATATGCGAGGCGACCTATGGTCGACTCGCATATATAAGAGAATGCATTGGCACAGGGCATAACTGTAACTATCACAATGTGGTCAAGGAGCCGGTTCCAATGATATCCATATTTGTATGGTTCTATTGAGACAGACCGAAGATATTTTAGGCTGTTGAAGCTTTATTTGGCCGGTTTTGGCCACTTTGTTGGGTAAAGGGTTAATATTCTGCATCAAGGTATTCTAGGTGCCTAGAATACTGTGTCAGTCAGAAAAGTTCATTCTGGAAAGTTGATAGCATGCAATAAATTTCTAGCATTTCTTAAAGGTCCACTTAATTTTCGAACCCCAGATCACATATATAAAATATATGCCATATTATACCATTTCAAAGAGGAAGCTCCAAAACATTGTATTATCAACTTATTCGGTGTAATATACTATGAACATGTTGTTTTTGTTGAGTTACAACTCTATATCCTAAAGATAGAGTTATTTCCCTTCCATTGAAAATACATTTTTAGTTTGAATTTTGTTGCATTCTGGGAGCCATAACGGGGAAAATCTTTGTATGAATTCAGCTATTTTATATTTCTCTATGGGCATCTTCTGAGACACAGACGTTTCAAATGGTGATTTAATTATAGTATTTTAATCATATTTTATGGCATAGATTGTTATTAAAACCGAATATCAAGGCACTATAAAAAAATAATCGGTGATTCGTTATTTTAAGTGGGCCTTTAAAACTTACTGAATCATACAGTAATGCCCTAATTAATCGATTCCATAACCACAGCAGAATTATGGGTAATTTTTCAGGATTTATTCGGAAATATGGCTTGTTGCCATTCATCGGAAAGCTCTCCCCGAGAGCTTTCCGATGAATGGCAACAAGCCATATTTCAGACTAAATCCTGAAAAATTACCCATAATTCTGCTGTAGTTATGGAGTCGATTAATTAGGGCATTATACTGTATCAATCCTTCTATGGCTGGAGCTTCCTAAAATTTTGCGAAATCCCTGTGCCAATGCTATCTCTTATATGTGAGTCTCCCATAGGGAGCTTCACATATAAAAGCGAACTCATAGGCCTAATAATATTTACCTTGACTGTGGAAGCCAGTGTATTCTCTTATATATGGGAGGCTCCCTATGGGAGACTCACATATATAAGAGAATACACTGGCACAGGATCTTTAATACTGCACCAGTGCAGGTCCCGTCATGAAAGGGTTAAGTTTATATATATAAGTATTTCATGCATGTATCTTGTGAACATGAAGATCATGTAACTTTGAACTAAATTAAAACAAGATACCTCTAATAAAATTAATACTTTTACCTTCATAGGAATCATACCTCATATTTAATCAAAACCAGTCACTCACCTCACAAGGAATAGATCGGTACATGTAACTTTAGCCAATGAGATTACACACATACAGTGCAGATATATCCCAGCTTATGGACAATATTAATAGTGCACCCTAAACATATGGAGTACACGAATATAACGAGTACGCTGACATCAGCCTGTCTAGGTGAGATGTGTTATCCTCTGCATCATGGTACACATTGAGTACTGTAACTGTCAGTAGGAACATATCATTAACATATTACAACGATGTGTACTATATATAAAGAGGAGTGGCTGCAAAACTATACCTCAAATTAAAGGCCCACTTAATTTTAGTCACCTCGATTATGCATTTGATCTTGTGCGAATTAAGGGATATAGAAACTTCCCAGGAGGGAAAAAGTAACTTGAGACTATAGATGATGAGGTCTAAAGCAGAATGAGGTCCCCAGATGATGAATTTAGTGATGCTAGCCCAATGTGCGGGATACAATCATTAAATTCATCCTCTGGGGACCTCATTCTGCAAATGAGACATACTATTTGCAGGCTTTGTACCAATTATCCAGAAGAAACAGACAACGTACTCCATTGAATGAGAATTTATACGCTCCCGATATATCCCAGCCTCAGAACTAAATTAATAGTGCATACCAAACATATGTGACCTGCCATATCAAATCCAGTCGTAATTCGGGATTTTTTTACCCTGTGCCAATGCATTCTCTTATATATGCGAGTCGACCATAAGTCGCCTCGCATATATAAGAGAATGCATTGGCCTAACAATTTTTTATCATATTTTTAAAATAAAAGTTTCTTACAATTTTTAGGACATAAAATAAAAAACATCCATTACCCTGCAGGGAGACCCACACATATATAGAAGCATATAGAAGAGTGTCGTCTGCTCATGTTTGTCTGGGGCTCTGTATGGGTGAAATTATAAAATTGTTAAAGAATACAAGAAAAAATTATTAAATTTGTAAAAAATTGTTAGGCCAATGCATTCTCTTATATATGCGAGGCGACCTATGGTTGACTCGCATATATAAGAGAATGCATTGGCACAGGGTAAAAAAATCCCGACTTACGACTGGATTTGATATGGAGGGTCACATATGGAGTACAGGAATATAAAGAGTACGCTGACATCAGCCGTCTAAAATGAGGTGTACTGATATCTGCACGGTTCTGGCATCTATAACCAGAATTGAACAATGAATGAGAATTTATATGCTCCAGATATACCCCAGCTAGTAATAACTAAACCAATACTGCACCCTAAACATATGGAGAAGATGAATATAAAGAGTACGCTGATATCATGCAGCCATCTAAACTGAGGTGTACTGTTATCTTCTGCCTCAAGGTATGCACTGAGTACTGTGTCAGTCAGGACAAATCATTAGGTGTGCCAGTATCAATGTCTTCTTTAGTGGCATGTCTTCTTTATATACATGTAGTACACATCAAAAGGCCCAGTGATGGGTACTATAATAAAGCAGACATGCTCGAAGTGTATGTTTCTTGATTACTAAATGAATATCGTAACAATGATGCATGGACGCATGATAATTTGAAAATATTTTAACAAATTTTTTTGCTGAAATTAAAAAAAAAAAATAACAGTGGAAAATTCACTGTATATTTTCTCTATGTTGCTTTAACCCTTTACCCAACAGAACAACCCTGTGCCAATGCATTCTCTTATATATGCGAGTCGACCATAGGTCGCCTCGCATATATAAGAGAATGCATTGGCTTAACACATATTAAAAATGATAAAATTGTCAAAGAATGTAGAAAATATTATAAAAATTGTTAAAAAATGTAAGAAAAAATTATAAAATTGTTAAAGAATGTAAGAAAAAATGGTAAAAAGTGTTAAAAAAGAATTGTTTTAGGCCAATGCATTCTCTTATATATGCGAGGCGACCTATGGTCGACTGGCATATATAAGAGAATGCATTGGCACAGGGCATAACTGTAACCATCACAATGTGGTCAATGAACCGGTTCCAATGATATCCATATTTGTATGGTGTTATCGAGACAGACCGAAGATATTTTAGGCTGTTGAAGCTTTATTTGGCCGTTTTGTTGGGTGAAGGATTAAACAAAAATAAACAATCTGATAAAGCTATTCCTTTCAAGTTTCACCGTCATAAACTTACAAACTGCACCAATCATCAACAAGAAACAGACAACGTACTCGATTGAATGAGAATTTATATGCTCCAGATATATCCCAGCCTCAGAACTAAATTAATACTGCATCCTAAACATCAACCATCAAAAGTAAGGTGTACTGACATCTTCTACGTCAAGGTACACATTGAGTACAGTCAGTCAGGACAAATCATTGGGTACTATATAAAGAAGACATACTCAAAGCAAGCGCTTCTTGATTACTAAATAGATATCGTAACAATGATGCATGGACGCTTCGGGTATAATTGCTACATTCACTCCGTAGATTAATAGAAATGGTGCATGAACACTCATTTCTTTCTCTGACAGATATTCATTGATATCTATGCCAGATAACCAGTTACTAAAGCAGAATAAACTAAAGGTGCTTGACTTGGGAGGTAAGATGATGAATATTTTAATACATTATACAGTCCCTGATACCGATGCTATAAGAAATGATAAGTGTGTTGTTTATTTTTTTTGGGAGAAAATTAATTAAAGGCATATTATGTACTTGTTCTGGTGCGTGAAACTGATCAGTTAGTATCCAGGTGTTATGCCAACTTGATGAATGTAGCATTCTACAAACATTGCCGAAAATATGAAGCAAATCGACAGTACATAGAAAACATCGTCTGAACCACGCTCATTTGTAGATATTTACTACTCGATTCGGGACGCATCTATCGGCGACAAACTTAACGAAAACGATTTCGCCATCGAGAGTCACTGCATTTAATTAAGATATAAGAATGACGGTGTGTGTTGTCAATTTGGATATAATATTTGTAAAAAAAATAATACTTTGAACAAGATTATTCTCCATTTATATTTGATCACCATACCGGAGTGTTCACATCACTTTAAGAAATGAAGAAAAGGCATAAAAAGAAAAAAAAAATTTACATTTTTTTTTCTTTTTTGAGAAAAGATGATTAACCCTTTCATGATGGGAGCTGCGCTGGTGCAGCATTAAAAATCCTGTGCCAGACTGCCAGTACATTCTCTTATATATACAATTCTCCCATAGGGATCGAGCCTCGTCTATAGAAGAGAATCACTGGCTTACATGGTCAATGTAAATATTGTTAGGCCAATGTATTCCGTTATATATGCGAGGCTTCCTGTGGGAGACTCGCATATATAAAAGAATGCATTGGCACAGGGTTTTCAAAACATTTCAGGAATCTCCTGTCATGGAAAGGTTAAACAAACAAAGAATAAAGAAAAGATTCTAGCTCACAATCTTGGGACAGAAGAACAACATTTAATCACCTTATACCTACAGCACATAAAGACACAGATAATGCCAATAATATATATGTGCATTATAAAGAAGATTTGCTCCACGTCTGCGCTTCTTGATTACTAAATAGATATCGTAACAATGATGCATGGATGCTTCGGGTATAATTGCTACATTCTCTCTCTAGATTTATAGAAACGGTGCATGAACACTCATTTCTTTCTCTGACAATTATTCGTTGATATGCCAGATAACTAGTTATTAAAGCAGAAAAAAATAAAGGTGTTTGACTTGGGAGGTAAGTTGATGAAGGATGTAATTCATTATACAGGTATAAGTCCCGGATACTATAAGAAAAATAAAAGTGAGGGGGATTTTGAGAAAAACTTATTAAGAATTGAAGAAAAGGCAAATATTTCCTCAGAAAAGATTTTGTTCTTCTATTTTTTTAGAATAAAAGCTTAACAAACGACAGACAAAGAGCGACATTTAACCACACCTATACCTACGGCATATCATACCAATATCTATGGCATATAAAGGCACAGATAATGTCAATAATATGTGCAATATAAAGAATATTTGCCCCACTCTCGCGGGTTCTTGATTACTAAATGGATATCGTAACAGTCAGTCTGGACAAATCATTAAAGTGTGCCAATGATGGCTACTATATAAAGAAGACATGCTTGAAGCAAGCGATTCTTGATTACTAAATGGATATCATAACAATGATGCATGGACGCTTTGCGGGGGTAATTGCTACATTCTCTCCATAGATTTATAGAAATGGTGCATGAACACTCATTTCTTTACCTGACAGATATGCTTTGATATGCCAGATAACTAGTTATTAAAGCAGAATTAAATGTGCTGATAATTAATGTACTTGGGAGGTGAAAGTGATGAAGTACATAATTTACAGTACAGTTGTAGAGCATCAGATATTGTATGCTATAAGAAGGGAAAAACATTTCGTTTTCTTTTTTCGAAGAATTTAAGATTAATAAATTGGAGGTGAAATTGATGAAGAACATAATTTGTCAGAAATATACCGGGTGATATAAGAAGGGAAAAGCATTATTTAATTTTTTATTTAAAGATGGTCTTACTCTATGGGCCACAATTGCAACAACAACATAATGTATATAAATCCTGATTTTAAGACTACAAATAGCTGTTTTGTGATCAAATACAGATAAAATTGAAGATGGGTTGTACTATTTGTCTATAATGGCATCATAAAGTGGTTTATTTTTATCATAATTCTTGATGAATCAAGGTTCAAAGAGGCATTTCAGAGCCTGAGGCCCCCCCCCCCCCCCCCCACACCAAATCCCCTACCACCATGTCCCTGTATACAATATTTACACAAAATTGGAGGATATAAAACATACTATTAGCACCACTAGATAATGAATCAATACTCAAGCATATGTTGGACAGACCCACCCCCCCCCCACCCAAAAACAAATCACCTGCCACCATGTCCCTGTATACACTATTAGCACAAACTGGTATCCATGGAGGATATAAAATATACTATTACCATCACTGGATGATGAATCAAGACTCAGGCTTATGTTGCACCGAAGATTCTTATACCTGCCCACTCAATATACTAATGCTGTTTAAATAAAATGCCAATAATACGTCATTGGCATTTAACAGGTATTAAAGAGCAATAAGAAGTCGGGCAAGTGGAGCAGGTACCTACAGTAATGCCCTATATAATCGACTCCTTAACCACAGCAGAATTATGGGTAATTTTTCAGGATTTAGTCGGAAATATGGCTTGTTCCCATTCATTACTGAGAGCTTTCCGATGAATGGCAACAAGCCATATTTCCGACTAAATCCTGCTAAATCCTGAAAAATTACCCATAATTCTGCTGTGGTTAAGGAGTCGATTATTTAGGGCATTACTGTAGGTAGCAGGTATTAAAGAGCAATAATAAGTCGGGTAAGAAAGAGAGGCAAATTCTACTGCCTACCATATTAGTTACTGTCATCAATTAATTAGGTGCTGCTCATCAAGCTTGTTGACATCGCACATCATTTCTTGTAATTATGTGCAGCACAAGAGGGTACTTTTCATTCTACTCCTCCATTTCCCACCTTAGGTGAGCACCCCACACATAGATTTATGGGCAAAATGTTTTACATGATATTTATATTCATGGTTGTAATACAGATTTTATAGAATATAATTGCATATACACAGAAATATAATAAAATAGATTCAAATTAACCTGAAATATGTATAATTCAGGCAGAAATATGAAAATTACGGTAATTTGGCATAATTTCCCCTTGAAATACCTTTAATTTGCCCGAATTTGACCGAAAATATCTCCAATTTGCTCAGATTTGCCCGAAAATTTCCCCAAATTTGAGCTTTCAAAATATTTGGGGGGGGGGGGGGAGTTAGCCCCTGGTTGGGGAGGTCTGCAGTGGTCAGCCTGGTAGCTATACCCCCCCCCCCCTGTTGGGTTTCATAGCCCCTGCATCGGGGAAATCCTGGTGCCACCCTGAAATGAAGCCATGCAGAATTAGGTTCCCAGAGGGTGAATTTGGTTACACTAGCTCGCTATCACAAAATTTACCCTTTTGGGACCCTCATTCCGTAAATGTCCAGCACCTCATTCCAAGGCCTGCTAATAATCTTGTGAGGAAACATCCAAACTTAGTTTCACCATGTGATTTACAGTAATGCTCTAAGTAATCGACTCTTTAACTACAGCAAAATTATGGGTAACTTTTCAGGATTTAGTCAGAAATATGGCTTGTTGCGATTCATCGGAAAGCTCTCCGATGAATGGCAACAAGCCATATTTCCGACTAAATCCTGAAAAGTTACCAATAATTCTGCTGTAGTTAAAGATTCGATTACTTAGGGCATTACTGTATATGTACAATTATCCCAACAAAGGGCATCCCAAATTGATGTCCCAGTTAGCTGACTGAATGTGATTTCTCAAGGGAGACAATCTCAGATACTAATCAAATGTTCTGGACTGGTCCTCCTGCCATGTCACCGATAACACTATGCAGACATCCAAATCAGGAGCCACCAATTAATGTGCCATCAGTGTCCCATGTACAATCACTAGAGAAAATATACAGAGAAATTTTACTGTTATTTCACCAAAATTGCAGCAAACATTTCACTGATATATTAATTAACTACTAATCATTTCCTAAATTATAAAAATGTGCATACATTTACTTAAATCAGTCATCTTATGGCATTCAAAATTCTTCATGAACTTCATGCACATGAAATGGCCGAAAAGAAACGTAAAGGTTCACAGGAGAATACAACGTTTCATTAGAATTATAGCAATAGGAGCAAAATAGGGATGCTGGAAGGCCCCCCCCCCCCTCTTCTCTGATGTAGCTTTGTAGCTACATGTAATATCATATTATCATAAAAATGTGTACTTCTGAAGATTTTAACTTTGGTTCATGAGCCCCCCCCCCCCTGTACGGTCTTTCCTCCAATCCATAAAACTAATGTCATATGGCCAAGAGGCTGAATCACCAATAAACCCAACAATTGACCCAAACCAACCCACACCCTGTGACCTTTTAGTACTGTTTCATGTATTGCAGCCATATCTTGTGAAGATGTTATAGATTACTGGCATTCCTGGACAAATTAGTGATTCACCTGACTAGTGATTCATAGTGGTGGTATATCCACTGATTCACCAAGCAGCTGAAGTAATACTGCCATTTAATTGCCACCTACTGGTTCCGTTATTATTCATGTTATGTTATAATGATATATTTAAGCTGACTAAGATATCTAAGCTCAGTACAAACCATATTCATTCCAAACAGCAACTCAGCATTTTATATTTGCTTTCTACTTGAATATGATACTACATGTAAGGTTAAATCAGGGACCAGCCTGGAGGGCGACTTGTGAGACATGGACCAGCCTGGAGGGCGACTTGTGAGAGGACCAGTCTAGAGGGCGACTTGGGAGACAGGGACCAGCCTGGAGGGCGACTTGTGAGAGGACCAGTCTAGAGGGCGACTTGTGAGAGGACCAGTCTAGAGGGCGACTTGTGAGGACCAGTCTAGAGGGCGACTTGTGAGAGGACCAGTCTAGAGGGTGACTTGTGAGGACCAGTCTAGAGGGTGACTTGTGAGAGGACCAGTCTAGAGGGCGACTTGGGAGAGGACCAGTCTAGAGGGTAACTTGGGAAACAGCTGGGACCAGCCTGGAGGGCGACTTGTGAGAGGACCAGTCTAGAGGGCGACTTGGGAGACAGGGACCAGCCTGGAGGGCGACTTGTGAGAGGACCAGTCTAGAGGGCGACTTGTGAGAGGACCAGTCTAGAGGGCGACTTGTGAGGACCAGTCTAGAGGGCGACTTGTGAGAGGACCAGTCTAGAGGGTGACTTGTGAGGGGACCAGTCTAGAGGGCGACTTGGGAGAGGACCAGTCTAGAGGGCAACTTGGGAAACAGCTGGGACCAGTACAAACCATATTCATTCCAAACAGCAACTCAGCATTTTATATTTGCTTTCTACTTGAATATGATACTACATGTAAGGTTAAATCAGGGACCAGCCTAGAGGGCGACTTGGGAGACATGGACCAGCCTGGAGGGCGACTTGTGAGAGGACCAGTGAGAGCTTTCCGATGAATGGCAACAAGCCATATTTCCATAATTCTTCTGTGGTTAAGGAGTCGATTATTTAGGGCATTAGTGTATAACTGAATGGGAACATCCATTGAGTATGTTAAACTTACCTCAAAGTGAGAGGGATAAATACACATGTAGTGATCCCATAGGAAATGTTCAGATAATAAGTTCACCACATCGTTTGTTAAACTTATTATCTAAACATTTCCCTCAATAAATAGGGCTCCATCTGCACTTTTATTTATCTGTTTTTTATAACGCCTTTAACATCCCTCCAAATGAATAATAGACCATTCTGATGTACACTTTTTAACTGACTGGGATAATCCATTTAGTATAGAAAGGGTTATACTTACCTCAAATTGAGAGTGAATGATCAAACAATGGCAGATAACAAACAAAGTGTAATATAATCACATCACAAAACTCAAATCCATTATCATAGCAAACTGTATATATACACAATAGAAACTAGTAAACAGAGAGAAGTGAGCTCTGAGCGTGCTCCGATAATAAAAGCCTATAACACTGAAGGTAAAGTTCATCTGTGACATGAGGACCAGTACATTTCTATCAGCGTCTGAGATTGTCTCTCGCGTGGGAAATCACTCTCCGACCACTGAGATAAACGGTGGAAAAAATAATGGGTTTATTTTAAAGCCCGAACATTATTGGTTGCTTACCTTGACAGATCAAATGGAGCCAGATACAGTAATGCCCTAAGTAATCGACCCCTTAACCACAGCAGAATTATGGGTAAATTTTCAGGATTTAGTCGGAAATATGGCTTGTTGCCATTCATTGGAAAGCTCTCGGGGAGAGCTTTCCGATGAATGGCAACAAGCCATATTTCCGACTAAATCCTGAAAAGTTACCCATAATTCTGCTGTGCTTAAGGGGTCGATTACTTAGGGAATTACTGTAATGCATGAAAGTCTTATATAGTATGGGCTCTCACTACCCGAGGTGTCACCAGAAAGGGGAATTGCAGCAACCACCATATTAATATAGCCCAGCCATTCTAATTTCTGGAACTTGGGGGCAAAATATAATCAGCGCAGCTCCCGTCGTGAAAGGGATAAGTCCTGAACATTATTAGTTGTTTACCTTGGATCAAATGGAGCCAGATAATGCATGAAAGTCTTATATAGTCAATATAGTATGGGCTCTCATTACCCGGAGGTGTCACCAGATAATGCATGAAAGTCTTATATAGTCAATATAGTATGGGCTCTCATTACCCGGAGGTGTCACCAGATAATGCATGAAAGTCTTATATAGTCAATATAGTATGGGCTCTCATTACCCAGAGGTGTCACCAGATAATGCATGAAAGTCTTATATAGTCAATATAGTATGGGCTCTCATTACCCGGAGGTGTCACCAGATAATGCATGAAAGTCTTATATAGTCAATATAGTATGGGCTCTCATTACCCAGAGGTGTCACCAGATAATGCATGAAAGTCTTATATAGTCAATATAGTATGGGCTCTCATTACCCGGAGGTGTCACCAGATAATGCATGAAAGTCTTATATAGTCAATATAGTATGGGCTCTCATTACCCAGAGGTGTCACCAGATAATGCATGAAAGTCTTATATAGTCAATATAGTATGGGCTCTCATTACCCGGAGGTGTCACCAGATAATGCATGAAAGTCTTATATAGTCAATATAGTATGGGCTCTCATTACCCGGAGGTGTCACCAGATAATGCATGAAAGTCTTATATAGTCAATATAGTATGGGCTCTCATTACCCAGAGGTGTCACCAGATAATGCATGAAAGTCTTATATAGTCAATATAGTATGGGCTCTCATTACCCGGAGGTGTCACCAGATAATGCATGAAAGTCTTATATAGTCAATATAGTATGGGCTCTCATTACCCAGAGGTGTCACCAGATAATGCATGAAAGTCTTATATAGTCAATATAGTATGGGCTCTCATTACCCGGAGGTGTCACCAGATAATGCATGAAAGTCTTATATAGTCAATATAGTATGGGCTCTCATTATATAACCCGGAGGTGTCACCAGAAAGGGGAATTTCAGCAACCACCATATTACTATACCTAGCTATAATAAAATTAGTCGGAAATTTTACCCCAACTACAGGTTGAAAATTATTGTCTCAATATTTGATTTTCCAACCATGCAGTAATTAGTGAGGAATAATGTTGTTTTTAGACCAAGAAAAGGCTGTCAGTTGAAATTTTTACAACCTTAGGAAGGGTACCAGTTTGGAAATATATAGGAGATATGGCACAGTAGCATGCTATATTTACGTCTCTGAAACATGCCGAGCATTGCTCTTTGAATATGCTTGGGACTATACAACACACAAGGCACCTAGCTATTTTTAGAAGCAAATTAAATTTTTGAGACAGTGCAAATTGTTTTGGGATTGGGTGGGATTTGAATGTAAATATAGCATGCTACTGTGCCATATCTCCTATATATACACAATAGAGACCTTAAAATGTGCATATAGTGTCCTAAGTGCGATGTCAGAATACAGCGGCCATTTGAGCTTCCTTTTTTTGGGGTCGCTTCGGTGGCCGTGTGGTATTGACGTCGGACTTTGAGTCGCAAGTCACGCTCGCCGTCACGGGCCGGGGTTCGATTCCCACCCAATCCCAACAAAATTTGCACTGTCTTAAAAATTTAATTTGCTTCCAGTTTGGAAAGTTTGAGGCATCTGTTGGAAAGTTCCAACCCAAGTGGTGTGTGGGGGTGGGGTGGGGTTTACAGTTGGAAATTTCAACATCCCCCAACGAAGTCACTTTAAACTTACCTCAAATGAGAGTGAATGATTAAACTGAGATAAGTAACAAACAAAGCCTTATATAATCATCTCTTGATATAAAATCCATCGTACTAGAAAACCACTTAAACGTACAATAGAAGAAAATAAATAGTCAGTCAGAATGAATTGAGTAAACGGAGAGAAGTGAGCTCGTGCTAGGAGTGTGTTCCGATAATATCAGCCTATATTCTGAGAGTACCTGTACAGAGTATTGGTGCAGCCAAATCCACACTAATTAGCTGTGTGTTATTGATTTCTCCATAAGAAGAGTTATGTAACGGAGCCAACTTATAGAAAGGTTTACATCGAGACCGATTCACAGGCGCAGGTGGAGTGTCTATGTAAACTGATGTACGACTCGTAGTGAACTTGATAGAAACAAGCCTTGAAATAGTGTGTCTGTCATTTGCAGAATGAGGTCCCCAGAGGGTGAATTTAGTGATGCTACCCCGCATAGCGGGCTAGCATCACCAAATTCACCCTCTGGGGACCTCATTCTGCTTACACCTCAGCAGAATGAGGTTCTCAGAGGGTGAATTTGGTGATGCTAGCCCACTATGCGGGGTAGCATCACTAAATTCACACTCTGGGGACCTCATTCTGCAAATGACAGACACCCTATTTCAAGGCTTGGATAGAAACCAATTCATGGAATCAGTGAATTGCTCACATAGAGTACACCTGTACCAAATACCCATAATCCTATGAAAGAAAGATGTCTGATTATTTAAGCATCATGCACAGTCACATCTAGTGGTGTCACCTATTTATTGGTGTATAGGTCTTATTTGTACATTCAATGGTATGGTCACACAATTTATTCAGTATCACAAAAGAATATCCCTCTTATTAACCCTTTGAGTGCCAGGGGCCGATCTCATCGGCCCTAAACCTACAAAATAAGTCTGTTAAAGAATATAAGAATAAATTATTAAAATTGTAAATAATTGTAAAATAAAAAAAAATTAAAACAATTGTTAGGCCAATGCATTCTCTTATATATGGGAGGCAACCTATGGTCGACTCGCATATATAAGAGAATGCATTGGCACAGGGTATATGGGTTGATACAAAAATTGACCTGGCACTCAAAGGGTTAACACTCCGTGAATGAAGCTTCCTGAAATTTTGTCTAAAAAACCCTGTGACAATGCATTCTCTTATATATGTGAGTCTCCCGTATATTGGCCTAACAGTATTTACCTTGACCTTGTAAGTCAGTGCAATCTCTTACATATGCGAGGCTCCCTATGGGAGACTCGCATAAATAAGAGAATGCACTGGCACAGGATCTTAAATGCCGCACCAGCGCAGCTCCCATCATGAAAGGGTTAACGATGGTCTAACACACTCGTGCGGAATGCAAAATGATACCAAGATAGCCTCCGCTCTCATGCGATAATCACTAACCAAAAACAAACAACACAGTATGGCTCTATATATTTATCACGCAAGAAAATAATTTGATCTGGGGACAAGCAACCATGAATACAAACACTACTAACTATGCTGAAATGTCACACTGAAATTTTTGCATATTCAAGACATTGCTTTGAGTGGGTGAAGTAATCAAATTCCAGTGACATTTTACTTTTATAGATTTTCCTGCAGTACTGTTCCAGGGAAGTAGCTATTGTGGGAGCCTGTGCCCCCACCTAAAATTTGTCTGTGGCAGCATTGTTACCCCCTCCCAAACCCAACAAACTCGTGATATACCCCTGATCAGGACCAGGACCCCCCACCACCAATATATGGCCAGCCCCCCCCTACTTAGGGATCCTGGCTACGCCCCTGCACTGTACTACATTTTATACCAAGTCAAACCACCTGTCATGTGTTATCCAAATAACCCTTTACCCAACAAACCGGCCAAAACCGGCCAAATAAAGCTTCAACAGCCTAAAATATATTCGGTCTGTCTCAATAGAACCATACAAATATGGATATCATTGGAATCGGCTCCTTGACCACATTGTGATAGTTACAGTTATGCCCTGTGCCAATGCATTCTCTTATATATGCGAGTCGACCATAGGTCGCCTCGCATATATAAGAGAATGCATTGGCCTAAAAAAAAAAAAAATCTTACATTCTTTAACAATTTTATAATGTTTAATGTGTTAAGCCAATGCATTCTCTTATATATGCGAGGCGACCTCTGGTCGACTCGCATATATAAGAGAATGCATTGGCACAGGGCCCTTCTGTTGGGTAAAGGGATAAAGGAACCATGGGCCACAATCCAGAATTTAGTGTGTCTGACATTCGCTGTGCAAAATAGCATCACTAAATTCACCATCTAAGGGCCTCTTTCTGCTTAGGCTTCAACTGCTATGGGAGACCTGGGATCAGATTGAAGTTCCCCAGTTGAAGTTGGTGATGTTTACCCATTATTCACCTCGATTATGCATTTTATCTTCTACAAATTAGGGGATATAGAAACTGAACAGAAGGGAAAAAGTGACTAAAAACAATGTTAATTTGAGACTATAGATACTATAGAGGCCTATGCAGAATGATGTCACCAGAGGGTGAATTTGGTGAAGATAGCCTGCTGTGCGGGATAGCATCACTAAATTTACCCTGTGTGGACCTCATTCTGGAAATATCAGACATACTATTTCCAGACTTGACTGGCCATTATTCTAATGCCTGTACAGTAATGTCCTAAATAATCGACTCCTTAACCACAGCAGAATTATGGGTTACTTTTCAGGATTTAGTCAGAAATATGGCTTGTTGCAAGCCATATTTTCAACTAAATCCTGAAAAGTTACCCATCATTCTGCTGTGGTTAAGGAGTCGATTATTTAGGGCATTACTGTACATGTCACTCTAATGGAACATATCAAGCTCGTAATTACAAGAGGATATTGGAAGATTGATATCTTTTGCTCCAGCTGTCATCATAATATCAGAAAACAATTCTGACATATTTTGCCATTGTCATTTGATGTCACCAACATCTATATGGTTTAATCCTCAAATCATCCGACTATCGACTTGACTTAAATTCAGACTTGCATAGTTTGGAACTAAATTAAAAGTCTGACGCATGTCGTCTGAGTAAGGATTCATCACCAAATATGATATCTGATAGAAATGCAAACAATGTCTAGACACATGCCTTCCGAATAAGGATTTATGTACCAAGCCCTCCAAGAAGGAGCAGAATTTAGAAAGTTAGATTGCTATTAAGTTGGCCCACAAGCCTTCAAATAGTGTGTCTGTCATTTGCAGAATGAGGTCCCCAGAGGGTGAATTTAGTTTGTCTGTCATTTGCAGAATGACGTCCCCAGAGAGTGAATTTAGTGGCGGTATCCCACTCAGCAGGCTAGCATCACCAAATTCACCCACTGGGAACCTCATTCTACCGAGGCCTCAACTGCTATTGGAGACCTAGGATCAGATTGAAGTTCCCCAGTTGAAGTGGGTGATGTACACCCATTAGTCACCTCGATTATGCATTTTATCTTCTGCAAATTAAGGGATATAGAAACTGAATAGAAGGGAAAAAGAAACTTAAAACAATGTTAATCTGAGACTAGAGATACTTCCCGGAAGATGAGGCCTAAGCAGAATGAGGTCCCCAGAGGGTAATTTGGTGATGCTAGCCTGCCAGGAATGGCGTCACTAAATTCATCCTCTGGGAACCTCATTCTGCAAATGACAGGCACACTATTTAAAGGCTTGCTGGTGCGGAAATGACATGTTTCTACATTGATTATCATGGGGAAATATTAAAAAAATAAACCTTCCATAAACAAAGCCACATTATCAAACTAGTGATGCTAGCCCACTAGGGATAGACTCACTAAATTCAACCTCTGGGGACCTCATTCAGCAAATGTCAGGCACATTATTTCAAGGCTTGCTGGTGCTGAAATGGCATGTTTCTGCATTGATGATCCTGGGTAAATGTTAAAGAAATAAACCTTCCACAACCCAGGCCTGAAAATTTGAGGCAAATGACCATTCAGTTCGCCTGGAGGTAATGAAAATGAATGAAAAAGAGGATGTGTGAAAGTTTTCTGTAGGTCTCACAATCACCGATTCTCACCTTAATTGTTGCTCTTAATCAAGTCCCAAAATGGACATTTCGAATGATAACTTCAATGAATTACTCATTGCTAGGTAATAATACAAGTAGTAGGGATATAAAAGTTTGTGTAACCCTTATTGTAACCTATGGGTTACCAAGGCCCAAACTAGATGAACAAAAAACAGGTTACGTAAAATTTAAATTAAATCTAGCCAACAACAGTAAGATTAATTTAACCATTTCATGTTGGGAGCTGTGCTGGTGCAGCATTAAAGATCATGTGCCAGTGCATTCACTTCTATATGCAAGTCTCCCATAGGGAGACTCGCATATATAAGAGAATGCACTGGCTTGCAATGTCAAGGTAAATATAGTTAGGGCATTGCATTTAGTTATATATGTGAGGCTCCCTCCCTATTGGAGACTCGCATATATAAGAGAATTCATTGGCACAGCGTTTTCGCCAAATTTCAGGAAGCTCCCATCATGGAAGGGTTAATGACATATTATGAACTTATTCGGGTGCATGAAACTGATAACTCAGTATTCAGGCACTATGCCAACTGGTAAAATGTAGCATTCTACTAACATCACCGAATCGACCATACTATTCCATAGAAAACTGAACTATGCTCAATTGTAAATATTTTACCTCTCGATTCCGGACGCAACTACCGGCGATAAACTAGCGAAACCGATTTCACCATCAAGAGTCACTACATTTAATAAACGATGTGTGTTGTCAATTTGGATATAATATTTGTAAAATATAACTACTTGTAGCAAGATTATTCTCCAATTCTATTTGATCACCCTACCGGAGTGTTTCACATCACTTTAAGGATCCCACAAGTTATAATCCAGCCTACCTGTATCTGTATCATCAGTGAAATAAGAAGTTATCCAGGGCAGGGTATAAAAAGCTGGCCATGAAGAACAAACACAATGTCAAATTCATAACCGTAAACTCATATTTAATCACAAGCCTTGAAATAGGGTGTCTGTCATTTGCAGAATGAGGTCCCCAGAGGGTCAATTTAGTGATGCTACCCAGCATAGCGGGCTAGCATCACCAAATTCACCCTCTGGGAACCTCATTCTGCTGAAGTGTAAGCAGAATGAGGTCCCCAGAGGGTGAATTTGGTTATGCTAGCCCGCTATGCGGGGTAGCATCACTAAATTCACCCTCTGGGGACCTCATTCTGGAAATGACAGACACCCTATTTCAAGGCTTGTTTAATCACGAAGGGTGCTTCAACTCATATTCAGTATATAAATAGATGATGTCACTAATGAAATAGAGACCATAAGGCTAATAAAGCCCAGTTTAAGCCCTAAGTGTATTTTATTTCGTGGTGAAGCCATTCAAGTAATACATCATAAAATGCATGCTCTGCATAAATTAATACATTGAAGTATGCAATGTACTCTCCCCTAATGCATATATAGCTGGGAGGCTAATTGCCAGATTTAACCTATTCATCGTGAATTCAATAATGAATATCGTTCAGAGGGTTAATTTCACTGGAAATCACGCCAATGGATGTTGAAACCACTGACCCAATTAAACCTTTCATGAGTTGTGCTGGTGCAGCATTAAAGATCCTGTGCCAGTGCATTCTCTTATATATGTGAGTCTCCCATAGTGAGCCTCGCATATATAAGAGAATGCACTGGCTAACAAGGTCAAGGTAAATATTGTTAGGCCTAAAACAAAAAGAAAATGGAATAATATGTTTTGCATTTTTGAAATTAATAAATGTAGGGCTCAAAATAAGCATAGTAAGGGTGTGATTATTTTCACAAAAATGATAAACGTAGGGGCATGTTCAGTCTTTGAAAACATACACCCAGATTCATACAGATGTTGAGTCTTTTCATTTTTCGGAAGACTTTGGATATTCCCCCAAATTACGTCGCATCTCGTTATGTTAATGGTTTTGATTGGATACTTTATCTTGGTACTACTAATAGTGAGTTCTGATTGGTGCTACTGATGTGGAATCCCAGAGTTGGGAATAAAAAATTCTATTTAATATGTGGGTATGTAGTTTATTCGAGACTGGGGTATGTTTATTTGGATCCTGAGAGTAATGTCCATATATAATTGTCTGAGATCCAAGGCACTTGTGTTTAACATCTTTTTAAACTGAATGGATTCTCCCATTCAGTTATAAAAGTATACAATGGTCCATTTTTCATCTGCAGGGATGTTCAGGATATATAAGCAGACGACAGACAGATGAACAGAAAATACAAATGCTGAAAGATTCCTATTCATTGGTGGGAAGTGTTCAAAAAAAGTTCAGCAAATGTCCTAAGGTCATTTGTTGAACTTAATATCTAAACATTTCCAAAGGGAACTACTCATTAATAAGAGTTTAGTAAAGAAAGGCTTGATGGCCTAATATGATGAGTAGGCATTACTATACGACTGGAAGGGTTGGTTTTATAGGTAACCGCTATATGCCCTAATTAATCAACTCCTTTAACCACAGCATAATTATGGGTAACTTTTCAGGATTTAGTCGGAAATATGGCTTGTTGCCATTCATCGGAAAGCTCTTGCCGAGAGCTTTCCGATGAATGGCAACAAGCCATATATTATTTCCGACTAAATCCTGAAAAGTTACCCATAATTCTGCTGTGGTTAAAGGAGTCGATTAATTAGGGCATTACTGTACCATTTGTCAACTTAGGAATTTAGACATTTAATGAACATTGACTCTTGAAAATTGACTCCCAAATGAGTTGAAAAGATGCCAAAATGTTCCACTAGTATCATCATCAGTTGCAGATTGCTGACTCTGTGCCATAATAAACATATGTCACATTATGTTTGGCTCTTCACATCTCGTTACCTTAGGGTTGATGATCTAATATGATGTGTAGGCCTTCCTATATGACCGGAAGGGTTTCTGGAGGGGTGTTCAGAAAAAATAAGCAGACAACAGATAATAAAAGTGCAAGAGGGAAATGTTCAAATGATTTATTTCTTTACTGGAGCTTTCTGAAATATTGCAAAAAACCCAGTGCCAATGCATTCTCTGATATATGCGAGTCTCCCATAGGGAGCCTCACAAATATAAGAGAATGCATTTGCCTAACAATATTTACCTTGACCTTGTAAGACAGTGCATTCTCTTATATAAGCGAGGCTTCCAATGAGAGAATGCACTGGCACAACATTTTTTAATGCTGCACCACCACAGCTCCTGTTATGAAAGGGTTAATATGCTATTGCACCCCCCCCCCCCCCCCAGTTGGTAAGTGTGACCAAAGTGCACTTGTCTAAGTTTATATGAGGTTAATCAAGTCTGTCATTTGCAGAATGAGGTCCCCAGAGGGAGATTTTAGTGATGCTATCCCGCATGGCTGGCTAACATCACCAAATTCACCCTCTGGGAACCTCATTCTGATCAGGCCTCAACTGCTATGGGAGACCTAGGATCAGAGTGAAGTTGGTGATGTTCACCCATTAGTCACCTCGTTATTATGCATTTTATCTTAGGGGATATGGAAACTTCCTAGAATCGAAAAAGTAATTAAAAACAATATTAATTTGATATTATAGATGGTTCCCAGAAGACAAGGCCTTAGCAGAATGAGGTCCCCAGAGATTGAATTTGGTGATGATAGCCCACCATGCGAGCAGCGCTTCGGCGCCCCCTGGTTAGTAAGTGTGACCAAAGCGCACTTGTCTAAGTTTATATGAGGTTAATTCATCTCCATCATCATCTGCTTTTTATGTTGAAGAAGATGTTTCATGGCCGCATTAATTATTCATGAAATATAAATCATTTGGGATGAATGGCTCAGCATGCCGTCTCCTTGCAGCTCAAGATACTGCCATTGTTTCTAGCACGGTATTAATCCTTTCAAGATGGGAGCTAGGCTGGTGCAGCATTAAATATCCTCCCATAGGGAGCCTCGCAAGAGAATGCACTGGCTTACAAGGTCAAGGTAAATATTATTTATAGGCCAATGCATTCTCTTATATATGCAAGGCTCCCTATGGGAGCACAGGGGTTTTGCAAAATTTCAGAAAGCTTCAGTCATGAAAGGGTTAAAGATACACACATGTCTGCGTTTACCCAAATTTATAAAAAATAAGTGACGACATCTCATGTGATAACAGAGCGAACCAGCTGGATGATTAGGTCATCAAAGTGGGATTAACTACATGTACTTTAGTCAGGAATGTCATCACTTTAGTCAGGAATGTGGTCAAGTCAAAGACATTTCTTCGTTGGTAAATGGCAGTTATATTATTGATCAAGTTAAATTGTTAAAGTTTTGCTCATCTGGTACCCACATGGAGTATTATTTGAGTAAATCTAGAAACATTTTATTTATAACAAGAGCAAATACACCAGTGGTCATTCCAACAAAGGGCCACAACTGTGGTGAAATTTGGCAGGTGGAAACCAAATTTGAACTTGACCTGTATCTTGGGCTAGTAAATTCACATACCAAATTTCATTCCATTCAGTTCAGACTTACTAAAGTAAACTTCCGGAAACGATAGTGAATGGACGGATGGATGAACGTCCCATTTTTGTTTTCAAAACGGGCAAATAAAGTCTCCCGAATTTGAGCCAGATCTCCCAAATTTGGAAGATCAATCTCCCGAAATTGGCACCCCAGAAGTAAACTTACTTGTCTCGCATTGAATGATGTGTATTTCTGCCAACAACATCTTCTAAACCAGCCATCAAATGGTCCAAAAACTGAAAAAGAAAGAAAACATATCGTGCGAACAAAAGATATATATTAACCCTTCTGTGACTGGAGCTTCCTGAAATTTTGCCAGTGTATTATACGCCAGTGCATTATACGCCAGTGCATTATAAGCCAGTGCATTATACGCCAGTGCATTATACGCCAGTGCATTATAAGCCAGTGCATTATACGCCAGTGCATTATACGCCAGTGCATTATAAGCCAGTGCACTATACGCCAGTGCATTATACGCCAGTGCATTCTCTTATATATTTGAGCCTCCCTATGGGAAACTGGCATATAAGAGAATGCACTGGCACAGGATCTTTAATGCTGCACCACCGCAGCTCCCAACGTAACCCTCATAAAAGGGATAAAGGGTCTCAAGGCCTTCGCAGTGTGTAAATTTGCAAAATATTTAAAAGTCTTTAAAAACATCACCTCTCCAATAACATTTCACGTGTTGAAACCAGTGTGATGACAATGACAACTGTTACAGTGATTTGTCAACAAACATTGCTAAAACGCATAGTAAGTTCAAATATTTTCATCTGAATATGATTTTCAGAATATTTAAAACTACAACATCACCAGCCTTTTCTGTTAATATAATTCTCAAGGATACCGAAGGATGCAAAAATATGACGTCATGACGCAGTTCTGAGAAAAGGATAACATCCTGAGAGAGGAAGAACACGTTCGTTCTTCTGGGAGTACCGATACATTAATATTTGGTTATAAAAGTTGATGAAAATATAATAAATATACTCACTCTCTCATGTATCTTTTCGTTCATTGACGCTTTGAACTTTGTATCTTTTTTTACTTTCATGGCATTCACAACAGGTCTGATGGTAATACCCTAAAACAACAAAATACGATGGCATTCACAACAGGTCTGATGGTAATACCCTAAAACAACAAAATACGATGGCATTCACAACAGGTATGATGGTAATACCCTAAAACAACAAAATACCCATTGATTATAACAAACACAAATAGGATACTGTTGAAAAAAGAGAAGATTTACTATAAATTGAAGGACTAATTTGATATTTCTTCCTTTATTTCTTCTGTCTTTTAGGACTGTAACGAAACAACGTGAATTCAATGCATCGTGATATACTTTCAAACGATAAGCATATCATATCATGTCATATGTATCATGATACAGGAAATCTAGTAATTTTTTAAGATGGTCATGTGTACAAGTGCAATGTTCTCTCAAATGTACATGTCTATTATGTTTATTTGATTCATATAGCTAACTACAGCAAACTAAATTTTAATTAAAAATTCTAAAGAAGTGTTTTTGCTGCATACAATTGTACTGACCTGCACAAATACTGTGAAGAAGACCACGACAATCGTTGTAGTTATGAGCATGTGTTTTTGTGGTACGAGATCTTCTTTGAGGAGTAACGCCAGACAGAATGCAATTCCGCCCCGTATTCCTCCATACGACATAATGAACTGATCAATTTTTGTGAGCTGGATGAGACGAACACGATTTACGAACCATGATATCACCATCACACCTGAAAAAATAAATCACAATAATAAATACGAGGCATGTAAAGGCCTTTTTTAACCCTTCCATGACGAGAGATTCCTGACATTTTGCAAAAACCCTGTGCCAATGCATTCTCATGAAAATGCGAGTCTCCCCATAGGGAGACTCACATATATAAGAGAATACATTGACCTAACAATATTTACATTGACCTTGTTAACCAGTGCATTCTCTTATATATGCAAGGCTCCCTATGGAGGACTCATATATAAGAGAATGCACTGGAACAGGATCTTTAATGCTGCACAAGCGTAATTCCCATCATGAAGGAGTTAAAGCTGGTTTGTGGCCCTGAGCGACCATTTATTTATATAAAAGAAAAGTATTATGAGATACAAATGCTCAGAATATTGTCACCTGGGTAATATTATGCCGTGAGTGCCATTTTCAGTTTTCCCGAGAAAATTAGATTTGGGAGAGACACAAACATGTCAGACATATTGGCGATATATTTAGCACATCGAAATCCGTTCCAGAATAAAATATTACAGTTATTTACTGAAACACATGACAGTAGTATTCTCTCAGTATATGAAGGTGGAGAACTCTACTTTCTGCAGAAGAAAACATTAATGATCAGCCAATACAACCTGGTGTGATAGTGGTGTAAGAAGAATAACTCTATATTTGCTGGCATGAGCAGGTTACAATGTTTAATCAGAATTACCGGCGGGCCAGCCTTGAGTTTTCTAATTGGGAGAAGTCACTTCTCCCAGTTTGGTTATTAGGGAGACGTGGACTGTTATCATGGAGAAGTTATAGTGACTCAAGTTCAATTTACACCCCAACATCACCCTTCTATGATTCAAAAAGTATTATGCAATAAAATAGCCCATTTATAAAACCATTATATTGAGTAAGGACACCATTAATATAATCTATGAGAGAGACTCGCATTAATAAGAGAATGTACTGCCAGGGGATCTTTATGTTGCACCAGCTCATTGTTGAACTTAATATCTGAACATTTCCTATAGTATATCTCTATACTCATCAATGATGCTTTAGTGCAGAAAGAGTTAAACTTATTATCTGAACATTTCCTATGGGATAACTACTCAATAATGATGCTTTAGTATAGAAAGGGTTAAATTTATTATCTGAACATTTCCTAAGGAATAACTACTCATCAATGATGCTTTAGTGTAGAAAGTGTTAAACTTATTATCTGAGCATTTCCTATGGGATAACTACTCATCAATGATGCTTTAGTGTAGATAGGGTTAAGTTTCACTAAGGCCATTATAAGATACTGACCTGCACCTCTGAAAATGATACAAAACAGAACTGAGAAGCAGATGAATCCCCAGTTCCAGACGTGAGTGTTGACGATGGTTGAAAGCCCGAGGAACATGAATATGATGGTCTCGCTGATGTTGGCTAGTAGCTTCGTGAAGTATTTGACGGTGATTTGTGACTTGTGAGATATATTGGCTTCAACATACTGCTTCATGCTGATTCCACAAAACGTTAATCTGAAAAAGAAGAGAATATAGCTCTATTTAAATTAATGTATTATCTCAAAGCTTGTCCAATATGTTCATTATTTATGCACATTAATTTTATAGTATCATGTACAAGTTTAAAAATATCCCTAAAACTCTTGGTTCCATCCCAATACATTGAAATGTGTCCTCAATTCTGAAGCTTAAGACTAAATCCATTATGGATTTTCCACAGTTCATCATATACCGGTATGTTAATTTATATATGCACTATAACTGAGACTGAACTGCTACCAGCCTCTAAAAGCACCCCCCCCAATCAAGCTTTAAGCAATCGGACACAGGTTTGCTGCAGACTTGACTCATTTGAGAAATCCTGCTAAGTTATCTGCAGCTTTAGTAACTTCCAGACCACTATCACATTCTGTACTATCCCCGGCTGATCACCTACATGCCACAGCAGATATACTAGTATTTTAAACATTGAGGGAAGCCTAATTTCATTGTGTCCATCACTCATTGGCTCAGATAGACTCATACCCCCGACACCTGAGCAATCTGGCTCGGATAACCTACACACCTGAGCAATCTGGCTCATGTAACCTACACACCTGAGCAATCTGGCTCAGGTAACCTACACACTTGAGCAATCTGGCTCACGTAACCAACACACCTGAGCAATCTGGCTCGCGTAACCAACACACCTGAGCAATCTGCTCGTGTAACCTACACACCTGAGCAATCTGGCTCACGTAACCTGCACACCTGAGCAATCTGGCTCGCGTAACCTACACACCTGAGCAATCTGGCTTGGGTAACCTACACACCTGAGCAATCTGGCTCACGTAACCTGCACACCTGAGCAATCTGGCTCGCGTAACCTACACACCTGAGCAATCTGGCTCATGTAACCTACACACCTGAGCAATCTGGCTCATGTAACCTACACACCTGAGCAATCTGGCTCATGTAACCTGCAATTGATAAAATATCAAACACGTTTGATGTGCGAGTCTGATTGCATGTGAGTCTGAGGAAACAACCCGCCGACTATGAGCTATATTGCTAAGTGGGGGCAGCCTTAAAGGCTCACTTTATTTTCGAGTCACTGATTTTTTTTTTTTATGGTGACTTGATATACGATTTTAATAACAATCTATGCCATAAAATATGATTAAAATACTATAATTCATATTGAAACATCTGTGTCTCAGAAAATGCCCATAGAGAAATAGAAATCAGCTGAAATCATAGAAAGATTCCCCCCATTTTGACTCCCAGAATGCAATAGAATTCAAACTAAAGATGTATTTTCAATGGAAGGGGAATAACTCTATCCATTGAAAATAACACACTTTTTACTACAAATACAGATAACAAAAACACACCAGTAACTCAACAGAAACAACATGTTCACAGTTTATTACACTGGATAAGGTTATAATACAATGTTTTGGAGCTTCCTCTTTCAAATGGTATATAATATGACATATAATTTATATATGTGATCTGGCGGTTCGAAAATTAAGTGGGCCATTAACATGCTGAGTGAAAGTAGCTGTCGTTGTTTTTCAGGTATGCAGCATTAGTTGACCATGCAAATAGTACAAGGAATAACACAAAGGAAATGCATCCATTCTGAAGACATACACAACACATGCGAATAATTAATTCTATCTTAGTCACATTTTTTCTGTGGCATCTTAATTCCTTGGTGCAGACAAAAGAAAGTGTTACATTTCTGGGACATTATATTATTATCAATGTGTGATATCTGTTGGTTAACGCCCCAAGAAAGTGTTGCATTGTTGGGTCATTATATTATTGTTGACGCGTTATCTGTTAATTAATGCCGCGTTGATGTATCTATTATTTAGCACAGTTACACATCCCTGCCAAAATTCTCTGTTACGGCCAAACCAATATGAGGAAAAATAATTTTCATTAAAGATTCATTACCACCCAAACAATCAAAAAGAAACAGATGAAATATACAAAATTTTCACACAAAATTTTGTAAATGTTATACTTAATTCACATTATAAAGTAATCTGAGGTATTTCTTACCATAAATTATTTTAAATGATGGGAGGAAAGGAAAAAGGAAAAGAAGAAATAAACATCTCCTGCACCAGATGCTTCATATTAATAAGTTTAAAAGGCCATGGCTCATTCAAGCTTCCAAATCTTGTTTATGTAATTTGGAAGGAGGTATAATATAGGTTGAAAAATACACAGACTATGGATATACCGGCTTCATATGCTCTGAAAAATACTTGCCATGGTCACAGTCATTTTCCAGCTGTTTACAATTTGTTGTACAGAAGTGAAATAAATGCTCTTTATTTTATTAATAGACTAACACGGAACGCTCTTTTATGTTTCATGCCGTGAATATGGCTTTTGCTTGTTTGGGACCAAAACATTGTGATCAAAGTTGTATTTTTTAATACTCCAATGTGCCTTTCTGGAACATATAATGCCTGTAGAAAGATAGTTCCAAGTATTTATCGACCTATTTCGATACCGGGAAAAATTCAAAAGCAATTAGTGTATTTTGGAGTGAAAACCACCATGTGGCTTTAACCATGATGATGGCATGATCCTATTTTTACAATATTGGGGGAAAAAGTTGTAGGATGGGTTCATGAACCAGGTTATTAAATCAGGCCTGAGCTTGCAGGTTGAGAATAGGGAGAAGTGACTTCTCCCTCTGGCAGAAATAGGGAGAAGTGAGAGCAAAATAGGGAGAAGTGAGAGACTGGAGAATAATTTCATCCGATAATCTCTTTATTTAATATGTATAGGTAAAACAAATGAATAAAAATGAATATACAAACATAACTATAGTGACTAGATCAGTGAAGGTGTGGCTTTAAATCTGATATTGATTGAATTATTTGAGTGAACTATTTATTATGTATG
Source organism: Siphonodentalium dalli (assembly GCA_032622095.1). Taxonomy (NCBI): domain Eukaryota; kingdom Metazoa; phylum Mollusca; class Scaphopoda; order Gadilida; family Siphonodentaliidae; genus Siphonodentalium; species Siphonodentalium dalli. The sequence continues at coordinate 150,892,523 of CP136062.1, forward strand.
TATTAATCATTGATTTTTATTGATGTTAATAAAAATATATTTATTCACAGGGAGCCTCAAATATATAAGATAAATTCACTGGCTCATAAGGTTAAGGTAAATGTTGTTAGGCCAATGTATTCTCTTATATATGCGAGGCTCCCTATGGGAGACTCACATATATAAGAGAATGCATTGGTACAGGGTTTTTCGTAAAAATAAAAAAGTCATGAAAGGGTTAAATTGCTGTTGCCTAAGACAGTTAGGTAATTATATTAAAGCACAGAAGAAGAGGGGAATTGTGTGGCACATTGTATGTTATACTCGTGGTTTGTGAATGTAGTACCACACTGTCAGGGTGAGAAAGTTATTTATGTGAATGAGATGGAGTTAAGCACTCCAGTCATGATGCTAACAAAGAGAATGAACGAATGACTGTGTAAAACATTGTAGTACAGTTTAGTTCAAGAACAGTTGCACTTAAAAGCTGTATGAAACCAGGGTTCGCATTGGCCCAAAATTCCCAGTTGCCAACCATGTTGCCAATTGCATAATTTTTTCAGCCACTTTTGATTTACTTTTGCCATTTTTTTCTGTTATGAAGGGCACATATTTATGATAATTTATCTCAAATCCACTATCAAAACACAGTTTCCTAACGACTTAGACTTAGACTTGTTTGACTAATGTTTGTCAAATTGGAGTCAATAGCCTACTCTGTGTTATAATCGAGTAGAAATTCGAAACCCATTCACTGCATGCAGCGATACATTTAAGTTGATGTGACATAAGCCGCGAATCCATAATACATTTCAATTTGGACCCAATTGGCAATGTCACGACAGGATATCAATGTGTGTTTTGTTTCCGATAGAAAAGACTGCAAGCTTTATTACATGCCCGATGGGGAACAATCGCTAAAATCCATTTTTTTGGGCAAATCAGAATTTTTTTATGCAAATTCGTTTTTTTTTTATAGCAATTTGCTAAATTGGCAATCCGCAGCGTGAACCCGGTATGAAACACTCAGCTGAGGTTTTCAGGTGCATCCAGTTCTAATTAAAATTAGACTCTCGAACAAGCTGAGATTTCCATTACCACCCAGAATCATTACTGACAGTGTCAGCCAATCATAACATTTAACAGGAAAGGGATGAGCCAATCAGGTGTACTTTCCGTCAAAATATTTTGCCATCAGTTGGGACATTTTGGAACCATAAGATGGGCGGCGCAGTTTGATTAGAAATGAGCTCAGTTAATATGTTGAGATGGGATGTCGTTGGCACCCCCAATAACGACATCAAGCCGCATCCCTGTTACTTGAAGTTATGGAGTTACGCAGTATGATATGTTCATATTAAAGTGATAAATATGATGACCGACTAGCCGATTGGGAAAACGACATGACTTCTCGACCGGACGGTCAATCATAGGCATTAGGTTAATATAAGATATAAATGCAGCATAAATCAGATTAGTTATCGGTATCATGAACAGTCAATAGGTTACCAAAATATGAGCAAACAGATAACATAAGACTATAACTGTATGACACTTTAATCTCATGACCTTAAAACCACCTGTGATATTAAGCAAGTCTATTCTATTTCTAACAACAGTCAGAAAGACAGTCCTCTTAATTCAGATTGTTTGGCTACGGCAATCCACTATGGCAACCCTTTGCTGTGGCCCAGTTTGCTTCAGCAAATGACTGGCATTGCTGATTGCTGTAGCCAAACTTTTATTTACTAAATATGCATTCAAGAGTAATAAGTTCAATTTAAGAGCAATAAGTTCAATTTAAGAGCAATAAGTTCAATTTATGAGCAATAAGTTCAATTTAAGAGCAATAAGTTCAATTTATGAGCAATAAGTTCAATTTAAGAGCAATTTAACTGGCACAGTGGCACAGTGTTCACAAATTTGCAAACTTTTAACTTTCGGGTGCTAAATGTCCTCTCATCACTCCTGATAAAACCCTTTCATGATGGGAGCTGCGCTGGTGCAGCATCATAGATCCTGTGCCACTACATTTTCTTATATATGTGAGTGCACTTATATAATGCACTTATATAATGCACTGGCTCACAAGGTCAAGATAAATATTGTTAGGCCAATGCATTTTCTTATATACAGTAATAAGTAATCGACCCCTTAACCACAGCAGAATTATGGGTAACTTTTCAGGATTTAGTCGGATTCCGATGAATGGCAACAAGCCATATTTCCGACTAAATCCTGAAAAGTTAACCATAATTCTGCTGTGGTTAAGGGGTTGATTACTTAGGGCATTACTGTATGCAAGGTATGTAAGAGAATACACTGGCACTGATGAAACCATGGAATGGATATAAACCATAAAAAGAACTTTAGGGTAGCATGTTTAAAAGAGGGTAGCTATGGAAACTTGAACAAAAAATATATTTTTCTTTGGCCTTAATGTCTGATAATGACATTTTATCTGATAAAAAAACAAACTAGTACTGTGTTACGTGGGAGGGGGGATTCACACCGGTCTTCTGATCTGCAGGTGCAAATAATTGCTCTCATTGTGGTTTCCCCTTGGAAAGTCAGGAAAGGATTGACTTCCATTGGTTTAAGATTTGTGACCCGCCATATCAAATCCAGTCATAAGTCAGGATTTTTTTTACCCTGTGCCAATGCATTCTCTTATATATGCGAGTCGACCATTTTTGTTTCTTACAATTTTTAGGACATAAAATAAAAAAACATCCATTACACTGCAGGGAGCCCCACACATATATAGAAGCATATAGAAGAGTGTCGTCTGCTCATGTTTCTCTGGGGCTCTGTATGGGTGAAATTATAAAATTGTTAAAGAATACAAGAAAAATTTACTAAAATTTACTAAAATTGTTAGCCAATGCATTCTCTTATATATGCGAGGCGACCTATGGTCGACTCGCATATATAAGAGAATGCATTGGCACAGGGTAAAAAAAATCCCGACTTATGACTGGATTTGATAAGGCGGGTCACATTTATTTATGACACAAATTCTTTGCATCCTTGTTGTAAAAGATGAATGTAAATTTCAGAAGTTTCAATATCCCATTGATGATGATTGATCTGACTTCTATATTAACTCAAAGGCCTGGACCAGTATCTTAATGAATATTAGATAGTATATCAAGGAATATTAGACAGTATCTTGTATATTTTATTTTTATATCAATGCAATCGACTTACACTTGGGAGTGTAATGAAGCTGAATTTAAACCCTGTTTAGGGCCATCATACATCTTCTTAGCATGAGGACGGGACGGTTACTATTTAACCCCTTCTATACAAGCCTGATTATAGTGTGCCTGTCATTTGCAGAATGAGGTCCCAAGAGGGTGAATTTAGTTATGTTATCCCTCATAGCAGGCTAGCATCACCAAATTCATCTGCATGCCACATTGGACACACAGTAATGCTCTAATTAATCGACTCCTTAAACACAGCAGAATTATGGTTAACTTTTCAGGATTTAGTCGGAAATAAGGCTTGTTGCCATTCATCGGAAAGCTCTCGGGGCTCGGGCGTGGCAAAATATGCTCGTGGAAATTCCAACAAAAAGAGCCATATCACTCAGGTGAAAATTATAGGGCAGAACCCGAATTCGAACTTGACCTGTATTTTGTGCTAGTAAACCCACATATCAAATTTTATTCCATCCAGTGGACAAAATTAAAAGTTATCATCTGGAAACCAAAAGCAAAAACTGTCTGACGGATGGAAGAACAGGCGGACTGACCAATAACATAATAAAACGGGCGTATCAAAATAAATGCCAGTGCACTGTTACTGTACTTACGCTAAGATGCTGGACAGGTGGAACATTTCTGCAGTAAGGTATGACATGTAAGCAAGTACAAAGATGAAAAGTGGTTCTGCAACTCGAATCCGTTTTGTGTATTTCGTTATGAAGCCAGTGAAGAACCCGAACATAATTCCGATGAGAGTGCCACCCAAGGCGACAATGAAGAAACTGATGATTCCTAGAACGATGTCCAAGGCAATGAGATGCTCATTTCCGATTTCCAAGAATCCTTCTATCATATGATACACCACCTGAAATAAATATAGTTAGTGAATTACTACATTGACCAATACCATGCATATGATTGCAGCCCTCAAAATTAGGAAAAATCAATTAAATAATCATTCAAGCCTTTCACCAGTTCAGATCATGTACTTTTTATGGCAGTTATTCATTTCCATCAAATTGTATACAGTAATGCCCTAAATAATCGACTGCTTAACACCAAAGCAGAATTACGGGAAACTTTTCATGATTTAGTAGGAAATATGGCTTGTCGCCATTCATCGGAAAGCTGAGAGCTTTCCAATGAATGGCAACAAGCCATATTTCTGATTAAATCCTGAAAAGTTACCAATAATTCTTCTGTGGTTAAGGAGTCAATTATTTAGGGCATTACTGTACTTGCTAAGAACGCTACTCCCAAAATTTCCCTTAAAAACGTATGATCACACTAATTTTTTTGACATTTTAATTGTTATATAATATGAATGATGTAGTCATCAGATAGTATAGATTCATTCATGTGGTGTACTAGCTTAAAGACATATTATGGACTTGTTCGGAGGTGCTATGTCAACTGGAGTGAATATATCACTGTACTAACATCGCCGAAAATCTCAAAGAAATCGACCATACCACTCCATAGAAAACATCATCTGAACTACGCTCAATTGTAAATATTTATATCTCGATTCGGGATGCAACAATGGGTGAAAAACTAATGCAAAAATTATTTTTCCATCGAGACTTATTGCATTTAATTAATATATAAGAATGACTGTGTGTAGTAAATTTGGATTAATATTCGTAAAAATAACTACTTTGATCAAGAGTATTTTCTCCATTTCTAATTGATCACCCTTCAGGAGTGTTGCACATAACTTTAACAATTAAGTAGTTTTCTGTGTAGTTCCATCTAAACTTTCTATATCCTGAGATAGGGTAGGCGTTGAAACCCCTTAACCCTTTACCCAACAAACCGGCCATAACCGGCCAAATAAAGCTTCAACAGCCTAAAATATCTTCGGTCTGTCTCAATAGAACCATACAAATATGGATATCATTGGAACCGGCTCCTTGACCACATTGTGATAGTTACAGTTATGCCCTGTGCCAATGCATTCTCTTATATATGCGAGTCGACCATAGGTCGCCTCGCATATATAAGAGAATGCATTGGCCTAAACAAATATTTTTTTAACACTTTTTACCATTTTTTCTTACATTCTTTAACAATTTTATAATTTTTAATGTGTTAAGCCAATGCATTCTCTTATATATGCGAGGCGACCTATGGTCGACTCGCATATATAAGAGAATGCATTGGCACAGGGCCCTTCTGTTGGGTAAAGGGTTAATATGGTTTTATACAGCACACTACACATTATAGGTGGGAGAGTTCAATGGAAGCCTTTAATGGTGAAATTGAAATCCATTTCTAAGGGCTTATATTCCTTGATGGAGATAAAATTGCCCATCCCTTTTATTGAAATTCTATGGCATCTGAAGCCCTACCCTTATTATATCGATGTCAACAAATTGGTGCATGATACACGTCACAATTACACGCACACTAATGGGACCAAGCCAGGAAATTGTGTGTCTGACATTTGCAGAATGAGGTCCCCAAAGGGTGAATATAGTGACGCTATCCTGCATGGGACCTCATTCTGCTATGGGAGGCCTAGGATCAGATTAAAGATCCCCAGTTGAAGTTGGTGATGTTAACAGTGATGTTCACCCAAAAAAGTCACCTCAATTTAATATGCATTTTAACATCTGCAAATTAGGGGATATAGAAACTGAACAGAAGGGAAATAAAATTAAAATCAATGTTAATTTGAGGCAATAGATACTTCCCAGAAGATGAGGCCTAAGCAGAATGAGGTCCACAGAGGGTGAATTTGGTGATGCTAGCCCACTGTGCAGGATAACATCACTAAATTCACCCTCTGTGGACCTTATGGTGCAAATATCAGACACACTATCTCTTGGCTCTAATGGAACATATCGAGATTCCATCAAGAGGATATTGGAAGATTTGCATCTTTTGGTCTAGATGTCACCATAATGTCAGAAAACAATTTTGACATACAGTATTTTGCCATTATCGTCTGATGTCATCAACTTCTGTATGGTTTTATCCTCAAATTATCCAACTATTGACCTATTTGAAGTTGAACAGAAATTCTAAATTTATTAGCACAATTTGTCTTTAACTCTTGATATGAGGCTTATTTTTGTCTTCCTATTCTGTTTATATATTGGACAATACCAAGATTATACACCTTGATTCTGACTGAGGCATGATTGTATCCACCATTTATCACACATCTTTCCTACCTACTTCATTAACTTCACACCTTTCTCATCCATGCATGCACTTGTCCAACTTTATTCCCAACATCTATGAGAGAATACAGAACTATAGTTAGTTAAATTCCCACTTCTTAACCCTATAGCTGTCTGCATTGCCTATGGCTTGTTATCCCATCCTCATTTGAACTGTTAGTTTGGCAATGTTTAAATTGTCAATGTTCTGTTCTGTTGTTTAAAAAAAAATAAAATATTGTTTTATACACTAAATAAGGTGTGCTGAAAATTGTGAACATCCATTTTGCAAGAATTGATATAAATTAAACCTTTGGGCTGAGGTGAGTTTTAGCCTCACTTTTAGGTCATATGTCCACAGCAAAATTCCCAGCTTTAATACCAGTGATCTCTAACACTGTGGCCTGTTGTTGATTGCTCCCAGCTTGAGTGGACTGGCCTGCATACCAACATTTGGCTAGTTCCTTGATGTAACAGTTCATGGTAATCGCTTCTTGCCATTTTCTAGCACACACATAACATACTAGTAATGTTGAGATTCTTGAAGCAGTATTGAACTCAATTGAATTGCCATTCGAGCTTTTTACTAGTTCAGATCATCTACATGTACGTTTTATGGCAGTTATTCATTTCCACTCAATCTGTATACTTGCTCTTTCCCCTTCTAAAACTATGATTAAACTCAATAAAGTAATCTTTTTGACATTTTTATTGTTATATAATATACTTGATGTGGTCTTCAGCTAGCATAGATTCCTTCAGGTGGTACGGTACACTATACAGTAATGCCCTAATTAATCGACTCCTTAACCACAGCAGAATTATGGGTAACTTTGCAGGATTTAGTCGGAAATATGGCTTGTTGCCATTCATAGGAAAGCTGTCCCTTAGCAACAAGACATATTTTCTGAGAGCTTTCGGATGAATGGCAACAAGACATATTTCCGACTAAATCCTGAAAAGTTACCCATAATTCTGCTGTGGTTAAGCAGTCGATTAATTAGGGCATTACTAGTAGCTGTACCTTGTGGAACAATCTTCCCAATGATTTCAGACTTACGTGTGATGTTATGGAATTCTTTTAAAAACTCACCTTTTGCATTCAACCTTATGACAGACGAAGGATTCATTAGTGTTAATCCTCATTACTGTTTTATTACATTGGTTGATAGTTCACTGCTTTGAGTGCCTTTTGTTACCCTTTAATCTGTATCAACTAATCAATTATAAGATGATGATACTATAAATTTGGTTCTCATGTCACTCCTGTGTTTTTGAATTAGAATTCCGATTTTGGGGTAAAAACAAAATGGAAATTGTTTTTGGCTATTTTCGAGAAAAAAAATGGACATTGGCCAATTTGGCCTACATGTATGACAGCGTGATCCCTGGTGTGCATGTAGTCACAATGATCGCATGAGTTTCTTTTTGGTAATAGTAACATGTGTGATGTATGTGTGTCTGAACCTGGCTAATAAATCAATGGTGCCAAGATTAGCCCATGTGATTTGATCCGAAGTAAAACAGAATAATAGTGCAAAGGAACCTATTAAACCGTTATGTTATCAACTTGGTCAAAATAGAAATGCATTAGATATAAGATTCCTCATAAAGTGCTCCAAAGAACCCTATATTATTCCCTAAAATATTCCAGACACTCAATAAATATCACCAAGACAGTATGATTACACCAACAAGAGGAAATAGTATCCTGTCCAATGTATGCTATTGATCAAACAGATAAATAGGGTACAGGGAGAGCTCGTTACTGAGTACATCTGTACCAGGATGAAACAGATATGACAATGGATCGTAACATCGGAGTAGTTTTCATAAGAGGAGAATGTATGCTATCCCTGCTGTCATCACGTTTTACTGTGTATGAAAAACTTTATGGCTTAAACACTGTACACACTAACATTTTGTGAGATTGTTCTCTGAGTGTTCACCCTATTGTTCTCTGAGTGTTCACCCTATTGATGTTATGTGTGACTCCATCAATGACAGAGATTTAACCAAGAACTCCTTTAACCCTTTCAGTGCCAGGTCCGATTTTTGCATCAACCCATATACCCTGTGCCAATGATAGGTCGCCTCGCATATATAAGAGAATGCATTGGCCTAACAATTTTTCATCATTTGTTATTATTTTTTACAATTTTTTACAATTTTAATAATTTTTTCTTATATTCTTTAACAGACTTATTTTGTAGGTTTAGTGCCAGGGAATCTTACGTTTTTCATGGGCATAAAAATTATTACTATGAATAGTTGGTGATAGTTATTGAGTTATAACATGCCCCTAAGGTTTTATCCAGTTTTTAGATTCGCTATAGCATTGCTTAAGCATACCCGAAAAAAATCTATAAAAAAAACAAAAAAAAAAACAAAAAAAAGCCAAATTTTTTGTGTTGCAGACATTGACCATATGGAAAACATCCACATTTTTCAGATTTCCTTAGCCGTGGGGCAATAAAGAGAATTTAGTTTTAATTTATCATAACGCAGTATAACAAAGACAATTTGGTTTATAGTTGTGTCATTTTATAAATTATATCATGCCATGGGACATATACAAGCCTTGAAATAGTGTGCCTGTCATTTGCAGAATGAGGTCCCCAGAGGGTGAATTTAGTGATGCTACCCCCGCATAGCGGGCTAACATCACCAAATTCACCCTCTGGGGACCTCATTCTGCTTACACCTCAGCAGAATGAGGTTCCCAGAGGGTGAATTTGGTGATGCTACCCCGCTATGCGGGGTAGCATCACTAAATTCACCCTCTGTGAACCTCATTCTGCAAATGACAGACACACTATTTCATTGCTTGGCCATATATGATATGATAAGTATAGCTTCAAAGTTATGGATCATGTATCTATGAGCGCACTATATATATATATATGCGGAATATTGTGCATCCAAAACAATCTTGCCGACTCCGTGATTAGTCGTGTGGCAATAAAGAGCATTTAGTTTAGTTAATCTCGATATGCAAACTTACCACAGTGACACCATCATTGAGCAAGGATTCCCCGAAAACGATTATATACAACATCTCATTAACATGTATCTCTTCAAATACTGCTAACACGGCCACTGGATCCACGGCAGAAATAAGAGCACTAAAGATGATGAAATGAAGAAACGGAATCTCGATAGGTCCAATCCATCCGAATTTATATACGGCGTACAATGATAAACCAATCCCGGCAGTGTTAAAAAGAGTATTAACCACTGCCAACAGTAAAATAGTTCCAAAATTGTTGAAGAATGATCTGTTCGGCATAAAATATCCTGCGTCGAATATAATCGGTGGGAGGAGGAACAGAAAGAACGTGTCGGCGCTGAGGGTGTACTGGTCGACGCTGGCAGCATGTCCGAAGTAGAGGATGAGGCCCACGGCGATGCCAAGAATAATGAGCAGACAACTTTCTGGACAGATGGTTGGAAGCTGGTGGTACAAATGAAATCCTGAAAAAGTTTTAAAAAAAAATTTATTAACATTTTGAATGGCACCATGTTTATGATGTTATATCAAGGAACCAGTCAATCTGAGGCAACCATCTGGATCGATGCAGAAAAGATCAGATGGTAAATTACTGACACTCCTCAAGTCCAGTCATCGCTTTCTGTTTTGCTAGCACCTACAGTAATGCCCTAATTAATAGACTGCTTAACCACAGCAGAATTATGGGTAACTTTTCAGGATTAGGGAGAGCTTTCCGATGAACGGCAACAAGCCATATTTCCGACTAAATCCTGAAAAGTTACCTATAATTCTGCTGTGGTTAAGCAGTCGATTAATTAGGGCATTACTAGTAGCTGTACCTTGTGGAACAATCTTCCCAATGATTTCAGACTTACGTGTGATGTTATGGAATTCTTTTAAAAACTCACCTTAGGAGTCCCCAAAGGGTGCATTTTGTGATGCTATCCTGCACAGTGGGCTAGCATCACCAAATTCACCCTCTTGTGACCTCATTCTGCATGGCCTCTGCTCTCCTATGAGAGACATGGACTCAGATTGAAGTTCCCAAATGGTGAATATTATGATGTAAACCCATTGGGAACCTCGATTATGCAATATGTCGTCTGACAATTTGGGGATATAGAGAAACTAAACTAAAAAAAAGAGAATCTTTGTGAACAAGGTTTCTATAGAAATTTTATAATAAAGAAACTTTGCGGAGAAGATGAAGCCTAAGAAGAATGAGGTCCCCAGAGGGTGAATTTAGTGATACTAGCCCGCTATGCGGGATAGCATCACTAATTCACCCTCTGGGGACCTCATTCAGCAAATGATAGGTATATTTACACTTAAAACTAATAAACCCTTCCACGACTGGAGCTTCCTGAAATTTTGTGTAAACCCTGTGCCAATGCATTCTCTTATATATGTGAATCGCCCTTAGGGCACCTCTCATATATAAGAGAATGTACTGGCCTAACAATATTTACAGTGACTTTATAAGCCAGTGCATTCTCTTATATATGCGATGCTTCCTATGGGAGACTCGCATGTATAAGAGAACGCACTGGCCCCAGGATATTTAATGCTGCACCAGCGCAGCTCCCATCATGAAAGGGTTAATACAGTAGAACTAACTCCAAACCTGTGATAAATCAGTGCTAATTGCTGCATGAATTAGAGCTGTCAATCATGAGATATTTATTGCATTTCGCTCTCTACAAATGAACCAAAAGTTCACCCTCATCCATCAAACAATAATTATATTTGTCGCCTTAGCTTATGATAAATTGACAGGCTGATGAATATAGCGTAGTGGTGGGGAGAGATATAACAAATTATAACGATGTGTTCAGGCCAACATTTATGACTGCATCAGCTTTCTGCATACATCACATATCCCAACATGTCATGTATACTCAGCAAAAAGTTTGAATCCTGATAGAATGATGGCTCATAGCAGCATATAGGTAGTATAGAGGTAGCATACAGGTAGTATACAGGTAGTAAGTATATCCTACCAGTTTTATTGGACCAAATGACTAATAATGTTTGTTTTAATATTATACCAATATGTCACCACACTTACATGTATTATAACCCTTCCATGACTGGAGCTTCCTGAAATTTTGCGTAAACCCTGTGCCAATGCATTCTCTCATAGATGCGAGTCTCCCATAGGGAGCCTCGCATATATAAGAGAATACATTGGCCTAACAATAGTTACCTTGAAATTGTAAGCCAGTGCATTCTCGTATATATTCTTCAAATAGATTCTACTATAGTATTTCTTTTTTAGTTTAGTTTCTCTATATCCCCAAATTGGCAGACGACACATTGCATTATTGAGGTTCCCAATGGGTGTACATCGCAATATTCACCATTTGGGAACTTCAATCTGAGTCTATGTTTCCCATAGCAGATGATGCCATGTAGAATGAGTTCCCCAGAGGGTGAATTTGATGATGCTAGCCCACTATACGGGATAGCGTCAGTAAATTCACCCTCTGGTGAACTAATTCTGCATATGACAGACACACTAAACTCAGAAGATGAATTTGGTTACGCTATATCCCACTGTGCAGGGTAGCATCAATAAATTCACCCTCTGGGGACATCTTCCGGCAAATGTCCAGCACCGTATTTTTAGACCCATATTGTGTTAAGTAACTAAGTGAATTTCAGTCAGAAATCTAAGGCTTGTCAACAATCCCCTCCAATTCCCAAAATTTCTCAGTTAAGCATACAGGCATGCCAATAAATCAAGATATTTACATAGCCCACCTGTTTAACACTAAATCCTGTTTGGTGATTGGTCAACTACCAAGTCGGTCACCCATTTTATATCCGGATAAAACTCAGACTATAACACAAACATGATGTCACAAATTGTTACCCTAATCGCTAAAATTGGTTAGCAGAATAATTGGGCATGCTTTTAAAAGTTCACCTGAATTGCATTGAAGCCAGTTATTTATTTCGATCATGTGTTCATTACTAAGTACTTGGTGTATCAGCCGCAAATCTTATCGAAATCGCCATTCTCTTACCACCCAACAAACTAATTGTCGGTTATCGACAGGGGAGCAAAACATAAATATATCATTACAATTAAAACATAGTTGTGTTTCTATGAACTTCTCAGATCACTTATTTGTCTTTTATTATACACATTATACAAAATCGCCAAAGTCATTTTTCCCCTCACAGTTCAAATGCATTGCCCGTGGCATCACGTGACCAGAACATGGAAATTAATCGATAATTTGAAACTTAAGCTGATATTGGGCTTTCTGCGTGGGCTAGTCTCAAATTCTCGGCAGATTTTATGAAAATAAATAAGAATACTTTCAGCTTTTTTATGGGAATAAATCATCAAGAAGCTATATAAATATAAGAAATGTATGTAGCGGTAAGTGGGTGTGTGTGTGTGTGTGTGTGCACACCCACTAGATTCATTTCTTAAATAAACAGCGTTTGATAAGATAAAGTGTTAATTAATTAACCGTTGGCACTGAAAGGGTTAACTAAGATGTGAGGGAAGAATCCATATAAGGAGGTCATTTTCTAATGACGAATATAAACCCAGACATCCTCCTGCTGTTAGTATTGGTGCCATCACACCATGTCACCGTGACGATATCACATCACACATTATTATTGAGGCGGATATCCGTCATAAAATGTTTACATGGACATGATGCTGCTATGAACAAACAAAGCCAATGAAAAGCCTTTTGAAGGATAGCAAGATGCCATCATGAAGGAAGTTATCTACGATTTGATGAAATTTTGTCAACATGAGTTCGCAATTATTAGGATTGCTTTGCGGAACTATTTCATGAATGACCTAGCCTTTGTGTTTTAACATACCTATGTCTATTGAAAGTACACAATGATGGCACTGTTTGATTGACTGAATTACTATCATCCACACGCCTGGAATTATTTTGTAATTGAAAACATACCACATCCTATTCTCTGAAAAATTTAATTACGCAACCGTATTTATAGAGGATTAAAGTAAGATTTCAGATTTTTTTCTTTCCTAAGCCACAGCAATTTTATTAATGTTAGTTGGTTTACGAATATCAGGGGAAAAAGTCACTTGATGGACGAGGGGGAGGAATTATAAAAAAAACCCAGACAGGTCTTATTATAAGTAACAATCGATATCAGATATATTGGCAGTCATCGCATTGTCATTCTTGCGATATCCTCATCTAGGACATCATTGTCTGACATGGAGCGTATACTTACCATTTTCCAATTATGAAAATTTGGGATGGTCTAAACAGGAATAAAGCCCTCCAAAAAAATATTCAAAATTTAGGAGTGAGATTAACCCTTTGAGTGCCAGGTCCGATTTTGGTATCAACCCATATACCCTGTGCCAATGCATTCTCTTATATATGCGAGTCGACCATAGGTCAGCTCGCATATATAAGAGAATGCATAGGCCTAACAATTTTTCATCTTTTGTTATTATTTTTTACAATTTTTTACAATTTTAATAATTTTTTCTTATATTCTTTAACATGTATATTAAATAGTAGGTTTAGTGTCAGGGAATCTTATGTTTTTTATGGGCATCAAAATTATTACTGTGAATACTTGGTGATAGTTTTGAGTTATAACATGCCCCTAAGGTTTTATCCAGTTTGTTTTTAAATTCGCTATAGCATGCTTAAAAAATATTCAACCCAAAAAAATCTAAAAACAATTTTTTTTGAATTTTTTAAGGCCGATTTTACAGACCGTAAATTCGGGCCGATGAGATCGGCCCCTGGCACTGAAAGGGTTAATAGAAGGGAGGAGGTAAATCACGGAGCTATATGGTACATGTACATCAGTGAGAATATCCCTTGATAGAAGAAGGGAAAATATTATTTAAAAAACCCTGACAGGTCTTGATTGATGATTATTCCACCAAGCCTTGAAATAGTGTGCCTGTCATTTGCAGAATGAGGTCCCCAGAGGGTGAATTTAGTGATTCACCCTCTGGGGACCTCATTCTGCTTACACCTCAGCAGAATGAGGTTCCCAGAGGGTGAATTTGGTGATGCTAGCCCGCTATGCGGGGTAGCATCACTAAATTCACCCTCTGGGGACCTCATTCTGCAAATGACAGACACCCTATTTCAAGGCTTGTATTCCACATGATCCTGGTGAATGCAAATCTCATGATACATTTTGCCAGGGTCCGCACTGGCCCGACATTTACTTTTGACAAATATCTTGCCAAATGAAATTATTTTTGCCAAATCCTTTATTTTGACTATTTTGACAATCAATGCTTGAGCGACCTTTGATATAGATAGGAAAGCAGTTAATTATTAATAATTCCACCTCTATATATATATACTTGGGTTTATCATATAGCAATAAACCAACAACATAACAATGAAATTGTAGAAGGGTTTCTTCATCAGAAAAGCACATCGAAACAAAGAGGATTAGCTATGTAAACACCCCCACTAGACAAACTATCGATTCCTCCACCCTTTGATACGAATGATATCAGATTAATGGCATCTTGATAGAGCTAGGTGTTAACTTTTCATAACCTTATAAATCACCACTAATACCATTAATAATGAAAGTCTTTCCTGAAATGATTGACAAATATTAATACACTTTCTTGAGGAATCAAAAGTGACTTGTCAACATTTTTGCCAAATGAAAATATTTTTTGCCAAATGTGAATTATTTTTGACAAATTTGGCAAGTGGCAGCACGAACCCTGCATTTTGCTCTATTTTGTACTTCCTAGACTCAAAACTAATATTGTTACACCCAAATCCAAAGAAATAGTAATTAACTGGTGTCAAATTGGATCGGGCATCTTTAACCCTTTCTATACTGAATGGATTCTCCCACCCAGTTAGTAAACTATACATTGGAACGGTCTATACTTCATTCGGAGGAGTTAACAGAAAAAATAAGCAGCCGACAGATAATAAAAGTGCAGAAGGAGTTCTTTGTTTCACTTTGTTGAACTTATTATATGAACATTTTCTAAGGGAACTACTCATCATTGAGTATTAACCCTTTACCCAACAGAACGGCCCTGTGCCAATGCATTCTCTTATATATGCGAGTCGACCATAGGTCGCCTCGCATATATAAGAGAATGCATTGGCTTAACACATTAAAAATTATAAAATTGTTAAAGAATGTAAGAAAAAATGGTTAAAAAAAGATTTTTTTTAGGCCAATGCATTCTCTTATATATGCGAGGCGACCTATGGTCGACTCGCATATATAAGAGAATGCATTGGCACAGGGCATAACTGTAACTATCACAATGTGGTCAAGGAACCGGTTCCAATGATATCCATATTTGTATGGTTCTATTGAGACATACCGAAGATATTTTAGGCTGTTGAAGCTTTATTTGGCCGGTTTGTTGGGTAAAGGGTTAATTTAGTACAGAAAGGGTTAACATTGAACATGGATATTCATACCCCTGGTCAAGTGGTGCTGCTAATGTGCTATGGTGCAGTTGGGTCCTGCTGAATTGCTATGATGCTGTTAGGGCAAACTGATGCTGTTAACAAAAAGTACCGTTACATATTTTTAATTTGTCTTTTTCGTGGTGTTCCGATAATCTGAACATCTCCAGGAAAAGCCATTATGCGTGTCAAACATTCAAAAACATATTTATTGCGAATATTTTTTAATACTGGTTGAATTAGTTGTTGAAAATCGACTATAATCAAGATGGTTATTCACGTCGTTTTAGAAACACCAGTGCAGGCTTTATTATATTTTTCAAAAATATATATGTTCTTGAATGTTTAATACACACAATGGTTTTTTCTCAAATCTCTCCGATTAGCCAAACACCGCTAAAAATGACAATTTTAGAAACAATAAAGGTACTTTTTCGTAACAGCATCAGTTTGCCATACCCACATCATAGCAATTCAACAGGACCACCAGCATCATAGCATATTAGCAGGACCACTTGACCAGGGTGATTCATACATTCATGTATTTATAATCTAATTTGAAAAATATCATGTTTGACCTTTAATTTAATTTTCTTGTCCTTGTTTTCCGGAACTTTCCGGAACAAGATATGAAAGACGCAGTATCTCATAATCAAGCCTGAATTTAGTGTGTCTGTCATTTGCAGAATGAGATCCACAGAGGGTGAATTTAGTGACTCTATCCCGCACAGCGGGCTAGCATCACCAAATTAATTCACCCTCTGGGGACCTCATTCTGCTGAGGCCTCATCTTCTGGGAAGTATCTATAGTCTCAAATGAACATTGTTTTTAATTACTTTTTCCCTTCTGTTGAGTTTCTAATTTGCCTGAGATAAAATGCATAATCGAGGTGACGAATGGGTGAACATCACCAACTTCAACTGAATGTCTCCCACAGCAGTTGAGGCCTAAGAAGAATGAGGTCCCCAGAGGGTGAAGTTTGAGATGCTAGCCCACTAAATTCACCCACTGGCGACCTCATTCTGCAAATGTCAGACACACTAAATTCAGGATTGTATATATATGTACTGAATAAGTTAGGACAATAATGGGCAGTCGTAAGAACAATCGTTCATCAATATTCCGAACACATTATCTTATTGGATGTGACAAGCAGAGAGCTCATGAATTTTTCTGTCAAGTCTTTAATTCTTATATTCCCCAGCTGTGGGACTGGATTATACATACGTGTATTTTCTATGTCAATTTATTTCACCAAGACAAGGAATTCTCTGCGAAGCAAAAATCAATGAGCCCAGAATACTAGAATATGTGTCACCCAAATGTTATTTTCGTGTCTGTTTCTCATGGGAAATAATCGCCATGATGATAACTCACAAAGCAAGCCTGTATATAGTGTGTCTGATAATTGCAGAATGAGGTCACCAGAGGGTGAAGTTAGTGGCACTATCCCGCACAGTGGGCTAGCATCACCAAATTCACCCTCTGGGAACATCATTCTGCTTTATAGGGCTCAACTCCTAAGGGAGACCTGGGTTCAGATTGAAGTTCCCCAGTTGAAGTTGGTGATGTTCACCCATTACTCACCTCGATTACGCAATTAATATTCTGAAATTACATGTATGGGATATAAGAATCTGAACAGAAGGGAAAAAGTAACTAAACACAATGCTAATCTGAGACAATAGATAATTCATAGAATGAGGTCCTCTGAGAGATAATTTGGTGATAGAATGAGGTCCTCTGAGGGTTAATTTGGTGATGTTAGCCTGCCATGAAGGATAGAATCACTCAATTCACCTTCTGGGGACCTCATACTTCAA
The DNA here is from genome assembly GCA_032622095.1 of Siphonodentalium dalli. Taxonomy (NCBI): domain Eukaryota; kingdom Metazoa; phylum Mollusca; class Scaphopoda; order Gadilida; family Siphonodentaliidae; genus Siphonodentalium; species Siphonodentalium dalli. Next base: position 150,910,131 of record CP136062.1, read on the forward strand.
TCTGAGTCTATATGTCTCCCACAGCAGATGAGGACATGCAGAATGATGTCCCCAGAGGGTCGGGTCAATTTGGTTATCCTAGCCCGCTATGTGGAAAGGCTTAACTAAATTCACCCTCTGGGGACCTCATTCTGCAAATGACAGGCAGGTTATTCTCAGGCATGTTTCCATTCGGTAATAATTAATGAGTTAATTGGAATTACACACCAATGGAAGGATACTACTATAAAGCTGGATAAAATAATTGTTTTAATTTGGAAAGAATTTAGCTGACAATATAATTTAATACGCCCTCTCACTAACTCGTGCCCATATTGGATCCACCACACCCCGTTCCATGGTTTTAGTGCTACAGGTCAAAGTTCTGGAGTAGTATTTCCATATATGGAAATCAGGAATATTCAAAAGCTCCATATATGAAAATGCTACTCCAGAACTTTGAACTGTAGCACTAAATCCATGGAACGGTTGGAACCGGGGTTGGATGAATCTCTGAAACCACGGTACGGGGCTGGGTGAATCCAATATGGCTGCGACTCAGTGATCATGCTTATATGCAGGCTGGTGTGTTGAAGGATTTGTATGTTGGCCTAGTGCAGTAGGCTTATGCCAAATTTCCAATACTATTTGGAAAAAAATCTGAGAAATTGGAAAGAATATTTCTTTGGTATATGTCATCCACTCATAATCACCTTGTTTAACCTTTCCATGACTGGAGCTTCCTGAAATATTGCGAAAACCCAAGGCCAATGCATTCTCTTATATATGATACATTGATAGTATCCCATAGGGAGCCTCACATATATAAGAGAATACATTGGCCTAACAATATTTACCTTGACCTTGTATAAAGCAAGTGCATTGTCTTATATGCGAGGGAGACCAGCATATATAAGAGAATGCACTGGCACAGAATCTTTAATGCTGCACCAGCACAGCTCCCATCATGAAAGGGTTAATAAGTTATCAAAAGGAGCAGTAAATGTTGGCGGTATAATCACAACAGGGTATACTGGTATCACAAAGAAATTGCCATGTAATATTAAATTCATCGTACATATGAACGACAGACCCGAAGCCATTACAATACCTGACCCTACCACAATAATAATTACAAATTACAAGTTGGTCAAAATAATTGGAAATTCAGAGTGTTAATTTACAAGAAATAAGCAATATTTAACGATAAATTGGTATTTTAAAGTTGTCGTTGACTTTTTTTGTATTTAGCCAAATGTTGGTCTGTTAGACTGAGAAATAGACAAAATTAATGTCATAGATAGCATATTATTCTTATTTTCTTTAGTAATAAATCTCCAATAACAAGATTTCACACATCAAAACAATTGTAATGTAAACTTTACTGTTACAATGTCATCTCCAAGTCAAAGACAAATTAGTCTAATAAGATTCTAAAGTTTAAATTTAAGAACAAATAACTATTTCTCCATGTTCTTCTTGGGGTGATGTTTTTATAGACTTTTATAATTCTTGCACATTTACCCAGTCAGTGAAGAACATGAGTCCCTTTAAAACCAGGGATTTTTCTGCCTATTTTGGGAATGGGTCCGGGTCCGTTCGAATTGGGAAAAAGGTGTCTTTACAGACCAAAATTGGGAAATTTCCATGTTTTAGAAAAATTCAATTAATCACTGTTACACACAAGTAAATAGTACTAATACCGTAATTATCGGTGTGTAACGCAACTTAAACACAGGTAACTCAAAGATGGAGTAAAATCCCAACCCATTGAGGTCCATATTCACAGATAACAACGGAAGAGTTCAAGCCATCCACCAAACTTCGACGGAAAAACGGTAATGAAACACCCAAGGATGGATAGGTATCTAGTTGTTATTCAATAAATAAAATAAAATAATTAATACCAAATCAATGTGTGGTGGTTGAAAATTGGGAATAAAGGTGCCTTTTTCCCATTGGGAATGGGGCCGTTTACCGGACCCTGAGGACACCTAAAAAAATCCCTGAAAACTGTGTAATATATTTTGGTTTCAACTATATTGAAGGTCAAGAAAGTGCAACAAAACTGCATGTCGAGACTTTCTTCCACTTCCAGGTACGAGAGTACAGCCATCAATCAGCAAGTGTTTAATCGCGATGTTGATGATATCACTCAGATCAATCATGATTCACACTGTATTGATGGGCTCTTATCACGCAGCCAAATCAATATGTATTTGGTATGGCTGTACCCTGTGCCGCAAGCCTACAAATAGTGTTTGTCATTTGCAGAATGAGATCCCCAGAGGGTGAATTTAGTTATGCTATCCCGCACAGTGGGCTAGTATCACCAAATTCACCCTCTGGGGACCTCATTCTGCTTAGGCCTCAACTGCTATGGGAGACCTGCTATCAGAATGAAGTTCCTCATTGAAATTGTGGATGTTCACCCATTAGTCACCTTAATTATGCATTTTATCTTCTGCAAATTAGGGGATATAGAAACTGAACAGAACTAAAAAACTATATTAATTTGAGACTATAGATACTTCCCAGAAGATGAGGCCTAAGCAGAATGAGGTCCCCAGAGGGTGAATTTGGTGATGCTAGCCCACTGTGCGGGACAACATCACTAAATTCACTCTATGCGGACCACATTCTGCAAATGACAGACACACTATTTACAGGCTTCTGTACCCTATGGAGATCTATGGTAACTACTATAGCAGGTCATATGGTGCATATTCTTATCTCTAACCTCATATCAGATTAATTAGATATTTTGTTTCAGGTATTTAGCCAGGAAAATGACAAAAAGGTGTTTAAATTCCCACATCAAAGAGGGTGTCTCAAAACATTCTGAAATTTCAGTATGCAAACAGAGGCCTACTCTCGGGCTCCAAATAAAAGTGCAGGCCCCAATAATAGTGCAGGGGGGAATTCCATTGAAAGTTAATAAAAGTGCAGACCCAAATAATAGTGCAGGGGAAACTCTGAGCAAAACATCAACTGTTAAACATATTATTTTGACAGTTCGTGCATGTAGGTCAAGTATAGGAATCAACATAGTATGGTATGTGTCATGTGGTGTTTTATTCAGTATTTAAATGTTCACATGTGTGTCATATATTTGAATATGTACTATTGGGCTCCAAATAAAAGTGCAGGCCCAATTAATAGTGCAGGGGGGAAATTCCATTGAAAGATAATAAAAGTGCAGACCCAAATAATAGTGCAGGGGGTCTCTGAGCAAAATACCAACATGCCTGGTTAAATAAATTATTTTTTGTAGTAGGTCAAGTATAGGAATCAACATAGTACATGTGGTATTTTATTCAATATTAATTAAATGTCCATATGTATGCCATACCGTACATGTATACTTGAATATGTACATGCATAAAGTTATAAGCTCATCATTTTGATATCAGAATCATATAGAAATCTTGACTTTGTGCTCTTTTCAATTTTAATAGCCTCAAAATTAATAAACGTGCAGACCCAAATAAGCACTGTGCATGGGGGAAATTTCCCACGAAAATAATAAACGTGCATGCATGTTTATTTGGAGCCCAACAGTACATGCATAAAGATATAAACTCATCATTTTGGTATCAGAGTCATATAGAAATCTTTGAGTTTGTGCTGATTTCAATTTTCATAGCCTCAAAATTAATAAACGTGCAGACCCAAATAAGCACTGTGCAGGGGGGAAATTTCCCAAGAAAATAATAAACATGCATATTTATTTGGAGCCCAAGAGTATTTGACTGAGCATGACATGTTTTATCCACATCATAGAGGGAGGGGGTCACATTGAGGGAGGGGGTCACATTGAGGGAGGGGGTCACATTGAGGGAGGGGGTCGCAATGAGGGAGGGGGTCGCATTGAGGGAGGGGGTCACATTGAGGGAGGGGGTCACATTGAGGGATGGGGTCACATTGAGGGAGGGGGTCACATTGAGGGAGGGGGTCACATTGAGGGAGGGGTCACATTGAGGGAGGGGGTCACATTTCAAACAGGGTTCCAGGAATAAAATCGGTAATTTTGATATATTTTTAGTTATAAATGTAGTTCTAATTGATAAATAAGTTTTGCTTTAAGTTTTAATGAAACACCTAAATTATAATAAGCCCATTCTTTATAATATTTTGGATAAGAAACGCCTAAATGTACAGTAATGCCCTAATTAATCAACTGCTTAACCACAGCAGAATTATGGGTAACTTTTCAGGATTTAGTCGGAAATATGGCTTGTTGCCATTCATTGGAAAGCTCTCCCGAGAGCTTTCCGATGAATGGCAACAAGCCATATTTCCGACTAAATCCTGAAAAGTTACCCATAATTCTGCTGTGGTTAAAGGGGTCGATTAATTAGGGCATTACTGTATACTAAATGTTTTCAGTAGGCTGCACCCTATGTGGAGACCTCAGTACTTTGTCACTACTATAACATGTCATATACCGGTAAGGGTATCGACAGCGTTATCAAGATGGTCACTGCAGTAGTGTTATGGTACCATGTGGTTACATGTATGATACCGCTGTCTATTATTAGTGGGTTGTCCCTGGTTGTCCCACCAAAAGTTGAAGAAAATAATGAGGAACTTGTTAAGTTCCACAGATATAAGGAGAATCAATGCATTTTATTTTCATGCATGCAAATGTGACCACATGCATCATGGTGTACCATGATATGTGTGGTGTTGAAGTGGTATTAACCTTACCATGGTGTTGAAGGTTACCACGGTATAATACTGCAGTATAAGTGGGTGACACCAAGCTAGAGGTGGTCAATTACTTTTAGTGCATATTCTTATCTCTAAACTCATATCAGATTAATTAGATTTCGGGCAGTTAGCCAGGAAAATTACGAAATGGTGTTTAAATGCCCACATCAAAGAGGGAGGGGGTCACATTGCAAACAGGGGCCTATTTGACTTTGAATGACAATTAAGTTTTATCCACTTTAACCCTTTGAGTGCCAGGTCCGATTTTTGTATCAACCCATATACCCTGTGCCAATGCATTCTCTTATATATGCGAGTCGACCATAGGTCGCCTCGCATATATAAGAGAATGCATTGGCCTAACAATTATTATTTTTTATTTTTTTTTTACAATTTTTTACAATTTTAATAATTTATTCTTATATTCTTTTAACAGACTTATTTTGTAGGTTTAGGGCCGATGAGATCGGACCCTGGCACTCAAAGGGTTAATATTAAAGCCCATCCTTTATATTTTGGATAAGAAATGCCTATCTAAATGTATTCAGTATAGCTGTTGCCTGTTGATATCTGACTGATATAACATGTCACATAGTGCATATTCTTATCTCTAAACGAATATCCGATTAATTGGATACTTTGTTTCATGCAGCTAGTCAGGAAATTATAAAAAGGTGTTTAAACTGCCACATCAAAGAGGGGGGGGGGGGGGGGGGGGGGTCACACTGCAAACAGCAATTAATTTCTCCCTAGATATTTAAAAAGGAAATTGAAACTTTACATGCAATTACAGTAGACTATTCACTTATTACTTTTACTAAACCCTGCTAGAGTAAACATTGTCATCTAGTGATAAGATAACATGCTCCTCCCTCATCACATACAAACCTGTTTTGTTTACTCAACAAATTCCATAAGGCCACAACAACAAAATAGCCTGGTTTACAAACAAGCCTGAGCTTACAGTAATGCCCTAATTAATCGACTCCTTAACCACAGCAGAATTATGGGTAACTTTTCAGGATTTAGTCAGAAATATGGCTCGTTGCCATTCATCGGAAAGCTCTCATTGAGATCATACCATGAATCTCTACGCTGGCTAACCCCCGTAGAGATCATATTCCACCAGTACAAAACCTTGGAACTTTTTGAAGTTTTGACAGGGAACCTTATAAAGTTGAAAAAAATAAGGCAGGGAATATATTTCTTAGTCATTATCTGTTCCTTAATAATGTACTAGGTGAATGTGCCAACTCGAAATTGCATGCTTTTCCATGACTTTTGTGAGCCGATGCCACAATAAACATTGAATTAATTACCCAGGAGAAATTCCATAATTGTAAGCAATGCGAAGAAAAATCGCTTACAAAGTCACTTAAATCGTGAAATTTTGAGTTGGGAGTTCGAGAAATTTTATAATAAAGAAACTTTCCAGAGAAGATGAGGCCTAAGCAGAATGAAGACCCCAGAGGGTGAATTTTGTGACACCAGCCCACTATGCGGGATAGCTTCACTAAATTCGCCCTCTGGGGACCTCATTCTGCAAATGACATGCACACTAAACACAGACTTGGGTTGAAAAAAGTAGATGCAGGACGGAAAATAAATAAAAATAAAATGACAAATAGTAGAATTTTTCCATGAATTCACAAGATATTTGAATACAATAAGATTTACTCAAATTATAAAAATATATTTGAGTATTTCTTCCCATAAAACCAGTGATAAAACTGTATAAATAATGAAAAAGAAGTTGAAAGCAAAACAGAGACTCTGCCATTAAATATTTTCGTCACCACTATGACCACAATTTTTTTTTTTACAATATTAAGGAAAAATTGGTACTCTAGGAGGTGTTCGTAAACCAGCCTATTAAATATTAAATTCCTGTTGCCTTAGACCTGTCTTAAAACTACCAAAGGGTTATCTGAGGGTAGTTATATAGTTACTATACTATTTAGATCATGTCATGAATCTCTACTCAGACTAACACCTGTAGAGATCATATTCCACCAGTACAAAACCTGGGAACTTTTGGAAGTTTTGACGGAACTTTATGAAGTCAAAAACTAACTCGGGGAAGATAATTCTTAGTTACTATCTGTTCCTTAATAATATATTTCACTGTAGGTGAAAGCCCCAACTCGAAATTGAATGTTTTCTGTGACTTTTGTGAGCCGATATTGCAATAAACATTGAATTAATTACCCAGAAGAAAATCCATAATTGTACACGATACAAAGCAAAATCGCTCGCAAAGTCACTTAAATCGTGAAATTTTGAGTTGGGACCTTTACCAACAGTGAAGTACATTATTAAGGAACAGATTATAACAAAGAAATATATTCCTCGGGTTATTTTTTCAACTTTATAAGGTTCCCTGTCAAAATTTCAAAAAGTTCCAAGGTTTTGTACTGGTGGAATATGTTTGATCAGAAGATGCATGTTACTGGAAAAAGTTAAACCCAGGTCCAAGTATATTTATCATGACAATATGTACTGGTAAACTGTCATAAGCAGGGTGTAGAGAAGGGAAGGGAGAGTAGGTGAGCAAGCATTGAAATGGTGTGTCATACATTTGCAAAATGAGGTTCCCAGAGAGTAATTTTAGTGATGCTATCCCGCATGGTGGGCTAACAACACCATTTTTTGTATTAAAGCTCTTTGTTTTGTCAAAAACTTGGTACATACATTAATGCCCTAAATAATTGACTCCTTAACCACAGCAGAATTATGAGTAATTTTTCATGATTTAGTCGAAAATATGGCTTGCTGCCATTCATCGGAAAGCTCTGTGAGAGCTTTCCAATGAATGGCAACAAGCCATATTTCCGACTAAATCATTAAAAATTACACATAATCCTGCTGTGGTTTAGGGGTCGATTATTTAGGGCATTACTGTACATGTGATCTAAACATATGACTTAGGCTAAGCAGGAAAGTTTGTTCTGACTTTTTATAGGTAGGCTGTTTGGTGTCATAGTGGGGGGGGGGGGGGGGGGAGGTTGGCAAGGGGACATGAAATCGGAAAACAAAACATTATTATAATCATTCTGGACAAAATAATATAAAACAAGTGAAAATATTATGTTAATGGTTGGGGCTGGTGAAAAGGGGGGGGGGGGGGGGGGTGTCTATCTGAGGTCTTTCATCTTGTAAATGAACCAGATGTTCTCTTAATACCTATACTACAACTGAAACAATACTATATATATACACCAGTGAGACTGCAGTAACCACTGCATTCGCTGCAGATTGGAAAGAATACATCCTTAAGTCAAATTGGAACAAAAATATCCATCGGCATGGGACGTTTTGGACCTGGCAAGGTGCCAGAAGAATACGAAGAAAAAACCGGCTTACCTATTTTCGCCATAGCGGCCAGTAACACCCACAAACAGACCACATATGGTAGTTCCACGTGGTGGAAGTCAAAAACTGCCAGTGGGTAACGTTCCGTCTCATTTTTCTCTGTACTAGTAGAATTTTCATGAGCAGCTTTTTCTTGTTCGGTTGAATACGATTTTCTTTCGGCTGACGTCGTGAACCAAACAGTTGACAGAACAATGAATGAAAGAAAAACAAACGTAAGAAACGAAACTCCGCACAATTTCTTAAACATTTTGAATGAGAAATTATCCCTTGTTAAATGATGAACAAATTTCGGCTTTTTATCTGTATCGATCCATTGTGTGTTAGCCGCAAAATAACGGTAATTGTGAGTCTAATCCCTCTCAGTCACTGAGTGAACTGCAGTTTATCACCAATCGAAGGTTCGAAGTTCAAAGTTCAGAGCACCTGCGCAAACGACAGAGGTCACTGTACGCTCAATTGCTGCTGAGAACTGCTGCTGCTACTGGAAATTCTAGAGAATGGTCCTTTTCGGAACTTCGGTGTTAACAAGGTAGTCACGAACTCTTAACGGTTTCTGGACTAAGAGTGAAATCCGGGTTTCTATAAACAGAGCAAACAATAAACTTACAACCAGCCAATAGCAATGCATCCGGAATAACAGTAAATAATTTCCAGGTGATGAGCTAACAATATTCAAGTATAATAATACAGATGCCGACTTTTAGAATTTTTGGAATTCAGCACTGTAAAAAAAGAGTCCACAACCACCAAGCGTCTGTTAATAAATGTCAGCATGAACCATTCGTCGAATTGATGAATAAACTTATTGTTTCATATACAAGAACATATTTTCATATGCTTTCCCAGCAACGTGTCGGTGATAAATACGACTGAAATATGAGCGGAGACAAATTAGCCCGAGGACCAAACATTTGGTGTGTCGGATAATTATCGCAAAAACTATCAAGATCAAATAATAATTAATTACCCTTGGTGGCAAGAATTAATTACCTAGATGTATATGACGCAAATGGTATCAGATCCGCCATAACCCGAGGGAATATGTTCAACTTTAATAGGACCACTTTAAAGATGGCGTTATCGACACCTCCAGGTACAGAAATCACAGGGACGCCGTAAAACAGTTAATGACAGCACTCTGGAATTTTAACCCTTTACCCAACAGAAGGGCCCTGTGCCAATGCATTCTCTTATATATGCGAGTCGACCATAGGTCGCCTCGCATATATAAGAGAATGCATTGGCTTAACACATTAAAAATTATAAAATTGTTAAAGAATGTAAGAAAAAATGGTAAAAAGTGTTAAAAAAAGATTTTTTTAGGCCAATGCATTCTCTTATATATGCGAGGCGACCTATGGTCGACTCGCATATATAAGAGAATGCATTGGCACAGGGCTAACTGTAACTATCACAATGTGGTCAAGGAGCCGGTTCCAATGCTATCCATATTTGTATGGTTCTATTGAGACAGACCCAAGATAATTTAGGCTGTTGAAGCTTTATTTGGCCGGTTTTGGCCGGTTTGTTGGGTAAAGGGTTAACGACAGTACAGTGGAACACGACGTCCTGGGCCGAACACGAAACAACTAAAATACACATGCAAGAGACAGATTCATTTTGATCGTGACTACGATTAGTATGGACAGGCGGGGTAGACGTTATATATCACCCCATGAATATCTTTACTATAGCAACGCCCAAGCCTTGAAATAGTGTGTCTGTCATTTGCAGAACGAGGTCCCCAGAGGATGAATTTAGTGATGCTACCCCACATAGCGGGCTAGCATCACCAAATTCACCCTCTGGAAACCTCATTCTGCTGAGGTGTAAGCAGAATGAGGTCCCCAGAGGGTGAATTTGGTGATGCTAGCCCGCTATGCGGGGTAGCATCACTAAATTCACCCTCTGGGGACCTCATTCTGCAAATGACAGACACACTATTTCAAGGCTTGGCAACGCCCGCGTACACTCTTAGAACAAATGTGTATAAATTCTACACGATATGTGTTACATTTTATCGGTGGAATTTCCTCAACGTTGAATATGGGTGAATATACGAGTGTATCATAGTTATTAGATGAGATTTTTTCTATTGGTTACACAAAACTCGTAAAGCTACCATGCACAGATCAAACAAGAGAGTCAATGTCTGTGTGGTCGCTCATCGGACTGTATTAAAGATGGAGAAGACTGGGACACTGAAGATTACAATATATAGTCAGTACTTGTCAAATCACTTTAAAACAAGTAGTTCTAAACAGGGACGTTACACAGATAAATGGTCTAAAAGATCTCCAACTGTTGGAAATTCATCAAAACCTTACTGATAATACCGGTATATATCAAAATTATTACATGTAATATAGGAATCTACCGGTATATACAAGTACCAAAATTGTATTTATACATGTAGCATGGATAGGGGGGTGCAAGAGAGTTAAATCTCATATATCTGCCCATATTTGAACAAAATGTAAATCCCAATGTATGAGATACAGAAATGCTCTAAGTTCGACTCTTTAACCACAGCAGAATTATGGGTAACTTTTCAGAATTTAGTCGGAAATATGGCTTGTTGCCATTTATCGGAAATCTCTCACCGAGAGCTTTCCGATGAATGGCAACAAGCCATATATCCGACTAAATCCTGAAAAGTTACCCATAATTCTGCTGTGGTTAAAGAGTCGATTACTTAGACCATTATACTGTACATTGATCTAGTAATTTCAAAGGGCATATTATAGAAGTTGAAGTGAGTTCATTTTCCTTAAAATAAGTTAAAAAATTTAGGGAAGGGTTACCCTCATGTCACCTCTGATAATTATTCCTTGAAATCATCAATAAATAAGACACATGATTATCACAGATGAAAAGGAGTTAATAGCCTATATAAACATAATATTGTAACACCTGCCTGTACAACTGCATAGAACACAGCACATGGGAATTAATCTAATTTAAATTGAAATGAATGACATAAATAAACATTATCCAGCTGTTTCTGTTATTTGTTTATCAAACAGTGTCAGATAAGATTAGATCTCATTTTATACACAAGAGACATTTTTTTATGCTTTATTTTTTGGTTAAATTGAGCAAGGGGTTAGATCTGAATTTTTTTTTTTATAAAGATATGAGCCTGGCTCTGCCCATGTTTGCTCCTGTGACCCAATGTTAACAAATCTGAACCCCAATAACACAAGGACCCTCCATTCCAAATATAAGCTAAATATGCCTGATGGTTCTTGAGAAGTCATTTTAATAATTACTATTTGACTTGGTGACCTCATTTTAACAAATCTGAATGAGTCACCTAGAGAATATCCACATCAAATATGAACCCAATCGGTCTTATTGTTCTGGAAAAGAAGATGTTTAAAGAATTGTTGATTGTAGATGGACGAGGAGTGATGACTAGCTCCATTGGAGACTTCATTGGCAGCAGCTTAAAAAAAAAATTATACACTGTGTTGTGTCAAAACTGAACGGCACATAATTGTGTGGCACAGTTTTAAAGCTGCTGCCAGATTTTTAATATGGTGGCTTTTATGAGGTCTGTGTCTCAAATAGAACATAGCTCATCTTTTAGCTATAATATACAGTAATGCCCTAAATAATCGACTCCTTAACCACAGCAGAATTATGGGTAACTTTTCAGGATTTAGTCGGAAATATGGCTTGTTGCCATTCATCAGAAAGCTCTCACTGAGAGTTTTCCGATGAATGGCAACAAGCCATATTTCCGACTAAATCCTGAAAAGTTACCCATCTTTCTGCTGTGGTAAAGGAGTCGATTATTTAAGGCATTAGACTAGTAGTACTCACATGATCACTCATATTCAATGTTGAGAAAATTCCACCTACTCATATATGTCATTTCTACATAGTGTTCTTTAATATAAAATGTAACACATATTGTGTAGAATGTTTACACATTTGTTCTTAGGGTGTAGATATCATACTCAACCAGTTAAAACCTGGGAACTTGTTGATGTTGTGACACTGACAGCTTGCATGGGAGTTTATGACATTGAAAAAACAATGCAGGTAATGCAGTGGGTGTGTGTTATTGGGGGATACAGCGCTGTGGTAGTTTGGGCACATTGTGTGAACCGTAAAAATGATTCATTCCCATCAGGGGCGTCGGAAGAGGGGGGCAGAGGGGGCAGCTGACCCCCCTGCCCTTGACCAAGGGGGCCGAGCGGGGGCAGGACTTGCCCTTTTTCTGGAGACAGAAAATGCTTTTTGTGTGTTTAATCTCGTGTTTTTATAGCAAAATGTGACTTTTTTGGTCCAAATACCACCAATTTCACAAGTAATATTAATTTTTTGTCAATTTTATCACAAAACGGCCATAAAAACTGACAAATACCATTAAAATAGGGATTTTTGCCACAATGAATTTATGGTTATTTTCCCGAGTTTGCGGAGAAAATGCCCTTTTTTCCGGAAAAGTGCCCTTTTTGTAGGCTCTGCCCCCCTGCCCTTGGATGCTTCCAGCGCCCCTGATTCCCATAAACAAGACAGTCAATGACTGTGGGGTCGCTCACCAGACTGCAAAGACTGATAAGACTGGGACTCTGGAGACCAAAACAGTGAGCACTTTTCATAATCACTTTAAAAGAAGTAGATTTAAACAGGATGTGTGGCTAGAGAGACTTCAAGTATGTAGCTTGGTAAAAAACCACCTTGAAATTGCCAACTGTATACTACTGATCACCCCCCTCCTCCAGCTCAACAAGTCCCCTCCCGACCGGGATCCAGACTCCCAAGTCTTAGGTTGGAATTTCACAACCGACACCTCAAACTTTCTCAATTGTTGGAAATTTCCAATCTCACAAGCGCCTTTTTCTAAAACCATTTAAACATGTTTGAAGCCCAATTATCCATGGACCCAAATCACAATACATGTATGTCAGACCAATCAGTCAGGTGGTTCCAAGGTAGATGTTTTAATGAATTTGGTATTTCTATGATTTTATTGGACACAAAAGTGTTAACTCACCATAGACTGCCATTTCTTGACAGGTTGACCTCATTTTAACAAATCTGTATCTCAGTCACTAAAGGATCTTCCTGATTCCTCCATACTATATGTAAGCTAAATAGTCCAAAATCCCTTGAAGACATTTTAAGAATTACTATAGAGACATATAGTTATGTCCCTGGTCCCACCCTTTTAACCTGGTGACCCCATCTGAATAAATTTGAATCCCAGACACCAAAGAACCCTTCATACATATCATAATATCAGTCAAATAGACCTGATGGTCCTTGTGAAGGAAGCATATTAAGAGGGAAACTGTCCTTCGCTTGGCCCCTATTTGACCAGGTGACCCCATTAAAAAAATCTGAATTGCAGTCAAGGAAGAACATTCCATTCTATATAAGCCAACTAGTTCTTGCAAACATATTTTAAGAATTACTATGTAGTGAAATAGTTAAGTCTCTTGCTCTGCCCTTATTTGACTTTGTGATCCAATTTTCACAAATCTGATAAGGATAAAAATTAAGTTCCCCAGTTGAAGTTGGTGATATTCACCCATTGGGCACCTCATTTATGAATTTTATCTTCTGCAAATTAGGGGATATAGAAACTTCCTAGAAGGGAAATTTAACTAACAACAATGTAAATTTGATACTATAGATACTTCCCAGAAGATGAGGCCTAAGCAGAATGAGGTCGTCAGAGGGTGAATTTGGTGATGCTAGCCTGCTGTGCCGGATAGCATCACAAAAAGCGTGTCTGTTCCTACATTGTGTATGCCTGGCCTCAAGCAACACAATGTATTATACAACAAGCCTTGAAATAGTGTGATAGTGTGTCTGTCATTTGCAGAGTGAGGTCCCCAGAGGGTGAATTTAGTGATGCTAAATTCACCCTCTGGGGACCTCATTCTGATAAAGTCCTCAACTGCTATGGAAGACCTAGAATAAAATTGAATTTCCCCAGTTGAAGTTGGTGATGTTCACCCATTGGGCCCCTCAATTATGAATTTTATCTTCTGCAAATTAGGGGATATAGAAACTTCCTAGAAGGGAAATTTAACTAACAACAATGTAAATTTGATACTATATATACTTCCCAGAAGATGAGGCCTAAGCAGAATGAGGTCCCCAAATGGTGAATTTGGTGATGCTAGCCTTGAATCAAGCTTTGAAATAGTCTGTCTGTTATTTGCAGAATGAGGTACCCAGAGGGTGAATTTAGTGAGGCTATCCTGCACAGCGGGCTAGTATCACTAAATTCACCCTCTGGGGACCTCATTCTGATAAGGCCCTCAACTGCTATGGAAGACCTAGAATAAGATTGAAGTTCCCCAGTTGAAATTGGTGATGTTCACCCATTGGGCACCTCAATCATGAATTTTATCTTCTGCAAATTAAGGGATACAGAAACTTCCTAGAAAGGAAATTTAACTAACAACAATGTAAATTTGATACTATAGATACTTCCCAGAAGATGAGGCCTAAGCAGAATGAAATCTTGAGACTCTAGATACTTCCCAGAAGATGAGGCCTAAGCGGAATAAGGTTCTCAGAGGTGTATTTGGTTATGCTAGCCTGCTGTGTAGGATAGCGTCACTAAATTCACCCTCTTGGAACCTCATTCTACAAATGCCAGGCACTCTTTGAGAAAATGAAATTAATCTGATTTTAATGACCACTGAGTGATAATATAAACAACAAGGGTGCTTCATTGATAACACCATTAATCTCATTTAAATTATGGATGACATGAATACACTCCCTGGGGACTCTGTCTAAGGCTGCAGTTCTAAGCTCTCTTTATCTCTCTATCTGCCTTGCCATGTGTGATGTCTATCAGTTCATAGGAGAGTTGCCTTGTAATGGGAATTTAAATAAATATACTTTATTTACCTGTGAGTTAGGATATGAGATAGGTTGGAATGCTGCTGTTTGGGGAATTATGGCCCTGGCTCCACCACTATTTGACCCAGTGACCCCATTTGAACAAATCTGAACCCCAGTCATTCAATGACCCCACATACCAAATATAAACTAAATTGGCTTAATGGTTATTGACAAGAAGTCGTTATAAGAATTACCAAGGAGGAATATAGTTATGGCCCTGGTTTCGCAACTGTTTGACACAGTGACCTCATTTGAACAAATATTAATGACAGTCACCTAGGGAACATCCACCCCAAATATGATCAAAATGCAAAAATGTAATTTTTTGGTTTTTAGAGTTATGTCCCTGGCTCTGCCCCTAATTGACACAGTGACCCAATTTGAACAAATCTGATTCCCAGTCACCCAAGGTCCCTCAGTACCAAATATAAGCTAATTCGTCCCAATATTTTTGTAGAAGAAGTCATTGTAAGAATTACTATGAGTTATGGCCCTGGTTTCTCAACTAATTGACCGGGTGACCTCATTTGAACAACTCTGAACACCAGTCACCCAAGGACCCTCCATACCAAATATTAGCTAAATCGGCACAATGGTTATGGACAAGAAGTTGTTGTAAGAATTACTGTGGAGGAATAGAATTATGGCCCTGGTTTCGCAACTATTTGACCCAGTGACCTCATTTGAACAAATCTGAATGAGAGTCACCTAGGGAACATCCACACCAAATATGAACCAATTTGGTATGATGGTTTCAGAGGAGAAGATGTTTTTAAAAAAAGTTGACGGACGGACAGACAGACGGACGGACGGACGACGGACGAGGAGTGATGACTATAGCTCCACCGGAGACTTTGTCTCAGGTGAGCTAAAAAGCTGAGTGCATTATGTTTTTATTTTCACAAAATCTGCTGAGAATTTGAGACTAGCCGAAGCAACACATAAGTCAGCCCTATATTAGATTTCCAAGCACTTAGCAATGATAATGTGATCGATATAAATAACTGGCTTCAGATGCAATTTGGATGAACTTTAAAATCACACCAAATTATTCTGCTGACCGCTTGTAGTGATTAGTCAGATTTGGTCAACAATTTGTGACGTCGTGTGCCTGTTACGGTCTGTGTGTTATTGGGTTGCGAAACGGGTGACCCAATTGGCAGTTGACAAATGACCGAACAGGATTTAGTGTAAGACAGATGGGCTATGTAAATATTAGTTCATAGATGAACAAACTTATTTTCTCTAACAATGTATTTATTTATAGAAACCACAATTTTTATATCTTATATTTGTTCAAACAAAAACACAATGCTATAATATCCAGGTTAATTGTGGTTTTGATATAGTATCACGACTATTGGTGTTTTAATATTTAGGCAGTTACTTTACACATATTTTAATCGTATATAATAAAATACAAAAGGTATCGGGCTACAATTTATTTTCACTCAGCTAGCCCCTCTCCCAGGAAATGCTGTCATTCCCTTTCTTATACTACCAAACGTAAAGCAGGCGCATACATATTGATGGTGTGCAAGGGCAGTGCAGCTGAAGGGGTCACTCTCACCAAAAAAGTGCCAAAGGGTACACAGGTTTTGAAAATGTGCTGAAGGGTACACAGGGTTTGTGATCTGCACTAACGCAGTTACTTCAACTGTATTCCTGAAAGTCTGGTGCCCATCAGCAGTTAATTTTCAGTTCATTTTAATTTTCCTTGAAACATATTCAATTATTCTCCAACAGAAATCATGCCAGACATGAAAACAAAGTCATTTAGAATGAGATTACAAAACCTGTGTACCCTTCATCACATCTTCAAAACCTGTGTACCCTTCAGCACTTTTGTTGGTGAAAGTGACCCCTTCAGTGGCAGTGCATGGGGGTGGGGCGACTGATTACATTTCAAGCCCCAGTAATTTTACCCTAACTGAGCTGAAAATTTCACAAGCAATGTAATAATCTTCTTTTTTTTTTAAGCAAAAGGTTTTAGACCAAGCGGCAACAAATACTTTCAATGAAATTTCACACCAATATGGAAAAGATATATGCCATCAATAGAGAGGGTTTGATAAAAAGTGTGCCAACAGTTGGGAAACTAAAGTTGAACATTCTAACTGTATAACAATGGGTGGAACAAAAGGAATTTACCATCTCTTCACACTTTTATCATTTATTTACAGTAATGCCCTAAATAATCGACACCTTAACCACTCTCTGAGAGCTTTCCGATGAATGGCAACAAGCCATATTTCCGACTAAATCCTGAAAAATTAAACAAAATTCTGTTGTGGTTCAGGAGTCGATTATTTAGGGCATTACTGTAGTCATGTCCCAGGTTTGAGCCAGCTGCTTAATAACAAAAGTGCTTTGTCCAGATATAACAAGAAGTTGCACCCCCATGGTGACAAATTGAAATATGAGCAGATCAGAAACGAGAATGGAAAATATGAATGTCAATGAACCCTCTTTTAAAAGCACTCCTGATGCCAAACCTGCATACCATATTTCATCAAGATCAGATAACCCATCGTTGAGATATATGAGCAGATGGATGGAATTACAACATTTTCAGATAAACAAAGAGGGATAACTCTTGAACGGAAAAAGTAAACAACATCAATGAAAGACCTCCTGATGCCAAACCTGCATACCATATTTCATAGAGATCCAATGACCCATGGTTGAGATATATGAGCGGATGGACACATGTAATCCAGTATACCCCCCCCCCCCCCATGTTGGATGGAGGTATAATAAGGTACATGGGGGATGCAGGTCTCGATCACACATACATGTGGTTTTACCATAGAACTCCCTGTGTGATATGGTCTTTATGTCTGTGTGGGCACTCAGTTAAGATTTTGTTTGCACAACATGGTGCAGTAACAATATGTGCAGATTATAGACAAGCCTGGAAATTGTGTGTCTGCATTTCCAGAATGAGGTCACCAGAGGGTGAATATAGTGAGGCGATCAACAAATTCACCCTCTGAGAACATCATTCTGCTTAGGCCTCAACTGCCATGGGAGACCTAGGATCAGCTTGAAATTCCCAAGTTGAAGCTGGTGATGTTCACCCTTTAGTCGCCTCGATTATGCATTTTATCTTCTGCAAATTAGTGGATATAGAAACTGAACAGAAGGGAAAAAGTCACTAAAAACAATGTTAATTTGAGACTATAGATACTTACCAGATAATGAGGTCTAAGCAGAATGAGGTCCCCAGAGGGTGCATTTGGTGACACTAACCCATTGTGTGGGGTTGCATCACTAAATATTAGATGGGTCTATGTATCTCTTAACACTTATTGGATCACACACTTCTGATGTTGCGGCATGAATTGAACTTCAACCTTTTAAAACTGCTCCATGCCTAATTTAGTTTGTCTGACTTTTGCAGAATGAGGTCCCCAGAGGGTGATTTTAATTATGTTATCCGGCACAGCATGCTAGCATCACCAAATTCACCCTCTGTGGACCTCATTCTCATTCATATCCCTGCGGCCAATGCATGCAGCTATCGGATTATAGGCGCAACGTTTCAAACCATACATATATCACTGGGGTTGTGGCTGATGCAATTAAAGGCAACCAAAACTTTTTGAAATCGGATGCGTTTAACTGCGTCGGCCGCAACTCCAATGATATAATTTATGGTTTGAAACATTGCGCCTAACCCGTAGCACAGCCCCTGGGGAAAATTACTAAAATACCAATATAGACTATACCAGTAACTGGTATAAGTCTATATTGGTATTTTAGTAATTTTCCCCAGGGGCCTGTGACCCGTAGCCGCATGCATTGGCCACATGCATCGGCCGCAGGTCTGTGAAAGCAGCTTACAGACAAAATTGACCTTATTTCACATTTACCCACTGGGTCCCAAGTGAAAGAAATTATCACCTCAAAATGACATAACAGTTCATGTTTACTCTGCAGCATCTGCCAGTGCATTCTCTATTGCACCCCTTTCAAGTGGTCCTGCTAATTTGTTCTGATGCTGGTGGGTCCTTCTGAACTGCTATGATGCTGGTAGGACAAACTGATGTTAAGAAAAACGTACCATGTTTTTTCTATTGTCATTTTCGTGGTGTTTGGCTTATCTGAATGAATCGAGGAAAAAGCCCTTATTTGTTTAATACATTCAAAAACATATGTATTATAACATAATTTAAAGATGCATTATTCGAATTGACACTCCTAAATTACTATTTCTTTGGCTTCAGGGATAAAAAATATTTGATTCGAGTCAAGGAACCCAGAGTGATCAGATATTGATTTTTGAAGTTTGTTATTTATCGAGATGTGCAATTATTTGTGGCCCAGAAAAAGGTCGTCAAACGGACAGTCCCGGACAAAATTGTAGATGAAGATGGATAACTCTAAAATCAAGTGGTAATACAGCCAATTTTGTGTTAGTCAAGTGATAAATACGGCCATATTTCATTGAACAAAATGTTGATAAATAAAACGTTTTGGGAAACTTGATACCATAGTTAACAACGGTTAGCATTATTTTGTTGCAATTAATCGATTCTGATAACTAAAGCGTAATTTGAAGAAGTGTTGTTGTATCTTGATGATATCGGGACCGTCTGATCAGATTGAGTACCTTTAATAATGAGTACTTTGGTTGTTGCAAATCGGCCATAATCAAGATGGCAATAATGTAATGCTTGTCGTTTAACAAGCACCAGCACAGCCATTGTTGAAATATTTTAAAGTATATCAGTTCTTGAATGTTTTTAATATACAAACACTGGCTTTTCATCGATTTGTTCTGATTAGCCAAACACTGCAAAAATGACATCTTTAGAAAGGTTGAAAAACTGTTACCACTTCATTAAGTCATCTATACATGTATATATAAAACCTGTCGCATGTGTATGTACACGCTTTTGGCGCATTTGTAACTTTTCAACCATGATTGCAATGTTGCCCAAATTTTCAACATACGATCTGACACAACTTAGAATGAGACATGCAAATTGGTTAAAGACGGCCTGGGATATAGCACATTTTCCAAGGATCACGATGTTGAAATTTCCGTCGCCGATAGGAGTGTTTTTAGCATATGAAATCACTAAGATAATTCTATAGCGATGAATGTCCTGTAAAATAGATATAGGATAGAATTATGCCGCTTGCACCAGTTTACTGATGAAACACCATAAAACCCTCATTTTATTTTCTATATGCAACCCCCTAGTAAGTATATAAAGCATATGAAGTCTGTATGTATCAACCTATTTTGTCATCAAAACATGACAAAGCTGTGCATTTCTAGGGCTAATTAGGGTTGAAAATTACATTGCTTTAACAAATGGCTTATATGTTTCACTTTACTTCTTGGAGAGATGTTCAGGGAGGGTTAAAGTTCAACACGATCTATCAACACATTCTATCAAAACATTCTATCAAAACATTCTATCAAAACAATCTATCAACACATTCTTATTTCTAGCATTTCACTGGCCTTCCTGTCAAAAGTATGTAACATTTCTGCTAACAGCAATTCCATAGCAATACTATATCTATATTACTATTTAAATTCATGCAGTTTTTTTTTTTTGCTCAGTTTTAAATTCTTGCACTTTAAAATCGTGCAATTTCGTGCAAAAAATGAGCGATTTCAAAACTGACAATTATATTTTCATAAAAATAATTAATCTGATGGCATGCAGATACGCCTACAGTTCTTAAAGTTATGTGAAACACTCAGGTAAGGTGATCTAATAGAAATGGAGAATAATCTTGCTCAAAGTAGTTATTTTTACGAATATTATTTCCATATTGACAACACACATCATCATTCTTTAAAGGTACTCAACCGATCAGACGCTCCTAAATTACTATTTCTTTGGCTTCGGGGGTAAAAAAATATTTAATTCGAGTCGATGAACCCACCCATCAAAGCTCAGGGCAATTAGATATTGATTTTTGAAGATTGCTATTTCTATTGTTTGTGGACCAGAAGCACGTGGTCAAACGGACGAAGATGAGGATGAAGAATGATAACTTTAAAATCAAGTGGTAATAATAATATCGGCAATAGCTGCATCCCGTATCGAGAAATTATTTTAAATTGAGCTCAGTTCAAAAAAAAAATTCTATGAAGTAGTATGGTCGATTTGTTTGTGATTTTCGGCAATGTTAGTAGAATGCTACATTCCTCCAGTTGGCATGAGTACTAACTTATCAGTTTGACGCAGCCGATCAGGTCCATAATATGCCTTTAATCGTTCCGGTTAGTTAGTTAGATTTAATGACCGCCATGCACAATATAAATGTATAGCTTGAACATATGTGACCCGCCATATCAAATCCAGTCGTAAGTCGGGATTTTTTTACCCTGTGCCAATGCATTCTCTTATATATGCGAGTCGACCATAGGTCGCCTCGCATATACAAGAGAATGCATTGGCCTAAATTTTTTTTACAATTTTAATAATTTGTTCTTGTATTCTTTAACAATTTTATAATTTCACCCATACATACTATTACATAGCCCCAGACAAACATGAGCAGACAACACTCTTCTATATGCTTCTATATATGTGTGGGGCTCCCTGCAGGGTAATGGATGTTTTTTATTTTATGTCCTAACAAGAGCTATGCTGGGCGTGCAAAATACGCCCTCTCTTGGGTCGGCGGAAACTGGTAAAAAAAAGGGGCATAACTCTGGTAAAAATTGGCGGACGGAACTCAAATTTGAACTTGACCTGTGTTTTGGTGGGAGAAAGTAATATACCAAATTATCATTGAATCCGATAAGCTCTAGTAAAGTTATCATCCGGACAACAAATTTCAGGGATTTTCTATGTCAAATTACGTCAAATAAGGGGCATAACTCCGGTGAAAATTGGCGGACGGAACCCAAATTCGAACTTGAGCTGTCTTTTCTCCTAATAAACCCACATACCAAATTTGATTGAAATCGGTTCACTCTAACTAAAGTTATCATCCAGACAACAAATTTCAGGGATTTTCTAAGTCAAATTACGTCAAAAAGGGGCCATAACTCTCGCAAAAATTATCGGATTAAAACGAAATTCGGACTTGAGCTGTATTTCGATATATGTAATCCACAAAAAAATGGGTTTTGCGTATAAACATTTCAAAATCGAGTTATCATCCGGAAACCAAAAAACATAAGAAAAACTGAATTTTCTGAGTCGAAAAAGGGGCATAACTCTGCCAAAAATGGTCGGACAGAACCCAAGTTCGAACTTGACCTGTGTTTTGGTGGGAGAAAGTAATATACCAAATTTGGATTCATTCCGATAAACTATACTAAAGTTATCATCCGGACAACAAATTTCAAGGATTTTCTAAGTCAAAAAACGTCAAATAAGGGGCATAACTCCGGTGAAAATTAGCGGGCGGAACCCAAATTCGAACTTGAACTTACTTTTCGGCTAATAAACCCACATACCAAATTTTATTAACGGACGCCCGGACGGACGGACGGACCAATACTATAATACGGCCGTTTTTTCAAACGGGCATATAAAAATTGTAAGAAACATTTATTTTCAAAAAATGATAAAAAATTGTTAGACCAATGCATTCTCTTATATATGCGAGGCGACCTATGGTCGACTCGCATATATAAGAGAATGCATTGGCACAGGGTAAAAAAATCCCGACTTACGACTGGATTTGATATGGCGGGTCACATTTATACTACATGGCATTTAGCTGTGAAGATAGGGCTTTCTTGCTTATTTTATTTCAACTTTCTGGCTGATTCTGAAACTGCCTACACAGCAGGGTGCTCTGCCTATCAATAGCTTATATTCTATAGAGTAGGAGATGGCGCCATTAATGGCTGGATTTAGGTACAGTCTGCCTTTAAATAGGAGTATTAAAGGCATATCATCCACAATAAGGTCACGTTTATGTGTACATCAGACCTGTTAAGTTTTTTAGATTGCCATCCCTGATAGTTTGCGGGAGGAATGCCAAGATATGCTCATGTTTTTTTTTAAATGTTTTAATTCAGTAATATTTATTCTTTTTATTTATGATGGAAGATTATACAAAGAGCGTGAAAATTTATTAAGGTTATCACCTTGCAATCACAGTTAACAGCTATTAGTGCTGAAGTTACCGACAATGCATCTGCGTCTGTCCATTTTACGACAAATTCACAAGTACTTATTGGGCCAAATGCGGGAGAAATGAATGGTCTGCCGTATTTTGGATGTTTTTTGTACGACAAATACAGGAGTCTCATGGACAATCCATGAAACTTAACAGGTCTGGTTTACATGGACCAGTTCAACAACAGCAAATAAAACATAATATTGTCCCCACATCCGGTTGTAAGTAGCAATCTGATTGGCCACAACGCCACGTTTAAATCACCATGTCCCCCGTCACCCTTGACAGCGGGGTATAAGAGAACGTGCGCCAAACATCGGGGGTATACGAGCACGTGAAACATCGGGGGTATATGAATTACCTTTGAACTGCCAGTTTCCACCAATCGTGACATTGCTCTCGCACGCCGAATTTGACGTCACCTGATGCCAGATCCTTAGGTAAGCTACTGAATTATTCTTATTGGTGTGAATTAATCAGATAACTAATGAAAAACACACATAAATTAAGGAGACATGGTTATTGTTGTGGGGACATAATTGTTATCTCCGGCAACATTGTGGGGTACATGGAGATTTAATACCTGGATGTCTCTTTTTGAACCCCTCGGCTCCGCCTCAGGGTTCAAAATCGACATCCAGGTATTAAATCTCCATGTACCCCACGATGTTGCCGAAGATAACTAATAATATTGAAAACAACTGCACAAAATGTCTTTAGTTATTGTTTATTCAATATCTTTAACATCTTCAAAAACGGCCAGAAGACAATATTAGTGGTTATATTGCCAACAAGCCTGGAAATAGGGTGTCTGTCATTTGCAGAATGAGGTCACCAGAGGGTGAATTTAGTGACGCTATTCCGCATAGCATCTTCAAATTCACACTCTGGGGACCTCATTCTGCTTAGGCCTCAACTGTTATGGGAGACATAGGATCAGATTGAAGTTCCCCAGTTGAAGTTGGAATGAGGTCTAAGCAGAATGAGGTATCCAGAGGGTGAATTTTGCGATGCTAGCCCGCTCTGCAGAATAGAATCACTAAATTCACCCTCTAGAGACCTCATTTTGAAAATGACAGACACACTATTTCCAGGCTATGATTGCAAACAAACAAGAGAAAACTAACTAAATCTGAAACATAGAGATAACATTGTGGTTATTGACCCTCTGGGTAATTGTATGTAATACATAAACATTAAATAGTTTGGCACCTTAAAAATAATGAAGTTGCACTCAATGAAAACAGATTCAAACAGATATAAACAGATTCAAACAGATATAACTGAAGAAAAAATGTGTAAATTATACAGCACTAGAAAAATAAACATTGCGTAGCCAGAAAATAAACATTGTGTAGCCAGAAAATAAACAATGTGTAGCCAGAAATTGACTCGTAGAACACACATCGAAATAATAATACATCAAACATACATATATTAAGGGGTTTCCACACCTAAGCTATCTCCAGATGTGAAAAGTTTAGATGAACATACACAGAAAACTAATTAATTGTTAAGCTAGTACACCACCTGAAAGAATCCATGCTACCTGGTGGCCACATTAACCCTTTACCCAACAGAACGGCCCTGTGCCAATGCATTCTCTTATATATGCGAGTCGACCATAACACATATTAAAAATGATAAAATTGTCAAAGAATGTAGAAAAATATTATAAAAATTGTTAAAAAATGTAAGAAAATATTATAAAATTGTTAAAGAATGTAAGAAAAAATGGTAAAAAGTGTTAAAAAAAAGATTTTTTTTTAGGCCAATGCATTCTCTTATATATAAGAGAATGCATTGGCACAGGGCATAACGGTAACCATCACAATGTGGTCAATGAACGGTTCCAATGATATCCATATTTGTCTGGTGTTATTGAGACAGACCCAAGATATTTTAGGCTGTTGAAGCTTTATTTGGGCGTTTATGGCCGTTTTGTTGGGTAAAGGGATATAATATAAAAAATATAAATGTCAAAAAGATGACTATGATCACATTTTTTTAAGGGAAGTTTTGGGAGCAGCATTCTCTGAATGTCTACAAATTTATTGGAAATGAAAAAAACTGCCATAAAAAGTACAATAACTACTGAAAAAATATTTATTTAATTAAGAGCAACACTGCTTCAAAAAACAAAGAGTTTTCTGTGTATGTCCATCTAAACTTTCCACTTCTGGAGATAGATTAGGCGTGGAAACCCCTTAATCATTCAAATATCTTTAACCACAGTGTTTCAAATGAACATGAATAGTATTTAACCCTTTATTGACTGGAGTTTTCTGAAATTTTACGAAAACCCTGTGCCAATGCATTCTCTTATATAATGCGAGTCTCATTACATTGGCCTAACATTATTAACTTGACCTTGTAAGCCAGTGCATTCTCTTATATATGCGAGTCTCCCATAGGGAGCCTCACATATATAAAAGAATGCACTGACACAGAACCTTTACAGCTGGACCAGCTTAGCTCCCATCAAGAAAGGGTTAAATGTTGTGTATTACATTATATGAGTATGTGATCAAAGCAACAGGTCACGCTAATATATAAATCGAGGTAATTTATTATCTATATCATTGCCTTGTCTGCAAATAGAAATTAATGTCATTAGGATACAATAAACTAAAAGATGAAACAAACCTATAATGTTCAAGCTGGAAGATTGAGTTACTGAATTAATTAAATTTATGTTTGAGGGAGAGTACAAAGATCATTATTAAAAACTCAGGTGAATTAACACATTCACTGCCGAAGCCCATTCAAATACATGCAAAAAGTACTATATAACTCGTAGTTGGCAGTGAACATGTTAATAATAAAATCATTATATGAGTTACTGAATTAATTAAATTTATGTTTGAGGGAGAGTACAAAGATCATTGTTCAAAACTCAGGTGAATTAACACGTTCACTGCCGACGCCCATTCAAATGCATGCAAAGAGTATGAGATAACTCGTTAATAATAAAATCATTATATGAGTCACTGAATTAATTAAATTTATGTTTTGAGGGAGAGTACAAAGATCATTATTGAAAACTCAGGTGAATTAACACGTTCACTGCCGACGCCCATTCAAATGCATGCAAAGAGTTTGAGATAACTTGTAGTCGGCAGTGAACATGTTAATAATAAAATCATTATATGAGTTACTGAATTAATTAAATTTATGTTTGATGGAGAGAACAAAGATCATTATTCAAAACTCAGGTGAATTAACATGTAAAACTGCCGACGCCCATTCAAATGCATGCAAAAAGTATGAGATAACTCGTAGTTAATAACAAAATCATCATATGAGTTAATGAATTAATTAAATTTACATTTTGAGGGAGAGTACAATCAAAGATTATTACTCAAAAAAAAAATTCCTGAGTCCATTAAACCTTTCTATAATAAGTAATCATTGATGAGTAGTTGTCGCTTAGAAATTGTTCAGATTATAAGTTCAACAAACGAACAATTCCCTCCAATAAATAGGATTCCTTCTGCACTTTTATTATCTGTCATCTGTTTGTTCTTTCTAAACACCCCTCCATATGAATAATGGACCATTCCAATGTATCCTTTTATAACTGAGTGAGATAATTCATTTAGAACAAAAAGGGTTAAACTAGCTAGATGAGAAGGAATGTAGTACATTACATTCCAGTACCTACCTCACAGTTTAGAGGGAGACGACAAAGCTGTGTGTGTCAGAGGTAAGGGACCAACTTATAGGCAGACAACAAAGATGTGTGTACAAGGTAGGAACCAGCTTAAAGGGAGACAACAAAACTTTCTTCTCCCTTAACATGTCACTTTTTTTTTTTGGACAGTGAAAATCACAAAGTGATTTGTCTATTAATTATTCCAGTACGTTCAATAAACAACAGGTTGCACCAGCGGTGCTTGCATACCCCCACAGTGGAAAATTCAAACATGGGCACAAGCCTTGAAATAGGGTGTCTGTCATTTGCAGAATGAGGTCCCCTGAGGGTGAATTTAGTGATGCTACCCCACATAGCGGGCTAGCATCACCAAATTCACCCTCTGGGAACCTCATTCTGCTGAGGTGTAAGCAGAATGAGGTCCCCAGAGGGTGAATTTGGTGATGCTAGCCCGCTATCTAAATTCACCCTCTGGGGACCTCATTCTGCAAATGACAGACACCCTATTTCAAGGCTTGCATGGGCAGGTAGGAACCCAAATCCTGAGGACCTCTACAATTATCTTCTCCGTAAGATCAGGCATTCAAATAATCGTTAAAAGACATCAATAGAAGAGCCGGCCAGAAAAAAAACGTAAAAAATTGACTAAGGACCATAAATCAGGAAAAAAAATGCAAACAACATCAATGAGCACACTTTTGAAAGTAGTCATGATGGCAAACCTCCGTAAAAAATTTAATTCAGATCTGATAACCCATGGCTGAGATATCTGCACGGATGAACAAAATACCCACATTATTCAGAGAAATAAAGAAGGATAACTCTAGAATGGAATGTGCGAACAACATCATTTTGACCTCTCTATTTAAAGCAGTCATGATGGCGAACCTCCATTTCAAATTATATTCATATCCGATAACCCTTGGCTGAGATATCAGCATGGAGTTATTAAAAACAAAGAAGGATAACTCTGGAACAGAAAACGTGAATGTAAATTTGCCCCTCTTTTGAAAGCAGTCATGTTGATGAATCTGGATACCAAACTTCATTTAGATCCGATAACCCATGGCTGAGATATATCACCCTGACGGATGGATGGATGGAAAGACGGACAAATGCAGGCAATCTAGTTTTTTCTTTTTTTCAGATGTATGGACACAATTTACCCTATAAAATATCTTCAAATATCCACCCTCTAACTTGACACTAGATAATCTATTTGTCAATGTGAAATGTAAATATGAAAAAGAAAAAAGAGTTGCCATCTTTTTGATGCCATGATAAAAACTCAAACAACGAATAAACAGAATATAATTCATATATTAACAGCTCATATATAAACACCTTAATGAGTGATGTGAAAGCACACCAGTCCTTAACACAATACACAAGGATTTTTTTCATAGATAATAAAGGTAAATTTAACCTGAAGTTTTACTAAGATTTTCCGCTTTCATATCTTTATTCAAGCTAATTTATTTATAAAGCCAGAATCAATAAAATGCACTTAATTTTAGAAAATACATTTTTCTGTTTGAAGTCATTTTTTCGTTTATAAAAAAGATAGAAGTGATATCACCAGTGACTAAGAGCTTTATACGAAGCAATAATTTTTTTTTAAAGATTAATATCCTAATAACATGACACCGCCTGGCAGCATTAACTTCACAATAAAGGTAGAGCCATGAATAATGTCAGGGAATTATTACTTTGAGTACTGGTACTCATTTCATGTTCTGAAATGTATTTCACTTTAGGGCATACTTAAAGATGTATTCTGGGTACCATGTTAAATTCTATAAAACATACTTAATTTTTATTAAGCTTCTAGCAGGGGGGTGTCAAACATGTATGAGGGGGTGGGTGGGTCGACAAGAGGACACAAAAGCAATTTTTTCCACAGCTCACAGGGGGGGGTAAGTTTTGGGGACCCACCACCCCGGGAGCGTAAGTTTTTTCCACCCAGGTCTGGGACACCCCCAAAATTGATGAAAATCTTGTAAATTCTACTAAATGTGTTGTTGGCAGGGTAAGGGTCTCTCATTGTGTCTGCACCGGAACTGAGAGAACGCTGATCAAGTACACCCACAAAAAATAAACAAACAAAGCACATGGCTGAAAAATATGCCAACAAAACCAGTGATAAAACCTTTAAAAACCCAAATATTTATGGTTATAGAGGTAAAATACCCACTTTAACAGGATAGTTGTGTCCCTTATTAGCAATAGGTTAAAATATGTGCATGTGTAAAGTAAAAACACCATCAATTTGATTAAACAAACACAGTTCCAGTCCTCTCCATGTGGGAAATCACTGGTGAGCAATGAGGAGCTGCCCTTAAAATCATTCTAGGCGAGTGGCGAGTAGCTCTCCTACAAAATGTCGAGGCGAGTAGTATCCCAGCAGGAGATGCCAAAGGCATCTCCCGAAGGCCTGATGCGGGAGAGTATGGGAGGGGGTCAGGGGGTTTGCCCCGGAAATTTTTGAAAATTAGATGCTCTGAGATTGAATCTGGAGCCGTTTAATGCTCCATCAGTGAACAACACGTTATTATGTGACTTAAGTCACTGTAGTCATGTATCGACATCGACCATGTACTTCGACCACGTGGTCACTGTATTTATTGTTTATTCAATATCTTGACTGATATCATTAATATAAACAAATGAGGCCAAAGGTTTTTCGGCTTTTTGACAGCAAATCAATCTAATGGGTCATACATTACCGGTATTTATTTAAAAGTACTAGGGTTTCCAGTGGGATTTCATGGAATGAGGGAACCCAGAGTTATCGACAGTATTTTATTGAACCACGTGGTCTCTCTGTTTGTTGTGCAGAAATTGTATTGCCGGTGTGATTCGGAATCAATTCGATTTTGAATTAATTCCTCAATCTATTTTAGTAAATAGCGCATATAATAAAAAGAAAACCTTTGTGTTTTGAGTGAATACTGGAATTACCTCATTCGTGGTCACAGTGAGATACTGGAGTCATCACTCGTGGCCTTTCGTGATGATTCCAGTATCTCACTGTGACCACTCATGAGATACTTCCGGTATTCACTCAAAGCACGCAGGTATCCTCTATGTATAATAAGTTTAAAAAGCCATGATAAACTATGAGAAAAGATGAGAATGGATTTTTTTTCATTGCAATTTTTTTCCTCGACCAAAACCGGACCCACCCCATGGTTTCAACTGTTAAAGGGAGAAATTGTGGACAAAAAAATTAAAATATAGAGCCCCCCCCTCACTTGTATAAGGCTATAGCATGCACTACTATATGAATCTGATTGTTTCAATTCATTTTGAAGCTGTAATTTGTCTTAGAAATGATTTGGGAAAAAAATTGCATGACATCAGAAAAAATCTGCATTCCGGGCTCGGGGACACCCACCCATCCGGTCCTTGTATCCTGTAATTTTTTTCTGACCCCCCCCCCCCCCCACCAGCTCAAAAAAATATTTCCTCCATATTTTTCAACTGTTTTAGCCTTAAAATGAGAGATAATGTAACTGTAACATCAAAACTGCTTTCAGACAGTCAGTATAGATTGTTGTAAAATTACTAAATACCCTGCATATGTCAGTCTAGGTCACTCCAAACATAAAATGCATGGATACATTGCATAAGCAATCACCGCCATGTCAAACTAGGCTAATCACATATACCAGCCTGTAATCAGGTAGTTGATAGGAAAGAGATAGTGAGTCTGAGTAGGTGGTGAAATATTTCTGAAGTTCGGAAAAATTTTGATTTCTTGTTTCTATGGGGGGGGGGTGGGGGGTGGGTGGATTGTTGAAAAATGGTCGGAAAAAATTTGCTGAAATGGAAAAACAATTAAGGTTGGGGGGGGGGGGGGGGATGGGTGGATCTCAAAAATGGTCAAAGGTAAAAAATCATACGTGTCTGAAATATTTTTCTGACACCCCCCCCCCCCCCTGCTTCTAGTGTATAAAATAACATGTTTAGAATGAGGTGCTACAATAAAGACGGTATTTTGTTTGATTAACTGAATTTTCTATGTAATTAATTCATATCATTTCGATGTTAGGGACACAAACACATGTTGTTAATTTTTCAAAAATAAAATGATATTATTTGGTACTTTATATAGGTCCATTTTATATGTCATAGTGTTCAGCATTTTCTCAACAGAACAAAGCAGAAAATAATGGTATTGTTGTTGTTGTAAATGGAGATTTGGAACCTGAATACATCTTTAACTATCTTATAGTGCAATTATCTGTGCATATAAAACCTACAAATCAGAAGAAATAGACAGATACAAAAATAACAGCTCTGACCTTATGTAAAAAAGATGGTCACATATTAAGTGATTGAGCAAGCCTTGATCTGTCATTTGTAGAATGAGGTCCCTAGTGACTCTACCCACACAGCGGGCTAGTATCACCAAATTCACCCTCTGAGGATCTCATTCTGCTCAGGCATCATCTTCTGGGAAGTATCTATAGTCTCAAATTAACATTGTTTTTAGTTACTCCCCCCTATCTGTTCAGTTTGTGTATATCCCCTAATTTGCAGAAGATAAAATGCATAATGCATGATCCCATGTCTCACAAAGCAGTTGAGGCCTAAGCAGAATGAGGTCCCCAGATGGTGAATTTGGTGATGCTAGCCAACCGAGTGGGATAGCATCGATAACTTCACCTTCTGGTGACCT
Organism: Siphonodentalium dalli; assembly: GCA_032622095.1. Lineage (NCBI taxonomy): Eukaryota > Metazoa > Mollusca > Scaphopoda > Gadilida > Siphonodentaliidae > Siphonodentalium > Siphonodentalium dalli. The sequence goes on from CP136062.1 coordinate 150,941,525, forward strand.
TACTATGCAACTGTCAGACACACTATATCCAAGACTAGTGGATGAGCCTTTTCAGCCTATAAAACTCAAATTAAATTGCTTGAAATAACGTGATGTGAAACACTCTGTTATTTAGGATGATCAAATAGATATTGAGAATAATCTTGCTCAAAGTAGTTATTTTAACAAATATTATATCCAAATTGACAACACACACCATCATTCCTATATTAAATGCTGTGACTCTCGATGGTGGAATCATTTTCGTTAGTTTATCGATGATAGTTGCGTCCCGAATCAAGAAGTAAATATTTAAATTGAGCATAGTTTAGACAATGTTTTCTATGGTATGGTCAATTTGCTTGCGATTTTCGGTGATGCTAGTAGAATGCTACATTCCTCCAACTGGAATATCAACTGAATACTAACTTACAAATTTCACATACACAATCAGGTCCATAATATGTCTTTAAGAAATAAAAGTAGTACATGTACAAGTGTTTTATTGAAGGGTATTGCACTGTATTAAATGTGCTGTGACGGCCACAGCGACATGCCCCTTAATAAAACATACTCAAACTACTTTCATTTCTTATACTTATACTTATTGCTTCGATAGAACTGAAAAGAGACGGTGCAGGACATTTGCAGAATGAGGTCACCAGTGGGTGAATTTAACCCCTGCACAGCTGGCTAGTATCACTATCACTCAATTCATCCTCTGTGGACCTCATTTTGTTTATGCTTCATCTTCTCTGGAAAATATCTTTATTATCAAATTAACAAGTTTTTTAGTTTCTTTAGAAAGTTCCTTAGAAAATGTCTTTTTTAGTTGTTAGTTTATAGTTTAGTCTGTATCCCAAATTGGCAGACGACACAATCATAATTGAGGTATTCGCTGTGCGGGGTAGCATAACTAAATTCACCCTCTGGGGTAGGGATCTGCGAATCGGGGATTTTGCATCAAATCGAATCTCGATATCGAATCTACTTCCTGATATCAACATCGAATCTCGAATCGAATCAGCTAGTTATTGACATTGTCAACCTATTTCGGTGTCTCATGACAAAAAACTGCAAAATTCACTAGATACTATATGACAATGTAAATCTCCTTAAACATCCGTTGGAACTTGCATTTTTTTTAAGGAAAATCATGACATAGGCAAGTCACTCTCAGCCTCATGGATAGTTTGTGATATGTTGCATTGAATTTCTATCTGACACAATGTCATGGCGAACATGACACAAGAAGTGACAGTAAGACACTGAAAGACAGTTCAATCAATGTATCACAAACCCCATGGAATGGAAGTCGCTTGACTACATTATTTAATAGAGATAATAAAGATTTGACACAAATGGGCGTGGGTACACCGTTCAGATATATATTCACAGTAGTTGTCTTCAGGGATGGGGTCCCAGAAAACAGACAAAAGTTATTACGTTAAATGTTATCAACAAGATTCAACGGATCGAAACTTGGTGCAACACACTAGATTTCTCAGGGAAACAGAAACTGAAAGTAGGAAATTTACAGGAATTCTGCCGGCAGTGTCGCAGATAACTGGTCACACATGATGACGACCATTTAATAGAATGATTGTTTTAAGGTTTGTCACCGTTTCTGTTCATTCCAATCTATGTTTTGTTGCTCATAACGGCGACTGACAATGAATTTTATTCATATAATCTGAATTGGATATATGAAGTTCCAAACATAAGGTAATCAATTGAGTTCCGCATCTAGCGATCACGCACCGTGTAGACAATTTACATATTGTCGATACAGATTACAAAAACATGCGGCAATTGATCACCGTCACGGGCAGCGACCGAAGCACATTATTTGCATAACGCACGTCTATATTCTGAACGGCATAGATTAAAAATTTGGCATGTGTTATTTAGACGCAAAAAAACGAGACTGCACCAAAGTAACACCGATTTGAAAATATCCGAATCAGCGGACCCCGATTCGGTGTCGATCTCGAATCAGGTGCCCCATATCGACATCGAATTGAATCACGAATATTCGCAGGTCCCTACTCTGGAGACCTCATTCTGCAAATGTCAGGCACCAACTTTTCAGGCCAGAGCATGAGAAGTGGGCGGATCTAAACCCTTTCATGATGGGCGCTGTGCTGGTGCAGCAGTAAAGACCCTGTGTCAGTGTACTCTCTTATATATGCGAAGGGACAAAGGGAGCCTCACATATATATGCACGCCTTTTGATTCAGATTGTTTGGCTTCAGCATACCACTACGGCAACCCTTTACCATGGCCCAGTTTGCTTCATCAAATGGCTTCGGCATTGACGATTGCCAAAGCCAATTATGAGAGCTGTATATGAGAATGCACTGGCTTACAAGTTCAAGGTAAATACTGTTAGGTGCAGCTCCCTTCTTGAATGGGTTAATCAGTTTATCATAGTACCTCCAGCATTACGAATTGTTTCATGACACTAGGAAGAGGAAGTTGATCTATCTTGTGGAATATCTTGTTGCCGAGGCACCGTCGTATACATATCCTTGATAAGTCTTTGAGTCTTCTTGCCTTGAGAACGTAGTCCCTCAGCCAGCAATTTAAACTAGTGTGAGAATTGAGTTTATGAATGAGACATAGAGGAAGAACTCCCGGAATGTCCTGGTTACCTGACAGGTAGACAGTTTGGACTAAATATGGATTGTTTCTGAAAGAGGAAAAATAAAAAATGAAAAAATATTACAATAGTAGGTTTATGACATCATTGAGTAGGCAAATTAATGATAAATCAGAATCCCAGGTATTCCGGCACCCAAAGGGCATCACACAATCAGTGCACTAACAGCTACCGGCTTCATTTCACATGCTGGTGAGGTACTAGTAGTCAAGGCTAGGATTGAATATAAACTAGCAACACTGTGCTTTCAATTCTTCGACAAAACACTGCCACCATATATTTCGGACCTTCTAACTCGATATGTTCCTGGTAGGGAAGGGTTACGTTCTTTGGACAAACTGTTTCTTGACGTCCCAGACCCCAACTACAAACGTATCGGGAGATGAGCTTTTACGTATGCTGGTCCACTAATTTGGAACTCTCTGCCTTACAACTTAAAGAACAGTAAAAGCATCGACACTTTCAAGAAACAACTCAAAACGAATTTGATGAAACATAGAACAGTTCACTGGTTGCTATGTCCTTCTTGTGCTACCTAGATTCTAGCACTCAAACAGTCTTGTGCGTTGTTATCTATGTTATATATATATATGTGTGTATAGAATTGTTTATTTACCAAAGGCGCTTTGAGCTACACCAGAGATTAAGCGCCATACAAATTCCATATTATTATTATTATTTATTGTTTTATGTATATAACCTGCTTGTGGTGAAACCATTAACCTTTATTAAAAGACCAATTCATTGAAAATTGATTACACAAACTATTATAGCAAGGTTCAGACGATGTCGAATATAAACAATTGAATAGGCCACTGACAAATTACAATAATTTAGTTTCAGCAGTTCAAAATAGTATGAGAATTGAGTTTATGAATGAGACAGAGGAAGAACCCCCGGGATGTCCTGGTTACCAGACAGGTAGACAGTTTGGACTAAATATGTTTCTAAAAATTGTTTCTGAAAAGAAGTAAAGTTCTCATCCGGAAACCAAATGACGGACAGACAGCCCAATAACATACGTCCCATTTTTTTTAAACGGGCGTATAAAAAACAATGGCCCTAGACATTGCCCATTTCCTAGCTGCATACATTTCCAGGGCTGAGTACTATAGTCTAGCTACACATGAAAATGGTTGTTTAGTTACTTACGTGAGTAAATCAAGTAGACCTGGGTATTTCAATGGAAGGTTTGCACATCCCTGTATAAGGACTTCAGCAGTCTGACCATAACCTCTGTCAAACACACAGCCCACACTAGCAAGCCTGAAAATTATGTTAAAATTTAATACAAACCAAGCCTTGATTACATGGTATCTGCCCATTTCTGGTGAATGAATTCAAGGAGTTTCAAGGAGGTTCCAGTAGTCAATTCAAGGATTTTCAAGGACTGCCCCGACAATTTTCAAGGAGTTTCCAGGAACCAACTGTTGAACATTACATGTGATACCACGTTTTCCACCATAATTTTAGCATTTTGGGCTTTTTAGGCCTTTTAATATGGGTAAATGCATTACCATAATTTAATGGGAACATTTAAATAATACATGTAATGTGATGACAGTAGACACCAGTTGAAATATCACTGCTCCTATGTCATTGCTTAAATTATTTATTTTATTTTAAAATATACGTAAACAGGAAATGAAGGTCATCGGAAGCGGATGTGATTTTTTCGTTTCGTTTTTGTTAAGTTGTACGTTTTGATGTAAAACACGGGTTTCTAATGTCAAATGTCTATATAATATACAAAATACCTCGATCCGATACAATAAAAATACACTAATTACGGTACCTGAGTTTGAAAAGCTCGGAACTTTTTTTGTCGTGTTCAATTTTATGATGCTTGATAGGGGGATCACATAATTGAAATAGACTCGAAAGAATTGGTGTTGGCGGGAAATGGAGTTACTTCCCATATACCAACAACGCGTTCGGAACTAAACTATCTATATTTATTGACTCCCGATGAATCGGTATACCTGGGTTTTAGGGTTACACGGAATTCCAGGGTTTTCAAGGGGTGGGCATTCAATTCAAGGGTTTTAAGGGCCCTGGAAAATTGATTTTCCAAATCAAGGAGTTTCAAGGAATTCAAGGAGCCGCGGATACCCTGTTGAAATAGTGTGTCTGTCGTCTGCAGAATGAGGTCCCCAGAGGTTGACTTTAGAGACGCTATCCTGCACAGTGGGCTAGCTTCACCAAATTCACCCTCTGGGGACCCCATTCTGCCAAGCTGCCTCAATTTTCCAAAACAGTTGGATAAGAATCTATAAATTTAATAATTGTTTTTTTTTTATATAATTTTTATTTCTTTTTGTTGAATATAACAAACAACAATAGCGTCACAGTGCACAGTTGCTGTTATCATAACAAACTAGGTAGATGTTTAATCTTTATATAGTTAGTTGCTGTTATTTTCTTGTACTATTGATATACTCATTATTTTTTAATCTACAAATCTAACCAATGAAATACATTTTCCCAAAAAGTTAATTATTGTTTCAATCAAAAAACCAAAATATATTTATGGAAACTGCCTAAAATTTATTGTTATAGGACAATATTTAACGTTTATAAACTTCTTGATAACAAAGGTGTTGATGAGATTCATTTTTGTTTTTGTATTGGACCTTAATCAATTAAACTCTTGAATCAATCATAGGAAAAAAGCATTTGGACACTGTCCAACTTTTAAAAAAAAGTACCAGTTATTGCATTTGACCACCTACATGCATTGTTTTCTATGTTATATTCTTGACTTAAATTTAATCATGTTGACCTTAACCATTATTCGCTCTGTTGTGATACACTTTGTTGAAGCAAATGGATGATTTTTGGAAGAATTGTTAATATCAATTGTTTGGTGACTGCAATGCAAGGGCCATAACCCATTGATTAATAACACAAACTAATTGGTGACTGCAATGCAAGGGGCATAACCCATTGACTAATAACACAAACTAATTGGTAAACAGACAGGTAGAGCTCCTACCATCTGTTTCAAATACTAAAATCAGTCGATTGGTTGAGAACGTTCATATTAACCAGGATTTCCGCTACAGAGTCAGCGGGTCCCTTTTATAGTCCCTTTCCTCTCACCCAATGTTCACCTTTCTATCCTACCCGATCCACAGATTAATGCTTATAAACATGTGTATCTGCCACTAAATAAAACCAACAGTGAGTAATAAATGATCATTTTATTTGCCAGCTAACGCTGATCATGAAAAGAATACTTTTCGGGGCTACACACATTGACAATTATTTTTGCCTTATTCCTTAAAGTTATCGAAGCAGACGTCGATAAAAGCCATGTGGTTGATTCTGCCTGGTTACAGCAATTATTTTCTCAACTATCACACTGTTCTGACTGGTTCTGATTGATAATTATGTAGATGAGATCCAGATGTTAGCCACTGAAGGATGATCAGGAATATTCCATGGTATAACATTTTGTAATGAATGTAGTGAAGTTGGACTCAAAATAAATTGCGAATTTGAACAATTCCCTCTACTGTTTATGGTGGCAGCACAAAAATTTAACTTGGCATTTTGTCGCACAGTTTACGCTACCTATCAATGTTTATATGCAGTGCCAAATGAAAACAACCTTAAAATAACCCTTAAAATTGTCAAAAGTAAAACACAATAATATGATTTCTTGACTTTATATACATGTACTTATATTACCGTTGATATTCAGAACTTGGCTTAAATTATCAACTGACTTACTAAACACTATTACATGTAGATATTCACAATTTGTTGATGCACTACGATTTCCCCCAATGGCCATAGGTGTACCATTCCCTCAACCCCTAGCAGAAACCCTGTATTTAATAACCAAAATTTACTGTCATGATTAACTTTGTTGAAGAAAACAGTTGATTGTGGGACAAATGGTTAATACATGTATTGGTTGAATTCGGATAGAATGGTTAATACATGTATTGGTTGAATTCAGATAGAATGGTTAATACATGTATTGGTTGAATTCGGATAGAATGGTTAATATTGATTGTTTGGTGACTGCAACGCAAGTTGCTTAACTCATTGACTAATGGCACAAAATATTAATGTATACAAATATAATTGCTCCCACCATTTACATTTTAAACAAGAGGTTGCACCACGGGTGCTGGTTTAACCCCACAGTTAAAATTAAAATATGGGCAGGTCGGAAATCAAATTGTGAAAACAAAAAGTGATGAACGAACGAATTACTTGACAATTCTAACAAACAACGGACGGAAATCCAACATTTTCAGATAAAGGAAGAGGGATAACTCTTGAACAGAAAATGTGAACAACATCAATGAACCCTCTTTTGAAAGCATTCATGATGCCAAACCTGCATACCAAATTTCATTGAGATCTGATAACCCATGGTTGAGATATAAGAGCAGACGAACGGAAATCCAACATTTTCAGATAAACTAGAGGGTAATTCTTGAACGGAAAATGTGAACAACTTTAATGAACCCTCTTCTGAAAGCCCTCCTGATGCCAAAGCTGCATACCAACTTCATCGAGATCCGATAACCCATGGTTAAGATATATCAGCGGACAGACAGAAATTCAACATTTTCAAATAAACAAAGAGGGTAACTCTTGACTGGAAAATGTCAACACTCTTTTGAAAGCCCTTCAGGATGGGGGTATAATGATAAAATGAGCCTTGATTTGATACATGAATCAGTGAAAATTCATACACATATCCGAGCTCTCATAGCATGCTAACCTTTCTCACGTTAACGACGCTGTCCAAATACCAGAATTTACAAGATTCTTGTAAATTGGAGAAAATACATGTTCAATAATAATTTTGTCACCAACAGATTGATCACATAATACCAGAATCGTGTTCAAACCGGTCCATAAATAATGAGTTTCCCAAATAATTGGCAGATTTGCATGGGACCAATATGTCTACTTATACCGCAGTATTATATCTCCTAATGCATTGACATGTGAATGACACATTCCACAGAGACAACTGAGAAGCAACACATTGTTTATACAATACAAGTTTCATGTTTGGCACATTAACTCTTAGTCCAAGTCTTCTCGTACTAAAACCGGCTAAGATATTGGGATGGAGGTGCCGGTCTTTAGTCCGAGTTCCAGGCCCATGCATTCTTATGACACGACTTAAGCGTTAGTGACCCGCTCAAATAAAACCACAATTATATGAAATAAAATATCACAATTGCGACAATAAACGGATATTTTCCGCAGAAGACATGCTATTTTATCTGAAACCCACATCAGTTGTGAATTTAAAACGGTAATTTAATGCGAAAAGAGACATTTACCTCAATGTTTACAATTTTTTAAAAGTATGCGAACTCGGTTGACCTCGCGAACTGTGTTCGGCATTTTCCGTTGAAAATATTCTGTAGATTTTGGACAACAACGCAAATTACGATGAATTCTCCATTGTAATCGTAATTATGTGTGTCAATAAATAAAATAATAAATAGATTAATTAAACATTGGAGATATAAATGTAATACACTAAATAAATGAACCTTAAGTTTGAAAAGTCCCACTAAAACGGAAGAACTATATTTCGAAACTGTGTGATTCGGTTCTCCGATTATTTTATCAACACAGATGTCATAATGCACATCACACGCATGGCAACTTGGCAAGTCAGACACAAGAGTTCTAATTTGCTCCAATTTTGACAAGTTGCTTGCGAAAATTGTCAACAAAACTACCGTTCTGATCCTCCATTATGTCATTAAGTTTTTAGTGCGGGAATTGTTCTGAAAGCACATAGAAAACTGGACTTTCGGGCGATCGGTTTTCGCCATTTTTGTTCGGAAAACCCGCGCTATATATAGAAACGGAAAGTAGAATTCCCAGAACAAACAGCGGATTATGCCGAACTTATTCGGACCACTTCGGCTTTCGGTTAAAACGTAAACAAACAGATAAACAAATCGATGTTTGTGTCAATCAACCGGAATATTCTATGTGTAATTTAACATTAAAGTTAGATTATTATACACCATTATGACCATAAGATGTAAGCCTTTCCGATGTATATAGCATCATGTATTGATTTGCTAGGTAAATCGAGTAAAATACACCACAAATTCCCGCCACAGATCGTGGGCGTAAGTCGTGTCATAGGATTGGTATACAAGCGGTCTTGGACTAAAGACCGGCACCTCCATCCCAATATCTTAGCCGGTTTTAGTACGAGAAGACTTGGACTAATTAACTCTCTGATATTATTATATTTATTTAAAAGACGAAAATTTAATTGGTATTTTTACAGAGGTGTTATCGGTAAGACACCGCTGGTAGAGATTGACACATATCATCAAACCTGTTAACTTTTGAAAATGGCAATCTGGGAGATTTTTGCGGGAGGTATGCCCAAATATATTCATGTTCCAAAAATGATGAAGATTACATTGTTTTTATGAGTTTCTATATGTGTTTATTTTATAAATATATATACCTATTAAATAAAATGGTAATGAATATCCTGTTGATAATTGTAATAGAGCTGCTGTGAGTGGGAGTTACATGCATGTTTATATAAAATAATACACAGCAAAATCGCTGGCATGCTAACTACCTGTTCTAATTCCTGTTAAAAATATATAGAGTTTTCTCCCTCTTCTATTGTATTATATTTGCACTGTATTACCCAGTGTCACCAACATAATCATAAGTCGTGTTATTAAATCTATTTTGATAATGTCAGGTTGATATTGTATACTATAATAACACCCTTTATACGTGTGGCTTCACCAGAGTGTAAAAATCAATTAATATCAGTCACAGTTCACCACTGATCAGTCTTGAATCGGAGGGAACATCAAAAGTTACCAACAGAACATTCTGCTAAAGTTAATGTGTGGATATTTACTATATCGGAAATAAGGAAATCCCTGTCATGGGGAATCCCCCGCAAATGCAAGAATAATCGAAAAATAAAAAAACATAATTTTTTGGGGATTTTGAATGCAGGGTTTTTCTGAATCCGGGAAAAATTTGGGGTTTATATCTGTATTTGCGGAATTGCTGTGGCAATCCGGGAGTCTCACGGACTATACATGAAACTTAACAGCTCTGCATATCATCAACCAGGTTGATACCAGCTCTTTACTTACCTTTGTGAGGACGAAGGTAACAAAAGAACATCACAGCCAGAATCCATGAAATATCTCACAACAGCCGTCCGATCTGATTCCATGGCAACCTCAATTGGTCTCAGACCTCGCTGATCTCTCAAACCCAGATCACTGCCACCTTAAAATTTAAACAGGTTGTGAGATATTCAAATAAAGAGTACAGTGACCATGACCCTTGTGTCAGCACAGGATGTGCCCGAGAGGTCACAAGAGGATCGGAAAAAGATGATTGTAGTCAGACATTTTTGTTTTGAAATAATGCTTTAACCCTTTACCCAACAAACCGGCCAAAACCGGCCAAATAAAGCTTCAACAGCCTAAAATATCTTCGGTCTGTCTCAATAGAACAATACAAATATGGATATCATTGGAACCGGCTCCTTGACCACATTGTGATAGTTACAGTTATGCCCTGTGCCAATGCATTCTCTTATATATGCGAGTCGACCATAGGTCGCCTCGCATATATAAGAGAATGCATTGGCCTAAAAAAAAAATTTTTAACATTTTTTCTTACATTCTTTAACAATTTTATAATTTTTAATGTGTTAAGCCAATGCATTCTCTTATATATGCGAGGCGACCTATGGTCGACTCGCATATATAAGAGAATGCATTGGCACAGGGCCCTTCTGTTGGGTAAAGGGTTAAATTGTTTACGAATAAATCATTATATTCTCAAGGTAGCTCGAATGTTGATTCTCACGCAGGTCATACAATGATAATGATCCATAATACCGAGATCACTTCCACATTAAAATTTAAACAGGTCATACAATTATATTGATTCATAATACCCAGATCGCTGTCACCTTAAAAAACAAACACTAAAGTGATGTGATAGATACAGGTAAGTTAATATCAATGATTACAAGCTCCAATAACCCTTTACTGATATTTCAATACTACATTGTATATTATTCCCACCATATAATATAATATAATAGTGATAATGCAAACAAATATATCACCCTATAAGTATCTTGACAATGTTGATGTATCCATACTCATCCACGATGTGAGAAGCATACCTTCTATTAGTAGCTTAACAATGTCCATGTATCCATACATAGCCGCAATGTGAGAAGCATACCTTCTATTATTAGCGTGACAATATCCAAAGATAGCTGCGATATGTGAGAAGCATACCTTCTATTAGTAGCTTGACAATGTCCATGTATCCATACATTGCCATGGAGTTTGAGAAACATACCTTCTATTAGTAGCTTGACAATGTCCATGTATCCATACATTGCCATGGAGTTTGAGAAACATACCTTCTATTAGTAGCTTGATAATGTCCATGTATCCATACATAGCCGCGATGTGAGAAGCATACCTTCTATTAGTAGCTTGACAATGTCCATGTATCCATACATTGCCATGGAGTTTGAGAAACATACCTTCTATTAGTAGCTTGACAATGTCCATGTATCCATACATTGCCATGGAGTTTGAGAAACATACCTTCTATTAGTAGCTTGATAATGTCCATGTATCCATACATAGCCGCGACGTGAGAAGCATACCTTCTATTAGTAGCTTGATAATGTCCATGTATCCATACATAGCCGCGATGTGAGAAGCATACCTTCTATTAGTAGCTTGATAATGTCCATGTATCCATACATAGCCGCGATGTGAGAAGCATACCTTCTATTAGTAGCTTGATAATGTCCATGTATCCATACATAGCCGCGATGTGAGAAGCATACCTTCTATTAGTAGCTTGATAATGTCCATGTATCCATACATAGCCGCAATGTGAGAAGCATACCTTCTATTAGTAGCTTGATAATGTCCATGTATCCATACATAGCCATTGAGTTTGAGAAACGTACCTTCTATTAGTAGCTTGATAATGTCCATGTATCCATACATAGCCGCGATGTGAGAAGCATACCTTCTATTAGTAGCTTGATAATGTCCATGTATCCATACATAGCCATTGAGTTTGAGAAACGTACCTTCTATTAGTAGCTTGATAATGTCCATGTATCCATACATAGCCGCGATGTGAGAAGCATACCTTCTATTAGTAGCTTGATAATGTCCATGTATCCATACATAGCCATTGAGTTTGAGAAACGTACCTTCTATTAGTAGCTTGATAATGTCCATGTATCCATACATGGCCGCGATGTGAGAAGCATACGTTCTATTATTAGCTTGATAATGTCCATGTATCCATACATAGCCGCGACGTGAGAAGCATACCTTCTATTAGTAGCTTGATAATGTCCATGTATCCATACATAGCCACGATGTGAGAAACGTACCTTCTATTAGTAGCTTGACAATGTCCATGTATCCATACATAGCCGCGATGTGAGAAGCATACCTTCTATTAGTAGCTTGACAATGTCCATGTATCCATACATAGCCGCGATGTGAGAAACGTACCTTATATTAGTAGCTTGATAATGTCCATGTATCCATACATAGCCACGATGTGAGAAGCATACCTTCTATTAGTAGCTTGACAATGTCCATGTATCCATACATGGCCGCGATGTGAGAAGCATAGCTTCTATTAGTAGCTTGACAATGTCCATGTATCCATACATAGCCACGTTGTGAGAAACGTACCTTCTATTAGTAGCTTGACAATGTCCATCCATACATAGCCGCGATGTGAGAAGCATACCTTCTATTAGTAGCTTAACAATATCCATGTATCCATACATAGCCGCTATGTGAGAAGCATACCTTCTATTATTAGCTTAACTATGTCCATGTATCCATACATAGCCGCGATGTGAGAAGCATACCTTCTATTAGTAGCTTGACAATATCCATGTATCCATACATAGCCGCGATGTGAGAAGCATACCTTCTATTAGTAGCTTAATAATGTTCATGTATCCATACATAGCCATGGAGTTTGAGAAACGTACCTTCTATTAGTAGCTTGATAATGTCCATGTATCCATACATGGCTGCGATGTGCAGTGGTGTGTTATGATATACATCTTCTTTGTTGACATCACAGCCATGTGAGACTAAATTTCTTACTATATCTGTGTGACCTAACAATAACAGATAAAATAGAATAAAATTTATTTTATGCATAGTAGTATGGAAATGTACATGCCTACTACATGGTGTACAAGTTACAACCCTGAATTTCTTACAATCAGGTGAATTTTCCATGTATAATACTTTTCTAAATGAAATTCCAGTATGTTTAAGTGAATGTAAGTATCTAGTTCACATAAGCCATAAACTGATGGTGTTGGTTACTTAGAGTTTGGAAGTTTATAAACTATTAATTATTATTAAAGATGGTCTATCTCTTCCTAAACATGTTTTATATAGTTTCCAGGGTATACAATATTAAACAGATATGAGTCGAAGACACTTGTACGGAAACACTTCTATGAACTAATATTGATTTTATATCAATATTTTCTTATTTTATGCGATAATCAATTGGGATATTTTTTTGTTACTATTTTTAGAATTGTTATAAAAACAGAGGTCTTCCATTCATATTTGTTATTTTATACCCAGGAAACTACATAAACTTCTAATAGGAAGAGATAGACCAGAAAATATCAAAATAAAATCAATTTTAATTGATAAGAAATGTTTCCGGACAGGTGCCTTCTTCTCAGATCTATTATTTTATACCTCGGAAACTATATAAAATGCAATTAGGAAGAGATAGACCATCTTTAACATAAGATTCCGCAAATCTCTTTATGGTTGAAATTAGAATAAATTTTACAAGCTTCAAAATAAGCCAACCAATGAAATCTCCTCAACCATTAAAGATGCTTAATCTGAATTAATGCTTGCAAATAACTATATTATTGACTTCGGGGGTAAAAAATATTTGATTCGAGTCAAGGATCCCATCTATCAAAGCTCAGAGTGATCAGATATTGATTTTTGAAGTCTATTATTTTTCACCGATAATTATGAGTGGCGAGAAGACGGTCTCGGACCAAATTGCATATGAAGATGGATAACTCTAAAATCAAGTGGTTTTTTTTGTGTCAACCGGCAAAATTTCGTTGAACAAAATGTTGATAAATAACAGGTTTTGGGCAATTTTATAATAAAGTTGAATGTGGTTAGCATTATTTTTGGACAATTAATCGATTCCGATAACTGAAGCGGCATTTAAAAAAATGTTGTTAGAATCTGAATCTCCAAAGGGAGCCTCGCATATAAAAGAGAAAACATTGGCCTAACACTATTTAACTTGACCTTTTAACCCTTTACCCAACAAACCGGCCAAAACCGGCCAAATAAAGCTTCAACAGCCTAAAATATCTTCGGTCTGTCTCAATAGAACCATACAAATATGGATATCATTGGAACCGGCTCATTGACCACATTGTGATAGTTACAGTTAGCCCTGTGCCAATGCATTCTCTTATATATGCGAGTCGACCATAGGTCGCCTCGCATATATAAGAGAATGCATTGGCCTAAAAAAATCTTCTTTTTTTTAGCACTTTTTACCATTTTTTCTTACATTCTTTAACAATTTTATAATTTTTAATGTGTTAAGCCAATGCATTCTCTTATATATGCGAGGCGACCTATGGTCGACTCGCATATATAAGAGAATGCATTGGCACAGGGCCCTTCTGTTGGGTAAAGGGTTAAGTCTGTTCATTCTCTTATATATGTGAATATACATGTATAAGAGAATGCACTGGCACATGATCTTTAATGCTGCATCAGCGCAGCTCTGATCATGAAAAGGTTAATACAATACGTGACTTAGCTAAGTATATTATTTATGTGGTTTCATAGAATAAAACAGTTATCACATTCAGACCTGTTTAATGCCTAAAAATCTGTCAGTGAGATTCTGCCCCTTCAGTCAGGGAGATTTGGGTCTTGTCAGAGAGATTACAAAATTGCAGCTAAAAAGTTACATTTTCACTATTTCTTCCTTTGAAAAATGGTGGGCTGTGATTTTAAAGTAGTTAAATGTAATTAATCTTCACTTTTCAAAGGATGAATTCATGTAAATGCATATTTCTGATCACATTTGAATGTATTTATTCAAATAAAACAAATTGAATATTTTTTTGTTGATAATCTATTTCATTGGTGATATCAATGTCTAGCGTTATAACATTTAAAACCAAGAAAATTCTTTGGCATACGAATCCCTATACTTTGAGTCATATCGGCGTCATTTCGATGGACTATCAACAACTTCGTCACTGTCATTTCTGCAGAGTTTCGTCGAATTAAAACACCGGACATTTCTAAATTTAACACAACAACTAGTAAACTAGAATGATTTATTGCAGAAATAAACCCAACCCCAGTATATATAGCATGTGCATTTATTTACTAACACGCCTTGCTTGGGTGCTTATAGTAATTATTGACCCCCAAAGAAAACAAACTGCCATACATCCAATTAATTTCTTTTGAAAGAGTGCCAGTCATTAGTCGCGACAAATATGCAGTGTAATAAACGCCAGAGGCAGGCCACGGTGTCTATTCCGGTTATCAATGGAGCACACCTGATCTCCGCAAATCTCGTTCACACGTGGTTTCAATTGAAAACACTTCCACGTTCTGAGAATTTTGACATTAAATTTTTTGTTGTTGATTTGATTGAAACCGTGAGATTACAAGCTTAATCCGGGAGCGCGGGGGATGAGGCCTCAAACCGGTAGTCTCCCGCACGATCCAGGAGATTAAACAGGTCTGATCACATTGTTTAAAAGTTGACACTAGGAATTATCAACCCTTGGAAGTAAATATTCACCTTGGCCTCGGTTGAAAATTCCTCATGACAACCTTGAAATAATGCAATAATTATATGTCGAGACACGAAGACATACCAGTGAGTGTAGCCTCATAGACTGGAGTAACGCCATACTTATTGCTCGCATTAATTTGACAACCAGCATCAGACAGTATCTGAAACACATTTAAAAATTACTCAATAATTTTACTGAACTTCGATGAAGTGAATCATTTCACAAATCAGTGTTTTTTTTTAACATGGAACTGATTAAAAACTTAATCTGAAGTAGTGACCAACGTCAATTAGTTACATGCATGGATGTTATTATCAATTTAATTTGTTAAAGTTGATTCACTGGGGGGTGTCGTATAAATTTCAAGGATTTTCTAAGTCAAAAAACGTCAAATAAGGGGCATAACTCCGGTGAAAATTGGCGGGCGGAACCCAAATTCGAACTTGAACTTACTTTTCGGCTAATAAACCCACATACAAAATTTTATTAAATTTGGTTCACTCTAACTAAAGTTATCATCTGGAAACCAGGTTAACGGACGCCCGGACGGACGGACGGACAGACCAATACTATAATACGGCCGTTTTTTCAAACGGGCGTATAAAAAGGTTGTTTTTTTTTAATTATTTTGGTATGCTTTTACCAACATGTCCATATGCATTGAGCATTAAATTGCAACATACATGAACTCTTAACATATCTCTGTGATTTATAGATTGACTATCATGTATACATATAGGGACATAGAACATTAAGTAGATGACTACATTGAATACAATTATTAGCTGATCATCATAGCCTGGTGTACTAATTGTAACTCCAGAACAATTGAAAGGTATCATGATCCATGCTTATGATGTGCACACAAAAATTAAAATGAAGTCCTCCCTCCCTCATTCAGAAGACAAATTGGCTGAAACTCAAATAATAAATTTTTTTATCTAATAGCATAAAAATACCAGGAAACGCTTGATATAGAAATATTGGGAAAGCAGAAATACACAAAGGTCAACTGAATTTGGAGCTAATGTATATGACAACATACTTACTTTAGCAATACCAGTGTATCCCAGTCTTGAAGCTAAGAATAGAGGGGCATGATCTTGGCTCCCTATATTGACATCACAGTTGCGTTCGATTAGTTTACTGACCAGTTCTTCATTGTTGCTCTTGATAGCAGCATAGAGAGGGGTTATTCCGACGTTGTCTGCTAACTGCACGTCAGCACCCCGGTTCAGCAGTAAATGAGCTACCTGAGGTGACAAAGTGTTAAAGATGGTCTATCTCTTCCTAAATATGTTTTATTTATAGAATAGCAAGAATTCCTCAGCTAAATCAGCATGATTATATTTCCCCAAGAGATAAATACAGTAATGCCATAAATAATCGACTCCTTAACAACAGCAGAATTATGGGTAATTTTTCAGGATTTAGTCGGAAATATGGCTTGTTGCCATTCATCGGAAAGCTCTCAGTGAGAGGGACCTCATTCTGTGTGGCCTTGTCTGATATGAGAGACATAGACTCAGACTGAAGTTCCCAAATAGTGAATATTGTGATGTACAGTGTAGACCCATTGGGAACCTCTATTATGCAATGTGTAATCTGCCAATTTGGGGATATAGAGAAACTAACTAAAAAAGAAAAAGAATCTATGTGAAAAAGTTCTACAGAAATTTTATAATAAAGAAACTTTCCAGCGAAGATGAGGCCTAAGCAGAATGAGGTCCACAGAGGGTGAATTTAGTGATGCTAGCATGCTATGCTGGATAGCATCACTACATTCACCCTCTGGGAACCTCATTCTGCAAATGACAGGCACACTAAACTCAGACTTGCATGTAAGTCCAGCACATGATCGTATAAGTTACAGGGTGATTCGTTGCCGGATACTACAGTAATGCCCTAAATAATCGACTCCTTAACCACAGCAGAATTATGGGTAATTTTTCAGGATTTAGTCAGAAATGAGCCATATTTCCAACTAAATCCTGAAAAATTACCCATAATTATGCTGTGATTAAGGAGTTGATTATTTAAGACATTACTGTATGTCATGTGAGGAGTAGTGAGATTAATATCAGGTAAGCCTACTCCCTAGGAGAAATGAACTGTTATCAAGGAGAAGTCATAAAGGCTGACGTTCAATTTACTCTCTAACATCACCTTTGTGTGATTCAATAAGTATTATACAACACAAGAGCCCATTCATAATACTACTGGTAACATTATAATGAGTAATTTAACCATTATGATTAGTATATACCCTGCAAATATGCTGTTTTTGAAATATGAATACTGGCACATTTTTGTGATATATCTCATCCTCTAGACCGGTCCCTGTGTTACGTGAGGTGAAGTCGAGCCCTCGAAATCAGGAAAAATGTTGATGGCAAATTTAATGCTCTGGCATGTTAGAAGATACCGCATGCAATGATGTTGCCATGGTGTTTCCCATGGCAATGCTCACTGCAGTGACCAATTTCGAGGACTGCAAAGTGAGATTAATATCAGCTGAGGCCATCCTTAAAAGATTTTGTGTTTGTCCTCTCCATGCCCTATATTTTGTAAGTGTGTAGGTAGGTAGATAAAATCTTTTACTTTTTTTCGGATTTTATATGGACAGTTTCGAATAAGATAGAACATTTATTTATCACATGATTAGCACTATTTTCCGATGTAATATTCGAGCGTAATAGACACGTGTAATATCGTCGCGTGCAATGACGTCACGCTGCTCTTTGGGACAATGTTCGCTGGCTGCAGTTAATTGTTGTTCTTTTCGATAAAATTTTAGCGATTATATGATCATGTGATAAAAAGTATCTCAAACTCGTTCTATTTTATACGTAATTTATCAACCTCGTCCACTAAATTCTATTTGAGCCTCGGTAAACCTCGGCTCAAATCGAATTTAGTGAACTCGGTTGATAAATTCCGTATAAAATAGAAACTCATGTGAGATCCTCTATTTCTCCTAGTTTTACACCATCATGATACTATTATTAAAGACTAAATCTAATAAATCTATAGAAAATATAGACGAGGGCTTTTGTTAAATTGACATTCTTATTACCAGGCTATTGTTCTAGCTAGCATTGATGCGGACAATTCATAATCTTGAATAAACAACTTGCATGGGTCAGTTTTTTGGTGGAGAGTTACTGATATTTTGACACATTAAATAAATTTATTTCAGAAAATTTAAATTTGAAAAAAAAAAATTTAAATTTTTTTTAAATTTCACAAATGGCAATAAAATTGTTCCAGTCAGCGGATACGCGACCGGTCGGTCAGGCAAGGCCAAACACACATTCAATTTAACTTATTATGGCCTCAGACACTAGCATACCTCTAATTGATGATGTTCGATTGCCACCAATAGAGGGGTTTGCAGTAGTTGACATTTCTTGTTTACAGCAGCACCATTATCGAGTAGTAATTCACAGATTTCTTTCGATCCTTTACGAGCAGCAGTAAGAAGTGGTGTATCGCTCGAATAGTCACGAGTGTCGATGTTCAATGTTCGTCTGGCCGAAGCTTCTGTCGTTAAATCACACTGTAAAAAAAATTAATCATTCCATGACAGGAGCTTCCTGAAATTTTGCAAAACCCAGTGCCAATGCATTCTCTTATATAAGCGAGTCCCCCATAGGGATTCTCTCATATAAAAGAGAATGCATTGGCCTAACAATATTTACCTTGACCATGTAAGTCAGTGCATTCTCTTACATATACAAGGCTCCCCATGCGAGACTCCCATATAAAAGAGAATGCACTTTTAGTTAATGCTGCACCAGCGCAACTCCAATCATGAAAGGTTTAATATCGGGTGGGATGCTAGCATATCTCTAATTGATGATGTTTGATTGCCACCAATAGAGAATAACACCGTAAAAATAAATCAAAGAGGTGATAACACTGAAGCATAGAGCATATCAGACAGAGCATATCATTTTATTGTGAAAATATAATATGAGGCTAATGAAATCAGTGCAGTGACAACATGTGAATCTAACCTGTCACAGAATTAAATTTGCTGTGGGAAATTTTTCTAGGGCCCTGCAAATCGGGAATTTTCATTTCGAATTGAATCTCTAATCAAATCAGCGAAATGATTCCGAATCGCATCAAACTCGAATCGAATCATTGCATCAGGCATAATAATAGTGAAGATGAAGATAATACATGACTCAGAGGCCGTACCAATATAAATTTGCTTACTTCGTAATGACGATAAATGGTCATCAGAATACAATGTAAATATTATCTTTAAATGAATCAAATGCATGTCTAACAAATTAAAGTGCATATTCTATGTGGCATTCGGGTTCACGAGTTTGACATATATATAAAATTGTGTTAGATCAGTTTCAAGGTGGTCTACAGTATACTAGTAACTCAGGTTGACGACAATGTTATTTGTATGCGTTGGTATCATAATATATCTTCGTGAAAAAGCAATGCGGTCCGTTGAATTAATGAGAATGCAACTGGTCGCAATGATTTGATACAATTCAAATCAGGACAGCTGATTTCGAATAAAATATTATCAGATGAAAGATTCATTAGATTCTGAATCACATCGAATCAAATCGATTGGCAGGGCCCTACATTTTTCCTAATTTCGAGGGCTGCCTTCATATACCCCACCCTTGATATACAGGTAAAAGAGTTGATTTCTTTGATACGTGTTTGTCAATTTAAGATAATAAAAATAAATTAATCTTATTACATGTAAACATGTATGTATATACAAAATATTGTCAATCTATTCACATCTTGTGTGTGTGTGTGTACATTGATAATGAGTATTTAAATGTGAAAATATAATATGAGGCTAATCAAATTAGTGCAGTGGCCACAAGTGAATCTAACCTGCCACAGCATTAAATTTGCTTTGGGACATTTTTCCTAATTTCGAGGGCTGCCTTCATATACCCCACCCTTCATATACCGCACCCTTCATATTACCCCACCCTTCATATACCCCACCCTTCATATACCACACCCTTCATATAAAAGAGTTGCATTCTTTGATACATGTTTGTCAAGTTAAGATAATTAAATTAAATTAATCTTAATACACGAACAGTAATGCCCTAAATAATCAACTCCTTAACCACAGCAGAATATATGGGTAATTTTTTAGGATTTAGTCAGAAATATGGCTTGTTGCCATTCATCGGAAAGTTCTCACCGAGCCATATTTCCGCCTAAATCCTGAAAAATTACCCATAATTCTGATGTGGTTAAGGGGTCGATTATTTAGGGCATTACTGTATTTAAATGTCAATGTGTACATCAATTTATTTGAATTTTTTATTTTTTATTTTCTAGGTCAAATGAGCTACTGTACAAGAGCTCTCTCAAATTGACACATAACATTTTTTATTCTTCATATTGGTCACCTATAAACCAAAAGTTTAAAGTTGGATAGACGCACAGGTGATCGGAGCAATGCTCTGAAATATAATTTTGGGGAGCACAACTTACCTTAAGAAAATTATCAATAAAATATTCCACGATATCAAGTCGCCCAATGTAGGTGGCTAAAGTCATTGGTGTCCATCCTTCCACAAAATGCTCGAAGTCTATATCATGAGAACTACATATACTGGTTATTTCTGCTAGTTCCTTCCTATCCTTTATAGCTGAATTTAATTGTCGTTCTGGAGCTGAAGTTGTCAAGTCTGGAGTGTTTTCAGAGAGACCATTGCAATGAACATAGTCCATACCTCTGAAAAAAGAAATGAAAGTCCTTCGATTTTGAAAAATGCAGGTGCACAGTTAATTGCCTGATTTTTTATCCAGACGCGCGATTTTGCTTCGGTGCACATAACAGGAAATATATCAACACATGCTTATGGGTACATGTAGTTACATGTATGTACTGCATTGAGCGATGACGTAATTTCATTAGCTGTTTTGACAACATTGTCTCTTTGATTCCTTCAATCGCTTTAATTGTCTGTGACATGCACGTATTTAACAGTACACACTGACCATAACGGGCTAAAAAACACTCCGTTGTGTAACCTTTCAGGTCTTAAAATCCGACGTGAATCAGAACCATGATTCTCATTTTTATTCTTGGTAAAAAGTCTTGATTCCCTGTAGAAACGCTATGTTTTAATTTTCGCAAAATTTAATGGATTTTAAGGCCTGCCTTTGATGCTATGACTTCCCCGACGATCTTTTTTAATTATTGAGTAAACTTAACCAAGATCTTTTCAATTCTAGGTGCGCAAGAGAAATTGTGCACATCAAAATCGAAGGACTGCTAACGTGCGATGATGCTGGTGGGTCCTGTTTATGTGCTATCATGCTAGTGGGTCCTGCTAATGTGCTACTAGTATGATGTAGGTGGGTCCTGCTAATGTGCTACATGTGTATAATGTTGGTGGGTCCTGCTAATGTGCTACATGTGTATAATGTTGGTGGGTCCTGCTAATGTGCTATGATGTTGATGGGTCCTACTGAATTTCTCTGATGTTGTTAGGGCAAACTGGTGCTGTTAAGAAAGAGTATCGTTAATTTTGTTTAAAGTTGGTAATTTTCACTGTGTTCGGACCATCTGAACATACATGTATCCAGGAAAAGCCATTATGTGTGTCAAACATACAAAAACATATATTATGAAATATTTTTAAACTGGTTGTGGTAGTTGTAGCAATAACGAAGATGGCTATTCATGCAGGAAGCAAATTACTTTTGAAATTTTGATAAGCAAATAACCTCATATTGACATGAGTAGAGAGCATTGTTCTAAAATCATATAAAATTCATACCAAATTGCATAGCTTTTATCCAAATTTCGGTAGCAAATTACAATGCGATACCAGTTAATTTGCTCCCTGTATTCATGTTGTTTTGCAAACACCAGCACAGCCATTATTCATTTTTTCAAAAATATATATGTTCTTGAATGTTTCATACAGACACTGGCTCTTTCTCAAATCCCTCAAATTGGTCAAACGAATGCTGGACATTTCGGGACTTGGGTTTGTGGTTCTGCATCTGAACTTTTCGACATCTGATTTTTTCGCACTTCGGACGTTTCGACACCTTGTGATTTTTGGACCAATGAAACCATCAATGATGACTAGAAATGATTTATATTTCCATTCTTCATTTCAATAAAATGTAATAAGACGTAAAATTGTAGATAACAAAAAGAAAACACATGATGCATAAAACAATGATATTAACTGATGGAAGTGAATATACCAAGTCATAGCCTTGTGTACGCCACGCAATTCCAGTTATACTGACATAGGCTTAAATTTATGTATTTTGAGTAATGATTCTTTAATTCGTATATGAACTACAATGTATATAGGTCGACATGATGACTGATGGCCTGTGTGCAGCCATGCACAAATCGTTACTAGTAGGTAATGGTATTTCCGACATGGGACTACTAGTACCCCGCTGGACAAAACAAGTGTCCATTGGCACCGCGGTGTATTTGCCGTTCGGCTGCGGTGTCAGAGTTTGTAACTGCAGTTTAGCACCGCGGCCAAACGGCAAGTACACTGCGGCCAAACGGCAAGTTCACTGTGGCCGAAAGCCAACTACCCTACGGTCGAATGGCATGTACACCGTGGTTAGATTTCTGGTTTCTATTGTCTTTTTTCAGTTTGATGAAAGTACACCGTGGCAAATACACCATGCCGAATGGCAATTACACAGCGGCCCAACTGTAGTTAGCCGGTGGAGCCACGGTGTAGTTGCATTTCGGCCGCGGTGGCAATGCTAACCGCACCGCAGTTAAGTGGACACTTGTTTTGTCCAACAGGGTATATAGTCTCTTTCGAGTCCATACTAAGTAGCCTATAAGTATAACCAGGCACGTGATTTTGATTTTGGAAATGGATCATCCTATGTGGATCTAAATCCCCAATTACCTCGTACTGTCTGAAAGTGCTCAAATTCAATGCGCACATTGATTATGCGTTGAATCAGTACTCGGTTGCCACGCCACCATTGTTGTGACGAACGTGCGCATTTGACGTTGATGTGATAAATGACTTCATGTAACTTGTAAGCAACGCATTGATCTACAATACTTTAACAGTTTGGCTATTTCAGCCCATAAAAAATAATGCCATTAATGCAATAATGGGGCCGACTTCTCTCTCGAAATTTTTAATTTACTCTGACCGACTTCTCTTGGCGTCTTGGGGCCGACTTCTCAGGGACCAACTTTGAAAATTGTATTTGTAAAGTTTGTTTGGGGCCAACTTCTCCAGATACCGTTTTCGTCATGTTCAAAACTTGAAATGGCAGCCGCAGACGGCGCAGTGCACTCAATCACATTGAATGTGATGTCACACTTTTCAGGTCAAGGTCATAAATCCAAACCTTCTCGGTTGGGGTTCCTTCTCATGGAGTCATGTTTACCTATCACTGTATATACATGTATCCAGGAAATGGAAGTTTTATGGTACGAAAGTTTTATGGTACGAAACGTCCGATGAATGATGTGGAAAGAAAAAAGTGACCGACTTTGCGAATGTATATACAAACCAGGCTCATTGAACACAGCCGTATATTTATTCTCATATAAAATATATCATGCAACTCCAACGAGTAGATGACACAAACTTTTATAGTTTATTAATAGATGCCAGAATATTTCAAATGTCAAATCATCGCTTTTCAGCTGGCAATTCCACGGGTTTTGTTTTGACACGTGATCGGATTTCCTATAGTCTGTTTCAATCTCGTGCTAAATGTGATTAAAACTCAGAACGTGCCGCTGGGCCCGGATCTTCGTGACTCAGTCTCAGATTGTGATTGTTCTAGTTTGCCACAGGTGACTTGCAATCATACTTTTATGGTATTTGAGACATGTGTACATGTGAGATGGTTACTTCGAGCTGAAATTCAGTAATATAATCAATTAAGAAAAGTGATCCAAGCTTCGAAACTGACTATATCGGAGAATATGCAAGGTAAACATTCCAACGTGCACATGATTCATTCATTTGCGAAGTGATGTAACTTGTGAAATGTAAAAAATGTATGGAAGCCGAAATTGGTATTGATATAGGTTACACTGGTGTAAATGTTTTCCATAGGCCTCAGTGCTAACGTTTTAGCGTATGCTGTTGGCTATATGAACCATGGGTCCAATTTTTTTTTTAAATCTGAAAAATTGACATTTCGGGAAACTTTTTACACAAAAAAATCATATCTGTCTAGCAGGGAATTCGCCTTTAAATCTTGTGTTTTCGTAACTAGTGTCAGATCCGCATAAAAAAATACTGTCATATTTTAGACCACACCAACAAATTCAAACTTCACTACAAAGGGTTAATTCCTGTGCCAATGGCTATCTTACCTATGGGAAATCATAGGGAAGAGGTGTGATGATTTTTTTATGCAAAAAGCACACAAGGCTATTGACCAATCAGGGCCCAGTGTCTATTTTATTCTCTCCTATATATTCCTCCCGCATCCGCTAGAGGTCTCTCCGAACCTTATTTACACCAGTGTAACCTATATGGCTATTTCAGTCTGTGGGGTCCGTATGTGGTTTCACCTAGGTCTATTTGATGCGAAAATAAAAATATATATCTATAATTACGGCTTTCAGATATAGTTTTCAATATACTTCAATGTGACACTATGGTATCCGATAATGGTTTTTTGAAAGATATTAAATTATATGAGTCATATGCAACCACATGAAGCAAACTATTTCACACAATAATTTAATATCTTTCAACAAACCATTATCGGATACCATAAATTATCTGGAATTTCATTAATATTCTCAATTCTGATTCGGTCGCTGATTCTGGATATATCATCTAGTTCAGTATTGAGAATACTCCCAACAATTATTCATATATTAGATAATGACCTTACACAACATTGTGCGAAAGTTTGCAACATAGTCAGGAGGTTTTTCGAGTGCAGATTGAACAATACATAAATATTATTATATAATGCATATTAAGTTACATGACTGAGTGATGTTATTATTATACAGTTTATGTGTGTTCGTGTACCACATTAATATTATATCTATGTATGGCAACCTGTCCCAACCCAGGGACGTATTTTGCTTTATAAATTCTATTATATTCTATTCTATAGCCAGCTCCTTTTCTTAACTA
Source organism: Siphonodentalium dalli (assembly GCA_032622095.1). NCBI lineage: Eukaryota > Metazoa > Mollusca > Scaphopoda > Gadilida > Siphonodentaliidae > Siphonodentalium > Siphonodentalium dalli. The sequence continues at coordinate 150,967,194 of CP136062.1, forward strand.
AAAAAACGGAAGACCCAGGAAGACTACTCAACGTTAGCTACTGTTTTCACTCAAAGTTAATTAAATTGATCAACACAACAGTTTCTGTTGAGCAAAAAAACACCACCAGCCCGATCACCATATTGCCAAAAGACTGGTACATAAAACTCAAATGCTCTTATTTTAATAATAAAAAAATAAAAAAATAAAAAATATGTTACCCATGTAAATATCTTTTATTCACGCGCCCCCTAATAATCCTCAGTTCATTGAGTGTATGAGGTATACTGTAGATGCTGTAGATGTGTAGATGCAAAATCAATCGGTTGTTGAGCGATTTCACTTTCAGTGTTGAGTAATAATTTTACTTAAAGGGGTACTGTACCCAAGATGTTGTTGTTGGTTTCTATAATCCCCGAGTCGGAGAATAATGTAAAAACTTTTCCATTTTTTTAAAGTTTGTTGAGTACGAAGTATTGTTACGGATGGCAAATTTACCGGAATGCAAAAATACAAATTGTCGTTGTCGAGTAATTTTTGAAAAGTTTTCAACCAAATGAATCAAATAAACATTATATTATATGGTTAGTAGTCCCATATACTCATTTAAGTTAGTGTACCGTCACTAGTCAATGAGTGGCTTGGGTTTTCTCCCCGTATAAGCATAATGTTTCAAACGATCGTGTGTGCAATTGTTTTCCTAATCCAATATCCCTCAATTATAATTTGATTACGTTTTGTACACGGAAATTCGAATTTTAAGAGACGCCATTTTATGGCTGGAGCCATAAAATCAATTTATATTAAATTATTAACTTTTAAATTATTAAATTTTAAGATAGCCTATTAACCTGAGCGTTTACAGAATACATCTTCGACTCAAATTACTTATATTTCTATATAGTATCGATAATAGATCGTTGTTATCACCGGGAATTTATTGAAAATGGCGTACAGTACCCCTTTAACTCGTTCAGTAGAAATATTCAAAACTTTCGTCAACGTTGCTTGGTGGTATACTTACAATAGGTTGAGTTAGCAAAAGTTTAGCAAAAGTTTAGTCAACGAGATTTCCAGTGCAGATCCTTCACTTTCGACGCCGTTTTCAAGTTGGTGCTCGTTCGCCGGGATCGGCTGTCGTTACTTTCCATGTGCCCTTGTTAGGTCATTTAGATCGGAGTCTCGCATGTGAATAAAACCAGAAGGGAACTCTCAATATTTTCGGAATAGCGAATCTTCGGAATAAAGAAACTTCGAAATAGCGAATCTTCGGAATAGTGAACATTCGCAATAAATACATTCATAACCCACTCGTCACGCACGTTTCCTATGCGTATAGTGACATAGTATTAACGCTGATGGGGTCACTCTCGTCAAGAAAGTGCTGAATGTACACAGGTTTTGACAATTTTGAAAATAAGCTGAAGGGTACACGGTTTTGTGATCGGCACTAATGTGTTCCGAACGTCTGGCGCCTATATATATATCAGTTCGTTTTCAGTTCATTTTCCTTCGAAAATATACAATTATTCTCTAACAAAAATCATGGCAGACACGAAAACTAAAAGTCATTTATAGAACGAGATTCCAAAACATGTGTATACCCTTCAGCACATTTTCAAAACCGTGTACCCTTCAGCACTTGTTTTGGTCAGAGTGACCCCCTTTGACATGGCACACCTTAAATTATTCGGTATATTTTTGTATCTGGTGTAGAAATCTAGTCTACTAACTATCGAACCGTTCAACATTATCGACATATATAACCGATCGATCGTCTGACTTCGAATAGCTATACCGACTGGGCGAAATCATGAGCGTATATAGAAAAGACGATTTTTAATAAAAAATTCTATCGAAATATGTGAAGTTTTGTGGCAACTTTTCGCAGGATGTAAACTTTCGGTAACTTGTTGGTGCCATCTTTGTATATTTAGAGAAGCCATATAGTTGACGAAAATAGAAAAGAAATCAAGATTTCTAGCCCCAATGTTTTGCTACAATGTATAAAAATGTTTGACAACATTACTGATTGATGTCATCTTATTCGTATCATTCAGTTTATTTCAAAACAACCATTCGATTCCTGCGCTGTCTCCGATTGCTACTCATTCAATATAAGAATATATATAGCAATCGGCGATGAGTATAGCACTCTGAAACAGTGCATGGGGGGGGGGGGTCTAGACAACCTATACGGAATTGAAATCCGACGGTCCATTAGTTTATGAATTCGGAGTATACGTTAATGAGTGTATAGTATATATACTGTCGTATTTCTCGCCAATAGAAGATGTTTCCCATATTCTTCCAGATTGAATAATGCCTTAGTCAAGTTGATTTACTAAGTATGTATTTCAGGCTTATGGAGGCCGCATGCACGGATTCATTTATATAAGTGTTAATTGTGTCGATCAGAATGGCACATTAAATGGTCCCGCAACTCAAATCAATGTTGAAAATCGGTCCCAATTTACGTACACAGTTTGCCTTTAAAACAAACCAAATTATGGCAATTTCGTTTTTATTAATTTCGGTGACGCGACCACGCCCTATACACAACTCGTATATATTGGGCGCCAATTTGGCGGCTTCAAACCACACCATTTAATTCCTCGTATCATGTACATTTACATGTATATATAATATAAATAATTTGAAGGAAATTTTAGAACCATCACGGTGTTATCAACTGCGTGCATGGTGCCCCTAGCTCCCCATTCCCATCACCACCGGGCCGGGACCTAAGCAACCTATATACGTTATAAATTGCTCGAAAAGGACGGCAAGATGACTGTATCACACCGAAGTGGGAATTCATCGTTTTCTTTGCTAGCTCACTATATATATAGGAATCCGTTGTTTCACGTCCGTCGTCCCCATATAAATATGACCGCCAATATAAGAATTTTTAAGAATAATTGTTCAAGTGAATTCGGTGAATTTTTTCGAGGTTCTAATTATTGAACATCAAAATCTCCTTAAAACGAATCTTTACTATATCAGGTTTTTTAAGTATCCGATACGAGTTATTTTGGACAGCGTATCATAATCTAATAGCTTGCATCTATCTTTTGGAAACTATCGAAGAAAACAAAACGAATGTTGAAATTTCAAACAAATTATGACGTACATATAATATAGCGTCCAGGCCCTGCATGCACCGCTCTGCCAACTTTGAACCATGCACGCCATGCATTAATTAGACTCAGACATGTCGATGGATAATATCTAATTTTGGCAACACTATTGGCGGTAAAATGTTTTTTTATCAAGTATGGTGCCTTCCCATATAGCTGATTCCAATCCTTAACCCTGACAACGACACTCTATAAACTTTAAACATGTACTGAAACACCTCATATACATACATATGTCATATTTATGGAGACAGAAAAGTTTCTTATATAGATTCCGTGTTTCGTGCACGGAGATTTCAATATCTTATTAAGTTGGGAATAAATCGGCGATAATTTATATCAATGTTGCTGCCCCAACCAAATCCCTGCCACTGCAGCTGACGTCGCCACATTTAAGCCCCTCTCCTAACCATAATGAAACCTGACTAGAATAGGGCCAGTTCGGTTTCTTATGGAGATGACTATATATAAGTTTGGTGAAATCGGCGACTACAAATATTCCTATCAATGCTATTGCCCCTTCCCTCGCCATCCCTGGCCGAACGGCACCAATTTGGGGTCTTTAAACCACACGATTATATAAATTCAGGGAACTGGAAACATTGGGGTTTGGGTGTCCTCGTCCCCCGTCAAACCACAACTTTCTTGAATTTTTTTAACAGTTGCAAGTGTCTCGCCCTCCCCCCCCCCCCCCCCACGTATCTCCTCAGCAACTTTCTTTAAAATTTTTAACAGTTGGAAATATAATACCTAACACAACACTAGGTTGAAATTGTTCTTATATATAGTTTGATTTTCCAACAATTAATTATTGGGGAATTTGTTGTTTTAGACCAACATTAAATTTTGCATAGTTTCCTACCTTTTGTCAACATTTGGCATCGGTTGGAAATTTCCAACACATGGAAGGTTTTTGTGCTGCCCCCCCCCCCCCCCCACCCCACCCCGTGGTCAGTCAACCAGATAACAATATTTTCCTAATTTTGGTCAATATTGTGGACTGAAATGGTCATCAGTTTGAAATTTTACAACCTTAGTGGGGGTGTCACTTGGAAATCTTGAGGCCAGTCTATCGGACTGGTGCTAGGATTTTGCGATTTTCATGTTCAGATTTTAAAAAAGTTCACACCGGGGGGTGGGGGGCAGAACCATGGTCGACCCGATGTTCCTAAATTTGTCCCTCCCAGTGGCCGTGTTAATTTGACTGCAGTTAGACGACAATATATTAGTATTTGTGCAATTGTTCAGGTTCAAGTCTCAAAATAATTCCCTCATACATAAAATAAAAAAACATCCATTACCCTGCAGGGAGCCCCACACATATATAGAAGCATATAGAAGAGTGTCGTCTGCTCATGTTTGTCTGGGGCTCTGTATGGGTGAAATTATAAAATTGTTAAAGAATACAAGAACAAATTAATAAAATTGTAAAAAATTGTTAGGCCAATGCATTCTCTTATATATGCGAGGCGACCTATGGTCGACTCGCATATATAAGAGAATGCATTGGCACAGGGTAAAAAACACGGTTGGCTCAGTGTATTATGTTCCTTTCTCTGGCTAGTGATAACAAGACTACTGATCCATGCATAAATCAAAACCCAACCGTGGGGGTGGGGTCGAATGGAAACTTTGGTCTGGTTTAAGGGGGCGGTTCAGTTAGAAATCCATGCAAATTAGAACCCAAAACCCAAACGGAAGCCCTCTAGCCAGGTCCCTGTATAGGTTACTTGTATCATGGAAAAGAATATATATTAATTTGGTAGAAATTGGCAATCATTATATTTTATTTATATACTTATACTGGCCTTAGGTCGTGTGCAGAACTTATTATTTGAACATTTTGTACACATAAAAAATGGATGCCTTATGTTTCCTGTACTTGTATATTCACCCCCCCCCCCCCCCAAGTGTATAATCTGGTAGGCTGTGCTAATTAATGTATACTTTTAACGAGATAATTCATTCAGCAAGGTTAAACTACACCCGTTTCAACAAGGTTATCAATGTTGGATCCATTGGAATCTTCTACCCTAAATATGTACAACGGACATACATTCGTAATGATATAATAGAAGATGCTAAAAGAAGAGCCAGGAGCATTTTGTTTGGTGGCTGACAGATCCTTGTTACTGAATAGTTACTGCTACGGCGTTCCATATTTTTGAATTGTTTTTGTCACCCTGCGCATGCTCCCAACTATTACGAATCAAGATGGCCTCCGTCAATGAGAGTAAGGAGATGGGGGTTTCGGCAGAAAATGATGCCGATACCGAACAAAATCTCTGGTATGAACATATACTGAAGAACTCCGTGTTTCACAACAATCATCTCTTTACGATTGCCCAAGGACAACACCGATCCACCTAAGAGAAACGAGTTATGGCGTTATACTTCAGCTGGGTTTGGAACATATTTTTGCAGATTCTGCTGCAGCAGAGAAGTGCAACAGTTCCATAATTTATCAGAAAAAGGCAGCATGCTTCTCATTTATCTCACCAAATGAGTACTTTTAATGGGCATTTACAAGTATATCGTCACCAAACATTTAAAACTGGCATGAAAATATGAAAAAATGAGAAAACATTCTCTACTCAAACTAGCTGTAGCATTCATGACATTACAATACTGTGACTGTCAGTGTCATTAGCAAAAAGCCCATGACTGTCAGTGTCATTAGCAAAAAGCCCAGTCTTATTTAAGTCCAGACATGAAGTTCTTCGCAGTACACAGTCTGAAGAAAATGAGTGGGAGTCCATTAATTGCCACAAGCAAGCATTACGTCAGTGTTCAGGGCTCAATTTAACTGGATTCGCATCCCAAATTGCAATGCAATTTCCAATTTTTGCTAACCAATAGGAAATGCTATACAAAATCTACCCCCAGTGTTGCAAAATGTGTACATTTTGGCGGTGTTAAGACATTGTCAAAATGGCTAATGAGTGTGGGGGGTTACCGTCGGTGGCCAAAAACATATTGGTAGTCTTTGCATAGTCATTATAAATAGTGTGGGGGTGGGGGACAAACAAAGTAAAACACCATTGGGTATGCCTTATGGTCATATTACACTGGAATGCATGGATAGCATTTCACACCTAATTGTATTGTTAGGGATGACCTTAATAGTGGTTGAATGTTTATCCATTCATTCATTGATATGCCGCGACCAGGCAGCTGATTGGACACAGCTTGACAATAAAATTGTGTGCACTGACGGCAGACTTCGATCATTTCTGTTTCAACCCCAAATTCCAATCACAAGATATATGTCAGTAAAGTGATTCAGCCATTTAGCCGATTGTCGGAATTGCTATTTGCTACACAGCAAAGGATTCACCACATAGATAAAAATAATGCTATACATTTTCTGTCACATTGATAATTTCACACAGTGATGTTACTAGTAGGGGTGGACGATATAAAGAAAATAAAAACCGTGATATTTCGAAAATAAAATCATGGTTAACGATATACAGTAAAACCTCCCCAAACTGAACACCCTTTGGACCAGCCCTTCTGTTCGGATTAGAGAGGTGTTCGATTTATAGAAAATAGCACTACGATCGGAATGTACATGTATTGACATCGTTGTCGAAGCACAACCGATTCATTATTGATTAATTAAAATTTATTCAATAAAGTACTGAATCAAATATAAATAACAATAGATAAAACATAACGTTATAATAAGAATTAAAAACATGGTATATTAAGACATACAACATGTATAGATAAAACAGGAAACATGGAAACGACAAATGTTACGATGATTAAAAATGTCGCATCGTTAGTATAGTAGATTCGTACTCTTGAATAATTGCACCGATTAATTAGCAGTGTTTTGTTCGGCGACTGCTTTGAATCGGATTATAACAACAGGTGTCTGATTAGATAACTGAATGCTTATTTAACACATTGAGTGAACAATGGTGACTTCACGGATATTACAGCACTGACATTTTGTTTTCACATTAATCTTTGTGCTGAATTGGACTCTTATTTTTACGACCACTGTCAAAACTAAACACTAATTAGCTAAACGTACACGATGGGAGTGTATTGTCACCAGTACAATTTAAATTAACATGTCAGAACGAATGAGCCGTCATGAAAATGGCCACTCAGAGTTCAATGTATAGACTAGATATTTAAACTTATAAAGGATCCCCAGTCTATACACTAAAGCCAACACGAGTTCAGCATCAAGTCTGTCCAATCTACCGCACTTGCGTTCAGTTGGTATCGCTTTTTGCGTTCGGATTTCGGAGGTAAAAATTAATGTATTCGTTCACTTTTGGACTAGAAAAGCCGTCCAATGTTTCGGAATAGAGAGTTCCGGTTTACAGAGGTAATTTTTAGTGAGAATGCACTTGGGTGAAATCGGGACCGGACAATTTGGCCGGTATGGAGAGGGATTCGGTTTATAGAGGGTCCGGTTTGGAGAGGTTTTACTGTAATCACATTTAAAAAAAAAAAAAATACTATTGTGAAGATATAAAGCTAAAGATCCTGTCTTTAAATAATGAGTAAGCTGACAAGGATTGTTGTGAAAATCCCATTAATCTAAAAACAGTCCATGGATCACGTAGATCATAGATGTCAATCCGAAGAGTGACAATCACTTATCTACATACTGACGTCTCGCACTCTCTTGCATGCACTGTCGGCGTCTTTGAAGTCGTCCATGTGCTACATGGACTGCCACAGACTGAGTATGACTCCGTGTGGCATTCATGACATCACAATGTAGCAATATCTTACGCACACCTACTTTGATACAATGTGTATTTAAGTGCAATGTTACATCTGTATTGACTGTTAGCCTTAGGTCACTCATAATTATGGTATGGTGAGCTCGATTCACGACAGGCATTTCGGCAATTTCGCATGCATTCAAGGACTGAACTAGCATACACTTTTTATGCCAATTCAGATATTTCTGCCTCTACCATCTGGGATACCTTACGTAAATCTCTGATGTCATGGTTGAGTTTGTAAACAGGGAAATTCTATGTCAGTCAGGAAGCGCAAAACCAGGTCTCGAGGTTATCTATTTCTGACCAGCAGTCAGTCATCTAAGGAGCTACCGGTACTACAGATAAGGCCAAAACCAAAAATACGTTTGTTTCCGCTAACCCGACCGACCCTATTTTAAACCGCCGACCCTAAACTTTTTATTGCCATTGCAAAAAAAATAAAAAATTGGACCAAAAAACAAAAAAAATATTTATTTAAATTTTTTTTTTTTTAAATTTAGGTCCCAATTCATATCATAACAAGATGCAAAACATTTATATATTTATATATATTGACATAAGAAATTTAAGTTTACAAAAAGATTTTTAAGTTTAACAGTTGGAATCATACTGTAAAGTATGTTTGGCTTTATCTAGCTTTCATCTGTGAAAACTTCAAATAATTTGAGTTCAGGTACGGTATGTTATCATTCAGCGTTCAGACTTCAGTATTTCAATCAATTACAGCACAGGAACATTAACAATTTGATCAAATCAACCTGGTTATCAAGTGGGATCTCATAATACCAAATGAAAAATTAACATAGAGATTAGTACCATATATAGTCATTACTATCTTAATACATGTACATTGTTTCTGTACTACATGTACATGTAGGATTTCTGTATTACATGTACATGTAGTATATTATGTATGGTATGTGTCTCACTTGAATTTTATAAAATAGCCTATTTATGAATTAGAGTGATGATGGCAAGTCTAATTTCAAGCAGGATAAGGCTTCCGATAAGCATAATCCATAGAACCAAAAGCTATCTGACAATAACTTATAAGCATTTCCAATCCATACATATATAAAAAGTTCCAAAGTTAAGCTTGAGAAACTTGATAAAATTGACCTCTCTGTAAAATTCAAAATACTGACTCAAAGAGCCTTAGATTAGATCTAAATGCAATGGATTTTCAAAAAATTTCCAGGGGAAGAACCCCCACCATCATCAGGGGGTCACCCTTCCCAAACATTCCTCCGATCAGGCCTTCAGGTTATGCCTTCGGCATATCATTGCTCAAAAACAGGTGTCCCCAAAAAATACCTAGATCCTTCACTGAATGCGGAGAAGGTGGTGTTGTGAAGCCATCCTTAAGTGATCGGTACAAGACGGTCACTCCAATATGTGTACAGTGCAGTGCAGGGAAATTTCCAGGGCTGTTTTGATATGGGCGCCCAAACTTGAGAAGCCCAAATGTCCCCAAATTCCTAGTGGACAGTATTGAGTCAACCTGAATTTTCAAGGCAATTCAACAATATGCGCTGTAAATAAAAAATCTGCAGTTGCAATACAGCCTTCATTTGCATGTTGAATTTTTAAATCAGAAATATTATGTCATATTTATAATATATGCGTCTGTATCTGTGTTGGTTCGGTGTAGAAGCCGTATTTTAAAGTTATATTGGGATACCGGTACATATCCTCTGCTGGAAACAGGTGTCCCCAAATTATCTCTGAATTCTGCCCTGGTGCAGTGGTGCTGGACTGACTCCAGTTGTCGCCAGACCATATAGGAAATATTAGGATTATCAAAGACTATCTTAGTATATAGACTAGTATATATGTAAATATTAAAGCATATGTAAGATTGAATTGGAGTTTCTAGTTCCTCTGTCATCTGGGTTAACCTGATTGGGGCTAAGAAGTGCATAGTTTGGGTTATTGACAAGTATTATACAGATATTTTTAAAGATTACTGGAAAAAAAAAAGTTAACAAAAAAAAAGAAGTTAAGCCTACCTAGTACCTACCTACCCTAATTTTTTTTTAGCTCGTTAGCGGAAATAAAGGTATTATTTGTTTAGGCCTAAGCAAAAAAACAAAACACCTGAATAAAAAAGTATCCACATTTATTTTGAAAATAATTCTTATTCCATTAGGCACTCATTAAACTTTAATATATCTTGTAGAAAATTTGTCATGTAGCCCTTTGATACAGTACTTTAATATTGACACCTTCTAATGGACATTTATTTAAACACATTTTTGCATGAAGTCCTTGTCAAACATGTGTATAGCTATGGTACTTGTAATTCTTATGTTCAGATTTTGGCATTCATTCTCAATTTCTCACACAGATTATAAATTTAGTGAGGTCACAGGTGGATGTTGTATTCTTAATTTCTTACATGTTAACTATTAATCTGTAATCGGCAAAAAGTTATTTGTCTGAAATTATTTTAAAATTTGGATTCTTTTGGTACACTATTTTGACCTCCAAATACCTGTAGGTTACTGTTGCATGCCCTATATCAACATTCAATGTTCATTTGCAATTTTCTTCAAGTTCAAGTGAAATTTTCTCCCGGTGTCAAACTAAAACTTGTTTTCTTAGCTTCTAAATGTATTTGAGATTAGAAATTTATGTGTGGCTACTTTGTCAGTACTAGACTACTAGTAGCTATTGTCTCAGTGTATATAGTGTTATTTTCTGTGTATGAAATCATACTAAATTTATGTCTGGTTATTTTTAGGGCATCCATCTTGAGTGAAGTGCAATCCAGTTCATCAGCAAAACTTTCGAATTTAAAGTCTCTCTTAGTTCTTGGTAAGTTTGTATTATTTATTAGTGACTTTTTGACAGGAAAAGCACGAAACTAAATTATTTTGTTTAAAAAAAGGCTCACAATGTTATGCAGATAGTGATGTAACCTAACCTGCCAGATAATTGTGACATCATGATTTACTAATTTAGCAGAAATTACAATCTACCAAAATTTTATTCCACAATTAGAAATTGAATAAAATTGTCATCACTGTATATAATTTAGTCCAAATTCCAGTCCTACACTATTATTGAGCATGATTATCATCAGACTCATTAGAGTTCGAGGTTTGTCAAGATTTTTGAGGAAATAGTATAAATAATGTATCAATAGAGCTGTTTCTTTTAGTATAACCCTTATATCAGGGTTTCCGCTACTACGGCAGGCCGGTCGTCCAGCGGCCTCATTCCCCTTCCCAACCTTGACATAACATTGGTCACAAAATAGCAACAGACCAACTCAGCCCCCTTTTTACTCAGGACGAGCGATCACCGACACTGATGATTAACAGATTGCAAGGAATCCTACACTTGGTGCCTGAATAAGACATTATTAATACTGCGGACCACGTGCACTGTTGTCTGCATCAATCTGGGTAACGCTTTGTTGGCGAATGTTTAGTAGTAATCAGCCGCTCGCATTTTAATTTACCGTATATTTCTGTCTATACAAGTCCCAACGTTCTGACCCACTATTTTCCCTCAAAATGTGCAATATACATCGTTAAGTCATTATGTGGGGGGGGGGCTGAATACTGAGCTACACCCATGAATGCAGGTTAAGTTTTTGCAGTCCCTGCGACGAGCAGCGCGGACTTTTTACCTCAAAACAAGGTCTGTATCAAAGAAATGTTTGATTAAAACTAAAAAAAAAATTAAATTATTAATAGTTATTATCAGTGTATTTATTCCTCATCCAACTTGAATGAATGCAAAATTATCCATTATAGAAATCAAGTATGTGGTCATCTCCGTCTGAGAAATTTGGCTTTTGGGTTTACACCAACTTGTTCTGATCGGTACTGTATAAAATACAAAGAAATCAGGCATGCAGAACATGTGCAAAGCACGTGACATCACTGACATGAGCTCTGACGTAACACTGAGTGGGACAATGTGTCTCCAACCCCAGTAATTTCTTTGATGTCGGCTTTTAATATTGATACTGATATAAAAGTCGTTGTATCAATTGTATGTGGTGCATGGTGCTTACATGCTTTTAGTTCATTAACTTGAGATCAAAGAAAGACTACCGTATCTGTTTTAATTTGGTTTCTATGTGGAGTTTCAATGTTCCTGATTGTTGTCTCAAGTGCAAGGAAATGGATAAGTTTCAGTGATAAGTATCAAAATTTTCTCCTGACAGAGCGCTGGGTATATGCTTCCCAAATACGGCCACATTCCCCAACCCCTAGCGGAAACCCTGCTTATATATAACATGTTTGGGTTACCTGGAATTAGAGGTGTATATACCTGTATATAACAATATATATATATATATAGTTTTATATGCAATATTAATTAATCACAAATCATGTGTCCCTCTAAATCATACAAAATATCATATTTACACATAACAGCTATGTTATATGATATTTCATATGATTTAGAGTGACAATAGACCAGTGATTAATTGAGCGACAGAAACGACAGCCTAAAGTTTTCAGTGGATCATACATAATGTTATATTATTAGATTGGAATTTTGTTACGCAAGATTTTTTGTAATACCCCAATCAGCCATGGGGAACTGTACAAGCTTACAAGCCTGCCTGTCGTTTGCAGAATGGGGTCCCCAGAGGGTGAATTTAGTGACGTTATCCAACATAGCGGGCTAGCATAACTAAATTCACCCTCTGGGGACCTCATTCTGCATGGCCTCATCTGCTATGGGAGACATAGACTCAAGATTGAAGTTCCCAAATGGTGAATATTGTCATGTACACCCATTGGGAACCTCGTTATGCAATTTTTCATCTGCCAATTTGGGGATATACATGTACACATGTAGAGAAAATAAACTAAAATATAAATAGAATCTATGTTTCCATAGAAATTTTATAATAAAAAAACCTTGCAGAGAAATGATGCCTAAGCAGAATGAGGTCCCCGGAAGGCGAATTTAGTGATGCTAGCCCAATATGCGGGATAGCGTCACTAAATTCACCCTCTGTGGACCTCATTCTGCAAATGACAGGCACACTATACTCAGACTTGCAAGCTTAGCTCTGCAGCCAACATTTCTGTTAATGACAACTGCATCCATTCATTCTTGTTAATCACTGATCTATTTGACAGGTGACAACTATACGGGTAAAACAACATTAGTAGCAAAACTTCAAGATAACAAAGACCCAAAGAAAGGATCTGGTTTAGAATATTACCACATAAATGTCAAAGATGAATACCGGGACGGTAAGCATTATAATCCATAAGCAGGAAAGCGTACGTACATGTAGTCCTTCATGGAAATATGTTATAAATATGTATAATCTCACTCCTTGATCTAAGTTACATTATTTCATTAATATTATAACTCGGAGATTGGAGGGTACATTGCTTTACATGCATCCAGATGTTTGCGTGTCCATCAGAGCACTGGTTATCCAATCTTCATGAAATTTTATTTGGGTATTTAGCCGGTTTACAAAGAAGTATCCAAACGTGTTTGCATTTTCCTTCTAGAGTTTTTTCTTTTGTTTAATATCTGGAAATGTTGATATTTTGTCAATGCATATAAATATCCAAACTGTGAGTTCAGTGATGTGGTATGTATGTTTACCATCATGAGCACTTTCAAAGGTTTGTAAAATGATGTTGTTGGCATTTTCCATTCTATAAAACTTTATTTAAAATTTTAGTTTGTTCCTGTCCATGTTTCAATTTGGCACTGTGGAGTATGCCAGCTCTTGTAATGCAACCTTTTGTTTTGTGTATTTTGATATTTCTTGTCAATTGTTTTTAAACTTGGGACAGAAATTTACAACTACAGTAATGCCCAAAGTAATTGACCACTTAACCACAGCAGAATTATGGGTAATTTTTCAGGATTTAGTCGGAAATATGGCTTGTTGCCATTCATTGAAAAGCTCTCGGCGAGAGCTTTCCGATGAATGGCAACAAGCCATATTTCCGACTAAATCCTGAACAATTACCCATAATTCTGCTGTGGTTAAGTGGTCAATTACTTTGGGCATTACGGTATGTGAATTTGTGCACCTGTCGTTTTTTTTTCAAAAGACAATTATGTTAATATGGCTATTCTTAAAGGATTTATATGATCTAGAAACATTGAAACAAACTTCAGCCCAAAATTTACTCGACGGGGAAGTTGTGTGAGATTGCCGTGCGGTGTATAGATTATGGCGCTATGTGGTTAGCTATTTAAGTAATCATGATAGTGTGGTTCACTTTGGAAGTCATTATCATATAACAGACCATATATTTATATGAATAATGTAATTAGTAAGGCCTAAAAAAATATACCTGTGTTTGGGGTCGCCCGACGAGTCTAAAATACATGCGACTCAAAACTTTTTTTCCGTGTCTCCCGCATGCTATTCTTTGCGCGTGCATGTCCCGCAGGTAAATAATAAACATGGCGTCCGTGGACAGAATGATTCTTGTCCGTGTGGACGTTAATAAATGTCCACACCAAAGTGTTTCTGGTAACCCGCTCGCTGGACCGCCCGCCGTAAACTTTTTATTTGCAAAATTAATTTTTCACAACTTTCAGTCTGAAAATTACCAATCTTATTCTCCCAACTTGACTTTATTCTTCCAGTTTCTATTAGTTATACCCCCCTAACGAAATTTGTCCAGAGTTTTTCTCAGCTGTTTTTTTTATCAATTTCCATGAAACTTGGCACAGGCATCAACCACCATGGGAACCTGTGCACCTGCGATTATGACGTCTGTCGGTCTTTTTTTGTTGGAGTTATTCCCCCTTTTTTGACTTAGACATTTTTTTGCAACATGCCTAATTTTGTCCGAGCTTTTATTTCTACATTTTTAGGTCAATGTTTTTTAATCTTGGCAATGATATTTAGTACCATGAGAACCTGTGCACCTGCGATTATGATGTCTGTCTGACTTTTTTTGTGGAGTTATTCCCCTTTTTCGACTTAGAACATTTTTGCAAAATGAATAATTTTGTCTGAGCTTTTATTCCTACATTTTTCGGTCAATAGGTTTAAGATTACGCTTAGGTTTGTGCACCTGCAATGGGAACTGTTATTTTATTATTTTAACTAAATGTTTACTGACATGTGAAACATCTTAGTATTTTAAAAACAGGGGGGGTATCCTTAGGGGACAGTCACACCTCTAGTTTAAGTTGCTGACTTTAATTCAGTGAGTTGTTGGTCCAATTAACTTGCAAAATCGCGCTCACAAAACACACCAAACTGGGGTTAGTGGCCCAACTGACATCCAGAAACGGGATGCCTCGAAAATAGGCAACTTTAACCGAAAATAAAACAAAGTCAATTAGACTTATGGGCCATGCATGGGCATGGGATATGTGTATTAACCCAATTGATATGTGTAGGATGTTGTTTAATATAAATTAAATGACTTTGAACATATATGACAAGTGATTGTTTCCATAGAAATTCTCAATAAATCTGCAGTTAAATGTCAGTCTTAAATTATTAATATGCACAGTTCAAGGCTTGCAGCTACATGTAAAATAATATATAAATCATAACTCATCTAAATGGAACCAAGTGGTGTTTCCGTCTTTTCAATGGCTTTTGTTTACTGAAATTAACGTTAAAATGTTTCACCAAATATTAGAGACATGAGTCTCATCTGTCATAATAAAGATACTCACCTGACAACAACTGAATATAATGAACAAACAATGGACAGATATACAGTCAACATCGTATAATTTGACTGCTATGTTATATCGCTTTTATAGCCTTCTGACATATATAAAAAAAGAAGATAATCCCTACCTACCCAATTTTTTTCAGGTCAAGTTACCCCAAACACAGGTATTATTTTTTTTGGCCTAATGCCAAGGATGATCCTTTTTGCAGCCATAATAATTAATAAATACTTTTTTCTAAGCTGACAACAATTAAAAACTTTTTGCCATCTACAATGTAAGCGTAAAACAAAAAACACAAATAAACAAAAATGGAAAAACAATGCCCGGCCAAATATAGCGAGCCTACAATTTAGAAAAAAAATACCCTTATGCCAAAGTGCCTAATTAATAATTATTGTAGTTTCGGCAGTCTGTTGTGTATTAGAGTTAATTATTAAGTTTATGGAATATCTTGACTGGAGGGATTTTTGCAAGCAGTCCGCATATAGAAATCATAAACTTGTGATCAAACCGAACCCTCTGTTAATTGGTATGTGTTGTGGTATTGTGATTTTAGTAACTTTTATTTACTGGCAGTCGTGTTCACACAAAAGGCTTCATGGGAAGAAATGGAGAAGAGGAATAATTATGACGAATATAAGCCATCATGATGATTTAATCAACACCTTTTTAATCACGTCCCATTGTTTTTAATTGCACTCCTTTGACGCACCAAGAAAGAGCTCAATTTCGTTTCGCACTACATGTGTTTATTTCTCTCATTGGATTTTCACATAAATTATCTCCTTTCACTCCACTTTTATTGTTTCAAAGTACACTTTAGTCATTATTATTTGTTAAATAATCTAATATTATAGCAAATCCAGTTCGTAATCAGCACATTCAACCAGTTTTTATTTAATGATCACTATTTATCGTATAAGGCATTTAATCAGAGAAGTTGCGATATTTCATATGTAATTGTCAACTCGTTGTGCGATTGGCTGAATTATTTTAAGCTCTGCTCACCACTGTCACCGGTCAGCTGATCGGTCATTAAACTGCATTGTAATCATGTGATAATGCTAATCAGTCATCTGACTTACATAATAAAATCTTCGGAAACTTCCACAATTTTTGTATATCAAAATAATAAAAATATTTTCTGCTCGATTTAGAATTTTCTTGGCGAAATGGTTCTTTTAGACATATATAATTAGTATTATGAAGAGAAAAAAATATATTTTTTTGACAAAATAATTCCTTTAACCCTTTACCCAACAGAACGACCCTGTGCCAATGCATTCTCTTATATATGCGAGTCGACCATAGGTCGCCTCGCATATATAAGAGAATGCATTGGCTTAACACATTAAATATTATAAAATTGTTAAAGAATGTAAGAAAAAATGGTAAAAAGTGTTAAAAACAGATTTTTTTTAGGCCAATGCATTCTCTTATATATGCGAGGCGACCTATGGTCGACTCGCATATATAAGAGAATGCATTGGCACAGGGCATAACTGTAACTATCACAATGTGGTCAAGGAGCCGGTTCCAATGATATCCATATTTGTATGGTTCTATTGAGACAGACCGAAGATATTTTAGGCTGTTGAAGCTTTATTTGGCCGGTTTTGGCCGGTTTGTTGGGTAAAGGGTTAACCCTTTACCCAACAAACCGGCCAAAACCGGCCAAATAAAGCTTCAACAGCCTAAAATATCTTCGGTCTGTCTCAATAGAACCATACAAATATGGATATCATTGGAACCGGCTCCTTGACCACATTGTGATAGTTACAGTTAGCCCTGTGCCAATGCATTCTCTTATATATGCGAGTCGACCATAGGTCGCCTCGCATATATAAGAGAATGCATTGGCCTAAACAAAATCTTTTTTTAACACTTTTTACCATTTTTTCTTACATTCTTTAACAATTTTATAATTTTTAATGTGTTAAGCCAATGCATTCTCTTATATATGCGAGGCGACCTATGGTCGACTCGCATATATAAGAGAATGCTTTGGCACAGGGCCCTTCTGTTGGGTAAAGGGTTAATGTAGCCCAAATGCACTGTGGGGGTATCTTTAGTCCCAGACCATACATAAAAGGTTTTGTGTTTCCCTCTCCCAACCCATATTTTTGGGGCCATGATATCATTTTGTGTTAGGCTGTTAGCAATAAACTAATAATTTATAAACTATTTAAAGTATTATAAATATTGTCTCTTTTACAGACCAGACTCGACTCAGCTGTTGGGTCCTTGATGGTGACCCACAACAGAAGGGTTTGCAAAGATTTTCACTGACAGAAGAAAACTTTGCTGACACTCTTGTCGTTTTAGTAGCTTCTATGGCCCAGCCTTGGTCTGTTATGGAATGTTTGGAGCGATGGGTAAAAGTATTAACAGAACATATAGACAGGCTAAAGATGTCACATGAAGATAAGCGTGAATATGAACAAAGCAGTGAGTATAGTGTCCATTTTTATTATACCCTCTGTAACGAGTTATGTGGGGGGTATATAAGAATCAGCCTGTCTGTCCGTGAATTTTGTGTCCGTATGTACATTTCAGCTTGTGACATGGGCATGGATCATTGAATTTGGTTGTGGTTTTGTGTATTGATAGCCCAGTTTAAGGGGAAAGGATACCCACTTCTTGGGTTTAGAAAATAAAAAAAATTGTCCATACATACAAATATTTAACTGTTGTTCCTATCTAGTAGTAAATAGTACTAAATTCAGGAAATTGTAAAATAATGTTATAATCTGAATTTGTTAGAATTCTGTCAAGTAATTTATTTATCTCATTTCTATACCCTCACTTTTTGAAGAAATGTACTGGATTGACTTTGTCTGTCCATCTGTCTGTCCGGACATATATCTCAGTCTTGAAACTGAATAAAATTTGATATGGAGGTTTGCCATCATGACTGCTTCAAATTATGGGCAAATGACTTTTTCTATCTTGAGTTATATTTTGTTTATCTCGAAATCTGGGTTTTTGGTCCGTCCACACAGATATCTCAGCTGTGGGTTACCGCTGAATGAAATTTGGTATGGAGGTTCGACATCATGACCGGGCAAATGACATTATTCACGTTTTCCATTCAAGAGTTATCATACTTTGTTTGTCTGGTTTGTTTCACAATTTGGTTCCATCCTGCTCATGTTTCAATTTGTCACTGTTAAGGTATGCCAGCACCCATTGTGCAACCTCCTGTTATACCCCCATCCAAAAGATTACATGTGTCCGTCGTGGCCTGCATGTATCCTTGCGGGTGTCCGTCGTGGCCTGCATGTATCCTTGCGGGTGTCCGTCGTGGCCTGCATGTATCCTTGCGGGTGTCCATCGTGGCCTGCATGTATCCTTGCGGGTGTCCATTGTGGCCTGCATGTATCCTTGCGGGTGTCCGTCGTGGCCTGCATGTATCCTTGCGGGTGTCCGTCGTGGCCTGCATGTATCCTTGCGGGTGTCCGTCGTGGCCTGCATGTATCCTTGCGGGTGTCCGTCGTGGCCTGCATGTATCCTTGCGGGTGTCCGTCGTGGCCTGCATGTGTCCGTCGTGGCCTGCATGTATCCTTGCAGGTGTCTGTCGTGGCCTGCATGTATCCTTGCGGGTGTCCGTCGTGGCCTGCATGTATCCTTGCGGGTGTCCGTCGTGGCCTGCATGTATCCTTGCGGGTTTCCGTCGTGGCCTGCATGTATCCTTGCGGGTGCACATTTGAGCCTCAGGTGGTCAGGGGAGGAGCCTAAGACAAAAACAAGTTTAATGTGATCGACCACCTAATGTCAAACTACCACCTAATGCCCATTATTCCGTACAATTTACGAGTTAAGTGGTGGTCTTAAGTAGTCAAATGCAGGACTACTTAAAGACCAAATGTATGGGTGTCCATCCGTCCAACTGCTCATATATCTCAACCATGGTATATTGGATCTCGATGAAATTTGGAATGCAGGTTTCGCATTAGGAGGGCTTTCAAAAGATTGTTCATTGTTCACATTTTCTGTTTGGTTTCTCACCTGCCCATATTTCAATTTGTCACCATGAGGGTATTCCAGCACCTGTCATCCAACTTCGTCTTGTGTTTAGTTTCCAGATTCTCATAGCTAATGTTTTGCTATCTATTTCAGTTGTGAGATTCTTTCAAGAATATACAGAACCAGACGAGAGTCAACCTGTGACGCAATCAGCCTCTCGGCGAGACGTTAACCCGCTACATCCCACTGCATCTAAGTCAGACCAAGACGAAACATTACTGCCGCTAGGGGAGACTACTTTATCACATAATCTAGGAATACCAATAGTTGTAGTTATTACACAGGTATATACTCATTTACTTTGGGTGGGGGCTAGCATAACTAAATTCACCCTCTGTGGACCTCATTCTGCTTAGGCCTCATTTTCTCTGGAAAGTATTTTAATTATCAATTTAAAAAGTTTTTTTTTTAGTTTCTTTTTAGTCGAGTTTTTTTCCAAAACTCGACTTATAGTTTGATGAGGGACGGTGGGCGGGCGGGCGTGAGTGTGTGAGTACATATCCATGCACGTAAGCTGCAGACAAAAAATCGGGTTCGTCCGCACATTTATTACAGAGTTATGGCCCTTTGCCATTTTTCACTGATTTTAGGCTCGTTAGCGCAACAACTTCAACAAACGTTATCTGATTCGATTGAAATTTGGGATATAGGTGTCTCCCAAGAATATCTCGGACGAGTTCGAAAACCGGCCTGGTCCGATAAAATTTGATAGAGTTATGACCCTTAATTAGTCATTTTTCACGAATTTTCAGCTCGTTAGCGCGATAACTTCAACAAACGTCATCCTATTTGATTGAAATTTTGATATATAGGTGTCTCCCAAGAATACCTCGGTCGAGTTCGAAAACCGGCCCGGTCCGATAAAATTTGATAGAGTTATGGTCCTTAAGTAGTCATTTTGTACGAATTTTGAGCTCGTTAGCGCGATAACTTCAACAAACGTCATCCGATTCAACTAAAATTTGGTATATAAGCGTCTTCCAATAATATCCTGGACGAGTTCGAAAACCAGCCCGGTCCGATAAAATTTGATAGAGTTATGGTCCTTAAGTAGTCATTTTGTACGAATTTTGAGCTCGTTAGCTGATAACTTCAACAAACGTCATCCGATTCAACTAAAATTTGGTATATAAGTGTCTTCCAATAATATCCTGGACGAGTTCGAAAACCAGCCTGGCCCAATAAAATTTGATAGAGTTATGGGGGGGGGGGAACTTATGGCCCTTAATTAGTCATTTTTCGTGAATTTTGAGCTCGTTATCGCGATAACTTCAACAAACGTCATTCGATTCAACTAAAATTTTGTATATAGGTGTCTTCCAATAATATCCTGGACGAGTTCGAAAACCAGCCTGGCCCGAAAAAATTTGATAGAGTTATGGGGGGGGGAACTTATGGCCCTTAATTAGTCATTTTTCGTGAATTTTTAGCTCGTTGGCGCGATAACTTCAACAAACGTCCTCCGATTTGATTAAAAAATTTTGGTACATGACCTTCTTGGCACAATATCTCAAACGAGTTCGAAAAGCGGGTTTGTCCGATCTTTTTTCTCTGAGTTATCCCCCTCAGTTTGCTAAATTTTCTTGATTTTGAGGCCGTTAGCGCGATAACTTGAACAATATTAACCGATTATATTAATTTTTGGTGTGTGACATGCTTCGCACAATATCTCGAAAGAGTGCGAAAACCGGGTTTCTCCGAACTTTTTCCCCTGAGTTATGCCCCTTAGTTTGTGAATTCTTCGCGATTTTGAGGCCGTTAGCGCGATAACTTGAACAAATATTAACCGATTTTACCTATTAATTAGTCTACCGATACTGATGCACACCAATTGGTGGTAGCCACCGGCTGTAAGCCACCGAAAACGAGACACAGCATCTCTGATGCCACCTCTTGTTTCTTGCTTGGTTTCTCAATATCCCCAATTTGGCAGACGACACAATGCATAATTAAGGTGCCCAATGGGTGCACATCACCATCTTCACCATCTGGGAACTTAAATCTGAGTCCAAGTCTCCCATAGCAGATGAGGCCAATCAGACCGAGGTTCCCGAGGATGAATTTGGTGAAGCTAACCCGCTGTGCAGGGTAGCGTTACTAAATAAACCCTCTGGGGACCTCATTCTGCAAATGTCCTGCACCATATGTAGAGGCCTCCATTGGAGTCTGCGGTAATTAATATTGTTGAAAACCATTTCATGCTCTGCTGAAAAGAGACTCAAATAAGATAGATATATTAAGATGAACTACCGGTATTATTTATAATCCCCCGAAACGAGTTACAGTCCGACTTTTTAGCTCACCTGAGACGAAGTCTCCGGTGGAGCTATAGTCATCACTCCTCGTCCGTCGTCCGTCCGTCTGTGCGTCCATCCGTCTGTCAACTTTTAAAAAAACATCTTCTCCTCTGAAACCATCATACCGAATTGGTTCATATTTGGTGTGGATGTTCCCTAGGTGACTCTCATTCAGATTTGTTCAAATGAGGTCACTGGGTCAAATAGTTGCGAAACCAGGGCCATAACTCGATTCCTCCATAGTAATTCTTACAACAACTTCTTGTCCATAACCATTGTGCTGATTTAGCTAATATTTGGTATGGAAGATCCTTGGGTGACTGGTGTTCAGATTTGTTCAAATGAGGTCACCCGGTCAATTAGTTGAGAAACCAGGGCCATAACTCATAGTAATTCTTACAATGACTTCTTCTAAAAAAAATATTGGGCCGATTTAGCTTATATTTGGTACTGAGGGACCTTGGGTGTCTGGGAATCAGATTTGTTCAAATTGGGTCACTGGGTCAAATAGGGGCAGAGCCAGGGACATAACTCTAAAAACAAAAAAATTACATTTTTGCATTTTGATCATATTTGGTGTGGATGTTCCCTAGGTGACTGTCATTCAGATTTGTTCAAATGAGGTCACTGTGTCAAATAGTTGCGAAACCAGGGCCATAACTATATTCCTCCTTGGTAATTCGTATAACGACTTCTTGTCTAGAACCATTATGCCGATTTAGTTTATATTTGGTATGGGGGGTCATTGAATGACTGGGGTTCAGATTTGTTCAAATGGGGTCACTGGGTCAAATAGGGGTGGAGCCAGGGCCATAATTCCAAAAAAAAATAATAACAAATTTAGGAACTCCTTGATCAATTTAACATACAATTTTTTTTTTATCACCCTCCCCCCACATGACCCAGAACCCCACCCTGCCCCCAGCAGATTAAGTCAATTGTATTAGCTACAGACAGAGAGAGCGTTAATATAAATACACACACAGTCATCAATTGAGAAGTTTATCAGGCTGACAGGTGTGAACTAATGCTTAGCTAGCACTCATGCCAGTGTGTGTTATTAAAATAAAATCAAAACAAATTATTGTTCTCTAACCTGAATTTAGTGTGTCTGGCATTTGCAGAATGAGGTCCCCAGAGGGTGAATTTAGTTATGCTACCCTGCACAGCAGTCTAGCATCACCAAATACACTAGCCAGGGTCCTCATTCTGCTTAGGCCTCATCTTCTGGGAAGTATATAGGCACTTAAATTGACATTTTTACTTACTTTTCCCCTTCTGTTTAGTTTCTATATCCCCTAATTTGTGAATATAAAATGCATAATTGAGGTGCCCAATGGGTGCACATCACCAACTTTAACTGGAGAACTTCAATCTAATGCTATGTCTCCCATAGCAGTTGAGGCCTACACAGAATGAGGTCCCCAGAGGGTGAATTTGGTGATGCTAGCCCGCATTGCAGGATTGTGTCATTAAATTCACCCTTTGGGGACCTCATTCTGCAAATGTCAGACACTATGTTCATGCTTGTCTGTTTGAATATTATGTTCTTAACCACCAGTATCCAGTTGAACTCATTATACCCTGATTTTGCAAAGAAAACTTGGGGGGTATATTGGATTGAATTTGTCAGTCTCTATGTCAGACTGTTCTCCCATCCATCCATCTGTCATTATGTCTCTATCCGTCCATCAATTGTTTTCTTCTCCAGATACATATTAAAGACCAAATGGGTTTATATATTTCGGTGTGGATGTCCCCCAGGTGACTCACATTCAGATTTGTTCAAATGAGTTCATCAGGTCAAATAGGTGAGAAGTCAGGGCCATAACTCTTTCCTTCCATAGTAATTCTTAAAACAATTTCTTCTCAAGAACCATCTGGACTATTTAGCTTATGTTTGGTATGGAGGGTCCTTCGGTGACTGGGGTTTAGATTTTTTCAGATTTGGAGTCATTTTAGGAAAATCAGTTCAGTTCAACTCTTAAAATCTAATGTCTGAAATTACCAAATGAATGGATCTCATAGATGGGGATTCACGTTTGTTCAAATAGGGGCGGAGATTTAATTATCAACCAGCCACCCTACCTGTGCTCCGGCGGAGCTATAGTCATCACTCCTCGTCCGTCCATCGTCTGTCCTTCCATCCGTCCGACAACAATTATTTGAACATCTTCTCCTCTGGAACCATAAGACCAAATGGGTTCATATTTGGTGTGGATGTTCCCTAGGTGATTCTCATTCAGATTTGTTCAAATGCGGTCACTGGGTCAAATAGTTGCGAAGCCAGGGCCATAACTCTTTCCCACCATAGTAATTCTTTTAAACACCTTCTTCAGAACAATAAGACCGAATGGTTTCATATTTGGTGTGGATGTTCCCTAGGTGACTCACATTCAGATTTGTTCAAATGAGTTCACTTGAAATAGTTGCGAAGCCAGGGCCATAACTCTTTCCCTCCATAGTATTCTTAAAGTGACTTCTTCTCAAATACCATCAGGCTATATGGGTTCATATTTGGTATGAAGGATCCTTGGGTGACTGGGGTTCAGATTTGTTCAAATGAGGTCACTGGGTCAAATGTGGGGCGGGGCCAGGGACATAACTCCAATTTTTTTTTTTTAGATTTAACTCTTTAGATATCTACTTCTTTTAAAGTGATTATGAAAAGTTCTGACTGTTGTGGTCTCCGGAGTCCCAGTCTTATCAGTCTTTGCAGTCTGGTGAGCGACCCCACAGTCATTGACTGTCTTGCTTGTGGTGTTATGTGTATGTCCAACTTACCTTTCCAGAGCATAACTTGAATGCATAAAACATTTTCGCCACTGGCTGCCATGGGGGTATCCTTAGTCCCATTGGGACAGCAGTGTCACAGCACACCTCACACTGACTGCCATGGGGGTATCCTTAGTCCCATTTGGACAGCACACCTCACACTGACTGCCATGGGGTATCCTTAGTCCCACTTCTAGTTTCTCTTGTGTTCATGAGAAATTCCTGCCCATGAAAGTCAATGTGGTGACTATTAATTATAAAGTAGGAAAATTTTATTGTATAGTTGATCTGTTGTGGTGTATATTTCTCCACTTACTTGCTTGGGATCTTTGTGAAAATAGTCGGGATCAGCCACACGTACATGTAACTTGTAACGTGTGTTACTATGGTGTTGCTATGGAGATGCACTTGGCGGGAAAAGTCATGTGATTTTAAGGTGCCAATCCAGGCAATCCTACATGTTTTTATATCAGCCAGCGTCTAGTGAAACTTGTAGATAGTCGGATATAGAGAAAACGAGATAACTCTATTGTTTTATTTGTCATTTATTTCTTATTCTAGAACCATGATGAATGTTACATATTTGTTCATTTCCATTCTGTTTCAACCTTGACATGCAAGTACAAGAAGCCACAACTGGCTTCAACTAAGTTAAAATCTCTCTGCGTCGCCAAATCTCTGACTGCACAGTGCTGATCGGTAATTCGATAAGCTAAAGATTGGGTTATTCCTCTTCGCTACACGTTTCGTTTTAGATAGATGTTGACACATAATGTCTGAACGGATTGACCGTGTACATGTAGGTGTCACAGTCATGTGATTCAGGTGACTTTTGTTGGCAATGGCAACACACATTACAAGTTACACGTACGTCTGATCCTGACTAATAACATCAAAATTTATGATTAGAAATTTGTTTTGGTTCTGTTATATTTGATTGGGCTAGGTTATAGCACTCTATTTAATTTTCCTCTTTCTTTTTTGCAGAGTGACGCAATCTCAAATTTGGAAAAGGACCATGATTATAAGGAGATGCATTTTGATTTCATACAACAACATATTAGAAAATTTTGTTTAAATTGTATCCTTTGCTAAGCTGTCTATAAGAATATTCTTACATATTTTCAGTGAAAACTCTGATAGGCTGCATTATGTTATATAATTAGCATCAGTTTGGTTTCACACAATTGGTGCATTCTTGAAGGAAACTGATTTTGCCCAGGACATTGTCAAATAATTGAGAATTGATTGAAGATCTTACAACCCAGATGCTAATTTATATATATCAGTCATTAAAGCCATCGTGGGGAATCACGTGGTTTCGAGGTTGGTGAGTACCACGCATTCAAAATGGCAGAGACAAGGGCAAACATAATATATGACAAACAGATGCAAAACAGCATTTTGACTGTTACAAGCATATTCTAGTTTATTTTAAAAACATGTTGATAGGTTATTTGTTCCGAAATACTGAGTAGTTTTCTATAACATTCTGACAAAAATTGCCAGTCGGAGGTTCGTGAATACACCAGTCCATACATCTAGGAGAATCCATCGACTGACAACTTTGGTCAGAATGTTAGAGCAAACAACTGAGTTTGGACACAAATGAGATATCAGCTTGTTTGAAAATAATATTACATATGTTTGTAGCTGCCAAAATACTCTGTAATATGTCATATCTTATAGTTTATTACCGGTACCTTTTTCCTCGTTTCTGGTTGCGTTTGCAATTTCTCGGCCATTTTGAGAGTCTGATATTCATCAACTCCAAATCACGTGATTCTCCCACCGTGAAAGCACAATATGCTTGAATTCCAGACAGTGAATTTAGTGATGATAGTCTCCCGTGCGGGATAGCATCTCTAAATTCACCCTCTGGGGACCTCATTCTGCAAATGACAGACACTATTTCAAGGCTTGGCTGGGAGATTTGGAGGGAAAAGCTAAATATTTTCCTTGACCTCTGATCAGATGGTGCTGCATTGTTTTATTGTTCTGTTAAAGAGGATAAGAATTGTGATTTATTACGTAGATATCTTGTACATAGAATATATGGCTTCCCTTTCACGTCACTAGCATATGTTGTGGAAAAAGATTGTGTTTTTGTGTAAGTACATACTAATTTAAGCCTTTCTATACTAAAGCATCTTTGTCATTCATTGATGATTAGTTATCCCATAGGAAACGTTCAGATAATAAGTTCAACAAACGACCATGTTGAACTTATTATCTAAACATTTCCTCAATAAATATGGCTCCTTCTGCACTTTTATTTATTAGTAGAGTTTTTTTCCAAAACTCGACTTATAGTTTGATGAGGGACGGCGGGCGGGCGGCCTGTTTTGCTTATAACTCAACCGTTCCATGCACGTAAGCTGCAGACAAAAAATCGGGTTCGTCCGCACATTTATTACAGAGTTATGGCCCTTTGCCATTTTTTACTGATTTTAGGCTCGTTAGCGCAACAACTTCAACAAACGTTATCTGATTCGATTGAAATTTGGGATATAGGTGTCTCCCAAGAATATCTCGGACGAGTTCGAAAACCGGCCTGGTCCGATAAAATTTGATAGAGTTATGGCCCTTAATTAGTCATTTTTCACGAATTTTCAGCTCGTTAGCGCGATAACTTCAACAAACGTTATCCGATTTGATTGAAATTTGGTATATAGGTGTCTACCAAGAATATCTCGGACGAGTTAGAAAATCGGCCTGGTCCGATAAAATTTGATAGAGTTATGGCCCTTAATTAGTCATTTTTCACGAATTTTCAGCTTGTTAGCGCGATAACTTCAACAAACGTTATCCAATTTGATTGAAATTTCGTATATAGGTGTCTCCCAAGAATATCTCGGACGAGTTCGAAAACCAGCCTGGTCCGATAAAATTTGATAGAGTTATGGCCCTTAATTAGTCATTTTGTACGAATTTTGAGCTCGTTAGCGCGATAACTTCAACAAATGTCATCCGATTCAACTAAAATTTGGTATATAAGTGTCTTCCAATAATATCCTGGACGAGTTCGAAAACCAGCCTGGCCCAATAAAATTTGATAGAGTTATGGCCCTTAATTAGTCATTTTTCGATTTTACCTATTAATTAGTCTACCGATACTGATGCACACCAATTGGCGGTAGCCACCGACGGTAAGCCACCGAAAACGAGACACAGCATCTCTGATGCCACCTCTTGTCTGCTTTTATCACCTTAACATCGGTCATCCCTCCAAATGAATAATAGATCATTCCAATGCACAATTTTTAACTTACTAGGAAAATCCATTCAGTATAGAAAGGGTTAAAATATTCTCTTTGTATTGTACTTTTTAAAGATTTCCCATCCAGGGTTTAAAATAAACAGATAAAAACAGATACAAAATCTTTTATTGTGATGTGTTCTTTGGTGGCACTGCCATCAGCAATGAAACCTATATCAATTTTGATCTATTGGCCCCATTGAAATATATACTATAGTAAGAAAAATGTTTTATCTCAACTTTCTGAACAAGTAATCTAGAACAGTTTGGCATGATGTAATCAAAAGTAATCAAAAAGTAATTGAAAATACTCTCCAAATTTCAAAGTCTTTGATTACAATTATAATCTTTGACTTCTAGAATCTTGATTACTAATACAATACAAATACTTCAAAATTTATAATCATTACGAATACAAAATACGATTACCCCATCTCTAGTTCACATTGGCAGTGGCCAATAGCCATATTTTTTCAAAGATAGCCAAGGAAAAGAGACAATGTTTATAGTGCTATTTTTAGCTATGTGGTGAATCTACCACTGTGTAGGCATTCCGACAATCACCTGAATGGCTGCATGATCCTGCATCGCTTTATTTATAGATGTTGTGATTGGCTGACACTGTCGTAGCTGGTGGTAATGATAATGGTAAATTCTCCAGACTCAGAATATATTGATTTCTCTAAGCTGGTCCGGTCCCTGAAGAAATGTTTCAATTTTCTGCTCATTTTTCAGACCGGCTGGCTGGGACAATGAGAAGAAAATCAGTATATTATTTGAAAATATGTCAGGAATAAAGCCTGATGATCGATTAGAAGATGTCATTGCAAAGCCAGCCACGAGAAAGGTAAACATTTCATTTCTGTTCGTTTTTATGTTTACCCATACCATGTATGGTAAACATAGTGTCGTTGTCCGGATTGACCACTCGTCGTGCGTCCGTCCGTCCGTCCGTCTGTCCGTCTGTCTGTCCGTCCGTAGACACTTTACGTGTAATGCGATAACTCAAACATTTTTTACCTGATCAAAACCAAATTTTGTATATGGGGTTTTCAGCACAAAATACAGATCGAGTTCGAATATGGGTTTGATCGGATTTTTTTTAATGGTGTTATGGTCCTTTGACATATGATTCAAACATACATGTACTTCGATAAATCAACCATTTTTCATCTGATAGGAACCAAATTTGGTATGTGAGTTTCTCAACTCAAAATACAGAACGAGTTTGAATATGGGTTAGATCCAATTTGTTATACCAGAGATATGGCCCTTTTTAAACTAAGAATTATCCAGATTATAACCCAAGTAACTTACAATTAATGAATACCTGCTTCTCTGTGAGCAAGATAAAAGACAATATAGTTTATTGCTTTGAGAGTTATTTATAGCCCTCATATGTTAGGTCTGTATAAGAGACACAGTGAATTATTGGATAAATTGATTTAGCTATCTTTTTAACCACAACTTAGCCAGGTGAATTTATTTAACTAGACCAATGGAGCTCTCTAAGTCCTTGGATGATGGGACTACATTGGATCAAACAGGGCAGAGATAGGTGATTTAACCCCTTTTACCCATTCCATGTCTTTTAACCTTTTCCATTAAATAAATAATTATATTATTTTGATATCTCACATGGCAATTTGCAACAACATGAATAGAACTGCTCACACTATGATAGTGGTGACAGGCTCTAGAGTTTAGATGTTATATTAACCCTTCTATATTGACTCATACATTCCAATAATTTGTGTTATTACTGGTTATTATGTACATTTGTCATATACTACTTTAGATCATAACCGTATACTCTATAATTCAACATTAAAAGATTATGATTCTGATCTTAACAATTTACTATCACCAAGGGATGGGTTAAACATCTGCCGATCGTGATCGGCCTCTCGTTAAGGATGCCTGTTCTTCAAATGAAGGCCAATACAAACTGATATATATTTCTGATAGGCAAATAGAGAATATGTCAACATTAGATTGATAATTTACACTGTATTGTTGCCAGGATTTAGTGACTCTAGCCATTTCTGGGCTAGCATCACCAAATTCATTATCTGGGAACCTCATTTGGTATGGACTCAGATTTAAGTTCCCAGATGGTGAATATTGTGATGTGCACCCATTGGGCACCTCGATTATGCAATGTGTCGTCTGCCAGTATGGGGATATAGAAAAAAGAACCTTTGTGATGAAGATGAGGTCCCCAAGAGGGTGAATTTAGTGATGCTAGCTCTCTGCAGAATAGCGTAACTAAATTCACCCTCTGGTATCTCATTTTGAAAATGTCTTGCACCATATTCTCAGGCCAGATTGTAGCATTACAGATAATCTCCTTGAAAATATAGAAAATCCAGGATAAATAAATACTATCCGCTATGACATTTAACCCTTTCATGACAGGAGTTGCGCTGGTGCAGCATTAGAGATCATGTGCCAGTGCATTCTCTTATATATGCGAGTCTCCCTTAGGGAGCCTCGCATATATAAGAGAATGCACTGGCTTACAAGTTCATGGTAAATATTGTTAAGCCAATATATTCTCTTATATATGCGAGACTCCCTATGGGAGACTCACATATATAAGAGAATGCATTGGCACAGGATTTTCGCAATATTTCAGGAAGCTCCAGTCATGGAAGTGTTAACCTTCCAAATGTTGGGTCTGTAACAGTACGGCCCTGTGAAGCTGTGAAATTCATTTCGTTGTCAATTTCAAATAATAAATTTCGATCTCAGAATGGAAAATCTTGATTTTCAAAGATTATTTCTAGTGAAAAACAAACTAGATAGCCGGAAATAAAGTTTCGCTGGTGTAAGCAATCATAGTCGTTTATTATGCATCTCTGGGCGTATAGAAGTGTCAGATGTCGAGCAACATACATGGTATAATATCACAAAGCAAATACGTAAATATGCCCAAAGATGCAATGAAAACGAAGTTGATTACATATGTAAATCACAGAATTTCAAGGCCATATTTAACAGGTATCAAAACAGCACTGGATTCTTCCTCACAATATTTCATGGCTGATCATATCGCCATGGTAACTGATAAATAATAATCAATTCCAGACCAGAGGCTCTCTTAACCCTTTACCCAACAAACCGGCCAAAACCGGCCAAATAAAGCTTCAACAGCCTAAAATATCTTCGGTCTGTCTCAATAGAACCATACAAATATGGATATCATTGGAACCGGCTCCTTGACCACATTGTGATAGTTACAGTTATGCCCTGTGCCAATGCATTCTCTTATATATGCGAGTCGACCATAGGTCGCCTCGCATATATAAGAGAATGCATTGGCCTAAAAAAAATCTTTTTTTAACACTTTTTACCATTTTTTCTTACATTCTTTAACAATTTTATAATTTTTAATTTGTTAAGCCAATGCATTCTCTTATATATGCGAGGCGACCTATGGTCGACTCGCATATATAAGAGAATGCATTGGCACATGGCCCTTCTGTTGGGTAAAGGGTTAACCCTTCCATGACTGGAGCTTCCTGAAATTTAGCAAAAACCCTGTGCCAATGCATTCTCTTCTATATGCAAGTCTCCCACATGGAGCCTCACATATTATATATAAGAATGGATTGGCCTAACAATATTTACCTTGACCTTGTTAGCCAGTGAATTCTCTTTTATATGCGAGGCTCCCTGGATTGAATGAATATTGGTGTGTGGGTTGACTGCAGCTGAATACAAGAAGAGTTTGTTTTCAGTTTCCATCCTACTAATACTGCTAATGTTATTAATATTAATGCTTTATTTCAAACATTCATGTCCAAATGAATAAGTAAACGCACAGTATACGATATATTATGCCTATACAATCAGGGTTCACGCTGTTCATTCTTTTACAGATACACAGAGAAGCAGAGGTTACAGCCGAGGATGAGCAAGGGTTCCTGTTAAAGTTACAGTCGACCCTCAGTAAACAACCAGCTCCCGGCCAGGGAGGAGGTGTACGTATTCCAATGGATGTATTTAACCCTTTCTATACTCCCAGTATATTACATGTGTGATTTACCCTGATTTCTCGAGTGATTACAAATGAAAATTTCACTAGTGAATTATGTCACTTTAACTAGCGCGTTATGTATTCATACACAGTATCAAGATTTATGTGTCATGGGTATAATAGTGGTATCATTTGGATTTCTGGTAAATCGGATGTTCACAGTGGAATATAACACACAGAATAATCACTGTTGAATATTGGAATGGTGCCTTGTGAAATAATTCATGAGAGGCAGGGACATTGTACATACAAAACTTTTTTCCAAAATAGTCTCTGCCTCTCATGTATTATTTCAAGACACCAGTTCAATCAAGTGGTAACTCTCTATATCATGACATTGCAATGTATACTTTAATAGCTGAATTGGAGAATTAATTCAATAGAGAAATGGCTAAAACATTAATATGAAGACTGCAAAAATACTTTCCATAAAACACTAGTCTGAAGTATGAATACATCTTTGAGATAAAGTTCTGTTGCTTTTCTTATATTTTCGGATGTAAATCATAACAATTCGAGATAATGCTATAATTTGAAGGGCATATTCAAGAGCAAGAGTATTATGAAAATATTCTTTGCAATGGCTGAGTTGGTTGCGCAAATTCGTACTGCAATATTCGCACAGCTATGTTGAAATATTTAAAAATTTCTATGTGCTGCAATGATTCGCCATAGATAACAGCCATATCTTCGTCTTGAAACAATTTGATTTGTTGTTGAAAACTGTCAAAATGACCAGCTATTAAATTCTTAGACGTTTTATTTGTCATCTTGCAGGAATCACCGGTGCGGCAACCTCAATCTGGGAACAGGCAGGCCCAACAACCACGACAACCAGGAGTTCCAGGAACGCCACTCATGTCCAGTACACCTAGGAAACCAGTGAGTTCCTGTTAAAATTTGAGTTTTACATTTAGATCTGATATAAACAAGTCTGCAAATAGTGTGTCTGTCATTTGCAGAATGAGGTCTAACATAACCAAATTCACCCTCTGGGGACCTCATTCTGCTTAGGCCTCATATTCTGGGAAGTATCAATAGTCTCAAATTAACATCGTATTTAGTTACTTTTTTTCCTTCTGGGAAGATTCTATATTCCAGAATCGCAGAAGATAAAATACATAATGGAGGTG
This sequence comes from Siphonodentalium dalli, assembly GCA_032622095.1. Taxonomy (NCBI): domain Eukaryota; kingdom Metazoa; phylum Mollusca; class Scaphopoda; order Gadilida; family Siphonodentaliidae; genus Siphonodentalium; species Siphonodentalium dalli. The sequence goes on from CP136062.1 coordinate 151,000,252, forward strand.
ACTAATGGATTAACAACTGAACATCACCAACTTCAATTGGGGAACTTCAATCTGATCCTAGGTATCCCATAACAGTTGAGGCTTAAGCAGAATGGGTTCCCCAGAGGGTGAATTTGGTGATGCTAGCCCTATTTGCGAGGTATATCTGCCAATTGAATAATATTCCTCTTTTTTGAAATTATTTTGAACTGCAAAATTGTAAATGATGCACATGTCCGATATTTAAAATTGGCACAGTTTAACCCTTTCAAAACTAAATGGATTCTGCCAAAAGTGTTCATCAGAATGGTCTACTATTGAGTTGGAGGGATGTTAAGGTGGTAAAAGCAAACGACAGATAAATAAAAGTGTAGAAGGAGCACTAATTTATTGAGGGAAATGTTTAGATAATAAGTTCTGAATATTTCCTATGGGATAACTACTCCTCAATGGTGCTTTAGTATAGAAAGGGATAAACTTATTATCTTAACATTTCCTATGGGATAACTACTCATCAATGGTGCTTTAGTATAGAAAGGGTTAAATTTAGTATAGAAAGAGTTAAACTTATCCTAACATTTCCTATGGGAACTACTCATCAATGATGCTTTAGTATAGAAAGGGTTAAACTTATTACCTGAACATTTCCTAAGGGATAACTACTCATCAATGAAGCTTTAGTATAGAAAGGGTTAAATCTATTATCTGAACATTTCATATGGGATAACTACTCATCAATGATGCTTTAGTTTCAAAAGGGTTAAACTTATTATCTGAACATTTCCTATGGGATAACTACTCATCAATGATGATTTAGTATATACAGGGTTAAACTTATTATCTGAACATTTTCTATGGGATAACTACTCATCAATGATGCTTTGGTATAGAAAGGGTTAAACTTATTATTTGAACATTTCCTATGTGATAACTACTCATCAATGATGCTTTAGTACAGACAGGGTTAAACTTATTATCTGAACATTTTCTATGGGATAACTACTCATCAATGATGCTTTTAGTATAGAAAGGTAAAAACTTATTATCTGAACATTTCCTAAGGGATAACTACTCTTATTATCTGAACATTGTGCATTCTAAAAATGACAGGCTCACTATTTCAAGGCTTGTATATGCCATGCTTGATGTTACACTTGTTAAAGGAGCTGTTTTTGTTGTGATACCCATCATATATGAGCATGTTTTATTTATTTCAGGGAGATCCAAAATCTGCTGCTGCCAGTGAGGGCATGTTAGCCAACTTCTTCAATAGTTTATTAAACAAGAAAACGGGAGCTGCCGGCACTCCTCCAACGAAAGCAGGTGAATACGGTATGGTATCATCTAGATTATGGCAATGCCCCTCCTAATTCATACCTCACTTTAATGACGGAGCTGGTGCAACATAAAAGATCCTGCGCAGGTGCATTCTCTTATGTATGCGAGTCTCCCATTGGGAGCCTCGCTTATAAAAGAGAATGCACTGGCTTACAAGATCAAGGTAAATATTGTCAGGCCAATGTATTTTCTTATATATGCGAGGCTCCCTGTGGGAGATTCGCATATATAAGAGAATGCATTTGCACAGCATTTTTCGCAAAATTTCTGGAAGCTCCAGTCATGAAATGGTTAACTTCATATCGAATGCATTATAGATGTTCTATCTCTTCCTATGACAAGTTTTAGATAGTTTCCTGGGTATAAAATAATAGATATGAATCTAAGACCCCTGTCTGGAAACACATCTATTAATTAATATTGATTTTATTTAAAATTATCTGGTATAATATCTGACATGTTGTGGCCCGCGTTCGTCTGGAGCATACAATGTGAGATAACTCTAACTAAAATTCTAAAAATAGTAATGAAAAATGTCCCACTTGATTATCACATTATATAAGAAAATATTGATATAAAATCAATATTAAATTGATAGAAGCGTTTCCAGGCAGGTGTCATTGACTTATCTATTATTTTATACCCCAGAATCTATATAGTAAGAGATAGACCACATTTAACCCTTTCAGTGCCTAAGAGCTCTTTCCATCAATGTATCACATTATTATAATAAATAAATTTGAAAAATGATCGAGGAAATATGGGTTGATACAAAAATCGGACTTGGCACTGAAAGGGTTAAGGGCAAAAAAACATTCTCATACACCAGACACCTTCCTCGTCACTTGACAAGTACCTCATTTTATTTGTTAATTGACCAAAATTTATTCCCTACCGAATACTGTTAAAAATATTAGTCTATGAATATTCTGTAACTTGACAATTAAATTCATCTGTGCTGAATATATATCATATGGTTATTGCAAATCTATGAAGTACTTCAAGTTTTGAAACAAGAATGCCCAACATAATCAATATTCACAGAGCATTTGGCCATAAAATCAGTGGTAGTTGTTATGTATAATGCATTAATCTTTCATTATTATATTACGGACCATATTTTGTAGTTCATTGTGGTACTGGTGACCAATTGATGCTTCTATGTGTTAATGTGCTGAAAACATGCTAGCAAGCCTGGATATAGTGTGTCTGACATTCTCAGAATGATGTCCCCAGAGGGTGAATTCAGTGATGCTACCCTGCTCAGCATGCTAGCATCACCAAATCGACCTTTGGGGACGTCATTCTGCTTCGGTCTCATCTTCTGGGAAGTATAGTCCAACATTGTGTTTAGTTAATTTTTCCCCTCCTGTCGAGTTTCTATATCCCCTAATTTGCAGATGATAAAATGCACAATCGAGGTGACTAAATGGGTGAATATCATCAACTTCAACTGGAAAACTGCAATCTGATCCTAGGTCTCCCGATAGCAGTTGAGGCCTAAGCAGAATGAGGTTTGCAGATGGTGAATTTGATGACCAGCCTGCCGTGCAGGATAGCGTCACTAAATACACCGTCTGGGGACCTCATTCTGCAAATGTCAGACACACTAAATCCAGGCTTGTTTGCCAAGAGGGCATTTATTGCTTGCAGTATTTTGAGATTCTAACAACTTCAAAATGGCAGATGTGAATGATTATACTCCCATGACAGAATGAAATGGTGGGTATATTGCATTACATGCATCCCATGCAGGGATGGATCCAGAGATTTTTTGGGGACCCCTGTTCTGTATTTGAGTATGTCCCCATATAAATTTGGATGTTAACAAATTCAGTACTGGACACTTGATTGTGCAAATAAAGGCTCTATATAATAGACTATATCATCTGCAGGTTGATGATGCATTACATGTGTTTGAATTTTAGAAAAATTCCTTGAAATATGGAAAATCCAACTTGAATAAATACTATCCACTTGGAATTTGGGGACATTTGGGTCTCCATAGTTTGGGCGCCCAAACCTGTAACAGGTATCAAAACATCCCTGGATCCTTCTCTGATCCCATGCTCCATCTGTCGAAGCAGATATCTCAGCTTTTGTCAGATCTCAATAAAATTTGGTATAGACATTCACCACTATGAGGACATTTAGAGGATAGTTCAATTGTTTTATTCTGGTTTTCCACGCTAGATTTATTTAAGAAATGACTTGCAGATTCATTGGGCTATGACCTGCAGAGTAATTAAACAAAGTCTGTGAATCCCGAAGGGGGAGTAATTTAACAAAGGGATTCACCCAAACTTTGTTTAATTCCTCTGCTGGTCATAACCCAATGACCCCAATCGATCTGCCAGTCATTTATTATAATCATATACCAGTATATTCACTAGCATCATAAAATAGCAAATATAACTGGAATTTCCTGAAATATCTCTATGATTTTTTCCAGCATCAACAAAGTTAATTCATATCACAATGCAAATGAGCCCAAAACGCGATTACATGTTCACGCACAAGCATAAACACACTGGAAAATCTCAACAACTGGAGTTGAAAGTGCACCAAATTTAACAATAAACAATCACGTGTTTGGATTGAAGAGGCGTGCATGGTTCATCGCTTTTTATGAACTGGCAACTTCAGTTATTGCCTGATTAACGTCGGAAACGTTCGTGTAACCATATCGCGATTTGGACTGATTCTTACGGAAGCTAATTGTGTGAATGCAGATTTATCTCAACCACAGATTGTCGGATCTCAATGAAATTTGGTAAATACGTTCACCACTATGAAGACATTCATAGGAGTGTTCAAACGATTTGTAAAGTTTTCCATTCTAGAGTTATTCATCTTTGTTTATCTGGAAATGTTGATATTGTTTTTGTTCGTCTGCCTGAGTATCTCAGCCATGGCTTATATGTATGGCCTCACTAGGCGGGACCGCATGATGGGGGTATGCACTTGTCGATAGCAGCACAACTCTATATTGTATCGACAGCCCATTTCTTGTTCGAACAACTTTAAAATTACAGATCTGAATTATTCCATTTCAGATAAGACCGCTGTTACGCGGGACGCTGCTGCTGAGTTGGAGCGGATGAGTCGAGCTAAGAAACCTGTTTCAGACACAAATGTAACAAATAACTCTAACTCGAGTGACGGAGCTTCCTGATTCTGGAAAAGATCCTAATTTTCTGTGATTCTCAATTGAATTATCGGCAATTCATGTCTATACAAACCTCGTCATCATCTGCATCAGCTTACAGTGTATGTCAAATACTGCATGAAGTGTGTGTAGCCTCATGCCGGGGTTCACTAAAATTTATTGAGTTGATGAGTGCTCGATGAGCTATGCGTACAGTGCGGAAGTTCATTGACGCACTGGTCAACTCCGAATGAAATGAAATATTCTGTAAAAAAAAAAATTGTACAAAGAGTGTACATATCTTGCCCAGATGTCATGAGTATATATATTTTCTCATGAAAGTAGGCCAAGTGTTGAGACTTTTTATGGTCATGTTCAATGCTAATTTATACAAAGGCTATATAAATAAAGGTTTAGAAATGAAGCTGATGTGAATTCTAGTCAGGAAATGCCAATAAACTGTGCAGTGTTGGAGGTGAACATATTCAAATCTGGGCAATATTTGTGAACTAATAAATTGGATCTTTGTCAATATCTACAGTACTTTGTGCCTTGGTTCCAGAAAGCTAATTTGTTCAAATAAGATAATTTCATCATGGTGGAAGTGAATGAAAGTATAATTAGGAATTTCATCTCGGCGACAATATAAGCCATTGCAATATCACCTAAAAGTTTCAAATGATCAATTATATTTCAAATGGATTTTCAGGTTTAAATTTTTCTCTGAGAAGTCATTAAAAGGAATAGCATTTAATCCCTGATACGATAAATCAGTATAAACAATGGTGCATATCACAATCTTATGTATCTACTTATGTCTTTGATCTATTCTAAACTGGAAGCCTGATTTGAAACAAATTGAACATGACTTCATAAAGAGTCTCACACCAGGTTATCCTCAAAGTGTGAACAGATATCAGTGACAGACAGGAAAATAGAGTATTATATTTTATTCCACGCCCATTGACGTGAGGCACATGTATTCAACGGAATCCCAGCCATTGAATACATAGTAGTGTATACCTCTAGTGGAATACAAGACGGAACTATTCTTGTTGACGTTGTCGCCAAGAAAGATGACGTACATTACGTCGATCATCCGCTTCCGGTGATCCCCCCATAATTACTGGCTTTTTGTCAGACTTAAATCACACTAAAGGTGGCTATAGTAACAATGGATGTGACATTCATGGATTGAACTTATCTGACTGAATGGTGTAGAATAAATACAGAACACAACTTGCATCATAATCTCGAATATTTTATCGAACTCGTTGCGGACGACGCAAAGTTATATTTCGCTCGAGCTACGCTCTCGCGAAATATATCCTTGCGCCATCCGCAACTCATTCGATAAAAGATTCTCGATTAAGATGCGCGTTGTGTTCGGTCTATATCATCGATCAGAAATGATTAATTACAAAGTTCCTCTTCATTTTCGACTATGATATTAGAGACAATGGTGAAAACATCATGAAAGGATGTAGGCATTACTTCGGGGTAACTGATTTGGCCCCAACACATTGGGAATGACTTCAATCGTTCCATGATTGGAGCGTCCTGAAATTTTGCGAAAACCCTGTGCCAATGCATTCTCTTACATATGCGAGTCTCCAATAGGGAACCTCGCATATATAATAAGAGAATACATTGGCCTAACAATATTTACCTTGACCTTGTAAGCCATGGGAGACTCGCATATATAAGAGAATTCACTGGCACAGGATCATTAATGCTGCACTAGCGCGGCTCCTTTCATGAACCTTGTAAGCCAGTGCATTCTCTTAATATATATAATTAATAATAATATAATTTAATATAAATTCACTTTATGGCTCAACTAAGTTGTGAATTACCATATACAAGATGTAATAAAATTGACTGATAGTGGATTGGGCAACGCATGGCACACATTTTGTAAAAATACTGACTATACATAAAAATTAATGAGTATCTTTGGCTATTATGCATTAATAACTTTAACATTTATTTGATTCATTTGCCTGAAAACTGTACAAAACCAGACTGAAGTATCCTTCGTCATGTTTTTGACATTGTTCCTTGCACTGCCTAGGAGAGAAAGTGAAGTGGAACCTTATGTTAAATAGAATGCTGCTCTTGATATTCCTTATTGAGATATCTTTACACTCCACACTTAATCTGTTTACAAATTGTGTGGAGATCAAACCTGCAAATAGTGTGTCTGTCATTTGCAGAATGAGGTCTCCAGAGGGTGAATTTAGTGTTGCTATCCTGCACAGGCTAGCATCACAAAATTTACCCTCTGGGGACCTCATTCTGCTTAGGCCTCATCTACTGGAAAGTATCTATAGTCTCAAATTAACATTATTTTATTAACTTTTTTCCTTTGGGAAGTTTCTATATCCCCTAAATTGCAGTATATAAAATGCATAATCGAGGTGACTAATGGGTGAACATCAATTTCAACTGGGAAACTTCAATCTGATTCTAAGTCTCGCGTAGCAGTTGAGGCCTCAGCAGAACGAGAGTTGCCAGAGGGTGAATTTGGTGATGCTAGCCTGCTGTGCGGGATAGCATCACTAAATTCACCCTCTGGAGGACCTCATTCTGCAAATGACAGATACACAACACTATTTGCAGGCTAGTTCCTTATTGAGATATCTTTATGCTCTACGCTGAATCTGTTTGCACAGTGTGTGGATATAATGATGATAAACTGACACATTGTGTGGGTATAATGATTTTTACGCTCTGCACTGAATCTGTTTACATATTGTGTGGGTATTATGATGATAAACTGACACATTGTGTGGGTATAATGATCTTTACCCTCTACACTGAATCTGTTTACACATTGTGTGGATATAATGATGATAAACTGATCCAACATTCTCATTCCAGCATGATTAGTTCTCTCTCACTCTAATGACTGCTATCGCCAGAGTTTTCATTCATCTCCGTCAAATTACTATTATAAAATGGGGCACTAAATAATAAAAATTACTATTATAAAATGGGGCACTAAATAATAAAAATTACTATTATAAAATGGTACAAGATACTAATAATAATAAACGTCAGATCCATTAATGTTTGACAACAACTGCAAGCCTTGAAATAGTGTGTCTGTCATTTGCAGAATGAGGTTCCCAGAGGGTGAATTTGGTGATGCTAGCCCGCTATGCGGGGTAGCATCACCAAATTCACCCTCTGGGAACCTCATTCTGCTGAGGTGTAAGCAGAATGAGGTCCCCAGAGGGTGAATTTGGTGATGCTAGCCCACTATGCGGGGTAGCATCACTAAATTCACCCTCTGGGAACCTCATTCTGCAAATGACAGACACACTATTTCAAGGCTTGAACAACTGCAATGAATTTTCTATGTTATTGTCAGTTAGTGGAATTTAAAAGGGTACTGAACAATAAATCCGGCCATTTATGGGACCATCTCATTTTATACTCAACATAATATATGCAACAAATGAATGAATTTGAGCCATGGATTAGTACAAAATACACTCATGTGCTCTATGAATGATACAAACAACAGGGTCATTATAACGAAAATGAGTTTGTGACTCAAGTTTTGACTGTTGTGTATAAAAAGAGATGATCCCATAAATGGCCAGATTTAGTGTACAGTACCCCTTTAAGTTAATGAGCTTGCTCTTGAATTGTCTCTTGACTATTTTAATTCTTACAAACTAAGCTAAAAAAATATGGTCTTGTAGAGTATGTCAAATTTCAATGTTTCATTTGCCATTTCTGAAATCAGTCTTATTTCAGAATCATTTGTTCCATACTTATGTTAATAAATCCAATGCTGCATTCCATCACCATTGTGAAGTGAACAGACTCAAATTTGTAAAAATGCCTCGATTAATCACTGACCAATAGCTTTACTAAAGCAATTTCTTAAACCTAACTCACATATACATATCTTGAATATATTTACAATTGTAACATGCCAAAACACTTTCAAGCAACATATTTTCTATTGTCTCACCACATCGGTTATTAAGGGCCTATAATTTTTTTCTTAAAGGGGAACTGTATGCTAAATGCGGCCATTAATGGGACCATCTCATTTTATACTCAACAGAATATATACAACAAATGAATGAGCCATGAATTAGTGCAAAATACACTCATGTGCTCTATGAATGATTCAAACAACATGGTAATTATAATGAAAATGAGTTTATGACTGGAGTCATCAATTCATTTTCATTATTATAATTACTGTGTTGTTTGCATCGTTTGTTAATGCAGATGATTGTATTTTGCACTCATCCATATCTCAAATTCATTCATTTCTTGCATGTATGAGTATAAATGGAGATGGTCCCATAAATGGCCGGATTTAGGGTAGAGTTCCCCTTTAACCTCTTCGCTGTTAACAATAAATGTTCCAGTAGTGTTAGTGATAATAGCTCTATCTGGAATCACATTTACGATTTTGACATCTTTATTCTTTTGTTAATATCTTTTTCCTCAGCATAGTTACCATAATGCCAAATACATACAAAAAATACTGTGTTCTCAGGCTCCTCCCTCATCACCAACAAAAGAGAGCCTCGTGATAAAAATAAAACATACTGTGTTCTCAGGCATCTCCCTCATCACCATCCAAAGAGAGCCTCGTGATAAAAATAAAAATACTGTGTTCTCAGGCACCTTCCTCATCACCACCCAAAGAGGGCCTCATGATAAAAAGTACTGTGTTCTCAGGCACCCAAAAAGAACCTCATGAACAAAATTGATTTGCAAATTTATCCAATATTTCGGAAAAGTTCGAAACTCAATTACTAATTTATCCACCATTAGAGATTTAGATATGTTTCTGTTGATGATGTAGTGGCTAAAATACAATGGAGGATACAGTAATGCTCTAAATAATCGACCCCTTAACCACAGCAGAATTATGGGTAACTTTTCAGGATTTAGTTGGAAATATGGCTTGTTACCATTCATCGCTGGTTCTCACTGAGAACTTTCCGATGAATGGCAACAAGCCATATTTCCGACTAAATCCTGAAAAGTTACCAATAATTCTGCTGTGGTTAAGGGGTCGATTATGCATACTTTGGGCATTGCTGTATATTTCTTGAAAAACTGTAAATTATCCATATATGCATTAGTTTCTAGAATACTTGAACAAAATAAATAGCCTCCTCCCTCATCATCAATTTTCTCTATATTTAAATTGCCTGAGAATACAGGTATTTATTTTTAATGGCCAAAACGTCAATGATTCAGTAGTACACAATGTTATGACATATTTGATAGCGAAGAGGTTAAAACATAAATGTTTTCAAGCAGTACAATGATAGTGCTGCCATCAAACATATGTACTTATTTATCCCGCTCTGGCGATAGCACTGGTTATCTCCCTTGTGTTATTTTCCCTTTCTAGTGCTTATGATGATTGGCTGTTGCAACGTGTACATTTTTAGACTGTATTATTGTTGTTTATTTATTTTTTCCACTCAGTTAAGATCATGTTTTGCTTATAATTATATGCTATATCAATTTATGTGAGACTAAATCAACTTAGTGCTTTTGATGATCGACTGCAGTAGATATTCAGGCAACATTTAAAGTCGTCATTCATAGATTATCCTTAATATATGTTTTAATTTCAATTTAACTAAAAACTAATGAAGTTTGAAAAATAATATTATTTCTCTGAACTTTTAATCTTCTGCCTTGGCTTCTTAAGCTGTTGACAATCATAATTTTGTGCCTTTGCTGTGTGCTTTGAATATACTAGATTTCTCAATAACAGTAAATGAGGTGATGTGATATACAGTAATGCCCTAAATAATCGACTCCTTAACCACAGCAGAATTATGGGTAATTTTTGTGGTTAAGGAGTCGAATATTTAGGGCATTCTGTAGTTAAGGAACTTGTAAAGTAATTCACTGAGGTGTTTGTATTATTGAATAGTTTATACATTTTCTCTTTTCGTACAGTGCATATAGACGTAGTACTCTTTTCGTACAGTGCATACAGACGTAGTACTGCCAAATGTGAACTGTATTTAGTGATTGTCATATTTTCATCCTGGTCGAAGAATGTCATATTGACGGTAAAGTAAAAATTTTAATTTTGGATAAGTTGAGGTGATTTCTATAGAATTTGGCGATTACTATTTATGAATGGTTACTTCGTCGAGATGATATGGATGATCTTTGGAAGAATCAGTTAGTTATTGAAATTAGAACATGTCAGATAATATATACCTATAATCTCATACTATACACTCATCTCAAGTGATTTGATGACTCTGCAGGTGACATCAGGTTCTCAAAGTCAATAAACATGCTCAACATTATTACTTTCGCAATGTTATATTAACAAGATGCCTCTAATACATGATTGAGCTGCTCTCTTATAGGGACTCAAGATCTTCGAGGTGGGTTCATACATAATAACATCATTCTTATAAAAGTTTGTAAAACAACTGTCATTAACAAGTACATGTAAAATAGATGATTTGTTCTTATTATCATTATAGCTCTCCAATAATTAGTTTTTGCATATCAAAACCAATGTTACAAATGTAAACATTACTGTTACAGTGGAAATGAAGGTGCAATTAATCCAATAAAGTACCAAAATTTAATCAAAACAACATTTGAAAAGGTCAAATCATTAAAAAATATTCTAAAAATCAATTTGGACTAAATATTTGAACTAAAATTGATTAGCGATATTTGTTGACAAATCACTATTACATAATAATGAATACAAGAACAAAGTTTATCTATTTCTCCATGTTCTTCTTAGCGGTGATGTTTTTATAGACTTATATAAATTTTGCACATTTACCCACTGAGTAACTTGGGTCCCTAAGGCCAAAAAAAAAAAGTGTTTTGGTTCTCGGACAATTTTTTTCTTCCAATCAATGAGGGAGGGTTTTATTTTTATTTTTTATTTTTTTCTGCGCATAGTAAGCATGGACAAAGATACCTTCCTCTGTCTAGTAATAACCAGAAAGGTAGAGGGAACTGTTATGCATATAAACTCATTTAGTCTTATATAAAAATGACATTGTACTACCAGTGTATGACTGGGATTACCTAACAATATATAATGCCCCTGGCATTAACTACTGTTATTGTTGTCTAAAAACTGATACCGCCCCATTCTAATATGTGATCCTGAATTTAGTCCTGTGCCTTTCAATTGTATAAAGTTACAATTAGTGTAAGTTGTTCACAATGACTAATTGTAAGAAGAGCATGAGGATCAGCTAATCATTTTCTTAATTGTAGTCATCTGCTTCATGTTGTAAGCCTGCAAGTCACTTTTTAACACATTACATGTTAGAGCTCAATGCACACTAATATTCAACACATATCTGCTATGGACATGTTGATAAAATCCACAAAAAAAACAAAACCAAAACTTTTTTTTTGTGCCTAAAGTTAACTAATTTATTCCGACAACTGTAATATGATGTAATATATTGGAGGAAAGGATTATAAGCTGGAGTTGATTTAGTCTCGACGCTCATCCTCATAGGTTTATGCCCAGTTTGCGATTCTTATGATAGCTTATGTATCGCTCGTGAAAATGGAATGAATGTAAGTCTGAATGCTGTCTTATAAAGAAATGAATGCTGATTTATCTAACGTGGATCATATCTCTAATAACCCTGGATGACCAGATATGGTCGAAGCAGGACACATTAACAAATGTTCCGCCTCCAGTAAGAAAAAGTGTCTTTGATTGGTCAGAGAGCTACGCAACATATCCCATGTTTACGTCTAGAGCCGTCTACATAAGGGAAACCAAGACAACCGTTGCATCATCTCGCGCTGGCCTGCTCTTTCATGACGTCGTTTGCGTTGAAAATATTATGGAGAGCAATAGGAGATTTTTTTGTTAAATTGCTATGAATGACCAGGACTGTCGGCAGAACATATACGTTATTGTGGTGGATTGACGGTAACATGGCGTGACATTGACGGCTTAGAGCCTATGTTCAACCTCATAAACATAATAATAAATTCCAAGCCGTTAATGTCAATGATTACCATTAATCCACCATAATAACTTATAATCTACGGCCATATGTTTGAATCATGTCTGTTTTTACTCAGTGGATGCAGTTTATTTCTATATAACTACTTCTTCAATTAAATTGTGATGAATTGACCACACCAACAATTTCAGGTAATTCTCGATATATGTTCCAACAATTAGCTCAGTCCGCTTTCAGCTGCTGGCATCACGGCAATTAATTGAATTGAAAGAAAGTCACATCTTGATTGGCAGAGAGTTTGTCTGAGAAATGATATGTGTAATATGGGCGTCAGTCAAATATTTTCCATAACACATAATGCGTATAGACATTTTTTTTTTCCTTTTTCTTCCATTGACCTTTCTAGGAAACATTTATACATAGTATATCTAGTACATGTACGTGTACAGACATATCAATTTGCAAAAAATATTAATAGTATATTTTTTCCACCTTAATATCATTACTGTTTTGAATTTTCATCAGTATACTACATATAACTCCAATTTGATTCACGAACATACACACATGTGATAATTTTTGCCAAAGGCTTCGAAGCCGATATTGCACTAACTACCATTAGATTGATCTGCTTGTCTGACAAACTACCATAATTATACATCACTCAGACATGGTCATGGGGGTACATTTAGTTGAGGGTGTGGAAGGGGGTGGGATGTTTCCGAGGGGGTAGGGTTGTGTGGATGGTGATATGATTAACATATTGGATGTTTTTGTGGCATTATTTGCCATTGTTATTTATCGCCATATTCTAGGTATTATGTGGCATTATTTACCATTGTCATTTATCTAATATTCTAGGTATTTGATATATGAGCAAGCGAAAACTTATCTCGGTATGCACTTTCGAGCTTTTATATACTTCTAAAAAAATGTTGAAAGCACAATAATAGTACGGGGGGTCGTGGCGTAGTGTGGGGGTGGGTTTATATGAAAAATGAAAAGAAGCTTGCAATTTAATAAGAGTAGCCGTCTGCTTATTTGGATCCCGATGGTACTTGTATGTGAATATTTGCATTTTGCACATCACAAAGACACATGGGTTTACGTGTACACAAGCATATTAGATTGATCTGACGTCTGATGTTTATTACCTAGATTCCTGTTCTTGGAAGCCCACTGAGTAAAAATACAGATATAAAGTCTGACTGACTATTGTTCCAAAGAGTTCCTGGTTTCCTGAAGCACATTTACTCTTTATCGGAAAGTAGTGCTTTCTAAATGGTCTAATAAAATCTTTCTGCAGTCACCCGCTGCGTAAAACCATTGCCATGATGAATCTGAATGTTGTGGAAGAATTCCTGTTTTTGAAGCACTTTTTGCTCTTCATCTAGAAGACTTAGTGTCACTTTTGATTGGTCTCAAAAATCTTTCTGCATGTATTGTATGGTGGGGAGATTTCATTCAGTGCAATTCATTGATGTACCTTTAAAGAAACCTCCGTGACCCTTTCCAAGCCTTGAAATAGTGTGTCTGTCATTTGCAGAATGAGGTCCCCAGAGGGTGAATTTAGTGATGCTACCATGCATAGCGGGCTAGCATCACCAAATTCACCCTCTGGGAACCTCATTCTGCTGAGGTGTAAGCAGAATGAGGTCCCCAGAGGGTGAATTTGGTGATGCTAGCCCGCTATGCAGGGTAGCATCACTAAATTCACCCTCTGGGGACCTCATTCTGCAAATGACAGACACCCTATTTCAAGGCTTGGTACTGACATTACTATGGAGAAATTATATAGGAAAAGCGTTTTACAATAAATTTGTGCTTTTGGTGTAATGTTGGTGAATAAACTTCGAAAACTATGAGAATGGAACTATAAGTATTGGTTGATATTTTGACTTTCATTGGGTTATGAAGATAGTTGATCAGTCAGCAAATATCATAAATTGTTACTGGGATTCACTAACTGATCAACTGCATTCATGCCCAGATGGCAGTCAAATTGTTATCATTCAAGGGATTCACTAACTGATCAACTAAATTCATGCCCAGATGGCAGTCAAATTGTTATCATTCAATCCTGAAATGCAATTATCATGTGAATTGGGTTGTTACACAAGATTGTGTAATGGTATGAACATGATCTAAGACTGATATTTGATGTGTAGTTGGGATATTGAACCCTTCCATGACTGGAGCTTCCGGAAATCTTGTGAAAACCCTGTGCCAATGCATTCTCTTATATATGCTAGTCTCCCATAGCGCACCTTGCATATATATGAGAATGCATTGGCCTAACAATATTTACTTTGTAAGCTATTGCATTCTTTTATATATATAAGGCTCCCTATGAGAGATTTGCAAATATAAGAGAATGCACTGGCACAGGGTATTTAATGCTGCACCAGCACAGCTCCCATCATGAAAGGGTTAATTGAAGGTGATAAGACACAGTTCTGGGTAAACCCAACTCGAATAGCTATGCAATACATAGGCAGGAGAAAATGCCAGTGTTTTCTATTACCACCAGAAATCATAACGTCAGTGTCATCCAATCACAAAATTTATTAGAAAAGCGATACAGTGGATTGCAGCCAATCAGGCGATTGTCGGAATCCCAATACAGCAGTAGATTCGCCACATACCTAAAAATAGGGCCAGTTTGAAGCATCAAATATACAGGCAATATTCATAAAGCTATGTCTGCTATGTCATCATACTGCATGAGAAGTTATTTATAGCAACACAGAGCTATTTGGTAATAGAAATCACCAGCATTTTCTCCAGATTCAGTATTGCATAGCTACAGTAATGTCCTAAATAATCGACTCCTTAACCATAGCAGAATTATGGGTAATTTTTCAGGCTTGTTGCCATATTTCCGACTAAATCCTGAAAAATTACCCATAATTCTGCTATGGTTAAGGAGTCGATTATTTAGGGCATTACTGTATTCGAGTCGGGGTTTACCCAGCTGGACAAGACATTGCAAGACATTTGTAGCATAAACACATTTTCTGGCTGAAGGAAATTGATCTGATTATTTATGTTCTTTATACTGATCAGTTTTCACCATGTGCCAAAACGCGATGATGTGTGCCTTTTCTAGAAAGGTTATTTTTTCTCACTAATGGATAAGGTTTTACGATTTAACATTGCTGTAATATTTATTGCTTAGACAATTTTTATTTCTGATGCTTGACTTTTTTGGACAAGGAGGATCTTTCCATATTTAAAGCATGGGTGCAGCATAAACCTCGATAACCTTTATGTTTAGGCCTCAAAATATGGTGCCGGTCATTTGCAGAATGAGGTCCCCAGAGGGTGAATTTAGTGACGCTACCCTGCCTAGCGGGCTAGCTTCACCAAATTCATCCTCTTGGGACCTCATTCTGGGAAATATCTATAGTCTCAAATTGGTATGGGCTTTAGTTACTTTTTCCCTTCTGGAAGTTTCTATATCCCCTAATTTGCAGAAGTTAAAATTAATTATCGAGGAGACTAATGGGTGAAATTCACCAACTTCAACTGGGAACTTCAATCTGATCTTAGATCTCCCAGCAGTTGAGGCCTAAGCAGAATGAGGTTCCCAGAAGGTGAATTTGGTAATGCTATCCCCTGCGCGGGATAGCATCACTAAATTCACCCTCTTGGGACCTCGGTATGCAAATGTCAGGCATACTATTTCAAGTTAAGTTCATAATCCCTTTTTTTACGCACTTTACTCTGCGTCCCTCCTGGCTCCCATATTGTCGGGTAATCCTTGGTATTTTTTTGCACTTTTCGACACTACAGATCCGTTTTATATTTTTGCACCAGCTTTAGGACAATATTTAACATGGACAGACATCTTTACGAGTGTTTTCTAATCTCATCACTGTCTATTAACCCTTTCTATACTAAATGGACTCTCCCACTCAGTTATAAAAGTATACATTGGAATGGTCTATTCATTTTGAGGGATGTTCATGATAAATTAGCAGACAACAAGCAAGACGAAAATATTATAATTAACCTTTAACCCTTTCTATACTAAAATGACTCTCCCACTCAGTTATAAAAGTATACATTGGAATATGCATCTGGAGGAGTGTTCAGGAAAAATGAGCTGACGACAGATAATAAAAGTTCAGAAGGAGTCCTATTTATTAACCCTTTGAGTGCCAGGGGCCGATCTCATCGGTCCTAAACCTACAAAATAAGTCTGTTAAAGAATATAAGAATAAATTATTAAAATTGTAAAAAATTGTAAAAAAAATATAAAATAAATAATAATGTTAGGCCAATGCATTCTCTTATATATGCGAGGCGACCTATGGTCGACTCGCATATATAAGAGAATGCATTGGCACAGGGTATATGGGTTGATACAAAAATCGACCTGGCACTCAAAGGGTTAAGGGAAATGTAATACGGTCAACAAACGGGTGACACAAGCATGGATTTAATGTGTCTAACATTTGCAGAATGATGTCCCCAGAGGGTGAATTTAGTGATGCTATCCCGCACAGTGGGCTAGCATCACTAAATTCACCCTCTGGTGACCTCATTCTGCCGCTTTGGCATCATCTTCTCTGGAATGTTTCTTCATTATCATCAAATTTCTATAGAAACTTCTTCACAGATTCTATATATATTTTAGTTTAGTTTCTCTCTACCCCCAAATTGGCAGACGAAACATTGCATAATTGAGGCTCCCAATGGGTGTACATTACAATATTCACCATTTTTGGAACTTCAATCTGAGTCTCTGTCTCACATAGTAGATGAGGCCATGCAGAATGAGGTCCCCAGATGGTGAATTTAGTGATGCTAGCCTGCTGTATGGGATAGCGTCACTAAATTCACCCTCTGGAGACCTCATTCTGCAAATGAAAGGCACACTAAACTCAGGCTTGGGGTGACATCAAATACATTGTGATACATATCATTGATCATGCCTAACAAGGAAAGCATTATAGCATAGGTCGTCTGTTGCTTATTATCAGAACATTTCTTATGGGATAACTATTCATCAATGAGTGTTTAGTATATAAAAGATTAATAAGGTAACTACTCATCAATGAGTGTTTAGTATAGAACGGGTTAAAACACGATAGACAAATCATTCCTATATTATCATGATGTAAGTTACATGAAATGATTATGATGTATGTTACATGAAATGATTATGATGTATGTTACATGAAATGATCATGCGTGGTTTTGTTCATGTTTACAGAATCCGTGAGGTGACCTAGCTGCTTGATATGTTGAAATCAGTTCAGAGTGAAAATAAAAAAAATACTTGCAATCACCATTCGTATCATACAGGCCTAGCCTAATTATAGTGTACCTGTCATTTGCAGAATGAGGTCCACAGAGGGTGAATTTAGTGACGCTATCCCACATATCGGGCTAGCATCACTAAATTCACCCACTGATGACCTCATTCTGCATGGTGTCATATGCTATCGGAGACAGACTCAGATTGAAGTTCTCAAAAGGTGAATATTGTGATGTTCACACATTGGGAACCTCCATTATGCAATGTGCCAATTTGGGGATATAGAGAAACTAGACTAAAATGAAATAGAATCTATTTGAAGTGAATTTAGTGATACTAGCCCGCTATGCGGGATAGCTACACTAAATTCACCCTCTGGCGACCTCATTCTGGAAATGACAGGCACACTAAACTCAGACTTGTACTGTGACATGAACAAGATATCTCGCTTGTGAAATTCACTCAAAGAGATCATGATCAAAATACATAGAGAACACCAACAGTTTTTGTTTGAATACCAAAATATCTCATTCGTGTCTGGGAAGAAATATAGAATTTTCACGACAGCTGCGAGTGAAAATTGGATATTTCTTTCCAGACACGAATGAGATGTTTCAGGTTTTCAAACAAAAATTGTTGATGTTCTTTTTATTATATGCGCGTTATTAATATATATCTGGTTGACCCAAATTTCTAACATGAATTTTACATGATCAGCTGATAGGTAGCAAACTGCTTTCAAGTGAGGACATCATGGCATCTTTTGGCAAGCTAGAGTGAAATATTAAAAAGCTATAATGGAATAACAAAATGAGATTTCACAGTTTTCACTGTGGCATCTAAGAGATAAATACGACAATTTATGTTTCGGTAATTTTCGGCTATTTTATAGGCAAGCATACAATAAAATTTGATTATCGCGTGATTGCTTTATGTGAGCCTGCAAATAGCGTGTCTGTCATTTGCAGAATGAAGTCCCCAGAGGGTGAATTTAGTGATTCACACTCTGGGGACCTCATTCTGCAAATGACAGATGCGGGCTAGCATCACTAAATTCACCCTCTGGGGACCTCATTCTGCAAATGACATGCTATTTGCAGGCTTGTTGCTATATCAAAGCACGTTTTCAGTTTGGTTGCTGAGGGTTGATTTTGCTCATAGAAATCATGATAAAAATAGAAGCTCATTATTACATGATTGTACATGAGATATCAAACAGAGTTGCAGTTCGGTTGCTGACTGTTGATCTTGCTCATATGAATTCGGTCATATAAATCATGATGAGGCCAAGGAAAATTAAATGTGTGGTTGGGGTAGGGGGACCAGCCTAGAGGTTTCAATTTGGGAGAAGTCACTTCTCCTTGTTTGATTATTAGGGAGACGTGGACCATTATCAGGGAGAAGTAACAATGGCTGAAGTTCAATTTACACCCCCCCCCCCCCAATATCGCCCGCCTATGATCCAATATGTATTATGTAACATATGAGCCCATTTATGAAACCATTATAGTGAGTAACAACTCCATTATAATCAGGAAATGTACTTTAAATGTACTGTTGGGACATATGTATACTGGTATATGAGAGAAAAGTCACTTCTCCCTGGGACAAAAATCGGGAGAAGTAGCACATTTTAGGGAGACTATCTCCCAAGTCGCCCTCTAGGCTTGTCTGTGGGTTGGGGTTTCAAATCAGAAAAAAATTAGGGTCAGTAGGTAGGCTTAAAAAAGTTATTTTATAATTAATTTTTGTTTCCTATTTCGACATATTATTATGGCTTTTCATGTTATATTTTATTTACAAGATAGAGTTAAAAAAATTGTTTATCTTTGTATACAACTTTAATAAAACACAATGTTTTACTGAGAATCAACAAATTCTGATGTTTTTTTTTTTTCATAAAATGTTTACCAAAAAATAATTTCAGAGTTTTACTTGAAAACCAGGAAAACAGATTTAGGCTTAAAATAGGGTCGGCAGGGTAACCCCAACCACATATATTTTTTTCTTTGGCCTGAAGATACTAGGTCACTGCTGCTTGATTTCTATATGAGTTGTTGAACGCACATTTTCAGTTTGGTTGTTGAGAGAGATATGTTCTTGCCTGGCCGTGTATTGAATCTAGTCGATATTCCATGTACAGGACATGCGTTGCCTGTCTCGCATAATTGTACTGTTTATTCACATATATCTCATATATTACCATATCTTACTGCAATACGATATGACTCAATATACTCGCTCCAATTTCATGGCTCACATTCTCTTTCTAGCAAAGTGAGAATATAGGCCACACATATAATGCTTCTTTCGATTAACTCATTTAGTCCCAAGGCTGAATGTATTTGCCCTATTCCAGGACTAAACAGATCAGACATAAACTAATATCCAGTAATTAGAGCCTATAATCCAGATGCAGGTTAATCAAATTTTAAGCCTTTCAAGATGGGAACTGTGCTGGTGCAGCATTAAAGATCCTGTGCCAGTGCATTCTCTTATATATGCTAGTCTCCATAGGGACCCTCGCATATATATAAGAGAATACATTGGCCTAATAATATTTACCTTGACCTTGTAAACCAGTGCATTCACTTATATATGCGAGGGTCCCTATGGGAGACTTGCTTATATAAGAGAATGCACTAGTACAGGATATTTAATGCTGCACCAGTGTAGCTCCCATCACAAAAGGGTTAAAAGATTAATCGTCTATTGAAAAAACATACATCACAGCTGTAACAGTGTGTTGTTTTAAAAATAGCCAGGAAATTTTCATATAAGGATTAACTGTCATGTGGACTGTTTTAATGGAGATGTAACCGTGAGGTAAGTGGTCATAACTTGTGTAAAACCCAAAGGGTTTTACATACAAGTTATGACCACTTACCTCACGGTTACATCTCCATAAAAACAGTCCACATGACAGTTAATCCTTATATTTATATACATTTAGCGAAAAAGCCACTTTTGTAAATGTATTTAAATCGAAAAGTGTATCGTGACAAAACCAGCCCAAAATATCCCATAGCACCCTTGGCAAAAGTTAACAGGAACAATTTCTCTTTATATTGAAACCCGATGATTTATTAAGTCAATCCTGCGCGAGTCCAAATGCGACCAAAGCATTACGCGTTCGTCTTTCCAAACCCAATGACGTGTCGATGTTGTTATGAGGCTGCAGTTATTAGCTGTTGCGCATTCACCGAGAAATAATTGCAACTAGCCACGTGGGCGCCGACCAATCGGAATGCTGGATTTAGTGATGATCACACTTAGTATGTAAATATAATTTTGTAAATGTAATTTCTAAATTATAACCTACAATGAAGGCCACCCGTGACTTTAATTTCACAGAGAGTTCAAGGAGGAGATACCATCTTTAACCCTTTCAGTGCCAAGTCCGATTTTTGTATCAACCCATATACCCTGTGCCAATGCATTCTCTTATATATGCGAGTCGACCATATGTCGCCTCGCATATATAAGAGAATGCATTGGCCTAACAATTTTTCATCATTTGTTATTATTTTTTACAATTTGGATAATTTTTTCTTGTATTCTTTAACAGACTTATTTTGTAGGTTTAGTGCCAGGGAATCTTACGTTTTTCATGGGCATCAAAATTATTACTATACTTGGTGATAGTTTTGAGTTATAACATGCCCCTAAGGTTTTAACCAGTTTGTTTTTAAATTCGCTATAGCATGCTTAAGCATACCCCAAAAAATCTTAAAAATAATTTAATTTTTTTTAGGGCCGATTTTACAGACCGTAAATTAGGGCCGATGAGATCGGCCCCTGGCACTGAAAGGGTTAAGGAGGTTCTCTGTAGAGTGCTTGATTAATTTACCAAATTTTTGATAACCATATTACAACTGATATCAGCTCATAATGATTGACTAGAATATCTCAAAGATGAGTTCCATGTCAGCGAGTATGTTGAGTCTCTATGAAAAGGTTTTAATTTAATAACTTTGCATCCATAAATCACAGTATATTCACATATTGCTTATAGAAAAAGAACCTAATTTTAAGATTGCAGTAGATATATTAACCATTGCAAGCGTAGTGGTATGACCTTGTCTGAGTGGCATTACAGCTTTTAGTGCTATGGTCATCCAGATTAGCTAACTAAGCCAGTGCTCACAGCTTGAATAACATGATGCCAGCATGGCTTTGAAAACCTGGAATAGTCTTGAGATTAGCTCTGCGCACCATACGTTTAATTTATTCCAAGCACATTTAGCCCTCTATAATTGAGGGTTTTCCAAAAAAAACTTTAAAATTGCCTTGAATTTTAGATGTGAGGGCATTGAAATATCTTCTAAAATTGTTGAGAAGCCCTTGGTTAGTTCTGACTTGTGTGAACCCTAATAATAGAATGTCAATTTCCTTTTGAATATTGACAGAAATATGACACAAAGTTTCAATGGAAAATTCTTTTATAATGAGGCCCTTTTGTGTTTTTGGTGGACTGAAATCCATAACTTGTATGTTCTATCTGCACAATTTTTAGAGCTGATCTGGTATGCCCTGCACTGGCACTAAAAACATTCAAGATTTACAAAGGATGCTGTCAAACTAGTTATCTCTACAAAAATATCAACATTTTTCTACCTTTTTGAAGAAATACGATTTACTTATTAATACAATGTCAAGACCCACTGTATTATATGTATCTATTTTGAATGTTTTAACAAAGCTTTCGCAATACCTGTGTCATAGGCCACAATGCAGAGTTGGGTCTTAATCTATCCATATCTATAAGCTATATCCAATAGCTTTGGACTATCTATAATTTAATATTATGGAATATTATTTTTTGTTTGGAAGAGTTAATAGTTTGACAGTTATATTTAGTTTTATTCGGAGCACTAAGAATAGTTATTCAGCCTCAGTGGATTACTGTTCATTGTTAGATATATTGAGATAATCGTGCACAAGTTACCCTTTACCCTAGACTCTGAAGATTACTTAGAATGCTATATTTTTGTCTCTGAAGTTCGGAAGAATTTTCAGAGACTAAAATAAAGGTTATCAGAAATTTAATCGTACTGTTTTGTACAGTTTGTGGAAATGGATATACTCGTTACTCGATAGACATGCGACAGCCTGCATCATTGATTGTGACTACCACATCATATGCACAGTACTGTCGTGATGAAATGAAAGTATTATTCGCAAGTGCGATAACTCTATTACTCTATTGCGTTAACTCATGAAGTTTGCCACGTGTTTGGGTATTGACTGGAGTCTTACTCTGCAATACGCACATATTTTCTTAATTCTATTAAATTTTCATGAAATGAAACAAGGAAATAAATGGTGTGACCAAAATTCTAAATTATAAACGAATCTGCCGACTGATTTTGAAGCAGCTGGACATTTCAAATCTCAAACCTTAGTCGGGGTTTACTGTACTCCCATGATTATTTCATTATCTGAGTTCAAGTCATACTATTTACTAATTCAAACTGGTATTGCAGTACTCACACAGTATATCCACATGAAGAACTTAACATTCAGATTATCAGTACCATTTCAGACAAATATTGTTTGTGGTATGTAGATATCATGAGTTCATACCCACCAAATTGACCTATGATAAACACACCACCGAGACTACGTATATCTACACAAATTAAATACTTTATAGGCCGCAGTACTCACCATTGTTATGAAAACATTACTGTTACAGTGACATTACCGATCAAAGTCCAATCAGATACCAAAGTTTAGTCAAAACCTGACGATAAACATTGCAAAAAATATTCTGAAAATCATATTTAGACTAAAATATTTTAACTTACTACATGATCAGCGATGTTCGTTGAAAATCACTGTAACAGTTTTGTTTATAATAAAAATTGTTTCAACATTTATCTATTTCTCCATGTTCTTCTCAGTGGTGATGTTTTTACAGACTTTAAATTTTAGTTACATATTTACCCCACTGTGAATGCCTTGGGTACCTTTCAAGGAAGGGGTAAAAATAACAAACTTCACCAAATAACCTACTCTTAGTGCTCCGAGATATATAACCTACTCTTAGTGCTCCGAGGTATATAACCTACTCTTAGTGCTCCGAGGTATATAGATAGATCCCCACAAAGAATAATGTATACTATCACTTTCTGAAATAAATTGTAACTTAAATTTATATCTATTAGCTTTTTAGGAACCTAATCTTAAGTCCGCTCAAATTCCGTTAGCAACATATATGATTAGTTGCCATGGTTATGTGACAGTTAAGTGGAATGGGGTATGAAATCTTATTGTTTACAGTCATTAAAATGTCTTAAACTCTGATTATTCTTTGTGTATGTTTCCCCAATACCCAGGCTACTCTGACTATCACTCAAAGATAGAGTTATGTCCCCTGCATCAGCTGTGAATGAGCCACATTGTGATAATCACAGGCCCCTGGGGAAGAATTCTACTACCGTATTTAAATTCGCACACTACTATTTTTCACTCAGTTTTGAATTCGTGCACTTTGAATTTGCTCACCTTGCTGCACGAATTCAAAACTGACTCAAATATTTTCATAAAAGCCTTGCAACTGATAACATTTTCAGTTCTTAATTGTTCTGGGGGATACATGTGTATATTAAAGATCACCACAACAGATATATACATCGAGTATATATCGAACACGACTGCATCATCAGTTTGTTGCGAATATGGGTTATTATATGCTCCAAATAATCATTCTGAAATTTAAATAGTTATAGATATTATTGAAATGAACTTGAAGGAATGAAAACCACACCACATAGGCTGATGACGGCACATTGCTGCGTGTATTCTATATAATTTGGGTTGACATAATTAAGTTAACGCAGACCATTATGTAGGGCTTCACGGTATACACCTCCACAATACCGACTACGGTATTAAATGAAATACCGCGGTATGACATAAATACCATCAAGAATAATTTCCAAACATTTTGCTAGTCAAGATTCTATGGTACAGTACGTAATTCAATATTCGCGTGTGAATGCAGTGTCACGCTGACACACGAAAATAGGACAACGCAATGCATGTCTCCTGTGATTGTAATAATGTGTGGGGTCCTAATGGTGTCGCTTCTGCAAAAATAACAGGTATTTAATTCACAATTTTTAATTCACAACAAAGCAAATTATTATCGAGAATCAAATTGATATGGCTCTTGGTTCGTTTTCTAAAGAAGTTATAATGAGGGGATTTAAGTCCGGTTTTTAGCTCACCTGAGACGAAGTCTCCGGTGAAGCTATAGTCAGCACTCCTCGTCCGTCTAGCCGTCGGTCCGTCAAGAATCGTCTTCTCCTCCAGAACTGTAAGACCGAATGGGTTCATATTTGGTGTGGATGTTCCCTAGGTGAATCACATTCAGATTTGTTCAAATGAGGTCACACGGTCAAATAGTTCCGAAGCTAGGACCATAACTCTTTTCCACCATAGTAATTCTTACAACGACTTCTCGAATTTCATAGGGCCGAATGGATTCATATTTGGTACAAAGGGTCCATGGGGGGGACTGTGGTTCAGATTTGTTCAACTGAGGTCACTGGGTTGAATGTGGGTGGAGCCAGTGACATAACTCAAAAACAATTTTTATTTTGTTAAATTCAGATTTTTGGAATTTTCAGTTCGACCTTGCTCAATTTAACAAACAAACAAAATATTTTTTAAGCATGTTTATAAAATTTGAAAAAAGTGATGCCATTATAACATCTGCAGAGTTATGAAACTTTACTCTTTAATGAAATTATGGAAACATTCCATTACCACCTCCCCCCCCCCAAACCCCCCCCCCCCCCCTCCCACATGACCCAGACCCACCCTGCCATCAACCAACATCCCTTCCAACCCATATCATCTCCCAATTTAATACCTCTTCTCACCACAGAAGCAGATATATCTTTGCAAAGACACAGGTCATTAATTTAGATTAGAATAATAGATGTCATCTGGCAGGCTTGTATAATCATAACTGCTAGCAAATTAAAAACAAACTACTGTTCACAAGGTTAGGTGATGGCTGATGGGAATTGGTTTCCCTGCCATACAATGGTACTGTGAATGGCTTAGATTTCTTCAAGCCTGGAAATAGTGTGTCTGACATTTGCAGAATGAGGTCCCCAGAGGGTGAATTTAGTGTTGCTACCCCGTACAGCAGGCTAGCATCACCAAATACACCCTCCAGGGACCTAATTCTGCTTAGGCCTCATCTTCTGGGAAGTATCCTAAGTATCAAATTGAAATTTTGTTTTAGTTACTTTTTTACTTTTTCCACACCTGTTCAGTTTCAATGTCCCCCTAA
Source organism: Siphonodentalium dalli (assembly GCA_032622095.1). Classification (NCBI taxonomy): domain Eukaryota; kingdom Metazoa; phylum Mollusca; class Scaphopoda; order Gadilida; family Siphonodentaliidae; genus Siphonodentalium; species Siphonodentalium dalli. The sequence continues at coordinate 151,026,270 of CP136062.1, forward strand.
TTTGCAGAAGATAACATGCATAATTGAGGTGCTCAATGGGTGTGCATCACTAACTTCAACTGTAGAACTTCCATCTGCTCCTTGGTTTTTATTGGCCGTTGAGGCCTAATCAACCTGAGGATGAATTCGGTGATGCTAGCCCGCCTTGCGGAATAGTGTCATTAAATTTACCTTTTGGGGACCTCATTCTGCAAATGTCAGACACACTAAATTCAGGCTTGGCGGTTTCATATTATTTTCTTAACCACCACTTATCCAGATGAAATCATACCCTGATTTTTCAAAGAAAAATTGGGGGGTATATATATTGGATTGAATTTTTTTTTCTGCCTGTCAGGCTTCCATCTGTATGCCTGTTGGGATGTCTATCCATCCGTCTATCAACAATTGTTTTCTTCTCCATATTAAAGACCAAATGTGTTAATATATTTCAGTGTGCATGTTCCCTTGGTGTCTCACAATCAGATTTGTTCAAATAAGTTCATCAGATCAAATAGGTGCGAAGCCAGGGCCACAACTCTTCCCTCCATAGTAATTCTTAAAAAAAAATTTCTCAAGAACCATTGGGCCTATATAGCTTATATTTGGTATGGAGGGGCCTTGGGTGACCGGGGTTCAGATTTGTTCAAATGGGGTCATTTTTAGGAAATGAGGTCCCCAGAGGTTGAATTCGGTGATACTAGTCCACCATGCGGCATAGTGTCATTGAATTCACCTGCAAGGGTCAGACACACTAAATATAGACTTGGCTGTTCCAATATTATTTTCTTAACCACCACTTATCCAGGTGAAATCATACCCTGCTTTTTCAAAGAAAAATTGGGGGTATATTGGATATTGGGGGGGGTATATTGATATTACTAGATGAATCGATCTCATAGATGGGGATTCACATTTGTTCTAATAGGGGCAGAGATAAGAGATTTAACTCTCCTCTATCCTGTTTGGTACTGGTATAATAATATTGATTTCTAGGCAGCCTGGGTGGGGGCAATGGCGAGGGGGTGTAGAGGGGTCGATATTTGACCCCCTACTTTGATCAAAATTTAAACAGTTGAAAATTTCATGCCTGATACTACATTAGTTGTAGAGTAGATGTTCACACCAAAAATATGTTAGAATTGTTCTAATAGTTTGGTTTGATTTTCCAACATGTATGTTTTTAAACCATCAGTCCATATGTTCCTACTTCAGGTTAAACTGTTGGACCGAATTGGCCACAAATTTTAACTTTATGGGGGTGTCAGGTTGGTAATTTTCAAACGTTTGAGAGCTTGAAGTACTGGTACCAGTCGTAAAATTCAACCTAAGAGGGATGTACAACAGGATTTTTGTGAACTTAGTACTGTGGTATGGTTGTCTTAAAAAAGGTAAGAGCTTGGAGATTTGTCAGTGGTGTGAAATTAGAAATTTCAAGGTGAAGAGCCCTGCTCATCTGAGAACTTCCAGCTATGTCCATGTTTAGAACTACTTGTCTTAGGTGATTTTGTCAAGTACTGACTCTTGTAGTCTTCAGAGTCCCCATCTTCTCAGTCTTTACAGTCTGGCGAGCGACCCACAGTCATTGACTGTCTTGTTACTAAAAAGGTTAGGGCGTCTCCAACCAATACCTATTTATCTGGTGTCTCGATGATGGATAAATATTAGCAATTGGAAACAATTGTGAGAGTAACGTTTAAATTTCGTAATTGTATGGATGGCGATCATGGTCTAATTATTGCATTGCATGTACACTAATTTAAGACGACTATAAACACACACCCTCAGCGTACAACGTGTTGGCACTGCCTGTTAAAATTGCTTTTCGCACTTTGCTGAAGTTATGCTCTGGGCGTCTGGCTGGTTATCGTTTCGTCTTGCTGGTTCTGGTTCAGTCTCGATAGTTCTCGTTCTCGTTCAATACTTACAAGCAAGCGTTATTTCCTCGGATTATATAAAAAAAAAATTATGTTTGCTGCCGTAAAACCGACTAAAGGAAGAAAATTTAGTTTGCGGCGATATACCGACTATTCAAGTAATCCAATACCGACTACACGGTATTAATAATAAAACCGTGGTATGACTAAATACCGAAAAAACCGTGAAGCCCTACCATTATGCCAACGGTGTCACTCCAGGGTGTTGCTTGATACAAAGATAGCTTTCTTGCACCTTCATTCTGAAAGGTGTGTGTTTCTTACAAGCATTGCAACATCGAAGATTTTATCATGATTTATCGCTTTACATATGGCCCTAATTGGTTATTCAGCCCAACATTCCGTAATGTATATAACAAAAATAGTGTGCAAATTTCAATACGAGTAAGGTACACCAGTGACAGGGTTCACAAGTCCAATTTTGGGGGGAAATAGATTCTCAAAAACGTACATCTCAGTCACAATATATTTCAATGTGTCTTAACCCTTTCATGGTGGGATCTGCGCTGGTGCAGCATTAAATATCCCGTGCCAGTGTATTCTCTTATATATGCGAGGCTCCCAGATAGTCTGGTCGATAAACTAAAAGTTTAGGGTCAACCTAGAATAAATTTGGACTAAGTTGGTTTCTATTCCATTTTGAAGAGGAATATATCCTCTATAACATATCCACAATCCGCTAAAATCCGCTTTGAGAATTTCTGTAATCCAAGATGGCGTCCATGATGGCAGTTGGTATAGAACAATTCAGAATTTCGGCGGTAGGTGCGCCAACTAATACCAAATTAGTAATAAAATAAAATGCACACAAACAATGCTTAGTCGTAAACCATATCGGTAGAATGTCTGTCCCAAAATGGCCGCCAAAATGGACAAAATCGAATGAAATTTACAATTTGTTGAAAATTGAATAGCTAGTCATACAAGAACGAACAAGCCCTCGACTTATACGAGAAAGAATGGTTTCAGAGTATAAGGGGAGCTTTTAATAATTTATGTAAGAATTCTCTTTAATGTATCTCGCGAGAGAGTAAACGAAAGCCAGGTCACATACAACGATTAAATATGGACTTTTTGGGCGCCAAGAAACTGAAGAATAACGCAGTTTTATCTGTACTATTTGTCTTGAATCGTGTAATATATGTGTAATTAAACATTTAAATGGGATATAATAGGGATGTATTGATTATGTGACCTTTTCTAGAAGCATAAATGTATGTAATGAAAACAGTCTCATGAATGTGACCGATAATCATTTATTTTTATATCTACAGCACCAAATCTGTCGAAATTCACTACTATAGAACAGTATGAGAGCTATACATATGGTACTAGGTCAAATGTGTAGATCCTATTGTCCATGTCTTTAAATAGTAGTCATAGTTGCGTCCGGTGATTAAACACGAATATTTCGCTTTTATCACACAAATGCATGGTGGTATACCATGAACGCAATTTATAAAAATACAAAGGAGTACAATAGATTATCTTCAATAAATTCTCAACATAACCAAATTTGCCTACATACTCTGTGGCAGAGGCTGTCTTTATACCTGAAAATTATATGTGCTTAAATGCACATACGCGAATACGCGAAACGTACTACCTTTTCTGCAACGGCATCGCCGTGTTTACCCATTCTCCCTAATGTTACACATATCTGCTACATACAAAACCACAAATAGCAACCTTGAGTGAATGGTAAACGCAGAACTAATAATTTTAAACGCTGATGACCTGATATTTAGCGCAAGTATGTGGGTGGCAATGGTAATATCATTTCAAACAACAAGATACTGAAAACTAATAGTGTGCATTGCGTGGTACATATTCCCGTTGTAAAGACTAGTGCCGATTGAAGTAAGTTGAACAAAATTGTCTGCTAAGAAACCGGTTTGGAAGCAACATGAAAATTGGTATTAAATCAAATGTACGATGTACAGTCTCTTCGATCTAGTGATATAGGGTACTATTCTGTTGAAGAGATGAGTGTTTCTTTACAGTATAATCAGCATTACGACATACGTGTTTGGTTTATTATCACGGAGAGTGTTGAAAATTTCGGAAATATATAGTATTTACACAGCAAGGGTGTGCACTTCGGTTTCTGTGTTATATTCAATAACTAATCATCATTCCAAATGAAACTACCACGCACTGTGGGACGAAATATTACTTTGTGTTTGCATGCCCGAAATAACTGTTTTTGGCCCGACTGTTGGATGCATTCTAAGCAGAAAACCCGAACGTAAATCATTGGGTTAACGTGCGTTGCAGTGATCGATAAATCATTCCGGTAGATCTGTTTTAATTATATGTGTACATTTAAAGATATATAACAACATACTTGTAAATTACCAATGTGTATTTTCGCTTATAGGTGGTTATCCAATATGTTGCTTTCGTCGTAGCATGGATTGGAGTTGCGGCCATTTTGACAGCCATTTCATCGCCGCGATTGCATTATTTTCTGTCCATGTCACTCTAATTTCACACAAACTGGTATATATCGGATGGAGGATTAATCCGTTCTGGCGTCGCTGATAAGGGATATTGTAAAAAAAAATACTTCACAAGGTCGAAAAATGGGCATTTTAAAAATCTCTGTGAAAAAGTTTGCTCAAAGCGGATTTTAGTGGATTTTGGATATGTTGTAGAGGATCTATTCCACTTCAAACTGGAATTAAAACCAACTTAGTCCGAATTTTTTCTAGGTCAAACCTTTTATCGAGAATGTACTGGCTTAAAAGGTCAAGGTAAATATTGTTAGGCCAATGTATTCTCTTATATATGCGAGGCTCCCTATGGAAGACTCCTATAAATTATATAAGAGAATGCATTGGCACAGAGTTTTCGCAAAATTTCAGGAAGCTCCAGACATGGAAGGTTAATAAGACAAATAGCGTTCGTAAGCCTAAGTGTCTGGTAAGTAATTATTATACACAGATACCAATTCAATTATTACAATCACACCTCGTACGATATGTCGACTTCGCTTCAATCGACTCTGTCAAGTTATATCTCAAACTAAAGGAAATTTTAAGGCCTATAAGATAAAACTTGACTTATACTTTGGCGATGTCGGTAGATGGTGGGTGTCTCGGGGTGCGAGAATGTTAGTGCGATAACTCAAACAAACGTCAACTGATTTCATTCATATTTGAGATATTAGTCTGTTGCAATAATATCTTGAACGAGTTCGAAAACCAGGTTTGTCAAATCTTTTATACGAGATTTATGGGACTTACTTTGTCTATTTTTAGCTTTGTTTTATCGTTGGTGCGATAACTCAAACAAACTTTGACCGATTTCAACAATATTCGGCATATGAGCTAGGGTCACCTCTAGATGGGAGCTATCAAATTTAAAAGATTTTCGATGAAAAACATGGCCGCGGGCAGACATCTTGGATTTTACTCTTTGCATCACTAAATCCTTCGGCACACACTACAGCGCATAGCCCTCATTCGATCATCAACAAACTTCATATGGATCCTCGGGGTGACCTCTACATGATTACCATTTCAGCTCAACTTTACTTTGTAAAGTTTGAGCTTTTGCCATGGGTTTGTTTCCGTCATGCGTACGTGACATGTTGATGGAAACGAGTCATTTTGGGGTCATATGGCCAAAACACATCTTGAATTTCAAAATTCAATTCATTAGCGTGTGCTACAGGCTGTACTGATTGTCTGATCATCATGAAATTTGTCATGGATGTTAATATTGACATGTAGATGAGAACGAGTCATTTTGGGGTAAAAAAAACATGGCCACAGGCAGCCATCTTGGAATTTACTCTTTGCATGACTAAATCCTTTGGCATGGGCTACAGGTTGTACCTTTGGTCAGATCATCATGAAATTTGTCATGGATGTTGGCATTGACATGTAAATGGGAAACGAGTCATCTTGGGGTCATTCGGCCATAAACTTGGCCACCGGCAGCCATCTTGGATTTCAATCTTTGCATGACTAAATCCTTTGGCATGGGCTACAGACCACATCCCTCATCTGATCATCACCAAACTTCATATGGATTGTCGGGGTGACCTCTAGATGGGATCCATTACAGTTTTGGATTTTACTCTTTGTAAGACTAAATCCTTTGGTACACCCTACAAATGATACCCTACTTGTCCGATCATCACCAAACTTCACATGGATCTCCGGGATGACCACAGGATGGGAGTAATCTAATTTTTCCGAATTTCGTTAAATAACTTGCCACTGGCAGCCAAATTGGATTTTACTCTTAATTTGCATGACTAAATACTTTAGCACACCCTGCAGTCCACTTCCGTCATCTGATCATCACCAAACTTCATATTGATCTTGATATTGCCCAACTAGATGGGAGCAATCAAATGTTTTTGAATTTCATTGGAAAACATGGCCGCCAGCAGCCATCTTGGATTTTACTTTAGAGATATCTCTTCATGTTGATATCTAGTATTACTTAAACATTTCAACTTTCCGTAAACCTAATTGCTCCATTGACTGTAACACATTAAATTATCCCCTCACCAATTTGAGCTACAGTGTCATTGACACTTTAAATTCTCGAATTTAGTTTTTAAAAACATGGCCACCAGCAGCCATCTTGGATTTCAAATGTTAATCCATCAGCACACCCTGTAGCTCACATATATTGGAGAATTGTTTTGAACTTTGCAGGCTTGTTTAGATGGGAGCTATCGAATTTGAACGATTTTCGATGAAAAACATGGCCGCCGCCAGCCATCTTGGATTTTTTTCTTTGCATGACTAAATCCTTTAGCACACCTTATAGGTCACATTTCTCATCCAATCATCACCAAGCTTCATGATTATGGATCTTCGGGGTGAGCTCTAGATGGGAGCCTCCGTTTTTTCCCGAACTTCCTAAAAGAAAAATCATGGCCGCCAATAATTCTTTTGCGACAGATCCACTCTTCAGGCAAAACAAGACAGTCAATGACCGTTGAGACGCTCAACTGACTGTAAAGACTGAGTAGATTGGGACTCTGAAGACTACAAGTCAGTACTTTTAAGATCCACTTAAAACAAGTAATTACACAAGGACATAGCTAGAGCAAGGAGATTAATAAAAAAAAAAAAAAAAAAAAAAAAACTAAAAAAAAAATTATCATTTAAATTTTTTTTTCAATTAAATTTTTTTTTTAATCATTATGTTTGAATGTTCATGATTCAGTATGAGTGTTCATTGCTGGAAACAGCATTGTGAAATAAATCTGAATATCTTCACAATAGTGCATAATACAAATTTTGACACATTTCAAAGATTTTAACTTTGAAATGATTAGTTATGTTGTACCTCTCCAAAAGGTTTCATAGAACTTACCCATTGCAAGCTTACAATACTTCCTCAACGAAATTGAAAATTCTTTGAAATTTTATTAAAAAAATTACAAAATATTATACAAAATTAACAAATGATATAATTTTTAACCATATACATATTAAAGATACAATGTATGATTTACCACTCCTAAATTATTATTTCTTCTGCTTTTGGTGTGAAAAAAATATTTCATTTTGAGTCGAGGAACCTACTGTTCAAAGCTCAGAGCTATTATATATTGATTTTTGAAATCTATTTCCTTTACCTCAAGTTGTTTTTAACCAGCAAAAATTCCACCAGAAATATATACGGATATGCGCAGACGCTGTAACGAGAGTTGGGAGGTTCTGATCGGAGTAAAAGACGACGAAAATTATAGACAGAATATTATGATAGTTTGCATGCGGATACATATCTCTACTTATTCCCAATTAGGTAATCATGTTTTTTTTATGCATGAAACACAGGCAATCGCATGTGACAGATGTTTGTTTACATTTGTGATGACGCATGCTGGGGAATACCAGTTAGAAACAGCCATCACCATATATGGAATTTGAGGTGTAGAAAATAAATTAATTTCAAAAATTCAAAAATTTATATCTAATAGCTCTGAACTTTGATGGTGGATTCCTCAACTCATAACAATATGCCCCCGCAAAGCCAAAGAAATAGTAACTTTGGGTGTTAAATCGGACAAGGCAGCTTTAAAGTCTAGTTCAGATCAGTCAGGAGTCTGGGATAATTAGGCTGGTTAATAAGAACATAAACAAGCTGCCAATGTCAGGTAATTGTAATTTGTAACTGAATGTAATTAATAACGTTTTCTCAGGATTGTAATTGAGAGTAATTTGTTATTGGGCCATTTTTCAATTATAAATACTTGAAAGTAATTAATTACTAAATAAAATAGACATGTAATTTTATTACATTTTCAATTACATCCAATTACTTTCCAACATATCATGAATACCATTTAAAGAGGACATAATAAGCTTCTTTTTTTTACATTTATTGGTGAGGTTTCAGTTGTGCATCAAAATATTGGGAATAGATCCTGTTTATGTGTATTTATTTCATTAAATATTTTTTTACATGTATTGCCAACTAAAATGCATATTATTTATATAAAAAAAATCATTAGAAACAATTATAATTTTTTTTGCATGTTCAATTAAATTCAATATCCAACACAATGAAAATAACAATAAAGTTTATTTGACAGTCATCTATTGAAATCCTGATGATGATTAAATGCAGATTAATCTCCCTAAATTGTTACAATATGTACCAGTTAATGATTTAGGAGAGATGATACATGTACAGTAATGCCCTAAGTAATCAACTCTTTAACCACAGCAGAATTATGGGTAACTTTTCAGGATTTAGTCAGAAATATGGCTTATTGGCATTAATCGGAAAGCTCTCACTGAGAGCTTTCCGATGAATGGCAATTATAAAGCCATATTTCGGACTAAATCTTGAAAAATTACCCATAATTCTGCTGTGGTTAAGGAGTCGATTATTTAGAGCATTACTGTATATCCAGTCTCAAATGTGTTGCCTTTCACTGAGAGCTTTCCGATGAATGGCAACAAGCCATATTTCCGACTAAATCCTGAAAAGTTACCCATAATTCTGCTGTGGTTAAGGAGTCGATTATTTAGGGCATTACTGTATATCCAGTCTCAAAAGTGTTGCCTTTCTATTGTTAAGGGGTTTTCGTGCATGACCTATGTCAGGAGGTGGAAAGTTTAGATGGACCTATATGAAGAAAATTACTTAACTGTTATGCTAGTACACCACATGATGGAATATATATATATATATATATACTATCTGCAGACCACATCAAGCATATTATATAACAATAAAAATGTCAAAAAGATTATTTTAATCATAGATTTAGAAGTGAAATTTTGGGAACAGCATTCTCAGCAAATATACACATTGAGCAGTTATTCATTTCCACTCAATTTGTATATTTGCTGAAAACGCTGTTCCCAAAATTTCCCTTCTAAAACTATGATTAAAATCATCTTTTTGACATTTTTATTGTTATATAATATGCTTGATTTGGTCTTCAGATAGCATAGATTCCTTCCTGTGGTGTACTAGCTTAACAATTAAGTAGTTATCTGTGTAGGTCCGTCTGAAACTCAGGTGGTTATGAGTGGGTATTATGAAGATTCAGATTCAGATAATTTATTCTCAAGTCACCATAGACATTGGTATGATTGAGTGAATATATATGTAGTTTATAATATCATTTGACTGAGTGGCCATACAGGTATCAATTTACAGACGAATGATTCCGAATCGCATCAAATCGAATCGAATCGCATCGAATCGCATCGAATCGCAGGGCCCTACAAAATTCATCAGCAGCTAAATCACACTCAGTTACAGGTAACATATTTTGGATTGGAGAGGGTTGCAGTTTGAATAGGATAGACTTATACATATATAATATGATAATCTATAATCTAGCATCATCATACCATGCCATGCTGTCATAAATTATATAATGCGCTATGAGTTAGTGATTCCAATATAGAGTTTGGCCATTCTGTAACCCTTGGAATCTTCATCACGTGCTACAGCATTTCCGTTTGTGGTGTTTCTGGGTTAACGTAGGGTCATGGAGAACTATCCCCCGCGGCATGGTCCGAACCCGATCCATTGACGACTCGTGTAACGAACTCGCCATGTCTTTAAACATCTCTGGAATACCTTCATTGTCTTTACAAGAAACTGTATAATTCCCCGACAGCACATCCGCACACTCACGAGAAAAGTTATCCATATCAGTCTCTGAAACACTGTCCTCTTGGTTAATGCAGTCTACAAAGTTCCCGCACAGGAATATTTTTGCTCCTTCCGCGTTCATCACAATGTCAAGAATATACTGTTCGAGAATTGCGAATGTTTCTTTATCTTTGCAACTGTAGCAAAGTAGTGCAGCATCAGCCCCTCGATAGTAACTAGATCCGATGAAACTCATTCTTTCCATTCCACCAGTGTCCCAGAGTGTAAGCTGAAAAAAGAAAATTAAACTTTACAGGCCCACTTAATTTTCGATTCACCGATTATTTTGTTTATAGTGACTTGATATTCGGTTTTAATAACAATCTGTGCCATAAAATATGATTGAAATACTATAATTCATCACCATTTGAAACATCTGGGTCTCAGAACTTAGTCAGAAGATGCCCATAGAGAAATAGAAAACAGCTGAAATCATGGAAAGAACGGGGGTGTGGGTGGTGTGGGGGTGGCTTGCATGATAACAAACGACAAATTGAGTACAAAAATTAATCCATGCATTGCAAGTGACCGCTTCATCTGAATGATACACATATAAATCTGAGTGTTCTTAAAGTCAGTTAGGTTATTGGGTTTAATTAACCTATGGAGCGGCATTGGTTGATCTTATAGGCGCCTTCCATGGCAATGTCCAATAACCATTCACAAAGATGTTTTAAGAGTATCACTGCAATATGTTGGGAATAATTGCTTATTTCAAACTTCCATCTATATTATCATAACTTGCCCAGTCGGTCCAAACTACCACAGGCATTGTGCGTGTGGCGCCTAGCTGTCCTACTACTCTCACAATGTAGGGTACGGGGGAGTCATTTGGCTGTTCCCCATTTTAATTAATTAATATTCCACTAAATATGAGCCTTGTTGAACATGTAGTTCTGGAGAATATGCTTGTGAAATGTTGATGGATCCTGATGGATGGCCAAGGAATGATGGTAAAAGCTCCAATAGGGTTTTATTTGTCTCGTGTGCCAATGGGTTCTATGATGTTGCTTACCAACACCATCCTAATGTAGGGGAGTATAGCATGATCCTAAAAGCAGCTGTCTAAACACACTCGCTACAGTATCCATTCCATGTACTTACTCTGCCAGGCACAGCATGGCACATTGGGCAGATGTGGCGTGACTGGATGTTAATGGACCATAATCCAGGCATCGCAAGTGACCGCTTCGTCAAAATGATAAACATAAATCTAGAGTGTTCTTAGAGTCTGTTCCCATTATGCTTTAGCCTACAGTGGCATTGACAGATCTACTTGTGGTAGTTCCATGTCCAACCGAAGTATGGTAAATATGCCATTTGGCACCCTAAGATTTCTCAATGTCAAAATATACAATATCTTGGACCACATAATAAAGCATAATTATACATGTATAATGATACATCAGCATGGGTCTTCCAATCGGCATTATATAACCTTTTCTAAATGGATTCTCCCATTAGTATTAAAAGTATACATTGGAATGATATATTATTCATCTGGAAGGATGTTCACATCATAAAAGCATTCATAAGAAAAGATAATACATGTGCAGAAGAATTAGTCGGTTCGTTGGTTGGAAATGTTTAGATGATAAGTTCAACAAATGATGGTCGCTTGTAGCACTTATTATCTGAACATTCCCGAAGGGACATGAGTTGATATGGTCGCAAAATGTTTGAAAGTGCCCAAAAATTGGATTCAATCATGCACATGCATTATTTGTTCCAAACAAGTATGAAGGAAATCTTAATCAGCTGATATAGGTTATTAGAAATTCCACGTTCTTCAACGTGATTTTCAGTACCAGAGGGCAATGTGTCACCCCCCCCCCCAATTGGAAATTAAAGTCCGGGGGATATCATATGATAAGCATAACATGGTCAAACCGCCCAAACAATATTTTAAGAACTTTTTTGGAACAAACACTCTCTATGTTAAAGTGTTTATCGACAAGATGAACTAATGCACTATCGTATACGGTCGAGTGAAATGTATAGGGATAGCTACACGATGAGATTAATATTATCCATCATGACCTGGGGTGTGGGATGGAAAAATCCCCCCCCCCCGAGGGGCCAGATATTTGGGCCGGACACGAGGCTTGCCGAGTGTCCGGACCAAATATCTGGCCCCGAGGGTGAGATTTTTCCATGCCCACATCCCAGGTCTTGATGGATCATTTTTCTCCCAACCCAAGAGCATAATTCCGATTTTTTGTTTTATACCAATCTTTGGCACATTCCAGTAGCTTCTTAACGGTATATCTGGGGAGAAATCTGATGCGATATTCGTGATTATCTGGGATGATTTCCGTATATACCTATGGTATATACTGTAAAAACAAAGCGTGTTACCCGTGCGCGCAGGGTTAATACGTTAGAGTGAAATCGACACGGTCTTGTGAAAACGACATGGATACGTCACATCGTTGCACCTGCATAACTTCCGAGAAACGCGAGTATTGATATGACGTATAAACAACTGGACTAATCATGTTTTTGTCATGGGAAATGTCCATATCGGTACCATTAGAAAAGGAAACATGTGTATATATGACAGACAAATGTTAGTTAGACGAGTTCGACGATTTGTTGCAACGATGACAACAGTTCGAATGTGGAACTATTTCGTTCGTCATTTGTGAAGCGGCTATTGTTTACCTGTTACGAAATGTGCATGCCAGTTTCGCTTTGGGAGCCTTCTGTTTTTGATGGAATGTGTTCGCACAATTATTCGCTTATTTCAGCCAAACCTTGGCTGTTTATTTCACACCAGTTTCTGGGATAACCTGTGTGTCGACTGAGAACCTGCGTGTCAATTGAGGAGAACACACGGAGGATTTGTGTAAATGTTAGCCCAAACGACATTTCGAAGTAACGACGGGTTGTTTATTTCGAGGAATAATACCGCAACATATGAATTCAGCCCAAATATATTGACAGGTGTCAAGGGTCTAACTCTATACTGAGCAATAAAAAACTAATATTAATAAATACCGAGTATATTTAATTTAACGCCAATGGGTGGTTTATGTGCGTTTAAGAGTGTATTTATGCCTAAAGCAAAGTGAAATAACGATCTTAAAATGAATTGGCCGGTATATTTTATTAGTTATCAGGGTTACCAGGGTCGTAGTTGCATAAATTACAATATATTTTATGTTTATGCTAAGATAACTTGATCGGTATTGAGGTTAACACAAATCCCATATATGGAAATTCCAAATATGGAAAGTGACGTGCGCAAAACAGATAAAACGACGAAATGTTGTCAAATAATGACTCAAATTCCACGTCTGAATACGCGTCTTATTCTCACTTATACCGTGTTTATATCAGTGTTATTCTATGTGTTGTTGTGTATTGTATTACTTTGATCAAGGTTGCGCTTTTGTTATTCTCACAAAAGGTAAATTTGATGCGTGTTTGATGCGTGTTTACATTTCAAAATTGCGTCTGCCATCTACAGTAACACTAACAGTGCGACGGAATTCCACATGTCCGAGCGCCATTGACTGATTGATTCCTTAATTACGAGACTAATTTATCGAATGAGGTCAAATTTTCGCATATAACAAGACTCGTATGTTATTCTGCACCATTCTGACGAGTGCCGACTTTCATTTCGCATTATTTTCGTTTTTATCAAAAAATAATCGTTCTCTATCTATCATCGATTCCCATGTAAATTTTTTCAACCAAAAAAAAATTCATTGTTTTGCCAATTTCAAGGTAGTTTATAGCATGGTCATGGCATAATTTGGCCTAGCGAGTGTCGGTAGACGTTTCTTGAGTGTGCACAACAAATTTTGGTCCCAACGAAGCAGGCTAAAATCCTGAAATTTGTCAATTTTACTTTGCGTGTGAAGAAAATATTCATTTAAACTTCCAAAATTGGTTGAAATATGCTCAACAACATTCAGTTGAATGGTGACATTATTTATAGTCACCGACTAACTTCCACGATGAATCAAATTTGTTTTTATTGGTGACAATTATGTCGCGAGAGATAAAAATGTAAATTTTTTAAAGAAAATGTTAAATTTTAGCTCATTTTAAGACTTTAATTGCTTGTAGATCGGTGTTAATTATCTTCGTCAATGATGTCATGTCACGCTTGTTAATAATTCATTTGTTCGGAAATACTTATTGGGGTCGAAATGTATAAAATTTTACTACCACCACTTCCAAAAACAACACCGATAAACAATAACGCTCTTTGTTCCATGCAATGGAAATGGCTATTTATTGTCCTGATATCAGTGATATAAATGAATGCCTAAAATTAGTATTATCCTGAAATAAATTTATGCCACTTTGGCGAACATGGGAACCACGGTACAATTTATGCCATTTAGGCACACTTCAGAGTGAAATCAGGGCTTATATTTCGGCGAGAATCCAAATCTAGATTCTCGTAAATATTCTTGCAAATTACCCTGGATTCTCGTGAAAAAGTATATATGGATTCTCGCAAAATCAGATGAAATATATGCCCTGGAAATATAGCAAATCGTTTAATGCTTTAGAATTTTTGTTTTCGGAGATTTATATATATGCTTAAAGACATATTATGGACTTGTTATGGACTTTTTCGGGTGCGAGAAATTGATAAGTTAGTGCTCAGGCACTTTGCCAACCTGGGGAATGTTATCATTCTACTAACATCACTGAAAATTTCCAAAAAAATCTACCACACCACTTCATAGAGAACATTGTCTGAACTACTCCAAATTGTAAATATTTACATCTCGATTCGGGGCGCAACTATCGGCTATAATTAAACAAAAATTATTTCGCCATCGAGAATCATTGCATTTAACTAATATATAAGAATGACGTTGTGTATCATCCATTTAGATTAATATTCGTAACAAATAACTACTTTGAGAAAGATTATTCTTAATTTCTATTTGATCACTCTGCCCGTTGTCTGCCGGAGTGTTTCACATCACTTTAATCAAGGAAGACTGTTCAGAAAAACTGCATTTCAAGATCACCAAACAACTTTCCTTTTTAGGGCCACCACATCTTTCCAAAGATGTACTTCTTCCATTTTGCTATCAAAGACCGAAAAATGTCGTTAAACTAGAGATCCAAATACCCACTAAGGGCCCCTATATCTTGAAATATTAAAGACCGAGAATGTCGTTAAACTATAAAGACCGAAAAATGTCGTTAAACTAGAGATCCAAATACCCCCTATATCTTGAGATATTATAAAGACCGAAAAATGTCATTAAACTATTAAAGACCGAAAAATGTCGTTAAACTACAAAGACCGAAAAATGTCGTTAAACTAGAGATCCAAACATCCCCATCCCCTATTTTTTTTAGACAATTAAGAACGAAATATGTCGTTACACCATTAATACATAATTTGTGTTTATGAAAGTCTGGCACCCATTAGCAGTTTGTTTTCAGTACATTTTAATATTCATTGGAACGTAAACAATTATTCGCTGACAGAAATCATGTTAATATTGCCTTTCGTTACTGGTTTCCTCGACTCAAATATTTCTCACTGCTCAATACTTATAATTAAAAAAAATGTTCTGTGTTTTGTGTCACTTCTTAATAGCATTATGTATTCTGCTATTGACAAGAAAAAAAGTTGCAGTATACGTTAAAGGTACGGAAGGCCTTGGTGGGTATCCTGTGAACATATTTCCACCTGCCAAAAACCGCTACAAACGAAAATAATATTCAAATATAGACATACTTTGTTAATATACAAATGAGAAATATCTCATAAACAGTATGTTATTGTCGTAAATTTGACGATTGTTATGTAAACAAACCATAAAAAGTTACTTTCTTGGTGTTTCTTTATATTATGATGGTAAACATAAAGAGCGTTCTTTGTTGCTCAATTCCTTATTTGGAAATAATAAAGAGCGTTTATACCATTTGTGTGTGATTAGCCAGTAGCATTGTGCTGCCTTCTATAACACAATCAGACTCTTGTTTAGGTAAAATTTAGTAGGTCTTTATGTGAGCATGATGTTTACGCGATAGTGATCGTATATTTGAACCAAAATGTATGCGTTTTAATATTTTTCTGTTTACGGTGTTTGGAACAAATATGAATATTTTCGACAACTAAGCCCCCTCGTCCCTTTAATATAATTAATATAACATCCCTCATCCAATAATCTCCAAATTGCATATCTAATTTCAATCCTAGTTACACGTCACGCCACCCCTCATCATTTGCCAATTGTACACCCTTTTTTTTGCTGCTGCTGCAACTGTTCAATTTCTTTAAAAATTATTGAAAAAATGGCCCTCCCGCCCGCCGACATTTACCTCTGATTTTTTTTTTATCATCGGTCCGCACCAAAATTGAGCACACGTCCCTATATAATATACCTATTTAAACCGAGTATACACGGTGGTGTACTATATCAACCGTTCATTTAACCGTTTAGGTAGCATATTTCCACGTATACGTTATCACGACAAATCCCTGCTGATCTGTTATTAATGAACCAAACACTTAACATGTCAACACACTCTGGCCCGCCAATGCTACAGTGTATAAACGTAACGGGGCAAATATGCACATTATATTGGCAGCTAACGAGAGTATTCATCATCAGCAATCTGCTCACCCCTTTTAGCCGATACGATAGAAACTAAACGATTTGTTACTTCTAATTACCCGTACTTAATTACACTACTTGCGTGTTAATAAAGTACGACCCCATTACCACTAAAGGTGAAACATGGGATTTAGAACATTAATATTCACTCTTACATAGTTCCACATTCAAGGTTCGTCTTGTGTAATCGTATGTCAGTTGTAACGTTGTGAAACCGCAACCGAACTGAATTATTCTATTGCTAAATAGTTCATGGCTGACCTGATGCATGCATCTTAGTTTTCTTGTATGGCATGTTGTGCAACTCTGCGTCTGCAAGTGAGCTCATGTTGAAGGTTATTCGTGATTAACATGTTCGAAGCTTATCTCCATGTGTATTAGCGTCCACCAATTCGTCCGTATTTATTTATTTGAAACGTGAAGCGTAACTGGTTGGTCGCCATTCTTTTAGTTCACACAAAACATGATGACGGATTGTTAAATTAGTTCCGGCTCTTAATTATATAGGTAAAGCAGTCACGTGGGTAGGGTAGGGTATCTCACACGGGCTGCCTGTGCTAAAGTGTGTAGGGGGTGGGAGAAAATGCACTGTCGTATACAGGGATGTGGCTAGAGGGGGGGGGTGGGGGTGTCTCACCCCCCCCCCCCCCCCAGCAGAGAGCTATATTTTCAATAGTTGGAAATTTCATACCTGCCACAACGAAATTTCACACCAACAATAGATTGAAAATGTTCTTGTAGTTTGATTATAAAACAATTTATTTTATTGGAGGGAATTTATTGTTTTTCGACCAATATTTGCATATGTTTCTATTTTTGGTCAAAATTTTTGACAGAAATGGTCATCAGTTGGAAATTTTCCAACCTTAGGGGGGTGACAGGTTGGAAATTTCCAACACTTGGAAAGCTTGTGTCCTGGTCCCTCCCCCGTGGCCAGTCAAAAACTTCTAGTTAATTTAAGAAAACAATATTGTCATACAATTGGTCAACATTATCATTGGAATTGTCATCAGTTGGAAATTTTCCAACCTAAGTGGGGGTCTAGGGTTTGAAATTTCCAACAGTAGGAAGGCTTGAGGCTAGTCTAGATGTTAGGATTTTGTGATTTTCTTGTTCAGATTTCAAAATTTTCGCACACCGGGCCGAACCATGGTCGGCCCGGTGTGTCATTGCCCCATCCACATGGCCAATACAAAACTGCTAATTAGTTTAGCGAAACAATATTTTACTACATTTGGTCAAACTTGTAGACATAAATGGTCATCAGTTGAAGAATTTTCTAACCTGAGGGGGAGCATGAGGTTTGAAATTTCCAACACTAGGAAAGCTTCAGTTGAGGCCAGTCTAGATGCTAGGATTTGCGATTTTCTTGTATAGTTTAAAAAAAATTCTCACACCGGGCCAAACAACCATGGTCGGCCCGGTGCTTCCTGGTCTGTTGTCGGTAGCTGTGTGCATTTGTCTGGAATTAGATCACTAGTTGTTTTTTTGGGGGGGGGGGGGCAATTTTCAGGCTAAAATATCTTAATGTTCTCATACTGGGAAAATAGAAGCATGGCTTATGAATATATAGGAAATTAGGCCTGAGCATGAGGTACAAGGGGCGGGGGTGCAAATGGAATTATGCAAAAAGTTGTTTTGGTGTGATTCCGACTCAAGGGGGGGGGGGGTGCAAATGGAATTATGCAAAACGTTGTGTTGGTGCGATTCCGACTCAAGGGGGGGGGGTGCAGTTGGAAATTCCGAAGGTGGACACCCCCAGCGGAGACCATCTAGCCACATCCCTGGTCGTATACGGTCGAGTGAAATGTATAGGGATAGCTACAAGATGAGATAATGCACTAGTCTAGCTACGGGGCATTATATACCGTATATGTTGAGTGAGAGGTAAGGAACACCGTTTCAAACAACCCAAGTACAAAGGGTCAAGATCCCGAACAAATTGTTGGTTTTACTCTGATAAAACACTCAAACCTGGCTGCATGTAACTCGGGATGTTACTCAGGATGTAACTCAGGAGTATGGACTATCACACGCATCCTCGATAGATCGTTAAGCAAACAAACTACATGCATCATAAATGAGATCTAGAGATCTTCACATGTTAAATTATCAAGAAATTGAGAGATGAGCATGCTGTGGATATATTAATTTGATGAGTTTATTTCAACACGTTTATGGGACGTTTCACTGCCATTGGGTTTGGTGCCAGACAGCGACCGAGCATTCTGATAATAGGATACCAGAGAGCGAACGAACATTCTCATACTAGATTTTTCATACAAAAGTGTTTGCAAAGTACACGTAGAAATGACATGTTTAAAAATGCCGACCGAGACAGCTAAGTTGTCCCACTCAAACAGCATTTCAAACACTGAATGATCAAACTCATATTAAACTATCGGTTATATTAGTTTCTGGCAGGCGAAAACAACAACTACAAGTTTAAGTTGATATAATCTGGGGTTTTTTTTCTTGTCCAGAGAGGCTGCTTGGCTGCCAAAGTGACCCTTCGTGGAGAGTCGTTGCCCGGCTTCAAACCACAAGCAGCAGTTTCAGATGCCCAAGATCTTGAGCTCACTGTTGTTTTTTCTCTAATAAATCACTCACATCTGGTGGGATGTAACTCGGGAGTATGGACTAGCTACCCCACACCTACTCGATAGATCGTTAAGCAAACAGACTACATACATCTTAAATGAGATTTAAAGCTTCACACCTGAAAGTTATCAAGAAATTGAGAGATGAGCGTGCTGAGCATATAATTTGATGAGTTTATTTCAACACGTTTATGGGACGTTTCACTACCATTTGGGTTGGTGCCAGAGAGCGACGTTTCACTACCATTTGGTACCATTCATACTTCATACTATATTTTTAATACAATAGTGCTTGCAAAGTTCACGTATAGAAAGGACACGTTTTAGTTAGATGTAAAGCATAAATGCCGGCCGGGATAGCTACATTATCCCACTCAAACAGCATTGCAAACACTGAATGATCAAATTCATATTAAACTATAGGTAATTTTGTTTCTGGCAAGCGAAAACAACAACTACAAGTTTAAGTTGATATTATTTGGGGTTTTGTTGCTTGTCAGTTTATTAACCAGAGAGGATGCTTGGCTACCCAAGCGACCCTTCGTGGAGAGTCGTTTTCCGGCTTCAAGCCACAAGCAGCAGTGTTTTTCTCTGATAAATCACTCACATCTGGTGGGATGTAACTCAGGAGTATGGACTATCTCACACATCCTCGATAGATCGTTAAACAAACAGACTACATGCATCTTAAATGAGATCTAGAGCTTCACACCTGAAGTTATCAAGAAATTGAGAGACGATCGTGCTGAGCATATAATTAGATGAGTTTATTTCAACACGTTTATGGGTCGTTTCACTACCATTTGGTTTAGTGCCAGACAGCGACTGAGCATTCTGATAATATATAGGATACCAGAGCGCGAACGAACATTCTCATACTAGATGTTTAATACAATAGTGTTTGGAAGATTCACGTAGAAATGACACGTTTTAGTTAGATGTAAAGCATAAATAGCGGCCGAGACAGATAACTCGTCCCACTCAAACAGCATTTCAAACACTGAATGATCAAATTCATATTAAACTATAGGTGATTTTGTTTCTGGCAAGCGAAAACAACAACTACAAGTTTAAGTTGATATTATTTGGGGTTTTGTTGCTTGTCAGTTTATTAACCAGAGAGGATGCTTGGCTACCCAAGCGACCCTTCGTGGAGAGTCGTTTTCCGTTTCAAGCCACAAGCAGCAGTGTTTTTCTCTGATAAATCACTCATATATGGTGGGATGTAACTCAGGGGTATGGACTATCTCACACATCCTCAATAGATCGTTAAGCAAACAGACTACATGCATCTTAAATGAGATTTAGAGATCTTCACAGGTTAAATTATCAAGAAAGTGAGAGACGAGCTGTTGATATAATTTGATGAGTTTATTTCAACACGTTTATGGGACGTTTCACTACCATTTGGTTTGGTGCCAGAGAGCGACCGAGATTCTGATAATAGGATACGGCGTTATCACTGTTGGTCTGATTAGCCGACCGGCGATTTCTTCACTTATCTGATTACCTGTCCACGGATGTAATAACGCAGACAGGGGAGCCCTCTGTTGAGGTAGTCAAACTAAATATCAGTCAGCAGTTTCCATAAGAGAGACCCATCGGCTATGACCAGGTTAAACGCAATCTTCATTTTAATGCCAACCATTTCTTTGAAGAATGATAAAAAATCAAGAGAAAATGTTTTCTCAACCACTTTATTGCTATCGGATTGAGCCAGCACCACTATAGCAACACCACTCTCGATACAGAAAATAATTGTCTTCAAGATCGTGAAAGACACGCCTGCACAATTAGCCGTTTTATCTTCACTTTGTTTTACGAAGCAAAGGTAAATCATCAAAGTGGTCAACCAATTAATGTGCATGTTGTAATACTGGGCTGGACGCTGCTCAATTCAGGGTGTCATGTAAGAAGTACTAAGAACTGCAAACTATGTCTCTCTTTAGCGGCCTCCTCTTATGTTATCAATGTTGGTCTGATTAGCCCGGCAGGAGATTTCTTCATTTGTCTGATTTATCTGTCCGCGGATGTAATAACGCAGACAGGAGACCCCTCTGTTGAGGTAGTCAAACTAAATATCCCTAAGCAGTTTCCATAAGAGATACATATCGGCCATCACCAGGTTAAACGCAATCTGGATTGCTGAAAGTTCTTCATTTTCATGCCAAGTATTTCTTTGAAAAATGATAAAAATTTAAGAAAAGAAGTATACTCAAATACTTGATTACTATCGGAGTTGAACCACCACCACTCTAGCAATATCATCAATAGTGTTGCAGAAATAATGGTCTTCAATGATCGTGAAAGACACGCCTGTAAAATTAGCCGTTCCTTTTCTTCCTTTAGTTTTACGAAGCAAAGGTATATTTACAAAGTGGTCGTCAACCAATTAGTTGTTTACATGATTGTTGTAAAACTGGGCTGGACGCTGCTCTATTCTGATTGTCTTTGTACCGAGCACTGCAAAATATGTCTCTCTATAGAGGCCCCCTCTTGTGTTATCACTTTTGGTCTGCTTAGACCGGCAGGAGATTTCTTCACTTATCTGATTACCTGTCCACGGATGTAATAACGGAGACAGATTGAGCCGTCTGTTGTGATACAGTAAACCTAAATATCCCTCAGCAGTTTTTCCATAAGAGATACATATCGGCCATCACCAGGTTAAACGCAATCTGGATTGCTGAAAGTTCTTCATTTTCATGCCAAGTATTTCTTTGAAGAATGATAAAAATTTAAGAAAAGAAGTATACTCAAATACTTGATTACTATCGGAGTTGAAGCACCACCACTCTAGCAATATCACCAATAGTGTTGCAGAAATAATGGTCTTCGATCAATGATCGTGAAAGACACGCCTGTAAAATTAGCCGTTCCTTTTCTTCCTTTAGTTTTACGAAGCAAAGGTATATTTACAAGTGGTCGTCAACCAATTAGTTGTTTACATGATTGTTGTAAAACTGGGCTGGACGCTGCTCTATTCTGATTGTCTTTGTACCGAGAACTGCAAAATATGTCTCTCTATAGAGGCCCCCTCTTGTGTTATCACTTTTGGTCTGCTTAGACCGGCAGGAGATTTCTTCACTTATCTGATTACCTGTCCACGGATGTAATAACGGAGACAGATTGAGCCGTCTGTTGTGGTACAGTAAACCTATCGGCCATCATCAGGTTAAACGCAATCTGGATTTGCTGAAAGTTCTTCAGTTTCATGCCAAGTATTTCTTTGAAGAATGATAAAAATTCAATAGAAGTGGTTTTCTCAATCACTTGATTACTATCTGAGTTGAACCAGCACCGCTCTAGCAACATCATCAATCTTGTTGCAGAAAATAATGGTCTTCAAGATCGTGTCGCGAAAGACATGCCTGCGAAAATACGAAGCAAAGGTAAATCATCAAAGTGAACAACCAATTAATGTACATGTTGTAAAACTGGGCTGGACGCTGCCCAATTATGGTGGTCTTGTAAGAAGTACTAAGAATGGCAAACTATGTCTCTCCAGAGGCATCCTCTATATAAGCTTGTGTTATCACTGTTGGTCTGATTAGCCCGGCAGGAGATTTCTTCACTTATCTGATTTATCTGTCCGCGGATGTAATAACGCAGACAGGGGAGCCCTCTGTTGAGGTAGTCAAACCAAATATCAGTCAGCAATGTCAACAAGAAAACCATAGTCAGAAATGGTAACGCCACCAAGATCGTATTATTAGCCATAAATATAAATAATAATACAATTATTCTATAAACTAGCTTTCAAATTTTATGCGGGAAATTTGCGTACTTCCATATTTCAAGTTTTCCCGTTTCTCGTGGCATACATTACTTTCATCAAACTGTCTTCTTTATTACACAAGCTGATAGGCCCGACTTCACCCGGGCTGTTTCACATCTGCTTTCCGGTGAAAGGTGCGATTTGACCTTCAATTGACTATTTCGAAAGTCAAGGTCAGGTCAGGGTCATGATTTGTCCAGTCCAAAACACCCCCACCCGTAGAAAACTACCCATAGGTATCAAATTTCGTCGAAATCCGTCCGTTTTACCCAACTTGACCTTTAATTAACAATTTTGAAGGTCAAGGTAAGGTCAGAGTCATGATTTGACCCGTCCAAAACACCCCCCCCCCCGACAAAAGTACCCATAGGTATCAAATTTCGTCGAAATCTATCCGTTTTATCCGAGTTGACCTTTGATTGGCCATATTGAAGGTCAAGGTCAGGCCGAGGTCACGATTTGACCCGTTCAAAACTCTCCTCGGACCAAAGTATCCCTAGGTATCAAATTTCGCCGAAATTTGTCCGTTTTACCCAAATTGACCTTGCATTGACAGTTTTAAAGGTCAAGGTCAGGTCGGGGTCACGATTTGACCCGTTCAAAACACTTCCCGGACACAAATACCCATAGGTATCAAATTACGTTGAAATCTATGGAAAGCCGAGGAGGACATGTTGGTTGCTAATTGCTAGATATACGACGCGGTATTTTGAAGGTGTTTCAAACTAGGAGATAGAAGTATTCTGCCTTTCAAATGGTGATGAATTATAGTAGTTTATTCAAATTTTATGGCATAAATTGTTATTAAAACCGTATATACTATAAAAAATTAATGACTCGAAAATTAAGTGGGCCTTTAAACAAAGTCACAATTGCATTTAGGCTCATCTCATACTCGTCCATTCAGCGATATTCTACTGCGCAGTTTGTTATAGCCTCCAGTATTTATTGAGCGTTATACCCCCAACTGTTATAATTCGCCTTTAGCAGGCGTACTCTTGCCTCAGATTATTGAGATATTAGGTCACACATAATCACATTAAATCGCATCGTAACATAGCAATTGTGTGGGCTCCTTGGCGTGAATATGTAATGAGAAATAAGGTCATACGTAATGACATTAAACTCAAGAAAACCCTCGAAAACAAAACAAAATCACATTTAATGTTTTACGTTATTTCCTTCATAAAAAGAATCTTCGTGATAATGAACCCTCTCGTTACTTTAGAATATAGAATTAACCTTAAAATAAAAAAAATCTTTGGAACACAGAACCTTCGGAATAACGAACCTTCGGATTGGTGAACCTTCGGAATAGCGAACATTCAGAGAAATTTCGGAATAGTGGACCTTCGGGATAGTGAACCTTCGGAATAGAGCCATGCCCCCCAATATTCATATTATATGCCCAGAGTTCAAAGGTATGGACCCATAAAATTCTAAACTTGGCCCTTAAAATAATGAACTCCAAATTGAAGCACACACAGAACACCACTTAAGTCAACTGAACCTATGTCATGTCCCAATGCGGGAGGGTCCATATATACCACAACATTCATAGTATATGCCAAGAATTCAAAGGTATGGGCCCACGTAATGACATAAAATCTCAAGAAAACCAGCGAAAACAAAACAAAATCACATTTAATGTTCTAAGTTAAGTTATTTCCTCCTGTATCTGTATCGGTGTGCGCGCATGATCAGTTCGGATGTGAGCGCACACTCCATATAAAGAATCTTTGTGAAAATGAACCCTCTCAAATTAGTCTCAATACTTTAAAATATAGAATTAACCTAAAAATAACAAAAACCTTCGGAATAGAGAACCTTCGGAATAGCGGACCTTCGGGATAGCAAACCTTCATAATAGAAGCATGTCCCCACAATTACACCGGTGACGTAAACACATGTGCCAATCTTAGTTGTACTCTCGTAATTATCGGTACGATGAAACGGTGACGGAATCTGACGAGGTTTGCCGAATGTACAATCACCCAGTGAATTATCGATCGACCATGCGATACAAAAAAACCAAAAGCTATAAACACCACACTACGGTGGCGTAATAAGAGATACATATCGGCTATTACCATGGTTAAACGCAATCAGGGTTGCTCAAAGTTCTTCATTTTCATGCCAAGTATTTTTTTGAAGAATGATAAAAATTCAGGAGAAGATGTATTCTCAAACACTTGATTACTAACGGAGTTGATCCAGCACCACTCTAGCAACATCATCAATCTAGTTGCAGAAATAATGGTCTTCAAGATCGTGAAAGACATGCCGGTACAATTAGCCGTTGCTTTCCTTCTGTTTTACGAAGCAACGGTATATCCTCAAAGTGGTCAACCAATTCATGTTCATGTTGTAAAACTGGGCTGGACGCTGTTCAAATGGTAGTCTTGTAAGCAGTACTGATAACTGCAAAAGATGTCTCTGTATAGAAGCGCCCATACCTCTTGTGTTATCACTGTTTCGGTCTGATTAGCCGACCAGAGATTTCTCCACTTATCTGATTACCTGCCCGCGCAATTAATAACACCAATAGGGGGAGCTATATGTTATTACCACAGGCATATAATATGGCGGTGAGAAAAATTGTCCTTGTAGTTCATAATGCGATCCCGTTAAACATACACGGGAACGCCACACATCACGTGCATCTTGAAAAATTCTCGCCCTTGTATTGTTCGATATGTAAGACAGTAATTGTTTTATTTTCTCAGCTACTAGTTACAAGTAATATAATACACCGCACCAAACTCTCTTTTACTTGGGGTAATTATCTTCACCATGCTCGTACACCACCTGGTATGCAGAAATCGCGTCCCTTACGAATAGATAAACTATCAGTTGCAGCATTAGACCAATCTCTGTTTCAGTGATAAGGTACAAAGGAGGGACCGGGATTACCCTAATGTGTTCTGTCCGCGCCCTTTATCACCATTGAATATTTATTTTCGGACGTAGATATTACATATGAGGGGGGCTGGGACCTCCACAATGCTTATCGCACACTCTTCACGTATATACTATAAATGTAAAACTGTAAGTGTCTTATTTGCTCAGCTACCAGTTACACGTAATACACTACACCGTATCAAACTCTCTATTATTTGGGGGTAAATAACTTCACCATGCTCGTTACATTGTTTTCCAACACCTGGTATGCAGCAATAGCTTCCATTTCGAATAGATATACCATCAGATGTAGCATTAGGTCAATCTCTGTTTCAGCAATAATACACAAAGGAGGGACTGAAATGACCCCAATGCTTCTCGCACCCTTTTATATACGTACTGTTCATGTAAGACTCTAAGTGTCTATTTTCTCAGCTAGCAGTTACACGTAATACGCTACACCGTATCAAACTCTTTATTAATTGGGGGTATATATCTTCACCATGCTTGTTACATTGTTTTACAACACATGGTATGCAGAAATAGCTATACTATCATGGAGCATTAGGCCAATCTCTGTTTCAGCGATAAGGTACAAAGGAGGGACTGGAATGACCCCAATGTTTTCTGTCCGTGCCCTTTATCACAATTCGGACGTAGACAGTAACCCCGGCTGTTTGTAGATAGAGGCATACCGTTGCCATTACTCGAAGTGATAACTAATATGCGATGTTATCAGTGCAATTTGAGATATGGAAAATATGCCATTCCTTCGGGCCAGGTAAGCTTCGACAGTAGCTTCTACACAAAGGATACGGTCTCCTAACGAGAGCATGATTCTGTTGAAGGTGACTGGGCCAACTCAGCAAGTACTTCTTCCAACCTATTAACTGACAACAGGGACGTGTGGACATAGGGTTAGGGTGTTTCATCCCTAACTTTGGAAATCAATTTTAAAAGTTGGAAAGTTCATGCACGACATAAGTTGGAAATTTCAGACCAAAAACAGTTTGTACTTCTTCTGAGATTTCGATTTTCCAAATGGTATTTATATGAAATTTGTTGTTTCTAAACCAACAGTTTAATACTTCCTACTTTCGCAGTTGACTTTCGTTCAATGTGTTTGGAATGAAATGGCTATCAGTTGGAAAATAATTTCCAACATGTTCAACCATAAGTGGTGCCAATTTGGTTTGGGAATTTACAACAGTACAAATGTAACCCCCCCCCCCCCCGACCTTGTCTGCATGATTCAAGGGGATAGTTCAATCTGAAATTATATGTTGGACACACCCAGCATCAAACGAGTTCCTGTGGCCGCGTCACTGACCATGATGTTATATTTTAACTTCTGATGTGTGCAACAGTTTTTTCTAGCAATAAGTAAGGCAAAGGAGAGTCTTTATTCATCACCATTATCATTTACTGACATTTTAAGTCTTACAACAATGTCTTGTTGTCCGCAAGTCACTCATCGTAGTCGTATCTGATGGCAAATTTATTGGACAATTTGAGAATTAAAATCCGCTGAATGACGAAAGAATTATATGGAACAAATGACAAAACCCGGAACTAGATCACAGATAGAGACATGCCGGTGCCGTTACTCCAAGTACTATAAACTAATATACGATGTTATCGATGCTATTTGAGATATGGAACATATGCCACTCCTTCAGGCTAGGCTTCGACAGTAGCTGCTACACAAAGGATACCACCTTCAGAGTGACCTTCTGGTTGGAGCATGATTCTGTTGAAGGTGACCAGGCCAACTCAGCAAGTACTTCTTCCAAACTATGAACTGACAACAGGGACATGGGGTTTGTGGTATCTCGTCCCCAACTTCGAAAAACAATTTTAAACGTTGGAAAGTTCATGCATAACAACAGGTGGACATTCAGACCAACAGGAAGATTAACTTGTTGCGATTGTTCGATCTTCCAACTAGTATGTAATGTAAATTTTTTTGGTTTTATACCAAAAGTCGAATATTTCCTACTCTGGTTCATGTTTAGGACTGAAATGGCTATCAGTTGGGAAATGTCCAAAATTTTCAACCATGGCCGGCCGGGGTGTCAGGTTGGGAATTTACAACAGTTGGAAATCTTTGGTTTCACCCCATGCAAGGAGTGAGTACAGATGGAAATCTTTGGTTTCACCCCATACAAAGAGTGAGTACAGATGGAAATCTTTGGTTTCATCCCATCCAATGAGTGAGCACAGATGGAAATCTTTGGTTTCATCCCATCCAATGAGAGAGTGCATATTTGATGAAAAATTGGAAAATTACCAATCTATACTGTAATGTAAATTTTTTGTACATCGTATGTGGGAGAGGTATGATGCAGCACATATGGAACAAAGTGACAAATCCCGGAACAGGACATGGTTCGGTCATGGAATAAGGATTTATTGGGGAGTACATGCTAGCAAAAAACAAGGGTACCAACATATTATCGCAGTGATGAAGTTTCTTTTGTGAATAGTGGGTTACCAGTGAATCATTGAATATAAGACACGGAATGGCAGATTGGGGAGACTTGATAATAATATCATTCTCAACGACTCGGCCATTTCCGCTTCGCTCGGAAATAACCTATTCCATAAATAGAAACCATATTCGCCAATGTTACAATATACGGCCCTGGTAATAAGGCGATGAATTTGACTCGTTGACGAAAATAATGTACATGGAGCAGAATTTATTCACTGCGTGACTGTACCAAACTCGAGCATGCATTAAATAGTGCAATAATTAGCTCAAGTTTAACAGACGAGTCTCCGGGCCAACATACGTATTTCCCGGTAGTATGCACATGACCAATCACGTGATTGAATTAGTCCGGCAAATATGGTGTCTATTTATGGAAGAGGTTTATTTCCGAGCGAATCGGAAATGGCCAAGTTGTTTATACTCATACTCAAGAAATTTATACTCATACATGACTTACAACGTTATTATCAGACCCTTGACATGTCGCCAGACAGCCGCCAAGTTATAACTATCCTGTACGATATACCGACACGATATGATTTATTGTATGTAAATAATATAATTATATAAAGTTGGATGGTGGTGTTCTATGACACACACCTAAGTCCACGCGGTTCATTGATATGGGTCAGACCCCCACCCACAAGACTATGCTGCACATATAGAGGGCTTGTTGTTATATATGAAATGAAAGCTTTGTATTCGTCTCAAGTTTTGTTTCCTCCATATATAGTATTGCGCATTTAGTGCATGCATGGCCATTAAAATACCCCTGGGAAGTTATCGAGAGTCAATTATATATGATATATCCTCGCGATACACAATGCAACTTATTATAATTGTGTATACGATATCGATATACCTTCCGAAGCTCAGAACAGCAATTCGTAAACTGCCTTTAGATGCGCAAGATGGAGGAATTCTCCGAATGCTAATGACAATAGCGTATGCAAAATATGTGGAGAACCCCGAAAACTTTTGGAGGAACCATACGAGAGAGAAATTATATAGGCTCCTATCCTTTTAAAATATAAGCCTCATGAAAAGTCTATATATGTGTATTCCTATAAGGTGTGCCCTTTAAAAAGGTGCATGTCTTATTCCATATATGAGCGGAATCAGAAATATATATATTTATTGTTATGGGTGAACACATGTAATTATCCTATACTTGTTAAGTTTATCTCTTATTATTGTGTATTATAATTAATTACTGATTTATATATAGCCATGCATCGTATAGCCATGTGTACGTATATATGGAATGAACAATGATGAACGTGACATCACAATTTTCGCACATAGTGTATATACGTTTTGCTTCATTGATTTAAACATATTTTATTGTATATCAATTATATACATGGGGATTGGGACACAAGTTTTGTCAACTTAGTAACGTCCTCTCCCGCACAAAAGGTATAACATAACATTTAAACAAGATGACTAGACAGGATGAAATTTGTGAAAATTTAAGCAGGGAAACAGACGTGAATATTTGTACAGAGTGTGCTATGAGTGGAGTTTTATTGTGTCCAGTTTTACCCTCACGTTGTCATAAGTTGTGTCTAAAAAGGCCGGGCATTTAAATTTTTAATTGTTTTCAATGGCAGGTTGACATAACAGAGAAAAATATATGATCGAAGTTACCCAAAACGTTTTTGCTTCATTCACTGTTAGTCAGTCAATAGGTTTATTCAGAATCACACATATGACATAAGAATCATAAATGCGGTATACAAATTTTAAAATGGTGCGATATGGTGTGGACAATCAGGCATATGCATGGTTGAATTTGCAGATATCATGTACAATATCCAGTTTAGTTCAAAGGGGGTGTCAGAGAGGGGGCGGTGATCTCACATGTTCCTCGCCATGTCTTATGTATTCACAAAGTTTATGTAAAACAATATTATCAGACGACTGAAGATGGGTTGATAACGTGTGTAAGTTGCAAACAGTCAATGCCCACGGTGGTATAAATCTCCTCCTGATAGAGTTAAGGGCGTCACATTCGAATAAGAAGTGATATTCGTCTCCAATTGCGCCGTTATCACATAGTTTACAATGCCTGTTTTCTACGTCTATTTGGTTATATGTGACTTTGCAATAAATAAATAAATGAATCAATATATGTATACATCAGATAGTAGAGGTCGTTTATGCTACCGGATATATACCAACCCAAGTCCGTGCGGTTCATTGATATGGGTCACATTTCCAGCAAGAGCTGAGGTCAACATGAAGCTTAATTGCAAATTGTTTGGTGTTCCCAATAGAATTGGGCTAATTGAACACGTGACCCTCATTATTTGGCTGTTGCTTCGTGATTAGGTCGTGATTACGCGGTGCTCAACATTATTCTCTGGGAAGCAACACATGCCCCATTCCATCACTCCACTGTATTACTTAGGAATATATCAAAGGGAAAATGTGGAGCTGTGAGCAAGTAGTCCAGTTTTTCTACAAAAAGAAACTATACTTCTAATTCCTAGGTGAACCATATTTCACTGACCCGATTAGTATGCGATCTAAATCGGACGAAGAAGATACGAAAATAAATTAATACATTCTATCTAATAGCTTTTTGAGGGCTTGGCTCTGTTTGAAAAAAATTCAAATTCTAACAAAAATCTGTTAACTAACTTTTATTTGAACTTGACTATATGACCATCAAACATCACCTGGTCGCGTGTTCGATACATGTATCATTCTATTCATTTTGTTGAATATTGCTCAAGTTATCATCCCGAAAACCCAAACATCGTCATTTCTATTGTCGGAAACGGGGCCCGCGCATAGCTCTGTTCACGATCCGATGATCGTTTACTCGCACTTGTTATATGCACATGTGAACTGCATATAATACCAAATCCCATGGAATCTGACAAATATTGTTGAAGTTATTATTCAGACAACATGGGCAGACGCATACTGCATGTCGGCGGGACATATTATATGCATGCACACACGCACGGACATGCTAATTATAATAGTCCCTTTCGGTGCATATGGGACAATAATTCTAGAATGACAAATGCAAACATCGCCGTTGCATGGGTATACCTTTCTGACGTCACCCTTGGTTGTGAACCTTCGTGCAGTATTTCACCAAAACCCATGTCTGAAATATATGTCTTTTTCGCCGCATATATCATAGACCCGGGAACACTGATCAAGAGGGCTGTATAAATGGACACTTACTTTAACCTTTTCGCCGCATATATCATAGACCCGAGAACACTGATCCAGACCAATTGTGGATCTTCTGTCCGAGTTTTGTTTGAAGGTATTGTTCATGAAGCGTTTGAATAACGAACTTTTCCCGACGCCATACTCTCCACAAAGAATAATCTTGTATGTCGGGATACCAACGGCCATCGCTGTGATTCTGAAACAATAGAGAAGAATAATTCATTATAACCCCAAGAAGATGTGAACAAATTAAAATTTATAATCATTTTAGGGTATCTTATCTGCAAATATCATCGGTTCACCGTGCATGCAAGCAAACAGAGAAGCCAGTGGCAATCCTATTATTACAGGACATTGTGGCAGTATAGTTTGCAATATATATAGGGGAGGTTACTCGAGTCCTGTATATGTCAGTTGCTTTCCGAGAGTCGTGGTTTCTATGTGCAGTGTATATCATTCCATGAATATCTACTCTAGCTACGCCCGTATATAGATCATATTCTAGAGATCAAAACCTGGGAACTTTTTGATGTTCTGACCCCTTCTGACTTATAACATTGAACAAACGAGGCAGGGAATATATATCTTTGTTAATAATTGTTCCTCAATAATCTACTTCACAGTAAGGAGTGGTCCCAGTTCGAGATTGCATGCTTTTTTTAGTTGATATCGCAATAAATATTGAATGAATTACCCTTGATACATTCCATGATGGTATATAAGCGACGCAAAGCAAAACAGCTCACAGAGTCATTTAAATCGTGCAATTTCGAGTTGGGACCTTCGCCCACAGTGAAATACATTATTAAGAAACACAATACGACACTGTGAATATATTACCTGCACTGTTTTTTCAAAGTTTTAAACTTCCCTGTCACAAAATCAAAAATTCCCAGGTTTTGTACTGGTGGATTATGATCTGTATAATATATGCATGTGCAGTGGATCGATTTCCCGGTGAAATTAATCATATAAGCGTAAAACGTATAACGTATTGATATGGTGCCATGCGAGATATAGCTTTCCAAAAGATATTTCGCATGAACCAAACAAAGAGGAAAGTTTGAATGTTCAGGTATGCACTGTTCTCTTTGAAAGATTCACGCAAGGTTCTGACGCACCATGGATGATATATTATTTACTATAAAGCTTGTTACAATTGGTACACCAAACAAACATCTGACGAGGAAGTATATTACATAAACATATTGATGATACTATCTCCATTTGAATAGTAAGTCAGTGCATGTCACATATGGTGAGCGTTATCGCCGAAAAAGTTAATGATTATAGTCAGCACATTGCAGATGGTATTCGTGTATTCATCAATGACGAAACGGCTGGAAAATATTACATCAACCAGAACGTAACGTAATGGGTACTAATGGCACTCAAACCTATCGCTGCAATGTTTCTTCAGGTACGATGTACACTGAGCACGTAATTAACAGGGTACTTTGTTGCTCTTGATTACCGTACGTGTGGCACTTCACTTTTTACATTTCACCTCATAGTGATGTTCATTTCCTCATCGTGATGTTCATTTCCTCATAGTGATATTTATTTACCCCCATCGACCATGACCTTTAATGATGTGCTGATGCAAAAAACTTCTATATAATGAAGGCATCAGAGCAAATAGGCGAATGAAGTCACGTGATTATACAGTACGAACGTGTCATCCCTATACCATGATGGGTATGAATCATGCGTACCAATTAAAACACCACCTTATTGTCCGCGTGCCAGGCAAGATACCACACCATATATTTACTGGGCAATGATAACAAGAAAACCATAGTCAGAAATGGTAACGCCACCAAGATCATATTATTAGCCATAAATATAAATCATAATATAAAATATATTGGTTACATGAATGGACCGCCTCAGAATTCCGTTAAGATAAGTAATTCTTCAAATTATTACAATGAACTACGGCTTATAAATTACTGCAGGTTTCTCATTCGCCACACCAGAATGCTTCTAAATGCGGATCAAAGCTAAGAGTGCGTGGCACAGCCATTGTTCATAGACATTTTACAGATAGCGAGAATGATGCATGCTGGGAACGAAAGCATCCACAGCAAAGCCATGTGCTTACGGAGGCATGCGTTTATTATAGGGGATTTATGGTTGGCCTATAAAACTAATTATAACTTTGTTATCTGTCATAGTTTATGCGTGAAATTTTAAACATATATACCTGGACATCTACCCCTTCCAGAATGTTGAAAAACATTTTCAGTTGCTCATCGTATTTTTATAGACGAAATAGTCCGAAATTCCAGAAAATTGCGCTAACTGCTCAATGTTTTAATGTGTTACAAAACGTCTGATAAAAATAGTTCTATCGGGAATATTCACACCATTTTTTTTCAGAGAACATAGTGTAAATATAGTCCTATCGGGATATCGTAAAGGAGATTAATTAAACCCCTCAGACTGCCGAAACTGACGACATTAAATTCGCTTTTTCGTGTCCCACGGAAATGAAACTTGTCTGTCCATTGATCACGTTATTTATTTGACATAGTATTTTTTTCTTCTGTTGTATTTGAACACTTGTTGCACGCGCAGGCTGCACGATCATAATAACTTCAACCGATAAGCGCCGACTGATACCCGCGCAACAGTTTGTCTCAAATAAATTGTTATCCAAACGCAGGTTTATGGCCGCGGACATAAGCCGATTAAGTGTAATGTAATTTATCCATGAACTTGACTGAAAAATTGTGATTCTATCACCATTAGCCACGAAAATGGGACCTCTAAACAGGCAAGTTTGATTTTCGGGGGACACGAACAAGTGAATTTATTGTCGGCAGTTTCGGCAGTCTGAGGGTTAATTAATCCCGAATTAAACGGAACTACTTTACGATAGTCCGATAGGACTATGTTTACTCTATGCATGTTCTCTGAAAAAATAGTGTGAATATTCCAGATAGAACTCTTTTTATCACACGTTGTGTAACACCTTAAAACATTGAGCGGTTATAGCGCAAACCGAAATGTGTTGTCTTGCAAGATATCCCACCGCTTTAGCTAAATTTACCTTCCTACAATATCCATAAAGAGGATCATATATTATATACCCACGGTTTTAATTATAGAATATAAAATATATTGGTTTCGCGAATGACCAACTCAGAATTCCGTTAAAATAACAATAACAACCAGCACCTATAACGAACCGTTTTACTGGACTTGGCCTACTGGTCGCGTAGTTCCGACTTTTAAATAAACGGAATTTCCAACTCTATAAATAAAAGCCCCACAATGCATTCGCCCTGTCCACCACGCAATATCAAAATCTCAGCAGCTAGATACACCACAGGTGGCGTAATAAATGCTCTTTATTATTTCCATATCAGGAATACAGTAACAAACAAGACAGCAGTAAAATAAATGGGGACAAAAAGTTAGTGTAATCATGTATGAAATTTCCAACTGTTAAAATTCTTTATAACAGTTGTGACTCCCACCCCCTCAAAAAACCTCCATCATTCGATCCCCGTCCCCATCATAATGGGGACAATAATTACTAGTTGGGATACCAGGCAATGGTAACCATGTATTTTAACCTTTATGTTGTAGTGTAATAATGTATGAAATTTCCAACTACATGTGCATTAACTTTTTTTTACAAAAGTTGTGAATCATACACACTCAAAATCTAACTTCCACCCCCACCCCACTACACTGTCCCTTCCACTTAAAAACATTCTGGAGATCAAGTTGGCCACAAGTGTTCAGTTATTATACCCCACGTGTCTTGGACTGTTGCCAAATTCACAGTGCTCCATTAGAGGGCCTGCTTGGACTGTTGCCAAATTCACAATGTTAACTGCAGAGAGGTTGTATGTTATTGGAGACGTTCTAATATGACAATAGGATGGCCTAATTAACGAACCATGCACAGCTAAATACACACAAGCAACTTTTAATCTTCAAATAGATACAATTGTCGGCCTCCAAAATTCAATATACTTTCTTATATACAAACAAACATTGAACTCATACCATTGTTTCACTTAACCAAAATAGCGAATTTCCCCAAAAGAACGCATATAGACTGCGCATGCGCAATTATATTAAAATACCCACAATACACTTCACGAGGCTCTCAATGGGTTATAATATTTGTTTTCCAAATTTGTTTTATCTTCAACTAAAAACAAATAGTCTATCGAAATAACTTTCAAATTAATATTACACGTTTCTATAAATAAGCAAATTAGTATATATAAACAAAGCGTATTTCATTAATATTTGACTACAAAAAATACTCGGAACACAACTGTAAATAAACTAACTTGAGACTCTCAGTCACTCACACCGTCACAGTCTCAGTCGCACTATCGAGCTGACACACAGAACTTGGAAATTCGCCATTTTTCTTCAAACAATTTTATTCTTTACAAAATACAAATTATCGGGTTAACATAAAACCATTCAAAAATTGAAACAAACTTAAATAATAAATAAATTAAACCATAAACTCTTACCATAATTACAGAAAATAAAAGATGGCCGTTACTACAAAAAAAACAGACATGCGCACTCCAATTAAAATTACCCATAATTCAGTTCACTACACCAGGGGCTCCCAACAGGTTATACAATATTTTCAGGCTATCAGATTATTTATATTTTCGACTTTAAGTTTACAATTTGAGCCTGTCCTCACTCTATCGATACGATTTATCATAAACATATTATACACCAGTGGCGTTAACTTTACAACTTCGGCATCTACGTGATTATATCGGTACGATTCAGTAAGGTACAAACAATCTCCATAAAATACCCACAATTCAGTTCACTACATGCAGGGGCTCCCAATAGGTTATTCCCATTTATTATGGGCTCCCAATAGGTTATACAATATTTTCAGGCTATCAGATTATTTATATTTTCAACAACATATTATTACACCGGTGACTTTAAGTTTACAATTTGAGCCTGTCCTGACTCTATCGATAGGATTTATCATATTTTCATAAACGTATTATACACCGCTGGCGTTAACTTTACAATTTCGGCATCTACGTGATTATATCGGTACGATTGAGTAAGGTACAAACAATCTCCAAGAATACATTCGCCCTGTACTCCATGCGATATAAAAAAAACAAATGCTAGAAACACCACACTAGGTGGCGTAATAAAACTATTATAAATTGAACTATTATTGTATAGAAGCAAGTGTAATTTTGAGAGAGTGCAATTTTTGGGGATTGGGTGGGATTCGAACCCCGGCCCATGACGGGGAGCGCGCCTTGCAACTCAAAGTCCGACGTCAATACCACACGCTACTGTGTCATATCTGCTATATTTTATTGTATAACTTAACTGTAATTTACAGCAGAAAGCTACTGTCCAAATATTTCATAGATTTATAGTTGCCTGAGTTCACTATATACTTCCAACCCGGTCAATGTAAAGGTTTTAGAATAAAGGTATCGGTAACACGCATATAATTCATCTGATTTAGGAAATGTTCAGATAATAAGTTCAACAAAAGACCAAATTTATTGAACTTATTATCTGAACATTTCACAGCAATGAATATGAATCCTTCAGCACTTGTACAGTAATGCCCTAAATAATCGACTCCTTAACCACAGTATAATTATTGGTAATTTTTCAGGATTTAGTCGGAAATATGGCTTGTTGCCATTCATCGGAAAGCTCTATGATGACATGCTAGTTCGTAGATCGTGCCATGAATCTCTACGCTGGATTACGCCCAGAGATTGTGATGTCCTGACCTGTTCTGATGGGGAACTTTATAAAACATTGATCAAACATTGAACAAATAACGCGGGAATATAATTCGTTGTTAATACTTATTCCATAATAATATTATTATAGGGGTGCTAGCTCCCAAATCGAGATTGTATATAGTTTGTGATTTTTGTGAACCGATATCGCAATAAATATTTAATTGATTACCATTGTAGAGAGTCCATGATTGTAAGCGGCGCAAAGCAAAATCGGCTCGTCAAAGTCACCTAAATCATGCAATATCGAGCTGGGACCTTCAAATACTGTGATATACTTTGTGAATGAACAGAGAAATATATTACCTGAATTGTTTTTTTTCAATCTTGTAAATTTCACTGTCAGAATATCACAAAATGTCCAGGTTTTGAACTGGTGGAGAATGATTTCTACGGGCGTAGGGATTTATGACATGATCTATATAAAGTTCGATAGATGGGACATGCATGATTGAATAATGAACTTCGGAATTGTGTATAT
Organism: Siphonodentalium dalli; assembly: GCA_032622095.1. Classification (NCBI taxonomy): domain Eukaryota; kingdom Metazoa; phylum Mollusca; class Scaphopoda; order Gadilida; family Siphonodentaliidae; genus Siphonodentalium; species Siphonodentalium dalli. The sequence goes on from CP136062.1 coordinate 151,064,180, forward strand.
ATATGTGCATGACTACGAATGTTGATTTTTTTTATCTGTGGATATAGCTAGCTATGAAATTCCAAGAGTCGTGCATTGCGTGGTAAATTCAAGTCAGATATTTGAATGCTAACTTCTAGAAAATGTCAACAACATTTTTGTAATACATAGATCTCGTCGCCAATATTATAAACGGTGCATGGGACACCAGTTTATGGTAAATTCCAACACATCAAAGCCCTGTGTGGCAAACAAGACTGCCAAGAGTGTGTCTGTCATTTGCAGAATGAGATCAATTGCAGAATGAGGTCCTATATGGTGAATTTAGTGGCGCTACCCCGCTACCTCATTCTGCTTAGGACTCGTATTCTGGGAAGTATTTTTTGTATCAAATTAATATTCTTTTTTGTTACTTTTCCCCTTCTGTGAAGTTTTTATATCTCCTAATTTGCAGAAGATAAAATGCATAATCGAGGTTAATTACTATAATGGGTGAACATCACCAATTTCTACAGGGAACTTCAATCTGATCGTATAGGCCCCTCCCCCTGATCGTATAGGCCCCCCCCCACATAGGCTAGCAGTCGAGGCATCATCAGGATAAGGTTCACAGGGGGTAAATTTGGTAAATACTGATAGCGTCGATAAATTCACCCTCTAGGGACCTCATTCATCAAACGACAGACACGTTATTTGCAGGCTTGGTGACAAATGCCTGAACAGTTGCCAGGTAAATTTATCAGTGTGTGAAAACAGTCGATGCTTCATATATAGTCAAACTTACTGTTGAGTGTTGACATGTAGAATTCCCCAATGAATTATAACATACAACAAATAAAACAACTAATTCCCTGTGTGCACAGACATACCGATAATGTCACAGAATGCCATATACATATGTACAATCCACCGCTAACCGACATAACTTCATACATATATTTATGACATGCGATTTATGGACCTTCAGCAACGCATGGGCTTTGTATTAAATTTTGTTTGACATAAATTACATTGTCAAGTTATGTGCCTATATTTAGAAATGAATGCCTTATGCACATCTAATATCGGCGAGTGTAAATATACATATCAATATACTTGAGATATGAGAATATATGTTGAGAATAAACACAATGAAGATAAGAAAATGTAGGCCTATAATCCACTAAACACGATAAAACATAAATCATTAAGTATAATCCACTAGAATAAACACAATTTTACAGAATGTATAGGCCTATAATCCACCGAAGAAAGTAATACACTTGAATATGACGCATATAAGCTAAATATACAGTGGGAATTTCCTGTCAACTAGGAAGTGCAGTAATTCGTGCAATGGATAATGACACATTTAAAACGACAATCCCTGTTCTCATATATGCAGTGGACAATCCCTTTTAACACGACAATCCCTACTCTCATTGATAAAACTGAAGCCTTGTGTATTTTCATTGAATTAAAGATGCCCCATCCGATTTAAATTAAAAGTAAAATTAAAGATGCACGGTCCGATTTGACACTATATTAATACAAAACTCATGAGTTAATTTTAAGCAATGACTACCATTCATATGGAACAAGCATCGTTAAAATCCACAAAAGCATCCATAAATATTACGTCGAAAACGGTCACAGAAAGTAATAATTGAGAACGCTCTTTATTGTCAAGTCTGAGTTTTGTCTGCCTGTCATTTTTTACCCTCACAATATGAGATGTATGTTCAAATTCACACCATCAGGACCCCATTCTGCTTAGGCATCATCTTCTGAGAAGTATATATAGTCTCAAATTAACATTGTTTTCAGTTACTTTTTCCTTTCTCTTCAGGTTCTTTCTCCCCTAATATTCAGAAGATAAAATGTATAATCGAGGTGACTAATGGGCGAACATCAATTGGGAACTTCAACCTAATCCTAGGTCCCCCATAGCATGCAGTTGAGGTCTAAGCAGAATAAGGTCCACAGAGGATGAATTTGTTGACGCTAGCCCACTTTGCGGGTTAGCGCCACTAAATTCACCCTCTGGTGAGCTCATTCTGCAAATGACAGACACACTATTTGCAGCCTTGATTGGCTATAGGTGCCTATACATTTCGCGTTCTTCTAGAGAAAATAAGAGAAATTCATTAAGTTGCATTAATCTAGACATATTTATGGTTTTCAAATGTATAACATAGCGAACAAAGAATACACGATTAATGGGCAACACCTGGTTCGCTAACTCTGCGGATTATTCCAGATGGGGGTAATGTGGTGTCAATTTGCAGGAACAATGGACCATCGACTGTTTATTTATATTTCTGACCTACCACCAACAGCTTTATGGACTACCTGCCGACCACTGCATATGTCGGGTGATTGAAAACAGGTTTCTACTTAATAGTTCCTCCAATAACTCACAACATGCAGAAACAGACCCAAATACTTTGTAGAACAATTCCATAAAAGTATCCCAGTATGTGTGTGACTAAAACTTATTATGTCTCGTGAGTGTTGTGTTCTATATATCTTGAAATGCCACTTCAATTAATTAATGCCCAAAATTAATGCTATTAATAAACCACAGTCAACTATAATATAAAAATACCACAAAACGTGCATTTGTCAACATTTTGTTCAACGGGATTTTGCCGGATTGTCAAATAACCAACACCCAAAGCCACTTGATTTTAGATTTACCCATCTTCATCCGCAATTTTGTACGAGACCGTCGGCTTACAAATCTCGGGAAATAACAAATTTAAAAAATCGGTATCTGATCACTCTGAGCTTTGATGGATTGGTCCTCGACTCGAATAAAATAGTTTACCCCCTACGCCCCCCCCCCCCCCGAAGCCAAAGGAATAGTAATTTGGGAGCGTTAATTTGGATTTATTATGCATCGTTTCGATTTTTTTTTAATTCACCAAGTAAGTGCCATCCCACCCCCCCCCCTTTTGTTTTTGTTTACCTCAATGTGATATATGCTAATCACCAACGGGTAAAAAGCCATGTTTCTCCTTGGATCAATACTTCGAATTGGTGAACAAATTGGTAAAATATTTCAAGAAAATTAGAGATAAAAATTCCAGTATAGCCAATAAAATAGCATCTATGTTTCATTGTTTGGCTGAAATTGACTTTCTGCAATTCATTTTGAACGCATAAGGCTCATTAGAAATTATTTATACGTAGTTTAGTTGGTACCAGGGACTATATATTCCGAAAAATACATGACATATCGTTATACACAGACTTACTGAAGTCAGAAAAACAACTCATAGAATTATCAGATACTTCCCATGTTTCGCGCAGAAATGATACAAACGCTCTTTTATTTCGCCATATAAGTAGTATATTTTTCACGAACGCTCTCTATATTTCGAAAAAGATATCACTTGAACGGCCGGGAACTTACGTCATCAATCAAGTATCTAACTGAAGCGTTAATTATAATATATTTGCGCTGAAATTGCGAACATCCGTGCAAATAAAGAATACATGTGCAAAGGGCTTACAATATAGAACATGTAGATCCTTCCAATTATTTCGAATGCCACTGAATACGAATTGTAATAATTTACTTACTTTCCATTTGTCTTCTTGTCTTGAATGACGTCACAAGTCGATGTCATTAGCAGGTGTGTCATCGTTATTCCAGAATTAACAGAATCAATTCAGTTTTATAGAGATATCGATCACGTGACTCATATTCAGTCAGAATTATCCGATTCCCATAAATATTAGATCAGTAAGGTCCGCTGTTCAATGAGACGAATTCTTAATAGAATGCAGATCTGCCGACCGATTCCCTTGAAACTTGGGAGCTGAAATGAAACAAGCGGTCTATCAGTACAGTTGTAGATAGTATTGTATTAAATGTGGTGGCGGCTTGGCAGCCACTCAAAATTGTTATGAATGGAATAATTTACTGAGGTGTGTGAACCTGTAGTATTCACAGAGGATTGTGTAGTTACGTAACGCGTGTTCCGTAATACCCACGGCATGATTCATTGGATTGTATCGATCTATCCCATGTATATAATCAATAAAGTATGCGTCGCTTGATTTCGGCCCATAGTGAGATCTGTATCAATACCGGGAGAGATGTGCATCTAGTCTAATCAGTAGAATGCGGCGATTCAAAGACACGATGACTTCATGATCCGGCCGAAGATCGATTAGTCTACTCAGTAGGATGCGGCGATTCAAAGACACGATGACTTCATGACCCGGTCGAAGATTGATTTAACCCCCCGATATGATTTATCCTAACCGTGATACAATTATACATCGCGAGGTCGCTCTTTGTTTGTAATTTTGTATGGATTTTGAGACACTACAAACGCAAAACAAACCACTCTCATTCATATGTAGGAATATTCAGCTAATAAGTTCTACAATGTACACACCGTTTGTCGAATCAATGCCTCAAGTAACTGTTCGTTACGATTATTCAATTACTATTCCCAAACCAGAACAGTATCTGTCTGATTAATTATCTGTATAGTATTCCAGGGCGCAACAAGAATCAAAATCCAATAACGTGTATCATTATATTTTACCCCCAACATACAAATACTACTAATATATTATATATAGCAATCGCCAACCATGCAACACATTCATAATATTGTGACATTCTTTAAAAACAAATTTCCTCTCAGCCAAGAAACAACCTCTGGTCTGATAACCTCTGGAGGGCAATACAAATTATATATCTCAAAACTTATCACCATCTAAATACGCAAATAAAATATATTTCAAGTCAACCAGTACACCGCCAATTAAACCTCACCAGGAGTGGTCAAACTCAGCTGAAACGTCACAAAATGTAATGTCCTATATTTGGTCACATATTAGGTATGTACCGCGACGAACAGATGTTTAGCCGGAAACATGCACTTGTGAATTAGTGTTAACACAGCGAACTACGAACTTTATTTTGACATTCCTAAATACCACATGAAGTCAGAAATAATTGGCCATAGTAACGCAGTACATTGGCTGAGAACATGCGTACTCGGCGATTTAATGACAGCTAAACTATAGCAAATTATCAAAAGCTTTATTTTGGTTATTATAAGCCTTTCTTTCCGCTTATCGGTAGAAAAATAAACAAGATTATTAATTACAAAGTCAGCCGTAACACACTGGCATAACGACTTTTTGGGTGCCCAATCAAAACTCAAATCCTGATGATATATGTTTCACATGTTTGATTTCTTAATTTTCTAATTTAGAAACGTACATTATTTTTTTCTAAATGTTATGTAAATAACTACAACAACATCATTAATCAATATCAATTGATAGAAGCGTTTCCAGCCAGGGGTCTTCTATTCATATTATTATTTTATACCCATGAAATCCGCGGAAACTATGCATGAACTTTGTCTGTGAGACAAAATATACTCCTCGTCGGGCTATTTAGCTGAATTAGCATCGTTTTACTTTATTTTACTTAGGTCAGCATGATTAGGTTTTTATTCTTCCCAAGCATATTTAATTCTCAACTCAGCATGAACAGATCATCAAAATAACGTTGTCTGCACGATTTAACGTTATTTGATTTCAGAATGCAAAAATAAACTTTCGTTCTGCAGATATCTCGGGACATGGTCTGCTATACTGTTAGTGGCTTCCCGAAGAACTGTTCTGTTATCTATCCCATCCATCAAACAGCCGCCGCAGATGTTTATAGAAGTTAAAATAATAATCAGTGCATATCAACACATCGTTAAAAGGACAGGTAACGTATGCAATGACTCAGTGAGAGTAAAATTAAGGTTCCTTCAAGTCAAGTGTATATAGCCATATAGACACCCAAAGCCTCTCTGAGTCAGACAAATCGCTGCTGTATTCGCTGTGCATCTTGTTGCTAGCGCGCAGCCGTCTGCTCTCTGTAGATGTTGCGCTTGGTAACGTAAATTTGAAAGACATGTGTTTGAAATATCTTAGAAAATGGAAATAGACATATAGATATCTATTGGAAGTATACATTCGCGCAACAAGATTCACACTAACATGTACCCATTCTGACACGATCGACATACATGTATTTTAGGTACTGATTCTTTCTCACAAACTTTAGACTTGAATTAATTTGAAGTTTTCGATATACCTATTGAGAAATCTACAAAAATTGGTCAACTATACAGCGAAATGTCGATGACTGTCAGTTTGTCGCTGCTTCGATATTAAGGCATATTTTATTCCATTGAAGACAATGATACGCCTCATTATGTATGTAAGATACGATACGACTTATTTGCATAAACACAAATAAAGCCAGTATGCTAACAATAACAAAACAATAATTAATAAATAATTACATGTTAACGTGGCATGTCTATATAAAGCTACATGTGTTTATAGGGTGATGGCATCAATTTGTTATCAATCACCCCTGTTCCTGTTGTTGGAAATCTATTCATGCATAGGTTTTGTTTTTGATCACAATTGTGCAATAAACGGCGACCATGCGCATGTGCACAGCACAATTCGCAGACACAATTTTCCAGACGCATCAAAACAGTTTGCATTGTCAGACAATCAACATAACCCTCGTGAAAATAGGTTCTTATTGGACCTAAATATTCACATATGCTCATATTGGACCTAAATATTCACATAGGCTCATATTGGTCCTAAATATTCACATATGTTTATATTGGACATAAATATGCACATATAAAGTTCATATTGGACCTAAATATTCACATATGTCCATATTGGACCTAAATATTCACATAGGTTGATATTGGACTTAAATATTCACATATATTCATATTGGACCTAAATATTCACGTAGGTTCATATTGGACCTAAATATTCACATAGGTTCATATTGGACGTAAATATTCACATATATTCATATTAGACCTAAATATTGCTGGTCACTCTCACCAAAAAAAGTGCTGAAGGGTACACAGGATTTTCAAAATGTGCTGAAGGTACACAGGGTTTGAAATGTCATTATAAAGGACATTCAGAGTTCAGACTTCGTATCTGCCATGATTTCTGTCAGAGAATAATTGTTTACGTTCCAATGAATATTAAAATATACTGAAAACAAACTGCTAATGGGCGCCAGACTTTCATAAACACAATTTATGTAATGGTGTTCGTGCTGATCACAAACCCTGTGTACCCTTCAGCACATTTTCAAACCCTGTGTACCCTTCAGCACTTTTTTTTGGTGAGAGTGACCCCTTCAGCCTAAATATTCATGTAGGTTCATATTGGACCTAAATATTCAAATATGTTCATATTGGACTTATTTGATTCTGAAATAATCGCCAACCGAATGGGTCATCGATCACACGTTTTAGTGCTAAATTCGACCATCTTACTTTATATATGGCTACCGTACAAGGCCGTGACTAGAGTGTCCCCGTTGTGAGAGGGGTCCACCTTGAAATTTCCAAATGCACCACAGGGCCAACATGAGCCAATTTTGAAAGCTGTACCTGGAAACTGCAACATTCTAGCATCTAGAAGCGTCTTATATACATGTCTTTGGTGGTAGGTGTATATTGTGCCAGGGACCTGTGTCTAGAAGTCTATCGCCGGACAAATTGAGGCCTCGATTAGTTTGTTAATAGATTATCCGTTTTTGACTGGCCTCGATTAGGTTTGTATCCGATTAACCATTTTTGACTGGCCTCGATTAGTTTTTTATCCGATTAACCATTTTTGACTGGCCATCGATTAGTTTTTTAATTGAATAACCGTTTTTGACTGGCCATCGAGGATGAACAAGGACCCACGGCATGGCCCGGTGTGAGAAAGTTTGAAATATAGACCTGAAAAGTTGCAAACTGCACAATCCTAACACCTACACTGGCATCAAGCGCTCAAACTGTTGGGTATTTACAACTGACACCCATCCTAATGTTGGAATATTTCCGACTGACACCAACTGACACCCACCCTAATGTTGGAAACTTTCCAACTGATGGACATATATGCGACTGATAGTCTAAAAACAATTTCCCCACTAATTACTGGTTGGAAAATTAAACTACGATAACAATTTCAACCTATACTGTTGGTGTGAAATTTCCAAATAATGTTGTGTCAGGTATGAAATTTCCAACTGTTTAAATTTTTGACGAAATTTGGGAGGGTGGATGAGACACTGTTATCATGCATCGATGATGATGAACTATCCAATATGAACCAATGTGAATATTTATGTCCAATATGAACCTATGTGAATATTTATGTCCAATATGAACCTATTTGTAAGAGGATATGCTGGCCACGCAGTGCCCTTGGTGTCAGCTCCGGAGGCCAGAACACAACAACCCACCCAACAGGTGTAGTGCTCAAATGTCAGTTAATGGCGTTCACGTTATCCAGACTTACAGGCAGCCTGTAATCGTGACAATAAGCACGTAACAGGCGTATTTTAATAAGCGAAATAAGCTCATGTTAGCATTATTTAACCACAATATACGCTCTATTGGACGTAAAACGCGTTTTTTAAAACAGTCCATTATAGGACTATTCTGGGTGTCAGATCCGCAGACCAAAACGCAACAATTCACACAACAGACGTAATGCACAAAGACCATTTGACATGACAGTCACTTAATCCTAACCTATCAAGAACGCACCCAACCGACGTAATGTCAAAATGTATAAGGCCAGTTGCCATGGCAGTCACTTAACCCAAACTTTAGTATCAACAACGCACTCAAGAGACGTGATGTCCAAAGGCCACTTGACATAATAGTCACGTAATCCAAACTCTTATCAACAACACACCCAAGAGAAGTGATGGCCAAAGGCCATCTGACATTACAGTCACTTAATCCAAACTTAGAAACAACGCACCCAACAGACGTAATGTCCAAACTTATAAGGCCAGTTGCCATGCCAATGGCAGTCACTTAATCCAGACTTTAGTATCAACAACGCACCCAAGAGACGTGATGTCCAAAGGCCACTTGACATAATAGTCACGTAATCCAAACTCTTATCAACAACGCACCCAAGAGAAGTGATGCACAAAGGCCATTTGACATGACAGTCCTTAATCTAAACTTAGCAACAACGCCCCCAACATACGTAATGTCCAAACTTAGAAGGCCAGTTGCCATGGCAGTCACTTATTCCAGACTTTAGTATCAACAACGCACCCAAGAGACGTGATGTCCAAACTTATAAGGCCAGTTGCCATGGCAGTCACTTAACACAAACTGTAGTATCAACAACGCACCCAAGAGACGTGATGCACAAAGGCCATTTGACATAATAGTCACGTGATCCACACTTATCAGGATACATAATTATATCGAAAACGCCGAAACAAAGAAAGAAGATGCTTTCTCTTTGTCTCGTCTATCGGTTAATGAGAACTGAGTTGTCATTCTAAATTATATAATGTTTTGAATCAAAGCATCATAATGATAGACATGATATAATATGTAATATACTCACATCCTCACGTCGAGAAATCGCCAAAAAGCAATGGAAATCTGCTATGTCCAAAAAACACGACACTCCAATCAAATGAGATACAGAAGATGAATCGGAATCAACGTAAAAGTTTAATAAGCACCCTCACATAGATCCTACACCAGCTGGCAGCTCCGATGAGATCGTCTCCACTATGACTGTTAGACAAAACTTGCAGCAAGATAACTGAAATCTGTTCTGAGTTTGAAGTCGAACAACAGAGAAATAAGTATTGCATGTGAACAATGAATTTCCTGTGAGACCGGCAATTGGTACTTATAGAATAAACAAATAAGTTTACTATACGTACGCCGAATTTGATTTAATCCAATGAGATGGCATGTCAGAATGTATACACAGTGAAGTCGCCTCGAGTGGTGGCTGTTGATGCAATGAATTCGGTGCAGAGACTAGTAAAAGCATGTGTGTTGTGGTTCATAGCCGTCCTCTCTTCAGCATGTGGTGTGGGATCGGGTTACTATCGATGCTACCCATATGTGTTATAAGCACTAAATGCTGCCATCATTCACAAGTCAACAGGCTGGAGAGCTGGAGGCCAGCTTCAATATAATACACTTGGCATTATTATCGTCACGCTCGCGGCAATTATCCAGAACTAACTCTTTTTTGGCAGTCAATTATCTTTTATGACTAATATGAATATTTCGATGAAAGTGTTCATTCTTTAGAACAAATGACCACAAATTGGCCACTTTGCTGGATGAACGAAGGCCATGTTAGCCGAGCAAATGTGATGCGGGGCTTGTAGTCACCGCGGGCAATGCAGTGGAGTGATAATTATAACTTATATAAGTCTTATAACATGGAGGTTTATACTTCGAAACAAAATACACAATATGCATAACTCCTCAACATATTATCTGGCAAATAGGTTCATATTGGGCCAAAATATTCACATAGGTCTATATTGCCATAATATTGGACTTACTTGATTCTAAAATAGGCCCATTGTGGACTTATATACGTTATTCAGTTTTATGGCGCGGACCACAGTGAAAACACTTTATAAAGAGTTTACATTTGGTAAGTCGATTTAGGTTCATATATAGCGTAAAAAAATCTCGATATGGCCGATATGGGCTAATTTATGTATTTGGAATAAATTCAACATGATGATATGGGTTTTTGGAATAAATTCAACATGATCTTATTTTCAGTAGAACAGGCTGGCCTACTATAGCAGCGGAACTCGTGATAATAATTTATACAATTATCAATATTAAAGACATATTATGGACTTGTTCGGGTGTGTGAAACTGATAAGTTAGTATTCAGGCCCTATGCCAACTAGTGGAATGTAGCATTCTAATAATATCGCCGAAAAATCGTCTGAAATTTGCTCAATTGTAAATATTTACTTCTCGATTCGGGACGCAACTATCGGCGATAAACAAACGAAAGCGATTTCGACATCGAGAGTCACTGCATTTAATTCATATATAAGAATGGCGGTGTGTATTGTAAATCTGGATATAATTTGTGTACAAATAACTACTTTCAGCAAATTATTCTCCATTTCTATTTGATCACCCAAATCGGAGTGTTTCACATCACTTTAACGACACGCCCCTGTGATTGGGACGTAACATCGACATGTTAAACGGACATACATGGAGCATAGGAACCTCAAACTGGAAACAGATAAGCTTTATATCCTGGGTTCCTGTGAACAAATGCCAGGCATAACAAGTTCCCATCTGTTTTAAAGTTTTCGCGCAGATTTTAGATAAACGCTCTTTATTTTTCCATACCAGGAATAAACTAGATATGAACGCTCTTTATTCTCTTCAGCATGTGGTGCGGTCTCGGGTTACCGTCGATGCTATCCACGTGTTATATGCACTAAATGATGCCGTCACTCGCAAGTCAGCAGGCTGTGCACAGAGAGCTGGAGAATGCAATCGATCTAAATAAAGTACACTTGGCATTGTTAGTGGCATGCACGCTAGGAGAAAATATCCAGAACTTACTCTTTTTTTGTCGGTCAATTATCTTTTATGACTAAGAAATATTTTAATGAAAGTCTGTGAAAGCGTTCATTCTTTTGAACAAATGACCACAAATTGGCCTGTTTGTTGAGAGAACGACCCGCCATCCAAAACGGAGCCAATGTGGTATACAGCCAAAATGTTCAACAGTTGGAAATTGACACACCATTAGTTTGACATTTCAGTCAAAAACTTGTAGATTGAAATTGTTCTAATAATTTGGTTATCTAACCAGTATTTAATGTGAACTCTAATTGATGTTGTTCAGTTGTTGACAAACAGTTGAATATTTGTTTGTCTCCCCGAAAAATTAATTTTAGCCTTCCGTTGATTAGTTTGTGTGTCCGTCACACATTATGGGTACCCTCGTTGTGTATAATCAACTCCTCTCGCAGTTTCGAATGTAGAGAATTGAAACTTTAGGATATTGTTACCAATATATTGCTGATGTTGAACATGTGCACCACGTTAAAAAAACATTTCACTGAGTTATTCCCCGTGCTTGACTTAGAAAATATTGTACCATTTTAAAGATAAGTGCGGCGTTGGTGGTGGGTATGCTGTTAAAATATTCACTTCCGTAAAAAACCGCCAAAAACAGAAAGAATAGTAACATATTATAGACAGATTTTGTTCTTATAACAATCAGAAATATGGCATGAACAGTATGTTATTGTCAAATGTTTTTTCCTTTGTTATGTAAACAAAAGCAAAATACGTTACAGAGCCTGGCTTTTGTTTAGATCCGGATATGGTAAACACAAAGAGCGTTATTTGTTACTGTTTTCCTGATATGGAAATAATAAAGATCGTTTATATCATTTGCGTGTGATTAGCCAATAGAATTGCGCCGTGTTGTGTAAACAGAAGCAAAACTAACCTAACCCTAGTAGGCTCTTGTTTACGTACACCATCGTACGTCTTGACGACAATATGCTATTTACGCGCTGATTATGTTTGGCATATGAACAAAACTAAATATATTTTAATATTCCTTATGTTGATGGGGATTTGAAGAAATATGAATATTTCTGCGACGAACGCCGCCCGTGCCTTTAAAGATCAAGTTCAAATTGTAGGGAATTCATCCTAGGGTGTACTTGCAATTAAGTTCAAAGGGGTACTGTACGCCAATTTCAATAAATTCCCGGTAACAATTGCGATCTAATATCAATATTATATTTAAAAATAACGTATTTGAGTCGACGATGTCTACTGAAAACGTTCCGGTTAACAGGCTATCATAAAAGTCAAATTGAATTATTTAATATAAATGAATTTATGGCTGGAGTCATAAAATGGAGAATTATGCCATTACGAGTTACCGTTCTTAAAATCTCACATGTTGGGTGTCTTTTATCGACGGCCGTTTACGACGAACATTATTGAGTTGCGAACAAAACATGTTACATGCAAAAGGAAGTCCCGCTATAACCAATTTGGGAAAAAAAGAGAAGAAACAAGATTCATAAAGCGTCAAGTATTTTTATAGGGGGTGAGATTGTTCGATGGAAGAGATTGCAGGCATCAATTGAACTTCCGGTTCATCCTGCAACATGCGTCTTCTCCGGTGAAGGTCAAAACATGGCGCGTAGTTTGAAATCGTAATATTTTTATTTCCAAGATCAATATTTTCGTCGCTAAATTAGGTTTATACGAAACTCATATAAACACGAACACAATCTAACTTGAAAGTTATGTCAATGGGAGTAAATAAAAAAAATTGCCTATCTCTGTGTACAGTACCCCTTTAAAGGTACTCAATCCGTAAAGAGGGTCCCCATCTCAACAGATTCCAACAACAACAATCCGATCAGAGGGTCCTATATTACTATTTATTTGGCTTTGGGGGTAAAAAATATTTGATTCGAGTCGAGGAACCCATCAAACAAAGCTCAGAGTTATTAGATATTGATTTTTGAAATTTGTTTTGTTCTCGAGATGAGTACTAATAAATGCCGTAATCTGCTCTGGATGTGTACTCCAAATCTATTCAAACAGACAAGGATGGATAACTCTAAAATCAAGTGGTAATTTTAACGCAATTTTGACTGAGTTCTGGGCCAGATAGTATTCCCGATAATGAAAAATAATAGATTTCTAAAATCGATATCTAACAAATCTGAGCTTTGATGGGTGACTTCCTCGACTCGAATCAAATATTTTTGACCCCCGAAGCCATTGAAATAGTAATTGAGAGGAGTTTTATCGGATTGAGTACCTTTAAGGGGTAATGCTATAGGCGTGTGTGGAGACGGCTGTCGCGTAATACCTCAAGACATATTAAATGTCTAGATACTTCCCCACGACATGATTTACCAAACAAAAGCTGCTTGTTTAACTTGTATGGCACAAGCAGGGGGTTTGGGCAATTCTTGCATGCTATTTTAAAGTGATATTTTAAAGTGGTACTGTACACTAAATCCGGCCATTTGTGGAACCATCTCCTTTTATACTCAACATAATATATACAACAAATGAATGACTTTGAGCCATGCATTAGTGCAAAATACACTCATGTGCTCTATGAAAGATATAAACAACATGGTAATTATAATGAAAATGAATAAATGGCTGGAGTTATACATTCATTTTCATTATAAATACCATGTTGTTCGCATCGTTCATAGAGCACATGAGTGTATTTCGCACTAATACATGGCTCAAATTCAATCATTTGTTGCATATAATATGTTGAGGTTAAAAGGAAATGGTTCCATAAATGGCCGGATTTAGTGTACAGTACCCCTTTAAGAAATAATTGTCAAAAGAAAGTTCATATTTGCGATTAACATCTTGGCACTTATTTCAACAATAGCGTTAGCATAAGACATTTTCGACGTGCATGGTGCCCTGTGCCAATGCATTCTCTTATATATGCGAGTCGACCATAGGTCGCCTCGCATATATAAGAGAATGCATTGGCCTAAAAAAAACATTTTTCTTACATTCTTTAACAATTTTATAATTTTGAATGTGTTAAGCCAATGCATTCTCTTATATATGCGAGGCGACCTATGGTCGACTCGCATATATAAGAGAATGCATTGGCACAGGGCCCTTCTGTTGGGTAAAGGGTTAAATTTGTTTTATGTCCTATTTAGACATTTTCATCATTAGTTTTACACAAATGTTTTATCATGTTCTGGAATAAAGTTACATAATGGAGTTGCTAAGGTCGTCGAAAGGTGAACGTTAAAGGCTCTTTAATAAATGGGGACTGTACACTAAATTCGGCCATTTATGGGACCAGCTCCTGTTATACTCAACATAATATATGCAACAAATGAATTAATTTGAGCCTGGATTGGTGCAAAACACACTCATGTGCTCTATGAACGATGCAGACAACATGGTAATTATAATGAATATGAGTTTATGTAACTTTATGACTCGAGTCATTAACTCATGTTTATTATAATTACCATGTTGTTTAATCGTTCATATATAAAAGGAGATGGTCCCATAATTGACCGGATTTAGATCTGAACTCAAATGTTATCAGTTCATATATATTGCCGCATATTGTATAATGTTTTGTTTCGTATTTAGTTTATCAGAATCGTTTAATTACCAAATAATAATGCTAACCATGTGCACTGTCAACTCTAGTAAAAAAAAAATTCCAAAACGTGTAATATTGTTCGGCACCGAGATTATATCGGTCGGCACGTCGAATATTTGCTAGGCCGCCAAATATTCCAAGTGGTGAAAAATAACAGATTTTAAAAATCGATATATGATAACGCTGAGGTTTGAAGGGGTGGGTTCCTCGACTCGAACAAATATATGTTACCCCCGAAGCCAAAGAAATAGTAATTAAGAAATAGTAATTTAGGGGCGTTAATTCGGATTATATCTTTAAATATTCTTCCAATTAAATTGGCATAATTGTGTTGTCCTTAATTAATATTTCCTTCATATATGTTGTCGTTCAGCAATGATTCTCAGTATAAATTGTTCCTGAACATTAGTATCATCGTCTATAATCTGCCCTCGACGGTGGCGACTTTGAGTATGATAGCACTATGTGGGAGTGACAGTGAAACAAAATTGAGTCAAGCTAATGGGTTCGCTATAATACCTTACGAAAACATAAATAACATTGGTATAATTATATCTACCCGAAGGCTGTCCGATAATTCAATTGAAAATGGATCTTAATTGTGGCGAAAGTTAACACAGTCATTGGTTTGGACGCATTTCGGGTTTGAAAATTATGTAGTTAATGTCCATGTTAATTAAATAAAGTATACAGTAAATATTAATATGTGTTGTTAATTCTTTCAAAATACGAAACTATGTCCTATTTGGCGATTTGATAGCAGCATACAGTTTTCGTTCGTAGCTACGAAGGATAACTCTACGTTGAGAAAATACTCAGATATTCTGACTTGGATGATTTATTCGGTATTTAGTCATAGAGCGGTCATTTAAAATATAATGTATTCGATATATTTGTTTCATTACCGTGCAGCCCTGCCTCGACCCCACTGTATTTTTTCAATAATCTGCAATGATGCGGTTATGTATAAGCTGGACTATACACCTGTTCGTTCAGACATATTAAATGTCACGTTTTTCATGGAACATCGAGCATCAGACTGATAACTTTACAAATGGATACTCTAACCACTTACGTGTGATATAGCATTGATCCACCGCAAAATCATGGCATTGAGTTTCTGTTTCACTGCCTCACTATCTCAATGATATTTCATTCTCCAAATTTATTTCCGCAAAATGCACGCATCGCATACCTTATATACACATTGGTATTATCTGAAGGCTAATATTTCTGTCAGCTTAGTTGTTTTTGTTTTTTGTTTCTGTGCTTTTACTTTTCTTATCTTTAATTAATTTTTCGCTTATTTTTTTTTATGTTGGTTTTAGGATAGGATAGGATAGGATATTTTATTTCAATATACACATATTAATGCATAATACATTTGACAAATATTATATTGTATATTCGAGGGGGTGGCATAGTCAGACTAGACTGTCTTACTGCCACCCCCTTAAAGAAGAAAAGATGTTACGATAGGCGGTCAAGATTTCTTGTACAATGCACGGCTATATAATTATGTATCACACAATGGTTGCATTTAACTGGATTATATACATGGAGGGTATACGTCTATATAAATCGCTTATTGGTTACTCGATGGTTTGTCTCTTTCTTGTCAGTGGGATGTTCCTTGAAAGTCGAGTAGGAATGTGCCGAGTGAGGTTGAGGATTGCGATATAGGGGAAGTCACTTATTGACGAGCTACCACACAGTGGGGACATCTTTGATTGTTGCATTTAATTGTTGCAGCATGTTTTTTCATGCAATCGGCATGTAAACGCCGTTTGAATGTGTGTCTGGATTGGTATGATTTAAATTCGTTATCTAAGTTGTTCCATATAGTTGGAAAAGAATGGAATGGTAGTTTTTTTTTAATAGTGGGTGCTTTTGCCGGGTGTCTGGTCCGGTTTTATTTTTAGGAGCTCTATCTATCTCTCTTCTTTTTTTTTGTATACATAATTAAATATATTTGATCACGAAGCATGTAACTACAAGAAAAGCTGTATATATACTCTTCTATGATGGATGCAAATAAAGCATCATCTCTTATTTCCTTCACATATGTTATTGTTCAGCAACTATTCTCGGTATAAACTGTTCTTGAATATTAGTATTATTGTCTATATAATCTGCCATCGACCACATTCACTGTAGATTTTCAATAAACTGCAATAATGCGGTTATGTATAAAAATATACACCTGTTCGTTCAGACACATTAACCCTTTACCCAAGAAACCGGTCAAAAACGGCCAAATAAAGCTGCAACAGCCTAAATTATCTTGGGTCTGTCTCAATAACACCATACAAATATGGATATCATTGGAACCGGCTCATTGACCACATTATGATGGTTACAGTTATGCCCTGTGCCAATGCATTCTCTTATATATGCAAGTCGACCATAGGTCGCCTCGCATATATAAGAGAATGCATTGGCCTAAACAAAATATTTTTTTAACACTTTTTACCATTTTTTCTTACAATTTTATAATTTTTAATGTGTTAAGCCAATGCATTCTCTTATATATGCGAGGCGACCTATGGTCGACTCGCATATATAAGAGAATGCATTGGCACAGGGCCGTTCTGTTGGGTAAAGGGTTAAATATCCTTTTTTTTCCTGGAGCACCGTAGCATACTGATGAGTTTACGACTTACCTGACACCTACCCGCAATAAGTCTTATCACGCATGCTGAGATTTTCAGCATTTAGTTGCCTATCATTTTGATTGCGGTTTCCATAAATACTAAGGAATTTCGTTTCCTGCTTGTCGGGTCAGTAACGATGGTGATAAATAACTTCAAAACAGTCTGATACGAATCCACGGCGGTTGTAATCTGGTCGAGTTTCAACTTTTAACAGTTATAACCTTCAAAATGCATTTCTTATTTGTGCCACACAGTCCACACTATTTGAACAATTTCCCCCGACATTATTCACATCATCGGTGGGGGGATGCTGGGCACGCAAATAAGCACAATTTTGCTTTTAGTTAAGGGCTAACACAATTGTAATAACAACTTTTAAAAATAATGAACTTGAGAAAAATGAGCACTCTTTATAACAGTCCTAAAACGATTTGTTTTCTCAATAGCTATAACTTTGGCTGTTCTGTGTAACTTATTTCCTTGGGGTTTAAAACAAATTATTTTCACATCTCCATGCCTGCGTGGGCGATTGGGCGTTCACATGGAATGTGAAGTTTGATAATATGGCACTTTTAAGTCCGTGTATATGGAGGTTGGATAATTCGGTGCCAGTGAGTGTGTGGACTTGATTCATCTGTGAGACTATATACAGCTAATACGCACACGATTGAATAGCGAAATATACTTACTCGGGTTTATGATTATATAGATTAGATAGCGATTGATACTCAAATCGGAGTAACACGTCCAAGCGAGGTTAAGATTTAATTGATGAAATAATGGAAATATTTGAAGAAGTGTTAAATTGAGTAACCTTATGTACGACTGAATTTGATCACGTGTGCACGCATAATGGTGTTGTAAATTTTCTTTCATACAAATCATCGTCATTTCGTCAAAGTACGTTCTATATAGAGTTATCACCTTTACGATTAACTCAGGATAGGCCTACTCATTTCGAAATATAATCCTAATGGCATGCAGGTGTTATACTCCGATTGAATATCAATCGGTATCTAATCGTGAACCCCGATTAAATAACTTTCGCTGTCTAACCGTGTGCGTATTAGGTGCAATATACATGTAACGGAGCCATTCCGAGATGCAGCACCTCATCATTTAAAGATGTCATGTCCAATTCGACAAAACAAACACTCATCTGAACGTGTTCTCTACCGGGGAATAATGGAGCTGTCCGTGCACATGTCCACTAGTGGGAGGAGCGTACGGTTGCTAGGAGACAATGAGTCTGCAGAAACAGTTTAATGATTTTACAGAACCAGGCGATATGCTAAAATACACCCGATAACATACATTCCATATGCCATATATAATACACCGAGAACATACATTCGATATGCTAAAATACACCCGATAACATACATTCCATATGCCATATATAATACACACGAGAACATACATTCGATATGCTACATAATACACCCGAGAACATACATTCGATATGCTTTATAATACACCCGAAAACATACATTCGATATGCTTTATAATACACCCGAGAACATACATTCGATATGCTTTATAATACACCCGAGAACATACATTCGATATGCTTTATAATACACCCGAGAACATGCATTCGATATGCTTTATAATACACCCGAGAACATACATTCGATATGCTATATCATACACACGAGAACATACATCGATATGCTATATAATACACCCGAGAACATACATTCAATATGCTTTATAATACACCCGAAAACATACATTCGATATGCTTTATAATGCACCGGAGAACATACATTCGATATGCTTTATAATACACCCGAGAACATACATTCGATATGCTTTATAATACACCCGAGAACATACATTCGATATGCTTTATAATACACCCGAGAACATACATTCGATATGCTTTATAATACACCCGAGAACATACATTCGATATGCTTTATAATACACCCGAGAACATACATTCGATATGCTATATCATACACACGAGAACATACATTCGATATGCTTTATAATACACCCGAGAACATACATTCGATATGCTTTATAATACACCCGAGAACATACATTCGATATGCTTTATAATACACCCGAGAACATACATTCGATAAGCTTTATAATACACCCGAGAACATACATTCGATATGCTTTATAATACACCCGAGAACATACATTCGATATGCTATATCACACACACGAGAACATACATTCGATATGCTTTATAATACACCCGAGAACATACATTCGATATGCTTTATAATACACCCGAGAACATACATTCGATATGCTTTATAATACACCCGAGAACATACATTCGATATGCTTTATAATACACCCGAGAACATACATTCGATATGCTTTATAATACACCCGAGAACATACATTCGATATGCTTTATAATACACCCGAGAACATACATTCGATATGCTATATCATACACACGAGAACATACATTCGATATGCTTTATAATACACCCGAGAACATACATTCGATATGCTTTATAATACACCCAAGAACATGCATTCGATATGCTTTATAATACACCCGAGAACATACATTCGATATGCTACATAATACACCCGAGAACATACATTCGATATGCTTTATAATACACCCGAGAACATACATTCGATATGCTTTATAATACACCCGAGAACATACATTCGATATGCTTTATAATACACCCGAGAACATACATTCGATATGCTTTATAATACACCCGAGAACATACATTCGATATGCTTTATAATACACCCGAGAACATACATTCGATATGCTATATCATACACACGAGAACATGCATTCGATATGCTTTATAATACACCCGAGAACATACATCCGATATGCTTTATAATACACCCGAGAACATGCATTCGATATGCTTTATAATACACCCGAGAACATACATTCGATATGCTACATAATACACCCGAGAACATACATTCGATATGCTATAATAAACACGAGAACATACATTCGTTATGATATATACTACACCCGAGAACATACATTCATTATGCTATATAATACACCCGAGGACATACATTCGTTCTGAATTTAATTGTAAAACAAAAGACCAGTGTCATGCAAAATGATAAATAGTGTTATAATCATCAATGATTTTCCAACATGACGGCGCAAACGGCAGTTCATTATGATTTGACAACAACAAAATTGTTTGAATATGGGCAATTTAACACTGAAAGTATATATAAAGTATATATGCAGGGATATTACAATTAGAGCGAACAAAGAAATTTCTTTCCAGCTAGCGACCGGCTGAATTGCTGATTGGTAAAACATAACTGGGTTCATTTTTAACACGGGTAACGCCGAGAAATACAGCTAGTATTTTATATATAATGCATTAAAGGTACTCAATCCGATCAGATGTTCCCCATATCATCACATTCCAACAACAACAACAACATTTTTTGAAATGCCGCTTCAGTTATCAGAATCTAATAATTGCCCAAAAATAATGAAAAGCACAATCAACTATAGTATAAAATTGCACAAACCCTGTTATTTATCAACATTTTATTCCACGAAATTTAGCCGGTTTGTCAAATATCTGACACAAAAGGCCAATTGATTTTAGTGTTATCCATCTTTACCCGCAATTTGGTCCATGAAATTCTTCTCGTTGACTGTCTATTGGGCCACATACAATTAAAATAATAGATTTAAAACATCGATATCTGATAACTCTGAGCTGTGATGGGCGGGTTCTTTGACTCGAATCAAATATGTTTTACCCCTGAAGCCAAGGAAATAGTAAATTGCGAGCGTTAATTCGGATTGAGTAACTTTAAACATTTGTCTCAAGAGGAATATTATTAATCACCCTTTTGTAATATATATCATGTAAAATATGTGAACATTGAGAATGTTTTGGTGAAGTCTGACGACAGAGCTATGTGTGAATTTGGGTCTTCAGTCCGATGGCTGCATGGTACTGAGGTTGCAGTATATAATCACACCGGCGGCGAGAATTATAGATGCCAGTACTCCCGCAGCAGCTCACACACGTAGCCCCTTTCTAAATGACACCAACCATCATCAAGGTACAAGAATTGAAAGTATTCACCCAAAAACAAGCAGTTCGCCGTCTCAAAGTCGTCTGGTTGCCCTGGATACCACCCGGTCCAAGGCAGATTACTTCCGTTCCAGATAACCCACGTACCTTCCGTGCTGATTTCATTACCGTCAGCCCAAAACCCATCATTGCTAGTGTTAATGTTGACTGAAAAAGACATAAACATTATGTTCTATAATGACTAGTCTATAATATAAGATGATTTATTATTTATGGAGGCAGTTGCAAATAACGGTTAATACATGAAAAGTTACACAGTAAGATAAAATACATGCAATATGCATATAATGTACGATATATAATCATCAGTAGAAGATCTCCAACGAGTTGCGTTGGGATATAAGATTTTATGAATCAAATTTATCAAATGAGTTTCGTAAAGTCTTATATCCCAACATAACGAATTGAAGAACTTGTATATCACATGAACAAAACTAGAGCTTTAATCGGCATATAGTAATCGACTTTAAAAAAGCACCTTGCCTGTTATCAGATCCTCCATATCTCACACTTGAAAAACTCACCAAAAAATAAAAAACAAGAAACGAAAAAAATTGTAATTATAAATATTCTCATAATGTAATTATTATATATTCATGTATATGTGAGAGCTATAATACAATATTGTTTACGTCAAGTCTGACGCGTGCTGCTATTTTTGACGGACGCTTCACTATGGAGCGGCGACATGTGGACGCATATCCACACACCTTCACGCTTACTCAAGGATCATAACTAGATTTGAACAACGTATATAACTCTACAGTCACATTCCGCTTATCTCGATACCGAGCCACTGTTAGGAAACTAAGCAGTCCACAGGCGACTGTCGAACTGTGCTGACAGCGACTACAAGTCGAACACTCTAATCAATGAGCTATACCGAACTCCAGATAACACCCATTAAAGAGGAACAACGAAGATCACATGGGATATTTCAACAAGATGTCGCGATAATTTACCTATGTCCAGGAGGACGCTCCTCATGGCTTCTAATGTTTTCTGTGAATCAATAGTTACAAGACGACCACCGGCATTGATACACGCATTTCTAGCCTGATCCCATGACTTTAACTCCAACCCCTCGAATATCATGCATTTGTCGCCAATCTGATTATCATTTCCTCCGCCGGTTCCACATGACATGTCTGAAACAAAAGAGATGTGGCATGCCAATCAACTCCAGGTAAAACAGTTATATATAGTGTTCAATGTCTGGTCAGACACGTGTTGAAACGCAATTTGTTATCGAGTTTATAAATTCATATTTTGATCTATCATCTAAGGAAAGACTATTTCGAGTTATTGATGATTATGAGTGTAAAATGAGCGATAGAGAAAATTTTCGAACAATTATGAGAAATTATGATTATAAGATTATGAATACTGTATGCGACATGATCCGGTGTTCTTTTTCAGAAGGGGGTCTTTGAAATCGTAGTACACTCACAGAGATAAATCAATACGACAATGATGGTCGTCGAATGGGGTTGCTTTGTGTGGAATCCTATTAGGGCCACTTGCTAATGGCGCTTTCGGCGCGTGCCGAAAGCGACAAAAAGTGCGCCATTAGTAACGCACCGAAAGCGACAAAATGTGCGCCATTAGCGTTGTTTCGGCGCTTTCGGCGCGCCGAAACATGCGCTAATATCGCACATTTTGTCGCTTTCGGTGCGCGCCGAAAGCGACAAAAAAGTGCGCCGTAACGGCGCACATTTTGTCGCTTTCGGCGCGTTATTAATGACGCACTATTTGTCGCTTTCCAGTACTTATTTACTTGAAATTGGCCCAAAAAAAGGGAATTAGGGGTCCCTGGGGGGCTTGATTCTCTCATATGGTTTGCTTATTGAATTAAAATTTTGTACCCCCCCCCCCCCCATATTTTCATGTTATCAGCATCTCTGCCCCACGGATGTGTGTCTCCAGTGCACTCTCCACCCCGGAGTTCTAGTAAATTTTAGTAAGGGGATATCTCCTGCACATATATTTAGCATTTCCATGGTAATCAAAAGGGAATTATGAGTTATTGGTGGACATCTTCCTGCATATGGTGGGCCTATATAGACTCGAAATTTGAATACAAGACATATTTCCAAATGAATATCAGCATCCGTGCCCCATGAATGTGTCTCCACCCGGAGTTCTAGTAAATTCCAGTAAAGGGACATCTCTTGCACAGATATATATAATTTTGATGGTCATATATAGAAAGGGAATTAGGGGTCCCTGGGGCTTGCTTCCCTCATATGGTGTAAAACCCCCTATTTTCACATCAACAGCATCCCTGCCCCATGAATGTCTCTCCACCCTGGAGCTCTATTGTATTTGATTAAAGGGGCATCCGCTGCACATATACATACAATATCAATGGTAATAACCTAATTGACTTAAAATTGGGTAAACAAGAAACCCCATATTTTCATATAATCAGCATCCTTGCCCCATGACCTTCTATGGCCATCAAAATTGTATATGTATGTGCAAGAGATGTCCCTTTACTGGAATTTACCATATGCAGGAAGCAGTCCACCAATAACTCATAATTCCCTTTTGGTTACCATGGAAATGCTAAATATATATGTGCAGGAGATATCCCCTTACTCAAATGTACTAGAACTCCGGGGTGGAGACACACATTCGTGGGGCAGATATGCTGATAACATGAAAATATGGGGGGGGGGGGTACCATATTTTAATTCAATAAGCAAACCATATGAGGGATTCAAGCCCCCAGGGACCCCTAATTCACTTTTTTGGGCCAATTTCAAGTAAATAAGTACTGGAAAGCGACAAAAAGTGCGTCATTAATAACGCGCCGAAAGCGACAAAATGTGCGCCGTTACGCAGCGTTACGGTGCACTTTTTGTCGCTTTGTACGATACACTAAATCCGGCCATTTATGTGACCATCTTCCCCATCGCTGGCATCCTGATATACCAACAGAGAACCCGGGGCTCAATCCCGCTTAAAGGGGTACTGTAAATAAATCCGGCCATTAATGTGACCATCTTCCCCATCGCTGGCATCCTTATACCAACAGAGAAACCGGGGCTCAATCCCGCTTAAAGGGGTGCTGTACACTAAATCTGACCATTTATGGGAGAATCTACTTTTATACTCAACAGAATATATACAACAAATGAATGAATTTGCGCCACGGATTAGTGCAAAATACACCCGTGTGTTCTTGGAACGATGCAAACAACATGGTAATTACAATGAAAATAAATAAATGGCTGGGAGTCATAAATTCATTTTCATTTTAATTACCATGTTGTTTGCGTCGTTTATATAGAGCACACGAGTACCGGCAAGAAAAAGAAAATCTAGTGGTTTGAGTCCATACCGAATATTGGCGAGTTTGCTATTTCAAACCGGTACTGGTACGGGTACGCGTACGGGTAGCTACCCGTACCGGTACACGTTTTGAAATCGCAAACAGTTTTACCAGTAGAATTCATCACATCGACTGGTAATGTATATATGGTGAGCCAACTGCAACAAAACAGATATTATGATATAGATTGTTATTCGCGTTATTGGCCGATGTTATACTTAGCGTTATGGGTTGTTGGAAATTTGTATTTAGATTAGATGAGCCCCAGGATAATCAGTTGCTTTCATCAAGGACGACGGCGAGCTAGGTGGCAGTTGGAAGAGGATGTTGCTTTTCTTTCACTCATATTGGTAACATTTTCAACAATTGGATTCTACAAGTCATAGACCGATCGAGTATTGACAATAAATCGGTTGGAAGTTTTAAACTTAGAAAATAGATTATGATAGCTCAAATATACAATTACGTTATATATAGTTAAAATGTCCAACCAATATTCGGTGTAAAAATGTATTGTTTTAGACCAATGGTCTAATATTGTCCTACATGTACTTTCAGTTCGATATAATACCGCATTTGTCCCTTATTTTAGTTGGGGAATATTAAGTCATATTAAAGATGCATAATCCGAATTAACGCTCCCAAGTTACTATTTTTTTGGCTTCGGGGGTAAAACAAAATATTTGATTCGAATCGAGGAACCCACCATCAAAGCGCAGAGTGATCAGATATCGATTTTTGACAAAATTGTGGATGAAGATGCTTAACTCTAAAATCAAGTGGTAATGCGGCCAAAATTGTATACTATATTTGACAGCAGTTAGCATTATTTTGTTGTAATTAATCGATTCTGATAACAAAAGCGTATTTTGAAGAAATGTTCTTGTTGTAACTTTATGATATTCCCCATAGCATAAAGTTACTACAAAAACATTTCTTTAAAATACTGTCTGATCGATTTTAGTAGCTTTAAGTAAACATTTGTTTGGAATCTTTCAACAGATCGAAGGGTCGGCCTGTCGGGGCAAGGGAATATTTATCCCAAGAATTGGGATTGTTGTCGGGAACTAAACTCGGAGGTAGGTTGAAATGTTTAACTTGGTAACAAAAAAGGTGTCAAAATGTAGTCTGTTTATTATACGGATTGAATAAAGAGCGTTTGCTTCACTTCTGTGCGAAACACATAAAACAGCTGAAACTCGCTCTGCTTATGCTTAGATTTTGTAGAGTATGTATAGGTATTTCGTGTATTTGGCGACCTATATATCCACATGCACTACAGTATACACCAGTATTGTGGTTCAGATATGTCCGTTCAGATAGTAAATATATATTAAAATGAGAAATCAGTCCCCACCTACATACGATAAGGTAACTAAACGGTAATTGTATTCACATGTGCAATGCATAGATAAATCCACGATATATTTATGTCCTTGTGCAATGGGTTAAGACAGGGGTGTGACGACAGGGGTGTCTCAACCCCCCCCCCCCCCAACTTTGGTCAAATGTTCAACATTTGGAAATTTGATATAATTTGACACAACATTTGTTGGAAATTTCACACAAACAATAGGTTGAAATTGGTTTCGTTGTTTGGTTTTAGAACAATTTATTAGTGGATAATTTGTAGTTTTTAGACCAACATTTGCATATTATTTCCCTATTTTTGGTAACACAATTTGGACTGAAATGGCTGTCAGAAATAGTTGGAACAGTTGTTCAAGCTTGGGGGGGGGGTGTCAGGTCTCAAAATTTCCAACAATTGGAAAGCTTGATGCCAGCCAAGGGGATGGGGTGGATTTACGCGCAAACTTGTGAATTTGATATGGTTCGATATGTGTAGTTAGAAATTCGAAGGTGGACACCCTTCCTAAAGCGCAGACCATCTATATCCATGTCCCTGCAATGGGCACTGTCTGGTATCAGTACGGCTGACTCATGTTTAGACGTTTCCGGTTTCGTCGCAAAGACAGAAACTCGACGGTATACAACCGACTAAAATGCTTGCTTTTAGATGTTCAGACTGTCGTACCATAATGGAATCTTGGTCGGATATGTTCAGGATATGTTAACAGTGCACAGGAAACTAACCAGAGTTATATAATGTCATACTTTGTTAGATTATAGCACAATTGAATCGAGAATTTTGCATATTTTTGTGCAAAAATTCGCTTTCAAATCCGTTTTACAAGTGTTTTATCCTTTTAAAATTATAATCTTGCAGGTCATATATAATTCGTAATGTTTATCAAACAATAATCCGTAACCATTTGTCCATTCGGGTGTGTTGTATAGTAGAAAAAAGTATATTTTGGATGGTCATCGACGAATTTTTGTGTACGGTTTAGAATGCAGCTAGTGTACGGTTGATCAGCATTTTTGAACATTCTCATCTATTGCAATCTCAATGGGCTATTCCGCACGATTAAGGGACCGATAGAATAAATCTTGTGAAATCAGGTAGACTATATTGTTTTGCGTTTGGGTGTAAGTGGCATGATTACCCACTGGCAGACTTTCAGAAACGGTTCCACGGAGGAGTTGTGTATTCCAAATGTTAACATGCTCACAATTGAACTACATATATATAGATTAAGTATTATGTTCAGGTATAGTAAGATTCATTGCCAAATTGTGCAAGTATATACAGTCTGTGAAAACTCAACTGTTCACGTTCACTATATTTTAGCACACATGCGCTATTTATATAGTCAGAGTCTTATCTATTTATGTATTTATTTATTCTGTGTACGCGTTTGTGGCAACCACAAATAATCAATCATAGATTTTTCTTACCTGTGAACAAAACGAAAACAAACAGAACATGCGTGGACCAAAAATCCGAAAACATGAAACAAAACTGTAAAAAGATAAAACATAACTGCACGATATAGTGTTGTCTTAATCCGCAAAGCCACGACAGGACCATACAATAGGCTATTTTTTCTAGTAGAATACAAAACGTAGACAATTAAATAATGAGTTCCATTCATATTTGAAAACAATTGCATGGTCAGATATATAGTTTTAGTGTTCAAGATATTTTTAAACGTGTATAGTAAATTTAAACATGCAGCATGTTCGGCTTTGTATTGGACCCATATAGTGGTCAGATACGACCGTAAGGATGGAGAGAACACTATACTCGTAAACAAACCGAAGATAAAAATCATAATAATCAACTATTGGTCGCCCAGTAAAGGCTCGTCCACAGACCTGCGTAATGCATGCGTGTACAGGTAAGGGTGCGTATATAATGGCTGATGGGTCTATATACGGAGGGATCATCTAAGTGGTTAGCACTTGTCCTCCGATCCCTTTAAAATAGCCTATATATGT
This sequence comes from Siphonodentalium dalli, assembly GCA_032622095.1. Classification (NCBI taxonomy): domain Eukaryota; kingdom Metazoa; phylum Mollusca; class Scaphopoda; order Gadilida; family Siphonodentaliidae; genus Siphonodentalium; species Siphonodentalium dalli. The sequence continues at coordinate 151,092,595 of CP136062.1, forward strand.
ATTACATGTATTTTATATAAATGTACCATTTAGAGCAAATACAATATGTTTAAACTACAGACGATGTCCGTCAAGATTTTGTCAAACAATCAAATACTTTATTCTTTCACCCATTAAACAAATTGCACAAATAAGGAAGATGTTATATAAATAGTCAAGCGGATAGTTAACTCATGTCTGTGAACGGTCTTGACGCCGTGCGTAATGCGTATAGACCCATCAGCCATACACACCCTTATATACGCACGTACGCTTTACACAGGTATGTGGACGAGCCTTGAGATAGGCCTACATAATTATACATATATAATTATGTAGTAGATAAGCAATGTTATTGTTGCCGGACTCCAAATCACGAACAAAACAATTAAATTTAGATTTGTCACATTTATTATTTATCCAACACCACGTGGTATATCTCCCAGAGAACGATTTTAAAAGAAAATTGGGTTAGTATTTATCCACACGATTTTGAGATAAACCGTACACACAATCACAATCTTTGACATCTAAACCGTACACCTTTTAACAACACCACCTGTTGAAAAACAGGCACTATATCACGAGAAATGTATATTAAAGATAAGTGAAACTTCGTATGTGTCAGAGAAGGTTCCTAGTTCGCGATGGATGTTTTATTTGGTGAATTGCTTTGCTGAAACATTGTGAATACAATCCTAGATGATTTATTTTTCTCGATTTTTTCTTTTTTTCCACTTTTTACTTGGCATAAACCACGATCGTATCGCCGTATGAAATCATTTTGCGAGCGACTTTCAGTGTACATAGAAACAAAATAATACAGAAACAACAACTGACTACATTGTCAATCCAAAAATCCGCGCATAATGTATTTATTAAGCAAAAAAGTGTGCCTACCGCGACAACAAAAATTCGAGATCCGACGAAACCGGAAACGTCTAAACATGAGTCAGCCGTACTGATACCAGACAGTGCAATGGGCCGAGACTGCGTTTATAGCACCATCTACTCACTCTATTAATCACAAGCTGTCATTAATGCAGTGAACAAAGACATTACAAAGTTGTTAGTGAAAAAAATCGGCCTTCCGTATTTATCTAAGTGCTAGAAGCCGTCTCGAGAATTTGAACACAAATCCTGGGTTAAAATGACAACTTTATCAATAAGATTTGCCCATGAAATCTTTCAATAAATAGGTTAACGCATAGCTGACTGGAATTTCATGGAATTCATGGACCTTTGAGTGAGAAAATCGTAGTGAAAGGCTACCGGTCAATTTGACAAATTTCTACCCGTTTCACATCGCTATCGCTTTATGTGCTGTATTGGAAGTACCCAAGTGACCGTGACGATGTTCACAGATTTACCCGTACCCGTTCCCGTCGAACGGGTATCGCAAACTCGCTATTATCTCATTCGTGGCAAGCCCACTCGCGAAAAATAGACATTTGTCTAGGTCACTCATGAGAAAATTTTCGGCATCCACCAAAAAAAAAAAGCACTAGATAATTTTCGGCATCCACCAAAAAAACTAGATATCCTAGAGATGTTACCATATATTTCCCAATCTGATGTCTTGGTGGTCACGGTGATAATCGAGCCTTCACTCTTTCTGATATATCCAGCACATTCTTTGGTAGCCGCGTTGAAAGCAAACCTTCCGCATCCATCGCTCATGGTGCATGCTCGAGCGCACTTAATATTTGAGTTTGCCATTCCAAGCTCAATGGGCTGTCCAAAGATCGAATCTCCATTGTTCAGCAGCGTATTTCGAAACCAAACACACCTGATTTCCACTACGAGGAAGATGATGAGGAACGCCAGAATTTCCTGCCGATTAACTAACATGAGGATCCAAGCCATGTTGTTACAGGGACTGATGACGGCCTCGCATATCCAGTAAGGTGATTGCAACCCTGTGGTCGGTATACAGAGGCTGCATGTGAGCTATAATGGTGACGGTTTTCAATAGAGATCACCATATCATCGTACTTTATCTGTGTAGCCTCCTTCTAATTAATTAATTAGTATATACGCACGGCTTGGTTTAAATCTGTTCTGATCTCTGAAGTGCAGCACCGTTTTGTTGATCCATGCAATATGCGCAGTCAATTCAGCCCTCTTATTTATTCCAAACCCGCCATGCATGATCGGGAAACCTTGATATAACTTCCAAGTTGATTATTCCCAACCCGTCATGATCTGAAAATGTTACAGAATTATTCATGATGCATTTGAATTGATATCTGTATTTGATAGTTTGATTGATTGTTTATTGCAAAGTCGTCAATTAAGGCGAAACATGCTATAACATATATACAATATTTACAATATTTACAATATAGTCTGCTATCCATATCTTCCACATCGTGTGGCTGCACATTAAATAGATCAAAGCATCACACGTGCACACATTATTTATGTATAGTTAGGTCGAACATGATCTTTTCCCGTATGATTTCATATCCCCAGGGACGTCACAATTTTCAACAGTTGGAAATTTCAGGTCCATCCTCAGTTCTGATTAAAACCATACTCAGACTCTAAAAGTACTTTTAGAGTCTGAGTATGGTTTTAATCAGAACTGGTCCATCCCCAGCCAGCAAAACGTTGCATGTCACGAATGAAAATCGAGAAAATTCGACGTCAACAGTATCGTCCAATATTGTCCGTTTATGAAAGCGAGAGATCTGCTTTTGGCTGAATGTGTAATATGTATTTGCATCATTGCTCTTTCTGGTACACAGCTATGGTACCTTGATGGTATCGTTGAAAACTCGTGTGTTTCCCCTTTTGTAACATACGTTATACCAGTGGACACACATCGCTCTGAGATGGTTAAGGAGTTATGATGAGTTTTCGCGTGTTTTCGTGTATATCTGAGGCTGATCCGTTGGACTACGAATCTAATCTGAAATATAAATCCATAACATTTTCGAAACATTGTGTACACATTTATTATGAATGGATTTCAATGGAAATTAATTGACCATTCATCTCATCATTCACATTTGCTCATTCAAAACGGCGAGTGAATGATAACGTAATACCTTGATCACACGCACATGAATGCTGTCATGCATGTACATGTAGCTAAGCGGATATTCACCCCGTGTACGTAGTATCGCAAAACCGGAGGGTATCACCAAACCAGACCAAGCGGTTTTGGATAAATGAACATATCTTCCCTCAGATGAATCTATATATCTCCCAGTTAAATGGTGATATCCACTATTCAAAACATAATTTCGCAAAGCGGGATGTTCCCTCAATGGGAATTTCCATTAAATTTATCGGGGTGAGAGCAAGCTATGGTCGCTATCCCATTGAGGGAACATTCCGCTTTGCGAAATTATGTTTTGAATAGTGGATATCACCATTTAACTGGGAGATATATAGATTCAACTGAGGGAAGATATGTTCATTTATCAAAACCGTATGCCAAATCAGGAACTTGATTCATATAACTATTTACACGTAAATAATCTAAATGCACGTAAAGTTATTTTAAAGACAATTGAAGAAAGGAGTTTAATCGACGTTTGGAGATTACTCAATCAGAACATTAAACGTTATACGTGGCGAAAAAAGACACCTGTTAAACAAGCCAGACTGGACTATTTTCTTGTGTCGAAACATATTTTATCTTTAATTGACAAAACAGGTATCGATCCTGGATATCGAACTGACCACTCTATTACCTGGCTGGAAATCAATTTAAACGAGACCAAACGCGGCCGGGGTTACTGGAAATTTAACAATTCTCTACTTAAAAATGCAGAATATATTAAAGAAAGAAATATAGTTATTGAAAAAATTGTAAACCAATATGCCATTAAAACTGAAAATAATGGAGAAAACAATAATTCTGAAATAAGTGATCAACTGTTTTTTTTAAACTCTTTTGATGGAAATAAGAAAAACTACAATCTCATTCAGTGCTAAACTTAATAAACATAGAAACAAAGAAGAAAGAACTTTGAGGGCTGAAATAGAAAAACATGAACAACTAAATGAGATGACAACTCAAATGGAAATGCATATTGAACAATGCAAGAAAAAATTGGAAGAAATTCGTAAAAACAAATTAGAAGGTATGTTGGTAAGATCACGAGCGAAATGGCTTAGTGAAGGTGAAAAACCTAGTAAATATTTTTTTAACTTAGAACAGAGACATTACATAAACAAAGCGATAAATATATTAGAAACATCTGATGGAAAAATCGTTTCAAAGCAAGATGATATATTATTAGAAGCCAGCAAATATTACGAACAGTTATACAAAAATAGAAACGAAGTAGTAACAATACAGGATATTAAAAAATTAATTGATCCAGTAAATAAAAACCCGATTTCAAATCATATTTCCAGTAACGCGGCTAGTCAATTGGAACAGCCTATTACATATTCTGAAACTTTATCTTACTTAAAAACAATGTAAAATAACAAAAGTCCAGGCTCATCTGGGTTTACAGTTGAATTTTATAAAATGTTTTGGAAAAACATTGGAATCTACTTGATACGTTCTCTAAATTATGGTTTATCCAACGGTAAATTATCGTTGTCACAGAAACATGGAGTGGTCACTTTGATACCAAAAGACAATAAACCTCGACAATTTTTATCAAACTGGAGACCAATTTCCTTACTAAATGTTAGTTATAAAATTCTATCTGGTGTGTTGGCCAATCGTCTAAAGACAGTTTTATCGCAAGTTATACACGAAGATCAAAAAGGTTTTATGGCCGGGAGGTACATTGGAGAAAATATTAGATTAATTTCAGACGTGATCAATTTTACCAGAGAAAAGAATATTCCAGGCCTTTTGCTTCTTTTAGACTTTGAGAAAGCGTTTGATTCAATTTCTTGGTCATTCTTGTCAAGTGTGCTAAAAAAATTCAAATTCAGTCCAAAATTTATCGGCTATATTCAAACGTTATACAATGGTATCAATTCAAATTTGAATATTAATGGAAACATATCTCCGGCGTTTTGCATCCAGAGAGGCTGTCGCCAAGGAGATCCAATATCTCCGTATATTTTTGTATTATGTGCAGAAATATTAAGTATGTCTGTAAGGAATTGCAAAACTATTAAGGGCATCAAAATTGGTGATGCGGAAATCAAGATAACACAATACGCGGATGACTCAACTTTGCTTTTAGATGGCGATCCCCTGTCTCTTGACAGTACATTTCAGTTGCTAGAAAGGTTTTGGTCTATTTCAGGTTTAAAGATTAATTATAACAAAACGTTTGCGTGTGGATTGGTAGTAAACATGATTGTACTGAAGTCATATGCGATAGATGGAAAATTCAGTGGAATCCAACTTCTTTCAGATTACTAGGCATTACATTCTGTCTGAAGGAACACAATATGTTTATCAATAATTATGAAACAACTATGGTTAAAATAGACAACATGCTAAATATGTGGTCTAAACGGAACTTAACTCCTCTTGGTCGTATTACTGTTATAAAGTCACTGATTTTATCAAAATTATCTTTCCTTTTTCAAACAATTCCTAATCCCAGTGGTGAATTCATTAAATCGTTAACCACAAAACTATATAACTTCATTTGGAACAGCAAAGTGGACAGAATCTCCAGGAAACAACTACGAGGGTCATATTCAGTTGGTGGGTGTAAAATGGTTGACATAGTGAATTTTATGTGTTCAATGAAATTATCTTGGATAAAGAAACTTATTTTTAAAACGTGTAACTGGGCGCATATTTTTACTGCAAATAATCAACATCTACCTGAAAGATGGTATCTATCAAATCCAAAACAACTAAGAAACTACATTAAGAATATTTCCGATCCTTTCTGGATAGAAGTAATAGAATCGTGGGCCAAATTTTGCACCATAATATCTCCCGCAAACCCATCGCAGTGCTACAGCAATATAATTAACGATAACCCAAATATTAATTTGAATGGGAAAACAATACAATGTAGCGGATTAGAAAAGAAGGGCATTTATCTGGTCAACGATATAATAAATGACGATGGAGTTTTACTAACAAGAGATGAATACGAACGAAAAAATCAAATTAAAATAGACTTTTTATCATATAGCAGAATATTCAGACATGTAAAAATGTTTCTTAACGAACGCATAGAAAGCGGGCCATTCAAACCTCTACCAAGACCTATTATGCCTTTTCAATTATTCAGGATATCTAATATGGAAACGAAAGATACATATAATATATTTACTAACAACGAAACTATTTCCCACAAATATAAAGACAAATGGTCATCAGATCTGATGGAAACAATGGGGGATGATGAGTGGTCAAGAATCTTAGAAAATCCTTTCAAATGTTGCACTAGTACGAAATACCGATGGTTTCAATACCGTATTAATACTAGAATTCTGGGAACTAAGTCATTAATGAAAAAAATGAAACAAATTGATAACGATGCATGCACTTTCTGTGGAAGCGAAAATGAAACTATTAAACACATATTTTGGGAATGCGAGATAATAAATAAATTATGGCAGCAAATACAAAACTGGATATTCAGAAAAACCTCAACGAGATTAAATTTAAATTTATCTATGGTTTTGCTTGGACATAAACGCGATATTCCAGAAGACAATCTTCTTAGATTCTTATTAATATTAATCAAATTTAATATTTATAGATAAAAAATGATGGGAAAACTTCCAACAATGGAGAGCATACAACAGGAATTAAAAACATATTATGCCTCAGAAAAACTTGCGTTTTATACTCTATGTTGGTACAAATCATTTAACAACCGCTGGTTATCCTGGATCAACCTTGTTACTTGAATAAGCATAAATATGTAAAAGCAATAAACCCATTCCACGCCGCAAAATTAAAGTTAAAATTAATTAAACAAAAAATTAAAAATAGCTTTAAATTAAATTAAGCACTTTTTAATAAAGATTATTGTAGTACACTACTATTCATATGTAAGAAAAGAAAAGCCAATACCTAAAAAAGCAACCAACTAACCATCAACTGTACCACATATTGACAATACATTAACGCACTGACTCAAACACTACTTAACTATTATGCCACATGACATTAATTTACAAAACAAACTTGAACTATACATTTTCTCTCTCCCCTCTCTTCTCTCTCACAACTCTATCACTTTTCATAAAGGGAAACCTCTCCCTAAAAAAGAAAAGAAATTAAATATGCTATACTGACATCCCCTCATTGGCTTTAAAATATGATTGTCCCCTGATTTTGTTGATGTTATTTTGTTTTTTATTTTCTAAACGGTATAATACATGTAATATTATTCTTGTTTTGATTTCAATAAAAATTATTTTTAAAAAAAACAAAAACAAAACGCATGGTCTGGTTTGGTGATAACCTCGGGTTTGGCGAGACCACTTAAATTATATTTTTTATTTGGTTTAGTGTCAACAGTATTGGGGTTTGTATAGTGTCAACAATTTGTGATAGTCATGATGTTTTGACACACTTTCTGGTTCGTTCCACTCGAGTAGACCTTTACACGGCAGTGAAACCGAAGCATATGATCGGATATATATATATATATATATATATATATATATATATATATATATATATATATATATACATACATACTAAGTGTTGTCATCACTAAATCCAGCATTCTGATTGGTCGGCGCCCACGTGGCTAGTTGCAATTATTTATCGGTGAATGCGCAACAGCTAATAACTAAATGCAAGCTCATAACAACATCGATACGTCATTTGGGTTTGGAAAGACTAACGCGTATGTTTTGGGCGCATTTGGATTCGCGCAGGTTTTACTTAATAAATCATCGGGTTTCAATTGTTCCTGTTAACTTTTGCCAAGGGTGCTATGGGGTATTTTGGGCTGGTTTTATCACGATACACTTTTCGATTTAAATACATTTACAAAAGTGGTTTTTCGCTAAATGTATATAAATATAACGATTAACTGTCATGTGGACTGTTTTTATGGAGATGTAACCGTGAGGTAAGTGGTCATAACTTGTATGTAAAACCCTTCGGGTTTCACACAAGTTATGACCACTTACCTCACGGTTACATCTCCATAAAAACAGTCCACATGACAGTTAATCCTTATATGTCGTATAGGTGCACATTATGCAATGTCTGGCTGGTTCAAGATTATAAACGTTTCAGAGTATATATGGATACTTGCAAATAAACGTTTCGATCTCTTGTGGAGTGGGTAGGGAATACGACCCGTACAAAGCTGATCGCTTAGGGTTTTCTTGTTTTAAAATGCAACCCATCAATCAGAAACATGCATCATGCGTAGTCGACCCCTGAGAAGCCGACCACATGAAAGATAGAAACATTTTAAAATCTGTTCTACGCTAAATACTCACTGACGGGTATATAGTTCCCTTGCGAAATGTTCAGATAACGGTTATAAGTTCAACAAAGGACCATATGAAGCCCGTTTGTTGAACTTATTAACTGAACATTTCCCACCCACATTTCCCACCATGCAATAGTAATTTTAAAATTGTTTTTGTTTTGTTTGTTTGATTTATTATCTTTTGTTTTTGTTTTGCTTTGATTTGTTTTCCCCTTTTGTTTTGTTCTGTTTTTGTTTTGTTTTTATGTTTAACGGTACTCTATCCGATTCGATTGTTCCCATATCATCAGATTCAAAGAAGAACAACAACAACAATATTTTTTTAAATGCCACTTCAGTTATCAGAATCTATTTATTGCCCAAAAATAATACTAACAACAGTCAACTGTAGTATAAAATTTCCTAAAACTTGCTATTTATCAACATTTTGTTCAACGAAATTTGGTTGGGTTGTCAAATATCTAACACCCAAAGCCACTTGATTTAAGAGTTATCTATCTTCATCCGCAATTTGGTCCGAGACCGTCGGCTTGACGAATATTTGCCAGGCCGCAAAAAAATACATATCTCGGGAAATAATAAATTTCCAAAATGGATATCTGCCAGTGATCACTCTGAGCTTTGATGGGTGGGTTTTTCGATTTGAATAACATATTGTTTACCCCCCTCCCCCCCCCAAGCCAAAGAAATAGTAATTTGGGAGCGTTAATTCGGATTATGCATCTTTAAACCCATGTGGAAAACAAACCAGACGCATGCACAGGTCCCCAGAACAAAAATTGACCCCACTCCCAATAATACTTAATCCTATAGAATTACGTATTATTGGGGATGGGGTAAATTTTTGTTCTGGGGACCTGTGGACGCATACTGGCAAATGTGAACTAAACTCAAATTTGCATGATGCTTAATTTGATAGTTGCAGTAATTTTTATCTTGGTTCAGCGCATTTAGAAAATCAAACTGAATGAAGAGGAATAACTCTATTATTTCAACACCCATACCAAATCAATATTTTCGCGGCAACATTGACCAATTGTACGTGGTTTTACGATCACGTGACTACGAGCTTAGCTATAAAATCATTCGTCCGGCGTTTTATCTCTCTCTACGAAATTTACACGAGTGTGAACAGTTTGCTGCAGGTGCCCGCGTGGATTTTTATTAACTGTCAAAATGTCACTTCCATATAAAGTCGGTAAGAACAAATGTCATTACATAAAAACCTTGTAGATCATTATATGAGAATATATACTTCTTTTTTGGATAATTTTAGAGAATCATGATAAGTTATTTCCAAGTATAAATTGACATAATTGGATCCGACTTTCTAAATTTCGAGGTAGTGAGTACCGGTACGGAAGTCGGAACTTCATGTTGGATGTTTGGTTGAGGTAATTCCGTTCTCTGAATATTAACCTGGTGACTAAAAAATTGAGGTAACGCCTATCTCATCCTACGCGGGTGTGGTCACCACCCATGACAATTTTTTGTTTTTTGTTTTGTTTACGGAGTTCTGTCTAAAAGTAAAACTCACACAACAGGGGCCAAAAGTAGCTGTTATAATAGCGGTTCAAGATGTTTCGTCTTATTATACCACAAATGTTATATATGAAGCTGTTGTCTGGTCACTAAAACAGCCATATCATTTAACAGACAAAACATTTATCTGGTGGCTGCACTTGGCAAATTGACAATTTTTCCTATAATTTTATTTTTGAGAATTGTTTTTACATGTAGTTTAAAAAAAATTCAAAATAATTACACAAACTTTCTAATGGAATATAATTCTTTCCCCAATTGCTGCATATACACCAATCGGCGTATATACCTCTATCAGCATATACAATTGATGGACGCTGCAGATGTCACCTCAGATTTATGGGATATTTGCTGAAACCACGAAAGTCCGCAAAAATGTTTAGGCCGAAAAAAAATAATACCTGTGTTTTGGGTTACATGGTCTAAAATAATTAGGGTAGGTTGGTCGGGATTTTTTTTCTTCAGATTTTTTTATTCTGAAATCCATTTGGTCATTGAAAATTCAATCTAGAAAGCTTCACAATTCAGATTAATTGGAAGGTTGGTTACTAAATATTGTTATCTTGACTAATAAAACGTCTAAACATTTTTATAGGGGAGGTTTGAAAATTTGTAAGATACCTTTTGATGCCCTTCCCACTGAAAAAAAAAAATTTGCTTCTACAGTCCAATAAAAAGTTTTTGGTAGGCACCTTTTTCTTGGGTAGGGAAACCCTAAACACAGGTATTTTTTTTTTTTGCCTTCTTGATTTGGTGTGCATGTACATAGTCGCAATTATATGCCAAAGCACATCAGGAAAAGACAAACTTTTTATATGCTGCGAAGCCAGTTTATTGTCCTTCCAGGGACCAACCTAGCTATAAGATTTCAGGAGCCAGTTTAATAGCCTATATGGCAAATTTGGGAGCCAGATTTAACATTTGAGAGCCGGAATTTCAGCATTTGATTTTTAATGATTCAAAACAAACTCTGAAATAATTTAATACACAACTTCAAACAACATAAGACATTTTGATTGCTTGTTAGAGTGGTAAACTTAACATTTACAGGTTTGTGCTCTTTGGTAGTTTTTTGTAGCAACACTTTCCTGTTTTTTGTATTTACCCACAATCAAATATGCCTTATCACACTGGAAGCATTCAATATCTGGACCCTCAATCTTTACCATCATGCTCAGGGAGTTCAAACTTTTGATGGTTAGATTAGAGTATCTCTAAAAATAAAATCAATGAATCATTGGGAATCAATTACGATTTTCCGGTAACGGACACGTTTTGTTTGCCCTTGAACAAGGCGCAATAAAAAGATTAAAAAGAATTTTGTACACTATAAAATGATGATCTCTGATAATTTTGTCGCCTAATAATATATTCAGTAACATCGGTGAATTTGAAGCGAGTACGTACTGATAGTAATGTTTGAGGTCCACTTGATATTCGTTTTGTTATTGCGTATACAAAACACAGAATACCTCCAAAACGGAACTTGGGTTACGCGGACATGGTATGTGCTTAGTTAATTTAGAGTTACTTCCCGTTGAGTGCATGCCACCAAATATCAAATTTCTTGGTATTTATAGCAAACCCAATGGCACCGACTAGAGTGAGCAACCACAAAAGTCAAACTACACGTCCGCTAGACTACATACCTGTAATAAACTTTTTCAATCCGGGACAAGAAATGTAGGCCTACATCTTATTAATTTAAAGATTTCAAACATTAACTTCACACCCTATGAGCAGCCATAGTTGTAGAAAACGGTAAAGGACAGACTGCTCGTTGATTGGTTATATACTTTCATCACATCACTAACTTTTTGGTTATGCACATGAGATATGTACATTGTATATGGCATAACAAAGTGCAAAATATACCCTGGCCACTTTTATATACAAGGTGTCCATTGGCACCGCGGTGTATTTGCCGTTCGGCCGCAGTGTCAGAGTTTGTAACTGCAGTTGAGCACCGCGGCCGAACGGCAAGTACCCTGCTGGACAAAACAAGTGTCCACTTAACCGCGGTGCGGTTAGCATTGCCACCGCGGCTGAAATGCAACTACACCGCAGCTCCACCGGCTAACTACAGTTGGACCGTGATGTACTTGCCGATCGACCATGGTGTAGTGGCCGCGGGGTACGTTCATTAAACTGAAAACAGACGATACAAACCAGAAATCTAACCATGGTGTACATGCCGTTCAGCCGCGGTGTAGTTGCCTTTCTGTCGCAGTGTACTTGCTGTTCGGCCACGGAGTACTTGCCGTTCGGCCGCAGTGCTCAACTGCAGTTACAAACTCTGACACCGCGGCCGAACGGCAAATACACCGCGGTGCCAATGGACACTTGTTTTGTCCAGTGGGGTACACCGCGGCCGAACGGCAAGTACACCGCAGCCGAACGGCAAGTACACCGCGGCCAAACGGCAAGTACACCGCGGCCAAACGGCAAGTACACCGCGGCCAAACGGCAAGTACACCGCGGCCAAACGGCAAGTACACCGCGGTTAGATTTCTCGTTTGTATCGTCTTTTTTTCAGTTAATGAATGTACACCGCGTTAACTACAGTTTACTACACTACATGTATGGCTGAACGGCAAGTACACCGCAGCCAAACGGCAAGTACACCGCGGCCGAACGGCAAGTACACCGCGGCCGAACGGCAAGTACACCGCGGCCAAACGGCAAGTACACCGCGGCCAAACGCCAAGTACACCGCGGCCAAACGGCAAGTACACCGCGGCCAAACGGCAAGTACACCGCGGCCGAACGGCAAGTACACCGCGGCCGAACGGCAAGTACACCGCGGCCGAACGGCAAGTACACCGCGGCCAAACGGCAAGTACACCGCGGCCAAACGGCAAGTACACCGCGGCCAAACGGCAAGTACACCGCGGCCAAACGGCAAGTACACCGCGGCCAAACGGCAAGTACACCGCGGCCAAACGGCAAGTACACCGCGGCCAAACGGCAAGTACACCGCGGCCAAACGGCATGTACACCGTGGTTAGATTTCTCGTTTGTATCGTCTTTTTTTCAGTTAATGAATGTACACCGCGTTAACTACAGTTTACTACACTACATGTATGGCTGAACGGCAAGTACACCGCAGCCCAACTGTAGTTACCGGTGGAGCCGCGGTGTAGTTGCATTTCAGCAGCGGTGGCAACACTAACCGCACCGCGGTTAAGTGGACACTTGTTTTGTCCAGCAGGGAAGTGTATTTCTCACCATCATAACTATGGAAATCGCTTTGTGAACCTTATGCAATATATTCCATAGTAGATTCAGGGTTTCCGCCAGACCGGCTGCGGGTCCGCCGCCGCCCGGACCCATTCCCCCTGCCGACCTTTGCCATGAAATCCCGCTCATACAAAAATAAATGACGTTATTAAAAACTTATTCAGTCTTGTCCGTCTCGGCAGGCTATATATGATATCTAATCCTATTTTCATTAATAATGACCAAATGGAATCGACAGTCCATCTTCAGAAGAAAAAAAATAACAGCATGAACAAACCATTGTGACACCCCGCAAATAGTTCCACGGGATTCCCCCACGTGATTGGTAGGGAATTCCCCAGTCTGGAGTAAACTACATACCCACATATAAAAAATAGTGGGTCTAACGACCTTTCGTTCAGTTTCCATTTCCCAAACCCGGGATTCCTTGTAATTACCGCCAATCAAAACTTAGCTCCAAGAAATGTGTGCCCAAATAAAAAACTAGTAACTAGTCACGTGCTCTCGGTGTGGAAATTCCGAAGGTGTGGCTAAATGTTGTTAAAATAGTATCCATGACGTCATGTTATACCGGAAGAGAAATTCACAAATCGACAAATAAAGTAAATTGTTGACGAGCGATCGAAAGTTTAAAATCAAGAATCAACTGAATTTGGATTGCAGCCAACTGTAATTAGGGTACAACTGACCAATCTTTGGAGCTAATAATACGACTGCAAGGTCGGGAGGGTTTCGGTGGGGTTGGTGGTAGAATTGTGTTGCTCTACGCTCGTTTTGGCTGCGGTGGTACTACTGCCGGTACTGGGGAACTGATAGATCGTTTTGTTATGTCATTTAACTTTTTTTTAGTTCTGTAGTTGTTTTAGTAGATAGTCCCGACATTCATGTATTTTTGATTCGTGGCCGTTGATTTGTGTTATTTTTTGACATGGGCGACAAATCGCCTGGCCAAACTAAAAAATAATTCGTTTTGAGTCCCAAGAGTCTGAAGAGATCCAGACATTTTTTATAATTTCAAGAAGATCTGTCTTAGTTATTGTACATATTATTTTGGATCCCGGAAGCTAGCTGTTTCCCTTTATTGTCAGTAAAACAACCGCCAAACGAAAAGTCACAAACCCTGCAACTATTAATTCCGATTCTTAGAATCGGCTTCACATGGTTGAAGCGGCCATGACAGCACTGGCACGTGACCATGTTTATGCCTGTCAATCAACTAATTTCAGATTTATATTTAGTGCGGTGTGACGTAATTTGGGGGAAGCCCACAACCGTTCAGAAATGAAAAGTTGATGGGAATGCAATAGACTCAGTATCAGTATGAATCTGAGTGCAATGCACTGCATGTTTACATAGACTGGGAATTCCCTATCAAGGGAGATATCATTGGTTCAATTTACTTCAGAGTATGGGAACGTGGATCATAAAAACTGCCTCATTTATTATATTGACGAGGCGTTTGGACTAATTTATTCATCATTATTCCAACTTGTATAAAACATGTGTATAATTTGAGGCATGAGGAAACGCACAAATATCGTATCATTTATAGTAATATAAAATTGCGACTTGGCTTACTGTTGTTTAGGGCAATGGATTGTTAATTTAGTGGTTGCCTCATTGTCGTGAACTGAAGCATGAAAAACAGTTCAGGGCTAATGGCGATCATCATAAAATAATCTTTGTGCAACATACACAAAGTTCGCGGCTTCGCGTCAATGACCCATTCAGAGTAAGAGTTTATCTAATGCTCGTTCCCGGGCTGGCTTCGATGATCATCTAGTAGAAGTTTGCAGACACGTGCAGTTAACTGCACATGTCACAATAATAGAGATAATCAAAGCTATTATACCGCAGTTATTGAATATCATGCACATGTCCCCGATTATTAGTCGGGTCATGGATGCCCAATGTTTTGCTGCTCTTTTGCAGTTGAATTATCAGATACTAATACATATAATTTGATATAAATGTGTGAGACAGGGAATAAAATAAAATAAAGACAGACAGTGAGAATGGGTTAATTTGTTTATTTCTTTTTTTAATATCGGATTTATCATCTTTTTAGATTTAGGCGTTTTGTCTTGTTGCTTACCTGTGATCGCCGTTTGTTTCTCAAAATCCTGATGAAAAATGCCCTCATGACATACCGATCCATAAGTCGCAGGAAGTTTTTAATAAGGGAAATTGGGTTAGAAAGTTGCGACTTATACATCGGCCAGTACGGTAAATGGCAAAATTACAGATAAATCGGTCATCATATATTTAATTATTTACTGGGTTTCCCCCATAGCAGCTACCGGACCCATTCCCCTGACCCCTAGCGGAAACCCTGGTAGATTTCACACTAAATACTTTACAAATAACAAAAATATAGGGCACATGGATATATATACTCCAATTGATATTATATACAGAAATTGGGGGAAAGTGCCGGGCCTGCTTGATGGATGGGTTAGTGGTCACCTTGTGTTCAGTGTAGCTGGGATAGTTACTGGCCTGTGTGCCAGTGTGTGGCAACTGGCCCATGAACTTGCATGAAGGATTATCCCATGAGTTGTGACCTATTTAGTACTTACAAGGTGGTGGGCTGAATTGATGCTTAAGAAATTATTTTATCAACTCGCTGCTGTCAATAGATAACCCATTGCTGCCAGCTACCAGTCGGCCATGTTGGGGAGGTAAATCTATTATTTCCCCCCCCCCCCCCAACCATTTTAACGTTTTCTCTCGCTTTGATGCACGTAAATCAGATATAATCGGAAAGGCATAATTACGGCAGGACATTTTTTGTCTGCCGATTGTAAACGGATAAGGCCTAAAAAATATATACGTTTGTTTCCGCTAACCCGACCGACCTTGTTTTAAACCGCCGACTCTAAACTTTTTATTTTGAGATTTTTTTTTTAAATATCTAAATCTCTATTATAATGGAATAAAACCAACATTGATATTTTTGTTGTTGGTAATTAAAACAAATTAGGCATAATTCCATTGTAATTTGTAACTATTATTAATTAATTCGTTGGAATTACCGGTAGACGAGTGTGCAAGACCTACTTCCGGTATCGTTTCGTTATGAAATTGTCAATGCGTATGAAATAACTGCGGTACGTTTTTTCATTCAAAATTTATTTGAACTTTGACAAGACAATCTATGATCAGAGAATGGGTTAATCCATTAATTATTGATGACTTCACCACTACAATATAAATACATTAACTATTTAACCACAGCATAACATTTATTTCTACGAACATTTCATATTGGTACGTTGAATAGTGTCAAATAATGATCAAGTTTCCTATTTTCGTGGTACAT
This sequence comes from Siphonodentalium dalli, assembly GCA_032622095.1. NCBI lineage: Eukaryota > Metazoa > Mollusca > Scaphopoda > Gadilida > Siphonodentaliidae > Siphonodentalium > Siphonodentalium dalli. Next base: position 151,109,035 of record CP136062.1, read on the forward strand.
ATACATCGTTTTTATCATACAGTCACAATGGGCTTGATTCAGTGCAGCTTTAAACCTTCAGGTCTAACAAATATAGGGTTTCCACTTATCTAATTGAATTGAATTCAATTTTATTGAATTTAGAACAAATATTGTTTAAAAAGCAAACTTTTTTTTCAAAGTTATTATTTTTTTTTTTTTTTAGAAATTAGAAGCTCGGTGACTCAAACCAATACGAGTAATTCATCTTAGAAGATTCCTCCTAGCTACTTAATTCAGCTTGGGCTATTTTTTTTGGACTAATGTTTACAAACAGTCAGTTTCATATTTTTACCACGAAATTCCACCCCATACTATTATTCCGCACGTATGTTTATTGGGCACTCACGAGGATTGTTGTATGCGCCGCATGCACCGGAATACGTCTGGAAGCCCCCCCACCCCCCCACAGTGATAATATACGGTATATATATAAGCCCACCCACCAGCCCATCCCACCACCCAGTGTCTTATGCGACTGTGGCTATGGGAATATGCGCCGCAACCGCCCACAATAATAATATATAATGCATCTTATGCGCCATAGAGTGTCTGCAATGGCCCACAATAATAATATATATAAGCGTCCGCGCCCACCATCTCATCCCACCACGCATAGTGTCTTATGCGGAATGCTAGTGACTTCGTCCCAAAATGGCGACCTCATTCCGATTTTATGGGATTTTACGAGATCACCGACAAGTGGGACGAGGTCACCTTTTCGGGACAAAAATTGGTGGGACGAGAATGCAGTGGGACGAAGTCACTGGTCACCCTTATGCATCTGCGGCCCCGGGAATATGCACTGCAACTGCCCACAATAATGTGGGGAGTTTGATGCAGAAGTGAAACCTGCGTTACGGACATGTTATAAAACAGATAAAATGAACGTTATTGTCCCATTTTAGCTTTGTTATATCTCCCTGAGATTGTGTTTTTGTTTTATCTTTATGGGCTAAGCAAATTAGCAATAAGATGGCCTGTAATGTCTAAAATTTCCTTAAATATGACACAGTGAATTGCATCCTGAAAAAATAAAAAGATTTTAAAAAAAACAAAAATTGCCTACCTACCTACCCAATTATTTTTCAGTCCGTTAGCGGAAACAAACGTATAATTTTGTTAGGCCTAACTCAAATATCGGCCAATGCAACATTATCCCCTCTCAGAGTTAGGGCTTCACGGTATCCGGATTTTAATACCGACTACGGTATTGAAAATGATATGATACCGCGATATGACTAAATATCGTCGCCAATAAATTTGAGTAGAACTGTTTGAGAATGATACTAGTAGCAAGCAGACAAAAATATAGCATTATTGATTTGATAATAATTATGAACACATGTTGCTTTGACAGGTATATAAAATAAATAATTAATATAAATGGTCCTGAGTTTCGTTCTTTATACGACGGATAGATATATTTATAAGTGCCTGACGTAATCAGGAATTCCCTACCAACTGCGGGTCGCTTATGACATTAAAAATGAAGTTAACAGTTGCTCGTGTAAATTATAACAGCAAAAATGTATTGATTTCATATTTTATATTGTACAGACAAAACAAGATAACTAATGTGACAAGCATAGAATAGAAGTCCGTATCTGATTTTAACTTCTCCATTTCGATGTATAGGACTGATATATGGCCGTGTAGTTTTTAGCCCACCTGAGACGAAGTCTCCGGTGGAGCTATAGTCATCACTCCGTCCGTCCGTCCGTCCGTCTGTCCGTCCGTCAACTTTTTTTTAAACATCTTCTCCTCTGAAACCATCATAACGAATTGGTTCATATTTGGTGTGGATGTTCCCTAGGTGACTCTCATTCAGATTTGTTCAAATGAGGTCACTGGGTCAAATAGTTGCGAAGCCAGGGCCATAACTCTATTCCTCCATAGTAATTCTTAGAATGACTTCTTCTTTTGAACCATTTGACCGATTTAGCTTACATTTGGTATGGAGAGTCTTTGTGTGACTGGGGTTCAGATTTGTTCAAATGGGGTCACTGGGTCAAATAGGGGCAGGGCCCAGGGACATAACTCTTTAAATTTTTTTTTTTTAAATCCATGTTTTAAATCCTTGCCCCCTCAACCCCACCTCCCCCACCTCCACCACTGAATGTCCCTGCCACCCCACACCAGATCCTTGCAAGGTTCACACCATTAAAAGCCTTACACTTTAGTTATATGACATGCCAGGAGCTGACCAGCCTTAATTCTCAGTGCTCACAGATGTGTGTCCAGTCATAAAGTAATTAACTTTTATCTCAATATCCACATTTATCAGGCTGGGAGAGAATGAGGTGTGTGAATGAAATTTAATCCTATGTGTTTACAGCAATCTCAAATACAACTCGAACTGTTTGACAGTTTACACATTTTATAATAGTATTAGTATTAACCATTTCATTACCAGAGCTATGCTGGTACAGCAAAAAGACCCTGCACCAGTGTATTCTCATATATATAAGAGAATACACTGGGGATCAAGGAAATATTGTTAGGCCAATTTTGTCAGACATCCAAATAAATCAGACATGTCCTATTCTCGCAGGGATGTCCCCCACATATGTTTGGGGAGGGGGCAAATTTCTCAGATTTGTTCATTGAGATGTAATTTTTTTTCCAAAACCAATTACGTATACTAAAATAAAATGAATACAAAATAATGGACCATTGATCAAGAGAAATGAGCTCCTAGTTTTAATATTTGTCCAATATTTATTATTTTATAACAAGGTACTAGTATCATGCCAGTGCATTGTCTTATATATACAGTATGTGAGTGTCCCATAGGTAGCCTCATCTAAGAGAATGCACTGGCTCTCAAGGTTAAGGAAATATTGTTAGGCAAATGTAGACAAGCATCCAAATAAATCACAGATGTCCTATTCTTGCAGGGACGTCCCCATGGGTTGAGGGTGGAATTAGCAGATTTATTAAATGAGATGTAATTTGTTTTCTCAAAATTAATTATTTAGACTAAAATGAATATAAAATAGTAAACTACTTAATTTTTTAACCCCCCAGATTACATTATATAAAATATATGCCATATTATATACCATTTGAAAGAGGAAGCTCCAAAACATTGTATTATCAACTTTTCCAGTATAATAAACTGTGGACATGTTGTTTTTATTGAGTTGCCAAAGAGTTTTGTCATCTAGATTGCAGTAAAAAGCTAAATTATTTTCAATGCAGGGGGAATAACTCTATATATTGAAAAGTTTGAATTCTGTTGCATTTTGGGATCCAAAGGGGGGGGGGGGGGGGGTCATTCTATAATTTCAGTAGTTTTTGGCTCACCTGAGACGAAGTCTCCATTGGAGCTATAGTCATCACTCCTCGTCCGTCCGTCAACAGTTCTTTAAACTTTATTTTTATTGAGTTGCCAAAGAGTTTTGTCATCTAGATTGCAGTAAAAAGCTAAATTATTTTCAATGCAGGGGGAATAACTCTATACATTGAAAAGTTTGAATTCTGTTGCATTCTGGGATCCAAAGGGGGGGGGGGGGGGGTCATTCTATAATTTCAGTAGTTTTTGGCTCACCTGAGACGAAGTCTCCATTGGAGCTATAGTCATCACTCCTCGTCCGTCCGTCAACAGTTCTTTAAACTTCTCCTCTGGAACCATGAGACCGTATGGGTTCATATTTGGTGTGGATATTGCCTTGGTGACTCGCATTCAGATTTGTTCAAATGAGGTCACTGGGTCAAATGTGGGCAGGGACATAACTCCAAAAAATATTAAACATTGCAAGTGAAGTCTGACATTTTATAAACATTTCGTGGAGATCTGCTAGAGGTCATTAATTCCCAATTACAACATCAATCTATTACCTTGGGTGACAGATTTGTGAAAATGGTATTACAAAGTCGAATAAGGGCATTGCCAGAGACATAACTATTTCACAACATATTAATTGTTAAAATATGTATGGAAGAGCCAAGAACTAGTTGGCTTATTTAGCATGGAATATTCTTGTTTGACTGCAATACAGATATTTTTAATGGGGTAACCTGGAAAAATAGGGGCCAAGCGAAGGACAGTTTCCTTCTTAATATGCTTCCTTCACAAGGACCATCAGGTCTATTTTTTTTTATAAAAAGGCGCTTGTGAGATTGGAATTTTTCAACAATTGGGAAAGTTTGAGATGTCAATTGTGTAATTCCAACCTAAGACTTGGGAGTCTTGAGCCTAGTCGGGAGGGGACTTGTTGGGGGGGTGGGGGTTATCAGTAGTGTACAGTTGGTAATTTGGCCACATATCCTGTTTAGATCTACTTCTTTTAAAGTGATTATGAAAAGTTCCAACTATTGTGGTCTCCAGAGTCCCAGTCTTATCAGTCTTTGCAGTCTGGTGATTGACCCCAGTCATTGACTGTCTTGTTTATTGTATTTGACCAGGAACCTTCCAGCAATATTGAGCTGAGAACAGCCTGTATAGTGTATACACACATCAATTGCCGCCAATGCAATAAGGCATGCCGACTTGATTGTCTGCAGTGTGTCGACAAACGCTTATGGAGCAGTGAGAAATACAGCTATGCTCTCAGTAAGCGACCTGTTTAACGAGGTTATGGGCCGGTACCTACCGCGGTGTTACCACCAAAATACCGCGGTTACCATTCTGTACCGCGACGGAGGGCGGTTGACCCGCGGTACTGGTACGGTATTCTTACCGTTGATTACCGCATGTCACCGCGTTATTGGTGTTCGTTACCGCCGTACACCGCGGTATTTTTTTCGTAACCGCGTTCAAATTACCGCTAACGGCCCTCCACCGCGGAGAGAACGCGACTGAAACAAGGTGTCACACGGTAGGTAAATGTTTATGAACTTTTGTTTTGAATGAATACAGTAAGCTGCACGTAATTATATATGCGTAATGAATATAAATTAATAATAATGCAATCGGATTACATATGAACACATGTCAGGTTTACATGTAACAAATTACAAATGTACACGTACATCACGTTTAATCACGTCGGCGGTTTTTGAACTCAACTATAGTTGCTTACGGCGACTGGATTACGCAACACACCGTGGAGTAATAGTTTTGTTGTTAGCATGCAACTATCTTACATATCGTCAAATGATTTACGCACCCGATTCCTATATCGGTTTCCACTCATGCGGAATTTGTTGTTTTTTTTTGTGTTTCCGAAATCTAAATTTCTCATAAAATGGGAAAAGTAAATCCTCCATTTCTCTGAATTTGGTCGAAACCAGCGGGGACGGTGCATTAGTAACACTTGAGTCAGATTTTAGTCTTAGAGGCCAGGGCGGCGATCATTGCAGAAATATTCATATTCGTTCAAATCTATAGTTTTGTTCATAACCCAAACACAATCGGCGCGTAAATAGTATATTATCGCCAAGACGTATGATTGTACGCATGCGTGAAATAGTAAAGCAATTTACAAACATTTGCGGCTGAAGATTTCTTGTCGGTGGGAATAAAATGTATAACTTAGAAAGCGTGGCACATGTCATGTCATGTCAAAGTAAAGTTGTTATCATCACCAATGTGCGCGACAAAAGACACACGCAAAACACCAAACATTGAAAGACACAACGTTGTCAAATCAGTCTGGCTTTGTTACGTGAACATTCATTCAGCTATCGAGTGCGTGTCGGGCGGCATCGTTTGATGTGAAATTGCAACTTTTGGCGAGGGCGTGCACTTGTAGTTCTCGGTGGGTCGCAGTATAAATTATAGCACATACCGGTATTCCTATCTAATCGTTATTCGGAAAAAACATGCATGGTGTTGGAAATTGAACTCTAAATACGTTTGTTTGGTTTTATACAGTATTACAGAGGTTAACATTGTAACATAATTATTTCAAGTGATCGAATCCGGTGTGTTTTAGTCCTTGATAGTTTATTCCCGATACGGTAGCAATAAAGAGCGTTTGTCTCACTTTTGTGCGACAAATATTTATAAATAGCTATTACGTGCACAACAATTTAAAGATCGAATGAGACTTGTCTGTTTTTTAAAGCCACGTGGTGCTTCGCACATAATATTATTCGCAATACCAAAATAGATCGATAAATATCTGAACTACCTTCTGCGAGCATTATGTAAGCCAAACGGACGCATTTGAAGTAATGGACATACAAGTGTCCAAAACACAAAACAGCCATTCGCGCGTCATGTGTGTAGTTTTACTATATAATAGCACCATCAACAAAACACATATTTATTTCACCCATTGAGCCCAGTTATAAAAAGACATGACGACATCTTAATTTAAGTTCCCCGTGACCTATATTAACAAAGTCTGCCAGCTGCAGTATGACATAATCAGTGACACGTGCTTTTGCGCAGAATGTGTTTTTTCCTGGATATACAGGAGTTCCACTTTGTGTCTTTTATACTAAGACAATAATTCCCGTCATACGAACAAATGGTGTTTGTGATTTGCAGTTAATGAATGTCAATAAAGTTAATAACGATATTCATTCTGGGGACTATTTAAATAGTGGTCGTTATCATTCAATTTAGGGATCACGTACATCTGAACATTGATATAAACTGTAGATACCGGATTTATCGAGCTGTCTAAAATGGCCGAAATCATTTGTTCCCTTCCCGATAACCAACACTGATTACAAATAGTGTCATTTATGGGAATTTTGTAGGCGATAAAACGAGACTAGAAATGTTGTTGTAATTTTTTAATATTCACATTAATTGAAAAATGACTTTTTCAAAGTAACTTATACTTACCTTTACTTAATCTGGAAGCCCGTTATAGTGGGCATATTTCCCGATATTCGGCTTTCATCTGTTTCAATATTTTAATAATACACTTTACGGTACACAACCATGGACGGAGATCGTGAGAACGGCCGTCCAATTTTGGAAGATTAACGGTCAGCCATCGAATCCCATCATTAACCGCGTTCTAAAAACGGTACCGCTTGGCGGTAATGTCACCGCGTTTGTGCGGTGCATTACCGCATGCCACCGCGGTACCAACATCCGTTACCGTTTGAAGTGCGGTGGTACCGCGAACGTCGCGGTGGTACCGCGGTACCCGCATGGTAGTTCAACCGCGAATCGGCGGCATGTCGCGGTATTGCACCGCGGTATGAACGCATGTACACCTCGTTAAAACAGGTCGCTTACTGTGAGCATAGCTGTAATTAATTTTTACGCCACGCTAAACCGAAGCCGTTAGCAATGGCCTTTGTCTCAGCATTAGAGGTGTCTATGGTTGCTAAATACTTGACACTGATGGAGATATCGTCGGTATTAATATCCACACCGGCGGCTACGATGTACCGACTATTTGCATAAAGTGAAACCGACTACACAGTGTCAAAAACAGTATCGCGATATGACTAAATACCGAAATACTGTGAAGCCCTACTCAGAGTTGAGCTACAATGTCATTGACGCTTTCATTTCATTTTAGCTGATATTGAGTTAGCTGCATTTGGCAGACGGGAGCTGGACATCGCTGAAAATGAGATGCCAGGTTTGATGCAGCTTCGTAAACAGTACGGGAAACAGAAACCACTGAAGGGAGCACGAATAGCTGGGTGCCTGCATATGACGATCCAAACTGCCGTGCTGATGGAAACCCTGATAGAGCTGGGAGCCAAGGTAAGACCTAAACAAAGTTGTTTGCCATTATAAATAATAATATAAATATAAATGGTAATACACATCGGGATTGGTCATTTCCTATGACCATATTTGGAAGCCGTCTTCTTATTGTCTGCAGGTCTTGGCTGGGAGTAAGATGTGCGAGGTTTCCTTTAGGAACCGAACACGGATATTCGAGTTTGGGTTCTACCTATATGAACTGTGATATAATACACGTAATGTAATATTCTTCAATCAAGTTATGGGAATATAATGGGGCATGGGTAGTTATGTTATAACTTGCAGCACCCACATCAATTTGGCACAAAAGATTTGCAGCTTCTGAAAATAGTTTCGGCTATAAAATAGAGGATGGAATTTATTTTTGACTCCGCTCATCTGATGGAAGACTCTAATTAACACTTTCATGGTGGGAGCTGTGCTGGCCTTAAGATTCGACGAGAATCACCAAATCAATTCTCGTAATGATTCTCGCGAAACTTTTCAATTTTCAATGCTTTATGACTAACTTGATTATATTTGGTAAAAAAAAATTAATAGACTTTTAAGCCCTGCTATGCCGGTGCAGGGTTAAAGATCTTGTGGCAGTGCATCCTGTTATGAGAGTCTCCCATAGGTAGCCTTGCATATATAAGAGAATGCACTGGCTGTCAAGGTAAATATTGTTAGGCCAATGGATTCTTATAGATGCGAGGCTCCCTATGGGAGACTTGCATATATCAGTGAATGCATTGGCACAGGGTATTTGCAGAATTTCAGGAAGCTCCAGTCATGAAAGGGTTAACAGTGCTGCTGTTCGCACTTTTGCTATTTGATAACGGTCATCGCTTTGCTCATAGGTGAGGCCAATAAAAAGTGTTGTGGATCGTGTTTCGTGCCAGAAAAAAATAGGGTAGGTAGGTAGGGTTTTTATTTTTTTTTTATTTACAGGAATGGTCCCTTGAGTATAATTATGCCAGTTGATCACTTATTTACAAAATGTATAAACCATTTCAGAATCTTACATGTACATATTTGTATCCATGATATTCAGACAGTAGATATTAAAATATACGTTATCTACCCTGTGTATCAAGTGTGAGTTTGTTCAAATGTTATGTTATAGAAAATACTGCATTGAAAAATGTGGATATGTAGATCCATCCAAGCATATGATTTGAGAATTATTGCACACATTTGTAATGGTGTAAGTTATAAGATGAGTCTGCCACCTAGCCCATGCACCATCATAAACTCGTGCAATAGATGTTCAACTCATTAAACACACATGTCTGGTCTATACAATGAGAAAATTGGGAGAGGTGAAACAAGTAGGCTTGCAGCTTTCATGGCTCATTGTGTGTACGACACCAAATTGTCACATCACCAAGCGCAATTGAGTGAAGGGTTCAAATTCTGCATGAATGCATGTCGACTTTAAGTTTGGATACAATACTTTATTTGGATCTCCAATTCATTATCTGGATGAGTTGCAGGCCAGTCGCCAATGCAAGTGCTACTATTTTCAGTAATATACTAGTTTGTGTTCACCAACCAAATATATGAATGTGTCCTGGTGGTTGTTATAGTACCTGAGAGCGAATACTAAATACATGTAGTAAATTGCCAGTGTTTTTGTAATTTAGGGCATTCTGGGGATGGAGCAGATCATGGCAGTAGAGCAACAGTGAAATGTTATCTGATATTAAAAATAATATTCATCAATGATTAATTGGTGTCTAATGTCACTTTCAGCAACTAAAGCTCTATATTGTGACATAAAAGAAAGAGGAGAAATATGTTCAGGCTAGGCATATACTTATTGCTCCTCCCACTTTTAGGAAGATTTTGCTCCTGGCAGTGACTAACGAGGTCCTCTAAACATGACTTGGGGGGGGCAAACACCGCTTTTTTTACTGCGACATTAGAATATTGAACGCATTTTTCTCAGGCAAATTTTGGCAGCTAGCTCCAGCAGGTGTAATAGCAGAATTATCCAACTCCCGAGACTTAAGTATTTTTTGTTGGGCTAAATGTTCGCATTTTTCGACAATAATCGCTATTATAGAAGACATTTTCTCTGTATTATGCGGTCACGAACTTTGGTGACATGAATTATTAGAAGCCGGATATGAGGAATAAACGTACTACTATAAATCGTACCGTTCTTCGTTTCCGTACGCGATGTGCTGCGCTACGGAGATCGTTGTAATTTTTTTTTTTTTATGATTTACCAACAAAATCTTCAGGGTCGCAGCTTTAAAATAGGGTCGGTCGGGAAACCCGAACCACAACACTTTTTTTCTTTGGCCCGAGGGGAAAATGAGCATGAACAGCCTGGAATGCTCATAGCCTCCAATAAACCTGGATATAGTGTGCCTGATATTTTCTGAATGAGTTCAGCAGAGGTTGAATTTAGTGACTCGATCCCGCACGGTTGGGCTAGCATCACCAAATTCACCCTCTGGGAGACATTCTGTTTACACCCAAAAAAAAAAATACCTGGGAGGCTTTCTAGATTGAATTGTCAATGACAGTGGAATTCAGAATATAAAAAAAAATATATTCCCTACCTACCCTAATTATTTTGGACCATATAACCAGGGTTTCCGCCAGGGGGGAAATTAATGAGTCCGTATTGGAGAAACACATAACGCGACGGGACGACCATGGTTCGTCACGTAGGCGGAAAATTTAGTTATTTGACACTGAAAAGAAGCTGTTTCCTTGCACCTGAGTGTCGCACAAAGCAATCCAAAGCTATACGTATATTATGCAAGTCTATCATTTCCGTCGGTGCATTAATTATGTTGATGGTATCCAATAGTTAGTCATTTAATTACGTACGTAAGACTGCCGTCTGATTGAAGACTATATAAATGAAATATAATACAGTGTTTACAAATTTATAACTTACAATAAGATTCCTACAGGTAGAATGAATATGAATCTAAACACTAAAAAGCATCTACGCATTGACCAATAACACGTAGCAAGGAGAATTGAATAAAGAATTTCTTGGAATTTCAAGTAGCGTCGGTGAACATGAAACTGACAGGATTATATAATCTGTCAATCGTAAAACTATTTGTGCGCGGCGACGTCATACTGCAGGGTTTGTCTGCAGGAGATATTTATAGCGGCGAAATACGCATGGTAGAGAAATCTTTCCCCCGGAACGCGTAGCTTGTTCAATAGTCTGTATTAGTCCAACAACAGTTTATGATGACCGCAGCTATAGAACAGAGTTTTAGTCCACGTGTTATAAAATGTAATTGAGTTTTTGGCGGGAAATGTGAACATGTGTGTCGTTGATTATTGTGCTTGGGGACCCATGCGGGACAACGAAACTATTATTGAGTGTACTTCGACTTTATCTCCATATTGGGGGAGGGGTATGTGTTCGTGTTTATCCTCCATGCATGTAATATGGCTCAAATGAATGGTGTTCTCACTATGAATTCCCGCTATAAAGACGGATTTGGGACAGGTTCCGTATTGTGAAATAAATGACTGGGATTTTGTTAAGTATGCATGGCAATATACGCATAATAATCAACACACGTAGAGAATCACATGTATTTTTCAGGAACTTCACTTGCCGGTACATCGAACTCAAAACAAATGATAATACAGCAATAATATAAATGATCAAAATTGAGTAGTTTCGTCCACGAAAATCCCGTGCATAAAAATATCCCCGACTCAGCACGGAGTCTTCGAGCGTGAGTAGTTTCATCCATGGAATCCCGTGCACAAGAATATATTCGCACTCAACAGTCCGGCAGTCTTTGATGTTACCGGACATGTATTACGCTGTATTTAATGTCGCTATTTGACAACTCTTTCTTATTGTTTTTTCGGGAGATGGACTGTGTCGATTTCATTTTGTCAATATTAATGAAAATAAGTGTAGATATATAGCCTGTCAACACAGACAAGACTGAACAAGTTTTTAATAACGTCATTTATTTGTGTATGAGCGGGATTTTATGAAACGACCGACAGGGGGAATGGGTCCGTGGGATGGACCCACAGCCGGCCTGGCGGAAACCCCGATATATTATTTTTTTTGGCCCGATACCACCACTGTTATAGGAGGCCTAGGATCAGATTGTAGTTCCCCAGTTGAAGTTGGTGATTTTCACCCATTAGTCACCTCGATTATGCATTTATCTTTGAGGCCTATTAAGCAGAATGACCCCAGAGGGTGAATTGGTGTTGCTACCCCGCTGGGTGTGGTAACCTCACTAAATTCACCCTTTGGACCTCATTCTGCAACTACATGTACTAGTATGTGCATCCTAGGCTATTTAGTAGAGGAAATATTTCTGGCCTGTGCAATTTTTTAGCATAGGAATGTTTTTGCCCATTAACAGGGCTGCCGAACTGAACTGGTGAACATCTTCATGCTGTGTTCCAGGGATCAAAATAGTTTCATAAATAGACATATTTTATTATTTATATTCAATATTTTGGAGACAAATACAGGGATGACTTTTTCCTCATGTTGCTTTTTGCATGATCACTTTTTCAGTTTGATCAGAAATATTCTGGTCTTTGATATGCCTTCTAGTTAAATTTTGTTGTTACCAAATTTCAGGTTCGCTGGTGTAGCTGCAATATTTTCTCAACACAAGACCATGCAGCTGCCGCGATGGCTAAGCGAGGTATTCCAGTGTTTGCCTGGAAGGGAGAGACAGATGAAGAATACATGTGGTGTGTCGAACAGGTGAGATTATAAAATGACAAATGTTTTGAGTTTGCAAGACAAATTGATCGTAGTAATATTGTCAGCGACTCAAAATAAGTGTATTAAATTGGGAAATTTAAAGACGGATCCGACATAGGTATTTCTGGTGTCAGTGACATTGAGGTCGGCAGCGACTGGGGTCATTTGATCTCAGTCGAAAAGGCTGCACTATCTACAATTACTGTACGTGATTTACGCGCGGATGTCGCGGGGAATAATTTATTGCATATGAGAGTGGGCCTTGGAGAAACTAACAACCAAAAGAATGAACAGAATGAAGGTTCCCCCATCTGATGACTCGGGAGTCCAGGTCGAAAACTATCAATGATGTGTTGATGTCAAACTCTTTATGTCCGGATTACTGGCCAAAAAATTACTGGCCAAAAATTAAAGTTATTAAAGACAAATCAGAATTTGCTGAAATCATAGAAAAGATAAATACATATGACGAAAATTCTGACTTGTTTGATTCCATCACCACTGGAACATCGCCCAAAACAATGATGTATGACTTGCTGTTACATGAACTAAAGAAACTAACAACTGGTGTTTGTAGCCAAGATACAAGCAATTTCAAAGCAGTAGCGGAACATGCATGTGACCTGTTGTATATTTTGCCCCACAAAAACAAACTGAAGGCACGAGGAATAATGCTGCCAAATACATTTTCCCATCTTACCACACTGAACAACCCTGAGCGGCATAAACATAAACGAAAAAATGTCAGCTGTGAACATTTGCAACTCCTCATTCACGCCGTTGAATCAGACATGAACAACTCCTTCATTCAAAAATCGTACTTAAACCCAGTTAAGGTTCAGTTTTTGAGTCATCCTGAAAAATAATAAACAGACATTGTGAAGGCTTTGGTGCGAATATATGTCATGGCGTTTCACTTATATATTACCGGTGAATGATGTAGATCCAGTGAAGTCTTCACACCTTGTCTTTTTTTTATCTGTTCAGTATATGGGTGATATTTTTTCTATGAAAAGCTATAGTGATCGTGCTTAGCAAAGTGGACATTGCTACCAGGCATGTGATATGTTTAATGTTTTGATATGCCTATATTAATAGTTCATCTACTTCTTATCCATGTAGAATGCAAGAAGTATGGGTTATTGCTACTAAAAGGGTTATTATTAGGTAATATCAACTTGAGGCGGTTTCTTATGTCAGATTTTCATGTTCTGGAAATTGGCCCGAAAATAATAACCTCATTCCGCATTTAGGTTTGAAAACCCAAAGTGACGCTAAAAACAGGTTTTATTAACAGTGGCCTTACTATTGGTGGCAAATAAAGTATTAATAAATTGAAGACATAGATTTTCTGACTATTAATAATGGATTCTTGACTTCAGTTGTTGGAAGTTTTCCTGCCTAATGTATGTACATGTATCAAATAGAGCTGTTATGATTGATTGAAGAGCCAATTATGTACAGTTAGGCTACAATTTTCAAAGTCTACTAAAATAAATTGTGACTGTCCATATACATTGGGTAATTAATGATTGCCACAATTATCCTGTCATAACTCATAACTGTTCTATCAATCATCAGTGTCTGTGAAAATGCTGGCAAGTCTAGATTTGGCAGAGCATATTATTGGGTCGTATGCAGACAGTACAATAAAGTATTTGTGTGGGGCAGAAATAAAATCAGTGACTAGACTTCGTTTCGTAAGAGCTGAAGGCTGCACAAGTTGCAGATATTTTCGGTTGATTGTTCCGGATTTACTTTTATAAGCTTTTGCGGTCCTGTGATTTTCATAACATTGCATCGAAAATAAGAGACATGGATACCAGAAATAAAACATTGTTAGAAGTCTCAAAGGTCAATATCATCTTTTTTCAAAAAGTTTAAACATAATAATGATATCAATATGCGTTTGTGGTAAACAATAATATGTCGGGAAGTACGTATAAATATCGGGAATATCGAAGAAGTCGGACAAGCGAAGTACTGCGTATAACCAGGGTTTCCGTTAGTACGGCTCAGCGTCCGTGGGACGGCCTCATTCCCCTCGCTTAGTATCTGTTTGGTTCATACATATACCAAATGTCAGTCGCAATGTCGTAAACAAATCCGGTTACAACGGGAGTTCGGGTGTTAAATAGAATACTGGTGAAAAAGCGGGTCAAATAGCGACGTTAGATACAGCGTAATGCATGTCGCGGTAACATAAAAAAATGTCGGACTGCTGAATATGCATATTTTTGTGTACGGGATGAAACTACTCATGCTCGAAAATCCCGTGATATCGTAGGATTACATAATTTGATCAAAGAACGCCGAATTTCTTAGTCGGGACATTTTTATGCACGGGATTTTCATGAATGAAACTGCTCCTCTCCGAGATCCCGTGCTATCGTACGGTGGTACATAATAAATGGGTCCCCCTGCAGAGTCCATGAGGTATAGAACGGAGTTTTAGCCAACGTGTTATAAAATATAATTTGGCGGGAGATGTGAACACGTGCGTCGTTGATTGTGCTTGGGGACAACGCAACTATTATTTACCGTCCTTTGACATTATCTCCATATTGGGGAGGGGGTACGTATGTGTTTGTCTTTATCACCCATGTATGTAATATGGTTCAAATGAATGGTGTTGTTAACTTGTCACTATGAATTCCCACTATAAAGACTGATTTCGGGACAGGTTCCGTTTTACTGTGAAATAAATCACGTTGGGATTTTGTTGACTATGCGCATAATAAGCAATTGCGGTCGTCAGTTTATGGACTAATATATAGAGACTAGTGAACAAGCTACGCGTTCCGAGTGAAAGATGTCCCTACCCACAGGTATTAGGCACAATTTTTGTTTTTAAATTTAATAAAAATCTCTTTTTATTAAGTTTTTTTGGTGCCAAATACCTGTGTCGCTACCATTCGTATTTTGCCGCTATAAATAGCTCCTGCAGTATGACGTCACAGCGCACAAATAGTTTTACGATTGACAGCGTATATCATGTCAGTTTCATTTTCACAGAAGCTGCTTGCAATTCTAGGAAATACTTTATTCAATTCTCCTTGCTATCTATTATTGGTCAATGCATAGATGTTTTGTAGTGTTTAGATTCATCGGAATCTTATTGTATAAATTTGTAAACAATAACTAGTAGCTTGTTCATTTATATATAATCTTCAATCAGACGGCAGTCTTATGTGCGTAATTAGTTGATTGATTATCTGGATACCATCAACAGAATTAATGCACCCACGGAAATGATTGACTTGCGTAATATATACGTAGCTTTGGTTGCTTTGTGAGACTCTTATGTGCAAGGAAATTGCTACTTTTCAGTGTCAAATAACAAAATTTTCGCCCGACGGGACGAACCATGGTCGTCCCGTCGCGTTATGTGTTTCCCCAATACGGACTCATTAATTTTCCCCTCGCGGAAACCCTGGTATAACACACCTTTACTCTGAACTACATAATCACAATCTTGACTCAATAACACAAGCACATATTGTCACATGCATTGTCTGTTCACTCAGTCAGTCGTCGCCACAGTTGACCGTCCGAATTATACAGGGGCGTATCTAATCCCCGACATCCTCCGGGGGCACATAACAGAAGTCCAAATTCCGAAACGGAGAAGAGGTCAGTTTTGCGTTGAGATATCCTTTCAAAGTTAGACACTCTGTGGACCTTTTGAAAGTAGGTCCAAAAGATAACTTAGTCGGGATTGTCAAGGATCTGAGACCAGGAATGCACGGTACATGTAATTCACATCCAATTACAGAACACTCGTCTGGAAGACATAAAGCAACATATGCAAATACGTCACGCGAATCCATTATCCAGTTCGAATACTCCGGAGACTGAAGACTGCCCAGTGTCTGAGAACCGTGTAGCACACCAATCACATATTGACACGCATCGTTCTCGTGTGGTTCAGAAGAATTGCGAGTATCAAGATCGGTCGAGTTCTCTCTGACGAAGGGAATACATTTAGCAGCTGCCAACAATATACCTGGTGTCGTCGGGGTATACATGGGTGAAGTTGGTTGGTCATCTGATGATATTGACCTCTAGTATGTGCACCAGAAGCAAGCACATCCGACTGAGGATCTATCTGACAAAGAATCGAATTGTCTTAGAGTTTCGGAACCTGAAACCGAAGCGTCTATAGAGATCAGTTTGTCACTAACATGGGAAGCAGTCAGCTGTAACTGGCTCTGTACTGACTGAATTCTGACCATTGGGCCACGGAACGTCGGCAGAATTTCTGTCACCAAACGAAGCTGGTACAGTACATTCCTGGTGGACTGCTTCTGTAGACGGGAAATATCGGACTGGCTGTGTTATGCACGTGTCTCTTGCATCAAGATGTCCATCAAGATGCTGCCCAATCATGGAACACCTGTCTCGCACACCTCGCATAGCATCCGCGATACGGTCAGCTTCTCTGAGATAAGCATAATCATTCTCTATGTGTTCTATTAGATCCCAGGATGATCGACCTAGGACTTTAACATTAGTTCTGATCAGCACTTGAATGTCTGAGAGATCCTCTGCGCATTCCAGAGATTGTAAGTCCATGAGAGCATCGGCCTTGCGAACTAGCTCTAACGTGTCACCGAAGAGATGTTTCCATATGTTCGTGCGTTCCTTTGTCGAAATCATGTGTCCAGGATCCGGTTCGAGTGACCAAATGTCTGGGAAGTACGTATAAATATCGGGAATATCGAAGAAGTCGGACAAGTGAAGTACTGCGTATAACACACCTTTACTCTGAACTACATAATCACAATCTGACTCAACAACACAAGCACATATTGTCACATTCACAGTTCACTCATGCGCATATAATAGCGCGTGCGTTATCACATGCATTGTCTGTTCACTCGGTCAGTCGTCACCACAGTTGACCGTCCGAATTATACAGGGGCGTATCTAATTCCCGACAAATAAACCAAATCAAAATGTGACTCAAAACACTACACCTGTTGGCAACGATTTTTAGGAAACCCCCAAAATTGTAATCGATTCATGCAGGTGCTGTCTATATTTATGCCTGGAAAATCTCTTAATGGCGTACATGTTAGGTATGCGTATGCACCGCACCAATCAATTAGTATTGATACCAAATATCACCCAAAGGATATACAGGTCTCTAACCAATAAAATAATTTGTATTTCCCTGGAAAGTGGACATATTGTATTCCCGAAAATTGCGCTCTGCCCAAGCTGGTTGTCGGGATGAACATAAATTACGATATGCCCACTTTAGTGGGCGGCCGGGTTGAAATAGTTGATCTCATATGTGATGTAATGTATACAACTCATCTTAACCATGATTTCTTTGTTTTGTAGACCTTGGTATTTGATGGTGACAAGCCGCTCAACATGATCTTGGATGATGGCGGTGATCTAACTAACCTGGTCCATGAAAAATATCCAAAGTATATGGAGGGTATGTAGCGTATCCATCAGTTACACAACAAATGTATGCAGTGTGTCTGTAGGTTAACCACAATTACCTGTTCTTCCATCAACCACCATGTGTGTATTAAATCGTTTCCACATTCTTGACCATTCATTATCTTGTCTTTATTTGTTCAAACTTTTAATGAGAATATTTTAGAAATTGTAGTAAACCTATGTAATTCTATGTGGTTGTATATAGCGAGGTCTGGATAGTACTGCTACTGCATGTTGATAACACCACAACATGATTCAATCAAATAGGCCAAGAACGAGCCATCATGTTCGTCCCCCCCCCCCCCCCCCCCCCCCCCCCCCCCCCCCCCCCCCCCAAGTGAGAATTTCAAACTACGAACATTACCTTTTTTTTTTTTTAATAGTTGGCCAGTGTTAGACCATTGTTACAAATACTCAATTTCCTGCACATTACCCGACACAAATGCTTTTTATGTGTAATAACTCAAAAGAAATCGGAACCAGTTTACAGTTTTAAGATAAACTTATCACATCAGTAAATCGTGCAGTATATGGATGTAATATGTCATGTATTTTTATTCCCTGATAATGACCACGGCAGTCTAAATTCCTAGGTTTAATTATATCATGTTGCTTTCTACTTTCAGGTATAAAAGGCATATCTGAAGAGACGACCACAGGTGTACATAATCTGTACAAGATGTTCAAGGAAGGCAACCTCAAAGTTCCTGCTATCAACGTCAATGATTCAGTTACAAAAGTAAGTAACTGCTATCAACACAAGACAATGCAAAATGATTGCTTTGTTCATTAAAGTTAAATTCTTGTCCCACTTCGTTGCACTAACGAAGATGGACTCAAAAACAAAGAGGCAAATTGGAACTATATTTTCAGGCACCAGTCACAGAGCGCGCAATACTGTCATACACGGTTGTGAAGCTTCTTGGCCAACGCTGAAATGTATGCATATTGCAGCTTCTAAAGATTTTGATTTGTTAAAAAGTGAGAAAGCTTGTGTTTTTTCATGTCATATACTATCTTCAACTCGTTATGTTGGGATATATGATTTTATCAAATTCGTTTCATAACATCTTATATTCCAACATAACTCGTTGGAGATCCTCTACATAGCATATAAACATTAGATTTTAGTTTGTCTTGCTGTCTCTTTTTAGACTTCATGGTACCAAAATTAAGTGGAATCTAATGGCTTGCAAAAGGTCAACATTTATTTCCCAAACACTATCGTTTAGTGTTAATAGTATTGCATAAATCGTATCCAGACTGCTTATTCAGTTTGTTGCTTTAGTCAATAATACAAGTTAATCTTTGGCAACATTGGGGGTGGGGGGAAGAGTACATGGAGATTTGATATGTGATTGTCTATATTTTGGACCCGGAGCAGGAGCCAAGGTATTCATAAAGAGATATCCAGGTATTGTATATCCATGTAACCCAAGATGTGTTGCTGATGTACCCCACAATGTTGCTGATGTACCCCACAATGTTGCTGCTGGAGATTTTATCCCAGCACGGAACTATCTTTTCTGTTTGATTCTGTGCAAATGGCTATTTCTTGTTTGTGACCCAAACATTGTGTTCCAAGTTGAATCTTATGTTTTCAGTATCTCTTTCTGGGATAGGCAGAAATGTAATTCAAGCATTTGTTGACCTATTTCGATGCAGGAAAAAATTCAAAAGCCTTATTATACTCTTTAATATTAATTACATGTGCTTAAATTTACAGAGCAAATTTGACAATCTTTACGGATGCAGAGAATCTCTCATTGACGGAATCAAGCGTGCCACAGATGTGATGTTGGCTGGAAAAGTTTGCATGGTAGCAGGTTACGGAGATGTTGGAAAGGGTTGCGCACAGGCTCTGCGTGGGTTCGGAGCTCGAGTTATCATTGTAGAGATTGATCCAATCAATGCCCTTCAGGCTGCAATGGAAGGTAATCCTACTTGGTTTTTAGTTGACAATAAAAATGTATTGAGCAATTGTTGATTTTGACAGCAAGGACGGAGCAAAATTTCTGTGCGTAGTACTTCAGATTGCTTCTAATATTTGCTGGTTATTACCACTGTGGTTAAAGCAAGCCTTTAAATTACCCCAAATTCACGGCATTTAACGATGTCCCCAAATTAAAAAAACATATTTTTTTTTTAAACAAATACACTCTAAAATTGGATATATGTCATATCTATTTAAAAGGGCAGGATTTATTAAAGTGATGAAATTTGTTCAGAATTGTAATAAAACTTCAATTAAACTAGTACAGGATGGAAATATATCCATTCTATTGTGAGATATGTCCTGTTAGAAGCCAAGATATTGCATTTCACGGGGTTTAGATTTTAAAAAAAATTCTCACCATGGTCGGCACGCCGTGTCCGATGTCCCCAAATTAGACCAATATAAAAGCCTGGTTAAAGGGTACACAATTCGATTCGATTGGTCCCGTATCAGATTCCAACATTTCTTCAAAAGACGCTTTAGTTATCAGAATCTATTAATTACCAATTACCAAAAAATAATGCAAAGGCCATAGGAAGTTGATTCTCTGTTTCTCAGACACCGCTGCCCCCCGAAAAAATACGCCGCTGGATACTTTTTATAGCCTACCAAAAATAAAAAGTATAATTCATCCCGCCGCTCGCAATCCGTGAAGTTCGCAATCGACCATTGTTAACAGGTGTGGATAAAGAGGCGCAACTCTATCTCATAATTCCAATCTTTTAATAGATCGAACAAGCCGATGTCCGGAATCTTAATCGAACGCGCCCGATCTACTTCCGCTAAAACAATGGTTGCAATTCTGAATGTTTGCGTGTGGGACGGCAACAGATATCTTATCCCCTGGACTATAGTGAGTGTTGAGATCGATGAAACATGTCGGAATTTATCGGAACGGATAACGTCCCAACACGGCGGAAGCATCAAATCCATTTCTGTTGGAAAAAACAAAACATCAGACTTAGACTTCGTCTCACCTGAACTGAAAGCCACACGGGTTGCAGACATTTTTGGCTTTTATTTTAAGATCACGGTGACCACCAATACTTCTTCAAGTACTTGTCAACGTGCAACTACCAGTGCGGATGCACCAACGAAGTCTGCATTCAGTGTTCTTATGGAAAAGACTTTCCAGCTTTCAAAGTTGGATAAATCCATAAATAAAAGGGATGAACTCGCCCAAAAATTTCTAGAATATTTGGAAGAAAAAAAACTTGGTTTCAGCAAGGATAGTGTCAACATTATTGGAAAAAACTTTGTTAAGAACAACCACTGATAATCAATTTACTCATACACATTAAAAAAAATTGATTCTGCATATTGTTATTTTATGTTATGAAAGTTTAATATATTTTGTTTTTGTCTTGTATTGACACATTCAAAGATGGCTTAGTGAAGCCTGACAAGTTTCAGTATTAATAAAATTTCATTAAAATCAAATCAAGTAGTCATGTTTCAATGTCCGAACATTGGTTTTACAATTTTAGGATAAACAAATAAAAACCTGCCTGCCGGGAAATTTTGGTCATAAAATATGGTAATAAAAACCTGCCTGCTGGTAAATTTTGGCCATAAAAAATAAATATAAAAATCTGCCTGCTTTGGGAAAAAAAGTGTGAGAAACAGAGAATCAACTTCCTGTGGCCTAACCACTGTCAACTCTAATATAAAATTTTCCAAACCAAGTTGTATATCAACATTTTGTTCAATGCAATTTAGTATTGAGCGTATGTGTCGGTCGGCTCGCAGAATATTTGCTAGGTCGCCAAATATTCCAGGTGGTGAAAAACAAGATTTCAAAAATTTATATCTGATAACTCTGAGCTTTGATGGGTGGGTTCCTCGATTCAAATAAAATATTTATCCCCGAAGCCAAAGAAAAAGTAATTTTCGAGCATTAATTTGGATTATGCAGGGCTCTATTTAACTGGATTCTCATCTCAAATTGCGATGCAATTTCTGCTAACCAATTTACAATGAAATGTATTCTATACAAAATTTACCAAGTGCTGAAAAATGCTATACAAATTAAAAAATTAAATCGACCCCTGTTATGCATCTTTAAAGCAGGGCTGTATTTGTATGTTTATCATCTCATTTGGTTGTATTACCTTCTATTTTCTGAAAAAAGCCCCAACATTTAGCCAGGGACCAGTCTAGAAGTTTTAAATTTGGAGAAG
The DNA here is from genome assembly GCA_032622095.1 of Siphonodentalium dalli. Lineage (NCBI taxonomy): Eukaryota > Metazoa > Mollusca > Scaphopoda > Gadilida > Siphonodentaliidae > Siphonodentalium > Siphonodentalium dalli. Next base: position 151,131,027 of record CP136062.1, read on the forward strand.
TCACATCTCCCTAATAGCTTACTAGGGAGCAGTGGGTAATTATTAGGAAGAAGTCACAATGACTGGAGTTAATCTTGAAAGTCCATTTATAAAACCATTGAGTAATTAAACCATTTCCAACTACACTTTCGATACGCTGTTTCGACACATGCATACTGGTATATAAGAGAAATCACTTCTCATAGCACTTGAGCATGTCCACTCAGTCTATATAAAATATAAACTAGAGTTGTTTTTACCCCAAAAAAATGGTGCTTTCATGTGACCAAAAGTTTTTGAAAATTAGGGATAGAAATAGATATTTAAGTTTGCATTTTAGAATGACTGTCCTTTCTAATTTTATACATGAGAAATGTCTAGAATCTGTATGAAAAATATTGAATTGTGGTTATCTTTCTTTGCAAATTTACCGGAGAAAGGCCTCTATGTGCTTTGCAATGAGGCTATTTTAGATGTCTTTAATTAAAACAATTTTAAAAATCTCATTTTAAGGATATGAAGTTTCGACAGTCGATGAGATTGTCAAAGAAGCCAGAATCTTCGTAACATGCACCGGATGTGCTGACATCATAGAAGGAAAACATTTCCAACAGATGATGGAAGATTCGATTGTGTGCAATATCGGACATTTTGATTGTGAAATTGAAGTTAAATGGCTCAACGAAAATGCTGTGAAAAAGGAAGAAGTGAAACCACAGGTTCGTGCTGCTCCTATTAAGGAGGCACCCGATCGGTGAATTTTCAAATCAATTTTAAACTATCAATTTGAAGGAAAAAATCGTTATCCCTTATAACCAATGTATGCTATAGTTCTATAACACCTGTCCCAAAAAGCCACCTAGATCCGTGCGGTCTGCTACTTTTATTCGACTTGGAATTTGACTGACTGCATTTTGGCATTTAACTTGGGAGTATATGGGAAGCTAAATTGACATTTAATAATAATTGAGCTTAAGCGCAATAAGGAATCTCTAATTGCGCTTAAGCGCAATAAGAATATTTAGGGATTCCTTATTGTGCTTAAGTGCAATAAGATATTCCTTATTGCGCTTAAGCGCAATTACACCTTAAGCGTAATTAATATCTCCCTCAATGGACCCTCATGAGATCACCCCTCTGCAAATAGTAGAATCCGAATAGGCCTACATGTGGACAGTCACCAGGTCACCAATAAACTCGCCCCATCGCACTATGGACAATACCATTTGAATAATAGGGAGTTTATGTAATGTGGCTTATTGCACTCAAGCGCAATAAGGAATATTTGCGCAATAAGAGCTAATTGCGTTTAAGCGCAATAAGGAATATTCCTTATTGCGCAATTAGAGATTCCTTATTGCGCTTAAGCACAATTAGATATTCCTTATTGCGCTTGAGCTCAATTAGATTTTTCCTTATTGCGCTTAAGCGCAATTAGGGATTCCTTATTGCGCTTAAGTGCAATAAGATAAAAAAACATGTCATCTAATTTTGTGAGTTCTTTCAACTTAAATCAGGCCTGGAAATCTCAAGGCGGGCTGGCGGGCTGCCCGCCTACAGCCCGCCTAGAATTTTTTAAGGCGGGCTTTTTATAGCCCGCCTCGTCTACGATAGGACATTTATTATTTAGTTATTTTATTGTGATTAATGAGTAAAATACTGCATCGAAATCGTAATTATATTGTACAGTGTGGGGACTGTGCGCATGCGTGACCCGACGGTAATGTCAAATGGGAATTATTCCGGAACGAACTGTTTCGTAAATCTGATCTTTTGATCGATTCTCACACATTTTATGACCAAAATACATAATTTCTCTTCATAAGATTGAGCTTACAATATATTTCACTGGATAAAATGACACATGTTTGTGGATAGTGAGAACCAAATGTCACTGTCCCAATTAAGTTCAACCTTTCGTTCCGTTTCCGGTTCCTATCAGTGAAAATTGTATTTAGCTTGCAGCCGTCTTTTATCGCTTCCATTGACAATATTTTAATATAATTAGCTAAATGTATCCACGTATTCTAGTTTACACTGTTATTCAATTATTAAAGTTCAGAAACTATTTTCTATGTCCCCAATTGCACCCAGTAAATCTATACTATAGATAGCGACTTGACCGCTGCAAGCAGCAGTCTGCGATCGACAATGGAATATGGATTACTTTGAGAGAAAAAGCAGTCAATATTCAAGTGCAAATATACTGGATTTAATATTGTTCTTGATTGTGTATTTTGCGTAAAATTACACTTTCATGGAGAATGCTTTTAATGTGGACAAACTCGCCCAATTCCGTTGCATGGGTTGGACACCGACTGACAAATTGTTGAGTACAAACACTCTTACATTTTGTTTCTGGTTCATATAGATTATCACAACATATAAAACATATAGTTAAATATTCACCATACCATAATTACTGTGGGGGATTTTGACATTCACAACTCTGTGGACACTTTGTTTCCACATGAAGACAATTAATTTAAATGGAGTTATACAACATCAAAAATAGACAAACTAACGGCAGTAGTAACTCAGATAAAATAAATCATAACTTTAAAAGTTGAGGAGGGCTATAGCCCTTCTAGGCATATCTAGGAGGGCTATTAATAGCCCTCCTGGATTTTCTAGATCGCCAGCCCTGTTAAATTGATGAAAACTAATATTAATAACTTTTCTCTTTCAATTACCACAGGTTGACAGATATACGTTGGCTAGTGGCAGACACATAATCCTCTTGGCTGAGGGCAGGTTAGTCAATCTAGGATGCGCAACAGGACACCCAAGTTTCGTGATGAGCAACTCATTCTGCAACCAGGTGCTCGCTCAGATTGAATTATGGACGAAAGCAGACGACTACAAACTCGGCGTTCACATGTTGCCAAAGACAGTAAGTATACAATAGAAATGTCATTAGGGTGAAATGAGGGTCATGCAAATATTCGATTCGGTCTCGATATTTGGTGCGATAATATTGGTTCGAAAACGGTAGATTATCCTGGCATAAACGATAGACAGTCAACTGTTCTTGGTTGATCTCAACTAACAGTCCCCAGAATTGACGTTGATACCGATAACAAACGGAAAACGATTGTATGATATGTGAATTGTGAATTAATTTGCTTGAACGCCACCTAATATCTTAATTATAAAAGTACTTGGGGGGGTTTGTCTGAAGTGAACAGCCATATTTGTCAAAATCCAGGTTTATGTGTCATCCCACGCATCGGTGAGTCAATGTTAAACATCGGTGAACTGGAATGATCGCATTATTCAGCAGATTCATTTTGGGGTCGATTGACCATAAAACATGGCCGCCGGCAGACATCTTGGATTTTACTCTTTGCATGACTATATTGTTTGGCATGGGAATCGGGTCGTACCTTTGGTCAGATCATAATGAAATTTGTCACAGATGTTAACAATGACATGCAGATGGGAACGAGTCATTTTGGGGTCATTCGGCCATAAAACATGGCCGCTGGCCGCCATCTTGGATTTTACTCTTTGCATGACTAAATACTTTGGCATGGGGTACAGGTCATACCTTTGGTCGGATCATTATGAAATTTGTCATGGGCGTTGACATTGACATGTAGATGAGAACGAGTCATTTTGGTGTCATTCGGCAAAAAAACATGGCCGCCAGTGGCCATCTTGGATTTCAAAATTCAATCCATTAACACAGGCTACAGGCCAGAGTTTTCATCTGATCATCATGAAATTTGTATGGATGTTAATAACTTAATATTGACATGTAGATGGGAACGAGTCATTTTGGGGTCATTCGGCCATAAAACATGCAGCCATCTTGGATTTCACTCATTGAATGACTAATCCTTTGGCATGGGCTACATGTCGTAGTTTTGGTCCGATCATTATGAAATCTGTCATGACTGTTAACATTCCCATGTAGATGGGAACGAGTCATTTTGGGGTCATTCGGCCATAAAACATGTCCACTGGCAGCCATCTTGAATTTTACTCTTTGCATGACTAAATCCTTTGGCATGGGCTACATGTCGTAGTTTTGGTCCGATCATTTTGAAATCTGTCATGGCTGTTAACATTCCCATGTAGATGGGAACGAGTCATTTTGGGGTCATTCGGCCATAAAACATGTCCACTGGCAGCCATCTTGAATTTTACTCTTTGCATGACTAAATCCTTTGGCATGGGCTACATGTCGTAGTTTTGGTCCGATCATTGTGAAATCTGTCATGGCTGTTAACATTCCCATGTAGATGGGAACGAGTCATTTTGGGGTCATTCGGCCATAAAACATGTCCACTGGCAGCCATCTTGAATTTTACTCTTTGCATGACTAAATCCTTTGGCATGGGCTACATGTCGTAGTTTTGGTCCGATCATTATGAAATCTGTCCTGGCTGTTAACATTCCCATGTAGATGGGAATGAGTCATTTTGGGGTCATTCGGCCATAAAAAATGTCCACTGGCAGCCATCTTGAATTTAAACAGTGGACATGTTTTATGAATTGTTTGATTTATTTCATTGTAGTTATTGTTTGTGTGTACATGCGTATATGTGTTTAAATGTGCTGGAGCTCGGTCATCTGTTGTATCATTGAGCGCTTTGGGCCTCATGGGATAAGGCGCTTTAAAAATGCTATACATTATTATTATTATTACTCTTTGCATGACTAAATCCTTTGGCACACCCTGCAGTCCACTTCCTCAGCCAATCATCACCAAACTTCATATTACAACCATCTTGGATTTTACTTTATATATATCTCATGTTGATAATCTAGTATTACTTAGAAATTTCAACTTTTGGCGTTCAGCTCCATTGACTGTAACACATGAAATTATTCCCTTTCCAAGTTGAGCTACAGTGTCATTGACACTTTCTTTTAAATCAGTTTTGTATTCTCAAATTTAGAAGTTTTTTAAAACTTCTTTAGAAAGTTTCTATTTCTTTATACATGACAATACTTCACATTTATTTTTGAGTTCAGAACAATTTAATATTTTCTATGGAATGAACAGTTTACTGTCACAATTGTGACTTATTATTTAGTTATTTGGGGATATTAGGTGAGTGGGTCAACAATGCTAAACCCGATATAGAAATAGACACACAGGGGCTTTGACGTAAAACAGCATTATCTCAACCTATTCACTAGCTGGTATCAATACAAAGAGCAGAATGATTCATATCCATTGGTGGGAAATGTTCAGATAATAAGTTACTAGTAAACCAAACAACCTGTTGGAACTTATTATCTGCAATTTCCTATGGGAACTACTCAGCAATGAGTATTTTATAGAAAGGGTTAATATTCAGATGGATTTTACTGAATCTCTCTCACATTTCAGCTCGATGAGGAAGTTGCGTCATTACATCTTGGTCACTTGGGTGTCAAGCTGTCCAAGCTTTCAGAAAAACAGTCCAAGTACCTCGGAATACCAATCGAAGGACCATTCAAGCCAGATTTCTACAGATACTAATTACATTCCATATAGGTCTTATAAAGCGACATCTGGTGTTCCAGTTGGCACGCCTCATATTCATCTGTGGCAATATATACTTATATTAAGCTATTTTTGTTTTAATTTTTAAACTGTTCTGGAACCCCAGATGTCGCAAAGGTCAAAATAAAAAGTCATTAAAACAAGACACTTAAACATTTAATAATTTGTGTTACTATGCAAGACACAATTTAAAAACTTTATTCAAATAACCAGAGGTGAATCACTATTTTTTGTAATCTCATTTAACATTTTTGTTACTCTGTTATTTCTATATATGATGAGTATCGTAACCATTCTCAATTTGGGCCTAAATGTAAAGTCATCCATCATGGGGTGGAAAAATCTGCATTGAATTATACCTCTTGATGAAGAAATTAGACAACTTTTGTTAATACTAAGCACAACATACCAGAGATGGCATAATGTGACTGCATGTCTCAATTTGTTCCACACTGTATATTTGTTACACATTGTATATTTGTTACACATTGTATATTTGTTCTGAGCGAGGAAATTCAGATTCTCAATTTTCTCAAAGACCCAACAGTTTGAGCAACCAACTCTAAAATACAGTTCTGTATCTGTAGATATTTGAAAGCAGGAACCAATTCTGCTTAAGGACACACTGGTCCAGGTGCTACCACAGCAGAGTAACTTTATAAACTTGTGGTGACTCCAGTAGCGTTTTGTGACATGCAGACGGAGGCGTGTATACTGGTCGGCCATTAATGTCCACACCCGATTGGCGCTTATTGCACCCATGACAACACACCTGGACAAATGTTGTAATGGGGAAGGAGGGAGGAGTCTGCATTTTGCATTCGTATCTTTATTCAGTGATCTCAAATGAGAGTTTTCAGCCTGACAAAACTTGGTATCTGATAGCACTCTTGATCTTCTGATTATATATTACCACCTGTAGCTGCCTGTCGACTATATAAAATTCTCGGTCCTCAGATTATATATTTAATACCTGTAGACGAAATAAAATTCTTGGTAAACCTAAATATATCTTAAAATAGTGGTAAAATGTTTACATGATTGTAAAATGATGTGCTCTTTGAAAGAATATGTATTCTCAATTTGTTTGATTTTTTTCATCAATGGTTATAAGCTATATTACAATGTTAGTATGAATGTTGTATACTGTGGTTTTGTTAGGGTTTTATTTGGGATGCAAGATCATGTTGCTTGTTCCATCTGTTTGTTATGATATCACTACAGTGGATATTTATTAAAAGCAATTTTTCCAATTATTGTCTTTACTGCCTGATTAGCCAACGTGTAATTCCTTGGTTTACACCCTGACCATCTTTTTAGCTCAATTGAGACGAAGTCTTCGGTGGAGCTATAGTCATCACTCCTCGTCCATCCTGTCCATCCATCCATCATCTTCTCCCAATCCATAAGACCGAATGGGTTCATATTTGGTGTGGATGTTCCCTAGGTGACTAACATTCAGGTTTGTTCAAATGAATTCACTGGGTCAAATAGTTGGGAAGACGGGGCCATAACTCTTTCCCTCCATAGTATTTCTTAAAACGAATTCTCTTGTACCATCGGGTCAAATTTAGTATGAAGGGTCCTTGGGTGACTGGGATTCAGATTTGTTCAAATGAGGTCACTGGGTCATATGTTGGCGGAGACAGGGACTTCACACAAAAAACAAACAAATTTGTTAATTTTTAGATTCAACTCCTTGCTCAATTTAATAAAAAGAAACAAAAATCTATTTAAATTTGTTTTGTTTTTTTTGTTGAAAATTTAATATTTTAACTAAAATTTTGAAAAACTAACCACATTTTAACATCCGCCAGAGTACATCAACTCATCCCACACAATTTAGTTGAAATTGGTCCAGGGGTCTGGGAGAAAAATCACAAACAGATTGTTACCATTGCAAATTGAGGTGTCAAAGTAAGTATATGTACTTATGTTACAAATGCTATCACATTCCTGAGGCCACAATATTATTTCAAGCTTGTTTGCCTGCCATGCTATAATGTCTCCTGTGTATGAAAATGCTCCTTATCTTAGCTGACAGCTGTTGATAAACAAATCATAGATAATCTTTATTTGTGTTGTTCATTTCAATTTAAATTAGATTAATTCCCATGGCCGCATGTACTGTATTCTAGGCAAGAGTTACATTATCTTTATCCAAGCTATTAACTTCTTTTAATCATCTGATGTGTGTTATTTATGATTTCAAGGAACAATTATCAGATCAATGAATCTCATAGAATGGGATTTACATTTGGTTCAAATGGGGGCAGAGATGGGAGATTTGAAACTCGTGCACCCACCCACCCTGTCTATGCTATGAATTTATGTTTGGTACTAGTATATAGATTCCTATGTATAATAATTTTGATATATACTGGTATTATCAGTAAGGTTTTGATAAATTTCCAACAGTTGGAGATCTTGTGTTCAGATAGGGTCACATGGTGAAATGGGGGGAAAGGCCATGGGCATACTTTCCCTCTATAGTAACCCTTGAACAGTCTTCTTTGAAAGAATCGCCAGGTCTATTTAGCTCACATTTAATATTGAGGCTCCTTTGGCAATTCATGATATGTCTTCTTTGCAAGAACCAAATGGCCTAAATGTCTTTTGCTTATATTTGGTATGAAATGACCTTGGGTGACAGGAATTCAGATATGGGAACACAGAATCGAGTAAGGGACAACTCTCCATAGTAATTCTTAAAACATGTTTGCAAGAATTAGTTGGCTTTATATTTAGCATGGAAGGTTCTTGTTTGACTGGAATTCAGATTTGTTAAAATGGGGTCACCAGGTCAAGCGAAGGACTGTTTCCCCCGTCATAATAATTCTTAATATGCATCCTTCCCAAGAACCATCAGGTCTATTTTACTGATAATTAGTATGAAGGGTTCTTTGGTGACTGGGATTGAAATTTATTATACCCCCACTTTCGAAGAAAATGGGGGGGGGGGGGTATATACTGGATTGACTGCGTCCGTCCGTCGCGCTTTCTCCTCCGTCAGTCCATCCTTCTGACCTCATAACTCTTAACAACAATGAACCGATTTCAATAATTTTTTGTATGCAATCTCCTTAGGACTGCCTCTCCGCATGATGCTAATTGCGGTTCGGTCCAACTTTTTTTTTTTAAGATACGCCTCATTTTCGACTTATTTTGACTTGGAAAATATTGTCCGACTTAATAACTTTAACAAATATGAACAGATTTCAATAATTTTTGGGATACATGCTTCTCACAATACCCTCTCTACATGTTGCGGCTAGGGATTGGCTCAGACTGTTTTTCGTAATATTACACTTCATTTTTGACTCAGAAAATTCTGTCCGACTTAATAACTTTAACAAATATGAACCAATTTGAATAATTGTTTCTGCACAAGCTTCTTGTGACACCATATCGATATTATTATTCCGAATTTTTCTTTAAAGTTATAAATCTTTTTTTGTTGGGTTTACGGATAATGCGGGTTGAATTTGCACGGTTGGGGTATGCTATCACTCGAGTGCACACCTCTTTGTTCAGATTGGGTTAAAAAGGGCGGGACCAGGGACAACTATTTGTCTCTACAGTAATTTTTACCACCAATGGTCAACAATCAATAAAATCATTGATAAATCAAACTCATTAAAACATCTACCGTGGACCCACCTGACTGATTAACCTGCACATATGGTGTTTAGGGTCCATGGATAATTGGGCTTCAAACATGTCAATGGTTTTTTAAAAAGCTGCTTGTGAGATTGCAAATTTTCAACAATTGAGAAAGTTTGAGGTGTCTGTTGTAAAATTCCAACCGAATTAGGTGCGCGAAAGGATTTATGAACCCAGTTATGAGCTGGAAGGGGGGGGGGGGGGGGGGTGATCAGTAGTGTACAGTTGGTAATTTAAAGGTAGATATTCACCGATCTACATGCAGAAGCCTCTCTAGCCGCATGTACTGTTTAGAACTACTTCTTTTAAAGTGATTATGAAAAGTTCTGATGTCCCGAAGCTGGAGGAGATTGATTGGCCGTGATTCGAGAACAAAATCGGAAGTCCATAGGTTTTGATAACTTAAAATTGGTATAACTTCTTTGCCGGAAAGCACTGTGTAAACAGGTTATGAAGAGGTCTTGCTGGTAGGAAAGTCTTTGGTATAAAGTGAAGCTCTGGCTATCAAGAACGTGTAGTTATTCCCAGTATCGCTGGTATCACGTGTCCATATAAGGTCTGAGGTATCATGATATCCATGTTATCTATACGTTCACTATTTGTGTATCACACTATTGTTACTGGAATATTCTAATCTCTACTCGTACCTGTGTTGTACAATGAATGCAACCAGTCATCCGCAATTAAGGTATGATCTTATAACTTAGGTGTGTATGCTGACGTATTCATCGTTTCATATGCCTCTCCTGTTACAGTGCTTACCATTACATAATTAACCCTATCAATACAATACGGGAATGGAATATCATCGGAGATCCAGGAACACAACAAACTCTATCTATATATACTATCTATATGATGTACTATCGGACACTGACTGTTGTGGTCTCAAGAGTTTGTCTTTGCATTCAGGCGAGCGACCCCAGTCATTGACTGTCTTGTTCTAGTAATACATGAAATACATGGAAATCAACCCCAGATAGTCACCTGTCTTCTCTGTTGCGTTGAATGCCCCCTCTGATGGTTTTGCTGCTGTAGTCGGGACTCTGTCCATCAGTCATTCCATCGATCCATTCACATCATTCCATACTCCAACATTTCGTTTTGTTAAGTAGCGTTCAGACGAAGCTGTTGCGTTCAAGCCTTGAAATAGGGTGTCTGTCATTTGTAGAATGAGGTCCCCAGACGGTGAATTTACCCTCTGGAAACCTCATTCTGCTGAGGTGTAAGCAGAATGAGGTCCCCAGAGGGTGAATTGGTGATGCTAGCCCGCTATGCGGGGTAGCATCACTATATGGTTGCGAAATATGGGCCTCTGATATCAACCTCAACAATATAGATACTGCGCCATGTGAATCGTCTCATCTCAATTTTTGCAAACGAGCACTTGGAGTAAACGGGGAAAGCACCAACTCACGCGGTACGTGCTGAGCTTGGTAGATACCCCGTTGTTTATGAAGCATTATCTCGTGCTACTAAATATGCGTTAAAAATATCGACTGCAGACAAACATTCCCTCGTTTATAAATCGGCCACAATGTCCGATGACCGCATAATCCCAAATAAGTGGTCCTTTAACTTTGACATTCCAAAACTCACGGAAATTATTGATAAAACTGACGGGTATTTGAAGAAAATTCAAAACACTATTTGTGATAGTTTCAAGGTTGACCATGTGTCGTGTTTCAGAAGAGACATATATAACGATGAAAACCCATCAGGTAAGAACAAATTGAGGGTGTATAGAGAAATAATAAGTGATTACCGATTGGAGCCATATTTGGACATAGTAAAAAATATCGACGTAAGAAAGATCTTCAGCAAATTGCGGATTAGCAATCATACTCTAGAAATTGAAAAAGGGCGCCATAAACAACCGAAGATTCCTGTAGACAAGAGAATATGCAGAAAGTGTGGATTGGAAACGGAAACCGAGGAACATTTTATTTTAAAATGTCCTATTTACAAAAGCATTCGTCTCAGTTTCTTTGACGAAATAAATAAAGTAAATCACTGAATCACAAGTTTATTAATATGACTGATGCCCAAAAATTCATTTTCATACTGCGAAATGACAAAACAGAAACGTGCAATATCATCTGTAACATGGTCCGTCTCTTTTTCCACAAAAGGTCTGAAACGCCAGATTGTCAACAACAAACATGATTTTTTTTTTCATTTTAATTCCGATTACAATTTAGTCAGTCTTCTCGTACTAAAACCAGCTAAGCTGTTGGTATGGCGAGATGCTGGATTTTAGTCCAAGCCCGCCTGCATAGGCTTCTTATAACACGACTTACGCCCAGGATCTGTGGCGGGAATTTGTGGTGTATTTACCTAGCAAATCAATACGTGATGCTATATACATCGGAAAGGGTGACATCTTATGGTCATAATGGTGTATCATAATCTAACTTTAATGTTAAATTACACATAGAATATTCCGGTTGATTGCCACAAACATCGCTTTTTTTCTCTGTTTGTTTACGTTTTAACTGAAAGCCGAAGTGGTCCGAATAACTTCGGGTGACGGGTCCTACTAAACAACGAACATAAACGAACACAAACGAACACAGGTCCAAAAAGCGGAGTAGAAGGGTGAAATTTGGTTTATGGGTGCGCGTGGGTCCATTCTATGTGTATGTGGTGTTATTTCCAACTTTGATGATTTATTTTTTGAGTTATTACCATTATTTGAATACAAAACTACTAAACAACGAACACAAACGAACATAAGATTAGCGGCAGTGCAGAGGTTACCATGCAGGTGTTAATTAACTACGGCTTACTCTGTCTCCTTGTTTTTACTGCAAGATGATTGTCAATTTTATCACTGATGGCAATAAAAACACGGCGAAACATCAGAGGTCGGCGTTTTAATGCATAGCTAACAAAACATTTGAGTGAGTCATTGTTGTCAGTCTCTGAGATGACTATATATATTTTCTCAGTCTCGGAGATCACTCTGGTAAATGCTATATCTGCTTGCTTTCCTGATACACGCATACGCTATGTACCAGGCATCTTAAGCAAAATCTCAATCGTAATTTAAGTAAAACAGACAGTGATCAAACTGTCAATAAGATGGAAAAGTATTCAATAGCGAGAGCGGCTTGGTAACAATAGAAAACAAAATCATTTATGACGAAATACAGACAGACATAATTGACAAATATATGTGACAACAGACGATACCTTACATTTATGGAAAGACTAAAGACGAAAGTTTTCAATGCTAGAAAACAAAATTCAACAATTCCGAAATATTGGACAAATAACAATTATGAAAGCATTAAAGGTGCGGGAGTCCTTGGCAGTGGGTATATGCTGTGAAAAATTTCCAACGGTCAAAAACCGACACAAAAAGCAAAATGTAGACAGACTTTGTCCGTATACAAATAAGAACTAATAAAGATTGTTTATATCATTTGTGTGTGATTAGCCAGTAACACGTACGGTGCTGTCTTCTGTAACACAATCAGGCTCTTGCTTAGGTAATATATAGTAGGTCTTTATGATAGCATGCTGTTTACACGATGAACGAAACTGTATGCGTTTTAGAGTTTTTTCTGTTTACGGTGATTGGAACAAATATGAATATTTTCGACAACTAAGGCCTCCCGTGCCTTTAATACTATAATTAACAAAAAAATTGACTGAGTTTACAGACAATTTAAATGAAACAGTGACTGATAACTGCGTGACATTCGAGTGGAGGGGATTTTACATTATCAGGCATTGCATCATCTTTGGAAGTGAGACACGAAATTTGAACAAATTTGACGGCCAAACAACAAGACAGACTAATGCGAAGACTTCTTAATTTTGTGAGTGACAATTCCAAATTCCAAACTTCAACTGATGGCAATTAACTATACCCAAAACTACCGCTCTCGCAAAAAAAAAATGGACAATAAAAAAAGGAAAGAGTGAAGACATCAAAAACCAAGACGATCACCAATAAACGACAGAAAGTTAGCATATAGTATGTAAATATACATATAGGATCTCACATGAGTTTCTATTTTATACGGAATTTATCAACCGAGTTCACTAAATTCGATTTGAGTCGAGGTTTACCGAGGCTCAAATAGAATTTAGTGGACGAGGTTGATAAATTACGTATAAAATAGAACGAGTTTGAGATACTTTTTATCACATGGTCATATAATCGCTTAATTTTTATCGAAAACAACAATAATTAACAGACAGAGAACTTTGTCCCAAAGAGCAGCGTGACGTCATTGCACGCAACGATATTACACGTGTCTATTACGCTCGAATATTACATAGGAAAATAGTGCTAATCATGTGATAAAATAACATATAGACTTCTTGGATTCATATCAAATAAGTGCATTACTTGATTTTAATGATTTAAATAATGCAACATTTTGCTGGAGCCATTTTCATCCATGCACTGACTTCAAGGAGAACAAACTCTGCCCATCGTTCCGCCGGGGCTGAGTCAGTGTAAAATAATATATAAATATTCGATTGTATATAAAACAAACTTTGATTCTAGTACCTAAAGCTCTACTCAAAGAGCAGTGTGATGCCAGGGAAGTTAAACGAAGTAATAATAAGACAAACTAACTAAGTCAAAACAACTCAGTGACAAAGAGACAGAGTATAAGCCATAGAGAAGGCGGTAGTTAATTAACACCTTTATTAACACCTTTGCAATACGGCTAATCTCATGTTCGTTTGTGTTCGTTGTTTAGTAGCTTTGCATTCAAATAATGCTTATAACTCGAAAAATAAGTCATCAAAGTTGGAAATAACACCACATACACATATAATGGTCCCACACGCACCCACAAACCAAATTTCACCCTTCTATTCCGCTTTTTAGACCTGTGTTCGTTTATGTTCGTTTGTGTTCGTTTGTGTTCGTTGTTTAGTAGGACCGCGGGTGACACTCCACAGTTTCGAATGATCAGTAGGGGTGATTTTATAGATATAAAGTGCTAGTGGTTTCTGGCACCATTCATGTGGTATATATATTGAGACAAGGTGGGATATGAATTTGTGTAATTTTAGAAGGTGTTCTAGACTGATGAAAAAATTAAGTGCAAGTGACCTTGACCCCACCCATAGACAGCAGTAGCGTTTTCTGCGAAACAGTGGCTTTAGATACTGGGTCAATTTTTTAGCACCCAAAATTTGTCATCTGCGTTAGAAATTGATTTTCTGGAAAATTTAACGGCGAAAGTTTGAAATTTTTTCACATTGATGTTGGAAGATAGAGGCCTTTAAACCAACATAGGTGACCATGCTTGAAAAAATCTGGTATTCGTGCCTCTTTGGTATGAAAATGCAATATTTTGGTCATTTTTTTTGAATAAAAATCACTTTTTCGATCAAAAGATCAAGGGCCATAACTCTTGATAGCCCATATATTATGGAAATTATGTATCAAATTCTGAATGACTATCCTGTACTAATTTCAGGCATATATATATTGTCTATATGGTTTGGGATCATAATCCAGATAAATTTCAATGAATCTATGGGCCCCCCTATTTCTGGGCCCATACCTGTTGAAACTGTGGAGTGTCACCTTCATAATCCGCTGTTTGTTCTGGATATTCTAGTTTCCGTTTCTATATATAGCGCGGGGTTTTCCGAACAAAATGGCGAAAACCATCGCCCCAAAGTCCAGTTTCCTATGTGCTTTGAGAACAATTCCCGCACTAAAAACTTAATGACATAATGGAGGTAGTTTTGTTGACAATTTTCGCAAGCAACTTGTCAAAATTGGAGCAAATTAGAACTCTTGTGTCTGACTTTCCATGCGTGTGATTTTCATCCATGTGCATTTTGACTTTTGTGTTGATAAAATAATCGGAGAACCGAATCACACAGTTTCGAAATATAGTTCTTCCGTTTTAGTGGGACTTTTCAAACTTAAGGTTAAAAATTTATACAAATTTTGTTTGATTTTGTGTGTGCTTAACAAGAGCAGTATATTGCTCTGTTCGCTTAGTATATATCTTAATTTCGCGGAAGTCCACCAAATGTGGGTGAAATGTAGCACCATATAAGGCATATTATTTATTCTAATGCTCGTTGTGATTACACTGTTTTAAACTTTGAGATGGTTGTAATTCCCGTAATTTATTTAATGTATTACATTTATATCTCCAATGTTTAATTAATCTAGTTATTTTTTATTTATTGACACACATAATTACGATTACAATGGAGAATTCATCGTAATTTGCGTTGTTAGTCGAAAATCTACGGAATATTTTCAACGGAAAATGCCGAACACAGTTCGCGAGGTCAACTGAGTTCGCATACTTTTAAAATTTTGTAAACATTGCGGTAAATGTCTCTTTTCGCATTAAATTACCGCTTTCAATTCACAACTGATGTGGGTTTCAGATCAAATAGCATGTCTTCTGCGGAAAATATCCGTTTATTGTCGCAATTGTGATATTTTATTTCATATAATTGTGGTTTTATTTGAGCGGGTCATTAACGCGTAACTCGTGTCATAAGAAGGCTATACGCGCGATCTCGGACTAAACACCAGCATCTCGCCATACCAATATCTTAGCTGGTTTTAGTACGAGAAGACTTGGACTAATTACAATTGTGTATACTTATTGTATCATATATATATTTATTGTTATTTATATTGTGACATCGGCCCCGTGTGGGTGTAATTGTCAATAAACTTATATAGCAAGAGATTTAGCTATTTGGTGATTGGAGTGTTGTGTGAAATTATGAATTCTAGAAGTTCTTGGTTCTCGAAAGGGCCAAAAAAATAAATATTTTTAACTTCTCAAATGTATTAAAATCCATTGTTTTTGTCGTCTCTTAATAATTGCTCAGATTATACATGTAATGAAGATGAATTGTTAAATTCAAGATGGACAGATCCAGAAATTCTTTGTTGAAAATCTCTCATTTTTGGCTGGATTTATGCAAAACATGCGTCCCCCCTTAAATTAGCGTACCGTTTTTGCCACCGTGTAGCTATGCCAGAGGTGCAACTAGTTTTACTCTGTTAACCTTTGGTATGATAGCCCAGCCCGGGGGAAAGGATGACCACTCAAAAAGGGTACCATCCATCAATTCTGAGGAATTAGTACCATTTGTGGGACTTGGCTTGTTCAGCTATAAACATGTTGGCATGTAATTTCAGTAGAAATAGTAAGATTCTGGGAGTAGTGGGCATAAAGACCTACTGCATGTTAAGTTTGTCATGGCTACTTGTAAGAATTAGTGCTATTGTTGCACTTACAAAAATTATCCATTTGTGCAAATATTTAGAATTTTGGATTCGAATATAATTTTAGTCAATACTTGTAAGATACTCCCAAAAAAAAAAAAATACTGCTCAAGCTCAAATGCTACACCGTTGGCCACCCACTCCTTATTTTGATATAATGGCCCTTTGAAAAATTTAGGCCAATTTTGAGTGTTGAAATTTCCATGCACATTTCTGAAACGATAGTTGTTTTGTTCATGATCTAAAGCAGGTTTCTTCAGACAGTCCAACCATTTAGTTGGCGAAATCCGCACGCTGAAACCCGGACAGTTTCTACGACAATGGCGTGTACAAGAATTCCGCATCAAATGATAAATCGGGTGTCTTTGCGGACATTGTGCCCATGCAAGGTTCTTTCAATGTACTTCACAAGGTTTCTTGTAGACTTGATCCGGAGCTCCATCCCACAGCCGCTTATTATATACACCCGCACGTCACTAGAGGGTCCCTGTTAGGGGGGAGTCTGGAGTCCACCTTAAATTTCAAACTGCACCTCTCCCTTCATCCATTAAAAACTTCCACGTTCGCACCCCACCACATTGGGGAGGAACTCAGCCGAATGAGGTTCCCAGAGGGTGAATTTGGTGATGCTAGCCCGCTATGCGGGGTAGCATCACTAAATTCACCCTCTGGGGACCTCATTCTGCAAATGACAGACACACTATTTCAAGGCTTGCCTGGTACATCAAGCTTTCCAACTGTTGGAATTTCCAACCTGTCGCCACCTGTCGCATAAACTTTCCAACTGTTGAAATTTTTTACCAAATTTGGGGGTGTAGACGATCCACCCACCCGACCCCCACCCCACCCATGCTGTTGTCGCGTCCCTGCCCTTGCGGATTGTATTAGATCGGCATGACAATCGTTTCCACAGTTAGACATGTGGGAACAACCCAATTATTCTCGGTCATATCCGGAGTCACACTTCTTGAACCCACGATAACAATGTATTGCATATTTGACATGACCGGGGGGGGGGGGGTATAGTTTATAAAGTTTAACATTTTAAAAGCTTTTTATTTTACAAGACTGTTGAAGTTTCTAGTCTCAATGTTTTTTTTCCATAAGTTCACCAAGGAATCACATAATTTATTTTCTGAACTGTTTTATTTACAGGATTTATGAAGGTCTCCATCCTATTTTTACTTATTATTTTGATGAAAATATGATTACCTCAAAATGTCCATGCCGAGTTCTTTCCGAAGGGTGTCGGGGAGGAAGTTTTTCACCTCACCGTCCCATATGGAACATGCCATAGCTTATATAATATCAACTCCGTGCACTGAGGCTGTTTCAAATTAATGTCAACTTGAAATATGGGCACAAAAAGGTCTTCAGTTAAACAGTTGCATGTGGTTGTAAACAATGCACGTTTTGCCCCTCTGACCACCCAAACCAACCCACCTACCCTGGCATACCTTCCTGCAAATTGTTTACTACATCCCCCCCCCCCCCCCCCCCCACCGAACGACCGGACAGATGTTTCCCCAGTTCGCCGTGGCCTTGTTGGAACAACAAATTATTCTGTAATATCCGTAGTCACACTTCTTGAACTGACGATTACAAAGTATTGCATATTTGGCATGAATATATTCACTGGCCACAATTTGCTACACATCGGCCGTGATATTTATATATAAATATATAATATATTTACATAATATGATTGTATAACCTTTCGTGATCATAACACCACATCAAGTGTTCTGAAAGTAAGTAAACTGGCGTTTTCCGGGCCACAATTATAACAATTTATTTTTTATAAATCCCAATTTCAAGACTGCATAATTGATAGTTCCTTTGTGAATAAGATACAGTTGTTCCGTGACTGAGGCTGCTAATAATATAGAGTTGTCCTTCTTGGTACGCTTTTCATATCCTCTGATAGTTTTCTGCTCTAAAATTAACACTTTAATCTGTCCCGCTTATGTGATGATAAATTCTAAATAAAATTGATATAAACTTTTCCAGACAGGTGTTCTTGGTTCATATCTATTATTTTATATCCCGAAACAATATAAACATGTATGGGAAGAGATCGACCATCTTTAATAAATTGAGATTTGTTTATCAGCATAATGACAATAAATTATTAAATGCTCGGTGGGAAGGATTCCATCTCTTATCAAATTAATGGGAGATGTATAGTATTCAGTTCCGCCCCTTTTAACAATGGGCTCGTAGCGATATCTTATTTCTTTGGATCAACCCCAGAATGTACAACTGAACACTGAAAATCTCGTTGAATAAAATGTCTACGTTGAATGATAAAATGTTGAGCGAAATGTATTCAGCGTTTGAGTAACAGGTATATACTCAACAATGACAAATCAGGATATCTGTTCGCATCAAAACGATTTGGTTTCATATTGATCATATAGACATATTATCGGAACGGGTGGAAAAGTTCAGAACTGGTCACGGAAAAGAATCGCTATTTTCCATGTCGCCCATGTGTTCGAGTTATCTGGAATTCTAGTATATATGGTCGTTTTTTACCCGGAATAAATTGGTAAAGAAGCCGTTTTTGGTCTCAAAATGTGCAGACTGCTTTTGTAGAACAACATATATAAAAACCCCTTCCGGGAAAATTCCCAATTTAACATGGCATCCAAAACGGCAATTGATATCGGAAAATGCTGAATTTATGCGATATAGGTGCACTATTAATGTCAAATTAGTAATACATTAAAATATACACAAACTGGAATCGGGAGCTAAATGTGTTCCGGAGTCGGGGAGAGAGTGCAACATGGAATGCTACAGGTGAAGGTAACTAAGAATGACCTTCACCTGATAAATGTGACACGTTATTAAAGGATGACATCGTGTTTATTTGATTTGTACATCATATCTAAATAATTTAAACTGGTGAATTAATGGGGGAATGGATTTTTGTGAGCGGGAAATTTATTTAACTATCTGCTGTATTTCTGGGTTTTTCCAGGTATATTTTGCTGCGGGATAGCCCTGTCGTACACTTTGGGATTTGTTTTAAAAAGTAAACACATGACCTATGTTTTTTCTTGCATTTTCATGATCACCTGGTGTCAATCAAGCTGGGCAAACATCATTAGGGTGTGCCGCAGGCTTAAATTCAGTGAATTTGGCTGAAACGTTAACACTGTCGTCTATGGGGAAACAATTTAGTTCAGTGATTCCTTATGCGAAGATTGCAGAGTATAAGAGACACTTTAGATCAGAGACATAGGAATTGTTTGATCAGTACTGTTTATATTAAATGTGTAATACATGTATATGCATGTGTAATTAAATAGATACATGGGATTTAACAGGGAATTATTGATTATGTGACCTTTTCTAGAAGCAGAAATATTTGTACTCAGAGCAATCTCACGAATGTGGTCGATCATCATTTATTTTGATATATACAACATCAAACATTTCATAATTCACTGCTATAGAACAGCATGAGAGTTATATTCATAAATACTGGGTAAATGTGTAGATCCTATTGTATATTGTTGTACGACGTCGTGTCTCAAAAATAGTACTGTATACACCCGTCAGTAAGCCCATCCTCGAAGATGAGCCCAGTCTGGGTGTTTTACCCTAAACAAAACACACACATGGGGTGCTCTTCGTAGAAAAGTCCACCCCCATTTCCGAGCATTTGAAGGTGAATACAATCATGTCTCTATCCTGTAGAATAGGAGAAGATACTCAAGCACATCTTTAATTATTTTTTCCAGTTGTTTTTCTTAAATAATAAAGATGTATACACTGTGTTAATATTGTTGTTAATTATACACATCTTATTCTATTCTTAGTTTTTGGATCAATCAAAGAGGTATCAATTCAATAAAATCAAAGGTGTCACTTATTGTTCACACCTATATCAGAGTAAATCCAATGGGATGTGGAGTAATGACTTGGATTAAAGATATATATATATATATTATTTTTTTTATAAGAATTAGCTTGATTAATAATCATTAGTGTAACTAAATGAACTTGTGAACTCATCATACAACCTTGTTGTATTAATGTGTTTACAAATTAATCCCAAAATATACAACCTTATTCAAAATTATTCCAAATGCATAGAACTGTCTATCATTGTTTTTGGTTATTATCATATGATTTTATCTTCTTAATAATATAACATAATTATCTTTATTCAATACAAAAATATGGTATTGTAATAAAACATGATGGTAGGTCGGCAAATGAAGGTTAACAGAATGTTTGCACGGGGGGGGGGGGGGGGGGGGGGGGTTCCTCGCGAGTAAGCCCAGTACCCACTTTTGGAGCAAAATCGTGCACGAGCCTCCGGGCTTACTGGCGGGTGTATACAGTAGTCATATAGTTAGTTGCCTCCTATCAAGTGATGACTCATGAGACACGAATGTTTCGCCTTTTCACGAGAATGAATGGTCATATACCATGAATAATTTATCAAAACACAAAGGAATACCATAGACTATATCTTCAATTCATTCTAATCTTGACCAAAATTGCCTACATAATTTGTGACAGTGGGTGGTATATTGGTAAGATATTTTCATCAAACAACAAGATACTGAAAACTAATATTGTGCATTGCATGGAAGTATATTCCAGTTGTAAAGTGACGACTGAAGTAATTTGAACACAATTGTCTACCAATAAACTGGTCTCGTAGCAGCATGAATGGTCGCGGACACACGTATCACAGTATCGATGGCATAGTAGGTGTGCCAATTAATTATGGTGCAATTTTGGTGACAATTGGTCGTCATATTCCTGTGCCATAGCGAGACATGTCGCCCGCCGCACATTCACACAATGAGTCTTTTCCAAGCTCTATCAGCGTCGAGATCGACATCTCAATGATTTATCAAACCGAACGTCTTGTCGCTGTTGATTGTTACTCAACATGCAATGTTATATTTTTAATGCTAACACACAAGACAATTCTGGACGATCGGTCGTGCAATTTTATGTATCGTAGAGAATACAATGTGGCTAAACGTAATGAGTAGAGATCAACCTTGGTGAAACTCAATGGGTTAATTGGTCAGTCGACTCACTGTGCGAATATGCGGCGCGCGACACGACTCCCTATGGCATATAAATTATGTTGACCAATTGTCACCAAACTCTACCATAATTAATTGTCACACCTACTATGCCATCGCTACTGTGGTACGTGTGTCCGCAGCCAATATCGCAATCCCCTTGTTATTTTATAAAGCTGTTAGATATTATGGAGGCATGTACCATGTTTTTTTAATCTTCGACGCAAGCACACTGTCTTTGGCGAATATACGAGTCTTACATTAAATGCACTATGTGCCGTCTCTTCGATCTGGCGAAAGGGGGTGCTAACCGTTTGAATAAATTGGTGTTGCATTGCAGTATAATAATCATTGCGACATATACGTGTATGGTTTATTGTCACAGAGAGTGTTGAACATTCCTGAAATTTAAATAGTATTTATACCGCAAGGGTATGCACTTCAGTTTCTGCGTTATATGTAACATTCGATAATTAATCACCATGCCGAGTCTCCACTCTGTGGAGAAACATTACTTCGTATGTTGCATGTCCGAAAGTTACTTGAAGTTGACAGCCATTTTGACAGCCATTTCATGACCGCGATTGTATTATTTTCTGTCCGTGTCACTCTATTCGCCCCCGTACTCTAATTTCACACAAATTGGCTTAGTTATAGAGGAGAGATTCATGGCATGATATGAGGAGGAGGTAACTATCATCGACGACAGTAATGTAGAATTATGTTTAATGTCCATCAGAAGCAAATAAGACCATATTGAAACTGTCGACAGTTGTGATTTTGGGGAGGCTGAGTCGGACAGCTCTGGAATTCCACATTAGATCCTGGACATGGGGTGTTACCGAAACAGAACCTCTGTCTAAAGCGACGTCCCTGATTACACCCAGCACTCCAATTGCTCCATGTTGTCCAGAACGACTGGGTTTGCTGCTGAACGGGTTCATCTGTCCACCATTGCAGATCGAGTCCAGGAATTGATCGACATGACTTCCGGTCATTGCTATAAATAGAACAAGAATAATACTATTCAAGAAGCAGTGCAAGACTCAAAACTCACAGAGTATCTCTGGCAGTTCCCTTTCCCATATTTTTTGACATTTTGTTGGCAGCTCTCCATATGGATCATGCCATGAATCTCTACTCTGGCTAACGCCTGTAGAGATCATATTCCACCAGTACAAAACCTGGGAACTTTTTGAAGTTTTGACAGAGAACCTTATAAAGTCGAAAAAATAACGCGGGGAATATATTTATTACTTATTATCTGTTCCTTAACCCTTTGAGTGCCAGGTCCGATTTTTGTATCAACCTATATACCCTGTGCCAATGCATTCTCTTATATATGCGAGTCGACCATAGGTCGCCTCGCATATATAAGAGAATGTATTGGCCTAACAATTATTATTATTTTTTTACAATTTTTTACAATTTTAATATATTTTAATATATTCTTTAACAGACTTATTGTGTAGGTTTAGGGCCGATAATATCGGCCCCTGGCACTCAAAGGGTTAATAATGTAATTCACTGTAGGTGAATGTCCCAACTCCAAATTGCACGATGTAAGTGAATTTGTGAGCGCTTTTGCTTTGCGTCGCTTACAATTATATAATTTTTCCTGGGTAATTAATTCAACGTTTTTTGCTATATCGGCTCACAAAAGTCAAAGAAAAACATGCAATTTGGAGTTGGAACATTCACCTTTAGTTATGTACATTATTTAGGAACAGATAATAAGTAACAGAAATATTCCCAGCGTTATTATTTCGACTTTATAAGGTTCTCTGTCAAAACTTCAAAAAGTTCCAAGGTTTTGTACCGGTGGAATACGATCTCTACGGGCGTTAGCCAGAGTAGAGATTCATGGCATGTTCTACTTTCACCCAGCAGCGAATCATTGAAATTAAAACCTACCATGCACAGGGGTGTGTCGTTAAAACGAGTAAAATAAAAATAAAAATATATATATAAGTTTAAAACAAGCGCGCCACTTTAATAAATGTATCGCTATACATATATAGCAATGCATTTTGTAAAGTGGCGCGCTCAATTTTAAACTTCTATATGTTTAAAATTTATATTTTACTCGTTTTAGCGACATGCGCCTGTGATACCTATATGACCGTAACTTGTAAGGCGTATTTGTGGTGTGTATATATACATCACCCACTCTCCACCGGGTAGGGTTTGTAACGCATGGAACTTTCCACACATATTCACTAATGGGAGGAGCTTACGGTTGCTATGAGACAAGGCGTCCATAGAAACAGTTTAAATTGTTATAATACACCGGAAATATAACAAGTGTAACGAAAAATGAAAAACAATATTATAAACATGGATGAATTTCCAACATCATGGCGTAAATAACCATTTCAGTACATTATGATTTGAGAACAAAAAAGTTTTTTGAATGTAAAATGTATAGGCAATTTAACACTAACTGTATGCGTGGATATCAAAATTATGATAAACAAAGAATTGTCATTGCAGCAAGCGACCGACTCAGTCACTGATTGGTAGAAAATATCTGTTAATAATTATATATTTGATTGACAGCTGTGGAAAAGTCCATCGTGAATAAGGTTTCTTGACCAATGGAAACGCCGCCAGCCGCGTGAAATTTGTCGTTGAGAGGCAGACCGGAATCTCTCAGTGGTACGTTGCTCACTAAAGCAACATCCGCGCTCGCCGTTGCTCAACTTCCGTAATCTAACACCAAATTGTTCACACCGAGCTCCATCCTTATATTTGCGGAGAACTAAACGATCGTCCCTTAATGTAAGTTAACCATTTCTATGCATGGATTCTCCCACCCAATCAGTTAACAAGTGTACATCGGAATGGTCTATTGTTGATTTGCAGGGGAGTACAGATATAATATAAGCAAACGACAGAGAAATATAAGTGCAGAAGGAGTACTACTTATTGTGTGAACTGTTCAGATAAAAAGTTCACCAGAACGACATATGGACGTTTGTTGAACTTATTATCTGAATATTTCCTACGGGAACTACTCGTCAATGAAGCTTTAGTATAGAAAGGTTTAACAAACCAGATTTGTAGTTGCTCTAGAGTAAATACTGTTACATTTTGTTGTTCTCAGTTAATTAACCCTTTCATGCCGGGAGATGCACTGTTGCAGCATTAAGTATCATGTGCCAGTGTATTCTCTTATATACGCGAGTCTCACATATATGCCTCGCACATATATAAGAGAATGCTAGATTACACGGTCAAGGTAGACATTGTTAGGCAATGTAATCTCTTTTATATGCGAGGCTCCTCGGGTTTAGAGAAAAATTTCAGGAAGCTCCAGTCATGGAATTAATTGATCTCGCAAGGAGTAGGCTGGGTTACTCACCCACTTCCAGGAGCCCGGAATCCAAAAGGCTGCATTCCTTGTATGTTGGTCGTATCGCAGAAAACACGAGCCAGTGTCATTTTCTTTATCTCTGCTAATTGTTCTGAATATGAAAAGCAGAATAATTTTATGGTTGGTGTTTGTATGGAATGCTTACTAAGTTTGCATACATATATATAGAAGGCATTTTAAATAGTGTCTCTCCATCGTATGATACTCGCATGCACAAGTAGTCAGCAACAGCGCGATTTGACCTTGAATTGACTATTTTTAAAGTCAAGGTCAGGTCGGGGTCAGGATTTGACCCGTCCAAAACACTCCCCGGAGAAAAGTACACCTAGGTATAAAATTTCGTCGAAATCCGTACGTTTTACCCGATTTGACCTTGAATTGACTATTTTGAAGGTCAAGGTCAGGTGGGGGTCACGATTTAACCCGTCCAAAACACTCTCCGGACAAAAGTACCCATGAGTATCAAATTTCGTCGAAATCCATCCTTGATTACCACACGACCGCATGCTTTCCAAAGTATGTGGTAATTATCAATATCAGCACATGTGCTAATCTGTGTCGGACTATTTTATTGAGGATACCGCATTCGGGGTAACACTACAG
This sequence comes from Siphonodentalium dalli, assembly GCA_032622095.1. Taxonomy (NCBI): domain Eukaryota; kingdom Metazoa; phylum Mollusca; class Scaphopoda; order Gadilida; family Siphonodentaliidae; genus Siphonodentalium; species Siphonodentalium dalli. Next base: position 151,156,454 of record CP136062.1, read on the forward strand.
CTTTTAAAGCGACCCATTCCCAGCTTTTACATCGACCTAATCCCGCATAACACCAGCGGATATTATATTTTCAAGCACAGTATACACCGGTGGCGTTAACAACACATTATTACACACATAGCTCTGTCCAAATCACAAAAGTAATTAAAATGACTTTGACAGTATTCGTTATGGTATCAACTGGATCATGCCACGAATCTCTACTCTGCAGGCTCCGCCCGTAGATACCATATTCCACCATGCAGTACACAACATGAGAACGTGTTGGTGTTGCGACAGGGTAGTGTATAACATTGAACTATATATCTCTAACATGTAATATATATCTACCTGTTCCTTAACAATATAGTAGAATGTACGTATTTCACAGTATAAGCCAAGGTCCCAACTCGATATTTGACAATTTAAGTGATTTTGTGAGCAATTTTGCTTTGTGTGGCTTAGAATCAAGGAATTTATCCCGTGTAATTAATTCAATGTTTATTGCGATATCACCTCACAAAACTCACAAAAAGCATGCAATCTCGAGCCGGGACCATCCCTAAGTAGATTATTATGGAACAAGTATGAACGAAGAAATATATTCCCTGCCTTGTTTGTTCACTGTTATAAAGTTCCATGTCAGAGGGTGTCAGAACATCAAACCGTTCCCATGTTTTGTACTGCATGGTGGAATATGATCTATACAGGCGAAGCTAGAGTAGAGATTCATGTCATGATCTAGGTGTCAACCAGATGGTAATAGAAATGGCTATAAACTTGCAAATTGTAATTTGCAATTTGTAATTATACACAAACCTTTAGAAAAAGCTACTTTCTTATCGCTCGTCTCGTACCAGAATCTATCACCTCGCTTCAGGAAGCTGAACTGTCGAACAAGGATGCAGGCGAAAGTTGGTCCGATGATTCCACCTGAAACAGGACGCTCCGAAACTCCACCAGCGAACAAGTCAATGTCGTCAGGATGCCTGCGATATTGGTGCAAAGTGAGTACAAAAAAAATCCCGAATGGAAGAGAGTGACCCGAACGCCACATACCACCATTTCTCTTTATTGAAGGTAAGCAACTGGCAAACTTGCCAAGATACATTCATATTTAATGTACTATCGCATATTACACAAAATATGCAGTCAACATGATCAATAGCTTGGTTTTGCCATCATGCAGCATTGAGAATAATATTGAACATCTTGATCGACACGAACCACTTATACTCAACAACATATTCCATGACAAACATCCTGCTATTCATATCCACTGATGGCTCTTGGTGTTTTATTTTTTCAATTCTACCAAAAATAAGGATTGTAATATACTCTCCCTATATAGCCTGCAACCCCGTTGGATTTTCTTGCCTTAGAGCAGACTCTATATAATTTGTGTACTTTGGGTCTAGGGCTTCAAAAAAAAATTTGGATAGACTTCGTCAAATGGAGCTCTCGACTCCATGGCAACCGTTTTCAAAACGGCTACCAAAATGTATTATTTTCACATCAGAAAGTCGATAAATTGTGCTTCCAGTCTAAACTTTACTCTTAAAAGAAGGTCTATCCCTTCATAATAAGTTTGTGTACTTGCATGGGGCGATAATCCCTGTAATACTTTCGCTCGTTCCTTGGTGATATCATTTAGAAATTCGATTATAACCTGCTTGTTTTGGGACTTTATATGTCCAGTAAATGTGCTGTTTGTTATATACTCACGCGTATGCTGCAGTTAATCTCTGTGCAGCGTCGAACGTGTGATCTGGGAAATTGCCGGGCGTTGCCCTTTGTAAACCACACATTTGGCGCCAATCGTTGTATGGAGGAAGGCCGTGATCACGACCTCTCTGAATGTTCAACGCGGCAAGGTCGAGGGCATTTCCATTAGCATCTTCAAATAGATGATCCGTCAACTGATTGGTTATATATCGGTCACATGACTGTGGCGGGTCACTTATAAGTCCTCGAATAAGCATATTAATACCGTCGCCATTATTTTCCAAAGTCGGCATTGTATTGGCATACATATCCTGTAGCCTCATTCCAGCTGAAAATTGGGCTACGTAACCTTGACCTAAGCGATTGAAAGTCGGCTGCACGAGAGAATGGCCGAATCTAAATGCAGCAGTTGAGAATCCGTTCCTGATACTTGGATCGACGTTAGCGTCATAAGAATTTTGAAATCCATTTCTCGTTTGTAGATTAAACCTCTGCATTAAGTTTTGTCCGAGTATAACTGGCAGCCATTCATTATATGTTATGTGTTGAAGTAAGGCTATGATGATTTTCCTCGATTCTTGGAATACTTTTTCGTCGTCCCACGATGGGTTCCTCTGTCCGAGCGCTCTGGCGATGTTGTTGTGTTCCCTCATCCAGACCGTATGCAAACTAGCAAGACTCGACTGCTCATTAACTCTGTCATCACCTGAATCGATCAGTGCTCTAATATTAATAGATAGTCATACCATGCAGAAGTACATATATATATGCATGTAGGGTGACATTAGGTATAAGATACACTCATGTATGAATAAGGTGGTAGAACCCCTACCCCTATGCATACCGGTTACCAGAGAGGGGTACATCTTGCTGAGGAAATATGGAATACAAGACACGTGTGTTACAATGTATATACAATGTACTTGCTTACCCGCACCTTATGTGCAGTAAGGACCAAAATCTTCAACACACGATGAGAAACTGCCTAAAGTTCATAAAAATTTCAATGAGGCATTAAAATTAGTACTTTGTGCTATAAAAACTGCGTACCAGCCGTTTTGTCGAATTTCGAAAACCTGTTAAATTGGTTATGGATCACTGTGCAACTTGAAATCCCCACATACATCACATTGTCCATTTTGAACTGTGACCTGAATGAAACCGCAGGTGAAAATGACAAATGCTAGCAAGAGTGTGGAGAACCACCGATACATCAACGTTCGATATAACACACACTCTACCAACTGATTTGTTTGAGAAGTACAGTAATTGTCCGAAATATCTTATTCCCATATAAGTGGGAGGACAAGGTTTCGTGAAATGTTCCTGTAGTCGCCCGAACAAGTGTAAGACGAGAAGATGTAAATGTTTCAAGGCGAGACTACTCTGTAATAGCCGGTGCCACAACAGTTTGAGCTGCTCGAACAAATGAGACTCTTGTGTGTTGATAATCATAATTGTGACTCTAATCATCTGAAACTATTTCAATGTATATTTTTATGTTTGTATTACATTTATGATTTATTATTATGAATAAAAAATAAAAAATAAAATCAAGTCCTAATTTTATGTTCACAACCAACAAAAGTATTCAGTCATTTCACATTCAGTCATTTCATGAAATGACTGACCACTAATTTTAGTCATTTCAGACCCCCACAGTCATTTCATTTTAGTCATTTCATGAAATGACTGGTTTCACAATCTGACTGTAACATATACACCGTTAACAAATATCCGTAAATCACATTGCTGTAAAAATACGGAATATCCGTAAAATTGTTTTTACACATTTTCTATAAAAAATATGACATTCCGTATTTTTATAGAGAATATGATGGCAGGCAGTAAAATTGCCAGCACATTGTGCCGTAAAATTACAGATATTATTTAATGTGAAATTGATCTAAATTAACGAAACTATGATAAGGTAATCTACAGGTATGTTTCCTAGTCAGCTATATAGGAACACTTCATGTTTATGAAAGCATCCCAAATTGATATGAATTTTCTTCAATGGTAAACTATAGTTATTATAGCGTGTTTCTAACTCACCGTATCATACATTAAGTTAATTCTACGCAGTTTATTTAGTAAGATAGTTACCAGCCTTGAAACAGTAATCGCCCCTCCCGGATGGCAAGCAAGTAGGTTCAGAATCTTCTGGCAGAAAGTCTCCTCTTGACCGTAGAGTACCTATATCAGATAAATATATAAGAATAAATACACATGCATGTTTAGGCCATACTTATAGCTACTCGAGTGTGTTAATGGATTTGTTGATATGGCACGAGTGCCAACGCGGATGGATAAAACTCGAGGCTGTGTCATTCCGCGACGGGACAAATGTCGTATTGACAAACCCATTAAGACACATGCCGTTCTGTGTTTATAACACACCACCCGTCCTAGAATCCGTGAACAGATATTAACTACAGAGTTATAAGGTTTATTCAGTCACATTCATGGCTAGCTTTGCTTTTCTATAGAAAACCGAGACCGGTAACCAGTCGGTGAGAAAGGGAGTTTTCAAACCTTTTTTGAATGAAAATTACAACGTTTTGTCTCTACCGTAAGAACTTTATTTTAAACAGAAAATGTTCACACTTAATCCTCCTCATTATGGAAGGGTTATTTATTCTAACGATTCTTGAAATATTTCCATGCTTGAAATTAACACACATACCAAATCCGCAATGACCCTGCAGAGCATATACATTTCTTCAGCTTTAATTTAGATATATATATATAATTATGTTTGAAACTCGAGCCATAGTCGACAGCGACTTTTATGAATAATTGTTATCAGAACCGTGTTTACCTCGTTGCCCCCGTAGGTTCCCCTGAGCCTCAGTTGTCTCTCCGTAGATCTGTGATCCATCTATAAAAGCAGTGATTTGGTTCAGCTGTTCTCTCGATCCTGAAATTTGAGAGAATATTTTTGGGTGGCAGAATATGATTACATGTGGATAATTTGGTTATGTTTATTTATAATTCACCTCCATTAATGAAGATATACATTAAATTAAATAAGTGTATCACATGCTAATGAACGTGCGAGACCAATGTTTCGTACACGAAGAATGCTGTAGACAACATTATGAACAATAGAAAATTGGCAAGAGAAAAGAAGAGAAGTGGACGTAGGGAAAGATTAATTTTATATAAGATCTACAAGAATGTCCGACAGGGACGTTATAAGGAGAAACAATTAATATATCACACGCGAATGGCAATGATACGGTGCTTACAGCATACAGTTTCTTAGTTTTATAGCACTATTTATATTACTTGATCCTACCCTTATTCCATTCATTAAACACATTTTATAAATTGTGATATGAGACGTTCGTTTAATACCAGGAAAATATGTAGTGCCTGCAGGTGACCTTTGACTTCCGGTTTGTCGCCTGTTTACATTTCGTACGATAAGTCTCAAAGTACTATGGCTTCCAATATTTTTCCAACAAACTCTAATGCATGACTATTTCAGTTTGAAAAGTTTTTTAATTAAGTATACGCTATTATATTCGCCAAAGAGTCTATATCTATCTGGGACTATTTCATTACGCGGGCAAACAATGCATAGTTACATGAAACGTGATCGCATGCCTTATAGAAGCCGATGTTAGTTTCACGTTCCATTTGTTGAGTTAAGTATGTTTTAATGGTGGTTTTGGTTCATGTAATAAATAGAATCTACAACTCGTCCGTCCCCAGTTCATATCGGAATTTACAAAACTCGTCCAGGAAATTAGGTCTGGAACTCGCCAAAGGTTCGGTCCAGACCTAATTTTCTGGACTCGTTTTGTAAATTGCGCTATAAACTGGGGACTCGTTGTAGATTCTCTATATCTCACATGCATGGCATGACAGAATAATGATCGCACTATTATATAGTTAACCCTATCTATACTAAACACTCGTTGATGAGTAGTTATCCCTTAGGAAATGTCCAAATAGTAAGTTCAACAAACAACCATAGGTCGATTGGTGAACTCATATTATCTTTTCGTTTGTCGGTCGTCTGCTTGTATTACATGAACATCCCTCCAAATGAATAATGGACCATTCAAATGTATCATTTTATACCTGAATATGATAATTCATTCAGTTTAAAAATGGTTAAGGGACATGTCAGACGAAAAAGCATGTACATGTATCGTGCTGCGTGCAAGTGTTTATATTGTATATACGATACAACTGTGGTGTGCAATATATTAATGCATGAGTTTATACGATGAGTATATTGCATGGGTATAATGCATGGGTATATTGCATGAGTATATTGCATGCACGGTGCATGGGTATATCGGATGAGTATATCGCATGGGTATATTGCATGCACGGTGCATGGGTATATTGCATGGGTATATTTCATGAGTATATTGCATGCATGGTGCATGGGTATATTGGATGGGTATATTGCATGGGTATAATGCATGTGTATATCGCATGGGTATAATGCATGGGTATATTGCATGAGTATATTCCATGCATGGTGCATGGGTATATCGCATGGGTATATTACATGGGTATATTGCATGGTATCTTGCATGGTATATCGCATGGATATATCGCATGTGTATATTGCATGGGTATATTGCATGGTGCATGGGTATAGTGCATGGGTATATTGCATGGGTATTTGAGAATGTTCGCCCTCAGCGTTAATGCAAATTTCTTCTAAGGTATGGTGCAGATAAACGTCTTTATTTTTCATTGGCGAGGATTTAAGTGGGAACTGTAATCACGATGCATATACATGTAGTTGAAAAACAATACACGGAAGTGTTCGAATTAGCATTTGGGACAAAACAAACTCACAGTAACCCATTCTATACTAAAGCATCATTGACGAGTACCGTATAGTTGTTCCATAGGAAATGTTCAAAATAATAAGTTCAACAAGACGATCGTTTGTTAAACTTATTATCTAGACATTTCTCTCAATAAATATGAATCCTTCAGTACTTCTAGTTATCTGTCGTCTGCTTATCTTACTTGTTCATCACTGCAAATCAATAATAGACCATTCCGATGAACACCTATTAACTGACGGAGTATCAATTTAGTATAGAAAGGGTTAACGGCACTTACAAACTCACCGAAACGGCAGTCCCTGTTGACTGCTGGTAGTGACCTCACGAAATTCATACATTGCCTCCTTGGAAACCGATGGTCACCCACAGGTATTTCGATTGGAAAGCACTCGTCTCTGAAACGAGCAACTTATTTCTTAAAAAAGATTTGGAAGATTTCTTAAAGGCCTACTTAATTTTCGAGTCGCTGATTATTTATTTTTATAGTGCCTTGATATACGGTTTTAATAACAATCTATGCCATAAAATATGATTAAAATACTATTATGCATCACCATTTGAAACGTCTGTGTCTCAGTAGGTGCCCGTAGAGAAATAGAAAAAAGCTGAAATCATAAAAAGAGACCCCCAATTATGGCTGCTACAGAATTCAAACTAAATATGTACTTTCGATGGAAGGGGAATAACTCTATCTTTAAAATATAGAGTTATTCTCCCTCCATTGAAAATAATACACTTCGAACAACAAAACCAGATGAAACTTTAGCACAAAAACAAATAGGTAACTCAACAAAAACAACATGTTCACAGTTTATTACACGGATAATTTGATAATACAATGTTTTGGAGCTTCCTCTTGCAAATGGTATATAATATGGCATATATTTTATATATGTGATCAGGGGGTTCGAACCTTAAGTGGGCCTTTAACTCGAAAATGAGATCGACTCTATAAACTCATTCGTGCGTGTCGTTGATGCAGACTTTCAAGAGAAGTTCCGATTTTTTCGTGGGTTAGAAAGGTTTAACCCATACATGACTAATAAATAGCTTCCTCAAATTTTATGAAAACCCTGTGCCAATGAATTATCTTATATATGCGAGTCTATATAAGAGAATAAATTGACCTATAACAAGATTTACCTTCACCGGGTAAGCCAGTACAACCTCTTACACAATCTCTTAAAGATATATATATGTCTTTGGGTGGTTGGGGTCTATTGTGCCAGGGACCTGTGATCTCTTATATATGCGATGCTCCCTATATATGTGAGACTCGAATATGTGCGAGAATGCACTGGCACAGGATTTTTGATGTTGCACAAGCGCAACTCCCGTACTGAAAGGTTTAAATACCGTCTACACTGTAAAAACAAGTGTTTAGGTTTGTGACATATTATATAAGCACCATTCTGTTACAGTTTAATTACGCGTACCGACGTTTAAATCCTAAACACAAGTATTAAGGATAAAGCCAACGTTTAGGTTACAAACACATCGACATGTTTAGGAAAATTAGTTTATCTCATATATATTTTGAAGACCTCTGTCTGTCTGTTTGTCTGTCTGTTTGTTTGTCTGTCATTAATACAAATCTACGATTCTCGACCGATCGGGACGAAACTTGGTACGTGTGTGTAGTTTGACCAGGCGGTGGACGTTGTCGTATTGGCGAGCCCGTGCGGCGCCCGCTTCGCGCATGCGCAGACGAGATCTCAGAAACGGGTGGAGCTATCGACTTGAAATTTGCTATGTGAATGTATCTTGCCCCGGATACGAATTTTATCGGGTCGCCGAGCCCGTGCGACGCCAGTTTCGCACATGCGCAGACCAGATCTCGGAAACGGGTGGAGTTATCGACTTGAAATTTGGTATGTGAATGCATCTTGCCCCGGATACGAATTTTATCGGGTCGCCGAGCCAGTGCGACGCCAGCTTCGCGCATGCGCAGACCAGATCTCGGAAACGGGTGGAGCAATCGACTTGAAATTTGGTATGTGAATGTATCTTGCCCCGGATACGAATTTTATCGGGTCGCAGAGACCGTGCGACGCCAGCTTCGCGCATGCGCAGACCAGATCTCGGAAACGGGTGGAGCTATCGACTTGAAATTTGGTTTTTGAATAGCCCGGACAACGTCGGGCTCATCGGCTAGTAACTTATATTTCTATTAATACACAATGCAGTTTTAAAAAAAACATGTCAATGCTATCCATAACCACATACGCTTTAAATCGTAATAAAAGGGCTATGCCTTGAAGTTGACTACACATCCTATAGTTGAATAAGACATGTTGAATAATTCATGAGAGGCAGGGACGTTGTACAAACACGAGACGCATTCCGCTCGAGTGTTTTACAAAATAGTCCCTGACTCGAATGAAGTTTGTTATGCACGTCGTCAGTTCATTCAGTGATTATTCTGTTTATTATATTCTGCTATAAACAAATGGTTTACAGAAATCCGAATAAAACGTAGCGCGTATGAATACATAACGCGATAGTTAAAGTGACATAATTCACTAGTGAAATTGTCGTTTATTATCACTCGAGAAATCAAGGTAAATCACACATACATGTAATGCCTTGTGTCCCTTTAACACGAAGTCAATGCATGGGTCACTTGAAATATATTCTCACCTGACAATGAATCCCCTGCTGTCTACAACCAGCCTAGGGTCGGGCGAGGCACTCACGTCCTGTATACAACACCTTATGGCGGCACTGTCCAAACCTATAACAAAATAATGTGAATAAGTATTCTACAACCAACCGAGGGTCGGCCGATGCACTCACGTCCTGTATACAACACCGTATGGCGGCACTGTCCAAACCTATAACAAAATAATGTAAATAAGCATACTGTCTACAACCAGTCGAGGTTCGGCCGATGCACTCACGCCATGTATACAACACCGTATGTCGGCATGTCGCGTCTCAGCCAACCGTTCCGATCTGACGTATGCGAGCGGCCATTCTGATGTGTGAGAAACGCGAACGACCATCATACTGTGAGACCCACGAATGAGCAGTCTGATCCAACATGTGCGAGCGACCGTTTCAGTGCGAGATCCGCGACCGACCATTAGATGTGAGATACTGGAATGATCAATCTGATGCAAAATGTCCAATCGACCATTTCAATGCGAGATCGGATACCACATATGTGAGCCGGCGGTCCAGTCTGAGATTCTCGCGACCGACCATTCCGATGTGAGATGCAAGATTTTTTCCAGAAAATATTCGGCGACAACGCTGTACCGACTGTACTGTATAGTGACAATGGCCCTCTGTATACAAGCTACAAGTTTCAACAGATTGGGTATCAGACATATAACTTCGTCGCCACACTATCCTCAGTCAAACTCCCATGCCGAAGCGAGTGTTAAATCCATGAAGCACCTCTTGCAAGCATTCTCGGGACCTGGGCACAAAATATTGACATGGATAAGTGGACAAAGGGGCTTCTTTAATGGCGCAACACGCCCCACTCAGAGGGTCATTCATCGGCTCAAATTGTATTTGGACATCCAACCCGTGACACATTTCCGGTGCATAAGCGACAATATGGACCAAATATGATTAACAATGGCCAACCGATTGTTGAATCTGTGGTTTACAACCAGTCGTCTGACTCAGACGTACCGTTAACGTTCCGCGACGAGGCCGTCGGAACAGACGACACACAAAGCGTCTTATCGAAGATACATAAATTGTTTCGATTACGTGAATCGATAAAACGAGAGGGAATGGAGATGTTGTACTTTAGACTACACACTGTTACATACGTCCTATGAAAGACCCCGATAAGGGAGACCAATTATATTGGTTCCAATATAAATATTTATTGCACACCCAATGGCTTATTTGTGCGAAATACAGCAAAATACAGAAGAATTGAAACGGTCAATAAACAAATGTGTATTGTTCTTGATCAATACAAACCTATTACGCCAACAACGTCACTGGCGACGTCAACTTTAACAGAAAATGTCTTCGCTAAATTATGGGGTATAGTCTACATTAAAGGTACTCAACCCGATAAAACTCCTCTCAATTACTATTTCAATGGCTTCGGGGGTCAAAAATATTTGATTCGAGTCGAGGAAGTCACCCATCAAAGCTCAGATTTGTTAGATATCGATTTTAGAAATCTATTATTTTTCATTATCGGGAATACTATCTGGCCCAGAACTCAGACAAAATTGCGTTAAAATTACGGAGTTATAGATTTGGAGTACACATCCAGAGCAGATTACGGCAGTTATTAGTACTAATCTCGAGCAGTTAACAAATTTGAAAAATCAATATCTAATAACTCTGAGCTTTGTTTGATGGGTTCCTCGACTCGAATCAAATATTTTTTACCCCCAAAGCCAAAGAAATAGTAATATAGGACCCTCTGATCGGATTGTTGTTGTTGGAATCTGTTGAGATGGGGACCCTCTTTACGGGTTGAGTACCTTTAAGCACATGTTTGTTCAATTAAACACAACAATATCGACCTAAATGTTAGTATGTTACAAGCTGCAATCTTCAGAGTGTGCAATAAACATAGAACAGTTGTGTGAACATGTTAACGTTATTGCACTCGTTTGTCGTGCCGCGAGGTAACACTCGAACCTCCGGTTCTCGTTTTACCATAGCGTCACAATAAACTCGTGCAATAACGTTAAAGTCTCACAATGAGACTTTTTCCGCAACAATAATTTTTTTTCCGAGTTATCCCCCTGCATAGCTTTTTTATATTATAATAGGTTGGCGATTATTGCAATACGATAGAGGAACACTCTGACTTTCGTACTCAGATTCATACATTTTTGTACCTCGCTTGCCTGACCGAAATTTTACGGGGAAATGGCTAATTTGGATTTATTTGTCGTTCTAGATATGGTTATTGTGCCTTTTATCATTCCTTTTCATGAAAACAAATTAAAAACAAGTCGAATATGTTATGATAATTTTTAAACATTCTTGTGCATGAAATTGGGGATAAATTGTTCCCAGAGTTAGAGTACGTTATTTCACAGTCCGTATTCGCCACCCCTGCACATTCGCAATGCGCAGCCGAACTTCCGGTGTAGAATTTTTATGTGTTAAAAATAAATAGTTTTTTCATCTGTCATATCTGCTTGTTTCGTTCATTATTCGCAGAAAATGTGTATCTCATTCTTTCGTGTACATAACGGATTAGATATAGACTGTTTTAACCCGTTTGGATGTTAGAAATACCGCTTAATTATCAGAAAATATCATGTGAAGTGACGGGACCAATCCGAATATCGCACACTGGACTTTCACTTTGTGAAGTTGGTCAACATGACCGCTTTCGCAGATTGCTGCTTCCAGCGTAGAAGGATACGCACTACGTTCATGACTGAACTAACACTGGACTGGTCACAGACACTGTGTGTGAGTCACTGAGTGTGGCAGGTCAGGCTATGCCGTATTCAACTGTTATTATCATGGACATTGACTCGAATAAGTGAATAGCACTGATTGACCCAAGGCAATGGAAGAATGCAAACAATGTGAATGTAATGATTATTGCAAAATATGATGATTATAGTTCTATTCTGGACTCCTCAGCCCTTCAATGCTGAAATGCAGTCAACGCTGAAATGCAGTCAACGCTGACGCCGTAAAAGGTCATTGAATGTTCAGAATTCAGATTCTATCATTCTGCATAGTACATTAGACTGATTAGAAGTACAGTAGCTACATGTGTGTGAACTTGTGAAGGGTAGAACATGATATGGAGAATCAGAATGGCAATGGCACCACTCACCAGTGTCAGTGAATCGAGTGAGGATGTTTACCAAACATGTCATGAAACATGCAGACATGGACAATGCTGTGAAATGGATTATAATTCACCAGACTCCCGGATCATGATCATAAGTTACCGGTACATACTAGTAACATTCCGCCTTTGATCATTAGATCAAGACTAAACCAGACTTGGATAATGAGTAATGGACAAAGACAGTTACATGTTACACATGCGGCTGCACATGGTTTTGATTCATTAAAATTATTTTGTAAAAATCATGAACTTATGTTATCAAAATCAATGACTAACAGTGATCACCAAAGTCACTTACTGGTACATTGTTTATGCCAAACAACAGGTCTGACACAACTTGAATTCCATTGTACCGGTACATGTACCGTATATACCGCTATACTTAAAGTAATTGACCACCAATAACGTGGTGTCACCCCGTTAATATGGCGGTATCCTCCAATACCGCAGTACTGATACCGCTTGTTAACGCGAACAAGTATGTGTGAGTAAATACCTCCCCTCAAAGAGTTCCATGAAAATCACTGCGGTATTCAACAAAATTAATGCGGTGCCCGCTAAAAGACCGCAGTATCATTATCGCCCAATACCGTAACTCCACCGCCATGACCGTCTCGATACCGCTACCGTTTATTACCGGTATCACCGCGGTCATGACCGGGGTATCACCCCGTTTTTCTGGTCAATTACTTTGAGAATAGCGGTATTCAACTATTATGAAGTGGTGAAAATATCTCATGTACGGTACCTACTACATGTACTAAGTACAGTATATATATCGGTGCTGGCATTTTTGATTATTTAAATGATTTACTTGTACTAGTAGTTAGAATTTTGAAATCATCTTGGTGAGAAGTTATTTATAATGTCATTCAAATGGCATACCGGTACATGCACATGTACTTCTGCCATTATGAAATAAACAGGTCTCCTGTAATAAGCTGTAGAATTCTTTTTATATTGGAATATGATGCCTTCTCATTTGCTCTGTTAAAATTATAGTGTTATATATATGTACATTTTAAGTGGTTGTGCATTACGAAGTGAGATGATTCCATGAAGTTTTAGTAAAAATAGAGAAAACCTGGAGTTTACGTATATACCGTACCAGTATACATTGTGTATGGTAGTACAATTAAGATATAATACATGTAGTTGAATATCACTATGATAGTTGAATTCAAGAAGAGCCAGACTTGATAATGACTTACTCATATTAGCATCTACATGTACTAGTAACGGTACTCTCATGTGCAATAATAGTGTCAATAATATGATAGTGTCAACACTGTTATTATATTTGGAGAACACTTCCCATGATCAGATCACTAAGAGACATAGAGTGAAATTGCTGTGGTTACTATTATTAATTTTAGCTAAAAAATCCCACCATCACTATTATTAGTTTGTCTCTATTATTACGCAACTTAGAGGATGTTGTCTGAATGAACTATCATTTATTATATTACCTGATGTATCAGAACAAATTAAAAAGGTAATAAACAGGCCAGACACCTACATGTACAGTATGGTCGGTTCCAGTACTGCTAGTGTTATTGTACCAGTACTGTTTATATTCAGTACTAGGAAAATTTAATGAAAGTTATGCAACGAATGATTGTGTAGGCCTACTGATGTTAAAAGGAGTATAAATTTAAAATGACCTTGCCACTTTATCAAACACATCGCTATTGATATAATACTCAATAATGAGTTTGTTAAAGTGGTGCGCTCGTTTTAAATTAACATGGAGAATATAGCAATTCATGTGGGTCCAATATGTGTACATATACATGTATACCGGTACACGCAGAGCTGATTGATTTACAATTATGGCTTTCATTATATCGTAGACAAGGTGTGGGATGTTTCTTTCATTTTCAGATGCTGTTAAAATTATTCATCAGGTTCACTGATTGTACCGTAGCTGGGACTAATACATGTATAACATATATTAGTCCCAGATTGTAGTGGGGTTGAGATATGGTTGCTGTTAGATCTTAAAGGTACTCAATCCGAATTAACGGTCGCAAATTACTATTTCCTTGACTTTGGGGGTAAAAAATATTTGATTCGAGTCGAGGAACCCACCCACCACAGCTCAGAGTGATCAGATATCGATGTTATAAATCTATTATTTTAATTGAAGTGGCCCAATAGACAGTCAACGAGAAGAATTTCATTGACCAAATTGCGGGCAAAGATGGATAACTCTAAAATCAAGTGGCTTTTTGTGTCAGATATTTGACAAACCGGCAAAATAGAAAGTCATCGAGAAGAATTTCATTGACCAAATTGCGGGCAAAGATGGATAACTCTAAAATCAAGTGGCTTTTTGTGTCAGATATTTGACAAACCGGTAAAATTTCGTTGAACAAAATGTTGATAAATAACAGGTTTTGTGCAATTTTATACTATAGTTGATGGTGCTTTTCATTATTTTTGGGCAATTATTAGATTCTGAAAACTGAAGCGTCATTTCAAAAAATGTTGTTGTTGGAATGTGATTATATGGGGACCCTCTGATCGGATTAAGTACCGGTACCTGTAAGAGATTTTATGGTATCTGGTACATTTCATATTTAATTACATGTAGCATGGCATTCAGAAATATGATATGTCGCCTTGAGGCAAAAAATTATATTACCATATTTATGGTAGTGATCGCCTACAATCCCTACATGTATTGACCAAAATGGACAGGATTACATTTTTCTCTTGTCTTGTCTATTTCATTCCTAACTTAGAAGTATGTCGATCTGGTAAATAATTGACTGGAGAGAATAGCATTTATGTCTTGGCCACTAACTGGGAGCTGTGATAATAATAGTAAGTTATCGTTGGAGACCCCCCCCCCCCCCCACAATGGAGATCTCTAGTCGCATCCATGTAGCCAATGTGTCTTATACCTTATAACCGGGGAGGTGGCTACATGTAGATGGTCCCCATTGGTGGGTGGATGGGAAACTTGGGTTTGTCCACCTTGACATTTTCAAATGTACGTACCTTGAACCAGACCAAAGTCAAATGTTCTTGAAATACTACTTTGCACCCCCCCCCCCCCCCCCAGTTGAATTTTCCAAATGGTACCTCAAACATTTCCAACTGAAATGTCCAACCTGACACCCTCTAAACCTAAATTGTTCAACCGATAGCCATTCCGACCAAACTTTGGACCAAAAGTAGAAGAATATACTGCTGTTGGTCTAAAAACAACACATTCCCCCACTAAATACTGGTTGGAAAATCAAACAATCAATAATATATATTGTTTGTATCTCAGGATGTCTACTGTTCACATTTCTACCTACATGTAGCTGGGACTAATATATTATTATATATTATATGAGTCCCAGTCTCTAGTAAGCTATTATTATGGGAGGCCAAATTCACATTTAATAATCAATTGCGCTTAAGCGCAATCATTGCGCTTAAGCGTAATTATTTGCGCTTAAGCGCAATTCATGGTTATATGTAACAAAACACCCCTGGTGAATAAATAGGTTTCTCCATAACTTAGCATTGACTCCTATTGACATGTCACTTCTTGGTTTCATTGGTTTGGATGGGTAGGGAGCTAGCCCAACTTCTTTATCAAAATGGCTGACTCGCAATAGTCTCACCTTCTGTTTTAGTTGGAGCGATTCGTGATAGCATTATATTATCTTCGGTATATATTAGTTGGGGCTACTTGCAATAGCATTACTTTCTGTATTAGTCGGGGCGACATTGATTTTCTTAAATTTTCGAGTATACAGGCACACCATATGAGGGAAGCAAGCCCTCGGTGACACCACATTCACACTATATGATCATGGAAATACTATAGATTTGTGCAAGAGCTGCTGATTTAATAAGATAAACTAGAGCTTCAGGACTGAGACATCAAAGCTCCAGTAATTACACACCATTTTTTGGACAGGGATCAGCTGCAGGGATGCTGATAATATGAAAATAGAGTTTTTTCCCCCTGATTTAAGTCAATAAGTAAACCATACATTAATGCTCTAATTAATCGACTCCTTAACCACAGCAGAATTATGGATAACTTTTCAGGATTTAGTCGGAAATATGGCTTGTTGCCATTCATCGGAAAGCTCTCGAGAGCTTTTCGATGAATGGCAACAAGCCATATTTCCGACTAAATCCTGAAAAGTTACCCATAATTCTGCTGTGGTTAAGAAGTCGATTAAATAGAGCATTACTGTATGAGGTAAGAAAGCCCTCATGCAGTGACACAGCATGCATGTATAGGATATTACCATAGTAAAGGCTAAAATCTGTGCAAAAATACATTAAAAACATCATACAAGACATTCCTAGAGTTCCGGGAAGGCGACATCAATTCTTTGGATAGAGGGATGCTGATAATATGTAATTAGGGGATTCTCCTTGTTGAACACATACCCACAGTTTGACTGTTGAGTACAGGTCAAAATTAGCCCAATGCTCATCTTGTGTTGCTAGGTGATACACCAGGTCATGCTAATAGTTTATGGGTAGGTTAGATAGTAGTCACAATTACGCTTAAGCGCAATTGATTGCGCTTAAGAGCAATTAAGCGTAATTAATTACGCTTAAGCGTAAATGCCCTATATTTGCGCTTAAGCACAATATGTGGCAATTCATTATTAAATGTGAATTTGGCCTCCCATATATTATATGTTTTGGGTTGGGAGGTAGGCCTACCACCCGGGGGTGATACGTGGTGGCTAGGAGTGTTTTTATGTGGTATTTAGGGCGGGCCACCCACACATTCCGTTAAATCGGTCGAAATCCTTACCATTCTCGAAAATGGTCCATACCCAATTTTCACCCCTCGGGGTGGTACCACCCGCGGGGGGTGATGGGTGGAGGTCGGGGTGTTTCTATGTGGTATTTGGGGCGGGCCACACACCCATGCCGTCAAGTCTGCCGAAAGCGACATTTTTGAAAATAAGGAATATATATATAGGGAAGGGAATAAGTTCCAAATGTCATGATCGTTGTGATAGCGCCATATACAAATGTCTGCCATTAGCATGAATTGTAATTCGCCAGACACAAAGAATGATGAGGCGATCAGCATAATAATTGCATTAGAATATCAATTGTATGGAATACTATTATGGCCACTTCCTAATGGCGCTTTCGGTGCGCGCCGAAAGCGACAAAATGTGTGCCATTAGTAACGCGCCGAAAGCGACAAATGTGCGTCGTTACGGTGCATGGCGGAATCTAGACCGTATACTATATAGATTGAAATTTGAGATATATGATGCATGTTTTTGCCGACTGGCCCACAAAATGACTCATTCCCAATCTACATGTTACCAATGTCAACAGTCATGGCAAATTTCACAATGATCCGACCAAAGTTACAACCTGTAGCCTATGCCAATGGCAATTGTCGACGGACGTACTTATGTTCGCAAACCACAGTGATTGGCGATGGGTATACCAAACCATGGCAAATTGGCAATATCTCAACTTGAATTTTCATATTCAGCAGCTTGAGCTAAAATGCATGCTGAAATAGAGTCTTACATATCAAATTATGCAGCTTCTCATGTCTCAGTCATAAATAATGATAATCCTATTTATTCGAACAACGTATTCGGAAACACAAATGAATAGTACAACCACCGGTCCCTGGCACAAAATGGTCATAATACTAAAAGTACATATATATCAGACACAGGGGTCCCTGGGGGTCCGGAATTTTTTGTTATTATATTATTTTTAGGGTCACATTCCCCACTTTAAAGAAATAACACCAAGCTTGGTGAAAATGGCTTCAAAATCACAATTTTTTCAAAATACCAAATGTGTTGACAGGACTGCCCCTTCCTTAAATAGTATAATAGTCTTTAAAACTAACATCCATAAAATGGGATAAAGCAAAACAAGTTTTAAAAATCCATTCCCAAATTCCAAAAAATGATCGATTTTTTAATAATCTGCCGATCTGCCCGTCCGTTTGATCGCCTATATATAGCAACAGTTATAAACATTATTAGCGCCCTTAATCCCCGGGTTACGTGTATGATATGACCCTATGACCACATTTTCAGAGGGGTTAAGTCGTTTTGTCGCCTTTTTCCGGACAGACACACGAACTCAATTTATTTTTATTAGTAAAGGTTAGTGCTAATGTCACTACATGTATATATTTGCACGCGTGACACCCCGTCAACAACCCCGCCGTCGCTAATGTACGTCCCTAGCCTCGGCACAGAAACTGACCAACATGCCGCGTCTGGACGTCGCCTTGATATGAATCTTGAAAGCATAATTTCGAGTTTTACTATACGAGTATACGCTGCACTTTCAAGAATGAACAGTCCGTAGCTGCAGGTAAAATAAAGTCCATCCTGATTACGATGCGGCAAACTAACTTCATTTATATTATTCGATTAATACAAGCCATTACTCTTTTCATCATTACTATCAATAAAACACGAATTATGCATGCACGCAAGAAACAGGTCTGTTGTGACAAACGCATGGCCAAATAGCCTGTCTCTTTGAAAAGCCGACGAAATTCCTAACAGATGTACATCGTTTAGGAATTTCGTCTGCTTTCCAAAGAGACATACGCATCGTACTCCGGTATCAGGCTATAGCTATTAGGAGGCCAGCATGCAGTTAGCTCGTACTGTGAGAAGCACACTCGATTAATTATCTTCATCCGGGCACTCTGAACCAACGGGGCCCGCTTCTTGGTTATATCGCAATAATCAAAGTGCCCCTTTAACCAGTTCACACACTTGTGTCGTTCTATCTATTTATTTTTTCCTTGTGTGATCGATATTATCTATCTTGCATCCAAATGGAACAGGGACCTTACCCACGTTTTAGGTAAACAGTATTATGGGTTAAACATTCACATCTCCAAGATGCGAGAAATTAATTTATTATATGACTATCGTTTTTCTTTCCCCAATACCACTATAGTAAAGCGATCATTTTCCCGACCATCGGATCAGCTACAGTTTGATCCGATGGCATACCACCCTTCTCTATCTGGCATACTGCGCATGTCCGTGAAAAGCCGGACGATTTATTGTACACAAATATTAACTTCTTTATTCTTGTTACTAGTGGCCTACGTGTGGTTTCATTTCATAATTAATTGTGCTTTTTAAATAAAAAGTATGTCATATAATAAACCTGTTATCGCTGCAATGAATTGATCTGGGTTTCGCATCCCGTCTCGTTGAAGAGGATCGATGGATCAAACTCGACGCCTGTGGCGGCTCGTTTGATCCAGCGATCTGACCTCTTCAACGAGACGTGATACTTCGCCCAGATCAATTCACTGCAGCGATAACATATAGGTATACATAATTTAATTTACTATAATGTATGACAAAAGATCAATCCATCGGGAAAAACGCTTTCTCTAAAAGTCGAAATTAAAAAATAGTCCGCCTGTTATTGATACGCGTTGAAACTTATTGTAAATCGCCGTTATAAACCGGAAGTTATCACTGAGGGGGTAATACTATAGTGTTATTCATTGACTCAGTCCAGGGCCTCCATGCGATTGATAGAACGAAATACACCACGGCAATTTCCCACCTTTCATTAAAAAAAGATTGAAGTAATTCGCTATAAATAACCCTTTCATTGCGGGAGCTGCGCTGGTGCAGCATTAATGATCCTGTGTCAGTACATTAATCTTATATACGCGAGTCTCCCATATGGAAACTCGCATATATATAGGACTATGCACTGGCTTACAAGGTCAATGTAAATATTCTTAGACCAATGCATTCTCTTATATATACGAGGCTCCCTATGGGAGACTCCCATATATATAAGAGAATGCATTGCCACAGAGTTTTCGCAAAATTTTGAATAGGGTTAATAGGGAAGCATATGATATAAATGCAAACGAACCTGTTTCTATCGGTGTGCTCGTGATATCATGGTCCACGAACTGTCCCCATTGCATCAGAATATGAGTGAGTCCGCTCACCCCGGCGTTAAGATTCTCCTCGTGAACCAAGGTACTCACTAACCGCGGACTCGGTAATGGGCCTCCCGTCGATCCCGTGTTTCTCGCAGAAGATATACCTTCGTTAATAAAAAAAAAAACAATTACTAAAAAAAAAAAAAAAAAAAAAAGTGGTGAAATAAATACATAGGAAATTCAATACCGAACAGAATATCGTTTTCTGTGTGGCACTTTTCGATCCAAACATGATATAGTATACACTAGAAGCTAAAGAAAAGTAAAATAGACTTCGTAATTTTAATTTAATTTTTGAATGTTTATTTTTAGATTAAACTTATTTCTCAAATATTTGTTCAATCAATTTTTGGAAAAACTAACGCCGTTATAACACCCGCAGTGGTACCCAGATTCAGCACACCACATTTGGTTAAAATCGTACAATGGTCTGGGATAACAATCAGACACACATACAGAAGAAGAAAAATAAGATAAACCTTCGGGTCAACAATGTTCATATGTCAAAATTAAATTGTTAGCAACATCCTTAAAAGTTCAGTTGCCTTCTCAATTATTTTTTTTAACAATTATAGTCTGCCAAATTACGGCCCGCCATTGATTAAAATACAGAAGTTCAAGTGCCATACTAAAGTTCAAAGTTAATTAATATTTCCAAATTTTACACAGAAACACCCTGATATTATTGAATTGCTGCATCTTGGTTTTTGTTTTACAAAACATATTGCTGTCATGGTATTTATTCGAAACATTGACGTCAATTTCCAGGTAAAGAAAAGAAATAATACCGATACCACTACGGAGCTACTACCGGAAGGGTGGATAAGATATAAATCAGTTTTATAATACATAGAGAACACCCACGGCCACGGGTTTTACATTGGTTAAGTATCCGAATTATCCTGATTGGCTACAAGGAAATACATCAATTCTGTATTTTCACGTAGCTACGAATGCGCTGCGTTATAAAATTCCCAAAACCTGATAGTTGTGGTTTATACAGTTCACTGAAATTGTTAGAAAACTGCGACACTCGCTGTCGGAAGTGGCACTGTTTATACATCTGCTATAAACCGGAAGTGATACCAGAGAGGGTATTACTGTTGTTCTTTTTATCGCCTCGGTCCAGACGATTGATATAATGTTCTACGCCACGGTAATTTTCCCACTATATCGGGGAAGATAATAATAAATTATATTATTTGCTAATGTGAACAAAATGGCCGTTATACAATTTTTACCAATTTGATATTGTTAATACTAAAGTCTTGTGATTCTCATAGAGATCTCTTGGATTATTAGGAGTGCAAACAGTTGCAATTCCTAAAACTATGTTAGCCGTACAGTAATCGTGCAAATGATTGCGCTATATACTGTCGTGAATCCCTGTTATTTTGTTTAAGAGATAGTTACGGTCATCATATTTTGATGGTAAGAACCGCCTCTGTGGTGTATCTGACATCCCCCAGTCAGGGTTCGCCAGGTTGTTGCATGATCCGTCTGGCGACCGGTAGATGGCTTCAGCATCACATTTTGGTCGTCTGTACGGGCACGTGACTTGCGGGATTCTTGTGTCGTCTGGTTGCGGGACGCTGGGAAGTGTAGCTCCGTTCGTTGGTACATCGTGTCCTCGTCCAGTGGAACGAAACCTATGCCAGTTCAATTTATAGAAAATTGTATGTAATGTACAATGGTCAACCATGATTGCATTTATGCCAATTTTTGAATAATTTACGTTGAAATTTCTTTTTAAGCTCATCTTATAGTTTCTTATTTTACTCTCAACTTTCAAAGCTGTTGTAATTATTTACGGAATTAGTAAATCGCTAGTTCATATAATATTATGTTAGTTGAATAGTTGGTGTTTTATCGCAATCGGCGTCACGTTATATAACGTATAGATGACCTTTTACAGAACGTTGTTGTATGTATGTATGTATGTATGTATGTATTGTGTGACCGATGTTATTGTTAATTGCATGTACTGCTTGAATGTGTATTTTCAAATATTTAGACCGAAACGTTCTCTTTTGTACATATTGCATATATGTTTTCTCATGTACCATACATTATATTGGCAGAGAATAAAAGCATTACTTACTTACTTACGTATTAAACGGACATGACTCATTCGAGGTTCCAAATACTGTATATGTCATTTGGATAAGATATACAGGTTGACAAATACACGAACGGTTGATATACCGGCTTCATTTGCTCTGAAAAACTTTCCATTGTCACTGTTGTCACAGCCATTTTCCAGCTGCTTTAAATTGTTCGTCGAGTGATACAAACGCTAATTATTTCTACCAGATCAGGAATAGACTAACACAGAACGCTCTTTTATCACATAATTTGGCCATAAAAGCAGTTTCATAATTATCGGTAATAGACACGTTTAATATCAGCGCGTGCGATGACGTCACGGCGTTCTTCAAATAACTTGCGATCGCTGTAGTTTATAATTGTTGTTTTCGATGAATATTGCGCGTTGCTTCGGGTTTATTTGATCATGTGATAAAAGGTATCTCACACTCGTCCTATTTTATACGTAATTTATCAACCTCGTCCTTTAAATTATATTTGAGCCTCGGTAAACCTCGGCTCAAATCGAATTTAGTGAACTCGGTTGATAAATTCCGTATAAAATAGAAACTCATGTGAGATCCTCTATTTCTGTTCCATGCCGTGCACATGGCTGTTTGTTTGTTTTTTTAGGACCTCAAGCATCGTGTATAAGTTGCATTTTTTATTACTTCAATGGTATTAGCTTCAATGCGTCTTTCTGGGACATATACTGCCCGTAGAAAGATAGTTCAAATATTTATCGACCTATTTCGATACTGGGACAAATTCAAAAGAGAATTTATACCATAATTGGCTATGCTACTGTGTGTATAACACCTGTTTTGTAAATTTCATCTTTACACCCTACTGTGGGTATAACGATTCCTACTATTGGTATAAATTTCTACTGTTGTGTAAATGTTTCAACGGCACTTTATGTGTTAAAAGTTTATACCCATAGTAGAACGACCCGTCATTTGACCTCTGGTGACATCGCTGTCGAAATTTAGCCCAATTTTTCGTCACCCTCGCTTCGCGAAGTAAATACACAATTTTTCCGACTCAAAACACACTGAAATGCGATAAGTGGTCTAAACTCAGAGATATATACTATCCAATTCCATTTACTGGGTTTACTTGTCAAAAAATGACACATAAAGTTAGTTTAATGATGTTTTATGATAGGTGCATGCACCGACAAAGTACACGTTTTATACAGGTCGGCGATAGCTGTTGGAAATGTAAACAAACAAACGCACGTGTTCGTCTGCCTTTCCGTGTGTGAAGCGAACGACGGCTCTACATTTTGACAACAACGTATAGATTGTTAATGGTATCTGCAATGTGGGAAATCTGAATGTGTGTTCAACATCAGCTGACTGATGCCCAAGAAAGTGGCGAATCACCGAATTTCCTAGAAATATGTATTACTACGCGTGACCCACATTCACGATAGCTTAACATATTTGGGTCACTCGGTGCACATACACGTTAACAGTCACCAACATAGTAGCAACACATTTACGAAGCGACCGAAGAATAATAATTATGGTATAAACAAAATACACCCATAGTAGCCGAGAATACAAATTTTTCACCACTCGTGGAATTGTGGTTTTAACCACTCGCCAAAGGCTCGTGGTTAAAACCACAATACCACACGTGGTGAAAATTTGTTATTCTCGGCTACTATGGGTGTATTCTATATGTTATTGTGTGTATTTTGGAGCACAAACTGCCAAGTGGCTGTAAGCGGGAAAATGTCATGCTGACGGAATTGGTGTAAAATAGAACAGGGCATCACACTCACGTGTTGGCGATTGCCTTCGATACAGCTTCCACTGCGATCCCTGCGTCCCCAAATATCTTGGCATCCGGCTGCGTGGCGATGAATATATTATGCAAAAATATTGTTGATTGTATTGGTACTCGATCCACACCTGTAGAGAAAAGACTGGCATTTATATTTTGGTCAAGGATACGATACGATACGATTTATTTGCATAAACTCCAATAAAGGCAGTACATGTATGCTAACAATACAATTCATAATATAACAAAAATTGTGAACATGTGAACATGGCATGTCTAGCTACATGTATTTTATTGTGTGATGGTAAGCATAATATTCATTCAGAACGCTTATCAAAGAAGCGTGACATGGTTATCATTTTTCATTATAACATTCAGTTTATGATCGTTTGACATACGCTTGAAATTACTTTGATATCTATATACCAACAATTTGGGAAAGTTCATTTCTGAGATCGAAATAATAATGAAATGATACTCATTTTCTATATCAGAACCAGTCCTGCATGTAAGGCACAGTCTCTTCCCTTCCTTAAAGGATATGATGAATGGTATCATGCTTGAATAACCAGACATGTCATACACGTTACTGTTTACTGTTGGTTTATATCAGAGGTCTAGCACCCGTGTTTATACGTGTTACTGTTTGGTTATTAGACGTCTAGCAATCGTGATTATACGTGTTACTGTTATAGGAATGTTATTAGATAGGTCCCGTTTATATCAGATGTCTTAAATGGGCACTAATAATTAATTAAATAATTAATACCCAAAATTGTTGCAATCTGGTCGGTGAAAATTGAAACTCGGGGTTAATTGACCAGTATAGTGTAATGAGATAGATGCCATTGATCTCAGACAACATTGCTGGCTGCCGAGTTATTCCGATGTTGGATTACCTCGGGAAAACAATTGGAGAAGTGTGTAAGTTGTAGATTCCCCTTTATATGGTCGTTTCATCATTATATGATGTGGTTTGATCATTACACGGTGTGGTTCATCATTATCTGAAGTCGTGTCAGACGCACGTTTTGCCAAATTTCCTGGTATTTCAAAATGGATTTTCTCAAAATCTGTTAGAATGTATTTGTGAAATTTTGTACAAGCGAGAAGTGTGACAGAATATTTAAAAACCACCGACCATTGGATATTATAACCTTATTTACTTTACTTTATGGCATGAACTATATTTAAAATTTCACTGTTTTCAGGTACCAAAAACTTCTTTATAATATATATTTTTTTAAAGTGCAGTTCATATATCCATGATATCATATCTCAAGATCATGAGAGGAAACTTAATTATTCTTTATTTGTGAAATTTAATTACACATCTCTTAATTATTGCTCAGATTCTACATACAATGAAGATGATGATATGTGAAATTCAAGATTGGTTTGCCAGATAGATCCAGAGAAGTTCTTTATTAAAAATCTCTTGCCATTTTTGGCTGGATTTATGCAAAACGTGTGTCTTCCCTTTAACATTATATTAGGTCGGTTTTTCATTAAATGAGCTGGTTTACCCATTACATGACGTGGTTTCTTCATCATACAATGTGGTTTCAACATTATAGATGTGGTTTCGACATATTATGATGTGATTTCGTAATTATATGATGATTTCGTCATTATATATATGAGATGTTTTTGTCATTATACGATGTGGTTTCGACATTATATAATATGGTTTCGATATTATATGATGTGATTTCAACATTATATGGTGTGGTTTCTCGACATTATATGATGTGATTTCGTCATTATATATGGTTTTGTCATTATACGATGTGTTTCAACATTATATGATGTGGTTTCGCATGTGATGTGATTACGTCATTATATGATGTGGTTTCGACATTATATGATGTGACTTTGTCATTATATGATGTGGTTTCGACATTATATGATGTGGTTTCGACATTATATGATGTGGTTTCGTCATAATATATATGAGGCGGTTTCGACGTTAGATGTATACAATATGTGTTGCTTCAAAAGTTTCTGTTGTTGGAACTGGTCAAATATAATAGATTGGCCGAGGTCCTGCAAAAGTTCGGCAAGGTCGCCATTACCGACGGATAAGAGCCTCGCTTTCGCGTAAAGGGTGACTTAAAATCACAACCATGAACATTCACCCAAAAATATTGGATAGCATCTCAAGCAATTTTCACCAATGACGAGGTATACATACCGATTGCTTAATAGGATAACATGGACATTTTTGTGAACATATAGAAGAAAATAAAAAGAAAAAAACATAATAACATGATTTGAACAACTGAGTTTAAATATTAACGTTGGATAGTGGATCACTTGCATGCATCGCACAGTCCTTTTATGTAACGCCTTCGTTTTCTGCTATTAGTCTGGTCGAATAAAGGTTTGATCTAGAATAAATTTGGACTAAATTGGTTTGTATACCATTTTGAAGAGAAATATATCCTCTATAACATATCCAAAATCCGCTAAAATTCACTTTGAGCAATTTTTGTAATTCAAGATGGCGTCCAAGATGGCTGCCATTTACGTTAAATCAGTTCTACGCAATTATAGTGAGAAAATCTTGTCATATGTATACACTGGTATACATTTCTGTGAAAAGCTAAGACATAACCCCACCGTTGTATTCCAAAATTGGAACTCCCCGTCATAAATGGCCGCCGGAAGTGGAAATTTTCACGTTTTTTACTAATATCTTTAAGATAAGTTTCTACTGTTTGGAACTAGTTGAGAATTTTGACTTTATTTAGTATTTAACATCTTAACTGATCATTGGAGCAAAGAAATATGCCATTCTTGGGCTCCCAACCCCTTCCGACCGCTCAAACATTCGATTTTACAGAACGCGGTATAACATATCACAAAATATCACCATTGGGATTCTAGTCATATTTCATCAAGAAATTGGAAGAACTGTGCAATGTAAGTAATGCTTTCTACTTTTTATGGATATTCCAACTCAATGTTATAAAAATCGTCACTTTGGATCAAAATGGCTTCCAAATGGCGGCCAAAATATGGAAAAATTTCAATATTGTCCCAGTGTGCCATGCAAATGCTTATAAGTTGTTGTTGATGCACCCAATTGACTATTCTGTCTTATATACATTCAAAACCAACATTTCTGATGCACATTGATTAATTTTTACCATTGAAACCACTAAAATCACCAGAATTATTCAAATTTTTCTGTCACAAACTTTGCATCAAAATCGGCAAAAAGTCACTGTTCAGGTTTAAAACATTTTTAAAAGTAAAATGGAAATTTCTTTGGTATCAGCGGTGTCTACTGTTTTGATATGTGCTAACTGTGTCACACTGAGGTGTTTTAGACAATATTGCTCAAGATGGCTTGCAAAATGGCAACCAAATTTGGTAAAATGTTGATTTGTCACATATATTCAGAACATTATTCACTGCTGTTCCGAAAATGTAACAGATTGTGACTCACTTGGTTATTAAAAATGCTACTTAATCAACTAAATGTTATATTCTGGTTGTCCCAGAACCTTAGGAGGCATGAAAGTTCATTTAAGGGGTGCAGTATGGATTTTGCCGAAAAACAATTTTGGGATTCTGTCCATGCTTTTTAACTGAAATGGGCAGACCGTTGAAACGGAACTGAGAGGGATCATAGTATGTGGCCACTCTGGCCCATTGTAATCAACATAGATCAACTTAATAAGTGTGTATGTCTGTTGAATGTATGGCTAAAGGTGAGGTGAGTATGTATACGGGGAGTTATTGTATTCATGAATAATATGAATAGTTATACCATGTATGACTATATGGTCATGTATGGGGTGTCCACGTTGAGTTGTATATGTATATAAGGAGTAACTTATGGTCATGACCGTCATGTGTGAGGTGAACATGTATGCAGGGAGTTGTTGTCTGGCCATTGAAGTGGTGTATGTGTATAGCGAGATTAGCTACATTGTCCATCTTTGTGTTGTGTATGTATATATGGAGTGAATGCACGCGTTTGCTGTATGATAATGGATGGGGTGTATGTATAAATATGGAGTGGTTGTATGGTTATGGGCAATGTGTATATGTGTACATGGAATGACTGCAGGGTCAATGTTGTTGAGGTGTATATGCATAACTGGAGTACAGTTTGATGGTCACCGGTGGGCTTGTGTATATGTATAGTGACATCATGGTCATGGGTGGGATGTGCATGTTTATCTGTTGTGGCTGTATTGTCATTGCTATGTACCGGTATACAGTGAGTAGCTGAATGCTCATGGATGTGGTGTGTAAGAATACAGCGAGTGGCTGAATTGTCATGGTTGAGTTGTAGTTTTGCAAGTCTGAAGTGTGCGAATGGTCGTGTGTGTGGGGTATAGGCATATCTAGAAGGGCTGTATGGTAATTGATCAGTTATATATACACCTGTAGTGACAATGGTCATAGGTTAACCAATACAGAAAACCAACCACTACAGGTAAGTATAGGTATCTGTCAAGGTTACACATTTGTCCGTGTCAACGAAAATCACACCTAGCCCTCCGGAATGACAATAACAAGTCAGAATGGAGCACTGGCTGACGGACCATAATGCCTTTCCGTTTGTCAATATAAGTATAGTGAAAGGAATAATGGCTTACATCCTATCATATTCCCCACACAATGATAGTGGTACATAAATGTATGGATGTCAAAATAAAGGGGATGATATCTATTGGGCATACTACAGAATATTCGTGGCTACATATATGATGACCAAGGTCCCAATTTCTCGCAGACAAATTGATCCCCGTTCTAATAACATGAATATTGAGTTGGAAGCTGGGTCCTGGAGCAGTTTAATGGAATTTTGAAAATAGTTTTAGAAAGTACCCCACAGAAACAAGATTTTATTTTATGCCAAATGTAGAGTTTAAACATTTTTGGAAATTACTCCCAATGAGTTTAAAAGATGCCAAAATGTTTGGATAAGATCAACATCAGTTGCAGATCGCTGACTATGTGCCATACTAAGCCAATGTCACATTACGTTTCGACTCATTACCTGCAAGACGCGAGCCCTTGTATATCTTGCATGGCTATATTGCCATGATGTGGCCAATATGTATATATGGAGTGCCAGTGTGGCAAAATTAATAGTGGGTGAATTGGTATACAGGGAGTGACTGTATGATCACGAGTGTGGTTTATGAGTATACAGCGAGAGGCTGAATTGCTATGGTGAGGTCTATATGCAAGTTTGGAGTGTATGTATGGCCGTGTGCGCGGTGCGGGACATTGGTACATCTAGAAGGACTGCAACGCCATTGGTGAGGTTTATATGTATACTATATATACCTGTAATGACTCTATGGTTCTAGGTTGGTGTATATTTATATTTTGAGTGAATATATGGCCATGGGTGTCGCAAATATATATGCAGGGAGTAACTTTATGACTACTGGTGAGGCAAATATGTATACAAGAAGTAATGTATGCTCATGAATGTGCGATAATATATACCGGGAGTGACTATATTGTCATCGTTTGGATGTATATCTTGAGTGCCTATATGGCCATGCATATGGCAAATATATACATGGAGTGGCTGTATTACCAATGGTGAGGCGAATAGGTATACAAGATGTTACTGTATGTTCATTAATGTAGTGAATATGTATACAGTTCGTGACTATATGGTCATGGGTGAGGTGTAGGATTATACCTGGTGTGCCTGCATGTTTACTCATGGCCATGGGCATATCCATGTGTGGCTGTATAGTACTAGATGAGATGTATGTGTATAAAGCGAGTGACATATGTTCATTTATGTGGTGTTCATGTATATATGGAGTGACTGCATGGTCATGTGTAAGTTGCACTGGTGTACCTTTGGGTGACTATCGATTTCCTGTCGCTATAACTCAAGGATATGTTAACCGATAGAGAGATCATATCAGAGTGTCTCTTAATGGCGTTTGGTATGCAATACGAATGAAACGGTTTTCATGACAATAGTATATATGTTAATAAATTTTGATGCTAATGGGCCAGAGTAGCCACATAATATGATCCCTCTCAGTTCCGTTTCAACGGTCTGCCCATTTCCGTCCAAAGACAGACAGAATCCCAAAAGAAGTGTTCGGCAAAAATCCATACTGCATCCCTTTAACTGATTTGTCATGCCTCATAATGTACTGGGACAACCAGAATATAACATTTAGTTATCAGTTGATTAAGTAGCATGTTTAATAACCAAGTGAGTCACAATTTGCAACCATTTCGGAACAGCTTGTAATAATGTTCGGAATAAATATGACAAATCAACTTTTTGCCATATTTGGTTGCCATTTTGTAAGCCATCTTGTAATTTTGTCTAAAACACCTCAGTGTCACACATTTAAGATAGATCAAAAATAAAAATCACATTTGATACCAAAGATAGTTCCATTTAACTTGAAAAAATGGTGCAAACCTGAGAAGTTAATTTTTTCCCGATTTTGATGCCAAGTTTGTGATAACAAAAAATCCCATAATTCTGGTAATTGCAGTGGTTAAAATAGTAAAAATTAATCAAGGTGCATCATAAATATTAGTATTCAATGTATATAAGACATAATAGTCAATTTTATTCATCAACCACAACTCATAAGCGGTTGCACGGCACGCTGGTGCAATATTTACCTTTTTTTTTATTTTGGCCGCCATTTTGGCAGCCATTGTGAGCCAAAGTGACAATTTTGATACCATTGAGTCGGAATATTCATAAGAAATAGAATGCATCACTTACATTACACAGTCCTGCCAATATTTTATGAAATATGACTAGAATCCCAAATTGTGATTTTTTTGTGAAATGTTATACCACGTTCTGTAAACTAGATTTTTTGAATGATCGGAAGGGGTGGGAACCCCACTTATGACATATTTTATTTCCCCGATGGTCTGTTAACATGCTAAATACAAAATAAAGTCACAATTCTCAACCAGTTCCAAATAACAGAAACTTATCTTAAAGATATCAGTAAAAAAACGTAACATTTTCCACTTCCTGTCGCCATTTTGGCTGCCATCTTGGGTGGTGAGTTCAAATTTTGGCATAAAAGGTGTCGTTATGTCTTAGCTTCACAAAAATGTATACTTATGTATACATATGACACGATATTATTACTATAATTGCATCAAATTGCAATAAACTGACTTAACAGAAAATGGCAGCCATATTGGACGCCATATTGAATTACAAAAAATGCTCAAAGCGGATTTTAGCGGATTTTGGATATGTTATAGATGAGATCTTCCTCTTCAAAATGATATATAAAACAATTTAGTCCGAATTTATTCTAGGTTGACCCTAAAATTTTAGTTTATCGACCAGACTATATTTGGATCAACATGGTATAATGAAATATCGTATAATGACAAAACCACTTTATATAATAATGAATCCACCTCATTTAAAGACACATTATGGACTTGTTCGGTTGTGTGAAACTGATAAATTAGTAATCAGGCGCTATGCCAACTGGGGGAATGTAGAATTCTACTAATATCGCCCAAAATCTCAAAGAAATCGACCATACAACTCCACAGAAAACATCGTCCGAACTACGCTCAATTGTAAAATTTACATCTCGATTCGGGACGCAACTATCCGCGATAAACTAACGGAAATGATTTCGCCATTGAGAGTCACTGCATTTAATTAATATATAAGAATGGCGGTGTGTGCCGTCAATTTGGATTAATATTCATAAAAATAACTGCTTTGAGCAAGATTATTCTCCATCTCTATTTGATCACCCAACCGTAGTGTTTCACATCACTAAAATTAATGTAGTTGATGTGTGTGTTCTTGTGTGTGTGTGTGTGTGTGTGAGTTCTTGTGTGGTGAGGGTGAGGGCGTGTGTGTGTTGTTGTGGGATAAGACGCTGGGATCGTTAGGGTATGTGGAACCGCAAAGCGGTTCTCACTATATGTGCTACCAGCGATCACAGCCCGTTCCCACAATAACACGCATCTACTACATCATTTCTTATATTTATATAGCTTTTTGATGATTTATTACCATAAAACAGCTTAGTGTATTCTTATTTATTTTCACAAAATCTGCCGAGAATTTGAGACTAGCCCACACAGCACATTAAGTCAGCCCAATATAAGATTACAAGCACTTAGCAACAATAACGTGGTCGACATAAATAACTGGCTTCATATGCAATTCGGCTGAACTTTGAAAAGCACGCCCAATTATTCTGCTGACCTCTTTTAGTGATCAGCTCAGATTATGTCAACAATTGGTGACATTGTAGTTGACCAATCACCGAATCCTAAGTCGTCTTGGTGCATAACATACGGACTATGTACACATATAATGATAAAACCAATCAACATACTATAATGTAGAAACGACCTCATAATGATTATACAACATGTAATGAAGAAACCACCTAATATAAAGTTGAAACCACCTTATGTAATAATGAATCCACCTCACATAATGATGAAACGACAACATATCATGATGAAACCACATACTATAATGGAGAAATCACATCATACAATGAAGAAACGACCTAATATGATGTCGATTCGATGGAGATATTACATCATAGTACGTATTGCGACAAAGCCAAATAAGGCAGCTGTGGCGTTCCATAGGAATAGGAGAGCGTCGAGAAGATGAGAAAGTGAAGTGTAATTACTATACATACGCGTAATGTCGTTAATGCTGACGTTTTAGCATTACCATTTAGCACCTATCCGTGTGATTATCAAACACATGCTAGTCTGGCAAGTAAATAACACATATGTGGTTTGGTTACCCTGTGTGGTCACATAATCACATCCCTGTTGATACATCTATTAAGTCAATTGAGGTATTTCCTAACTACTTTGGCTGATGATTAAACACTTTGCATTCCTTTGCGTTAAAATTGCATGCAACCACTTTACATAAATAGACACCTTTCGCACAATTAACTAATAGTGATCAGAATTACGAATAGGGTTCTACGTCACAAGAATTTGTGTTATTTCTATATCAGTTGTCGTTTTGTCACATCCGCAGTTACGATTTGCGGTTGGTTACGAGATTTACATGCATTCATAATTATACCACTGATTATGGCCTGATAAAACATAATTAATCACGGAAAACAAAACCATATGACCTTAATGCGAGTGGCAAGTATATTGGACGGTACGGTTTTCCCATAAATTGATGATGACGATGCACTACACAACCAGGGATGTGGCTAGAGGGTCTCCGTTGGGGGGTGGTGTCCACCTTGGGAAATTCCAATTGCACCCCCCCCCCCTTGAATCAGAATCAGACACCAAACACAAATTTTTGCATAATTCCATCTGCACCCCCCCCCCGATTCAATAATCACAGACCAAACACAAGTTTTGCATAATTCCATTTGCACCCCCCTTGCACATCAGTCCTCATGCCTAATATCCTATGTATTCATAAACTATGTTGTTCTATATGCCCGGTATAAGAAAATTCAGATACTTTAACCTGAGAATTGCATAAATCCTAACATCTAGTAGCCTACTCCAGACAAATGCACACGGCTATTGGTAAGAGACCAGGACATTGTGTCCGTCCATGTTTGTTCAGCCTGGTGTGAGAAAATTTGGAAAACTATACAAGAAAATCGCAAATCCTAGCATCTAGACTGGCCTCAACTGAAGCTTCCCTAGTGTTGGAAATTTCAAACCTCATACTCCCTCTTAGGTTGGAAAATTCTCCAAATGATGACCATTTCAGTCCACATGTTTGACCGAATGTACTAAACTATTGTTTTGTTAAACTAATTAGCAGTTTTGTATTGGTCACGGGGGAGGGACAGTGACACACCGGGCCGACCATGGTTCGGCCCGGTGTTCGAAAATTTTGAAATCTGAACAAGAACATCGCAAAATCCTAGCATCTAGACTAGCCTCAAGACTTCTTAGAGTTGGAAATTTCCAACCTGACATCCCCCCACTTAGGTTGGAAAATTTCCAAATGATGACAATTCCAATGACAATGTTGACCAAATGTATGACAATATTGTTTTCTTAAATTTAGTAGCAGTTTTGACTAGCCACGGGGGAGGACCAGGACACAAGCTTTCCAAGTGTTGGAAATTTCCAACCTGTCACCCCCCTAAGGTTGGGGGGCAGTCACTCGCCCGCGTGGGAGGTTCGCATCAACGTAGGCGCGCGACCGTTTTCTCCGTGCCAAACCAATTAATGAGTGTTCATAATCATCCATTGACCGTCCCATGCAACATGACGATTGGCTCAAACCACCAGGACCAGAATTGTCTAAACCATCCAACTAGTGTCTAAGACAAACCCCATGCAGAATGACCCAACTGATGACCATTCCAACTAATGTTTTGGCAGGTATGAAATTTCCAACTGTTGAAAATTTTGACCAAAGTTGGGGGGGGGGGTGAGACACCACCCACACCCCTCTAGCCACATCCCTGACTACAACACTGTAAATCTCGTTGACTAAAATTTTACTTAACAATTACTCAACCGTAGTGTAACTATACCTTCAAGCAACGTTGACTAAAGTGTTGAGTTCTTCTCAACGAGTTGAGTAAAAAACATTTACTCAACACTGAAAGTGAAATCGGTCAATAACCGAATACTTTTGCTCAACAGTTAACTGAAAAATGTAGATTTCTTAGCTGAGAAAAGGAATTAAGAAAAGGAATAGTTTAGGAATATTTTTTGGAAGATTTCTCGAAACTGAACTGGTTGATATATCCAGAAACAGCGACCGAATCAAAAATGGAAATATCGGGAAATTTATGAAATTCCCGATACAGTATCCGATTATTATGGTCTGTTGAAAGATATTAATTTGTCCATCTGTGATATAATTTGATTCATATGGTTCATCTGTCAGGGTTATTTGTCCATTTAATTAGAACCTCTGCTTCAAAATGTTTACTTAGGAACTTATGAAGTTCTGACATGCATATCGGCCATCTCCTCCTATCTGAATGTTGCATTTATAGATTACAAATAATGTTGAAACGTAGATTAAACATCTCGAAATGACTATAACAATTATATATGCACAGTGTTTAAATAGTGTTATTGTTCCTAGAACTTTTAATCAACGTGTTGATTAAATCCGAAACATATCCTGATTTGTCATTGTTGAGTACTCGCTACTTAAAACCGCTTAACAAATTATCACTCAACGTGTTGAGTAAACATTTTAGTCAACAAGATGTTCAGTGTGCACGCTCGGAAACCCGGTATCACCGTCCCGGA
Source organism: Siphonodentalium dalli (assembly GCA_032622095.1). NCBI lineage: Eukaryota > Metazoa > Mollusca > Scaphopoda > Gadilida > Siphonodentaliidae > Siphonodentalium > Siphonodentalium dalli. The sequence goes on from CP136062.1 coordinate 151,191,867, forward strand.
TGGTGCCACCGACATCGGAGTGAATAGGATGAAAATCTCCCGTTGATAATATGAGAAAATGCATGTTCCCATCGTAATACAGACAACCGAGAAAGTAATTGTGAGTCCATACGAAGTAGGAATGTTTACCCGCCTGGTGTCAGTCGAGTATCCTATATATTTAATTCCATTCCCACTTCCATGGCTGGAGCTTCCTAAAAGTTTGCGAAAACCATGTGCCAATGCATTCTCTTATATATTCGAGTCTCCCACAGGGAGCATCACATATATAAGAGAATAAATTGGCCTAACTAACAATATTTACCTTGACCTTGTAAGCCAGTGCATTCTCTTATATATGCGAGGCTCCATATGGGATACTCGCATAATTATATAACATAATGCCCTGACACATAACCTTTAATGCTGCACCAGTGTAGCTCCCGTCATGAAATGGTTATTTATAGCGAATTATTTCAATCTATTTTGCTTTTGCTCAATCGTAATTTCGAGAAAATCTATTCACTCTATATATAATCCATGGCTTTCCGCACTGCCGAACTGTTGCCAGTATATAGTGATACATCTCTATGAAAGTAAAGGATTAAAATCTGCGGGCGATGTTGTGGGACCACTATCGCCCAGAGAGATATCAAGGTCGCGGAGGTATGATGTCGCTTACACCGGAGCACTATCGCTCCGCGGCTTTGACATCCAAAAGTATGGTGGATACCTCACCTCCTGATCACGGATCACTTTTTTTTTGTCAAACTGCACCGTAGAGTAGAGCTTTTTAAGATCACTCAAACAAATATGTTTCTATTCATAACATGCATTCCTTGCCTTCATCGGCGGATAATTTTGTCTCAAATGGTTTGAAAGTGTTTATAATTTATGATAAATTCATAAATAATTTGGAATTTCAATTGGATTTGTCGGGCAACCTCTATCACGCTATCGACGCTGTCCAGAAACCAGAATTTACAAGATTCGAGAAAATATGCATGTGTTCAATAATAATTTTGTCGCTGACAACACAGACAGATGAAATAATACCAGAATCGTGTTCAAATCAATCCACAAATAATGAGAATCCCAAATAATTGTTAGATTTTCGTGGGACTATTTTGCCTACTTATATCTTAGTATTATATATCATATTGCATTGGCATGTGATTGATACGTTCCATAGATGGAGACAACTGATGCACAGCATTGTTTTATACGATACAAGTTTCATGTTTCGTTCGCGCATTAACTCGGTGATATTATTAGATTAATTTAATAGCAGATGACAATTTAAATGGTACTTTGACAGAGGTGTCATCGGTAAGAACCACCACTGGTAGAGATTGTGTGCCGAGGTCAGAGCAAGCTATGATCGCTGTTCAATTGAGTTGCCATTGCTCTTCACGAAAATATATTTGACAAAGTGGTTATCTTTGTTCAACTGGTCAATACATGCATTGATCTGAGTGAGGATGGATTATTATTTTTAAATCATTGCTCCGATGTAGCTGACACCCTCCGTGTCGGTGAAACCGGGTTTACTGGCACTGTCTGCTGTCTTTCTCCCACCAATAAAACTAACAACGTAATGAAATGGCCTGGTGGCTAACATGACATTACATAACCAACTATAACAGCAAACGTCGTGCAAGGCAGAGTTAAGTCCCCTCGCTACGCCGATCTCACCACTGCCATAACGTACAAAGAATGTAATGAAATCTTTTTTACACTCTTTATTCAAGACTTGTGTCTGTAACAATTCATTTTGATTTGATCTGGCCAATTTACAAATGAATATGGACAATTCAGTTTCTCAGCACAATGCAGAATGAATTGTAATAGATAAATTATAAAAACAAAATCTAAATTTCCTTATATTCTGTATACGTGATGGCAGTGGTCTAATAAGTGTCGAGAGGGGACTTAACTCTGCTACGCAGTTTCTCTAGAAGACTCACCGATCTGATAGAAGAACAATTCCGACTGGCGTTTCGTGGCAACAGCCTGCTGTGCTATCTGCGTGAAATTTCTCACATCATAAAACTGAATAATCAGGTCACGTGGTATCGCCATTCCAGCGATAGACGACGATGAACTAGACGACGAACTTGAAGAAGACGACCCACTCGATGATGACGATGCACTTGACCATGCTGACCAATTGGAAGCGCTGTTCGACGAACTGGTAGATGCCACGGCGAATGAACCAGAAGTCGGCTGCACTTGTCTTTTTTGTCGAACTTTCGAGTCATGTTTAAAAGGACAACTGGCATGGACAACCGCGAATTGAACCAAAAGAATGATGAGCTTTAGATCCATACCTGTGACTTTGCTTCAACAATACGCGCGCGCACAATTTGAAGAAAAAAAATCCTAACCTATCCAAACGAGCCGGATTTTCTTTGTACACCCATCCAACAACCTTCTAGAAGCAAGTGATCATTGATGTCGTGAAGGCACATACCGACGAGTTCATTTTGGACGCCACATGGCATGAATTAATTCGGTTTACTTGAAAAAAACACTCTATTTTCGCGGCTACATTTAACGGACCAGCCCTAAAGTTTTCCCAAGTCATTTGCAAGCTTCCATCACGAAAGCACAGCTTTCACAGATAATCCGCATCAAATAAATTCGGTTGTAAAACAAATGTTCCAACTGAATACTAATCACGAATGGGTTGACATTGCGTATAGATGTTGACATGCACTAAACGGGTGTATTCTGTCCTCTAACTAATCACGGACAAACAAGGAAAAAGGTAAGGCCATGTAATATATATCGTCATGCGCATGTGCTACCGCGAAAGTCTTCCGGGAGGCGCAGTGAGACTGCATACCATATGCACTGAGCTCCCACCCACACGATGTAAAACATAATTACATGTACACGATAGGACTCGGGTCGTCGCAAACCTGCATCTCCCATTATCTTACAACACACGACAGTCCGAAATAGCAACATTTGTGTAGTATACCTTCCCCCAAGAATAGTCATATAGGACTGTCAAAAATCAATTCGCACCCATTATCCCAACTTCTTAATGTGAATTCGTGCGGTTCCCATCAGCATGCTTGCCAGCAATATATACTTCTGTAAATAAAGGGGTTGACAGTTAGACGGCTATGTCGACCCTGACAGCATGTCGTAACATTTATTTATTTTTCTAATATTTCTAAATTGTTTGTGTTAAAATTGTATGCATTCTGACAAAAAAAAACTATCTATCTATCTATTCCGTAATATTTAAGCACGTAAATTAAGTCTTTCTGTCCACACTAAATACCAACTGACGAGTAGTTCCCTTAGGAGATGTTCAGATAACAAGTTTTAGACCATGTTTACACATCTTGGAAGCACGTTACGCCCACCCCCCCCCCGGTTGAGTTACAAATTGTTCTTTGACATTGATCCACTTTACCCCCTTTGAGTGACAAATTGTTCTTCCACAGGGAGTCATTTAACTCGGTTGACAGACTAATTGTTCAAAGTGACAAACTCCTCCAATGGAGAGGACAGTTAGTACTTTGGAGGGGTGGTCAAGAAATGTAAATATTAGCTCCCCGGGTGGCTATATTGCGCTGCGATTGTTTAGAGTGTATATGTCGTCTGTTTAACTTATTATTATCTAAACATACCGACCAATGGATATGAATTCTTCTTCACTTGTATTTTATCTTTTCATCTGGCTGTCATCTGCTGATATGCATGATGTTCTTAGCACCCATCCAAATGAATAATATATCATTCCAGCGTATACAGCTTGTGTATACCTTGATAACTGACGGGAGAATCCATTTAGTAAAGAAAGGGTTAAGAGCAAATGTCTCGATTGAATCCAAATTATTTCTGAGAAATTTTAAAGTAGGGATAAGATATGTCGATAAATAGAAGAAATCCGATAGGCAGGCTTCACAAACTATGGAACTAATTTACAGTCATAGAACTCTTCCAGTTGTTTTCAATTAAGTCCTTGTAAGAGTATTTCTCCACAAACATTTGCAATGCAATGCAATGCAATGAAAAGTTGCAAATATTGGCCAACTCCATTGGAAAAATACAAGAATACACAAATATAAGGTTGGTACTGTCCGACAGGCCAGAGCGCACCAGTCATACTTCCTTTCTGACTCTGTCGCCGACTGGGTACCAGTATGTGCTTACTATATATAGCGCGGGTTTTTCCAGACAAAATGGCGAGACCGCGATCGACCAAAGTCGGATTTCCTATGTGCATCGAGAACAATTCCCGCACTAAAAAACTTATAGACAGAATGGACAATTAGAGCAGTGGTTCATGAATGATGTCGTCCATTAGCGTTTGACTTTTGTTTTGATAAAATAATCGGAACAACCAAAATCACACCATTTCGCCTGTATAGTTCTTTGGTTCTGGAGGGACCTTCCTAACTTAAGGTACGAAATTACACAAATGTTTTTCTATAATTTTTGTGCTTAATAAGGCCAACATCATGCTCTGTTCGCTTAGTATATATATTTATATCGCGGAAGTCCACCAAATGTGGGTAAAATATCACCGGTAGCAGCGGTCTTACCGAGTCATCAAGGGAGATAAACCCTGCATGGAGTTTGGGTATAAACGTCCACTCGCCACCGTGTATTGAACGTATAAGTGGTCGAGAACATGACTAGTTACCTTTAATCACATGACTAATCACCCAAAATCATCACTGACCACCTCGTGCATAACACTATTCAGCAATACCCCAATATTTACAATGCATTATAGGCCATAAAAATACCTGTGTTTAGGGTTTCCCTATCTACCCAAGAAAAAGGTGCCTACTCAAAACTTTGTATTGGACTGTAGACACAGATAATTATTTTTTCTCCGTGGGAAGGGCATCGAAAGGTATCTTATCCATTTTCAAACCTCTCCTATAAAAAAGATGTAGAAGTTTTTTTTAGTCTAGTGCTCTGATTAATTCAAGATTATCAATATTTAGTATTGAACCTTTCAATTAAAGGTACTCAATCCGATAAAACTCCTCTCAATTACTATTTCAATGTCTTCGGGGGTCAAAAATATTTGATTCGAGTCGAGGAAGTCACCCATCAAAGCTCAGATTTGTTAGATATCGATTTTAGAAATCTATTATTTTTCATTATCGGGAATTCTTTCTGGCCCAGAAGATAGTCAAAATTTCGTTATTATTACCACTTGATTATAGAGTTATCCATCCTTGTCTGTTTGAATAGAGTTTTGGCGTAAAATCTCGAGCAGGTTACCAAATTGACGGCAGTTATTAGTACTCATCTCGAGCAATTAACAATTTTCAAAAATCAATATCTAATAACTCTGAGCTTTGTTTGATGGGTTCCTCGATTCGAATCAAATATTTTTTACCCCCAAAGCCAAAGAAATAGTAATATAGGACCCTCTGATCGGATTGTTGTTGTTGGAATCTGTTGAGATGGGGACCCTCTTTACGGATTGAGTACCTTTAATCTGAATTGTAGCGCTTTCTGGATTGAATTGTCAATGACCCAATGGAATTCAGAATTAAAAAATTTGAAGAAAAAAAATAAAAAATCCTACCTACCTACCCTAATTATTTTGGACCATGTAACCCTAAACACAGGTATTTTTTTTTTTTGCCTTAACCACATACTTGTAGAAAACAATATCCGTTTAGTTCGTACCTCAACCACTGTGTAGGAACTGTTACATCGGAAATCGTTCTATCGCCGATTTGTGATGGTTCTTGACTAATTTGTGACGGTTCCTGATGATCCAAATTATACATTTTCGCGAGTTTTTGACAGCTAAAACGCAATTTTTGAGCCATCTAGGTGATAATTCGATTAGTTTTTCCATTCCCCTCATAATCTATGGTCCCAAACAACGTAAACATAATGAAAATCCTATTGTGCGAGTAATAACAACGACGAAAACTGCGAATTGTGATATCTCGATCGGTTCTCTCCCGATCGAGTCGGTTCTCTCCCAATTTAATCAGTTCTGTCCGGGAAATACGATGACTATTATCTGGAAGTATACGTGAAAATAACCAAGTGAGCAGAACGAAATATCAACTATGTTGAATTTACACCACTTATGATCAATTACGGTGAGTTACACTGCCTTCTTATATATAATTATGTGTCAACAGTAGTAACAGAATCGTTCACTTTATTGTGACGCAAAGCATGCAATTTGACATAAATAGTCAATGTGAACTGCGAAGACTGATTTTTTCCCCAACAAACCAATCATAATGGTCGACTGATTCAAAATGGCCGCCACCTTTTTTCAATATGGCCGCCACTTTTTTTCTCAAAATGGCCGCCACTGTTTTTTTTTTTTAAGTCGCATTTTTCAGCTTGTATTAAACTTATACGAACCACGTGACTTCCATTCATTATCCGAACATGGCCGCCGCCCATGCAGAGGGGTTCATATAGGTGACCCATGCCATTTCTCGGTTCCTTTATAGATTAAGGTCAAACAAAGGGTGCTGTAAGTTGCCCCCCCCCAGACGCCTTAAATAGTCACCACAAACCCCACCCGATCAAAAATTGACCGCGGTCAACTGAATTTGGATCGGGGGGGGGTGTTTATGGTGTCTTGTGGACACATGTTTTAATTTCATTTAGTCCACAGTTGTTATTTCACCTTGAGGCAGTATGAACGATAAAGTGAGTGCGAGTCTATTTAGCCAGTCCATGTACCGGTATATAGTTTGTAATTAAGTTCGTTTTAACTCTATTTTGGGTTTACTTGTGCAATTTTGGTTATTTATATAAATGCTTCGTATACAAATTAGGATCTAAGAATATACGAGCGTATTAACATTTCACTCGATGATATTTTGGATGGTTCGAGCGAAATGAAAACTATATTTAATAAAATTAAATAAATACACATAAAACATGGTCTATTCTCAATATGTTGGTGCACAACTCCATGACAAAAGATCACAAATTAATTAAAAAAGATTATGTGCTTATTGATTGGTTATTTTATTTGTTCAGTCGTTCCTTGTTTACGTATTATTATGTTTTTTTTTTGTTATTAAATAACATTTGATATTTTAATTTGATTTATTTAATTATTTATTCCTATGGGATCAAAATGGTTGGAAACTAAAAATTGTAATCAGATGTAATCGAAAAGTAATCAGTTACATTTTACTAAAGAAATTGTAATCGTAATCAATTACATTTGAAAAAAATGTATTCAATAATCGTAATCATGTAAATCAAAAGTAATTGTAATCTTAATCGATTACATTGGCATGTAATCGCCCCAACCGTGGCTAGAATTGAACACATATCCCACATGGAACTTTCAACCACAGATCTTCATTTATCAAATAAAGTCACTTGGTGGTTTGCGCTCCAAAATACGCGTAATAATAGTCGCTTTTTAAGTTTTCCCGATATAGAAATAGCTCGATAAACACTTGACATACCTTTCTCTGAGCAGTAAAATAATGTCACAGAAAGACACATTTGAGTCATGAAAAATACAACTTTGAACTTGATGTTTGCACGACATGGAACAGAAAACAGCCTTCCGTGTTAGTCTATTCTTGATATGGTAGAAATAAAGAGCATTTGTTTCACTTCTGTACGAAAAAACCCCAGCTGGAATAGGGCTCTGACCACAGTATGTATTTCGCATAGCATATGAGGCCGGTATATATACTTATCAACATTTCTTGTATTTGCAACCAATTTTATACATCCTTAGAAATTATTTTGACAAAATTTGGAAGCTCGAATGATCCATGTCCATTTAAATTAACAGAATATCATGACAGTAGATGTCTAATTTCATTGGGTCAAATATGCGGGCTTGCACGATTATATATGATCCTATACCCAACATGACTTTCAATAATGTTGTATCTGCCACTCGAAGTAATACACTTGTTGGATTATGTAGGTAACATCCGCTGCAACCATTATCGGGTTTAAAACGTTTGTTACACACAACTAAATGATCCCAAAGTGCAGATATCGTTCGAATAAATATCATGTAAAGAACCGTCACAGCAGTGATTACTTTGGAATAGAACCGTAACACTCATAAAAGTTGTGATTAGGCGGCTAATGCTCCAAATTACAGACACACATCGGGATATTTCCTCAGCTATTTTACAGAAGAATAACACAGGTATAATTTATACTCAGTGTTCGTCTTCAAAATGCGTTTAACAGTCGGTATGCTACCGAAAACATAGAAATTATGTTTACAAAGCTTGACTTTCAGTGATTACATGTTGATAATTAAACATTAACTCGCTATATCCGAGTTAATTGTGATCTAAAGTTCAGGTTTCGGTAAAACGGCACTTATGCAGCCTATGTTCGTTCAAGAAAGTTTAATGTATTTAAGATATATATATAATTATGCGTGATCTTGTCCCGAAAATGAAAATGTTTTAATCATAAGGAACCGTAACAAATCAGTCAAGAACCATCACAATACCAGTGATAGAACGACTTCCGATGTAACAGTTCCTACACAGTGATTGTAACATAAGAAATTTGTAACTGTTGAACATTTTGACCAAAGTTGGGGATAGACACAAATTAAGCACCCCCTCCCCAAGTCCCCCCCCCCCACCACCCCAATCACGTCATAACCTATCAATGATTTAGTTGAACGTGATTTAATAAGTTATATTCATGTCTGGGCGACAATCATGTGTAAATGTCCCTCAGGCGGACTTCAGAGGAGGAAATATGATGTCGCTGGCATTGAAATATTGTCACACCTGGATCTTTCAATAATGCCCAGATTAAGTAAATGAATATAACATATTCTCCTGAGAGTAGATTTATATTACCATTGGTCATTTATATAGGCGGGCATGATTATGATACTATACTCATCGGGACTTTCAATATTTTATTTCTGCCAATTAATGTCACTTAATCTCCCGTATTAGGTATTTATTGTGTTATTTCTTAATATACCTGCTCTATTATGCAAGTTACATAATCTACAGTCATTATCTGGTTTAAAATGTCAGATACACAAGACGATTTTCGGACCAAAGTGCAGAAATCGTTCGAATAAATATCATGTACAGAACCGTCACAGCCATGATTGGTTTGAAATAGAACCGTAACACGCACCCGTGTTGATTACGAGGCCACAGCTCACAATTATCAACCCCAATCGGGATACTTTCTCAGCCATTTTACAGAAGAATAACACGGGTATACTTTATAGTCAGTGTTTGTCTTCAGAATGCGTTTCATATTTTATACGCCACGAAAAACAAAGAAATTGCATCCACGTGGCTTGATTTTCAGTGATAATATGTTGATATTTAGTTATTTACGCGTTAACTCGCTAATGCCGAGTTAATTGTGGTATAGAGTTCAGGTTTCGATAACCTCTGCAGCCTCTGTTCATCCAGGAAAGTATAATATAGTCGATATCTATAATTATGCGTGATTTTGTCACAAAAATGATTGTTTCAATCAGAAGGAACCGTTACAAATCAGGCAAGAACTATCACAATACCGGCGATAGAACGACTTCCTACACAGTGACCTCAACCATCGAAAATTATATTCAGCTAATTTATCGACATTTTATGATTCCGGAATACAAGACCGGAATATCACAACGAACACAAAACATGTCACAGAACAAACGACTACTAAGGTTTAAAGCGGCATGTACCAGTACTCTTCTAATCAGGGAAGTAACTGATATTCAAATTAAAAAAATAATATATAAGCAATACCAATCACAATAAACAAGGAAACGGTATGGCCAAAATTGCATTGCGCATGTGCTATATGTGAATGTCTTCCGGGAGCAGCATTGCTCGACTGTACCCCGTATATATGTATACTAAGCTCCCTCCCACATATGGCAATATATACGTGCGTAATATTACATTTTATGTATAGCAATTAGAAGGACATTCGTTATTCATTCATTTTACATTGTAACACAGTTCGATTCCCAATAAGCACCGTTCTGCGATGCGTAAACACAGAGGGGATATTCATTGGATTTCAGTCGAATGTCAATTCTAATATCATAAAAAAGAGAAGAATTTTTTTATTTTCAATGGAAGGGAAATAACTTTTAATAACTGTATATCTAAATATATAGAGTTATTCCCCTTCCATTGAAAAACTTGAGCATAGAACTGACGTCGGTAACTCAACAAAAAGCAACATGTTCGCAGTTTGTTAAACCGAATAAGTTGAAAATACAATGTTTTGGAGCTCCCTCTTTCAAATGGTATATAATATGGCACGTATTTTATATAATGTGATCTGTGGGTTCGAACATTAAGTGGGCCTTTAAGTATATTTCGCTATATAATCGTGGGCGTATTTGGTGCTATGTAAACACACAACAGTGTTTAATTCTACGGCAAGTAATCAGAGTTATCAGACTCATTATTGTCACGTGGGTCTGTAGTCTGTACCCCCCCCCCCCCCCCCCTCAGAACCAGACCATGATCTTATGTTCGCGAAATACCATGTGCACCCCTTGGGTTGGTATATTCATTCTCAAACCCCAGTACCTCAACCAGTACAACTATTGGAAATTATACTGCTGGCCATTTCAGACCAAAATTTTAACTAAAAGTAGTAAAAATATACCACTGTTGGTCTAAAAACGACAACTCCCCCCACTAATTACTGACTGCAAAATCAAACAATGAAAACAATTTCAGCATATACGTGGTGTAAAATTTCCAACTAATGAACTTTCCAACTGTTTAAAATTATGACCAAAGTTAGACACCCCAACCCTCGATCCCCTGTCGTCACGTCCCTGCTGCTGGGAAATCACTCCACTGAAAGTATAGAAATCAAATGCACACACTGGAAAGCGCAACTGGTAAACGTGACCAGACTCACGAATCACGTTACCTCCCACATCACCATATATACGGCCGGATATTACACTGTATAGAAACAAATCTATTATGCAAATAAGGGCTGTATAATCCATGCCAAGGAGGTGTATCGTGGCATATATCCCAAGGTATCATGTTAGCTTGAATTAAAGGCTCACTTAATTGTCTAATGCCCAGATCACATTATATGCAACACACCCCATAGTATGTACCATTTGGAAGAGGAACAAAAATATATGTATTCCACCAGAATTAGGAACAACTGTGATAGAGTGATAGAGATTCAGAATTAGGAACAACTGTGATAGAGTGATATAGATTCTTAGATTTACCACAAGACTTCCCCCCGTATTTACCACCGAATGCTTCATAATTCACAACTAAAAGATAAAGCTATTCAACTTCTATTGAGACTAATAAACTGACATTACAGATCAGATCGAAATTAAGCACAGAATACACGTCGGTACCTTGACAAAAAAACAACATGTTCACAGCTTATTCGACCGGATAAGTTGATAATACAATGTTTTGGAGATTCCTCTTTCAAATGATATATACTATGGAATATGTTGTATATAATGTGATCTGATGTTTCGAAAATTAAGAGGACCTTTAACAGATTATATGCTTTCCAAGAACAATAACTCTATGTATATTATAAAGAGAGAAATTACTGGAACAAATTTGAAAACAAACCTATCAGGGTACGCACCTTAAAACCTATCAGGGTACGCACCTTAAAACCTATCAGGGTACGCACCTTAAAACCTATCAGGGTACGCACCTTAAAACCTATCAGGGTACGCACCTTGTCAACCCGTTCGGGAGAAGATGAAACCCGAACTGATTGGTAACACATCAATCACTGTAATATATCTAACATGATATAACCGTTCCAAGCTTTCGTGTATATTCGCTTCGTTTAACCAGATAGAGAGTTCATCAATCCCGTTCTGGAACGTCTGGGAACCGATATTTGCATATCCACTGTGTGGTGCAGATACGTCTATGGCTCTATAAGGAACAAACTAAACACCGGCGAAAAATCAACATAATACTAGCTATAGTCGGCTTGGTCCAAGTCTCCTTCGACATAAATCAGCTAGTGAAATCGGTTCGGATAATTCTGGTTTTACGTCGAAGTCCCGTGCTTATATTTTTCTATAGCAGACTTATGCCCAGATCCAAAGGCGGGATTTTTTGTCACTTTTATTAATCGATTTTTCCCTACAAATAAATGTATGATGATATCTACATCGGAAAGAGTGACATCTTGCGGTCATAATGTTGTATTATAATCTAATTTTCATGTTAAACCCAAGCCACTCACTGACTAGTGACTATACGATAATTTAAATGAGTATATTGGACTAGTATGCATATAACATAACATTTATTTGATACATTTTTTGAAAACTGTATATTTTACTCGACAACGACAATTTGTATTTTCGCATTCCGACTAATCTGCCATCCGTATAACATTACTTTGTACTCAACAGACTTTCAAATAATCGAAATCTGGTTACCTTATTCTTCGACTCAGAGTCTATAGTAACCAACAACATTTGAGTACAGTATCCCTTTAAATATTACGCCGCGTAATTATACGACTAACTCGGTTTGTTATTTTGGGTCATATTGTCTTCCAACTGAATATGTGTTACAATTATATATGTATGTCTTTTGTTAGCTCTTCATTTCTGGGGGAAATAAATAAATATATATATTTAATTCACACTGTCACTTCTCGAGGTCAAATGAGTTCGTGTTTATGTAAACAGTGTGATCAAATATATTTCTCATATTACATTACTACTTTCAGTTGAAAATTCCTGAGTTCAGAACACATATTATATTTTCCATGGAATAAACCTGATTACTGTCACAATTGTGACATTTTGTTACAGCTATTTTGGAATTTTGGTGAGCGGGTCAAGAAGGCTAAACCCCGATATAGAAAGACATAGGTATATACACGGGACTTCGACGTAAACATCATTAACCCCTTCTATACTAAATGGTATGCTTTATTGCTAGACATGATTTAACATATTACATGCAAAAACATATATACATATATACAAATGTGGATTAGGATGCCTACAATGGGAGACAGACACAGGCCATTGGACCGACAACTCTATATGCCACCAAGTCCTTTGATGTGGACCAAACATGCATTGGTACTATATGGCTATTGTTTTGCACAAAGGGCAACGTGAACAGTGCACACCCACATCGAGAAAGCATCATTGAAGAGTAGTTAGCCCAAAGAAAATGTTCAGATAATAAGTTCAACAAACGTTGTTGAACTTATTATCTAAACATGCATTTCCCTCCATAAATAGGGCTCCTTCGGCACTTTTATTTATCTGTCGTCTGCTTTTATCACCCCCAAATCAACACTAGACAAATCCGATGTAAACATTTGAACTGACTGGGAGAATCCATTTAGTATATAAATGGTTAACCCCAATGATTTCACTAGCTGGTTTACTTCGAATGAAACTTGGACTATTGTCGGTTCTATTTGGATTCCGTTGATAATTCAGTCTTTTGGAAGGATCTCCTCCCCTTAAGATCCCCAAATCCTGGCATAATTGGAATAAATCGAGATATATTTCCCCATCTCCATGACGACGGTAAGAAGGGAAGATCGTACACTTCATATCCTTCCGCGTGCGATTTCTGTGAATCGGGAAGTTTATCGGTGTCGGCAATTATCCATGCTTGGAGGCCCCTCTCTTCTCTCGTTCCTGCAATGGGGTAATTTAAGAATGACTTGAAGATCGATTGGGGTCATTGAATTTTGAGTAATTAAACAAAGTGTGTGAATCCCGAGTTATAACGCTAAAGATAAAGATATACAGGCACTTCGACGTAAGGGTACGTCCAGCTACTGGTTAGTCTTTGGCATTGATAGACCATATCTATACAACTATTTAGTCAAGTATTATGTATATATGTATAGGCTATTATTCTCTATATTTAGTAGACATAAAGCATATAAAATATCTTTCAAAATGGGCAACGCCGAATATCTCCGTTAGATTTCAATCAAGGCAATACTTTACCACCAGGGTTGTGTGTCATTGGGGGGGGGGGGGGCTCTCAAAATATAATGGTTGGTCATTTCATGAGTTGGAAATTTGCGACCAAAAGTAGATTGTATTTGTCCTGATAATTTAAAGGTACTCAATCCGATCAGACGGTCCCCATATCATCAAGTTACAACACCAACAGCATCTCTTCAACATACGCTTTAGTTATCAGAATCGATTAATTACAACAAAATAATGCTAACAACTGCAATTACGGTATAAAATTTCCAAAAACGTGTTATTTATCAACATGTTGTTCAACGAAATATGGCCGTATTATCACTCTCAAGTATCACGAAATTTGGCCGTATTACTACTTGATTTTAGAGTTATCCATCTTCATCCGCAATTTGGTCCGAGACCGTCAGTTTGGCGACTTTTTCTGGGCCACAAATAAGTATACATTTCGAGAAATAACAAATTTCAAAAATCGATATCTGATCACTCTGATCTTTGGTGGGTGGGTTCCTCGACTCGAATCAAATATATTTTTACTCCCGAAACCAAAGAAATGGTAATTTGGGAGTATTAATTCGGATTATGCATCTTTAATATCTCAACCATGGTACTGCGAATAACAATGTTGTGCATTACATCACGTAAACATGCAAATATGTCATTTCTAAGCATCTGTAATATACTATAAATTCATCGATATCCAAATAATTTCGGATCAGAGCAGTATGTGCATGTGTGTATATACTTTTAATCCGCTTTGTCTTACCTGGGACTGTATTGTCGAGGAAGCAGGCCACGATACCACACGCGAATGCTGGGTTAGCCAAAAGCATCTTGAAAAGCTTGTCCAAATCTTCGACACCTGCAAGACACCGTGTTATCGAGAATGATTAAGGGTGCCCTATCCATCTGACAACATAAACATAAGTTGTAAATGTATTATAGCCGTATGCGTCTTGGTCAAGTTATAATGTGGCAGGAATTGAATGATAAACACATATATAGACTTATTATTGAAGTAACTTGATAAAGGCTTTCACAGAAGGCCGAACGCGTGTGTGAATTATACACAGATAAGTCTATAAAGGTGTTATCTTTCAATTCCCGCCATCTTACAACATACATATACCATACATATACCATACATGTATACCATATATGCGTTTTAAATACTCGGAACGAATGATATCGAACCTATATGAGCCCAACTAACCACGAGAGGTGGATCGTGGATATATAGCTACGAGCAAATAGGCAGATTTGACTCTATATCGGGCGTCCCAAATATCAATAAACGGCAAATAGTGTTTCTTTACTCAATAGATGTAAACATGGAACAATGAAAAATAAACAAAAATACGTACACGGCACATGGATCGCAAAAATCCACACACACAAAAAACATCTATAGCAGTTTTATACACCGAAAATTGCTCCTTTCGAAAGTCGACACGTGACCATCAGATTATTATCCGTGAGTTATGAGTCTAAAATTTTTATTTTTGTCTTCGTTGACAAATTCAAACGAATCAATGAAAATCCATTACTTGTGGATTATCGTCGTGCGTTTAAACTATTTTAATACTGGTTACACTGGTTACACTAATGGCTACTTCAAAACGACCACACGATGCGTGAGGTTTGGGATATAAAACAAACGCTGAAGGTGTTGTCTTCGTAGGTTTTTTCAAGAGTTATCTATCCTGGAAACGCGCTAACCTATCTGAGTTATCCGTCTGCGCATTTACGCGCGAACTTTGTTACTATAAATATCTTTATTCATTGCAGTCCTATCATCGTTAATATTGTTTACGAATGCAAAACTAATGGGGAAACTATTAAATAAAACGTGCGTGGAAAGGCCCAGACGGTTCTCATATAGGTTAGCGCGTTTAATTCCCAGGATAGATAGCTAAAATACAACACTTTTTAGCAAAACAAACACATTACCAAGGCCATTAACAAGGCAATACACAATTATACTATTGCACAATGTCAGCACGACGGATATATATTAAATAATTTTTGTAAGGTTTGTTTTAACATAGATTGCACCTTTAAAGGCCCTTGTAACTATGGAACAGCTGTGGCCTAGGAGTGTCCAACAAGTGATAGTGATTCTCAGATTCATCCGAAGATTTCCCCCGTTATTTACCCCCAGAATGCATCATAACTCACAACTAAGAGATAGAGTTATTCGCCTTCCAATGAGAATAATAGACTGGCAGTACATACCAGATCGAAATTAAGCACAGAACACACGTCGGTTCCTTGACAAAACAACATGTCCACAGTTTATTCGACTGGATACGTTGATAATACGATGTTTTGGAGCTTCTTCTTTCAAATGGTATATAATATAGAATATAATGTGATCTTGTGATTCGAAAATTGTGGGCCTTTATTATGTTTATTTGCTCAACTATAAAACAGAAACCGACAGTACATAATTATATTATTGCAAAAGGGCTACATGACCGATATATTGTGATAGAAGGAACATACATCATGGATCTATTATATAATTTTGAACGCTTTGTTTGAACATCTGTTTACCTCTAATAATCGGATAAGATAGGATAGGATAGTATAGTATAGGATATATACACTCACACAAATAGGAGTCCCTATAGCTACTATATAGTAGCTATTGTAGCTATAGTACCTATATATATGTATTGGTGTGATGTAGTAGCTATACCGTCTTTAGTGCCTATCGTGGATCCGCTATATCGCATTCAGGATAAACCAAATTACCCCCCTGTTATTTGAGAGACGCTCACGCCAGAGGGCGCATTCGCGGACCACGAGGAATTTTTTTTCAAGAAGCCATTGTTATAATAAATAATAATCGACTAATCGTTGTATTAATTACTCTGGATCAACCGAATTAGAGGTGTTGTGAAAAGTAAACGCAGGAATCTAAGAAGACAAGACAAGAAAGATGGACGCTTCGCCATGATGTTCCGCCGAGTCAACCGACTCCGTTGGCGTTGAACTTTGTTCGACTTCGCCGGCTTCGGAATGGAAGGAGGATTCTGTTGCCAAATGGCACTATAGTTAGGTACTATATAGTGCCTATGAAGGTGCTATATAGTACCTACTTAGCTACTATATAATACCTAACTTAGGTGCTAAATAGTATATAATTTTAATTGGTACTATATAGTATAGCTACTATATAATTAGGTACTTTACAGTAGCTATATCATATATGTACTATATAGTACCTATAGTTAGGCACTAACCCCGTGGCAAGGATAGTACCTATATAGGTACTATATAGTAGCTATATTTTTAAGAGTGTAGGATATGATAATTTTATTTACAATACGTGTTGCACATATGGATAGTACAATGGAATTAACGTATAACGAGATAATAATGCAGTATATTGCTGGGGTAACATAGCCCTATCTGGCTTTCTTCCTGCTTCATAAAAAACAAATATCACTATATAAATAATTAATCAGATGGCGTGAAAATTATTCATATTCATATCCACGTATAAACGTACAGACTAATCGTATATAAAAACAAACAATCTAGAACAAAATGTTCAGGGCATTTACAAAAACGTTTGATTGTGAGTGATCACTAAGCGGGTGGTCTACACGTACCTGTGTCTATGCCGTCAGGTGTTTTGGCTACCCAGTGAGGCAGCATTAGCCCCAGCAACATAGTTATACCGATGATAGCCAGGTTTCTCGTCGACGATAGGTCGATATACTGCAGATTCGACAGACAAACACCAATGAAAATCCCGAACGAGATTATTTGCACTCCACCGAGGACGGCGTACGGAATTGTCACAAAGATAGCACCAACTTTCCCGAGCAAAGCGAAAAGAATATACAGCACACCAAGAACCTGGAAGACTCGCCGACTGGCTACCTGGAAATAAATACACTCGGTTTTACTATCTGTCAGGTCATAGTGGAGAACAATTACATAGCCCGTCTGTGTTATACTAAATCGTGGTCGGTGATTGATCAGCTGGCAATTAGGTCACCCGTTTCATATCGCAATAACACACAGATACCAATAACACAAACCGAAACACGACGTCTCAAATTGTTGACATAATCTGACCTAATCACTCGAAGTGGCCAGCAGAATAATTGGGCGTGCTTTTCGAAGATCAGCCGAATTACATCTGAAGCCAGGTATTTATATCGATCTAGTTATCGTCGCCAAGTGTTTGGAAATCTTATATTGGGCTGACTTAATCTCAAGAGTACACTCAGTTTTTTATGGGAATAAAATCAAAAGCGATATAAATATAAGAAATGAATGTAGTGGGTCTGTGTGACAGTGTGTGTTATTGGGGGATACGTTGCTGCATGTGGTCGTTATGGGCACGTTTAGTGAGAACCGCGTCACATAATGTGCCCGAACGACTACAGCGCCGTATCCCACATTAACACACACACCCATTACATTAATTAACGACCACAGCGCCGTATCCCCCGATAACACACACACCACTACATTTATTAACGACAACAGCGCCGTACCCCCCGATAACACACACTCCTACTACATTTATTAACGACCACAGCACCGTATCCCCAGTAACACACACCCACTACACTCATTAACGACCACAGCACCGTATCCCCCAATAACACACACTCCCACTACATTCATTAACGACCACAGCGCCGTATCCCCCAATAACACACACTCCCACTACATTTATTAACGACCACAGCGCCGTGCCACCCGATAACACACACTCCCACTACATTCATTAACGACCACAGCTCCGTGTCCCCCAATAACACACACTCCCATTACATTCATTAACGACCACAGCTCCGTAACCCCCAATAACACACTCCCACTACATTCATTAACGACCACAGCGCCGTATCCCCCAATAACACACACACACCCACTACATTCATTAACGACCACAGCGCCGTAACCCCCTATAACACACACTCCCACTACATTCATTAACGACCACAGCGCCGTATCCCCAATAACACACACCCACTACACTCATTAACGACCACAGCGCCGTATCCCCCAATAACACACACTCCCACTACATTCATTAACGACCACAGCGCCGTATCCCCCAATAACACACACTCCCACTACATTTATTAACGACCACAGCGCCGTGCCACCCGATAACACACACTCCCACTACATTCATTAACGACCACAGCTCCGTGTCCCCCAATAACACACACTCCCATTACATTCATTAACGACCACAGCGCCGTATCCCCCAATAACACACACACTCCCACCTCATTAATTAACGACCACAGCGCCGTATCCCCCAATAACACACACTCCCACTACATTCAGTAACGACCACATTGCCGTATCCCCCGATAACACACACTCCCACTAGATTTATTAACGACAACAGTGCCGTATTCTCCAATAACACACACTCCCACTACATTCATGAACGACCACAGCGCCGTATCCTTCAATACCACACATTCCCACTACATTCATGAACAACCACAGCGCCGTATCCTCAAATAACGCACACGCCCACTACATTCATTAACGACCACAGCCCCGTATCCCACAATAACACACACTCCCACTATATGAATTTCGTAAGTAGATCATGCCATGAATCTCAACTCTAGCTATGCCCGTAGAGATCATATTCCATTTGTACAAAATCTGGGAACTTTTTGATGTTCTGACCCGTTCTGACGTGGAACTGTATAACATTGAACAAACAAGGTAGAGAATTTATTTCTTTGTTAACACTTGCTCCCCAATAATCTACGTCACATTAGGGGGGTGGTCGAGATTGCATGATTGTGTGACTTTTGTGAGCCGATATCGCATTTAAACATTTAATTAATTACCCGGGAGAAATTCCTCAATTGTAACCGACGCAAACCAAGTCACTTAAATCGTGCAATATTCGAGTTGCAACCTTCAACCACAGTCAAGTACATTATTAAAGAACAGGTAACAACTAAGAAATATATTACCTGCACTATTTCTTGCAATGTAATATATGAAGAATTGGGCCTGTATAGTAACATCAAGATAACAGTGGGTGGATGATGAGAACGGTTTTAGGCTTCAACGCTCAATTACTGCTTTGAGTCTTTTAGAACTCAGACGTTTTCTTCTACCATCGTACGGAACTTATCAATTTAATTTATTAACTTGTTTCTGTGAGTCATAGACCCGATTCGTTATCTCGAGATTAAACCCAAAGATTTTGCGGTAATATCTCATGTTCAGAATGTGAAAAAAATCGTAGATTTTAAATGGGGCATTCACCCATGCAAGCCAAACAACTTGACGCATTAGGAAACCCTAACCATCGCAGTGGACGCTATTATGTTATAAACGTAACTCACTCTAGTTATTCCGATGACGCCTATATTTCCCCCGAATGACGTAGTGGCATGACCAATCCCACAAGCCCCTGCGAACATGCTCATAAGCCCTTCCGTTGCTATTCCCCTGTTGACAGCAGATGGCGTTGGTGGAGGAACCAAACATGTCCGTGCGCATGCGTAGTAGTCGCCGATGGAATCTATGATGGCCGCGATGGAGGCAAACAGGAAGTTCACAAATACTGCTGTGCTGAATGTTGGTGCGCCGAACTGCCCTGTGTTACGAATGGACAGAGTTGGTTTAACCAGTTCTATACGGAATGGATTATCCCATTCAGTTATATAACTATACATTGGAACAGTATATTATTCATTTGGAGGGGTGATCATGTAATAAAAGCAGCGGGCACAGAAAACAGATAATACAAGAGCAGAAAGAGTACTATCCATTGGTGGGAAATGTTGAGATAATTATAAGTTCAACAAACGACCTATACACTCTAAAAAATCGAGGTGCATTTTGCCCCCCGCCCCGGGACAGCAGAAATACTTATCTTGAATATCTTCATTAGTGGGACATGTTCAAATAATAGGTTTAAAATAATTATTGTCGTTTGTTGAACTGCGTCTTTTAGATATACTAGTAAATGTATGAAAATAACTACTTTGAGGAAGATTATTCTCTATTCATATTCGATCACCCCAGGGGAGTGTTCCATATCACTTTAAAGTTGTGTGCGTAAACTAGCCATATTAATTCTTCAAGTGTACGATAAAATGTATTGGGTTATCCCACGTGTTATACACGTTGGAATTATCGTCTGAACTCTGAAAGATCTCAACCAGATTCGACAAAGTAAATAATGCGACGGCAATATAATAATAATAATAATAATAATAATAATAATAGTTAGGCAATCGCGTGAATCAGCTGACCGCCGGTAGTTAAAGTCCCACTTAATTTTCGAATCACCAGATCACATTATATACAGCATATTCCATAGTATATACCATTTGAAAGAGGAAGCTACAAAACAATGCACTATCAACTGATCCGGTCGAATAAACTGGAAACGTGTTGTTTTTGTCGAGGCACCGAAGTGTGTTCTGTGCTTAATTTTGATCCGGACTCTACTGTAGAGTCTATTTTTCTCAATGCAAGGGGAATACCTCTATCTCGTAGCTTGAATTTTGGTGCATTCTGAGTTGACAACGGGGGAAGTCTTGGAATGAATCAAAGAATCTCTATCACTTGGTGGACACTCCTATATATATATTTGGTTCCTCTTCAAAATGTTGTATAATATGGAATATGTTGTGCATAATCTTATCTGGGCATTCGAAAATTAAGTGGGCCTTTAATAGCTACCCAAGTTTGAATTTTTGCCGTTTTACAATCAAAACAGACATGTCCATTGTGCTCGTATTATTAATTTATTAATCAATTGGCAGATATATTCAAAGTTTTAATATAATACTACCTGGATACGGCAGTAGAAACCATGGAGTATCCTTTATGACGTGCAGCCTGGAGTCTGTTCTGGACATGTATTGGGGGTCATCCGGGTCATCAGTGAGTACACCCGTCTCTGTGAGTATAAAACTGACTATCCATCCAACGATCAGCGCGATCAGTACCTGGATAAGATTGCAGATTGGGTAAGTTGCAATCGTGTTTATGACTTATTACATTACCATAGCACGTATAGCAGTGTCATCAGGGTTAACTCCGGTAAACCGAACGACAGTTTTTTGCTTAAAAGTACTCAATCCGATCAGACGGTCCCCATATCATCAAGATACAACAACAACATTTCTTAAAAATACGCTTTAGTTATCAGAATCGATTAATTGCAACAAAATAATGCTAACCACAATTTGACCGTGTTACCACTTGATTTTAGAGTTATCCATCTTCATCCGCAATGTTGTCCGAGCCACAAATAATTGCACATCTCGAGAAATAACAATTCAAAAATCGATATCTAATAACTCTGTGCTTTGATTGGGGGGGGGGGGTGTTCCTCGACAAAGAATGAAATATTTTTTTACCCCTGAAGCCAAAGCAATAGTAATTTGGGAGCGTTAATTCGGATAATGCATCTTTAAAAATCAGTTGACATATAAAGGACACGCGGTTTGTGTCCTGACAGCCAATACGTCAAGGATTAGATATGAAATAATATATATTTGGGGCTCACGATTAGATAGAGATTGGTATTCAATCTGAGTAACAGACGTCACGCGATGTAAAATTGCATTTCGAAATGAGAATCCAGATTTAATCGAAGGAGGTGATTATACTGACTAAATAACAGAGATATTAATATATCACATGAAACCCCTATTATATCATTGAAAAATCCATTAGATATTTTCTTATCTCTCACTAGTGGGTAATCGCCGCGTGCTTCCCGGGATACTTGGCATCGCGCCAAGTAAATTACCGCGCGGATTAATACTATTTAGAAAAGCCGCGCTTGACACCAATACCAGACATTGCATAATGATTGCTTTGTTCGTTAAAGTTCAATTATTGTCCAACTTCGTTGCACTAACGAAAATATGCACAAAACAAAGAAATTGCAAATTGGGGGACTATATGTTTCGTCGCAAGGCAGAGCGCGCAATACTGTCGTGAAGCGTCTCAGCCATCGCCGTGCATGTATGCATTTTACATCCATTTTTCAGCTTCTTTTAAAGATTTTTATTTGTTAAAAAGGCATAAAGCTCTAGTTTTTCCATGCAATATTCAAGTTCTTCAACTCGTTATGTTGGGATATAAGATTTTATGAAATTCGTTTGATAAATTTGATTCACAATTTGAATCAAATTTATCAAACTCGTTCATAAAATCTTATATCCCAACATAACTCGTTGGAGATCCTCTATAAATTAAAAACAGTTTTAAAGAGCGTTTTATTTTTAAAGAGATTTTTATTTTTTAAAGCCGGTGTTTTAACCAAAGAAGTGATTTTAAAGAATCCCGATTAAGTATTTTTCGCTATTAGGCGAGCCTGCATGAAACAGTGCTACATTTTACTACACCCCGGCCCAGTTCCAGGAACAAAACATATATAGGTCGTTCAAAACATATATAGGTCATTCAAAATATAGGTAGTTCATAACGTATATAGGTCGTTCATAACATGAATAGGGCGTTCAAAACATAGGTCGCTCAAAACTAATATAGGTCGTAAAACATATGTAGGTCGTTCAAAACATATATAGGTCGCTCAAAACATATATAGGTCGTTCAAAACATATATAGGTCGTTAAAAACATATACAGGTCATTCAATAATAAGGTAGATACTTCTATACAAACTTTTTATTCCACAGAAATACCATCAGCATGAAACTATAAAGAGCTTTTGTCGTTAGTATTTTCATGATAATGTAACATAGCGGTGCTTCTGTGCGACATATCTTATCCCTTCTTCCAAATTATGAAGAAATATTTGCAGGTTCAACTAACCGCATGTCCGCTCAACCGTTCAATACAACAATAGGAATATGTACGAAAGCTAGGTTTATGCATTTCATGTCGACTTCATTATATGTAACCGTGCATATGATCAACCCACCAACAATATACTGATCGAAGCAGAATTACTCCGTATATGTCTGGAAACCAATTCCGAGTTTCATTGCACCCCTCGCATTTTTCATTTATATATATCAAAATGACGGGCGTCATCTGACGATCACGTGATACTAATCTGCCACTGTAAATGGTGTCCAAAGGTTATAAAAATCAAGGTATACTTCGCTGAGCCCCTATATAACAATCTCCTCCATCCTTATACGGGAGCATTGTAAATGTATTTGGAGTTATTTATATCAGCTAAAGTCATAAAATTGCAAGGAAGTGTGTGCAATGATGTTCAAACAACAAATGATTATGTATCTTTGTCCATTCTAACATAATTCAGAAAAATCTAATGATTTGTCCCATTTTTTTTTCATTTTACGTCACCTTACCGAAAATGATCTGTGGTAAGTGGATTTAGCGATATGAAATCCGCGCTTCCTGTTATACCATGGTAATGGTGCTCTAATGTTCTTCATATACAGTGGGAGCGCTATCCCAATCACACATGTTCTGAAAGAATAATCGAAAACGTTTTATAATACACGAACGCAGATGGTAATGGTTGCGAGTAGCGATATGAGGCAAATAACATTATGGACCGACACATCAACTTCAGTTCACATATGTTTATACATATGTATAGGTACTGCAAGATCCACACACACAAATGAAGGGGTTCACGATTGTGAGAGCGAGACACCAGCGTGAAAATGACACAGTGCATGGTCATTGTCTAATGTCCATTTTTTTAAATAGATATTTGCCTTCTTTAAAACAAACTCTTGTCTACGACTGGAATTGGACAATGTGGCTTGAAGTGAGTGGAAGGGAAAGACTGTGCTTGTTAATCACAAAGTTACAACAAATGACAGAACTCGTGATATCGACATTCATCACATAATGCACAATCGATTGACTCACCAAGTGACGCTGGTAGTATTACTTTTCACGAAAGGTCAAGGTTATGATGATTAAAGCAACCATTCTGAAAACCGATTGATTTCCAAAGCTGGAATCGATGTTGATTTGATTTGTAAGATCAGAGAGGATAACTCTGAGTTGTTCATATGGGACGAATTGGGGCCCAAATGGCCCACACAAATGCAATGTTGATGGTTGTCAGTTCATGTTTGAGTCAAACTGTGGGAGTCAAACACCCATCCAGATATATGAATTGTAATTCGTAACAAAAGCCAAACAATAGCACCATAGCATGAGCAAATTATACAAATAGTGACATGAGAAGTAGGCTCGTGTGATCGACTTAACTCCGATCTCAGTCTCTACTCTGTTGACCTAATGCTTGACAAGAAATATCAAGATTAATCATAGTTAATAGAGAGAAAACCAGTAGAGATAGATATTGATGATGGACACACCGCTGGTAGAATTCCAGAACTTTCAAGAATATTCTGGCCTTATTCCGTCAAGTCTGTAATCTATTCACTGACACCAAGGGAGAGCAACAACCCTGTACACAGTATTGATATGGGTCGATAGGTTTAGACCCGGCGCGAATGGCAGACAAAAATTGGAAACTTGGCCAGTTTGAGAAATTCAAGCCAGAGACGATTGTCACCAGCCAATTGCTTATTAATGTCAACCCGAGAACAAGATGACACCATTCCGTATCAAACAAAATGGCGATGGCATAGACGAACATGAGTTAAATCATGCAAATAAGACACTGTATTGTTCTCTAAAATGTAGTGTATGTCTGGTTCGATGCAGTCTGGAGTAAACTACATACCCACATATAAAAAATAGTATCAGTATGAATCTGAGTGTATTTTTACATAGACTGGGTTCGATGTAGACACATTACAGAATTCTTCAAGCAGGAAAAACCCATATCTCATTGGCATGTAAAAGAGGAAAAAGCTTATTTTACGAACATATTTTACAATTGCCTGTGTGTTTTGGCGATGTACCAACTTCAGAAACGGAAATAATATATGACCCTACAGTGGCTCATAATTTATCATCAAACAAAGAATACTTGAAATCTATTCTAGCCATGCCAATTTATACCACGATCGCCTATCTTCTATTATATATTTTGGAAGATCTGTGTGTCTGTCTGTGTGTTCGCGATGAACTCGAAAACGGCCCACCCGATTTCGATGAAACTTGGTATGTGGGGGTATATTTTCGGCCGGGGACGAACATAGGCATATTAATGTGTCCGTGCGACGTGACCTTGACCTTGAAATCGGGTAACTTCAAGGTCAAATCGCCAATTTTGATGGGATTTCGACGAAATTTGATACGTGGGGTTACTTTTGTCCACTAATTGTTTTGGACGGGTCCAATCGTGACCCCGACCAGACCTTGACCTTCAAAATGATCAATTCAAGGTCAAATCGGGTAAAACCGGATGGATTTCGACGGGCACGTTTGTCGGGTATACTTTTGTCCGGGCAGTGTTTTTGGACTGGTCAAATCGTGACCCCACTTGACCTTGACCTTCAAAATGGACAATTCAAGGTCAAAGCCCGGACGAAGTCGGGTCACCTTCTAGTACTATATAAATAAAGCCATCCGTTTAAATTTTACATTTAATCAACACCTGTTGATTAAACGCGCCTACTGTTGATTAAACTTCGCAGAGTGGATTAAACTTTCTCCATACAATTTGAACGGAAAAGTGTTTATCCATCGCATTGTAAAGATCGTGGCATAAACAAAATATACGCATAGTGTTTCTGAATAACAAATTTAATCCACTCGTGGGATTGGAGATTTACACCAATCGCTGAAGCCCGTGGTGTAAATCGCCAATCCCACTCGTGGATTAAATTTGTTATTCAGAAACACTATGCGTATATTCTATATATAATCTATATATCCTATGTAGTTTCTTGTTATTAACTGAGTGAAGATATTTGTCATGGTTCGGAATAGGTAACGTTCAGGTTCCCTGTAGACTTCAGCTCGTGAACGGTGAGGTGCTGAAGAACGTGTACATTTGGCATCAGCAACAACTGTGTCATTGGAATGAAATTTCATGCACAACGAATCATATAAAGTTGAACCATTCTGCTGATTGGTTGAATTTTGTCAAAGGAAACAGTACAGTGGAAAATGCATAGTACGATCAGAAACATGTAAACTGATACCATCATAATCCATTTTGAAAAATGTACAGCTCAATGTGAAACACGGCTATTAGATTAGTAGAACGGGCCAATGGCGAAAATATTCCTTCATTATAGATCGCCAATTTAAAGTATGTGAGGGTAACAGAAGTTTGGGGTCATATCGGAGCCGGAACGTCAAAGAGGTGCATCCATTTGCATGTTATTATAAGTAAATTTAGAAAGCCTACAGTCGAATAAGAGACACTGCCATTCTCCAGTATAGCTGTGGGAAAACACATTTTGGGAATCATGCAATATTTGTGGGAGTATGATGTTGCACTATCGATGGGGTGGTATTACCCCCACACCCATACAATGAAGTGAGCAAATTTGTTTTCAGTGGTCAGACATCTGATTTATTCCACCCACGGAAGTACCTCTCCAAACGGGTAGTTTATTAAGGAATGTGTTGGGGAATCTGATGACAGGTATGCTTTATCTTCCATGACATGGTTGACAAAATCAAAATAGCAAGCGGGTGGACCCGGTTTGGACAGAGCTTGCAGAATAGTCGAAGGATGCTGGTGCTAATGCCATTGAGTTCAATGTGACACCGAGGATCTGGCTTCGAACTGAACCATATATGGTTTTATTGAAATTTGCCCACCTCACCAGCTTACACCACCATAGTCTGAATATATTGTATTTAACATCTCACATATGTGCGTCGAACTTGAACAAAGCAAATTATACAAAACAAATAGGCATCAGTTATCATAATAATATCACCATGGAAAACACTTCGAGCTACCATGAACATTGAAGCTGTTATAAAAGACTGAATGAAAAGTCAAAGTTGGAGCCGGAACATGTGTGAATTAGTGGAGGCATGTCATGTGACAGTCACCCTTTCAGTACAAAGTACCTGTTAATTAGCTTCCATTACCGACGATTTTACACGTGCGTTACTTACATTGACCCGATCCCCCAGTGAGTGGAGACAAATTTAAGGACGGTTTTGTAGACGTATATGCCGACAAGGGTCATGGTTGGAACGACTGTCACCGGACCAATGAAGCGCAGCAGGAACCCAACCAACCCTGTCGCACCAACAATGGTCTGGAATAGTCCGGCCATCATCAGGCTGCCTGTAAGCTATTCGAAACAAGAATGTTAAAATCAATATGATTATTACATCAAATCCTCGCCATTCCTCAGATATACATGTTTGTTGTTGAATAACCATCAGTTTCTTATAACAAATTTGCAAGTCAAACGCCGAAACACCACCATAACACCAATTATACTTTTTGTCGCTCCTTGTGAATTTTATTTTACGCTGCCGAATTTCAGAACAAATGGAGGATATATCCAAGCAATTCTATTGTTGATTTATTTCATCAGTTGCATCAGATAATTATTCATAATGTTATATCAATAGAACTGGACCTTAGGACCGGTGATGTTATGAGAAAAGTCTCGCATAAAACCGCAACGCAACGAAATTCTTATTCGAAAACTGGACGAAATGTCAATATTTTCGTGATAGAATTTGCTAAACATTCCCGCCTGCACAAGTTGACATTAAACATAAAAGTGGCATTTGAAGTGGAATTGCATTGACTCTATATCTAGTCCGATTTAGAGCAAGTAATCACCCTTTGCCTATTGAAACCAGTCGGTGGTTCGAATGGCACAGCTAGAAATCACCGAATTTGTTTATTGAGCCAAAATGACCGTTTGGCAGACGAATATCATTATATATTCCATTGCCATATTTTGACAAGAAAGAGACAGGCTGATACATCGATCATATCGACAATACCCGAGCATGTCTAAATTCAGAATTTTACTTTCAAATACTAAAATATCAATTAACAGGAAATTATGTAGATTCATACAATATGTGTGTAAAGAACTCCGAATCATATCCGCATAGCTAACTCATGTTGTTTTCTCGTCTAATTTTATATATTAATTTGTATGTTGTTCCTTCTCACAATGCTGATGGCTTGAGGAAATAAATATATCTATCTGCAACACGATCGTTACTGTGTTCTTGCTCACAGTGTGTGGCAGCTTCGCTATACATTGCACTTACCACTTGAATACGTTTCTCTGTGTACTGCTCATAGTATGATTCTTGAGATATGTTCCCGCTTGTTGAGTTCGCTGTAATAATTGATATTGTCAATGATATTGTAGCTCAACTTTAGGAGGCGTTAATTTTATACTCAGTGGTCAATATAATGTTAACCCTTTACCCAACAAAACGGCCAAAACCGGCCAAATAAAGCTTCAGCAGCCTAAAATATCTTCGGTCTGTCTCAATAGAACCATACAAATATGGATATCATTGGAACCGGCTCATTGACCACATTGTGATGGTTACAGTTATGCCCTGTGTCAATGCATTCTCTTATATATGCGAGTCGACCATAGGTCGCCTCGCATATATAAGAGACTGCATTGGCCTAAAAAAAATCTTTTTTTAACACTTTTTACCATTTTTTCTTACATTCTTTAACAATTTTATAATTTTTAATGTGTTAAGCCAATGCATTCTCTTATATATGCGAGGCGACCTATGGTCGACTCGCATATATAAGAGAATGCATTGGCACAGGGCCGTTCTGTTGTGTAAAGGGTTAAAGAATAAGTAAAGTCAAAACGTTTCAGTCAAGGGATTGTATTGTATAGATGATATAGTTTTAATTTGAAACATTTCTTCAATAAATGTAGGCTGCAGGGTGTGCCGATGGATTCAATTGTTAACTCCATTATGACTGCTGGTGTCCATGTTTTTTAACGAATTTTCGACACATTTTATGACTTTATGACTTCCATCTACATACCGACGAACTATGTGAAGTTTGGTGTTACTCGGATGAGGGATTTTGCCCGGAGGGTGCGCTAAAGGAAATTGTTGACGGAAGTGCGGACGGACGCTACCCATGACAGAACCTTTTTCGAACTGAAATGACGAAATAGCAGCCATAAATTACATGACAACCGACACCGAAATATCGAGTGCATAATCATATTTATTGCTCTCATTGTTCTCATGAAATCCAAATTTACACATAAAATGATAAATTAACGCATACATTCTCTGCCTCTAAGAAGCTGAAAAGCGTCCAAATGAGATATGGTCGCCATTGGAGACGGCAAATATAAGCCTTACAAGCGTATTAACTTCCTCATTCTACAAAAGGATCACACTATAAAATGTGCTATTGTATTATAAATGATGTGCTTTGAATGGAATAAAAGAGTATTAACCCAACTAAAATTTGACTTTGCCAAGTTGCGCTAATAGGGACAGGTTATGTGTATAACGAAAATCATTCCGGGGGATGAAGAGTTTCTCTGTTGCTCTGATGATGCCCATGCAGCTTAGATTTTCAAACAGCGCACTGACAAATTTCCAAACTCAAGGATATTCCATTTGCAATCCGACCTCTGGTCAAATTACTCGGATGTGTTTCTCGATAGAGAGAAGAGGGGATGGGAGCGAACAAGAGAGAGGGGAAGAGGTCAACTGAGATAGATACGATTCCGCGGCTATATATGGTAATATATATATATACTAGGCGATGAGCCCGACGTTGTCCGGGCTATTCAAAAACCAAATTTCAAGTCGATAGCTCTGCCCGTTTCCGAGATCTGGTCTGCGCATGCGCGAAGCTGGCATCGCACGGGCTCGGCGACCCGATAAAATTCGTATCCGGGGCAAGATACAGTCACATACCAAGTTTCAAGTCGATAGCTCCACCCGTTTCCGAGATCTCGTCTGTGCATGCGCGAAGCTGGCGTCGCACGGGCTCGGCGACCCAATAAAATTCGTATCCGGGGCAAGATACATTCACATAGCAAATTTCAAGTCGATAACTCCACCCGTTTCCGAGATCTCGTCTGCGCATGCGCGAAGCGGGCGCCGCACGGGCTCGCCAATACGACAACGTCGACCGCCTGGTCAAACTATACACACGTACCAAATTTTGTCCAGATCGGTCGAGAATCGTAGATTTGTATAAATGGCATACAGACAGACAGACAGACATACAGACAGACAAACATAGCTCTTCAAAATATATATGAGACTAGCCGATGAGCCCGACGTTGTCCGGGCTATTCAAAAACCAAATTTCAAGTCGATAGCTCTACCCAGCCCGACGTTGTCCGGGCTATTCAAAAACCAAATTTCAAGTCGATAGCTCTACCCGTTTCCGAGATCTGGTCTGCGCATGCGCGAAGCTGGCGTCGCACGGACTCGGCGACCCGATAAAATTTGTATCCGGGGCAAGATACATTCACATACCAAATTTCAAGTCGATAGCTCCACCCGTTTCCGAGATCTCGTCTGAGCATGCGCGAAGCGGGCGCCGCACGGGCTCGCCAATACGACAACGTCCACCGCCTGGTCAAATTACACACACGTACCAAGTTTGGTCCCGATCGGTCGAGAATCGTAGATTTGTATAAATGACAAACATACAGACAAACATACAGACAAACATGCAAACATACAGACAGAGGTCTTCAAAATATATATGAGATATGTTGACGTTGTTAGTTACCAAGGCGGGGTGTTACCAAGGCGGAGAACAGACATCACAGGAGGTTAATTTCACACAGGGGGGAGGAGCACGCGACATACTATGCCCGCGAATGTTCGAAAGATGTATCATTTAGCAGAAATAGCTTCCACTATTAAAAGGTCGAAATTTTCAACTATATTCAACACCAAATTCAGACGCCTCCACATTTAAAGACACTTAATGCTGCCCTTGTTAGAGTCATGTTTATGTATATGGTTCTCTTCCGTTTATCTCAATGTGTCGATAAATACGTGGCCTCTCGATTTATTTGTATTCCATGTATTTGTCGAACTATGTTGTCCATGTTGGCCATATTAAAAATTGCGTAGGCCTATACACATGTTGAGGTTCAAATGATTCATCTCCATTTGAATGAAACCTAATCCAAAATGATCGACTGAAGGATGACGTACATGTAAGTGTGTTGTATTCTGGACATTTCCATTCTTCAAGGGACATCATGGCAATGAGCGGGACTATATATGCTGCAGCTGGGCCCTGGTATATCGGGAGCCTGAAAGTGAATACGATACGGGGGTTATTGATAACACTCCACGAATAGGCATATAACTTTAATTTAAATTGTCTTCGCCATTATTTTGTCCACCGCATATTTGATATTGAATAACGTTGTTTGTCAATGAAAGAACTATTATATTTACGTTATAACAAGAACACTTGTTAAATGTTTTTTTTGCTTAATATGAATCACTAAACTTGCAAGTGAAAACCTGGTGAAGTCATTTGGCTTTAAAAGGTTTGAATCAATATTTTGAAACATACTACCCTACATCTAAGAGCGTTATGTTGTCAAACCAAATTAGTCAGAATTGTATAAGCCCGTTTGTCGGGCGAATACAAACGACTTCACTCAACAAGAACATATACAACAATACGACATGAATACGCAAAACAACTCTCTCTAATTGTCACCTCTAATATAAGGACCCACACATACGCTCTCTATAGTCAAAACCAGACAAGAATTATTGTGTTCAGACTAGAATAGAATAAAAGGCGATGCTAGTGACTGAATATAACTCACCTACACCCTATAGTTGCCATCAGGATGGTGCTAATACCATTACACATGGCCGTCGTCGCGAGCAGCTTCGTTTTGAGTGCCTCATCCTTGTGTCCACACACCAACTCCGTTATCAGCAGCGAGATGGTCAATGTTCGGGAAAATGAGGTCAACAGTTGCTGTAATAACATTAATGATGTTAGAGAGAATCCGCTTGTAGGTTTTAGCGTGTAACATGTAGGCATTAAAGGGATACTCTACCCAAAATGTTGTTGTTGGTTTCTAAAGTCTCCGAGTCGGAGAATAAGGTAACAATTTTTCCATTATTTGAAATTCTGTTGAGCACGATGTAGTGTTACGGATGGCAAATTTACCGGAATGCAAAAATACAAATTGTCGTTGTCGAGTATTTTTTATACAGTTTTCAACCAAATGTATCAAATAAAAGTTATATTATATGCATACTTGTCCCATATACTCATTTAATTTATTGTATCGTCACTAGTCAGTGTGTGGCTTGAGTTTTCTCCCTGTATCATCATAATGTTTTAAACGATCGTGGTTTACTAATCCAGTATCCCTCAAGTAATTTGATTACGTTTTATACACGGAAATTCGTATTTTAATTTACGCCATTTTATGGCTGGAGCCATAAATTCAATTTATATCAAATTATTAACTTTTAAATTATTAAATTTTAAGATAGCCTATTAACCTGAGCGTTTACAGAATACAACTTCGACTCAAATTACTTATGTTTCTATATATTATCGATCTTATAGATCGGTGTTATTACCCGAAATTTATTGAAAATGGCGTACAGTACCCCTTTAACCCGCAATTATGTCCAATCATAAACATGGTTTATTTGGCTGGAAGATAACTCAGAGCTAGTTATTATAGAATATGCTATGAATGTATAAATGTACTGAAATCATTCGGAATAACGAACCTTCGGAATAGCCAATCTTCGGAATTGCGAACCTTCGGAATGGAGAACCCTACCCGAGCGGACGCCGTTGCGAGATATCCAGTGAGGTTACGCAATCACTGTGACTTTGTATGCTTTTTCTTCTATGTGTTTATACATGGCACCTAATTAGCTCCCAATCCGACTTAATCGTATCCTTTTTTCAAGTTAAAGTGTGTTTATTGATGAGGGCAAGAATTTCTAACAGTTCTAGATCTCAGTCCTGAATCAAATTCCGAAGACGTTGTGGAGAACACACGAAACTTGTCAGTTGTACAGGTATGTGGTGACAGGGGTTGGTTGGGGTGTCTCGACCCCCCCCCCCCAACTTTGGTACAATTTTCTTAGCTGTACAGTCATTCATACGTGAGGAAAATCAGGATTCTTTTGGCTAACTATTCCAAATAATGATACGTACAAGCCAGCAAACGCAACAAACAAACCCGATTTTAAACAAATACATATACAAACTTATGACTAACTCGGGGAGGGGGTGGCCGGTGATCTGTATATATATGTTCAACTTGTTTTGGTAGTCATGTTGCTTTGTCATTACTAATTATTTATTTTTCAGTGTAATAACATATAGGAGAGGGGGGTACCCTTAAGTGAGTCAGCACTTGTCTGTATAAACAGATGTATTTGTTACATATCATGTGTTATCTAAATATGACAAATAAATATGTTTAAACTAAACTTTGGTACATTTCCAGCAGTTGGAAACTTCATGCCTGACACAACATTAGTTGGACATTAATTTGACACCATATATAGGTTGGAATGTTCTCATTGTTTGATTTTTCAACCAGTGAAAGTTGGTAATTTTCCAATTTTAGGCTGTGTCAGATTGGATATTTCCAAGGGGGTGCAAATGGAATTTTGCGAACCTGTGAGTTTGATGTTTGGTTCAATGGGGGGGGGGGGGGGTCAGATGGTCGGAAATTTGATGGAGCACTCTCTCTAGCCACGTCCCCTAGAACTTCTACGTGTGGGTACTTAATCAATAAATTGACTGCATTTCCACTATATATATTCCTGAGATCCTAGAATAAGCTTTACATTTGTGTTTGTGCGATTGTGAGATGCAGTTCACGTGCGATCACAAGACCACAACTATTGTTGGCCAAAAAATGTCCCTGTTTCTGCACTATTGTGCAAAACGACTGCATTTAACGAAACAAAACATTTTAAATATGAAATTGCTATAAGACTAGACAGTACATACGTGTATCTGATAATCCATCGATATCATATAATCCTACTATTTCTTGAATAAGAAGGAACATATAATAACGAACAAAGCAGAAGACATATACATGCAGGTTCACGTGAATTCGGTCAATGGTGAGGTATCTGCCGAATTTGAAATCGACATGCGTTCGGGCGGTATTTTATGGATAGAATTGTGAAACGAACATGATGAAAGTGACAATGAAATTGACAACGATTTGCTTCAAGTTCGCCATCAAGCTAAGTGCTCCCCCAGCGTTACTATCAATAACATTATTATTTGGCTAATTTCAGTAATATTCTCCCTGTTTACACTCGATAACACAAATTTGTCTCCGCATTTAAAATTCTTTGATATAGATCGTTTATATTCTGCAATAATGTGTACACAAGGAACGTATTCTTATGTTTTATTGTGTTTTTAAACTCCGAGGTGGCGAAATCTCGGTTTGTTTACATTATGAATATTTGAGTCCGTAATCGGAATCAGATCTGAATCCAGATTACAACGAAATAACGATTGATTACGTTTACGGTCTGTTCGTTTACTAATTCTGGTCTGTTCGTTTACCGAACCACGTCGTACGGGGACTAATCCGTAATCTGAATCCAGATTCTCCCACCAAATAACGACTCTGGCGCATGAAGATTACTATAGACGAACATCATTTTTATCACGCAACAACCCAATTATTGATAACTCCCCACCACTGTCATCATTTCACGACTTCATCTGTCCCCCTCCTGTCTTCTAGTTTCTCATCCCCTCTCTCTCTCTCTCTCTCTCTCTCTCTCTCTCTCTCTCTCTCTCTCTCTCTCTCTCTCTCTCTCTCTCTCTCTCTCTCTCTCTCTTCTGTCTGTCTCTCTCTCTCTCTCTGACTCCTGCTATCTTCTCCCTTTTGCATCCCTAATTCGTGCAAATTCAGTCATATATCGCCATTTCTCATATAACCAGGGTCGGAAAACATTTCCAGGCACGTATGATCATTTACATTTTGCCCAGCCTCGGGGGACCCACCCACCCAATTTCTTCCGTTTCCGGCCTTTTTTCCAGACAATTTTGGACACCCACCCTTTTTTTTCCGTTTCAGGAATATTTTTCCGGTCAGTTTTGGACACCCACCCCCCCCCCCCTAAATTTGAGAAAATTATCAATTGGCCAACCAACTAGCAGATTATCCCTGATTATCCTGCATTATCATAGTTTATTGCGCGAGATTTTAATAGAACAGTACATAATGAAGATAACGATACTATTTGAATTGATCATATAAGTGTCATTAATCAAGAAATGTGTCAACATAATCTCATTTCTAGGGATAGGCAGAGTGCCAAAGTTTTTTATTAACATTCATTTTCATAATATATAGTCACATGATCTAGTCACATAATCACATTTGAGTATTCTACAGACTACATGGTACAGCTGAGTTCTGCATAGTTATTCTTATTTTGTTTTATCAGTATAGATGGAATCCTGATTAAATTTTATTTTTCCAATAGCGCAGTTTCTTGTTCTATCAAGTTGAATTTGGGTTATTGTTGGCCATTGTGCAACTGATCCAACTTCTGTTAACCTCTCTATATAGTATAGCATTGCTATTAACTATATATGACCTGTTTCTGTTCAAAAAACATCAAAATAATACTCAATAGCAGAAATGGAGAACAAAAATTGGCACATGGAAAAAACTGCTTTTCTGACCCCAGAGACACCCACCCACCCAATCATACGTGCCTGGAAATGTTTTCCGACTCCCCCCCCCCCGATATAACCATTATTTCCTACCCTTCACGTCTGATCTGTATCCCTCCCTCACGTATTGGCCACGGGGTATGTCGCCAAGAGGAGAAGACTTCATATAAACCCTCGGACTTGTTGTCTGGTCCTCGTTTCCATACATGAACTCTTATATTTTGCATATATGTGCCATCTGTATATTATGTTATTTGTTTGGATTTGGAAATTAAAATATGTTTACACATGTCGTTATATGGTGGCGGGATTTATAGTGAGCTAGCTAGCTCATTCGTTATCTTGATTTACCACTGAAACGAAGTTATGGGAGATATATATAGGAATGGGAATGAGATATATATAGTATATAGGAATGAGATATATAGAGGAATGAGATATATATAGGAATGAGATATATATAGGAAGTTATGGGAGATATATATAGGAATTATTATGGGATATATATATATATAGGAATATATATCAAATTTGGTGTATATGCCTACTCCCGGGAACAATATGGGCGGGTCCAATTTCATGGGCGACCGTGTTCTTGACCTTGACCTTGACCTCGCTCATATACGCTCATACAGGCTTGTTTCGGTCCGCCCGGACGAAGTCGGGCACATCAGCTAGTAGTTATATATTTATGTAATGTATGTTCACATCATGTGTGTTGTCCATATAATTTATTTAATCATCATCGTCATTGTGCAACTAGCATTGAGGTGTATTGCAATAAACATCTTGTAGCTTGTATCCCTCCTTCCAACTTACATGTAAGCCTTTTGTTTTAATTGGTCATTGTCGCATGGTTTGGAGCAAAAGGACTCCCATGATTTCCTAAACTTGCAAAAAAAAATGCACAGGATCTCCCAAGTGTGTAAATAGTCACCCAGTATATCAAAGACTCATTAAAAATCGATTTCAAATTAGTCAAATTAGTCACAATCATGTTAACTATTATTACAATTATTATTTGGGTGTCTTTTTGGACGATACCATGCGACATCGAGGAACTAACCTGTAACGCATAGAATAATGTGGTCCCGATAGGAGGTGATTCGCTGATGTTGTATATCATTCTGTCTCCATCGGTAATATCGACAGAGTGTTCCTTCTCGCCGGCAACGAGTGTGTCTCCGTTGGGCCTGGGGCCTGTGGGTATCTGTTTCCCGTCGTCCTGAGCACTGGGCAGCATGCTCTTGTAGTCTGGTGGGTCTTCAGCCATGTCATGTTCAGTGTCTGCATCTTCCACGGAAACATCACGACCACTGAGCTCTAAGGTCTCCGCCATTCCCAGCAAGTTCGTAAGTCAAGCCAAGATTCCAATATATATACAGACCTTCTTTATACAATATATATACAGGCCTTCTTTATACAATAGATATGCAGGCCTTCTTGTTATACTTGATTACCTGATGTCTGGATTTTGCGTTGTTGGATTGAAAACAGCGCGTGTGGACGTTACGAAACTGACACCTAGAGAATATAAAAGTTCTGAAAACTTGTGACATGACTTATATAGCTGGAAAATATATAAACACTGTCATGAGTCAAAGCTAATGACCAGAGCATGTTGCAGGGCGCGACATTTATTACTATAGATAATTCCCCATTAATCTTCCACAAGGCGATTAAATGTGGACACAATAAACCACCAGCTGTAATACTATGTTGGATATACCAGAACATTATTAGACCGGACACATTAATTGGTTTTATGACCAAACATGTAATCATAAGCTGTCGATCCATAGAATACTATAAAACCATTGGTCGTCACACATATAGCCATTAATGTTATTTCTCGATAACATAAATTTCTTGATTACTTCTGCTATTGAAATAACAGCAGTCATAGTTGCCTCGTGGCATATGACCACGCCTATATACCGTCTGCCTAAAATGTACATGTAAAACTATTTCGATACTTTTGCGATATAAACGGGATTCTTTAAAAACACTTCTTCGAATATTTCCGTTATTTCGTCAAAAACTCTTCTTCAAATCTCTCCGTTATTTCGTCAAAAACACTTCTTCTCATACAAATCACCGTTATTTAGCAAATTAACATTATTTATAGAGTTATTGAGGTGTGTGAAGTTAGTTAAGCGTTCGGCGTTCGACATTCGGTTGACATTCGCGTGAAGTTGGTTAGGCGTTCGGCGTTCGACATTCGGTTGACATACGACTTAGAAAATTTCATTAAAAGTCCAATTTCGGGCTTTGGCGGGAGAGGTGCTCTATTGGTCCAATTCGTGGTCCCCCGCTCGAATTTTCAGAAATTTCATCGGTTTTCCCATTTTCCAGACGATCGCTGGACTTCGAAAATTTCGACCGAAAAATGGAAATTTTGTTTTTTGCGCTAAAGGTGTTCTTTTTACCCAATTCGTGCTCTATCAAACAAATCTGGTCCAACTTTCATCGTTTTCCAAAAAATTTATTTTACCGCCGGACATAGAAAATTTCGACCCAAGAATATATAGGCCCTACAGAGGGGACAGGCCTCGTTTGTTGACCGATCGACTCCAAATTTGGTGAGGAAGTGCGTCCCCAGTAGTAATCTTCATAACCAAACGCACGGGTCGCAGACTGTTGCCGATTTCAAGTTTTTAAGTGAAATCGAATGTCAGGCTGGCTTTCAGTTAGGCGTTCGACTTAGAAAATATTTCAGCCCAAAAATGGATTTCGAGTTTTTTGCGCGAAACATCATGTTTTGACCCAATTCGTGCTCCCCCACTCGAATCTGTTCAAAATTGTGAAGGAAACTCGAAAAGGAAATTCGAATGTCAGTCTGAAGTGTGAAGTTGGTTAGGCGTTCGGCGTTCGACATTCGTTTAACATTCAACTTAGAAAATTTCGACCGAAAAATGGAAATTTAGATTTTTGCGCTAAAGGTGTTCTTTTTACCCAATTCGTGCTCTATCAATCAAATCTGGTACAACTTTCATCGTTTTCCAAAAAATTTATTTTACCGCGGACAGAAAATTTCGACCCAAAAATATATAGGCCCCTACAGAGGGGACAGGCCTCGTTTGTTGACCGATCGACTCCAAATTTGGTGAGGAAGTGCGTCCCCAGTAGTAATCTTCATAACCAAACGCACGGGTCGCAGACTGTTGCCGATTTCAAGTTTTTAAGTGAAATCGAATGTCAGGCTGGCTTTCAGTTAGGCGTTCGACTTAGAAAATATTTCAGCCCAAAAATGGATTTCGAGTTTTTTGCGCGAAACATCATGTTTTGACCCAATTCGTGCTCCCCCACTCGAATCTGGTCAAAATTGTGAAGGAAACTCGAAAAGGAAATTCGAATGTCAGTCTGAAGTGTGAAGTTGGTTAGGCGTTCGGCGTTCGACATTCGTTTAACATTCAACTTAGAAAATTTCGACCGAAAAATGGAAATTTATTTTTTTGCGCTAAAGGTGTTCTTTTTAGCCAATTCGTGCTCTATCAATCAAATCTGGTCCAACTTTCATCGTTTTCCAAAAAATTTATTTTACCGCCGGACTTGGAAAATTTCGACCCAAAAATATATAGGCCCCTACAGAGGGGACAGGCCTCGTTTGTTGACCGATCGACTCCAAATTTGGTGAGGAAGTGTGTCCCCAGTAGTAATCTTCATAACCAAACGCACGGGTCGCAGACTGTTGCCGATTTCAAGTTTTTAAGTGAAATCGAATGTCAGGCTGGCTTTCAGTTAGGCGTTCGTTCGACTTAAGAAAATATTTCAGCCCAAAAATGGATTTCGATTTTTTTGCTCGAAACATCATGTTTTGACCCAATTCGTGCTACCCCACTCGAATCTGGTCAAAATTGTGAAGGAAACTCGAAAAGGAAATTCGAATGTCAGTCTGAAGTGTGAAGTTGGTTAGGCGTTCGGCGTTCGACATTCGTTTAACATTCAACTTAGAAAATTTCGACCGAAAAATGGAAATTTAGTTTTTTGCGCTAAAGGTGTTCTTTTTACCCAATTCGTGCTATCAATCAAATCTGGTCCAACTTTCATCGTTTTCCAAAATTTTTATTTTACCGCCGGACATAGAAAATTTCGACCCAAAAATATATAGGCCCCTACAGAGGGGACAGGCCTCGTTTGTTGACCGATCGACTCCAAATTTGGTGAGGAAGTGCGTCCCCAGTAGTAATCTTCATAACCAAACGCACGGGTCGCAGACTGTTGCCGATTTCAAGTTTTTAAGTGAAATCGAATGTCAGTCTGGCTTTCAGTTAGGCGTTCGACTTAGAAAATATTTCAGCCCAAAAATGGATTTCGAGTTTTTTGCGCGAAACATCATGTTTTGACCCAATTCGTGCTCCCCCACTCGAATCTGGTCAAAATTGTTAAGGAAACTCGAAAAGGAAATTCGAATGTCAGTCTGAAGTGTGAAGTTGGTTAGGCGTTCGGCGTTCGACATTCGTTTAACATTCAACTTAGAAAATTTCGACCGAAAAATGGAAATTTAGATTTTTGCGCTAAAGGTGTTCTTTTTACCCAATTCGTGCTCTATCAATCAAATCTGGTCCAACTTTCATCGTTTTCCAAAATTTTTATTTTACCGCCGGACAGAAAATTTCGACCCAAAAATATATAGGCACCTACAGAGGGTACAGGCCTCGTTTGTTGACCGATCGACTCCAAATTTGGTGAGGAAGTGCCGTCCCCAGTAGTAATCTTTATAACCAAACGCACGGGTCGCAGACTGTTGCCGATTTCAAGTTTTTAAGTGAAATCGAATGTCAGGCTGGCTTTCAGTTAGGCGTTCGACTTAGAAAATATTTCAGCCCAAAAATGGATTTCGAGTTTTTTGCGCGAAACATCATGTTTTGACCCAATTCGTGCTCCCCCACTCGAATCTGGTCAAAATTGTGAAGGAAACTCGAAAAGGAAATTCGAATGTCAGTCTGAAGTGTGAAGTTGGTTAGGCGTTCGGCGTTCGACATTCGTTTAACATTCAACTTAGAAAATTTCGACCGAAAAATGGAAATTTAGATTTTTGCGCTAAAGGTGTTCTTTTTACCCAATTCGTGCTCTATCAATCAAATCTGGTCCAACTTTCATCGTTTTCCAAAAATTTTATTTTACCGCCGGACAGAAAATTTCGACCCAAAAATATATAGGCCCCTACAGAGGGGACAGGTCTCGTTTGTTGACCGATCGACTCCAAATTTGGTGAGGAAGTGCGTCCCCAGTAGTAATCTTCATAACCAAACGCACGGGTCGCAGACTGTTGCCGATTTCAAGTTTTTAAGTGAAATCGAATGTCAGTCTGGCTTTCAGTTAGGCGTTCGACTTAGAAAATATTTCAGCCCAAAAATGGATTTCGAGTTTTTTGCGCGAAACATCATGTTTTGACCCAATTCGTGCTCCCCCACTCGAATCTGGTCAAAATTGTTAAGGAAACTCGAAAAGGAAATTCGAATGTCAGTCTGAAGTGTGAAGTTGGTTAGGCGTTCGGCGTTCGACATTCGTTTAACATTCAACTTAGAAAATTTCGACCGAAAAATGGAAATTTAGATTTTTGCGCTAAAGGTGTTCTTTTTACCCAATTCGTGCTCTATCAATCAAATCTGGTCCAACTTTCATCGTTTTCCAAAATTTTTATTTTACCGCCGGACAGAAAATTTCGACCCAAAAATATATAGGCACCTACAGAGGGTACAGGCCTCGTTTGTTGACCGATCGACTCCAAATTTGGTGAGGAAGTGCCGTCCCCAGTAGTAATCTTTATAACCAAACGCACGGGTCGCAGACTGTTGCCGATTTCAAGTTTTTAAGTGAAATCGAATGTCAGGCTGGCTTTCAGTTAGGCGTTCGACTTAGAAAATATTTCAGCCCAAAAATGGATTTCGAGTTTTTTGCGCGAAACATCATGTTTTGACCCAATTCGTGCTCCCCCACTCGAATCTGGTCAAAATTGTGAAGGAAACTCGAAAAGGAAATTCGAATGTCAGTCTGAAGTGTGAAGTTGGTTAGGCGTTCGGCGTTCGACATTCGTTTAACATTCAACTTAGAAAATTTCGACCGAAAAATGGAAATTTAGATTTTTGCGCTAAAGGTGTTCTTTTTACCCAATTCGTGCTCTATCAATCAAATCTGGTCCAACTTTCATCGTTTTCCAAAAATTTTATTTTACCGCCGGACAGAAAATTTCGACCCAAAAATATATAGGCACCTACAGAGGGTACAGGCCTCGTTTGTTGACCGATCGACTCCAAATTTGGTGAGGAAGTGCCGTCCCCAGTAGTAATCTTTATAACCAAACGCACGGGTCGCAGACTGTTGCCGATTTCAAGTTTTTAAGTGAAATCGAATGTCAGGCTGGCTTTCAGTTAGGCGTTCGACTTAGAAAATATTTCAGCCCAAAAATGGATTTCGAGTTTTTTGCGCGAAACATCATGTTTTGACCCAATTCGTGCTCCCCCACTCGAATCTGGTCAAAATTGTGAAGGAAACTCGAAAAGGAAATTCGAATGTCAGTCTGAAGTGTGAAGTTGGTTAGGCGTTCGGCGTTCGACATTCGTTTAACATTCAACTTAGAAAATTTCGACCGAAAAATGGAAATTTAGATTTTTGCGCTAAAGGTGTTCTTTTTACCCAATTCGTGCTCTATCAATCAAATCTGGTCCAACTTTCATCGTTTTCCAAAAATTTTATTTTACCGCCGGACAGAAAATTTCGACCCAAAAATATATAGGCCCCTACAGAGGGTACAGGCCTCGTTTGTTGACCGATCGACTCCAAATTTGGTGAGGAAGTGCCGTCCCCAGTAGTAATCTTCATAACCAAACGCACGGGTCGCAGACTGTTGCCGATTTCAAGTTTTTAAGTGAAATCGAATGTCAGGCTGGCTTTCAGTTAGGCGTTCGACTTAGAAAATATTTCAGCCCAAAAATGGATTTCGAGTTTTTTGCGCGAAACATCATGTTTTGACCCAATTCGTGCTCCCCCACTCGAATCTGGTCAAAATTGTGAAGGAAACTCGAAAAGGAAATTCGAATGTCAGTCTGAAGTGTGAAGTTGGTTAGGCGTTCGGCGTTCGACATTCGTTTAACATTCAACTTAGAAAATTTCGACCGAAAAATGGAAATTTAGTTTTTTGCGCTAAAGGTGTTCTTTTTAGCCAATTCGTGCTCTATCAATCAAATCTGGTCCAACTTTCATCGTTTTCCAAAAAATTTATTTTACCGCCGGACTTGGAAAATTTCGACCCAAAAATATATAGGCCCCTACAGAGGGGACAGGCCTCGTTTGTTGACCGATCGACTCCAAATTTGGTGAGGAAGTGTGTCCCCAGTAGTAATCTTCATAACCAAACGCACGGGTCGCAGACTGTTGCCGATTTCAAGTTTTTAAGTGAAATCGAATGTCAGTCTGGCTTTCAGTTAGGCGTTCGACTTAGAAAATATTTCAGCCCAAAAATGGATTTCGAGTTTTTTGCGCGAAACATCATGTTTTGACCCAATTCGTGCTCCCCCACTCGAATCTGGTCAAAATTGTTAAGGAAACTCGAAAAGGAAATTCGAATGTCAGTCTGAAGTGTGAAGTTGGTTAGGCGTTCGGCGTTCGACATTCGTTTAACATTCAACTTAGAAAATTTCGACCGAAAAATGGAAATTTAGATTTTTGCGCTAAAGGTGTTCTTTTTACCCAATTCGTGCTCTATCAATCAAATCTGGTCCAACTTTCATCGTTTTCCAAAAATTTTATTTTACCGCCGGACAGAAAATTTCGACCCAAAAATATATAGGCCCCTACAGAGGGTACAGGCCTCGTTTGTTGACCGATCGACTCCAAATTTGGTGAGGAAGTGCCGTCCCCAGTAGTAATCTTTATAACCAAACGCACGGGTCGCAGACTGTTGCCGATTTCAAGTTTTTAAGTGAAATCGAATGTCAGGCTGGCTTTCAGTTAGGCGTTCGACTTAGAAAATATTTCAGCCCAAAAATGGATTTCGATTTTTTTGCGCGAAACATCATGTTTTGACCCAATTCGTGCTCCCCCACTCGAATCTGGTCAAAATTGTGAAGGAAACTCGAAAAGGAAATTCGAATGTCAGTCTGAAGTGTGAAGTTGGTTAGGCGTTCGGCGTTCGACATTCGTTTAACATTCAACTTAGAAAATTTCGACCGAAAAATGGAAATTTAGATTTTTGCGCAAAAGGTGTTCTTT
Organism: Siphonodentalium dalli; assembly: GCA_032622095.1. NCBI lineage: Eukaryota > Metazoa > Mollusca > Scaphopoda > Gadilida > Siphonodentaliidae > Siphonodentalium > Siphonodentalium dalli. The sequence continues at coordinate 151,236,532 of CP136062.1, forward strand.
TTACCCAATTCGTGCTCTATCAATCAAATCTGGTCCAACTTTCATCGTTTTCCAAAATTTTTATTTTACCGCCGGACAGAAAATTTCGACCCAAAAATATATAGGCCCCTACAGAGGGTACAGGCCTCGTTTGTTGACCGATCGACTCCAAATTTGGTGAGGAAGTGCCGTCCCCAGTAGTAATCTTCATAACCAAACGCACGGGTCGCAGACTGTTGCCGATTTCAAGTTTTTAAGTGAAATCGAATGTCAGGCTGGCTTTCAGTTAGGCGTTCGACTTAGAAAATATTTCAGCCCAAAAATGGATTTCGAGTTTTTTGCGCGAAACATCATGTTTTGACCCAATTCGTGCTCCCCCACTCGAATCTGGTCAAAATTGTGAAGGAAACTCGAAAAGGAAATTCGAATGTCAGTCTGAAGTGTGAAGTTGGTTAGGCGTTCGGCGTTCGACATTCGTTTAACATTCAACTTAGAAAATTTCGACCGAAAAATGGAAATTTAGATTTTTGCGCTAAAGGTGTTCTTTTTACCCAATTCGTGCTCTATCAATCAAATCTGGTCCAACTTTCATCGTTTTCCAAAATTTTTATTTTACCGCCGGACAGAAAATTTCGACCCAAAAATATATAGGCCCCTACAGAGGGTACAGGCCTCGTTTGTTGACCGATCGACTCCAAATTTGGTGAGGAAGTGCCGTCCCCAGTAGTAATCTTCATAACCAAACGCACGGGTCGCAGACTGTTGCCGATTTCAAGTTTTTAAGTGAAATCGAATGTCAGGCTGGCTTTCAGTTAGGCGTTCGACTTAGAAAATATTTCAGCCCAAAAATGGATTTCGAGTTTTTTGCGCGAAACATCATGTTTTGACCCAATTCGTGCTCCCCCACTCGAATCTGGTCAAAATTGTGAAGGAAACTCGAAAAGGAAATTCGAATGTCAGTCTGAAGTGTGAAGTTGGTTAGGCGTTCGGCGTTCGACATTCGTTTAACATTCAACTTAGAAAATTTCGACCGAAAAATGGAAATTTAGTTTTTTGCGCTAAAGGTGTTCTTTTTAGCCAATTCGTGCTCTATCAATCAAATCTGGTCCAACTTTCATCGTTTTCCAAAAAATTTATTTTACCGCCGGACTTGGAAAATTTCGACCCAAAAATATATAGGCCCCTACAGAGGGGACAGGCCTCGTTTGTTGACCGATCGACTCCAAATTTGGTGAGGAAGTGTGTCCCCAGTAGTAATCTTCATAACCAAACGCACGGGTCGCAGACTGTTGCCGATTTCAAGTTTTTAAGTGAAATCGAATGTCAGGCTGGCTTTCAGTTAGGCAGGCGTTCGTTCGACTTAAGAAAATATTTCAGCCCAAAAATGGATTTCGATTTTTTTGCTCGAAACATCATGTTTTGACCCAATTCGTGCTCCCCCACTCGAATCTGGTCAAAATTGTGAAGGAAACTCGAAAAGGAAATTCGAATGTCAGTCTGAAGTGTGAAGTTGGTTAGGCGTTCGGCGTTCGACATTCGTTTAACATTCAACTTAGAAAATTTCGACCGAAAAATGGAAATTTAGATTTTTGCGCAAAAGGTGTTCTTTTTACCCAATTCGTGCTCTATCAATCAAATCTGGTCCAACTTTCATCGTTTTCCAAAAATTTTATTTTACCGCCGGACAGAAAATTTCGACCCAAAAATATATAGGCCCCTACAGAGGGTACAGGCCTCGTTTGTTGACCGATCGACTCCAAATTTGGTGAGGAAGTGCCGTCCCCAGTAGTAATCTTCATAACCAAACGCACGGGTCGCAGACTGTTGCCGATTTCAAGTTTTTAAGTGAAATCGAATGTCAGGCTGGCTTTCAGTTAGGCGTTCGACTTAGAAAATATTTCAGCCCAAAAATGGATTTCGAGTTTTTTGCGCGAAACATCATGTTTTGACCCAATTCGTGCTCCCCCACTCGAATCTGGTCAAAATTGTGAAGGAAACTCGAAAAGGAAATTCGAATGTCAGTCTGAAGTGTGAAGTTGGTTAGGCGTTCGGCGTTCGACATTCGTTTAACATTCAACTTAGAAAATTTCGACCGAAAAATGGAAATTTAGATTTTTGCGCTAAAGGTGTTCTTTTTACCCAATTCGTGCTCTATCAATCAAATCTGGTCCAACTTTCATCGTTTTCCAAAATTTTTATTTTACCGCCGGACAGAAAATTTCGACCCAAAAATATATAGGCCCCTACAGAGGGTACAGGCCTCGTTTGTTGACCGATCGACTCCAAATTTGGTGAGGAAGTGCCGTCCCCAGTAGTAATCTTCATAACCAAACGCACGGGTCGCAGACTGTTGCCGATTTCAAGTTTTTAGGTGAAATCGAATGTCAGGCTGGCTTTCAGTTAGGCGTTCGACTTAGAAAATATTTCAGCCCAAAAATGGATTTCGAGTTTTTTGCGCGAAACATCATGTTTTGACCCAATTCGTGCTCCCCCACTCGAATCTGGTCAAAATTGTGAAGGAAACTCGAAAAGGAAATTCGAATGTCAGTCTGAAGTGTGAAGTTAGTTAGGCGTTCGGCGTTCGACATTCGTTTAACATTCAACTTAGAAAATTTCGACCGAAAAATGGAAATTTAGATTTTTGCGCTAAAGGTGTTCTTTTTACCCAATTCGTGCTCTATCAATCAAATCTGGTCCAACTTTCATCGTTTTCCAAAAATTTTATTTTACCGCGGACAGAAAATTTCGACCCAAAAATATATAGGCCCCTACAGAGGGGACAGGCCTCGTTTGTTGACCGATCGACTCCAAATTTGGTGAGGAAGTGCGTCCCCAGTAGTAAAATCTTCATAACCAAACGCACGGGTCGCAGACTGTTGCCGATTTCAAGTTTTTAAGTGAAATCCAATGTCAGGCTGGCTTTCAGTTAGGCGTTCGACTTAGAAAATATTTCAGCCCAAAAATGGATTTCGAGATTTTTGCGCGAAACATCATGTTTTGACCCAATTCGTGCTCCCCCACTCGAATCTGGTCAAAATTGTGAAGGAAACTCGAAAAGGAAATTCGAATGTCAGTCTGAAGTGTGAAGTTGGTTAGGCGTTCGGCGTTCGACATTCGTTTAACATTCAACTTAGAAAATTACGACCGAAAAATGGAAATTTAGTTTTTTGCGCTAAAGGTGTTCTTTTTACCCAATTCGTGCTCTATCAATCAAATCTGGTCCAACTTTCATCGTTTTCCAAAAAAATTATTTTACCGCCGGACTTGGAAAATTTCGACCCAAAAATATATAGGCCCCTACAGAGGGGACAGGCCTCGTTTGTTGACCGATCGACTCCAAATTTGGTGAGGAAGTGTGTCCCCAGTAGTAATCTACATAACCAAACGCACGGGTCGCAGACTGTTGCCGATTTCAAGTTTTTAAGTGAAATCGAATGTCAGGCTGGCTTTCAGTTAGGCGTTCGACTTGAAGAAAATATTTCAGCCCAAAAATGGATTTCGAGTTTTTTGCGCGAAACATCATGTTTTGACCCAATTCGTGGTCCCCCACTCGAATCTGGTCAAAATTGTGAAGGAAACTCGAAAAGGAAATTCGAATGTCAGTCTGAAGTGTGAAGTTGGTTAGGCGTTCGGCGTTCGACATTCGTTTAACATTCAACTTAGAAAATTTCGACCGAAAAATGGAAATTTAGATTTTTGCGCTAAAGGTGTTCTTTTTACCCAATTCGTGCTCTATCAATCAAATCTGGTCCAACTTTCATCGTTTTCCCAAAATTTTATTTTACCGCGGACAGAAAATTTCGACCCAAAAATATATAGGCCCCTACAGAGGGGACAGGCCTCGTTTGTTGACCGATCGACTCCAAATTTGGTGAGGAAGTGCGTCCCCAGTAGTAATCTTCATAACCAAACGCACGGGTCGCAGACTGTTGCCGATTTCAAGTTTTTAAGTGAAATCGAATGTCAGGCTGGCTTTCAGTTAGGCGTTCGACTTAGAAAATATTTCAGCCCAAAAATGGATTTCGAGATTTTTGCGCGAAACATCATGTTTTGACCCAATTCGTGCTCCCCCACTCGAATCTGGTCAAAATTGTGAAGGAAACTCGAAAAGGAAATTCGAATGTCAGTCTGAAGTGTGAAGTTGGTTAGGCGTTCGGCGTTCGACATTCGTTTAACATTCAACTTAGAAAATTTCGACCGAAAAATGGAAATTTATTTTTTTGCGCTAAAGGTGTTCTTTTTACCCAATTCGTGCTCTATCAATCAAATCTGGTCCAACTTTCATCGTTTTCCAAAAAATTTATTTTACCGCCGGACTTGGAAAATTTCGACCCAAAAATATATAGGCCCCTACAGAGGGGACAGGCCTCGTTTGTTGACCGATCGACTCCAAATTTGGTGAGGAAGTGTGTCCCCAGTAGTAATCTTCATAACCAAACGCACGGGTCGCAGACTGTTGCCGATTTCAAGTTTTTAAGTGAAATCGAATGTCAGGCTGGCTTTCAGTTAGGCGTTCGTTCGACTTAAGAAAATATTTCAGCCCAAAAATGGATTTCGAGTTTTTTGCTCGAAACATCATGTTTTGACCCAATTCGTGCTCCCCCACTCGAATCTGGTCAAAATTGTGAAGGAAACTCGAAAAGGAAATTCGAATGTCAGTCTGAAGTGTGAAGTTGGTTAGGCGTTCGGCGTTCGACATTCGTTTAACATTCAACTTAGAAAATTTCGACCGAAAAATGGAAATTTAGTTTTTTACGCTAAAGGTGTTCTTTTTACCCAATTCGTGCTATCATTCAAATCTGGTCCAACTTTCATCGTTTTCCAAAAATTTTATTTTACCGCCGGACAGAAAATTTCGACCCAAAAATATATAGGCCCCTACAGAGGGGACAGGCCTCGTTTGTTGACCGATCGACTCCAAATTTGGTGAGGAAGTGCCGTCCCCAGTAGTAATCTTCATAACCAAACGCACGGGTCGCAGACTGTTGCCGATTTCAAGTTTTTAAGTGAAATCGAATGTCAGGCTGGCTTTCAGTTAGGCGTTCGACTTAGAAAATATTTCAGCCCAAAAATGGATTTCGAGTTTTTTGCGCGAAACATCATGTTTTGACCCAATTCGTGCTCCCCCACTCGAATCTGGTCAAAATTGTGAAGGAAACTCGAAAAGGAAATTCGAATGTCAGTCTGAAGTGTGAAGTTGGTTAGGCGTTCGGCGTTCGACATTCGTTTAACATTCAACTTAGAAAATTTCGACCGAAAAATGGAAATTTAGATTTTTGCGCTAAAGGTGTTCTTTTTACCCAATTCGTGCTCTATCAATCAAATCTGGTCCAACTTTCATCGTTTTCCAAAAATTTTATTTTACCGCCGGACAGAAAATTTCGACCCAAAAATATATAGGCCCCCTACAGAGGGTACAGGCCTCGTTTGTTGACCGATCGACTCCAAATTTGGTGAGGAAGTGCCGTCCCCAGTAGTAATCTTCATAACCAAACGCACGGGTCGCAGACTGTTGCCGATTTCAAGTTTTTAAGTGAAATCGAATGTCAGGCTGGCTTTCAGTTAGGCGTTGGACTTAGAAAATATTTCAGCCCAAAAATGGATTTCGAGATTTTTGCGCGAAACATCATGTTTTGACCCAATTCGTGCTCCCCCACTCGAATCTGGTCAAAATTGTGAAGGAAACTCGAAAAGGAAATTCGAATGTCAGTCTGAAGTGTGAAGTTGGTTAGGCGTTCGGCGTTCGACATTCGTTTAACATTCAACTTAGAAAATTTCGACCGAAAAATGGAAATTTATTTTTTTGCGCTAAAGGTGTTCTTTTTACCCAATTCGTGCTCTATCAATCAAATCTGGTCCAACTTTCATCGTTTTCCAAAAAATTTATTTTACCGCCGGACTTGGAAAATTTCGACCCAAAAATATATAGGCCCCTACAGAGGGGACAGGCCTCGTTTGTTGACCGATCGACTCCAAATTTGGTGAGGAAGTGTGTCCCCAGTAGTAATCTTCATAACCAAACGCACGGGTCGCAGACTGTTGCCGATTTCAAGTTTTTAAGTGAAATCGAATGTCAGGCTGGCTTTCAGTTAGGCGTTCGTTCGACTTAAGAAAATATTTCAGCCCAAAAATGGATTTCGAGTTTTTTGCTCGAAACATCATGTTTTGACCCAATTCGTGCTCCCCCACTCGAATCTGGTCAAAATTGTGAAGGAAACTCGAAAAGGAAATTCGAATGTCAGTCTGAAGTGTGAAGTTGGTTAGGCGTTCGGCGTTCGACATTCGTTTAACATTCAACTTAGAAAATTTCGACCGAAAAATGGAAATTTAGTTTTTTACGCTAAAGGTGTTCTTTTTACCCAATTCGTGCTATCATTCAAATCTGGTCCAACTTTCATCGTTTTCCAAAAATTTTATTTTACCGCCGGACAGAAAATTTCGACCCAAAAATATATAGGCCCCTACAGAGGGGACAGGCCTCGTTTGTTGACCGATCGACTCCAAATTTGGTGAGGAAGTGCCGTCCCCAGTAGTAATCTTCATAACCAAACGCACGGGTCGCAGACTGTTGCCGATTTCAAGTTTTTAAGTGAAATCGAATGTCAGGCTGGCTTTCAGTTAGGCGTTCGACTTAGAAAATATTTCAGCCCAAAAATGGATTTCGAGTTTTTTGCGCGAAACATCATGTTTTGACCCAATTCGTGCTCCCCCACTCGAATCTGGTCAAAATTGTTAAGGAAACTCGAAAAGGAAATTCGAATGTCAGTCTGAAGTGTGAAGTTGGTTAGGAGTTCGGCGTTCGACATTCGTTTAACATTCAACTTAGAAAATTTCGACCGAAAAATGGAAATTTAGATTTTTGCGCTAAAGGTGTTCTTTTTACCCAATTCGTGCTCTATCAATCAAATCTGGTCCAACTTTCATCGTTTTCCAAAAATTTTATTTTACCGCCGGACAGAAAATTTCGACCCAAAAATATATAGGCCCCCTACAGAGGGTACAGGCCTCGTTTGTTGACCGATCGACTCCAAATTTGGTGAGGAAGTGCCGTCCCCAGTAGTAATCTTCATAACCAAACGCACGGGTCGCAGACTGTTGCCGATTTCAAGTTTTTAAGTGAAATCGAATGTCAGGCTGGCTTTCAGTTAGGCGTTCGACTTAGAAAATATTTCAGCCCAAAAATGGATTTCGAGTTTTTTGCGCGAAACATCATGTTTTGACCCAATTCGTGCTCCCCCACTCGAATCTGGTCAAAATTGTGAAGGAAACTCGAAAAGGAAATTCGAATGTCAGTCTGAAGTGTGAAGTTGGTTAGGCGTTCGGCGTTCGACATTCGTTTAACATTCAACTTAGAAAATTACGACCGAAAAATGGAAATTTAGTTTTTTGCGCTAAAGGTGTTCTTTTTACCCAATTCGTGCTCTATCAATCAAATCTGGTCCAACTTTCATCGTTTTCCAAAAAAATTATTTTACCGCCGGACTTGGAAAATTTCGACCCAAAAATATATAGGCCCCTACAGAGGGGACAGGCCTCGTTTGTTGACCGATCGACTCCAAATTTGGTGAGGAAGTGTGTCCCCAGTAGTAATCTACATAACCAAACGCACGGGTCGCAGACTGTTGCCGATTTCAAGTTTTTAAGTGAAATCGAATGTCAGGCTGGCTTTCAGTTAGGCGTTCGACTTGAAGAAAATATTTCAGCCCAAAAATGGATTTCGAGTTTTTTGCGCGAAACATCATGTTTTGACCCAATTCGTGGTCCCCCACTCGAATCTGGTCAAAATTGTGAAGGAAACTCGAAAAGGAAATTCGAATGTCAGTCTGAAGTGTGAAGTTGGTTAGGCGTTCGGCGTTCGACATTCGTTTAACATTCAACTTAGAAAATTTCGACCGAAAAATGGAAATTTAGATTTTTGCGCTAAAGGTGTTCTTTTTACCCAATTCGTGCTCTATCAATCAAATCTGGTCCAACTTTCATCGTTTTCCCAAAATTTTATTTTACCGCGGACAGAAAATTTCGACCCAAAAATATATAGGCCCCTACAGAGGGGACAGGCCTCGTTTGTTGACCGATCGACTCCAAATTTGGTGAGGAAGTGCGTCCCCAGTAGTAATCTTCATAACCAAACGCACGGGTCGCAGACTGTTGCCGATTTCAAGTTTTTAAGTGAAATCGAATGTCAGGCTGGCTTTCAGTTAGGCGTTCGACTTAGAAAATATTTCAGCCCAAAAATGGATTTCGAGATTTTTGCGCGAAACATCATGTTTTGACCCAATTCGTGCTCCCCCACTCGAATCTGGTCAAAATTGTGAAGGAAACTCGAAAAGGAAATTCGAATGTCAGTCTGAAGTGTGAAGTTGGTTAGGCGTTCGGCGTTCGACATTCGTTTAACATTCAACTTAGAAAATTTCGACCGAAAAATGGAAATTTATTTTTTTGCGCTAAAGGTGTTCTTTTTACCCAATTCGTGCTCTATCAATCAAATCTGGTCCAACTTTCATCGTTTTCCAAAAAATTTATTTTACCGCCGGACTTGGAAAATTTCGACCCAAAAATATATAGGCCCCTACAGAGGGGACAGGCCTCGTTTGTTGACCGATCGACTCCAAATTTGGTGAGGAAGTGTGTCCCCAGTAGTAATCTTCATAACCAAACGCACGGGTCGCAGACTGTTGCCGATTTCAAGTTTTTAAGTGAAATCGAATGTCAGGCTGGCTTTCAGTTAGGCGTTCGTTCGACTTAAGAAAATATTTCAGCCCAAAAATGGATTTCGAGTTTTTTGCTCGAAACATCATGTTTTGACCCAATTCGTGCTCCCCCACTCGAATCTGGTCAAAATTGTGAAGGAAACTCGAAAAGGAAATTCGAATGTCAGTCTGAAGTGTGAAGTTGGTTAGGCGTTCGGCGTTCGACATTCGTTTAACATTCAACTTAGAAAATTTCGACCGAAAAATGGAAATTTAGTTTTTTACGCTAAAGGTGTTCTTTTTACCCAATTCGTGCTATCATTCAAATCTGGTCCAACTTTCATCGTTTTCCAAAAATTTTATTTTACCGCCGGACAGAAAATTTCGACCCAAAAATATATAGGCCCCTACAGAGGGGACAGGCCTCGTTTGTTGACCGATCGACTCCAAATTTGGTGAGGAAGTGCCGTCCCCAGTAGTAATCTTCATAACCAAACGCACGGGTCGCAGACTGTTGCCGATTTCAAGTTTTTAAGTGAAATCGAATGTCAGGCTGGCTTTCAGTTAGGCGTTCGACTTAGAAAATATTTCAGCCCAAAAATGGATTTCGAGTTTTTTGCGCGAAACATCATGTTTTGACCCAATTCGTGCTCCCCCACTCGAATCTGGTCAAAATTGTGAAGGAAACTCGAAAAGGAAATTCGAATGTCAGTCTGAAGTGTGAAGTTGGTTAGGCGTTCGGCGTTCGACATTCGTTTAACATTCAACTTAGAAAATTTCGACCGAAAAATGGAAATTTAGATTTTTGCGCTAAAGGTGTTCTTTTTACCCAATTCGTGCTCTATCAATCAAATCTGGTCCAACTTTCATCGTTTTCCAAAAATTTTATTTTACCGCCGGACAGAAAATTTCGACCCAAAAATATATAGGCCCCCTACAGAGGGTACAGGCCTCGTTTGTTGACCGATCGACTCCAAATTTGGTGAGGAAGTGCCGTCCCCAGTAGTAATCTTCATAACCAAACGCACGGGTCGCAGACTGTTGCCGATTTCAAGTTTTTAAGTGAAATCGAATGTCAGGCTGGCTTTCAGTTAGGCGTTGGACTTAGAAAATATTTCAGCCCAAAAATGGATTTCGAGATTTTTGCGCGAAACATCATGTTTTGACCCAATTCGTGCTCCCCCACTCGAATCTGGTCAAAATTGTGAAGGAAACTCGAAAAGGAAATTCGAATGTCAGTCTGAAGTGTGAAGTTGGTTAGGCGTTCGGCGTTCGACATTCGTTTAACATTCAACTTAGAAAATTTCGACCGAAAAATGGAAATTTATTTTTTTGCGCTAAAGGTGTTCTTTTTACCCAATTCGTGCTCTATCAATCAAATCTGGTCCAACTTTCATCGTTTTCCAAAAAATTTATTTTACCGCCGGACTTGGAAAATTTCGACCCAAAAATATATAGGCCCCTACAGAGGGGACAGGCCTCGTTTGTTGACCGATCGACTCCAAATTTGGTGAGGAAGTGTGTCCCCAGTAGTAATCTTCATAACCAAACGCACGGGTCGCAGACTGTTGCCGATTTCAAGTTTTTAAGTGAAATCGAATGTCAGGCTGGCTTTCAGTTAGGCGTTCGTTCGACTTAAGAAAATATTTCAGCCCAAAAATGGATTTCGAGTTTTTTGCTCGAAACATCATGTTTTGACCCAATTCGTGCTCCCCCACTCGAATCTGGTCAAAATTGTGAAGGAAACTCGAAAAGGAAATTCGAATGTCAGTCTGAAGTGTGAAGTTGGTTAGGCGTTCGGCGTTCGACATTCGTTTAACATTCAACTTAGAAAATTTCGACCGAAAAATGGAAATTTAGTTTTTTACGCTAAAGGTGTTCTTTTTACCCAATTCGTGCTATCATTCAAATCTGGTCCAACTTTCATCGTTTTCCAAAAATTTTATTTTACCGCCGGACAGAAAATTTCGACCCAAAAATATATAGGCCCCTACAGAGGGGACAGGCCTCGTTTGTTGACCGATCGACTCCAAATTTGGTGAGGAAGTGCCGTCCCCAGTAGTAATCTTCATAACCAAACGCACGGGTCGCAGACTGTTGCCGATTTCAAGTTTTTAAGTGAAATCGAATGTCAGGCTGGCTTTCAGTTAGGCGTTCGACTTAGAAAATATTTCAGCCCAAAAATGGATTTCGAGTTTTTTGCGCGAAACATCATGTTTTGACCCAATTCGTGCTCCCCCACTCGAATCTGGTCAAAATTGTGAAGGAAACTCGAAAAGGAAATTCGAATGTCAGTCTGAAGTGTGAAGTTGGTTAGGAGTTCGGCGTTCGACATTCGTTTAACATTCAACTTAGAAAATTTCGACCGAAAAATGGAAATTTAGATTTTGCGCTAAAGGTGTTCTTTTTACCCAATTCGTGCTCTATCAATCAAATCTGGTCCAACTTTCATCGTTTTCCAAAAATTTTATTTTACCGCCGGACAGAAAATTTCGACCCAAAAATATATAGGCCCCCTACAGAGGGTACAGGCCTCGTTTGTTGACCGATCGACTCCAAATTTGGTGAGGAAGTGCCGTCCCCAGTAGTAATCTTCATAACCAAACGCACGGGTCGCAGACTGTTGCCGATTTCAAGTTTTTAAGTGAAATCGAATGTCAGGCTGGCTTTCAGTTAGGCGTTCGACTTAGAAAATATTTCAGCCCAAAAATGGATTTCGAGTTTTTTGCGCGAAACATCATGTTTTGACCCAATTCGTGCTCCCCCACTCGAATCTGGTCAAAATTGTGAAGGAAACTCGAAAAGGAAATTCGAATGTCAGTCTGAAGTGTGAAGTTGGTTAGGCGTTCGGCGTTCGACATTCGTTTAACATTCAACTTAGAAAATTTCGACCGAAAAATGGAAATTTAGATTTTTGCGCTAAAGGTGTTCTTTTTACCCAATTCGTGCTCTATCAATCAAATCTGGTCCAACTTTCATCGTTTTCCAAAAATTTTATTTTACCGCGGACAGAAAATTTCGACCCAAAAATATATAGGCCCCTACAGAGGGGACAGGCCTCGTTTGTTGACCGATCGACTCCAAATTTGGTGAGGAAGTGCGTCCCCAGTAGTAATCTTCATAACCAAACGCACGGGTCGCAGACTGTTGCCGATTTCAAGTTTTTAAGTGAAATCGAATGTCAGGCTGGCTTTCAGTTAGGCGTTCGACTTAGAAAATATTTCAGCCCAAAAATGGATTTCGAGATTTTTGCGCGAAACATCATGTTTTGACCCAATTCGTGCTCCCCCACTCGAATCTGGTCAAAATTGTGAAGGAAACTCGAAAAGGAAATTCGAATGTCAGTCTGAAGTGTGAAGTTGGTTAGGCGTTCGGCGTTCGACATTCGTTTAACATTCAACTTAGAAAATTTCGACCGAAAAATGGAAATTTATTTTTTTGCGCTAAAGGTGTTCTTTTTACCCAATTCGTGCTCTATCAATCAAATCTGGTCCAACTTTCATCGTTTTCCAAAAAATTTATTTTACCGCCGGACTTGGAAAATTTCGACCCAAAAATATATAGGCCCCTACAGAGGGGACAGGCCTCGTTTGTTGACCGATCGACTCCAAATTTGGTGAGGAAGTGTGTCCCCAGTAGTAATCTTCATAACCAAACGCACGGGTCGCAGACTGTTGCCGATTTCAAGTTTTTAAGTGAAATCGAATGTCAGGCTGGCTTTCAGTTAGGCGTTCGTTCGACTTAAGAAAATATTTCAGCCCAAAAATGGATTTCGAGTTTTTTGCTCGAAACATCATGTTTTGACCCAATTCGTGCTCCCCCACTCGAATCTGGTCAAAATTGTGAAGGAAACTCGAAAAGGAAATTCGAATGTCAGTCTGAAGTGTGAAGTTGGTTAGGCGTTCGGCGTTCGACATTCGTTTAACATTCAACTTAGAAAATTTCGACCGAAAAATGGAAATTTAGTTTTTTACGCTAAAGGTGTTCTTTTTACCCAATTCGTGCTATCATTCAAATCTGGTCCAACTTTCATCGTTTTCCAAAAATTTTATTTTACCGCCGGACAGAAAATTTCGACCCAAAAATATATAGGCCCCTACAGAGGGGACAGGCCTCGTTTGTTGACCGATCGACTCCAAATTTGGTGAGGAAGTGCCGTCCCCAGTAGTAATCTTCATAACCAAACGCACGGGTCGCAGACTGTTGCCGATTTCAAGTTTTTAAGTGAAATCGAATGTCAGGCTGGCTTTCAGTTAGGCGTTCGACTTAGAAAATATTTCAGCCCAAAAATGGATTTCGAGTTTTTTGCGCGAAACATCATGTTTTGACCCAATTCGTGCTCCCCCACTCGAATCTGGTCAAAATTGTGAAGGAAACTCGAAAAGGAAATTCGAATGTCAGTCTGAAGTGTGAAGTTGGTTAGGCGTTCGGCGTTCGACATTCGTTTAACATTCAACTTAGAAAATTTCGACCGAAAAATGGAAATTTAGATTTTGCGCTAAAGGTGTTCTTTTTACCCAATTCGTGCTCTATCAATCAAATCTGGTCCAACTTTCATCGTTTTCCAAAAATTTTATTTTACCGCCGGACAGAAAATTTCGACCCAAAAATATATAGGCCCCCTACAGAGGGTACAGGCCTCGTTTGTTGACCGATCGACTCCAAATTTGGTGAGGAAGTGCCGTCCCCAGTAGTAATCTTCATAACCAAACGCACGGGTCGCAGACTGTTGCCGATTTCAAGTTTTTAAGTGAAATCGAATGTCAGGCTGGCTTTCAGTTAGGCGTTCGACTTAGAAAATATTTCAGCCCAAAAATGGATTTCGAGTTTTTTGCGCGAAACATCATGTTTTGACCCAATTCGTGCTCCCCCACTCGAATCTGGTCAAAATTGTGAAGGAAACTCGAAAAGGAAATTCGAATGTCAGTCTGAAGTGTGAAGTTGGTTAGGCGTTCGGCGTTCGACATTCGTTTAACATTCAACTTAGAAAATTTCGACCGAAAAATGGAAATTTAGATTTTTGCGCTAAAGGTGTTCTTTTTACCCAATTCGTGCTCTATCAATCAAATCTGGTCCAACTTTCATCGTTTTCCAAAAATTTTATTTTACCGCGGACAGAAAATTTCGACCCAAAAATATATAGGCCCCTACAGAGGGGACAGGCCTCGTTTGTTGACCGATCGACTCCAAATTTGGTGAGGAAGTGCGTCCCCAGTAGTAATCTTCATAACCAAACGCACGGGTCGCAGACTGTTGCCGATTTCAAGTTTTTAAGTGAAATCGAATGTCAGGCTGGCTTTCAGTTAGGCGTTCGACTTAGAAAATATTTCAGCCCAAAAATGGATTTCGAGATTTTTGCGCGAAACATCATGTTTTGACCCAATTCGTGCTCCCCCCACTCGAATCTGGTCAAAATTGTGAAGGAAACTCGAAAAGGAAATTCGAATGTCAGTCTGAAGTGTGAAGTTGGTTAGGCGTTCGGCGTTCGACATTCGTTTAACATTCAACTTAGAAAATTTCGACCGAAAAATGGAAATTTATTTTTTTGCGCTAAAGGTGTTCTTTTTACCCAATTCGTGCTCTATCAATCAAATCTGGTCCAACTTTCATCGTTTTCCAAAAAATTTATTTTACCGCCGGACTTGGAAAATTTCGACCCAAAAATATATAGGCCCCTACAGAGGGGACAGGCCTCGTTTGTTGACCGATCGACTCCAAATTTGGTGAGGAAGTGTGTCCCCAGTAGTAATCTTCATAACCAAACGCACGGGTCGCAGACTGTTGCCGATTTCAAGTTTTTAAGTGAAATCGAATGTCAGGCTGGCTTTCAGTTAGGCGTTCGTTCGACTTAAGAAAATATTTCAGCCCAAAAATGGATTTCGAGTTTTTTGCTCGAAACATCATGTTTTGACCCAATTCGTGCTCCCCCACTCGAATCTGGTCAAAATTGTGAAGGAAACTCGAAAAGGAAATTCGAATGTCAGTCTGAAGTGTGAAGTTGGTTAGGCGTTCGGCGTTCGACATTCGTTTAACATTCAACTTAGAAAATTTCGACCGAAAAATGGAAATTTAGTTTTTTACGCTAAAGGTGTTCTTTTTACCCAATTCGTGCTATCATTCAAATCTGGTCCAACTTTCATCGTTTTCCAAAAATTTTATTTTACCGCCGGACAGAAAATTTCGACCCAAAAATATATAGGCCCCTACAGAGGGGACAGGCCTCGTTTGTTGACCGATCGACTCCAAATTTGGTGAGGAAGTGCCGTCCCCAGTAGTAATCTTCATAACCAAACGCACGGGTCGCAGACTGTTGCCGATTTCAAGTTTTTAAGTGAAATCGAATGTCAGGCTGGCTTTCAGTTAGGCGTTCGACTTAGAAAATATTTCAGCCCAAAAATGGATTTCGAGTTTTTTGCGCGAAACATCATGTTTTGACCCAATTCGTGCTCCCCCACTCGAATCTGGTCAAAATTGTGAAGGAAACTCGAAAAGGAAATTCGAATGTCAGTCTGAAGTGTGAAGTTGGTTAGGCGTTCGGCGTTCGACATTCGTTTAACATTCAACTTAGAAAATTTCGACCGAAAAATGGAAATTTAGATTTTTGCGCTAAAGGTGTTCTTTTTACCCAATTCGTGCTCTATCAATCAAATCTGGTCCAACTTTCATCGTTTTCCAAAATTTTTATTTTACCGCCGGACAGAAAATTTCGACCCAAAAATATATAGGCCCCCTACAGAGGGTACAGGCCTCGTTTGTTGACCGATCGACTCCAAATTTGGTGAGGAAGTGCCGTCCCCAGTAGTAATCTTCATAACCAAACGCACGGGTCGCAGACTGTTGCCGATTTCAAGTTTTTAAGTGAAATCGAATGTCAGGCTGGCTTTCAGTTAGGCGTTCGACTTAGAAAATATTTCAGCCCAAAAATGGATTTCGAGTTTTTTGCGCGAAACATCATGTTTTGACCCAATTCGTGCTCCCCCACTCGAATCTGGTCAAAATTGTGAAGGAAACTCGAAAAGGAAATTCGAATGTCAGTCTGAAGTGTGAAGTTGGTTAGGCGTTCGGCGTTCGACATTCGTTTAACATTCAACTTAGAAAATTTCGACCGAAAAATGGAAATTTAGATTTTTGCGCTAAAGGTGTTCTTTTTACCCAATTCGTGCTCTATCAATCAAATCTGGTCCAACTTTCATCGTTTTCCAAAATTTTTATTTTACCGCGGACAGAAAATTTCGACCCAAAAATATATAGGCCCCTACAGAGGGGACAGGCCTCGTTTGTTGACCGATCGACTCCAAATTTGGTGAGGAAGTGCGTCCCCAGTAGTAATCTTCATAACCAAACGCACGGGTCGCAGACTGTTGCCGATTTCAAGTTTTTAAGTGAAATCGAATGTCAGGCTGGCTTTCAGTTAGGCGTTCGACTTAGAAAATATTTCAGCCCAAAAATGGATTTCGAGTTTTTTGCGCGAAACATCATGTTTTGACCCAATTCGTGCTCCCCCACTCGAATCTGGTCAAAATTGTGAAGGAAACTCGAAAAGGAAATTCGAATGTCAGTCTGAAGTGTGAAGTTGGTTAGGCGTTCGGCGTTCGACATTCGTTTAACATTCAACTTAGAAAATTTCGACCGAAAAATGGAAATTTAGTTTTTTGCGCTAAAGGTGTTCTTTTTACCCAATTCGTGCTCTATCAAACAAATCTGGTCCAACTTTCATCGTTTTCCAAAAAAATTATTTTACCGCCGGACTTTGAAAATATCGACCCAAAAATATATAGGCCCCTACAGAGGGGACAGGCCTCGTTTGTTGACCGATCGACTCCAAATTTGGTGAGGAAGTGTGTCCCCAGTAGTAATCTTCATAACCAAACGCACGGGTCGCAGACTGTTGCCGATTTCAAGTTTTTAAGTGAAATCGAATGTCAGGCTGGCTTTCAGTTAGGCGTTCGTTCGACTTAAGAAAATATTTCAGCCCAAAAATGGATTTCGAGTTTTTTGCTCGAAACATCATGTTTTGACCCAATTCGTGCTCCCCCACTCGAATCTGGTCAAAATTGTGAAGGAAACTCGAAAAGGAAATTCGAATGTCAGTCTGAAGTGTGAAGTTGGTTAGGCGTTCGGCGTTCGACATTCGTTTAACATTCAACTTAGAAAATTTCGACCGAAAAATGGAAATTTAGTTTTTTACGCTAAAGGTGTTCTTTTTACCCAATTCGTGCTATCATTCAAATCTGGTCCAACTTTCATCGTTTTCCAAAAATTTTATTTTACCGCCGGACAGAAAATTTCGACCCAAAAATATATAGGCCCCTACAGAGGGGACAGGCCTCGTTTGTTGACCGATCGACTCCAAATTTGGTGAGGAAGTGCCGTCCCCAGTAGTAATCTTCATAACCAAACGCACGGGTCGCAGACTGTTGCCGATTTCAAGTTTTTAAGTGAAATCGAATGTCAGGCTGGCTTTCAGTTAGGCGTTCGACTTAGAAAATATTTCAGCCCAAAAATGGATTTCGAGTTTTTTGCGCGAAACATCATGTTTTGACCCAATTCGTGCTCCCCCACTCGAATCTGGTCAAAATTGTGAAGGAAACTCGAAAAGGAAATTCGAATGTCAGTCTGAAGTGTGAAGTTGGTTAGGCGTTCGGCGTTCGACATTCGTTTAACATTCAACTTAGAAAATTTCGACCGAAAAATGGAAATTTAGATTTTTGCGCTAAAGGTGTTCTTTTTACCCAATTCGTGCTCTATCAATCAAATCTGGTCCAACTTTCATCGTTTTCCAAAAATTTTATTTTACCGCCGGACAGAAAATTTCGACCCAAAAATATATAGGCCCCCTACAGAGGGTACAGGCCTCGTTTGTTGACCGATCGACTCCAAATTTGGTGAGGAAGTGCCGTCCCCAGTAGTAATCTTCATAACCAAACGCACGGGTCGCAGACTGTTGCCGATTTCAAGTTTTTAAGTGAAATCGAATGTCAGGCTGGCTTTCAGTTAGGCGTTCGACTTAGAAAATATTTCAGCCCAAAAATGGATTTCGAGTTTTTTGCGCGAAACATCATGTTTTGACCCAATTCGTGCTCCCCCACTCGAATCTGGTCAAAATTGTGAAGGAAACTCGAAAAGGAAATTCGAATGTCAGTCTGAAGTGTGAAGTTGGTTAGGCGTTCGGCGTTCGACATTCGTTTAACATTCAACTTAGAAAATTTCGACCGAAAAATGGAAATTTAGATTTTTGCGCTAAAGGTGTTCTTTTTACCCAATTCGTGCTCTATCAAACAAATCTGGTCCAACTTTCATCGTTTTCCAAAAAAATTATTTTACCGCCGGACTTTGAAAATATCGACCCAAAAATATATAGGCCCCTACAGAGGGGACAGGCCTCGTTTGTTGACCGATCGACTCCAAATTTGGTGAGGAAGTGCGTCCCCAGAAGTAATCTTCATAACCAAACGCACGGGTCGCAGACTGTTGCCGATTTCAAGTTTTTAAGTGAAATCGAATCTCAGGCTGGCTTTCAGTTAGGCGTTCGACTTAGAAAATATTTCAGCCCAAAAATGGATTTCGAGATTTTTGCGCGAAACATCATGTTTTGACCCAATTCGTGCTCCCCTACTCGAATCTGGTCAAAATTGTGAAGGAAACTCGAAAAGGAAATTCGAATGTCAGTCTGAAGTGTGAAGTTGGTTAGGCGTTCGGCGTTCGACATTCGTTTAACATTCAACTTAGAAAATTTCGACCGAAAAATGGAAATTTAGATTTTTGCGCTAAAGGTGTTCTTTTTACCCAATTCGTGCTCTATCAATCAAATCTGGTCCAACTTTCATCGTTTTCCCAAAATTTTATTTTACCGCGGACAGAAAATTTCGACCCAAAAATATATAGGCCCCTACAGAGGGGACAGGCCTCGTTTGTTGACCGATCGACTCCAAATTTGGTGAGGAAGTGCGTCCCCAGTAGTAAAATCTTCATAACCAAACGCACGGGTCGCAGACTGTTGCCGATTTCAAGTTTTTAAGTGAAATCGAATGTCAGGCTGGCTTTCAGTTAGGCGTTCGACTTAGAAAATATTTCAGCCCAAAAATGGATTTCGAGATTTTTGCGCGAAACATCATGTTTTGACCCAATTCGTGCTCCCCCACTCGAATCTGGTCAAAATTGTGAAGGAAACTCGAAAAGGAAATTCGAATGTCAGTCTGAAGTGTGAAGTTGGTTAGGCGTTCGGCGTTCGACATTCGTTTAACATTCAACTTAGAAAATTTCGACCGAAAAATGGAAATTTATTTTTTTGCGCTAAAGGTGTTCTTTTTACCCAATTCGTGCTCTATCAATCAAATCTGGTCCAACTTTCATCGTTTTCCAAAAAATTTATTTTACCGCGGACAGAAAATTTCGACCCAAAAATATATAGGCCCCTACAGAGGGGACAGGCCTCGTTTGTTGACCGATCGACTCCAAATTTGGTGAGGAAGTGCGTCCCCAGTAGTAATCTTCATAACCAAACGCACGGGTCGCAAACTGTTGCCGATTTCAAGTTTTTAAGTGAAATCGAATGTCAGGCTGGCTTTCAGTTAGGCGTTCGACTTAGAAAATATTTCAGCCCAAAAATGGATTTCGAGATTTTTGCGCGAAACATCATGTTTTGACCCAATTCGTGCTCCCCCACTCGAATCTGGTCAAAATTGTGAAGGAAACTCGAAAAGGAAATTCGAATGTCAGTCTGAAGTGTGAAGTTGGTTAGGCGTTCGACATTCGTTTAACATTCAACTTAGAAAATTTCGACCGAAAAATGGAAATTTATTTTTTTGCGCTAAAGGTGTTCTTTTTACCCAATTCGTGCTCTATCAATCAAATCTGGTCCAACTTTCATCGTTTTCCAAAAATTTTATTTTACCGCGGACAGAAAATTTCGACCCAAAAATATATAGGCCCCTACAGAGGGGACAGGCCTCGTTTGTTGACCGATCGACTCCAAATTTGGTGAGGAAGTGCGTCCCCAGTAGTAATCTTCATAACCAAACGCACGGGTCGCAAACTGTTGCCGATTTCAAGTTTTTAAGTGAAATCGAATGTCAGGCTGGCTTTCAGTTAGGCGTTCGACTTAGAAAATATTTCAGCCCAAAAATGGATTTCGAGATTTTTGCGCGAAACATCATGTTTTGACCCAATTCGTGCTCCCCTACTCGAATCTGGTCAAAATTGTGAAGGAAACTCGAAAAGGAAATTCGAATGTCAGTCTGAAGTGTGAAGTTGGTTAGGCGTTCGGCGTTCGACATTCGTTTAACATTCAACTTAGAAAATTTCGACCGAAAAATGGAAATTTAGATTTTTGCGCTAAAGGTGTTCTTTTTACCCAATTCGTGCTCTATCAATCAAATCTGGTCCAACTTTCATCGTTTTCCCAAAATTTTATTTTACCGCGGACAGAAAATTTCGACCCAAAAATATATAGGCCCCTACAGAGGGGACAGGTCTCGTTTGTCGACCGATCGACTCCAAATTTGGTGAGGAAGTGCGTCCCCAGTAGTAAAATCTTCATAACCAAACGCACGGGTCGCAGACTGTTGCCGATTTCAAGTTTTTAAGTGAAATCGAATGTCAGGCTGGCTTTCAGTTAGGCGTTCGACTTAGAAAATATTTCAGCCCAAAAATGGATTTCGAGATTTTTGCGCGAAACATCATGTTTTGACCCAATTCGTGCTCCCCCACTCGAATCTGGTCAAAATTGTGAAGGAAACTCGAAAAGGAAATTCGAATGTCAGTCTGAAGTGTGAAGTTGGTTAGGCGTTCGGCGTTCGACATTCGTTTAACATTCAACTTAGAAAATTTCGACCGAAAAATGGAAATTTATTTTTTTGCGCTAAAGGTGTTCTTTTTACCCAATTCGTGCTCTATCAATCAAATCTGGTCCAACTTTCATCGTTTTCCAAAAATTTTATTTTACCGCGGACAGAAACTTTCGACCCAAAAATATATAGGCCCCTACAGAGGGGACAGGCCTCGTTTGTTGACCGATCGACTCCAAATTTGGTGAGGAAGTGTGTCCCCAGTAGCAATCTTCATAACCAAACGCACGGGTCGCAGACTGTTGCCGATTTCAAGTTTTTAAGTGAAATCGAATGTCAGGCTGGCTTTCAGTTAGGCGTTCGTTCGACTTAAGAACATATTTCAGCCCAAAAATGGATTTCGAGTTTTTTGCTCGAAACATCATGTTTTGACCCAATTCGTGCTCCCCCACTCGAATCTGGTCAAAATTGTGAAGGAAACTCGAAAAGGAAATTCGAATGTCAGTCTGAAGTGTGAAGTTGGTTAGGCGTTCGGCGTTCGACATTCGTTTAACATTCAACTTAGAAAATTTCGACCGAAAAATGGAAATTTATTTTTTTGCGCTAAAGGTGTTCTTTTTACCCAATTCGTGCTCTATCAATCAAATCTGGTCCAACTTTCATCGTTTTCCAAAAATTTTATTTTACCGCGGACAGAAAATTTCGACCCAAAAATATATAGGCCCCTACAGAGGGGACAGGCCTCGTTTGTTGACCGATCGACTCCAAATTTGGTGAGGAAGTGCGTCCCCAGTAGTAATCTTCATAACCAAACGCACGGGTCGCAAACTGTTGCCGATTTCAAGTTTTTAAGTGAAATCGAATGTCAGGCTGGCTTTCAGTTAGGCGTTCGACTTAGAAAATATTTCAGCCCAAAAATGGATTTCGAGTTTTTTGCGCGAAACATCATGTTTTGACCCAATTCGTGCTCCCCCCCTCGAATCTGGTCAAAATTGTGAAGGAAACTCGAAAAGGAAATTCGAATGTCAGTCTGAAGTGTGAAGTTGGTTAGGCGTTCGGCGTTCGACATTCGTTTAACATTCAACTTAGAAAATTTCGACCGAAAAATGGAAATTTAGATTTTTGCGCTAAAGGTGTTCTTTTTACCCAATTCGTGCTCTATCAATCAAATCTGGTCCAACTTTCATCGTTTTCCAAAAATTTTATTTTACCGCCGGACAGAAAATTTCGACCCAAAAATATATAGGCCCCTACAGAGGTACAGGCCTCGTTTGTTGACCGATCGACTCCAAATTTGGTGAGGAAGTGCCGTCCCCAGTAGTAATCTTCATAACCAAACGCACGGGTCGCAGACTGTTGCCGATTTCAAGTTTTTAAGTGAAATCGAATGTCAGGCTGGCTTTCAGTTAGGCGTTCGACTTAGAAAATATTTCAGCCCAAAAATGGATTTCGAGTTTTTTGCGCGAAACATCATGTTTTGACCCAATTCGTGCTCCCCCACTCGAATCTGGTCAAAATTGTGAAGGAAACTCGAAAAGGAAATTCGAATGTCAGTCTGAAGTGTGAAGTTGGTTAGGCGTTCGGCGTTCGACATTCGTTTAACATTCAACTTAGAAAATTTCGACCGAAAAATGGAAATTTAGATTTTTGCGCTAAAGGTGTTCTTTTTACCCAATTCGTGCTCTATCAATCAAATCTGGTCCAACTTTCATCGTTTTCCAAAAATTTTATTTTACCGCGGACAGAAAATTTCGACCCAAAAATATATAGGCCCCTACAGAGGGGACAGGCCTCGTTTGTTGACCGATCGAAGTTGGTTAGGCGTTCGGCTCTCGCTCTCGCTGTCGGAGGGCTGCTACTGTTCGCTTGGCGCGGGAATGGCTATCACATAGATACAAGCCAAAGAGTAATTAACCCTATGGCAACCCCTCCTGCAACGATAGCAACTTTTTTGTCCTGACGTTGTCGAGTCACCTGTTACTTTGTTCAGTTGTGGCGGAGCCACTGTAACTAGGAGCAGACACAGCTGGGGTGGTGGGAGCGACTGACAGCGTCGATTTTCCTGCATGTGTTAGCGGCTTGACCAATCCTGTTTCAGTTCCGTAGGAACTATCAGTCGGTAGTGGGGTGGGTGCTCTGTTAAGGCTGTATTTACACCCAGGGTTTGGTCTTGTGTAGCAATAACGATTTCGTTGTTGTACCCTGCCACTTTGCCTATGCGGAGCAGCATGTCACCGGGGCCATGTAAAGCCCGGTCCCAAAGACAAGGTTGACATCGGAGCTGGCGTACTGTAGGACATCCTGATATCGCTTGATCGCCGAGGGGAGATCAACGGGGGATGGAATTGCATCTTTCACGTTAGCTAAGAACTGCTTCTGAGCGTCAAATGCTGTCCCTGTCTCAAGAATTTGTGTTCTTGTCTGAGCTTGCACCTCTAGGATTACCCACACGTAGTTCCTGATACTATCGTTCAGCCTTTGAATCCCCGGATGCGTGAACCCTTGCAACTTGTCCACGATGAAGGTGCTCCAGGCGTTATCTGCACCAGGCGATTCCTGTTTGATGAAGTCCACGTGGATGACATCATTTGTTGTCTCTTTTGTGAATGACATTCGACTGGGATAGTATGTCCCATCCGATGAGACAGGATGAGGTCCCATGTTCGTCCACCAATTATAGGTCCTGCCCAATCCATGGTTTGAGCCTTTCACGTGCCAATCGGTATATGGAGAGACCCTGAACTCACTGCAAATTCGTTCGTACGCCCGTCGGTCATACGGGTTGCTAAAGGCGTCACAGGTTTCATCCAGGGGTAGTGGAGCCTTCAGCTCGTCGAGGATCCTGCGAACCTGGTAGTAGACATGAAAGAGATAGAGAGACCACAGGAAAGATTGTTCCGTAGGAACATCGGTGTTAGTAACACCTCCGGTGTTTCTGCAACTGGCTCCGCCACGAACAGACAAATGGTCTTGTGCAGACACACCACAACTCGTTGTTGCACACCAGACGGCGAAATTTAGCTGGTTCTGCCAAAACTGCATCGGGCTGTCGCCCCATGTAGCCATTGTCATACTCGACTTTAGGCAGCAGGTACTTTTGAAACATATAAGGAAACTCAGCTTGAAAGGCGCCCGCGGAGAGTAGTTCAGTTCCTACGGAACTAGGAACTGTCTGTATCTGGATATTGGAACGTGTTAGCTCTAGGTAAATATTGGAGTTGAATACTCCACCAGTCCTGTACTTAGCCTCGCTATTAAAGACGAACGCCTTAGTCGTCATGATTATATATATTACTAGCCGATGAGCCCGACGTTGTCCGGGCTATTCAAAAAATCAAATTTCAAGTCGATAGCTATTCAAAAACCAAATTTCAAGTCGATAGCTACACCCGTTTCCGAGATCTCGTCTGCGCATGCGCGAAGCGGGCGCCGCACGGGCTCGGCGACCCGATAAAATTCGCATCCGGGGCAAGATACATTCACATAGCAAATTTCAAGTCGATAGCTCCACCCGTTTCCGATATCTCGTCTGCGCATGCGCGAAGCGGGCTCCGCACGGGCTCGCCAATATGACAACGACGACCGCCTGGTCAAACTACACTCAGGTACCAAGTTTCGTCCCGATCGGTCGAGAATCGTAGATTTGTATTAATGACAGACAAACATACAGACAGACAGACAGACAAACAAACAAACAGAGGTCTTCAAAATATATATGAGATATGAAATATATAAAATATATATTACTTTGTTAATTATAGCTTCGCTACAAGTATATATAGCGTATTACTTCGTAATAATAGGTATGTTCATAACACTCACAAATGTCCAAAAAGGCGAGGCGGTGAACCTCCTCCAACACATTGACAACCGCGGTGGATATCTACAAGTTGGCCTCCGATCCATCGTTTATACAGTTGGGTGGTACAACATAAACAATGGGGAGTTGTTCTCGTAGAAGAACAGTCGCGGAATTATTAAAGATATAGACGTTCCTCCTGGGCTGTATAACTTCACACAGTTAGGGGACCTTGTGGAGGAAAACAGCGACACCATACTGACGGCAGGCAAAGTTAATGGTTTGGTAACTCCAACCGTGGGTGCTGGTCAGGAGATCTTATTTACAGTTGGGCTGCTGTCCTTTCTCGGATTGGACGACGGTTTAAATGGCCAATGGCTCTATGTGGGCATATATACTGGGGACCGCCCCGTCAACTTTGCATCCACAAAAATGCTGCATCTGCACTTGGAACAGATAAACAGCAATACAAACGTTGTAAGTTGTTCCTACTGGCAACGATTGGGCTTAGTTGTCACTCATGTGGTGGCATCGGCACCACCCGAGTCGAGGATCATGAGTTCAAACGTCTTCAGTGCGGAGCACTCAGTGCATTAAAGATAGATGTCCGTGATGATAGAGGTGCACGTCTGAATAGCGACCTACCGATCACCGTGGTACTAGAGATACGATGAGCATCTACGGCCCTATATGCTGTGAGAACAATACTCCGCCCGGTAGTGCCCTGATTAATATCGGGGCAGAATACAATGGCAGCACCACGTGTACGTGTGGGGGGGGGGAATCGGAAGCGGCGATCGGTCATTCGCCATGGGGAGCTCGGCTAGATAGCTTTTGTGGATACCTAAACTAAAGAAGACGAGGGGTTTTGCACATCCACCGAAGCTGCGGCGGGGCGATGTAATAAGGTTTGACTGGATAGACAGCCACTCGCGGATCTGTGCAGTAGTGAATATCCTAATTATCCAATTGGACTTGTGAATATTATTACAAAGTAATTCATATATATATTATATGTATAGCTTCGCTATAATATATATATATATATATATATAATATGAGGATGAAGCAACCCACGGCACCGAGCCCTGATAGTGACTCTGTAACAATATTACAAAGTAATATATATGCTCTCCTCGAAAATGGACAGAAAACTTCCTACCGGCTCCACGAAATATCGCAACTGAAAAAGCAAATGGAGGACGAGAGAGATAAAAGGGTGGCGTTATACAAAAACTACCACCGCGGGGAGAACGCCCTGGATGGCGTTGACACCGCATCGCTCACAGCTAGCATGGGAATGGGCGTTGGGGGCTTGAGCCTTCTGACCAATGTCATAGCGGCCCCAGTTATTCAGGGGTTGGAAATCGCAGCTCTGGCCTGCGGAGTTCTCGGCGTGTCGGGCAAATATATTTGTCGCCGCCTAGTTGTGAAGGCCAAGAAGCACGACGAGATTCGAGTCCTGGCCAGCAGCAAACTGAACAGTCTCAAGCCACATGTCCACTGCCTTGATCGACGGGCAGATTTCGGACGACGAGTTCCGCCTGATTGTGGACGAAGTCGCAAAGTACCATGAGATGAAAGCTGAAATCCGGACTAGGGCACGAAAAACGCACGCCGCAGTGATGGATGACGAGACAAAAAAAAGCACTTATTAAAAAAGGCAGAGAAGAAGCCAAGGCGGTTATAGAAAAGTTATCAGTTTCGCGGTAGTGTGCACTCGTTCCGCAGGAAATGTTGATGCTGTGCATCGCCCGCCTCCTTATTGCGAATCGTAATCATTAATTATATTACTGGCTTATTATTATATTCATATTATTATATTTATATATCTATTTCACTGCATATATGCAATAATAATTAGTCGGCACGCCAACATGTTGGTGGACGAACTATACTTCGCGATGCTGGAAGTGGGCTACTGCGCCCGAAGACATAAAATCCCTGGTCCCCTGGCTCATGTGATGATCGACGCGGCGCATAAGTTTCTCGATCTCTGGCGCTGTGACGAAAGGGCAGCCAGCAGCTTTGCAAAGACGGTGCTGTCGTGACCACACAACCTCGGCGAGACGACAGTTCCCATGGAAATACAGCCACAGGATGAAGTCGCACGGGCCTGTTGGGGCCACACAAACTCTACATGTTGACTGAATAGCTACCGGAGGAAGTCGCACGGACCTGTTAGAGGCTCTTTGCCCAGTTGGGATACACCGCTAGCTGTTTTTAATTATATGAAATATATTACTTAGTGACTCTGTCACAATAATATGCACAGTAAGGTGTCCAGACGCCTCGGGACAATCTACTACAGCCCCAAGGGCTACTGAAAGGGCCTTGCGGCCATCATAAACCTCGCGACAGCAACCAAGGTTTCTGAAGATGTGGCACGGGCGTGGCCCAAGAAGCAGGCCATCTGGCAGATATACCTGCGCAATCCGCGGCATGTGTCAAAGCGCCCAAGTTTGACGTGCCAGTGCCAAATGAAGTCCACCAGGCCGACCTGCTCTTTCTGCCCCATGACCGCGTGGGTCGCAAGACATACAAATACGCGCTCACCGTCGTCCGCGTGGCCTCTCGGTACAAAGAAGCCGAGCCCCTCGCCACAAAAAAAGCCACAAAGGTCGTGGATGCCCTTGAACGGATCTACAGGCGAGGCCCTCTTAGATGGCCGAAATTGCTCCAGGTCGATCCGGGCGCGAATTCATGGGTGCTGTGAGCCTCCTGCTAACCAATCACAGCATTCAGGTGAGACGGGGTCGTTCGTGTGGATGTCCACCGGAACCAGGGGGTTGTGGAGCGCTTCAACTGGATCCTGGCAGAGCGGTTGTTTGGGCACCAATACGCACAGGAGATGAAGCTTCCCGCCGGCCAAAGGTCGACTGAATGGGTGGCTCGGCTGCCCGCTGTTGTATCGGCTCTGAACAATGATGTGACTCGTCTGACCAGAAAAAGCCCTCTTACCCCATTATGGGTATATACAATAATATAGAAATAAAAACACCTTCGGTGCTGACCCAAAAACCCTCTTCTGTGGTTCCAGGTCGCCCGATGGGACTCACAGAGTAAAAGCTCCCATCGAGTGTGGGCGTTCGTTACCTCTACCGACCTGGTGAGCTGGAATGTGGTCGCCGACCCGCAACTGACCTTGTGTGGTCCATCCAGGTGTACCGGCTTGAATGCTGTTACCAAGCCCGACGAGCCTGTGCTCTATTATTTAGTGGACGGGCCAGCACGCGGATTTATCCGGGAAGAGTTGCTTGTAGTGCCTCCCGACACCCAGCTGCCACTAGATAGTTTTGTAGGAACTATTGACAGATTCAATAGGACAAGACGCTAAGTGCTGCAGCCCCTCTGTTTTGTTTGCACTCTAGATAGGTCAGCCTCACATTTCCTCTGCAGTGCCCTTTGTTGTCGCAGCGGTTCTGCTGGGCCTCATGGAGCTCGATGATCTAGTCGACCTTGAGATTGAATCCCTGTATGCCACAAACTTCCGTTGGATTGCCTTGCGAAGTGTTGATGTTGTTCTATAGGAACTACTACGGGCCTGGCATCGGAAAACTCTTCCGGTGGACAGATTACCTGTTAGAGTTGCTGCATATACTCCACGTGGGATACGGCTAAGTAGCAGATATTGGACCACTGGAGGTAGTCGTCGATTATCCAGACCTTCTGTGGGTCGTGAGTCGTAAGACCGTGGCTCGAGTGGACGATGAGCACACTTCGCGGTCCCGATAGAGACCGCGACGACGTCGTTGGGAACGAGCCATTCTCTGCGCGGCGGGTCGCCAGTGCCTGGGATTGCGACGTCAATGTTCTGCTTTCGGTTGTCCTTGGGGTGGTAAAGGATAGGCACTGGGGCATCTAGGAAATGCTCCTTATGGCGCCGGAGCAATAGCTCCTGCGCCCAGTCGCGTACCTTCTTACGGCTGGTGAGGATTAGGTCACTGGGCCACTTTGAGGGCTTCATCTTTTGCTCTGTAGTCGACGCCAATCTCTTCGTAGTAGTCTGCCTTTTTTGAAGCCAGTGGTGAAGCATTTCACCTGCAATCGTTGGCGGCTGTCCTTGAACTCCGCAGCAAATTACCTGGACGTCGTGTTGGTCAAGCCAGTTCAAAAACATCTCCTGGATAGGCAGGGGCACAGCGCAGACCTCGTCCCAGATGATGACGCGCGGGATCAACTTCTGCCCCATGCGGTCGGGCGTCCAGTCATTCTGACCACTCCATCGGAAGAAGCTGTGGTATGTCTGGGCTTTGACCCCACGGACCCGCATTTCTTTGACGAGGCGATGGGTCGGGGTAAACACGATGGGATCTCTTATCCGAAAGGGCTCGATCGCTCTTGTGGTCTTGCCACTGCCTCCTCCACCATTAAGGTAGCTCAGCCGGTGCCGGGTCATGCAGTTCGTCGTTGTAGCTGGGCGCCATTGATTCCGCCATCGGTTTGGCTTGGCTATAGTATTCTGGCTTGGGGGGGGGTACGCGGTGTGTTCCTGCTGCATGTCCGGCGGTAAAATAATTTTTTTGGAAAACGATGAAAGTTGGACCAGATTGGATTGATAGAGCACGAATTGGGTAAAAAGAACACCTTTAGCGCAAAAAACTAAATTTCCATTTTTCGGTCGAAATTTTCTAAGTTGAATGTTAAACGAATGTCGAACGCCGAACGCCTAACCAACTTCACACTTCAGACTGACATTCGAATTTCCTTTTCGAGTTTCCTTCACAATTTTGACCAGATTCGAGTGGGGGAGCACGAATTGGGTCAAAACATGATGTTTCGCGCAAAAAACTCGAAATCCATTTTTGGGCTGAAATATTTTCTAAGTCGAACGCCTAACTGAAAGCCAGCCTGACATTCGATTTCACTTAAAAACTTGAAATCGGCAACAG
Source organism: Siphonodentalium dalli (assembly GCA_032622095.1). NCBI lineage: Eukaryota > Metazoa > Mollusca > Scaphopoda > Gadilida > Siphonodentaliidae > Siphonodentalium > Siphonodentalium dalli. The sequence continues at coordinate 151,265,678 of CP136062.1, forward strand.
TCTGCGACCCGTGCGTTTGGTTATGAAGATTACTACTGGGGACGCACTTCCTCACCAAATTTGGAGTTGATCGGTCAACAAACGAGGCCTGTCCCCTCTGTAGGGGCCTATATATTTTTGGGTCGAAATTTTCTGTCCGGCGGTAAAATACAATTTTTGGAAAACGATGAAAGTTGGACCAGATTTGATTGATAGAGCACGAATTGGGTAAAAAGAACACCTTTAGCGCAAAAAACTAAATTTCCATTTTTCGGGCGAATTTTCTAAGTTGAATGTTAAACGAATGTCGAACGCCGAACGCCTAACCAACTTCACACTTCAGACTGACATTCGAATTTCCTTTTCGAGTTTCCTTCACAATTTTGACCAGATTCGAGTGGTGGAGCACGAATTGGGTCAAAACATGATGTTTCGCGCAAAAAACTCGAAATCCATTTTTGGGCTGAAATATTTTCCAAGTCGAACGCCTAACTGAAAGCCAGCCTGACATTCGATTTCACTTAAAAACTTGAAATCGGCAACAGTCTGCGACCCGTGCGTTTGGTTATGAAGATTACTACTGGGGACACACTTCCTCACCAAATTTGGAGTCGATCGGTCAACAAACGAGTCATGTCCCCTCTGTAGGGGCCTATATATTTTTGGGTCGAAATTTTCTATGTCCGGCGGTAAAATAATTTTTTTGGAAAACGATGAAAGTTGGACCAGATTTGATTGATAGAGCACGAATTGGGTAAAAAGAACACCTTTAGCGCAAAAAACTAAATTTCCATTTTTCGGTCGAATTTTCTAAGTTGAATGTTAAACGAATGTCGAACGCCGAACGCCTAACCAACTTCACACTTCAGACTGACATTCGAATTTCCTTTTCGAGTTTCCTTCACAATTTTGACCAGATTCGAGTGGGGGAGCACGAATTGGGTCAAAACATGATGTTTCGCGCAAAAAACTCGAAATCCATTTTTGGGCTGAAATATTTTCTAAGTCGAACGCCTAACTGAAAGCCAGCCTGACATTCGATTTCACTTAAAAACTTGAAATCGGCAACAGTCTGCGACCCGTGCGTTTGGTTATGAAGATTACTACTGGGGACGCACTTCCTCACCAAATTTGGAGTCGATCGGTCAACAAACGAGGCCTGTCCCCTCTGTAGGGGCCTATATATTTTTGGGTCGAAATATTCTGTCCGGCGGTAAAATACAATTTTTGGAAAACGATGAAAGTTGGACCAGATTTGATTAAAAAGAACACCTTTAGCGCAAAAAACTAAATTTCCATTTTTCGGTCGAAATTTTCTAAGTTGAATGTTAAACGAATGTCGAACGCCGAACGCCTAACCAACTTCACACTTCAGACTGACATTCGAATTTCCTTTTCGAGTTTCCTTCATAATTTTGACCAGATTCGAGTGGGGGAGCACGAATTGGGTCAAAACATGATGTTTCGCGCAAAAAACTCGAAATCCATTTTTGGGCTGAAATATTTTCTAAGTCGAACGCCTAACTGAAAGCCAGCCTGACATTCGATTTCACTTAAAAACTTGAAATCGGCAACAGTCTGCGACCCGTGCGTTTGGTTATGAAGATTACTACCGGGGACGCACTTCCTCACCAAATTTGGAGTCGATCGGTCAACAAACGAGGCCTGTCCCCTCTGTAGGGGCCTATATATTTTTGGGTCGAAATTTTCTGTCCGGCGGTAAAATACAATTTTTGGAAAACGATGAAAGTTGGACCAGATTTGATTAAAAAGAACACCTTTAGCGCAAAAAACTAAATTTCCATTTTTCGGTCGAAATTTTCTAAGTTGAATGTTAAACGAATGTCGAACGCCGAACGCCTAACCAACTTCACACTTCAGACTGACATTCGAATTTCCTTTTCGAGTTTCCTTCATAATTTTGACCAGATTCGAGTGGGGGAGCACGAATTGGGTCAAAACATGATGTTTCGCGCAAAAAACTCGAAATCCATTTTTGGGCTGAAATATTTTCTAAGTCGAACGCCTAACTGAAAGCCAGCCTGACATTCGATTTCACTTAAAAACTTGAAATCGGCAACAGTCTGCGACCCGTGCGTTTGGTTATGAAGATTACTACTGGGAACACACTTCCTCACCAAATTTGGAGTCGATCGGTCAACAAACGAGTCATGTCCCCTCCATAGGGGCCTATATATTTTTGGGTCGAAATTTTCTATGTCCCGCGGTAAAATATTTTTTTTGGAAAACGATGAAAGTTGGACCAGATTTGATTGATAGAGCACGAATTGGGTAAAAAACGCTAAAAACAAAATTTCCATTTTTCGGTCGAAAGTCCAGCGATCGTCTGGAAAATGGGAAAACCGATGAAATTTCAGAAAATTCGAGCGGGGGACCACGAATTGGACCAATAGAGCACCTCTCCCGCCAAAACCCGAAATTGGACTTTTAATGAAATTTTCTAAGTCGAATGTCAACCGAATGTCGAACGCCGAACGCCTAACCAACTTCACGCGAATGTCAACCGAATGTCGAACGCCGAACGCCTAACTAACTTCACACACCTGAGTTATTGCCCTTCATGCAGGATTAACAAAACATGTCTTCAGTTAGTGGACAATCCCAAGCTCGCGTGCCATGCGTGGTTGGATTGTCCATTTATTAATGACCATTTTGGGTACCGATTGTCCATTTATAAGTGGACAATCCTTGAAGAATTGCCTGCCATTACATGTATTTTGTTTTAATGTGTAACTTTTCATGTATTAACTGTTATTTTTAACTGCCTCCATTGGTGTATTGCAATAACTCATCTTATCTTATCTAATTATAATATGCATTTTTGCTTTCTTTTTATGGCACACTATAGCTTCTTTGTCGAAATGCCTGCACAAAAATACACCAGCGGTCAGATGCTCATAGCCCGTTTTTATATAACCATGGGTACATGTCAGATATAACCGTACAAAAAAAACTGCCGTTCTTTTGACCGTGTATTTATCCATGGTGTGTGTGCCTGTGGTTGTCCGTAACCTGGTGCCCGGTGGTATTGCTTTGAAAGGTAATCATGTTCGACTGGTGTCGTTAGATTAGTAATGAGATTATAATAATAATAATGCATATAATTTATATAGCGCTTAATCCCTGGTGTAGCTCTATGCGCTTACATTATTACCCCAGCTGTTTTTTATGAGTAATGCCGAGTCTTGTGCCTGCTGCCATTTTACAGGCGCTTCACTAGAGCGGCTTACGGATACCCAACAACCAGGTACCTATTTCTCGTCTAGGTACGACGAAGCGAGCACAGTACAAGTGACCTTGCCCAAGGGTCAGAACCTGGCGCGAGATTTGAAACAGCGTGTGGCTATATATAGCACACACACCGCTCAATTCGGCCAAGCCACTGTTGTGGAGACAATAGTCCACCGAGCGAGGCGCGAACTCACGCCGGTGCATTAACACCATTACAAGTCCGACACTCTACCCACTGGGCTACCACATCCACATTAGCGGTTTCTAAGTCTTGTCTGTTTGAACTTTGTCTGAAATAGACTCACTTTTTAAACAGGAGCGACGGGAAATCGCACGTTGAGTTGGTTTAGGGTTTTTTTTGTTTTGAAAAAGTGTTTATATATGATATACAGAGGCCAACAGAACGATACCATATATATACTATATGCGACTTCATCCAATTTTGGGTTAATTGGGATGTGTAGTTTTATGTCTTTGGTGTATGTAGTTTGTTGGTTATGAGAGCTCATTTTCCCATGATTTATGCTCCATATGTGGTCTTAAAATTGCTATATTATTTCAAACAGGGTTGGCGCCAGGATATCCCCGACGCAGGGGCTATACGATTCCCCGACAGGGGGTCGGGTTTCATGCAGCTACCGGGTTGACCATTGTATATCTCATCGACGAGGGGTGGCTATCTCTCCCCGACAGGGGTGAGGATGTAGCCCCTTGACTCCTCCCCAGGTGCCACGCAACATAATTTAGTATCGATGATTTCTCGTCTTCAGTGAATGCAAGACCGTGCTCTTAGCATGGGGTGCCAAGCAGCGACGTGTCGACAGTGGTGGCTAAGCAGGGGTCTTACCCCCCCCCCCCCACAGCAAACTCTAGTCAAACCTAATGCAACATTAATTGGAAAATTCACACCAAAATTAGGTTGAAATTGTTCTCGTAGTTTGATTTTCCAACAATTTTTCAATGACAAATTTGTTGTTTTAGACCAACATTTGCATATATCCATTTCATTTGCAAAATTATGGACTGAAATGGCCATCAGTTGGCAATTTTCAAACCTAAGTTTGGGTGTCAGGTTAAAAATTTCTCCGAATTGGAAAGCTTGAGGCCAGTCCAGATGCTAGGATTGTCAAATTTACATGTACAGTTTTTCAAAATGTTCTCACATTGGGCCTAACCATCGGCCGACCCGTGTGTTCTGTGCCCTTGTCAGTAGTTATATACTTGCTAATTAATTTAAGAAAAATTAAATCGGGGTGTAAATTTGTCTGGCGATATACCAATAGATGTTAGGATTTTTAAATCTCATATTGGGCCGAACCATCATTTTCACCAAAAATTGGGAAAAATCAAAGCACCGGGGGGGATGTGCAAATTTAATTTCGCAAACTTATGAGTTTGGTGTGGCTGAATGGGGTGGGGTGCGGTTGGAAATTCCAAGGTGGAGACCACCCCAACGAAAACCATCTAGCCAAGTCCCGGGTGCCAAATATCCCAGACTCAACCAGGGGTGCCACTCGCGACCTATAGTTTCTGCTTTCGGCATTGGCCTATTTGTTTTCTATCCGAGAATACACTGCACCGACGACAATATATTGACCATACTCTGAATAAAAACGCTTCCGTGGCGATCACACGGTAACATCGTGCTGCAAGTAAGACGATAATTGTGTTCTGGAGATGATACGGAAGACCGATTGTCAAAAACCGCAACATCAAAATACACAGGGCAATGCTTATCGATCCAAACTGTGGAATGTGTTTTTATTGTGTATTTCTCGCATATACCCATGGTTATATATAAACGGGCTACGAGCATCTGACTGCAGGCAAATATGCGAGTGTGTAAACGTGCCCGTAGCTATTTAATTGATAAGATGACAGAAATTGAATTATAACATATAGTATATACGCATAGTGTTTCTGAATAACAAATTTAATCCACGAGTGGGATTGGCGATTTACACCACGAGCTTCAGCGAGTGGTGTAAATCGCCAATCCCACGAGTGGATTAAATTTGTTATTCAGAAACATCATGCGTATCTTTTGTTTATGCCACGATCTTTACAATGCGATGGATAAACACTTTTCCGTTCAAATTGTATGGAGAAAGTTTAATCCACTCTGCGAAGTTTAATAAACAGTAGGCACGTTTAATCAACAGGTGTTGATTAAATGTAAAATTTAAACAGATGGCTTTATTTATATAGGCGATCGTGGTATAAACCTTTATAGACTCATTTGTGTACCTCTTTAACGTACCCTTAATAGTACTGGCTCCACCATAGACCCGCGTTGGAATCTCATGTGGAGAAATGACTATGTATGCTTTTCAATAAGTAGGTTATATGCTTTCAACAACAAAAAATTGGTAGACATCACAGAAAGTTGCTCGGTCGCCATGGCAACGGATTAAATGTACATGCGAAGTATGGAGGTTTTCGACAACTGGAAAGCTTACACTTAACCACTTAATTCGCATTGGATTCATTAAAATTGTGTGCATATTATCCAATTTTGCTATATAAGCATAACAAAACTTGTAAAAAAATACAAGAAACAAGTTGAATGGCCATATATCACTACGTTGTCATGGTAACGATCGAATACTTCTGCATATGGTGGATGCAGATGGTGTAACTAAATGACTGCCTGGCATATATCGCAAACGACATAATATAGAGAACTGATTAAATGTTTATTTCAATATGTGAGTCATGTGATTAAAAAAAATATGGGTAGACATCACACAAAGTTTATCGGTTGCCATGACAATAGCTTACAAATACTTGCCAAATATTGAGGTTTCCTACAACTGGGACGCTGGCAATTGGCCACTCAACTTGTGTCTTGCATTTCCTGTCAAGTTTGATATGTTTATAGATATGTGCACGCAGTTTTAACAAATCCAACGCGAAATAAGTGGTTAATTGTAAGCTCTCAAATGGTTAGAAGCCTCAATATTTGGCATGCATTTTATGACGTTGCCATGGCAACCGAGCAACTGTGTGTGATGTCTACCAAATTATTTTTGAAATCATATGCCTCACTTCTTGAAATATACATATAGTCAGTTCTCTATTTTATAATGTCGATTGCGTTATACGTTTGTCATCGTGTGCTTGCCAGCCATTTAGATAACCCATCTGCACCCACCATATTTAGTGGTATTCTATCGTTACCATGACAACGGAGCTATATATATGTGGCTTGCATTTCCTGACAAGTGTTATATGTACACGAAATTTTAATAAATCCAATGCGAAATACCTGGTTAATAGTAAGCGCTCCAGTTGTTGGAAACCTCAATATTTGACATGTATTTTAAGCCGTTATCATGGCAACCAACCAACTTTCTGCGATGTCTACCCAATTAAAAAGAAATCATATAACATATTTATCGAAGTCTACAAATAATCAGTTCTCCACATGAGAATTGTGGGGCCAGTAATATTAAGGGTACTGTACACTAAATCCGGCCATTTATGGGACCATCTAGCTCCTTTTAAACTCAACAGAATATATGCAACAAATGAATGAATTTGAGCCATGGATGGGGTGCAAAATACACTCATTGTAAAACAACATGGTAATTATAATGAGTTTATGGCTCGAGTCATAAACTCATGTTCATTATAATTACCATGTTGTTTGTATATATATCGTTCATGGAGCACATGAGTGTATTTTTGCACTGATCTATGGTTCAAATTCATTCATTTTTGCATACCGGTATGTTCTGCTAAGTACAAAAGGTGGTGGTTTCATAAATGGCCGGAACAGTCCCCCTTTAAGAACGTCCATGCGTCCGTAGCCCATCAGCGGTAGATAATAAAGAGCGTTTTTTAAAGCTGAAAATTAACTTAATAAATTTTCATTACATTGGTTTCAATTCCGACCGTGCACATTTTAATACAAGGCGGGGACTCTTTAACCCTTCAATACCTGGAGTTTCCTGACATTTTTTCCAGACTCGATCAAAAGCTGTCTGACTACCAAGAGCAGTTCACTTCCATGAACTGAAGACTTGTTTTCCGTTTGAGACCACGCAGCACCAAGTTAGCTCGTCGGAACTGATGTTCCCAAAGAACATGACAGTCGTTGTCTGCATGTGAATTGTCAAGTAAGGATCGATACACGTAGCATGGACTGTTCGAAATAAAGGTCAGTGTTCTCGTCTGGTTTGTAGATGGACTCGAAATAAGACATCCATGCTGAAAGAATGCCAGTTTGGTCACGGAGAAATACATCGTTGAAATTCATCATATTTGTAAGACCACTTGCTTGTGAGTCTGAATTCAATGATTTCCAGAAACGCACTTGGTCGTAGGTTTGCATGACACTCAAGATCTTCGCACGCCCTCTGCTCATTTGCGCGTGAAGAGGAACGTATGAATCATCGTTTCGCGTCCTTGTATTGTACATATTGCACGTGTTTGGTCTGTTATCTTCACACCTGTCGAATTACATGTAGATTGACTTCACCCATCACAGCGTCGTGGTGCATTCGGGGGCTCCTTGGTCCACGGCCTAAACTCGATACCTGGGGTGCTATTCACCGGCTGGGTTTATAATATAGTCCAGGTAGTTTTACGAGGCGACGCTCAATGCGAAGCTATCGTTGGACATCGATGGGAAGACATCGCCGCGCCATATAGGATTATCCAATCAAGGTGATTGGCGTCAATCATAGATTGAATACCGGTCACATAAACATGCTGCGTGTAACAGTACACGTTTGTACACATTTCAACAATGAGCAACCGAGGAAAAGGACGTGGGGCAAAATATACCACCGACGACATGGGGGGGGGGTCTACAAATAAAATCCGTATATAGGGTCGGGGTGGGTGGGTGGTCCAGAGGCCGAAACAATCGTGCTTGTAATTTTTTTTCCAAAATGGGTTTTTTTCAAACAATTTACAAGTACTGACCATGTAATGTTGTTTGTAAGCATGTTAGTATCATGTTTGTTGGCATATGGCTATATAGACAGCTATAGTGACCATTTAGCCTCAGATTTAGCAACATTCTGGATTTCACAGGATCCCGTCCCACTTCTCAGTGGAAAACCGTAATTTAGTAAAAGAAAAAATTAATGTATTACCCAGTTGTATTACCCGAATAAAAGTAATAAAAATTGGTGAATACTCAATGATGACTAGATATCATTGACCCGATTGTTGCATAACATGAAATTTAAAAGGGTGTCTCATAAATGTCTAATGTCTGAAATACTGTCTTGTTCTGGCATGCAATCAAATTCATTCCTTCTGGTTATTTCTCATCTTTTTAATGATTGCAAGTAATGTTAATTTGCAGAACTTATCCAAATAAAACTGAATTGGTTATGATGAATGGCCGTTACTGTTTATTGTTCAGACAATCCCAACTGAAGGTGACGCTATTCTCCTTGAATTTACGAACTTCATCTTGAAGCTTAAATACTGCTCAACAAGACTAAACTACAATACTAATTGTATACTGTTATCGCTTACAAATAGATGAACTGAAATAATGTGATGCATTCAGATGCTTTGAGAAATGACATTCTTCAATGTTTTCAAAGTTCAAACTAAAATCAAGAATAAAATCTGACTGAGACTATACTGCAGACTCTAGTGCACAAATATACATACAAATGGTTGAGTTATAATAATGCAAAATGTGTTTACGGATGGAACCAAGTTGGTAGCTCTGGTATGCATCGACAGGCAAAACCTGTGATATGCAGTAATATCTGCACACATCCTTCCCGTATCATTCAGGTCTATCACCATACCAAACCACTTCAAAATTCGACAACCGACACTTCAACTTATATGGCAAAAACTGTGTATGGATTGAATTTCATAAACAGGGCCCATGGATAAATCTGGTAGGCATTGGTACTCACAATCCGTGATATTATGCATATTCGTTCTCCATTTCTGGTCCGTCACATGTCATAGAGCATCAAAATATGACAACCGACTCTTGAGTTATGACGCAAAATGTTTGTACGGACGGACGCACGGACGGCTCGAGACGTCAACTATATACCCGCCGACTAATATCGGGGGTATAATAACCATATATCTATGTGTATTATACCTAACCAAAACAATTCCTCTCCTCACCCACCCCGGTGAATAAGACTAAAGAGTTCTTTGATCATGCACAAATAATTGTAGAACCCCTGACCTGTTTACCACTATTTACACTGGCCAGTGTTCTCTGTCAGACTAAACACGCTCGATATACACTGTAAAAAGGACTGTGTGGCAGCTTCCACACAATGACTGTGTGGATGCATTATCTGAACATAAATGTGTACATAATACACACATATGTGTGTATCACCCAATATCCACACATATATGTGTACACCACCACACATATTTGTGTGTGACGTCGGATTTTTAAATTTCACGTGGTGGTCACGCGCGCGTCGTTGTTTCGAACGGGCTCACAGGCTGCCGTAAAGTGTACACATGGAGTCTTGTTGATTGTGGTGGATCTCGAAATTCTATATATTGGGCGGTCTCTTCGATTATTTCTATAGTTAAGGTAAGATTATATTTAAATTGGCAAGATATTCACCTTTGTGAGAATGTCCGTATCTATTTTGTATAACATGATTGAACGAAATAATAAACTTGATTTGGATTTTCAGATTCATCAATTCCCTATCGCATAGTCATATATTTACACGTTAGAGTTGTGCGTTTATCTGGGTTTATCTGTTGTTTCTGTAGTCTATATGATATTCATCTTTCCGAAGCATAAAACCTATTTCTGCTCGAAAATTGTCTTTATGTAAATTGACAAATTCAACTCTGTGGCGAAGACATTTACTGAACAAATGTGTGTTCATCACATACACACTATATATTATACAGCGTGCTTTAAACCAGAACCACAATTTTATTATTTTGCACGATAAGGTTCTCATGTTGATAAAGTAACGACGTGTTTTGTGTTTATATGGAATGCAGATGAGAGGAAATATCTACTGATACCAGTGACAGGGCGGATATTGGGAAGGGTGTGTCTATAACCCTATCCCAAACTTCGGTAAAATTTACTAAAAATTCCAACAGTTGGAAATTTCATGCCTGCCGCAAAGTTGCAAGTTTTACACCACATGCATTATAATAGGTTGAAATTGTTCTCTTTGTTTGATTTTTCAACCAGTAATTAGTGGGAAATTTATTGTTTTTTTTAGACAAATAGTAGCATATTTTTCTACTTTTGGTAAAAAAAAATGGCCTCAAATGGCCATCGGATGGAAGACTTCCATTTGGTTGGAAATTCTAATAGTTGGAAAGCTTGAGGTACCAATTAGAAAATTCAGAACGAGAGGGGGTGTGCAAATATAATTCTACAAATATGGTTCAAGGGGAGGGTGGGGTGCACTTCGACATTTGAAGGTGGACACCCCCCGCCAACGGCGACCATCGAGCCGCGTCCCTGAATGTGACTTGTTGATGCCATTGGAATGCCCTATATAGTCGTATACTACGAAGTTCTATATATGTGGCACCCGGAATCACACAAAATGTGTGAAATTGGTGTTTCAAATTAATTTCATTTGAATATGATGATCATGAGCATCACTGTTGCAATAAACCTTGAAATACCACAATGGACGATCAATGTACCAAGTTAAACAAATTGTTGGGTGGTGGGGTATTTATTTGTCAATTATATTGGTGGTTTACCAAGACGATGTGACAAATTAGCATGCATATTTTGGCTCCTCTGCTATGTATAACTTGCGTAAATTCGGTTACCGAGGGAGGGGCCGGGTGGGGGTGATGTCGTATATCTAATATATATGTAGCCACCGTTTGTGTCCAAAACTTTAAATTGTGAAGAATATTTTGTCATTCAATAAAAGTCATAATAGCAAATAATGAACTTATAAATAATCTAAAATTATAAATACTGCAGAATAGTGAGATGTATCATTAAAGTATTATTAGCATTTGGATTAAGTGACGTACATGGTCAAGAGTTATCGTTTATACTATAAAAAAGGGGGAGGGGATGGGGGAAGGGGGGGGGCTTATTTTCAAACTCGCCATGTTTCTCATATTATAATCCTTATATGTGAATGTATCGTGTTATATAGCTAAAATTCCTCATGTAAAATTGCAAATTTCCCGTGTCAAGATTGTGCTTAATGGGGCATCGATCTGGCCATATAGATAAAGTAAAATAAAATGTCCGAACATTCATTATGTGAAGCTATAATGAGTAGTACATGTATATATTTAGCATGTTTCAAAAACTATATTCCTTTCTGAAAATGCGCTCTTTAATGTATGAATTATAATACTGTTATAAATGTACATACACTGTAAATAATATTCCCACAATGGCATGTTATAAACAAAATAACTTCTCTGCTTACAGGTTCAATGGTGAAATCATGGCGGTCACGCGGTGCGATGTCGATGTAAATAACAAGATATGGACATGACTGCCTTGGCAACGACGCAGATAAACTCTAGTCAACCAACCAAGAACCACGGTGGAATGTACGAGTTAGACACAAATTCCACAATCAATGATTTTGGTATACATATGATGATGTCATGTGCTGTAATTTGGTTTCTGTGCAAGAGGAGATGACTTCTATTCTTCGTGAACTCGAGATTTCTCCTTAGAAATTGCACCGATATACATACATTCAAAAAGGCTATCCTCTTTGGAGCCCTTAATTTTCTTGTATAGTTCAAGGGATCTCAGAAAGCTTCAGTTAGTTTTAGAGCTTGTTCTTCTACACACATGAGGGTGAGTCTGGTGTAAGACAGCCAACCAGTATAGCAATATACATATATGTATATATAGCAGAGACTGACTTTCGAATTGTTTCGAAAATTCTAGTTAGTGATGTGAAACCCATTGATGGAACTGAAACATGCACGCTTATAGTTTAAAATTTCTTTGAAATCTCGTCGGATGACCAAAATATTATGTGAATGTGTTAAACGGCTGTTTTGTTTTGTGTTGTTGTATTATTGAAATTAAAGACTATAGCTATACTATATATCATTCGACAATCACGATTTCTGCTGTGTACACAAATGAAGGCCGCGGACCCCCGGGATATGCATGTTTGCTGTTTGATAAGTTAATATTCGAAAACGTCCAGCGCCGCATGTCAAGCATCAGTATACTATAACATTTCATATGTATGGCAGGGAAAAAAACGTCCAACGATAGCCGAACTATATGTATGGCCAATAAATATCGGTGTAAACACTCTTCGTTGAATATGATTTATTTTTGTGCAGGATTAGCAGCCTATTGTTTGGATCGACCACACAAATTTGTACACATGTTATTAACACATATGTGTTGTCTTGCCCAACAACATTGTGTACAAGAACAATACAAATAGTGTAATGGCGGTGAACACTATTGTTTGGATCAACCACACAAATGTGTACGCATGTGATTTACACATATGTGTAGTCTCGCCCAACAACATTGTGTACAATAACAATACAAATAGTGTAATGGCGGTGAACACTATTGTTTGGATCAACCACACAAATGTGTACGCATGTGATTAACACATATGTGTAGTCTCGCCCAACAACATTGTGTACAATAACAATACAATCTTGTGTGGTAGCGGTGAACATATTGTTTCCTTAGTGCAAACATATTTGTGTCCATTCAACGAACAAATAAATGTGCTGGACCCAAACATCTTTGTGTGTGTCAACTACACAACTATGTAGGTCAGTTACCACACATAAACTGTTCATCTGCATCCACACAATATTGTGCGCAACGTAGCACACATTTAATGTGTGCCTACACAGAACAAGTTGTTTGGTCGATCCACACGGGTTTGTTCGCCACCGCCACACAACAGATGTGTGATCATTTGCCACACAATTCACCACACAATATTGTGCTCGATCAAATGGCTACACAAACTGTGTGGTAATTGTGTGGTTCTACCACACAGTCGTTTTAAGAGTGTATTAAGGCTATAATGCGGTCCAGGACAATTTGTGACATACAGTGTACCTACACAATGCTTTATTATTGTTGTTAGATACTGGAAACACGGGGAAACACCTGGAAATACAGTTTATTTTTCGTTTTTCTGACCTTTGCTTTACCGATTAAGGATGTTATTGCTTGAGTCTTAATTTTACACACTTTGCACCAAAAGAGGATAGTGTAATGGGATTGAAAGGCAGTTAACACAGTTATTGAAGAACGGCTAAAAAACTCTGAAATTTTGATAAAAACATGAGAAAGGGGGTGGGTCCCTAACATTTGGAGGAATAAATTTGCACAAATGGGGTGGTGGGTCCCTCGGGGTCGGAAAAAAACTTTTTGGGCCCTATATGTGTAATTGTTTTCAGACCCCCCCCCCCCCCCCCCCCCCACTGCCGACGAGCGTAACAGTTTTTTGGGCATTGTGGAGAGAAGAATCAAAATATTAAAGAACAAAGAAACCGGCACCATTCACCAGCGCCGGAAAAATGATGCATGGAAAGAAATTTCTTTGGAAATAGCATGCAGGGAAATATCCAAACACAAACAAAATTCTTCTGAGACGTTATCTTCTTGGCTCTTCATTTTCACACTGTGATAATTAAAAAATACTCACTAATATCATTGAAACTCATTCTGCAGATATATAAACGCAAGCATGAGTCTCCACACAATTATACCCAAAAATTATACCGCTATACATGCCGATTGTGGCCGGTGAGTGTTCATGAATTAGTCGTAAGACGGCGTCAATTGATAGGTGACAAATCTGATAGATTGGATCAATCACACCATCGACAGCGTGTGTCGTTTGCGCTAAAGCAAAGATACCTTTGCGTTCAGCCGCTACCATATAAACTACCTGGTTTATAAAATAGTCTCGCTTGGTGAATAGCACCCCAGGGGTGCTATTCACCAAGCGAGACTATTTTATAAACCAGGTAGTTTATTTGGTAGCGGCTGAACGCAAAGGTATCTTTGCTTTAGCGCAAACGACACACGCTGTCGATGGTGTGATTGATCCAATCTATCAGATTTGTCACTTGTCAATTGACGCCGTCTCACGACTAATTCATGAACACTCACCGGCCACAATCGGCATGTATAGCGGTATAATATTTTGGTATAATTGTGTGGAGACTCATGCTGGCGTTTATACATCTGCAGAATGAGTTTCAATGATATTAATGAGGTTTTTTAATTAGCACAGTGTGAAAATGAAGAGCCGAGAAGATAACGTCTCAGAAGAATTTTGTTCGTGTTTTGGTTCTGTTTGGATATTTCCTTGCCATTTCCAAAGAATTTTTTTTCCATGCATCATTTTTCCGGCGCTGGTGAATGGTGCCGGTTTCTTTGTTCTTTAATATTTTGATTCTTTTCTCCACAATGCCCAAAAACGTTTTACGCTCGTCGGCAGTGGGGGGGGGGGGGGGGGGGTCTGGAAAACAATTGCACATATAGGGCCCAAAAAGTTTTTGCCGACCCCGAGGGACCCACCACCCATTTGTGCAAATTTTTTCCTCCAAATGTTAGGGACCCACCCCCTTTCTCATGTTTTTATCCAAATTTCAAGAGTTTTGTTTAGCCATTCTTCAATAACTGTGTTAACTGTCTTGCAATCCCATTACACTGTCCTTTGTTGGTGCAAACTGTGTAAACGTAAGACTCAAGCAATAACATGCTTAATCGGTAAAGCCCAGTCAGAAAAACGAAAAATAAACTGTATTTCCAGGTGTTTCCTGGTGTTTCCAGTATCTAACAACAATAATAAAGCATTGTGTAGTTACACTGTATGTCACAAATTGCCCTAGACCGCATTATAGCCTTAATATATCGAGTCTGACAGAGAACACTGGCCAGTGTAAATAGTGGTAAACAGGTCAGGGGTTCTACAATTATTTGTGCATGATCAAAGAACTCTTTAGTCTTATTCACCGGGGTGGGTGAGGAGGGGAATTGTTTTGGTTAGGTATACACATAGATATATGGTTATTATACCCCCGATATTAGTCGGCGGGTATATAGTTGACGCTCGAGCCGTCCATGCGTCCGTCCATACAAACATTTTGCGTTATAACTCAAGAGTCGGTTGTCATATTTTGATGCTCTATGACATGTGACGGACCAGAAATGGGGAACGAATATGCATAATATCACGGATTGTGAGCACCAATGCCTAGCAGAGTTATCAATGGGCCCTGTTTATGAAATTCAGTCCGTACAAAGTTTTTGCAATATAAGTTGAAGTGTCGGTTGTCGAATTTTGAAGTGGTTTGGTATGGTGATAGACCTGAATGATAGGGGAAGGATGTATGCAGATATTACTGCATATCACAGGTTTTGCCTGTCGATGCATACCAGAGCTACCAACCTGGTTCCATCCGTAAACACATTTTGCATTATTATAACTAAACCATTTCTATGTATATTTGTGCACTAGAATCTGCAGTATAGTCTCAGTCAGATTTTATTCTTGATTTTAGTTTGAACTTTGAAGACATTGAAGAATGTCATTTCTCAAAGCATCTGTATGCATCACATTATTTCAGTTCATCTATTTGTAAGCGATAACAGTATACAATTAGTATTTTAGTTTAGTCTTGTTGAGCAGTATTTAAGCTTCAAGATGAAGTTCGTAAATTCAAGGAGAATAGCGTCGCCTTCAGTTGGGATTGTCTGAACAATAAACAGTAACGGTCATTCATCATAACCAATTCAATTGGATATTTGGATAAGTGTTGCAAATTAACATTACTTGCAACCATTAAAGATGAGAAATAACCAGAAGGAATGAATTTGATTGCATGCCAGAACAAGACAGTATTTCAGACATTAGAAATTTATGAGATACCCTTTTCAATGTCATGTTATGCAACAATCGGGTTAATGATATCTAGTCATCATTGAGTATTCACCATGTAGTATTTGTGATACAGGTTTTTTTGTATTACTTTTAATCGGGTAATACAACTGGGTAATATATTAATTTGTTTTACTAAATTACGGTTTTCCACTGTGAAGTGGGGCGGGATCATGTGAAATCCAGAAGGTTGCTAAATCTGAGGCTATATAGTTACTATAGCTGTCTATATAGCCATATGCCAACACACATGATACTAACATGCTAACAAACAACATTACATGGTCAGTACTTGTAAATTGTTTGAAGAAAAAAAACCCATTTTGGAAAAAAATTTACAAGCACGATTGTTTCGGCCTCTGGACCACCCACCCACACCGGCCCTATATACGGAATTTATTTTGTAGACCCCCCATGTCGTCGGTGGTATATTTTGCCCCACGTAATTTTCCTCGGTTGCTCATTGTTGAAATGAACCAAACGTGTACTGTTACACGCAGCATGTTTATGTGACCGATGGTCAACCTATGATTGACGCCAATCACCTTGATTGGATAATCCTATACCGCGCGGCGATGTCTTCCCATCGATATGTCCACCGATAGCTTCGCATTGAGCGTCGCCTCGTAAAACTACCTGGACTATATTATAAACCCAGCCGGTGAATAGCACCCCTGGTGTCCAGAAGTAATCATCATAAAGTATATCGAAGTCATCTTATCATTACATCGGACATGGACGCGCGCGTACTTAGTACCTATACGCGGGAACTCCATAACAGTCTTGCGATAGTACTGGTTATCGTACGAGAATTGTACATTTGGTACTACTAGGTACTCCATGAAAACCTGTTGGTTCGTCATGTCCGTATTGACGATCGTTTGACACACTTGGAACAAAATACTATCTATCCGTTTTGAATCATGTTAAAAACCTTTACACCCACAATACAATACAATACAATACACAATACACAATCAAGTGCTGTTTGTGACCAATTCGGAGTACTTAGTCTGGATACAATTGTTGCACACATCTGATTGAATTTGTCGGAGCGAATTTAAGAACTCGAACATATAGTACTGATTTTTCGTTCAATACTTTCAATCACCTCATCTGACGATTTGGTCTATTCTTTCCAGCTGGCTTTTATGTTGATCAATTTGGCATTGAGAGTGTCGGCTTCTACATATATGCGAAATTTCGTAGCAAGCGGATCCATGTTTTGGAAGATGTGGTCCAGTACATTAGGTGGAACTTTCTTTATTAGATATTTATAAATTATAAAACTGCAATTCTACTTACCAAATTAGAGAAACAAGTAGCAGTTTGATAATGGCCCATGTGTCGCCAGATGGCGGTCGACGCGTTTAGTTTTTAAGCTTGCAGTCCAGCTTTAAATCGACACTAAAACAAAATGCAAATGTATAATTATATTCCACGATATACATATTAAATTGGTTTTTATATTCACTTTATAAAATGCAAGCTCATGCGCGTTGTTGTGTTGAGTACTGTGTTCTGTGGGTAAAGCACGTACAGTCTACAGACATCCCCCGAGCCTGCGCGTTTTTGTGTTGAGTATATATAATGTGTTCGGTGGGTAGAGGACATATAGACTACAGACAACCCAGAACATTACCAGGACTACCTTCCTAATAAATGTGCGTGCTACTTTTTAAATCCATGTTAATAACGAGGAGTATTATTCCTTCCATGTTTGGCCCCTTTGGTCAACGACATTCGACTGGACTTTGCAAACTATATATAGTCGCCAGGATCAGGGTCACTAATCAAGTCTCTAGCCCAAAGCCATTTTGGTTTTATATTTGTTTAATTCAGAAATAAGCGGACTCCTACAAATAGTTTATGTGGTCAAATTCGTTCGAAATTGTAATGACATGCGCGCAACCTGACAAACTCCATGCAGGGTTTACCTCCCTTGGTGACTCGGTAAGACCGCTGCTATCGGCGATATGTTACCCACATTTGGTGGACGTCCGCGATATTAAAATATATACTAAGCGAGCAGAGCAAAATGCTGCCCTTATTAAGCTCACAAAATATCGAACACAACCTAAAGTTTGGAAAGTCCCACTAGAACCAAAGAACTATATTTCGAAATGGTGTGATTTGGTTCTTCGATTATTTTATTAACACACAAGTCTAAACGCACATGCATGACGACAACGTCCCGACAACACGCATGGCAAGTCAGACACAAGAGTTCTAATTTGCTCCAATGTTGACGAGTTGCTTGCGAAAATCGTCAACAAAACTACCGCTCTGATCCCACATTCTGTCATTAAGTTTTTAGTGCGGGAATTGTTCTCAAAGCACATAGGAAATTTGACTTTGGACCGATCGGTTTTCGCCGTTTTGTTTGGAAAACCCTGCGCTAAATATAGAAACGGCAGACTAGTACCCAGCCGGTGACAGAGTCAGAAAGGACGTATGACTGGTGTGCTCTGGTAGAGATTGGCAACCTGCTATATAATAGCCCAGTTTTTATCTCTGCGTGGTATGACTTGCCACCATATATACAGTTCTTCTCTTCGGACTCTAACGTCAAATATGATGTCACTGTTGAACGGCGACCCCTTTTAGCACGTATAAACGTTTGTCTGACGTGATAATCTGGTGCATGAACTTTGGAAATTCACGATTCACATTCAAAAACCAGTAAAACTGAAATCTAAAAGCTATGAACCTTGGTATCAATTGTGTCCCGATTTTGCAAACACATCTATTTATTAGATGGTCGTAAAATGCACATAACCCCTTTCACTCGTTTACAAGTGCAATAACTCCTGCAAAAATATCTAACTCAACCACTGCATGCGTTCCATATATAGCAGCTATCCGATCGTCTGAAGCGACCGTTAAGAGAT
The DNA here is from genome assembly GCA_032622095.1 of Siphonodentalium dalli. NCBI lineage: Eukaryota > Metazoa > Mollusca > Scaphopoda > Gadilida > Siphonodentaliidae > Siphonodentalium > Siphonodentalium dalli. Next base: position 151,284,666 of record CP136062.1, read on the forward strand.
TATATTAGTGACGTATAGGTTTCTGGTCCCTGTGGTCGTGGTATCTCTCAGCACGGGGAATTGGTCGGATATTATAGTTACGGGACGCTTAGTGGTCGGATATGGTGTCATATATGAGGCGAAGTGAGATCAATATTAGGATAGGCCGTAGGCCGAGCCTAATATTGATCTCGCTGAGCGTCACATCATCACATGACACCATATCCGACCACAAAGCGTCCCGTAACGTATTTATTATATCAGTGGACAATTAACTTATGTAACGTCACAGTGACGCGCCATGGGCGTTGAACGTCAACGCATTGAATCAATTCGCTAATTACCAGAAGTAGGACAACTTGTTGAGTTTGATAATTAATTTGTGAGTCTTTAGAATTCCTCAAATAAATCGCATACAGGTTTTGGAACATGGTATTTAAATTCGCAGAAAATGATTTCCGACAGATATCCCCTTTCATGGTGCCAAAATACACCAAAAATATTCCCGAGGCGACAGAGTTTCTGAAAACAAGATGGTGGATATGCACCTATAAATATTGATTTCATATCGGGTCTCTGACCTATTATGGGTTCATACACCGTCACTATTTATCGACGTTGATTGGCTAATCGCAAGAGCTGACATAATAACAGTTGATAACGTCACGCAGCAAAAACTAGAAAATATCACAAATCTTTCGCTGCTATTTTCGCTCACACCAAGGATCAAGCTCTACAAGGGCGCACCAGTCATATTTCCTTTCTGACTGGGTACCAGACTGTGTGTTTCTATATTTAGCGCCGTTTTTCCAGCAAAAATGGCGAACTCGACCCCCCCCCCCCCCCCCCCGAAATACAAATGTCGTATGTGTTTTGAGAAAAATTCCCTCAATAAAAACTTATTTGTCAGATATTGTGTGTGCTTGATCAGGGCGACGTGTGGTTTTATTCGCACCGATATACCATTTACATGAGCATCATATATTCTGACCAGCACTCATAATTCCGAATATTTTGCAATATAATTCAAACTAAGATATAGAATTATTTCTCTTCCATTGAAAATTATATAGACTTTGCAGTACAATCCAAATGAAAGTTAAACACAGAAAACACGTGTTCACAGTTTATTACACCGGACAAGTTGATACAATGTTTTGGAGCTTCCTCTTTCAAATGGTACATGTATATGATAGGCATTTATTTTATATAATGTGATCTGTGGGTTCAAAAATTAAGCGGGCCTTTAACCAAATATCTTGTGAACTGGCTCTAAAAAGTTACGGCATTAAACACATTTAAAACACTCTCTTTATCCTGCAATTGGCATTAACTGAAGTAGTCATGTTATTTAACACTGAACTCATTTCGTATGTAAACTCAGCCATATTCAATAAATAATTTATTAAAGAACTTATCCATCGTTCCACATCACATTTTCATACAGACATGGTGATTTTAAACTGAACTCGTCTGGATTGACTCACAACCACACCAATACTTGTTTTTGTTATGCCCTAAGTACTGGATTCTACAAAGTTTTATATATGATTATAGTCTGCACGTGTGCGTGGATATGGATACAAGCATCTATTCTATTATTTATACTGATACCTGTTTTAGGGGGTAGCAGAAAGACAGCCCGATAGGGCTAGGCTAACCCCGACAATATACTGCTTTACCTTATTATGTATTTCTGCCATTGTATAAATCATGTATATTGTAAATAAATTATCCTATCCTAAAAAAAAATTAAAAATTATCCTATCCTGAAATGCAATCAGAAGTGAAGAGCGAGTAAAATAAAACATTGGCTTACCTGTGACGAAATAACAACAGAAGATTTATGACTTCAGGAAATGTCAGAATGTCTGAAAACTGGACATCATAAGGCAGCAGTAATTTAATAGCCTGGTTTACGAACCCCAACTTTTTCCTCAATATTGTTAAAACAATATTTGTTTTATATGATTGGTTTATGTTCACGTCGGTTAACCCTTTCAGTACCAAGTCCGATTTTTGTATCAACCCATATTTCCATGATAATTTTTCAAATTTATTGATTATAATAATGTGGTTAAAACATAAACCATGTGCTCAAAGTGGTGAAGAAAATATTTGATAGCAGAGTCTCGTTTTCATTCCATCTATAATTTGAGTAAAACTTATATTTAAAACATTTTGTGAAATTCATGGACAATTCTGCTATTTGTCAACTGTTGTGGTAGCGATGTATAATTTTATTACCCTACCCCCCCCCTCTGCGTCTACTTTTGTTCAATCCAAATGTTCATAAACCAGATTATTTTATTAAATGTTCATAAACCAGGTTATTTTATTAAATGTTCATAAACCAGGTTATTTTATTGCTGTGGCCTATTCTTCTATTGTAATTCCGTCTGATCTTTAGCCACGCCTTCCTCCAATCCTGGAACCGTTCCGATCGAACTGACATCTTCTCTTCGCTTTAATTCGAGATTCTACATTAGTCGAGTACACCTTTCTTCGGCCATGTTTGCGGTCATGTTACGGTTGCCGCAATAACTTCTGGCGATATATCTAGTTACATCACATTAATTAACCCTTTCATGACGGGAGCTGTGCTGATACATCATTACCGATCATGTACCAGTGCATTATCTTATATATGGTAGTCTCCCATAGGGAGCCACGCATATATATATAAGAGAATGCACTGTACTGTATTGCATGGCGATGCCGATACCCCCACCCCTCCCTATACGCAAGCCATTATCCTTAATCCCTACACACACTACTATCCGTTAGGTTTTATTACAGTTTTATAGATAAAGCATTACCAAACCGTACAAGGTTACAATTAATGTATTACATGTCTTAATGTTGTGCCCGTGGTCAGTTCAGCATTAATATTTATATAACGTAAGTGTGGACTCAATGGTCGTATACTGTACACAATTACACATTTATAGATGGTAAAAAATAGTCGTCATTATATGTTTATATCTGACAATGGTATGTAGATCGGTTGCACCGCGTCATGTTACGTGTGGATACTGGTACGTAACACGATCCCATTCATACAAGTTATTAAATCGTTACGTTTTACCTATACAATTGTGTATTATCATACTCAGCAAAATGCTAACATGAGTGTAGGTACAGTATGTAATCGACTTCACGGATCTAAGTTCGAATTGCGGCCATGCCATTGTGTCCTCGGCCTGCTCTCAATGTTTAACCAATATATACTTTCCACCGAATTTTCAGGTTGCCCCAAATATATATTTGTTAGAATTTTAATAAATAAAGTTCCCAGTACACATTAAATACATTTACGGCACCTACTGTGTATGGGCAGATATGAATTTGAACATAAACTTTACATACGCTCTTCAGTGGCATTACAACATAACCAAAGTGGGTTGTACTACAATATTCACATTGACCTTGTAAGCAAGTGCACTCTGTTATACATGCGAGGCTCCATATGGGAGACTCGCATATATAAGAGAATGCACTGGCGCTGACTATTTAATGCTGCACCAGCGAATCCCATCATGAAAGGGTTGAACACAGTGTCATGTTACAGGTATCGACGACTTGGATACATTTCTGAAGATGCTTCTGGCATTCCCAAATCTTGGCCTGCTTCCGCGACAATAGCGTCACATGTAAGACAAAGAGGATTAAAAGTATATATGCATATCTTATAACTTGACCAAGACGCATATATATATACGGCTATAATATATTTACATCATATATTTATGTTGTCAGATCGGATAGGGCTTTCTTAATCATTCTCGATAACACAGTGTCTTGCATGTGTCGAAGGTTTGGACAAGCTTTTCAAGATGCTTCTAGCTAACCCAACATTCGCGTGTGGTATCCTCCTGGCCTGCTTCCTCGACAATACAGCTCCAGGTAAGACCAAACGGAAAAAGTACACGATATGCTCTTGGGTTTGTCTTACCAGCTTGTTCTCCTGGACCATAAGTTCAATATGAACCTATCTGGAGGATAAAACATGTTCAAATGTGAACGATTTCAAAACGAAATACATGTAAGTAATAGGTTCTTTTCAACCCGATATATACCGTGGTAATATGTTTTCATTGTGGCCCTCGTCATTCAACTGTATAGCGAGTGAATGTATGTGCACTGTGGGCTTATTTCAGAATCAAATAAGTCCAATATGAACCTATGTGAATATTTGGTTCAATATGAACCTTTTTGCACGAGAGTGTGTTGCGGGATCTTACACACATCCCAGACACTGTTTCTTGGATCTTAATGGCATTTGGTATTGAGGTTCTCCATCAGGGTGGGCTGAAACGAGAATCAGAATGAAGAATAAGGCATTGACAGCTGTAGAGTTGTATTTCGTTGTGTTCTGGGTCTTAGTCACGTGTTAGCAAATATCGGTTGATGTTCGTGCATAGATTCGCCACCAGAAAAAAAAAGTTGGCCTTGTCCATAGCTCCATGAATTCCGTTACTAGTTCCCAGTTCCTAGTTCCCAGTTCCCAGTTCTCAAAATATAATTATAATCGTTACTAAAGCGCCTATGTATATGCATAACCACAGCAGGCACGGGGCTATCCTTGTGGATCCCTCTTGCGCCGTCATTAGTCTATCTAGAAATCACAAACTAGGTCATATACGCCCGTACAGCTGTTAAAAAATTGGGCGTAAATCATACGCGGGGTCAAAATAATGACAAAAGGTCATTTTTCGATGCTAAATCGCTTGTGAATGCATAACCATATCAGCCATGGGACTATCCTTGTGGATTCATCTTGCGCCGTCACTAGTCCAGGAAGATAAAATGCCTCTGAATAATATTAGAGTATAATATACTTCTAAAATATTCTACCTATAGTATTCTGGATATGAAGTACGTCCTCAGAAATCACGATTATTAGGTTAAATTCTACGGATCGTCTTCAACTTGGTCTGATAAACACCGATTTTCATATATCTAAAACGTCTGCATGTTTATTGCTATGCATATGATGTAAGAAAGGTCCACAATGACTTGCATAGCACCAAACATGAGTTTTTCGGCTGTTTGTTAAAATTATTGGCGAAAGACATAATTATTTTGTGTACAGTGATGGGCAGGAGCACTGTCGTGCAAATTGCAATTCGCATGTTTTGTTACTGTACGGCATATTGCAAGTCCAAAACAATATCTATCAATTGTAGGCAAATAATGGGGTCAAAATGAGAGTAATATTATTGCACATCATTATGGTGACGATTACGTCGTTTTGTTGCTTCCCAGCTCATTGGAGCACCACGTGTATGCCAATTCATTGGTGACTTATTTTTTAGCTTCAAAATCACATCCGGGGGGGGGGGGGCTATATATCAGAACTCTAGTTGGCATGATAAATTTGAAGGTCCTCTTTGAAATTTAACACAAACTATCATAGTTGGTGATGGTTATGATATCTATTGCCCCGAAACGCCAATCATTGAAACGAGCATTAATGATTATAGACCTCCCATTTGCTAATGTTCGAAGTCAATCTTAGCTTAACCCAAGTTTGACTTCACACACCAGCACTAGTTAGTAACTGCACGCCAACAAGATTTTATAATTATAAAATAAAATGTGCTGTGTGGATTATGTCTTGGGGGTCTTATAAATGTCATCATTGTAACATCCGCATTATTCATGTAGCTCGATACAAGGAGGAAGCAGGTGTTCATTTTAAAATGATAAGTTGCCTGCATAAGGAGAGAAAGTGAAAATGAAAAACATATTTATTTGTGATAAAACATCACATTCAAGTGTATTTATTGCCCCCCCCCCCCCGATAATTTCGGAGAACTATTGTAATCAGCGGCGTCAGTTCGTTCGCGCGTCCGTTCGCGCGTCCGTTCGTGTATCCGTCCGATTTCTTGCCAGGCTGTTAACCCTTTACCCAACAAAACCCACAGAAAAATGGCCCAAATGAAGCTGCAACAGCCTAAATTATCTTGGGTCTGTCTCAATAGAACAATACACATATGGATATCATTGGAACCGGCTCATTGGCCACATTGTGACAGTTACAGTTATTCCCTGTGCCAATGAATTCTCTTATAGATGCGAGTCGACCATAGGTCGCATCGCATATAAAAGAGAATACATTGGCCTAAAAAATTCATTTTTTAACACTTTTTACCTTTTTTTTCTTACATTCTTTAACAATTTTATAATTTTTTCTTACATTTTTTAACAATTTTTATAATATTTTTCTACATTCTTTGACAATTTTATCATTTTTAATATGTGTTAAGCCAATGCATTCTCTTATATATGCGAGGCGACCTATGGTCGACTCGCATATATAAGATAATGCATTGGCACAGGGCCGTTTTGTTGGGTAAAGGGTTAACTCAAGTTCAATTATTCAATCGAAATGACACCTCGTATGAGGAATGATAATTACTTTATTGAGGTCAATTATAAAAATGGTTCTTGTCCGATGATCTTTTTCTGATTTATGACTCTTTTTGTTTTACATAGAAATTGCATTTTTCATGTTGTCCGGATAATACCTCCGGTGAATAATATCCGATCGGAACGAAACTTGGTAAACATTACACCATTTTCGTGTTCGGATATTCCAGTTAATATCAACTAATCTCAACTAAACTTGACATCAGGAATATCCATCAAATTGTTCAAGTCAACTTTGAATATGGTTAAGATCTGCTTATTTTTGACGGAGCTATCTCCCTTTTAGACTATAAAAAGATAAACTGAATCCACTTAGTATCTGTCGATTATTATTCCATCATGTACTAATTTCACACACATTGTGTTTTTCTGAGCTTGTGTCTCAAATTATCGCTGTAGCACACTTTGGCGACATGGTTCCATGACGTCGTGATTAATGTATATTCAGGTTATACTTGTAGTTAGTTTTAAATCCGCATATCTCACATGTTGTTTCGTTGTCCACCTGAACAGACTCTCAAATGATGACATTTTGGACAGAATGAATACCCCGTTCGCAATTTGCCATTTATACATGCACACAAAACATGTAAAGGACTCGCTGAACGGACATCACGATGTGGACGTGGTGTTATCTGATTACTGACCTGAATTTAAAATAGGAAGGCCATTATAACCCCAGTGCATGAATGCTGTTGTAAGGCCAATGCTGGTGAAATTATTGGCAGCTACGCACGTTTGTTCACGCATTATGCAGTTTCGGCGATTATTTAAAACAAATGTTGGTGAACCCACACATCCCAACACCACAGCGCTCCATATAGAGAGCATATTTGACTATTCTATTAACGTTATGGTCGCTGCCATCCATATGGTGAAATGAGTCGCAATGGCAAAATTATCTCACATGTCCTTGTAGGATACCCCATGCAAATTCAAGAACCAACCCACAAATCTACATGTATGTCCAATTTAAACAACTGACATTTGTTCAGGATGCAGCGTATATTGATATATATGTATGTATATTGATATATATGTATGTATATTGATATGTATGTATGTATATGTATGAGTATGTATATGTATGCATGTGTGTTTATATGTATGTGATGATATACATGTATGTGTGTGATATATATATGTATGTGTGTATATGTATGTGTGTATATATATATTATATAACTCAATTTCATTACAGATAATAATCATGTGCGTGATATTGGTAAATCGTTATTCATAACATCTTGGTTTCAAAAACAATGACAAAACAGCACTATATATTGATCATGATTTATACCTCATGTAATTTCTTTTTTTGGTTCGATTAGAATCTTTAGATTGGTCTGTCGAAATTTGATTTTTCTGTTCTGGACATGCATGATAATGCAAAATTGGTTCGTAACTGATTATTGTCTGCATTGTATTTTATTTATGTCTACTTGTAATTACAATACGTTCCAATATTCGGAACAAACCCTGGAAAGTTCTAATTTGTATATAGTGTATATTCGTTTTCTCATGTACCATGTATACTGGCTGAGAATAAAGCATTACTTACTTACTGCCTGGTCGTTTGACAACTGCAAAAGAGTCGCATTGCTGAACACCCCCTTGAATCAAACAAGGGGATCCATAATCCCATATCTCCAGGAATGATAAGAACAATCTATAGAATAAAATATTTATATAGATGAATATCTTTCATGCTCACAAGTTTATGATCAAAACTAAATTTATTGAAAAGGAAAAAAACAATATTTTTCATTATTTGAGCAAATATGAAGATATTGTATTGATGCATGTATTCGTTGACCAGCATCTATAATATGAAGGTAAAAATTATACTTATATTGAAATGTTAATTGAGAGGAGCCAAATATGTAGCCCTTGCAGCAGAGCAATTACCACCCTCATTTGAATTTTATAGGAGTTCAGGGGAGCTGGAGCATCGAGGAAGGGCTTAGTAAGTTGCAACAATGTTTTGGCCTACCCCTTTTGTATATTAATATTATGGATAGGAAATAAATTTAAAGTCAAGCTGGAGCAATTGATCTCTTTAAAAAACAGGCCTGACTTCGTTTCAGCACATTTCATTGTAGCGAACAACTAACTATCAGGGGATCGGATTACAAGTTAGTTCATCTTAAATGTAGTCAGTTATCTCGTTTGTTGACCTTTATTGAGAAAAAAACACAGTATGTGTCGATTTCTGGGATACAACCCTGTTTCTTTCTGGAATGCGACAGCGCTCATTCGCACGACAGTAAATATATTGCGATTTGTAATTTGCCGTACACTAGCATCTAACGTTTAAGTATGATTATGTGCGGATGCGTTGACAATTGCCATACAAATTACCACCCCTTTCTTCGATGGTACATTCTCTTCAGGAACACTTTGATGACTCAAGAGGGTGTATTAAATAAGAGGCGTTTTAGTTCTCATTATTGATATTTTCCTGTGCAGGAACGCGCTATCGTTGAACAGTACTCCGAGTGCGTTGAACCGTTCAACTCGTCGTCGATAATCCACCAAGACCATTGTATAGCAAACGTATTCACAGAGAGACTTTGTAAAAATTATTACGCATTATAAATGAAATTGATAAAATTCTAACAGTGGTATATACTATCAAGAAGACAAAACTGGCAAAATTCCTGCATAATTTCCGGTGTCGGATATACACAATGATAACCACAGCAGCACCTAATGCGCACGAGTGTAGACTATAAACGATATCTGATCCTACGGAGGATGACATAGTTTTTGATATGCTATCTTTATCTGTTTTAGTGATCTTTTAACAGTATCAGAGGATCAATATCAGATCGTGCATATCCACTGATCCTTAAAAGACGCCATTTTTATTTCTAGATGTGTGAGCTCCCGCTTCGAAATTTGTTGGTCACATTAAATCGAATCTTCTAATCCCCCTATACTACAGAGACGTCAGATTTATCTTGTTTTGAATAAATCGACCAAATTTAATTCTCAACTATTTCTCTTTGTTCGATTTTTTTTATTTTTTTCCAAAAGACCTTCAGTTTAGCAACAATATTATTATCATATATTTGATCCGCTTCCTGATCCGATAGATTTAACATAACAACGCAAGTTGGTATGGACGCCATATTCGATGAAAACAATTCATTTAAAAGTAAATACAATATATATAAATAAATCACAAATTTAACACTGAAACACAGAGGAGTTAGTATGAATTTTTACTAATTGCACAAGCTTATGATACATTGTCATCGATATACAAACATGTTCCATTGTCAAAGTCTTTATAAATTATATTATAATATAAACTTTTAATAACTGCAATTTGCAAATCTGAGAGTGAGATTCTGATGATTACTTATTTACTAGGACTATAACAAAACCTATAGGACTAGTAAATAAGTAATAAAATTGTTACTCCTATGAATCTGAGTCAATGTTCAACATAATGTCCTTTTATGGCATTTCTGCATTGGGAATATCTCTAACATTAGCCTAACAGCCAGTGATTGAGTGAATATCATTGAAATTTGAACTCTAGTCTAGTTATTAATAATTAATATTCTAGATCTCATGCATTGTAACGGTTTAGGTGTTTATTAATAACCCTTTATATACTAAAGCATCATTGATGAGTAGTTAACCCACAGGAAATATTCAGATAATAGTTCACCAAAAGACCATACATTTTCCTCAATAAATCAATAGGGCTCTTTGCAGCTCCTTGTGAACTTCTATTTATCTGTTATCTGCTTTTATCACATTAATACCCCTCCAAATCAATAATAGACCATTCCTATGTCATTTGATATATTAAGGGTTAAACAACTGAATGGTGATTGTGAAAGTTTCCTACATAGTCATGGGTCCTGAAAAAAAATCTATAAAGACTATCCACTCAGTGTAAAATTCTGTCATTTTGGCAGACTAGCAGCCCACTATATAGGCCCTCACCCCCCCCCAATTGTTTCTCAAAAAAAAAATTGGGATGAACCCATTTCCCCCCTCTACTGTATTATTATTAAATAATGGTTCAGGTGATTATAAGCTCTTCAATTATATTTAAATAAAATATTGCCTATATAAGATAGCATTATCAATTACAATATGGTACCTCAGACTTTAATTCAGAATAAGGTAAATTAAAGCACATATAACATTATGTACCGGTACTCATCCTCCATTGTTGAATGGACAGAACAGTTTTTATATGTTTGTAAATAATGTGAAAACAGGTAAATATTTGCAAGAATCAGAAGGGGGCATGGCTCTGAAGGTGGTACTAGTAGGCCTATATATTGACAAACACTTGATCCGTTTCTATTTTAAATGTCAATATCTCAGATTTTGAGAACATTTGAACAGGAGCTGTTCATCTTATTGAAAACAGTAGGCATACACAGTCCGAGCATGATTTCATAAATTATATTGGTTCAAATAGTTATGAATTGGCGAAAAATTTACTTTTTCTAATATTATTTTGTTTAATTCTCCCTACCGAACTGGGAACAAATGGCAGTTTGCATGGCAAACCAACATACTTCTGGAAAAGTGTTCATTTGATACTAAATATGCAGTCTCGATCTGAACCATCCAGCCATCTTGACCCTTTGTGATAATTTTTATCAAATTTTGTTTTGGGGTTTGGCAGACACCACATGACAGAGTGATCATCATCATGAATGTATGACTATTATTAATAAGATTTAAATTTGTGTGATAATATAAATTTGGGAATAAATTAGTTTTGTTCAATCTCATAATTTTGTGGATCATCTAGGTTTAGGTTTGGTGTACCCAAGTGAACATTGGTCAGAACACAGTACCCAGGGCAATATGCAGAGCTGGTAAAAGGGTTCAACAGTTGACAATATATCACCTTTCAGCATAAGAGCAACAATTAGATATTTTAGACAGCAATTGGCCAGGTTAAAATTGATCTATCAGATGTTCTCATAGGTTAATTTTCGAACTATTAAATTTTTGTTCACACCAAAAGTTGAATATTTCCCTATTTTTAGACTGAAATGGTCATCAGATGAAAAGTTAGGTTGGAAATGTTCAAGTTTAATTAGAGGGGGGGTGGGTCCAATCCCAGATTGCCAGGAAATAAATCAACAAATCCCAGTTCCCAGGAAAAAAATATGCCATTTCCCAGTTCCCAGGAATTAAAAGCAAATCCCAGTTCCCAGTAAAATAAAAAGCCAGTTCCCAGGAATTAAAATATTATATAGAGTATCGACAAAAATTACAATATTCACAAGTAATGTAGATCAATGTACATATCTTATATTTTTATGCTATCTTATGATTTACTGGCTACTGTCTGGTCAATTACATCATTTTACATGACATAAAATGCGAACCTATATGCAAATCCATTGAACAGAATCAACAGAACACTCTTTACACTGATCTACACCACCGCAAATCAGGTATTCCTTAAATGTCCAGGTGATGTATGCAAATTCATGTGGTCTCAATATATCTAAGACGGTTTGTGATTTGAGATTGTGCCCCATAACTGGAATGTTAGTATGAAAAACCAAGTCACAAACCAACTGAGAAATAGGAGACAACAAGGATGTACACAAGTCACCAGATACAACAGCTTAGATTGACCAAGTGGTAAAACTCGTATAAATAAATGACTTTACTGGATACCAGCAGACTTTGTTGGTAGTTGTTACAGATTCACGGTATCGACAACAGCTGAATACTCCCTACAGAGAACGTACATTAAAAAGAAACGGAGCAAAACATGCCTGACTCATCTTTCATCGCTGGAATACACGTCGGCTGTGTGCATTTTTGTGGAAATCAGTTCATAATTAGGTAAATTAAAATGGAAATCCCGATTAATTGGGGATAATTTCCCGGGTCCCGGAAAATAGTTTCAACCTTTCCCGGGTCCAGGTGGAATTCTGTTCCCAATTCCCGGAAAATTATATCTGACGATCCCAATTCCCGAAAAATAAAAAGGGTCGATCCCGGTGTCCCGAAAATACCCGTCCCCCCTCTAATTATATTTTCACATTTGCCCACTGACTGCGTGTGAAGGCCATCCATCTTACTGAAGCTTTAACCCAGTAACCATGTGTTAGCTAATGGAATCTAACAATCCAGCCCAAAGTGAGTCTAGTGGTTGCAGGAATAATTAAGTGACCAGTAAAATTGGTATATGACCTCAGTACATGACTTTATTCAAACAATGACAGCAAGCATCTAAAATACAGCAACAATGGTACATTGAGATTGGAAAGTATGTGATGTTTACAGCTACATTAACCCTTCCATGAAAACATTGTGCTAATGCATTCTCTTATTTGTGCAAGTCTCCCATAGGGAGCCTCGCATATATAAGAGCATACATTGGCCTAACAATATTTTCCTTGACCTCGTAAGCCAGTGCATTCTCTTATATATGGGAGATTCGCATATATAAGAGAATTCACTCACACAGCTCCCGTCATGAAATGATAGCGATTGAATGGTGAAAATCCAGGATCACTCCAAAGAGCAACTCCCTCATCATCCAATCTCTTGATTCCTATATATCTCAATCGCTGTGTGTCTAAAAGTCAAAAGGGTTTTGAATTATTAAAGATTCAGGAATGTATCTGTGAATCTCGTTAAGATATCAGATTATGGTAGCTATTCAAATTAATTATGCTGATGCCAAACTGGGCAGGGGATGAATAATTAGTATTGTGCAAGCAGACTTTCCAGTTTCTTTGCGGCATGTGGGAAATTTTTTTTTTTTTATGTATCTGACCAAATACTTGAACAACTTCAAGATAGAGAAAAATAATGAGCCAAACAAAAACTGAAATGGAGTTAAAATAATTTATTATCTATAATAATAAACAGAATGAATTTAAAAATATGGACAAATTTTGTTCTTATACCAATCATAAAAATATCGCATAAATAGCATGTAATTGTCAAGATCATATGCCTTGTTAGTAAACAAAAGCCATATTACGATACAATACAGTACATAGATAGTGTGCGTTACGCAAAACATACTTCAACTTTGGTTAAAATTGCCACCAAATTATTTACAACATACCAATATAATGTTTGCTAATGCTTGCCAATCAAGATTTTGGTGCTGAATGGGTCACCATCACTCTCTCAAAAAAATTGCCACTGTATTGAGTGTTTTGCTTATCACACACTCTTAACGTGTTGTATATAAACAAATGCTCGGCTCACACAAAGTGGTGTTTTGTGGATAATATAACACTGATACTATCGTTATATGATACTATTATTAATTTATTCTTGTGAAAATTCATAATTTGGTAACTTTATTTCTAAGTTATAACCCACAATGAAGGCCATCTGTGTCTTTAAACAAACATGAAGTCAGTAAATGTTTTCTGAACAAAGATCAATAGTTGATTTATGTAAAATATGTATATATTTTACATGTAGCAATAAGTTTTATTATATTTAGCAGGGATAATGAGACAGGAAGTTATGATATGATTATCTAACCAATAGACATATGAAGTGATAATTCCACAGCCAGTTTTAGGGGCGGGGCATTGCTGTTGTAAACTAGAGGTGTGATTGTCCCAATGCGACTAAGGACCCACCCCCCGGAGTTTTTAAAACACTAAGATGTTTCACATGTCAGTAAACAATTAGTTAAAATAATAAAATAACAGATTCCCATTGCAGGTGCACAACCCTAACCCCTAACCCTTATCCTAAACCTATTGACCAATAATTGTAGGAATAAAAGCTCAGACAAAATTATGCATGTTGCGAAAATGTTCCAAGTCGAAAAAGGGGAATAACTCCACACAAAAAAGTCGGGCAGACTTCATAATCGCAATGCACATGTTCCCATGGTACTAAATATATGTGCCAAGTTCAAAAAACATTGACCTAAAAATGTAGGAATAAAAGATCGGACAAAATTATGCATGTTGCAAAAAAATTTCTATGTCAAAAAAGAGGTGGGACCAGGGATGACGGAGAAGGGGGCATGCGGGGACACTTGCCACCCTTGCCCTGGCCCACCTGATTGATTTGCCCCCTTGCCCTTTGGTGCTTCCAGCATCCCCGGGTGGGACTAAGGTATAACCCTAGTATTCAATATGTTATTCCAATGAAGTAGCAATCAGGAGAATTATAAGTCGAAAAATGGTCATAACACAGTCAAAAATGTTTGGACCAAACTCCAAATCACAGGTACACAGGATGCCTTGCTGATTGACCCCTGCAGAAAACTTGATTAAAATTGAAGTAGAAAATTCTGAGAAAACGTCCTGCCAAAATTGTGTCCATGGACAGACAGACACCCCGACAGATGACTAGACGGATGAACATCCCCCCAACTCATTATAGGGAGTATAATGATTGAGAATCCATTATTTACCAAAACTACTAAATTTATCGATTCAATGTCAGCACAGATGGATCAGCAAGGGATTTCTCTTAAAAATTATACCACCAATGCCCCTCAAGTCTCTGAATTTTAAGATAGCTGAAGTGGTAATTTCCAGGGTTGATATGATCAAAGTGGAATGGCAGAATTGATAGTATATTTACCCCCTAGCCGGGGCTCAAGTCCTTTCAAATAAAAAATTGACAAAACACTATACTATCTCACTAAATACTAACTGCTGACTCATCGGCTGATAATTTATCAACACATATATTAACCAGCAAATCGTCCATAGCACTTTTGATAGTGAAGAAATTATTTGGTTAGTTCAGAAAGATTCCTTCATAATTTTCAGCCTTCATTCATGACCTCATTAACATATTCAATACAATCGACTTGGATTATAAAGTTGAATGCGCTAACTGGCTTGAATATCAATACAGCTGGGATAATTTTAACTATATGTCAATTAACCACACCACCATTAAAGTTTGTGTTTTTCTTCCGGGCCTCATTTACAACAAAAACAACATGATTTTTATAAATCCCAATTTCAAGAATACAAATTGTTATTGCCAATACAATACAGACAAAACTGATGGTTGGATATATTACTTGTCTATAAAGACATAATAAAGTGGTTTCTTTCTGTCATAATTTGCGTTCATAAGAAGAAATGCAACATGACTTGGTTGAGGGTGATATTAAATGATAGCTTTTCTGGACAGATTCGCTCAATTCATATATATTATTTTATACATCAGAATCTACATAACACTTGCTGGGATGAGATATATGTATTATGTTTTAAGTTTGCTGGTCATTGCGACAGAACCATTTTCATTGTTTCAACCCGGCCACATTAGCATTTCTATACAGCACAATTAGCTTCCTCATAAAAAGTTATGGTATTAAGACCCATTTCAAGCTCTTTGGATGTTCTTACTTGGTATCTATAGACATTCAAACACAAGTGCAATGCTAAGCATGGCATATGCCCCCAACGCTCAGTTTAGAGAGTGGGCAATACTAAATATTTGTGGATTGAAAGTTTTTTTATTTTCTAAATCCAAGAAGGTCCGTCACTCTGAGGAAATCATTGTATAAAACCCAGTGTATCATTTTGCTCATATATACACCTATCACTATTCCAAAGATATTCAAATCCACATGTTGGTACTTGAGTAACAATGCTAGATGTGAAGCAAAGATTGAGAATCTTGCTACTTCCTACAAGGGCAATAACTCAGACAAAAATATTAGCATTCCAAACCAGTGCCCATGACGCTCATCCGATGATCCATGCCCAAGGTACAAGCTGAAATTTCATACAGAGACAAAATTCAGAAATTCCCAAGTCAAACAAGGGCTGTAACTGGAAAAAATGAATGGACGAAACCTGTAGTAACAACTGAATCAGAAGATCCTTGCCCAATTAAGTTACAAGCTGAAATGTTCTTTCGGACACAAATTTCCAAGTCAAACAAGGGCCGTAACTCTTGTAAAAAAAATTATGGACAAAACCCAAATAATTTGGATATCTTTTCCCCCAACCTGTGCTATTACCATGCCAAAGGACAACGGAATCCAATAATAAAGACATCCACATCGTAATGTTTGTTATGGACGCGTTGACAGGTTTTACACTAAATCCAGCAAAAGGCCATAACTCTGGAAAAAAAGTGCAGACAAAAACGTGCACTATGTGGAGATCCTTTCCACAATGCTGGTCTACCATACTAAAGGACATCCAAAATCGACCATCGATATTTGAGCTGTGTTGTGAAATCTTAGTTACAGACAGGCGGATGGAAGGAAGGAAGGACGGCCAGACGAAGGTCTCCTCTATATCCCCCCAAATCCTCCTTTGGATGTCGGGGGCATAATAACATTCAAATCTGACCATTATTATTATTGGAAATACAATGTAAAATGACTACAGAATGAAAATTCAATATAATTCTGAGTCAAAAAATGGCCATAACTCTGGTAGCAGTGAAGGGGACAAATAGTCAGTGGGTATCCTCCCCCTAAACTGGGCTATCAACACACCAAAGCACAACCATATCTGATGATCATTGCCCGAATAACAAGCTGATATGTTCGTAGAGACAAAATATACAAATTTCCAAGTCTTAAACAAGGACCGTACATAACTCTGGTAAAAATTAATTGACGAAACCCGAAATATGTTAGTATTATCCCCCCCCCAACCTGTGCTGTCACCATGCCAAATGACAACAACATCCAATTATTAATACCCAAGGTGATGTATTCTGAAGTATGGACAGACGTACAGATGGACGGAAGTACATAATGGAATATCAACAACGGCATTGGGCACTCTTTTGAAAGCACACCCGACGGCGAACTTTATATTAAGTATTACGTCAATATCAGGCAAAGGTATTGGGGGTGAAGTGTAAAAGTATCTTACTGATACCTCCTCTCCCAATCACCAATACACAGACTTATTACATTGAGTATGACAAACATGAAATCCATTGAGATCAAATGACCCAATTTAATGCTGATATATCTAAAGATAAACAAAGAAGGATAACTTTAGAGAAGTAAAAATCCTCTTCTGAAAGCAGTCATGATGTTGAACCTCCGTAACAAATTTCATTCAGATCTGATGACCTTTGAATGAGATTATACAGTACCCCCATGACGAATCAGCCTCATTCAGCTCATTGCGGCGATTGGTCCACTCAAAATTGAGATGGATCTCGGCAGCAATCCCCGACATCTAAAAGCGCCATTTTTGAGTGGAAAGGATTATAATCTAATGCCCATTGAAACTTTTGTCGCCGCGAGTTGCCGCAAATGCTACCAACACCACAAATAGATGATCTTATATATGTTGGACTTATATGTTGTACGGCATACATGTACATGTACTTACATGTACATGTATATACCGCAGATCTACAGTGAAGTTCTGTGATGGTAAAGGTGAGAAGTATCAGCCCTCTTAATTGGCTATGGCAATCAGCAATGCCGAAGCCATTTGCTGAAGTAAACTTGGCCATGGCAAAGGATTTCCGTAACAGACTGCCGAAGCCAAAAAATCTGAATTAAAAGGGCTGGAAGTATAGACATAATCATAGTCTATGAAGCTTAGAAATATATTGCCCCAGACCCCTGCACCGATTTCAACTGAATTTGGTGTGGTGACTCTGGATACCGCTGCAGATGTTATTTTAAAGGGATCTTTTTCTTCAAAATTTCAAATTAAAAATAATTTTGATTCTACATTGTATTTGTATTTATTTTTTTCATTTTTAAATGGAGCAAGTAGTTCAACCAAAAAAAAAATGCATTTATAACATCCGTCAGGATACCCCAAGTCACCACACCAAATTTTATTGAAATCGGGACTGGGAGAAAAATTGCGGACATACAGACATATAATGAAACCATCCTTGCGTTGTTCATAGTGTTCCGGCATATTGCGGTGAATCACTTCAATTCATGGTGGAAAATTGGTTGTTGGCAAATTGCTGTGATTTCTCACTTTAAAAAGGCCTGCCGCATTGAGCAGATTGAGGCTGCTTCATATTGGGGGCACTGTAACTGGATAGACAGAAACCCACTACTTTCAGGTGAAATTAAGGACTCTAGAATGGAAAATGCTAAGAATGAAATTGGGGGCTCATGATTGCTCCGGAAGCCAAACATCCATTCCAATTTTCATTCGGTATGTCATCCAATAATTCATAGCCGAGATGAATGCCTGGTTTAGCAGACAAACAGACATACATATGGAAAAATCAATCCAGTAGACATGTATCTCCCATTTCTTGTGTGGTTACTTTAGTTGTCATCTGTCTCTGTTCTGAAAGGGTAAATAGCATGATTATATATAGAACTAGCAGGTTAGCCTGCCACTGGCGTGGTTGGTCAGAAACATGACATTTTGTAAATTATTTTGTTTTTATTGAATTTTTTTTTACACACATATATATCATTTGTGGGTACCCGCTTCAAGGTGAAGATCACCTAGGGCGGAAAAAACTGACCCGATCCGCGTTCCTATGAAGCCCTAAGTACGTAAGAATCACACAACATGCTCATGTCTGTATACTAACGCACACGCCCAGACCCTGACGTAAGAATCACATTACGCACATACGCTCTTTATCAACTACACTGCGGATAGGAACGCTCTTTAACTATCAACCCGATTAACCCCCGCAGTGATGTTTGCAGTGATTTTGATGATTGGGAGTGGAGAATGAGTGCTCAGAGCTTGTCCAAAATGCGATGTCGACGACCCCCGTGGTATTTTACCCTTATATACGAAAGTTGAGCTCGATCCATATCACATAGATAAGATCTATGTTGCGATACAAATTATCATTTTGTTATAATTTGCCAAGATTATGTCATTTCTTCACACATATGATAAAAACGTGAAACAATTTTAGATCAACCATGACACCAACACCCTCATAATTTAAATATATAGTTTCATTGAAACTATATATTTAAAATATGAGGGTGTTGGTGGCAAGGTTGATATAGAATTAGGTATGTTTGCTTGTTCGGTAAAAGTTTAATTAGTTTCATTGTGAATATCAGATATTTTAATCATAAGCCTTCATTTGTCCAACACCATCCAATGTGGGTTTTGTCAAATAACCTCAATAAAACATTTTTTATTTTCAGTTGTTAGTATGCTATTTTTAAATTATGCCGGTCACCAAAAATCATTCCATTTATTTGTCCTGGCCTGCCCAGGGTAATTTGCCCATTCCAGCAAAGCGTAATGAATGTAATGGAATCAGCCTCTAGAGGTTCAGTGTCCGAGTACTGTCTAATAAATTTCACTCAAAGAAATTACTATATACCATATATTAGTTATATATTATATATTATGAGAATCCTTTTTAGATTCCAATGGATTTGTCTATTAACACTTCCACTCTGACTACATCAATAGTTTTAGGTTTAGCCGTTTATTGAAATTTGAGTTAAAACAAAATATCTAAATCACATATCCAGCATTTGGGCATAAAACCCTGTTAAAACGATATGACTAAAGTCTGCAGAAAAAAAAAACACAGCCCCTAGTCCGGCAGCCAAACCATGATTTTTAGCTGTTGCATGTTTTTTGCATATAAATTTTTTTCCGGTTGTCTGGGGTATCCGTCTGAAGAATTCACCAGCTGACCCACTGGCAGCTTTGGGGAATTTAAGAAAATTTGGGTTAAACTAAGATAGCGGTAAATATTTCTATCCTTGCCACAAGGAGAAAGTTTCTACTGGGAAAGAGCCAGAAAAGTATACCATGATATATGCTTTTGGGATCCCATTGTCACACCGACCAATCATTTCTGCGCTGTGGTGGGTATTTGTCTGCTGCCCTGGAGAGAAAGGCCGCTGTGGCATCAAATAACGTTTTTTTTTAAATGAAATTTCTCAAAATCTGTCAGGAATTTCTTTTTCAAATTTGGTACAAGCAATTATTCTGACACAATATTTAAGAGCGGTCAACTTGTTGGAAATTATAACCCCATTTAATAAAATGTTATGCTATGAAAAATATGTAAAATTTTGTTGTTTTCCCGTAACAAGAACTTTATCATATCTGAAGATCATGAGAAGACTTAATTTGGCGAATTCAAGAAATTTCATAATTATTTTCTTGTAGAAAGACAACCACCCATAGATAGTTTTCTATATTTAAGAATTTCATGTGAAGCCATGCCTGCTCATCAATAAAACTTTGGGCTATAAAGGTCCGTTTTAGGTCTAATAGCCATAGCCAAATCCCCAACTGACCAGGTATCTGGGCCGGGGTAGTACAAAATTTGCAGGAAGGTATGCCGGGTCGGTGGTGGGTGTCCTGAGGGGCAAAAAATGTGTTTTTTACAACCTCATGCAAATTTTTTAATAAAAGCTTTTGTGCCCTTATTTGACATTTGTAACAGTTTAAAACATATTATAAGAATTTATAACTGCAAAAACACCATATTTATGTTACTGGGACCTCATGTGGGCCTTAGTGTAGATGACATTAAGCTATGGCATGTTGCATATGGCATGTTGCATATGTTTCCTTCGGAAAGAAGCTTCAAGAAATGTAAAACTGAAATAAATAAACTTGTCTTGACAGGTCTTGATGCAACTAAAGCCTAGATCATTGTGTGCATGGGAAAAGTGCGAGCAACTGTCTCAAACATTAATGTGACTATCAATGACTAGAATATAACAGTCATCACACTGTTCAATCAGTGAAATATTTGCATGTCTATCAACTCATATGTATGATCTGTTACTCTCACAACTCCTAACATATCCAAGTCTGGCATATTGACTCTTTGTTATTTATTATAACAAAGGTTACTCCAGTAGACTATCAAATGTGTTAAGCCATAATGCTAGATCATGGGCTGGTTGACAGACTACATGTAATCGGGAAATGGTTAGAAATTATGGAATTGTGTGTATCCTGTACAATGACCAAAGTTTGCATATATAAACTTATCCTGATGTAACTAATGCCTAGATCATTGTGTGCATGGAAATGATCAACTGTCTCAAACATTAATGTGACTATCAATGGGTAGAAAATATCTGTCATCAGTGCATCAAGCCAATCAGTGAATTATTTACATGTCTTTCAACTCAGATGATCTCTCACAAGACCTAAAGTATCCAAGTCTGGTATAGTGCTGTGACTCCTTGTCATCTATATATATAAACGAGTTGGATATGTCCGGATTTTTCTCTCAGACCCCTGGACCGAGTTCAACCAAATTTGTTGTGGTGACTCGGGGTACCCTGGCAGATGTTATAAATTATATTGGTATTAGTTTTTCAAAAGTTTTAATTAAAACAAATAAAATAATATTGGATTTGTTAGATTGAGCAAGGAATTCAATCTTTAAAAAAAAATATATATTAAAACAATATATATAAATCAAAATGTTTCAATGACCAAATGTGCTTGAATCGCACAAAGTGGCCACCGCTAAATGAAGGCTCTGTCTAAGATCAAGATGTGTGCGAAGTCCCACAAAGGGGGCCACTGGTAGCTCCCAAAGCTGCCCAAAGGGGGCCTTTTTCACCTAGTTTAGTATAATGGAAGTAAGTTGCATAAGTGGTGTGGAATATGTTAGATAATGGGCTGGTTGACAAACTAATCAGGAATAGTTAGAAATTATGAAATTTTGTGTATTCTGCACAATGACTTAGGTTTACAGATGATCAGCATTGAATTTATAAAACATTTTTTGTTCAATTAAAACAGCTTCTGAAAAAGGTTAAACTGTTATTTGAACTAATTGAGATAATTCCCAGTCATATGAGTGATATCCGTAGAGTTTTATGCAATTTTAGACCAATTTTAGTGAAATTTGAGGTTTTACTACCCCCCACTGCCCTGATTGGTCTGAGTTATTTGGGGCTGCTTTATTCTTCATTGTAATATGGGGGTATGATGTCATATCATGCAATTAAAAATTTAACTCAACGTTATGACACAAACAGAGCCTCCTGTCATAGAACAAAGATAATAAGCTATTTGGTGAGTGGATTGTTGTTCGAAATTTAAAAAATATGTTTTAAGTTCTTGGTACCTAAAGGGAAAAAATTAAATATTAGTTTAAAGTTACTCAATCCAATTAAACACCCTTAAATTACTATTTCTTTGGCTTTAGGGGTAAAAAATATTTGATTCGAGTCAAGACACCTACTTTACTTGTATTTAAATTCTCGCAGTACTATTTTTCGCGCACCTTCTGAGTTTAAATTAATTTACCACAGGGAAAACAAGATCGATGATTATGTTAATGAGGTACACACATTACAAAAGGTTGGACACTGAATGGATAACTACCCGTACAGATGTAGGCCTCAATTTAAATTTGGTCAACCAATATCAGAAATCGAGTAAGGCACACCCATCAAAGCTCAGAGTGATCAGATATCAATTTTTGAAGTTTGTTATTTCAATTGTCGTGGCCCATAAACATGCCGTCAACCGAATGGTCTCAGTCTAAATTGCAGATGAAGATGGATAACTCTAAAACAAGTAGTAATACGGCCAAATTTTGTGAATACTCAAGTGATAATATGGCCATATTTCGTTGAACAAACAATTTTTGGGAAACTTGATACCATAGTTGACAGTGGTTAGCATTATTTTGTTGCAATTAATCGATTCTGATAACTAAAGCGTATTTTGAAGAAATGTTCTTGTTGTTCTATCTTGATGATATGGGGACCCTCTGATCGGATTGAGTACCTTTGACCCTTCAAATGTATTGAAATTCATTGTTATGTCTTCTCTTTATAATTGTTCAGATTCTAAACAATATGTGAAATTTTTGATTTTTCATCAGATAGATCCAAAGAAATTCTTTGTTGAAAATCTCATGCATTTTGCCTCGATTTATTCAAAATGTGTGTTAAGAGGGCTGGGTACAATAGAAAGTCAGTGGATGTATACACTTAAACCAGCTTCAACAGGAAAATTCATCAAACTAATATCTGTACAAATGTACAGCTGCCATGGAAATCATATGACCAAATATGACTATTACAATGAAGACAAAAAAGTCACAAAATGTTTCGAATTTTGAAATATATATTTACCTTAAAATAGATGTAAGTAGAATATTGAAATTCTAATAAATAAATGTTTTCATTTATCTCACTACCCAGCTGCACTACCATCAAAATATCTCCAATTTCCATAGATATGACCAAGTTCACTTATACATCCAATCAAAACTTACTTCTAGACATATTTTCAAAATATTTCAACGCCAACTTTCCACCCTCTGACAGAATGAAATCTGCTGCCATTCCTGATGTGGCATACCAATTTAGTGTTGATGTATTGGAATTCTTTTTAAGATGAAAGAAAACAATGTCTTCTGCATGGAAACATGTTAATCTGGAATGAAAATAAATAACATTAGAGCAAATTAAAATTAAAATGCATTTTTTAATTATTAATCATTGAGATATTTATATTTGTTCGAGTTCAGTCAAAAATTGAGAAAAACTGACAAACTAATGGCATAACATAGGCAAAATAATCAGGATAAATGTGATTTTGGCACTGAATTGAAGTATTGTGGCGAAGGCAACTCCCAAAAATTGTTGTAGTTATCAACTCCAACGAAAAAAATCACAGAAAATTCACTGGAAAATTGATGAATGAAGGGCATATAAGTCAGGCAAAAAAATCCAGACAAACCTGGTTTGCCCACTGATTTGATATTGTGATAAGCCACTTGGTGACAAAAAATTATTAAAATTTGTTCATACCAAATGAAATGAAGAATTACTGATTCATGTTCTGTCCATCTCCTTAACACGTTGACTGCCACTATGAGTTATCTCATATTTGTTTAAGGCAATTGTATCCCAGATACATGATTTCGGCAGTTAGTGTGTTAACATACTGGCTTAAGACTTGGAAATTCCCAAGTAATAGAGCGTATTCCACTAGTCATCAAATACATCCAAATTAATGTGCTGTGATTTAATTATCCTACAGTAGCATCCAACTTCAAATTTGAAGGGAGACTGATGCAAACTAGAAACAATACAAACAAATTTAAAATCATGAGACTGAGCCTTAAAAAGTTATGACTAGAAACAATTCAAACAAATTTAAAATCATGAGACTGAGGCTTTAAAAGTTATGATCTATGAAAATGTGTGGCATCATCAAATTTACCGATTTTGGAAAATAATAAAAGAGAATTCACATGTTTGTTGTGTTGTCATCTCTTTTGTCACATCTTTAAATAGAAGCATTGCCTAATTGTTTATACACTGATATATGTGAACAATCCTGTAATGAATCAGAACTGACATTGACATTCTTTTCTATGTTCGCTGCAGTTGTAATTAAAATTAGACTCTCGAACCAGCTAAGTATATGTATGCCATTACAGAGTCTAAAGGATTTCACTGTGTGTCACATTACCGCTCCTATAAATAACTCTGCATGCAATCCATACAGTGCGACATTACACCACACAAATATGTTTACGATTGAAATATATCTCCAACAATAACCTGATTGACTGCATCGCTTTACTGATAAGTGTTGTGACTGGCCAACAGTGAAGTTATGCTTGTTGCGGTAATGATAATCCCAGATTTTTTTCCATTAGACTCTGTAAAGCAGAGTTTTTTTGAGAGTCTAATTTTAATTAGAACTGTGTTAGCTGATAAAAGTATTTATAATGTTCCTAGTTCTCAAAGATTACAACTTACCCACTCTATCATTATTTACTTTTGCTTGTTGGGGTTTTTAGGCCCAGTCTTATGCCAATCTGCCTGAAATAATAAAATCCATTATATTTATATGAGTGTGTGTCATGTTCAAGGGAAATGTACAAGTATCAATGTACTATATGTAGCCACATATTTAAATACAATGGTGTTACTCACTCAGCTTTAGGCTAAATAATATAATACCTGTGTTTAAATTTACGTGAGTAAACGCTCAACATTATTTCTGCCATTCTGTTCTATTGGGGGGGAATTCTTCTGCATAAATTGTCAAAATAATGACTGTTGTTCACTATCTTTAACCCATCCATGAGTGTAGCTGCCTGAAATGTTATGAAAACCCTGTGCCAGTACATTCTTTTATATATGCATGTTTCCCATATAATATGTGCATTCTCTAATATATGTGAGGCTCCCTAAGGGAGACTGGCATATATGACAGAATGCACTGGACTCGCATATATACGGGAATGCACTAACCCAGGATATTTGATGCTGCAACAGCTCAACTCCTGTCATGAAAGGGTTAAAGCAATGTCTTATTCCAGTCACTACCCTCTAGTCACTTATTTTCGTATTTTTATTTAATAAGTGAAAAATAAGTGTCAATGATACTGTAGCTCAACTTGGGGATGAGTTCATTTTTTGCTGAGCAATGAAAGGTGTCTTATTGGGTGAAAGTGTGAAAATGGTAGCCCAGTGGTTAGAGTGTCAGACTTGTAATGGTGATAACGCGCCAGCGTGAGTTTGCACCTGCCGGTGGAATATCGTCTCTGCAACAGTGGCTTGGTCAGATTAAGCGGTGTGTGTACTATATAGAGCCACACCCTTGGGCAAGTCACTTCAACTGTGCTCGCTTCATCGTACCAAGACGAGAAATAGGGACCTGGTTGTTGGCTAAGTGTAAGCCGCTGCAGTGAAGCGCCTGTAAAATGGCAGCAGGCATAAGACTCGGCATTACTTTAATAGCAGGGGTAATAATGTGAAGCACTTTGGGCCCATCTGGCATTAGGGATACGCACTATATAAGCACCATAATTTTTATTATTAATTAATGAACCTGGTTCAAATGGGAAGGGTTAATTTATAAATTTTCTGCATAGTTGAAACAATAGTCATGTAGATTTATCTGCTTGTTACCCATTGCGCAGATAATTCATATTGGCTAGACGCCATTATTTTAATTTAATATTGATAGCAATAAGCATGTATCTATGGGGTGGCTGTGAAGGGTTATTCGGGTAATATAATTTTCAATATCAATTAATGGGAGGCCAAATTCATTTTTAATAATTATTTGCACTTAAGCACAAATATTCATGCTTGAGAATAAAAACATTGCACTAAAGCACAAATATTTGAGCTTATTAAAGCACAATAATTTGAGCTTAAGTGCAAATATCTGTGCTTAGTGCAAATATTTCTGCTTAATCTCAAGATTTGTGCTTAATCTCAAAGATTTGTGCTCAAGCTCAAATTTCTACATTTCATTCCCAGTCAATATAGATCTTCCCTAAAAAAATAAAATAGGCTTCCCCATGTTTGAATTGCCATGTCACATGATATTTTATGGTGGACTCTGCCAATATCAACATGGTGTGTTAGGTAATGTTTTTTAAATTCCTTCTTTGCGCTTAAGCACAAATAATTGCACTTAAGCTTATTTGTGGTTAAGCGTAATCATATTATAGGCACTTGAGCACAATTATTTGTGCTTAAGTACAAATAACTTAGCTTAAGTGCAAATACTTGTGACTTTGGCCTCCCATTATATGTGCAAAATACAAAAATATGCCTCGATAAGAAATATGAGGAACAACCCATATATAGAATGAGTCAATGGAATCATTGGAAGGGTTAATTTTTTTTTCTATAAAGATCAATAGAAATATACAAGACACTACCTTAAAAAAAACGATTAATAACATTGTGGAAGAAATTTGCCCATTTGGAAATAATTTGCCACTGAAATTAATTATTACATTTTAAAATGTTTTTTTTGTGGGTGGGGGGGGGGGGGGGGTAATAAAATTGTTAGGGGAGGTCTGAATCAAGGGCAGGTGGTTGGCGAAAAATGCCACCATTGCTTTTGGGGTAGGGCTAAAGAGGGCTGGTTTCAAAGATTGCAGAATAGCTAGGTCAAAGAAACCAGCTTTGACATACAAAGAAATACTTGATCGGTACCTTTAATTTAAACCAACTCTAGCTTACTCCACCAACCGGCCCTGGAGCCCATGCAAATGAATACTAGTAACTAGATAGCACATGTGTACACAGTTCTTGTTGAAACCATACTAGTACTCATAAAGCTGCATGATACTGAGTCTGGAGATTACAATAGGGTGTTTTTCTATTATCACCAGCAAGCATTATGTCAGTGTCAGCTAATCACAACATTTATCAATAAAGCGATGCAGGATCATGCAGCCACTCAGACGATTGTCAGAATTTGTATGCAGTGGTAGATTTGCCACATAGCTAAATATAGCGCTATAACAAATGTCACATTAATAATTTTACACAAAATTAGAGATTGTGACACCCAACTAAACTCTAAAAGCATATGTGAAGAGTACATAATTGACCAATAATACCTAGCAAAGTGAATAGAAGTACGTATTTCCAAGAAATTCAACAGTTAACACCAATTTTAAGTGGCCAATATACAGGAGATATCTGTCATTTCTAAGATATTTTGTGCGCTGTGGCATCATA
Organism: Siphonodentalium dalli; assembly: GCA_032622095.1. Taxonomy (NCBI): domain Eukaryota; kingdom Metazoa; phylum Mollusca; class Scaphopoda; order Gadilida; family Siphonodentaliidae; genus Siphonodentalium; species Siphonodentalium dalli. The sequence continues at coordinate 151,312,471 of CP136062.1, forward strand.
CTACGCCAGCTGCATGCAGATGTTAACTATAGCAACACAGCTATTTTCTTACTCTTTATCACACAGCTATACGAGTATGGTTTCAACTAGAACTGATGTGTACAGGAAACCATGCCGGTAATAAGCATAAACTAGATTTAACTGAAATGCTCAATATCATCAACGAGAGGCCGATCACGATCGGTAGATGTTAACCCATCCCTTGGCGATAGTAAATTACTATGATCAGAATCATAAATGAGAGTTTTGGTGTTGAATTATAGAGTATACTGTTATGTACTATTATAGACAAATAAATGTACATAACACAAATTATTGGAATTTATGGGTCACTAGCATTTATATAAGAGAATGCACTGGTACAACTAAACCACCACAGCCTTGTGTTAAATGTGAAAGGTGGCCTGGACATGGAATGCTTGGGTTAAGAGAGTCCAATTTAAGTTTACAATAATAATGTATCAAATTATACCAACAATATAGTATACAGATAAGCCACCTGACTGCTGGCACATTAATATCAATTATATAGCAGAGCTGTCAACAAATCACAAGAATTGCTTATGTTGAACACTGACTTCTCTATTAAACCAATAACAATTATAATGACCCCAGATCATCTGAAGATATCACTCTACAGCACAGATGTCCAAGTCTACCATGTGATGTTTATTGTTGAATCTTTATTTTAAATTAGATACCATAGCATTCTTTATCAGATTATTTGCACATCAATTGGCATAAGAGACATCAGAAAATAGTATAGCCTTATCAATAGCTAAGTAGTCCAAAGGCATGGGATGGAATTGATGAATTGGGTTTAAAGTCGCTCCAAACAAATTTACCAGTACATAACACAAGATTATGGACTGATTTAAACCAAATTTGGTGTGGTGACTCGGGGTACCCTTGGCAGAGTTATAATGGTGTTAGTTTTTCAAATTTTGTTACTTTAAATTTTTATTTTTAATTATTCAAACAAAAAATATTTTATTATATATTATTTTTATTTATTTATTCATATTCATTTTTTTTGTTAAATTGAGCAAGGAAAAAATTGAGCTGAGAAACTCACAAACAAAATTGGGTTGCGATCAGATAAAAAATATTTGAGTTATCGCACCATGCGTAAAGTGTCTACGGACAGACAGACAACTGGACAGACGCACGACGAGTGGTCAATCCGGAAAACGACACTATGTTTACCATACTATGGTATGGGTAAACATAAAAATTGCTTAATATTACTTCTAAACATAAAAATTGCTTAATATTACTTCTAAACTGGGGTAGATCAACTGCCTGAAATGCATGCTCAGGGGTGTTTTTCAAGGATAAAAAAAAAAAAAAAAATTCCGGGGGAGGCCCCCCGTACCCCCACCTATGAGAGGCCTCCCATACCCTCCAGCAAGCCTACCGGCAGTTGTTTTTGTTTAAAATCTAATACCACCGCCCGAAAAATTTTTTTTTTTTTTTTTTTTGTGTAAAAAATCCATTTTAGTGTATGTAATTGGTTTTGGACAAAAATTGACATCACATTGAACAAATCTGCAACCCCCCAACCCCTGTGGGCACATCCCTGCGAGAATAGGACATAGGTGATTTATTTGGATGGCTGCCGACCAACTCAGATAGGCATTAAAACCACACCCCATGTTCAATTGAGGAAAAACATCTGTGCCCCACTTTTATTAGAGCACACAATAAACATATAAATCAAGGATGTGATGTGGTGTGTCTAAAACGAAAGTGTCAACGACACTGTAGCTCAACTTTGGGAAGAAGTTAACTTTGTGTGATGAGCAATGAATGGAAAGATTTAGAATTGAATTTTGAAATCCAAGATGGCCGCTGGCAGCCATGTTTTTGTCCGAATGACCCCAAAATGACTCGTTCCCATCTACATTCCAATTTCAACAGCCATGACAAATTTCATGATGATCAGACTAAAGGTATGACCTGTAGCCTGTGCTAAAGGATTTAGTCATACAAAGAGTAAAATCCAAAATGGATGCTGGCGGCCATGTTTTTTTGCCGAATGACACCCAAAATGACTCGTTCCCATCTACATGTCATTGTTAACATTCACGACACATTTTATGATGATCCGACCAAAGGTACGACCTGTAGGCCGTGCCAAAGAATTTAGTCATGCAAAGAGTAAATCTAAGATGGCTGCCGGCGGCCATGTTTTTTGGCCGAATAACCCCAAAATTACTCGTTCACATCTACATGTGTCAATGTTAACATTCCTGACAAATTTCACGATGATAAGACCAAAGGTACGACCTGTAGCCCGTGCTAATGGATTGAATTTTGAAATCCAAGATGGCCGCTGGCAGCCATGTTGTTTGTCCGAATGATCCCAAAATGACTCGTTCCCATCTACATTCCAATTTCAACAGCCATGACAAATTTCATGATGATCAGACTAAAAGTACGACCTGTAGCCAGTGCTAAAGGATTTAGTTATACAAAGAGTAAAATCCAAAATGGCTGCTGGCGGCCATGTTTTTTTTTGCCGAATGACCCCAAAATGACTCGTTCCCATCTACATGTCATTGTTAACAAACATAAACATGAAAATATTTATGATGATCTGACCAAAGGTACGACCTGTAGGCCGTGCCAAAGAATTTAGTCATGAGTAAAATCTAAGATGGCTGCCGGTGGCCATGTTTTTTGGCCGAACAACCCCAAAATTACTCGTTCCCATCTACATTTCAATATTAACATCCGTGACAAATTTCATGATGATCAGATGAATAGTACGACCTGTAGCCCGTACTAATGGATTGAATATTGAAATCCAAGATGACCACTGGCGGCCATGTTTTTTTCCCGAATGAACCCAAAATGACTCGTTCCCATCTACATGTCAATGTCAACAGCTATGAGAAATTTCACAATGACCCGACCAAAGGTACGACCTGTAGCCCGTGCTAAAGGAAATTGTTGATGCATCACACACGCACACACACACAGACGACGGACGACAAAGCCATGGCAATAGCTCAAACTTTACAAAGTAAAGTTGAGCTAAAAAGAAGAGATAAATCTAGTGGCCTCCGGTCAACCTCAACCAAATCAAAACCGTCGCTTGATTTCTGACAAAGTGTTGCCTTTTGTCGACACGGCGATGGTGATTATGTGTGAAAACTTACTACGGCGGTCGATGTCGGTCATAACGGTTTAATAACTCTCTTATGCAATGCGGAACACCTTGAAAAATACATTAAATACAATATTTATCACCGAAGATGGAACATCTTAATCATTCCTGGAAGTATCTATATGATGCTGCTAAAACGCTGTTTGGTTGGTGTGTTAAAACAGGTAAAAAGGGGAACATCTCTAGCCAGAGTTTAACTGAGCGAGTACCACTCACTGCTTGAGCTGACTCTCTCCAAAAATATGGAAACGCATACTGATACATGTATGTCTAATTGCGAAAATACAAATAACAATGATATGTTTAGTAAGTTTTCACACATTATATATTTTCCCGCCAAAATAGATTGAATAGTTCTGACTCGCTGACGACCAGGACTTCATGTTTAAAATACCGGTACTTCAGAAATGATATATTATAAGTCTCATTTTCATTTCAGTTGTCCCTATGTTGTGTGGATGTGCCATACATTTTCAATATGCCGCACAATATCTGTATATACCGTTATGAATATTTACCAGTATCACTCACAAACCGCTAGTGGTATGTAATTCTAAATGCTTGATATAGGTACACCGTTCTAATGCCCCCTACCGGTTTAGCATCGAAAAGAAATAAACGAGTGTTTGAGATGAATTTGATCTTTATTTTATAAGTTAGTTTATGAATGTATTCGCAGAAAATAGTCCCAACAATATTTACTGACATCGACCACCGTAGAAAGTTTTCACACAAAATCAGAATTGCCGTGTCGACAAAAGGCAACACTTTGTCAGAAAACAAGTGACGGTTTTGAATTGGTTGAGGCGGCCGCAGAATATGGTAGCCTAATTTTGATGAGCAAATTAGCGCTTCTAGTTTATTATTGAAAAACATCCGGTTTGAGAGTATAATATATAGCTGAATACAGCTAGGTAGTAGGTTAGCTGAATACAGCTATTGTAGTGTAATTGTAGCTGTATTCTGAGAATTCTCACATTTGCCAGACCTGATCAGTCATCAATTCATGACCAAACTTATTACCGGAATGTGTATACTGTATTGACCACGTTAAGCAAATGTGGCAGTCAAGCTTTAATCTTCCCCGTAGTGGACCGCGTTTCGATCAATCAAACGCAACATTTCAATGCAACGAAGATCATTCCTGGCAGTCCGCTTTCCAGTGGGCGCAGCCATCTTTGTCCGGGAACAAACAAATATACCGTACTTCAATAACTTCGTACCGCAAAGCGACAAAGCCAAGAGGTTGTTACCATGTACACTCAATTTCAAAGATATTGTTTTGAACCATAATTGAACCAATATTGTATTGTCCTGAGTACTATAATACTTTCAACAACTATTTTACAAAAAGTAGGCTACTAAATATTGGTTGTATTGTCGTTGTATGGCCTACATATGATATATACATATATATTATATGTACCTGTAGGCCTACCTATAGGCCTACCTGTAAGCGAACTGATTTTGTATGTGAGCTGTGTGTGCAGATAGCTTAACTCAAGGGAACATATTAATTAATACGCGCTAATGATTATATACATATAGCACATGATATAGACAAAATTACCTGACTGTAACAACATTTAACCTGGCTGTTAATGGCAGTGAGATGGTTGAATAGACAATACACGTTATGTTGCATTCGAGTTTGTTTTTCATTACCCACGGTAAAAGTAATGTATTATGTTAATATATCATTAATTATAGCTTCAACTCAATTCTCAAAACGTCAAAAAAATAGTATTATATCATGATATGTACACAGTCCTATTTGTCAAATATATATAGGCCTATATATCTTATCATGCAGGCAATCCGTCAGTATATATATAGAGAGATTTTGTTTCCCAGGGCCACTGGTAACGTATGCATGATCGACGTTAACTTATTGCTCTATAGTGCTCAACGATAACTCATTAACTGAGTCTGTCTCCATTATTAAATCTGATAGTGCAACATAATACAATGATGATAGTTCATACAATTATTTAGCGTTATTTGTTAAATATGTGCATGATAATTTGTGATTTGCGTAAAAGAAAGTATTGTTCCAGAAATTACCAGAATGTTCCGTTTCGCGTATATCCTGTTTTCTTCGTTTTGTACGTGTCCGTTACACATCATGGTGCCAAGAGTGCTCAATGAAGGCAGGATCACATATCAAAATGAGATGATACGGTGATCCCCTTTTCATGGGATCACCATATCCTTTCATTTTGATATGTGATCCTGCCTTCATTGAGCCCCGAGTGACCCCTGAGACGAGGATCACGTATTATATGACGCCAGATCCTCCGGAGGATTAGATAGTGTTTTATATCTACACCCGTGCGCATGGCCTGACAGCAGCCACGGGGCCATCGGCTATCCTTGTGGAACCCTCTTGTCAAACTCCAGGCAGAGTTATCTCCCATCGCTCCGCTGAGATACCACTGCCATAATGACATTAATTGGTAAGGAATTCTTACGTGTTTTTAGTTCTTATGTTTTAGGATTAAAATTGTCGATGTCTGGCTCAGTTCATATTGATTGTTCTTATCAATACCGAAAGAATTACCATTATTGCAAACTTAAAAAAAAATTGGTGGTCAAAACAAGATAATAGGTGACGAAATAGTAGTAAATACAGTTCCGCGACGATATATAAAAATAGATTTATCGTCTGCAAAGTACACTCATTGTGGCAGTGATATATCGCAGCGATAGCGTAGAGGGCGCTGTATGGAGTTTGCCATCTTGTGTCGCCACTACTCTAGAAACCACAAACTAGGTCACATACTCCCGTCCAGCGGCACAAGACGAATCCACAATCCCGTGGCTTGCTATGGTTACCCACACGACTAGACATGGAAAAATATTTAATCGGGGTTCACGATTATATAGCGATTGATATTCAATCGGAGTAAAATGTACCACGCGAGGTTGGGATTATTTTTCGAAATGAGTATCGTGAGTTAATCGGAAGGGTGATAACTCTATATAGAACGTATTTTGACGAAATAACTGAGATTTATATGGAAGAATTTACAACATCACCAGTGATCAACTTTGGTCGTACGTATATAATTCAAATTATCGTTTTGGATGGGTGGGGTTGAGTGGGGTTAGGGTACGTTCTTTAAAGCACTTCTTCAAACATCTACCGTTATTTCGTCAACACAATGTCACAATCCTAACCTCGCATGACACGTGTTACTGCGATTGAATATCAATCGCTATCTAATCGTGAACCCATATTAGGTATCTTCTGCTGTTTTAACCGCGTGCGTATATATTGGCTCGAATTACGTAAGCTAAAGCTTGTTGACTCAATTAACTCGGAACGACCAATTGAGAGAACAATTCAAAATAATATGGTGAATATTATTGTACTGAATGCATGCAGATGTAATATAACATGAGTTATCCACGCATCCGGTTGTAATGAGAAATCTGAAATGCTACAACGCTAAGTAAAAATCACTATGTCCACCGTTGCCCAGGACAGTGGGGTTAAATTCATGAGATCTTGCAAGAAGCATCTGAGACACAAGCGTGAAACATCGAAATATAGTAATGACCTTTGCACTGATAATTTGGACCAATCGTGGCGTTATTCTGCTACACCGTGTTTGACATCACCCGTTCCATTGTTCGCACTGCATCATTATATATGTAAATTAATGTGACGATCTGATTAAATCGACACCGAACTGGAGCTTGAACTTGAGTTGTGGTGTCAAAATAGTTATCTCCGGCATAATCTTGGGGACCGTGGATATTTGATACCTGGAATGTGACCATTGAGAGGGTAGTATAAAGCCACATACGACATATGCATAACTGTGGCACAGTCACTATATGACGGACAGTATGTCCATCGCAACTGGAATACGGGTGACACCTACCGAGTTATATCATGTTGCGGTCGCTAACATGCAAACCTCATGTATTAGTTACTCTGACCTCATGTATTAGTTACTCTGACATACTGTATTAGTTACTCTGATATTCTGATATTATGCTCCCTTTTGTTGCCCCTCGGTCCGGTTTCGGGCACAAAGGTCGATAACTACGTGCTTTATCCCGCACCTATATATTCAGAGCATTCGTTTTGTGGGTGCCAGGTATATAGTATTGTAAAAATAAAAGAACATTTGTCTCAATTGTTTCAAAACATCTGGAAAATATCTATAACTTGGGCCAATTTTCTCAGATACATGTAGGTCGATTCATAGATTTAACCCTGTCGGCTTGTCCATACTAACTGGATTCTCCCAGCTAGTTAAAAATGGTACATCGAAAAATAGTACTATCTCATCAACCGTGTCCATACTAAAGCATAATGGATGAGTAGTTATCCCACAGGGAATGTTCAGATAATAATCGTTTGTTGAACTTAATATCTAAACATTTCCCTCAATAAATAGGGCTCCTTCTGCATCTGTCGTCTGGTTTTATAACTTTAAAATCCCTCCAAATGAATACTATACCAATCCGATGTACCATTTTTAACTGGCTGGGAGAATACATTAAGTATAGAATGGGTTGTCTATGAATCGACATAATTATCTCATCCCTCCTTCCAATGTAAATTATGGACTCATTTTGGGGTTAAATTGAGCCATGTTGGTTTCTGGCGTAACCGCGCTCTATCTATATCGAGAGGGGAGATTACCGACATAAATGATCATATATGGCTGTCATAAACGTTTTATTTCAACAAACTTTGGGGTCGTATCTTTTAATAATTACGACCCAAGACACGCCAGTTCAAATAAACACAAGAATGGATAGGTTCGCCCGCCATGTTGACATTGATGTTATGGAGTGTCGGATGTGATTGATCTCTGTTTAAAGGTTAGCATACAGTGTGGTTCATTCAACCTGAGGTTAGTCTGTTTTCATACTCCTTGTCCATTCAATCCTTTCGATGTTATATACGCTACCACGGAAATATGTGACCCGCCATATCAAATCCAGTCATGTTTTTTGCCCTGTGCCAATGCATAGGTCGCCTCGCATATATAAGAGAATGCATTGGCCTAACAATTTTTTACAATTTTAATAATTGTTTCTTGTATTATTTAACAATTTTATAATTTCACCCATACAGAGCCCCAGACAAACATGAGCAGACGACACTCTTCTATATGCTTCTATATATGTGTGGGGCTCCCTGCAGGGTAATGGATGTTTTTATTTTATGTCCTAAAAATTGTCAGAAACATTTATTTAAAAGAATGATAAAAAATTGTTAGGCCAATGCATTCTCAATATATACGAGGCGACCTATGGTCGACTCGCATATATAAGAGAATTCACTGGCACAGGGTAAAAGAAATCCCGACTCACGACTGGATTTGATATATGGCGGGTCACATATACGCTACCACGGAAATATGTTTAAACGGTTAGGCCCTGGCAGCAGTAACAAGATTTGATCTCTCTAACCAAACTCCATGCAGCGCACTCTACGTTATCACTGCGATATAGCACTGCCACAAGGATGGTACTTTGCGGACCGATACATCTATTTTTATATATCGTCGGAACTATATTTAGTCACCTCTTATCTTATTTTGACCACCAAAAGTGTGCAAAAATGGTAAATCTTTCGGTATTGATAAGAACAATATGAACTGAGCCAGACATAGGAAATTTTAATCCTAAAACATAAGAACTGAGAACACGTAAGAAATCCTTACCAAATATCCTTATGGAATCAGGGAGCTAAATGTGTTCTAGAGTCGGGGAGCGAGTACACCGTGAAGGTGAAGGTGAAGGTAACTGAAGAATGACCTTCACCTGATACATGCGACACGTTATTAAAGGATGACATCGCGTTTATTTGATTTGTACATAATATCTAAATAATTTAAACTGGTGAATGAATGGGGGAATGGATTTTTGTGAGCGAGAAATTTATTTAACTAGCTGCTGTAGTTCTGGGTTTCTCCAGATCAAATATGGCTGTGATATAGCCCTGTCGTAGACTTGGGGATTTATTTTAAAAAGTAAACACATGACCTATGATTTTTCTTGCATTTTCGTGATCAACTGGAGTCAATCTAGCTGGGTAAACATCACTGGTATGGCCTGCAGGCTTCAATTCAGTGAATTTTGCCAAAACGTTAAACACTGCCTATGGGAAACCATTTAGTTCCTATTATGGCAGTGGTACCTCACCGGGGCGATGGGAGATAACTCTGCCTGGAGTTTGCTTTCTAACTTGTGATCCGCTCTTCATCTGCCGACCGCTAACATTGTTAACGAAAAGAACCACAACTCTATATAATTATAACGTACTTTCGACTAAATAACATATTTGTCTGATACATTTTGCAACATCAATAGGTGACGCCATACAGAGAATTGAACCATCATAATTTTACTCGTGGGTTTGCGAGAGTGATGTAATAATACCTGTCGGTGTTTTATGGCGATTTAAGTGATTCTGGGTGAGCACTGGTTTCTGTTGATTCATATTAATCCGCTCAAAGCAAGTTCACCGCGGACCACCGCGAAACAATCACCATGTATATCCTGGTAATCCTCGGTGGGTTTAGTTTGGCTGAAGGTGTCATTTTCGCTACATGTGGGTTTGTTGAGAACCAAGCTTTACGATGGTGTTTTGGTACCCAGCTTGACATTTGCGGGTTTATATACTATAGAAATTATCACATCTCTTTGGGTTTCAAATGTCGCCGATAAAACGCAAATTTGAGGCAGGAACAACAGTTTTAAAGATGAATAGACAGGTGTCATGTCATCGGGTCAAAGATTTTGTTTCAAATGTCGGATGGATGAAATCACAGCAAAGGTCAAGCTGGGTATAAAAAAAACACCTTTTCGTAAAGCTGTGTACCCCTTCAGCCTTAGTGTGACCCCCTCCCGGGTGTTGGGTGTTTTGGTTATCGCACAGTCATTACGCACTGTACATGTATTTCAATAATTTATATTATTGCAGGGATCATACTGCATACGCAAGCTTGCATTCTTGCTTGATGGTTTATAATGACGAATACGAGAATTTCACGATGGCCTGCCTCTATGAAGGAACAGAAGCGTTTGGGAGTTGTGGATCATCACCAGACAGTCATACATCGACTACTAAGTTACGTCGAGGACGAGCGTTTCGACAGATGCGCTGCGTTGGTCCGTCGTTTGAACGCCGTTACCATAGAGATGACCATCTGCGATCTACCAATGGAAAACATCATATCGCACGTACCATACAGTCTTTGTCTCATTGAGGCAGTTTTTACCAAACTCCGATCGAACAACATTTTGGGTGAAAATTTAGAAGCTTTGAAACTGGACGATCTTATCAAGAGGATTGTCGTGTATCTTTGTCGGTATCACCATGGTAACCCGACTGTAGAATCGCCGTCTGCTACGTATGTTGCTGTTATGAAGCGCATTCTCAATATCATTAGCGTAGAAAGGCCACTCTTGTTTGCTGACATGATTAGATACAAACGTCGGTTAGATAAATGTCTTCAGCAGCTCGGCCACCATGGGCCAATAGAAAACAGCTTCACTGGGAATAAGGTTCTGAGTATTTATGAAGTACTGAAGATGGAGATAGAAACATCAATAGATGGTTTGAAGAATTTAGTGGCCAAGTTGGAACAGTTTTCTGCAACAGATAGGAAGCGACAACGAAAATTAAGCGCTGGTGCGAGCCGGGGTTATGTCCCTAATCTGGCGAGTCACCAACGGATGCTCCAGGTATCTTATTACATGATCCTACCATTATTCCATTCAATAAACCCATTTTATAAATTGTGATATTAAACGTTTGTTTAATAGCAGGAAATAGTGCAAGTGACCTTTGACTTCCGGTTTGTCGTCTGTTTACATTCCGTATCCTACGTCTCAAAATACTATGGCTTTCAATAATTTTCCAACAAACTATAATTAATGAAGAGTTTGAAAAATTATGTCATTACATAGACGTCATTAAATGCGCCAAAGAGTCTGTATTTATCTGGGACTATTTCTTTACGCGCATAGTTACGTGAAACGTCATCGCATGCCTTATAGAAGCCAATGTTATTTTCGAGTCTCAATTTTTGATATAAGTATGTTTTATCGAGGTTTTGGATCATGTAATAAATAGAATCTTCAACTCGTCCCTAGTTTGTAGCGGAATTTACAAAACTCGTCCAGTAAATTAGGTCTGGACCGAGCCTGGACGAGTTGTAGATCCTCTATTTATTTTTTTGCTCTAACCCTTTCTATACTGAATGGATTATCCCATCCAGTTATAAAAGTAAACATTGGAATGGTCTATTACTCATTTGGAGGGATGCATGTTCAGGTAATAAATGCAGAGGACAGTCAGAACAAAATATATAATACAAGGGCACAATGATTCATAGTCATAGTGAGAACTGTTCAGAAAATAAGTTCAACAAATGAAATGTGGTCGTTTGTTGAATGTATTATGTGAACATTTCAAAAGGGAACTACTCACCAATTAGTAATTAGTAAGGAATGTTTGGATGTATTCAGGTTCCGCGATCTCCAACTACAACAAGCCACAAATACATGACACCAAAACAGTCTTAGAACTGCCATCGTATTCCAAAACCAATTTAATATATACAATAAATGTATATTTCTCCTCATCCAGAAATGGCACCTACTATTGATCGAGAGAAGTGTCCTGTATTTATCTAGTGTCGTGCTAAATTTAGACCATACTATACAAAACTCGCATGCAAAAACCAATGAACAGAGACCCACATCCCGAGAAAATATATAGACGAATGTATCCATCAATTAACTTAGGCAGTGTCTAAAGTAAATCAAAACATTTGTGTGAACGGAGTCAACTTGCTGTTTAATTCACTTTGGTTTATTTAATTAGAGTGCAAGGCATTCTTGCGACAATAATGTTTCTTTTAAACTGTTTATCGGCAAGGAGATAGTCATATAACAGGAAACAAAGGGTACGAATCAATAACACTTATTCTGACACAGCGAGTTCCCCAAGGATAAATCCTGGGGTCTTTCCTATTTTTAATATACAGAAATGATTTACCTGAAAACCTCACATCAACGGTCCGAATGTATGCTGATGACACGAGTCTCACAGCATTTCACTTTAATCCTTTACCCAACAGAAGGGCCATGTGCCAATGCATTCTCTTATATATGCGAGTCGACCATAGGTCGCCTCGCATATATAAGAGAATGCATTGGCTTAACACATATTAAAGAAAAAATGGTAAAAAGTGTTAAAAAAAAGTTTTTTTTAGGCCAATGCATTCTCTTATATATGCGAGGCGACCTATGGTCGACTCGCATATATAAGAGAATGCATTGGCACAGGGCATAACTGTAACTATCACAATGTGCTCAATGAGCCGGTTCCAATGATACCCATATTTCCATGGTTTTATTGAGACAGACCGAAGATAATTTAGGCTGTTAGGGCGTTTCTGGGCGTTCTGTTGGGTAAAGGGTTAATCATAACACCCTACAATCAGAACTGAACGAGGACCTCAAAAAGGGTCAGTCTATGTGCCGACAACTGGTTAGTTTTATTCAATCCCAAGAAAACCAAAGCAATATCATTCTGATTCATGCCTAGAGATAACTCCCCAGATGTAATATTTCAGGACGAAAATATTTCCTATATGCACCTTGGTCTTGAATTTCAATCAAATTGAAAATGGAACAAACAAATATAATACACAGCAAACAAAGCTGCTTCTGGACTATCACAATTGAGGAAATTTAAGACGATCTCGATAGAAAGACGCTCGAAAAAATTTACAACGCATATATCCTTCCCATTTTGGATTATGCTGACGTCGTATTACCTGATTATTTATTGGAAAAACAAGACCGAATACATAAAGGCGCCGCCAGAATCGTAACCGGCCTAAATCGTTCATTAGCGCGCACCGCATGTATACTGTTCTCCAAATTCTTGATAGCTGTGGTCCGCTGGGCATTTTATTTATCGATAATTGTTTTTTCAGGCTTAAAAGTCGAACTGCGCGACCAGGAGGCCGAGTCCGGTAAAAGGTGTAGTTGGGAATTTCGATTTCGTTTATTGTCCTTTACATTATTATGTCAATAATGTTGATTTTTGGTTTGTAACAAGCTATATTAATTACCAAAAAAAAAGAAATTTAAAAGATAATTTGTAAGTCTTATATTTCAACTTTTATAGATATGTTTCGTTCTGCAGCCCACTGATGGTTGTGGTCGGAGACGGCCGAGTCGGCCGCCGGTTCGTTAATTAGGTGCTGGTTGTTATTGTTATTTTAACGGAATTCTGAGTTGGTCATTCGCGAAAGCAATATATTTTATATTCTATAATTACAATCATGGGTATATAAATATATGATCTTGAGCGCGTTACCATTTCTGACTATGGTTTTCTTGGTATCACGTAACAAGCCATGGATCGAGGTAGGCTGGCGCACATTACACAGGCGTAGGCAGCAGCGCCATTTGCAAAACATTTACAGTATTATCAATGAAGACGCCCCTTTGTATCTGACATATCTCCTACCATGCAGCATGCTCTGGGGAACGATCGGAATATAACTTTATATTTCCAAATAAATTTTATTCCTATTTCGCTATATTGAACATTATAAACAGTCATTTCTTCCAGCCGTTGTTCTGGAATGGAACAAACTACCTGTGTATATAATCAATGCAACCTCCATTTCAGATTTCAAAGCCAATTTAGGGATGATAGACCCAATAACAAAACCCCCTCTTATTTTTATACCGCAAAAAGGAAAATTTATACAATACACTGTAAAATGCAGAATTATTGTAGTGATCTCCGTTCGGATATATTTGATAATCACATATCCGATTCGCCTATATGCCCCTGTAACTTAGACATTGCAGACCAAAATCACCATTTTCATGTATGCCCTTTATTCAAAGAATTGAATTTTATCGAAATCTAAGTATAAATGGCTTTTATTCATTAGAAGCAAATCATTTCTTATATGGGGTTAAATGTATATCAAACCACAAGAACACTACTCTTTTTAGCATTACTCAATCTTTCGTAGCTAAAACAATTCATTTTGAACAAACCCATGTATGATATCATAGTAAATTTCGCCATTCATCTTTCAAACTCACTGAATTCTAGGCTTTTCTTCACAACCGAGATTGGAATACAGATGAAAACCCGACATCCGCAGCACACACACTCTGCACTGCTCTATATATAGAAAAACTTTGTGCTACATCTGTTATATATTTTTATGTTTGTTCCATGATTGTATCAGGAGAGGGGCAAGTTGTAAGTTTGTAATTTGTGCCCGATCCCTATGTATATTATCCTTCTAGATAAATTAAAATACGTTTAAAAAAAAAAAAGGTCATATCCAAACCATGCTCTAGTTATTAAATAGTCAATTCTATCTCTTACACACAATATTTTCAACAGGATGGCGGTTCTCGTGGTAAATGTCAGTGTAAGCATGCACTACCCCCAAACAACATAGGTTATGTATAACATAGCCTGGAACGCCTGAAATAAAATCACCACAAAATATATGAAATAAAAGTCTGTTAAATATAAAAGTTTCTTCTGGTGCCACTTAATGTAAACCCATTTTCTTCAAAACTGGTGTATACAACTTTAAAACACCTTTAACTTTAAAATTCGGTATTATTCAGGTAACGAAGACTGACGTGCAAGATCGACTCTTTAAAAGTAAAACTGCCCTGGATATGATGGAACCAATTCTATGCAATCCACGCATGGACAACCTTCTCCAGACGTTACGGAGGAGGGTCGGATGTGACAAATCGGCGTTAATACTTGACCTTGACCTATCGCGGCGGTTTCCGGGCATGCCTGGAAGCTCACAGTTGGCGGCGACACTGAAACAGCTATCACATGGGTTTTCAGTAGCAATGGAACTACTTGACTGTCAAGGCGGACACACGAGCAATGATGAATCTGATTCTTCAGATAATGTGGTGGACACATTTCATGGAGTCTCGCTCGCTAGCCATCAATCGAAGATGTTCAAGAGTATGGGGAACCTCTCGACTCCAGTTGGTATGTACCATCATCGCCATAATCATCGTCGCCACCACTACAACCTGCATCGTCATAATCAACATCGTCATCATAATGACAATCGCCATCGATGGTCGTCATCATGCCGCACTGCCTCCGTGCGACTACAAACACCATTTTTATTTTATTGCAGTATTTTTTTTTTTCTTCAAATAATACTTACAACATATGAGATCATGTGAACTGGTTCAGTGCTGAAAGCCCATATTTGGACCCTATGTAAGTGCTGGAAGCCCAGATTTGGGCTTTGGCGATGACACTGTATTGCCTGTGCTTGTTTAGTTTAATGATTTAAATAGAGTTTGTCAGTTCATATATTTGAAATATTGTTACATATATAATTAAATTGGGACATTGAGAAGTTTGAATGGATGCCGACCGATAAAATTGTGAGAAAAGTTACTTCTATTGTGAAAAGTTTGAGAAAAATGACAAATTGTTTTACCCAACGGCATTCGACAACCAAGCTCATAACCATAACCTAATCAGACATCCAGTTTCAAATCCTTAACCTAATTTGACAACCAGACTCATAACAATAACCTATTCTGAAAAACAAACTTATAACCATAACCTAATCCGACAACCATACACATAACCATCATCTAATCCGACAACTGTGTTCATAACCATAGCCTAATGAGACAACCAGGCTCATAGCCAAGCCTAATGACACATCCAGGCCCATAAACATAGCCTGATGACACATCCAGGCTCATAAACATAGCCCAATGAGACATAACCTAATCACAAATGTATATTCACATATATGTGGGGGGTCAAATTTGAAAAAAGAGTGCAAATGTAGTAAATTACCAACTCCGAGCATAAAATTAAATGATTTTCTATTTGAAATATTGTACGCATTTCATTATGTGTATGTAGGATATTTAGCAGCGAACTAGTTAAACAAATACCGTCTGAATATTGCTGCTGTCTGTTTTGTGTAACATCAAACAGAATCGAATACTTCATAATCTCAAATTACTTCAATGCCTTTATTTGTGTAGGATGTCCGCATGTCGGATGTGTTCGCATCTAAATTTCCAGTACATGTAGCACTATAATCACTAGGATGTCAGCCACATTATTCAACATTGGGTAATACTATTTGCTTCACAAGGTGATTTTTATCATAATTTTGGTCGTATTATTTTGTATTTCCTCACTGCTATATGTATGGGAATTATCTTGATTGGTCGATTGTTATTATGAAGTAGAATGGTTAATCGTTGCGGGCGGGTTGGTCGGTGGTTATTATGAAGTAAAATGGATAATCGTTGCGGGCGGCTTGGTCGGTGGTTGTTATGAAGTGGAATGGTTAATCGTTGCGGGCGGGTCAGTGATTATTATGAAGTGGAATGGTTAATCGCTGCGTGCGGGTAACTGATACCGCGATGCACTACATCTGTTGATGGTCGCTTGTCACAGATCGCCATAACACTTCCAGTCCTGTTTATTTTATAAACAATGGAACCGAAGACCCCATATATATCGTTCAGTATATTATTATGTAATACCAGCATGGCGTGGATGGTCTCTTGTTTTGGATTCGAAAGTAAGTAGACTTAACTGACATAGTTCGTTCGAACCCCACATTTATGTATATATAAATTAGGTAAGAGGTATATCTCAAAACATACATATACGCGGATGATTCCCGAACAAGTTCGTCGATATATGTAGCGCTGAAAATACTCTGTGCCAATGCATTCTCTTATATATGCATTGGCCAAACAAATTTTATACTATTTGATATAACTGTTAAAGAATGTAAGAAAAAATGATAAAAAATTGTTAAAGAATGTTAGAAATAATGATAAAAAATGAAAACAAATTGTTAAAGAATGTAAGAAATATGATAAAAAAAAAGATAACATTCTTAAAGAATGTAAGAAAAAATTATAAAATTGTTAAAGAATATAAAAACAAATTTCTTTAAGAATGTAAGAAAAATTGATAAAAAATTATTAAAAAAAATGTTAGGCCAATGCATTCTCTTATATATGCGAGGCGACCTATGGTCGACTCGCATATATAAGAGAATGCATTGGCACGGGGTCTGTAATGTTGCGCCAGCGCAGCTCCCGTCATACATACATACCCGGAAGATTCCCTATAACAAGTTCGTCGATATATAGCGCTGAAAATACGTGTTTTGTTTCGTATACTTTTCGATAACTTTGATATCGTTTCGTTTAAAGGGGTACTGTACCCCAATTTCAATAAATTCCCGGTGACAATAACGATCTAATATCAATATTATATTTTAAAATAACTAATTTGAGTCGACGATGTCTACTGAAAACGTTCCGGTTAACAGGCTATCACAAAAGTAAAATTTAATTATTTAATATAAATTCATTTATGGCTGGAGTCATAAAATGGAGAATTATGCCAGTACGAGTTACCGTTCTTGAAATTGTATCTGTTGCGTGTCTTTTATCGACGGCCGTTCGCGAACATTATTGAGTTGCACACATAACATGTTAACTGCAAAAGAAAGGCCCGCTATAACCGATTCGGAAAAAAGAGAAGAAACAAGAGTCATGAAGCGTCAAGTATTTTTATACGGAGTGAGATTGTTCGATGGAAGAGATTGGATGCATCAATTGAAGCTGTGAACAATCAACTTCCGGTTCTTCCTGCGACATGAGTATTCTCCGGTGAAGGTCAAAAACATGGCGCGTAGTTTGAAATCGTAATATTTTTGTTTCCAAGATCAATATTTTCTTCGCTAAATTAGGTTTATACGAAAAACATATAACACGAACACAATCTAACTTGAAAGTTATTTCAATGTGAGTAAATAAAAAAAATTGTCTATCCCTGTGTACAGTACCCCTTTAAGTGTCGGACCAATTGTTTGTCAACAGTCGCATAGACCATGGTAAGAACATCTAGAACTGCCGTCGATCAGAAACGTGTATGGTAGCCTACTTCATAAGTTTGATGATTAAAACGAATAGAAAGTAGTGAGTGAAGTTTTTTTTTAATAGTTTCGTGTTAAAGTGATGTGAAACAATCCGGTATGGTGTTCAAATTAAAATGGAGAATAATCTTGTTCAAAGTAGTTATTTTTACAAATAGTATATCCAAATTGACAACACACACCGTCATTCTTATATAGGAATTAAATGCAGTGACTCTTGACGGCGAAATCGTTTTCGTTAGTTTACCGCCGATAGATGCGTCCCGAATCGAGTAGTAAATATTTACAATTGAGCGTAGTTCTGACGATTGGGTCGATTTGCTTCAGATTTTGGCGATGTTAGTAGAATTTTACATTCCTCTAGTTGTCATAGCACCTGTATTCTAACTTGTCAGTTCATGGACCCGAACAAGTACATACTATGTCTTTAAGATAACGCAAATTTACGCAATATACATTTTCTGGACATTCCGTTTGCGCTACCTGATTCCGATAAATACAAATGGCTGTTTTTTATTGGGACCCAATCACCGTGTTCCAAGTTGTATTTTTGAAGGATTTAAAGGGGTACTGTACACTAAATTCTGTAATTTATGGGCCCATCTCCTTATATACTCAACAGAATGTATGCAACGAATGAATGAATTTGAGCCATCGATTAGTGCAAAATGCACCCAAGTGCTCTATGAATGATACAAGGGTGATTCTCCATTAAATGAACAATTTCGTCCAGAAAATTCTGGGAGAAAAAAGTTTGTCACATGCCGATAAATTTTATGTGAGTATGTAGCACAGATATTGGTGACCACGAAAATGACATTTGGCAAAATTATAGGTCAAGGTCAATCAAGGTCGTTTATTACAGCATGTGCCAATGACGTTTTTTTGGGGTTGAATCAGGGCAACGTCATTGTCAAATTCGCTCTTTCTCCAAAACTTGTTGACATGTGCCCTTTAATAGTTGAATTATCGTTATGAGTATATATTGTTTGAGTAGCCGATGATGTATCCGTCAAAACGACGTATTGCGTAGCTCCGCACGTTGAGACGTCTATGAGATACAGCCATTTGAATATACGTGGTGGAAATTGATATGCCTTGTGGGCGTGACTTAGAGTTCAAACTCTCTAAGAGGTCAACGAATACAGCGTTCAGATATGATAATTGGAAACAGATTTTGATCGCATAAAAGGCGATTCCTATCAAGTCGGGCATACCCTGGTCCCTCGTACACTTGGTTTGACTCCAAACGATCGAGGAACTCTGATGTAGACAACGTGAACATACGTCAATCAAAGTCTGTTCCCCAAGGGGTTCGCCAAATTGCAATGATAATTTAGAGTAGAAAACATTGTCGATGGATTTCTCTTACATGTTTCAAGATATTGAACTGAAATTTGGTATTTGGGGGGTTTCTCGGTGCGCTCAATCAGATAGAATTGTCAGTGTGATATTCTGATGGTCCAAAATGTGTATTTTGACGCCGTTGCTATAACACACGAGCCGGAAATCGCCCCGCAAGCAGAATGATTGTTGAAAAGTACGGAAATAATTGACTTTTCAAACTGTCATCTGCTTCTCACTGAGATTGTTTGATGTAAACGTCAATCCATTTAGAGAATTCGTTAGATTCCGTTGATCACTCCCCCCACCCCACCACTCATTCACTCACCCCCCCCCCCGATGTTATATAAACGCACTAAAACTAATCCGTATGTCATATTTGTTCTTTTTATTTACACCCATATCATCCCTTAACATGTTTTATTTGTTAGATCGTGTTTGCGTCTCTGGATATTTCAAAATTAAAATTGCGTCATTACCCAAACAGAAGGAGTGTTTGGGTAATGACCCGTTTGGGTAATGACGATTTTCGTTTCAGCGCGCTCTTATATTTTGAATATCCATCACCTATGAAAATGAACTAGTTTATGAACAAACAACCGCTGCGAGCTTTCGAAATAAACTTTTAATCGTTCGCCTACAGCATGTAACATTTAAATGGTCTGCGTTTGTGTAATGACGCTGAATAAATATACGCTAGCGATTTCTAGTTTCAAAGGTTGATTTTGAAAACTTATTCAAGGAAACATAACCTGGGTTTATTTTTTCTAGACATTAAAGGATATTTACTCCACGATGCAACCATAGATATGAACAAGCTATGTTTCTGGTGAAAATATCACCCGTCTTTATCGTGCGTTTGGGTAATGATTCTATATAACGGGACATGCTTTTGGAAGACTTCACATGCTTTCCACTAACTAAATATTTAATTTCATAAAAATTATACGAATTGCATGGCGTTCAGTGCAAAATTCCGCACAAGAATATTAATTGGTTTAAAGATAAATCGTTCGGTGGCGAATGGGAACAATCAGGGAAGTTGAATGCCTTTGATTTGGGACATGCTGTTTCGGGGTACGTAGCCTGTAATATACACATGGCATATATGTTGTCACACGTCCATACTAAAACCGAAATGTCTCTAATAAATGCCTGTATCGTGAGCTACAAGATCGTTACCATCACTTTTATGTATGGTGGCCATTGTTTTTCATAGGATGAACTAATAACGCAGGACATGGGTTTGCTCGTTTACGGGTGAATCACCCACAAAAAACATGGTAATTATAATGAACATGAATTTATGACTCCAGCCATTTATTCATTTTCATTATAACCAGCACGTTGTTTGCATCGTTCATAGAGCACATGAGTGTATTTTGCACTATAATCCATGGCTGAAATTCATTCATTTGTTGCATATATTCGGTTTAGTATAAAGGGAGATGGTACCATAAATGGCTGGATTTAGTGTACAGTACCCCTATAATGCGTCTTTCTGTGAAAGGTTCAAGTATTTATCGATCTATTTCGATACCGGGCAAAACTCGAAGCGAATATTATAAGGTGTAATTTGGAGCAAAAACCGTCATGTGGCTACACACGCTCCTCACCGAAACAGAAATAATCCGTGAGTGGCTTTTCTCTCAATAATGATGTCCGTGCAATATATCGTGAATATTGCGTATTATATAAAGCTATGTATACCGTCTATTATATTAGTTATCTTTATCATGCAACATCGGGGGTACACGCATGGAAATTTAATACCTGGATGTCGATTTTGAACCCCGGGGCGGAGCCGAGGGTTTCAATATGAGACATCTAGGTATTAAATCTCCATGTACCACATGCACGATGTTGCCGGAGATAACGATTTTGTCCCCACAACAATAAGCGTGATCACTGAGTCGCTACCATATTGGATCCATCCAGCCCTGTTCCGCACATTCAGTGCTACAGGTCGAAGTTCTGGAGTAGCATTCCATATATGGAGCTCTTGAATATTAATAAATTCCATATATGGAATTCATGAATATTCAAACCTCCATATATGGAATGTTACTCCAGAACTTTGACCTTTAGCACTTAAACCGCGGAATGTGGGATGTATGGCTCCAATATGGTAGCGACTCAGTGATCTCGCTTATAGCCATGTCGTCTTAATTTAAATGTGTTTATCATATAATCTCCGATTTATTCACACCAATAAGAACAAGAAAACTAAGATGCATGCATCACGTCGGCCGTGAACTATCTACCATACAATTGTTGTAGCTATCGATTATACATTTTGGAACACCTGTATGTATGTATGTGTGTATGCATGAATGCATGTGTGTATGTGTTATAGACTCTAACACTGCTCGACTGACCTCGCTCATAGGCATGTTTCTGGACCTTGACCGATCCGACTAAAAATTTGTGTGTAGGACTACTTCGATCCCGGGAGCAATATGGACGGGTCCAATTTCACGTGGGACCATGTTCTCGAACGTGTTGATATAGGCATGTTTCTGGACCAATTGAACAATAGTTTGGCCAGACGCTGTATATACTGGGTACTGTCCAGATGGAGGCGATCACACAAAAATCCCTAAATAGCCCGAACGAAGTCGAGTACATCAGCTAGTTTAATATATATTTTGGACATTTGTCTGTCTGTTTGTCTGTTATCTATGGCCGGGAAAACTGCCGGA
Organism: Siphonodentalium dalli; assembly: GCA_032622095.1. Classification (NCBI taxonomy): domain Eukaryota; kingdom Metazoa; phylum Mollusca; class Scaphopoda; order Gadilida; family Siphonodentaliidae; genus Siphonodentalium; species Siphonodentalium dalli. The sequence continues at coordinate 151,334,685 of CP136062.1, forward strand.
CAGATTTGACGAAATTTGATACCTAGGGGAAATTATTTCCAGGGAGTATTTTGGACGGGTCAAATCTTGATCCCGACCTGACTTTGACATTCAAAAAGATCAATTCAAGGTCAAATCTGGTAAAACGGAAGTATTTCAACGAAATTTAATACCTACTGTTACTTTTGTCCCAGGAGTGTTTCGGGTGGGTCAAATCATGACCCTGACCTGATCTTGACATTCAAAATTGTCAATTCAAGGTCAAATCGGGTAAAGCCGGGCGGATTTCGACGGGTACTTTTGTCGTGACTTTTGTCCGGGGAGTGTTTTGGACGGGTCAAATCGTGACCCGACATGACGTTCACCTTTAAAATGGTCAATTCAAGGTTAAATCGCGCAATTCTCCGAAAATCAGAGGGGAACATCCCGGACGAAGTCGGGTCCACCAGCTACTATTATATATTTCTAGATTTAGTTACAAACTAAATACCTGTATATTGTACAAAGAAATGTTTGACAAATATATCTGTATCAATATTACCATACGGGTCATTAAAATAGATACGACGAAACAAATTTTGAAGGGTGCGTATATCAGGTAAATTTTTATATTTCAAATGATGACAGCAATGCGGAAAGTTGAAGTACCTACGTAATACTGGCTATCCGAATGAAGAGATATACATGTATATAAAAACCAAAATAGAAGATGACTGCTGGCGACAATGTTTTCCAAAAAAATTCAAAGCATTCGATAGCTCCCATCTAGTTTTCAGCCCGAAGATCAATATGAAGTTTGGTGACTATCAGATGAGGGATATGTCTGTACAGTTGCTAAACAATTCAGTCATGCAAAAGAGGATCAAACAGTAAGATACCAAATTGCTGCCTGTGGTAATGTTTTTTAACGAAATTCGGGAAAATTAGATTACTCTCACCCTGGTTATCGAGAAGATCATTGTGGAATCTGGTGACGATCGGACAAGGGGTGTCGTCTGTAGGATCAACCAAATTATTTAGCCATAAAAATAGTAAAATTCAAGATCCCCGCTGGCAGTGATGTCGTCACAAGGACAGTTTGAGAACAAAATATGGCTCACATCTAGCGGTGACCCAAAATATCCACATGAGAAAAAGTTCTCCAATAAAAGCTGGCTGCAGGGTGCGCCAATTGATTCAAATTCGAAATTTAGCAGGGTGTACTGCTTGTGGCCATGTTTTCCCCGCAAATTTGATAGACTGATGGACAAAACCACTGAATCTGTTGAATCAATATACATGTATACATGGATTAATTTATATGCATTGTTATACATAGTACTGGTATATAAAGGTACTGAAAATAACAATATTACTAGTATACACAAAATAAACCATATATCATGGCTATGGGTTCTAATATCCGAATATGACAGCTGAGAACTTGGTGTGAATTGAAGAGTGGTGGTGTCTCAAGTATATCTAACCCTCCACGTTAGCAACATGCCATTAAATGTCATAAGTATAATCTAGCTTGATGACAGAAGTTATCCATAAAACCCCCCTTAATTCAACCAGGTCCTCGCGCGATGTATGGTCGATCACATGATGATCTAGGGGGGATTAGAATTGTTGTATAAAAACAGCACTGCATGTAAATATAAAATAAAATAGTGCTACATCTTATTACAGATTATTGCCATATATAATCAGTGACTATACAGACAGTCTGACAAAATAAAGTTTCAGTGACACTCTATCCGAAGAGGGGAATAATTCCATCTGTTACAGTCAATGGAGCAATTATGAATCTGGAAAGGTGAAATTTCTAAGTAATACTAGATATCGACATGACGCGATAACATATAACGTAAATGCAATATGGCCGCTGGCGACCATTTTTTCCTATAAAATTCAAAAAATATTTGATAGCTCTCATCTGATAGATCAATATCAAGATAAATATGAAGTTTGGTGATGATCGGATGAGTGAAGTGGACTGTGCTAAACGGTTTAGTAATGCTTAAAAAGATTCTTACCTTAATATTTTTATGTTCACTGAGTCATCTTTGTCATGTATTGAGTTTGATATCTGTTGTTTAGTTTATAAATCATTTATGTCTCATGTTTGTTATTTTAATTTATGTGTTTATTATCATTAAATAAAGTTGCATTCCTTAAAAAGATTCTTACCTCAATGTTTTTATGTTCACTTTATAAACTCCACTGAGTCATCTTTGTCATGTATTGAATTTGATATCTTTTGTTAACAGTTTATAAATTATGTATGTCTCGTGTTCGTTATTATATTATATACACTTTATAGTGTGTTTTCAGAACGAAAAAAAAATGAATAAAATCAACAAATTTGTAAATTTAAAAACAATTCAAACGTTGTTGTATTTCATGTCCCAGCCCGGACATATACACCAAATTTCAATAATATTCATTGAGAAACAACGGACCAAACGCCATATAGAACCCCGTATACATCTTTTATTCCGAGCTGGCCTTTTATTCCGAGTTGGCACGCGTCGATTGGGGCGAGTTAGCCCTGGGGCGAGTACGCCGATTCCGACACCTTCTCTATTTGCAGCATGTATACGTTTACGTTGATTTAAGCGTAAATTAATTTACAAAGTTCCCCAATTGGTATCGTAAATAGAGCGACCTTATTTGACAGAGAATGCCTCTGTTATTGATTATCAAGTTGCTATACATTAAAAACGACAAATTCACATGCTCGTTCAAGCGCAGTAGTCTATTTTCCCCATGTTAAAGGACATCCACAAATACTAAATAACGCTAACGACAACTGTTAACATATTTGGGCTGAATTCATCTGACGCGGTATTATTACTCAAAATAAACAACAAAACCATCGTTACTTGGAAATGTAGTTTGGGCTAACATTTACATAAATCCTCCACATCATTTATCCCGACACACACGTCAGATGAAAAACAACCATGAAGTAAACGGCCAAATTGGCCGAAATAAGTTGGCGATAACCCAAAAAAGAACTAATTAGACAATTATACTGAGATTTATACTCGGAACATGTCACATTCATTTATTGTATTTATCTTCGCGTATATGCATAACTTACTGTTTAATTCCTTTTGTTCATACTTATATATCTTATCGATGAAAAGAGCAATAAATCTAAATCTATCTGTAAAAAAATCACACACACCTTCATAATCATAGGCCCCACTGTGCCATAATGTGAGGTTACCTGTTACAAATCGCCACGCTATTCCAATTATAGTGAGGCAAAATGACGTCGATTATGGTAATCTGTGAGATGCCTCTTTGCTTTCTCATACGTTAATTTCATTTAGCGTGAAATTGAAGAAGAATCGTGCATGCATTTGAAACGAGAGTAATAACGATACAAGAACGTTGATCGCCGGCGTATTGGAACGCGGTATACCGCTCGAAAGAGACATGTTTTAAAAGTTTGAAATGTCATAAGTTTTTATGATCGATACATATACACATGCGCAACGGTGCAATGAATGATCACTGCCATCTGTATTTGACCTTTCATACGTGAATACTTATATACTGTATTTCAGTTTTGTAATTCTTCAACCCTGATATATTGCCTTCCAGCTGTTGATTATGTTGACCAGTTGGAGTGTGATCCCAAAACCCCGCTGCCCTTTCTATAGGACCATCGGACTATCGAACCCGCGGACTATCGAACCCTCGGACTATCGAACCCTCGGACTATCGAACCATCGGACTATCGAACCCTCGGACTATCGAACCCTCGGACTATTGAACCATCGGACCATCGAACCCGCGGACTATCGAACCCTCGGACTATCGAACCCGCGGACTATTGAACCCTCGGAGTATTGAATCCTCGGACTATTGAACCATCGTACTATCGAAGCCGCGGACTATCGAACCCTCGGACTATCGAACCCGCGGACTATTGAACCCTCAGAGTATTGAATCCTCTGACTATTGAACCCTCGGACTATCGAACCCTCTGACTATCGAACCCTCGGACTATTGAACGAACCCTCGGACTATCGAACCCTCTGACTATCGCTCGGACTATTGAACCCTCAGAGTATTGAATCCTCGGACTATCGAACCCTCGGACTATCGAACCCTCGGACTATCGAACCCTCGGACTATCGAACCCTCGGACTATCGAACCCTCAGTATGTACCGCTTTAGACTAACCCTCGGACTATCGAACCCTCCGACTATTGAACCATCGGACTATCGAACCCTCCGACTAACGCACTGTCCCCGGCCTTATAACATAATTATTAATATTACTTCATACACATAGTACCATAAGTTGTGATATGTTTTGAGTCTATAAATATTGCTAAGCCTTATTCTTCATTCATTATATTGTCGCCTTGGTCTCGATATTATTGTATGTATTGTGGGCTATATTGAACCCCTTTTTTCACAATAGAAAAGTTTTGTAAAAGCATACATGTGCATTAACAATCGTGGTCATGGTGAGTGAGCGGTGCCACGTGAAAGACAGACTTTTATATATAAGATGATCTATCTCTTTGTAAATATGCGTTATATAGTTAATGGGGTATAAACTCGAAGACCCCTGTTCGGAGATGCTTCTATCGATTAATATTGATAATAATTCGAAAATTTCTGGTCTAAAAACGTGTGGTTGTTTAGCAACGAACAATGTTGGTTACTATTAACAGAGACCAGAACCTTTATTGTGTAACTTTGTCACAAATAAACGTTAATTAGACTCACTATCGCTTATATAACTATGCAATAAAAGAAGACAAACAATCAATCTGGGACATTTGACGTTCGAAACATATTAACTATAGGAACACCATAATGATCTCTATCGATATATGGTATCTCCTGAATGGTCTGTTCTAAAAATAGATAAATAAAGTGTCCCACTTTATCATCTCATTTTATAATAAAATATTCGAAATAAAATCAATATTAATTCATAGAATCGTTTCCGGGCGGGGATTTCCAACTCATAAGCATTATTTCATACCCAGGAAACTATCTAGGATTTGTTATTTAAAGAGATAATCCATCTTTAAATTTTTATAACCATTTTATTTCGATGTTTTAGAGGGACAGCAATATTTTATTTTGTTAATTTTTTCAATAACAAAATAACATAATTGGTATATTGTAACAGAACGATGTGCGCCCTGTACATACGCGTGCCACATCCATGTATGCACTATTGCATCAGAAATTATTTCATCATACGATGCACGAAAAACAGGCATGATTTGTTAGTCGGACAGTCGTACATAGCATACTGACCATCGATGTACTGACGATATCATTCGATGCTGGTTCTCATGAAAACACGCAGTCAAACCAGTGCAGTGATATAAAGTTTATAGTTTGTTTTGGTACACTTTACTGGTCATGATATATGAACACTACCTTTAGTGACGAGCCGTTGACAACCTGGCCAATAACATCGTCATATGATTTTGGAAAAGCAGGTCACCATTTTCCTTTATAAGCGATGAGCTTTTTTTCTCTCATCGTTCAGTCGACTAAGTTCCAATATGATCCTTTTTATGACTTACTGATCCCAAAGAAAGAAGACATAAGAAGCCACCACCGGCTATATAGTACTGCCCAGCGAAGTTATGTTCAAATAAAGAAATCAACAAACTATGGTTCCATGAGTTGTCGTGACTAAACAAAAAAGTACACATCGTGAAGTCCGGAGGACCTATCTCCAACGTAGGTTCTGTCATAATATTTGGGTCTAATTATAAATTTATTTTCAATATTTCAACGGAATAAACCAAAAACTGCGTTAAAATTTAATTGGTTATGTTGTTGTTGTTTTTGTTGTTGTTGTTGTTACAATATTGTTGCTGAATACTGAAATTGACGCTAAATGCACAATTCTTCCCGAGCACCGGCTACTTGCGACATTTCAGCAAACCTCTATGATGTTCATCAAGGTAAGGCACCAACAATTCGATCAATCCAATTAAGTTTGGATACAGAGACAAATAAGAACAAGAAAACTAAGATGCATGCATCAGGTCGGCCGTGAACTATCTACCATAGAATTGTTGTAGCTATCGATTATACATTTTTAAACACCTGTCTGTATGTATGTATGTATGTGTGTATGCGTGAATGCATGTGTGTATGTGTTATAGACTCTAACACTGCTCGAATTTGGTATTTAACGTGTCAACTTGACCTCGCTCATAGGCATGTTTCTGGACCTTGACCGATCCGACTAAAAATTTGTGTGTAGGACTACTTCGATCCCGGGAGCAATATGGACGGGTCCAATTTCACGTGGGACCATGTTCTCGAACGTGCTGATATAGGCATGTTTCTGGACCAATTGAACAATAGTTTGACCAGACGCTGTATATACTGGGTACTGTCCAGATGGAGGCGATCACAAAAAAATCCCTAACTAGCCCGAACGAAGTCGAGTACATCAGCTAGTTTAATATATATTTTGGACATTTGTCTGTCTGTTTGTCTGTTAGCTATGGCCGAGAAAACTGCCGGACAGATTTGACGAAATTTGATACCTAGGGGAAATTATTTCCAGGGAGTATTTTGGACGGGTCAAATCTTGATCCCGACCTGACTTTGACATTCAAAAAGATCAATTCAAGGTCAAATCTGGTAAAACGGAAGTATTTCAACGAAATTTAATACCTACTGTTACTTTTGTCCCAGGAGTGTTTCGGGTGGGTCAAATCATGACCCTGACCTGATCTTGACATTCAAAATTGTCAATTCAAGGTCAAATCGGGTAAAGCCGGGCGGATTTCGACGGGTACTTTTGTCGTGACTTTTGTCCGGGGAGTGTTTTGGACGGGTCAAATCGTGACCCCGACATGACCTTCACCTTTAAAATAGTCAATTCAAGGTTAAATCGCGCATTTCTCCGAAAATCAGAGGGGAACATCCCGGACGAAGTGGGGTCCACGAGCTACTATTATATATTTCTAGATTTAGTTACAAACTAAATACCTGTATATTGTACAAAGAAATGTTTGACAAATATATCTGTATCAATATTACCATACGGGTCATTAAAATAGATACGACGAAACAAATTTTGAAGGGTGCATGTATCAGGTAAATTTTTATATTTCAAATGATGACAGGAATGCAGAAAGTTGAAGTACCTACGTAATACTGGCTATCCGCATGAAGAGATATACATGTATATAAAAACCAGATGAGGGATATGTCTGTACAGTTGCTAAACAATTCAGTCATGCAAAAGAGGATCAAAGAGTAAGATACCAAATTGCTGCCTGTGGTAATGTTTTTTAACGAAATTCGGGAAAATTAGATTACTCTCACCCTGGTTATCCAGAAGATAATTGTGGAATCTGATGACGATCGGACAAGGGGTCTCGTCTGTAGGATCAACCAAATTATTTAGCCATAAAAATAGTAAAATTGAAGATCACCGCTGGCAGTGATGTCTTCACAAGGACAGTTTGAGAACAAAATATGGCTCACATCTAGCGGTGACCCAAAATATCCACATAAGAAAAAGTTCTCCAATAAAAGCTGGCTGCAGGGTGCGCCAATTGATTCAAATTCGAAATTTAGCAGGGTGTACTGCTTGTGGCCATGTTTTCCCCGCAAATTTGATAGACTGATGGACAAAACCACTGAATCCGTTGAATCAATATACATGTATACATGGATTAATTTATATGCATTGTTATACACAGTACTGGTATATAAAGGTACTGAAAATAACTATATTACTAGTATACACAAAATAAACCATATATCATGGCTATGGGTTCTAATATCCGAACATGACAGCTGAGAACTTGGTGTGAATTAAAGAGTGGTGGTTTCTCAAGCATATCTAACCCTCCACGTTAGCAACATGCCATTAAATGTCATAAGTATAATCTAGCTTGAGGACAGAAGTGATCCATAAAACCCCCTTAATTCAACCAGGTCCTCGCGCGATGTATGATCGATCACATGATGATCTAGGGGGATTAGAATTGATGTATAAAAACAGCACTGCATGTAAATATAAAATAAAATAGTGCTACATCTTATTACAGATTATTGCCATATATAATCAGTGATTATACAGACAGTCTGACAAAATAAAGTTTCAGTGACACTCTATCCGAAGAGGGGAATAATTTCATCTGTTACAGTCAATGGAGCAATTATGAATCTGGAAAGGTGAAATTTCTAAGTAATACTAGATATCGACATGACGCGATAAAATATAACGTAAATGCAATATGGCCGCTGGCGACCATTTTTTCCTATGAAATTAAAAAAATATTTGATAGCTCTCATCTGATAGATCAATATCAAGATAAATATGAAGTTTGGTGATGATCGGATGAGTGAAGTGGACTGTGGTCTGTGCTAAACGGTTTAGTAATGCTTAAAAAGATTCTTACCTTAATATTTTTATGTTCACTTTATAAACTTCACTGAGTCATCTTTGTCATGTATTGAGTTTGATATCTTTTGTTAACAGTTTATAAATCATGTATGTCTCATGTTTGTTATTTTAATTTATGTGTTTATTATCATTAAATAAAGTTGCATTCCTTAAAAAGATTCTTACCTCAATGTTTTTATGTTCACTTTATAAACTCCACTGAGTCATCTTTGTCATGTATTGAATTTGATATCTTTTGTTAACAGTTTATAAATTATGTATGTCTCGTGTTCGTTATTATATTATATACACTTTATAGTGTGTTTTCAGAACGAAAACAAATTGAATAAAATCAACAAATTTGTAAATTTAAAAACAATTCAAACGTTGTTGTATTCCATGTCCCAGCCCGGACATATACACCAAATTTCAATAATATTCATTGAGAAACAACGGACCAAACGCTATATAACACCCGTATACATCTTTTATTCCGTATCGGACTCGGGTACATGTTATAGTAGGTACCGAATTGACACACGTCGACTGGGCGAGTTGGCCCTGGGGCGATTAGGCCGATTCCGGCACATTCTAGAATTGACCGTATGTATCCGTTTACGCGTAGTTTACTTTAGAAAGTTCCGCAATTAATACCGTAAATAGAGCGACCTTATTTGACAGAGAATGCCTCTGTTATTGATTATCAAGTTGCTGTACATTAAAAACGACAAATTCACATGCTCGTTCAAGCGCAGTTAGTCTATTTTCCCCATGTTAAAGGACATCCACAAATACTAAATAACGCTAACCTACTGCCGAATGTTTGACACGACAACTGTTAACATATTTGGGCTGAATTCATCTGACGCGGTATTATTCCTCAAAATAAACAACAAAACCATCGTTACTTGGAAATGTAGTTTGGGCTAACATTTACATAAATCCTCCAGATCAATTATCCGACACACACGTCAGATGAAAAAGTCACATGAAGTAACCGGCCAAATTGGCCGAAATAATTGTGTAGCCGACCTATACGGATCAGGCGTCAGGTGAGGTCAAACTGGGCGTGCGAGAGCAACGTCACGATTTGTTGAAACTGCTATTTCAAGGGTCATTCATGTACCCCCGCGATGTTTCACGTGCTCTTATATACATGGTGTTTTGTGCTAATAAATGTTATGTTATGTTATCAGATTGTTATCAGATTGCTAGTTACAACCGGATAATATCATTCCCACTAAACTGGAGGATCCCACAACTATGGAGCGTAAGACAAATAGTGGAGCGTAAGTTTTATGAACTTATGTGATGCTGTTCTCCTCAGGACAGAGACAATGATTTACAAAAATATACACGCATTAACCTTTTCTATACTAAATGAATTCTCACAATCAGTCACAAAAGTAGACATTGGAATGGTATAATATTCATATGGAGGGTTGTTCATGTAATACAAGCAGACGATATCTGCTAGACAGAAAACTGATAATACAAGAGCAGAATGATTCATATTCATTGGTGGAAATTGTTCAGATAATAGGTTCAAAAACGCATACATGGTCGTTTGTTGAACTTATTATCTGGACATTTCATAAGGGAACTACTGATAAATGAGTATTTGGTATAGAAAGGGCTAATGAGCTACAAATTTCAAATCAATGTGAAATGTTCAATATTGGTTCAGGACAAGGAAAGGTGGTTTTGTTACATGATCCTACTCTTATTCCATTCAATAAACCTTTTCTATAAATTGTGATATTAAACGTTCGTTTAATAACAAGAAATAGTGCCAGGTGACAATTGACTTGCTTTTTGTCGTCTGTTTACATTCCGTACACTACGTCTCAAAATACTATGGCTTCCAATATTTTTACAACAAACTGTAATGAATGAAGAGTTTGAAAAGTTATGTCATTAAATATACGCCATTAAATGCACCAAAGAGTGTTTATTTATCTGGGACTATTTCTTTACGTGGTCTAACAACGCATATAATTATATTTACGTGAAACGTCATCGCATGCCTTATATAAGCCGATGTTAGTTTCGCGTCCCATTTGTTGATTTAAGTGTGTTTTGTAGAGGTTTTTGGATCATGTAATTAATAGAATCTACAACTCGTCCCTCACCAAAGGCTCGGTCCTGACCCAATTTGCTGGACTCGTTTTATTAATTCCGCTATAAACTGGGGACTCGTTGTATAGATCCTCTATTTATTAGCATAATATGTTGACTTTTTTATGCTATAACACATATATAAACGACCTACTTGACATGTTTGCTTGTCATTTTTCTAACTTATCTCTAACATAGATCATGTGCTATATGGCCCTGTGACAATAATCTGCATATTAAACTTTCAGGGGGATTCTATAGTCCGAGCGAATACTCGAAGATAGGCGGTTCTTATGGAAGCCTCGCGGACAGTGCGGGTAAATATATTTATTACACGCTTTTCTCAAGAACTTTAGTGCTCCTGCTGTAACATATTTACACATCCGTATGAAAAATACGTTCCATACGCATCCCGTTAACGTCAAACGACAGAAATGACTCGCCTCAACCATGAAACCGGAACTTAAAATAAAACACCATCACACGATGACAAAACAAGCCATAGCTGTATGTACCTTAATAAAAAGATATTTAATTCATGGATTCTAAACACGCATTCTGATTGGCCGAGAGCGCTAACTTTAGTTTTCGATTCGTTAGCACGGTCCGCTGAATCGTGCACGTTTGAATGCACCATAAAGTTATTGACAACGCGCGTCAAATACGTCACCGCATAGCCAGGAGTCCCGTAATCGAGTTCAACCAGGTGGTTATTTACTGCTCCAAGTAACCACATGCATGCAACGTACCAACATATCTGTTTCTCTCCTAAATTCCAATATCCGTAATCTCATTTAAGATTATAAGATACTAGCTGGGGTACCCGTCGTTACTCGGGTGAAGAAGATTAGAAACAACTTGAAGTGTTTTGACATACATTTACTCAATTTCAAAGAATGTATTTGTGGTCTTCCCTTCTATTGCATGGGTGACGAGGTTTGGCGATGATCCGATCCTTGGCCACCTGTTGATCTATTCCTGATATATGTTGGATAAAGAGATTATGTTAATTGAGGCGCTCTGTGACGTTGCGTACGGTCGAGGGTAACAATAAAGAGCGTCCACTATTGATCTATTCCTGATGTGGTACGGATAAAGAGCGTTCACTTATGTGCATCAACTTATTAACGTCATCCCGTGTGCAGTCTCAGCTGCTTTTTAATATATATGGGGCCAACGGGGGCCTTTCTAATCAGACTCCCCGGGTCAAATTACCATATACTGTACACATGTTCAGCTCCGATGGTCCAGCCGTTTGGTCGCCTATAGCCCGGACAAACAGACAAACAAACATAATTGAGTTTTATTTCTGTCGCTTATTAAAAACAAATTGCAAAATAAGAATTCACAAGCATTCGCGTGCTTATATCAGAAGAATTTGGAAATGTTGGGTACCCGAGTTAACGTTTTGTAGAACATGGGTACCCGAGTCAACGTTTTGTAGAACCTGGTCACCCGAGTTAACGTTTTGTAGAACCTGGGTACCCGAGTCAACGTTTTGTAGAACCTGGTCACCCGAGTTAACGTTTTGTATAACCTGGGTACCCGAGTCAACGTTTTGGAGATCCTGGGTACCCTAACCAACGCTTCTTATATCCTGGGTACCATAATCAGCGCTTCGGGATCCTGGGTACCATAATCAACGCTTCGGGATCCTGGGTACCCTAATTCAAGTTTGGAGATCATGGATACCCTAATCAACGTCTCTTAGATCCTGGGTACTCAAGTGAACGTTTCGAGAACCTGGGTACCTTAATCATTGTTTCAGAGATCCTGGGTACACTAATCAATGTTTCAGATATCCTGGGTACCCTAATCAATGTTTCAGATATCCTGGGTACTCTAATCAATGTTTCAGATATCATGGGTACCCTAATCAACGTTTCAGATATCCCGGGTACCCTAATCAATGTTTCAGATACCATGGGTACCCTAATCAACGTTTAGAGATCCTGTGTACCATACTCAAAGTTTCATAGATCAGGGGGTGCACACTAATCAACGGAAGTATGACAATTTGATCAATTCAGCATAAGTGAACATGCGGCGATTAGAACTCATGATTTGGCACTAATCAAATACCTACTATTGGAAATTAATTCGTATATAAACATGTGTTTGGACCATATCATTTAGAAGAGACAGAGGAGACTTAATACAAGATGTGTAACTCTAATAATTAAGTTGCTTGTATACACATGCGCAAAGTGTTGCACGGTTCAGTTATGTCCCATCCATAATATTGTAATTTCCTCATAATTCAAACAGTTTTGACACTGGTGTCCTACTGAATACAACATACTCACATTAGCCTAAGGGGAGGTATAACAAGTGGGTGGTATCGAAGATGGCCTTGTTGGGTTTTTTGCTTGAAATAGGGAATTTGTCAGAAAAGAAATTCACACTCAGGCTGGTCAGCATTTGTTTAAACTGTCTGTCTAACGACCTTACACGTAAACATTGACAAACTGAGGATCATAAGTCAGGTAAACATCGGGCAAACCTGGTTTTCGAACTCGATCGAGATATTGTTGTGAAATATCCATGTACCAAACATGAATGGCGACGGATGGCGTTTGTTCAAGTTATCTCGCCGACGGGCATACAATTGCTTTAAATAGTAACAAGAGCCATGATTCTGGTACGAAAATTATGTGCGCTAGATTTTCTGTTTGCATGAGTCGAACACGATTATTAACTCACATATCAAATCGCGTCAATATCCACCAATTGACGGCTAAATTATATTCGCACAGATGCCCGACTAACCGTGTCTAGTAAAATCATATGCGCATTTTTAAAAGAAAAAACTCGACTAAAGACCCACGCATACACAGATTAGTAATTATGGGCTTGGTGGAGAGTATGACTGTATATAGGATGTGTGCATGCGTATAAGATGGACCTAGGACCCAGGGCGAGTATGACTGTATATAGGATGTGTGCATGCGTATATGATGGACCTAGGATCCAGGGAGAGTATGATTGTATATAGGATGTGTGCATGCGTATAGGATGGACATAGGATCCAGGGAGAGTATGGTTGTATATAGGCTGTATGCATGCGTATAAGATGGACATAGGATCCAGGGAGAGTATGACTGTATATAGGCTGTATGCATGTGTATAAGATGGACCTAGGATACAGGGAGAGTATGATTGTATATAGGATGTATGCATGCCTATAATATGGACCTAGGATCCAGGGAGAGTATGATTGTATATAGGTTGCATGCATGCGTATAAGATGGACCTAGGATCCAGGGAGAGTATGATTGTATATAGGTTGTATACATGTGTATAAGATGGACCTATGATCCAGGGAGAGTATGATTGTATATAGGCTGTATGTATGCGTAAAAGATGGACCTAGGATCCAGGGAGAGTATGATTGTATATAGGTTGTATGCATGTGTATAAGATGGACCTAGGATCCAGGGAGAGTATGATTGTATATAGGTTGTATGCATGCGTATAAGATGGACCTAGGATCCAGGGCGAGTATGATTGTATATAGGTTGTATGCATGTGTATAAGATGGACCTAGGATCCAGGGAGAGTATGATTGTATATAGGCTGTATGCATGCGTATATGATGGACCTAGGATCCAGGGAGAGTATGATTGTATATAGGTTGTATGCATGTGGATAAGATGGACCTAGAATCCAGGGAGAGTATGACTGTATATAGGTTGTATGCATGCGTATAAGATGGACCTAGTATCCAGGGAGAGTATGACTGTATATACGCTGTATGCATGTGTATAAGATGGACCTAGGATCCATGGAGAGTATGACTGTATATAGACTGTATGCATGCGTATAATATGTACCTAGGATCCAGGGAGAGTATGATTGTATATAGGCTGTATGCATGCGTATAATATGGACCTAGGATCCAGGGAGAGTATGACTGTATATAGGCTGTATGCATGCGTATAATATGGACCTAGGATCCAGGGAGAGTATCATTGTATATAGGCTGTATGCATATGTATAAGATGGACCTAGGATCCAGGGAGAATATGACTGTATATAGGCTGTATGCATTCGTATAAGATGGACCTAGGATCCAGGAAGAGTATGATTGTATATAGGCTGTATGCATGCGTATAATATGGACCTAGGATCCAGGGAGAGTATGATTGTATATAGGCTGTATGCATGCGTATAAGATGGACATATGATCCAGGGAGAGTATGACTGTATATAGGCTGTATGCATGCGTATAAGATGGACCTATGATCCAGGGAGAGTATGATTGTATATAGGCTGTATGCATGCGTATAAGATGGACCTAGGATCCAGGGAGAGTATGATTGTATATATGCTGTATGCATGTGTATAAGATGGACATAGGATCCAGGGAGAGTATGATTGTATATAGGCTGTATGCATGTGTATAAGATGGACATAGGATCCAGGGAGAGTATGATTGTATATATGCTGTATGCATGTGTATAAGATGGACCTAGGATCCAGGTAGAGTATGACTGTATATAGGCTGTATGCATGTGTATAAGATGGACATAGGATCCAGGGAGAGTATGATTGTATATAGGCTATGTGTATGCCTATAAGATGGACCTAGGATCCAGGGAGAGTATGATTGTATATAAGCTGTATGCATGTGTATAAGATGGACCTAGGATCCAGGGAGAGTATGACTGTATATAGGCTGTATGCATGCCTATAAGATGGACCTAGGATCCAGGGAGAGTATGATTGTATATAAGCTGTATGCATGTGTATAAGATGGACCTAGGATCCAGGGAGAGTATGACTGTATATAGGCTGTATGCATGCCTATAAGATGGACCTAGGATCCAGGGAGAGTATGATTGTATATAGGTTGTATGCATGCGTATAAGATGGACCTAGGATCCAGGGAGAGTATGATTGTATATAGTCTGTATGCATGTGTATAAGATGGACCTAGGCTCCAGGGAGAGTATGATTGTATATAGGTTGTATGCATGTGTATAATATGTACCTAGGATCCAGGGAGAGTATGATTGTATATATGATGTATGCATGTGTATAAGATGGACCTAGGATCCAGGGAGAGTATGACTGTATATAGGCTGTATACATGTGTATAAGATGGACCTAGGATCCAGGGGGAGTATGACTGTATATATGATGTATGCATGTGTATAAGATGGACCAAGGATCCAGACATAAACCAACATGAAGTTAAATGTACCACGACGGAGACCGAATTAATCCAAATGTTCAAATCCAACTTTCGACTTACCAAGCGAATAAAACATGTTCATCGCGAGCAACGCTATTCACAATATTACGGTAAGAATATGAATAAAGGCATTCAAAGTACATACGCTCTTTAATATTTTCCGTTAATGGATAAAGAAACAGTATACGCTCTTTATCATGTGTGATCTTAGTCAAATCTCAATATAACTCCCAGAACTGACTCTTTGGCCTGACGAAGTCAAGTTTGTTATGTTGCCATCGGTTGTCCTCCGAACGACCGTGTCCATCCGTTCGTGCCCCAGCCAGCAATTTCTTTCAGAACTCTATAGAGTCCACATTTCTCATCCGATCGTCACCAAACTTCATAAATATTGACATTTGTGCTTAGTTCAAACGCCGTGTTCTCTAAAATGAAACAGTCGATGTGGTTAGTGTTTTCGACATTATTAGTTTATTCAGCGCTACATTCTTCCGATGGATAACTTATCGGTTATAGTCACTGGAATATGTCCACAATATGACTTTAAAATTAGTAATTGCGTATACCGTTGCCACGCTTTGGTAAAACGTAAGTCAAATTTCTCCTATTGGGTTGTGTGGTTGGGGGAGGTTCAAAAACACTTATTCAAATATTCCCATTATATAGTCAATATTATTCCTCGATTAATCCTAAGATCAATTTTAATATATCTTGATCCTATCGGAATGGCCTGTGGTATTCACATGTCCAATTCACAAATTCACAAATTCACAAATTTTCACAAATTATTTTTCATCCCAAATGATATACTTTGGTGTAATTCATGCTGATACCTCTTGGTGTGTTTAATGTTATTGACATTAAATTTGTGAAAACTATGATTTAAGTGTGAAATTAATTTATCTTGTATACATACACATCCAGTCTGTTCTCGTGAAAACAAACACATAATGGGCTTATTTTAATACGAAATAAGCCCATATTGGCATTATTTAACCCGACCATACGCTCAGTAGGGACAAAAAACGCGGTTTTTGAAACAGTCCAATGTGAGAGTATTTCCATACGAAATAAGCCCATATTTTTGTATTATTAATCTACCTTTTGGATCGACACGACTTACCAGATTATCTTTTATAATGTGTTTTCACTGCGGCCCGCGCCATTCAACGGAATAACGGGTATAAACTATTATTTCAGATTCAAATAAGTCCAATGTGAACCTATATGTGAATATTTAGGTCCAATGTGAAACTATTTGCACGAGGACATGTTGCTATATTCCAAATTGATAGGGTTTCAAACCATCACGGGATTTCAATGTTTATCACTAACATTGCCGAAAATCTCAAGCAAATAAACCATACCACTCCAAACATCGTCTCAAATACGCTCAATTTGAATTTCGCCACATACAGCTACTGTATTTAATTAATATAACATAGTTGTATAGGAGCGAATTATTTTATCCCAAAGGGTTAACCAGATGCGCGAATTTAAACCAAAATTGTGTACAAACGCAAACATGTTTGGTAGCGAGATCTTTCACTGGCATAGGTCACTACACCATAACGCATGACATTTTAGACAAGAAAACCATAATCAGAAATGGTAACGCCATCAAGATCATATTATTAGCCATAAATATAAATTATAATATAAAATATATTGGTTACATGAATTCACCGCCTCAGAATTCCGTTAAAACAACTAATCCTTCGAATTATTACAAACAACTACGGCATATTACTGCAGGTTTCTCATTCACCGCACCAGAAAGCTTCTAAATGCGGATAAAAAATCGGAGGTATTATGTTCCCGCAAAGAGTGCATGGCCCAGCCATTGTTCATACCTAAACATCGAAAGCAATTAACGCGGTCATAATTGTTACATACTGCATGCAACTATAAGACATCCAGCGGATACACACCCCACGAAAACCCGAAATGTGTTGTCCTGCGAGAAATCCCATCGCTATAGCTCAATTTGACACGGTCAGATTAGCCTTCCTACAATATCCATAAACAAGATCATTTATTATATACCCATGATTTTAATTATAGAATATAAAATATATTGGTTTCGCGAATGACCAACTCAGAATTCCGTTAAGTTAACAATAACAACCAGCACCCAATTAACGAACCGGTGGGGGACTCGGCCGTCTCCGCCCACAAACATCAGTGGGCTGCAGAACGAAAAATATCTATAAAAGTTGAAATATAAGACTTACAAATTATCTTTTAAATTTCTTTAAATAGCTTGTCACAAACCAAAAATCAACATTATTGACATAATAATGTAAAGGACAATAAACGAAATTGAAATTCCCAACTACACCTTTTACCTGTGACCGGCCTCCTGATCGCGCAGTTCGACTTTTAAATGATCCGGAAAAAACAATTTTTATTATTTATAAAAGTCCCATCGGCCTACATGTTTCTAATATTTGGCCACCAGTATACACGCGGGCGTGCTAATAATATAAGCTATCCACTGATGTTGTGAAGTACTTAGACGAAATTAAAACATAATTATAAAGTACAGTCATTTTGTCAGTAATGCTATTTAGTTTGCGAATTGGAATAATTCGCAGAGCAGAATCGTGGGAATTATATCTTTTGCCGGAAGGGATGCTCGAAGCGGTTGTGTTAACTTTCTTTCCAATAAATTGATCGACGAAGCCGGTCGCTTATTTTGAAAATCCTCCCCCACCCCCGTTTTGTTTTGTTTGTTTTTGGGAATACACATTCGATTGATGTCTGCCCTTTTGGCCTACATCTATATGCGGTTATTGTGCCTCAAAATATTGTCACCCACATGTTTGTATTTGTTACTACTACATTTATTGTTTCGGCTTCCTGTAAATAGTTATGTTTTTCTAAACAGGTAGCTATTAACGCATCCCAGTTGTTGTCTTTCACTCTAACCCTGTGGGAAAAATTAGTAAGAATGACTCACGTGTCGTCAATTTGGATATAATTAATATTTATAGAAATAACTACTTTGAGCAAGATTGTTCTCCATTTCTATTTGATCACCCCACGGGAGTGTTTCACACCACTTTAAAGCGTGACCACTCAATAAGAAGATATCAATTGGGCCTTATACATGTCACATGTGTGTCAATTCATATAAGATGAGAATTTGTTCTCCCGTATTACGAAGCTATAAACTCATCACACTGAACTATTGTTTCATACATCTAGATACATATCTGTGTCAACCGGCCACACAAAACCAGCTGCAATAATACATTGAATGATGGTTATTACCAATAAGGACGTGTCTATATATGATACAACCACCCGGGGGCATTTCAGTAAGAGTATATGTTGCCCAATACCTTGTAACGTAAAATGACCTGCCCGGCGTGATGTCAAAAAATTGTTTATCTACGTCATAACAGTCATCATAAAACAAATGACGACACCGAAACTAGCCTAAATATGATCGATTCGTAGCTGATAATATGAAACATGTCCTATCAGATTTGGCGTCCATGTCATAATCGTAAGTTTATCAGAATATCCTAAATACAATATTGGCTAATTAGGCGACCAAGCATTGAAAATATTTGGAATTACCGAATCAGTAATGGTGCACGTGCGTGTGAAAGTTCGAGGACTATTCATCATAAAATCGCTTAAGAAGAAAGCTCTTTGAGTTTATTAACTATCGGGGAATTAAAACACAAACGCTCTTTATGATAAGTTAGTGATGACGTGCACAACCTACGACCTGGCGACACAGTTGTTGGAAATTTGTGTAAAAAAAAAGAAAGAATTATCTGCTCCTTTACACTATAGACAAGTAGGGAAAGCTAGTCACCTGAAACTTTGTACTGGACTCCCCATCCCCACTCATTTGCCATGTCACCGCTCGTATCGTGTTCAATTGTAACAATAAAAAACGTTAAATTCCTAATATTATCACTTCCTAGTAATAAAATATATATTTCTTTTCATCTTATAGGTATGTTTTGCCTTCAACAGCTACTCAAAGAAAAATGCTGATTTTTCAATAGACTTCACCCCACAATATACTGTACTTGGAGAATCACACATATTTGAAATCTTGGATATTTGTGGATCGCTGTATACAATATATATATCCTCTAACTGGCCTCATTGATCAACTTAAATACCACCAAAACATTCAATGTCTCAGTACAAGTCACTTTGAAGTCAGCAGGGCTCATCATTATAAAACAAGATGGGAAGACTTGAATCCACTGTATCTTATCAATAAGTCAACAGAAAACTGGAAAGATGCAAGACTCTTAAAGATACGTTCGGCGTTGGCGGTGGGTAAGCTGTTAAAATATTCACATCCGTCAAAAACCACCATAAACAGAAAGTATAGTAAAATATAGACAGACTTTGTTCATATACAAATAAGAAATATGGCATAAACAGTATGTTATTGTCAATTTGTCCCCCTTTGTTATGTAAACAAAAGCAAAAAACGTTACGTTTCCTGGCTTTTGTTTAGATCCGGATATGGTAAACATAAAGAGCGTTATTTGTTACTGTTTTCCTGATATGGAAATAATAAAGAGCGTTTATATCATTTTTATGTGATTAACAATAGAATTGCGTTGTGTTATTTAAATAGAAGCACAACTTATGTAACACGAGCAGGCTCTTGTTTACGTACATCAGTGTATGTCTTGACGACAATATACTGTTTACGTGCTGATTATGTTTGGCAAATGAACAAAACTATATATATTTTAATATTCCTTCTGTTGATGGCGATTTGAACAAATATGAATATTTCTGCAACGAACGCCGCCCGTGCCTTTAATTGTTTACATAACCGTCAATCCCAAATTCTACTAATGTTTTGCATTCATATAGGTAAGAGTGTGTGGGGTGAAGGTAAATCTAGCTCACATTTATTCTCCACTGAAATGGAATGCTCCCCTCCCACCCACGACAATAATAATATACCAACAAATTAAAAAAAAAATTATTATAATTATACAAAGTTCGATGCACAAGCAATAATATATCAAACATATATATAATTTATACTTTATGCTCAATAGAAGAAATAATCTCACGTTGTTGACCATCATATTGCATATACATTAATGTGTGTACACGTATCTATGAGATATTATTCATATCAGGATCCTAATAAAAATAGTAAAACAAAAAAAATTGGGTTATGAAAAAATATATATATTGGTACAGAAGAGTATATTTGAACGTATACACCAGTATGTGTATTATGCCAATGCATTAGATTTAAGCTTTCGTTTCATTTTATTGTTAAATACTTGTTCCACTTGTTTTGCTGACCGGAAAACAAAATCGCCTGGTTGCAGTTATAAGAAAGCAGTCTATCCACAGTTTCCAGTTTATTATGAATGCATGCAGGCCCGTAACTTCACAAATTTGCCCGACGTTATATGTGACCCGCCATATCAAATCCAGTCGGAAGTCGGCATTTTTGTTACCCTGTGCCAATGCATTTTCTTATATATGCGAGTCGATCATAGGTCGCCTCGCATATATAAGAGAATGCATTGGCCTAACAATTTTTTACAATTTTAATAATTTTTTCTTGTATTCTTTAACAATTTTATAATTTCACCCATACAGAGCCCCAGACAAACATGAGCAGACGACACTCTTCTATATGCTTCTATAAATGTGTGGGGCTGCCTGCAGGGTAATGGATGTTTTTTTATTTTATGTCCTAAAAATTGTAAGAAACATTTATTTAAAAAACAAGATAAAAATTTGTTAGGCCAATGCATTCTCTTATATATGCGAGGCGACCTATGGTCGACTCGCATATATAAGAGAATGCATTGGCACAGGGTAAAAAAAATCCCGACTTCCGACTGGATTTGTTATGGCGGGTCACATATAAATCAGGACACACTGAAGACAAAAAAATCAAAGACCGGATAAGATGCCTGAGCTGGGGATATCCTGGGAGAAGCTCTCTTACCCCCCCCCCCCACTATCAGTACTGGAGTATACTCACAATGGAGAATAATTCGCAATGGGCATCCTTGGAATTTACACCAAAGTATCTGGACATAACTTGTACACTGGACTACACATATATACAGAGCAAATTTACTGCATTCCAACGTGCTTCTTCTGCAATTTTATGTTGTACACTTTGATTTACGTTTACTATTTTACAATAATTATTATGTCGGGCAATATTCCTTCTCAATAATTGCAACACAATCTTCATATGACCAAAGTTACAATGTATTGCCCGACAACTTACTGCCCGACGGAAGCTCTGTCTTGAGTATTTTGTGGGGGTCACCCCCAGAATTTACGGCCCTGTATGGATATATGAATAAATGCCATCGTGTCTTTCAAATTCCGAGAAACTAATGTTTCAGCTTGGGTGAAAATGGAATCAACCGCGCACCACCTTAAAATATGCAACGGGCGTCAACACACAGAAAAATGTTTTGGATCTTTTCAACAAATGACCTCTGTTTGTTGCATTTGGCTAAAAACAAAACAGTTCAAGCCACGTGACACCACATGTGTTAAGCGCTATGGCTTGATAAGGGTATCCTGGCCAACATCACGTCTGGCTGATATATAAAATTCCCCCTATATGCAATATACTTGCCCCTGTCATACCAGAGTCATTACGGAAATAGATGTACACTCAAGTGGATGTTGGTATAATATGTGTAATATGACCCAGCGGCATGCGCACAGTCGTTGCCATAGCAAAATGCGCGCGTTTTAACTGTTTTTGCGCCCGATGTGATTCGTGTTCAAGGAAATATGCTTCAGGTATTTATATGTAGCCATTTCCGATGGCGTTTATTTCGCACTGCTTAAACTGGTTAAGTCCGTTAGAATGCATGCTTATTAAGTGGCGAATACAGAGTAATAAGAAAATATATATACATTTATTTACGAAAAAGGGGTCACTGTTGTATGGCTTGCCACTGGCATTTTCTTATGGCAGAGGGGTGTACATTTGTATATTATTATCTTCGTCGTTGTCATTGTCATCGTAATCGTCATGCATCATCAACGGCACCATCATCATCATCATCAGCATCATCAGCATCATCATCATCAGCATCATCATCGCCACAGCAGTTTACATGGGCTCGGTGACTACAGTTGGACATTATATACATGTAGTACTAACGGCAAGAGATATAATATGACCACCTTACTCGTATTTAAATTCGCGCAGTACTATTTTTTCGCTCAGTTTTGAATTCGCGCACTTTAAATTCGCGCACCTAGCTGTGCGAATTCAAAACTGAGAAAAATATGTTCGTAATAGTTCTGTGATATTTTCGTATATCGTGGAGCTGATGACAGTTTCGGTTCTTAGTCATTGCTGGAGATAGTATATGTGTATATTAAACACCATCGCGGCGGATTTACATCGTGTAGACAATACACTAGTAACTACATAAATCATAATTTTGTGGCGACCTGGAATATTAATATTTCTTTTCAAGCATTTCAACAATGTCTATGTTACCATGATTTGTCGCTTGGCATTGTGAACAGTGGTCTTAATGGAGGTTGGCCGAATGCAAATATATACATTCATGTATAGGCGTAATTGTCTATTCAACCGTTCATAATACATGTAAACTCAGCAACATAGCACTCTTGTATTTCATATGGACTGTGGTTTAGATTAAACTTGGGAGTCGTACTATTTTTCGCTCAGTTTTAAATTCGCGCACCAATGGGTGCGCGAAAAATAGTACTGCGCGAATTTAAATACGAGTAAGGTATAATTTTACAACTTCACTTCAGCCATAAAATATATGGGATACTTGTAGATGGAAGCTCTTTATATCACTGAAGAAAAAAAGTGTGTCAATATGACTAACTTAGGTTGGTCAACTGTTTATCCACAGGACGACTTACTTAGCTTAGTTATAATTACAATGGCAGACATTAGTTACTATGACTATGGTGATGTTAGTCATAACGGCTAAGAAATTGTTAGTCAGAGCGACTAATTATTCCATTAGACTACAATTGTGTTAGTCAAAGTTACCAGGATTGAGTCATAATGGCCAACTTTTCTGAGTCACTGGGAATGTGAACATGTCATTGGGTGGAAATTGTGTGCACATAATTTCAATATTCAACCATATGATATATTATCCAGAATCAGAGACCGAATTGAAAGCAGGACAAACCTTCTATCCATTCTCTAAAACACAGCGTGTAATACTGGTCTGTTGAGAGGTATAACAATAATGTGTGGTATATATCTGTTTAACTAGTTCATTTTTCCCGAGAGTCTGTGGTGTCATTTTATCCTAATAGTGCAGCCTTTGATGTGAGAGTGAATTTCTTATATATATGCCATTATACCCTCCCATCACATTCGTTCAATCATAGATCCAATACAACTGAGATAAAATGGAAATTGAATATTAACAATGAATATTAAGCATAAATTATGGCAGTGCTGCAATTAGAGTTATTATTGGTATAACATAGTCACTATGACTAACTTCAGAGGTAGTCGCAGTGTCCCGCTGAAAAGTGACTCCAAATGCTTGTGACTGATCCTAAGAGAGGCATATTGACCCGATTTTTGTCTCAGTGTTGTTTCCATTTCAGGGAAGAATAACACGATATGTTCGTTTTATATTGTCCTTTTGATCAGCAATAAAAATACGCAGTCACATTTCTCTCATGATACGTTGTCTTGAAACCCCAAAACATAATATAATAATGAGGCGGTCTCTTAGACTTCGTTTTGAATTTGTCAAGTATAGTCCAATATGAAGTTCGAGACGTCCAATTTAGAAAAAAACCATTCAGGAATTCAAATGGCCAGAAAACGAATTTGGGTTACGAATTGATCAGTGTCGAGTTTCAAATCGCGATTATCTTTTTGTGTTATGCGATTTACAGTGCCATCCAAACACATTGAACATTTGCAGCAACATTCGAAACAACTGCTATGGATGTTACTCCACCCCTCTCATTATATACCCCCCCCCGAAACGAGTTATGGGGGTATATAGGAATCAGCTCGGCTGTCCGTCTGGGCATCTGCCTGTCCGTAGTCGCAACGTTGTTTGAGCTTTTATTCCTACATTTTAAAGTAATTTTTTAGTTTATTTTTAAACTTGGCACACATATTTAGTACATGGGGATCTGTGCACATGCGATTGTGAGGTCCATCTGACTGTTTTGTGCGGATTTATGTCCCTTTTTCGACTTAAAAAATTATCTCAAGATGGATAATTTTGTCCGAGCTTGTATTCATATATTTTGTAGTAGTTTCTTACTTGGCATATTTAGTACCGTTGGAACCTGTGTACCTGCGATTATGGGGTCCATCCGACTTTGTATTGTGGAGTTATCCATTTTTCGACATAACAATGTCCGCAACATACAGAAGATTGGCTGCCTTGTGGTGTATTGTGAGTCCCATTTGGGACATCCCATCTCTAGTTAATAACTGTTAACAAAGTTATCTTTCACCCCAAGCGTTCCCATGCATGTGATATTAAAGTACAAGCGTTCATAAAATACAAGCGTTCATAAAACTGTAAACTTATATATGCATAATCATTCTTGTAAAATGTCATCCAAGTTTGCTTTTCATTTCTAGATGCAGCCAGTGATTGCGTCCTAAATGAAGAGGACACACATCGTGATGATCAGAGTCTGTCAAGACCACCATCGTCTGCTTCCAACTCAAGTTCGAGCATCCACTTTGAATCAGTTACCATGGCAGCGAACGGAAAAACATCGCCCATCGACATAACATTCTTTGAAAACTACACAATGCAAAATATAGACGCCCCTGTCGTAGAGTATATAACCAATGATTTGGGAGCAGAAGTCAAACAGGACGACGGACTCATCACTCAACTTTCGCCTGCTGTTGCGCGAGACAAAATAACTCTTCTTGAGAACGAAGTAGAAATGTTAAGAATCGAGCTCGAGAGAACGAGAGAGTCGGCGAAAAGGGCACAAGAAAGCGAACGCGCCCTACGTGAAAGGTATGTCATCATGGTAGTGTGAACACATACGGTGTGCACGTTATGTCAGACTAAATGTTTTCTTTTAAACGTGAAAGGTATGTCATCATGGTAGTGTGAACACATACGGTGTGCAAATTATGTCAGTCTAAATGTTTTCTTTTAAACGTGAAAGGTATGTCATCATTGTATAGTGAATACATACGGTGTGCAAGTTATGTTAGATTAAAATTTTAAATACGTGAAAGGTAAGTCATCAGTGTAGTGAATACGTACGGTGTGCAAGTTATGTCTCCCATTAAATCCGCCCAGGGGAGCCATATATACGATTTCTAAATATTTAGTATTTTTCCCTCATTTGAGCAAATATTAGCGAGTTTGCGATACCTGATTGCGAACGGGTACGGGTAAATCTGTGAACATCGTCACGGTCACTTGGGTACTTTCAATGCAGCACATAAAGCGATAGCGAATTGAAACGGGTAGATTTGTCCCATTGACTGGTAGCCTTTCACTACGATTTTCTCAATCAAAGGTCCATGAAATTCCAGTCAGCTATGCGTTAACCTATTTATTGAAAGATTTCATGGGCAAATATTATTGATAAAGTTGTCATTTTAACCCAGGATTTGTGTTCAAATTCTCGAGGCGGCTTTTAGCACTTAGATAAATACGGAAGGCCGATTTTTTTTCACTAACAACTTTGTTCACTGCATTAATGACAGGTTGTGATTAATAGAGTGAGTAGATGGTGCTATAGACGCCCGTTGCAGGGACATGGCTATAGGAAGAGTGTCCACCTTCGAATTTCTAACTACACATCTCGAACCATATCAAATTCACAAGTTTGTGCGTAAATCCACCCCCCTTGGCTGGCATCAAGCTTTCCAATTGTTAGAAATTTTGAGACTTGAACAATTTCCAACTGTTTCTGACAGCCATTTCAGTCCAAATTTTTTTATCAAAAATAGGGAAATATGCAAATGTTGGTCTAAAAACTACAAATTATCCACTAATAAATTGTTCGAAAATCAAACTACGAAAACAATTTCAACCTATTGTTTGTGTGAAATTTCCAACAAATGTTGTGTCAGGTATATCAAATTTCCAAATGTTGAACATTTGACCAAAGTTGGTGGGGGTTAAGACACCCCTGTCGTCACGTCCCTGTCTCAACCCATTGTACAAAGGACATAAATATATCGTGGATTTATTTATGCATTGCACATTTGAATACAATTACCGTTTAGTTACCTTATCGTATGTAGGTGGGGACTGATTTCTCATTTTAATATATATTTACTATCTGAACGGACATGGCGCATTTGAACCACAATACTTGTGTATACTGTAGTGGGGATAATATAGGTCGCCAAATACACGAAATACCTATATCTACTCCACAAAATCTAAGCATAAGCAGAGCGAGTTCCAGCTGTTTTCTGTGTTTCGCACAGAAGTGGAGCAAACGCTCTTTATTCCATCCGTATAATAAACAGACTACATTTTGACACCTTTTTTGTTACCAAGTTAAACATTTCAACCAACCTCCTGGTTTAGATCCGGACAACAATCCCAATTCTTGGGATAAATATTCCCTTGCCCCGACGGGCCGACCCTTCGATCTGTTGAAAGATTCCAAACAACGGTTTACTTAAAGCTACTCAAACCGATCAGACGGTCCCCATATCATAAAGTTACAACAAGAACATTTCTTCAAAATACGCGTTTGTTATCAGAATCGATTAATTACAACAAAATAATGCTAACTGCTGTCAACTATATATATAGTATAAAATTTTGGCCGCATTATACCACTTGATTTTAGAGTTAAGCATCTTCATCCGCAATTTTGTCCGAGACCGTCGGTTTGATGATTCTTTTCTGGGCCACAAATCATTACACAATTCAAGAAATAACAAACTTCAAAAATCGATATCTGATCACTCTGCGCTTTGATGGTGGGTTCCTCGATTCGAATAAAATATTTTTTTTTACCCCCGAAGCCAAACAAAATAGTAACTTGGGAGCGTTAATTCGGATTATGCATCTTTAATATGACTAAATATTCCCCAACTAAAATAAGGGGCAAATGCGGTATTATATCGAACTGAAAGTACATGTAGGACAATATTAGACCCTTGGTCTAAAACAATTCATTTTACACCGAATATTGGTTGGACATTTTAACTATATATAACGTAATTGTATATTTGAGCTATCACAATCTATTTTCTAAGTTTAAAAAATCCAACCGATGTATTGTCACACTCGATCGGTCTATTACTTGTAGAATCCAATTGTTGAAAATGTTACCAATATGAGTGAAAGAAAAGCAACGTCCTCTTCCAACTGCTACCTAGCTCGTCCTTGATGAAAGCAACTGATTATCATGGGGCTCATCTAATCTAAATACATATTTCCAACAACCCATAACGCTAAGTATAACATCGGCCAATAACGCGAATAACAATCTATATCATAATATCTTTTTTGTCGCAGTTGGCTCACCATACATTACCAGTCGATGTGATGAATTCTACCGGTAAAACAGTTTGCGATTTCAAAACGTGTACCGGTACGGGTAGCTACCCGTTCGCGTACCGGTACCCGTACCGGTTTGAAATCGCAAACTCGCTATTGATCATGATGTACCGGTAACCTTGATGCATATATAAACTGACCATGCAGTGTTGACCAAAGTTGTGAGTAAGACACCCCCTGCCGCCATGTCCCGGCATCGCGTAGGGACGTGACGACAACCCCGACCCAACAATTGTCAACATTTTGTCAAAACAGTTGGAAATTTCATGCCTGACACAACATTAGTTGGAAATTTTACCCGACATATAGGTTGAAATTGTTCTCATGGCATATTGTCCTACGTTTGGTTAAATTTACACAATGTACCCTAACGACAACAGAGCCGTATCCTCCAAATAGAGAGATACTTTATTCCTCATATCAACGGAGATTACATATATTACAAATATATACAACAAAATAATCTTACAAGTAATGTGTTAATACAAGCTGGGAGCTATGAGCGTAAACACATTTGCTAAGTTTCAAGGCAATTTTACTGCCAGTATCGTGAACAGTGCTCAACACAGACGCATTTGGTATTAAACGCCAAAATATGCATAATGGCTAGGATATGTTTAACCGCAATAAAACGTATCCAGAGAATTTCTTAGGTAATGACTGTTCACTTCATATTTTCTGTTCATATAATTTATTTAATCATCATCGCCATTGTGCAGCTGCTCATTGAGGTTTATTGCAATAAATATTTTTTATATTGTAGACCACCCCCTGTCATCACCCCCTGTCATCACCCCCTGGCCTCTCTACCACACATTTCAGTATCCTATCTATGAGATTCTGAGAACTGGAGTCTCTTGACACAGATAAACGCCCGATTGACCATAAAAAGGACAATCCCCGTTCCCATTAGTTTGTTCTCTATCAATGCATCAAGGTGTACATTTATATAAATTAACCCTTTATATACTAAAATACTCGTTAGCGAGTTGTTCTCTTAGGAACTGTTCAGATAAGTAGGTCAAAAACCGACCATATATACTCATGCTGGGTTGATTGCTTGTTCCAGTTCTTGTTTTGAAAGTATCTACCTAGTTGCATTTTATATCTAAAATGCAGTCAGTCGGGTATTATTGTAATATGGATATCAACAACGCTTTTGTCACAATATTCCATATATCTCCTGAATTTCAAAAGCATTTGTCTCTCAAACTTATCTTTTCTATGAGTTCGTCTTAATAATTCGTTCAGAAAAGCTTTCAAAGATAATTCAATGGGGTCGAATTGTGTTTTATAAATATAGTATGTTAATATAAATAAAACCATGTTCTTTCTGTTGGCGCTCTTTTCTGTCGAAATGCCGAATGGTATATATATGTTATATTCTGTAAGTTGAATATCTGTAAATTCCCAACTATTGATCTTGGGGGGGGGGTGTGTTAAGGGAACCACACATGTCGTCACGTCCCTGGCCTCTCTACTACTCATTTCAGTATCCTATCTATGAGCTTCTGAGAAATGGAGTCTCTTGACACAGATAAACGACCTGGTTGTCCGCAAAAAGGACAATCTGCGCTCCCACATTATTGCGGCCGTAAATCCAAACCGTTTATAGCCGTCCGCTGTACGTTAATGTGCGTTTTACTATTTACTGTATATAAGCAAAGTCAACATCATTTCTTGTGTAAATCACTTCTATTGTAAGTAGTTTGTAAATAATTAAGTCGGCTTGACACATCTAGTGCAAGGATCAGCTAAACACTCGACGCCGGTCACATGTCAAGCGCTCCGCAATTATGTGCCTGAACCAGTGAAAATTCACCCTTGTTCGGTATTACTGACACTGACACATTTGTAACTAATATCTAAACCCGACCTTCACCCTTTACCCAACAAAACGGCCAAAACCGGCCAAATAAAGCTTCAACAGCCTTAAATATCTTCGGTCTATCTCAATAGAACCATACAAATATGGATATCATTGGAACCGGCTCCTTGACCACATTGTGATAGTTACAGTTATGCCCTGTGCCAATGCATTCTCTTATATATATATGCGAGTTCGCTCTCTTTGTGGCACATGTAGCTGATATATAGCATTTCTTTAAAACTGAGAATAATTAGCTATTATATAGCGCCATGAAAAGAGGAGAACCTGGACATTTCCTTGAAACATCTATATCTTCTTGGAGTATGATAACTACTAAGTAGGTTTCTTTATCTTAAGCCATCTCATACACATATACACTATTGAATGATAACGTTTCATACAGACCAAATGTATAGCCCAGATCGTATTTCTCAGGTATGTGCATGATATGATTTGAATGTGCCAGTTAATTCCATATATATTTTTAGCGAATATCTCAATGTTTTTTTTAATAAGGGAAGTGATTTAGAGCCTTCTAAGAATATTATTATTTCCAAATTATTAAGGTTGCTATAGGTCTGTTACAGAATCTACTAATTTGCCATGTTTGCATATATGCACTGAGGTTGGTATAGTCAGATCATGGTTCGATGTTTCTAAAGTGGGAGTCACGCGTGTTCGATTTATTATCGCGCGTCGCCTTACTTACTGTCTGGCTAAAACTTACAAATTTATGCTTGTATAAATCAGGTTGTCCATATCGCCCCTGTGGACACTGTTCATAAATCCCTACATTCGTATAAAGCTCACTATGATAACCGGAAATGATGAACCACTACATCAACGCATGCGCGATGAATGGGTGGCATGATTCCGGTTAACACGTACTATACGACTGGCTGCGATATATCTTCGGCCATCTGACAGGCGCGGAATGGGGGCAGCATACCAGGTTTATGTCTTCCCATCATATGACAATTATAAACTTATAATCGCATTGTTTATGACAGCAATACAACCATTACAAGCCCTGCAGTTACTGGGGTAGAAAATACACGCCGTGCGACAACGTGGCTGATACGTATACATTCCAGTACCCCGTTCATGGGTGCCGACATCGTGTGCCAAACAAATGTATTCACAGTGGACGACTAAGTAATCGGATTTGCTGAAAAAAAACATACCTTACTTTTGAATTCGCGCACTTTGAATTCGCGCACCCTGGTGCCCGAATTCAAAACTGACAGAAATGTTATCGTAAAAGTCTTGTATCCGATGACAAATTCAGTTATTAATTATCTCTGATGGTACATGTGTATAAATAAAAAGACAACCTCAAAGAAACTTGAAAGAAGTACTGACTTGTTGCTTGCTTGCCTTGACTTGCTGACTTGGCAGAAAGAATCAACTCCTGGTTGCGGTTTTTAAATGCATAACTAACTCACAGACTGTTTGACTACAGTGTCACCCCATGCAGGGTTGTGAATACGAAGACGCGCTTTCGTGCCCCTCCAGGCTAGAATATGTCTATTTCTTAGAAGCATTACAACACGAAAGATCTAACCATGATTAACCCTTTACCCAACAAACCGGCCAAAACCGGCCAAATAAAGCTTCAACAGCCTAAAATATCTTCGGTCTGTCTCAATAGAACCATACAAATATGGATATCATTGGAACCGGCTCCTTGACCACATTGTGATAGTTACAGTTATGCCCTGTGCCAATGCATTCTCTTATATATGCGAGTCGACCATAGGTCGCCTCGCATATATAAGAGAATGCATTGGCCTAAAATAAATCTGTTTTTAACACTTTTTACCATTTTTTCTTACATTCTTTAACAATTTTATAATTTGTAATGTGTTAAGCAAATGCATTCTCTTATATATGCGAGGCGACCTATGGTCGACTCGCATATATAAGAGAATGCATTGGCACAGGGCCATTCTGTTGGGTAAAGGGTTAAACGCTTTACATTTAGCATACATATGGACAATGTCGTTGAGATTCGTTTCCCCACATGTAAATATAATTGTCTATTTTCTATCTAAAGTATAGCCCTCTTATTTTACTATTTTATTTTGTATAAACTTATGAGTCGTATTATTTTTCGCTCAGTTTTAAATTCGCGCACTGATGGGTGCGCGAAAAATAGTACTGCGCGAATTTAAATAAGGTAGGTTGAGACTTCTGCTTGGTCCTGGTAATCTACACGTAATATCTTGCTCCCCACATTTACGTTGGGGAATCACGTGGTTTCGAGTTGATCAGTATCACGTATTAAAACCACGTGATTCCCCCTCGTGAACATGCCATACCAACGTAATTTATGGCTCGACGTGCTTCTGGCTGTCTTTGAATTTTCGAATTGACTTCTAGGGGCGATCAACTAGACTCATATATGGCTAGATCGTGCCATGCATCTCTACTTTAGTTACACAAGTAGAGCTCATATTCCACAAAACCTGGGAACTTATTGATGTTCTCACCTGTGCTGACAGGGAACTTTATAGCATTGAACAAACAAGGCAGGGAATATATTATTTTGTTAATATATGTTCATCAATAATCTACGTCACAATAGGGGTGGTCCCAGCTCAAGATTGCATGCTTTTGTTGAGACTTTTGTCAGCAGCTAAAAGTAGAGATTAGTGGCATGATCTAATATATGGCAAGAAACGCGAGCAACAGATAATATATAGGTAGGCATGGGACAGTCCGTGACAGGTGAGATAGAAAAAAATAAAGTCTATAGTTATTCCGTACCATGACCAGCTCGTACACTCCGAAAAATGTCAACTCGTAACCTCTTGAGTCATTTCGCACCATCCGCTTTTAGTTAGGCTACAGAACAAAGTGTTAGATGGGTACTGTACCCTAAATCCGGTGATTTATGGGACCATTTCATTTTATACACAACATAATATATGTAACCAATGAATGAATTTGATCCATGGATACACTAAAGAAATGACTCCAGTCATAAATTCATATTCACTCTAATTACCATGTTGTGTACGATAAATGAGTGTATTTTGCATTCATCCATGGCTTAAATTCATTCATTTGTTGCATATATTCTGTTGAGGATAAAAGGAGATGGTCCCACAAATGACCGGATTTAGGGTACAGTACACCATTAAAGCTGACACTGCTTTCTAGTACATTCACATCACTCGTCGTAATTCAAGTAGGTTATTTTTTGGTAGGAAATTATTTGTCTTGAAACCAGAAAGTGTCGTTATCTTTCATTCATTTAACAGGGGTCTTTGATTCATATTTATTATTTTATACCCAGGAAACTATATATCTAACTTGTTATATGAAGAGATAGACCATGTGTAAGTGTTCTAGCTTCTCTTAAGTGTTCTAGCTTTTATTTAAGTGGTCTAGCTTCTCAATGAATCGATTATTAATAAGATCTAGCTTTGTTTAGTAATATTAATTTTAAAAACAAATGTTCCATGGATAGCAATACCGAAACAAGACATCTCTGTGTCACCTGAAGGGTACGTTCATACACTGGTAAATTTGCCTGCACGGCATTTTTTTGCATATATTTTCTCATAGAAAACCACATGGTGCCAGTATATGAACGGCAACATGCATATAAAATGCATATTGACCAAAGCTAACGACGTGAGCAGTACAATTTAATTAGTTCCACATGCATGCTTCTAACACATTGCCTTAAAATACATGTATGATTGATTCTTGCGAGAGATAATTGCGTACTATTTACAAGCGAATTTCGATATCATCGCTACTATAGTGGAACTATATACATAGTGTTTTACTTCTCATGTAGTTAGCCGTGGCACAGATGCATTTTATAAGCATTTTTACATTCGGTTTCTGGCACACTGTAGCTATCTATACAGACATTCCTGCAAACAAAAAATGCCGCGCAAACTTGCCAGTGTATGAACGTATACCCTAACAAAATGTTATTTTACGCTGTAGATTGTCGCAACACATCGTAAGACAATTTGGACTGGATAATAGTCAGTTTGAGGACATAAACAAGGGAGAGAATCGACCGACAGAGCTGATCCGGAAGTTTGGTGACATTTATTTGGAGGAGCGAGTTGACGCACTGGACGCTATGGACTCCTTTCCCGAGCTCGACGACATGTACGTGCTAAAGGGGAAGATTGTATTCTCGATCATGGTTGTAAGTTACCTTTCCTCACCTTACATCACGTTACCTTACGTCTGTGTATATATGTTACAGTCAGATTGTGAAACCAGTCATTTCGTGAAATGACTCAAATTTTCAGTCATTTCGTGAAACCACTGTGAGGGCCAGTCACTTCATGAAATGATCTGTCTTAAATATGGTGGGATTAAAGAAGTCTAGATACGGTATTTGAAGGTGTGGACACAATTTTATAGATGTTAGATGTCAAATTAAAAATCATAATTGGCAAAAAGATTTTTCGGGCGAAGCTACCATTCACATTCACGATTATCAACACATGTAGTTCTAGTATGATATAATATATATATATCATCGTATGTTTCTTTCGTTGCAGTTGTCCTTCCGTTCATCACAGGAGTCATTCCGAGAGCTAAAATCTAATTTGCACAAGTTACTCAGATTGGACGTTCGCCAGACGGAATGCCTGGACCAACTCGGTTCCGAGATGATTCAACATCTCAACACATACCTGAAAGAGAGGGCAGCGCGCTTCGACCTGAGTCAGAACGTTGAGGTGGGTAATAAAGAGAGAGCAGCGCGCTTCGACCTGAGTCAGAACGTTGAGGTGGGTAATAAAGAGAGGGCAGCGCGCTTCGACCTGAGTCAGAACGTTGAGGTGGGTAATAAAGAGAGGGCAGCGCGCTTCGACCTGAGTCAGAACGTTGAGGTGGGTAATAAAGAGAGGGCAGCGCGCTTCGACCTGAGTCAGAACGTTGAGGTGGGTAATAAAGAGAGGGCAGCGCGCTTCGACCTGAGTCAGAACGTTGAGGTGGGTAATAAAGAGAGGGCAGCGCGCTTCGACCTGAGTCAGAACGTTGAGGTGGGTAATACAGAGAGGGCAGCGCGCTTCGACCTGAGTCAGAACGTTGAGGTGGGTAATAAAGAGAGGGCAGCGCGCTTCGACCTGAGTCAGAACGTTGAGGTGGGTAATAAAGAGAGGGCAGCGCGCTTCGACCTGAGTCAGAACGTTGAGGTGGGTAATAAAGAGAGGGCAGCGCGCTTCGACCTGAGTCAGAACGTTGAGGTGGGTAATAAAGAGAGGGCAGCGCGCTTCGACCTGAGTCAGAACGTTGAGGTGGGTAATAAAGAGAGGGCAGCGCGCTTCGACCTGAGTCAGAACGTTGAGGTGGGTAATAAAGAGAGGGCAGCGCGCTTCGACCTGAGTCAGAACGTTGAGGTGGGTAATAAAGAGAGGGCAGCGCGCTTCGACCTGAGTCAGAACGTTGAGGTGGGTAATAAAGAGAGGGCAGCGCGCTTCGACCTGAGTCAGAACGTTGAGGTGGGTAATAAAGAGAGGGCAGCGCGCTTCGACCTGAGTCAGAACGTTGAGGTGGGTAATAAAGAGAGGGCAGCGCGCTTCGACCGGAGTCAGAACGTTGAGGTGGGTAATACAGAGAGGGCAGCGCGCTTCGACCTGAGTCAGAACGTTGAGGTGGGTAATAAAGAGAGGGCAGCGCGCTTCGACCTGAGTCAGAAAGTTGAGGTGGGTAATAAAGAGAGGGCAGCGCGCTTCGACCTGAGTCAGAACGTTGAGGTGTGTAATGTTGTCATCAATCCAATTAAATTGCATTGTTACACAAGCTATAGATTATATGCCATTGAAAAGAGGAATCCCTGCAATATAAATACATGTCAACAGGACACTTATATGTGCCTATCTTTAATTCATTTGCATACAATATACATGATCCGGGTTTCTTATAGGTACTACCTTGTCATTTAGGCATCCGGGTTTCGTTCAGACACCATCCGGGTATCTTTTAGACACGAACTGGGCTTCTTTCAAACACGATTTGCAACACTGAGTGAACGACGCCACAAAAACAACCAGAGTCATTGTCTAAAAGAAACCTGGTGTATATATATTAACATTTGTTTGTGAACATTTATTCTGGGCTTCATGTATTCTTCTTGTGTTTCATGGGTGACGTTCGAACTTCGACCAGTGTGATTTAGTTTCTTACACCGCCGTCCAAACTATTTTATTTGAATGAAAGTTTATTGCATAGTCACTAAATATAGCGAAACAAGCACACACATATTTACACAAGGTACACACAAACGCGTGTATATATGTATAGGTGTTATACAGGCTCACACACAGTATATTCTATAAATATTATATTCATTAAAAACAAGAGCACGTTTCTGGAGTAGAGTGGGGGGGCAAGGTTTAATTCATTTGTTTGAAACCTTTAACTTAAGACGAAATAATAAACAAAATAAAACACTATAATTTCAAGTGTGGTATTTTTGACTGAAAAATTCACATACCAAATTTGTTTATCAATCAGAAACCTCAAAATATAAACATTTTAAGTTGAAATTAATATACCTTGTTAGCCGTGAGAAATAACCACATCAACAATCATTAAAATCTAAGTCGAAAAAGGGGCATAACTCAGTCAAAATCATGCCGATGAAACCCATATTCGAACTTGATCTGTAGTATGGGGTGGTAAACTAATATACCAAATTTGGTTCAGTTCACTTGATTCAATCTAACGTTATCATCCGGAAACCGCAAATAAGGTAAAATCTAAGTTTAAAAAGGGACATAAATCAGTCAAAATCATGCGGACGAAACCCATATTCGAACTTGATCTGTATTTCGGGGTGGTAAACTAACATACCAAATTTGATTCAGTTTACTCGATTCAATCTAAAGTTATCATCCGGTAACCAAAAGCGGACGGACAACGGACGGACGAACGACAACCCATTTACATAATATGACCGTTTATTTTCAAACTGGCGTATAAAAATTAGCAACTAAGCACCATTTAAAGATGGATTATCTCTTTAAATAACAAATTTTAAATAGTTGCGTGGGTATAAAATAATAGATATGAACTGAAGACCTATGTCCGGAAAAGCTTCTATCAATTAATATTGATTTTATTTCGAATATTAAATCGGGCCCGTTTATGTTACTATTTTTAGAACCGACCATTCGGATGAGACCGTATTGCGATATAGAGCACTGGGCTGTTCATACGGCTACGCAGCGAATGTCAAATGTCACATATTGGTTGTTTGTATTGTTTTGTTCCACAGGTATAAGCGATAATGAGTATAATTAACGTTTATTTGTGACAAAATTGCACAATATAATTTCTGGTCTCTGTTAACAGTAACCACTATTGTTCGTTAGCTGAACAAACACACCTTTTTAGACCAGAAAATATTCGAAATAAAATTAATATTAATCGATAGAAGCATTTCCAGACAGGAGTCTTCGATTCAAATCTAATATTTTATACCCCGGTAACTATATAAAACATGTTTACAAAGAGATAATCCACCTTTAACAATTATTTTGGCAATTTCTTGAACGCTATTTTGATGAATATACAGACATTTTTAGAACGCTCATGTTTTGAAGAGTTATATAGCAGACCATGATTTTTCTCTGGTGTGATTTTCTGACATGGACATTTCTTTCTTGTTTCAGGATGTGTCCAAGCAGATATTTGCCACGTTATACGACTATCCGTCCTTACAGAAGTGCCAACCACTAATCGACTACATAAAACACAGCGTGAAGCTAGCGTGGCTCATGACTGTTCAGAATCCTTCTTATTCAATAACGTACGATGCTCGATTGTTTCATCCAGATTTCCACACCAGAGTTCACCCCTCGGACCCAGATTCTGATGAAGTTCAGAGCTTCGTTTGGCCGGCTCTCATAGAAGGCGATGATGGACTATGTGTGAGCAAGGCGAAAGTTATCACGTGATATATGACGTCATGAATTTCGACTTTGTTAAAGTGCAGTGTTGCCTGCCATAGAAGGTGATGATGGACTATGTGTGACCAATGTGAAAGTTATCACGTGATAAATGACGTCATGAATTTCGACTTTGTTAAAATGCAGCGTTTGTATATGGCCGCCGTCATAGAAGTTGATGATGGACTGTGTGTGAGCAATACGGTTTTATTCAGACTTTTAACTTCGAATTTTGAGAGAGGATACATAGGGCAAATGTAGACCTGTCGAGATATCTAGAATGATGTCCATCTATTCATCTCATTATATATAACTCTTTTCGCATTGTGCAGTTAGCTACGATTAGCGTATGTTTAAGAAATAAATACTCTGCGCATCGTCGTAGAATATCTAGAGTTGTACCACAAAACGACGTTCGTATATCCATGTGAACACAGGCTACTGACCAATCAGGACGAGCCTTGTGTGCAGGTTTAGGCAAGGTCGTATTACAATTATGATTAACTTGTGTACTTTTTGACGCATGTGACCAATTCAAAAGTACTGTAATTCGTCAACTATTGAGACTATTTCAATTGACCACCCACATGTCTGCACACGTAATATTTTGTAGTTTACTTTAAAAACACGTTTTCAAATATCTCTGTTATTTCGTCAATCCTAACCTCCCAATCATAACCTCGCGTGGCACGTGTTACTGCTATGTAATCGTGAACCCCGATAAAGGAGGAGGCCAATTAGTGATCATTTTTTAATTGCCATGCAAATCTCCGCAGCAAAAGTTATATATGAAGCAGTTGTTTTTGGGAACTAAAGCAGTCATATTATTTGTCAAATTTTGCTATAAATTTATTTTTGAGAATTGTTTTCTGGAATTACAATCCTTGACCTACATTGGAAAAATCAATATGAATCTCTAAAATAAATACACCAACCTTTCTTACGGAACAAATTGCAAGCCAGATAAATATGTCTTGTTTTCATTACAGTACAAAGTCACAACGATAAATATTTGCAACTTTGTGACTTTTGCTGCTGAGATTTTCATGGAAATTCCCATTTTAAATTGGCCTCCTTCGTATAGTCTATAGTCACCGCTGGATGCGAGGCGTCCCCCTCACCGAAGTTATGGGACCATAATTTTCTTGAGGCTGAACTATTCCCATTTGAGTACCCGGATGTTACTGACCCCTAACAGGACGCAAAATAAAATTATTTTGACTTTTCCAATGGTACCCACCCGACAATTTTGCACAAAAAGACACAGCTGGTGTTCTTCCGTTTGTCCAATGGCCACTCTGTCATACAAACATTCAGTTGTCGCCAATTCATGACGTCACGACAAGGAAGAGGATATGTAACATAATACTCGAATGGCGTCCAAAAGCTGAAAATTGTAGTCCCATAAATTCGACGAGGGGGACACTTCACCGCACGTGGTGCCTAGACTATTCAGTATTTTTCGTTATCTAATCGTGTGCGTATTGGTTGCTTATTTTGTCCGGAATATTTTAGTGGTGGGTCCAGGGGGGGGGGGGTCGGAAAAAAGTGCCATGACATTAGGCTGAAAAAACTTTTTTCCACCCCCCTATTTGAAGGAAAAAATATTTTTTCCAATTTCATGCGGGGTACCCACCCCCTTTTTACCTCCAAATCTGTAATATCACACCATTTAAGCTTGATGATCAGTATAACAGTTACCCTATTTCCATTTCTGGTTCATTCCAGTCTTTTTTAATAACACGAAACAGGTTCTAAATAAAAACTTGGAAAAATCCAAAATAACACACAGAATACATGTGCTGATCAGTAAATTATTGATTGTTTCTTCCCCAAATATTGTCTAAGGTAGCTCATTATACATGTAAACAAGTATAAAAGCATTAGTGTACCTTCTTTTCATCACAGCAAGTGTAACTTTAGATGTGTCCCATAGTATCACATGAATTTATGTCAATTATGATTTTTGAAAAAATTATTAGGGCAACACCACCTGGCAATTAACTCTCCAACAATACAGGTATTCAGCTGAAATCCACTATGTATCACAAAACTAATTTTCATTTTCATGAGCTGAGATCTTGGGCTATGTACTGTGCTAAGGCCAGACCCAGGTCAAACACTCAGACAAATACATGTACTGCGTGTAAATAGAAACTTGAAAATAAGACGGTCATATGCAGTCGGCAGAATAAGCTCCAATGAGGGTGAGTTTAGTGATGCTACTCAGCATAGTGTGCTATAGCATTACGAAATTCACCATATGTGACCCTCATCTGCAGCTAGTTCTCCATGGTTGGTCGAGACCAAAATAGAATGAGGTTGTTAGAGGTTGAATGTGTTGATGCTATACCGGGTAGTATCGCCAAATTCGCCTTCTGCAGACTTCGATCATTTTGCTGATGACCAGCACATTATATTTAGACTTGCATATATATTAAGTTATATTATATTTTCTCTCCCTTCTTTTCACTCATCTGTTCTGATGTTGTTTATTCCACTTAGCAGCCTTCTCCATATCTACACATTCAAGTTCTATGTATGCTCGCCCAATCTTTTATCTGGGTCCCACCATTTCAAGATTGTTGTCTCAGTGATATGCATTGTTGCAGTCTACAGTCCCATGCCAAGTTCCGATACAATTTTGACTGGGTTATCTGGTCTGATCAGGTATAATGAGTAAAATTAATGGTATAAATGAATAGCTTTTTTCATTTTATTTACATTAAAGTTCATGAACCATATTTGGATAAGGACAGTTCAGAGTTAATAGTGGAGAGCCATTTAGTTTCATCATACACTCTTACAGATAAACGGACGATATTTCTCCAAGAGTGCTTTGATGGGAATATGCTCTCATCGACAAAATTCTTAAGATGATCTATCAAATTGTATTTAATAAGAATGTAAAATATCTCATAGATGAAAGAATTTGGATTAGGATCTGCGTCCAGCATATAACGGTGTAATCTTAGAAGAAAGATTTGTTTGCCAGTTTTGATGTGACTCAATCTACATAGTGTGGCAAAGAGACTAAGTTTTCGCCTATCAATGTAAGAATTCAGATAGCTGCTTCCAAGTAGACCATGTGCGATAGCTGTTCTAGTTTGGGTAGGCAAGCCTTGCATATTTTTAAGGCAAAAGCGGTGAGCCTTTTCTAACTGAAGATTAATAGCTTTTGAGGCGCCCCAAAGTAGTTCGCTACCATACAGAGCTCTTGGGACCGACGTCTTAATATAGAAAGGGTTAATAAGGTAACTAACTACACGGCAATGATACTTAGTATAGAAAGGTTAATAATTTAACTTCTTGTCAATGATGCTTTAATATAGAAAGGGTTAATAAGGTAACTACATGTCAATAATGCTTTAATAAAGAAAGGGTTAATAAGATAAAGTTCTACACGTCAATGATGCTTTAATATAGAAAGAGCTAATAGGGTAACTACACGACGATGATGTTTTAATATAGAAAGGGTTAATATGGTATTTACACGCCAATGGTGCTTTAATATAGAAAGGGTTAATATGGCAACTACCGCCAATGATGCTTTAATATAGAACTGGCTAATATGATAACTACATGTCAATGATGCTAAGGGTTAATAAGGTAACTACACGCCAATGATGCTTCAATACAAAAATGGTTAATAATGTAACTACCCATCAATGGTGCTTTTATATAGAAAGGGTTAATAAGGTAACTACACGTCAATGATACTTAGTATATAACGGGTTAATAAGGTAACTAACCGCCAATGATACTTAGTATAGAAAGGGTTAATAAGGTAACTACACGACACTGATACTTACTAGTAGGTATATACATGGTTAACAAGGCAACTACCCGCCGTCAATGATACTTTAATATAAAGGGTTAACATGGTAACTACACGTAAATGATGTCTCAATATAGAAAGGGTTAATAAGGTAACTACACGTCAATAATTTTTTAATACAGAAATGGTTAAGGGTAACTTCATGTCAATGATGCTTTATTGTAGAAAGGGTTAATAATGTAACTAATCACCAATGCCACTTATTATAGAAAGGGTTAATAAAGTAACTAGGGCCTACCTGTCAATTATTGCTTCAATATAGAAACGGTTAATAAGGTAATTACACGCCAATGATGCTTCAATACAAAAATGGTTAATAAGGTAACTACCCATCAATGGTGCTTTTATATAGAAAGGGTTAATAAGGTAACTACACGTCAATGATACTTAGTATAGAAAGGGTTAATAAGGTAACTACACGACACTGATACTTAGGTATATACATGGTTAATAAGGCAACTACCCGTCAATGATACTTTAATATAGAAAGGGTTAACATGGTAACTACACGTAAATGATGTCTTAATATAGAAAAGGTTAATAAGGTAACTACACGTCAATAATTCTTTAATACAGAAATGGTTAATAAGGTAACTTCATGTCAATGATGCTTTATTGTAGAAAGGGTTAATAGTGTAACTAATCACCAATGACACTTATTATAGAAAGGGTTAATAAGGTAACTAGGGCCTACCTGTCAATTATTGCTTCAATATAGAAAGGGTTAATAAGGTAATTACACGCCAATGGTGCTTTAATATAGAAAGGGTTAATATGGTAACTATCCGTCAATGATGCTTTAATATAGAAAGGGTTATAATATGGTACTGCACGTCAACGATGCTTTGATACAAAAATGGTTAATAAGGTAATTACCCATCAATGCCGCTTTAGTATAGAAATGGTTAATAATGTAACTACTCACCTATGATACTTAGTATATAACGGGTTGTTTAAGGTAACTACCTGTCAATTAATGCTTTAATATAGAAAGGGTTAATAAGGTAACTACATGCCAATGATACTTAGTATAGAAAGGGTTAATAAGGTAACTGCCTGTCAATTAATGCTTTAATATAGAAAGGGTTAATAAGGTAACTACACGTCAATGTATAGGAAGGGTTAATAAGGTAACTACACGACAATGGTACTTTAGTATATACAGGGTTAATAAGGCAACTATCCGTCAATGGTGCTTTAATATTGAAAGGGTTAACATGGTAACTACACGTCAATGATGTTTTAATATAGAAAGGGTTAATAAGGTAACTACACATCAATGGTGCTTTAATATAGAAAGGGTTAATAAGGTAACTTCACGTCAATGATGCTTTAATATAGAAAGGGTTAATATGGTAACTACTCACCAATGATACTTTTATAGAACGGGTTAATAAGGTAACTACCTGTCAATTAATGCTTTAATATAGAATGGTTAATAAGGTAACTACACGCCAATGATGCTGTAATATAGAACGGGTTAATACGGTAACTTCAAGTGCAGATTATACAGTTTAACAAAATACCACAGGTGTATATGTCCGGGTGAACACTGTAGTAAATACCTGGGCGAAAACCTGGTGTAAATACCTGGGTGTAAATACTCCGGATAACCTGGGTCTAAATACCCGGGTGTGACAGCGTTTTTCTAAATTATATCCGTAAAAACCCGGGTAAACTGGGGTTTAACCTAACATATATAGAAAACACCAGGGTAAATCTTTATAAAGCCCTGATTTACCTGGGTGTAACCTGGGTGTGACCTGGGTGGAAC
This sequence comes from Siphonodentalium dalli, assembly GCA_032622095.1. NCBI lineage: Eukaryota > Metazoa > Mollusca > Scaphopoda > Gadilida > Siphonodentaliidae > Siphonodentalium > Siphonodentalium dalli. The sequence goes on from CP136062.1 coordinate 151,378,314, forward strand.
CAGGGTAAAACCTACATGCACCGGGGTTCATCAGGGGTATACCTAGGTAAACACCAAGATTTACCCAGGTACATTTTTATATGGGTTATTCATGTGCTACATAACTGTCCATTTTCATCTGGAACCAGTAGCATTGGTACATGGCAATGTGATCGGATGTAAAAGGCGAATTCCTGAGATTTGGTTTGAAATCTGGATTTCTGAGAAGCATCATGCCTATATCCACACTAACTACACCCTAAGCACTGCCCTAAGTGTCATACACACCTTAACAATGATGCTGAACACTTTGAGGCATTTATATTGAAGAAATGTTGTAAGAGGAAAAAATTGCGACCACTCAGGGGAAAAGTAACTTTTTCGCAGCTGAACCACCCACCCACCCCGGCCTAATGTATGGAAAAAAGTGGATGAACCCCCCCCCCCCCCCCGGTGGATAATAGAGGATTACGAATGTTAGTATCTTGTGTTATCGGATACATCTTTGGTGGTTCTTTCCTTGAATGAATCTCAATATTATTCTCAAATTGACCCATCCACGCTACACAAATCAACCGTTTTGATATCTCCATCAACGAAGCCATGCGAACATGACAATTCAGCAATGCTGTTGTCAAAATAAAAACCAGACAATATGGTCAGTTAAAGGTACGGTTGGCCTTGGCGGTGGGTATCCTGTAAAAATATTTCCACACGTCAAAAACCGCCACAAACAGAAAGAACATCGAAATGTAGACAGACTTTGTCCGTATACAAATAAGAAATATCGCATAAACAGTATGTTATTGTCATATATTTGACCATTGTTATGTAAACAAAAGCATAAAAAGTTACTTTTCTGGTGTTTGTTTATATTATGATGGTAAACATAAAGAGCGTTCTTTGTTGGCGAATTCCTGATATGGAACTAATAAAGAGCGTTTATGCCATTTTTGTGTGATTAGCCAGTAGCATTGTGCTGTCTTCTGTAACACAATCAGGCTCTTGCTTAGATAAAATATAGTAGGTCTTTATGATAACATGCTGTTTACGCGATAGTCATGGTATATATGAACGAAACTGTATGCATTCTAATGTTTTTCTGTTTACGGTTATTGGAACAAATATGAATATTTTCGACAACTAAGGCCGCACGTGCCTTTAACATCACATAAACAAAAATTATTTCAGCTTTGAACTACCAGCCTTTTCTGTCATCGATATTTGGTCGGACATAAGTTGTGATGCGAAATACACCGAGTCATAAACTCAATTTCATCATAATTGCCATGTTGTTTGCGTCGTTCATATAGAGCACGCAAGTGTATTTTACACTAATCCATGGCTCAAATTCATTCATTTTTTGCATATTTGTTGAGTATAAAAGGAGATAGTCACATCATAAATGTCCGGATTTAGTGTAGAGTACCCCCTTAACCCTTTACCCAACAAACCGGCCAAAACCGGCCAAATAAAGCTTCAACAGCCTAAAATATCTTCGGTCTGTCTCAATAACACCATACAAATATGGATATCATTGGAACCGGCTCCTTGACTACAGTTATGCCATGTGCTAATGCATTCTCTTATATATGCGAGTCGACCATAGGTCGCCTCGCATATATAAGAGAATGCATTGGCCTAAAAAAAATCTTTTTTTAACACTTTTTACCATTTTTTCTTACATTCTTTAACAATTTTATAATTTTTAATGTGTTAAGCCAATGCATTCTCGTATATATGCGAGGCGACCTATGGTCGACTCGCATATATAAGAGAATGCATTGGCACAGGGCCGTTCTGTTGGGTAAAGGGTTAATATATAAGATACTCACCGTTATAACTCTGCACCATCTTCTCGCAACTAACATGCAATTACACATTGAAAGAAAAAAGTTTAGCTAGGGACCAGACACCCCCCGCCTCAAACCATACCAAACTCACAAGTGTGCATAGTTCCATTTGCACCGCCCCAACCCTTGGCCTTTGATTATGCTCAACTGTTCCCTGGACGGTAATCACACACAAATGTTGGTCTAAAAAAAACAAATTTCCCAGTAATAAATTGTTGGAAAATCAAACTACGAGAACTATTTAAACCTAGTTTTGGTGTGAAATTTCCAACTACTGTTGCGTCAGGTATGAAATTTCCAACTGTTGAAATAGTTTACCAAAGATGGGACCAAGTCTACTCGGGATATCGGTTGCGTTTAGCTGGTTTTTCAGCCAACACGCACACGAACGGATAGCGAAAGATACTTAATCGGGATTCACGATTAGATAGCGATTGATATTAAATCGCAATAACACGTGGCACCTTAGGGTTGAGGCTAGGATTATTGACGAAATACCGTTCCAAGAAGTGCTCTTAAAGAGCGGGAAACTTTAAAGGTCAGGGATGTAGATATTTCAAACATAGATGCGGGTACATTGAATATCAGTGATATAGCCTCGTGTGTTCTTGCCTAAAATATCCTGCATGGGCCTTTCCTTATATGGAAGTTGACAGATTCCTAATTGTGTTTTTACTTTCTGGTCTTAAAGAGTTCTGAGTGTTTGTGGGCATTGGGTCTTACATAAAAAAGATATGATTTACTATAATTCTGCACACTTCAGGATAACGTGATACATCGCCTAGTCCTTTGATTGGTAATAGTGTACATACTACACTGTAAATAACAGTGTTCAGATTTGAACGCTTTTAGCCCCGCATGCGTTCAGTTATTGAACATGCAGTGTTAATATTTGAACATATATGTTCAGAAAACTCATTTATGAACGGTAGTGTTCAAACCTGCATGGAAGTCGACCCGCTTGTGTTAGTATACTTACTTACTCCATATATTATATCGCATATATATGCTTGCGGGATTAATGAATACTCGTTTTTGAAAATGATGTCTTGTGACTTCTATATTGAACATTTGTGAAAATAAATGCGCATGTGCTTGTCTATTTTGCTTCACGTTGAGTTTTGTTTTGTTTTGTGTTGAGCGTTAAAATGTAGAACAAATACCAGGGATGTGGTGGCGACACGGGGGGGGGGGGTAGTTGTAAATTGCAAATCCCGGATATAAAATTACACCCCTCCTCAAATGGAAATTGTACCATGCAGTCAAATCCGTGTCACATATCCGTGAATATATATAGTGTTCATATACTGATCGATACCGATATTTTGTGTTTTCGGTTCATAATTTGTGTAGAAAATCACGATACAATACGATCCCACGCTATTTTGTTTTACACTAATTTCAGTATTGAACGCTGCCGTTCATTTAGTGTTCACTTCTCCTGAACATATGTGTTCAAGGTAAGACCACGGGCATGGTCATTAATCATTCGCGCATAACTAATGGCAGGTGATCCCACTGGACTGTCTGGAGTTCTACAACGAAATAGCGGCATGTAGCGTCGTCTTTTGAAACATGATATCATTCCATGCAACTGGCATTAATTAATTTCGGTTTGAATATCTGCCGAAGTGTAAACATTGTATAGTTTAATGTGGATGGATGGATAAAGCCTTCACATTAATGGTATCCGTGCAGTTGCGCTATTATTTGGCGTTAGATTAAAAGTTCGAAACATAGTTGGCATTTATATGGTCTTTGCTTACTGGAAGGAGACACGGTCAATTTTGTCAATACAGCCTGTACGCCGCATGGTAAGTACCCGTATATTTAATCCAATGTATCATCATCATAATTATCAGCATAAATTATGTGTTTATGTATATATTTATCTAAAAAAAAACATGCAAAGTTAAAATTATGAAATTCAGTCGAGGACATTAGTTGAACATTTCGCACCCAATTGTGGTTGAAATTGTTCTAATTGTTTGATATTCCGACCAGTTATGAGTGGGGAATATGTTTATATCGGTTCATTTTGATAATAATATCCAAGAATTACTGCTGGGTGGTATAAGACCACATCCTAATAGCATCCATAATTAGAATACTAATATTCTAATATATTAAATTATTCTTTCTTTCAGAAGCTGCATACATAGGATCGACCGAATATATGCGGAAACTTTGGGCACAACATATACGGATGGTACAAACTACTCACAATTGGGTGTAGCTGAACTACCAGAAATTATGTGACCGTGGAAACGTCTATTGCTATTAACTAGAACCGTCAACAAATTCTAGTGACCATTACTGATGCTACTGGTGCTAAAAAATGTTCAACAGGAACCGGCGCAGAAATGCATCGCACATTCAATGTTAAAAGATTTGTGGAAAACAGTGTGACTAATTCCGAGAGTTGAAAGACTTGGACTTAAGATGATAAACATCACGTCTAGCCTTACTTAAAACATGGTAACCGTGGTGCACTGTCCGATATATAAGGTTGACAGTTTGTGATTAATTCAGTGGTTGGAGGATCTTCCAAATATTCAGGATGTTCATTTAATTCAGCCAACTGGATTTCCTGGGAAATTATTACTGTTGTCAATGCTGACCAACACGGCATGGATTTTTTTGAATACGGATTATTCAAGTAAATGTATAGACTGTTGTGCCATTGATTCACCAGTTCATCAGTTTCATTAAATGTTATTTACCTACATAATATTCACATTTTAATTAGGTTGAATGACCTTATTCCCAAACAATTACATCACCATTGCATAAAATATACATGTTTCTGTATGGAACAGTTGCATTATATTTAAATTATTAGCGACAGCTTTCAGCTTGTTCTCAGTAATCATATATTATTGACCACAAAAGTATTGGATCAGTTAAATGCACACAGGAGAAGAATGGCACTAAGAATGTTAAAGTCTGGCTACAGACTATTCATAATTTGTCACTCATTTTATATTGAATTTGATCTCACGTTTGTGAAGCCTTGCGTTCGTATATATTAAGAATGCTAGTATTTAAATTTAGTTCTTTTGTGAACACGTGTGTTCAGATTCTGTTGTTTGAACACATATAAGTGTTCAAAAGCTGTTGCAGTGTTCGGAACACATCAAGCGTTCACATATTTCGAACACTCATGTTCAAAATCTGAACATGATGTGTTCAAAACTGAACGCTTATATGCATTCACAATTTGAGCACATCCATTCAATTCATTGAACATATACGTTCACATCTGAACATCAGGTACCGTTCAGAGTAATTGAACACATATGTTCTAAACTGAACACTGAACAGTGTTCATTATCTGTTGCATTTTTGGCGTTCAAATTTGAACACTTTTATTTATATATATGTTTGAATAGTCAGTGTCAAGCCAAGAACCTTGTTCAGTTGGTAGTTTGTGATTTCTTGTCCGAAAACGAATGAGATTATTGACAGTTCTATAATCACATATAGAGATAAAATGTTCACGTTTGAAATGTGTTTTATAATAATTCAATAAAATGTATATATACTCGATGTGTATATTATTGACCACCAGCATTGGCGGTAACAGTCCCGTAATCTTTGTTCAACGGTTCGGTTAAATCGATACATTCTGATTGAGCCTAACATTACTCATACCAATCATATTAAGGGAGTCACGCATTCCTCTTAATCACGGATTGTTAAATATTAAAACATTTTTACAATACAAAGTATACAAAACATAATATAACATAAGTGGGAATTGAGATAACTTTTACCCCAATACGAAAGGCAGTTGGTTTTGACCCTAACTGTAATTGGGTACATTCTTAGTTCCCCATATATAAAAACGGGAAGACAGTCCTTGAGATAATGACATCCACTGGCGACACACTGCATTGCTGTTCTTGTATTATACTTGTGTGTTATTATCTGATCTTATTAGAGACCTTTCGCATAATGAACGACGACAGATAAGGATTACGAATAGTTATTTGTAGTCGTAATTTTTTCGGATGGTCCAAAAAACTTTTCGCACAAATGACGACTGCGAGTCCGTTTGTGGGACATTCGTGCTTGTCGCTCACAGTAAGGGGATTACGGGTCTTCGGTCGTGATTATTTAATACTTAAATGTGCTGTTATCAGGTCATAGATCAGCGCTATATGTTTCGCAAGATTCTCGTGTTTCACGAGGACGAGTGAATTGTTTGCTATAATAGCTAAAAATTAAGGCCACATGACGATCACAATTTAAGGACGTAATCCTGGAGTCATATCCCACATTGAGCTGAGAAACGATCGCGAACGGATATGGAAAAAAGACAACGAATAGAGAGAACACAAATTATAGTGACGTAGTACCCTATTCGTAATAAGTATCAATCAATCACCCCTTATCTGAATCGCGAACACCAGTTAACAGATGGGTTGAATACTGAATACCAGTTAAGAAAATATGCGATGAAGGAAATAGATTTAATAAATTTAATACCACACACTGTTGCTATGCGGTTAACACCATGTTTGAGGCAACTAATCGATAAGAAGCTTGTCAACATTGCTGCATAACGGCTGGTTTGGGGGGTAAAGGTACATTATAGAAGTACATTGGAAGTATGGGTACATATTCTACTGCCCTATTGTCTTCCGACATCAAAGGAGATCAAAGGAAAGTACCCCGCCCCCGCACCGTATGACGTAACGACGTTGTATGTAAACAAAGATCAAAGTACCACCGCCCCCGCACCGTATGACGTAGCGACGCGTGGGTGTTTGAGTATACGCGTGTGGGTATTTGTATACGTCACGGTTGTGTGGGGGGTCCTTCTGTATATGGATGTGTACTTCGTGGGTGTGGCTATTTGACAATGGTCGTATACGCTTTCGGGCCCTTGAGAACTGTACAATGGGCAATCGTATACTTCCGTCATCGAAGTACGTCGTGTATACTGTTCATCAGGTGCGAAGTATATTTGACAATGATGGTGTACCCCCGCGGGTGTATCCCTCAGGTGTGCTTATCAAGAATTAATAAGGATGATCCAAGTACCTCTGCGTTATAACCATGGACAGTGATCATACTTCGGAAAAGTGGCAGTTAATGGGTCACAAAGTCCCCAGATCCGAAATAGTTTATTTCTGTCAAATTATCATTCTGTACACCATCATAATCACGTCTATCGTCAATTTATCTATAGGACACGAGGCATCGACATTATGGACTAGTCTCCTTTCGTCATCGGCGGGGTATCTATTACCAGCTCCTTATATACGTAAAAGCGTCACATCTGCGGCGGTATAAAGAAAGAATGTGATACAGCTTCGTGTCATTTATCAATGATGGTACGTATAACGAACATCGTGTGCTCCAGCCACTTAGGTTATGCTGTCAACATAGTTGGCTTAGCGGAGTCATTGTGTAATGTGATATATCAGAGAGGATTCATAATGTGGAAGCACCGTTCCATGGGTGGTTGCTGTTGGATTTATAACACGGGAAAAATAATGTGTATGGGTGCAGCATCGCACGTCCAGGACGGTAGGAATAGACTGAGAAAGTACGCCAGAATCATTCAAAAAATGGGTCATCATGTGCGATTGTCACAAGTGCGAATAGTGACAATGTCTGCGGTACACAAGTGCGGTAAATTATCAGCAGAGGCCATCGTGCGATACATGGACGGTAAATACCATCCGGAAATCTTTCCGGCAGTCACCTTCTATGAACGAGGCATCCACTTCGCTTGCCACATGAGCGGCACAGTGCTAATAACGGGCATTAAGAAACCGTGTCAGCTTAATAACATCGTGCATCCGAAAATATTGGAGTTGGAGTGCTGTTGCCATGGATGAATATCTGCAATCGTTATATTATGATCCGGGCAAGCCGGGGAGTTTCGGAGGAGTCGAAAAGCTGTACGAGGCTGTCAAAGCGGAGGGAACACGCTCTATAAGCCGCAAACAAATTCGTGAATGGTTAAGCTCGCAAGAAACTTACTCGCTGGTTAGACCAGCCAGGCGTAAATTCCCCAGGAGCAGAGTGATCGTCGAGGGAATCGATTCAATGTGGGATGCCGATTTGGCAGATATGACGGCTTCTGGTAGTCGTTACAAATATATTTTGGTTATTATCGACGTATTTTCAAGATTCGCTTGGTGTCGCTCGTTGTTAAAGAAAGATGCCAAACACGTCGGTGAGGCATTCTTAGACGTGTTCGGAGCACAAAGCCGTAAACCGAAAATTCTACGAACTGATAAGGGGACAGATTTTAACTCTAGACCCGTGCAAAGAATACTTAAAGAACGAGGAATCAAATACTTATCAACGGAGAACGAAACTAAAGCGAACTACGCAGAGAGACTGATAAAGACTTTGAAAACCAAGATATACAGATACCTAGTTCACAACAACGTACTCGATTATTCCGAGGTTTTGCAGGCTGTGGTAAATAGCTACAATAATACTGTTCACAGATCCACCGGTTTCACACCCGTATCGGTTAGCACGGACAACGAATCGGAAGTGCGTTATGAACAGAAAAGACTTCTAGGGCATAAACAACCAAAGTTGAAAAAGTATAAGTTGAAAGTCGGCGACAGGGTGCGAATATCCCACGTTAAAGACGTGTATGACAGAGAATTCTACAAGAAGTGGACTGGTGAAATTTTCGCGATAGTTCGGCGATACAGAAGAGGTGGTGTCAACGTTTACAAGTTGTCTGATTGGAACGAAGAAGATGTGACAGGCTCATTTTATGAACAAGAATTACAGTTGGCGACGATCAACTCTGACACTTTATACAGAATAGAGAAAGTTCTAAGGAAAAACAGAGGGAAGGTACTCGTTAGGTGGCTTAATTGGGGGCCAAAATACGATTCTTGGATACCCGAAATTGACCTAGTTAAATACGGACAATGAGGCTATATATTTCCAGTGATAAATATCAAGTATATTTTCCAGACAATGAGGCCGGTGATTTTACTTTACCTCTACCATCGAACTTGCATTTGAATAGCGAATGGACCGTCACCTTGGAACAAATATCTATGAAACCAAAACCACATAACAGAATAATTTACGTATGCTGCGATATTTGTCAAGATTCTAGACTGCCAACACACTCATTGCAGGTCCTAAGGGCTATATACGAGGATGTCGCGGGAGATTTCACCGGAGGTATCCCAATCCCTGTCGCAGGAGGACCTTCAAACTTTATAAGGATCTATCTGCTGGATGAGAATTTGAGAAGAATAGAAATTGATTCATTGGATTGTTGCTTGTTACTCAGCGATGGTCGGGACTAGATATTATTACGATACGGTGCACAGAGTGTATCTGCCGATGGTGTCCAGCAAAAAGGGTGTGACAAAAGTGAAACCTAATCTTCGGAAAAGTAAGGTCACTAAGAAGAAAATAAAACCTAAAAAAGGTGGAAAAATGAACAAATCTCTGAAGCGCGAAAAAAAAAACCACAACCAACCAGGGCGGTTCATGAAGAAGTCAAAAGTTATAAGGGGAAACAGACCCCCGGATGTTTTTGATAAAAATGGAAAAGCTACCCATATTCGGAGAAGTTGAAGAAGACTGGCACGCGCATAAAGAATGGATGGAGTTCAACCCCACAACAGCCATTACAGAAAACTCGCCCATAGAATTTTATATACCAGGGACATCTAATGATTATGTCGATTTAAGAAGCAGTACTCTCAGTGTCAAAATCAAAATAGTTAATGATGACGGAACGGCATTGGCTTCAGCATCGAAAGTCGGTCCTATTAATATGCCTCTTTCGTCCATATTTAGTTCCGTCAATATGGAATTACAGCATACACCCGTTGGATCCCTAGGTCCTTATTATCCGTATAAGGCATATCTCGACACGTTACTGGAGTCAACAGAGACGCAACTACGCCATACCTTTTCCGAACGGATATTTGAAAAGGACAGAGCAGAACATATGGATTCAACTATACTAAATTTGGGCCTAATAACGAGAAAAGAGTATTTCGAGGACAACGCTATCGTGTCAATGTCAGGACCGATCAGCCATGACTTGTGTCAACAGGGACGCTACATGTTGAATGGAGTTCCAGTCAAAATAACATTATGGCCTGGTAAAAATGACTTTTGTTTAATGAGTGCTGACACTACTCCCAAATACAAAATGAAGATAACCGAAGCTAAATTTAAAGCGTGTTTCGTCAAAATAGAAAATGGGACTGATGTGGAAAGAAAACTCACTACAAAAGACGCTATCTACCCGTACAGAAAGTCGGTCATTAAAGCTTTCTCTGTTTCCAAAGGGGCATTCAACTTCACAGCGACTAATGTGTTCCAGAATGATGTTCCACAAAGGGTTCTTATAGTAATTACAGAGGCTGAGGCGTTGAATGGCAGCTACACCAAGAATCCGTTCAATTTTAAACATTATAATTGCAGTCATCTGGCATTTACGGTGGATGGTCAATCTGTACCTAGTCGACCCCTAAATATGAACTTTAAAAAGGACGACTATATGGAAGCATACCACAACTTGACAAGTGCCTTCCCCCACTTATCTATCAATAGAGAATCTTATAAAGAAGGTTTCACCATATTCTGCATCGAGCCTTACGGAGAAAATGTTGCGTCTGTCAATAAAGGATTAGTGCAACTAGACATGAGGTTCAGTGAAGCTCTGCCAGAAACTGCAGTCATCTTAGTTTACGGAACTTTTCCAGCACATTTGACGGTCGATAAAGACAGAAATGTATTTCTTCCTATGTAACAGTTGTGAAATGTTTTTTCATTGTTTTGTGCATGTTTCTTTTGTAAATAAACTATTGTAAATATTGTAAACAATCTTTGAGTTATTTCAAATCACCAACTGAGCACTATCAACACCCTCCAACGTATCACTCATTTCTAGATGGCGTAACTCGAACGTAAATGGCGTTTGAAATGTGTAATGGGGGATTCAAACCAAAATAACAACGTTTTATCATACAGATATTTATTAACACAGATGGATACATATATCAAACAATGGACAATGAAATAGACAACGCAAATTTTTACATAAATGATAAAAAAAAACTATCAGACATTGATTATGGTGCTGTATAGATAACCATACATATACATTTAAAAAAACATTGACAGAGAACACATTTCATTAGTCATTTGGGAAGTTGCAGCCATTTGGACTTTATGAGTCCTCTTCTTATTCCGGGCGGAGAAGGTGGCCTATTCACAGTTTCTTCCTGAGGCGGTTCACTTTCGACTTTCGAATCCTCTCCACATTTTTTCACCAAATTTTGATATTTCTCTAATGGTATCAGAATATTTTTGCCGAAAGTGGCCATTATAGTTCTCGCAATGGAAGATTTTTCAACAATGCAGTCACTGCCTCCGGTCTTCTTTGCAACAGTTGCTTCTTTCTACGAACACCTATTTCTGAACTAGATAATCCTCTATACACGTCTTTGTAGGGTTCCAAACTTTCAATATTTGAAACTGGTAACACATCAAACAGAAAGTTTAAACAAATTTCGGCGATGCTTCTAACTTGATCATAAGTCACGGAACGTAATATAGCTGACACTTGGTTTTTAGTCTTACTGGAAGACAATATAAACATAAAATCAATGTTTCGTTTGACGAGTTCGCTCATCCTTATAATTTTTTGTATATGATGGGATATTCTCCGGGAAAAATGTCAGTTCTCACACGGAGTTCTTGTTCCGTATTAGGAGTTGTGTCAACAACTAAATAACCGTACTGTCTGTCCAAAACTGCATCCTTATAACTATCACTCAGAAAATGAGATTTTCCTGGAAAGAGTTGCTGTCCCAAATATTTCACCTGATTGGCATCTCGAACGTTCTTCAAAAGAATGAGATATGAACTGTTCAAAGCTATAGTTCTAGCGTGACGTCCTTTCTGAAATTGGTTTTGAGTTAAAAATAAAGTTGTTAGGCGACGATGGTGACAGCCTTGCGTAAACAAACATTCCATTTCTGAACTGTCTAGCACCTTATGGGCTAGATCATCCAGAATAATCATAGAGGGTGTCCCGTCTGCAAACACATCCAAGGTTTCTACCGTAGGTAGCCCTTTGTGAAAAGTTATATTCGGAATAACTCGCTCCATTTCGTGGAACAGCCGTTGATCGACACCGTAACAATACAAAATTTTCTGAGGGTATTCTCCCGAAATCATTTGTTGTAAATTTTGCAAGAATCGAAATGTCCATCGCGTTTTTCCAGATTTGGTGGCACCGGACACCATGTAGCTAGAATCCGGTTCAAAAGGTATTAGTGACATGACTGATGTGAATTTGAGAATTTTACATCCTTATAACTATCAACGAAATTTGTTCCGGAGGTATACAATCTTAAAAACCGAAGGGTAATGTGTCAAGGTTTTCTTGTAAAACACGTTTCGTATACACGATGCTGTACTCCTTGTCCTGTTTCTGATTATATAGTAAGGGCCTGCGGCGACTTCTATTGATTTTATTTTCAGTGATGTACACTTTGCAGTGGTCGTTTAGATCATTCTCAGCCTTCCTTTTTCTGTTAATCAAAGTGTCCATCACCGAAAAGTTTATCTTCGTCGCGTTCACGTGGTTCAGAGTAAACCCTCTGACCTTACACACTTCCTTGTTGTCAGTGGTCTGATAGGCATAGTTTTTAGGACCACCACTCCGGAATTTTGTTATGGAATGTCCATCGAGCTCGTCCGTCAGATCACCGAGGTAGTCACCAGTCTGAACGGTAGGGCCTCCCGGTCTTTCCACGTAGATGACAGAATCTGCAATGTAAGCATATAATATAAGCTTCGACATAGCCACAATGTATTTAGCGTTAACATAAGCTTCGACATAACCACAATGTATTTAGCGTTAACCTTCGTCGCCCCGTGATGTACTTAATTGATTACTCACCAGTGTCAAAGTAAAGAACGTTTTCTCCAAGGTGTTCCAGAACGTCGTACAATTTGAGACGAGCCCAAGCAGTCGTTAGACTCGCTATAAATACGTTCGTCTTGTCATCAGAGGGAATGAAGTGTCGGTCGTATACGTATGACAGCTGAATGTGGGTGTCGTTGATGATGTGAAAGTCTTTCACGTGTTTTGTGGAGTCCGAAATCAAACTGAAAAACTTTTCTGGCTCACTGTCGTGTATGATATCACTTTGAGACATGTTCAACCTCTCTCCGAATTTTCCCCTGAAATATGAAACATAAAATATAATATCACATCATTTTTTTTAAATTTTATTTTTCTCGTTTTTTTATATACGAAAACTTACTTACCAAAGGACATTTAGCATCATTTTTGAAGTGGCTCTTAGTGCGGGTGCTTTCCTTACGCTGGCAGGATCCAGCTGTATACCTTCCACACTAGCGTAGTCCGCTACGTAACGCTCCTTGTCACTTTCGGTTTCGACCCAAGCTGGCCAACCACTCGCTTCCTGTTTCAACTTTAAGAACCTGTAATGAGAAATAATGAATAATATTGTGATAATGTATGAGCCCCCGCTAACCCGAACCTAATAAAACCCTCGTACAAATAAAGGGAGGGAGGGGGGCGCGCGCGCGCTTTTTGGTTTAAATTTAAAAAAAAACTAACCTATTGACGTATCCGGAGAAGAGACCTCCACTTTTGCTTTCTTTGTCGTATTGGGTGGTTTCTTCCCAGTTGTATACTTCATATATTTTCACCACAGCGTATCCTTTGTCGAGAGCTTTGACTATTTCGCATGTGGTCCAACAGCCGGTGAGTGAACGATCTGTGTCATCGTGCTTACAAACAGTCTGTAACCTTTCATCCACACAACTCCGACACAAAGGGAACGTGAGCTTGCCACCTGAACGGTACGGTAATACACCGTGGTACAGTCCACGAGGAGGCAACACTTTCACCGACGCTAGCCCGAAATATTCACGAATATCGCTGAAGTCACTGGTGATGATTTGAGGATGTTTGGAAACCATCTTGGCTGTCTTATTGATAAAGGGGTATAATGATGTAAAGTCAACATATTTCACCTTCTCCCCCGGCTGCACATCATACGCCAATTTGCAGGCGTTAGTTCTACCTGAAATAATTTTATTTGAATTTTATTTTGAATTTATTTTGAATTATTTTGAATAATTTAAAAAAAAAAAATATATATATATATATATATATATTTTGGAGACAAATTATACTCACAACTTATATATTTCCTACTTGAAAACATATCTTTTTAATTGTTTTTGAATTATTTTGAATTAATTTTGAATTAATTGAATTAATTTTGAATTATTTTTTATTTTGATAAAAATGTGAAAATTCATACTCACCACCGAAAAATGAGTCACGTGGCTTCAGACGCGGTTGTACGTCCAGGCTCTCCACATAATCCCTCACATCAATGTCATCTTTCAATAGCTTGTCAAACGTGTGTTCCCAGATGCATACGTACTTGAACCCTGCTTCTTTCAAGAAATTTCGCTTCTTTATAGTTAAAGCGTGCAATTCACTCAGGGACTGTTTAGTGAGTGGATGTTTCGTGGTGTCACGGTTCAGAGGATGGCACGTAGGGCACGCGTGATAAAAGCAACCTAAAAATAGAAAGGAGTGAATATGTATTCGTGTAAAACCAAAAAATGTTGTGTGACAACAAAAATAAATGAAATAAATATACATACCGTGGAATTCAAAGCAAGTGTTGGTGTTGTGACAGAATCCATCCACTTTGTATCGACTGTTTGGTATCTTGTACTCTCCATTGTGCAGAGCGTGATCTATTTCCAAGCCTTTTTTGTGTGACAGCCAGCATAGCCATTGAATTGATTTTTGGGAATACTGGTCAGATTCACGATCTGAATCCACTTTAGCTATGGGTGTGCTGACAAACTTCCCTTCAGATATCTTCATCCCACGAGCATTCAGGAAAGCTTTAGTAACCCACGCACCGTCATACAGTATGCTGCACACACCATTTACTTTCTTCATGGGTACATCTTTCAACACCGTAGCGTCTTTCTTTTCGATGGATATTTTATATGTTTCCTCCAAGAACAACGTTTTATAGGCGTTCATACATGCCGAGCTTATGGTAACAGACTTGAAAGGATCGACTGCACCTTCAGTCACCTCCATGAATAACGCTCGAAATTTTAAACAAGCCTGTCTGAGAATGTCCACATCGGAGATGCAATAAGCACGAATTTCTTTTCTAAAATTGAAAATTTCTTCAGATTTTCCAGCGTGCCATTGCAGGAATTTTTCTCTCTCCGAAGGTGACATCGTATCTGGGCCATAATACGCGGCATCGGGGTAGCGTCCCACATAATCTTGGTTGGCTGCGGTGTTGAAAAAGTGGCAAAAATACCCTGCAAAATAAATTAGACATATACATACGGCGTAAATATGAAAAATATCTTACAACAAAACCCACCTTTATGTAACTTACGCAAATCAAAGGATTTCGAGAGTGTGGTCAGTAGCATAGACAATAAGTTGAAGCTGCGCAGCACTCAGAATTCCGAAATGGGGTTTTAAATACATTATTTTGGACCTTGAATTTATTTCCCCCCTATAAATATGAAACATATCTTACACCAAAACTCACCTTTATGCAACTCACGCAAATCAAAGGCTTTCGGGAGTGCAGCCAGTCGCATCGCCAAGAAGTTGAAGCTGTCCATCACCCGAATTCCGAAATGGGTTTTTAAATACATTATTTTGGATCCTGAATACAGGATCCTCGTTGGTCGTACACCTTGGAACACCAAATATTCGAGCAGCAGGATGGAATCGTACGCCTTGCCATTATGGCTCATGACTGTGTAATACTTGTGAGCGTCCGTAAACAACCAAAGTCCAAATGTATTCAATGTATGCGTTCCACTGGCTATAAACTGGCGACGTCCGCATCCGTCACAAGGTGCATTCTTGAAAGAACCTTGCTTGTTCCTGGCATCACAAGCGTTACAACGACTTCCACAATTAGCACATTGCGAATCGGCATCCACAGGTTCCTTGGAACAGGACTCACAGGCCGAATGTGCGACAACCAGATTAGGGGTGTGTCTATTTAACCCGCACTGTGGAAGCTTGCAGTCTATACATCTGCAATGAAAATCGAAGTGATACATAAATGCCTAATAACGTTAATGTCACTTAATACATTATAATGCGCCTGAAGAATCATCAATGATAAACACAACGCCATTCCATAGTTGTTTCCTAAAAAAATGTTAAAAAAAAACAACCTTACCTGCGACATTTTGAACATCTTTCATCTTCTGAACAAGTATCCCGGCACGGTGGACCCCTTTTGTAGCCTGTGTCACATTGGAAAAGTTCATTCTGCGTGCACTCGAAATCAAAGAATATAAATTTGTGGTCGCTGGGTGTAGGTCGTACACAGGGTCTCAAATAACACAGATGTTGTCCCGTCACCAATTCGCCGCACGAAGAACACATCCATTCACCGCAAATATGTGGATGTTTTTCCATATTTCGTTTGATGATGTTTATAACTTTTTTACAGGTGATACATTTGTGGTAAGTATCACATTGTGAATTGCCATTTTGAGGAGTCATTCGATGTCTGTTGAAACACTCGAGACCGCGGCATGTAATGTGGCATTTTTTGCATGACAGTTCATCAGCCACTTTGCAACCGGCGGTCTTACAATTTATGCAATAGTCATCGCAAGAATGATCCTCTCTGTTATTGTAAGGTTTTAGACAGGTTTCACAGAAATAACTTTGACGAAAGAATCCGCAGATAGATACAATAGGGGTGAAATGAGTTTGTTCTTGATAATACACGTAAATATTCCTTTCATACTTGTTGCTGCTTCTCACTATTTTATTTCCAACTTCCGCACTAATTAGTACCAGATTAATATTGAAATACTCTTCAAAAAGTGGAATGTCACTCAAATCACCGGGCCTATTTGTTGGTATATTCAGTTCTCTCAAAACTCGGTAGGTGGTGGTTCGTTGAGTACTTCTTTCTGACTTTGTCAGCTCCTTGTAGTTGCAACGTGTGATTTTGTGATGTTCTAAAAAAATGTCAGCCGCACTTTGATGAGGATATTGAAGTTTTAAATCCTCATCTACTATAAATAGTTTAGCTGCGGCTATCACTATGGATCTCGCCAAACAGGTGTTGTCCTTGTTCTTTATATAGACCATAGATTTTTTCTTTAGAACATCATTATCACATAGTATGGGTCGCGTGCCACCCCCTGAGCCTCTCGGTTTACGTATAGATCCTACTGTAACGTTAAATGTTCTATCCAACGATAAACTTTCTTGAGAACTCAGGACGTTGGCTACACGATCCATAACCATCGTGGGAGTGAGATGTTTCCACTCTGTTAGTTCTACCACGATGGGTCTGTTCAGTTGAACCGTTTGTATAACAACCCGGCCGAGATCTTCATCATCCCTATCGCCTCTGGC
The DNA here is from genome assembly GCA_032622095.1 of Siphonodentalium dalli. NCBI lineage: Eukaryota > Metazoa > Mollusca > Scaphopoda > Gadilida > Siphonodentaliidae > Siphonodentalium > Siphonodentalium dalli. Next base: position 151,395,597 of record CP136062.1, read on the forward strand.
TTTATACAGCACATCTGCGAACATTCGTTCCAACTCCTCCCGTAAGTCTGAAAGTCTCTCAGTATACCACCGCTCATTAAAGGTCACATCGTAAATATTCTCTACGGCGGTTGTTTTCATAAATGTTTTTGTTTCACGTAGAGTTATATTATATGGCACAGTTGTTGGTAATGGTTCCGTGACATCACTGGTGGGGGTCAGATTTTGTATAGATGATGTTTGACCCGGTGTTGGAACGGGTGTGGTGGATGAATGTGTGTTTGGAGGAGCTGACATCGTTAAGTCCAGAGGCTGACTTTGTGGACTCGTTGGCTGAATCGGCTTGTGTGATAAGTCCGTGGGACTGGTTTGAGGACGTTCCGATGACTGCGTCGTAGGTCGTTGACGGGATGTATTCGATAAGTCCATCGGACTGTTTCGTGGTCGTTCCAAAGTCCTCGTCGTAGGTCGTTGACGGGATGTCCTCGATGTGTCTAGAGGCTCGTTATGAGGTCGAACCGGTCGCTGCCTTTGAGGTGCGCTTGTGACGGGCTGCCTGCTGGACTCCAACCGCACTAATGCGTCGTACAAAGATCTGTTGAAGGGGGTTAATGGCTGTCCCGATATTTCCCTTAGCAAATCATCGCTGGTATAACCACCGTTGAACATTTGTTGAGCTAGATAATTCTCCATTCTGAAAAAATAATAATGTAGTTGAGTCATATGAAATAATCACGTGATTGACACTCGTAACCAATCAGATGAAAACTCTGGGGGTATAAAGAGCTTCTACTTTCATTTTTGTCTTCCCACGCAGCATTCAGCGTCATCGATACATCATGGACATACCTCCTGATTTCACAACCAGGCCAGGAGTGGATATTAAACCCGCTTCCTACTACGGAATATTCCCTAAATGCGAAGCAGCGAGACCTGACATGGCGTCACTATCGGCCCGATTCGCTACTTTTAAGGAATGGAAGGGTCCCGTTTCTGCGCGCAAACTGGCCGAAGCCGGAATGTACTATGTGGGTTACGAAGATCGTGTGAAATGTTTTACGTGTGATGGAGGGATATATAACTTCGTTGAAAGTGATATTCCTCTCACTGAACACAAAAACTATTACCCTCATTGTGACTACATAGACTATATAAGATTCCTTTCTGGACAAAGTCGCGCATTATCGCAGGAAAATGTTGAGGGGATCGAAGAATGGCAGAACTACGATTCGGACAGCGAGAGATTCGACACGCCGGACACGCCGGACACGCCGGACACGCAGTTAGGTGATACTGATGTCGACGACATTCTACAGAATGAGAACTTGTGTGGTATATGTTTCTCGGGCAGTAAGCGAGTGTGTTTTCTCCCTTGCGGACATTTGATATCTTGTGAGTATTGCGCTATCGCTTTGGATAAATGCCCAGTTTGCAGAAGTATAATTACGGCTTACAGCAAAGTACATCAGTGCTAACTGTAAGGAAGGACTATCGAAGCTGGTCGTAAACTTACCTCGGGTGGTGTAATTCCGACTGTTTTTTTTTTTAAATCCGCAAACTGTAAGGAAAAAAGACTGATAGTGATACGTTCACACGCTGCACATAGAATAAACTAAGACGGCTATACGCGGTCGTCGTTATATCATAAAAGCTCACACCTTTTTTTTTAAATCAGTGAATCATTTTCCGCAGACTCTGATACTTATAAGCGGATAGTTAGACACGGAAGTGATTCATTTCCGGCTCTTTGAGACTCTGATATCTGTATGAACCATTTTCAATCATTTAACAGCGGGTACTTATCGGGTTAAAACATTTATGGTAGTGGCGCGCTGAAGCCGAGTGAATCATTTCCGGATGTGTGTGACTCACGCGCTTGGATCGCTCCTATAGAACCGTCAATACATACGCGGAAGAGGGTGAATCATTTCCGAATGTGTGTGACTCAAGCGCTTGGGTCGCTCCTATAGAACCGTCAATACATACGTGGGAAGAGGGTGAATCATTTCCGTTTCTTTGTGACTCACGTGCGTAGGAGTGAATGGCAGTGGCGTCGGTAGAGCCGAATTATTTCCGGCCACTTAGCGGCTTGATTCTCATTGGACAAAAATGATTTCCTAACGTCGCTCGTCACTGATAGGCACGCCCCCGAAGGATAGCGATTGGACGATGCGCGCTGCCACGCATTACTTTTAACGAAGTACCGGATCGGCTATCGTCATTCGCATCCTGACTCTAGAACGCTCAACACGATGAATTCAAAAATACTGTCGAAACATTTGGGACGTGAAAGATACGTGACTGTCGGAGAATTCAAAGGAAATAAACAGATAGATATAAGGATTTGGGAGAATGGTAAAATTCCTACCAAACAGGGCGCTAGCATGGACTTGCAACGTTGGCAAACCTTAGTCGACAACTTGCCAGCAGCGAGAGAAAATTTGCGAAATAAGGCACCCATGGACAGAGTACATCTCGGATATAACGTTTACATGTGTTTAGATCACGACAATGGTGTCTTACACGTTAGACAGTTTTTCTACCCTGAAAACTCTGAACAGATTCATCCAACGAAGAAAGGAGTTACTCTAAACGCCGGGGAAGTCGATGTTTTGGCAGACAATATCGACGTCGTACGCGGAGCAGTGCCCGAGTTAGAAACATTTATACCGTGCTATTTGCAAGACTCTCACCAGAATCAGCTCGGTGCACTTTCTTGTCGCTCATGCAACCCTGGACTGTGCGACATCTATTAAACAATCTTTGACGGATTACGTTATCAGCAGTGTGTGTATAGAACTGTCAAAAAATTGTGTGTTTTTTTGTGTTTTCTGTGTGTATGGTACGTAATAAATATGAAATTTTATTTTCTCGTTAAGTTTTCCTTTTGGTACGCACGTACTGTAGATGTTAAAAGAAATTCTACTTCCGACCGGTTGTGAAAATTCTAGTATGGACAGCAATTTCAGCCTAGCATTTTTTTTTTTTACAACCGCAAAGAAAATGTAGAAATTTTATTTAATTTTTGTTATTACTTCCACATGAATCAGATAGAAGCCCGCAGTACACGATGCTGGTTGTATTACTTAAAACAGTTCGTAAATCGGTCCATAAATGGCCGATATATACGGTATTTTGTCTTTCTGGCGGCCATTTACTTAGTCAAATTTACTAAATATGGTAAAATTGCATCTGAGGTGTCGAGTGTGGTATCGTACGAACGGGGGCGACATACTGATAACTATGCAGAAAACAGTTCGTAATTCGGTCCATAAATGGCCGTGATATTAACGATTATGTATTTCCGTCGGCCATTTTCTTAGTCAAATTGACTAAATTTGTAAATATTGCACCTGCGGGGTCGTGTTTGGTATCGTACGAACGGGGGCGACACACTAATAACTATGCAGAAAACAGTTGGTAATTCGGTCCATAAATGGCCGTGATAGTAACGATTATGTATTTCCGTCGGCCATTTTCTTAGTCAAATTGACTAAATTTGTAAATATTGTACCTGCGGTGTCGTGTTTGGTATCGTACGAACGGGGGTGACACACTGATAACTATGCAGAAAACAGTTGGTAATTCGGTCCATAAATGGCCGTGATATTAACGATTATGTATTTCCGTCCGCCATTTACTTAGTCAAATTGACTAAATATGGTAAAATTGCATCTGAGGGGTCGAGTGTGGTATCGTACGAACGGGGGCGACACACTGATAACTATGCAGAAAACAGTTGGTAATTCGGTCCATAAATGGCCGTGATATTAACGATTATGTATTTATAAAGACATTCGACGCTTGCATCTTTGTTTTTTTTGTAATTGCATTTGAAAAATTGAGTTCTCTCCCCTGCATTGGAAAATAACTTAGGCGTACTTTTTGCAAAAAACGCACATTTTCAACGAACGGTTATACCCTTATGAAATGTTTAGATAATAAGTTTAACCATCTCTATACTAAAGCATCATTGACGAGTAGTTATTCACTATGATATGTTGAGATAATAAGTTTAAACCTCTATATACTAACGCGATATTGACGAGTAGTTTTCCCGTATGAAATGTTAAGATCATAAGTTTAAACCTCTATATACTAACGCATCATTGACGAGTAGTTATGCGCTATGAAATGTTAAGATAATAAATTTAAACCTCTATATACTAACGCATCATTGACGAGTAGTTATTCACTATAAAATGTTGAGATAATAAGTTTAAACCTCTATGTACGAAAGCATAGTGCTGGGAGAAGGGCGCTCGTTGGGGGTGTTGCACGCGCGATGTGCACGCTATGCCTACACGAGGGTGTGGGGGTGGACACTATAACTGCGGATATAGCGTGGGAGAGACTAGCATTATGGGTGGCCTTTAAAAAGGCCGTTTTTTTTTTGTTCCTGAGCGCTGCCTATTTATTGAGAAGGCGAACGATTTCTTTCAATTTTTTGCAACAAATACAATGTTTGCATTTGTGTTGCTTTTCGTAATATATGGTCATGACATATTTATCGTCAGGCTCGGCGTGATGATTTTGGATAGGGGCAGAGTTCGACTGCAATTTGGTACGTGCGTTATCCATGCCAAACTATTTGAGACTAATACGTTAGGAAAAAATATGACTGCGTTTAACCAAAAAAATTAAATGACATTCACACGTGCAGATGCGGCCCAATAAAAGAGTTTACAGGGAACAAGGACTGTTTTGTGTGCGTTTGGATTTTTACAGGGTGCGACAGCCGTAACCCTCGAAAAATATCAATAAAATACGAACACGGCGGATGTAGCGATTATGAAACATGTCTGATGCTCTCAGCTAATTATAGATGCATCATTTTTTTGTGCACATTCAGGAAACGCACGACAGCCGTTGTCAAGTGTCCGAGTCGTAACAGATATATGTGTGTTTCCAAGTTTTTTAACGGGGTGCCTTTAATTGGGGGGTCACGTGGTGGTAGCTTTTTTTCAATATTCAAAACCCAGACGTCACACCGCACTTTGGTACCAACGTGTAAAGACTAAGATTATGTCTTACATTATTGAAACACCAAAAAGAGATTCTGTCGAAATGGATAATGTAAGTAAATATGTACTTATTTTATTACTTAATTATTTTTTAAATACTTTTCATATATATATGCATAATTGACACGTGATTGTTTATGCGTGTGTAATTATGTTTAATTTTCATACCGTATTATATTATATAAAGACCCTCCCCCCTATTATATTATATAAAAGCCCTCCCCCTATTATATTATATAAAGGCCCTCCCCCCATTATATACCTTTTGAAAGAGTGAGAAACTTTTAATAATTCGTTTATCAGTTGAAAAATAAATTGTGAAAATGATTGTTTTTTTGAAGATTGCGGCGGGTTTTAAATTAACGATTTTTAAGCTGTATTTTGACTGTATTTTTCTATTATGCAAGTGATTTAACGAAAGATTACTTCCTTTTATTCACAGGCTAGGCGCCAGCTATTTGCCAATGGCCCTGTAACCAGGAAACGCAGCAGGGAGGCGCTGCTCGCATATGAAGCAATGGGTCTGGACGAGAGAACAGTACAGCTGTTGTTAGACCACAGTATTACGGAGTTGGGGAGTCCGCTGCATACATCCACGCCGGTGGAAAAAGACAGACTTTTACCACCGGCCAAGAAACAAAAACAATAACATTTAATGGAAAATTAAAACAAAAAATGTTTACAACGGATTTACATTATTCTATATGCTGAGGGTAACGTATCATATACAAAAATTATTCTGGTTGCAGGTGAATGTTATGTATGAGCCCCCATTACGTATATTCTCAACGACTGGACTGTTATTTGGCTAATATAACACATATTAACGCGATGTTACAATATATGGCCCTTGTAATAAGGTGCTGACAATGACTGTACAATGCATTTACAATGAGCAGAATATATACACTGCGTGTGAGACGCGTTGACGCATTAAATACCGTACATGCGCAAAAATTTATATTTGTTGCATATAAACAGAAAGATTATTAAATATGTAGACAATCTGTGTTCGTCTATACCATGTTGATAACGTAAACAACACAATATAATGAAGATGGTGTGTTTTAACCTAAACGAGATCCTGATTACAAAAGACGGTGCAAATGTACCATCTAATGACCAGAACGAAGAACGCTCTTTATGTTTACCATCATATTATAAAAAACAGACACCAGGAACTGTAACTTTTTGTATTACGTAACGATAAACGTGTGACAAATAACATGATTGAAATAGCTCGGCTGATGTAATTTCCTAAGCGGAAAACGGTCTTGCGGTTGAGAATGAATTATATACCTGTTTGATAGGTAACCAAATTGATACTTTTTCTACATATTGCAATATATATATATATGCAGAATACCGTCCGTTCGGTGCGGATATAACTGACAGGTAATCATGACTATTTAAGATGTCACGTATGTAACACTGTTATGACAAACACCCCCATCTTATAATGACATTCACCTGCGCGAGAATAATTTGTTATGGTACATCGGGGTGTGGGGGTATACAGTTTGCACCAACTTGACAGTTGAAACATGTTGTTTACTATGTGTATGTTACAATGTAAGCATAACACACATGATTTTATACTCACAATAACCTTGGATTTTTAGTCGTTTTGGATAATTCTTGAAATGGTGATAGTATGTGCGTTTGGCGTAAACGGCACAATGTTTATGAGTCGTGGGAAAATATATTTTAATTATAAAGCAAAAACAAACGGATGTGTATGACTTATTTGGAATATTTGAAGTGGATAGGTGGAGCTACGTGCCACTGTTACTACGAAATTTGTAAAAGCGTGGGATATAATTTATATTCCACCGGAAGCATGTGTCTTATTAGGAATATCTGAAGTATATAGGTGGAGTTACTGTCTACTACGACTGCGAAATGTGTAAAACAATTTAGTGCGTGGGAATAAAAAACACATTTGCCCGCCGGAAGTGATTAAGACAAACACTTACGAAGCTTCGAGAATCTGTCTGCCTGTTGTGTACGGAAACATATCGCTGTGATTTAATTTATTGGATATTGACACGTGTTTTACCCCTGGTATACAGTCTGATTTATTCCTGAGAATTCGATTACAGGTATCAAATTAAAGGAACCACATACGACACAGGTATGAAACTTAAATGGATCATGTACTATGCCTTTACAATTATGAAGGGATTTTTAATAGGGTCCAGAATATTGGAGATATCGGAGAAGGTTCCAGAACTGCGGGGCCAATGAGCGTGGTGTCAGCCGGTAGGGTTCATCCGGAAGTATTGCATCAGATTCCAATGACTCAGGCGTTGCGCCGGAAGTAAGGGATTGCGTTAGATTGTAATGACTCATTACACCTTCGTTCTCAAATATACTTCGTACCTGACGAACAGTATACACGACGTACTTCGATGACGGAAGTATACGATTGCCCATTGTACCTTTCTCAAGGGCCCGAAAGCGTATACAACCATTCTCAAATAGCCACACCCACGAAGTACACATCCATATACCGAAGGACCCCCCACACAACCGTGACGTATACAAATACCCACACGCGTATACTCAAACACCCACGCGTCGCCACGTCATACGGTGCGGGGGCGGTGGTACTTTGATCTTTGTTTACATACAACGTCGTTACGTCATACGGTGCGGGGGCGGGGTACTTTCCTTTGATCTCCTTTGATGTCGGAAGACAATAGGGCAGTAGAATATGTACCCATACTTCCAATGTACTTCTATAATGTACCTTTACCCCCCAAACCAGCCGTTATGCAGCACAACATTGGTTTCCAATGTCTTCAGTGTATGGGCTTTAAGAAAAAATATTTCGCACAAATTCCCCAAAACAATTACGAATCTCATTTTTGTTTACAAATGACAAGCTACTAACCATTTATTTTCATCACTGTTCTCAATAGTAATCTGTCACATTAAGTCCTGATAGCTCGTTTTGAGCTTGATAGCCCTGTCACTTCTCGTGGGGTCGTGGGACCCGCTGAAGCCGTCATGCCCAAATCATGTTCCCGTCAACTTGCAGCGACAGCCTTGTCTTCTTCTGGATCATCTGATTCACATTAAAGTACAATATCGAAAATCTAATTAAGTTTCAACAAGTTATAGATTCCCTGTCCGATTTGACGCCATAAAACCAACATATGTACGATTTCTACCCCATAAAACCAACATATGTACGATTTCTACCCCATAAAACCAACATATGTACGATTTCTACCCCATAAAACCAACATATGTACGATTTCTACCCCATTAAATAATTAAATTGGACACGTGAGCACATTATTATGAGGCATTGAATGCCAAATGATCGCCCGTATTAAGAGCGTCCACGCTTCTGTCGCACAAAGGCTGTAGATAATAAAGAGCGTCTTCAATTATTAGCTTTCGTGAAGGTTTTTGGTCTATTGTGGATGATTGTGTGGATTTTCTAGATACCTGTGGCATACGAATGATGTTGATTTCAAGAAGTTTTCACTTCAGCGTGTTAAAGGTACAATCCGATTCGATGGTCCCGTATCATCAGATTCCAACAACATCAACAACAACAACAACATTTCTTCAAAAGGCGCTTTAGTTATCAGAATCGATTAATTACCAAAACAAATAATGCTAACCACTGTCAACTCTAGTATAAAATTTTCCAAAACGTGTTATGTATGATCATTTCGTTGAACACAATTTGGTATCGAGAGTATGTCGGTTGGCTCGTTGAATATTTGCTAGGCTGCCATATATTCCATGTGGTGAAAAATAACAAATTTCAAAAATCGATATCTGATGACTCTGAGCTTTGATGGGTGGGTTCAAATGATCGATTTTGGCTAAAAACCACACCAATTATCAAAACCATAATCAATTCTAATAATCGATAATTGCAGCCAAAATATCCTCAGGTGTGTCTTATTGGCAATAACATTCCCTTTCATTTGACATATAACTCTGCGAAATTGAACGAAGTGAAGTCGAGACATCGTATCGGAAACTACCTAAATCTACCGAAGAAATCGGGTCGTCAATCTCCCTGTCCGCTCCGAGGCCTTTGACCTAGTTATAAAATCAATCATTTCGAGCAATATTTTGTCGCGAACGTGTACTTAAACGCGATGACATAACCTATAAATGCTCATATATGTTCCGCAAGTCATTCCGAAGCCATCCATGCCTTTTTTATTTCATCCGATGTATTTGTGCCCAATTTTTCAACTTTATTCATCAAGCGAATTCCAGAAACAAGACGTGTCTGCGACTGTCAGTCAATTTTGAAATTGAATGTAAAACAAGTGATAAACCACTATCTCTGGACAGATGGTGGGGTCAGATATTCAAAACGAAAAGTCCATTTTTCTGAAAACAAACGCGTCAGACAATTATTAATATCGTTCTAATTTAAGGGGCCAAAACATCATAATCTCGCCTCAGCCAGCAATCTGGAATTTCTTCTAGACGCGGACATTTATGAATATGACACCGATTATTTCGGCAAACGATTTGTACTAAGGGGTTATTGACACCTCGTGTAAGTACACCTGGAAACAATAGCCGTCGGCAGTTCGAGAAGCTCCCGTATCAATATCTGATCAAAGTCATAAATTCATGCTCAACTGTATTCCCATGGCCACGTGTTGGCCAGTCATTGAATATTAAGGACTTTGCTAACCCAATTTTTCCCAAATTTAATGGAGTCCAAAATAAAGGTTTATGTTCACATTTATTAGTAATCACAGTAACCAAACCCATGGTTGCAACATTTTAAGAGTATAATTCATGGTAGATTATGTTAGAAATTCAAAATGTGATATTTGTTGAAATTTTTAAAATCTATTTTTTCGAACCCAAATTCAACAAACACAAAGATTATATCTAACAAAAAGATATGGGTATGTGTACTAAACACTGTGAAGAATGATGAACAATAAAGATATACTCACATTTCTTCAGTTTTATTTAGAGTTTTGGCTTGGAAGCAGTTGTTTACAAATGGTAGATTTCATTGCTCGGCAAAGCTATTTGGGAACTGAATTTGATGGGTCAAGATAATGTTCACTCAAGCCTGCTGGGATTATGACCAGCCAGTGCTGAACCATGAGAGTACTTTATCCTGACTCAGGCTGATTGGTGACCTAGTTTCTGGGCTATGTGGTACACCAGATTGGGGATTACACAGTTCTTTTGTCAAGAGATTCACAACACACCACTGTCCACATATATTAACATTTAAAGGTACTCAATCCGATAAAACTCCTCTCAATTACTATTTCAATGGCTTCGGGGGTCAAAAATATTTGATTCGAGTCGAGGAAGTCACCCATCAAAGCTCAGATTTGTTAGATATCGATTTTAGAAATCTATTATTTTTCATTATCGGGAATTCTTTCTGGCCCAGAAGACAGTCAAAATTTCGTTATTATTACCACTTGATTATAGCGTTATCCATCCTTGTCTGTTTGAATAGAGTTTTGGCGTAAAATCTCGAGCAGGTTACCAAATTGACGGCAGTTATTAGTACTCATCTCGAGAAATTAACAAATTTCAAAACTCAATATCTAATAACTCTGAGCTTTGTTTGATGGGTTCCTCGACTCGAATCAAATATTTTTTACCCCCAAAGCCAAAGAAATAGTAATATAGGACCCTCTGATCGGATTGTTGTTGTTGGAATCTGTTGAGATGGGGACCCTCTTTACGGATTGAGTACCTTTAACTGCCACCTAACTATACAAGCGATGTCAGGTAACTTACTCAATTATTTGTAAACAATTGGTTCTTAGTAATTTTATCAAAGAATGCTTGATAGATATGAATATTATTTTATTGGTCATCATTCTTCACAGTGTTCAGTACACATTGCCATATTTTTTTCTTTGATATGGACTTTGTGTTTATTGATTTTGGGTTCGAAAAAATAGATTTTAAAAACCTTTATAAATTTCACATTTGGTATTTCTAACATATTCCACCATGAATAATACTCTTAAAATGTTGCATTCATGTGTTTGTTTACTGTGATTACTAACAAAAGTGAACATAAACCTTTATTTTGACTCCATCAAATTTGGGGAAAATTGGGTTAGCAAAGTCCTTAACAGAAATTAAGATAACATAACATAACATCAAATTACCGGAATTGAATACTAAAAGTGTCAATATCTGACCAAATTGATAAATGCCTGCTCATGTGTATTCTCATAACCACGTGTTGACCAGTCATTCGAAGTTAACATAACACCTGGAATCAAAGTACTATTATTATCAAACTCGTACTTCATACTATAAAAGTAAGAGTCAATCCCAGTTTTAAATCGCCCAGACTGGTTGTTTACAAAATCAGATAGACTGTTCCAGATTGATACCACTGCTGGTAAAGAAGTATTTTCTTGTTCATGCTTGACCTGCGGAACACATAGTTCGTTTTTTTAGAGTGACCTCATGTCCTGGTGTATACCATATACTGGAAGTGCTCGTTTGGTCCAATACCTGAACTAACCACGATATATATAGGTTCGGAGGGAATTTTCTCAAAACTTTTAAAGACATATTATGGACTTGTTCGGTGCGAGAAACTGATAAGTTAGTACTCAGGCGCTATGCCAAGTGTGGGAATGTAGCATTCTACTAGCATTACCGAAAATTTCAAAGAAATAAACCATAACGCTCCATAGATATCATTGTCTGAACTACGCTTAATTGTAAATATTTACATCTAGATTCGGGACGCTGCGATCGGCGATAAACTAACGCAAATTATTTCGCCAACGAGAGTCATTGCATTTAATTAATATATATAAGAATGACGTGTGGTTACTGTACATTTGGATTAATATGCGTAAAAATAACTACTTTCAACAATATTTTTCTCCGGTTCTATTTGACCCCCCTACCGGAGTGTTTCACATCACTTTAAAGCCAGATACGCAATGATTGTTTCGATGATAGCCACAATACCCCTATTTAAAACGATACACAATTTAAAGATACATAATCCGATTCGATGATCCCCGTATTATCAGATTCCAACAACATAATTTTTTCAAACGACGCTTTAGTTATCAGAATCGATTAATTACCAAAAAATGCTAACCATTGTCAACTTTATTACAAAATTTCCCAAAACCTGTTATATATCAACATTTTGTTCAACGCAATTTGGTATCGAGAGTATGTCGGTCGACTTGTCGAATATTTGTTAGGCCGCCAAATATTCCAAGTCGTGAACAATAACATATTTCAAAAATCGATATCTGATAAATTTGAGCTTTGGCGGGTGGGTTCCTCGACTCGCATCAAATATTGTCAGGGATGTGACTAGAGGGGGGGTGTGGGGGGTGTCTCACCCCCCCAGCAGAGAGCTATATTTTCAATAGTTGGAAATTTCATACCCGCCACAACGAAATTTCACACCAAAATAGGTTGAAAATGTTCTTGTAGTTTGATTATAAAACAATTTATTGGGGGGAATTTATTGTTTTTCGACCAATATTTGCATATGTTCCTATTTTTGGTCAAAAATTTTGACAGAAATGGTCATCAGTAGGAAATTTTCCAACCTTAAGGGGGTGACAGGTTGGAAATTTCCAACACTTGGAAAGCTTGTGTCCTGGTCCCTCCCCCGTGGCCAGTCAAAAACTTCTAGTTAATTTAAGAAAACAATATTGTCATACAATTGGTCAACATTGTCATTGGAATTGTCATCAGTTGGAAATTTTCCAACCTAAGTGGGGGTGTAGGGTTTGAAATTTCCAACAGTATGAAGGCTTGATGCTAGTCTAGATGTTAGGATTTTGCGATTTTCTTGTTCAGATTTCAAAATTTTCGCACACCGGGCCGAACCATGGTCGGCCCGGTGTGTCATTGCCCCATCCACATGGCCAATACAAAACTGCTAATTAGTTTAGCAAAACAATATTTTACTACATTTGGTCAAACTTGTAGACATAAATGGTCATCGGTTGAAGAATTTCCCAACCTGAGGGGGAGCATGAGGTTTGAAATTTTCAACACTAGGAAAGCTTCAGTTGAGGCCAGTCTAGATGCTAGGATTTGCGATTTTCTTGTATAGTTTTCAAAATTTTCTCACACCGGGCCGAACAACCATGGTCGTCGGCCCGGTGTTTCCTGGACTGTTGTCGGTAGCTGTGTGCATTTGTCTGGAATTAGATCACTAGTTTGGGGGGGGGGCAATTTTCAGGTTAAAATATCTTAATGTTCTCATACTGGGAAAATAGAAGCATGGCTTATGAATATATAGGAAATTAGGCCTGAGCATGAGGTACAAGGGGGGGGGGGTGCAAATGGAAAGTTGTGTTGGTGTGATTCCGACTCAAGGGGGGGGGGGGGGGTGCGAATGGAATTAAGCAAAAAGTTGTGTTGGGTTGATTCCGACTTAAGGGGGGGGGTGCAGTTGGAAATTCCGAAGGTGGACATCCCCCCCCCAGCGGAGACCCTCTAGCCACATCCCTGAATATTGTTTACACCCGAAGCCAACGAAATAGTAATTTAGGAGCGTTAATTCGGATAATGTATCTTTAATTGTGTAGGTATCTTATTAAATTCAAAAGTTGTGAATCAAAAGGATTTTTTCATCCATCGTACACTGGTGGCTCTACCATGCGTTGCTGTTAGTTTAAACAGTATTTATTCCATAAACTATTATAATATGTGATGAAATATAACAAATATATATAAAAAAGAAAGAAATTATGTTGTCGTGGAACGTATTCGACATCAAACATTGCACTTATATTAGTCCTGTCCGAGAACATTATATGACACCCCATCCCGCGAGAATGTATAACGTGAAGTCGACATATCAACACCGAGAACATTACACAATACCCCATCCCGCGAGAATGTATAACGTGAAGTCGACATATTAACACCGAGAACATTACACAATACCCCATCCCGCGAGAATGTATAACGTGAAGTCGACATATCAACACCGAGAACATTACATGACACCCCATCCCGCGAGAATGTATAACGTGAAGTCGACATATCAACACCGAGAACATTACATGACACCCCATCCCGCGAGAATGTATAACGTGAAGTCGACATATTAACACCGAGAACGTTACATAACACCCCATCCCGCGAGAATGTATAACGTGAAGTCGACATATTAACACCGAGAACATTACACAATACCCCATCCCGCGAGAATGTATAACGTGAAGTCGACATATCAACACCGAGAACATTACATGATACCCCATCCCGCGAGAATGTATAACGTGAAGTCGACATATCAACACCGAGAACATTACATGACACCCCATCCCGCGATAATGTATAACGTGAAGTCGACATATTAACACCGAGAACATTACATAACACCCCATCCCGCGAGAATATATAACGTGAAGTCGACATATCAACACCGAGAACATTACACAATACCCCATCCCGCGATAATGTATAACGTGAAGTCGACACATCAACACCGAGAACATTACATAACACCCATCCCGCGAGAATGTATAACGTGAAGTCGACATATCAACACCGAGAACATTACATGACACCCCATCCCGCGAGAATGTATAACGTGAAGTCGACATATTAACTAGTCTTGCAAATGGCAACCCACCACATTGGGAGGCGTCCAAGCAAAGAACAACACGTCAAGTGAACTTGTAAACAGTTAATATTGTTTTCCAATATTCTTATCATCCTTTATACCAAAATAACCAGAAATCACCAAATATATCTGACGTTTAAAACCAAGACAATATCCGCCCTATATGAACCTATCAATGCTCCTTATCCTAAACAAAAGTTGAGGAACCCATATTGAGAAAATGATTCAAAATTTCATGTGGGTGTATTCACAAACAAAAATTGGTATTTAGTCCGGCGTTCGCTGTGGCAAGTCTAGATCATGATACTGGAATGTTCGGTAACACGGTGGTGTATATGTAACATACAGCAGGATGTGCCCTGGTGTTTGGTGGCATGGGTATACAATTAATGTAACAATTGTATACCCATGCCACCAAACTATGGAATCCTATTACGGCCACTTGCTAATGGCGCTTTTGGCGCTTTCGGCGCATCGCGCCGAAAGCGCCTAAAGCGACAAAAAGTGCGCCATTAGTAACGCGCCGAAAGCGCCGAAAGCGCCGAAAGCGCCGAAAGCGACAAAAAGTGCGCCGTAACGGCGCACTATTTGTCGCTTTCGGCGCTTTCGGCGCTTTCGGCGCTTTCGGCGCGCCGAAAGCGACAAAATGTGCGCCATTAGCGTTGTTTCGGCGCGCGCCGAAAGCGCCGAAAGCGACAAAACATGCGCCATTACGGCGCACTTTTTGTCGCTTTCGGCGCTTTCGGCGCACCGCGCCGAAAGCGACAAAATATGCGCCATTAGTGCAATCGGCGCGGTGCGCCATTAGTGCATTCGGCGCGGTGCGCCATTAGCGCGGTGCGCCGAAAGCGACAAAATATGCGCCATTAGCGCATGTACAATTAAGTATGTGATCACCCCAGCAGGGGTGCCGGAAGAGGGGGCAGAGTGGGCAGCTGACCCAAGCTTCAGTTGAGGCCAGTCTAGATGCTAGGATTTGTACAGTTTTCAAAAAAAATTCTCACACTGCGTTGAACAACAATGGTCAGCCCGGTGTGTCCTGCATGGTCTCTTGTCCATAGCCGTGTGCATTTGTCTGGATTTAGACCACTAGATGTTAGGATATTAGGCATGAGCACTAAGGTGCAAGGGGGGGGATGCAAATGGAATTATGTAAAATTTGTGTTTTGTCTGATTCTGATTCAAGGAGGTGCAGTTGGAATTTCCCAAGGTGGACACCCCCAACGGAGACCCTCTAGCCACATCCCTGGGACCGTCTGATCGGATTGAGTACCTTTAACTACCCACAAAGGAGGGACCAGGACCACACGGCCACAATAATTTTAAATCTGAATAATGACAAATTATAGCATTTGGATGTCTATCTACAGCAAAATTCAGCCCCTCCCTTTTAAAATTGATACATAGGCCTATACATTGTACATATGGCCATGCCCGATCTGTGCAGGGGCGCCGGAAGCATCCAAGGGCAGGGGGCAGAGCCTACAAAAAGGGCACTTTTCTGCACACAAAAAAGGGCATTTTCTCCGCAAACTCGGAAAAATAACCATAAATTCATTGTGGCAAAAATCCCTATTTTAAAGGTATTTGTCGGTTTTTATGGCCGTTTTGTGACAAAATTGACAAAAAAATTATATTCCTTGTGAAATTGGTGGTATTTGGACAAAAAAAGTCACATTTTACTGTAAAAACATGAGATTAAACACACAAAAAGCATTTTCTTTCTCCAGAAAAAGTCCTGCCCCCGCTCGCCCCCTTGGTCAAGGGCAGGGGGTCAGCTGCCCCATCTGCCCCCTCTTCCGGCACCCCTGCTGGGGTGATCACATACTTAATTGTACATGCGCTAATGGCGCATATTTTGTCGCTTTCGGCGCACCGCGCTAATGGCGCACCGCGCCGAATGCACTAATGGCGCACCGCGCCGATTGCACTAATGGCGCATATTTTGTCGTTTTCGGCGCGGTGCGCCGAAAGCGCCGAAAGCGACAAAAAGTGCGCCGTAATGGCGCATGTTTTGTCGCTTTCGGCGCTTTCGGCGCTTTCGGCGCTTTCGGCGCGCGCCGAAACAAAGCTAATGGCGCACATTTTGTCGCTTTCGGCGCACCGCGCCGAAAGCGCCGAAAGCGCCGAAAGCGACAAATAGTGCGCCGTTACGGCGCACTTTTTGTCGCTTTCGGCGCTTTCGGCGCTTTCGGCGCGTTACTAATGGCGCACTTTTTGTCGCTTTCGGCGCTTTCGGCGCGATGCGCCGAAAGCGCCGAAAGCGCCATTAGCAAGTGGCCGTAATAGGATTCCATAGGTTTGTGCTCCAAAATACGCATAACAATATTCGCTTTTGAATTTTCCCGGTATCGAAATAGGTCGATAAATACTTGTATTACCTTTCTATGGGGCATTATATGTCCACGGAAGACGAAAATACGACTTTGAACACGGTGTTTGGGTCTGTTTGGGTCTGTTTGGGTCCCAAACAAACAACACCCATGTGCACTGCATGGAACAGAAAAGAGCGTTCCATGTCAGTCTATTCCTGATATGGCAGAAATAAAGAGCGCTTTTTCACTTCTGTGCGAATCATTTAAAACATATGGGAATTGGTTGTGACCATGTCATGTATTTTTCATAGCATATGAAGCCGGTATATCAATATTTCGTGTATGTGACAACCAATCTTATATCTCCTACCAAATTACGTAGACAAAATTTGGAAGCTCGAATGAGCCATGTCCGTTTAATGTACATTCATACACTGATAAGTTTGCACATTATTACGCGCGCTCCGCGTGTATAATAATGTAGAGATTCCTGTTTCGCCTGGGTGTATGGTTGTTTTATATATAGAATGGGAATTTTTTGGGAGGATTAAAAGTCGAACTGCGACCGGAGGCCGAGTCCGGTAAAAGGTGTAGTTGGGAATTTCAATTTCGTTTATTGTCGTTTACATTAAGTCAATAATGTTGATTTTTGGTTTGTGATAAGCTATGCCAATTGCAAATAAAAGAAATGAAAAAGATAATTTGTAAGTCTTATATTTCAAATTTGTATAGACATTTTTCGTTCTTCAGCCCAATGTGTGTTGTGGTCGGAGACGACCGAGTCGGCCGCCGGTTCGTTAATTAGGTGCTGGTTGTTATTTCAACGGAATTCTGAGTTGGTCATTCGCGAAACCAATATATTTTATATTCTATAATTACAATCATGGGTATATAATATATGATCTTGAGCGCGTTACCATTTCTGACATTGGTTTTCTTGTAGTCTTCTGTGTTGCAAACACATTCCAGGCAAATTTGCGAGTGTGAACGTACCCTTAACTATTCAATTCACGAATGCTCTTAAATGTGGACTGTAAACTAAATCCGGCCATTTATGGGACCATCTCCTTTTATACTCAACAGAAATCAAATGAGTGAATTTGAGCCAATGATTAGTGCAGAATACACTCGTGTGCTCTATGAATGATGCAAACAACATGGTAATTATAATGAAAATGAATTTATGACTCGATTCATAAACTCATTTGTATTATAATTACCATGTTATTTGTATCGTTCATAGAGCAACGGGTGTGTTTTGAAATAATCCATGGCTCAAATTCACTGATTTGGTGCATATATTCTGTTTAGTATAAAATGAGATGGTCCCATAAAAGGCCGGATTTAGTGTATACAGTACCCCTTTACATATATATTATGTTCATCAAGTGAACTTGGCATGATTTTTTAAAAATGTCATAACAATTTTCAACCCTATTAAATGTTTTATACATCCTCCGCGGTTGTTGTTGGCTGTGTTGACACATTCCATCATCCGTAAAGTAGATTTTATCATGTAATCATACTACCAACACGGCCGTGAGAGATTAAAACCGCGCCATTATATGTACATTTAATAAATGTCAAAGCGCTTGGCCCGAACACACCTGTTTATGACCGAGGAGTATGTTTAGTTGTTATTAAAATGATATATATGAGTGGGTTAGAGAAACTTATATCACGTGGGTTATTGGGGTAGCAACCACGCACAGGGGACAGTTGTCATTAAACATATTACCAACGACAACAATGAGATATTGTTTTATAGCCCAGCGCCTTCCCCTGTCCTGGTGAGATTAATTGGGCATTACGAATTGCGAGGAGTATGAAATCGCACATCCCGAGTTGCATTTTCGCCACAGTTACGCAAATGGACATGTGTTCGCATTGCATATGCGCGATTTGATTTGCGAATTCCAGAGTTGCAGTCGGTGCAGGTGTTGCATGCATAACCGAGAAACATTCCTTTCTAGTGTATGCGACATTTACCATATCATCTGAAGTGCTGTTCCCATGTTATGTGGATTGGAATAACTTGAAGTCCAGATTGTTTTGGCTTAACCATTGTTAATATGTCAATTCGAAAAAGGTATAGTTTTGTCAAACATTTTCCCGAGGAATCACTTTACGGCGCCCCGGGAAAATACAGAAAAATATCGGAGGAGGAGTTATACCAGCAATGGCTTCGTGAAAATTCCCATCTTCATTCGAGTCCAAATGGCGATGAACCCGAGCCGAAATTCATCAAGGTTTTCCGAGATGGCGAAGAGTACTTGCTTAGAAAGAAAGAGGCCCAAAGAAACAGCTCAGCGTCGGACTCAGCAAGGAGTGACGGCGGAAGCCCAAAAAGTCCCACAAATGAGGTCACCGAAACTCCGTGGTTCAATGAGCTCAAAGAGAGTACCGTGGACGTTAAATCGAGTACACCAATTAATTACGCTAAAACTAATTCAGGACCGCGATCGCAAATTACCGTGGACGCATTTGAAAGTAACAAGTTAATTGATCATAACATTTCGATAACGAACGGGACATCCGGGCAAGTGGGCGAAAAGCAGACGACCGGGGGACAGAGAAGCGACTCCTATCGGGGTGATGGTTCCTCCTCGAATGATTCATCTGAATGGGGCGGTCATGTTAGGCCTTTAGATGATAGTATAAGCAGCGAAGAAAGCGGAAAGAACTATGTCGATGAAATGGGAGTGCCGCACTCCAAAGGGAAGTATTCGTTTACAGCTGCGGAAGAAAGTTTTTCAAAGGTATCAGCGAGCCCTCGACATGCGCAGATCAAGCCGTCACACAAAAGCGCTTCGAGCAACGAAGACAACGACGTGATTTTAGAGGATTCTACTGTACAGTATACTAATGGAAAAGGGATTCGCTACGAGGATTTGTACCCTGTGAACACTGACCCCGAACTGATGGCCAAAATGGCGTCGTCAGGGAGATATATTGTGAAGCAGGAAGGCGATACTAAAGTAGCTTACTATGGTCCTATTTTTCTTAATTCTTCTTTTGGTGGCAAAGATGGGCTTCAGCTTAAACGCTTATCTGAAGACAAGGGAGAAGAGGATGTTGGACTTGACTTGATGTTGGATAATGCTATTGACTGTAAAATCGACTCCATTGCTTTATATCGTACGCCAGATTCCAAACAACAACAACAACAACAACAACAGACTGAAACATTGGAGAGGGTATATGCACCAAGCCTAGAATCGGTTCGTTCGGATCAGCTTCAGTGTGTTTCGCAAGCTGAGATTCAGGCAAGCTTAGTTCCATCCCTCCACTGTGTATATAATTCCGAGAAAGATGCAAAGGGAGACTTGGAGAATACCAAGGAAAATGTGCCAACTAAAGAACCAACCGACATTCAACCAGCAGGTGAGAATTTATGCTAACTCTGTTGTTGAGAATCACCAGATGTGGCACACACTGGAAAGTTTGCTTGTTATTTTTTCAAGCATTTCGTCATATAAAACCATATAGTGCCGGCATAATATGAACGGCAATATGTTTTATAAAATACATTAATACCAAAGCTGACGACTAGAGAACTGAACATTATGCAGTTCCACATGTAACGGTGCACAGGTGCTACTAACATTGGCCTTCAAATACCTGTATGATTGATTGTTCGAGATAACTGCATGATATATTTACAGGCAAATTTCCATAGCAGCGCTACAGGTGGATCGATAGAGTTTTTATTTCTCACGTACAGCTGTGGTACATAAGCATTTTAAGCATTTTTGCCTTCGTTTACTGACATATGGTAATTTGCTATATCAAAATGCCTACAAATAAATACCAGGAAAATTTGCGAAGTGTGAACTACATATGGTCTACTTCCAGAGACGTGAAGAAAGGGGGTTTGGGAGTGTCCCCCACCAAATTTGGTCAAACTTTTCAACAGTTGCAAATTGCATGCCCAACACAGCATTAAATGTTACATCAGGCATATCGGTTGTATAATTGTTCTCATTGTTTGATTTTCTAACAAGTAATTAGTGGGGAATTTGTTGTTTTTAGACCAAGAATGGCATATTTTTCTACTTTTGGTAAAAGATTTTGTCTGAAATGGCCATCAGTTGCAAATTTTCCAACCTTATAGGGGAGTTGGAGTTGGATAGTTTGTCAGAGGTACCGTCTACTGCATTCTTATCCTAAATTAGACAGTATTCGTCCTGTTGATTAAAAATTATTTTGGTGGAACATAGTTATGTAGTAAATAGGAGGACCGTTATTTGTCTTGTATTGTCACTTTCGGCGTCTGTTGGCAAATCAGATTAATCAAAGAAATGGGGCATTGCATACGTTGATGCCAGAAAATTAGTCTGACGATGACTTTACATGAATTATTGGCAAAACTAGTTCAATCAAAATAACAATTTGGATAGTTTTGAAAGATCTATGGTCTTCAGTGTTTCATTTAGGGACTGGCTTTTCCTTGAGTCGTTGAGATTTGCCAAAGTGAGCGAAAATTGTATTTTGAGAGAACTGAAGCTTCCTGAAATGTTTTACGAAAACCCTGTGCCAATATATTCTCTTATATGTGCGAGTCTCGCAGAGGGAACCTCGTTTAAATAAGAGATTGCATTGGCGTGTATAACAATATTTACATTGACACTGTAAGCCGGTGCATTCTCTGATATATGCGAGGCTCCCTATGGACAATATGACCATCAATTATGACTTTGTTTTATACTGATAAATCTATACATATTGTTCGGGAGATGGGCACACCATCGCTACTAGTAGAGAAATATAAAGGCGTTTGCAATGTGAATGTAAGTTATACTCATGTTATACTCATGTTATACTCATGTTATACTTGGTAATATTGGTTTGACAAATTTGGTATGAATTTCCGGCTTTCGCGAATGGTCATCTATATATAGACTAGTGGAGTACGGTTGTATCTGTTCTCTTCGTTGATTTGGTCACTTTGAGTGGGGTTACATCACAATTTCTATTTTATCACATAAGTAGCTCATAAACCCGACCTCATATTTTTAGAAAGATACACGTGTATTATCAGCAGTGACATAATGCAGTGACATAATGTGATTACGTGATAAAAACTAAAAATAATTTTTCAAATTCGTGGAAATTCTATACGAAATTTATTATCCTCGTCTATGTACTAATTCACTAAAGCTCGGCTCGAATCTAATTTAGTGCACTCGGTTAATAAATTTCGATAGAATTGCGACTCATTATAGAGATCCTCTATATATCGAAATCTGACTTGTACTCATACTACCATATATTATAGGTAACGTCAAGCGAACGCATTAACCTTAATAGCGAACTTTATTGAGTGAGACATCGCGTTATCTCAATCATAATCGCTACATATGCATGAACCATCAGATTAACTCACGTTAGTGACGGTAGTAATTAGGTATGTTGCGTATTTACCAAACAGCTGATGCGTGGCTGGGAAATGATGGATGAATCGGGTTCAAGGCTTCTAGCTTTTTACCGTGCGAAAGTATATTATATACTCGATCGAGTCACCTGGGGATATAATATCAATAAGATAGCAATCTGGTACACATGCACCTTTGGTAAATACACCCGTAATATACTACACACAGGTATGGGTTGATCCGATTTCCTGAGTCGGGTTGTCCCATGTTTTGAATAAATAATTTTTGTCGTATTTACAATTTATTATTCATATTTCTCATGAATACATTCTCCAAAATCTTCAATATGCACGACATTGTTTACTTGCAGATCATAATGTTAAATCAGATAAATGTATATCAAGCTCCCACAGAATGTCCACACCAAAGTGAAACATCCCAGTAAAAACACGCTTTCCCGGCCAGTATCCGTACAGTCGCCCCGACTTCTTGACTTGACGCTCCGAACGTTTCCTCGAGTCGTAACATGTCCCAATTTTATTGTATATGTGACCCGCCATATCAAATCCAGTCGGAAGTCGGGATTTGTTTTACCCTGTGCCAATGCATTATCTTATATATGCGAGTCGACCATAGGTCGCCTCGCATATATAAGAGAATGCATTGGCCTAACAATTTTTTTTAATTTTTTTTTAAATAAATGTTTCTCTTACAGTTTTTAGGACATAAAATAAAAAACATCCATTACCCTGCAGGGAGCCCCACACATATATAGAAGCACATAGAAGAGTGTCGTCTGCTCATGTTTGTCTGGGGCTCTGTATGGGTGAAATTATAAAATTGTTAAAGAATACAAGAAAAAATTATTAAAATTATTAAAATTTTGTTAGGCCAATGCATTCTCTTATATATGCGAGGCGACCTATGGTCGACTCGCATATATAAGAGAATGCATTGGCACAGGGTAAAAAAAAAATTTCGACTGGATTTGATATGGCGGGTCACATATGTTATACCAGAAAATTCGAAATAAAATCAATATTAGTTGATAGTAGCATTTCCGGACAGGGATCTTCGATTCATATTTATTATTTTGTACCCAGGGAACTATATAAAACTTATATATATACGTGTCTATATTATATTCGATTTTATTTCGAATTTTCTGGCATAACCTGGGTGGGTGGTCAAAGCCACCAACAAGCAATTTTTTCCGCAACTAAAAAAAAATTGCTGCTTGTTTTTTTAGTGTTTTGGCAATGAGTTGGGCTTCAAAACCAATTTGAATGAGAGAAATAATGTAATTCTAACTGGTAAACTGACTGCAGGCAGTTATCGTGTTGTATTTTGTTGCAAATTTTGAAATTCAAGATGGCCGCTGGCAGCCATGTTTTTTTGGCCGAATGACCTCAAAATGACTCATTCCAATTTACATGTCCATGTTAACATCCATGATAAATAGTATGCACAGAAATTCATATACAGCTGTTTACAGTGAATTTCCCCCCGCAAATCTCTGTTTTAGTTTTAAAATGGGGGGTGGGTGTCAAAAAATTGTCGGAAAAAACTGCCGAAAACGGAAAAACATTTGGCGGTGGGGGTAGGTGGGTACAAAAAATTATCGAAACGGAAAAAATGCCATACGTGCCTGAATTTTTTTTCCGACCCCCCCCCCCCCCCCCCCGGCATAATACATACAATCAAATTGGGTCATTTTACGGCTCGCGGGGCGTAGAGATCGTATGAACGCTAACAATAGTAACGAAAAAATGAACAAGTTGATTATCGCATTGTATAAGAAAATATCGATATAAAATACCCCAGAAACTATATCAATCGTATTTAGGAAGAGATAGAACATTTTAAAGGTACTCAATCCGATAAAACTCCTCTCAATTACTATTTCAATGGCTTCGGGGGTCAAAAATATTTGATTCGAGTCGAGGAAGTCACGCATCAAAGCTCAGATTTGTTAGATATCGATTTTAGAAATCTATTATTTTTCATTATCGGGAATACTTTCTGGCCCAGAACTCAGTCAAAATTGCGTTATTATTACCACTTGAATTTAGAGTTATCCATCCTTGTCTGTTTGAATAGATTTTGGTGTACACATCCCGAGCAGATTACGGAAGTTGAAGGCAATTATTAGTACTCATCTCGAGTAAATAACAAATTTCAAAAATCAATATCTAATAACTCTGAGCTTTGTTTGATGGGTTCCTCGACTCGAATCAAATATTGTTTACCCCCAAAGCCAAAGAAATAGTAATATAGGACCCTCTGATCGGATTGTTGTTGTTGGAATATGTTGAGATGGGGACCCTCTGTTCGGATTGAGTACCTTTAATAAAGCTCTTTAATATCTTTAAAATGCCTCTGAACTCATTAGAGAGCAACGCGATTGAAATTAAATTATAATTGAAGGTTCCGCTAGGAATATAGGCCACCGTGCAGAAGGTATAATTTCACTTTAAAACCACTCCGTTACAAATGGAAACCACCCGAGTAATTGTAGCGACCACCCCAGTAAGCGACCGCTCTGAAATGCGTTCATTCGAAAAACCTGCGCTTCCAGTTATCCATTTCATAAGGGAGCTGCGCTGGTGCAGCAATAAAGATCATGTGCCAGTACATTTTCTCATATATGCGAGTCTCACATCTTATAAAGTCAAGGTAAATATTGTCAGGCCGATGTATAATATAGTGTCTTAATTATGCGAGGCTTCCTATGGGAGACTCGCATGCATATATAAGAGAATGCACTGACACAGGGTCTTCGCATAATTTCTGGAAGCTCGAGTCATGTAGGGGTTAAATTCATTCAACATATTCGACAAAGCGAACCAGACACACCATGCACTCAACTGAGTCCTTTCAACTATAGACACATACTTTTGCCATTAGTCACACACATTTTTCGTACTATTGTTGTCACGATCTTGGTATCATTCCATTTGAATAATTCTGTTCTGAGTTTCCATATCGAAATGACACATAATTTCATGTTAACCCTTTCGATATTGGATTATCCCATTCACTTATTTAAGTGTACAATGGAATGGTCTATTATTCATTTTGGAGTGACGTTCAGGTAACAAAAGCAGATGACAGACAGACAACAAGCTAATATAAGTGCAGAAGGATTCATATCTTTTGGTGGGAAATGTTCAGATAATAAGTTCAACAAATGACCTATTGTTGAACTTATTATCTGAACATTTCCTAAGGGACCTACTTATCAATTAGTATTTGGTATCACGGTAGGGAATCACGTGGTTTCGAGGTTGGTGAGTACCACGCATTCAATATGTGCAAAGGCACAAACACATCATATTTGAGGAACTGACACAAAACATAGCATTTTTTTTACTGTTACGAGCATATGTTGGTTTATTTTTAAAACAAGTATATACCTTATTTGTTCGGAAATACTCAGTAGTTTTCTATAATATTCTCACCAAAGTTGCAAGTCGGAGGTTGGTTGAATACACAAGCCCATATATCTAGGAGAATCCTTCGACTGTCAGCTTTGGTCAGAATGTTAGAGCAAACAACTGTGAGTTTGGACACAAATGAGGAATATATCATTATCCTAGTTTATTACATTTTTCCTCGTTCTGGCCGCGTTTTCATCGCCTCCGCCATTTTGAACTAGAATGCATTCAGAGAGATGCCAACGTGCACAAAAATGTAATAAACACTAATTTAAAAAATAATTTCACTGTATTTTACTTAATTTATTTAATTTAATTTAATGTTAGCAAAAGAAGACAATTACCATTTCTCATTTCATCACAGATAAAAGTCAAATTACTATATTTATTATTTAAGTAATTAAAACCAATTCCATGTTGCCGAAAGGATGAGACTTTAATATCGATTACATTTTTTTCAGCGGCATATATTGATTTTCATTTTCCGATAGTCAAAGTTGACCAAAGGAGCAATTATAAGAAATAATTAATACTATTTGTGTAAATATTGATAGCAGCCAATATGCAACAATAAATATCAATAATTAATCAATAATTAATCAATAATTAATCAATAACGATCATTTTATGTAATAATAAACTCTTCAAACGGTGTTTGTGTCAACAAATGCGTTTTGTTTTGTGTTACGTCATTCGTCGTATTTGACCCGGAACTCGGCTGAAGGTTAGGCTATTCAGCCTATTGCGTCGAATTACGTAATCGCGTTTTGAATGTCTCTCTTTCCCCGCACGATAAAAAGAGGTTTTCGCACGAACCAAAAATGATAAAACTTCCCAATTATAAGTAAAAATACCCAAATGAAGGAGTCTACGTAGGTCCCGAAGGAGTCTATAGACTCTTTGATGTAGAGTTCTGATGGAGAAAATGTAGGTCGATCTATTTTTATCATAACTCTGACGTATTTTGACCTGGGAGAAAAAATCGAAATCGAGGCTCACTACGAGCATGCCAGTTTTAAATATAGAAACAGGGAATCCCGACATAATGGCGATATCGGCGACAAACAAATAATCGAAAACAACACATAAAATAAACATAGCAAAAACGCGGCACAGTAAAAATGTCAGAACGCCACGAGGTTTTACGTCGTTTTTGGTGACGTCATGGAGTGAAACGGAGTAGGGTGACACCAACGTACGAATCTGTCTGATCGCCATACTGTTGCGCGAGCGCACGTAATCGTGATACTCATCTACTCGAAACCACGTGATTCGATCCCCACCGTCGGAAAAGAAATGGTTAAAATATACGCGATCCGATGCACTAACTCCGGTGCAGCAGGCATGTCATCAGCGACATGTCACCTACAAGCGATGACTAGATCATGCCACGAATATGTAATCTATAGCTACATGTGCCCATAGAGATCATACTCCACCAGTACAAAACATGGGATCTTTTTGATGTGCTGACCGGTTCTGAGAGGGAACTTGATAACAAACAAGGCAGGGAATATATGATTTGTTAATACTTGTTCCTAAAATCTGCTTTACAGTATGGTGTGATCCCAGCTCGAGATAACATTAATTTTGTGACTTTTATGAGCCGATATCGCAATATAAACATTGAATTAAATACACGGCAGAAATGCCCTGATCGTAAGCGATGCAAGGCGAAATCGCTCACAAATCGTTCAATTTCGACCTTCTCCTATTGTGAAATACATTATTAAGGAACATGTATTAGCTAAGAAATATATTAACCTGCACGGTTTTTTCAGTGTTGTAAACTTCCCTGTCGCAACATCAAAATGTTCCCAGGTTTTTATTTTAACTTGTCCGCCTAATACGCACACGATTATAGATAGCGAAAGATACCTAATCGGGGTTCACGATTAGATAGCGAAAGATACCTAATCGGGGTTCACGATTAGATAGCGAAAGATACTTAATCTGGGTTCACGATAGATAGCGATTGATATTCAATCGGAGTAAAGCGTGCCACGCGAGGTAAGGATTTGTGTTTCGAAATAAGTATCCTGAGTTAATCGGAAGGGCGATAACTCTATAATATAACGTACTTTACGAAATAACGGTAGTGTTACAGGTCAAAGTTCTGAAGTAGCATTCCATATATGAAATTCATGAATATCCCAAAAGCTCAATATATGACATTCATGAATAATCAAAAGCTCCATATATGGAATACTACTCCAGAACTATTACATGTTGCACAAAAACCACGGAACGGGGCTGCATGGATGGATCCAATATGGCGGCGACGCAGTGCCAAGACTAAGTCTTATTGGGTGGGTGGGTGTTTGGGTGGGTGGGTGGACTTGATTAAGGTTAGTGTACGCTCTTTAAACATACTTCTTCTAATATCTCCGTTAATTTCGCCAATACCTCGATCCGAACCTCGCGTGGCACATGTTACTGCGAGATTCATGACATGATTCATATGTACTCGACCGAATGCACTATAATTCCGGTGCAGCAAGCATGTCAATAACGACATGTCACCTGCAGGTGATGACTATAATACATTTAGTTTCAAAGAACTTGTTGATGTCTCTATAATTTGTTTACCAGCCAGCCTGTCTGAACATATACGGACGTGACGATTTCTCGGTCAGTCATTTGCATGACCAGGAATTATATGAACTGGGTGCATCCGTTATCGAATACCGAGCTTGGGGGGGGGGTATAATTACCGAATGACTAGGGTTCGTGCTGCCACTTGCCAAAATTGCCAGCGACCAAAAACAAATTCATTTGGCAAAAAAAAAAAATTGGTAAATGGATTTTTCATTTTAGTCCTAACGCCTTCGAAAGTCGCTGACAAACCGACAAAGCGATCATTTGTAAATTTGCATTCAGATGGGAGGGTGAAACAAAAATATATGTTTTCCGAATTTCTTTGAAAAACATGGCCGCCAGCGGTCATCCTGGATTTCAGTTTTGAATCCATTATATAAGCACACCCTACAGGCCGATCGTCACCAAACTTCGTATGGATCATCGGGGTCAGCTGCAGACGGGAGCTTACTATTTTTTCCGAATTTTTAATGAAAAACATGACCGCCGGCACCCATCTTGGAGTTACTCTTTGTATATATGACTAAAATCCTTTAACACACCCTTCAGGTTACATCTCTCATCCGGTCGTCATCAAACTTCATATGGATCATCAGGGTCACCTCTAGCTGGGAGCTTACCAATTTTTCATAATTCTGTTAAAAACATAGCTGCCAGCGGCCATCTTGGAGTTACTTACTCTTTGTGTGACTAAATCCTTTAAGCAAACCCTGCAAGTCATATCTCTCATCCGATCATCACCAAATTGAATATAGGTCATCTGGGTCACCTCTACCTGGGAGCTTACCAATGTTTTCCAATTTCTGATGAAAAACATGGCCGCCGGCAGCCATCTTGGATTTTACTCTTTGTATGACCAAATCCTTTAGCACACCATACATGTACATGTCACATCTCTCATCCGATCGTCACCAAACTGTACATAGATCTTTGGGGTGACACCCTAGATGGGAGCTTACATTTTTCCCCGAAATCTGTTAAAAAACATGGCTACCGATGGCCATCTTGGAGTTACTCTTTGTATATATGACTAAATCCTTTAGCACACCCTACAGGTCATATCTCTCACCCAATAGTCACAAAACTTCATATGGATCTTCGGTGTGACGTCTATAGATGGGAGCTTACCATTTACCCCCGCATTTTGTTAAAACATGGCTGCCAGCGGCCATCTTGTATTTACTCTTTGTATGACTAAATCCGTTGGGTGGTTAGTATTGCAAAAACAAACCAACTTTTTTACATTCAATATCGCTCCATTAACTGTAATATTTGAAAATAGCCCCTCTCCAAGTTGAACTTCAGTGACATTGACACTTTTATTGTCACAAGCCAAAGAAAATCAAAATTACAAAATGTTCTATTTAGATCGCATCACGACCCACTTGGAGTGGATTTCGAATCAGACCATGCATGCTAGTACTGGGTACTCCTGCAAGCTTACCCAGTGACACGCTGTATATATAGAGGATCTCACATGAGTTTCTATTTTATACGGAATTTATCAACCGAGTTCACTAAATTCGATTTGAGCCGAGGTTTACCGAGGCTCAAATAGAATTTAGTGGACGAGGTTGATAAATTACGTATAAAATAGGACGAGTGTGAGATACTTTTTATCACATGATCAAATAAACGCGAAGCAATGCGAAATATCCATCGAAAACAACGATAAAAACCGCAGCGATCGCAAGTCATTTGAAGAACGATGTGACGTCATCGCACGCGCTGATATTAAACGTGTCTCTTATCGATAATTATGAAACTGCTTTTATGGGCAAATTATGTGATAAATACTTATATGTGACCCGCCATATCAAATCCAGTCGTAAGTCGGGATTTTTTTTACCCTGTGCCAATGCATTCTCTTATATAAGAGAATGCATTGGCCTAACAATTTTTTACAATTTTAATAATTTTTTCTTGTATTCTTTAACAATTTTATAATTTTACCTATACAGAGCCCCAGACAAACACGAGCAGACGTCACTCTTCTATGTGCTTCTATATATGTGTGGGGCTCCCTGCAGGGTAATGGATGTTTTTTATTTTATGTCCTAAAAATTGTAAGAAACATTTTTTTTTTTTAAATGATAAAAAATTGTTATGCCAATGCATTCTCTTATATATGCGAGGCGACCTATGGTCGACTCGCATATATAAGAGAATGCATTGGCACAGGGTAAAAAAAATCCCGACTTACGACTGGATTTGATATGGCGGGTCACATATGTGAATTGTTTTGTACATCCTTCACGCAGGCCATGTGCACCGCCGAGAATGTTTGAGGGCGTGTACTTGAAATGCTATATATATATTTGGAGTGTTGTATACTTGTATATGTGCACGCAATTGTCAATATGGTCAGGATGTTAGTGAAGTGTTTATATCCAACGAATCAATGGCATGTGAAGGCCTACAATAATATGTCTGGGTGTGTCAAAATATTATCCCGGGCATGGCCGAAACGTAATGACGAAATTCTTGTCTATGCGGTAAACAAATACCGGAAATGGGCAGAACATCGAAAATATCTTCTTGGCAGGGGGCTCGGTGGCTCATCGGTTAGAGGTCCAACTCCAAGCCGTTTCGCCCTCCAGCGCTGGAAATGAGGGTTCAAATCCATCGTGGACTCTGTAACTCGGAATCGTTGCCACACATGGTCGACTAGTTTATCAGCCATTGAAATCACTGTACGATTAGCCGTAAGCGTGCGGATTTTCCCCAACACTAGAACTGGCAATGTCGTGGTATGGCCTTAGTTGATGAAAGCGACATTAAACCCCAATCAATCAATCAATCAATTAATCTTTTTGGTAAAAGTTGGGAGATTGACACACGCCGTAATTCTTGGTGTAAAATTGTAGAAATTGTGACAGGTCGCGAGAATAGTGGACGAGATATTAATATTACGGGTAACATCATCCACGCTTGGGAGCTGCTTGTCAAACAGACCCATCTGAGCCTCAAACGTTGGGTAGACGTGGACGTTATTTTGTAGAGTATGGACAAAGATGCAAGCTTGTTGAAATTTAACACTGATTATGAAGTTATTTTCCTAAATCGCAATTATCAACACTAGATAGTGTTCCATTTAGTTACCATGACTTTAAAGGGAGTCTAGGGACCCAATGCACTACCATTGCAGTGGTTAAATGTGCAAAAACAAATGTTTAAACCTGTCAAAATATCACCAATAAGTAAACAAGAAGAATATAGAGAAATAGACAAACTATGTTCTTACATCATGATTGATATAGTTCTCGAATAATGCAATTTCGCGCGCGTTGAAACCACTGTTATGTAAACAAAACTGTTACTATTTATCAACAAACTTTGCAAATTTAAGTGAATGTTTCGGATGTTTTATATATATGTGGAGAATGACACTGGGTGGTACCTAAGCTCACATAATGACACTGGGTGGTACCTAAGCTCACATAATGACATTGGGCGGTATTTAAGCTGACATGCCATGAGTAAATATGAATTGATTTAATACTAATCGAACACACAATTGGATTGACTAATAAGATTACTGCTTTAGTTTCGCATTTAGATTGGCTGGACATATTTGACATATATATATATAACTGATTGATGTTCATCTTGGTCTAATTACATGGCTAATTGTCGTACATCCCACACATGCTTGTAAAACATCAATCTTTATTGCGTATAACATATAGGGGTGGTCACATGCCACAGTAATAATGGATGACCAATCATTAACGCATAATCTTACTATATTACAGTCACGTGACAGTCACAATATGTGAAGGAATTTATGGACGAAGTCATTAAATGGGCAGCTGACAAAACGATGTCACAAGTTTGCGTCACGTGACGAAATATGGGCCACGTAACATAGGTTACACTGGTGTAAATGTTTTCCATGGGCCTCAGTGCTAACGTTTTAGTGTATAGTATTGGCAATATAAATGTTGGGTCCAAAATT
Organism: Siphonodentalium dalli; assembly: GCA_032622095.1. NCBI lineage: Eukaryota > Metazoa > Mollusca > Scaphopoda > Gadilida > Siphonodentaliidae > Siphonodentalium > Siphonodentalium dalli. The sequence continues at coordinate 151,427,887 of CP136062.1, forward strand.
TTCTTTAAATCTGAAAAATTGACATTTTGGGAAACTTTTTACACAACAAAATCATGTCTGTCTAGCAGGGAATTCGCCTTTAAATCTTATGTTTTCGTAACTAGTGTCAGAACCGCATAAAAAAATACAGTCATATTTTAGACCACACCAAAAAATTCAAACTTTACTACAAAGGGTTAATTCCTGTGCCAATGGTTATTTTACCTATGGGAAATCATAGGGAAGAGGTGTGATGATTTTTTTATGTGAAAAGCACACAAGGCTATTGACCAATCAGGGCCCAGTGTCTATTTTATTCTCTCCTATATATTCCTCCCGCATCCGCTAGATGTCACTCGGAACCTTATTTACACCAGTGTAACCCATACGGCTTAACATCTTGATAAAGTCAGAGTGGTGGGGATACGAAGATGAAGCATTTGAATAACTGTCCTTTGATTAATTGTGTGGTAATTAACCAATTATATGCTAAATGAACTCTCCCAGTCAGTTAAAACGTATACATAGGAATAGTCTATTATTTATTTGCAGGGATGTACAGGTAATATCCGTATGTACAGACGTGTATCTGGTTATATATGTTTACAATGCGAATGCATGGACATAATGCATGAACGTTGTAGACAACCCAGTCGTAATGATAAGTCCAGCAAGCATTATATATAACAATATAGAGTCAAATCGAACGATATGCAACAATACGTTAGTCTACAACCAGACCACACACACACCCGTATACGACAGATAAAAAACAGAAGGAGTCCTATTTATTGAGGAAAATCTTTAGATATTAAGTTCAACAAACGAACTGTGGTCGTTTGTTGAACATATTATCTGAACATTTCCTATGAGGTAACTACTCATGAATGATGCTTTGGTATAGAAATGTTGATGTTACTGGCATATATATCTCATTCGATTGTGTAATGCTGGATTTGTTATTTCTTCATTTTTGATAACCCATCCATTTGTTTGGCTTATGTATTCATAAATAGACTATGAATCCCCATCTCTCTCTCTCTCTCTCTCTCTCTCTCTCTCTCTCTCTCTCTCTCTCTCTCTCTCTCTCTCTCTCTCTCTCTCTCTCTCCTGATTTAGTTTGTATGCGGTGCACTTTCCTTTTTTATGAATGAATGCATTACCCAATGGTAGAATATCATGAATTAAATATTTAAAGATGCACTATCCGAACTGACACAATAAAACCACCATTTGTACGTGTACTTATTATGTTCCATAGGCGACAATGTAACTCCCGCCGATGGGTTAATCCTCTTTGAACACTCCAAAATGGTAAATGTCCCCATCCGATACACCATTTACTGCACAAAAACCATCGGCATAAAAAATACCCAGACCCCTTCCATAACTTCGCGACCACACCCTCTGGAGATATCGGTTGCTCGGGGAGACACTCCGCAATGTTCCCCTCAAGCCCAGTCATCATTCAAGTGATGTGAAACACTCCGGTAGGGTGATCAAATAGAAATGGAGAATAATCTTGTTCAGAGTAGTTATTTTTACAAATAGTATATCTAAATTGACAACACACACCGTCATTCTTATATATTAACTAAATGCAGTGACTGCCGATGGCGAAATCGTTTTCGATAGTTTATCGCCTATAGGAGCGTCCCGATTCGAGTAGTAAATATTTACAATTTAGCGTAGTTCAGACAATGTTTTCTATGGAGTGGTAAAGTCGATTTGCTTGAGATTTTCGGTGATGTTAGTAGAATACTATACATTCCCCCAGTTGGCATATCACCTGAATACTAACTTACCACTGTTACCAGTTTCACGCACTCGAACAAGTACATAATATGTCTTTAATGTTGTTATGGTAAAATTGAAAATGATATGGTAAAATAGAGAGCGTTTTACTTATTCGCGTGACTAATTGTGTTTGCTCTTTCCACTATAATACCAGTATACAATGCGCATGCATATCTGTCAAACGATATCCTGGGGACATAATGTGTGCCTTTAATATAATTTCGTTTATACGTTTCTTAATGTTATACCTTAGAACTATAATGAAGTGGATGATACACAAACGGATTATATCCAAAACAATTTCGCTGTGTGATCTTCCCTTAGTATCTGTATAGGTCAGAACATCAATTACTTCGGGACCCGACCCTTCTTATATGTTTACATTTGCCAAATTCCCGGCTTCGAATCCGAGCATCTGGGGTGGTGTGGCTAGCTTTATTGTCAAAATAATGTATTTAGATTCAAATAGCGATAAATAGCTCTGTGGTGGAATTCCAGGCACGTTAGATATGGCAGGTGCACACTGATTCATTGTTATAAGAATCGTGCTGATAAAAATGTCGCGCCGGCGATTCGCGGAAAGTATGATTTACTGCGGACGCCGTATAGCGTTCTGTTGAATTGAAAGTTTGTTTCTGCTATTCTGCATCAAGCCAATGCATCTTTTCGTGTAAACTTCTAATAATTATTGGGTACAAATCTTGATGTTCTTGGACTAATAATGATCCATTCTTGTATTGGGTAAGTCGCTATGGGACTATATGACAACAGGCATGACAATTACATTCCCAAATATAGAAAATTACTTATGGGTAGTTGCCTTTCTAATTGAAAATAATCATTCAATTTCACGAAACGAGAATATTTAAGTTTCCTCTCATGATCTTCATATATGATATCATGGATATATGAACAGCACTTTCGAAAAACATCCATTTTGCAGAAGTTCTTGGTACCTGAAATCACTGAATTTTTTAAAATATTGTTCATGCCATAAAAGTGAAGTAAATGAGGTCATAATATCCATTCTAGACTGCTTCCGATTTCAGTGCAGAAAGATTCGTAATCATTGGTGGGAAATGTTCCGATAATAAGTTCCACAACCAGCATGCCCAGGAACTACTCACTCGCGGAAAGTATGATTTACTGTGGACGCCGTATAGCGTTCTGTTGAATTGTAAGTTTGGGTCTGCAATTCTGCATCAATTCAATGCATCTTTTTTGTAAACTTCTGATAAATATTGGGTACAAATCTTGATTCTTGTATTGGGAAAATCGCTATGGGACTATATGACAACAGGCATGACATTAACATTCCCAAATATAGAAAATTACTAATGGGTAGTGGCCTTTCTAATTGAAAATGATTATTAAATTTCACGAATCGAGAATAATTAAGTTTCCTCTCGTGAGCTTCAGATATGATATCATGGATATATGAACAGCACTTTTTAAAAACATCTATTTTACAGAAGTTCTTGGTACCAGAAATCACTGAATTTTTTTAATATTGTTCATGCCATAAAAGTGAAGTAATGAGGTCATAATATCCATTCTAGACTGCTTCCGATTTCAGTGCAGAAAGATTCGTAATCATTGGTGGGAAATGTTCCGATAATAAGTCCCACAACCAGTATGCCCAGGAACTATACTCATTCGCGGAAAGTATAATTTACTGTGGACTAATAATGCCCCATTCTTGTATTGGGTAAGTCCCATGGGACTATATAACAACAGGCATGACATTAACATTTTAAAATATAGAAAATTACGTATGGGTAGTTGCCTTTCTAAATGAAAATAATCATTAAATTCACGAATCGAGAATAATTAAGTCTCCTCTCATGATCTTCAGATATGATATCATGGATATATGAAATGCACTTTTGAAAAACATTTGTTCTTGGAAAAAGTTCTTGGTACCTGAAAATAGTGAAATTTTTAAATATTGTTCATGCCATAAAAGTTAACCCTTTACCCAACAAAACGGCCAAAACCGGCCAAATAAAGATTCAACAGCCTAAAATATCTTCGGTCTGTCTCAATAGAACCATACAAATATGGATATCATTGGAACCGGCTCCTTGACCACATTGTGATAGTTACAGTTATGTCCTGTGCCAATGCATTCTCTTAAATATGCGAGTCGACCATAGGTCGCCTCGCATATATAAGAGAATGCATTGGCCTAAAAAAAATTTTTTTAATGTGTTAAGCCAATGCATTCTCTTATATATGCGAGGCGACCGATGGTCGACTCGCATATATAAGAGAATGCATTGGCACAGGGTCGTTCTGTTGGGTAAAGGGTTAAGTGAATAAGGTCATAATATCCAATATAGACGGATCCTTATACATGCATTGGTAGCAAATGTTCAGGTAATAAATTCAACAAATGCCCTGATTGTTTGTTGAACAAATTGTATGCCGGGAACTACTCATCAATGAGCATTTATTAAAGAAAGGGTTATTGATATCAGACTGCTTCCGATTTAACAGCATATATGTGACCCGCCATATCAAATCCAGTCGGAAGTCGGGATTTTTTTTACCCTGTGCCAATGCATTCTCTTAAATATGCGAGTCGACCATATGTCGCCTCGCATATATAAGAGAATGCATTGGCCGAACAATTTTTTACAATTTTAATAATTTGTTCTTGTATTCTTTAACAATTTTATAATTTCACCCATACAGAGCCCCAGACAAACATGAGCAGACGACACTCTTCTATATGCGTCTATATATGTGTGGGGCTCCCTGCAGGGTAATGGCTGTTTTTTTTATTTTATGTCCTAAAAATTGTAAGAAACATTTATTTTAAAAAAATGATAAACAAATTGTTAGGCCAATGCATTCTCTTATATATGCGAGGCGACCTAAAAGTATGGTCGACTCGCATATATAAGAGAATGCATTGGCACAGGGTAAAAAAATCCCGACTTCCGACTGGATTTGATATGGCGGGTCACATTATACAGTTGTCGCCCGTTGTCGAGGGAGACATTGAGATTTGTCACCCGCTCGAGAACGGAATGTCTCCCGAGGAGCGAAGCTCCGAGGGAGACATTCCGTTCTCGAGCGGGTGACAAATCTCAATGTCTCCCGAGAAGAAGGGCAACAACTGTTTTGTTATCCGATTATACCACATAATAAAATCCTTGCCATCCACACGCACGATGTTGCACTGAGTCACGAGTGCTTTCTTTCCCGATTATGTATATTGTCAGTAAAACTTATCGTCCCATAGCATTTCTGTTCCATAAACGATAGTCAAGTTGTTAATCGTTTGATAATCCGCGTTTATTTACGATCAATTTGGTGGTTAAATCGTCAATATCGGTCCATGCAATGTAAACCAATAAGCCATATCATGGACGTATATATACATCGCTGGCCATATAGATTTGTTCTCGTCTTCTGCAATGTGGCATATTCAATGTCGTCTTGTACGCGCAATTTACTCACGATGTTAATTTCATAACGGCCTTCCACGAAAGCTACTGGGAAGTTGTCAATTTCATTAATGTACATTCATATATATTTACATACACCTGATATCTCTTCCGATTTCCCCATAGCGTTACGGTAGACACGCCCCCTTATTCAATGCGTTCATAAACATATGAACGTAACGTGACGTCACTTTCAATGTCGTTCATATGTTTATGAACACATTGGTCCCGGAAATCACCGGGGATTGTCGGACATTACCGACTGCTTGAGTATCTAGTCAGCCAATACGCCAAGGATTTGATAGCAAACAATATGTAATAGAGGTTCACGATTGAATGGCTAGTGGCATCTAATCGCGAGCACGGGTGGCACGAGATGTTCGATTGACTATCAGAATGTTGGTTATCATATAATCCCATATCCCATAATATGTCAAATATAGCGAATTATCGAAATATGAAATACAACGAAAAAGCGAAATATGAAAATACAGCGAAATAGCACGAAAAATCGAAATAGGAAAATACAGCGAAATAGGGTGTAATATAGAGCGAAATATAGAAATAGGAAATAATTTTATAAACGAAATAACGGAGATATTTGAAAAAGTGTTTTTGACGAAATAACGGACATATATGGAGAAGTGTTTTAAAGAGCGTAAGTATATAAATATAAATAATAAACGGCGGATTCAACGTGGTCATGGGTTTTGACCGCGATAAAAAATCAGGAAACTCCGCATGAACCCCTTCGGGGTTCATGCAGTTTGCTGAATTTTTCTCGCGGTCAAAATCCCATGACCACATTGAAACCGCCGTTCATTTCTTATGTGTCAGTGCTCATGGCGATCCTCACATAAAATACTTCTATGATCACATTGCAGACATCGCGGAGGATAAGCGTGCAGTACAATTCATTCGCGACAAACGTATGCATTACGTTGTCTACCAGGAACATTTATAACCAACCAACCTCAAGGGATCCTCTCTTTCAATCTTGCATCATAATGTCGACATGAACAAATTGATTCACCGAGATGTTTCGATGTAAAAAGTAAATAATAACGCTTGTCCAATAAAAATATCAACTTAAAAGTTCGAATATTAGTGTTCACTAAATATATGCAAATTAGCAAACACCACAACCGGCGTGTATTGCGAATCCGTGGGGTATATAAGATCTATGATTTTTTAGTATGTATAGTGATGTGAAATAGATGAGTTACTGCAGTGTGTGTTTGGAGATATTCTTGCAATATAACATCAGGCGGGCGACAAAAACAATGTCTCCCGGCTCAGCGGGCGACAGTGTGATTTGTCGCCCGGCACGTGACAGGACATGGGCCAATCAGAAGGGTGGAAAATAGGGAGGAGGATAACAATATACAGTTGTCGCCCGTTGTCTCAATGTCTCCCGAGAAGAAGGGCAACAACTGTTTTGTTATCCGATTATACCACATAAAATAGCCTTGTCATCCACACGCACGATGTTGCACTGATCGAGTCATGAGTGCTTTCTTTCCCGATTATGTATATTTTCAGTAACTACTTATCGTCCCATATGATTTATGTTCCATAAACGATAGTCAAGTTGTTAAGCGTTTGATAATCCGCGTTTATTTACGATCATTTTGGTGGTCAAATCGTCAATATCGGTCCATGCAATGTAAACCAATAAGCCATATAGGTATGTTCTCGTCTTCTGCAAGGCATATTCAATGTCGTCTTGTGTGCGCAATTTACTCGCGATGTTCATTTCATAAAGGTCTTCCCCGAAAGCTATTGGGAAGTTGTCAATTTCATTAATGTACATTCATATGTGTCAGTGCTCATGGCGATCCTCACATAAAATACTTCTATGATCACATTGCAGACATCGCAGAGGATAAGCGTACAGTACCATTCATTCGCGACAAACGTATGCATTACGTTGTCTACCAGCGAACATTTATAACCAACCAACCTAAAGGGATCCTCTCTTTTAATCTTGCATCATAATGTCGACAGGAACAAATTGAATCATCGAAATGTTTCGATGTAAAAAGTAAATAATACGCTTGTCCGATAAAAGTATCAACTTAAAACTTAAGAATATTAGTGTTCACTAAATATATGCAAATTAGCAAACACCACAACTGGTGTCTTTTGCGAATCCGTGGGGTATATAAGATCTATGATTTTTTAGTACGTTGTAGTGATGCGAAGTAGATGAGTTACTGCAGTGTGTGTTTGGAGATATTGCAATATAACATCAGGCGGGCGACAAAAACAATGTCTCCCGGGTCAGCGGGCGACAGTGTGATTTGTCGCCCGGCACGTGACAGCACATGGGCCAATCAGTAGGGTGGAAAATAGGGAGGAGGATAACAAATTACTTTCCTATACTTTTGCAAGTAACGAGTCGAAACGTAACGTGACAATCGCTTGGTATGACAGTATGACATAGCAATCGGCAACAGTTAACTGATGACGATACTTTCGAAACATGTTGGCATCTTTTCAACTCATTTGGGGGTAAAATTTCCAAAAATGTCTAAATTCTTCTTTTGCCATAAAATAAAAACATTTTGGGGGTACGTTCTAAAACAAACTCTTTTCAAAATATTCCATTAACCCTCTGCATGATCCTAATTCCATCTCAAAATTCATGTCATGAGAACGACGAGCAATTTGTCTGCGATAAATTGGAATCTTGGTCATTATTATATTTAGCCTCTTCTTTAATATGCCTAGCAGACATCCTCCCATTTAATATGCCTAGCAGACATCCTCGCCTTTAATATGCCTAGCAGACATCCTCCCATTTAATATGCCTAGCAGACATCCTCCCCTTTAATATGCCTAGCAGACATCCTCGCCTTTAATATGCCTAGCAGACATCCTCCCCTTTAATATGCCTAGCAGACATCCTCGCCTTTAATATGCCTAGCAGACATCCTCGCCTTTAATATGCCTAGCAGACATCCTCCCATTTAATATGCCTAGCAGACATCCTCGCCTTTAATATGCCTAGCAGACATCCTCCCCTTTAATATGCCTAGCAGACATCCTCGCCTTTAATATGCCTAGCAGACATCCTCGCCTTTAATATGCCTAGCAGACATCCTCCCATTTAATATGCCTAGCAGACATCCTCGCCTTTAATATGCCTAGCAGACATCCTCCCCTTTAATATGCCTAGCAGACATCCTCGCCTTTAATATGCCTAGCAGACATCCTCCCCTTTAATATGCCTAGCAGACATCCTCCACTTTAATGTTCTTAGCAGACATCCTCCCCTTTAATATGCCTTGCAGACAATCCTCCCCGTTCTCGTGCCATCCTTACATTTATGTACCACCTTCATCAGGTGTGAGAATTATATAACATATAGGTTGTAAGCTATTATTTCTTTCGCTATATATACCTAAGTTGACATTCGGAAAGGCTTTATAGTCCATCAGCCGGCGCTCCATTTTTTTCTGACCCTGTCAGACCTCTCACTTTGTCAGACACCCACATACCTATAATGGTTACCAGTAAAACATATGAAAACACATCGAGAAAAGCTTTTCGTGAAATTTTGGGTGATCGCATTTCGATAATCATGGTCAATATATAGGATGCAGGTTATATGGCCTCGTCATGATTTAAACACGTCTTTCATCTGTAGAATTAGGATCAGGGGACCTCAGCTGGCACACATTTTCATGTCAATCAAAAATTTACAAATAGCAGCACACAGGTTTATCTAACTGATGTAAAACTTTCATAAAAAACATAAGCGGAAAAATAAGAGAGAGAAAAAAACAAGAAATTCACCTTGAAAACGAGACTGCACAAGTTCATGTTTTAAGATTCACTATAACATGTGCTCGGACTGGATCTCAAATAATTATCAAATTTTCTATTCTTTCATAAAAGTTATCACACATTCTATAAATTATAAATGATGATATGGTGGGTGAATCTAAAATATTATTATTATTACCTTTTTTTTGTGTTTAAAAATTTTCTATTTTGCAGAATTTAATTTTAGTTGCCCATTCTCACAGTAAACATGTGATTCTGGTCATGTCAAGTGAGGTCCCCTGATCCCTGATTCTGTCAATCCCCAACAGTGAAGAAAAGTGCGTATCTCCAAGGGTTATAACCTACATGTTATGTGCTCTCTGTTTGTCTTTCAGAATATGCACCAGAGAAAAACAAGCCCAGCTCTGGTGATTCCAAAAAATCAAAGCAGGAAAAGGATCGCAGCAGATCGAGTTCCAGCTCATCTTCGTCATCTTCATCATCGCACTCCGAGGGAAAGAAGGACAATTCTGCAGGAGATAGCAGAGACCTAGCGGCGAAGCTATCCGTTAAAGCGCCCGAGAGACCAAACGTCGAACAGGCACAGCTTGGATCGTACAATGCAACTATAACAGCAACATTACCGTCAGTAAAGATATCCCGAACTAGGTCGGGATCGAACTCTTCAAAATCAGGAAGGAGCAGATCACCTTCCCCAACACAAAAAGAAAGGTCAAGGTCGTCTACATCGAACTCATCTCGGAGTCGGTCAAGGTCACCGAAGACGAAGAAGAAGAAGCCACGAAGCCGGTCGGGATCTTCGTCGTCTTCGGCATCGAACCGGAGCAGGTCCAAGTCGCCGACCTCAAAGGGCAAAAAGGGGTCCGGGTCAGGGTCGCCATTCGTAATTGAAGTAAAGTCAGAATTTACCAGAGACCTCAACAGGAGCAGGTCAAGGACACCACCTTCGCAACGAGAGAATACGTCAGTGACAAAACCGACGTTACCCAGAAGGAAAGACTCTCGATCATCGTCGTCAGGGTCAAGTAAAAGTGGGCAAAAATCAAAATCTCCAGACCCAACCGACGACGAGAAAACCAAACCGAGATCCAGATCATCCTCGTCGAAATCCACGAAGTCAAGGTCGAACTCGTCTTCATCCAAGTCATCGCATTCGAGATCCCACTCTTCTGTCGACAGACAAATGGCAGATAAAACGCCACAAACCAGTGGATCAGTAGGGATAGCTGTGAGACCGCCTGACCTCCCTGATAGTGAAGATAAAATATCAGCTGCTGCAGAATGGGTCATCAATACCAGCCCGGGCGAACATGACGTCAATTTGAAAAGTCCAGACGGCAAAACAGTTGGGCCAACACACATAGAGGCGTCTCCTAGGATCGACATATCGAAGCCACAAACGGCCACGATGATCGACCACGGAGCAACAGGTGGCACAGTACCAGCTTTGGATATGAAGGATGAAGAAATAATATGCGCCCTTACACCACAGCTTGAATCGAAGCCTGGTCACATTTCTTTGGAATTCACTTCTCCGATCGTGGACACGGACTCTGAAGTTGATTCGCCAAGAAAGCCAGAACTCCCGACATCAGAACCACCAGAGTTTGACATCGAAACAAAGCCGGTTTGTCTTGATATGTCAGGCAATGATATCAGTTTCGGACATGATACCTCGAATATTTCGGATATCACAACTCCTGACATACAACCCCTATCGCCTTTGAATGTTGATATGCCGTCATGGCAACTGGCAACAGACAGACCTTCTGTAGACGTCAGTCCATCCAGTGTTCATACTGAACACGATACTTCAAATATATCGGATATCACAATTCCTGATATACACCCTCTATCGCCTTATGATAATATGCCATCATGGAAGACGACATTAGACAGTCATTCTTTAGACGTATCTCATCCAAATGTTCAGACTGAAACACAAACAGATATCAAGATTAAAGGTCCGGATACACAATGGAAGATGGTCGGAGAAACGCCAGACACATTGGGCCAATCATTTGAAATCGAGTTTCCACCCAAACAAGATGTTAAAAGAATGCCTTCAAGAGAGATGCCTGTAATAATTGACGAGCAGTTGATTACTAAAAGAGCAAGTGACGTTTCATACAAACTTCCAGATTTGGCACAACTAAAAGATCCCTATTTTCACAAAGATCAACCCAATGATCTGACGAATGGTTCGGTGGAGGTGAAACGTCCGGTCGCCAATGGAGATATGTCTGTTCGACCGAAGATCAAACAACCTGTTATTGTGTCACTTGACATTGACGACAAACAGAAGAAACGAAGATCCTCCTCTTCCGGTTCCAGCAGCTCCTCGAGTTCGTCCTCCAGTGAAGACGAAGTGATTGACAGAACAAAACCTGAAATTAGTATTTCATCACCGGAAATAGTGGATGCCGACGTCATGGGTAGAATGCATATAGATGTGCGATGTGAATCAACTCCTCGCAGTGCAACGTATGTGGAAGATGATGCGAGTTTCGTGACTGGTAAGTGAGCTTATACACAATGGGGAATCACGTGGTTTCGAGGTTGGTGAGTACCACGCATTCAAAATTTAAAATTGGATTTTCCGTACGTTACTTGTGGGGCGCACCTCACAAGTACCCTGTGGTGCGTACGTCTGTCCGTCCGTCCGACCTCATAACTCGAACAACTATGAACCGATTTCAATAATTTTATGTATGCAATCTCCTTAGGATGGTCTCTCCGCGTGATGCTAATTGCGGTTCGGTCCGACTTTTTGTTTTCAAGTTACGCCTCTTTTTCGACTTATTTTGACTTAGAAAATTCTTTCCGACTTAATAACTTTAACAAATTTGAACCGATTTCAATAATTTTTGGTATACATGCTTCTCACAATACCCTCTCTACATGATGCGGATAGGGATTGGCTCAGACTGTTTTTCGTAATATTACACCTTATTTTCGACTTATTTTGACTTAGAAAATTCTGTCTGACTTAATAACTTTAACAAATATGAACCGATTTGAATATTTTTTTCTGTACAAACTTCTTGTGACACCATATCGATATTATTAGTCCGAATTTTTCTTTAAAGTTAAAAATCTTGTTGGATGAGTTTACGGATAATGCTGGTTGAATTTGCCACGGTGGGGGTATGCTAGCACTCGAGTGCACACGTCTTGTTACTTTTTTCTTCGTTTCTGATCGCGTTTGCGATCTCATCGGCCATTTTGAATGCGTGATACTCTTCAACTCCAAACCACGTGATTCCCCACCTTGTTATAACTTATACATGTTCATAAGCACTATATATGGTCTGCTATTAGACACATTTCGTATAATGAACAACGACAGATAATTATTACTAATAGGGTACCACGTCATTAGAATTTGTGTTCTTTCTATTCGTTGTCGTTTTTCCCTATTCGTTGTTACGATTACGGTTTCGGATTTTGAACAAAACTCACAAATACATCATATAGTTATAAGTTCGGGATCGTTTATCAGCTCCTAAATGTTGGAGATGATTATGCGATTTTGTCCTTAAATTGTGATAACCATTATGCGAAAGGTGTCTCTTGTTGTCGAATCTTTTTCCCCTGTGATTTATAATTGTAATGGTCGTACTCTATCGGCAAATACACTGAAAAAGTGCTCTCATAAACGTGCAAAGTTTGGTCTATATCATGCCATGAATATCTACTCTATAGCTACGCCCGTATAGAGATCATATTCCACCAGTACAAAGCCTGGCTGCCTGGGTTTTTTTTATGTTGTGACCCGTTCTGACAGGGAACTTTATAACAAACAAGGCGGGGAATATACTTCTTGTCAATACTTGTTCCTCAATAATATACTTCACATTAGGGGGTGGTCCCAACTCAAGATTGCATGGTATTCAGTGAGTTTTGTGAGCCGACAGCGATTGTGCTAAGTAAAAAAAACGTTATTAGGGTATAAAACGCATGTGCTGAACAGCTAAGTTCTGCACGGAAGCCCATATCACGACAACACTTGGGGGCATCGTGTCCTCATTTGTAATGATTAGACACTGGATTCAATGCCGCCACGAGACTGCCTCTTGCTGTAGATGGGGAATGTCACATCGTTCAATGTCATAACCAACTGGTATGTACCCTTTGGTTCCTTGGTGCGAAGTCACCAAGGAGATGTCCTTAAGTTATGTGTTTAATTATGCAGTGAATGGCTTTTTTTTTCTTTCAGCAAAAACGAGTTTAGAGGCCGAATCTCCATTTAAAGGAAATGCTGAATATTCAGAAGCAGACGACAAAACTTACATCCGGTCGCTTTCTGACACCGGATTAAGAATACAATCCGACATCGAAAGGCTGGACGACGCCATTACCGGAAGTAATACATATATTTCTGAGGATTCCGGGGTGGGCTCCCTCGGACGACATCATCCACACTTTGTCGTCGTTGCTATTGATTTCGGGACGGCCTTGAGCGGTTATGCGTTCAGCTTTATCCGTGACCCTGACAGTATACACGTGATGAGGAAATGGGAAGGGGGCGATCCAGGGGTTATCAACCAAAAGACGTTGACGACACTCTTGCTGACACCAGACGGCGAATTTAGCTCGTTCGGATTCGGTGCAAGGAACCAATATCATGACCTAGAACCAGATAAAGCGAAGAAGTGGCTTTATTTCGATAAATTCAAAATGATGTTGCATCACAGTAAGGTAATAATACTAAAGTTCTAAATGTACAACATGCACGACGGTTGAACGGTAAATTGTCAGGCAATTTTTCGAAGATAGCTATTTCTTACACATATTTGATAAACCATTTGATAAGCATTTCATTACCTTAGAGTGTAATATCTGTGATTAGATCATTGGAATGCCACAAGTGGTTGTTTGCCAATGGTATAATAATAAGCTCGAAGCATATAGGATGAATTAAAGGTACTCAATCCGATAAAACTCATCTCAATTACTATTTCAATGGCTTCGGGGTCAACAATATTTGATTCGAGTCGAGGAAGCCATACATCAAAGCTCAGATTTTTTAGATATCGATTTTAGAAATCTATTTTGTTTCATTATCGGGAATACTTTCTGTCCCAGAACACAGTCAAAATTGCGTTATTATTACCACTTGATTTTAGAGTTATCCATCCTTGTTTGTTTGAATAGTGTTTTGGTGTACACATCTCGAGCAGATTACGAAATTGAAGGCAATTATTAGTACTCATCTCGAGAAAATAACAAATTTCAAAAATCAATATCTAATAACTCTGAGCTTTGTTTGATGGGTTTGATATAGTAATATAGGACCCTCTGATCTGATTGTTGTTGTTGGAATTTGTTGAGATGGGGACCCTCTGATCGGATTGAGTACCTTTAAAAGTCTAAAGTATCGACACTTGGCGATGATAAATGTAGTGTCGTATTTTATTTGTAACCTATAATGCTAATTAACCCTTTCAAAACTAAACACTCATTGATGAGTAGTTATTCTTTAGGAAATGGTAAGATAATAAATTCAGGTCGTTTGTTGAACTGACACCGAAAATTCAGGTCGTCTGCTTATATTACCTCTACATCCACACAAAATAAATAATAGACTGTTCCAATTTACACTTTTTGTTTACTTGGTGGGAGAATAATTTTAGTATAGAAAACGTGTTATCTCCATGAGTCAAAATATTTTTCAGGGATGATGTTCCAGTCGAAAATAGAAATAAAACGTGACTCTTTTAATAATAATATTAGGAAATTGTAGATAAATACGAATAACATACTACTCTGGCCGATAAAGGCTACTCCGCGGTAGATTCTCTGAGAATAATTTATGGTAGTGATAAGCAGCGCAACCCTATAGCAAGTTCCTCGTCGTCGTTATCTTAATGTCAAGTGGGGCGCAGTGTGTGGTGTATACTAACATAATATCATGATTCACAAAGTTAACCCTTTTTATAATAAAGCATCATTGATGTGCAGTTAAAACATAGGAAATGGTCAGATAATAAGTTCAACAAAAAGGTGCATGGACAACAACCTTGGTGTTCTTTTATGTTCCAGACGACCGTGACATTTGGAACTTATTCCCTATTCCTTATTCGAAAGAATAGTCGCAGTGTGGCTGAATAGGTCACTCTCACCGGTTTTCTGTGATAAAGTTACCCAGGTTCCTGAAATTGTGATAAAGTTACCCAGGTTGAAGAGGAATGTGATAAAGTTACCCAGGTTAATAACATTTTTGCGATCAAAATGACGAACTACAGTACTAATATGTCTTAATTTATGCTTACTAAGAGCTCTTACTTGCCAAAAACTAAACAATATTTCCTCTTTCACTTTTAAATCGAGTTGATATTGTGAGATTTGCTTAACCTGGGTAACTTTATCACAAATCTCTCCAACCTGGGTAACTTTATCACAACTTTAGGAACCTTGGTAACAGAAAACCGGTGAGAGTGACCTATTCAGCCGCAGTATGTGGCCAATTTGACCCATGTCTGTGTGGCCTGCCCAGAATACTCCCTATAGGTCATGGATGGGGTGTTTCTAAACAGTTCCCAAACAGGGTTGAATTGACTGCTTATATCTGCATGGGGACGGCAACAGAATAACTCTGATATTAATATCAAACATGACATATATATATATTATATATAAGTATAGTCCATATGAACCTATAATTGTGAATGTATGATCTTGTTCTGCTAAACCGTTTGTTTATTTTCAGTCACACAAGTATTTACTTACAAATGTATGTCATAACACGAAGCCCTTGACACAAATACCTTCCGATCATAACTGAAGGATGCCTGATTATTCTTTATAGTATCTCAATTGCACGCGAGAATAAAACTGTCAATGCGTTGTTTCAATGATTACCCATTATAGTACTCGATAGAGAAGTGTTCTCTCTGATCTTTGTTTGTTTGATCACCAAACTGAAAACGGCCGGTCTAAGATATCTACACCCACATATAAATAGTTTGTCCACCGGTACAAAATCTGGGAACTTTTTGGTATTCTGACCCGTTTTGACAGGGAACTTTATAATATTAACCAAACAAGGCAGAAAATATATTTCTTTGTTAATGTTTGTTCATCAATAATCTACTTTACAGTATATATAGGGGGTGGTCCCAGCTCGAGATTGCATACTTTTTGGTGTTTTTATTTAGCCGATATCGCAATAAACATTGAATTAATTACATGGGATAACTTCTATGATTGTAACTTAGGGTGGATACACACATGCATGATGCATGTAATGTCTGTATGTAAAATACATGTATTTTACATGGCCACACCAATAATTGACCAAATTAATCACCTGCGCGCGAGAGGTCAATTTCACCAGTGAGTAGTTATAAGCCATTATCAAACAAACTGCCATCAAGAAATTTCAGGCCAGTCATAAAAAACATGTCTTCTTTCATGGATGCCCAAATGAGTAATTCTTGTCTGATATATGTTGCTGTTTTTCACGAGTTATAATTCATTTCGAAAAGTGGATTAGAGCCGGTCGATTTTATACTTGATTTGTTTCTGTCATTTCTTGGAAACAGGGTCATCCAAAACAAAAATAAAATATGCAGAATTATGTTATAGGATGATACCGGCTTGTTGAGATTTCTCTGATAATTTGAGAGCGAGCTCATGTGATAACATTAATTCAATTGGGATTGCAAATATTCATTATAGCGCCAAAAAATAATGCAGGTACAGGGTTGAAATTAAAAAGAGTGACACCCCCCCCCCCCCCATTTATATACATATTTCTCAAGCCAAAGGTTGAACAAGCTCCTAACTGTCACAAGCTTGGATTATAACATTTTCTACCATAATCCATGATTGGGGGAGGGGTTGGTTCTCGAAAGCTTCCAATAACTAAGGGAGTTAATTGAATGTATCAGCCGGGATTATCTGGGCAAGAATTACAATATAATGTTTTACTTAAATATTCCATAGTTGTAAATTTTGCGTATACATGTATACCTGTATAACACAATAGAGGAAAGGTGACGTAGTTGGGAACTCGTAGCTAGGCAACCCTTTCGCCGAATGAAGACAAACAGCAACACAATGCATTCAAATTTAAAGCTGTATAATATGTTCATAATTATACGAATAGCATAATTTGCTGCATATTAGATTAATCACTCGTAGAAAACAGACACGACATACATGACTACGATATTTATAAAGCAGGGTGTCAGGACTCATGGTGCTGCATGCACATCCCCCGTCAGGAAATATGCAATGGTGAATTCGGTAGCTTCTGGGATAATATAGCTCCCCGTGCATGTTGGGGGTCATAGCCCCCTGCGTTGGGGAAGAGGCCATCACTGGTATTAACATCAATAGAAGGCTGACAATGATTTAAACAGAACGTCGACCATTGTTATCGCGCGAACAATTATTTTAAGCGGCCTGACGACTTTGTCCCAGTCAACGGCTCTTCAGCGGTTCCGAGTTTAACTCACTGTGGTCAAACACAGTCGCAATGATTGGGTTGTCAGCGGACACATATTACACGGTGTGTATGATCCATGTAAAACGCCAAATACACGATATTTACAGAGATTACATGCATGTGTGTATCCACCCTAAGCTATGGCAATGCAAACTCTCCACAAAGTGTAATAAATCGTGTAACTTCGAGTTGGGACTTTCACCTACAGCGAACTAAGTTATTAGGGAGCAGGTATTAACTAGGAAATATATTACCTGCATTGTTTTTCAATGTTAAACTTACCTGTCACAACATCAAAAAGTGTCCAGGTTTTGTACTTCATGGTGGAATATGATCTCTACGGGCATAGCTGGAGTCGAGATTCAGGGCTTGATCTAGTAATTTCATTGCCAATTTTTGCAATATTTCCTCATACATGCATGTCTCTCGTTCAAGGACCTGTCAAAGGATACTAAAATCAAAGCCGCCAACGGCAAAATGTACTCTGCGATAAAGGTATTTGCCCATTCATTGAGGTTCTTCAAAGACAAAGCCTTAAAAGAGCTGAGCGACCAGTCAGGTACTACCATCATTAACGAGGACATACGCTGGGTTATAACTGTGCCGGCAATATGGAAGGAGCCCGCCAAACAGTTCATGAGGCGTGCTGCATACGAGGTAACTTTTCATAAAATTGAAATATGACTTGAAAAGAAGTTTCATAGAGATGTGTTATTGTTGTTGTTGTTGTTTTTTGTTGTTGTTGTTGGTGTTGTTGCAACGGATGCTTCCGTGAAGAGACCGAGTACCTTTAAGAGTACACTTTAGTTTTTGTTTCCATTGCAATACCTTCAAGTAGAACAATAACTACATAATACACATCACATTGATACGGACATAGCCATGCAACTAAGTTGTCAGATATGTATACATGTATCAACACAAATGTGCATAGTTCTTGTAACAACAATATTTGATAGGTGTCCTCCGAGTTGTTCATATAAGGCCTAACAAAAAAATACGTTTGTTTCCGCTAACGAGCTGAAAAAAATGAGGGTAGGTAGGTAGGCTTAACTTTTTTTTTTTGGTTAACTTTTTTTTTCTTCAGTATCTTTAAAAATAACTGTATAATACTTGTCAATAACCCAAACTATGCACTTCTAAGCCCCAATCATGTTAACCCAGATGACAGAGAAACTATAAACTCCTATTCAATCTAACATATGCTTTAATATTTACTAGTCTACATACTAATATAGTCTTTGATAATCCTAATATTTCCCATATGGTCTGGCGACAACTGGAGTCAGTCCAGCACCACTGCACTGTTCTCATATTGGAGTGACCGTCTTGTACCGACCTCTTAATGATGGCTTCAGAACACCACCTTCTCCTCCACATTCAGTGAAGGATCTAGATATTTTTTGAGGACACTGATATGCCAAAGGCATAACCTGAATGCCTGAGCGGAGGAAGGTTTGGGAGGGGTGACATCCCCCCCCCCTGCTGATGGTGGGGGTTCTCACCCTGGAAAATTTGTGAAAATCCATTGCATTTAGAGCTAATCTAGGGCAGAGTCAGTATTTTGAATTTTACTGAGAGGTCAATTTGATCAAGTTTCTCAAACATAACTTTGGAAATTTGTTATACCCCTTTTAAAAAAAGGGGGGTATACTGTTTTTCACCCGTCTGTCCGTGCGTCCATCCATACGTCTGTCCGATGTCTGTTCATGTCATAACTTGAACAGTAGTACTCGGATCTCTATGAAATTAGGTATGATGTTCACTACTATGAGGACATTAAATAGAGGGTTCCATCGTTTTGTTCGGATTTTCTATTCTAGAGTGTTTCATCTTTGTTTATCTGGAAATGTTGGCATTTTGGTCTGTCTGGGGTCTGTTCATGTCGTAACTTCAACGGTTGTGCTGTGATCTCAATGAAAATTGGTATGGATGTTCACTACTATGAGGACATTAAAAAGAGTGTTCCATCGTTTTGTTCGAATTTTCCATTCTAGACTTATACATCTTTGTTTATCTGGAAATATTGGCTTTTTGGTCCGTCTGGTGTCTGTTCATGTCGTAACTTCAACAGTTGTGCTGGGATCTCAATGAAATTTGGTACGGATGTTCACTACTATGAGGACATTCAATAGAGGGTTCCATTGTTCTGTTCCGCTTTTCCATTCTAGAGTTATTCATCTTTGTTTTTCTGGAAATGTTGGCTGTTTGGTCCATCCGACGTCTGTTCTGAGGTCATAACTTGAACAGTAATGCTCAGATCTCAATGAAATTTTGTATGGATGTTCACCACTATGAGGACATTTAATGGCACATTCAACTGTTTTGTTTTTTGTTTTATAGTTATTCATCTTTGTTTACATGAAAATGCTGATTTTTTGGGTCCATCTGTCTGAGTATAGCAAACATAAGTTATAGATATGCCCACATCAGGCGGTATGCGCTAAGAGGGTATGCACCGGACAACAGTCGATCTCTTGTTTTATATGTATGGATTGGAAATGCTTATACGATATTGTCAGATATCTTTTGGTGCAATGGACTATGATTATCCTGCTTGAAATGAGACTTACCATTATCACTCTAATTCATATAATAGGCTATTTTGTAAAATTCAAGTGAGTCACATACATAATATACTACATGTAGTACAGAAACAATGTCTATTAAGTTAGTAATTTCTATTTATAGTACTAATCTCTATGTTAATTTTTCATTTGGTATTATGATATCCCACCTGATAACCAGGTTGATTTGATCAAATTGTTAATGTTCCTGTACTGTATTCGATTGAAATACTGAAGTCTGAAGGCTGAATGATAACAAACCTGAACTCAAACTATTTGAAGTTTTCACAGATGAAAGCTAGATAAAGCCAAACATACTTTACAGTGCGGTATGATTCCAACTGTTAAACTTAAATCTTTTTGTAAACTTAAATTTCTTATGGCAATACATATAAATATATTAATGTTTTGCATCTTGTTATGATATGAATTGGGACCTAAATTTTTTTTAAAAAGCGGAAACAAACGTCTTTTTTGTTTAGGCCTTAGTGCCCAGAAATTATCATTTTTATATCCGAACAAATCAACATAATTATATTTGGAACCAAAACATTCGTTTCACGATCAGATCGGATGGCCACACCAGCGGAATGCATGGTATTCTGTGTGACCTTGGTTCTTCGTTGGAATGATGCTGGTTTATGCAGTCTCGTTTTATTCATATATAAGTTCTGGTAATTGTCATTTTAAACTGAGGTAGAACACGCAGAAACCGAACTTTACCCACAACGCTGTTTTCTTGGTATTCATTATACAATGATCCGCACACCGCGGAGATATATGTTAAAATATCAAAGGAAGAGTGTATTATTTGCGTCAGAATGGGCGGGGGGTTGTGAGATTGTGACCCGTCGATCGATGATGTGATATTTGTTTTCCCAATCTATGTGTTATTCGCTTGGTTTGATATACTATTAATCATTAAATATGTGTGTTTATATTATATACTTTTGAGCAACAATCAGAGACGTGGCGACCGGAGGGGTTTGGGGGTGTCTCACCCCCCCCCCCCAACTTTGGTAAAAATTTCCAACAGTTGGAAATTTCATACCTGCCAAAGCATTAGTTGTAAATTTCACACCAACAATAGGTTGAACATGTTATTGTAGTTTGATTTTCAAACAATTTATGGGGGGGGGAATTAATTGTTTTTGGACCAATATTTGCATATTTTCCTATTTTTTGTCAAAATTTTGGATTGAAATGGTCATCAGTTGGAAATGTTCCAACCTTAGGGGGGTGACAGGTTGGAAATTTCCAACACTTGGAAAGCTTGTGTCCTGGTCCCTTCCCGTGGTCAGTCAAAAACTGCTATAGTTAATTTAAGAAAACAATATTGTCATACATTTGGTCAACATTGTCATTGGAATTGTCATCAGTTGGAAATTTTCCAACCTAAGTGGGGTTTCAGGTTTGAAATTTCCAACTTTAGGAAGGCTTGAGGCTAGTCTAGATGCTAGGATTTTGCCATTTTCTTGTTCAGATTTCAAAATTTTCGCACACCGGGCCGAACCATGGTCGGCACGGTGTGTCATTGGCACTCCCCCGTTGCGAATACAAAACTGCTAATTAGTTTAACAAAATAATATTTTACTACATTTGGTAAATATGTGGACTGAAATGGTCATCAGTTGGAGAATTTTCCAACCTGGGAGATATGAGGTTTGAAATGTCCAACACTAGGAAAGCTTCAGTTGAGGCCAGTCTAAATGCTAGGAGTTGCGATTTTCTTGTATAGTTTTCAAAATGTTCTCATACCGGGCTGAACAACCATATAGTCAGTCCGGTGTGTCCTGGTCTCTTGTCCGTAGCCGTGTGCATTTGTCTGGAGTTAGACCACTATAGATGTTAGGATTTATGCAATTTTTCAGGTTAAAATATCTGAATGTTCTCATACCGGGTATTTAGAACCATGGTTTATGAATATATAGGATATTAGTCCTGAACACTGAGGTTCAATGGGGTGCAAATGGAATGATGCAATACTTATGTGTTTGTCTGATTCTGATTCAAGGGGGTGTAGTTGGAATTTCCCAAGGTGGACACCCCCCCCCCAACGGATACCCTCTAACCACGTCCCTGGCAACAATGAATAACTTGTTATTAATTTGCCCAGTCTCATGAGTTGTATATTTTCAACCAAGTTGAGATAATAGTATTTGTTTCCTTTTGTTGTAGTCGGGCATCGCCTCTCCTGATTATCCAGAACAGTTGTTGGTTGCGCTCGAACCGGAAGCTGCGTCAATTTTCTGCAGAAAGCTGCGCATGTACCAGCTCATCCCAGAACACGCCGAGAGAAGGCCGTTATCAGCGAGCACAGACTCAACGGGGCCTCTTGATTTACACGCTGCCGTCGATAATTTGACGAAAGGTAAGACGTTTGCTCTGTATTATGGAACTGCGGAAGCATGGAATACGTACCATTATGATATTACCTTGTTGACACTTTATTCTCCGTTGTGATTGTAATATATTCATGTTTTGTGACGAGTCCTGCAGTTTTATAGATTCTGATTATGTTGTTTCCCGCGATTATGGCAAATACGAATGTGGTTTAACAAATCATGCACAGTAGACGACCCCCCCCCCATTATTGCACCGTATATATTTATCATATTTTAAATTGTCAGCATGTGCTATGTTCCATTGCTGAGACACGATTATTGTATAATGTTACCTACTTTAAAGAGCATCACTTTTTCCACACTGTCACTAAGTCGCGATATTATAGCAAAACAGCACTTTAACAATATAGGAATTTGTTTCGCTTACACAACACCCTTTACCCAACAGAAGGGCCCTGTGCCAATGCATTCTCTTATATATGCGAGTCGACCATAGGTCGCCTCGCATATATAAGAGAATGCATTGGCTTAACACATTAAAAATTATAAAATTGTTAAAGAATATAAGAAAAAATGGTAAAAAAAAGATTTTTTTTAGGCCAATGCATTCTCTTATATATGCGAGGCGACCTATGGTCGACTCGCATATATAAGAGAATGCATTGGCACAGGGCATAACTGTAACTATCACAATGTGGTCAAGGAGCCGGTTCCAATGATATCCATATTTGTATGGTTCTATTGAGACAGACCGAAGATATTTTAGGCTGTTGAAGCTTTATTTGTCCGGTTTGTTGGGTAAAGGGTTAATCAAACCATTCAAAATAGTAAGCTTTAGAATAAAGGGTCATTTTTTGCAATATATACATTTTGGATAAATAGTATGAATAAATGAATAGTTATATGAAATTATCTAGAGGAACGACACTGCGCCAAATTATTTCCCGTCGTTCGGTAGTGAGGATGCAATTAGTTGTATACATGTACTAACATTTGTGGTTAATTTGGCCAAAATGACTGCACTCTCACAATGTCACTTCACATATAAAGTGGAAATGTATGACTATCAAACGTTTCTATGTTATATATACAAGAATGGACATCATGAATGCGATTGATGTTGAATGATAACTCCAGAGAAAAAGTAAAATACATTGATGTACTCATATTGTTTCTCCCTAAATTTTGTAATTGAACACCGTGTTGCTTCAAGGCATGGCTTCATGTCCCTATATATACACTGGTAATTACAGGACAGAACGATTCAGCAGATGGTAAGGTATTTGAGGACTCTCTTCCTCAGAGTACCGTGGAGAACCTAATTAGAGGTTTGTTATCCCTGGATCTATATCTCGTGTCCCTGTAGTTCATGGTGAATGATACTTGCATGTGTATTAACATAGCGGGTCTCGTGTCCGTATAGGTCATGGTTAATGGTACCTGCATGTGTATTAACATAGCGGGTCTCGTGTCCCGTAGGGTTATGGTTAATGGTACCTGCATGTATGTGTATTAACATAGCGGGTCTCGTGTCCGTAGGTCATGGTTAATGGTACCTGCATGTGTATTAACATAGCGGGTCTCGTGTCCGTATGTCATGGTTAATGGTACCTGCATGTGTATTAACATAGCGGGTCTCGTGTCCCGTAGGGTTATGGTTAATGGTACCTGGATGTATGTGTATTAACATAGCGGATTGGCTAACACATGTTCTGGCATTAGCCTGTCGTTAGCGTCTTGTGTTTCACTAACATGTACGAAGTATGTTGGCTACTAACACCTAACATTTTAGTGGATGCGTCAGTAAGGTAGTAATTATTGAAAAAAATCGACAGTTAAGGTGTACAGTACATAAAGAGTGTGTGATAAGCCGATTAATATGATTCAACAGAAATCCTGGAAACTGACCAGGGTTAATTCACCAAGAGTTACCGCGAACCACTGAGAATCGCCGCAAAACAACAACTGCTTAGAATAATTTACGCCATTTCGATGTATTATATAACAGCATCAACTAAATATTGATAATTATCTTATCTTGATTTGTCCAAACTTTTATTGACCGCAAAAATGGCAATTTGTGAAATTTGTAGACCTATTTGTATGCAATGTGATGCGGTCGTATATTGTGAGGTTTGTATTGACTGCTACATGTATACCACCATGTTTATTACATCATAGCGCCCTCCTATCCTCGCTACTCAAGCTCTCGGTGTTGAGTGGGTCACCATAGCGCCCTCCTATCCTCGCCACTCAAGCTCTCGGTGTTGAGTGGGTCACCATAGCGCCCTCCTATCCTCGCTACTCAAGCTCTCGGTGTTGAGTGGGTCACAATAGCGCCCTCCTGTCCTCGCTACTCAGGCTCTCGATTTCGAGTGGGTCACCATGTTTATTACATCATAGCGCCCTCCTTTCCTCGCTACTCAAGCTCTCGATGTCGAGTGGGTCACCATGTTTATTACATCATAGCGCCCTCCTATCCTCGCTACTCAAGCTCTCGGTGTTGAGTGGGTCACAATAGCGCCCTCCTATCCTCGCTACTCAGGCTCTCGATGTCGAGTGGGTCACCATGTTTATTACATCATAGCGCCCTCCTTTCCTCGCTACTCAAACTCTCGGTGTTGAGTGGGTCATCATAGCGCCCTCCTTTCCTCGCTACTCGGGCTCTCGGTGTTGAGTGGGTCACTCCGAATCACTCTCCCAAACATCGCCACGCAGTGTTGAATGTTTTGCTTATCACACACTCTTTACATACTGTATGTTTAATCATATGTACACTTATTATTTGGGGATTATAACTAAAAGAACCAAATAACATCTTTTATCACATAATTTGCCCATAAAAGCAGTTTCATACTTATCTGTAAGACACACGTTTAATATTAGCGCGTGTGATGACGTCACGCCGTTCTTTAAATGACTTGCGATTGCTGCAGTTTATGATTGTTGTTTTCGATGAATACTTCGCGTTGCTTCGCGTTTAATTGATCATGTGATAAAACTTAAAAAGGTATCTCACACTCGTTCTATTTTATATGTAATTTATCAACCTCGTCCATTAAATTCTATTTGAGCCTCGGTAAACCTCGGCTCAATTTGAATTCAGTGAACTCGGTTGATAAATTCCGTATAGAATAGAAACTCATGAGAGATCCTCTATAGATGAATGGATTTTTCCGCTAAGCTACAATTGCAAAACGCTTTAAATTTTATATTTGG
Organism: Siphonodentalium dalli; assembly: GCA_032622095.1. Classification (NCBI taxonomy): domain Eukaryota; kingdom Metazoa; phylum Mollusca; class Scaphopoda; order Gadilida; family Siphonodentaliidae; genus Siphonodentalium; species Siphonodentalium dalli. The sequence continues at coordinate 151,453,496 of CP136062.1, forward strand.
CTTCAGTTGATTCTGTCAGATTTTAATTTGGTACGCATGAACTCCTTACATGGTAGCATCCTACATTTAGTAATGACAATGATGGAATGACACCTGGTTTGTTGAATTCACTAACTCACTCCCGCATGGTGTCTGTCTGCCTGTCTCATCTCATCCATCATGAAATTTTGCGCATCTCGGTAAAAGATAACACAATTGAGTGATATTTATTCGTCAGACCCAAACATTTTCATGACAATTTGGAATTGTGGCTTTCTGAATGTATAAATACCACTCTCATTATAATGATTTGCTAAATTTGAATATGTTTTATTATTTAGTGGATTATATATGTCGTGTAATTTGCTTGATATAATTATACCCCCTTTAAAAAAAAAGGGGGGGGGGGGTATACTGTTTTGCACCTGTCCGTCCGTCCGTCCGTCCGTCCGTCCGTGCGTGCGTCCGTGAGTCCGTACGTCCGTCCGATGTCTGTTCGTGTCATAACTTGAACAGTAGTGCTCGGATCTCAATGAAATTAGTTATGGATGTTCACTATTATGAGGACATTAAATAGAGGGTTCCATCGTTTTGTTTGGATTTTCCATTCTAGAGTTATTCATCTTTGTTTATCTTGAAATGTTGGCTTTTTGGTCCACCTGGTGTCTGTTCATGTCATAACCTGAACAGTAGTGCTCGGATCTCAATGAAATTTTGTATGGATGTTCACTACTAGGAGGACATTCGATAGAGGGTTCCATCGTTTTGTTCGGATTTTCCATTCTAGAGTTATACATCTTTGTTCATCTGGAAATGTCGGCTTTTTGGTTCGTCTGGTGTCTGTTCATGTTGTAACTTCGACAGTTGTACTGGGATCTCAATGGGATTTGGTATGGATGTTCACTACTATGCGGACATTAAAAAGAGGGTTCCATCGTTTTGTTCCGCTTTTCCATTCTAGAGTTATTCATCTTTGTTCATCTGGAAATGTTGGCTTTTTGGTCCGTCTGGTGTCTGTTCATGTCGTAACTTCAACAGTTGTGCTGGGATCTCAATGGAATTTGGTATAGATGTTCACTGCTATGAGGACATTCAATAGGGAGTTCCATTGTTCTGTTCTGCTTTTCCATTCTAGAGTAATTCATCTTTGTTTATCTGGAAATGTTGGCTGTTTGATCCATCCGATGTCTGTTCAGCTCATAACTTGAACAGTAATGCTCGGATCTCAATGAAATGTTTTATGGATGTTCACCACTATGATGACATTTAATGGCACATTCAAATGTTTGTTTTGGTTTGTTGTTCTATAGTTATTCATCTTTGTTTATATGAACATGCTGATTTCTGGGTCCATATGTCTGAGTATAGCCATCATAAGTTATAGATGTGCCCACACTAGGCGGTATGCCATGAGGGGGTATGCACCGGACGACAGTCCATCTCTTGTTAGCATTAAACTTGTTACGCGGCGTCCATGCAACATCCCTGTATTGTTATCCCCCGTCAAATTGAAAATTTGCGGGGGATATAGGAATGAGTTCCGTCCGTCTGTCCGTCCGTCCCAAATTTGTAAGAGTCATAACTTGAACAAGTGTCAACGGATTTCAAAGATTTGTGGTATATGAGTTCACCTGACCATTACCTAGAGTGAGTTCGCAAGCCAGATCCGGCCGGTTATTTTTACCAGAGTTATTGGACTTTGATTATTCTTTTTGTCGAATTTACCAAATAGCAAATAGACGACGTCACAGGGCTCATTTCCACAAATCTCAACGGATTTTAAAGATATTTGGTATATGACTTTACCTGACCATTACCTAGAATGAGTTCGCAAGCCAGGTCCGGCCGGATATTTTTACCGGAGTTATTGGACTTTGTTTATTATTTTTGTCGAATTTACCAAATATCAAATAGACGACGTCACAGGGCTCATTTCCACAAATGTCAATAGATTTCAAAGATTTTTGGTATATGAGTTCACATGACTAGTATCTAGAACGAGTTTGCAAACCAGGTCCGGCCGGATATTTTCAGCAGAGTTATTGGACTTTGTTTATTTTTGTGTGTGCAAATGGACGACGTCACAGGGATCATTTCCACAAATATCAACGGATTTCAAAGATTTTTGGTATATGAGTTCACATGACCAGTATCTAAAACGAGTTCGCAAACCAGGAACGGCCGGATATTTTCAGCAGAGTTATTGGACTTTGTTTATTATTTTTAGTGCAAATGGACAACGTCACATGACTAATTCCCACAAATGTCAGTCCTAAAATGAGTTCGCAAGCCAGGCTTTTTGACAAAATCCCACCTCTTGTTGAGAATGCACTTCCCCAACTGCACATTTCGGCGGGGGATACCGCCGTCTGCGACTGCTTGTTTATATAGAAGCAACGCTAGTTAAACTTCTGGAATATGCTCGAAAAAACTAATTTGGATTGGTTACTGGGTTGGTTGGTTGGTAATTATAATTGGATGCGAATGCAGCGTCACTTCTGTCGTGATGCCAAATCACGGCGTTGTCATTTTTATGGGAGGAAAAATCACACGGAAGATTAATTTAACTATGGAACAACGACGTTTCGCGCAGAAACAACTTACCCCAACAAACATCTGGTAAATATCCCTGCGACCACACATGTAGACTAAACTCAAGAGAGACAAATCCACCCATTTGTGTGGCAACTCATTCCCCTCTCGGTGCATGGAGCTATTACTGTTTCCATCTTGTGTAGCAACTTTCCCCTTTTGGTATATACGGGTACTTTCATGCCCCCTGTAGGGTGGCAAGATATTTAACCGTTTTGGGTTGGCAATTCTACGACATTCAAGTGGTGGATTCTCAACTTTAGCCTTTAGGGGTTGTATTCAAGTAATTTTAACCCACTGTGGTTGGTTCCACAACTAGCTGGTCGGTTATTCCTAACACCCTTGGTTGGTAACATTAAAGGCCCACTCAATTTTCACATTATATACAACATATTCCATAGTATATAACATTTTACCCCAGAATATCATTATTCCCCTTCCATTGAGAATAATAGACTGGCATTATTTTGTTGGGATTCCGATATCTGATTTTGGTCGGGATGTCTCGAAACACCACCGCAATCCCGTCGGAGTCGGAAATCCCCAATACTCCCGACCAAATATCCAATGAGATTTAAGCGGAATCCCAACCGAATTCCCGGGATATGTTCTACGGATTATAGTTACTGAAACTCGGTGGACATCGGAAGTAGACAAGAAAAGTCGCACATGCGCTATATCAACTTGAGCATACGCGATCTCTAAACTTCGTCTGTATGCGTCTGGACGGAGTACAACACTAAATAGTCTAGCTTGTATGGTGATTTGACAAGGTCTGCATGATTCGGTCTCTTCGGTGACGTAACTTGGTTCTATCACTCTACGAATGGTTCGTCCTTATACGAGGATCGTTGCATACAGATCAAAGTTTTAGACCCCCCCCCCCCCCACCCATTGCAGTGCACATACAACACAACACATTTTAATTCAATTACATTCAAAGTTTCCAATTCCAACACAAGGGTGTTTGTTACGTGACTATTCAAAAGTTATCTGGAAACGAACAATGTCCAGTTCCATCATGTCCGAAACTGAATACTAAAACGGAGCTATATATAAAGCCACTGTCCATGATGTTGAATTTTGTGTTCTGCATGGGGCGAACATGGCATCCATGCAGGCATGCTGAACAGTTGGTACCCACTACTTCAGAACGAGCAGTTCCAAATGATCACAAAGACAAATTGATTGTATAGGATGCGATAATTAGTGAATGTCCTTAACTTTAAGCATATTTTAATGTATATGAAGATAATATTTACAAATACAAATGGATTGAGGCTCAAGATTTTACATCGTACATGGAACCTCTATCCTGCTTATATGGAGCCTCGCTCCTGACCTATCATCTGAACATACCCCTACTCTTCCAGGTTCTCGGTATATGGTAGTAGATTGTGGCGGATGTACAGTTGATATATACTCTTCCAGGTTCTCGGTATATGGTAGTAGATTGTGGCGGTGGGACAGTTGATATAACAGTACACGAGCTGGACGATGCCGGGAAGATGACGGAGTTGTACAAAGCAACTGGTGGACCATATGGGTCGATAGGTATGATAATTATTACACCCCTGGTCACGCGGTCCTCCATGCTAATGTGTTATGATACTGGTTGGTCTTGCTATGATGCTGTAGGAAAACCGATGCTGTTAACAAAAAGTACCGTTATATTCTTCAATTTGTCTTTTTCGCGGTGTTCCGATAATCTGAACATATCAAGGAAAAGCCATGATGTGAATCAAAATTTCTTCAACTGTACGCGAAATATTGAAACACAATATATAGTTGTATCAGTTGTTGCAAATCGACTATAATCAAGGTGGTTATTAACATCGTTTTGCAAACACCAGCGCAGCCATTGTTGCATGTTTCAAAAATAAATATGTTCTTGAATGTTTCATACAGACACTGGATTTTTCTAAAATCTCTCGGATTAGCCAAACACCTGGAACATGAAAACTTTAGATAAAAATAACGGTACTTTTTCGTAACGGTATCAGTTTGTCCTATCGTTACCATAGCAAGACTCACCAACATAATAGCAGACTAACATGACCACTTGACCAGGTGTGTGATATCTATATTGCAGCAGCCAAGAATCTTGCCCGAAACCATTAAGATACCTGCGAAATTTCGACATGAACTTTAGACATTTGATTAAATGTTGTTATATATATAGACAGAAAGAAGGTATTACCGTTTTGTCAAAACTAAAGAAGATTACATACATGTGTCACGTTCGACATATCACTGTTGACCACTAGGTTGATATATTTGCTGATCGGGTTTCCCTTTGCATTAATTGTCTGTAGGTCGGCACACGTAACGGATAATCCTCCTTAGACATTTTACCATTGGAAAATTTGGCAAGCGGCAGCGCGAACCCTGCTCATTGACGCTGTTGTGGTTACACGACATTGAATGTGTGTTCTCTTCCATTTCAGGGGTTGATTTCGAGTTCGAGAAACTACTGTGCTCGATTTTCGGAAATGAGTTTATCGAGAAGTACAAAGTGGAGAAGCCAGCTGGGTGGTTAGATCTTATGATAGCATTCGAATCGAGAAAACAGTCGGCGAGTCCCCACAAAAAGAGTCCATTAAACGTATCACTTCCGTTCTCGTTCATCAACCATTACAAGAATGTCAAGGTATATGTTCATTTTCTGGAAGTTTATTATATTCCAAGCATGGGCAAACTTTCACAGAATCCGAACTATTCCTCTACAGTAGGAAATTGTTTTTTCGTTTAGTATTTATATTATCAATACCATGTTTGCATACAATTTTGGTGCGTTGTCAAAATTTACTAGAAAACTTGCAGTCAATTTTGGTGCGTTACTGCAGGTTACTGCAAGAGGATGTCGGAATCTATTTTGAAATATAGCATACTTATCAACTATTTTTGGCCTTAAAAATTAGATGTAATGTGGAAAAGAGTTCCGGACATGTAGGCGGGGGTGGGTGGGACATCATCTCAAAAATAAGTTTTTGTCCGCAAGTTTAAATTTGTGTTTCATATGCCTTTTTTTCATAATATATCATCAATTTTGACCCAGAAATGACCATAAACATTGTATACTTAAGTATATACTACATAGATCAGCATATATTTTTATAAAGGAGTGGGGTACATGCATCACTTCAGAACCCACATTCAACCCCTCTGCTGGATGCATAGAATTCATCACTGTTCCAGATTGTGACCCGAAAAATATTTGGCACTATCGGCTGCGAATTATAAAAAAAACCTGTTGCAAAACAAAAATGGGGGTGGTGTGTGCCAAGATAGGTCAAATGAAAAAAAGCGCCTATGTGTCCGGAACGTTTGTCCATCACCCACTGTCAACATGGTTATTTTCTTATTATACTGTCGCCGGTATATCTGTTTATTTTCTTATTATACGGTTGCCGGTATATCTGTTTTATTTTCGTATTTAAATATATATATATACGGTTGCCTGTATGTATATATATTTATTTTCTTATTATATACGGTTGCCGGTCTATATGTTTTCAGAAGAAGGACGTTGCTCGAGCGATTAAGAAGTACGGTGATAAGAACATCATGTGGTCGTTTGACGGAATGTTACGATTATCGCCGACAGCGATGAGTAACCTGTTCGTCGATACACTGGACAAAATAAACGCCACTATTGAAGAAGTGCTGAAGAAAGACGAAGTTCATGGTAAGACTATTTGCATTATAAAAACTTCATTCTGGCTTGATCATATGATCAAGCCAATTTTCAAATGAATACGGACAATTCGGTTTCTCAGAATAATACAGAATTCATTGTCAACGACAAATTATATAAAAAAATAAATGATTTCTTCACATTCTGTGTACATGATGGCAGTGTTCAATTCAGTGTAGCAGGGGACTGAACTCTGCCTTTCTGTCCAGCGTAACGTGGGACTGAACTCTGCCTTTCTGTATACTTTAACAGGGGACTGAACTCTGCTTTTCTGTCCAGCGTAACAGGGGACTGAACTCTGCATTTCTGTATAGTATAGCAGGGGACTGAACTCTGCCTTTCTATCCAGCGTAACAGGGGACTGAACTCTGCTTTTCTGTCCAGCGTAACAGGGGACTGAACTCTGCATTTCTGTATAGTATAGCAGGGGACTGAACTCTGACTTTCATTACAGCGTACTCTAGCTTCATTGCAGTTTGCTCGAACGCTGGGGTTAGACCATAATAAAGCTTTCGTGAATTATAAAATAGATGTATTTGAATATGTTAGCATCTACGTGTTTTCGGAAATACTTGTATCATTGAATTTAAATGTTTCTTTAACTCTTTCTATACTAAATGGATTCTCCCAGTCAGTTAAAACGTGTACATCCGAATGGTCCATTTTTATGTGGCGAGATGTTAAGGTGATAAAAGCAGACGACATATAGATAAATGTGTAGAAGGAGCCCTATTTATTGAGGGAAATGTTTCGATAATAAGATCAACAAACGACCTATGTGATAACCATTCAGTATTCACCAATGAATCAATGATCCTTTAGTATATAACGAGTTAACCACACAATATATCTGCACTTTGCAGTAAGTTTCATACTAGAACTTCTCTAATGTAACAAAGTTCTTGTTGCTCTTCCAGATCTGAAGTACATGTTTCTTGTTGGTGGTTTCGCTGAATCTGCCATTCTGCAAGAATCGATTAAGCTAAAGTTCGGAAGAACACTGAAGGTTCGAATTCCCAGAGACACCAGCATGAGTGTTCTTAAAGGTTCGTGTGTATTTAGTTGCACCATTTATAACAGAATGGCAAACTCCATGCAGCGCCCTCTACGTTATCACTGCGATATAGCACTGCCACAAGGATGGTACTCTGCGGACCGATACATCTATTTTTACATATCGTCGGAACTATATTTAGTCACCTATTATCTTATTTTGACCACCAAAAGTTTGCAATAATGGTAATTCTTTCGGTATTGATAAGAACAATATGAACTGAGCCAAACATAGACAATTTTAATCCTAAAACATAAGAACTAAGAACACTTAAGAAATCCTTACCAAATGTCCTTATGGCAGTGGTATCTCAGCGGAGCGATGGGAGATAACTCTGCCTGGAGTTTGACAGATAGGATGTTATTTACAATTACACATACTGTAGACAATTTGATTCGCAACGAGTAACCAATATGCAGTATATTGCTCGTGGTGACATAGTCCTGCCAGGCTGTCTTTCTGCAACCGAATGAATAAATGCTTTAATAACTCAATCATGATGAATTCGTATGTATGTCCATTTTCAATGTACCTTATGTAACATAATTATATATTTGGTGGATAAATAAACAATGTTTAACCAACACGTTTTGGGAAATGTTATACTATAGTTGACAGTGGTTAGCATTATTTTTTGGTAATTAATCAATTATGATAAGTACTTTTTTTTAAAGACAATTTGTTGTTGACATCTGATGATACGGGGACCACCGAATCGGAATGTGTACCTTTAATACCCTGACCGATTATGTGGCATTTAATATAATAAGAATGTGGTATGTACCCCTTCATTAACTTGATCTGTTTGCAGGTGCTGTAATGTTCGGAATCGATCCAACTGTTGTGTTTGTAAGGAGGTCACGGCTAACATACGGAGTGGGTGTTCTCAACCGTTTCAACTCTACGAAGCACCCCAAAGAAAATATGGTTCGTCGTGACAGTGTAGACTGGTGCACAAACGTTTTCGATAAGTTTGTTCTGGTAGACCAGGCAGTCACCCTTGGTGAAATAGTTCTGCGGAGCTACACGCCCGCTAGGCCAAAGCAGAAGACAAGTGTGATTAACATTTACTGCAGCGACACGCCTGATGTTGATTTCATAAATGACCGAGGTGTGAAAAAGTGTGGCACCCTTCGATTGGACCTCAATGGTTTCCCGGGTGAGGGCGCTCCGAAACGGCGGGAAATTCAAACGAAAATGACTTTCGGAGATACGGAGATTAAAGTTAGTGCTCTTGACGTGTCGACGGCAGAGTGTGTCAAAGCAACTATCGACTTCTTGAATAAATAGTTGAAAGAAAGACGAGAACAGGATGTTCCTGGTGGACTTGCGAATAAATTTTCGAAGGATTACCTCAACTTATATGTACTCACAAGCTGCAAAACAGAGTTCAGTCCCCTCGCTACCCTATTTCTGACCGCTGCCGGCATGTGTATTTTCTTAATTAAATCTAACATTTTTTTTATTGAAGTGTTTCGTCAGTTACAATTAATTCTGGCTTGGTCTAGACAATTTTCAATGAATATGGACAGTTCAGTACTCAAAATAATGCACAATGAATTGTAACCTACAAAAATCTCAAATAAATAAATGTGCGATTTCTTCACATTATATGTAGATGCTGGCAGTGGTAAGCCCTGCTAGGGGACTCAACTCTGATTGGAGCTTGGTGTACTCAATGGTTCAAGAAAGCCTCCAATGAAATGAGTGTATTTGTATAGTAGTGAATTCATATGTCCGTTTTCTCCAATTCGCCGATGTCCATTCTGAAGGAGAACCAAATTACGATTACTAAAGAAAAATACAACTTCAACTGGTATATACTGCAAGATGATGTTATATATTATGCAGTGTTCTCCAATTCGCAGCTGACTATTCTGAAGGAAAATATTATGACAATCTCCTGAGAATTACACAACTATTAGCTACATGGTGACGTTATAGACGATCTACTAGTACGTTATAATGTGGACAGGACAGTTAAGATCCGACGGATTGGCACGAATCTCATGACAGCAGTATCATGCTGAATTTGTCACTCTCATCTGTTTTTGTTTTTTGTTTTTTTTTATAATGTTAGTCGGGTTCGCGAAATTGTGATAAAGTTACCTAGGTTGTGAGGCATTGTACTAACGTTATCCATGTTAATAATGATAGTACATGTATAGTAATCAAATATAGTTTTGTAGCCAAAAAAATGGCCACCTCCAACTGTGGGGAAATTGTGATCAATTTACCCAGGTTAATAATAGTAAATGAATAGCAACCAAATATAATTTCTTTGGTGACCAAAATGACGACCTCCTACTACTAAACTGTCACTTGTCAAAACTGAACAGTATTTCCCTCGGTCTCTTTAAATCGCGATCATATTGTGAGATTTGCTTAAAGGGATACTGTACACTAAATCCAGCCATTTATGGGACCATCTCGCTCAACAGAATATATGCAACAAATGAATAATTTGAGCCATGGATTAGTGGAAAATACACTCATGTGCTCTATGAACGATACAAACAACATGGTAATTATAATGAAAATGAATAAATGACTCAAGTCATATATTCATTTTCATTATAACTTCCATGTTGCTCAACGTCGTTCATAAAGTAAATGAGTGTATATTGCATACATACATGGGTCCAATTCATTCATTTGTTGCATATATTATGTTGAATATAGCAGCGAGATGGTCCCATAAATGGCTGGATTGGGTGCACAGTACCCCTTTAACATGGGTAACTTTATCTCAATTCTCACAATCTGTGTAACTTTATTATAATTTCGGAAACCTGTGTAACATTATTACAAACAAAGGATGAGAGTGACCAATTCAGAAGTACGCTTACCCTTACGTAAACGCAGAATTTGTCACCGTAACATGTTTCCGTTGATTATGGTACTTAGAATCTCGAAACGTTTATTTGGGTAACCAATATTTCTGAAACGTTGATTTGGGTAACCAATATTTCTGAAACGTTGATTTGGGGCATAAAGATTCTCTAAACATCCCACGATATATATATGGGCGTGAAATCTTTGTCTTATAGGTTAAATAACAAATCGACGTTTCCAATGCCCTTTTTTATTAAGTGTTAAATCGGCCTGTGTGATTGGAAAGGAATGTATTCATAAATCGCGGACATCTTGCTTTGTCTCTTTGCATAAAGATCGCGTTCTTATCGAGCGAAATTTTGAGCTCCAACTCTATTCGACGTTTTGAAATCACGTGTACCCGGTTTGAAAGGAGATCCTGTGTACCATATGCGAAGTTTTTTTTGTTAGATCCTGGGCACCCTATTCAACGTGTTGGAGATCCTGCATGGGTACCCTAATCGACAGAAAAATATACGCACTTGACCTATTCAGCGACAGATTTTCAGCGAATGTTCTAAGCGAAGACAGTAAACAGATTCCAACATAACGCCCTAAATTGCCCCTAATGCCCTATTGTATATGCTCATTGTATTGTATCATTATATCCAATCAAAATCAATATCCATACACATACGCTTTGACAATCAAAACAATATATAGCACATAATGTTATAGACGTACACCGTGCAAATCTTTGAAGTGAGAACATTTTCTTGAAAATGAAAAATGCCTGGTTCCGCAAAAACAAAATTTTCGACGTTCATTTTTAATATGAATCGTACGTGACACGTAGTGGAGCAACCACACATGATCTGCCTCAAATTTGCCTTTTTTCGGCGACATAACACTAAGAATAATTTATGTAACAGCATGCAGTGGTCACGACGGAGACGACATGCCAAATTGACAAGACGTGTCGTGGATTGTAAAATCGTGTCAGGATTATCGTCATGACTTCTTCATTTTTCGTTTTCATTAATCTGGCCAACGAAATTGGCCTAAATGAATTAATAGACTTAAATCACATGTGAATTGTTCGTAAGTTGTGAAGTATATAGTTACTTTCATTTTTATCGCGATGCTTCATTTCCAATTCCGCGTTTTTTGCAATCTCCACACGGTTGCTAACCGGAAGTCACGTGACAATTTCTCCAAAATCTATACCCGCGATCTTGAAAAATCACTGATGGATATAGAAAACATTATATGACGTCATTCACATGCCTTAGGTATAAGCACCCTTGGTGGTTGCTATAAATCTCAAAGACTCGGTCATTTCCGCTCAGCTCGGAAATAACCTTCCAGAAATAGAAACCACATTCGCGCAATGCTACAATGCACGGTCCTGTTGATCAGGCAATGACAATGACTTGTTGGCGCATAGATATGAATGGGGCAGATTGTATTCACTGCATGGATGTACCAAACTTGATCATGCATCAAATAAAGATAAATAGTAATAGATATAAGTAATTTGTTCAAGTTTAACATACTAGTCTCCCAGCCAACAGACGTGTTGTCCGGTAGTATGCACATTATCCATCACGTGATTGAAATAATCCGGCAGATATGGTGTCTATTTGCGGAAGAGGTTATTTCTGAGCGAAGCGGAAATGGCCGAGTCATTGAGAATATCTTTTTTTATATGACACCAATGATCGAGATGAACATATTTACTAATTTAGTTCCAGTTACAATGCCTGGTATCCAGTTACCATGGTTACATTGCATGGCTTATATATATATATATCATCGGTTGACATGTGGTCACGAGGACGTAAGTCGGTTTTGGGGCAAAATCGGATTTACCCACGCAAACACTGTTCCCGCCACAGCTTCCACTAAGTCTTGTGTCAAAACATCGCACACCTTGCTCAATCAAAACCTTGTTTGTTAGCCCTAATAAGACATTTTACTTTGACTTTCTTGTAGATCTACGATGAAAAATAGCGATATGCGTCTAAAACGTCTTACCTTGGCAACAAATTCTACCAAAATAGCTCTGGAAAAAAACTCCTAACAATAATGTTTTCCTGATTACTCACAGAATATTTGGTCGGATATGATATCAAGTTATATATTCTCGAAGGGTGGGTTTTTGCCTCTTCATGCATTATACGTTTTGTAAACAATAAATTAAAATAAATAAGTTTTTGGTCTCTCCTGAAAAAATGACCAAAATCGAGTTACGTCCATTTGACTGTATAATGCGACGATTGCCAAGATTGTGCATTTTCTGTTCACATCGAATTTTATCACATAATTTACCCCTAAATCTGTTTTTCGTAAGACACACGTGTATTATCGGCACACGGTGGCGCAAGCGCTTAGCGATATGATGTCGATGCCAGAACTTTATTATATTAATTAGAATATAATTATTACATTCTATTTGTGTTTGGTTATTTAGTGTTGACTGTGAGATAGACTTGAGTGATAAGGGTGGTTGAACAATGTTATCAACATGAATAGACACATTTAAAATTGAACTATATTTTTTCTTGAAGGTGTCTTTACTTCCTCTTTGGTTTTGATAAGGAAATCAATATTAATTGTTTTTAACCCCAGTCGTTTCGAGATCGTTTATCCTTGCTAAATGTGATTATGTGATAAAAATGGATCTCAAATTCGTCGTAATTATATAGGAAATTTATTTACCTCGTCCACTATATTCGATTCGAGCCTCCTTGAGGCTCGAATCGAAATTTAGTGCACTCGTTTAATAAAGTTCGTATAGAATTGCGACTAATTTGAGATCCCCTGTTTATATTACACTGCGTAAAAACCGATCCATGCATTTTGATACACACTCGTACCACGAACATACATTGGTGTTACCTCCAATGTTTTAGTACAATACTTACCCAGGTGTTTGCTGTTTTGTAAATGTTGCTTGCCATATACTATTTCACCAGTATTATTTCTCGATATAGATTATGCTTTGGAAGTTCGTATTACATTATGTTAGCAGAGCTACTATCACTGTGATCGAGCTCAAAACTTGCTCTAATAAATAATGCTGCCGTATAAATATATATGTTGATTATTGGTCGACTTACACAATTCGGCGCATGGTATCCACCAATATGCATATTCTTCTTATGCGTATACGCCACAGAGAACCAAATACATTGTCACAATATGGGGGGAAAATGTAGAACCAAATAAGGCTTGTTTGGTTGCCAACATTTTGAACAGTGTATCGATATCGCGCGCGAGCAGGGAGTGCAGTACTCACAGAGTGTGTAATAAGAAAAACACGAATTACCGTGATTTACTTCGCGATGATCCACAGTTAACTTGCGTGCATGGAGCGAATCAGTTCTGGTTAAAACACAGACTCCACAGCTGTGCAAGTGAGTCTGGGGTAAATGGGGGGGATTGCTATTACCACCAGCATAATTACGTCAGTCTCACCCAATCACATCATCATCAGGAAAGCGATGTATCCTATCCGGCGATGTATCCTATCAGGCGATGTTGGAATGCCTTTACAGTGGTATATACATTCGTCACATTGCTAAAAAATATCGCTTAAATATTGTGTGTCATACTGTCACACTGCATGATTTCAATGCAGAAATTATTTTTAGCCACACGGAGCTAACTCTTGCTGGTGGTAATAGAAATCCCCCCATTTACCCCAGACTCACTTGCTTAGCTGTGGAGTCTGAGTTTTAACCAGAACTGGAAGCGAATATGAATCAACAGACAAGGTGTAGACTGATCAGCCCTATAATCACCGCGAACCACAGAGAATCGCCGCAAAACAGCGACAAATACTTACGAAATTTTACGCCATTTAGATTTATTGTATAACCGCATTAACTAAATATTGATAATTATCTTGTCTTTATATTTATCAAACTTTTAAAGACTGCGAAAACGACAATTAGTGGACAATGTAGACATACGCAATGCGGTGTGGTCGTAAAATGGAGTTTTTAATAAAACTGCTACCACAATTATTGTTGATTACACAAAAGCGCTCACTTATCCTCGTCACTCAAGCTTTCGGTGTTGAGTGGGTTATCGTGAAGCATCCCCAAATCCCAAAAAAGTCACAGTGTTGAGTGTTTTGCATATCGCACAATCTGTATGTACTGTACATCACAGAATATAGCAGCCAACATCCGAAACTACATACATATATATTTCCCGAAGGATGGGAACAATGGAAAACGTTTGAAGTCGATTGAGTGAAATAAACCAATAAACTTGAATAAAAAGTCTTTCATGCACCATTAGAGAAAGAGACGCAAATATATCTCAATTTCAGTAACATGTCAAATGAACTGGGGATAATGTTAGAGGATACACACAGAACGGTCATATATAGCACGGTCACATGTGTAAGTTTCTTCAGTGCATTGATCTGTTTGCATGCAATCCCCGCTATATATATACTCCATACCTTCGAATATTTTATACAATATGTTATCAAATATTACGGCTATACGACACCCTTATACAAATGAGAGTAGCTCAATTGGTGTACATATGTATGGGGCGCCATCCTTCTACTTACACCTGAATGATATATATCTATAATTATAATTATGGAGTCAATAATTCATTCTTAGATATCTACAATTCTTTGGTAATTATAGACATCCATAATTCGATATATAGATCGATATCCATAATTCGAATTATGGATATCCATAATTCAGTTATAGATATAAATAATTAATTACAGAGATCCGTAAATCAATTATGGATATCCATAAGTCATTTTGGTATATCAATAAATCGGGAATAAATAGAAGAAATGCGCCCCATACAGATTTACAATGTGTTACTAAAGGGGCGCGATACTGCAAGGCTGTTTTGAGACCGAGAAATTCTTAACTCCACCCATTCTCCCCTAATTGGACACCAATTTTGGAGTAGCTCTGGAAACCTTAATTAATATCTAGACTACTGAGACATTCTTACCACTACAGAGAGTCATCTGTGCTTATGTGATCATTTGTATATATTTCTTATATCATAACGAAAGACTGCACTGTGCAGGCATACACTTTTCCAATGTGATACGTTGATTCCTTCAAGTGTTTCTTGAACCTTAGAAATTGATCTACAATTACAATATCATTCTATGACAAAGCAGGTACATTTAAGGTATCACTATACATACACTTCGATAAGGTATTAAGTAAAAACACCACACAGAACCCGGCGTTTATACTGAAATATACATTGAAGTTGTTTCATTTTTGTAAAAATCGCTGGCCATCACAGGTCCTAAATCTGCCAACCGCCCATTGGAAACTGACCAGGTATTCCGTTGATCTTTTGCGTGTAGGCGGGGAGATCAGTCGAATTCATCGACACTTTGTAAAGTATTTATGTTTTGTGTAAATGGAGCAGGAAAAATGTGATTACTTTCTGTAGGGTAACATCTTGGAATACGTTAATCAATGTTGATGTTAATTGGTCCGAGAAGCAACTGATTATGGCCCTCCTTATACGTCCTATGCAAAGTTCTGACCTTTTCCATCCAAAAACAAGGCCATAATACCAAAATCAATTTTCGGCAAAATTCCATACCGCATCCTTTAAATTAAATTTGTCATGGCCAATACGATATTGGGACTTCCAGATTAGAATATTTTGTTGTCAGAATCGTTATTTGGTGGGAGAATCTGGATTCAGATTACGGATTAGTCCCTGTACGACGTGGTTCGGTAAACGAACAGACCAGAATCGGTAAACGAACAGACCGTAATCGTAATCAATCGTTATTTCGTTGTAATCCGGATTCAGATCTGATTCCGATTACGGACTCAAACGTTCATAATGTAAACAAACCGAGATTTCGCCACCTCGGAGTTTAAAAACGCAATGAAACATAAGAATCCGTCCCTTGTGTACAAATTATTGCAGAATATAAACGATCTGTATCAAAGAATTTTAAATGCAGAGAAAATTTGTGTTATCGAATGAAAACGGGAAGAATATTACTGAAATTAGCCAAATAATAATGTTATTGATAGTAACGCTGGGGGAGCACTTCGGTTGATGGCGAACTTGAAGCAACTCATTGTCAATTTCATTGTCTCTTTCATCATGTTCATTTCATAATTCCATCCATAAATTACCGCCCGGACGTGGCTAGAGAGAGTGCTCCATCAAATTTCCGGCCAACTGCACCCCTCCCAAACATCAAACTCACAGGTTCGCAGAATTCCATTTGCACCCCCTTGGAAATATCCAACCTGACACACCCTAAGATTGGAAAATTACCAACTTTTACTGGTTGAAAAATCAAACAATGAGAACAATTCCAACCTATATATGGTGTCAAATTAATGTCCAACTAATATTGTGTCAGGCATGAAATTTCCAACTGATGGAAATGTACCAAAGTTTAGTTTAAACATATTTATTTGTCAAATTTAGATAACACAAGATATATAACACATACATTTGTTTATACAGACAATGGGATTGGAGGACAAGTGCTGACTCACTTAAGGGTACCCCCCTCTCTCATATGTTATTACACTGAATAATAAATAATTAGTAATGGCAAAGCAACATGACTACCAAAACAATTTTTTTTATTGAAATGGTCATCAGTTGGAAATTTTCCAACCTTAGGGGGGGTGACAGGTTGGAATTTCCAACACTTGGAAAGCTTATGTCCTGGTCCCTCCCCCGTGGGACAGTAAAAAACTGCTAGTTAATTTAAGAAAACAATATTGTCCTACATTTGGTCAACATTGTAATTGGAATTGTCATCAGTTGGAAATTTTCCAACCTAAGTGGGGGTGTCAGGTTTGAAATTTCCAACTCTAGAAAGGCTTGAGGCTAGTCTAGATGCTAGGATTTTGCGATTTTCTTGTTTAGATTTCAAAATTTTCGCACACCGGGCCAACCCATGGTCGGCCCGGTGTGTCATTGTGTGTGTCCCTCGTGACCAATACAAAACTGCTAAATAGTTTAACAAAACAATATTTTACTACATTTGGTCAAACTTGTGGACTGAAATGTTCGTCAGCTGGTGAAAACATTTCCAACCTGAGGAGGGGGTATGAGGTTTGAAATTTCCAACACTAGGAAAGCTTCAGTTGAGGCCTGTCTATAGACCCATGGTTTATGAATATATAGGTTATTAAGCTTGGGCACTGAGGTGCAAGGGGGTGCAAATGGAATTAAGCAAAACTTGTGTGTGTCTGGTCTGATTCAAGGGGGGGGGGGGGGGGGTGCAGTTGGAATTTCCCAAGGTGGACACCCCCCGAACGGAGACCCTTTAGCCACGTCCCTGCACAGAAGAAAAGCATGACTTTCACAACAAACATGAACATTATAAATATAAGATAAAAATGATACTTGTGACAAATACATGAGCCATGTTTGACGCTGGGAGAACATTAAACATAGTATCGGAGACCACGTGGATTTCAAAATCTGACCTAGAATCGGGAATTAGCCCCGTAGTATGGTCGTGGTACGCAAAAATGGGGTTGACCCAGAATAAATTGGTAGAGAATCTCTGGTACAAGTCAACATATCCAAAATCCGCTAAGGGGGAAATCCAGGATCCAACATGGCGTCCAACATGGCCACCGTTAGTCAAAAGAGACTCTGACTGAGATTAATTCGATTATAGTGAGAACAAATGTTGTCATATGTATAAAACTGTATAAATTTTTCCGAAGGTGAAATATTATACCACAAATGGGGTCCCAGACTCATCCACACCCTCAAAAATTCGATTTTACAGAACGTGGTATAATATTTCACAAAAATCGCCATTGGGATTCCAGTCATATATCAATAATAAATAGACAGAACTGTACAATGTAAGGTGGGCATACCATTATATATGAATACTCCAATTCAATGAAACCCAAATTGGCGCTTTGTCTCAAAATGGCTGCGAAAATGGCGGTCAAAATATGGAAAATGGCGGATATTGCCCAGAGTGTCATTCAATCGATTATAAGAAGTGGTTGATGAAAAAAATGACTAAATAAATACGAATGTATACCTCTTTATGTTGCCATTATGATAGCTCTATGGAAAAACTTAAAAATCCGTACACAAAATGGCCACCCGATGTGAACAATACTATTTTCTATCACTTCTTTTTATCACTTATTGCTCTCTGAACTGGGGTACAATGGGTATACTCTTTCAATGGTCGTGTCAATTGATCATTCCAGCAATGACTTGTGTAATTGTTTAGGTCATAGTTTACTTCGGTCCTTCACTCATTAGTTCTAACGAATGCGGTATGAAATTTGACAAAAATCGGCTTTGGGGTTCTGGTCACATTTGATATTTAGGGATGAGCAGATCTTGTCTACAAAATAATTAAGCGTTTCTTTTATTTGTGAACATTCCATCTCAAATGGACCAAAAGAAATAATAAATTTGATCTAATATGACTTCCAAAACGAAAATGGTAGACTCTGCCCAGCTTGTCATATAATGAGGTTGTGACTGGTGGATGCAGTTGATAGTTGGCTAATCTATGTGCCTTATATACATCAAAACTAATATTTATATAATGGAGCCTTGGTTTATTTTCAATCTTTTTGTGGCTTCCCGTGGGTTGGCAATATATTAACTATTCGGGCTCTGCCATCATTTCGTACACTTACGGTACACGGTCGCGATAGTCGCAAAAGAGGTTGATCCAGAATAAGTAAGCAGAGAGTGATTTTGACTTCAGAATACCCTATCGGATATCGGATAAAATCGGCTTTGGGAAAACTTTAAGATCCGAGATGGCATCCAATACCCCCCCCCCCCCGACAACGATAGAAGTCATAAATAGGATATTTGCTCTTTGATGCCTGTTCGAAATTTTTGTTTACGTGCATATATATCTCTTATTGAATACAGTATTGTTTTAATCTGGAATATGTATGAAAAATCATATTCCCAACCTCTTAAGAAGGTTACCAAAACATGATCGTGTTGAGATACACTGAAAAAAGAAACTCTTTAGTTGGACGGTTTCGATAGAAAGTAAAACATAATGAGTATAAATTTCCGCTAAACGGATTGTGAACGCACATTTTTCGACATCATTGTTAGTGATAGCTGGAACTAAAAGTAGACCATGGATTCCCCATTTCGACATGTACGAAAACGGGTTTTACTCTTAACTCTTTTCATATCTCAAATCTCCGGTGAATGGTGATGTCTTATGTCCTACAAAATACTTGTGCCAAATACATATATGTATGAGGAAACTATCCCCATACATTGTTAACACATCGACTCAGTAAGTCTGTGGAGGTCTTCTTGGACAAGCGTGATTTTCAAAACTCGAAACCGTCTTTACAAACAGTAAAAGTTCATAGGAAATGACGTTGGGTGTAGGTCTAGAGTATATCGTCTGCGTGAGATAGTTTTCATGTCAATAATTTGCACACGGCATATTTCGTGCTCTGATCAGCATGGATGAAAGCCTTATGTGGCAGTTTGATGGTCTAGCATCCGGAAAAGAACATGTTCATTGTTGACATTTCTTTGACAAACATTTTGTTGGGCACAAGGTGCATGTGGCATTTCTATTCAATGACAACCTTGAAATACCAGTTCATCAAGCTAAATGGTTGATACGTTTACGCCTACGGGTAGTTGAATGGTAATAACGTGGAAGCACTGGAGAACAGAAACGTCTACATCGAAGTACAGTGAATAGTCTAAATTTTGCAGTTGGGACGATGGTGTGCCAATAGATATCAGTGATGCAAACACCTGTCTCCATATCCGCCTTTTTACAACAGAAGTGGGAAGCAGATAGAGCTTGTAACAACGGTGTTTTATCTCAGGACATTCATGCTACATGTACATCACACTAAGTAAAGTGAACACATCCATGGAAGAATAACAGATGCATAAAAGCGAAAAAACTACAACAAATGTTATAGTCAATGTTGAGGTTAGTTGGCAATGATGACGTTTTTTAAAGTATAATTTATTATTGGCAAAGGGATAATAAACTAAATATTCTGAACATAGGGAGGCAATTGCCCATAACATATTAATAATAGGCTAAAATCGACCGGAATTCTCAATGCGTTCAGATCCAGCCGTGGCGTACATTGCCTACAGATCATTGATGAAATTCACTCGATGTGTAGTAGATATCGATGCATATATATATTTACTACAATGTTTCTATCCACATGTATATATATACCCTCAGTCGCATGACACGGAATTGCCACATGGAGTGTGAAGGGTATACAATGTACGTGCGGAATTTTCATTTTTCCTCTTGATATTGAAGAAAATAATTTTACTTTGAAACTACCTAGCTCCGATAACCAACTTGCCCACCCATTAAGAAAACCCCAGATTATTCGCTCTCCCTTCGTGTCCTTTCCACTTACCAGCTTCGCCATCACTGGGTGACCAATTATAGCCTGATGCTTCCGGACTAGACCACCGTTGCCCATATATTTGCTGGAAACGTTCCGAATAGTCGTTATAAATAGAAATATTTACACTGTGTTTGCAAATAATCCAGATTCGTTACCAATTTAATTTCTCTCTAATTAATTTCCAGATAGTCCCTCGTAATTAGTGGACGTGATATTGGATCCTGCTTCGTTGGAACAATACGCGGTGAAATGATTGTGGTAGTAGATATTATTGGCAACATGTTTAAACCATCCATCGTTAGCTCACAACCGAAGTGTTGTTTCGGCTTTCCTCTGAGCAGAACTTAAATTTTGACAATTTTCGGTGGCCATTCTGGTAACCATCTTAGAATTTTGAATCGTGCTTGGCTACTCATACCCACAAAATCATACTGATTTTAATCAATGATGTATATTGGTGTCGAATTGGCGTTTTGTCGTGTGAGTTTTCGTGAATAACTACCTATTTGCGATTTTATTATTGGCGGCCAAGTTGGACGCCATCTTGAATTCTGAATTTTCCCAAAAGCGGATTTTGGATATGTTATACACGAGATTCTCGCGCGTCAAATGACACCAAAACCGCTTCTTTGCCAATTTATTCTGGGTCTAACCCGACGACGACCATACTACCACCCCCGTAATCGGATTCGGAATCCAGATTCTCACGAAATAACGACTCTGACTAACATGTTTAATAACCAAGTGACGCAATAGTCAAAATAACAACTTACATATACCACACATCAGAGTAAATAGAGCAAAATATAAATAATATATAAGTATCTGGCTGTCATCTTGACGTCCATCCCATGTGTTCAAGGTGTATGCTAATGGGTCGCAGTATAGCCACCGACCAATCGTTTCTGCGCTGTGGCGGGTGTATGTCCACAGAGTCGTTATTTGGTGGGAATCCGGATTCAGAATCCGAAGCCGATTACGGGGCGGAGCTAATTCCCGATTCTATGTCAGATTTTGAAATCCACGTGGTCTCCGATACTATGTTTAATGTTCTCCCAGCGTCAAACATGACTCATGTATTTGACACAAGTATCATTTGTATCTTATATTTATAAAGTTCATGTTTGTTGTGAAAGTCATGCTTTTCTTCGCATCTTTTTTTCAAGTTAAAGTGTGTTTATTGATGAGGGCAAGCATTTCTAACTGCTCTAGGTCTCCTGAATCAAATTCCGAAGATGTTGTGAAGAACACACGAAACTTGTCAGTTGTACAGGGACGTAGCGACAGGGGTTGGTTGGGTGTCTCGACCCCCCCCCCCGAACGTTGGTACAATTTTCTTAGCTGTGCAGTCATTCATACGTGAGGAAAATCAGGATTCTTTTGACTAACTGTTCCAAATAATGATACGTACAACCCAGCAAACGCAACAAACAAACCCGATTTAAAATAAAGACATATACAAACTTATGACTAACTCGGGAGAGGGGGTGACCGGTGATATGTATATATGTTCAACTTGTTTTGGTAGTCATTTTGCTTTGCCATTACTCACTGTCGGATACCCGTTTAGGTTCGGACATTCCAAGATGGCGGCGCCAACTAAATCAGATAAACGGTAAGTGTATATATTGTCTCCCAGCAGCAATCAACGACATCTTTCGGTGATACACCTTGAAACAGCTATGTAGGAATTTGTATGCCCAACACATACGTAATAGGCCTTTTGCATAACAGGCATGTGAATTGTTGTATTTGGCGTGTCAAGTCGTCATAATTTTTCGAAATTTTATCGAGGCGGCGAAATGTTCGCTTTTTCGTATTTTTCTGGCCCTGGGCTCATGCATCCGCAAATTTATCTATTGTTGTGGATAGATTAGGTCACCACACATCGTCGGAATGCAAAACCGGCGATATTTTTATTATCTAACTCCGAAAAACGACCTTTGAAAATTTCAAAATGTTCAGGTTCGGATTCGCAACATTCGCGATGATTTTGTTCAGGTTCAGACACAATTTTCGTTCAGGTTTGGACAAATATGGTTCAGGTTCGGACAATTTTAGTTCAGGTTCGGACGCATCAAAACCTGACCTATAAATGACATGCCGAGGTGCAGTCTCAATCTTATTGTGCGTGTTATTAACGAACATGCACTGTTAATTTGTTATATCTAAATATGGCAGCTGAAATTTCCAAATATAGGTGGTAAATTCTCCGAATTAATGGGATAAAAGCCACAGTTGAATATTCTCGAGCAATGTCTACTATAAACCAGCTAGTGGGAATTATTACATTTTACATATGAGCAACAGTGGTATTATACTTATCTTCTGAAATATCGGGGATACATGGATATTTAATACCTGGTTCTCGATTTTGAACCCCGAGGCGGAGCCAAGAGGTTTCAAAAAGAGACATCCGGGTATTAAATCTCCTAGTATCCCACGATGTTGGCGGAGCTAACGATTTTGTCCCACATCAATAGCTACCATGTGGTGTGCTTTTTATAGGTTATCAGATAAATTCACACCAATCAGCACCAATAAGAATAATTCAGTAGCAGACCTATCGATCCAGTTTTAGGTGACGTCAATTAAGCTCAGCGCGCTAGAACAATGTCACGATTGGTGAAACTGCTAGTTCAAGGGTAATTCATAACCACGATGTTTCACGTACTTTTATACGCCCACTGTCAAGAGTTATACGGGACATGATGCATGACTTAAACGTGACGTTGTTGTCAGTCAGATTGTTAGTTACAACCGGGTGTGGGGACAAGCGCTGTTTGTAAAATGTTTCCCTATGAAATAGCTGTAATTTTAAATGACATACGATGCGCTCTCTTTCGTCAGGATCTTGGCATGGATAATAATTTTCAAACGTTATCTCACTGTAGATACTTCTGTTTAAAAAAGGGTACACAATTATTGACGCGTGTATTATCAATGAAACTATGCGAAATTCCGCGGAAGACTGAAAATAGTTTATTACTGCGATAAGTTCTAAAGAAAAACAAATGATCCCGTTTTATTACGTATTCATATTTGTTAATTGGGTTTATGTGTGTAATATTTAACCATTGGGTAGGCACTATTCTCTTAAGCACATGGAGGAAATTTTCCACCAAAATTTAGAGATGCTTAATTTGCCAACGGAACAGCTGATGTTGCTTGCATAAGTTTCGCTACTTCGCCGTCTAAATTCTTGTTTCGATAAATAAATACTTGTAGTTTTGCAGAATTGCTTACCATAAGCAAAACATAAAGAGAACACATATGGTTTCTCGAATAATATATTCCTGAAATATCGCCGCTCATGAAGATTCGCATATTGCAGGTATTATTCGGCAAACCATAGGTATTCTCTATGTTCGCATAGTGCTGAATAGAACGCAACATGTTCGGGCTCTAATTAATAGTCCGGCATAATAGTCGTGTGACAAATGGTTGACTTGTAACTGGATTCAAAATTTAGAAATGAGGCAAAACACATAGGGCCTAAGGCTTATATTGAAAAGAATATGTTTCGTGTGAATACCCAAATATATCATCCAATTATTGATACAAAATATATATTGTCTATCTATCAGCAAGTATTTATGGGCAAATTGTGGGAACAGCTATATAATCACATTCATCGTATAAGCAGTCTAATAAAATAGAATTACTGTTCGTGGCTCGTTTCTGCGCTTTATGTCTGGGAATATATTGTCAATAGAGGCTGGGGGTAAATACATCATTACACGGCTTGTTGATGGGGGATCGCCTCGGGTGATACGAGCCTCTACCGGGGCATACCCCACAGTATCCCCCTCAAAAAGCCGTGTAACTTATGTTATGGACAGCTATCTGCTCATCGGCGACCTTTGTGGCATCGTATGTGGATGTGGAGGGAATCACGTGATCGCATAGATCTCACGCGCATAAAATAAGAAAGTCCGCCCAAATTATTCACGAGTGGGCTAAAACCATGCCTCGTGTTCCCCATTTATCGTTTCTTTTACGAATGGAAGAAAATCAAATGCACAAAGACGCAATAAGAACGCGACTGTACCTCGGTGTGTCATTTTTATGCGAAGTTTTTGATGCGTCCGAACATGAACCAAATTTGTCCGAACCTGAACGAAAATTGTGTCTGAACCTGAACAAAATCATCGCGAATGTTGCGAATCCGAACCTGAACATTTTGAAATTTTCAAAGGTCGTTTTTCGGAGTTAGACAATAAAAATATCGCCGATTTTGCATTCCGAGGATGTGTGGTGACCTAATCTACCCACAACAATACATAAATTTGCGGATGCATGAGCCCAAGGCCAGAAAAATACGAAAAAGCGAACATTTCGCCACCTCGATAAAATTTCGAAAAATTATGACGAATTGACACGCCAAATACAAAAATTCACATGCCTGTTATGCAAAAGGCGTGTTACGTATGTGTTGGGCATACAAATTCCTACATAACTGTTTCAAGGTGTATCACCGAAAGATGTCGTTGATTGCTACTTGAAGACAATATATACACTTACCGTTTATCTGATTTAGTTGGCGCCGCCATCTTGGAATGTCCGAACCTAAACGGGTATCCGACAGTGTTACTATTTATTTATTTTTTCAGTGTAATAACATATGGGAGAGGGGGTACCATTAAGTGAGTCCGCACTTGTCTTCCAATCCCATTGTATGTATAAACAAATGTATGTGTTATATATCATGTGTTATCTAAATTTGACAAATATTTGAAATAAATGTTTAAACTAAACTTTGGTACATTTCCAGCAGTTGGAAATTTCATGCATGACAAAACATTAGTTTGACATTAATTTGACACCATATATAGGTTGGAATTGTTCTCATTGTTTGATTTTTTCAACCAGTAAAAGTTGGTAATTTTCCAATCTTAGTGTGTGTCAGGTTGGATATTTCCAAGGGGGTGCAAATGGAATTCTGCGAACCTGTGAGATTAATGTTTGGTTCAATTGGGGGGGGGGGTGCAGTTGGCCGGAAATTTGAGGAAATCTCTAGCCACGTCCCTAGAACGTGTACGTGTGGGTACTTAATCAATAAATTGACTGACATTTCCACTATATTGTCCTGAGATCCTAGTAAAAGCTTTACATTTGTGTTTGTGCGATTGGGAGATGCAGTTCACCTGCGATCACAAGCCCACAACATTAGCTTCATGAGCAAAGCTTTATTTTCCAACTAATGTACAGCACGTTGGCCAAACAATGCCTGTGTTTGTGCACTATACAGAGACTATTGTGCAAAACGACTGCATTTAACGAAACAAAACATTTTATGAAATTGCTATAAGACTAGATAGTACATACGTGTATCTGATAATCCATCGATATCATATAATCATACTATTTCTTGAATACGAAGAAACATTATAATAACGAACAAAGCAGAAGACATATCCATGCAGGTTCACATGAATTCGGTCAATGGTGACATATCCGCCGAATTATAAATCGACATGCGTTCGGGCGGTATTTTATGGATGGAATTATGAAATGGACATATGAAAGTGACAATGAAATCGACAATAATTTGCTTCGCCATCAACCGAAGTGCTCCCTCAGCGTTACTATCAATAGCGTTATTATTTGGCTAATTTCAGTAATATTCTCCCAGTTTACATTCGATAAAACAAATTTGTCTCCGCATTTAAAATTCTTTGATATAGATCGTTTATATTCTGCAATAATTTGTACACAAGAGACGGATTCTTATGTTTTATTGTGTTTTTAAACTCCGAGGTGGCGAAATCTCGGTTTGTTTACATTACGAACATTTGAGTCCGTAATCGGAATCGGAATCTGAATTACCACGAGATTACGATTAGGGTCTGTTCGTTTACTGATTCTGGTCTGTTCGTTTACCGAACCAAGTCGTACGGGGACTAATCCATAATCTGAATCCAGATTCCCACGAAATAACGACTCTGTGTTGGAGTGTATACGGATGCTGTGGCGGTAAAATCGCGATTTTTTCATGCGACCGAGACGCAAACAGCCACTAATATCTGCATGGATAGGTAATTATCATATTTATTACAATAAAAGGTCCACAGCCCTGTAGTGTGATATTATTGCCAACAGATGCACGCTTCTTCGCCCCTCCCTTAGTTTTTATGTCTGAGAAAAACGCTACACAAAATGCCTGGGTATGGTTTCTGAACATTGTGTCCCACTGAAAACAGTCTGATTTTAACACAATGGTGACACGTTACCACCCTACTGATGAGCCTCATGTGAGCTACACTAATTCATGAACGTATCCATATTGGCCAACTGTCATAACAGCCACTAATAGTCATTACAACAGCGATCAAAGGGACCACTGGTCACACAAAAATGCATAAAAGTGCAAACGCCGCCGAAAAGTAGATGACAACAATGCTGTGGGAAACCCAGTTATACAATTAGGTGAGACCATATGGAATTCCTGTGCTGTTTCAGTGCTGATGCAATTTTCTGCTAGCTTGTTTGCATTGTGGTGCCTAAGTGAGAGAGGCGTGACAATTTCTAAGCGATTCTACGTGTGTATGCTTAACATTGCCATTCCAATCACAATCAACATATTGTCCTTATATTTATTGTATCATGAATATATCGAGGCTGTGCGAAGTGGCAAGTGACTGCTCAGGAGATTGCGTATTAATATATATGGGTACCCGCCATCTTCTATATATAAATTGTTTGGTACTTGAACTTTGCATGCTGTGATTTTGTCTACTCTGTTCTGTTAATTCAAAAATATTTATTTGCACATTTTTTTTTGTATTTCAGGAAGAGAAAGCGAGGGTCTTTTTGGTCATCTTTTTTCAAATTTTATAACATGTTTAAACAAAATTTAATTTTTTTTTTTAAAAGGTCGCCCTGAAAATTCCAAAAATCTGAATTTTTTTGTTGGAGTTATGTCACTGGTTCCGCCCACATTCGACCCAGTGACCTCATGTGAACAAATCTGAACCACAGTCCCCCGTGGACCCTTTGTACAAAATATGAACCCATTCGAATGAAATTTGAGAAGTCGTTATTTGAATTACTATGGTGGGATAGAGTTATGGTCCTAGCTTTGCAACTATTTGACCGGGTGACCTCATTTGAACAAATCTGAATGTGATTCACCTAGAACATCCGCACCAAATATGAACCCATTCGGTCTTCCGGTTCTGGGGGAGAAGATGATTCTTGACGGGTCGTCTCAGGTGAGCTAAAAAGCGATCAGACGTCAGAAAAGATAGTTTATCAGATAAATATTACATGAAGTTGTATGCGACAATAAGGACCATAGGTCCACATTTGAGGATATATGTGTTGAAAACGTAACCGAAGACTCATATGGCTCGCCGACTTTATTAAATGGTGTGTACGGTATCTTTCGGATTGGTCAAACGAATGCTTCGGTGAAAAATTATCATATTCAACCAGATTCAACTCTAAACTGCTCGACTGTATAGTGCATACGGTCCAGTATTGTAGTCTTATATGGGTAACTTTGAACGTTTTTTCAAATAAAGTTTTCAATATGTTCCTGTAAATGAAAAATATTGAAAGTAAATAGCATGTCCATTTGTTATGTTTTTATCTTTTTGTTCTGCCTTGAAATGTTTCATTTCTCAAATTGTTATTTCTCATTGTGTATTATATGGCCAAAATATTTTCTTTTGCGCAGACGAGATCTCGGAAACGGGTGGATCTATCGACTTGAAATTTACTATGTGAATGTATCTTGCCCCGGATACGAATTTTATCGGGTCTCCGAGCCCGTGCGACGCCAGCTTCGCGCAGACGAGATCTCGGAAACGGTGGAGCTATCGACTTGAAATTTGGTATGTGAATGTATCTTGCCCCGGATACGAATTTTATCGGGTCGGCGAGCCCGTGCGACGCCAGCTTCGCGCATGCGCAGACCAGATCTCGGAAACGGGTAGATCTATCGACTTGAAATTTGGTTTTTGAATAGCCCAGACAACGTCGGGCTGGGTAGAGCTATCGACTTGAAATTTGGGTTTTGAATAGCCCGGACAACGTCGGGCTCATCGGCTAGTCTATTATATATTTTGGGAGATCTGTCTGTCTGTGTGTGTGTGTTCGCGATAGACTCGAAAACGGCCCAGCCGATTTCGATGAAACTTGGTATTTGGGGGGTACTTTCGACCGGGGACTGGCATGGGGCCTATTAATTTGCCCGTGCGACGTGACCTTGAAATCGGGTCATTTCAAGGTCAAACGCCCGAGTATCACGGGATTTCGATCAAAATTAGTGTCTAGGGATACTTTCGTGTGGGGAGTGTCATAAGCATATTCGTTTGCCCGTGCGACGTGACCTTGGCCTTGAAATCGGGTCAATTCAAGGTCAAATCGCGAATTTTGATGGGATTTCGACGAAATTTGATACGTGGGGTTACTTTTGTCCACTGGGTGTTTTGGACGGGTCGAGTCGTGACCCCGACCTGACCTTGACCTTCAAAATGATCAATTCGAGATCAAATCGGGTAAAACCGGATGGATTTCGACGGGTACTTTTGTACGGGTCAAATCGTGACCTTCAAAATGGACAATTCAAGGTCAAATCGCGCAATTCGCCGAAAAGCAGAGGGGAAACATCCCGGACGAAGTCGGGTCACCCTGCTAGTCTAATATATATTGAATAAAAATGTTGTGGACAGATTTAACCCAGTGTATGTGCGCTGATGCAACGGTCAATAAGTCTGAAATCTGGCTGTGAGGCCTGTCTGTCACCTAAATTCGTAATTATAAACCTGGCTATTCATAATAATTCAGGTTTCCTGACAAATCATTAAACATGTTTATTTGTGGTCAGATTTAATGATCTTGAATTATGTTCGCAATGTTCTAAGATGAATATGTGCATTGCACTGAGAGTACCAACAACACTGTTTTTTTCTAAATTCCATTGTTCACAATTTTCAGTGATTGTGCCATTATTGGAACCTTGCTATTTTAGCTCAAAAATGTATACTCATTGTGGGGACGCGGTTCATATACAGTAAGAACCATAAGTTCAACAGTACGATAAATCAGTTGAAACATCTCGAGTATGTGTCACAAGTACGAGGACAGCGTCCAAAACATAGCTTATAATCCCTCAGTGGAAGGAGGTTTTTGCAATGAGGGACCATATATTATGTGTTTAAAGAAAAATATGAAGAACAAAATTAACAAAATGTTCGTGATTGTTGTGTGCATGAAGCAATGTGCGAATCTTACATATGGTGTAGGTAATTGGTCATAGGGTGCAAACAATAATTATGCATGAATTACCATATAGTTATATGTTTATGATTTTGTGCAAGCTGTTTAAGCAATGTCATCACATTGAGAAATGAGGAATACTCTTTATAACAGGTTGAAAATGATCATGATGCTTTCATATGACACATTCGCGAAAAAAGACAGTGTTCAAAGTTACCCCAAACGTCGGGGTAACTTTGAACACCAGTTTTTGTAATATCCATGTGTCATCAATGTGGGTACACATTAAAAAAGACCTTTGTTTTGATAGAACTACTTCTTCCCATGTTTTTGGAAGCATTATGATCTTACATAATATTAGCTTTTTAAAAATATCGACAGAGAAACACAAAAAGTTTTCAAAGTTACCCCGTTTCCGGTACTATACGACAAGATCAGCAGACACAAGGTCGATAAATACTGCTACTTTACATTCTGAACTCCTCGACCTGTGACCTCTGGGGGCCAAGGGTGAAAACGGTGACGGAATCTGACGAGGTTTGCCGAATGTGCTACCTTAGTCAAGTCCATTCCCAATCCAGGGATGTCCGTGATACATGGGTTCTGTAAATAAAACACTCTTTTTGGATCTTTCGACCACCTGGACTTTATAAACATATATAATTGAAATAACATCCTGCGTAATACGTTATGGCGCAAAGACCATTGAGTCATGTATTGTTCCTAATGTTGAGTCAGATGTGAGATTGTAAATTTCCATTATGTTGGTCAGATGGTCGAAATTAGCTCCAGATTCAAATTCTTTTAAAGGGTCACTCAATCCTAAGAATAAACAAGACAGTCAACAACTGTGGGGTCGCTCAACAGACTGCAAAGACTGATCAGATTGGGACTCTGGAGACCACAAGTCAGAACTTTTCATAATCACTTTAAAAGAAGTAGATCTAAACAGGATATGTGGCTAGAGAGACTACACGTATGTAGATTGGTGAAAATCCACCTTGAAATTACCAACTGTATACTACTGATCACCCCCTCATCCAGCTCAACAAGTCCCCTCCCGAACGGGCTCCAGACTCCCAAGTCTTAGGTTGGAATTTCACAACCGACACCTCAAACATTCTCAATTGTTGGAAATATCCAATCTCACAAGCGCCTTTTTATAAAACCATTTAGAGATGTTTGAAGCCCAATTACCCATGGACCCAAAAACGATACATGTATGTCAGATTAACCAGTCAGATGGTTCCAAGGTAGATGTTTTAATGAATTTGGTATTTCAATGATTTTATTAGACACAAAAGTGTTAACTCCCCATAGCCCCGCCATTTATTGACAGGTTGACCTCATTTTAACAAATCTGAATCTCAGTCACTAAAGGCTCCTCCATACTATATGTAAGCTAAATAGTCCAACCTCTCTTGAGAAGACATTTTAAGAATTACTATAGACATATAGTTATGTCCCTGGTCCCACCATATTTAACCTGGTGACCCCATCTGAATAAATTTGAAACCCAGACACCAAAGAACCCTGCATACTAAATATCAGTAAAATAGACCCGATGGTCCTTGTGAAGGAAGCATATTAAGAGAGAAACTGTCCGTCACTTTGACCAGAGCCGTAATTTCGCTAAAATCCGGATTGAGAATCCAAAGCCGATTACGGGGGGCGGAGCTAATTTCGGATTCTAGGTCAGATTTTGAAATCCACGTGGTCTCCGAAACTCTCCCCCAGCGTCAAACATGGCTCATGTATTTGACACAAGTATCATTTGTATCTTATATTTATAAAGTGCATGTTTGTTGTGAAAGTCATGCTGTTCTTCTATGTGTGTATACACGGCACATAATTTGCTGCCAATCCGACTTAATCGCATCTTTTTTTCAAGTTAAAGTGTGTTTATTGATGATGGCAAGCATATCTAAACATGACAGCTCTAGGCCTCCTGAATCAAATTCCGAAGATGTTGTGAAGAACACACGGAACTTGTCAGTTGAACAGGGACGTGACGACAGGGGTTGATTGGGTGTCTCGACCCCCACCCCGAACTTTGGTACAATTTGCTAAGCTGTGCAGTCATTCATACGTGAGGAAAATCAGGATTATTTTGACTAACTGTTTCAAATAATGATACGTACAAGCCAACAAACGCAACAAACAAACCCGATTTTAAATAAATACATATACAAACTTATGACTAACTCGAGAGAGGGGGTGTCCAGTGATCTGTATATATGTTCAACTTGTTTTGGTAGTCATGTTGCTTTGCCATTACTAATTATTTATTTTTTCAGTGTAATAACATATGGGAGAGGGGGGTACCCTTAAGTGAGTCAGTACTTGTCCCCCAATTCCTTTGTATGTGTTATATATCATGTGTTATCTAAATTTGACATATATTTGAAATAAATATATCTAAACTAAACTTTGGTACATTCCAGCAGTCGGAAATTTCATGCATGACACAACATTAGTTGGACATTAATTTGACACCATATATAGGTTGGCATTGTTCTCATTGTTTGATTTTTTTCAACCAGTAAAAGTTGGTAATTTTCCAATCTTAGTGTTTGTCAGATTGGATATTTCCAAGGAGAGCAAATTGAATTCTGCGAACCTGTGAGATTGATGTTTGGTTCAATGGGGGGGGGGGGGGGGGGGGGGGGGGGGGTGCAGTTGGCCGGAAATTTGAGGAAACTTCTAGCCACGTCCCTAGAACATGTGTCTGTTGTCTATACAGAGACTATTGCGCAAAACGACTGCATTTAACGAAACAAAACATGTTAAAATTGCTATAACTTTAAGACTAGATGATAGTACATACGTGTATCTGATAATCCATCGATACCATATAATCCTACTATTTCTTGAATAAGAAAAAACATTATAATAACGAACACAGCAGAAGACATATCCATGCAGGTTCATATGAATTCGGTCAATGGTGACGTATCCGCCGAATTCGAAATCGACATGCGTTCGGGCGGTATATGAAAGTGACAATCAACAATGATTTGCCATCAACCGAAGTGCTCCCCCAGCGTTACTATCAATAGCGTTATTATTTGGCTAATTTCAGTAATATTCTCCCAGTTTACATTCAATAAAACAAATTTGTCTCCGCATTTAAAATTCTTTGATATAGATCGTTTATATTCTGCAATAATTTGTACACAAGAGACGGATTCTTATGTTTTATTGTGTTTTTAAACTCCGAGGTGGCGAAATCTCGGTTTGTTTACATTACGAACATTTGAGTCCGTAATCGGAATCCGAATCCAAATCGGATTACCACGAAATTAGGATTACGGTCTGTTCGTTTACTGATTCTGCAAATTTGTGGTCTGTTCTTTTGCCGAACCAAGTCGTACGGGGACCAATCTGTAATCTGGATCCAGAATCTGAAACGGATTTTAGCGAAATAACGCCTCAGGTGACCCCATTTAAAAAAAATCTGAATTGCAGTCAAACAAGAATATTCCATGCTTAATAAGCCAACTAGTTCTTGCAAACATATTTTAAGAATTACTATGGAGTGAAATTGTTATGTCTCTGGCTCTGTCCTTATTTGACTTTGTGATCCCATTTTCACAAATCTGTCACCCAAGGTAATTTCATACCAAATATAAGCAAAATATGCCATTTGGTTCTTGCATAGAAGACATATCATGAATTACCATGGAGAGAAAGAGTAATGTAGCTGACCTTGCACCTACTTGACCTGGTGATCCTGATTGAACAAATCTGAATCCCAATCACCAAAGGAGCCTCAATATTAAATATGAGCTAAATAGAGCTGGTGGTTCTTTCAAAGGACACTCTTCAAGTTTGCCAAATATGTTCTAGTGAGGTGGTGGATGTGGGAGTGTTAAATGTCCTGTTGAAAGATTTGAACAATACATATGATAGATTGTTGTTGTAATTGGGAATTAATGACCTCTAGCAGATCTCCAGGGAATGTTTATAAAAATGTCAGATTTCGCTTGACATAGGCATACCCCGCATACAGTTAGACAGGGTTTCCGCTAGGGGGTAGGGGAATGGGGCCTGTAGCCATCAAGGGGGGAAATCCAGGTAGAAGTAACCTGTTTTACTTTCAGCACTGGTTGAATTACTTTCGTTATATCGGCCAATAGAATCGTGTGAGAGTAGAAATGGCAGATTGTTTTGTTCCATTTCTGCCCAAGTGCCAAGCTATCAAACCTTATACACGTACCTGTAACTTTAAAACTAGTAAATTTATTAGATATAAATTAATTTACGAAGTAAATGTACAGAACACCAGTAATTTGGATCCTGAGTTAAACATGCCCGTTAATGTTAAAAGACTCACTGTTGAAGACCCAGCAGATATTTTGGATGCATAACGTAATCGGAATATGTTAAGGCTGATTACATATCTGGCCGACGAGTATTCATTGTGGGCAGTGGTAAGATGCCTTGATGTCCAGTGCGGCTACTCCCACATTTTTCTCTCGCTCTATTACAAAGTGAATGGTATATTTTGCAGTATAAAACATGACAGGTATGATTAAAATACTGTTCTTTTGCATAACATAACCGGGTACTAACCACAATGTAACTAACCAGTCTCAAAGGCATAGCTTCTAGTGATGTCAGCTCCGATCACTTCATGTTTCAATTTAACAACGCGTTTAGAGTGTGTACACTCACAAGATATCAAATAAATTCACCTTTTAAAATTCCTTAGTACTACTTCAAAAAAATTCAGAAGTTTTAAACATCTTTATACCTTTATAGACATGCAGTATGTCAAGGGGACCCCCTGCCGGTATAGCGGAAACCATGAGTTAGAGCCAAAGTAAATGCTTCTTATTAATGATTCTCTGTCAAGAATTTGAGTAAATATTATTTTTGGGACCAGGGTGGCAGAGGTAGTGAACTTGAGTGAAGGGCCAGGGGGGCACAACCTTCAGAAATGTAAAGGCATTAGTTTTTCAATTCAATCGTGGAGTTAAATACATATATCCTTCATACCAAATATGAACCCATGTGGCCTGATGGTATTTGAGAAGAAGTCATTTTAAGAATTACTATGGAGGGAACGAGTTATCATTTATGGCCCTGGCTTCGCAACTATTTCACCAAGTGAACTCATTTGAACAAATCTGAATGTGAGTCACCTACATATAGGGAACATCCACACCAAATATGAAACCATTCGGTCTTATCGTTCTGAAGATGTTTAAAAGAATTACTATGGTGGGAAAGAGTTATGGCCCTGGCTTCGCAATTATTTGACCCACTAACCTCATTTGAACAAATCTGAATGAGAGTCACCTGAGGAACATCCACACCAAATATGAACCCATTCGGTCTTATGGTTCCAGAGGAGAAGATGTTCAAAGAATTATTGATGGACGGACGGATGGACGGACGACGGGCGAGGAGTGATGACTATAGCTCCACCGGAGACTTCGTCTCAGGTGAGCTAAAATGGGTACACAGGTTAGGAAAATGAAAAAAAAGTGTTGAAGGGTACACTGACTCCAAGAAAACTGCTTCAAATTATATGGTTCCCCCACAGGGGCCTGTAACGCGCTCCGCTGTCCGCCCCCCTTTTGCGCTGCCCATATAAGCCGCTGCTATATACGCGCCTGCTTCACGCTAATGGTATAATAATAACACGTTTATTATACCATTACGTGATGCAGGCGCGTATATAGCAGCGGCGTATATGGGCAGCGCAAAAGGGGGCGGACAGCGGAGCGCGTTACGGGCCCCTGTGGTTCCCAATAGAACCAAATACCAACATATAGAACCTATATCACAGTTCTTCAAAGAACCCACTGAATTCAAGGCTTGTGGGAACACGGCATAGCTTAAATGTCCTGTAGTCTATAATTTAACAATATGTCCACGCGTTTGGGGTTAAGATGATATGAGGAAGACTAAATCAAGCGGGATTCCTTTGAAATACCAATGCACACATGCCTATACTGTTTCGAGTCATATGTATAGATTCTGATCATTTGATTATTGGCGTGGGTAAGAATATTGCTCATATTAGAAATATGAGGAAAAGGTATGGAACAATAACTTAATTAATATAATTCGATATTTCCTTCAGACATCAGATCATCTTCGTGGTCCATTCGGTGAACCATGCAACATCGTGAGATATCAATTTAAACGGTATAACGACATAATAACGTAGTTACTAGTACGAACTAATATATAGAACATTTAGAAATAAAGACACACCAAACGTGCTTATACTGTAACCTACACATATATTGTCATGGGACATTGTTTCCACAAGCACTCATAATTTAATTGTTTCCTATATGTGTAGGCCTACATGTATAGGCATTTAATGAACCAAATGGGGAACCCACAGAAACTATTTGGTTATATCCGGGGAACCAGATAGAAAACCAAAGCAAGTCATATAATCACCATTGGTTCTCCCCTGGAGACAAAAACTGGAAACAAGTTTGGTTCCATGTGGAACCAGGATTGGTTCCACGTTGAACCAGGATGTATGTTGTCAGTGTTGTGTAGTTGATTTGGTTCTTTAACTTAGTTCTTCGAAGAACCAAAACAATAGAAAACATGTTTGGTTCCTCGATCATTTGGTTCTTAGATCATTTGGCTCTTTATGTTGGTTTTTCTTGAAGAACCGAAACATGTATGTATGTTTGGTCTTTATATAGGTTCTTCTTGAAGAACCAAAACATCCCGGGGAACCAACTGTTCTCTGTGTGCATGTAGTACACACTACACAGGTTTGGAAAATTTGCTGAAGATACACATGCACGTGTTACTTCGGTTTGTCTAAAATTGCGTCTGTCGCTCTTTCTGCTAAATAATTACATGATTAATTATTTTTAAGTTCCAATGAAAATTAGAATGAAAGGAAACAAATTGTTGATGGGTGCCAGACTTTCAGAAACACGTTTGACATAACTGGGTAAGCACCGATAGCATACATGTATATACCATATGAACTCTTTTAATCAGCAATTTTTCAAAATATGTGTACCCATTCAGCACCTTTTTTTTAGGTGAGATTGACCCCTTCAGGGTGAGTAATAACTGTCCGCGAGATTCGATAAATAGAATTGAGAACGCAGACACTTCGATTTACTACCAGAATATATATTAGAAAATCATGAACTCTCGTGCAGCCGGATGCATTCAGCTTTGGATAAAACTTTCAAAACAAAATCACAGATGAAACAATTCCAAGGAAATGTTAGTTTCCCTTGGAGTCGTCTCGTTTAACGACAATTTTGTCCCCTCGTATTTCCGTCTCGATTCCGAAGTCTTCAAGAAGTACCGTTTGGTTCGCTACACCTTTCATTTTAAGTTGAGCTAAAATTCCCTTGTTTTTGTTATTGTCCTCACAAATATTGTGAACAGCGAATATTGCCCACTGTGTTATGCACGGATTCCTGGCATCGATGTTAGTCTGGTCAAGAATGAGCTGAAGACCTTCCATATCTCCCACCAAATCCTGGTTCTGCTCATGCTTATGCACGAGGTTTCCAATCAATCGAACGCAATTTTTTCGCAGACCATTCACTGGATCATCTTCCTCAACGGTGTGGGCTTGCGATAATTTTTCCACTGGTGTGAAACAATTTAACCCTTGATTACCGATGTCATGGACACCTCTTAACATATTTACAACGCAAATTAGAAGGTCTTTATCGTCTTTCAAAAAAACATACCTATCCTCCAATGCTGAAGCAATTCCAAGAATTTCCAATTCCTTAACTATTATAACAGGTTTGGTGGCCTCCTTGGCACCGCAAAGGGAAAGTATGTTTTGTCCGGTCTCTTTAAAATCTTTTCCCAGAAAGCTCATGTTTTCTTTGGATATTGTAATGTTAGAATCAAGATTTTCTCTTGTATTTTCCAGAATGTTCAAACACACTTCCAACAAACAGAGTTTGTGTTCATCTGCAAGCTGGGAAAAGGAACCCGCGAGAAAATCGTGCGAACTTATTATGTCTTCCAAAACACACATCCCATGCACAGAATCGTGTGATACAACATAATCTATAATCGTTTCAATAATCGAAGTTGGAATTGTTGTTGGAAGTTCTTGTCTGGTGCCAGAAGAACAACTGAGAATGAAAAAGTTATGAATAACCATGCAGGTATAATCAAACAGCTTTGGGTCTCCATTTTTTAAAAGATCAGGAAAAACTGATTCAAATATCTTCATCACCCTCTTTTTGTTCGGATAATTATTCACTACAGCGTTTCCTATAAACTGAATAGCACACCTCATGGTAACTAAATTGTCGTCATCAGCTTCATCTGCTCTCAGAAGTCTTTGGCGAATAATATCCTTGGTATATTGAAACAATTCAGTGTTATCTCCTACCTCATTTTGGTTTATAAGACAGTTGGCACATGAATTCCGTAATACTCTAAAAGATTCCGTTGTACAACGACTATAAATACGGTGATCATCTAAAAGGCTGTCAGAGTTTCCCTCGAAATCATCCCGCAATTTCTTCAGCAGGTTATCCAACAATTTGAACATTTTTCTTGGAGCAACTTCTCGAACGCTCTCAGCTGACAATGACGAAGAAAGATGTTTAAGGGATTTCATTACACTCTCCATTCCGCCCTTATCGATATCACAATCAAGTTTCTCGAGAAAATCCACATGAATTTCCTTTGCTTCATTCAGTACGTGTTCACTAACATCGGCCATCTTTTATTGCGAAACAGGTGCCCTTCAGGAGCAGGTCGGAACGAAATCGAGCACACGCATGTCACGTGATTTGTCACATGAGATATACTTCCTGTTTTTATTGATTGACAAAAATGGCTGCTTTACCTGTCGTTGTTTTTACTGGTTTTTGGGGCATTATAGGCATTGTTTTGCCTCTCCTACTCCAGTTTTGTATGAAGCAGACGCCGAATAAAGGGTAATCTTATCTAATTGACTTCAAACATCTCGGCCGCATGTTTCCGACGATTTATTTTCTGTGCCAGATTGAAGAGTAGAGATTCTGTCATTACTACATTTATAGTGTCAATTTCAATTTCCATAGCACAGTGACTGGGCTTCCTCATGTGGGACACATGCCACATCCGACCTTAATACATGTTTGAATCAAACTTTTATCGAAAGTAATATGTCTGAGCTATGAAAGGTGTATGCCCAATACGAAACATCACAAATTTACTACACTCCACACTGACCACAGTCCTGTATCTGTATTTTTCCGGCGCAGGAGCCTCTCGGCTGTTGTCGCGTTGTTGCTACTACTCTGGTGTTTCTCCTGTTGTATTCCC
Organism: Siphonodentalium dalli; assembly: GCA_032622095.1. Classification (NCBI taxonomy): domain Eukaryota; kingdom Metazoa; phylum Mollusca; class Scaphopoda; order Gadilida; family Siphonodentaliidae; genus Siphonodentalium; species Siphonodentalium dalli. The sequence continues at coordinate 151,492,557 of CP136062.1, forward strand.
CGAGCATGCGTAATCTTCTATACTGTTCCAGTCCCTGATCGTTCTCACGAAGAATGAATGTTTATATTGTTCCGTGTTGGCTCTTATTGGTTCGAACGATCGTGAGTTGATACACTCTTGGCTCGAAATTATGTTATCACTTTTGTGGTCTGGAAATTTTTTGCTCGAATTTTCCTTCCTTTCTTATCCTTTAGTAAATCATGTGTGTGTATGGCTGGGATTATCCCCTCAACCACCTTGCTGAAGAGTTATATTCTCTTCATCTTTCTGCGGATCTCTAGTGAGTCTAACCTTAGACCATCAATCATGCTGGTTACTGCGCCTTTTTCCCGGTCTCTATAGTTGTTGGTGATGAATCTTGCCGCTCTTCTCTGCACTTTCTCTAACTTCTCTATTTCTCCTACTGCGGCGGGGGTCCCATATTTCTGCTCCATATTCGAGTGATGTTCTTACGATAGCTCTATATGCGGTCTCTCTGGATTTACTGTCCGCTCTTCGTAAGTTTCTGCGTATGAAGCCTAAGGTGCTATTGGCCCTTCCAGTGATCTTGGATATGTGCGTTGACCATTTTAGGTCGTCTGTGATGGTCAGTCCAAGGTAGACGCTTTGTTTGACTGATTGCAGAATTTGATGGTCAAGCTGGTAGATGAACGATGTTTTGTTCTTGTCCTTGTTCTTCATGGACATTATGGAGCATTTTCCAGCATTGAATCTCATCCCCCAGGTTTTCGCCCATTCTTCTAGTGATGTCAGATCCTGTTGTAGTTGGATGTGGTCTTGGTGGTCATTTATCTGGCGGTATAGTATGCAGTCATCAGCAAAGAGTCTTACTTCTGATTTGACTGCTTGTGGAAGGTCGTTGATGTGGCAGAGGAATAGTAGGGGTCCTAGTAGTGTACCTTGGGGTACTCCTGATTCCACTGGAACACTTTTGGATGATTCTCCTTCCAACACTACTCTCATATGCCTTTTTGTTAGGAAGCTTGTCAGCCAGGTGTGTATTGGTCCTGTGATTCCGTATGACTTCAGTTTGTATAGCAGACTCTGGTGTGGTACCGTGTCAAATGCTTTCGAAAAGTCGAGGATTGCCATGTCGGTTTGCTTCTCCGAGTCAAAGGACGATAGTAGATTTTGTGTGGTGTTTACAAGCTGGGTTACACATGAGTGGCCAGATCTAAATCCGTGGTTTCTATCAGTCAGTAGGTGTCTACACAGGACGTGCTCTAGTAGCTTACATCATGTTGAAGTGAGTGATACTGGTCTGTAGTTGGATGGTTGGTGAACGTCTCCTTTCTTATAAACTGGTGTTATGTTTGCGTTCAGCCAGTCTTCTGGAAGGGTGCCGGTCTCTATAGATTTGTTGAATATGGTGGTGATGGGTTTCGCCAGTACGTTGGCCAGTAATTTGAGTACTTTGTTAGGGATGTTGTCTGGACCTGGTGTCTTTGATGGTTTTATATATTCCAGGAGTTTCTTTATTCCTTCTTCTGTAATTTCCAGTGGTTTGATGTTTACACTGTTTTGTGGTAAGGATGGTAGCTCTTCGTTAGTGTCTATGGTGAATACCGACTGGAATTGCTTATTTAGTAGCTCCGCCTTCTCTTTTGTATCGTTTGTGAGTGATGTTCCTGTTTTTAGCGGTGGCGTACCTGTTCTTTCTTGTTTTCGGGCCTTCATGTAGCTCCAGAAGGGTTTTGATGTTTTCTTTTCCTTCCCCTTCTCTAGGAATCACTGTCCATGTAATATTAAATTTGATTAAAGTACAATAAATCAATGAATATATTACCTCTACTATTTAAATCAACTAACAGTTAGGCAACATCAGATTTTGTTATTATGTAAACCATTCTCTCATTGGTTAATACCACTCACAGTGATCTATCACTAAAACGAACAATTGGATTTTTCGTTAGAAACAAATGCATTTATCTCCCCACAATTGACATGTAACAATTAAGTTAATTGTTCTTAATGCGCTCGTTGGGCCATATCAACTCTACCTGGTCTGAGTTGTACATAAATCGTGATTTTCCATCCAATATTCACATTGAATAACTGTCGGCTATTATCAAGTGACGTAATTCTGCAAAATTGTTAAAAACAGGAAGTTATCAATCCAGTTCCCTAACTTCCCTATTACACATTACTTATTTAAAATTTGCAGCCAAACCCAGCACGAGTTATCTCCCATTGCCCCTCTTGAGATGCGGAGCTAACCGGGAGCTTGGAATATAAAATTTGCTTTCACATCTCAAGGTATCAACCACCCCCAGGGCCCTACTTGAAAATTATAGATATATTAGTTTCAGATGGTCATTTCTACATTTCTCTAGTAATGAGAATGAGTTAAAATGTGTACTTAGTAGTGTACAGCAGAGCCAGTTTTAACACACCCGATGTCTGTTTACTCACATCCGTAATCCCTTTTATTCGGATTATCACCGGTTGCGAATAAGTAAACTGGTATTTATAGAATGGATATGTTTCTCCAAAATCGTAAAGAATTCCACCGAGTTTGCACCTGAAAGAATATTCGAGTAACTAACAGCTATTTTCTCGTAAGTTGGGAAAGATACTAACAATCTGAATACATCATCGTTTCAAGAAAAAAATACGGAATATGATGATATAAACTCAGAAAGCGCGAATGTTTGTGTGGCATAAAATTTTAACTCTTGTAATTTCGTGCAAATCATCTGCCAATGAAAATGCAGTATATAAACTTTTTACTTTCCAAACTGGTCTTTATATTAATATAATAACTAAATATAAAATATTGATTTAATATTATTAAATAATATTTTATTCAACTAACAGTCATTCCTAGGGACTGTGCTACACTGTACATAGATCATGCCATGAATCTCTACTCAAGCTGACGCCCGTAGAGATCATATTCCACCAGTACAAAACCCGGGAACTTTTTTTAAGTTTTGACATGGAACCGTATAATGTCGAAAAAATAACGCGGGGAATGTATTTCTTTGTTCATAGTCATACTGTGGCATAATAATTTATTCATTGGTACGTGAAGTTCCCAGCTCGAGATTACATTGTTTACGTGACTTTTGAGACCCGATTCCGCGATAAATATTAATTTTATTCCCTGTCACGAAATACCTCGAAAGTAGGCAATTTGAAATAAGAATAAAACAGTCTTTTAGACTTTACGGGTCAAGATAAGTGTACATGAATGGTGTTGATTAATAAAAATTAGATGACTTTGGACATATACGACAATTGATTCTTTCATGGAAATTCTTTACAGTGACTCTTTAGTTAAATTTGTCTGATAGGGACACACTAAAAAGCTTAGCTGATACCGCCTCCAAATAAAAGGTGTAAGCAGGGTGTTACTGTTATGTGGCATTTTGTCTGTTTTATCTCAGTTGATATGAATAATATTTGGTATATTATGTCCGGATTGGGGTATGGAATACATTTAAGTTTCAATTATTTTTTATTCACAAGTTAGGTGGTTTTATTCAAATATTTTGGTCTGAAGCACACTAAAAAGTGTAAGTGGCTGGCTCCAAAATTATGACACATATTACATTAGCGTTTGAATTGTTTTTAAATTAACTAATTTTTTCATTTTATTCAACGCTTTCATTATTTCATTCTGAAGCACACTAAAAAGTTCTAGCAGTGGCTTCTTCTTGGATTTTTCATTCATACAAATATTTAGTATTGTCCACTCTCTAAACTGAGCATCGAGGACATGCTACACTTGGTGTTGCACTTGTTTGAGAACATAATTGCGATGTCCGCTTCAGCCCTCATAATTGGCTACGGCAATCATCAATGCTGAAGCCATTTGCTGATGCAAACGGGGCCACATCAAAGGGTTGCATGGTTGCCGAAGTCAAACAATCTGAATTACGTGGGCTGTCGCTTCGAAATATATTTCAGAATAATGTAATAATAATTATTGTCTATGTCTGTATTTCTATGCCCTGAAAAGCATTCTTTTCCCGCAAAATGGTTCACTAATGATCAGCTACATGTACATGTATAGTGGACAAGTAAAGTTGATATTGTTTTATCACTCCCTGTTGGCTTTATTTAGTGGCATCTTGTTACACAGGTGATCTGATGTGATGTAGACATTAATCTGTGGAATTTGGATGAGGGGAAAGGGACCCTATATGGGACCCCAAGCCTTGAAATAGTGTGCCTGTCATTTGCAGAATGGGGTCCCGAGAGGGTGAATTTAGTGATGCTACCCCGCATAGTGGGCTAGCATCACCAAATTCACCCTCTGGGGACCTCATTCTGCTTACCCCTCAGCAGAATGAGGTTCCCAGATGGTGAATTTGGTTATGCTAGCCCGCTATGCGGGGTAGCATCACTAAATTCACCCTCTGGGGACCTCATTCTGCAAATGACAGACACTCTATTTCAAGGCTTGTGGGACCTGCTACCCCTATAGCGGAAACCCTCCATAAGAATTTTAATGCAAACATGGATAAATCGTTGAGCAAAATATCAAGACTTTTGTGAGTAGTTGAGCAAAATGTGTTTTGTTAGATTGGTATATTGCGAGTTTTCGCAGCATGTTTTGGACTGAGGAAACGCACATACTAGTAAATCACATTAATAATGAGCCATTTCGCTATTTTGGCATCTGTGCTCGACCTGTCCATGGCGATTTGTCATTTTGTGGCGACAGGGATCAACATGCATCTGAATGTTAGATGTTGTTATTACAGCTACTCATTCCTCTGCAAATTGCCGAAATCTTTATCCTCTGCATGTGGCCAGAAATCTTATCAGATTATATCGGGGAACTTTCTCAATTATGCAAATTGTTTTGAATGGATTGCAAAACATTGTACACAAATATAAACAAGACTATCTGGTCTAATTATGATACCAGACAAAAGGATGTAGTGCAGCCTTCATAAGGCTTCATATGCATTATATTGTGGCAGATCAGAATAGGATTATCACACTTCTATCCGTGTGGTCAGGTACAAAGTATTCAGTGCATTATGTCTCATCGTAAAGAGGAAATAATTGTCCGTCCGTCTGTCAGTGCATGGATGCAGCTTTATCTGAGCTTGTATTCCTTCATTTTTCAGTTAATTGTTTTAAACTTGACACACACTGCACCCCGCATATATCGGAGAAATGTTTGAAATAAAATTACTAGTAATTTCATTTGCACAATGCAATCCATTTACTGAAACTTTTCAACTTTCGTTCTTCTTTATCATTCTATTGACTGCTCAACATAAAATTATTAATGCCTCCCCAAGTTGAGCTAGTGTCATTAACACTATCATTTACTACAGTTATCGGGCATTTTGACTTACATGTTGTAGATTGCAATGTACCGGTACATAATTTTGTCAAATATTGAACAGAATTAATGGAATTAACTGTGGTACCATGCATTTCTATTTCACGTAATTTTGTGACATTTACCATATAAGTTATTTAAAAACTATTTTAGCATTCTCGCAAAGTATAAATAAAGATGTAACAATAATATAGCAGAATATGCACTGAGAATATCGGAAAATATCAGATGAATTATTCACTGTAGCTATATGTTTTGATCTCTGCTCTCCCCATTTGATATGTTACATTGTGTGTAAATTCTTTAATGAGCAATGTCTGTTTAATTTACTTTGTTTCATTTCAGAATGATACAAGTTATGCTATCTATGACAGCGTTTTGTGCATATATGTTGTAAGTATTTATAATAGTAGATCATGTCATGAATCACTACTCTGGCTGCACCCGTAGAGATCGTTCAACATTAACCCTTTACCCAACAAACCGGCCAAAAACGGCCAAATAAAGCTTCAACAGCCTAAAATATCTTCGGTCTGTCTCAATAGAACCATACAAATATGGATATCATTGGAACCGGCTCCTTGACCACATTGTGATGGTTACAGTTATGCCCTGTGCCAATGCATTCTCTTATATATGCGAGTCGACCATAGGTCGCCTCGCATATATAAGAGAATGCATTGGCTTAACACATTAAAAATTATAAAATTGTTAAAGAATGTAAGAAAAAATGGTAAAAAGTGTTAAAATTTTTTTTTTTTTAGGCCAATGCATTCTCTTATATATGCGAGGCGACCTATGGTCGACTCGCATATATAAGAGAATGCATTGGCACAGGGCATAACTGTAACTATCACAATGTGGTCAAGGAGCCGGTTCCAATGATATCCATATTTGTATGGTTCTATTGAGACAGACCGAAGATATTTTAGGCTGTTGAAGCTTTATTTGGCCGGTTTGTTGGGTAAAGGGTTAAGGAACAGGTGTTAAGTTTTAACTAAGAAATATATCACCTGCACCATTTTTATGTGTACCCATACCATGTATGGTACACATAATGCCGACGTCCGGATCAACCATCCGTCGTTCGTCCGTCTGTCCGTCTGTCTGTCTGTCCGTCTGTCCGTAGACACTTGCTATCCGATTCATTTACTCGAATATTTTTTATCGGATCTTGTTCAAATTTTATGTGCATGTTTATGATGACACACTCCTCACCTGTATAGTTTTTGGTATCGATCGGTTGATCGGTTTAGAAATTATTAACACTTTGCATCCGCACATAGTCATGAGCTATCCGATGCTATAACCAAAGTATTTTTTGTCTGATTGTTTTCATATTTGATATGTAGGTTTATGATGACACACCCCTCACCTGTATAGTTTTTGGTATCGATTAGTTGATCAGTTTAAAAAATAATTAACCCTTCACACACATGCTATCCAATGTAATAAGTTGAACATATATCTTCTGATCTGCCTCATATTTCTTACCTAGGTTTTTCTTAGCACGGTCTTCATCTGTATGGTTTTTGGTATCATTTAATTAACCCTTTTCACTCTTTATGTTTACTTAGAACTCACGCAAGCTGCTATGACTCAAAACATTTTTCATCTGATCTGCACCAAATTTGGTACATGTGGTCCTCACCCCAAAATACAGATCAAGTTCAAATTTGGGTTTGATCCGATATATTTTAACAGAGTTATGGCCCTTTATAATTCAAGTGACTTAATTATAATGTAGTTCCATGAAATACACTGGTATATGGTCGAATGGTGGACAACTCTATTGGAAATATAATGATAACATTCCCTGGTGTATGCCCATGTAGATTGTAAACAGCTCATGAAATGATTAATTGCTATTTAGCTATGGTCAAGTGGTTAGATGGATACCAAGATAAACAAACAATATTATACTGATGGCTGGTTAATTGTCAAATTTGATAAATGACACCAGGCTCTTGTTTATCTAATTTTGAAATTTCATTACAGGCTGCCTGATAATTGACCCATGACCTACACAATTGTCTGCATATTCCATTGATATGCTTAGAAAATAATTAACCCTTTCCAAGTTTCCAACAGATTTATGCTTTAATGCACATGGGCTCTTCCTCATATGTCTTATCTTGGGTTATCTTCACACTATTAACTTCTATGGATTGTGGAATTGATTAATTGATTTTTGAAAAATATATTAACCCTTCAGACACATTCTTTTGATATTACATTAAAATAATGGCTAATAGCCAATATAATTGTTATATGCAATAGGTTACAAGCAGATAAATCTTCATTATTGTTTGTATTATGCAGAAACATATTAAATGAACCCTCTTTTTGAATCAGGTTCATTAGTTAATGAACGTTCAATAAGACACCAATTGAATATGCTTACAGATTATAGGTGATGCATTATTTTGAAAATCAATATGGCAGATAATATTGCCAGGAACCTTATTTTCCCATCTGTTCATATTGTCATGGTTGACTGAATTTTGGGGACCACAGAGTGCTTAAAAGATTAACAGTGAAGGTTATGTGTTTTAGTCTGCAAGCTACTTGTAAAATATTGTTATGTCTTGAAACCATTTGATTCAGTGTTACATTCCTTTATATTAACTATGGTAATCTTTTCGATTTAGGGATCATTGGGACCAGCATCCGCACCATATAATGGCTGTATAACATGGCTGTATAACATTATATAGATAACATTTTTGAATTATACTGTATAAACTACATGCATTTTTGACATGATTGATAAACAAATAACAACTGGGAAGAATGGGGGGGGGTCATTAAAGTTCAAATTAAATATGAGATGGAATCCCACATGTTGTTCTATGCAGTCTGGCTTGTCAACTAATTATAATTTCTCTTTAGAAGTGAATGAGATTTGAATAGCTGGTAGTTTTGTTTCCAATGAGCTAACTTCAACTTATAAACATATCCTCAGAAATAACTAAACCCTTGGATCTCACATAGATAGGTTCTTGGATGAATAAGGATAGAGTTATTAGATTTAGAACACCCCCCCCCCCTTCGCAACCACAAATACTTTAACCCCTTCTTAAGACAAATTATTTGAGCTATTGAATTCAAGATGGTGCTGATATATGGATACCTGTGTTCATATCTTTGATAAATTATCAGTTATAGCTAATCGCTATCGCCCGGTATGGGTTAAACATCTGCCGATCGTGATCGGCCTCTCGTTTATGTTATGAACTTCCCTGTCACAATATCAAAAAGTTCCCAGGTTGTGCACAGGTGGAGTATGATCAAGCCTGGATTTAGTGTGCCTGAAATTTGTAAAATGATGCCCACAGAGGGTGAATTAAGGGACGCTATCCCACACAGTGGGCTAGCATCACCAAATTCACTCTGCGGACCTCACTCTTCATCGGCCTCATCTTCTGGGAGTCTATAGCCGCAAATTAACATTGTTTTTAATAACTTTTTCCCTTCTGTTCAGTTTCTATATCCCCTAATTTGCAGAAGATAAATTCCATAATCGAGGTGAACATCACCAACTTCAACTGGGGAATAGAGATGGGCGGTTTTTATTTTTTACGTTCGGTTTCAGTTTTTCTGGGAGGAAAAACCTCGGTTTGGTTTTCGTTTTTTTTTTACTAGATAGTGAAATTATACTGAAATACATACAATTTGATTATATACTTTCAAAGTAACCGTAATTAGAGTAAATAATGTCCCAATAACGTTGAATATTTGAGGAAGGAAATGCGATCACAGGTAAACAACGGGACAAAATGCCGACGCAAACTGAATCCAACGAGATAAGATGATACAATTCGGTATTTAAAAAAATAAACACCCCCATCTTCACTGTTTATCCCTTTCTGACATGTTTAAAACATATTTATCATGTTATATGCATTAGTATCTGAGAATTCAACCGCAAACAGCAGCAAATTCACAAACCGTGGGCGTCCTTGACCTGAATGTGTAACAATTCTTGACACGTGCATGATTGACCCACATTCAATGACTGCGGTGTGATCGCTTTGATGTCTGTGATGTTGCGACATAGTTTACAAGCTGCACATGGCTGCAAACTTCTACCAGATTACGTCACATCGGAATGTCCAGACGATCAAAGTGTTCATACCATTTACTTGGTTTAGTTTTCGAGTTAGCAGACGCTTCCATTTTTTTGGTTGGCGATTATCGCCTTATTTGGACTTGTGTTCGGCATTCATATAGTTAGCCGGACTCTGGCTTAAGCGACGTTTTTATAACATATTAAGCAGCGACATTTTTTGGAGTCGTCTCCAGTTAGACGCGTAAAATAACTCCAAACAGGGCTTTTTGTATAATAAGTCGATTTAAGTGAAAAATAAACATATAAAACAAAACCGTAATGTCGGTTTGAGCAGAATCGCGTCAGTCGGTTTTCGATTTATTGTTAAAAACCGAAACAGAGTTGTTTTCTCGGTTAACCGCCCAGTTGAGGTGTAATAGAATGCGGTTCCCAGATGGTGAATTTGGTGATGCAATCCTGCTGTTCTGGATAGCATCACTAAATTCACCCTATGGGGACCTCATTCTGCGAATGTCAGACACACTATTTCCAGGATTGATTATACTCCACTTGTGCAAAACCTGGGAACTTTTTGATATTGTGACAGGGAAGTTTATAACATAAAAAAAAATGCAGGTAATATATTTCTTAGTTAAAACTTAACACATTTTCCTTAAAGGTGGACTGTACCCTAAATTTGATCATTTATTGGGCTATCTCCTTTTATAGTCAACAGAATATATGCAACAAATAATTGAATTTGAGCCATGGGTGAGTGCAAAATACACTCATGTGCTCTATGAATGATGCAAGCAACATGGAAATTATAATGAAAATGAATTTATGAGTCCAGCCATTTATTCATTTTCATTATAATTACCATGTTATTTGCATCGTTCATAGAGCACTCAAGAGTATTTTGCACTAATCCATGGCTCAAATTCATTCATTTGTTGCATATATTCTGTTGAGTATAAAAGGAGATGGTCCCATAAATGGCCGGATTTAGTGTACAGTACCCCTTTAATGCTGTATTTCACTGTAGGCAAAGGTGCCAGCTTGAGATTTCATGATTTAAGTGACAACATGAGTGATTTAAGTGACAATATGAGTGATTTAAGTGACAATATGAGTGATTTAAGTGACAATATGAGTGATTTTGCATTGCGTCTCTTATAATCATGTAATTTTTCCCGGGTAATAGATTCAACGTTTTTTGTGATATCGGTTCACAAAAATCATACAATGTCGACAGGGATGCCGGAGAAGTGGGACATGTGGGGCATTTGCCCTGACCCAGGGGAGTCCAGTGGGTACCTGAAAAGTGCCCTCCTGACTGGTTTGCCCCCTTGTCCTTTGATGCTTCCGGCGTCCCTGAATGTCGAGCTGGGACCACCCCTACTGTGAAATGGATTATAAAGGAACAAGTGTTGACAAAGAACTATACTCCCTGCATTGTTTGTTCGATGTTAAGTTCCCCGCCAGAACAGGTTGGAATATCAAAAAGTTCACAGGTTTTGAACTGGTGGTGTATGATCTCTATGGGCATAAATCATGTGGAGTAGAGATTCATGACATGTAAGTAAATACTAAATAGTTAACTTTTGTCTTATTAACCCTTTACCCAACAGAAGGGCCCTGTGCCAATGCATTCTCTTATATATGCGAGTCGACCATAGGTCGCCTCGCATATATAAGAGAATGCATTGGCTTAACACATTAAAAATTATAAAATTGTTAAAGAACGTAAGAAAAAATGGTAAAAAGTGTTAAAAAAAGAGATTTTTTTTAGGCCAATGCATTCTCTTATATATGCGAGGCGACCTATGGTCGACTCGCATATATAAGAGAATGCCTTGGCACAGGGCATAACTGTAACCATCACAATGTGGTCAATGAGCTGGTTCCAATGATATCCATATTTTTATGGTTTTATTGAGATAGACCCAAGATATTTTAGGCTGTTGAAGCTTTATTTGGCCGGTTTTGGCCGGTTTGTTGGGTAAAGGGTTAACACAACTTAGTCTGGACTATTTTCATTGTTTGGTACTGCTATCCTCAAAGTAATTGACTTGAAAAATTGGTGACACCATGGTAATGACCGCAGTATTACCAGTAGCACCACAGCGGTATCGAGACGGTCACTGCGGTGGAGTTATGGTACCATGTGGTTATGATACAGCGGTCTATTAGCAGGTCGTCACACCAAACGTTCATGAAATGGTGGAACTTAGTCTGGACTATTTTCATTGTTTGGTGCCGCTATCCTCAAAGTAATTGACTTGAAAAATTGGTGACACCCTGGTAATGACAGCAGTATTACCAGTAGCACCACAGCGGTATCGAGACGGTCACTGCGGTGGAGTTATGGTACCATGTGGTTATGATACAGCGGTCTATTAGCAGGTCTGCGATACACCCCGCAGATTCATGACATTTGGTATTGTCATTTCAAGAGCATGACACTGTTGATTCATGTACGGTAAGCGAACTGATTGGGAAAATACATTTTCTGAGTAAATAGCCATAATATACCACCAGTGTAAAATATGAATATTCATCAATAGAAAAACAGATTTAAATTTTATGTGAGATTTATGATCTTCATTGCTTATAGGATGATCACTAACTTTGAACTTAGCCCTTTCTATACTGAATGGATTCTCCCATTCAGTTATTAAATTATACATTGGAATGGTCTATTATTCACTTGGAGGGGTGTTCAGTAATAAAAGCTGAAGACAGACACGAAAGCAGGTAATAGAAGAGCTGAATGAAGTTTTATATCCCATGTTTATCAGATGTTTATAGGTTGATTTACTTGGATGAAATTTGAATATTAATCTATCATTGTTTTCTATTTCAGTTGGCTGTGCACATACCTGGCTCAGCTGAATCCACTGTTTGGACCTCAGCTTGATACCGACTTAATACGAGTTATTCAAGCTCAATGGATGTGATGAGGTAAATTGCCACAAAGTTACCAGTCACCCAAATCAAAGAGTGCAAATCAAAAAGTGTTCCTGGTGGGCCTTGAAAACCTAAAGTAGCCTTGAATCTGACACATGACCTACCGATGTAGGGGCTGAATTGGACAAGTGTGCATATTTCTGCTGAATTGGGTACTCAGGATCTCCGAAATGTTGATTAGAGTACCCGGATCTCCAAATCTTGCCCAATAGACACAAACTTCTGTCAAGGAGACATAATTTTTTCAAGCAATTTTGGAATTTTTAAGGCCAAAAAAAATGAAGTTGAATAAAAAGGGCCGCATTAGGCCTTTTTATTGCAATGCCTGATGTTATGACAAAAAAACTTACGAAAAAAAAAATTTGAAAAAAAAAAAGGGTTTTGGTTCTCGGGCAATTTTTTTTTCAAATCAGTGAGGGAGGGAGGGTTTTTTTTCTTCTTTTTTTTTCTGCGCATAGTAAGCATGGATAAAGATACCTTCCTCTGTCTAGTAATAACCAGAAAGGTAGAGGGAACTGTTATGCATATAAACTCATTTAGTCTTATATAAAAATGACATTGTACTACCAGTGTATGACTGGGATTACCTAACTATATACATGTAATGCCCCTGACATTAACTACTGTTATTGTTGTCTAAAAACTGATACCTCCCCATTCTAATATGTGATCCTGTGCCTTTCAATTGTATAAAGTTACAATTAGTGTAAGTTGTTCACAATGACTAATTGTAAGAAGAGCATGAGGATCAGCTAATCATTTTCTTAATTGTAGTCATCTACTTCATGTTGTGAGCCTGCAAGTCACTTTTTAACACATTACACGTTAGAGCTCAATGCACACTAATATTCAACACATATCTGCTATGGACATGTTGATAAAATCATTCAATGCGGCGGGGCCTGAGAACCAAAACTTTTTTTTTTTTGGCCTAAGAGACAAACTATTTTGTTAAATACACATGTACTTATCAAATTTGATTTTCTGACAATGAATATGTAGCATTACAATTTATAACCCTAAATTGTTTTACTATTTTTGCAGGAAGATGATTAGCTATGAATTCATATGTATATGGCTGTGATTCAATGGACAGCTGGCTGACTTATAAGGACATTGCGAGTATGAAGTACTGCACTGAGTGCACTCCGTGTTATTTGGTTGCTATCTTGCCATCCTTTACAGACAAGGAGGATGTGGATATACAATATGTATATGCAGTGGCCTGATTATATCAGGGTTTCTTCCTCATCGCATCACATCATTCCTAATCTACATCTAAGATCTTATCTGAACACTAACACTTTACTCATATCCAATCGTAAAGTTCTTTCAACATTGAATCTTCAAGTCTGCAAATGAGATCCCCAGAGGCTGATTTATTGATGCTATCCTGCATGGTGGGCGTCACCAAATTCACCGTCTTGGAACCTCATTCTGCTAAGGCCTTAACTGCCATGGGAGACATGGGATCAGATCGATATTCGTTTTATCTTCTGAAAATTAGGGGATATAGAAGGGAAAAAGTAAATAAACTAAAAGCAATTTTAATTAAAGACTGTAGATACTTCTCAGAAGATGAGGCTTAAGCCTAATGAGGTCTTCAGAGGGTGAATTTGTTGATGCTAGCCCTCTTTGCGGGATAGCATAACTAAATTCACCTTCTGGGGACCTCAAGAGACACTATTTGCAGACTTGAACTCATGTTGGATAACCAATTGTAAATGTTGTTCTTTCAACATTATATCTTCTTCAAATTGACTCGATTGATATTCCCCCCTGCCACCTATACCATTATGGGGTGTGGAACATTTGGAAGCTGGTGTTTGTGACAGTGTTTTCGTGTATTAAATTATATATTCCAGAGTATAATATGCTAGGTGCAAAAATGTTCTCATTCCAGCTAGTCCAATTGTTAATTTTGTGAGTATGCCAGACTGAGTTTTTCCAATTTCTAAGATTAAGAGCCATACAATTTTGGTTGATAATTTGTTAAGGTTTATTTTTAAAATGCTAAATATGACCTAACCAAAAGCAGCAGTCTTTTAATGCTAATAATAATGGCATAAACATTCTCTTATTTCCATTGAATGACGATGGTAATCTGCATGTAAATAATTTTCAAATGACAGCTGTTAAACACTTCATAACCAGCTACTGGGTCATGAGTTTATCATGCTTGTATAATTACAAGTTTTCAATAGCATTATGAATGGATGGGTTCATAAACCAATGACCACATTAATAGGAATACTATGAATTCTCTGAGCATTGTCGAACATCAAAGGTGTGTCAATTATTGTAATCAATTATCACAATCTCAGTATTAGAAACGGGGAGAACTTGGTCTGTATGAATGACAGATTATTATAATTTGTTCTGTACATATGATTTTGTCAAGCAGTTGTTATTTCATGTTCATTTAATTAGAAAGTTTACTCAGACTAAGAACTGCTGGTTCATCTTGATAATAGATTATCAAAATCTACAATGAATATTTAAGTTTTACAGATGTTGACTCTTTGTGTATTAGTCTATAATGAAACCAACAAATTTTAATAAATACTAGTTTTCTAAGATGTTCAAATTATGATGATATGAACTTTAAAGGGGGACTGAACACTTTTATACTCAACAGCATAAATTCAACAAATGAATGAATTTGAATTTGTTGCAAGTTCCAAATCAGGGCTGTAACAAATCTCATTCTAAGATCAAATTAGAAAAAACATTACTCTTAAGAACACTTATGTGTGAAATAAAAACTCTTGTCAACCTGCTAGAACATAGTTTATTGTTTGGTTTATGCTCTTTGGTATACTTGACTAGGAGAGACCACATGTCTTCATCACTTATGTCTTACCCTGTTAGTTCTCTGTGTGAGTAAATTCTGTTGTTATCATGGATTGTTTTATCCATATTTATAATATTGAGTGATGGCCAGACAATCTGATTTGAAGTTATCAAACTACAACAACAAATTTAAATGAATCTTACTTTTAAATAGGGTGAGTACTAGTATGAAATAAATTATAGGGCAGTACTCTAATGTAATCTTACACAAACATATTTGAGGAAACCTGCTTACAATTAACCCTTTCATGATGGGAGCTGCGCTGCTGCAGCATTAGAGACCCTGTGTCAGTGCATTTTCTTATATATGTGAGTCTCCCATAGGGAGCCTCACATATATAAGAGAATGCACTGACTGACATGGTCATGGTGAATATTGTTCGACCAATGCATTCTCTTGTACATGTGAGGCTCCTGGAGACTAGCTTATATAAGAGAATGCATTGACACAGTGTTTTCTGCAAAATTTCAGGAAGCTCCTGTCATGATATGTTAACCCTTTACCCAACAAACCGGCCAAATAAAGCTTCAACAGCCTAAACTATCTTCGGTCTGTCTCAATAGAACCATACAAATATGGATATCATTGGAACCGGCTCCTTGACCACATTGTGATAGTTACAGTTATGCCCTATGCCAATGCATTCTCTTATATATGCGAGTCGACCATAGGTCGCCTCGCATATATAAGAGAATGCATTGGCCTAAAAAAAATCTGTTTTTACCATTTTTTCTTACATTCTTTAACAATTTTATAATTTTTAATGTGTTAAGCCAATGCATTCTCTTATATATGCGAGGCGACCTATGGTCGACTCGCATATATAAGAGAATGCATTGGCACAGGGCCCTTCTGTTGGGTAAAGGGTTAACCACAAAACTACTGAAAATTATTTGGTTCTGGTCATGTGTGAGTTCTGCTTCTTTAATGTAATATTATATAATTTAAGCCTGGAGAAATAGACTGTATATACACAGGTAACTCAAGGTAACTCAATATCAGATTGCCTGGCTTTAGTGATGTGTAAGTGGTATAACTACCATTACCCTGGACATTGATACAGTGCATATTGTATATAACAATTGTGTATATTAATGTGAATTTGTTATTCTAGAAATTGTATCAGATTCATTAACCCTTTACCCAACAGAACGGCCCTGTGCCAATGCATTCTCTTATATATGCGAGTCGACCATAGGTCGCCTCGCATATATAAGAGAATGCATTGGCACAGGGCTAACTGTAACTATCACAATGTGGTCAAGGAGCAGGTTCCAATGATATCCATATTTGTATGGTTCTATTGAGACAGACCGAAAATATTTTAGGCTTTTGAAGCTTTATTTGGCCGGTTTTGGCCGTTTTGTTGGGTAAAGGGTTAATGCCAACAAAGAGGAAATTTACTCAGACCAAGAATTGCTGGGTTCATCTTTCATGATGGGATCTGTGCTGGTGCAGCATTAAAGATCCTGTGCCAGTGCATTCTCTTCTATATGGGAGTCTCCCAAAGGGAGATTTGCATATATAAGAGATTGCACTGGCTTACACGGTCAAGGTAAATACTGTTAGGTCATGCATTCTCTTATACATGTATATGTGAGGTTCCCTATGAGAGAATCACATATACATGTATAAGAAAATGCATTGGCACAGGGTTTTCGCAAAATTTCAAGAAGCTCCAGTCACTGAGGGGTTAATAGAATAGAATATAATAGCCACTATCATCTTGAGCTACCCTTAGTTAAATTTCATTGAGATAGAGAGCTAAATGTCACCACACATCGAAAGTAGGGTTAATGCACCATTTTATAATTTGGAAGTCATGTATTGATATCCTCAATAAATCAGGTTCATTTTCAGTCTACCGATGAGCTTTTCCATTGGTTCTTTACACAAAACATATTTTCATTACAGATAAGAACATTCTGGGCTTGTGTGATATAACACGCCATATCTGTCATTCCCATATCATTTCCTTCTATTGTTATATGGAAATGTGTCAGTATTCATTAATCAAATTAACTATTGATAATAAACTAGAGATAGTTATGACTGTGAATCAGCCTTTGCTTCTTTTATCCCATATGACATGTTTATCTTTATGTGGGAAACTGATGTACATAAAGACACCTCCTCACGACTAAATTATGAACACTCACTTTATAAAATCCGCAAATAGAGGAACAAGCATTGGAATAGTGTGCCTGACATCTGCAGAATGAGGTCCCCAGAGGGCAAGTGGGCTAGCATCACCACAAATTCACCCTCTTGGCACCTCATTCTGTTTAGGCCTTATCTTCTGGTAAGTATCTATAGTCTCAAATTAACATTGTTTTTAGTTACTTATTCCCTTCTGTTCACTTTCTATATCCCTTATTTTGCAGAAGATAAACTGCATAACTGAGGGGACTAATGGTTGAACATCACCAACTTCAAATGGGGAACTCAATCTGATCCTAATTCTCCCATAGAAGTTCAGGCCTAAGCAGAATGAGGTTCCCAAAAGGTTAATTTATTGATGCTAACCCGCTATGCAGGATAGCTTCACTAAATTCACCCTCTGGGGACCTCATTCTGCAAATGTCAGGAGCTTTGGGTTGACCTTCACCATAGCCGTACATGTCCACAATTTTAGGGGGGCTGAAACTTATTGCCCAAATATGTTTTACATGATATACTCATGGTTGTAACAGTTTTTGTAGAATATACCTTGTATATACACATAAATATAACAAAATATATTCAAATTAACCTTAGATATGTATAATTCGGTCAGAAATGTGAAAAATTACTGTAATTTGCCAAAATTTTCCCCTGAAAATTGAAATGCCATTTAATATCTCCAATTTATCAGAAAATTGCCAGAATTTTATTACTCCTTCCCAGAAAATGAAAACATATGACATGTCTACACTTGAACAAATATTTCTCACTGCCTATTAGCATGATTAGATGATGTCGGTGGCAATGCATATCTGAGTGATATAATATCCCATGCAATTTTGGTCGGAAAATGTATCTCATATCTTCTACAATAAATAATGGTGGCCAAAATTGACTGAGGACCAGTGAGGCTCATGGGTGGAAATTGTGCCTTACCATTCCTTGTGTGAAAGTCTTGTTTCTATGGGAAAGATTATTTAAAAAATAATATGAACAAATTGTGCACTCTTATGAGGCCCCCACCCCCATGGAATACGGAATACCACTTTACACAGAGGGTGGAATACGGAATACCAGTTAACAGCCATATGGAATACATAAAAATATATGAAAACTTCATTTTTTGGAAGGTCGGCGTACGAATACCGAATACCTCCTAACAGACGGGCCAGAATACGGCGTACCTCATAACAGGGCATGGAATACGGCGTACGAAAATGGGGGTGGGGGCCTCTCTTATATATGAGTGAAATGCTCAAAAGTTATTTTAATGCTGAGCAAAAGAGATGATTTTGTATGGAAAATAATGTACGGTATGTACAAACACATTTTTTATTCTCGTGTATGGGCAATTTAGTTATTCATAAATTATTTCCTACTGGAGTGTAATATGATATATCAGACCAATTCATCCATATTCACAAATGTAGTACACGTGCATTAATTGTGTCGTCTGCCAATTTAATTGGATAATAAAGATACTTTCCAGAGAAGATGACGCCTACCGGTAAGCATAATGAGGTCCCAAGAGAGTGAGTTTAGTGATGCTAGCCCACTGTGAAAATGTCTGGCACACATTTGGAGGCCTGGTTTAAAGACATATTCATGAAATATTACAGTGATTAAAATTGGCAAGTTACAATGTTGGTCTGTCCATCAGCAATTTCCGTTAGCACACCCTAAAAAACAAGGCCACCAGCAGCAATCTTGGATATTACTCTGCATGACTTAATCCTTCGGCACAACCTACAGGTCACATCTCTCATCCAACCATCTCCAAACTACATATGGGTCTTTGGGGTGACATCTAGATGGGAGCCATTGATTTTTTCTGAAATTCTTTTTAAAAAGCAGCCATTTTGGGATTTCAAATTTTAATCCATTGGCACTCCCTGCAGCCCGCATTTATTGGAGAATTGTTTTGAAAATTTGCAGGCATGTTTTGAATCACCTCTAGATTGAACAATTTGCTATCTTTTATTTTACTCTTTGCATGACTAGATCCTTTCCCCATGCCCTACAGGCCACATCCCTCATTGGATCATCACTAAACTTAGTACAGATCTTTGAGGTGACCAAATAGGTGGGAGCCATCTATTTTTACCACAAAAATTTCAAAAACATGGTCACTGGCAGCCATCTTGGATGTTACTCTTTGCATCACTAAATAATTTGGCATGTCCTTCAACCAACATTTTTCATCCAATTGATCCCAAACTGCATATGGCTTTTCGTTTGACCTCTGGTTTTGGTGACCATAAGATTTTTCCGAATTTTATTTAAAAACATGGCCGATGTAAACATCTTGTATTACATAGACATTCTAAATTTCTGCATTCCTTATCGCTCAATTAACTGTAACATTTGACATTAACCCCTTTCCAAGTTGAGCTTCAGTGTTATTGACACATTAATTTAAAGTGGCGTGTCCGTTTAAAGTCATATGTTTTTAATTTATATTTTTACTCGTTTTAGAGACATGCCCCTGTGGTATCAAAGCAATATCTTGATGACAAAAATTATATATGGGTCCTGAATTCATATTCATTTTATTTTAATTTAAGGTTGGGTTTTTCAATTTATATGAAAAATGATAGGTAGAAACCAGTAGAAAGTTCCATGTCTCACCAATTATTCATGACTGGGATGATAGGATATACATCATATGTGTATAATGAAGAAGTTTTTAGTAGACTCAACCCAGTACTATGTTTATAGCAGCATACAGCCGGTGGTGTGTATGCACATCTGTCAATAGCTGCCAGATGAAGAGCCAAGCAAAAATACAATATTAATGGTAATTTTAAGGATCACGTATTCCCTTCACAGAGCAGTCCCAGATACTATGGTATTACTGTCATTTTAACCAATGGCTTACCATAGAACAATGCTTGTTGAATAGTGTCCTACAGTAACACCAACAAGCCATCTCTGCTCCACTTTAAGTGGATTTCATATGGTCAGTTATATTCTTTGTTTGACTGTTGGTCTCTTTGTACAATAAAAGAAAAAAAAAGTTGATTATTTGATTGTTGAATAAAAACAATAATTATATATTCAGAGATAAATTATAGATATGATCATGCAAACAGTTGTCTGCCACCAAGATTCTCAGCATGTATAACATTTCCAATGAAATTAGACAATGCTATTCTTTTGACAAATTTCAAACATTGGATCTTCTCAGTGCTCTTTACCCAACAGTTATGCCCTGTGCCAATGCATTCTCTTATATATGCGAGTCGACCATAGGTCGCCTCGCATATATAAGAGAATGCATTGCATATATAAGAGAATGCATTGGCTTAACACATTATAAATTATAAAATTGTTAAAGAATGTAAGAAAAAATGGTAAAAAGTGTTTTAGGCCAATGCATTCTCTTATATATGCGAGGCGACCTATGGTCGACTCGCATATATAAGAGAATGCATTGGCACAGGGCATAACTGTAACTATCACAATGTGGTCAAGGAGCCGGTTCCAATGATATCCATATTTGTATGGTTCTATTGAGACAGACCGAAGATATTTTAGGCTGTTGAAGCTTTATTTGGCCGGTTTTGGCCGGTTTGTTGGGTAAAGGGTTAATAATCATTGGAATTATTCTTCATTAATTAATTTAATATCAAATACTTATGTTATTTATGAATGTCAATTTTATTTCTTATACTAATTCACACTCTTAATTCACTCTATATATATATCGATGTCTGGACATTGGCGCGTTCTTCTGTTACCGGATGAGCCGGTACGGAGGAGGTCGCACCAGAACGTTTATTTTATACAGCTGTTGGTCATGTGACACGTCTTTTTGCACCGATTTTGACATTTCTTTAGCACGCAAACAATACAATAAAACAGGTAATTTTCTGATGTCACGATTCAATACCGATATCTTGTGGTTCAGATTATCATTAGCTCACACTTTAAGAGTTGACTCAACTTTTTCGTCCTTGCGTTTCATCATTTTATCAGTTCAAGTTTCGGCATGTTTGACCAATGTCCATCCACAGCTCAAGATTTCAAGATTCAATGAAATTTTATGAATTAATAATGAAAGCTTATTTGATTAAGATTATTGGTGATTTATTTAATTAATAATCAAAGCTGCAATTTAATGTAATAGGAGCTCCAATAAGAGAAATCTAAGGTACCCTCCTCCGTTGATGATTTTGATATCTAGCCACCCGAAAGATCACGGCATGCCATATGAATTTCTACCAGCTACGTGTACATGTAGGTCAGGGAAATTCAGAAATGAGGGACCAATCCTTGATCCAAGTTCTTTGATATCATGTGATTAGTTACCATTTCTGGATTTCCCTGCTGACCTGCCTATGCCTGTATGTCATAAAAAAAGTAAAGATAAATTCATGTGAACTAAGCACCTGTTACAAATATGGGTAACGCTAGTACATGTACTACTAGTATATAAAGACAAGGTGTGGTAGAATCTATGATTTTCCACTACTCAGAAAAGTGTTGATTTTGATCAATTTACCAAATCAATGATATCAAAATTGTCACAGATCAATTGGTAACAATAAAATAATCATTAAAGCCACATTCGGTGGTGGAAACATCATAATTTGGAATTATTTTTATTATGTTCTTCTTCAGTCAGCAGTTAATAGTTACATGTATCAACAGTCAAGGAATATAACCACGTTTTCTTTACGGCCTTTAATCACGGTGCTGAAGCAGTCACAGAAATGTTAACTGCTGTGCAGTTATGGTTTTTAGTTTTTTACCACAGTTATAAATGCATATTAATCTAGGGACCTGCGAATATTCGAGATTTGATTCGATGTCGATATCGGGCACCCGATTCGAGATCGACACCGAATTGGTCCGCTGATTCGGATATTTTCGAATCAGTGTTACTTTGGTGTAGTCTCGTTTTTGCATCTAAATAACACATGCCAAATGACCTGCACTCACAAAAATTGATACACAAGGTTGCCAAGTTACCCAATGTATGCCATTCAGAATAGACGTGATTATACAAATTATGTGTTTCGATCGGAACCCTTGGCGGTGATCAATCGCTGCATATATTTGTAATCTGTATCGACACTATGTAAAATGTCTACACGGTGTGTGATCGCTAGATACGGAACTCAATTGATTAACTTTTGTTGAGAATTTCATATATCCAATTCAGATTATATGAATAAAATTCAATGTCAGCCGCTGTTATGAGCGACAAAACATAGATTGGAATGAACAGAAATGATGAGAAACCTTTGAACAATCGGTAATAATTGATAACATTTAATACTTGTAACTTGTGTCTGTTTTCTGGGACCCCCTCAGTGAAGACAACTTCTGTGACTATGTGATGTAGGTGTGGGTGAACAGTTTAACAGATAAATACCATTGGTATCACCGTATCAGACTACAACAATTATATAGCTGAACGGTGTACCCATTTCCACTTGTGTCAAATCTTTATTATCTTTATTAAATAATGTAGACAGATGACTTCCATTCCATGGGGTTTGTGATACTTTGATTGAACTGTCTTTAAGTGTCTTACTGTCACTTCTTGTATCATGTTCGCCATGACATTGTGTCAGATAGAAATTCAATGCAACATACCCCAAACCCTCCATGAGACTGAGAGTGACTTGTCTATGTCATGATTTTCCTAACAAATAAAAACACAAGTTCCAATGGATGCTTAAAGGGGTACTGTACCCTAAATCCGGCCATTTATGGGACCATCTCCTTTTATACTCAACAGAATATATGCAACCAAAATGAATGAATTTGAGCCATGGATGAGTGCAAAATACACTCATGTGCTCTCTGAACGATGCAAACAACTTGATAATTATAATGAATATGATTTTATGACTCCAGCAATAAATTCTTTTTCAGTATAATTACCATGTTGTTTCCATCGTTCAGAGAGCACCTGAGTGTATTTTGCACAAACCCATGTCTCAAATTCATTCATTTGTTACATATATTCTATTAAGTATTAAAGTAGATGGTCCCATAAATGGCCAGATTTGGGGTACAGTACCCCTTTAAGGAGATTAACATTGTTATATAGCATCTAGTGAATTTCGCAGTCTTTTGTCATGAGACACAGAAATACACAATGGTAGACAATGTCAAGCACTAGCTGATTCGATTCGAGATTCGATTCGATGTCGATATCAGGAAGGAGATTCGATATCGAGATTCGATTCGATGCAAAATCCCAGATTCGCAGATCCCTATATTAACCCAAGTTAATGGATCAATAACTTAGGGCAGTACAGTAAGAATAATTACACATGTTGCCAATATATATGCACCCAACAGTTATGAAAATAACCAGGTTGCGTAAGTTAGCTTTTGATTTGACCATCCAATGACTTCATTCTTAATAGTTAACCCTTTCATGCCAGTGATCTTATATGTGCGAGTCTCCCTTAGGGAGCCTCGCATATACAAGAGAATGGACTGGATTACAAGATCAAGATAAATATAGTTAGACCAATGCATTCTCTTATATATGGGAGACTTGCATGATGTATAAGAGAATACATTGGCACAGGGTTTTTGCAACATTTCAGTAAGCGCCAGTCATGGAAGGGTTAAAGTTATATGTTTAACCCACAGGAAACACAGATGCATTCACTATGGAGTGTCATCTGCTAGTCTGTGTGAGGCTCTCTATGAGTTAAGCTCCAGTCATGTAAGGGTTAAACATATTTTTCAGGCTTTTCTACATGTGATAAAGACCTTCACTTTTTAAATATGGCCTTGACAATGCCTGCCTGCACATCATTGATAACTGCATCTAAAAGACTGAGCAATCATCAGCTGCTTCGAAAGATATCAAGTGCAAAGTCAACAAAGGATCTGAAAGCATCATACGATGCCATTGTAGTTGGTGCAGGTAGAGTACAGACTAAATTTCTAAAGTCTTCATGTGCTGACTATCATTCAGCAATAAAAATTAGGAAAAATGTCACACAGCAATTTTAATACTGTGGCATTCTCGATTCAACATGTTGTCACGGCATTTCCCACTGCATTGCTTATTGCCGTGGCCAATTTCAAGGACTGTATCATGGACAGATTAAAGTTTTAGAGGTGTGGTGTGTAAGTTGTGGGTGCCAAGGACTGTATCATGGACAGATTAAAGTTTTAGACGTGTAGTGTGTAAGTGTGGGTGCCAAGGACTGTATCATGGACAGATTAAAGTTTTAGAGGTGTAGTGTGTAAGTGTGCATAAAGTTTTCAACTTTTCAAAGATTGAATTATTTTTGAAATGAAATGCCAATATATCATTTCTCTCCTTTAGTGAAGACCAATTTTAACATGATTATATGTAATTGTGCAACTTTCACAGTAGAATATTGGAAAATCCAGCTATATTGGAATTTTAATTCATATAAATTATTTAGTAAGCATTGGTTTTTCAATTGAATAAATAATATCTGATGGCAAGGTTTATCTTTATCAACCCTTCTGGGAATAGTTGATACCAGCATCTGATATAGCTCCTCTTTGCTGCTCTTGAATTTGGTGCAAATCGTGACCAGAATGTTTAATATGAATAACAGTTTCTATCTTTCTACTTTGCAGGTCATAATGGACTGATTGCTGTGAGTACAATAAGGAGTTTGAATATCCCATATTTTAAGGATACCATAGGGTTTAATAAACTTTTTAGATGTTTTGTTTTCTTGCATTAAATCAATAAATCTGAAATTAGAAATAATCCAACAATTTAGGGATAAATTCCCAAATATCGAAGACACTTACATGGTAGAATCTACAGTAAATAGCTTAATTTTTTTACTTTATTTATCTTGAAGAATGCATACAACTTCATACTCTCCAGGATTATGTTTATGCCCCACCGTGGCAAGTCTTGAAATAGTGTGCCTGTCATTTGCAGAATGAGGTCCCCAGAGGGTGAATTTAGTGATGCTACCCCGCATAGTGGGCTAACATCACCAAATTCACCCTCTGGGGACCTCATGGATGCTTATGCCTCAGCAGAATGAGGTTCCCAGAGGGTGAATTTGGTGATGCTAGCCCGCTATGCGTGGTAGCATCACTAAATTCACCCTCTGGGAACCTCATTCTGCAAATGACAGACACGCTATTTCAAGGCTTGCACCGTGGCAAAATAATTGTGAAATGGCCAAAAAGCATATCTTTTGTCCTAATGAGCGAATTTATTAACTTTTGATCATGGTGCATTTATTTTCAGGCTTCATATCTGCAGAAAGCTGGCAAGAGAGTTTGTGTGTTGGAGCGACGACATGTTATTGGTGGTGCTGCTGTCACTGAAGAAATTATCCCTGGTATGCTTTAACCCTTTCCATAATAAATTGATTCTCCCACTCAGTTAAAAAGAGTACATCAGAAAGATCTATTATTGATTTGCAGGGATGTTAAGGTGATAAAAGCAGACGACAGATAAATAAAAATACAGACAGAATTTTATTTATTGAGGGAAATGCTTAGATAATAAGTTAAAAAAAAACAACCTATGGTCGTTTGTTGAACTTATTATCTGAACTTTACCTATGGAATAACAACTCGTCAATGATGCTTTAGTATAGAAAGGGTTAACTTAAATTTCTCAGTGCATTTTTACATCCTCATCATTTACTATAGTATTAAATAATTACATCAAGGTTGTATAGAACATTCAGTGTAAGAATTTTGTTGCAGCGGCATGCGACATTGCAAAAGCCTCTTGGCACAATAAAGGTCAATAAAGGTCCATATAATTTATGATAATTCCACGTCTGTACAGATGACATGTGTCCATACATCTAGGTGTATATCCAGCCATACATTTATATATATGAACTTCTTATGTGCCCGTTTATTTAAAAATGGGACTTTTTATGTTATTGGTCTGTCTGTCCAAAGGTCAGTCTGTATGTTCATTCTCTTCTTTTTTTTCATTTGCTGATGATAAATATAGTAAGTCTGAACTGACTGGAATGAAATTTGGTATGTGAGTTTACTATCACAAAATATAGGTCAAGTTCGAATTTGCGTTCCACCCGCAATTTCCACCAAAGTTATGGCCCTTTGTTGGATTTACCACGTGTGTATTTTGCCACACCCTAGCGATGCACTTGTTGCATTATATATTGATATTTAAGTACTAAATGTATACAATTTATCTCTTTTGTGAAATAAATACTTAATTATTGATTAGAGACATCTCATTTTCATTACACAGGTTTCAAATTTTCCAGAGCTTCATATGTATTGAGCTTACTGAGACCACAAATTATAAAGGATCTAGAACTGAAGGTAAGCAGGTTAACTTTTTTCGTGAATTAAAGTGATGTGAAACACTCTGGTGGGGTCATCAAATAGAAATGGAGAATAATCTTGCTCAAAGTAGTTAATTTTACAAATATTATATTCAAACTGACTACACACACAGTCATTCTTATATATTAATTCAATGCAGTGACTCTCGATGAGGAAATCATTTTTGTTAGTATGTCGGCTATAGATGAGTCCCGAATCGAGAAGTACATATTTACAAATGAGCGCAGTCAAGTCCATAATATGTCTTTAAGGTTTTAATTGTAGCATTACCTTATAACTGGATCTATGCTATCTGAATACATTAATTAATGATTAATAAATTCATCATTATCAATGGGGGATGCCACAAAAGTTCTAACTTGACATTTTTCTCATTGCAGAAATATGGACTGAAAGTATACATCCGAGATCCTAACTCCTACACACCGTTATTGGAACCAGGAGGGATATCAGGCAAAGCCAAATCTCTACTAATCAGTAGAGATCCTCGTGAGACATACAAGTCAATTGCTCAGTTCTCTGAGAAAGACGCCAAGGTCATTATATCATATAACAGGGTGACAGACCCCACCCCCTCCCACGAATCATGAGAAGGGTGAATCCTGCATACTGGTTAATAAATATAGAATACAAGTCATGGTTATTTCACACTAAGTCTAATATGATAATTTTCACACTTTCGCTATGGTAATGTCCATATTAAACTTCTACGCATCAAGATGTATGATACTGAATTACAGTCATTTTGGCTAAGAAATAATAAACATTTGAACAATTTGATGCTATAAAAGCTGCGTACCAGCCTTGTTGCGGAATTCTGTATACAGTAATGCCCTAAATAATCGACCCCTTAACCACAGCAGAATTATGGGTAATTTTTCAGGATTTAGTCGGAAATATGGCTTGTTGCCATTCATCGGAAAGCTCTCACTGAGAGCTTTCCGATGAATGGCAACAAGCCATATTTTCAGCTAACTCCTGAAATCTTACCCATAATTCTGCTGTGGTTAAGGGGTCGATTACGTAGGGCATTACTGTACCTGTATAGCGGTTAAAATGGGTATATGAATCCTGAGTACCAGTTAACAGAGTGGTATCAATCCTGCGTACCACTCAAAATTAGGTTCACCATTTACTTTTGTTGGTTCCTATTTCAGAAAAGTTATCCTATTTTTCAATGATGGATTCAAGGTCAGTACAAATGCAAACTTTTCATCAATGTGCGTATATTCTGGCGAACACTTAGGCTGAATGGAGTGTCCTAAAAAGCTTTCATCGAAAAAGTGCTTCTGTCTGAGGCCGAATCATGGGTGTCACGGTGCAGTATGTTCATACATGGCGACAATGGTGCAATGCTAGATCCTAAATAGGTTCGACAAAAAAACTTAAAAAAAACTCCCACATGAGTTAGGATCCTGCCTGGTGGGTGTAGCGGATTTTAAACTTTCATACAAAATATCCACCTTTAAGCAGGATGCAGAACAAGGTATCATATATTTTCGGAATCAAAGCTGTATTTCATGGCACTGAAATATGAGTCTATAGAATAACTCTTTCTTTGAAGTCTTCAATTATCCACTTGGGACAGGTCAACTGTTCCATTGAGAAGTCTATTCGTGAAAAAAGATTCCCAAATATACTTTTTGAAATTTGTCCTTTGATGTTTGAGATCATATCCTCTCATCCTTGTGTGTCCCTACAAGCCACTTCATCAGAATCACTGTTAACACTTTCATGACTGGAGCTGTTGGTGCAGCTTTAAAGATCCTGTGCCAGTGTATTTTCTTAGGGAGCCCCACATATATAAGAAAATGCACTGGCTTACCATGTAAAGGTAAATATTGTTAGGCCAATGTATTCTCTTTTATGTGCGAGGCTCCCTATGGAAACTCTGTCCATGTATTACTATGAAAACATGGTTTGATACAGCAATCGTCTTTTCATAGATATTCATATTCATAGATTTTTATTATTCATGAAATTTCAGGCATTTCCGAAATATGAAGCAGAGTTAGAAGCAATAGTGGATGCAATCCTGCCGATTATTGATAACCGTCCAGCATATCTACCACACCTGTTCTCTGCAGTCAATCAGAATGCAGACTGGAAATCAAGACTGTCAAGCTCCTTAGGCGAAATCGGAAAGGCAGTCAGATTTTCCTGGCCGCTTTTGTCTGCAGGTGAACAAGCCTGCAAGTAGTGTGTCTGTCATTTGCAGAATGAGGTCATCAGAAGGTGTCCTGCACTATGGGCTAGCATCACCAAATTCACCCTCTGTTGATCTCATTCTGCTTTGCCCTCATCTTCTGGGAATTTATATTCTCGAATTAACATTGTTTTTATTTCTTTTTCCCCACTGGGAAGTTTCTGTATTCCCTAATTTGCAGAAGATAAAATGCTTAATTGAGGTAACTAATGGCTGAACATCACCAACTTCAACTGGGGAATTTAAATCTGATCCAAGGTCTCTCATGGCAGTTGAGGCCTAAAAGCAGAATTAGGTTCCCAGAGGGTGAATTTGGTTATGCTGGTCTGCTGTGCAGGATAGGATCACTAAATTCACCCTCTGGGGACCTCATTCTGCAAATGACAGAGATACTATTTGTAGGCTTGCAGGTGAATTGGTTTGAATATTTATAAATTTATTTTATCATATGTTTAATTATGTTAACCCTATGGCAATAAACACTCATACTGTGCCTGAGTCTGTGCCTCCATAACTCTGATATATATAATAAATGCATGTGCTCATTGACAATTAGTTATCTTAGAAAATGTTCAGATAATAAGTTCTGAACATTTCCCACCACTGAATATGAATCTTTAACTGCCGCTTTGTAAATGCAGTGTTGAGAAATGCAAGAATTTTCAGTGTACAGTCATTATAAAATTTTGTGAGCCAAAAACATTTGGGAGTCTGTTAAAGTGGTGCAATTTTAGCCAGTTGGCCCAGTTACATCATTATTGTGAAGAAAAAGACTCAATCGCAATTCGGAATAGGAAGGACAATGAAGTAGAAAGTTATTTCATGTTAACGCCATTTGCAGATGCTGGGCATATATGTATACTACTTTGTATGTAGTGTGGTTATGTTCCACTTAAATATTTGCGTACAGTTAGTGCACATTTATACTCGATTCTATTTATATAGTCCTTCTCAGCCAATGAAGTTCAAGTTCTCGTATTATGACTGTGATGTTGTTAAATTTCGCCTTGTGGTACACTCACATTCACAACTGTTCTATATTATAATAAATGTTTATAATATAAGAGCAATTAGAGTGGTGTTACATGTACTTATCAGCTTTCAGATTATTGGATATAATACATATCCCCCTATTGAATACATTTACCCTTCCATGACTGGAGCTTTCTCAAATTTTGCGAAAACCCTGTGCCAATGCTTTCTCTTATATATGCAAGTCTGCCACAGGGAGCCCTGCATATATAAGAGAATACATTGGCCTAACAATATTCACCTTGATCTTGTAAGCCAGTGCATTCTCTTATATATGTGAGGCTCCCCATGGGAGACTTGTATATATAAGAGAATGTACTGGCAATTGACATTAATGCTGCACCAGTGCAGCTCCTGTCATGAACCCAGGGTTAAAAAGGTCAACCAGTTTGAAAAAAGTAAACAAAATAAATATGAGAGAACATTTAACCAATGTCTGAGTCAAAATTGTCCTTTATGTATGAAATTCTTAAACAGAAACATTATTAATTTTTCAGTGAGCCAGTTCCCAAAGTTTGAGACATTCTATGAATTGATGACTGCTCCAGCCCAGAAGGTAATGATGTATTGAGCGTTTTGTGGATAACTCATTAATTCTTTAGTGTTGTTTGTCTTTCTTATCTTATCTAACTCATTCTATACTAAATACACATTGAAGGGTAGTTCCCTTAGGAAATGTTCAGATAATAAGTTCAACAAACGACCACATAGGTTGTTTGTCGAACTTATTATCTAAACATTTACCTATCAAATTTGAATGATCTATGAAAAACATGGCCGCCAGCAGCCATCTTAGATATTAATCTTTGCATTACTTAATCCTTAGACACACCCCACAGACCACATCCCTCAGTCGATAGTCACCAAACTTCATATGGATCCTTGGGGTGACCACTAATGGGAGCAATGGAATTTTTCCAAATTTTGTTATAAAACAAGGTCATCAGCATCCATCTTGGATTTTACTCTTTGCATGATTAAATTCCTTGGCACACCACAGGCCACATCCCTCATCCGATCTTCACCAATCTTTCAATGGATCTTCGAGGTGACCTCTGGATGGGAGCCATCAATTTTTTTTCTTCGAAATTTGTTAAATAACATGGCAGCCATCTTGGATTTCACATTTGAATTCATTTGCACACGTTGCAGCCCACATTTATTTGAGAATTGTTTGAATTTTTATAGTTTTACAGGCATGTTTACCTGTGGATGGAAGCTATTAAATTTGAATTTTTTCAATGATATACATCTCCAACATATTTAACTTTTTACATTACTCAATATTTTGGAATGCCATACAGCCAATATTTTTCATCCAATTGATCCCAAACGTCATAAGGCTCTTTGGGTTGACCTCTGGTAATACTTTAACATTTCAACTTTTCGCAATTCCCAATCACATGTTGACATTATCCCCTCTCCAAGTTGAGCTACACATTGACACTTTCATTTAGGAATTGCACCTTAAATGGACCCAAGGCACAGTTGGTAAATGTGCAAAAAATATAAAATTCAGTAAAAACATCACCTTTAAGAGGAACATGGAAATATAGTTAGACTGGAGCTTCCTGAAATTTTGCGAAAACCCTGGCCAATGCAATATTTTATATACGAGTCTGCCATAGGGAGGGTTATATATATAAGGCAAAACATTGGCCTAACAATATTTACCTTGACATTGTAAGCCAGTGTATTCTCTTATATAATCGAGGCTCCCTATGGGAGACTCGCTTATATAAGAGAATGCACTGACACAGGATCTTTAATGTTGCACCAGCGCAGCTCCCATCATGAAAGGGTTAAATGCAGCTTTATTAGTAAAGTGAGGAAATGAGCTGGAACATTACCCCACACATACATGTATATAGAAGCATATAGAAGAGTGTCGTCTGCTCATGTTTGTCTTGGGCTCTGTATGGGTGAAATTATAAAATTGTTAAAGAATACAAGAAAAAATTATTAAAATTGTAAAAAATTGTTAGGCCAATGCATTCTCTTATATATGCGAGGCGACCTATGGTCGACTCGCATATATAAGAGAATGCATTGGCACAGGGTAAAAAAATCCCGACTAAATTTAAAGTCTCCACTTTTAGGTGCTGAACCGATGGTTTGAATCGGAACCTCTGAGAGCTACGTTAGCAACAGATTCTGTGATTGGCGCGATGATGAGTCCGAAGACACCAGGAAGTGGGTATGAATAAAACCTATTAATTGAGACCGATTTTCAAGCTTGATCTGAGTTGAGGGAAATGTCAATGTGCAATCTTATCAATACACGGCCATTTCGATAAGAAATGAGAATTTGTTCATGAATAAAGTTTTGTATAAATCCAGCCAAAAATGGCACAAGAATTTCAACAAAGAATTTCTCTGGATCTATGTGGCAAAAAATCTTCCATCTTCATTGTCTCGGACCAAATTGCGGATGAAGATGGATAACTCTAAAATCAAGAGGATTTGTGTTGATAATAAGGCCTAATTTCGTCGAACAAAATGTTGATAAATAACACATTTCGGGCAATTTTATACTATAGTTGACATGGTTAGCATTATTTTTGGGCAATTAATCAATTCTGATAACTGATGCTGTATTTCTAAAAATGTTGTTGTTGGAATCTGATTATATGGGGACCATCAAATCGGATTGAGTACCTTTAACTCACAATTGTTATTTGCTTTGTTTTATGTTGATGCATGTGTTTAATTGGTAATTCCTATTCTTTGATGCTATTTATAGTTTTATATTTTATTTTGATGCAATGTATTTAACTTGAAATTCCTATTGTTTGGTGCTATTTATAGTTATGTGCTGTTGCACCATGTTATGGGGGAACAGGAAGGAGTGAAGGGTGCATGGGGCTATGTCGAGGGTGGTATGGGGGCTGTGTCGCAATCCATCGCCAACTGTGCTATCGACCATGGTGCATCAGTATTTACTGAAAAGGTAATATCCATAGTATAAATGTGTCACTTCTGTTTGTATTTCGATAGTACACAGCACATATAATGTAGAGTAGATGGCGTCATTCATTAATATTTTCATAGCCTGTCTGCGATACACTAAATCCTATTTAGTGATTGGTCAACTGCCAATTGGGTCACCCGGTTTACATCCCAATAATGCAGAGATCTCTCAAATTTATCATGAACTGGGAGGTACAAATTGTTGAACTAATCTGACTAAAAGCGTTCAGCATAATAATTGGGCATGTTTTTTAAAGATCGGCTGGCCATCATCTGAAACCAGTTTATTTATATCGATCACATTATCGTTGCTAAGAGTTTGGACATCTTTAATCCGGCTGACTTAATGGGCTGTGTGCGCTAGTCTCAGATTATTGGCCATTTTGTGGGAATAAATCATCAAAAAGCTGTATAAATATAAGAAATGAATGTAGTGTGTGTGTTACAGGGGGATATGGTGCTGTGGTCATTGGGACACATTTAGTGTAAACCACTTCTTAATTGTT
The DNA here is from genome assembly GCA_032622095.1 of Siphonodentalium dalli. Classification (NCBI taxonomy): domain Eukaryota; kingdom Metazoa; phylum Mollusca; class Scaphopoda; order Gadilida; family Siphonodentaliidae; genus Siphonodentalium; species Siphonodentalium dalli. Next base: position 151,525,926 of record CP136062.1, read on the forward strand.
TTATGGTGTTTAATTGTATTTATACAATGTATAGTTACATGTTGTTATACAAAGGTATAATATCCATAGTATAATTTTTGTCATTTCTGTTTGTATCTGGAGCAAGCCTTGAAATAGTGTGTCTGTCATTTGCAGAATGAGGTCCCCAGAGGGTGAATTTAGTGATGCTTCCCCACATAGTGGGTTAGCATCACCAAATTCACCCTCTGGGAACCTCATTCTGCTGAGGTGTAAGCAGAATGAGGTTCCCAGAAGGTGAATTTGGTGATGCTAGCCCGCTATGCGGGGTAGCATCACTAAATTCACCCTCTGGGGACCTCATTCTGCAAATTACAGACACACTATTTCAAGGCTTTGATCTGGAGTGCACATAGGACAGTAGAATAGTTGGGAGACCACATTTCCTTTGTTTCTGCCAACTAAACATAAATACTAGCAGGAAAAAGCTCCAAGTTATTCCTCCACTTATGTCCAGAAGCTCAGAAAAGTGGGGAGAAGTTTAACTTGCATGTGCCATGACATACAGTCATGTAACCAAAACAACAACCTGTATCAAACCCAACATTCTTACATTTTCATACCATTTGTGTTGGATGTTAGTGATCAGGTCTCAAATTATGGGGCTGGACATTTGCAGAATGAGGTCCCCAGATGGTGAATTTAGGGACGCTACCCTGCACAGTGTGCTAGCATCACGAAATGCATCTCTGGGGACCTCAATCTGCACGACCTTATCTGCTATGGGAGACTTATACACAGATATTAAGTTCCCAGATGGTGAAGATGGTTTAGCGGGGTAGTGTCACTAAATTAACCCTCTGGTGAGCTAATTCTGCAAATGTCCAGCACCATATTTATAACACCACTCTCGAAGATTGACTGGATTGACCTCGTCCATCATTCCTTCCGTCTGGATATTATCCCTCCGTTTTCCATCTGTCTGTCCATCGGGACGTCCGGGTAGATATCTCAAACACCAGTTGTCAGTTCTGAATAAAATTTCGTATGGATGTTCATTACTATGAGGAATTTCAAAAGAGTGTTCAATCTTTTTTCCCGGATTTAGAGTTATTCATCTCTGTTTATCTGGAAATGTTGTTTTTTGACGAATCTCATGCATAGATTCAAGCCTTGAAATAGTGTGTCTGTCATTTGCAGAATGAGGTTCCCAGAGGGTGAATTTAGTGATGCCACCCCGCATAGCGGGCTAGCATCACCAAATTCACCCTCTGGGAACCTCATTTTGCTGAGGTGTAAGCAGAATGAGGTCCCCAGAGGGTGAATTTGGTGATGCTAGCCCACTATGCGGGGTGGCATCACTGAATTCACCCTCTGGGGACCTCATTCTGCAAATGACAGGCACGCTATTTCAAGGCTTGCATAGATTGATACATGTGTTCCCCAAATTTAACAGGCTCATTTACCATGATCGCTGATGGCAATATGCCATTGTTTCAACTTATTGACTTTATCTCCTTATTTCAGCCTGTGTCAAATATAATAGTGAAGAACAATAAGGCTGTAGGTGTGGTTCTCCAGGACGGTACAGAAATCAAGGCAGACATGGTTCTATCAAACGCCACACCTAAAGTCACATTCCTAGATCTTCTATCCAGAGTGAGTTGATTACATGGCTGCAGACTGGTTCACTGAGTTAGCTAAATGGAAGTTAATGTTTTGCAGATTTGGTTATCATAAATATGAATTGAAGTCTGGAAACGCTTTCATCAATTAATATTGATTTTAGTAAGAATGAAAAAAATATTTTAAAGGCTGACATATATCCGGGTTTCCGCCAGGGGGGAATTAATGAGTCCGTATTGGGTAAACACATAGCGCGACGGGACGACCATGGTTCGTGCTGTCGGGCGATATTTTTTTTATTTGACACTGAAAAGAAGCCATTTCCTTGCACCTGTGTCCCACAAAGCAATCCAAAGCTACGTATATTATGCAAGTGGATCATTTCCGTGGGTGCATTAATTCTGTTGATGTATCCAAATAGTTAGTCATTTAATTACGTACGTAAGACTGCCGTCTGATTGAAGACTATATAAATGAACGAGCTACGAGTTTAATATAGTGTTTACAAATTTATAACTTACAATAAGATTCCAACAGGTATATATAATGAATCTAAACACTAAAAAGCATCTACGGATTGACCAATAATACCTGGCAAGGAGAATTGAATAAAGTATTTCTTAGAATTTCAAGTAGCGTCAGTGAAAATGAAACTGACAGGATTATATATTCTGTCAATCGTAAAACTATTTGTACGCGGTGACGTCATACTGCAGGGTTTGTCTGCAGGAGATATTTATAGCAGCGAAATACGAATGGTAGCAAAATCTTTCACCCGGAACGCGTAGCTTGTTCAATAGTCTGTATTAGTCCAACAACAGTTTTTTCTGATGACCGCAGCTATAGAACATAGTTTTAGCCAACGTGTTATAAAATATAATTGAGTTTTTGGCGGGAAATGTGAACATGTGCGTCGTTGATTATTGTGCTTGGGGACCCAGGCGGGACAACGAAACTATTATTGACCTTACTTTGACTTTATCTCCATATTGGGGGGGAGGGTATGTGTTCGTGTTTATCCTCCATGCATGTAATATGGCTCAAATGAATGGTGTTCTCATGCACTATGAATTCCCGCTATAAAGACTGATTTGGGACAGGTTCCGTATTATTGTGAAATAAATCACTTTTGGATTTTGTTAAGTATGCATGGCAATATACGCATAATAATCAATACACGTAGAAAATCACATGTAATTTTCAGGAAATTCGCTTACCGGTACATCGAACTCAAATGGTAATACAGCAATAAGATAAAACATTGAGTAGTTTCATCCACGAAAATCCCGTGCATAAAAATATCCCCGACTCAGCAATTGGGTGTTCTTTGATCCAATTATGTAATCGTACGATAGCACGGGGTCGTAATCGTATGATAGCACGGGGTCTTCGAGCGTGAATAGTTTCATCCATGGAATCCCGTGCACACAAATATCCGCACTCAACAGTCCGGCATTCTTTGATGTTACCGCGACATGTATTACGCTGTGTCTAATGTCGCTATCTGACATGCTCTTTCTTATTGTTTTTTTTGGGAGATGGACTGTGTCGATTTAATTTTGTCAATATTAATGAAAATAAGTGTAGATATATAGCCTGTTGACACAGACAAGACTGAAAAAGTTTTTAATAACGTCATTTATTTGTGTATGAGCGGGATTTCATGCAACGACCGACGGGGGGAATGGGTCCATGGGACGGACCCGCAGCCGGCCTGGCGGAAACCCTGCATATACATGTATGTACCGATTATTTTTGTAAAATTTAATTGTTTGTTTTGTAAAGTGGTCGTGAACACTTGATAGTTCAACTGAGCGGCTAAACTGGTATAAAAATAAACAGTGGGATATCTAATCAGACACCTGCTATTACTATCTGGTTCAAAGTATTCACTGAACAACAGATAAATAATAAGATAAGTATGAAAGACAATTGTATGAAAACATAATTATGTCACTGATTTGCATTCAGATGCCGGGGGGGGGGGGGGGGGGGGGGGGGGGGGGGGGGGGGGGTGAAATGTCATGTATAGGGTCATTACCTGACTAAACATGTTGTCTGGTGTTCAGAGTACAGAGGTTCTGGATTACACAGGTAATTATTAGTGAACATGCACCTGGCTTAATTTGGGACCGATAAATTCATTCAGTGTAGAAAGGGATTTGGAGAGTTTTTACAATAGTATTTTTATAAACTTGTTCTTTTTACTCTTAGGGAATCTTGCCAGAGGAGACAGAGAAACAGCTGGAAGGCTTCAGCTATGACTCACCTGTTACAAAAATAAATGGTAAGACTTAAAAAAAGACCTTTGTTTCCGCTAACTTGACCGACCCTATTTTGAACCATTGTCCAAAAACAAGAGTGCATTGTGTTTTACAAAATAGTTCCTACCTCGAATGAATTATTTCATGTCACCAGTTCAATCAAGTGATTGTTCTGTTTATTATATTCCACAATAAACATATGATTTACCACCAATATACCCATGATGCATAAATTTTGATAGCGCATATGATAGGGTTCATGCGAATTGGAGATTTTGATCGAATCGAATATCGAATCGAATTCTGGAAATCGAATCGAATATCGAATCGAATCATATCTGTGTGTTGCATTCTCAATTGGGCATGTTTTGTCAACGATTAGACGATTTGTGAAACGTTCTATCAACTACATGCACGAAGTTCCACCATAACTTATGTGGCGATGAACCGTTGTTTGCAATACTATTAACTTCTAATGATAATTGTCGAGAAAAAAAGGCAGATTTAAAAAAAATGTCTATGCGGCCGTCACGACGATAAATATATAACCACTAAACGGATTATCAGAACTAAAATCACGCGAAATTTGTACAGTTTGCATGTACATGCAAAATTTCAAATCGACATTCGGAATCACCCGTTGTTATAAACTTGAAGATGCAACAACAGTCACAGGGTAGCCTGATTATGTAGTGCTGGATGCTTCTTGGACAGATGATTCCATAGATGGGTCATTGTCCCAGATGCCTGCGATTTATACACCAGGTTGCATTCATCTCACGTTTAAGTCCCTGCACTACCTGCAGCTTTATCATGTTTAAAATAAACATGAATAACGACGACATTTTGTCAAGTGTCAAAGAACGCTCCGATGCCGGGAACACGTGTTGTTTAAATTCTCAGCTATACTACATAATGCAGAATATGAGACGGATAGACGGCAGATAACGCTATAGCGGTTGCTCAGTCTCATAGCTATTATTATTCACGCGCGTTGTCAGTCCATCGGTGATCTCCGAGCTTTTGGCTACCATATTCAAATTATCATTTATAACTACTCAAGAAATCAAAGTAAATCACACATAGGAATGTAATAAATTAAAATGTTTTATTCTCACCACTACCTCCCATGCAATGCTGGTTATAGAACAATTAGACATCGGTAAAAAACTATCTAATATGAAACTTGAGGCTGTTTTATCTAATTCTTCAGTTGCCTTGAACAAGATCCCGAATTTCACTGCTGATCCAAATGTGAAGGAAAATGAACCGATGCCACATCATCGCTGCACAATACATCTAAACTGTGAACATAGTGATATCATACACGAAGGGTTTGCAGATGCTCAGCTTGGGGTCCCATCCAGGAGGTGAAGTATACGTAATTGTAAACATGAATTCTGATTGTTCGAAAAACATCAAAATTTTTTATATGCCATTTTTTTTTAAACAGGACATATTATGTTATTGGTCTTTCCGTCTGTTCATCTGTTTGCTTTTGTTTTGCAGACGATAACTTTAGATAGTCTCAACTGAATGCAATGAAATGAGGTATGTGGGTATACTAGCACAAAATATAGGTTAAGTTTCAAATATGGGTTCTGCCCACCAATTTTCACCAGAGTTATGGCCATTTTTGTAGAATTGCACTCAATTTTCGTTTCCGGATGATAACTTTAGTAAGACTGAACTGAATGTATTAATATTTGATGTGAGTTTACTAGCCCAAAATACATGTCAAGTTCGAATTGGGTTCCGGCCACCAATTTTCACCCAAGAGTTATGGCCCTTTGTTGCAATTACCACTGGCATATATTACCACGTCCCAGCGATGCTCTTGTTAATTACTGGCTATCCACTCTCTGTGAACCTGGTCAAACATATTGTGAATTTATATTATTTTCTACATAGTGAAATGGTTGAAATAGAATGTATAATGAAATGCTGCTGTTGAAGTCTTATATTCATGTTTGATATTCATGTAATACAGACATTTTCTGAAAGCTTTTTGTGAAGATTTCAGGTAACAACTAAATACTAGTTGAATGAATTTGTCGATGCTTTCTTCGCCTCAAAGAAATTCTTAAAAGTTGGGTTGTTGTTTTTTTTTTTTTTTAGTTGTTGCTCTGCATGCTATTCTCATTGTTTTGTTGTGATGTTGTTGTTTTATTGTTGCTGGTCATTTGCAGAATTAGGTCCCCAGAGGGTGAATTTAGTGACACCAGCATCACTAAATTCCCCCCTGGGGACATCATTCTGCATAGGCGTCATCTTCTCTGGAAAGTATCTTTATTATCAAATTAAAAAGCTTTTAGTTTCTTTAGAAGTTTCCTTTTTAGTTTTATTTCTCTATATCCCCAAATGCATAAATTGAGGTGCCCAATGGCTGCACATCACCATCTTCATCTGGGAACTTAAATTTGTGTCTAGGTCTCCCTTAGCAGATGAGGCCATGCAGAATGAGGTCATCAGAGGATGAATTTGGTGACACTAGCCCGCTGTGTGGGTATAGCAGGATAGCATTACTAAATTCACACTCTGGGGACCTCATTATGACCATCGCCACATTTTAAGGTCTGCCAATCTGGTCCAATGTAAATTTTCAGGCCTTTAATAGAGATGGTGATTCCATCGAGTATGGATCCAACGATAGCTCCTCCTGGATGTCACGTCGCTCTGATGTTCACACAGTTCACTCCCTATACCCGATCAGATGGCAAGGAATGGAATGACGAAACAAGGAATGCTTACGCTGACAGAGGTAACATTTATCTTGTCATGGAATGTCCCATGTTACTTGATTGTTTCTCTTCTTTCTTCTCATATACATGCCATAATATTGTGACCTGACCATTTTACTTCATTTTTATATGCCAGTTTTTTATGTATTATGTTATTGGTCTGTGTGCGTCCATCCGTCTAGACATCCGTCCATTAACTTTTTTCATTTTTGGATGATAACTTCAGTAAGTCTGAACTGAATGGAATTTTCACCAGATTTATGGCCCTTTGTTGGAATTAACACTGGCATATTTTGTCATGCCTAGCGATGCTCTTATTATGTCATTAATTTCAAGCTAAGGCAACCAAACAATAACTAGTCTGAAAAATCAATTAAGTGATTCATAACAAGGGTGGAATTAGTGTTAATTACTTAAAGGAGGCATTATTTAACCAAGGCGGGGGTTGAAAAACCAAACAGATGACACACATTCCATTACATCGACATGTATATATTTTAAAATTGACAATTATTATTGTTGCCATGCCAAGTTGTTAATGCTCCTGTTTTTTCATTTTGAAAAAATTGGTAGTTGTCAATATAAAAGATCAGACATCATGAAACAATCACAACAATAGCACATCTCATGTAAATTAGACCAGGCTTCTATACCATTAACCCTTTCATGTGCAAAAATTAAAGATCCTGTGCCAGTGCATATAAGAGAATAAACTGGCTTACACGGTCAAGATAAATATTGTTAGGCCAATGTATACTCTTATATATGCAAGGTTATGGGAGACTCACATATATAAGAGAGTGCATTGGCACAGGGTTTTCGCAAATTTTCAGGATGCTCCAGTCATGAAAGGATTAAGCTTGTATAAGACTTGGATCTCTCACGTTATCTCATGGTCTATTCACATGAAAAATAATGAACTTAATTATGCTATTTCAGTCTTTGACACAGTCGAACAGTATGCTCCAGGTTTTAAGGAGAGTATTATCGGGAGAGATGTGCTCACGCCACCCGATCTTGAGAAGACATTTGGACTAACAGGAGGGGTAAGTGAATTTTTGTCCCCCCAAAGTTTCGGAGGACTGTTATAATCAGCTATATCCAACCATCCATCCATCTGTGAGTTCGTCCGGTTCCTTATCTGGACGTTAACTCCAGTTCACATTATCCAATCGAAATTGAAGCTTAGTATGAGGAATAACCATTACATTATTGAGGTCAAGTTCAGTTTTGGTCACAGTGCAATGATTTTTGAAGGAATTACGATCTATTTATTTACTTAGAAATCTCAGTTATTGGTTGTCTGGATGATAACTTTAGCAATATTCAACAGAATTACATGATATTTTGTACGTGGTTCATACTTGAGAGGTGTAGCCCAAGTTCGAGTACTGATGTTTTCATTTCAATGCATCTCATTTGTTTCTAGAATATTTTCCATGGATCAATGTCGTTGGATCAGCTGTATACATTCCGGCCAACTACAAGTATCTCCAGCTATCGGAGTCCAGTATCAGGGCTATATCTGTGTGGCAGCGGGGCTCACCCTGGTAAGTTACCAGTGACCAGAGTTCTCACGGAAAACCTGGAATAGCCTTAAATTCAACTAATAACCACTCCAGGCCTAGAAAGTGCTTCAATTTCCATGGGTTGGGGCGTAACCCTTTGAGTGCCAGTAAGTCTGTTAAAGAATATAATAAAATATATTGAAATTGTAAAAGAAACTGTAAAAAAAATTAAAAAAAAAATAGTTTTTAAGCCAATGCATTCTCTTATATATGCGAGGCGACCTATGGTCGACTCGCATATATAAGAGAATGCATTGGCACAGGGTATATGGGTTGATACAAAAATCGGACCTGGCACTCAAAGGGTTAAATAGTCTAAAGTTTCAATGAAATCAGAACTCCTAATTGATGTCGATCCCACTTTACCACATTTAATTGAGGTCTTGAAAATATACTAAAATATTTACCAGAAATTGTCTTAACTTCATTAGTTCTGACTTATGGGAACCTTGAGTGATGAAGGTTTCATGGTTGCAGCAACTAATCATGATTCTATTTGTAGAATCATCTCGTAATATGCTTTTACAAATGTATCACGATGCCCATACCCCCACATTATAATATATTTTTTCAACCAGATGTACACTTCTTTAGTGGCTGTAAGTTGTAATTATCCCTAGAGAATATATATACAGTGAAATTTCATTCAATGTCACTTGTTATTTCACCAAAATGTCAGCAAAAAATTTAGTTCAAATATAATCAAAATTTCATTTATAGGGGCCCAAGCCTTGAAATAGTGTGTCTGTCATTTGCAGAATGAGGTCCCCAGAGAGTGAATTTAGTGATGCTACCCCGCATAGCGGGCTAGCATCACCAAATTCACCATCTAGGAACCTCATTCTGCTGAGATGTAAGCAGAATGAGGTCCCCAGAGGGTGAATTTGGTGATGCTAGCCCGCTATGCGGGGTAGCATCACTAAATTCACCCTCTGGAGACCTCATTCTGCAAATGACAGACACACTATTTCAAGGCTTGTAGGGGCCTTGATTGGTCTTTAATTTCAGCAATATTTGCACTGCTTGCTGAACTTGTAATTCATTCAAATTTGCATTTTACAATATTTAAATCAGATTCCTGAGAAGAATCAAAACTTGATGTTTGCCGAAAATTGGCCTTGAATGTACTTAAATTTTTAGAAGTAATAGCCTTGAAAAATCTTGAAAATTGGCCTTGAATTTTATAAGCTCTGACCGGTGGGAACACTGCATAAAATTATACAGTATGTGGTTCGTCCACTGCCATGTCTCTATTCTCAGAGATGCATAAAAAACAATGTTGATTGCTTGTATAAGTTTATCAAAGAGACTTGGAAAACAAAACATATTATGATACTGGGTTATGCCATTTTACATTATCTTTTATACATGTTTAAAACTTGTTTAGTCCAATTTATGAATTCTTATTCCATGACTGGAGCTTCCTGAAATTTTGTGAAAACCCTGTGCCAATGCATTCTCATATATATGCGAGTTTCCCATATGGAGATTCGCATATATAAGAGAATACATTGGCCTAACACTATGTACCTTGGCCTTGTAAGCCAGTGCATTCTCTTATATATGTGAGGCTCCATATATAAGAGAATCCACTGGCACATGATCATTAATGCTGCATTAGCGCAGCTCCCACCATGAAAGGGTTAATAACCACTGAGCGTATCATTCGTATTCTGATTCATTGCAGGTGGTGGAGTTATGGGCCTTCCCGGGAAGTTGGCAGCTCAAGCTTGTCTAGAAGATTTCAAGGATCAGGGAACTAAAGCTGAACCTGTGAAAGCGTCCTAGCAGGCCAACTCTGGCTGTACTGAATCAATGATGTCATCATATAAACCTAGCCAAAGATATCGTCGTCATCACATCCAAACTTGTGGGGAGTTTCAATTGTCTTGGTTTTTTATATAAAACAATTCTAGCCAAGGAGCCATAAAAATAAAAGGAAGCCATTTGGAATTTGTGAATTAAATGTAGCTTTCTGGTGGTCCTTGAAAACAGGTTGTGTTCATTACAAATGTGAACATAAGCTGGTGCAATTCTGTGAACCTTGAAGGGATGAATATATGTCTGTTCTGTTAGCCATTCATCGGAAAGCTCTCGGGGAGAGCTTTCCGATGAATGGCAACAGGCCATATTTCCGACTAAATCCTGAAAAGTTACCCATAATTCTGCTGTGGTTAAGGGGTAGATTACTTAGGGCATTACTGTATCACCAGTTTCTATCATTCACATGGGTGTGTCACTGTAAAAATAATGTCATATATTCAAGATATTGTTCAACTTTAACTGTTAACCTGTAGCTTTAAAATGTGTTGAGAATGTTTGTTATATTTTTATACATAAGAAAGAAGTTATGATTGTATGAACCTTCGTTGTTTTTAATAAATATGTTTCTATTCCTTTGGTAATTTTTATATGCATTCATAAACAGAATATATTTTTACAAACTTACAACTTCTTAGTTAATGTATCTAAATGTTATTATGTTAACCCTTTCTATACTGAATGGATTATATATAATAATTAACCCTTAACCCTTTCAAGACTAAATGGACTCTCCCACACAGTTATAAAAGTATACATTGGAATGGTCTATTATTCATTTTTGAGGGATGTTCATGATAAATTAGCAGATGACAGTCAAGGCAAAAATATAATAATTAAACCATAACCATTTCTATACTAAAATGACTCTCACACTCACTTATAAAAGTATACATTGGAATGGTCCATTATTCATTTCGAGGGATGTTCAGGTGATAAAAGCAGATAACGTACAGACGAAAAGATAATGCAAGTGGAGAAGGATTGATATTCATTGGTGGAAATGTTTGGACAATAAGTTCAACAAGACCTATTTTTTATCTTATTTTCTGAACATTTCCTAACAGAACTACACCCAGAATAATTACACCCACTTCGTTTTCTATAGTATTTTGCCATTAGCTTAGAAAGAGTAAATGTGTGTCAATGGGATAATTACATTAGGGGTGGATAACTTCGATGTGGCAGTTGGAGCGTAGGAATTTTGTCACAATGACACTCGGCGTCGCGGAAACGTCACATTAAAGTTAAAAAATTTTAACGATTTATTCAACTCAAAATGCACTTATTTGTTGATATAATCTCTTGAGCTGTAATTATAAGGACTAATCTCCGTTTCCAAATATAATTACACAGTTTAAAGACATTTGCCTAATCACTCAGAATCACTAACATTTATAAGAGACTAGCTGATGTGCCCAACTTTGTCCTGGCTATTTAAGGAACAACTTTGAAAAGTATTAGGAGAAAGAAACAAACTATTGTTCGATCAGTCCAGAAACATGCCTATATGAGCGTATATGAGCAAGGTCAGGGACATGGTCGCACATGAAATTGGACCCACCCATATTGTTCCCGGGATCAAAGTAGTCCTACATACCAAATTTGAGTCGGATCGGTCGAGGTCAAGAAACATGCCTATATGAGTGTATATGAGCCAGGTCAAGGACATGGTCGCGCAGGAAATAGGACCCGCCCATATTGTTCCCGGGAACAAAGTAGGCCTACATACCAAATTTTAGTCGTATCAGTTGAGCAGATTTTGAGTCAATAACACACGCACATACATACATACAAACATACAGACAGAAGTTCCAAAATATATAGAAGACTAGCCGATGAGCCCGACGTTGTCCGGGCTATTCTAAAACCAAATTTCAAGTCGATAGCTCTACCCGTTTCCGAGATCTGGTCTGCGCGAAGCTGGCGTCGCACGGGCTCAGCGACCCGATAAAATTCGTAACCGGGGCAAGATACATTCACATAGCAAATTTCAAGTCGATAGCTCCACCCGTTTCCGAGATCTGGCCTGCGCATGCGCGAAGCTGGCGTCGCACGGGCTCGGCGACCCGATAAAATTCGTATCCGGGCCAAGATACATTCACATACCAAATTTCAAGTCGATAGCTCCACCCGTTTCCGAGATCTCGTCTGCGCATGCGCGAAGCTGGCGTCGCACGGGCTCGGCGACCCGATAAAATTTGTATCCGTGGCAAGATACATTCACATAGCAAATTTCAAGTCGATAGCTCCACCGGTTTCCGAGATCTCGTCAGCGCATGCGCGAAGCGGGCGCCGCACGGGCTCGCCAATACGACAACGTCCACTGCCTGGTCAAACTACACACACGTACCAAGTTTCATCCCGATCGGTCGAGAATCGTAGATTTGTATTAATGACATACAGACAAACAAACAGACAGAGGTCTTCAAAATATATATGAGATTATTCCTTAAATGAGTATTTAGTATAGAAAGTATTAATGATTTCTCCCCATTTAGTCTATCATACTTCACCATTCATCTCCTAATCTATTATCTATACTTTAAATAACAATAGACCCCTTTCACACTCAATAATGACTACTGCAACTGCCCACATAAATAATACAACACAGTAGACTACTGCAACTGCCCACATAAATAATACAACACAGTATCTTATGCGCCGCAGGCGCCCCTACATCATTAGAGTATATTTGTTTAGGAGGAGGTCAAGTGAAACATTTTGAATGGGGATTTCCATGCAAATCTCCGCAGCAAAAGTTATATATGAAGCAGTTGTCTGGGATTTAAAGCAGCCATATCATTAAATAGACATAACATTTAACTGGCTGCTGGGCTTGGTAAATTGCCAATTTTAGCTATAAATTTATTTTTGAGAATTATTTTCTTGAATTACAACACTTGACCTTGTTTTGAAAAATCAATGTAAAATTCAAATATAAATACACCAACTTTCTAATGAAAAAAAACCCAAGCCGACCAGCCAGGTAAATATGTATTGTTTTCAATACCGCACAAAATCACACCCAGAAATATTTGTAACTCTGTAACTTTTGCTGCGGAGAATTGCATGGATATGCCCATTCAAAATTGGTCAGTTGGCCTCCTCACTTAATACATATTGACTGCTGAACAGACCTCAAAATATGGTGCCGAACATTTGCAGAATGAGGTCTCCAGAGGATGAATTTAGTGACGATACAGTAATGCCCTAAATAATCGACTCCTTAACCACAGCAGAATTATGGGTAACTTTTCAGGATTTAGTCGGAAATATGGCTTGTTGCCATTCATCGGAAAGCTCTCAGCGAGCAAAAAGCCATATTTCCGACTAAATACTGAAAAGTTACCCATAATTCTGCTGTGGTTAAGGAGTCGATTATTTAGGGCATTACTGTGCTACGCACAGCATCTCCAGCAATCCGAGTCCAGTAACAGAGCTGTATCTGTATGACAGCGGGGCTCATCCTGGTAAGTAACCAGAGTTCCAACGGGTCCTTGAAAACTTAGAATAGCCTTAAATATCTGACAAATAACCATTCTAGCTTAGAAAGTGGTTGAATCAATCTTCTTTAGAAACTTCTTTAGAAAGTTTCTTGTTCTTTTTAGTTTAGTTTCTCTATATCCTCAAATTGGCAGACGACACATTGCATAATCGATGTAACCTGTAATCTTTCCTGTAACAAATTTTAGATAGTTTCCTGGGTATAAAATAATAAATATGAATTGAAGACCCCTGTGCGGAAACGCTTCTATCAATTATTCTATCAATTAACCCTTTACCCAACAGAACGGCCCGGTGCCAATGCATTCTCTTATATATTCGAGTCGACCATAGGTCGCCTCGCATATATAAGAGAATGCATTGGCTTAACACATTAAAAATTATAAAATTGTTAAAGAATGTAAGAAAAAATGGTAAAAAGTGTTAAAAAAAGATTTTTTTTAGGCCAATGCTTTCTCTTATATATGCGAGGCGACCTATGGTCGACTCGCATATATAAGAGAATGCATTGGCACAGGGCATAACTGTAACCATCACAATGTGGTCAATGAGCCGGTTCCAATGATATCCATATTTGTATGGTTCTATTGAGACAGACCGAAGATATTTTAGGCTGTTGAAGCTTTATTTGGGCGTTTTTGGCCGGTTTGTTGGGTAAAGGGTTAATATTGATTTTATTTCAATATTTTTGGTATAATACATACAATCAATTTGGGACAGTTTACAGCACGTGGAGCATAGCAAGGGGGAAAACTCTATCTCTATCTGAAACAGCTCATCACTACTCCATATGAACAATTTACAGCATGTGGAGCGTAGCAAGGGGGAAAACTCTATCTCTATCTGAGATTGCCTGGATGATCTCCATATGGGAGACTTGCTTACATTAGAGAATGCATTGACACAGGGTTTTCAGAAAGCACCAGTCATGGAACGTTTAAACCTCTCCATGGGTAATATTCAAGTTAAACCTTGTGATTAGTAATATTCAAGTCATGTAAGCAAGTTAAATCTTACCATGGCCAATATTCAAGTCATGTTTGCAAGTTAAACCTCACTGGGTAACAACAAAAACTAAATTCAAGTAGCTCAATTTGACAGACTGCTATTCAAGGCCAAGAACTTGCAGTTGTGGGGGGGGGGGGGGGGCTCAAATAGTCCTGAATATTGGTATATCACTCACAGAAATGTTAATTGAGATATGGCCTTGAATTTTATTATTGTTGACATTGGAACCCTGAATTTAATCCCAACATGACAAATATCGGTATTCCCATATCTTTCAGTGTTATACCTCTATAGGCTATAGCCCTAACATGGCATAATCAGGCAGATATCAGTATTCCCATATGGCTCAGTGTTATACCTCTATATGCTATAGCTCTAACATGGCATATATCAGTATTCCCATATGGTTTAGTGTTATACCTCTGTTTGTGATTCTGCAAGATAGATCACAATCAGAGGTAGACAAAGCAGGTGCAGATTTGACTCCAGGTCAGTGATGTATGTGGTGACAGAAGGGGAGGGTGGGGTTAGGTCACATCACCTTAAAGTTTGCCCAAAGTGTTCAATTGTTGGAAATATCATGCTTGACACATTAGTTGGAACATAAAACAAAATAGGTTCAATTTGTTTTGATTATTTAATGTTCTAACCATCTAGTGTGAATGTGTTTTTAGCCAGCTCTAACCATCGAGTGTGAAATGTGTTGTTTTTAGCCATCTCTAACCATCTAGTGTGAAATGTGTTGTTTTTAGCCATCTCTAACCATCTGGTGTGAAATGTGTTTTTAGCCATCTCTAACCATCTGGTGTGAAATGTGTTGTTTTTAACCATCTAGTGTGAAATGTGTTGTTTTTAGCCATCTCTAACCATCTGGTGTGAAATGTTGTTTTTAGCCATCTCTAACCATCTAGTGTGAAATGTGTTTTTAGCCATCTCTAACCATCGAGTGTGAAATGTGTTGTTTTTAGCCATCTCTAACCATCTGGTGTGAAATATGTTGTTTTTAGCCATCTTTAACAATCTAGTGTGAAATGTTTTTAGCCATATCTAACCATCGAGTGTGAAATGTGTTGTTTTTAGCCATCTCTAACCATCTTGTGTGAAATGTGTTGTTTTTAGCCATCTCTAACAATCTAGTGTGAAATGTGTTTTTAGCCATCTCTAACCATCTGGTGTGAAATGTGTTTTTAGCCATCTCTAACCATCTGGTGTGAAATGTGTTGTTTTTTAGCCATCTCTAACCATCTTGTGTGAAATGTGTTGTTTTTAACCATCTAGTGTGAAATGTGTTGTTTTTAGCCATCTCTAACCATCTGGTGTGAAATATGTTGTTTTTAGCCATCTCTAACCATCTAGTGTGAAATTTGTTTTTAGCCATCTCTAACCATCTTGTGTGAAATGTGTTGTTTTTAGCCATCTCTAACCATCTAGTGTGAAATGTGTTGTTCTTTAGCCATCTCTAACCATCTATTGTGAAATGTGTTGTTTTTAGCCATCTCTAACCTTCTGGGTGAAATGTGTTGTTTTTAGCCATCTCTAACCATCTGGTGTGAAATGTGTTGTGTTTAGCCATCTCTAACCTTCTGGGTGAAATGTGTTGTTTTTAGCCATCTCTAACCATCTGGTGTGAAATGTGTTGTTTTTAGCCATCTCTAACCATCTAGTGTGAAATGTGTTGTTTTTAGCTATCTCTAACCATCTAGTATGAAATGTGTTGTTTTTAGAAGAAAATTTAACTATTTCCCTGCTTTCCTTTCAGTTAACTGTTTGGCTGAAATTAATGGGCTTCAGTTGAAAAAATTCCATCCATAGAAGTTACGTGCTAGCTGTAAACTGTTGAAAGCTTGAGGCCCTACTAATTGGAAATTTCCATTGACCAAGAAGGGGGTATACAAATGGAATTTCATGGGCTTAGAATTTGGTGATGCTAGCCTGCAATGCGTGATAGCATAACTAAATTCACCCTCTGGGGACCTCATTCCGCAAATGACAGGCTCGCTATAACCAGGCTTGATGCATAACTGCATAACAAAAATCTTTTTAAAAATTAGCTTTAATGAAGTTGAAAACTTAAATTTATATTAATAAAATTCAATATCTCTAAAAAAAATTCTTAAATAAATATTTTTGGTCAGTTGTTAATTGTTTTTGTTAATATTAATTGTATTTCTGTTAACTTTAATTTCTGAATTTTTCTCTTTAATTGTCTTTACTCGTGCAGTATGGTAATTAATATTTTAGTTCCGGTATTTTAATTAATTAGTTTTAAGCAGGAATGATCTCTGTCATATATCTGGACTTCAAAATAATAACGTTCAAGTTGTAGTAGAGTTCGAGGGTTAGGGTGGAGGTGGTGTATCTTTTATGAACATATTTGTGTATATAGACAGGCATCTCCGTGATATATGAGAGATATAATAATGTTGCGCAAAGTTGTCAAAAGTGGCACCGTCAGACCAGGGATGGGGCTCATGGGGCTCGTGGAGATGGGCACCAAAATTGACAACGACGTTTTTATCACAGATTTAATTCATTCTTATATGCAGGCACTCACATGAAACACACAGTTATTGGGTTTATATAGATGTACATGTCACGTGTTGTCCGTGTGTACTGACCCGTAATCATATATATAAGATACTAGCAGGGTTACCCGGCGTTGCCCAGGTTAATGCGATGAGAAACCCTCTGTATGCTGTGGATATTTGTTGGGGATAGAGAATGCTCTTGCTTAAAAGTGTGATACGTTTTCTCATAAATTGTATATTCAAATAGCATCATAAAACATGATTATTACAGTCATGGGATATAAGTAGTGGCGCACCTTGTCAATTGTCATTCTGTTTGTCGCGATTAATCCGTTCCAACAATAATGAAGTATGTATTTATTTACAACTGCGTATACATTAGACGTTATAATATGATACATGAACATCATAAACACATTAGTTCGATAAAAGATGATAATTGGGTTTTAAATATTGAGATGTATCAATCAATTTAGTGGGTTGGACTAAGTTCTCGAGGACACCTGGCTATCTCCATGAAGATACAGATGTTTCAAAGAAATTTCCAGGTGCTCCTCTGTTCATGGTGCTATATATTGGCTAAATATTCTCAGTTTAAACGAAATGTTGATGCGCATTACTATTAGCTACATGTGCCAGACCCAGAGCGAGATTTTGAGTTGCTTATGTCAGTCGAGGAGTCTGTTATAAAACCATTGTCAGATGTGCAGTATTGGGAGGATCCTGAAAAGTCTTATGCTACTAACTGCATTTTCTTGTCTATCAGAAGAAACTATATTTGACTGCACAATGTGACCACTATTTTTGAACAGGCCTTCCATATCTCTTGACAAATTGTAACTTTTTGTGGAAACTGTATTGAATGGAACATACTCAATTTTGTTATAATATATATGCAATCCTCTGACGGTTCGGGGTCTATCAGTTTGCACGAATATATGTATCTCTTCAATAGAATGATAAATATACGTTTAATGCTTCTTCTATGCATCTCTTTTTTCTAGCTCATTTTGTGAATGCCCTGTTTGCTATTCCCATATAAATATGACAGTTGAGAAGATATAATTGTTCAAGTGACTTAAGTGGGTCACCATATGTCGGGATTGTGAAATGTGAACGTCCAAAACTACTTAAAATGATATGGAGATGGCCTGGGTGACTGTATATAACTTATATGTGGATAAAGGCGAATAGCAATCTTATCAATGATAGTGCATCGCCATCCGTGACGCAAACGACACCAAATGTGATTTAATTCATGATATATCACGTGTATGAATTCGGTGGAAATTGGTGCCAAATAAATTTGTACCAGCGTTTGCCTCTTTGGACATATTTAAACCACTCCCATTAGACTCATGGGTGCATGATATACTGGCGATGATTATATACATATGTTTGGTGGTAATCAGCAACTGAACAAATTCTGAGAATAGTTATGACCAATATCTCTCACCCAACCGACAGCAATTTGACGTCTTTAAATCACACGATGATATTCCTCGTATCATAGAGAAGAATAATATATCAATTTGGTGGAAATCTGGGCTAAAAATAGTTTATTAAATCAATTGTTGATGCAACGTTGACTCGAACAACGCCATATTGCGAAGGTGATTATGTATTCGTTTGGTGGAAATCGGCGACAAAACTATTTCACGATATATTTTTAATTTTGCCGACCTCCCCCTTTTCTTCCCCTGACACCAACAGCGTCATTTTAGAAAAAAATTACCCGCACCGTTATCTTCCTTGTAAACAGCTACCCCTCTTAGAACGCCTTGGTGCCATCTCGATTGTACCGCGTGAAGTTATATATAGAACGCACACAGACAGACAGACAGAAAGACAGACAGACAGACAGCACGATTTGATTTCTTGTATCATTTGAGAAGAACGTGTCTGAATTTGATGGTAATTAGTACTAAACATATTTTGTATCAGTCTTGGTGACCCTCCCGTCCCTATTTCAGTCTCAAGCTGCACACACTAAGACTCATTAGAGATTAGAGATGCATATATATGAAATCGGTGAAAATTGGCGAGTATACAAATTCGTATCAAATTTAAGGTCCCCATATCTCTCACCCATAGGGCACAAATTTGGTGTATCTAAATGACACGATAAGATTCCTCGTATCACAGAGAAGAATATGTATCAATCTGGTGGAAATCGGCACTAAACATATAGAATTATAGATATAATTTGTTGTGTCCCTCTCATCTCTATTCACCACTGACTCGAATGGCCCAACTTATGACATCCTTAAACCACACGATTATACTCCTGATATCATGGAGATGATTGTTTATAAGTTTGGTGATAATCGGCGACTAAACAATTTTTTTTATCAAATTTGGTGCCAATCCACACCCGTCTCTCAAACAAACAGCACCACTATGGCGTCTTTAGATTGGATTAGATTCCTCGTATCTTGGATAAGAACGTGTATCAATTTGGTGGAAATTGGCGCAAAAATATTGTGCATCAATTTTGGCGCCCCTGTCCCTTTCAATGCAACCCTGACTCGAATGAGGCCACATTTGACAGCTATAAGCAACACCATTAGACTCCTCATACCATGGGGATGATTTTGTATAAGTGTTGTGGCAATCGGCGACTAAACAAATTATTATCAAATTTAGTGCCCACCCCTCCAAATCTATCAACCAAAAGACAACAATTTGGCGTTGTTAAAGCGCACAATTTGATTCCTTGTATAATGAAGAAGAATATATGTCAATTTGGTGGAGATCGGCGCTAAAATAAGTTTTTCAATTTTGGTGCCCCTCTCCCCTTCCTGACTCGAACGACGCCACTTTTAAACCACGCCGTTGGTTTTTTCATATCATGGGGATGATTATATATAAGTTTGGTGGAAATCGGCGACAGAAAAAAAATTTGCCCCTCTCCCTTCCGGGCTCCCCTGACGCGAACGGCGCGACTTTTGCCATATTTAAACCACACCATTAGATTCCTCATATCATGGGGATTATTATGTATAAGTTTGGTGGCAATCGGCGACAATTTTTTTTTCTGCCCCTCCCCCTTTTCTGCCCCTGACAACAACGGCGTCACTTTAGAAAATTCTAACCCCGACCATTATCTTTCTCGTAAAAAGCTACTCCTAGTAGACCCCTTTGGCATCATCTAGATGGTCCCCTGTGAATTTCTATAGAACACAGACAGACAGACAGACAGACAGACAGACAGACATTCGCAAATATAGATATAAGATATATTTTTTGGCCCAGGTTATACTGTAGTTTTCGGTTAAATTTACAGCTGCCCGAAATTAGATATCTAAAATGTGGACATAGATGTACGTGTGACACGTGTCGCGTGTTGTCCGTACGTACTGACGTAAACATATTATATCTATAGGCCCATGCATGTAGGTTGTACTGTACTTTTCGGTCCTTGAAGTTACAGATGCCAATTAAGCAGATGCCCGGAATTAGATACCGAAAAGGCAGAATATTAGATGTACGTGTCGCGTGTTGTCCGTACGTATGGCGTAATCATATTATATATATATTTATAGGCCCCATGGTTGTGCTGTACTTTTCGGTCCTTTAGAGATACAAGCAGGTCCCGAAATTAGAGATCTAAAATGCAGGCATAGTACGGTATATGCGTATGCCTGGGTATGAGTCAATTGGTAGTAAACTTTAACTGTGTCTGTGTGAAAATATTGAACTAATTGCCAAGAGTCTTAAATCGATCAATGAGATGATTCATCGTACTTTGTCGATCGATGTACAAGCCCGCGCGGACCTTTGTTCTGAACCGATCGATTTTATGCAGTGTACGGATGAAGGGAGAGAACTCGTGCTCCGAAATTTCAAGACAAAAGAAAATTTGACGGGCCGCAAAAAGTCCCAAATATCACAGAATGCAATGATTGACTGGTGAATATCATGCAACTAACTTTGGAATTACACAATTTTCGTTTGTACTGGATTATTGTCAATGTGTTCTGATTATTGTTAGTGTTCATTTTCTTTAGGCGAAATTTTATGTTTCGTATTTTCGCTGTACATTGTTTGGAATTACGAAATTTGCAATGCCGTGAATACGGTTGAAGAGTTTTGATAATATCAGCAGCTACATTTAAATTTTCAGTTGGCTTGTTCATAAATTAAGATGAAGTTATAGTATCATCAGGTATCATTGCCTTTTTTTCTTAAAAATTTCCTTTACTTCAGTTAAATTTTTGTTCAAATTGAATTTACTATTTAGGCAGCCGAAAAAAAAGTGATGACTGATGTTTCGTGTAACGAGGGGGAAAAAATAGGTGCTGGCTAGCAGAAATATTTTTTGGGTTGTTTGAAACATCCCTATATGATAACTTTTTACTGCGATCTAAGATCAATAAATGCCTCTCTTTTTTTTTTTTTTACTGGTCGATAAAATTATTTGGGACGGATGTCTGGATTAGGGGTGGGCAGTTTACCGGAAACATCGTTATTTTTAAAGGGTTGCTAACGCGTCTCAGAAGAAAAAAAGAGTCACTGATTCTAAGGCTTTATATGCAACAGTGACAGTAAGAAAAGTGGCGAAATTCACATGAATGGTGATGCCAAAAACAAACAGAAAAAAAATCTATTTGTTTATTAATATGGATTAGTTATTACTGGAACAAATATTACCTATGGATACAGTTAAAAGGTGGACATATATATACCACAGGCATTTTGTTCGTGCCCGTGGCAGGTCCGTCAAGGAATTCCCTGAACCAATGCTGGCCACCTATACTCTCAAGCTAATTGGGAAATTTTTCTATAAAAGTCTGACAAAACAGAAATGACTGTCAGATGATGTGTTATCAAAATGAAAAATATGAGTGGATTCACCAAATTTGAACAGTGGGACTGGTGTTTCAAGTGATATATAATATGTTTAGCTGAACATGAGAACATGTACAATGTATTGGGAACATGAAGCTGCAAAAGCGCTTTACATGTATGTCGCTTGGGTTTTTAACTCATTAGCTCAACTAGACGAACTGAAGCTTGAGCTATTGCCATCGGCTGGCATCCGTCATCCATCAGTGCGGCTAATGGGGTTGCTATCGTAATGTTTTATACATAGATGCACACTGTGTGCATTTCTGTATACATAAATGCACACCAGTCTCGTGTACCCCGCTGGACAAAACAAGTGTCCATTGGCACCGCGGTGTATTTGCCGTTCGGCCGCGGTGTCAGAGTTTGTAACTGCAGTTGAGCACCGCGGTCGAACGGCAAGTACACTGCGGCCGAACAGCAAGTTCACTGCGGCCGAACGGCAACTACCCTCGCGGCCGAATGACATGTACACCGTGGTTAAGATTTCTGGTTTATATCATCTTTTTTCAGTTTAATGAAAGTACACCGCAGCAACTACACCATGCCAAATGGCAAGTAAACCGCGGCCCAACTGTAGTTAGCCGGTGGAGCCGCGGTGTAGTTGCATTTCGGCCGCGGTGGCAACGCTAACTGCACCGCAGTTAAGTGGACACTTGTTTTGTCCAGCAGGGTAGTGTCACGTGACAGGGTTCCTGTCGTAGTGTTTTCTACATAATATGTTTTGTAAGTTCATTTTCTTCCTTTCATTGATCAAACAACCATGCAGTTTTTTCGGTCCCTGTTTAATACCGGTACTACGATCAATATGCGACCAAAGATCAATTTGATCGCAGTTTCGTCATTGTGATAAAACAATGCCTTAAATTTTAATTAAGTTTATCAGAACTACGGAAGAAAAATAGTCTGAATTGAAGCAGACAGCAATTATTCACGGCAACATTTCAATCTCGCACCAACTGAGACTGGTATGCACTTATGTATACATAAATGCACACTGTGTGCATTTATATATAAAACGTTATGACAATGACCCCATTAGCATCAGTGCGTATAATTTTTTCCGAAATTTGTTAAAAAAATGTTTTAAGCTCAACTTGACAAAGCTCAAATCCAAGATTTTCAGAATTTTTTTATTTCTACCATCTAGAGGTCACCCTGAATATCCATATGAAGTTTGGCGATGATCAGATGAGAGATGTGACCTGTAGGGTGTGCTAAATCGGATCATGGACACTCTCACACACAGACGACGGATGCCAAGTTGAGCAAATCATCACCAATTACAAATAGCTTTTTTCACTATAGACGTCATCAGAAGTGGGCGGAGCTACATGTAATTTAGCATCAGAATGTAAACAGGGTTGGACATTCATTGGAGCCAGTATTCATATCTATATAAAACAATTCCCGGTCATCTGTTGTTTTATGTAAAATTGATGCAGGATGAAGTGCCCGGCGCTAAATTTCAACATGCTGTACAAATAACAATACAAATCGATTATCATAGTTATATTTCTAATTAACATAATAATAAAGTTCTGGCATCGACATCATTGCGCTAAGCTGTTATGTCACTGTGCATGCTGATAATACACGTGTGTTTTACTGAAAAATATTAGGCTGGGTTTAGGGGCTAACTATGTGATAAATTGATTTCTTATAGAAACATGACTTGATATATGATGAGACATTGAAGTGATGTATAAGGCATTAAAACTTGAGCAAATATAAATTCATATAATGTTTGTTAGCACCAAATTTAGCAGACACACATGTTCAAAGCTGAGAACTGTTCCGTGAATGCCTAACCTATAGCACCCTGTAACTTACTGCAAGATAAAAAGTTGCCTAATTGTCCCACTATGCACTTCACAACAATTTCCTCACAAATGAGTTTGTTTGCGTAAAACGTGATTGCAGGCGACTAATTTAAGGATTTAACATGTATTTTTTTAATTTGGAATTTATATGCATGTCAAAACACATCACCTGGTGTTCTGCGGCATTACGTATTAAGTGATAAAGAGTTAACCTTCCAAGTACATTGTATTAAATGACCCATTAATCTCTATTTTTTATCAAATTGGACAATTCAAATCATTTGTATTGTATAAGGTTGGCTACTTCATCTATTTCTAGAACTGACTATGACCATTTATGTTGGCAAATATAAAATATCAAAAATATAATTTGACTGCCTTCCCAATTTATCCAAGCCTGATTTTAGGGTGCCTGTCATTTGCAAAATGAGGTCCCCAGAGGGTGTTTTAGTGACCCTATCCCACAGAGCGGGCTAGCATCACAAATTTCACCCTCTGGGGACCTTATTCTGCATGGCCTCATCTGCTATGGGAGACATAGACTCAGATTTAAGTTCCCAAATGTAAATATTGTGATGTACACTCATTGGGAACCTCAATTATGCAATGTGTTGTCTGCCAATTTGTAGTCTAGTCCCTGGCAGCACACAAGGCAAAAGAAAATAATAATAGATAATAAAGAAATAAAATGTGATTTGGGTTTCCCTACCTACTCTATTTCAAACTCCCTCCCCTGAAGATTTTTTCATTGTTTTCAAGTAATGTTTCTGAATTTGTTTAGAAGAAAAAAATCAAATAATTTTCAATGTCTTAGAAATAAAATTTCTGAGATATTGAAAATATTTTTGAATTTTTTTTTATAAAAGACTGAATGAGTTGTTATCTATCAAAGCCTTGTTTTTATTACAGTTTATACAAAGATATTCAAATTTAATGTATACAAATCTTGCAGAAGGTAGGAAAAGCCTAAGAATATGTCAAAATAAAATAAAATCAACTTAAAAAATAATATTTTAAGCCTACTAGTACCTTCCGACCCTATTTTTCTGGCATGTAACCCAAACCAGATGTTTATTTAACTTTTGCCTAATTAATGTAAAATTTCTCTACATGATGATTTCTCCTTCTTTTTAGACTATTACCACCATGGAGGACTCGTCGCACAGGTTCCTTGACCAGATAATAAAAGGCATCCAAAGTTCATGTCTTGCTAACTTGGAGTTCGACTTGAATGTCAATGTTATCGGCCATTTGTATATATGCATAGATGGCACGAAAAGTGGAAATATAGTTCTTAGTGAAGTTGTCTCTAAAAACAATGTGGAAAATTCAACTACATTCAGGTCAAATAGCTTCATTGCTAAAGACGACCGAATGGAGCCGAAAAGGCTGCTCACCTGCCATTCCAGATATACAGCTTTAAAACATGAATCTCATATCGAGGCTCATGCACCTTCACATATATCTCCCATCTCATCGAGAGCTAACTCAGAAAACAGCATGTCTCCCGCTCGCTCAGATTGCACTGCATCATACCCATTGTCAAGATTTGATAACTTCACGAGAGCTCATACTCCATCAGGATCGCCTTCATCCGACAATGCAGCTATTTGTCATTCTATGCTGAATCGTTCTGCGTCTCATCAGAATTCTAGTCAATCGCCTTCGCAGGATCTTCTTAACGCAAACATGTATCACAAGCTAACCGCTAAACAAATGAAGTATTCTACCGAGTTGCTTCCAACTGTTGCACATAGTCACGCTAACGGAGTATCTGCACTTACCAATGGGATGGCTGCGCATACAAACGGTTTATCGTCGACACCTTCTAACAGTGTATCGGCACATTCTAATGGAGTTTATAGTCAGAAAAAGATACCGTGTAAAATGTACAAACAGTCTCTTGTGAAGCCACCGGTGCTCAACCATGAAGTAAAAAACTGTCCACCATCCATAAACGGTCCACCATCCATAAATGGTCCACCATCCCTTGATCACTATGGCAATGGAGATAGACTATCAAATAGTGATATTAAGCCAGAGCCACCAGATGACTGGGACAATAGTGATATGCCAATAGATGGAAGACGTCTCATCCACAATGATATCAAGTCTGAAAGAATTAACGGTGAAAGTAATATTGGGATGAAAGGTAGGTTACTAAGTAAAGATTTATGGGTGTACATGTACCATCCAAAGTTAAAATTCCTAAAAAAAATATTCAGACAAATAAAATGAGTTAAACATACAATAAATATCACATGGACTTCACAAAGACCTGCAATAGTATACAAAAATATGATAAGAAAACATATAAAATGTATAATTAAGAAAGCTCTTGAACCCTTCCATGACTGGAGCTTCCTGAAATTTTACGAAAACTCTATGCCAATGCGTTCTGTTATATATGAGAGTCTCCCATATAGAGCACAGCTCCAGTCATGAAAGGGTTAAAAATCTCCACAGGACTTTAACCCTTTGAGTGCCAGGCCGATTTTTGTATCAACCTATATACCCTGTGCCAATGCATTCTCTTATATATGCGAGTCGACCATAGGTTGCCTCGCATATATAAGAGAATGCATTGGCCTAACACTTTTTCATCATTTGTTATTATTTTTTACAATTTTAATTGGCGCTGAAAGGGTTAAAGATACATAATCCGAATTAATGCGCCATTTTATTATTTCTTTGGCTGCGGGGGTAAAAAATATTTGATTTCGAGTCGAGGAACCCATCAAAGCTCAGTATTATCTCATACCAATTTTTGAAACTTTTTTTTTTAATCACCTGGAATATTTGGCAGCCTAGCAAATATTCAACAATCAACCAACATACTCTTGATACCAAATTGCATTGAAAAAAATGTTGATATATAACACGTTTTGGAAAATTTTATACCAGAGTTGTCAGCGGTTAATATTAGCATTATTTTTTTGGTAATTAGTCAATTCTGATAACTAAAGCGTCTTTTGAAGAAATGTTGATGGAATCAGATGATACAGGGACCATAATCTGCATCAAATATATATTTTATCTCTGTCTTTCATTACCAGGATACAGCGACGGGAATCATCCTGTAAGTGATGGAGCTCCATACTCCGTCCAGGACAACATAAATGTAACTAGTGCTATGAGGGCAATAGAGGAACGGATAGCGAGAGAATACTCAATGGCCATGGAAACTCCTACTCCGCAAAGTGAGTTCTGTTCAACTGGAAAATTTAAATGGAATTTTACCAAGCCTTGAAATAGTGTGTCTGTCATTTGCAGAATGAGGTCCCTAGAGGGTGAATTTAGTGATGCTACCCTGCACAGCTAGCTAGCATCACTAAATTCACCCTCTGGTGGCCTCATTCATCTTAGGCCATCTTCTGGGAAGTATCTATAGCCTCAAATTTACATTGTTTTTAGCTCACCTGAGACGAAGTCTCCGGTGGAGCTATAGTCATCACTCCTCGTCCGTCGTCCGTCCGTCCGTACGTCAAGAATCATCTCCTCCCGAACTGTAAGACCGAATGGGTTCATATTTGGTGTGGATGTTTCCTAGGTGACTCACATTCAGATTTGTTCAAATCAGGTCACCAGGTCAATTAGTTGCGAAACCAGGGCCATAACTCTATTCCTCCCTAGTAATTCTTAGAACTTCTTCTTCTCAAGAACCATTGGGCCGATTTAGCTAATATTTTGTATGGAGGGTCCTTGGGTGACTGGGTTTCAGATTTGTTCAAATGGGGTCAAATAGGTGCCGAGCCAGGGCCATAACTCTATTCCTCCCTAGTAATTCTTAGAACGTCTTCTTCTCAAGGACCATTGGGCCGATTTAGCTAATATTTTGTATGGTGGGTCCTTGGGTGACTGGGGTTCAGATTTGTTCAAATGGGGTCACTGGGTCAAATAGATGCCAAACCAGGGACATAACTCTTAAAAAAAAAAATCTTCAGAACTATAAGATTGAATGAGTTCATATTTGGTGTGCATGTTCCCAAGGTGACTCACACTCAGATTTGTTAAAATCAGGTCACAAGGTCAATTAGTTGCAAAACCAGGGCCATAACTCTATTCCTCCCTAGTAATTCTTAGAACTTCTTCTTCTCAAGAACCATTGGGCCGATTTAGCTAATATTTTGTATGGAGGGTCCTTGTGTGACTGGGTTTCAGATTTGTTCAAATGGGGTCAAATAGTTGCCGAGTCAGGGCCATAACTATTCCTCCATAGTAATTCTTAGAACGACTTCTTCTCAAGAATCATTGGGCCGATTTATCTAATATTTTGTATGGTGGGTCCTTGGGTGACTGGGGTTCAGATTTGTTCAAATGGGGTCACTGTGTCAGATAGGGGCCGAGCCAGGAACATAACTCTTAAAAAAATATATATATATTTTAAAATTGAAATTCTTGCTCAATTAAAAACCATCCACACCCCTGTTCCCCCTACACCCCCCCCCCCCAATCTGCGCCAACCCTGCACCCACTGTAGTCAAGAAAAAAATTAATTAGAAAAACTAACAACATTGTAACATACATAGAGTATGGTATTGTATTTAACTCCATGGTCAATTATATATATATATATATTGTTTAACATTTTTTGAAAATTGAAAAACTAATGCCATTACATTTCTGAAGGTTGTGCCCCCTGGCCCTTCACTCAAGTTCACTGCTTCTGCCACCCTGGTCCCAAAAATAAAATTTACTCAAATTCTTGACAGAGAATCATTAATAAGAAGCATTTACTTTGGCTCTAACTGTATGCTGGCTCTAACTGTATGCCGGGTATGCCTACACGTGTCAAGTGAAATCTGACATTTTTATAAACATTCCCTGGAGATCTGTTAGAAGTCATTAATTCCCAATTACAACAATCTATCATGTATTGTTCAAATCTTTCAACAGGGCAATTAGCCTGCCTGTCATTTGCAGAATGAGGTCCCTAGAGGGTGAATTTAGTGATGCTAACCCACATAGTGGGCTAGCATCACCAAATTCACCCTCTGGAGACCTCATTTTCTGGGAAGTATCTATAGTATCAAATTAACATTGTTGTTAGTTACATTTCCCTTCTAGGAATTTTCTATATCCCCTAATTTGCAGAAGATAAAATTCATAATTGAGGTGCCCAATGGGTGAACATCACCAACTTCAACTGGGGAATTTCAATCTTATCCTAGAATGAGGTCCCCAGAGGGTGAATTTAGTGATGCTAGCCCACTGTGCAGGATAGCATCACTAAATTCACCCTCTGGGGACCTCATTCTGCAAATGACAGACACCCTATCACACTATTTCAATGCTTGATTGTATAATACATTGTGTTGCTTGAGGCCAGGCAGTCAATGTAGGAACAGACATGCTATTTGCAGGCTTGCTCCTTTGGTGATTGTGATTCAGATTTGTTCAATCGGGGTCACCAGGTCAAGTAGGTGCAAGGCCAGCTACATTACTCTTTCTCTCCATAGTAATTCATGATATGTCTTCTATGCAAGAATCAAATGGCCTATTATGCTTAAATAAAATTTTCAACTAATGTTGCTTATATTTGGTATGAAATTACCTTGGGTGACAGATTTGTGAAAATGGGATCACAAAGTCAAATAAGGACAGAGCCAGAGACTTAACTATTGCACTACATAGTAATTCTTAAAATATGTTTGCAAGAACTAGTTGGCTTATTTAGAATGGAATGTTCTTCCTTGACTGCAATTCAGATTTTTTTAAATAGGATCACCTGGTCAAATAGGGGCCAAGCGAAGGACAGTTTCCCTCTTAATATTCTTCCTTCACAAGGACCATCAGGTCTATTTTACTGATAATTATGATATGTATGAAGGGTTCAATGGTGTCTGGGATTCAAATTTATTCAGATGGGGCCACCAGGTTAAATAGGGTGGGACCAGGGACATAACTATATGTCTCTATAGTAATTCTTAAAATGTCTTGTCAAGAGAGGTTGGACTATTTAGCTTACATATAGTATGGAGGATCCTTTAGTTACTGAGATTCAGATTTGTTAAAATGAGGTCAACCTGTCAAGAAATGGCGGGGCTATGGGGAGTTAACACTTTTGTGTCTAATAAAATCATTGAAATACCAAATTCATTAAAACATCTACCTTGTAACCACCTGACTGATTAATCTGACATACATGTATGGTTTTTTTGTGTCCATGGATAATTGGGCTTCAAACCTGTCTAAATGGTTTTATAAAAAGGTGCTTGTGAGATTGGAAATTTCCAACAATTAAGAAAGTTTGAGGTGTCGGTTGTGAAATTCCAACCTAAGACTTGGGAGTCTGGAGCCTGGTTGGGAGGGGACTTGTTGAGCTGGAGGAGTGGGTGATCAATAGTGTACAGTTGGTAATTTCAAGGTGGATGTTTACCAATCTACATACGTGAAGTCTCTCAAGCCACATATATCCTGTTTAGATCTACTTCTTTCAAAGTGATTATGAAAAGTTCTGACTGTTGTGGTCTCCAGAGTCCCAGTCTTATCAGTCTTGGCAGTCTGGTGAGCGACCCCACAGTCATTGACTGTCCAATTTCTATAACCCCTAATTTGCAGAAAATAAAATGCATAATCTAGGTTACTAATGGTTGAACATGATCAACTTCAACTGGGGAACTTCAATCTGATCCTAGGTCTCCCATAGCAGTTGAGGCCGAAGCAGAATGAGGTTCTTGGAGGGTGAATTTGGTGATGCTAGTCCACTGTGCGGGATAGCATCACTAAATTCACCCTCTAGGGACCTCATTCTGCAAATGACAGACACCCTATTTCTGGGCTTGGATTTTACCGAATTTCAGTTACTTTAGTTTCATGATATGTTGATTACTGCTCCAGCAATGATCCTGTTCAGCTTAACATTGTTAGTATTATATATAACAACACTCAGATTCAGCACTCCTCACTACACTGTTGAATTTACTTTTCTGATTGCCGTACATGTAAATGCTAACTGAGTAACTCTACCATATACTCTAAACTACTCTAGTTGTCTAATGTCTATAATCGATATAAGGTATGGTGCGATTATGTCCTCAAGTCACAGAAGAGCAAACTCGATTGATATTAATATATTCAATTTTCAACTAAATGTAAACATTAGTAAATGTTTAAGTGCAGGTGTACCTATGCAGATATCACAACATTGGAAGTCAACATGGACATAAGTGTATGCATAAAGTACATGGTTGTTATATCTGTACTGCCATGATATTTGAGTTTGAGGTATAAAAAAATAATAATATAAAATGGAATTCTGATTAATCCAGCATTGGATATAATAGGCAAAACCTTTTAGAACCTTCATTTATCAAAGACATTTGCACAATTACATATACATGTATTCATAACAGCTAGCAAAAAAAATTATTTATCCCGCAGGGTCGTAACACAACAAAGACAGGTCTGCCTGATTGACTACCTTTATTTAATGAATTATTAATCAAAAAGGTAGTCGTGAAATTATTGGTAGGATGTTCACTGTCCAGTTATCCATTTCTTGCTTCGCGTCTTCCTTTTTTGGCCCACAATGCGCATGGCCACAAGCAAACAAGCGGAGTCCGTGGGAACCAGGACCTGAAACGAGACACTAGACCCCCTGGTTAGTGATGTCTGCTGGTCAGTGCCAAGCGAATGCCGCAGGATCACAAAAAAAAATTAAAAATAGGGGGGGGGGGGTGTTAATTTCAAACAAAAACATACTTTCCCCAATTTTCGAATCTTGCGAAAAGACCTTGGCCCTCTCACGACTTGATCACGTGCCTCCGGCGATATAGTTCCGCTCTCCCGATTTACTGAGAACGATCAGCGCCCTGGTTATATATTACCCTGATGCTGCTGAGAGTTTTTGGTAACATTGCGAATAAATTACCAGGCAGATGTTACTGCATGTTAATCCCACCAATGGAATTTGTGTATCGATCCGCTTGATCCATCAAATCTTTATTTAGCAACTGACCCAATCGGGCACGTGATCTTGTTTTGGTTCTATTCTTAGTTTTGGTAAACAACTGCAAACGTGTCTCTCTAGCTGTCATGTTTTAGCGACCCGACGGGATAAATGCGGTCGCTATGCGACGCTCTTTTAAATAAAAAAAATCTTATTGAAATCAAATAAATAAATTTTGTTTATTTGTTTATGATAAAATCACCAACCCTGCAGAAAAGACTTTAGTGCCAACCGTCATCTTACAATTCTAATCTTTATCATAAGTCTGTAAATATTTTAACTCTAAAACTCTAAAATATGATAAATTTGTTTTAGGTCGTGATGATAGCGACATGGACAATGGAACCATAAACGAATCTGATCTTCCTCGATGCGGAAAGGTTCCAAAGGATTTTGCTGAAAAACATAAGGTATCAAATATTAAATCTTATCTTCTTAGTCATTTTTTTTTTATATCAGGTAACATCAAGCAATACAAAGTAAATTATGACACATTCCAGGTTGCGCTGATCTCTGAATAATTGTTGTTTTTTTCTTCAGACTGAAAGGGGTTATGGAAGGATTAACAATATTATTTCATGATTTTATCTTGATTCTGGGTTGTAAATAAGAAGACAAATATATACTTCACCCATAAGTAAAGTTTCATTGGCTTAGATATGTTCATAACTGATACTGTAATCTAAATAGTTTAAAAAGGACCCGTCTATTAAAGGGGGACTGTACACTGAATCCAGCCGACCATCTCCCATTATACTCAACAAAATATATGCAACAAATTAATGAATTTGATCCATGGATGAGTGCAAAATACACTCATGTGCTCTATGAATGATTAAACATTTCGCCATCGGCAGTCACTGCATTTAATTAATATATAAGAATGTCGGTGTGTGTTGTCAATTTAGATATAATATTTGCAAAAATAACTACTTTGAACAAGATTATTCTCCATTTCTATTTGATCACCCTACCGGAGTGTTTCACATCACTTTAAGTCTATTACAAACGTCTTTTGAGGAGTTAGATATGGAACTTTAATTATTTTGTCTATTCATGTAGAAATATATAACTTTTAAGATAATTACATGATATTAGTCATATTTGAAAATTTAATCTGATTTGTGGGGAAGGGAGTGAGAAGTCCAATAAAACAACATAAATGTGTGTGATATGATTTAAATTTTCCCATGTGACTATGTCTATACATTATCTTACAACTGGATTATTCCAAATAAAGACAAAACAGTTTGTGTGAAAGAATCGATTGTTTCTTTATATACTGTATTGACCAGCCTGTTAATGGTTAACCATTGCGGTCTACATTATATTGTTGGAATAATTGGAAGATATTGAGAAAAAAAAAAGAAAACAGTTTTACCTACTTACCTACCCTATATGTTTTCAGTCCGTTATTATTAGGCTTGTTGTGAAATGTGCATGGTCAAATTTCACTCGAGTCTTTTTATGTCTTGAAATATATTCTTTTGCCATCTAAATCAAGTATAAAAGCCCACAAATGTAAAAATGTTTTTAAATCAGAAATGCATGTGCAAGCCTTGAAATAGTGTATTTGACATTTGCAAAATGAGGTGCCGAGAGGGTTAATTTAGTGATGCTATCCTGCTGTGGGCGGTAGTGACACTAAATTCACACACTGGGGACCTCATTCTGAAAATGACAGACACACCATTTCAAGGCTTTTAGGGAGAAGATGTCGCCCAAGTCACTCTCTAGGCTGGTCCGTGAGTGTTAGCCTATGATTTTCATTATATCTTCCTTCCACAGATGTTTGAAGTTGAAGCTATTAAAGGTGTATACATGTATCTTCCTATGATTTCATTATATCTTCCATCCACAGATGGTTGAAGTTGAAGCGGCTAAAGGTGTATACCTGTACCCTCACCAAGCCCTGAAAGCCGTTAATAAGTTCTCGGCGACTGCCTGCGTCACATTCCTACTCAGCTGTTTCTATACCAACGATGAGTTACTCGGGACAAATCTCACTGGTGCTAATAACAAGAGAGCTCTCGATCCCGACATCGTCTCTGGAATTCTTGGTAAGGTTACTAAAACAGTGAATGGGTATTAACTCTTATATGACTGGAGCTTCCTGAAATTTTGTGAAAACCCTGCGCCAATGCATTCTCTTCTATAGGCAAGTCTCCCATAGGGAGCCTCACATATATAAGAGAATACATTGGCCTAACAATATTTACCTTGATGTTCTAAGCAAGTGCATTCTCTTATATATTTGAGGCTCCCTATGGGAGACTTGCATATATAAGATAATGCACTGACACTGGATCTTTAGTGCTGCACCAGTGCAGCTCCCATCATGAAAGGGTTAAATATAACGATGAATGGGTACTTGGGCTAAAAATGAACAACATAAGATTTTTATATTTTTTGTTCTTCACTGTGCCGCACTATGTTACATTTAGTGGCAAATCTACTGTTGGCGAAACATAAAAGTAAACTGACCATGACAAAAGTGCATCTCTGGGTTTTTAATTGCATTTATTTTGTTTTGTTTCAGCATTCACGTTGTTCAGATTTAGTGATGCTGATGAGGCAGTTCTCAAGAAAGCCCTCAGAAACAAGATCACATCATTCGAGAGTAAATTCAAACGAAAGCACAATGATGAGAGCAAGCATGGAGATGACCACGGCGCAGCTAAAGCTATGCATTTGGCTGTCACAGACGACAATGTCTCGCAGAAAATCCAGGAAACCCTCTACCATTTTGCCTTAACAAACCCAGAAAACCTTCCAGTTAGCGATTGTGAAACGTGAATGTTCCATATTGCCTTGAACCTACCATTATAAGTAATTGGACATTTTGGTCCGAATGTCAATGGTGAAAGCTGTAGATGCGACACCATTATTTTTGTTAAAGGGTCATTATTTTAGACTAAATTCAGATTTAGATTTTTTTCTTTTGTTACATACTTGTTGAAGTAGGCTTATAAATATTTATTCCACAATCTCGCGGAAAATCCTGGAAACCCTGTACTATTTTGCCTTAATAAACTCAGAAAACATTACAGTAGCACATGTATTCAACAGAATCCCAACCATTGAATACATATTGTTGTGTACCACAAGTGGTATACATGCCGAGACTTCTTCGAGTTGACACTAGCGATGATGTACATAACATCAACGATCTGCTTCGTGTTTTGCACAGATAATTACTGTGTAATCATCGGAATTAAATCACAATAAATGTATTTGTAGTATCAATGTTAGTCGCAGTCATGGATCAAACTTATCTGATACTTCGGTGTGGTATAAATACATAACACAACTTGCATGATAATCTAGAATCCGTTATTGAACTCCTTTGCGGATGATGTGTAGTCATAATTCACTCAAGCTCTGCTTTGATGAAATTTATCCTTGCGCAAGCCTTGAAATAGCGTGTCTGTCATTTGCAGAATGAGGTCCCCAGAGGGTGAATTTAGTGATGCTACCCCGCATAGCGGGCTAGCATCACCAAATTCACCCTCTGGGGACCTCATTCTGCTTACACCTCAGCAGAATGAGGTCCCCAGAGGGTGAATTTGGTGATGCTAGCCCGCTATGCGGGGTAGCATCACTAAATTCACCCTCTGGAGACCTCATTCTGCAAATGTCAAGGCTTGTCCTTGCACCATCCGCAACTCAATCAATAAAAGATTCTTTATCAAGATGCATGCACGTTGTGTTCTGTCTACATAATATACTATCAATGCTTTCTATACTCTGAGAAGACTAAACAATTTGATAGATATTTATAACTGCTTACCATTTTCCTCAAAGTTGTGAGCCGAATGCTGTTATTGCCATATCATCAAAAAGGTACTGATAAACACTCTATATAGTGTTAAAAATGGACCCCGTTTTTTTTCTTCTTTTGAATGCAACAATTCCTATAACCTCAAAAAGTCGTTTCTGCATTAAAAAAAACAGACCGGCGTGGAATATATTGGCTGCTCTCTGACCAATCATAGACTCTCACTAGAGGTGGAACATTTATCATCAGTGTTGTCATGAGATGTTCTTTTATTGGGAGAAATTTCTACGATTTATTGCTCAAGAGACTAATTGGGGTCGATTGATCTGTAATCCTTACCTTTTTGAAGCACTAATTCTCTAATTGAACTGAGAATTATGGCATTGCGAATCGGGGGCATTTTCATTTCAATGTGAATCGAATCGCATCGAATCTCGAATCGAATCTCGAAACGAATCATTGCATCAGGCATATCAATAGTGAAGTTTCATATAGGTGAGGCTCCCTATGGGAGACTTGCATATATACGAGGATACATTGGCACAGGGTTTTTGCAAATTTCAGGAAGCTTAGGGTTAAATTTGATCAGGATTCCACTATGCACCTTTAACGCTTAGAGTATAAGCTGCAAACCTTGTTCATGTATGTAGATGTTTAGCAGGGGTGCCACTTGTACATGTATGTAGATGTACAGCAGGGGTGCCACTTGCACTTCTAAAAATATTACAAACCTAGTGCTCATTGGGCCTGAAAATATGGTGCCAGTCATTTGCAGAATGAGGTCCCCAGAGGGTGAATTTAGTGATGCTATCCCACACATTGGGTTTGCATCACAAGATGCACCTCCTTGGGACCTCATTCTACTGAGGCCTCATCTTCTCTGGAAAGAATCAAATTAACAAATTTTTTAGTTTTCTCTAGAAGCTTTAGAAACTTGCTTTTTTTTTAGTTTAGTTTCTCTATATCCCCAAAATGGCAGACGAAACAATGCATAATCGAGGTACTGATTGGGTGTACATCGATATCTGGGTAATTAAATCTGAGTCTAGGTCTCCCATAGCAGATGAGGCTATGCAGAATGATGTCCCCAGAGGATGAATTTAGTGATGCTAGCCCACTGTGTGGGGTAGCATCACTAAATTCACCCTCTGGGACCTCATTCTGCAAATGTCTGGCACTATATTTTTTGACATGCTCATTAACCCTTTACCCAACAGAACGGCCCTGTGCCAATGCATTCTCTTATATATGCGAGTCGACCATAGGTCGCCTCGCATATATAAGAGAATGCATTGGCTTAACACATTAAAAATTATAAAATTGTTAAAGAATGTAAGAAAAAATGGTAAAAAGTGTTTTAGGCCAATGCATTCTCTTATATATGCGAGGCGACCTATGGTCGACTCGCATATATAAGAGAATGCATTGGCACAGGGCATAACTGTAACTATCACAATGTGGTCAAGGAGCCGGTTCCAATGATATCCATATTTGTATGGTTCTATTGAGACAGACCGAAGATATTTTAGGCTGTTGAAGCTTTATTTGGCCGGGTTTGGCCGGTTTGTTGGGTAAAGGGTTAAACCTTCGATGACCTGAGCTTTCTGAAATTCTGCAAAAACCATGTGCAAATGCATTCTCTTATATATGCGAGTCTCCCATAGGGAGCATCACAGATATTAGACATTGGCCTAACAATAATTACCGTGATCTTGTAAGCCTATGGGAGATTTGCATATATAAAAGAATGCACTGGCACATGATCTTTAATGCTGCACCAGTGCGGGTCCCTGCCGTCATGAAAGGGTTAATACATGAGTTTGACATATGTGTGAATCGGTGCTAACTACTGAACATTTTTTTACATGATCTGAGCAAGTTTTAAGCAAGTCTGTAAAATAGTGTGTCTGTCATTTGCAGAATGAGGTCCCCAGAGGGTGAATTTATTGACGCTATCCCGCACAGTGGGCTAGCATCACCAATTCACCCTCTGTGGACTTCAATCTGCTGTGGGAGACCTAGAATCAGATTGAAGTTTCCCAGTTGAAGATGGTGATTTTCACCCATTAGTCACCCTGATTTAATCGATAATGCATTTTATCTTCAGCAAATTAGGGGATATAGAAACTTAGCTGAACAGAAAAGGTAAAAAAAAACTATGTTAATTTGATGCTATAGATACTTCCAGAAGATGAGGCCTAAGCAGAATGAGGTACCCAGAGGATGAATTTAGTGATGCTATTCCATGGGGTAGCATCATTAAATTCACCTCTGGCACTAGATTTTCAGACCTGCTCATTAATACATGATTTTGACATTTGTGTGAATCGGTGCATCATGCTGGTGGTTTGTAACTACTTAACGTTTTTGAACGTTTTTGATTTCCGACATATTTTTTGTATTTGTTGTAATTATTGATAAGAATTTCCTGCCGTTTTGAAACTGTATCATATTGGTGCCAAATAATTAAAATTGAAGGTGCTAGGCACATATTCATGAGTCACACATATTTATTCAAATTAAGTTCAAAACTCACAAAACTCATCTCATCTTCACTCATATCTTACATCCAAATTAGAAATAACAGAATATTTGGCCAAATTGTGTTTTGAGTATAAACTTAAAATAAGTATAAAAGTTTTATTTGGTAATTAACCCTTTCATGACTGGAGCTTCCTGAATTTTTTGCGAAAACCCTGTGTCAATGCATTCTCTTATATATGCGAGTCGCCCATAGGGCGCCTCGCATATATAAGAGAATGCATTGGTCTAACAATATTTACCTTGATCTTGTACGCCAGTGCATACTCTTATATATGCGAGGCTACCTATGGGAGATTTTCTTATATAAGAGAATGCATTGGCACACATATTATGGACTTGTTCGGGTGTGTTAAACTGACATATTAGTACTCAGGCGTTATGCCAATCTGGGGAATGTAACAGTCTACTAATATTGCTGAAAATTTCAAAGAAATCGACCATACACTCCATAGAAAAAATTGTCTGAACTACGCTCAATTGTAAATATTTACATCTCGATTCTGGAAGAAACAGATCTACGATAAACAAACACAAATGATTTCGTCATCGAGAGTCATTGCATTTAATTAGTATATCAGAAGGAAGGAGTGTGTGTCGTCAATTTGGATAATAATCGTTAAAATAACTACTTTGAGTAATATTATTCTCCATTTCAATTTGATCACCCAACCGGAGTGTTTCACATCACTTTAATGCTGCACCAGCGCAGCTCCCATCATGAAAGGGTTATATATGACTCAGTATAGAAACTAATTAACCTGCTGTAAATATCTGGCCATATGTTATGAAAACCTCTCTCTTCAACTTCACTCTGGTATGGATTGTAGTAAAATGAACTGTAGATTCCATTAACCCTCTTTATATACTGAATGGATTCTCCCACTCAGTTATAAAAGTATTGACCTAGTCTATTATTCATCTGGAGGGTAATTAGATCTTCATTTTCACTCACAACTCATGTACAATTTTTGATAAATGGGTTGTAATCTAAATTTATCTACATATAAAACATTCCTGCCATATATGGTAACGCATTTAAATATCGACCACCGATATTTCGCCTTTGTTATTTGTTCGTTGTAATGTTATGTTGTGGCTTTGCTTGATATTCATCATTACCAATATGTCAGTTAAACTGTCTGCATGTGAGTATGATGTCATCTTCTGGGATTAAATCCCTTCTGGTGGAGAACGAAGGCACCCAGTCAGTGCTCTTTTGTATCAGGGACCAGTCTAGAAGGCGACTTCGGAGACATCTTCTCCCTATTTTTGTCCCAGGGAGAAGTGACTTCTCTCTCTCATATAACTAAGTTATGCATATGTCCCAAAACTTATATAACCCTTCCATGACTGGAGCTTGCTGAATTTTTGCAAAAACCCTGTGCCAATGCATTCTCTTATATATGCAAGTCTCCCATAGGGATCCTCACATATATAAGAGAATACATTGGCCTAACAATCACATGATCTTTAATGCTGCACCAGCGCAGCTCCCGTAATGAAAGGGTTAAAGTATATTTACTGTTTATAATGGTGTTCTTATTAACCATAATGGCTTTATAAATGGGCTCTTTTTCATCTAAATGGGATACTTATTGGATCATAGAAGGCTGATGTTGAGGTGTAAATTGAACTTCAGCCATTGTTACTTCTCCCTGATAACAGTCCCCTTTTCCCAAATAACCAAACAGAGTGAAGTGAATTCTCCCAATTTGATACAGTAATGTCCTAAATTATCGACTCCTTAACCACAGCAGAATTATGGGTAATTTTTCAGAATTTAGTTGGAATATGGCTTGTTGCCATTGGAAAGCTCTGAAGCCATATTTCCAACTAAATCCTGAAAAATTACCCATAATTCTGCTGTGGTTAAGGAGTCGATTATTTAGGGCATTACTGTACATCTAGGCTGCTCCCTGTGTTGTATAGTATAGTTCATGATCATCATTTTTTTACTTCATATTTCATAATGTTTACACCCCTACGTGATTGAAATCACGTCATGTAACAAGTGCAAGGCCCGACTTGTTTTCATAATATATACATAGCCCGTCTGCGTTACACTAAATCCTGTCTGTTCGATGATTGCTCAACTGCCAATTGGGTCACCCGTTTCATAACCCAATAACACCGACTGTAACACGAATATGTCACAAATTGTTGACCTAATCACTAAAAGTGGTCAGCAGAATAATTTGGCGTGCTTTTAAAAGTTCAGCCGAATTGCATCTGAAGCAATTATTTCTATCGATCACGTAATCGTGTCTAAGTGCTTGGAAATCTTATACTAGGCTGACTTATCGTGCTCAAATTCTCTTCAGATTTTGTGAAAATAAATAAGAATACATTCAGCTTTTTTATGAGAATTTCAGTCTAACCTGGGGCTACTTAAGGGATGCCACAGAAGCCTAGAATTGTAACAATTGTAGTGTAGGTCCAATCTTGTCAGTAAACTAAAAGAGTTAAGAAACCGTGCTTATACTCATGTCAATTTGAATTCATATGTCTTATACTATGATGGCATAAGGTTTCTGACTTTGTATCCAAGCCTGATGATACCCCATACATGCACAAACAATAAACACTAATTCTGTGTCTGACATATTCATATATAATGTTTTATACATCTAGTTTGGCCACCGAGGCCAGGGATGTGGTAATGGCAGTCTCTTTGAAAAGCAGACGAAAATCCTATATCGAATGTACGTCTCTATTAAAATTAGGTTCTGTATTGAAGTGATTACCTCCATTTCATTGGAGAGTGGCGCAAACTTTGTGCGATTTCATTGGTTAATGGCATAGCAGATCACATCAGAGGTCAATGATGTGTTGACAATTTTCCCATGCATTGTCAAACTCAACTATTGTTGGAAAACTAAATACAGGCGATATATCCATAATTCATTTTACTCATCGCAATATTGGAGACATCATCTTCGAGTTTTTTTATCAGTCAACCATATTAATGACTGATTATTGTTTTGCATCTACTTGTATTTATAACTATTTCTAAATACTATGATTCTCACAAACATTTACTACGTCAGGAATGCATTCCATATTTGGAAGCGGTTCTAGAAACTTCTAGAGATGTACATCCGATATAGGATTTTCGTCGGCTTTTCAATAAGACTGGGTTAATGGTAATGCATTACTTATGAAAGTAATGATAATG
This sequence comes from Siphonodentalium dalli, assembly GCA_032622095.1. NCBI lineage: Eukaryota > Metazoa > Mollusca > Scaphopoda > Gadilida > Siphonodentaliidae > Siphonodentalium > Siphonodentalium dalli. The sequence continues at coordinate 151,567,069 of CP136062.1, forward strand.
GTAATTGCAATACAGAAATTGGTAAGAAATGGTAATGCATTACTTTGCAAAGTATTTGACCCATCCCTGACTGAGGTACTGAACCTGGTGTTTTTCTCGGCAGATTACTATAGTTCCTGGTGTCTCCATGCAGAATATCATCACTGGAGAACTGACAGGATTGAATATTTTGAAATTTTCCACAAAATTGATGATCGCAACCAAAATTTTCAATTTTTTTTCATATTTTCGACTATAAGTGTGAGAAATGTCAAACCAAAACCGTTATTCACACCCTGTGGTTATGTATTATTGCCATATGGGCTTATATTTTGACATTCGTCACATTTGTGGAAAAAACTCTTAAAAGTTATAGAAAATAAATCTGATTTTCCTATTAGTCTGGCTACCGAGGCACTGATCCTGCATGTTTTGATCTATATGTAAAGTGGATAATGTGTAACATACCTGGGGCCTTTAACTTACAATAATACATACTGTATCACTTTGTAAATGTATCGCACATATCGTATGTATATCTAAGTCAAACACAACGTCGAGTGGAGTTGAAACATACCTGGGCCATTTTAACTTACAACACTATATACTGTATCACTATATAAATGTATGACACATATGGTTTGTATATCTAAGTTCAACCACATATGCTGTGATTTAAATCTAACGTGGGTGGAAATCGCAGGTGGAGAAAAGTGGCAAGCCCGCAGACGTTTGGAATGTTAAACCATTCTACTATTTCAAGTTATGTAGGCCTATACAGTAATGCCCTAATTAATCGACTGCTTAACCACAGCAGAATTATGGGTAACTTTTCAGGATTTAGTCGGAAATATGGCTTGTTGCCATTCATCGGAAAGCTCTCGGGGAGAGCTTTCCGATGAATGGCAACAAGCCATATTTCCGACTAAAGTCTGTGAAAAGTTACCCATAATTCTGCTGTGGTTAAGTAGTCGATTAATTAGGGCATTACTGTAGGTCTCTGGTGTGAAAACAAAAGCAAAGAGTTATACTACATTCTCCTCATTATGCAAGTATAGATATGGGGCGTGTTCTCAAGTTCTAAACTAAACACAAGGCTATTTTTTCATTTGAACTTAACAATAATTATCATTTTTTATTTTGAACCTGTCAACTGCACCACTTTTTAAACATTGGAGGACACGCCCATGATTTTCCTAGTTAAAACCATTTTGATCGCTATGATATGCTATGACATGCCTGCGTTCTTGTCATGAGCATGTGCAGTGGGTCTCCACCCGTTATTCCCCCACCTGCGATTTAAATTGCAGCATCTGCGGTCGAACTAAGTCGAACACAATGTTAATCAAGAACTGAGAAATGTAAAATGAGTTGTTTGTCAAAACTGTATAGATAAAAATGAGATATTGTTGTACCATATCATATTTCCATGGTCTTTGACACAGTGCTACCTTTATTTTTTAAGATTTTGGGTAGTGTTGAAACGACTTGGAGATTCTTTAGTCGACTAGTCGAACCCCAAAAGTCGAGTTCGGTACATAGTGACCCAGTTATCTCATTATTGGTTCACGACTTATGTTCTACGTTTTGAACATGCTGACTATGTTGAGTTTTTTAACACCGTCACATCCACGACAAGTGTTTGATCAACGTGCCATGTACTAGACCAAGTGTTCTCGGTCCACAACAGCTTGGGATATCGGTTGGGATAACCTGATATCCCAAGCTGATGTGGACTGAGAAGAATTGGTCTAGCCATGTACCAACATTATAGTCTTAACTCTTATGGTGGGAAGTATATACAATGTTCCGACTAGTCAATGGCAAAATACAGAGTCGACAGTGGGAACTATCGGTGTCGACGTTAGATAGTTGACTAATCGTTTCAACACTAATTTTGGGTGCTCTACTGGTGCTGACTTGTGAACTCTGTATATTCATCCTTATTTAAGTGTTTGTCATGTAATCACATGATTGAGAGTAATAGTATTGTTTCAGTGAAATGTACGTTAATGTGTCTCCTCACATATGTATCAGTTTTCTCTCTGTTTCTTTTTATTAACCCTTTCATGATGGGAGCTGGGCTGGTGCAGCATTAAAGATCATGTACCAGAGCATTCTCTTATATATGTGAGTCTCCTTCAAGGAGCCTCACATATAAGAGAATGCACTGGCTTACAAGGTCAAGGTAAATATTGTTAGGCCTATGCATTCTCTTATATTTTCGAGGCCTATGAATGCATTGGCACAGGGTTTTCCCAAAATTGTGGGAAGATCCAGTCATGGAAGGGTTAAATGTACTTTATCTCTTCCGTGCCACAATTACAAAAACCCGATTTCAAGACATAAACAGTTTTTGTGTGATTAAAATACAGATAAAACTGAAGGTTGGGTATATTAGTTGTCTTTAAATACATAATAAAGTGGTATATTTCTGATGTAGCCGTGTGTAATTCGCGGTGATATCTCTTATTTGCCTTGATTGAGGATGCTAACATGATAAGAGTTCTCCCTATTGGTATGCTCCAAATGTTTTTTGCAAGATTTCTGTTCCAAAAATAGCCAGATTTTCATATCCTGAAATTATTTGAGAAAATAATAAATAAAATTTATATTAATTTATAGAAGCTTTTTCGGACAGGTGTCCTCAATTATATCTGTTATTTTATACCCCAGAATCAATATAAAACTTGCAAGGAAGAGATACTTTATCTTTAAGGATATAGACTATTACTGCCAGCGCGCATGTGTCATATTGACTTATTAATTAGATATGACATTTTTGTTCCCGAACGGCCTGTTATCAAACTATGTGAATATTGCTTCAATTTGCCCTTTAACTGAGTAATATCAGTTTACGACATCACAAATCTGAGTAATATCATTTTACGACATCACAAATCCGAGTAATGTGGTATTATGACATGCTGTAAATGTACTTCACTGCTGAATAATGTGCAGATATCAATTTTTGTGATGTCACTCATTTGAAAGAGTTGTCAGTTTAATACTAAGAGGTGGCGATCTAATTAATAAATAGGATATTGCTTAGTTGGTTTGATATTAGTCCTGATATCAGCCTTCGGTAACCTCATATCAGCCTGAGACTGAAGGTTGCTTCAGGCTGATATCGGCCTAATATAAAAACAACCAAGTAATATCCTCTAATTGCTGCCAGCATGAATGTGTCGTATTGTGAATTTGCCGTGACTGAGCAGTTCTCTTTGTTGCTGCAATATTTGATCGATTAAACAGATATCTTCGGAATTTATGGATTTATATTATACATTTGTTGCATGGATTCGAGGTTGACATGAGGATTTATTAACCCGAGGATATTAATATTCACCAAGGCCACAGGCCGTGGTGAATATTGACTTCCAAGGGTTGATAAATCCTCATGTCAACCTCGAAACCATGCAACAAGTGTTTTATTATATGAACTATCGGCATTCTTTAGCCCATTAGAGTACTACTGTAGGAGTTGAGACATATATGTTCAACAAACAACAGATTTACTGAAACTCTCTTCCGAAATTCAACGACAAATGAGTTATGTATAAGCAATTTTGATTTGCTGATTGCAAAGCTACGCGTAATGTGATTAGACAGCCACCTCTTAACGCGTGATGTAACACATATTTTGTTATTAACCCCGCGACACACCAATCAATTACTATAGGGTTTGTGGGAGAAAATTAATGATCATATAATAAAATAGTTTGGCTTTATCTGGGTGCCATAAATATTCAGTGGTCACTTGTATCAGGTGACTGCCATTGGCAACGACACATTACATGTTACACGTACATGTGTCTCATCCTCTCTATTACCTGAAAATATGTTTTTAACTTATTTTGCTGGATTACACAAGCCTGAGTTTAGTGTGCCTGTCATTTGCAGAATGAGGTACCCAGAGGGTGAATTCAGTGACGCTTTCCCACATAGCGGGCTAGCATCACTAAACTCAGCCTCTGGGGTCCTCATTCTGCTTAGGCCTAATCTTCTCTGGAAAGTTTCTTTATTATCAAATCTAACTCAGACTTGGTATTACAGTTTGAAATCAGACACTATAAAAATGCTACTGTTCTTCCTATCAAACCATGTGATCAGAAATAGCAGTTATATTCCAAACAGGGATGTGGCAATGGGGGGATTTAGGGGTGTCTCACCTAACCAATTTTGGTCAAAATGTTTAATAGTTGGCATTTCATGTCTGGCACAACGTCAGTTGGAAATTTCAGACCAAAGATATAAAGTTGGAATTTGTCTGGTAGTTTGATTTTCGTATCCCTTTCATGATGAGAAGCTGCCTGGTGCAACATTAAAGATCCTGTGCCAGTGCATTCTCTTATATATATGATTCTCCCACAGGGAGCCCTGCATATATGAGAATGCAGTGGCTTACAAGGTCAAGGTAAATATTGTTAGGCCAATGTATTCTCTTATATATGCGAGGCTCCCTGTGAGAGACTCGCATATATTAGAGAATGCAGGGTTTTTGCAAAATTTCAGGAAGCTCCAGTCATGGAATGGTTAGTGAGAAATGTGTTGTTTTAGACCAAAAGTTGAATACTTGAGACCAAACTTTTGTTTTGAATGAAATGGCCATCAGTTGGAAAATGGGGGGGTGGGGGGTAAGATGGAAATTTGCAATAGTCTGAAACCTTGAGGTATCAGTTGACCCAAGGGGGGGGGGGGGGTGCATTTAAACTGGTTCAGATGCTGTGGGGTGCAGTTGAAAATTCTTAGGTGAACACCCCATTAACCCCCCCCCCCTTCCTTGTACTTTCTGTAATGATTCTGATACATAAATTGGGACATGGATTGTTACTATATTAAGAACAATACACCATTGATGATTGGAATCTGTTTTAAAACACTTAAAATGGGTTCAAATAGAATGATCCTTTACAAAATCTCCGTAGTCTGTTATCTTGGTGATAATTTTAATGTTGTCCAATGAAAGGTTGTTAGATGTTCGTATACTTGTTATCATCGTGTTTGTTTAGTTCATGCATTTGACTTTTGAAATTTCGTGCTAATTTCACTTGTTTTCCATAAAGCGTCACTGTATTTTGGAACCAAAATTTTTACCACTATGGTATATCATGTATTCATCTTTGTCATCTTATACAAAAATCAGCCTTTTATAATTATTTTCAACAGCAGTCACCTTTTTATCTGTTGAATAAATTTTGTCATTTGAATGGGTAAGCCGGTGTTTGTGTTCTTATAGTCCAAAACTGGGGTTTATTTGTTGGGGTTGTTGTGGCATTTGAATGGGTAAGCTGGTGTTTGTAAAAAGGTCCAAAACTGGGGTTTTAGTATCAATTCATCTCCTTGGCCATGAAATCATGGGGAACAGGACACCAAACCCAGTGTCAACCTGACCCGAACTATGAATAAATCCCTTATGACAAGTGTCATGAAAAAACAGTGTATTAATCATGGATGAATTTCCAACATTATGTTGCAAATAGAAATAAAAGGTCAGCCGACCACAGTTTCCCCCCAACAACGTGGCAAGTCGATGCCGGTTTGTTAAAGAAATAAAAAAAAATGTTGAAATGTTCAAAGTCCAAAGGGTTAATAATTCTGTCAAAATTTTTTTTTCCGTCATCTGTATACATGTAGCACATCTCCAATATGTGGGTAACAATACGCTGAAGTTTCAAATATCTACGATCAAAACTGTAGGAGGAGTTGATTACACCATGAAGGTACCCTCATATAGAAAATTATAAAAAATGTCGAAAAGGGTAAATTACTCCGTCAAAAAAGAATTTTTCTGTCATCTATATACATGTTGCACATCTTCAATATATGGGCAACAATATTCTGAAGTTTCAAATCTCTGGGATGAAATATGTAGGAGGAGATGATTACACCATGAAGGTACTCAAAAGTGTAACGGACGGACAGAGCCCGTTTCTATAGTCCCGCCTTTTCTTTCAGAACGTCCGGGGACAATTTCAGTACATTATGATTTGACAACAAAAAAGCAATTTAATATTTTAAGGCCTGTGACTAGGTTTGCACCCTTTCGGTTCTCCCAACCAACTATAATATAATAAATTAGAATGTCTTATTATTGATTTGGAGTGGTGATTTGATCAAACAAGTGTAGAAAATGTAGGATTCCCATTCATTCATTTGTCAGGAATGTTAACATAATCAGACCTGTCTTGTGTGGAATAAACACAGAATAAGCACTTTCAGTTGACAACTCATGCAGTGCAGCTGAACAAATATGTCTTCTATGAAATAGACTGCTTACTCTCATAATTGTCATTAATATTGTCAGTTATAGATGAGCTGGCCACAAATCGCTTAACCTCTATACTAAATGGGTATTCCTGTTATACAGACGGACGAGGTCTCCACAAAATATACCCTCGAATTCACAAATTTCCAAATCAAACAAGGGCCGTAACTGGTTAAAATTAATGAACAAAACTCATAGAATGTTGGTATCCTTTCCCCAACCTATGCTATCACCTTGCCAAAGAACAACGAAATTCATCTATAAAGACATCCACAGCATGTTTGTTACAGATGCGTTGATAAGTTTTACAAAAGGGCCATAACTCTGGAAAAAAGTGTGGACAAAACCTGCACTATGTGGAGATCCTTTCCACAATGCTGGTCTACCGGCATACCAAAGGACATCGAAATTGGACCATCGATACTTGAGCTGTATTGTGAATATGGACGGAAGGATGGAGGTCTCCACTATATACACCTGATTCCTCTGGATGGTCGGGGGTATAATAATAACCGGAGGTGTGACTCTCTTCACCTCAACCCCAAGATCGGACAACTGGTGGTTAAGATAACTGCTTGGACAGACAGACGATTGGACGCATGTAATGAGGGTATAATAAGAACTCAGTAAAATAAAGTTAAATACTTTTTATTCTGTATTTTACAACCTTATACTGTTATCAACATTTATATATAGTTTCTCCATACATAATATTCTCCATAACACGTCACAAAATACTGTTTTAAAACGTCGATTTAGAAGGCCTTTCCCTAAGTACAACAGTTAGAAACAAAATATTACAAACAAACTCAAAACATGGCGAGCCAGATATCACAAGGGTTGATTAACAAGACACTTGTAAAGTCCTAGCAATTGGCTTCATATTTATGAAGACCCTGTGTACCGATTGTGGAAATATTGCTGGAAATGTAAGTCACCGATAATCTGTTATTTTCCATGATGTGACTCATTTTGAGTCATTGATTAAGTTAATTCAAATGCCTCTTAGTAAATATATTGCGCTGTTTTCCAGAATTTGTTTTGGATAAGAGGATAATTCGAAAATAATCATATTCAAACCAAAGAATACTATACAAAAGTTTGAAGCCAAATAATAATAAATATCGTGTTATTTCCAGGCATCTTTAATTAGTTTGTTTAGGTTTTATGTTGGTGTTAACTATACCAGTCACCAGAAGGAAGTAAATTTTAGTGATGACCTGGTCAGAGAGAGACAAACTTGCCAAGATACACAATTCAGATATCATACTCTCCTTTACCTGGGACATCCATCCAAGCTCAGTGGCATTTGAAACAATCTGCAGGAAAACTTGTGATGGTTTGATGGACTAAGCACCTAACCATCTGAACTACAGGGGTGTCATAAGCATCTCAGAGACCAGTGTCTGTATAAACATCCATTAAGCAAACTACTAGGCAAAGTTATGTCTGCTCGCTACATTGGTCAGACCACTGCCGTCACACACAGAATGTAAGCTTTTCTCACATTTTTTTTATTACAGACTTTTGTCGGTTACAATTCATTCTGAGATTTTCTGAGAAACTAAGCTGTCAATATTCAATTGAAAATTGGCTGGATCAGATAAGTTTAGTCGGAAATATTCCGCTATAGTAGCGTAAAATAGTCCACGCGGCAACTCCTAGAGCAATTAGCCAAAAGTAAATACTACCATGATTCTGAAACGAGCTTGATATAACTTTCCGCCAGTCTCTTTGAATAGCCAAGGATAATCCTATATCAGATGTACGTCTCTATAGAACTCTCTATTAAAATTACGTTCTGTTTTGAAGGGATTCCCTCCATTTCATTGGAGTGTGGCGCAGACTGCGCGCGATTTCATTGGTTTATGGCATAACAGATCACTTCACAGATCTGAGGTCAATGACTGTTGAAAATTTTCCCATGCATTGTCAAACTCAACTATTGTTGGAAAACCGAATACAGGCGATATATCCATAATTCATTTTACTCATCGCAATATAGGAGAAATCATCTTCGAGTTTTTATCAGTCAACGATATATATGATTATTCTTTCGCATCTTGTTGTATTTATTACTATTTCTAAATACTACAATTCTCACAAACATTTACTATGGCAGGAATGCACTCCATATTTGGAAATGGTTTATTAAGTCATGTTGGGAAGGCCGTGTCATTGTAGAAATGAAATATAATGGACACTTCTAGAGATGTACATCTGTTAGGATATTCATTGGCTTTTCAAAGAGGCTGACCTTCAGCTAAATCCCTGAACCCTTCCATGACTGGAGCTTCCTGAAATTTTGCGAAAACCCTTTGCCAATGCATTCTCTTATATATGTGAGTCTCCCATAGGGAGCCTCGCATATATAAGAAATACCATATTCACCTTGACCTTGTAACCCAGTGTATTCTCTTATATATGCGAGGCTCCTTATGGGACTCGCATATTTTTAGGGAATACACTGGCACAGGATCTTTAATGCTGCACCAGCACAGCTCCCGTCATGAACCTCATGAAAGGGTTAAAGAACTTCAAATTGTGGGAAATGTTCTTTTTGGTGTAATTACAGTAATGCCCTAAATAATCGACTCCTTAACCATAGAAGAATTACACTGAGAGCTTTCCGATGAATGGCAACAAGCCATATTTCCAACTAAATCCTGAAAAATTACCCATAATTATTCTATGGTTAAGGAGTCAATTATTTAGGGCATTACTGTATGTTGATTGCGCTTGAATCAATTAGATTTGTCAAAAATTAGACAAGAAACCATGATTAGAAGCGACACATGTGGCACACGGTGACACGTGGTGACAGCCATTTTTATGGAATATCCTGTACCAAAAATAGACATTAGTATGTGATTCCAGCGGTGTGATGAGCGTAGCGAGGGAACAACTCCGCCTTGCAGTTTGACCTTTTGACCTTTATGAAGTCCAGCGATGATATGAAATGCTTGATTACAAGATGGAAAACAACAAAGATGGGAAGAATACATTGATGTTACTGAAAAGATTCTCAACAACAATATAATTTGGCAGTGCAGTGATTGGAACGGCTACCAACACAATTTGGTACAGTGCGGCAATTGCAATAGCTACCGATACATTTGGAACGGCTACTGACATGGTTTGGTACAGTGTAGTGATTGCAACAGCTACCGACATATGTGACCCGCCATATCAAATCCAGTCGTAAGTCGGGATTTTTTTTACCCTGTGCCAATGCATTCTCTTATATATGCGAGTCGACCATAGGTCGTCTCGCATATATAAGAGAATGCATTGGCCTAACAATTTTTTACAATTTTAATAATTTTTTCTTGTATTCTTTAACAATTTTATAATTTCACCCATACAGAGCCCCAGACAAACATGAGCAGACAACAGTCTTCTATATGCTTCTATATATGTGTGGGGGCTCCCTGCAGGGTAATGGGTGTTTTTTATTTTATGTCCTAAAAATTGTAAGAAACATTTATTTAAAAAAAATGATAAAAAATTGTTAGGCCAATGATGCATTCTCTTATATATGCGAGGCGACCTATGGTTGACTCGCATATATAAGAGAATGCATTGGCACAGGGTAAAAAAATCCCGACTTACGACTGGATTTGATATGGCAGGTCACATATTTGGAATGGCTACTGATATGCTGTGGCAGTGTAGTGATTGGAACGGCTACTGACATAATGATATAGTGCAGCGATTGCAACAGCTTCCGACACAATTGGAACGGCTAGACACATTTGGAATGACTACTGATAAGGTTTGGCTGTGTAGTGATTGGAACGGCTACAGACATATTTGGAATGACCACTGATAAGGTTTGGCTGTGTAGTGATTGGAAGGGCTACAAACACAATTTGGTATAGTGCAGCGATTGCAATACTACCGACACAATTGGAATGGATAGAGACACATTTGGACCGACTACTGACACCTTCTGATAGTGTAGTGATTGGAATGGCTACCGACACAATTGGAACAGTGTAGTGATATAGTTTGGTATAGTGTAGTGAATACCACAAACATATAAAGCTACATCACCACTGATCAAACTGAAGGTTTATATATATGTCTCAGAAATATTTGTTTCTGATTAAGCAATCATACAAACCATACACTGTACCATGGAAGGGTGCAGTAATATACTAAATGTCTTGCATACAGGTGGTTAACACATGATGGTGGAAGAACAATTTAAGTTGAGGACACAGTGCTTTAGAATCTACCCAAGAAACAAGTTTCATGTTTAAGAGCCCTACAATGGAATATGGAAGACGAGAAATAAGTTTAGTTTGATTTAGAAAACATAACAATATCTGCATAACTATATGTAAATAAAATACTGTGTTCTCAGACACCTCACTCATTACCGAAAAGAGGGACTATTAATAAATTTTATTTGGAATGTTATCGCTAATTTATAAAGAGTTCAAAACTCATTCATATTCTACAATTTATTAAAAATTTGAAATTTAGATAGGTTTCTGTTGAAGTCATAATGATTAAAGGCAAGGGCGGCGTTCATTGCAGAAATATTCATATTTGTTCAAATCGCCATCAACAGAAGGAATATTAAAATATATATAGTTTTGTTCATATGCCAAACATAATCAACGTGTAAATAGTATATTGTCGTCAAGACGTACGATGGTGTACGTAAACAAGAACCTGCTCATGTTACAGAAGTTTTGCTTACATAACACAGCGCAATTCTATTGGTTAATCACGCACAAATGATATAAACACTCTTTATTATTTCCAGATCAGGAAAACAGTAACAAACAACGCTCTTTATGCTTACAATATCCGGATCTAAACAAAGGCCAGGTTCTGTAACGTTTTTTGCTTTTGTTTACATAACAAATGAAAAACATTTGACAATAACATCCTGTTTATGCCATATTTCTGATTGAAATAAGAACAAAGTCTGTTTATGGCGGTTTTTGACGGAGTTGAATATTTTAACAGCATACCCACCAACAAGGCCGCCCGTATCTTTAAACGGCATTGGAGGACAGATTCTATACACTGCTTTGAAATAGTAGGATTTTATACCATAAAATTATCCAAACATCCATTAATTTCTAGAATTCTAGAAACAAATTTAAATTTTTTTTTTTAAACCCAATTTTCCATATGTAATTGCCTGAGAACACAGATATTTATTTTTAATGGCCTAACTATATGTAAATATCTAATCTCTGTTATGAATCAAATCATAGACAGGTAAAGCTCCTTAACAAGTAAACTGGCACAACATCAAAAGAAGTAACAAGCGGGAATGAAGTTGTTGAGACTTGGGTTCCAGATATTATTCCTCAAGTAACCATGGCTGCATGGAGTTTTCAAAGTCACTGAAAAAACTTCTGACACCCCATTTTTGTTAACCTTTTCATGTCGTGACCAGCGCTGATGCAGCATTAAAGATCCTGCGAAAAACCCTGTGCCAATGCATTCCTGTGGCAGACTCGCATGTATAAGAGACTGCACTGCACTGGCTTGCAAGGTCAAGGTAAATATTGTTAGGTCAATGTATCGTCATTTACAATAATGCCATAAATAATCGACTCCTTAACAACAGCAGAGTTATGGGTAATTTTTCAGGATTTAGTCGGAAATATGGCTTGTTGTCATTCATCAGAAAGCTCTCACTGACTGCTTTCCGATGAATGGCAACAAGCCATATTTCCAACTAAATCCTGAAAAATTACCTATAATTCTGCTGTGGTTAAGGAGTCAATTATTTAGGGCATTACTGTATCTGCGAGGCTCCCTATGAGAGAATGGCACAAGGTCATCTCACAATTTCAGGAAGCTCCAGTCATTGAAGGGTTAAAGCTGCAAGCATTCGTTCGTTTTCTGTGAAAAGATACAAATTGCAAACTTCTTTTGAAATGACACTTCTTAATTTTCATACCAAAGGAGATTTAAACTAATAAAGCAATACAAATAAAAGATAACATTATTAGCCTTCAGCCTTGTGAAAAAGAGCCTAGTGACTGTAAACCTTGAAGAGGTACTGTACACTAAATCTGGCTATTTATGGAACCATCTCCTTTTATACTCAACGGAATATATGCAACAAATTAATGAATTTGAGTCGTAGATTAGTGCAAAATACACTCATGTGTCTATGAATGATGGAAACAACATGGTAATTATAATGAAAATGATTTTATGGTTGGAGTTATAAATTCATTTTAGTAATAATTACCATGTTGTTTGTATCATTCATACAGTAAATGAGTATATTTTGCACTCATCCATGGCTCAAATTAATTCATTTGTTGCATATATTCTGTTGAGTAAGGTAAGAACGATTGTGTGATGCTAAACAACTTATCATGTAGAGTATTTTTTACCCTGTGCCAATGCATTCTCTTATATATGCGAGTCGACAATTTTTTACAATTTTAATAATTTTTTCTTGTATTCTTTAACAATTTTATAATTTCACCCATACAGAGCCCCAGACAAACATGAGCAGACGACACTCTTCTATATGCTTCTATATATGTGTGGGGCTCCCTGCAGGGTAATGGATTTAGTGTACAGTACCCCTTTAAGGACTATAGATACTCAAATTATAAAGCAGCAAGTGGTAGCATACCTTGAAAACAAGGATCCTTGATGTCATGTATCTTGGCGAAAATGTCAACAAGAATAGTTCCGGCTTGTATTGCACTAGAGGTATACAATAATATGTATTCAATGTATGCGATTCTGTTGAATACATGTACCTCGCGTCAATGGGTGTGGAATAATAACTTAGATTAATTTGGTGTCAATTTGGACAGGGCATCTTTAAGGGTATATTTTTCACTGAGGTACAAGGCTGTAAATAGTGTGTCATTTGCAGAATGAGATCCCCACAAGGGGAATTTAGTGATGCTATCACGCATGGTGGGAGAGTGTCACCAAATTCACCCCCTGGGAACCTATTTCTGCATAGGCCCCAACTGCTATGGGAGACCAAGGATCAGATTGAAGTTCACCAGTTGAAGTTGGTGATGTTACATCGATTATGGATTTTATCTTCTGAAAATTAGGGGACATAGAAACTTCCCAGAAGGGAAAAAGTAACTAAAACAATGTTCACTTGAAACTATAGATACTTCCCAGAAGATGAGGCCTAAACAGAATGAGGTTCCCAGAGTGTGAATTTGGTGATGCTAGTCCACTGTGCGGGATAGCGTCACTTAATTCACCCTCTGGGGACCTCATTCTGCAAATGTCAGACACACTATATACAGGCTTGCTGTGCTTGAACTTTTTGTATTATAACAACCCTTTGTATAAACTATCTAAGTAACAAAATTGTCAATATATAAACTTAATTGATTTACTGTCATGATTAATTACTTAAACTACAGGTGAAAAAGGTCTAACACAAATGCAAATGGAAAATTAGGCAAGATTATGGTCATAAAAGCGTTAAAATAAAATAAACAACCTGAAAAAAGAAATTTATGAGTTTGTTGAAAACGACATGCATCAATTTATAATCTTCTTAACCCTGTGCCAGTGCATTCTCTTATATATGTGAGTCTCCCATAGGGAGGCTATATATATATATAAGAGAATGCACTGGCTTACAAGATCAAGGTAAATATTGTTAGGCCAACGTATTCTCTTTTATATGCGAGGCTCCCTATGGGTGACTCGCATATATTAGAGAATGCATTGGCACAGAATTTTCGCAAAATTTCAGAAAGCTCCTGTCATGAAAAGTTAATATTCAAAAACATACGGTTCAGAAAAAAAATAAATAGGCATTATTATCTGTTCATGATCAAAATTTGAAATAGAAAATGTGATTTAATAAGTTAACATATCTGGAGAACAATTTATTACTATGGTTTTGTCATTCTTTCAACCTGAGATATCACAACAGGTTGGGGAAGTATGGAAGGTGGAATAAATACATTTCTGATGGAAATTATATGTAAATTGAATGACTTTCAAGTCAAGAATATAAAAAATTTTGACATTGGTAGATAAACTTTTTGGAATAATACTGACCATACGGATGCTTGTAGTGATCTTTTTCTAATATTAGAAAACATATTAAGTTATAACTAGAAAAGTTTGAGGTCAATGGGAGGGTGTAAATGGAATTTCCTAAAGTTGGCTGCTACCTTGGGAATCGGGGGGGGGGGGGGGGGGGGAAGGGGGGGGGGGGGGGTGAAATGTGGAGTGATTAACTCCCATCACCTACAAAGAGACCCTGCTATGTTCCTAATAATAACAGGTGAAAAGTCTAACTATGCTCGCAAATTTGCTTACAGTGAATATTTCCTGAAAGGCAGTAATTTAAAAAAAAAATTCAAACACATTGGACTGAATTTGTGTACTTATGAAGTATAAATATCACGAGCAGAATTCTAGACATGTGGTTATCTCGAAAAAGATGTTGTATCCACCCCTAGTAAATTATCCTGCAAGTCTGCTATAATGTTGGTGGGTCCTGCTGAATTACTATGGTGCTGGTATGGTGCTGGTAAATGTCGCTTTCAGCAACTAAGGCCATATCATGGCATTGCCAGTTTTAGTGGTGGAGGAAATACGCACACTTACAACTAATCTAACAGTGATTTCAATGGCTGATAACTGGCAACTGCACCAGACAACGATTTTGAGTTACAAAGTCCATCATGGAAATATGTGGATTTGAACCCTCATCATCAGCACTGGAGGGCAAGAAGGCTTGAAGTTGTACCCTTAACCGACTGACCCATCGATGCCCCAACTGCGAGTTGAAAAGTGCCAATAATGTAATCAAAACTACATAAAAACAGGGTATTATCATGGTTTTTCAAGCCTGCAAATAGTCTATCTGTCATTTGCAGCATGAGGTCCCCAGAGGGTGAATTTAGTGATGCTATCCCGGGAAGTATCTATAGTCTCAAATTAACATTGTTTTTAGTTACTTTATCCCTCTGCCCTTCTGGGAAGTTTCTATTTTCCCTAATTTGCAGAATATAACTGCATAATCGAGGTGACTAATTGGATGAATATCACTAACATCAACTGTTCCAAGGTCTCCCATAACAGTTGAGGCCTAAGCAAAATGAGGTTCCCAGAGGGTGAATTTGGTGCACTAAATTCACCCTCTGGGGGACCTCATTCTGCAAATGTCAGACACACTATTTGCAGACTTGTAGTTGCTCATCATTCATGAATTAATTATAACTGCATATCAGGATTTTTCCGCAGTTGCGTATATAACACTTCTAACAATCCGATCTTCTTGGTCCACAATAGCTTGGGATATTGGTTGTGTTGATTCTATTTTGGACCGAGTCCCGTCCCGTTACTCTTCTATAATGGACATTCATTCAAAAGACAAACTACATGTACACGTGGAGCCTGGGCATTCACACAAACCCCATAATGTGATTAATCATTTGACATGTCCGTGATTCAAAATGATATATCAATTACTATGATAGAAAAATACAAAGTGATAATACTCATTTAATATATGGTTTACATGCATTTTCTGATAGCGCAACAAAAAAATTCTCTGGCAAACAAGTCTTTGTTTACTTATATATCTTGTTGCTTTGACATTCAACGGACCTCTAATATACGCATGTTTGATACCACCATGCTTGGGAAAGACTGCCCTCTATGTGCATATACATTTGACCTAATCCAAAGATATACAAGAAAGATAACTCGCACCCACGATTCTGGGCATAAAGTCCATTATAGGAGATTAATGGGACGGAACTCAGTCCAAAACAGCACAATCCCAACCGATATTCCAAGCTGTTGTGGACAAGCCTTGAAATAGGGTGTCTGTCATTTGCAGAATGAGGTCCCCAGAGGGTGAATTTAGTTATGCTACCCCGCATAGCGGGCTAGCATCACCAAATTCACCCTCTGGGGACCTAATTCTGCTTACACCTCAGCAGAATGAGGTTCCCAGAGGGGTGAATTTGATGATGCTAGCCCACTATGTGGGGTAGCATCACTAAAGTCACCCTCTGGGGACCTCATTCTGCAAATGACAGACACCCTATTTCAAGGCTTGGTTGTGGACTGAGAAGACTTGGTCTACCTGATTCTATATAAAGTTTGATGAATAAACAATGTGAGCACAACACTCAAAAACTAACGTAACATTTCTTATATTACAATAAACTACACACTTGCCTTCTCAATGAAAACAATATTTTGGCACTTGATTCTCTTAGAAATATGCATTGAAAAAAAAACTTGTATAACATGATTTTCACAAACATCTGAAGATAACAAACTATAACCATTTATACAAAATTCAACAAAAGTTGTGCAACCTCCAACGACAGCCTCACAAGCTTAAATATGTATTCAGGGTTTCAAAGAAAGTCTCACAGGTTTAACTCTTTCATGACGGGAGCTGCATTGGTGCAGCATTAAAGATCATGTGCCAATGCATTCTGCTATATACGCGAGCCTCACATAGAATGCACTGGCTTACAAGCTCAATGTAAATATTGTTAGGCTAATGTATTCTCTTATATATGCGAGGTTCCCTATGGGAGACTCACATATAGAAGAGAATGCATTGGCACAGGGTTTTCACAAAAGTTCAGGAAGCTCCAGTCATCGTTTATAAAACTTTCTATAACCTATTTGACTGACTATAATTTATTATAATAAATGAGTAATACATTAGATCTATTGACAAATAGATCTTTTGTTGTAATTCTTGATTCATAATTTGTATGTTTATAGATACTATAAAAGATATTGAAAGATTTGTGAACCCCAAGAACATCTTTAATAACCCTGAGAACATCTTTAATAACTGATTAGGAGTGCAATATAATGCCAGGTGACATATCCAGGTAATATAATGCCAGGTAATATAATAACAGGTGACATATCCAGGTGATATAATGACATGTGACATGCAGGTAATATAATTCCAGGTGACATATGCAGGTAATATAATTCCAGGTGCCATGCAGGTAATATGCCAGGCGACATATGAAGGTAATATAATGCCAGGTGACATATCCAGGTAATATAATGCCAGGTGACATATCCAGGTAATATCATGCCAGGTGACATATCCAGGTAATATAATGCCAGGTGACATATCCAGGTAATATAATGCCAGGTGACATATCCAGGTAATATAATGCGAGGTGACATATCCAGGTAATATATGCCAGGTAATATAATAACAGGTGACATATCCAGGTGATATAATGCGATGTGACATGCAGGTAATATAATGCGAGGTGACATATCCATGTAATAAAATGCCATGTGACTTATCCAGGTAATATAATGCCAGGTGACATATACAGGTTCAACGTGTTTTCAACCTGGGGTATTTCGGACACATTAATTTTAATTAGCCTTACGGATCATTATTTTTAGGTTTGGATTTATAAATATATCAAACTGGAAGAGGCAAATGACCTGCTGTGAACATGTAATATCTTAAATCTAGTGACGTCACTAAATGGACTATGGCATGCAAAGAATGGAAAACAGATAAGCACTTCACTTAAACAACAATACCTATGTTAATAGCAAAGTCGAGTTTTGATAAACATACAGTAATGCCCTAAGTAATCGACTCCATAACCACAGCAGAATTATGGGTAACTTTTCAGGATTTAGTCGGAAATATGGCTTGTTGTCATTCATCGGAAAGCTCTCCCCGATAGCTTTCCGATGAATGGCAACAAGCCATATTTCCGACTAAATCCTGAAAAGTTACCCATAATTTTGCTGTGGTTATGGAGTCGATTACTTAGGGCATTACTGTAGCTAATATTATTCCATTAGGCCAATATAAATAAATTACTGCATTCTCATCCAAATTTTTGGAAAAATTGGGGTGGGCAGGCAAATTCATTTTATATTTATTTTTGCTAACATAAGTGGTCATGGTCAGTTCAAGAAATTGAACCAGTATCGTACCTTATACAACACAAGGTTATTTAAATTGCCCAATTTGATCACAATAGATTGATTACTCAAATAGAAGTGCAGGGTGGAATATAAGTACAGGGTGGAAACTTCTGACAAAATTAATAATAGGGCAGGGCGGTGTAGAAGTACAGGGTGGAAGCATGCATCAATTCTCATAAAAACGGCAAAAATTATTCAAATGCCCGGAAGTATAAACAATGTAATAACAACAATTCCACATGTTCTGATAACCGATATTCTGGTATTTTATTTGCACTTGCAGCCGTTATGGACTTCCACTATCGAGCCAACAATTTTCCAAAAAAACATGCCGACCTGAATAAGCATCATGCAGGGTGGATTTTTTTTCATAAAATTAATAAATGTACAGGTATGTTTATTTGGCACACAGGAGTAAAGGCCATTGCAATGTACTTTTAAGGCTAATGCATGAGAAAACTACTAAAACTATCCAATCCTTCCCACTTCATCAGCCACTCCCCAATTATTGAAGGTGGGGTATTGAATTCATCACATAGGAAAAGACTTATCAAAAGCAAATGCTTGTTGTATAATCCTCTATTTCTATATACCATCATCCTATTCCATTGTATCCTTGTACTCTTGAGTGCCTAATAAACATACATGTACGATTATTAAAATCGAGGTAAAATTCCCACCTGTACGATCGTTATTTGGTCCTGTACGTTTATTAAATTAACCAAAAGAAATAATTCACCAATCTTAAATTGTGTTATTCATAGATAAATGAACTCTGATTGTTGACAGTGATCAGCACACTGTAGATTCACAGACCTGGCTATCCATAGATACTATTTTTGTCACATGGCATCAGTAAACCAGTCAGATGGTGCGTTTTGTTGGGATGTATGGTACTAATATTTCCAGTCTGTATGTTTATTCCGCCCTGTACTATTATTCAGTTATGCGACATTTTCCAACCTGTACTATTATTCAGTTATGCGACATTTTCCAACCTGTACTATTATTCCACCCTGTACTTTTATTAGGCACTCAAGAGTATGTTCTATTGTATGTTTGCTATCGGACAGTTTGATTTGGAAATAAAAATATGTTTACACAAAGGCATGCAAAAAAAAGGTTACATTAAAATTATCAAAATAAAAAAAATTGAGGCGGGGACCAAAAATAGGGTTGGGAGGGGATGAGAAACTAGCATTTAAATTATATTGGCCGTAACCCTTTCATGATGGGAGAAGCGCTGGTGAAGCATTAATGATCCTGTGTCAGAGCATTCTCTTATATATGCAAGTCTCCCATGGTAGCCTCGATTAAGAGAATGCATTGGGTTACAAGGTCATGGTAAATATTGTTAGGCAAATGTATTCTCTTATATATGCGAGGCTCCCTATGGGAGACTCACATATATAACAGAATGCACTGTCATAGGTTTTTCGCAAAATTTCAGGAAGCTCCCATAATGAAAGGTTTAAAAAAATTTGACAAAAGAATAATCTTAGAATTGGAACATTCTGTGTCATTGGAACAATTTGCGTAATTGGAACATTTTGCATGATTGGAACAAAAGTAAGCAATCTGAAGCACTCTTTTCAGGAAAACATTGGATATAAATTAAAAATTCTGCTGTCACCAGTGTGGAGATTCACAAAGAATATTTAAGATTAAGTTCCCACTTAATTTTCGAATCACCAGATCACATTATATACAACATATTCCATATTATATAGTATTTGAAAGGGGAAGCTCCAAAATCAACTTATCCGGTCGAATAAACTGTGAACATGTTGTTTTTGTCAAGGTACTGACATGTGTTCTGTGCTTAATTTTGATCTGGTTGTACTGCCAGTCTATTATTCTCAATGGCAGGGGAATAACTCTATCTCTTAGTTGTGAATTATGATGCATTCTGGGTAAATAACGGGGGAAGTCTTCATGTGAATCTGAGAATTATGGCCCAGAAGAGATAGTCTAGCTGCCTTTCACAAAGCCCCCATTTGAATAATTAATTAATAGCAACTTAAGAGCAACAGACCATCCATATTTGTTGCATACGTATGGGTTTTAATTTTGCCAAATACAGAAGATTTCTAAACGAGCAATAAAAGAAACCTTCTTGTCCTTTGAAAATACAGACGGATTACGTTCCCGACAACATCAACTCTAGCAGAAAAGGTTGTTATTATTATAAGGTATTTTGGAAATCTGCAAGACAGAGATCAGTCCCCTTGCTACACTGGTCTGACTGCTGCTATTATGTGTATTTTCGTAAATAAATCTAACATTTTTTATTTAAGTGATTTGTCAGTTACAATTATTCTGGCTTGATCTAGCCAATTTTTTAATGAATATGGACAGTTCAGTTTCTTAGAATAATGCAGAATGAATTTTGTACATGATGGAGTGTTCATTCCATTGCAGCAGGGGACAGAACTCTGCCTTGCACTTTGGTATTTTGGACTTAATTTTGCTATCGTTGTGAATCCCACTGGAAGCATTCAAAACCTGAAAACTAAATAATTTATACAACATACAGTAATGCCCTAAGTAATCGACCCCTTAACCACAGCAGAATTATGGGTAACTTTTCAGGATTTAGTCGGAAATATGGCTTGTTGCCATTCATCAGAAAGCTCTCAGTGAGAGCTTTCCGCTCTCAGTGAGAGCTTTCCGATGAATGGCAACAAGCCATATTTCCGACTAAATCCTGAAAAGTTACCCATAATTCTGCTGTGGTTAAGGAGTCGATTACTTAGGGCATTACTGTAATTATATCTAGGTTTAACTCTGCATATATGGTAATTTTTCAGATGATAAAAATTTAGTTCATCAATAATAAGTACAACAATCTTAAATTCTATGGAAGACAAAGAAACTGACAACAACAGTTTTACTGGTCTGGTGGTTTTGCTAAGACAATGGAAGAATTAGTGCAAGTGAGGCCCGTTTTATACAATCCTACGGCTCTACCATCAAGACACCTGTGACTATTTGGCAAAATAAAGGAAGTAAAGAAGAAACAGTCCACTTGCCTATGGCTCATAGAGAATTCCTCCTCTCCGATCACCATTTTGGTATATAGTTAACGACAATAAGTGTATTATTTATATAAAAATTTATCCATAAATTTGCAGTATAAAATGGCTAGGAAGTCTGTTTAACCAAATACAAAAACTGTAAGTGGTCAAGGAAGTTCATTTGAAGACATTTTAAGTAGTGACATGCGGTTTTACGGTTTCTTGGTTTTCTTTCGGTTTTATTTCAAAACCAAACTGCAACCGATATATTCTATAAAACTTATTCGTCCGGTTTCAATTAACCAACACCGCTGGTCCAAAATGTCACTTTTACAAGACTTTAAACCGAAATGAAATTTCAAAACCGCACATCACTAATTTTAAGTGAGTAATTCTTATTAAGTTTAAAGGGGTACTGTACACTAAATTCGGGCATTCATCGGACCATCTCCTATTACACTGAACAGAATTTATGCAACAAATGAATGAATTTGAGCCATGGATGAGTGCAAAATACACTCATGTGCTCTATGAACGATGTAAACAACATGGTAATTATAATGAAAATGAGTTTATGACTCGAGTCATTAATTAATTTTCATTATAATTACCATGTTGTTTACATCGTTCGGAGAGCACATGAGTGTATTTTGCACTCATCCATGGCTCAAATTCATTCATTTGTTGCATATATTCTGTTGAGTGTAATATGAATGAAATGGTCCCATAAATGGTCAGATTTAGTGTACAGTCCCCCTTTAAGTAAGTAATTCGTATTAAGTTTAAAGAAATGAGTATCCTTTGGTTCAGTTTATGTCAATTAAAGGTAAATATATCACATTGGAAAGCTTTGTAATCTCTGATGGCTATTTAACTCGTTGCCATGGTTTTTTATCCACGCCCCTGTGATCTGGTATGTGCTTGTAATGACATTTGTCTGCAAACTGACAGCCAGTCGTTCTCCAGAAATAGCACTCATCGCCGTTCACTGGGCCAGTCGCTTTTGGCAAGTTTCTGAAGAGAAAAATGAAGAGAATAACTTTCAATTTATCAAGAAAATTGAAATGGACCAAAGAAGTCAAAACATATTTAGATTTAAAGGTACTCAATCCGATCAGAGGGTCCCCATCTCAACAGATTCCAACAACAACAATCCGATCAGAGGGTCCTATATTACTATTTCTTTGGCTTTTAGGGTACAAAATATTTGATTCGAGTCGAGGAACCCATCAAACAAAGCTCAGAGTTATTAGATATTGATTTTTGAAATTTGTTATTTTCTCGAGATGAGTTCTAATAATTTCCTTCAACTTCGTAATATGCTCGAGATGTGTACACCAAAACACTATTCAAACAGACAAGAATGGATAACTCTAAAATCAAGTGGTAATAATAACGCAATTTTGACTGTGTTCTGGGCCAGAAAGTATTCCCGATAATGAAAAATAATAGATTTCTAAAATCGATATCTAAAAAAATCTTAGCTTTGATGGGTGGCTTCCTCGACTCGAATCAAATATTTTTGACCCACGAAGCCATTGAAATAGTAATTGAGAGGAGTTTTATCGGATTGAGTACCTTTAAGCACATTTTCTTGTGTTAACCCTTTCTATTCTAAATGGATTGTCCAATTCAGCTGTAAAAGTATACATTGGAACAGTCTATTATTCATTTGAAGGTGTGTTGTGAAAGATCCATATACCCAATATGAATGGAATTGGTTGACATTTGTTAAACTTTTCACACTTCCTGTCATAAAAATAGACAAACTAAGGCCGATGGGGTCATTGTCACAAGGCTCCGGTCACATTCGTAGCCAGCTTTTTAAATCGATCACAAATGTAGCCAGCTTTTCGCCGGCGATCACATTCGTAGCCAGCTTTTCAAATTCCATGCTTTATATGGCGCGAAATATGACGTCATCGCGTTCGTTACTAAAATATCGACGTCATGCTCGAAAACTGACTTCGTTTATCAACTTATATTGGAATATAATTCGAGCATCTAACGACATTGATCGGAAACCTCAGGTTATTAGGTGAACTAATATTAAATTAAAATTTATGTTGATTTTCATTCATCAACTCAGAAAAATGAGACTAACATAATCTTGTTCATTGAAGCTCGCATGAATATGAAAAGCTGGCTACAAATGTGATCGCCGTAGAAAAGCTGGCTACATTTGTGATCGATTTAAAAAGCTGGCTACGAATGTGACCGGAGCCTTGTGACAATGACCCCATCAGCCAAACTAAGGGCCGTAAATTCTGGTAAAATAAATGCGACAAACCTGTTTTTCAAACTCGATCGTGATATGGTTGTGAAAGGTCCACATATGAAATAAGAATGCAAACGGTTGACATTTGTTCACGTTTTTGCACCAACAGTCATAAAATTGCTAAAAATAGACAAACTAAAGGCCATAACTCAGGTAAAAAGGATCGGACAAATCTGGTTTTTGAACTCGTTGAGATATTGTTGTCCATATACCAAATATGAATGAAATTGGTTGACGTTTGTTCATGTTATCTCATTAATGAACATAAAAATTGTATAAATAGAAACAAGTGGCATAACTCTGGTTAGAAGGTTGGGGCGGACCCAATTTTCTGTGTACAGCTGTCACACATGACAATTAACTAACATACCAAAAAATGGCAGAATCTATCAATAAACGGCTATGTTATATAGGTTTGTTGCTGCCCGCCGGGACACCCACCCCCAACCGTCCTTCGCCATACAAATAGTCAAGTATTGATGACTAAAATGGTACCTCTCCAATGTTTATTTTTAGAACTCAACGGGAGAGCATTATAAGGTGACAGATATTGTGTGGTTATGACTGCAACTGCCTTTCTGGATGGGCACTAGATCATGCCATGAATCTCTACTCTGGTTAAACCCATACCTTACTAGTATTTAAATTCAAGCAGTACTATTTTTCGCTCATTCTTGAATTCGCGCACTTTAAATTCACGCACCTAACTGACAAAATTAATTTTGAAAAAGTCTTGGGTCTACATGAGGACAGTTTCAGTTCTTTAGTTGTTCTGAAGATATATGTATATATTAAACATGATCTGTAGATCATAACTGAATCAGTGAGAGCTTTCCGATGAATGGCAACAAGCCATATTTCTGACTAAATCCTGAAAAATTACCCATAATTCTGCTGTGGTTAAGGAGTCGATTATTTAGGGCATTACTGTACGCCCATGGTAATTTCAAAAATGGGCCATAACTCAGGTGAAAATTGGCCGGCGGAACTCCAATTTGAATTTGATCAGTATTTTTTGGCTAGTAAACTCACATACCACATTTCATTCCATTCAATTCAGACTTACTAAAGTTATCATCCAGAAATGAAAATTAAATGCAAATTCCAACAAAAAGGGCCGTAACTCGGGTGAAAATTGGCCGACGGAACCCAAATTCGTCCTTAAACTGTATTTTGTGCAAGTAAACCGGGACCCACATGCCAAATTTCAGTCCATTCAGTTCAGATTTACTAAAGTTATTATCTGGAAGCGAAGGGACGGAGAGATGGACAGATGGCGAGACCAATAACATAATAAATCGTTTTTTTTCAACGTTCCCAAGTTTTGTTCTGGTAGAGTATGATCTCTACACGCGTAGCCAGAGTACAGATTCATGGCATGATGTAGATGGGCACTAACAGAATAATAGTTTGTTTTCCAACATAAAATAAATAATTCTAACTGTAGAAGCTCTTCTCGTTCTCTTTCTCGTTCTTTTTCTCTCTCCTTTTCCTTTTCTTTTTCTATTTTCTCCTTTTCTTTCTCTTTTTTGGCCTTATCTTGTTTGGTTGTTGGCAAGGTTGTGTTGGAAGTTTTTCGTAATGTGGTGACGCCATTTAGACCCTCAGTGATAGGATTATCAGGAAATTTTACTAACAGCCTCTGACCTCCGCATTCATGAGACTGAAAAGCAATATATATATAAACATAAATATAATGAATTTTACTAGCAGATTTTGACCTCGGCAACTGAAAAGCAATATATATATAAACATAAAACATAAATAGAATGAATACTTAGATCGTCTATTTCTTCCAGGCCACAATTACAACAACAACAACATAATTTTAATAAAACCTTATTTCAAGACTACAAATACTCTTAGTTTCTGCGTCTAATATTTTGGTGTGTCCCACTTTCACTTCTGTTACATGCTGAGGTGTGGGCACAAAGATTGTTTCCTCTTTTGTTGAATTATGTGTGTTGTCCCATATAAAAGGTAATCTGGGAACCCAAAGAAATGCCATGTTTTTCTTTGGTATAAATCTGAGTATCACACTAATCCTGGATGCTTGGGTATATTTCTAATCAATTTCCAATCTGTTTTTACATGATACCTGTGTAACCTGTGATATTTCTGCAACCTGTTTAGGTGTTAAAGTCCTACCACTTTGAGAACACTTAATAAGCTTTTAAACTCAAGTTTCCAAAAAAGATTTTTGTTAACTGTGGGCTTTTGTATTGAAATAGGTATAAAACAGTCACCACAACACCCGAAAGTAACTCATTTATACCACATGGCTGCACAGCAGACTAGCATCACCAAATTCACCCTCTGGGGACCTCATTCTGCTTAAGCCTCATCTTATGGAAAGTACCTATAGTCTCAAATTAACATTTTTTAATTTACTTTTTCCCTTCTGTTCAGTTTCTATATCCCCTAATTTGCAGAAGATGAAATGCATAATCGAGGTGCACAATGGGTGAACATCACTAACTTCAACTGGAGAACTTCAATCTGATCCTAGGTCTCCCATAGCAGTTGAGGACTAAGCAGAATGAGATTCTCAGATGGTGAATTTGGTGACACTAGCCAGCCGTGTGGGATAGCTTCACTAAATTCACCCTTCTCTCGGTAAAAACCAATCGATTCATTGAGCTTCGGTTCCACATGGTTTATAATTTATAATTAATGATAATTGTCAACTAACTGAGATTTGATTTGCACTAAAACAATGCAATGCAAAACTTCACATGTCTATATTGAAAGAGGAACTATTTTGTTTAGCAGCAGATAAAACTTCTACAAGTTTAGAAGTAACTTCTCTTTGTTCTCAACGGTCAGCCGAGTTAGTCAGTTTTATTTCGCACCCACCTTCCCACCCATTATTTTTGCTTCAGTTATTAAGAGTGGATATCCTTTCAGAACATTTTGATAACAGCTATGCTTAGTGTGTGTTTCAGGGTGTGCTTAGTGTGTGTTTCAGTGTGTGCTTAGTGTGTGTTTCAGGGTGTGCTTAGTGTGTGTGTTTCAGTGTGTGCTTAGTGTGTGTTTCAGTGTGTGTGCTTAGTGTGTGTTTCAGTGTGTGCTTAGTGTGTGTTTCAGTGTGTGCTTAGTGTGTGTTTCAGTGTGTGCTTAGTGTGTGTTTCAGGGTGTGCTTAGTGTGTGTTTCAGTGTGTGCTTAGTGTGTGTTTCATGGTGTGCTTAGTGTGTGTTTCAGTGTGTGCTTAGTGTGTTTCAGTGTGTGCTTAGTGTGTGTTTCAGTGTGTGCTTAGTGTGTGTTTCAGTGTGTGTTTCAGTGTGTGCTTAGTGTGTGTTTCAGTGTGTGCTTATTGTGTGTTTCACGGTGTGCTTAGTGTGTGTTTCAGGGTGTGCTTATTGTGTGTTTCATGGTGTGTGTTTCAGGGTGTGCTTAGTGTGTGTTTCAGTGTGTGCTTAGTGTGTGTTTCAGGGTGTGCTTATTGTGTGTTTCATGGTGTGCTTAGTGTGTGTTTCAGGGTGTGCTTAGTGTGTTTCAGTGTGTGCTTAGTGTGTGTTTCAGGGTGTGCTTAGTGTGTGTTTCAGTGTGTGCTTAGTGTGTGTTTCAGTGTGTGCTTAGGTTGTGTTTCAGTGTGTGCTTAGTGTGTGTTTCAGGGTGTGCTTAGTGTGTGTTTCGGTGTGTGCTTAATGTGTGTTTCAGTGTGTGCTTAGTGTGTTTCAGTGTGTGCTTAGTGTGTGTTTCAGTGTGTGCTTAGTGTGTGTTTCAGTGTGTGCTTAGTGTGTGTTTCAGGGTGTGCTTAGTGTGTGTTTCAGGGTGTGCTTAGTGTGTGTTTCAGTGTGTGCTTAGTGTGTGTTTCATGGTGTGCTTAGTGTGTGTTTCAGTGTGTGCTTAGTGTGTGTTTCAGTGTGTGCTTAGTGTGTGTTTCAGGGTGTGCTTCGTGTGTGTTTCAGTGTGTGCTTAGTGTGTGTTTCAGGGTGTGCTTAGTGTGTGTTTCAGGGTGTGCTTAGTGTGTGTTTCAGTGTGTGCTTAGTGTGTGTTTCAGTGTGTGCTTAGTTTGTGTTTCAGGGTGTGCTTAGTGTGTGTTTCAGTGTGTGCTTAGTGTGTGTTTCATGGTGTGCTTAGTGTGTGTTTCAGTGTGTGCTTAGTGTGTGTTTCAGGGTGTGCTTAGTGTGTGTTTCAGGGTGTGCTTAGTGTGTGTTTCAGTGTGTGCTTCAGTGTGTGCTTAGTGTGTGTTTCATTGTGTGCTTAGTGTGTGTTTCAGGGTGTGCTTAGTGTGTGTTTCAGTGTGTGCTTATTGTGTGTTTCGGGGTGTGCTTAGTGTGTGTTTCAGGGTGTGCTTAGTGTGTGTTTAGTGTGTGTTTCAGGGTGTGCTTAGTGTGTGCTTAGTGTGCTTTTCAGTGTGTGCTTAGTGTGTGTTTCAGGGTGTGCTTAGTGTGTTTCAGTGTGTGCTTAGTGTGTGTTTCAATGTGTGACACATCAGGATCATCTGGCAAGACTCTTTCCCTTTACGTCTTGATTTCTTATGGTTGGCACTTTGGTGGAACTAAAAAAGGGGCTTCATCAATAATAAGAAAGTTGAAGTTCCATGCATGCTTCATTATTATTCAACAGAATGATTTACCTGTATTAAACACATCAGTAACTCAACAAAAACAACATGCTCTATTTATTAGACAGAATGATTTACCTGTATTAATTAATTAATGATTTACCTGTATTAATTAATGAATTACCTGTAGACTAGTCATAGCCTTCCAGGCAGATTATATTTAGACAGAATGATTTACCTGTGTTAATTACCTAATGATTTACCAGTATTAATTGATTAATGATTTACTGGCATTAAATAACTAATGATTTACCTGTGTTAATTACCTAATGATTTACATGTCTTAATTGATTAATTATTCACCTGTATTCATTTATTAATTATTTACCTGTATTAATTAATGATTTACCTGTATTAACTGATTAATGATTTACCTGTATTAATTAATTATTTACCTGTATTAATTGATTAATGATTTACCTGTATTAATTAATTAATGATTTACCTGTAGACTAGTCATAGCTTTCCCAGCAGATTCTTTAGTTTTAAAATTAATGAAAGCACAATATTTTTCAGGTAGACATCGAACACTGGTGACAGTTCCAAATCTGTGAAAGCAACAAATTGATATGTTACAAACAGACCTGAGAATATGGTGCTGGAAATTTGCAGAATGAGGTCACCAGAGGGTGAATTTAGTGATGCTAACCAGTAGGGTAAATTCACCCTCTGGGGACCTCATTCTGTAAATGACAGACACACTATTTCAATGCTTGTGTCATATTAAGCTATTGTGGATGTACTCATGTTTGGCTGTGATCCGATCAGATAAGAGGTTATCCTTGGTTTTTTGGGAATGGGTCCGGGGCCCGCAAATTGGGTATAATCGGGTGGTGAAGGGTTGAATTGGTAAATTTAAGGTCACCATTCATGATTAACTTATACTCCATGGTGAAATCAAGGATTTAGAGTTAAAGTCCCTTGCAATAGCAAATAGGCAACTTAACCATTTAATGATGGCAGCCGTGCTGGTACAGCATTAAAGATCATGTGCCAGTTAGTGATGAGCCGATAATCGGGAACGACAATCGGAATCGGCCGATTGTGGCCCATCGGATGACAATCGGTACTCGGGTTTGAACATCGGGATTTCCGATTGTCTAAATAATAAATGAGTGCTTGTTTTTCTTTAATAAACTGTTTTAAATATGACGATGTTTTGTTGAATAAATGATACCAAACACAAACTTGATATACATACATGCCCTCTGCAATACCCCGGCCGTACCTGGGTCCATGAGTGAACAATATATTAGTGGGGGTCGCCGGGAAGCACGTGACACTTTGAGTTAGAGTGAGGCAGCGAGCATGACGCCGTGATTGCGCATAATAATTCGATTGATTTCTTTAGCATTGTGATGTACACAATGTACATGTCATGGGACTCATGTACGCCCATAGGTAACTTTATTGTTCGTCAACATGTAGACATTTTGATTTATGTATGTCAAACTATCAAAAATCAAAATGTATGCATACGCAGTACAACAAAGGTATCTATATAATACATACAGCGTAACAGGTATAAACACTACTATAGAAACCGAAAGTGCATGTCACGTGACTTTAAATAGTTGAAGACAACACCTAATCACGGATAGCAGCTATCCTCTACCCATCCAGTCAGCCTCGTGTGACGTCACGTACATGTCACCACAAATGATTATTATGATGACCACGCCGAAATCGAATCGTGTCTGTGAAATTGACATGAACATGGTGTAACTTGCAACTAGTTCAGTCAGCTCATTTCCTTTGACGTGATGTCTTTGAATTGGGATCAAATAAAAATGCCGTTTGATGAATTGTTATCAAAAACGGACCATGGACATGTCGTCATGCACGTGGCTACATCAAACTTTCAAAAAATTTGTTGTGGAATAGCCTAGAATACATGGGTATGTTGCCTGTATTCGATCACTAGTCTGCCCATACCCACCTATCTACTTACCCAAACATATACTTATGTATACAGTGTACTGGCATATTACTACGTTTGTTGATAGCTTCTAATTCTAAGTATTATATAACACATATAACATATTCTGCTATACATTATTGAAATAATCGGAATCGGCACCTGAATCGGCCGATTGTGATCTCAAATAATCGGCAATGGCGCACGGCTCTATTTGACAATCGGCTCATCACTAGTGCCAGTGCATTCTCCATAGGGAGCCTCGAATATATAGAAGAATGCACTGGCTTATAAGGTCAAGGTAAATATTGTTAGGCCAAAGCATTCTCTTATATATGTTAGACTCTCTATGGGAGACTAGCATATATAAGAGAATGCAATGGCACAGGGTTTTCGCAAAATTTCAGGAAGGTCCAGAAGGGTTAAATTAACACTGAAAGTATGTGCGGATAGCTAAATTAACACTGAAAGTATATGCGGATAGCTAAATTAACACTGAAAGTACGCGCGGATAGCTAAATTAACACTGAATGTATGCGCGGATAGCTAAATTAACACTGAAAGTATGCGCGGATAGCTAAATTAACACTGAAAGTATGCGCGGATAGCTAAATTAACACTGAAAGTATGCGCGGATAGCTAAATTAACACTGAAAGTATGCGCGGATAGCTAAATTAACACTGAAAGTATGCGCGGATAGCTAAATTAACACTGAAAGTATGCGCGGATAGCTAAATTAACACTGAAAGTATGTGCGGATAGCTAAATTAACACTGAAAGTATGCGCGGATAGCTAAATTATGGTGAACATAGAGTTATCAATGCACAGAGCGAATTAGGTAGAAAATAATAAGAATTCATACTTTGAAAATAGCTGAACTAATTGTTTTTCTTTGATATCTGGTAAAACATTGCCG
This sequence comes from Siphonodentalium dalli, assembly GCA_032622095.1. Lineage (NCBI taxonomy): Eukaryota > Metazoa > Mollusca > Scaphopoda > Gadilida > Siphonodentaliidae > Siphonodentalium > Siphonodentalium dalli. Next base: position 151,597,952 of record CP136062.1, read on the forward strand.
ACCCATAAAGCTGTCAATCCATCAGGATTTCTTGGACTGAAATGAAATAATCATAATAAATTACTATTGTGTCACAATAACTTGACCATGGGAACCTTCCCATGCAGATAAGATATAATACATTATTATATTTACATCAACTTTTTACGTCAAAATATAAATCATATCCCCACTCCCAGAAGTCCAAACGTGTTATTCCACTCTCTAGATGTTATACTACTCTCAGAACGTCATACTTTTGCATCATTCGGTATCCTTGGGCATTATTTGAACAAAAAATTCTAGTGGTGTTGTAGCTTTAGGAATGTGTTAGGTCTAACCACATGTTACGATTTTTTTACCCTGTGCCAATGCATTCTCTTATATATGCTAGTCGACCATAGGTCGCCTCGCATATATAAGAGAATGCATTGGCTTAACACATTAAAAATTATAAAATTGTTAAAGAATGTAAGAAAAAATGGTAAAAAGTGTATGCCAATGGCCAATGCATTCTCTTATATATGCGAGGCGATCTATGGTCGACTCGCATATATAAGAGAATGCATTGGCACAGGGTATATGGGTTGATTTGAGAAACATTTCAAAAACACACTGGTATAGAATATATAATAAACACAATAGTTAACTATTCTGAGTAGAGTACAGGTTTTTCTCCTCTCGCGAGATGCGAGGATTAGTTTCACTCGGCGAGCGCCTCATAAAAATAATCCTCCACATCTCACTCCAGGAGAAAAAAAGTACGCTACTCAGAACAGTTATCTATTGTCTATTTATTATATACCTTGAGTTCACAGAGGGTCAAAAGTCTTCTGATTGGATGAAGCGCCATCAAGTGCCAGAGAGTAGTTTTGACTATCCCCGATGAGCAAACTATCGCCCGGGCTATAGTCTTCAAACAATTACCTGCCTGCTGATGTCACAATCTGGTGCGAGGACCAGTGTTCACACTGGCGGTAAATAAATTGTAAATGGCGAAAAAAAATTCCATATGGCGAAAAAAATGGCTAAAATAATTTCCTCCAGACATGGAGGCGATTATAAACACGCCAGCTTAGTACTCGGTCTAATTACATCAAGCGCAGCTAACATCCGCACAACAAAAGCGTTGGCACCTCGTGTATGTTATACGACCCGATGTGCTTGGAGCAATTAGTAATAGGTGTGCATTGGTGTTGATTTCATATCGTGTCAATGGCAAACGCTTTATGTTGCAATAAAAACAACTTGTGAGTGGGGATCAGGGAATGATGCTTTAAGTACCCGGGGTTTTCATTGCAAGTCACATTTCCAAAATGAATCGTAAGAGAAAGCTAAATTTCAGTGACCATTCAAAGATAGTCAAAACGATGGCCGATGTGTTGCTCATGTTACATTGGTATTGTTTTATTTTGAAAATAAAATGTAATAAACATTCAATTTATCTCAAAATATATTCCAAAATAAGTAGCTAAAGCAAATGCAAAGTGGCTAAAAAAAAGGCATTTGACTAAAAGAATGGCTAAAGGAATTTATGGGCCAGCGCGAACACTGGCGAGGACAGAATTTTTTTGAACTATCACCTTGGCTATAGTCTTCAAACTGTTTATCTGCCTGCTGACTTCACGATTGGCACAAAGTGAGAAATTTTCATATATAATAAACTGCCTATTGACTGTCTTGGGTGGAATAGTGAGTGCTATTTTCCCTTGATGGTGTCTTCTAACCAGCATGCAGTCAATAGTCCTGCTTGCTGTTCAAAAGACACTGCCTCGTGAATATAGTTCTCGCTATTCCACACCATGGTAGTCAATAGGTGTATAATAGATCATTAGGGAATAAGAGTGTCTCGCTATTCCACACCATGGCAGTCAATGGGTGTATAATAGATCATTAGGGAATAACAGTGTCTCCCACTGATACAGACTGATTCCACACCATGGCACTTAATGGGTGTATAATAGATCATTAGGGAATAACAGTGTCTCCCACTGATACAGACTGATTCCACACCATGGCAGTCAATGGGTGTATAATAGATCATTAGGGAATAACAGTGTCTCCCACTGATACAGACTGATTCCACACCATGGCAGTCAATGGGTGTATAATAGATCATTAGGGAATAACAGTGTCTCGCTATTCCTCATGGCAGTCAATGGGTGTATAATAGATCATTAGGGAATAACAGTGTCTCCCACTAATTCGGACAGAACATAAAATAGCCATGCATTGCAGCAAAATGATATTTAGATTCCCGATCAAACAAGAGCTGGGCTGTTGCCCGGTGCATACCCCCATGTGGCATACCACTTAGTGTGGTCATACCTATAACCCAAGGCTGCGATACCCAGGCAGACGGAAAATAAATCAACGTTGACAGATATAAACAAAATTTAACAAGAGGTGTGACTGTCCCAATGGGACTAAGGATACCCCCCGTGTTTTTAAAATACTAAGATGTTTCACATGTCAGTAAACATTTAGCTAAAATAATAAAATAACAGTTCCCATTGCAGGTGCACAAACCTAACCGTAATCTTAAACCTATTGACTGAAAAATGTAGGAATAAAAGCTCGGAAAAAGGGAAATAACTCCACAAAAAAAGTCGGACAGACATCATAATCGCAGATGCACAGGTTCTCATGGTATTAAATATCAGTGCCAAGATTAAAAAAACATTGACCTAAAAATGTAGAAATAAAAGCTCCGAAAAATTAGGCATGTTGCAAAAAAAATTCTAAGTCAAAAAAGGGGGATAACTCCACCAACAAATGCCAGACAGACGTCATAATCGCAGGTGCACAGGTTCCCATGGTACTAAATATCGGTGCCAAGTTAAAAAAAAATTGACCTAAAAATGTAGGAATAAAAGCTTGGACAAAATTATACATGTTACAAAAAGGGGGAATAACTCCACCAAAAAAAGTCGGACAGACGTCATAATCGCAGGTGCACAGGTTCCCTTGGTGGTTGATGCCTGTGCCAAGTTTCATGGAAATTGATAAAAAAAACGACTGAGAAAAACTCCGGACAAATTTGTGTCCACGGACGGACGGAGCGACGGTACGATGGACGGACGGATGGACGGTACAGCTGACTCCAGTATACCCCCCCTAACTTCGTTGCGGGGGGTATAATAACTCTAGAACTGAAAACGATTGTTTATAGTGGAGAACATCCCTACCAAATTCCTAATTGAGGCCATTAAAATAAAATATATGTGTTCTCAGGAAATTAGAACAGAATTTTGAGATGAGGGAGGGAGGCTATTTATTTCTGTTCTCAAAATCTAAAAACATACTCCAGAAACGAAAAAACTGAGTTTTATTTATTTGGCCTAATCTGAGTGTCTTAGTTCGACATCTATCCACATCACAGCATGTGCGTGGGATTTATACCTATATCGAAGGACTCGTCATGGTAATGGGTCTAGAATAATTGAGTTACATAGAACATACCAACATATTAAAATACTCACTCCATTTTTATATCACAGGGTTTATTCATTTGTCTTTTTGGAGAGTTCTGTATATGAAGAGCGCTTTCTTCATCTACCATATGAATATCGTTATTATTCAAGGTCTGGTCAGCAACTACAAAAACAAAGAGCAAATTATTGATATAAATTATTGATTTTTTGTTTATTCTTTGGAAAAAATATTCAATGTTTTTATTAACTATGAGAATAAATTAGAAGAACAATAAAATTTGACAAAAAGTTAACTTTAATTTCGTCAATTAAATCTAACTGCCATATTTAAATATAATCTTAATGCATAATTTGATCCTCTACTGCAAAAAAACAATGGTCACAAGCAGATGTATACAAATGCCATTGATCCTACAAATAACACTGGGCATTATGTTCACTGGAGTATTAAAAGAGTTTTACTGGTACAATGAAATCTTATAATGCCCTGCAGTGGTGGCCGATAATGTAATTTTCGCTCAAGACCAGCCTGCCACATTAACAATGATGTCACGGACGTAACAATGGATCCAAAAAGGGACACCGGCATCTGGATCACAATTTTTCGTTTGTAAACAACACTTGATATAATGGTTTTGATAGAGTAGTGGTAATAACAGTAATTGATTGACTTGGGAGAGGACCTTACAAAACTAAAATTTCCAAGTAAAAAAAAGGTCATAATTCTTTAAAAACAAACTTTCATTTTATTAAAGTCAATACAAATTTAAATAGTATCATTCTAACATAAAAATTGTATGGACAGGCAGTACAATAGACCAAAAACGGCCACCTAAAAATAAATCAAAATAAATAACGTACCAACACCAGCTAAGAGTGAGTCGAGCGCCGTCTGCACGGCACCGAATTGTTTTATTGCTGCTTCAGCTTGTTTTTGAGAGAAGCCCATCTCCTGAAAGGACAGAATGAAAAGAACTTAACCCTGAGGTTCATGACGAACGCTATGCTGGTGCAGCATTAAATATCCTGTGCCAGTGCATTATCATATATGCAAGTCTCCCAGTCTCCCATATAAGAGAATGCATGGATTACAAGGTCAAGGTTAAATATTGTCAGGCCAATGTATATATCCCCCATAGGGAGCCTCGCATATATAAGAGAATGCATTGGACCCTGCTAACACGATTTACATATCATATACGCATTATCGCTGTTACTTAAGCAAGGTCCACCTTACTATTAGAAAGTGTTCTTTAATTGCCGTGCACACGCCTACATAACCATAACTATACATGTATATGTACATAATACAACATTTTGATATTATAAATTCCAGTATTTCGTTATTAGCATGCCATTGATAAATTATTTATTATATAGACAACGGGGGTGACAGGAAGACAGCCAATCCTGGAATTTTTTTTTAAAACCCTGTGTCAATGTTAAATGTTAGATGTTTTTATTCACACAATAATTAGGTTACAACAAAACAAAAATAAGAAGCTCCAAGTCATGGAAGGGTTAATTAAATAAAACTAACATACATCAGGGACCAGCCAAGAGGGCGACTTGGGAGAGGCCAGCCTAGAGGGCGACTTGGGAGAGGACCAACTTAGAGGGCGACTTTGGAGACATCTGCTCCCAAAAATGTGACAATTCTTCCTATATTTGTACCAGGGAGAAGTGACATCTCTCTCATATACCAGTATTCATATGTCCCAACAGCACATTTAAAGTATATTTACGCATTACAGCAACCACCAGGTGGTTGTTTATACCTTAGGCTAGTGCTGGGATGGTTGGGGTTTTTTCCTAACCTGTTAACCACGGGCATTAACCTAATCATAACCGGTTAACCGCAACCATCATTACCCTAAGTACGAGATTGAATACACTGGTCCCGGAAACGTTGATATACATGCGATCACAAACGATGTTTGGTCGTACAGTGTGGTCCCGTTACGGCGATCAAATTGTGGTAAATGTGTATAAATTAATTCAGTTTTAGCCCAAACAAACTAAGATATAATATATACTAGCGCATATATATTAGTAGTACGCTAGTATATCGATGTTTACGGGAGTTCCGCACCGCATAAACAACGCTTGCTTGCAAAACCTTCAGGGACAAAATATAGTTCCTTCCTAGTGTATATCCCAGGCACGATTAGCCCAAACATGTGTACTACAAGGTACTGTTGTTTAGTAATGCTTACTAGTGTTTGGGTATAGGTAGGTATGTATTAATCACAGTGGCTCGACGATGTTACTTCAATTATTTAATAAACAAATTCAAAACAAAACTAAATCGTAGTGATTCATTACACAAGCCCCAGCCAGTGTTTAGGAAATAAAGTTATCGAACACATCACTAGATATACTCCGAGTTCCCACCCCCAATAGGCCTATATATGTGTTTTTTTCTGGATGTGCGACTTCATATTGGATTTTGATCCAGAATAAACAAATCGCGTTTGGCAGGCCTTGCATTCTGGCCATTTCTTCTTTATTTTCGTCATCTTCAATTAGGACTAAATGTCCTCAAACGTTAATTCGATTTCCGTTTTTGTAGGTCTTCTGTCATTGCTTTGAGACGAACTAATGATAATGACAAGGGGGAGGCAGTTTCAAGAAAACAGACAGACTATTGATGACGTATTAAAAGTCTAGACTTGATTGCTTTGATGTATGCCGCGGTGCGCGTGCAGATGGAACGTCATGTAATGCCGCCAAAGGAAATTGGCATTGAATGTGTAGCAAGTGATTCGCAGACTGACAGTGTAGTTGTTGGTTTCATGTCTAGAAAAGCGGACTTGTGTTGTGGGATATATGAATACACAAACATTTGTTCAAATCGTTTCTAAGCGGTTTCTTATTACTTACTTTCGTTACTTAAACTTCTGTAAATGATTTCGGCAACATTTACACGATGATAGTACGATCGTTATCAATAGTACGGTTATCCGGTTGTGACCTCATCCAACCGGTTTGCACGCGTAACCGAACCGTAACGGGATATCAGGACAACCGTCCCAGCACTACCTTAGGCCCAGGTGAACGACGTCATATATTTTTTTCTATATCCATCAGTGTTTTCCAAAGATCGCGGGTATGGATTTTGGAGAAATTGTCACGTGACTTCTGGTTAGCAATCGTGTGGAGATTGCCAAAAAAACACGGAATTAGGAATGAAGCATCGCGATAAAAATGAACGTAACTACTTCACAACTTACGAAAAATTCACATGTGATTTAGGTCTATTAATTTCATTTAGACCAATTTCGTTGGATAGCTTAATGAAAACGAAAAATGAAGAAGTCATGACGAGAATCCAGACGAGATTTTACAATCAACGACACGTCTTGTCATGTTGTCTCCGTCGTGACCACTGCATGTTACATAAATTATTATTAGCGTTATGTCGCCGAAAAAAGGCAAATTTGAGGCACATCATGTGTGGTTGCTCCACTACGTGTCACATACGATTCATATTATCAATGGTGTTTTTACTCACTATAATGGTTTGATGAATGGGCTCTTGTGTTGCATAATACTTATTGGATCATAGAAGGATGATGTTGGGGTGTAAATTTTACATTATTAATACTCCCTGATAACAATCCACTACTTCCCAATAACCAAATAAGGAGAAGTGACTTCTCCCAATATGAAGCTTGCAGACTGCTCCCTGACATAGAGGTTTTAAGAAACAGTTGACAAGGATTCATAAGGTCACTATTTCAACCAATTCTAGTTGCCACTCAGTGATGGATTGTCAATATTCTGCCAGCATACTAGCCGATTGGGGGACATAAATAATAATTAAATATTCAGGTTCCAATCTAATATCTACATAGTATATTTTGAATTTTGTTTACATTCTAGTGTATAAAATAGCATGTTTGGGCTGCAAATTTAGTTAGAATTTTTGTCTAATTTATTGAATTTTTCTTATCTTTATTAGAGATTCAATTTCAATCATGAAAATTAGATTTTATACAAAATACTTTGTAACCCTGAATAAATCCTTAAATTATAGAATATAAATGCTTACAGTGATTTGGAACGTTCTGACACGTAGTAATTCCTGGACAGCCTCCTCACAATTTTTATCTAATTTTAAAACTTGCATAAATGACCGCTCGGCATCAGGAAAAAGCTGGAATTGGAGCAAAATAAAGTATGAACATACACAAAAAAAAGTCAATATTTTATAAAAATGATTGAAATTTCAATCAAATAATTTATGAACTGATTGCAAACAGCAAGCTAACTAATAGTGTGTCTGTTATTTGCAGAATGAGGTCAGCAGAGGGTGAATTTAGTGACGCTCTCCGCTGTGAGCTAGCATCACCAAATTCACCGTGTGGGAACCTCATTCTGCTTAGGCCTCAACTGCTATGGGAGACCTAGGATCAGATTGAAGTTCCCAGAAGGAAAAAGTAACTATTTGAGACTATAGATACTTCCCAAAGATGAGGCCTAAGCAGAATGAGGTCCCCAGAGGGGGATAGCATCACTAAATTCACCCTCAGGGGACAGACACACTATTTGCAAGCTTGCAAACGGCAATGTATATTCTCAGAGTTCTATCACAACAGCATAGATTTGGTTTATAAAATTCCAAAACAAACCTTTTCAAACTGTTTCCATGTTTTGTGTTGTAAACATATTTCATCAACACAACAGATATGAACTAACAGTAACAAGATCATTTTCATAGAACTTGTTAGTTTTATTAACCCTTTACCCAACAGAAGGGCCCTGTGCCAATGCATTCTCTTATATATGCGAGTCGACCATAGGTCGCCTCGCATATATAAGAGAATGCATTGGCTTAACACATTAAAAATTATAAAATTGTTAAAGAATGTAAGAAAAAATGGTAAAAAGTGTTAAAAACAGATTTTTTTTAGGCCAATGCATTCTCTTATATATGTGAGGCGACCTATGGTCGACTCGCATATATAAGAGAATGCATTGGCACAGGGCATAACTGTAACTATCACAATGTGGTCAAGGAGCCGGTTCCAATGATATCCATATTTGTATGGTTCTATTGAGACAGACCGAAGATATTTTAGGCTGTTGAAGCTTTATTTGGCCGGTTTTGGCCGGTTTGTAGGGTAAAGGGTTAAATAAATAGACCACATATGCAAATGGAATATATAATCAAATACTTTTTAAGGACCATACCAAAAAATGTCCTGTATTTCAAGAGGTTCGAGACATGGACAAAATTCAAATCCAAGCACATTCAAGGTGTTCAAGAACATGTAAGAATGCTACAATGAACTGCCTAGCATATAGCGAGTAACCAACTGATTGAATTAGTGACGTAAAATAATTCTTGAGAGGCGTATATGAACGAGTTCAAGGACAGGGTCGCACATGAAATTGGACCCTACCATATTGTTCCCGGGATCAAATTAGGCCTACATACCAAATTTGAGCCGGATCGGTCAAGCAGTTTTCGAGTCCATAACACACATACATACATACATACATACATACACGCAGACAGAAGTTCCAAATATATATAATAGACTAGCAGGGTTACCGGCGTTACCCAGGTTAAAATGGTGTGAAACATTGCACTCAAGTGTTTTACAAAATAGTCCCTGCCTCAAATGAATGATTTCATGTCACCAGTTGAGTAAGTGATTATTCTATTTATTATATTCCACAATAAACATCTGCCTTACCAGAAATCCCAATAATACTGTCATTAGATGTCATATATAGAGGATCTCACATGAGTTTCTATTTTATACGGAATTTATCAACCGAGTTCACTAAATTCGATTTGAGCCGAGGTTTACCGAGGCTCAAATAGAATTTAGAGGACGAGGTTGATAAATTACGTATAAAATAGGACGAGTGTGAGATACCTTTTATCCCATGATCAAATAAACCCGAAGCAACGCGAAATATTCATCGAAAACAACAATTATAAACTACAGCGATCCCAAGTTATTTGAAGAACGCCGTGACATCATCGCACGCGCTGATATTAAACGTGTCTATTACCGATAATTATGAAACTGCTTTTATGGCCAAATTATGTGATAAAATGGTTTATTTCAGGCCTAAGTCGCCCATATAGTTATATATATGACATTATAACTAATCGGTCTAAATATAAAGGACATTACTCCAATGGTTAAACAAGATGATTTATTCATGATATCGGAAGCACATATTGCCCTTAAAATATTGTTTTCGGATTTGAACAATCTCTCACGAACACCATATATATTCTTTCTTATTAACATAGATAAAGAAGACAACCAGTCATACACATACATTCCACTCATGCTACAAAACCTTTCATACCCCACAAGTTTCCTGTAAGCATTATAAAAACTTACAATTAATTTCGTGAAATTTAACCCAAAGATGTGTGTAGAATAATGGAGAGATATAAATATCTTTTTACATGAGAAGAACATCTATTCAATTTCCTAATAAGAATGTTAGAACAAGAGCAAATGGATCAATATTGGAGCATCAAGAATAAGGATAATTTTAATCCTTTCATGCCTAAGTCTCCCCTAAGGGACCCGTGCATATATAAGAGAATGCATTGGCACAGGTTTGGTTTTCGGAAGCTCCAGTCATTGATGGGTTAAAGGATAGGAACTGTTTATAGTTTGATACTGACCTTGAGCCCTGCTAGCGCTCTGCCTTTCCTAAAGTAACCTTTTGGCCAATCAGGAGATAAACTTATTGCCTTTTCCGCATCTTTCAACGCTCTGCAATTAAAGCAGTGATAAAAAAAATTGCAAATTTTGAATTATTGCCAAAATTCCATTGGGGTTTATTCTCAATGATTTTATTACTCAGAGCAAGATTTTTCGTATTACGCGCGCTTACCTTTACGCGCGAACAGCTTTTGATGTTTGTTTATGAACGTGTATGAATTTTTGTAAACAATTTTATCTTAACTGTTTTCACACTAATGTTAGTTTGTATAGTAATCAAGATGATATAAATGGAAGAAGTATTATTTCTATTAAGGTTTACTGTTTGGTCACAGTTTGTTTTTTGGAATGAATGCGGAAGTGAAGAAGTAATGAGTACTGCGCAGGTAATTTTATTACTCAAGTTTTTGTTAGATCAGGTGCAAAATGTTTCATCAACCTCCTCCTCTTTTAGGTCAGTTGGTTTTCTCAATTTTGATGTTTATGTTTCATAATTTGTTTTTGAATGTTTGGTTGTATGTCTGTGTGTTTGGTATTGTTGGCCATGTGATTGTGTGTTTATTGCCTGTGTGTTTGGTATTGTTGGCCGTGTGATTGTATGTTTATGCCTGTGTGTTTGGTATTGCTGGCCAGTGTTCGCGCTGTCGGTAGCCAAATTAGCCAATGGCTTATCTTTTTCGAATTTGGCTAATAAAAATTTCATTTGGCTAAACTTTTTTTTACCCCAAATGGAGACGGAAAGCACGGAGTCAGAAAGCTAATTAATAAAAGTGCTCAATAGATCAACATTCAAGACGAAGTTAAGTTGACTAAAGTATTTTCGTACTTATGAAATATCGTAGCCTAACCAGCCTAATCATCAAAACGTATAAGCTGTATACTGGTTATGTAAATGATTAAACCGTCTGTAAGATAAAATACCTAAATGCTTTGTTCGTTATAGAAGAGCAGTTCTTAACTCAATGGTTACGTAATGGGTGTCATAAAGTGCATCCCATCTATTAACCGGGCTTCACATCATAAAAGATTTGAATACAATAGATATTCATCAGTTAACACCTTACTACAGTATAATAAGCCATAGTTAGCGGCCGTCATGCCATGGTGTCAATAGTGTCAACGGCATAGAGTTATTACAATTAGTTTAGCGGATTATAATTATATAGAATGTTAGTTTCATGTTTGCGAATGCGAATGCCTGTGTGATATGTGATAATATGTTCGTATAATATTGTTTTTAAAGTTGTTTTTTTGTGTTGTTTTAATTATGTTTTCATTCTGAGTATAACAAATAAAGTTTAAAACAAATATTTTAGTCATTAATTGTGAACCGATTAGAAAACGATGATTTAATTTGGGCAAATTTATTTTTAATTTGGCCAAAGAATATTTGGCTAAAGTTTTTTTAATTTGGCTAATAAAATTTTCATTTGGCTAAACTTTTGGCTAAAGTTTTTTTCGGTCCAGCGCGAACACTGTTGCTGGCCATGTGATTGAATGTTTATGTCTGTGTGTATGGTATTGTTGGCCATGTCATTATATGTTTATGTTATTCTGTTCTTATGTTTTGTGTAGGGTACAGCGGAGAGCCTCCACTCAGTCATTTGTATTAAATATATATAGTTAAGAAAATTACACATGGTAGTCAAAGAATGATTTTAGTTCTGTTTTTCTATCCATTTCAACTTGCTCATGCATCATAAATGAAATTTATTGGGACTAATATTATCCACCATCTGAGGTGTGGGACTAATGTTATCCACAATGAACTGAAGTGTGGGATGAAAAAATTTCAGCAGAAGGACCCAGTATATATTTTTTTATGCATTGAGGTATAAAAGGCTTTTACCAACCTATTTTGGTCTCACACAGGCTGCAAACAGTGTCTGTCATTTGCAGAATGAGGTCCCCAGATGTTGAATTTAGTGACGCTCTTCTGCACAGTGGGCTAGCATCAGCAAATTCAACCTATGGGAACCTAATTCTGTTAGTTTATAGATGTTTTAGGGCGAAAAGGCATATCCGTTTTATGCATTTTGTATCAATTACATTGAATTATGGATGGAAATATGTCCCAAAATCACAATGACGTCATTGAGACCATTTTTTTTCCCTAGTTACCTGCATAATTTGCATATATAATTACGTCACTTTCCAAATAAAGCTATGTCAACGTAATAAAGTTACATTGACGTAATAAAAGTAAGGCTTTATGTAGGCAATAGAAGTAATGAGCGGTGGATAAATATAAATATTTCCTACTAAAATACTCACTTTTCATACATTTGTGTTCTATCATAACAGTATGATCTGTTTCCGAAGAACCTAAAAATACAGATGCATTCAGAGTTATAACAAAGTAACACAACTGACAATATGTTTGCTATCAACCTAATTAACGTCAGGTCAACTTATGAGTGTTCTGTTCCACACATTGGTAAGCAAATCTGCTAAAAACTGTGGTTGATAAGATAAATTATGTGGACCCTTGTGGGGTGTGCAAGCTTAATGTTTGAGTTTTTTATATAAAAGTGTTAAATTGAACAAGAGAATGACTGTCGTCTGGTGCATAACCCCTTGTGGCATACTGCCTAGTGTGGGCATACCTATAACCTATGGCTGATATACTTAGACAGGCGGACCCAAAAATCAGCATTTTCAGAAAAAAAAATATGAATAACTATCCCAAAGTTCAAGACAAATATTTTCAAAAAAGAGATGGACTGCTATCCGGTGCATACCCCCTTGTGGCATACTGCCTAGTGTGGTCATACCTATAACCCATGACTGATATACTCAGACAGATTGACCCAAAAATCGGCATTTTCATATAAACAAGGTTGAATAACTATAGAACGAAAAACCTAAACAAAATTATTGCACATGCCATTGAATGTCCTCATAGTGGTGAACAGCCATAACAAATTTCATTGAGATCCGAGCATTATTGTTCAAGTTATGGCCTGAAAGACATCGGACCGACCAAAAAGCCAACATTTCCAGATAAATAAATATGAATAACACTAGAATGAAAAATCCGAACAAAACGATAGAACCTATATTGAATGTCCTCATAGTAGTGAACATCCATACCAAATTTCATTGAGATTCGAGCACTACTGTTCAAGTTATGACATGAACAGACATCAGATGGATGGACGGATGCACGCAGGAATGCACGGATGGTCAGTGCAAATTAGTATATCCCCTTTTTTTTAAAAGGGGGTTTAATAAACGAAGAAGAAGAAAAAGGCCAACTCTTGGATGGAAAATGCAATAAAATCATTGGGCCCTCATTTGAAAGAACCTCCAGTGGCTCCACACCAAATTTCATTGAGATAAGATAACCCATGGCTGTGACATATGCTTGGATTGACAAACAGACGGTCAGATATAATCCAATATTTCCCCCCATTTTTCTTCAAAAAGTGGGAGTATAAATAGATAAGTTTGAAAAAACAACCAGCCAGCCTGAAATTGATATGTTATCAATATTGGTATAACTCACCTAAAATCACCAGTATCTAGATGGATGGCTTCAGAAAAGAGCTGGATAGCAGCTGAGTACTGGCCTAATTGTGCCATCTCATTTCCTCGTACTGCAATCAAGGAATAATCACATAGTTTGAGGAGACTATTATTAAACAGAATTAAATTTAAAGCTCTGTGGCAGTTGATGATGTATTTTTCAAGATTTATTTAAGAAATGAATGTAGTTTGAATGTGTTTTATTTAAAGGGTATAGCGCTGTGGCCATTGGATATAATTGAACCACGAGGCCATTCACACTAAATGTTCTCCAATGGCCACAGCAACATACCCCTCAATAGAACTCACTCAAACTACATTAATTTATTATATTTATATAGCTTTTTCCTTATTAATTTCTATAAACTCAGCTGAATTGTTTTCCTGAAATATATCTGCAGTTTGGATATTAAACCATGCTCACTGTAAGTTAGCCCAATATTCTACCTGTGAGTTATTGATTGATCAGTCTATGGCCACACACTAAATAACATGTCCAGTTATCTATCCACCACATTTAGTCATCAATATGTGACATCAGTGTTTTATTGGTGTAATACACAAGCCTTGAAATAGTGTCTGACATTTGCAGAATGAGGTCCCCAGAGGGTGAATTTAGTGATTCTACATCTCACAGCAGGCTAGCATCACCAAATTTACCCTCCTGGGAACTCATTCTGCTTAGGCCTCACCTTCTGGGAAGTATCTATAGTCTCAAATTAACATTGTTTTTAGCTACTTTATCCCATCTGTTCAGTTTCTATAACCCCCAACTTGCAGAAGATAAAATGCATATTAATCACAGGGAACTTCATTCAACAGCTATGCTCTTATTAATGAGGTGATGGGCCAATACTTACTGCGGTCATATCACCACTACACCATGTTTATCATTTTTATGTGTACACATACCATGTATGGTACACATAATGCCGACGTCCGGATCAACCATCCGTCGTTCGTCTGTCCGTCGAGCCGTCCGTCCGTCTGTCTGTAGACACTTGCTATCCGATTCAATTACTCGAATATTTTCTATCGGATCGTGTTCAAATTTTATGTGCATGTTTATGATAACACACTCCTCACCTGTATAGTTTTTGGTATCGATCGGTTGATCGGTTTAGAAATTATTAACACTTTGCATCCGCACATAGGCATGAGCTATCCGATGCTGTAACCAAAGTATTTTTTGTCTGATTGTTTTCATATCTGATATGTAGGTTTATGATGACACACCCCTCACCTGTATAGTTTTTGGTATCAATCAGTTGATAAGTTTAGAAAATAATTAACCCTTCACACATATGCTATCCAATGCAATAAATTGAACATATTTCTTCTGATCTGCCTCATATTTCTTACCTGAGTCTTTCTTAGCACGTTCTTCATCTGTATGGATTTTGGTATTGTTTAGTTAAGCCTTTCCACTCTTGTTTTTAAATAGAATTCATCCAAGCCAGGATGACTCAAACATTTTTCATCTGATTGACACCAATTTTGGTATATGAATTTGTGACCCCTAAATACAGATCAAGTGCGAATATGGGTTTGATCCAGTATATTTTAACAGAGTTATGGCCCTTTATAATTCATACCTCTTTTCCATGCACTATTAAATATGAATAGAACAAGACACAACACACACCTGTGTTATTGGAAGGAGATCATTTATTGCTTTGGACACAGTGACCTGATAGCACCACTGGTGGCTGCAGAATTATAAACAACTGTCAAACTGTGATTGATTACAGACTCTTTATTCCAATTCTGTTGAATCCATGCAGTTCATGGCATTATTGTTTACAGAGATACTGTTGTCATAACTTAGAAAATAATTAATACACCAATTCCTTAGTTCCATCATATGATGTCATTGAAAATGATTACTAGTAACCCTCTGCACACATGATATGGTCTTCTGATGTCTTTTATTTGATCATTCTCCTATTCTATATGTCCATGTTGATGATGATCCACTTTTAACTTGCATGGATTTGGGATTAAAATTAACCCATTCGATAGACTCATATTATCTGATAGACATATATTAACTTATCACTTTAACTTTGAGCCAGGTTCATCATTAGAGGATATGTCTTATTTTGAAATTCCCTCAATTGCATTTGGGCTACAGGATAATATTAACAGTGCTGGGTTTCTTGAGACTGACTTATTGTATGGGTTTCTAAATTCCATTCTTTTTGTTGACTACTCTGTGTTTATCAGTTCATTAGTTTGGGTAAGATTAATTCCTTACTATCCGATTTGATAACTCAAATATTTCCATTAATTATGTTTATAGTTCTGGCACAGTTTATGATAACACACCTCTTACCTGCATAGTGAGGGTCATTTGGTTTATTTGCTTAAATATATTAACATCCTTCACCAATTCTGTTGACACAATGTGATAGCTAAATATTTTTTGCATGATCACTCTATAAATAATCACATCTGTGATAATCATGACACATTCTTCACATGTATATATTTTGGTATCGATCGAATCGTTTTGAAAATATTAACCTTAACTTTAATTATATTTAAACTGTTTACAAACATATCTTTCCAATGATCAAATTAGAAGAAAATTAACATTTATATCCAATCATTAGCAATCATATTTTATATCCTGGTCTATACATCCCTTCTATAGTTGATCAGTTATTGATTGTTTTTTTAGTGGTGAAATATTAATAGGTTGCTATGAATTTTTAATATGCAGCTGACACAAAATATAATGAACAAAAAATAGCAATGATGCTAAAAAGAAACACACAATGTTATGTCTCATGTTCCAATGTAATAAGTAGATTAATTGAGTTGCTATGATGTTTGTCTACCTAATTTCGTAACTATTTGATATTTAACAGCTATGGTGCTTCTCTCCGACTATGGAGCTTCTCTCCGACTATGGATTGAGCTTAATTAGCTTTATAACTCTATAAGACATATATGTATCTGTGTTGGAGTCACTAATAGGTTGAAATCAAAGCCAAGTCTGTGTTAACATAATGTTAATGTGAGCAAGGTGCCCGATAAGTGTGATTTCACTTGTGAATTAATAGTAAGGTGTGAATTGTTTAAAGATTTGCACTCATGAAAAGGATGGGGTAAAGATATATGAAAATAGCTCATCGCTGTCGCCAAGGTATGGGTTAAACATCTGCCGATCGTGATCGGCCTCTCGTTTAGGGTGGTATTCATATCGCAGGTCACTGCGTTCAATTTACCGCTAATTGTTCTCCACCACAGAGTTCTGCAAATATCAGACACACTATATCCAGGCATGGTAATAAACACATGACCCAGCTTAAAAATGAATTACTTGTGAAACAAAAATTTAGTTTTTGATGTATGATCATATACATCTAATTTTTGAAAATCAGATTCTAAGTGACAAAAGTATATGACTATATGAGAGCCACCAGAAATTGTTTGCACATGATAAAATATTCAATACAGATAATGGAAACTGTAACTCACTTGCAAGTTGTCGACTCCTTAGTATGACTGGGTCAAGGTCATCTGATTGCTGGAAGAGACACAAATGGTAAGAAAAATTTTAATTGAAAAATTGAAGAAACATAAGAGATAGAAATCAACATATGTATGTTGTTGGTCTATAGAAATTATAAGTTTCAATTGAAAAACCAGTTCTAATTAAAATTAGACTCTCGAACAAGCTACACGTTACAGATTATATAGAATTTGATTATCTTTAACCCTTAGCTATTTCCATCAATGTATCACATTATTATTTTCAAAAAAATTGAAAAATGATCAAGGAAATATGGGTTGATACAAAAATCGGACTTGGCACTGAAAGGGTTAATATTACTGCCTTTATAAATAGCTTCTGTATGCAATCCATGCAGAATGATGTCACAGCACACAAATATTTTTACGATTCACAGTATCACCTTTCAGTTTGGTTTTGGCGAATTTCATAAAAAACTCAGTAGTAACTATTGAATTATTGAAGTTATTCTATTTTCCTTGCTAGGTATTATTGGTAAATTCTGGACTCTTCATAGCCTTGTTTTAGTATTTAATTAGTTGTCGTAATCTCCAAATTTGTAATGTGATAGGTAATTTATTACTCTATTTTAATCTCTGTGGCTATTGTGTGCCCACATCGGGGATAACTGAAGTGCTCGTGCAATCACACTGAGAAGGGTTAAATCTGATCAATCACACAACGCAATATGTATTAAGGTTAAACAGTGTGAATACTTTTTCATGCTCATGTCAGCAGCGGTGTCTATGATCTCGAATTATCTTAAAACAGGCCTTCACATTTTTTGAACAGTCAAATTACAATACTCATATCGACAAGATAGAATCTGAGTGTCAAACCAAGTTATTATTTCATGCGAGTTCTGGATCTGCCAAAGAAACCTCTTCATCAGACTCCAATTCCGACAATTGAATAACCAGTCATATCATGTCACATGACTGTCACATGACTGCCAAGAGAAATGCATGGCAACACCAAGCTGTTATCAACTAACTCTCAGAATTATCAACTGGAAGTACCCTCTCGTTGACAATTTAATTTTGTGTCAGTTTATTTCGGGTGTTACAGGGCGTAAACATGTGTTTAATACACTTTATTATACCATTCTAATGTTAAACTTTCATTTATTCTCACTATTTAGCCAATGACAATGACAATGTGTAGCTCACTCAAAACTGAAAGTATATCGGGAAAGTGCTTACAAGAAAAGTGCTATGTTCAAAATAAAAAATGTTCCAAAATCGAAGGTCTGCCTCGATTCATATCTATTATGTTATAGCCCAGAATCTATTTAAAACTTTCTGGGAAGACCATCTTTAATATATACTTACTTCTTCTCCATTTGACTTGGTTTTTCTGTCTTTACCATTTGATGGCACGTCTTGAATAATTTGATTTTTCTTTTTTTTATTTACGACTGTGACAAAGAATGCTGAGGTAGGGTCAAAGTCCTGTTGATGAAAATATATCAATCAAGATAATCAACAATCAAGGTAATCAAAAATAATTAATCAAGGTAATCAACTGGGGTCAATAAATTTATTAAAGATACATAATCCGATTTAACACCACTAAATTACTACTTCTACAGCTTCGGGGGTAAATATATTAGATTTGATTCGAGATGCCCAGAGTTATTAGATTTCGAGTTTTGAAATCAGTTTTTTTCACCACCTCAATATATGGCGGCCTGGCATGTATTTGACGAATGCCGACCGACATACTCTCGATGCCAAATTGCATTGAACAAAAATGAGCGTCGCACAGCGACCGCATTTATCCCATCGGGTCGCTAAAACATGACAGCTAGAGAGACACGTTTGCAGTTGTTTACCAAAACTAAGAATAGAACCAAAACAAGATCACGTGCCCGATTGGGTCAGTTGCTAAATAAAGATTTGATGGATCATGCGGATCGATACACAAATTCCATTGGTGGGATTAACATGCAGTACTATATGATCATTAATAAGATTTAATAAGTAAATATCTGCCTGGTAATTTATTCGCAAAGTTACCGAAAACTCTCAGCAGCATCAGGGTAATATATAACCAGGGTGCTGATCGTTCTCAGTAAATCGGGAGAGCGGAACTATATCGCCGGAGGCACGTGATCAAGTTGTGAGAGGGCCAAGGTCTTTTCGCAAGATTAGAAAATTGGGGAAAGTATGTTTTTGTTTGAAATTAACCCCCCCCACCCTCCCCCTTTTTTTGTTTGTTTGTTTTGTGATCCTGCGGCATTCGCTTGGCACTGACCAGCAGACATCACTAACCAGGGGGTCTAGTGTCTTGTTTCAGGACTCCGCTTGTTTGCTTGTGGCCATGGCGCATTGTGGGCCAAAAAAGGAAGACGCGAAGCAAGAAATGGATAAATGGACAGTGAACATCCTACCAATAATTTCACAACTACCTTTTTGATTAATAATTCATTAAATAAAGGTAGTCAATCAGGCAGACCTGTCTTTGTTGTGTTACGACCCTGCAGGATAAATGTTGACATATAACACTTTTTGTGACTTTTAAATTTTTTTTATACATCGACAGTGGTTAGCATTATTTTTTGGCAATTAATCGATTCTGATAACTGAAGCAGCATTTCAAGAAATGTTGTTGTAGTTTCCTGAGTATAAAATAATAGATGAGTCGAATACACCTGTCGGGAAATGCTTTTGTCAATTATTATAGATTTTATATTGATATTTTCTTCTAAAAAGCAATAATCAAGTGTGACATTTTTCCATTACTATTTTTAGATAGATTTATCCTGCATGGTATGCTCCAAAGAACGTGAGCCGAAAATTGTCCCAAAATTATTGTATGTATATTATACCAGAAAATTTCAAATAAAATTAATATTAATTGAAAAGCATTTCCAGAAGGGGTCTTTGATTCATATTTATTATTTTATACCCAGAATATACACAAGGGCCCTACAAATCTTAAATTTCAGGTCAAACAAAATCTCTTAATAATTAACACAATGATTTAAAATGAAATCTTGAATCATAAATCCTAATTTAAATTGTTAGTCCTACGCCCTCAATTATGGATTCTCCAACTCAGTTAGAAAAGTATACATTGGAAGGGTCTATTATTCATCTCGGGGTGTTCAAGAAAAAACGACAGACAAACGAAAAGATCATTTGTTGAACTTATTATCTGAACATTTCCTGAGGGATAACTACTCATCAATGAGTATTCAGTATAGAAAAGGGTTAACTTATTATCTGAACATTTCCTAAGGGATAACTACTCATCAATGAGTATTCAGTATAGAAAAGGGTTAACTTATTGTCTGAACATTTCCTAAGGGAACTACTCATCAATGAGTATTCAGTATAGAAAAGGGTTAACTTATTATCTGAACATTTCCTAAGGGATAACTACTCATCAATGAGTATTCAGTATAGAAAGGGTTAACTTATTATCTGAACATTTCCTAAGGGATAACTACTCGTCAATGAGTATTTAGTATAGAAAGGGTTAACTTATTGTCTGAACATTTCCTAAGGGATAACTACTCGTCAATGAGTATTTAGTATAGAAAGGGTTAACTTATTATCTGAACATTTCCTAAGGGAACTACTCGTCAATGAGTATTTAGTATAGAAAGGGTTAACTTATTATCTGAACATTTCCTAAGGGATAACTACTCGTCAATGAGTATTCAGTATAGAAAGGGTTAACTTATTATCTGAACATTTCCTAAGGGAACTACTCGTCAATGCGTATTTAGTATAGAAAGGGTTAACTTATTATCTGAACATTTCCTGAGCGATAACTACTCATCAATGAGTATTCAGTATAGAAAGGGTTAACTTATTATCTGAACATTTCCTAAGGGATAACTACTCGTCAATGAGTATTTAGTATAGAAAGGGTTAACTTATTATCTGAACATTTCCTAAGGGAACTACTCGTCAATGCGTATTTAGTATAGAAAGGGTTAACTTATTATCTGAACATTTCCTAAGGGATAACTACTCGTCAATGAGTATTCAGTATAGAAAGGGTTAACTTATTATCTGAACATTTCCTAAGGGATAACTACTCGTCAATGAGTATTTAGTATAGAAAGGGTTAACTTATTATCTGAACATTTCCTAAGGGATAACTACTCGTCAATGAGTATTCAGTATAGAAAGGGTTAACTTATTATCTGAACATTTCCTAAGGGATAACTACTCGTCAATGAGTATTTAGTATAGAAAGGGTTAACTTATTATCTGAACATTTCCTAAGGGATAACTACTCGTCAATGAGTATTCAGTATAGAAAGGGTTAACTTATTATCTGAACATTTCCTGAGGGATAACTACTCGTCAATGAGTATTTAGTATAGAAAGGGTTAACTTATTATCTGAACATTTCCTGAGCGATAACTACTTGTCAATGAGTATTTAGTATAGAAAGGGTTATGACAGTTCATAAATTGCCGATGTATCATGAGATGGAATTATAAATAAAGACAGAACAGATTGAAGAATTTGAAGATCATGTTTAAAATAATGTATTATCTATGGAACTTACAGCCTCATCGGAAGAACGAGATTCAGTATTTCTGCAAAAGATAAGATAAGATTTATAGAAGCAAATCATAATACAATGATGTCTGCCAACAATAATATACATGGAATGATGATAATATAATTATGTTAGAGTTATCAATAAATGGTCAAATAACTCACTCACTCATATAAATATATTACATACATCCTGGAAGAAGATAATCCCTGAATAACTCTGTAGTCTAGGTTGTCCAAAAGTGCTAAATTATAAGTCTGAATCTGAACAACATCTAATATACTCTCAAATTGCTCGTATATCTTTATGGTTTGTTTTGGATAACAAGGTTTTGAGTCGCTCAAATGAACATGAAGATCCTGGTATAAGATTGGTATGCAAGATACCAAGTGTTTTTAATAGGATGTCACGCTGGTGCCCATGTTTCGCAATAAAAGAAAGAAGTGCTCCTCGGCTTCCAAAATATTGCATGTTGCACATTTTCTATCAGGACGATCAATTTTCGGTCTTTTGTATCTGTCAGTATTCTCATCATAGTCAAGTATCGAATGCAAGTTTTTGGTATGTGTAACTTAAGGCAATTTTGACATAAGAACAGTAATGATTTACCACATATATATACTTTACTCGCATTTAAATTCGCACAGTATATTTTTTGTTCAGTTTGAAATTCGCGCACTTTGAATTCGCGCAGCCTGATGCGCGAATTCAAAACTGACAAAATATTTTCATAAAATTTATCAAAATCATATACCCGAAGGTATAATAAATTACCTCCATGATATAAAAATACAACACACGCACAGATGATACAATGTAACTGCTATTAATTTAGTTGTGAAGATAAGTATAAAACGAGATCTACTACACTTGCACTGTTCCAATAACAATTATAGAATTTATAGTATCAATAGTTATGGGCATCCCTGATATTAACTCAAACAAAGTAATGTGACATCAACAGCCATCGATATAGTGTGCTGATTTCAAACATGTCACTTAGTAGTTTACTTCTATTTTGATTAATGCACAAACCCCTTTAATTTTCCTGCTTGTTCACTACACTTATGAGTGAGTGGTACTATTTTTCCCCCAGTTTTAAATTCATGCATTGTATTGGGCGAATATAAATACGAGTAAGGCATATAAGACCCGCCGTCAGTCTGTCTGTGTGCAACTTGGTCACACTTTTGGCACATTTATAACTTTTTAACCATGCGTCCAATGTAGCCCAAATTTGGAACCTACAATCTGAGACTTTAGAATATGACACGCAAATTTTCAGGCTGATCGGTTAAAGTCGGCCTGATATATCACATTTTCCAAGAGACGCAATGGTGTTTTAGCATTACAAAAGAATGGGTACCACTGAGAGCACTAAGAGAACTGTACAGCGATTCTATGTCCTGTATCAAGTGCGTGATAGATATAAGATAAGAGTTATACCGACGAAATGCTATAGACCCGTCATTTTTGATGGGCAATCAACTAGTATAAAGATGATTCAAGTTCATTCTGCAAAAGATAAGAACAGTAAATGATTTACCAAATATAAATATAATTCAAGTTGAATTTGTCACCGAAACACGCATTCAGATTGGCTGAAAGCGGCTAAGTTTAGTTTTTGAAACACCAGTATCGGCTGCTGATCAGAAAACAAATTTTGTATGGAGCATGGTGTCTTGACAAAGCGCATCAAATATTTTAAAGCGCTGCCAGGAGTTACGTAATGGAATCAACCTGAACGTTGAAACAGACATGGTTAACAGGAAGTCATTCTGGGGCTCTTCCAAGCAAGCCTTGAAATAGAGTGTCTGTCATTTGCAGAATGAGGTTCCCAGAGGGTGAATTTAGTGATGCTACCCCGCATAGCGGGCTAGCATCACCAAATTCACCCTCTGGGAACCTCATTCTGCTGAGGTGTAAGCAGAATGAGGTCCCCAGAGGGTGAATTTGGTGATGCTAGCCCACTATGCGGGGTAGCATCACTAAATTCACCCTCTGGGGACCTCATTCTGCAAATGACAGGCACACTATTTCAAGGCTTGCTTCCAAGTAACTCCAGATGGAACATTCCCAGTGATTTGATCATCGATAAAGAATACTTCACAGTATGTAATGTTGATCAAAATTGCTTTTAACCCTTTACCCAACAAACCGGCCAAAACCGGCCAAATAAAGCTTCAACAGCCTAAAATATCTTCGGTCTGTCTCAATAGAACCATACATATATGGATATCATTGGAACCGGCTCATTGACCACATTGTGATGGTTATTGTTATGCCCTGTGCCAATGCATTCTCTTATATATGCGAGTCGACCACAGGTCGCCTCGCATATATAAGAGAATGCATTGGCCTAAAACAAATCTTTTTTTAACACTTTTTACCATTTTTTCTTACATTCTTTAACAATTTTATAATTTTTAATGTGTTAAGCCAATGCATTCTCTTATATATGCGAGGCGACCTATGGTCGACTCGCATATATAAGAGAATGCATTGGCACAGGGCCGTTCTGTTGGGTAAAGGGTTAATATTTTTGGTGGATTGAATTACAATGGAGATAAACATACTATGTTTCATTGTATATTCAGTATGCTTGTCTCCTAAATGTATGCATGGGGAATTTCCCTTGACCAATTATGCACAAAAGTACATGTCATAGATCTGATACTGACAAAGCCCGGACATTTAGAAAAGTATACGTAGTATATAAACAGTCTGTTGAGTTGCATAATCGAGAATTCAAGCAGTTTGTGAACGAGTCGGCTGTTTTCATGCTAAAATTCCAGAATATCCAATGAAACAGGGTACGTTTATCTAAAAAAAAATTAAAAAGAAACTGCAAGAAAAACACTGTTTATTGAAATTACATGCTTTGAACTGAGATATCCTTGTTTCGGTGATCAAATCTCTGGGTATGTTCCTTGTGGTTACTCATAACAGCACAGAACTGTTTATCTAACTACAAGTTACCTGTACAAGTTTACATGCTCAAACTCACTAATCATACACACTTGAACCATCTGATCTCAATAAATATCCTTGTATTCTTCACAAGCTCTTCAGTGAGAAGTTTCATGATTATGTGTGTTGCATTCTATTAACCCTAGTGTCAGGTCCGATTTTTGTATCAACCCATATACCCTGTGCCAATGCATTCTCTTATATATGCGAGTCGAACATAGGTCGCCTCGCATATATAAGAGAATGCATTGGCCTAACAATTTTTTACAATTTTAATAATTTTTTCTTGTATTCTTTAACAATTTTATAGTTTCACCCATACAGAGCCCCAGACAAACATGAGCAGACGACACTCTTCTATATGCTTCTATATATGTGTGGGGCTCCCTGCAGGGTAATGGATGTTTTTTATTTTATGTCCTAAAAATTGTAAGAAACATTTATTTTTTTAAAATGATAAAAAATTGTTAGGCCAATGCATTCTCTTATATATGCGAGGCGACCTATGGTCGACTCGCATATATAAGAGAATGCATTGGCACAGGGTAAAAAATCCTTCACAAGCTCTTCAGTGAGAAGTTTCATGATTATGTGTGTTGCATTCTGTTAAGAACAAATAAAGTTAAAGGCCCACTTAATTTTTGAATTCCCAGATCACTTTATATACAACATATTCCATATTATATACTATTTGAAAGAGGAAGCTCCAAAACGTACTATCAACTTATTAAACTGTTAAAATGTTGATTTTGTCAAGGTACTGACATGTGTTCTGTGCTTAATTTCGATCTGCTCTGTACTGACAAACTATTATTCTCAATGGAAGGGAAATAACTCTATCTCTTAGTTGTGAATATGATGAATTCTCGTGTAAATAATGGGGGAAGTCTTGGTGTGAATCTGAGAATATGTCATTTGGTGGACACTCCTAGGCCACAGCTGTTCAGTATTCCGGTAGAATATATATATTTTGGTTCCTCTTCCGAATGGTATATAATAAAGAATATGTTGTATATAATGTGATCTGGGCATTCAAAAATTAAGTGGCCTTTAAACATGCATTATCTGAATTAAAACTCCTAAATTACTATTTCTTTGGCTTCGGGGGTAAAAATTATTTAATTCGAGTCGAGGAACCACCCATCAAAGTTCAGAGTGATCAGATATCAATTTTTGAAGATTGTTATTTCTCGAGATGTGCAATTTTTTGTGGCCAAGACAACGTTGTCAAATGGGCGGTCTCGGAAAAAATTGCGGATGAAGATGGATAACTCTAAAATCAAGTGGTAATACGGCCAAATTTAATGATACTCAAGTGATAATACGGCCATATTTCGTTGAAAAAATGTTGATAAATAACACATTTTGGGAAATTTGGTACCATAGTTGACAGTGGTTAGCATTATTTTGTTGCAATTAATCGATTCTGATAACTAAAGTGTATTTTGAAGAAATGTTGTTGTTGTATCTTGATGGTATGGGGACCGGCTGATCGGATTGAGTACCTTTAATATTACTTACTTTTTATCACATTTCTTTATATTATCTGCAGCACTTTTATTTTTATGTTTACCACATTTTTTATCATCCTGAAATAATAAGTGAATAAATTATTAATTAAATAAAAGGTCAGCCGACCACAGTGTCCCCCGACAACGTGGCAAGTCGATGCCGCTTTGTTAAAAAAAAAAAATGTTGAAATTTTCTAAGTTGAAAAGGGTTAATAACTCTGTAAAAAAAAAAAAAATTCCGACATCTATATACTTGTTGCACATCTCCAATATGTGGGTAACAATACTCGGAAGTTTCAAATATCTACGATCAAAACTGTAGGAGGAGTTGATTACAACATGAAGGTATCCTCATACAGAAAATTATAACAATATTCTGAAGTTTCAAATCTCTAGGATGAAAATTGTAGGAGGAGATGATTACACCATGAAGGTACTCAAAATAACAAGCATTAGATCTGCCTCAAGGGGGGGGGGGGGGGGGGGGGGGGGCGGGGGGGGGGGGGGGGGGGTCCCTTGAATTGATCAATCATTATTATTGCCTCAAAAGATATAAATATTCTTGAAATGAGATTAAATATTTACATTGCCAGTCTGTTTTACACTAAATTGTGGTCAGTGATTGGTCAACTGCCAGGTGGGCCACCCGTTTCATATCCAAATAACACACAGACCCCCCCAATAACACACAGACCCCCCCCCCAATAACACACAGTCCCCCAATAACACACAGGCCGTAACACGCACACAAAGTCACAAATTGTTGACCTGATCACTAAAAACGGTCAGCAGAATAATTGGGCGTGCTTTTCAAAGTTCAGCCGAATTGCATCTGAAGCCAGTTATTTATATCGATCACGTTATCTTTGCTAAGTGCTTGAAAATCTTATATTGGGCTAGTGTTGAAACATTTAGCGATTTTAAGGAATCGACTAGTCGCCAGAGGTAATCGACTGCTAGTCGACTAGTCGGACCACTTCTAAGAGTTCCCGTTTCTATGCCCATATAAAATGGGCCATGTGCATCGCAGTTTTGAGTATCCAACTCTTCGTTTCAGAACGTTCAAACGGAAAGCACGTGAACTATATAATCTCCCGTTTTGCCCATGAGTCTCCCAATCTGATGTCTTAAAACCGGCTCTCCTACAATCTCCATATAATCTCACGGTTTGGGGAATGCAGGTAATAAAAACATTTTATTTAAACAAAATTGTTGTAAGTCTCGCTAATGAGGTGTCAGGTGTGTTCTATTGTCTCTCTGAATAGGCACCTCATGTCGCGGGGGGGTATGGGTATTAGAATCTATTCAGTTACTGAGTTGACTTTACCAGCTTGACTTGTCGCGAAATTATGTTTCATATATCATTGAAGCCATTTTGTTGCATCATTACTCTAGTATTACATGTGCCACAGTGAGAAGTTATAACTGGTCAATTGCATAACATCGAACTAGACAGTGTTCAGTCTGCAGCGACACTTCATGTCTTTGATGATCAACATAAAAGAAACCTTGTCTACATGTGGATACATTGGGTTCAGTTCAGCTCATGGAATTCACCACCCGTGCATGACTGATGGCAGTGGCATCGTTAAAGGAACAATGCAATAAGCCTTTAAGAAGTTAATATGTGTTAACTGTTACAGATTACGTGATAATATGAACGTTCAATGGCACTGCTGTCATGATAGCACATAGGTAGTGCTTTTTCCCCGACTAAACGACTAGCAGATTTCAGGATCGACTAATTTAATAATCGCGTCGACTTCGACTAGTTGATTAATAAATCGTTTCAACACTATATTGGGCTTACTTAATGTGCTGCGTGGGCTAGTCTCAAATTCTCGGCAGATTTTGTGAGAACAAGGGGTACGCATCTAAGATGCTTTTGTCAAGTTTTTTGGCAGTTGAACCAAACTTCTGCCAATAAGGTGCACAACTCCGGGAAAAAAAGTTGGACGGTGGTATATTATTGCAATAGACCTATATACCAAATATCAATTGAATCCGTTAATATTTCATTGAGTTATCGCACTAACGGTGATAAAATTGTGATTAAAATAGACAAACTAGATCCATAACACCGGAAAAAAAATTCGTCCGAGATATTGTTGCAATAGACTCATATACCAAATATTGTTTAATCGGTTAATATTTCATTGAGTTATCGCGTTAACGGTGATAACATTGCTAAAAATAGACAAACTAAGACCCAAAACTCTGCGAAAAAAAATTCGGACAAACCTGGTTTTCGAACTCGTAGAGATATTGTTGCAGGAGTCTCATATACCAAATATTGTTGAAATCAGTTAATATCTCATCGAGTTATCGCGCTAACGGTGATAAAATTGCTAAAAATAGACAAACTAAGACCCAAAACTCTGCGAAAAAAAATCGGACAAACCTGGTTTTCGAACTCATCCGAGATATTGTTGCAGGAGACTCATATACCAAATATTGTTGAAATCGGTTAATATTTCATCGAGTTATCGCGCTAACGGTGATAAAATTGCTAAAAATAGACAAACATACCCATAATTCTGTGAAAAAAATTCAGACAAACCTGATTTTCGAACTCGTCCAAGATATTGTTGCAGTAGACTCATATACCAAATATTGTTGAAATCGGTTAATATTTCATCGAGTTATCGTGCTAGCGGTGATAAAATTGCTAAAAATAGACAAACTAAGACCCATAACTCCGCGAAAAAAAATCGGACAAACCTGGTTTTTGAACTCGTCCGAGATATTGAATTAACAACCACAGCGCTGTATCCCCCAATAACACACACTCCCACTACATTCATTAATGACCACAGCGCCGTATCCCCCAATAACATACACACACTACATTCATTTCTTAAAGACATATTATGTACTTGTTCGGGTGCGTGAAACTGATAAGTTAGTATCCAGGCGCTATGTCAACTGGAGGAATGTGCCATTCTACTAACATCGCCGAAAATCTTAAGCAAATCGACCTTGCCACACCACGTAAATATTTACTACTCGATTCGGGACGCATCTATCGGCGATAAACTAACAAAAACGATTTTGCCATCGAGAGTCACTGCATGTAATTAATATATAAGAATGACGGTGTGTGTTGTCAATTTGGATATAATATTTGTAAAAATTACTACTTTGAACAAGATTATCCTCCATTTATATTTGATCACTCTACCGGAGTGTTTCACATCACTTTAAATAAAAGTAATCTTTACCAGTGTTACTTCTTTTACCCCTTCTAATTTCTCAACTTTCTTCTTTTCTTTTCTTCTCTGTTAATTAAAAAGAATAAAGGTGATGAGATAAACAGTAGCAAATAGTCCAAACAGCTGAAAATATGATAAACTGAATGATCGTTGCCAATATTGGAATGAATAAAGTACATGATAAACAATACGTCTGCCTGAAAATCCTCCCAAGACACAAATTTGAAAAGTTTCTCATATACTCAGCCCTCGTAATGGAGGAATCGATGTCCAGGTAATACATATGCCTAGATGGAAAAAATCGTGCTGGGCTAAAACAGATTTTACCCAGGTAATATTGAAATAATACTGCTTTTTGCAACAATATTGCCATTCAAAATCAACAACCTTACAAGCCAGGTATGCTATTTTATTATGATTAGTTATCCAAGAAATTATAGACAAAACATGCTTAAATCTAATTGAAACACAGTCACTGTCATCTAAAATGTTAGTTATTTTGGGTAACATTGTTTCCAGGCCACAGCTCAACATATGATCTACCTTTTCCCCAACC
The DNA here is from genome assembly GCA_032622095.1 of Siphonodentalium dalli. Classification (NCBI taxonomy): domain Eukaryota; kingdom Metazoa; phylum Mollusca; class Scaphopoda; order Gadilida; family Siphonodentaliidae; genus Siphonodentalium; species Siphonodentalium dalli. The sequence goes on from CP136062.1 coordinate 151,627,890, forward strand.
ATCTCCTAAACAATGCCCTTAAGGCGTATTTGCCATGCAATACGTGCGGCATGCTGCGGCACCTGCGTTTTCTGTGGCTACAGCATTTTCTATGGTTACTCGTATATTTCCATTGAACTCATGGTTAACTTTGTTATTAGCATATTTTTGTTTAAAATGAATGCATGTTAAAGTGGTGTTTAAATCAAAGCGGTGCACAATCACAGTCCAAAACTGACCTAGACCGAAAACTGGTGTGCTTCCAGTGTGATCTTTCTATACAGACATTGAAAATGGTGTAATATACTGAACAACTGCAGACAAAAACACGCAATACACATGCTTCCACCAGGTTAGGACTCTGATGTAATCCTGTGGCAGCCCGCATTGCGCGCTGTGTGCAAACACTCATTGCCTACAGTGTGTTCTAATTCGATGAATCGTGTGGCATGCCGCACTGCAACAGCTGTGTGGAAGGGTCTTTATAGTTAATGCCCCAGTGCCATGGATGCTTTTGTAGGAAAACATATGCAAAGAATGAAATGAAATAATTTTGGCTAAAGAGGCTGTATTTCTGATTGACCCAATGAAATATTAGTACAGTGAAACCTCTCCAAACCAGACCCTCTATAAACTGAATTGCTCTCCATTTCGAACAAATTGTCCAGTCCCGAATTCACACAAATGCACCGAAAGCTCTCTATTCCGAAAATCGGACAGATTTTTTAGTCCATAAGTGAACAAATACATTAATTTTTACCTCCGAAATCCGAACGCGGAAATCAATACAGACCGAACGCACGTGCGGTAGATTTGAAATACTTGATGCTGAGCTCTGAAATTGTTTACTTTGATGTAGACTGGATCTTTTATAAGTTTAAATTTCTTTTCTACAATAGACTACATTCGTGACGGCTCATTCATTGTGGTAGGTTCATTAAAACTATATTGATGACAATCACTGCCATAATTATGTCACTAAAGATCCCCATTAATCCCAAAAATTGTGTCCCTGGTGCAGACTTGTTTACTTTGAAAATCAGAAATAGGGAGATTCACCTTCATAAATAGGGAGATTTGGATAAAAATAGGGAGATTTTATCTTCGATGGTAAATTACTAAAACATCACGTATAGAAAGGAATTTATGGGCTACTATAAATAAAGAATAAGTTATTATGATTATATATGATTTTATTTTATATATAAACTTAAAAATCAATAATAATATATTACAACATTACTCGTCGCATCGTTGATCTTCATGGTTGAACTTTGGAAGATTTACTGCAGTTTTGTAGTCGATTAATTCGTCTGCGAGATCGTCGAATTGCTCATCTGTCTGAATTAGCCCAAAGCGTTTTGACAAACTTATCAACGATGATTCCGTAACATTGTCCCTGGCTTCTTCCTTTGGATTAAGAATGGTCAAATCATCAAATATGTGTTCCTCAAAGGGAAATTTCTGAATCATTTTGTCAACAATTGACTGATAGAACGTACGCGCACTGTCATAAAATGTTTTCACTTCTCTTGGGCTTATTTGCCCTTTGACCTCCTTGATGTATGCGCGCGCTGTCATGCCAACTGCGAGACTAGTATCCGGAAGTTGATTTTCTGTTAACTCATATCCATTCGGCAAACATCGTCAGATTCCGTCACATCACCTTGGCCCACAAAGGTCACAGGTTGGGGAGTTCAGAATGAACTCATATCGTACCGAGGTGATAGTGTCACTGGCTTTTATCACGATGCTTTTTTACGAACTTTCCTAAGAATTTCCTTAACAACCTTTCCATCTCAGTCTGCATGAATCCCAGCATGGTTTCGTCTGATTGAAATAGCGTATTAAATTCGTTCATTGGATGAAGAATGTAGTTTAGTAAATAAGTGATTTGTTATGACGAAAGAAAAATGTGTTTCGTTATATAGTCACACATAAGCTTGTAAGGAAATCCGCCGTTTATGATATTGACAAATACAGCTCAGTTTCCACTTACTCTTTCGTCACTTTCACAAAAGAATCAAAGCCGACATGAATACCAGTGTCGCTGGTAGGATTAGTCTAAATTGATTTATTGCACCCGCATGGCTTCATTGCGTGTGGTCAGCCGCTAGCTAATTGATTTTTGCGCCTGTTTTAGTCGCCACAGGGACAGCCTATTAATCACTGTAAATTATTTTTTTATTCTGGTATAGACATTTGAAATCGGGAGATTCTGTTTCCGGATCGGGAGCGCGGGAAAAGACGATTAAAATCGGGAGTCTCCCGCGAAAATCGGGAGGGTAAACAAGTCTGCCCTGGTGTCAGTCCAACTCACGGCAAAGGTGTGATAAAATTTAATCACACCACATTATTTTGACCGGTACTGTAAACACAAAGCAGGAAGCATGGAGCATGACACGTTATCATGACGTAACACTGATTACTGTTGGATACAGATTACACTGAGCGGGAATTCCCTTGATGCATTGTATCGTTGCTGAACTGGTCAATAGTGGTTATTGTCACTTTGCATAGTGGTTGCTAATTATCAAATTAAATCACTTGAGTATGACTTCAGCTGTCAATTAGTGAAAAAGGGGATGTTGTAAACACATTGTATGAGATAAACAATGGGTCTAGGCCGGAAATTTTACATATTAAATCGGAAGGTAGTTTACATAATTTGGAAATGCAGTTTTCTCATTTATTGTTATATTAGGCTTTGCGTCATTGGTTCAGTCATTGGATGATACAATAAACACTTTTGATAGCAATTTTATACCAATTAGAGTAAGTGATGCTCTAACTACTATGCACGCTGGATTTCCGTGGTGTTTTTCTAATTCATTGTTGATTTTTTCCTTTCGATTTAAGCATATATTTTAACGGATATATGATCACTGAACCATATAGAGCTAATTACATTTTTAGTTCTGATTATACCATGTTTTATCATTTGTTAATTATATTATATTTGCTACTTAATTGAATGAACTTTAATTATTAAAAAATAAGTTGGTTGTGCTTCGACAATGCTTAGAAACGACGGAAATACATTCTGATTGTAGAACGATTTTCTATAAACTGAACACCTCTTTAAACCGAACAGAAGGGTCGGTCTGAAGGGTGTTCGGTTTGGAGAGGTTTAACTGTAACCCAATAAACTTATTTTACCTAGGTATTAATAGTATTTCCTTTGCAAACTGATTTTTCCTCTGCTTTTACCTAGGCATTGCATATGCTAATTCCAGGGCTGTATACTTAACAAAGTTTGTGATGAAAAACATGGCCAAATGGCTATTGAACATAACTAACTTATCCAGGAATTGATGAGATTATTTACCTCATGTGATTAGCAATGATCACATGACCAAGGAAGTGACCGTCACATGACAATTTGCATCAACATGCAAACTGATGCATTAAAGGTGTAATTCTATGGTGTGATTTCATATGGTTACCTTCTTTTTCGCTCTTCTTTTCTCAGTTTTTCTCCTTTCTTTTTCCTGTTCATTAAGTTCTTCAGAATTTTTGGCTTCCTGGAAAAATAAATATTGAAAATATTTCAGCAGATGTAAACTTTTCAATCATGTGATAAAAACTGGACTCATTTGCCACTGTAAGTGTCCAGCAGCCAGTTATTACATGTCCAGCAGCCAGTTATTAATTTTGGGGTATGTTGGTTTTCAAAGGAACATTCAGTTGTAAAAGTATACAGTGGAATAGTCTATTATTTATCTGGAGGGGTTTTCAATAAAAATATGCAGACAACAGATAATAAAAGCGCAGAATGAGTCCTAATTATTGGTGGGAAATGTTCAGATATTAAGTTTGAGAAACGACCTATAAAGCAGGAAAATAAACAAGTTTGGCCTTATTGGTATCCAGGGTATATTTCTTGGTCGGGGAGATAGGATATAAATGTTTTTTTACTCCCTATGGAATACTTACTTCTGACTTTGAGCCATGACTAGAAATATCTGAAAGTAGATGAGAAATTAACCATATACATTTCTACTTAAAGCAATTACGGAAGTCTTCAAATGATATCAGGCCTTGAAAAGTGAAAATAGTACATAGGTCCACACACAGTATGTGATTAAGTAGGCCTTTAACAACGGGGTGCTGATAAAGGTTCCAATAAGGTGTTGTTTTAGTGACTGAACACTTCTCATCAAGAACCCATTTGAAAGAAAAACAACACTCGCATTATGAGTGATGTCAGGTGACTTTGATAGACCATTTATCCGCCTCGGGGTTCAAAAAGAGACATCCAGGTATTAAATCTCCATGTACCCCACGATGTTGCCGAAGATAACGATTTTGTCCCCACAACAATAACCATGTCTCCTTAAATAAAGTGTGTTTTTCAGAGGTTTTCCGATTAATTCACACCAATAAGAATAATTCAGTAGCTGACCTAAGGATCCGGCGTCAGGTGACGTCAAATTCGGCGTGCGAGAGCAACGTCACGATTGGTGGAAACTGCCAGTTCAAGGGTCATCCATATACCCCCGATTGGCGCACGTTCTCTTATACCCCGCTGTCAAGGGTGACGGGGGACATGGTGATTTAAACGTGGCGCTGTAGCCAATCAGATTGATAGTCACAACCAGATGTGGGGACAAGCCTCCATATAGTGTGTCTGACATTTTCAGAATGAGGTCCCCAGAGTGTAAATTTAGTGACTATATCCCGCACAGAATCACCAAATTCACCCTCAGGGAACCTCATTCGGCTTAAGCATAGGAAGTGTCTGTAGTCTCAAATTAACATTGTTTTTAGTTACTTTTCAGTTTCTATATCCCCTAATTACAGAAGATAAAATACACAATCGAGGTGACTAATGGGTGAACATCATAGCAGAATGAGGTTCCCAGAATGAGGTGAATTTGGTGATGCCCAATGTGCGGGATAGCGTCACTAAATTCTCCCTCTGGGGACCTCATTCGCAAATGTCAGACATCTATATCCAGGCTTGCTACCAAAGAACTGGTCTGCAAAACAGAAGCTACAGGTAGTCACCTTAAGGCTTAGTAACACACCAATAATACTGATAATTCTTGCATATACTAGTAGAGTCAAATCTCGATAACTTGTACGTCAAACTCTCACAAACACACGACACTGAATATGAGTCCTGAATATACTGATTGCATATAAAACCTGTTCTATCACACGACTCAGTGATTAGGTAATTACTGAAACACAGATTATCACTGAAGCAGACCACTGGAGGTCATAATTGGTTTCATTGAGTAAGCATCTCTTGCTGATAATTAAAGGTTCATTTAATTTTCGAGTCACCGATTATTTTATTTTACAATGACTTGATATACGGTTTTAATAACAATCTATGCCATAGAATACTATAATTCATCACCATTTGAAACATATGTCTCAGAAGATGCACATAGAGAAATAGAAATAGCTGAAATCATAGAATGATTCCCCACGTTTTGGCTCCCAGAATGGAACATAATTCAAACTAAAGATGTATTTTCAATGGAAGGGTAATAACTCTCTCTTTTAGATATAGAGTTATTCCCCCTCCATTGAAAATAATGCATTTTTACTACAATGTAGATGACAAAAACACGTTGGAAACTCAACACAAACAACATGTTCACAGTTTATTACACCAGATAAGTTGATAATACAAAGTTCTGGAGCTTCCTCTTTCAAATGGTATATAATATGGCATATATTTTATATATGTGATCTGGGGGTTCGAAAATTAAGTAGGCCTTTAACAACGGGGTGCTGATAAAGGGTTCCAATAAGGTGTTGTTTTAGTGACTGAACACTTCTCATCTAGAACCCATTTGAAAAGAAAAACAACACTTGCATTGTGAGTGATGTCAGGTGACTTTGATAGACCATTTATCCAGGGGGTATTTTCGATCTCTCGAACACTTCAGTAACTCGATTTAAACAACCGGTACTCAGGAAAAGAAGTTATTGAGACGCTTACCTGTTCTATTTTTGGTATTATTGTTTAGGTGTATATCATATTCCTCGTCATCTTCAGAGTCTGACTCATCGTCATCATCTGATGAGTGGTATGAACCATTTTGAGTAGCTGAAATTAGACATTAATCTCCTTAGAAAAGCTGAAAATCAAGGCTAAAAAATGGTATTTAATTTTCAGACACCGCCACATTGAAATAAATGATTTTATTTAAAAAATTTATGTTATGGCAAAAAAAGGAAGAAAAAAAAATCCTATTTCAAAAAAATTTGGGTATGTTTTTACCAACATGCATTGAGCATTAATTGCAAAATACATAAACTCTTAACCCTTTACCCAACAGAAAGGCCCTGTGCCAATGCATTCTCTTATATATGCGAGTCGACCATAGGTCGCCTCGCATATATAAGAGAATGCATTGGCTTAACACATTAAAAATTATAAAATTGTTAAAGAATGTAAGAAAAAATGGTAAAAAGTGTTTTTTAGGCCAATGCATTCTCTTATATATGCGAGGCGACCTATGGTCGACTCGCATATATAAGAGAATGCATTGGCACAGGGCATAACTGTAACTATCACAATGTGGTCAAGGAGCCGGTTCCAATGATATCCATATTTGTATGGTTCTATTGAGACAGACCGAAGATATTTTAGGCTGTTGAAGCTTTATTTGGCCGGTTTTGGCCGGTTTGTTGGGTAAAGGGTTAACATAGCTCTGAGTAATGTGTGAAGAGTGACTATCATGTATATGCAGTGACATAGAAAATGAAGTAGATGACTCCAATGAAGTCATCTAAAAAAATTTGGGTATGTTTTTACCAACATGCATTGAGCATTAGTTGCAAAATACATAAACTCTTAACCCTTTACCCAACAGAAGGGCCCTGTGCCAATGCATTCTCTTATATATGCGAGTCGACCATAGGTCGCCTCGCATATATAAGAGAATGCATTGGCTTAACACATTAAAAATTGTTAAAGAATGTAAGAAAAAATGGTAAAAAGTGTTAAAAAAAGATTTTTTTTAGGCCAATGCATTCTCTTACAGTATATATGCGAGGCGACCTATGGTCGACTCGCATATATAAGAGAATGCATTGGCACAGGGCATAACTGTAACTATCACAATGTGGTCAAGGAGCCGGTTCCAATGATATCCATATTTGTATGGTTCTATTTAGACAGACCGAAGATATTTTACAATGAAGGATGTTTTATTTCGATTTTTGATATTATAACTAAACATTTTTTGGAAAAAAAATTTGTTTTTTGTGTACTGGTATGTTACCAATTTGTCCATACATATTGAGTATTAATTGCGAAATATATAACCTTTTAACATATATGCATAGTGACATAGAATATGAAGTAGAAGACTACATTTTCGAAAAAGATTAGCTGATCATCATAGTCAGGTGTACTAATTGTAGTTCCAGAACAATTGAAATGCCTGGAGGAAATTTAGGATCCCATGTTAAAATGGAGAGGTGTCAATTTATAGACAACATTGAATAACAATTGTTAATAGTCAGGGGCATTATAACATTATAGGGTATACACTTGTAGTACAATGTAATTTTTATATCAGACAAGCAGATTAGCCCGCCACTGGCGGCATTCGTCCCATGGCTTTGTTTGAAAAAGCAATTGCTACAGCTTCCGAAACACGTGTGCTGCATTTGCAAAACAATTCGTTGAAATCCGCCAGTTTTACCCGATTTGACCTTGAATTGACCATTTTGAAGGTCAAGGTCAGGTCCTGGTAACGATTTGACCCGTCCATTACATTGCCCGGACAAAAGTACACCTAGGTATCAAATTTCGTCGAAATACGCCAGTTTTACCAGATTTGACCTTGAATTGATCATTTTGAAGATCAAGGTCAGGTCGGGGTCACAATTTGACTGGTCCATGAGACTTCCCGGACAAAAGTTCCCCTAGGTAGCAAGTTTGCACTCAATCGGTAGGGCCGTTTTCGAGTTTATAACGGACACACACATACATATCATTTGTGGGTACCCGTTTCAAGGTGAAGATCACCTCGGGCGGAAAAACCGACGCGATGAAAATCTCCCCCATTCCTAGGAACCCCTAAGTATGAACACAGACATAAGGATCACACAACACGCTCATGTCTGGACACAGACACAACATGCTCATGTCTGGACACAGACACGCTCTTTATCAACGACACTGCAGATACGAACGCTCTTTAACTATCACGCGATTAACCCCATAATTCCAAGACGGCGGCAGTGGGAATGGAGAATGAGTGATTGGAGCTTCTCAAAAGCAATGCGACGACACTTCATCTGGGTTTTTACCCTTAGATATGAAGTTTGGTTGAAATCCGTCTGGCAGTTTTCCCGGCCATAGCTAACACACAGACAGAAGTCCCAAAATATATATTAGACTAGCAGATTAGCCCGCCACTGGCGGCGTTTGTCCGAAACATGACATTTTTTTGCTTTTCAATGAGTTAATTGTGCCTTTTTAATCAAGAGAAATTATGATACCCGTCCCTAAAAGAGGTATGCCAACAATGTCGTTGTTGTTGGCATTCACGGCTTGGGTGGCCAACACGGCTATATTAACTAATGGTACCCGTCCCTAAAAGAGTCGTTGTTGTTGGCATTATGTAGTTGTTGTTGGCACCCGTTCCTAAAAGAGGTATGCCAACAATGTCTTTGTTGTTGGCATTCACGGCTTGGGTGGCCAACACGGCTATATTAACTAATGGTACCCGTCCCTAAAAGAGTCGTTGTTGTTGGCATTATGTCGTTGTTGTTGGCATTCACGGCTATATTAACTAATGGTACCCGTCCCTAAAAGAGTCATTGTTGTTGGCATTCACGGCTTGGGAGATCATGGCTATGTAGTTCCCGCTTGTTGTTGTTGGCACCCGTCCCTAAAAGAGGTATGCCAACAATGTCGTTGTTGTTGGCATTCACGGCTTGGGTGGCCAACACGGCTATATTAACTAATGGTACCCGTCCCTAAAAGAGTCGTTGTTGTTGGCATTATGTCATTGTTGTTGGCATTCACGGCTATATTAACTAATGGTACCCGTCCGTAAAAGAGTCATTGTTGTTGGCATTCACGGCTTGGGAGATCACGGCTATGTAGTTCTCGGTAGCGAAAACTAATAAAAAATGTAGAGTTACACCTCTTAGATCAATTCTGCCTTTTCGTCGAGGACTATAAAGAGCGTTAACCGTTTAAATCTCCCAATATGGAAGATATAAGGAGCGTTGGTGTGTTAACCCCCACGGTGCCATTTTTTGTGACTGGGAAGGGAGAAGCGGTGCTCTGAGCTTGTCCAAAATGCGACGTGGACGATCCCTGTGGGTTTTTACCCTTATATACGAAATTTGAGCTCGATCCGCGCAGCCGTTTTCGATTCTATGAAGTACCCACATACACACATATATATATACGGAAGTCTCAAAATATATAGGAGACTAGCAGGTTAGCCCGCCACTGGCGGCATTCGTCCCATGGCTTTGGTCGATCCATTAATTTTAGTTTTTCAATGTAACCCCGTACAGGACCGGGCTACTCAAAAACCAAATTTCAAGTCGATAGCTCCACCCGTTTCCGAGATCTGGTCTGCGCATGCGCGAATCTGGCGTCGCACGGGCTCGGCGACCCGATAAAATTCGTATCCGGGGCAAGATACATTCACATACCAAATTTCAAGTCGATAGCTCCACCCGTTTCCGATATCTCGTCTGCGCATGCGCTGCACGGGCGTCGCACGGGCTCGCCAATACGACAGCGACGACCACCTGGTCAAACTACACTCACGTACCAAGTTTCGTCCCGATCGGTCGAGGTGTTGGTATCTGATGCAAAAGACGAAATTGTGAGTGTTGGTCAATAGTCCCCGCCGTGAACCTCATCGTCGCAAAGAGCGGACAGTCAATTAACCCCGTTGTGAACCTCAATCACCAACGCAACGTAAACATGTGTTGCGTTCTAAAAATAGGAAAGCACTTTCTCTCTGCATAATTCTGCAGATGCTAATAACGTTGCTCCCCGTAGGTAGCAATATCGTTGTTGTTGATATTTACGGCTTGGGGGCTATTTTCTTATTTAGCAAGTTTGAGCTCAATCGGTTAGAGTCTATAAAGGACACACTCATATATATGTAGGTAGCAAGTTTGAGCTCAATCGGCATTCCCTGGAATTTCCCGTAGATTGGCAGATTCCAGTAGCTTTATAACGGTATATCTGGGGAGAAATCTGATGCTATATTCGTGATTATGTGGGATGATTTCGGTATATACCGAAGGTATATACTGTAAAAACAAAGCGCGCCATCCGTGCTCGCAGGGAATAAATTTCGAGCGATAACGTTTGCGTTCCCGTATAACTCTGCAGATGCGAATAACGTTGAATGGGAAACAGACGCTCTTTATAGAGATGCGTCAAAAACAAACGCTCATTAAATAATCACTTGATTAACCCCCGCCGTGCCTTTGCGGTGATTTGAGATTGGAGAACGGGTGCTCTGAGCTTCTCTAAACCGCGACCACGGTCGTGTCGGTGGGATTTGACACTTACATAGGAAGTTTGAGCTCAATCTTTACACGCGTTTTCGATTCTATGAAGTACACACACACATATATACGAAGTCTCAAAATATATAGTATAGACTAGCAGGTTAGCCCGCCACTGGCGTGGTTGGTCAAATTTTTTTTAATTAATTTAATGTTTTTTTAATTTAATTTATGTTTTTTGGAATTTTTGAATATTTATTTAAATTAATTTAATTTAATTATTTTTTATAATTTAATTGTTCTTTAATTTAATTATTTGTTTCTGGCGGAAAAATTGACCCGATGAAATCCCCCCTTCCTATGAACGACAGACAACGCATTCTTTGTTTTTCAATGAGTTAATTCATGATACCCGTCCTAAACTTCCCCGTTATTTAACCTGCCCGTGGCCATTGAGCAGCCCCTGACAGAGGTTGTCCACCCTTACGAGATGGTCAATAGTCCCCGAAAAGAGCGGACAGTCAATTAATCCCTTCGTGAAATCTCTCTGCATAATATTTCGAGCGATAATGTTGCGTTGGATTGTAAACAAACGCTTCTTAGATCAATTCTGCCTTTTTAATCGAGATAATTGCATTTTGCGTTTCTCATCCGTATTTCGCATTCATGGGGTAGTCGTTTAGCTATGTCGATTGCAATAAAGAGCGTTCATCGTTAACATCTCCGTATATGGTCAATATAAAGATCGTTAATGCCTTAACCCCCGGGGTGGCGTTTGCGGTGATTTTGATGATTGGGAAGGGAGAAGAGGTGCTCTGAGCTTCTTCAAAACGCGACCACGGCGGTGTCCGTGGGATTTTACACTTATATAAGAAATTTGAGCTCAATCTGTACACGTGTTTTCGATTCTATGAAGTACCCACACACATACATATATATATACGGAAGTCTCAAAATATATAGTTCTAGCAGGTTAGCCCGCCACTGGCGGCATTCGTCCCATGGCTTTGTTTCAGAAACATGACATTTTTGAATATGAATTTAATGTTTTTTAAATTTAATATATTTTGTTTCTGAATTGTTTTTTTATTGTTAATTTTTTTTAATTTTATATTGTTTTAATTAAATTGTAAATTGTTTAAATTAATTTTTTTGTTTCTGGCGGAAAAATTTACCCGTAGAAATCCCCCCTTCCTAGGAACGACAGACAACGCATTCTTTGTTTCGTGAAATCTCTCTACGATAACATTGCATTGAATTTAAAACAAATGCTTCCCGTCGGGAAATCTGTCTGCATAATATTTTGAGTCTGCCGTACCCGTCGTAATGTCGTGAAATCTCTCTGCATAATAGATAACATTGCATTGAATCTGTTGTTGGCATTCAGGGCTTCGGGTCGTTGTTGTTGGCATCACGGCTCCCCGAAAACTCTCACATTGCCGAAAACGTGTATTTAGTAATATCGTTGTTGTTGATATTTACGGCTTGGGGGCTATTTTCTTATTTAGCAAGTTTGAGCTCAATCGGTTCGAGTCTATAAAGGACACACTCATATATATGACACTTCCCGTGGGTAGCAAGTTTGAGCTCAATCGGCATCAGGGCTTCGGGTCGTTGTTGTTAGCAATCACGGCTCCCCGAAAACTCTCACATTGCCGAAAACGTGTATTTAGTAATATCGTTGTTGTTGATATTTACGGCTTGGGGGCTATTTTCTTATTTAGCAAGTTTGAGCTCAATCGGTTAGAGTCTATAAAGGACACACTCATATATATGACACTTCCCGTGGGTAGCAAGTTTGAGCACAATCGGCATTCTCTGGAATTTTCCGTAGATTGGCAGATTCCAGTAGCTTTATAACGGTATATCTGGGGAGAAATCTGATGCTATATTCGTGATTATCTGGGATGATTTCGGTATATAACTATATACTGTAAAAACAAAGCGCGCCATCCGTGCTCGCAGGGTTGGTCAGAAACAAATGTTTTTTAAATTTAATGTATGTTCCGTATATCTCTCTGCAGATGCAAATAACGTTGAATGGCAAACAGACGCTCTTTATAGAGATGCGTCAAAAACAAACGATCATTAAATAATCACTTGATTAACCCACGCCGTGCCTTTGCGGTGATTTGAGATTGGAGAACGGGTGCTCTGAGCTTCTCTAAACCGCGACCACGGTCGTGTCGGTGGGATTTGACACTTACATAGGAAGTTTGAGCTCAATCTGTACACGCGTTTTGGATTCTATGAAGTACACACACACAGATATACGAAGTCTCAAAATATATAGTATAGATAGACTAGCCGATGAGCCCGACGTTGTCCGGGCTATTCAAAAACCAAATTTCAAGTTGAAAGCTCTACCCGTTTCCGAGATCTGGTCTGCGCATGCGCGAAGCAGGTGTCGCACGGGCTCGGCGACCCGATAAAATTCGTATCCGGGGCAAGATACATTCACATACCAAATTTCAAGTCGATAGCTCCACCCGTTTCCGAGATCTGGTCTGCGCGAAGCTGGCGCCGCACGGGCTCGGCAACCCGATAAAATTTGTATCCAGGGCAAGATACATTCACATAGCAAATTTCAATTCGATAGCTCCACCCGTTTCCGGGATCTCGTCTGCGCATGCGCGAAGCGGGCGCCGCACGGGCTCGCCAATACGACGTTGACGACCGCCTGGTCAAACTACACACACGTACCAAGTTTCGTCCCGATCGGTCGAGAATCGTAGATTTGTATAAATGACAGACAAACATACAGACAGACAGAGGTCTTCAAAATATATATGAAACTAGCATGTTAGCCCGCCACTTGTGTGGTTGGTCAGAAACATGACATTATTTTGTTTTTATTTATTTATTTTTTTTGAATTTTTTAATATTAATTTAATGTTTTTTTAAATTTAATTAATTATTTTTAATTTTTTTTAATTTTAAATTGTTTTAATTAATTTTTTAAATGAATTTTTTGTTTCTGGCAGAAAAATTGACCCGATGAAATCCCCTCCCCCCTCCTAGGAATGACAGACAATGCATTGTTTGTTTTTCAATGAGAAAATTCATGGTACCCGTCCTAAACATCCCCGTTCCTAGATTAGTCCCCGAATTGACCCGATGAAATCCCCCCTTCCTAGGAACGACAGACAACGCATTGTTTGTTTTTCAATGAGTTAATTCATGGTACCCGTCTCCCCGAAAAGAGCGGACAGTCAATTAATCACATCGTGAAATCTCTCTGCATAATATTTCGAGCGATAGCGTTGCGTTGAATTGTAAACAAACGCTGCTTAGATCAATTCTGCCTTTTTAATCGAGATAATTGCATTTCGTCGCGCATCCGTATTTCGGATGGATGGGGTCAGTCGTTTAGCCACGTCCCTTGCAATAAAGAGCGTTAATCCTTAACACCTACAAATACGGTCAATATAAAGATCGTTGATGCCTTAACCCCCGAAGTGACGTTTGCGGTGATTTTGATGATTGGGAAGGGAGAAGAGGTGCTCTGAGCTTCTCCAAAACGCGACCACTACGGTGTCCGTGGGATTTTACACTTATATACGAAATTTGAGCTCAATCTGTACACGCGTTTTCGATTCTATGAAGTACCCACATACACACACATATATATACGGAAGTCTCAAATTATATTCATGGTACCCGTCCTAAACATCCCCGTTCCTAGATTAGTCCCCGAATTGACACGATGAAATCCCCCCTTCCTAGGAACGACAGACTAACGCATTGTTTGTTTTTCAATGAGTTAATTCATGGTACCTGTCTCCCCGAAAAGAGCGGACAGTCAATTAATCCCGTCGTGAAATCTCTCTGCATAATATTTCGAGCGATAGCATTGCGTTGAATTGTAAACAAACGCTGCTTAGATCAATTCTGCCGTTTTAATCGAGATAATTGCATTTCGTCGCGCATCCTTATTTCGGACGCATGGGGTCAGTCGTTTAGCCACGTCCATTGCAATAAAGAGCGTTAATCCTTAACATCTCCGAATATGGTCAATATAAAGATCGTTGATGACTTAACCCCCGAAGTGGCGTTTGCGGTGATTTTGATGATTGGGAAGGGAGAAGAGGTGCTCTGAGCTTCTCCAAAACGCGGCCACTACGGTGTCCGTGGGATTTTACATTTATATACGAAATTTGAGCTCAATCTGTACACGCGTTTTCATTTCTATGAAGTACCCACATACACACACATATATATACGGAAGTCTCAAATTATATAGTAGATTAAATGAGTGTATATGCATATTAACAAAGTTCGCTATACATTTTCTGACTATTACTAGACAAGAGAAGGTATCATAATAAATTCTTACTGTGGCTCAATTGGTCATTGTCGGATGGTATCATATAAAAAGACACCCAGGATATCTCAAACGTGCAAAAAAGACACCCAGGATCTCCAAATGTGCAAAAAGTCACCAAGCATATCGATATCTCATCAAAAACGCAATATTAGATTAGTCGTCTGCTTATTATTATTATATTAAGTATTGGATGTGCCTGACTTGACTAATGTTACAATACTCACTATTTGTTGAAGACTTGGAAAAGAAGACATCTTTGAAGAGTTTCAGTGTTCCTTCCTGATGAGAGAAGAATACAAAAATAATATTCAGGCCTCAATATATGGTGCTGGACATTTGAAGAATGAGGTCCCCAGAGGGTGAATTTAGTGATATGGGCTAGCGTCACATAATTAATTCTCTGAGGAGCCTTTCGTGGCGGGAGCTGTGCAGGTGCAGCATTAAAGTTCCTGTCTCCAATAGGAAGCCTCGGGTATATATAATAATGCACTGGCTTAGAAAGTCAATGTAAATAATGTATTCTCTTATTTTCTTATTAGGCTCCCTATGGGAGATTCGCATATATAAGAGAATGCATTGGCACAGGGTTTCGCGACATTTCAGGAGGCTCCAGTCATGGAAGGGTTAAGTTACGAGATAATAATTAATAATGCATATCATTTATATAGCGCTTAATCCCTGGTGTAGCTCTAAGCGCTCACATTATTACCCCAGCTGTTTTTTATGAGTAATGCCGAGTCTTGTGCCTGCTGCCATTTTACAGGCGCTTCACTAGAGCGGCTTACGGATACCCAACAACCAGGTACCTATTTCGCATCTAGGTACGACGAAGCGAGCACAGTACAAGTGACCTTGCCCAAGGGTCACAACCTGGCGCGAGATTTGAAACAGCTTGTGGCTATATATAGCACACACACCGCTCAATTCGGCCAAGCCACTGTTGTGGACACAATAGTCCACCGAGCGAGGCGCGAAATCACGCCGGTGCATTAACACCATTACAAGTCCGACACTCTACCCACTGGGCTACCACATCCATGGTGAAGATGGTAAGGTGCACCCATTGGGCACCTTGATTATGCATTGTGCTGTCTGCCAATTTCGGAATATATAGAAACAAAACTGAAAAAGAAACTTTCTAAAGTAGTTCCTAAAGAAATGCATGTGCGGCTTGTGCGCATATACAAAGAACTGCCGATAATATGATAATCAAACCTAAAATAGTATTTGACTGTGGCAGTGCCATCTACTAGGTTACGTTCTGCGAGAAGTCTCTGTATAAATGACGTAACCACAATTAATTGGTGTTGATTGGGTAACATTTAGAACATATCGTGTAAAAACTCAACTCAAGACACCCGCTGACTATAGAATAAAATTAATAAATTTCTGCCATCTGTAAAATATTTTTATTCCCATCAGATCATGTTAGACAGTGAAAGTTGGCATACAGTAATGCCCTAATTAATCGACTCCTTTAACCACATCAGAATTATGGGTAACTTTTCAGGATTTAGTCGGAAATATGGCTTGTTGCCATTCATCGGAAAACTCTCGGGGAGAGCTTTCCGATGAATGGCAACAAGCCATATTTCCGACTAAATCCTGAAAAGTTACCCATAATTCTGCTGTGGTTAAGGGAGTCGAATAATTAGGGCATTACTGTATTTTAGTTGAGTAACATGTTTTATTCCAGAGTGATGTCCATTTCCATTGGTACTCACACCCCACACTTGGCATTTTGGTAAAGTTCTTGTTATTACTTCAGGCTAAACAAATCCCTCAAATACTGGAAATTTGAATACAGTCCCCCTTTAAAGGACCTGAAAAAAAATAGTACTCACATAGGACATCTCGCTGAGAGATCCACTTGTCAGCTTTTTATAAGCTTTACTGATGATCTGAAATTTCTGAAAGTAAAAAAGTAAATCGAAATTGAATAATATGATACAGGGACCAGTTCAAATTGGGAGCAGTCACTTCTCCCTGTTTGGTTATTAGGGAGAAGTAGACTGTAATCAAAGTCACCCTTATACTGCTTATAGTATCATGCAATACAAGAGCCAATTTATAAAACCATTATAGTGAGTAACAACACCATTATAATCAGTAATTATACTTAAAATATACTCAACATTAATGCTGTTGGGACATATGCATACTGGTATATGGGAGAATTCACTTCTCCCTAGGATCAAAATAGAGAGAAGTGGCACAATTTAGGGAGAAGCTGTCCACCAAGTCGCCCTCTAGTCTGGACCCTGTCCCACAAGACGCCCTCAAAAATCTGTTTAATTTTATGAGAAAAACCACCCTCCACAATGCTTATTCAGGTCTACACGTTTTTAAAAATTGAATGCTCTGTTCTAAATTTGATTAACAAATGCTTTACAAATAGTTTAATTATAAGAAAATGTGGATTTTTCATTTGAGATGTTGCGCACACGGGGCATGTCGACAACGATGGTCATATTTTCCTGTGCATGTAAGAATTTTAAGCATGTCAATTGTGAAAAATTACTTTATACTCAAGTCTACAAAAATAATAGTTCCAAGTTATTTCTAGCAAATATTGAAAAATTTCCATCTTCCACATGATATCGACTTTTCTGTTAGAATTGTTATGTTTCAACCACACACTTCTATTCCGTATTGCACTATTTTAGTATTATTACATTTTTCAGAAATTTCCGTCCTGCACTTCTCTTCCACCCTGCACTTCTATTTGGCACACATGAGTCAAGTCTGAGGTTAATGTGCCTGTCGTTTGCAGAATCAGGTCCCTAGAGGGTGAATTTAGTGATGTTTTCCCACACAGCAGGCTAGCATCACCAAATTTACCCTCTGGGGACCTCATTCTGCATGGCCTCATATGCTATGGAGACATAGACTCAGATTGAAGTTCCCAAATGGTGAATATTGTGCTGTACACCCATTGGGAACCTTGATTATGCAATGTGTTGTCTGCCAATTGGGGATATAGAGTAACTAAACTATAAAAAGAAATAGAATCTATGTGAAGAAATTTCTATAGAAATTTGATAATAAAGAAATTTCCTTAGAAGATGAGGTCTGAGCAGAATGAGGTCCCCAGATGGTGAATTTAGTGGTGCTAGCCCTCTATGCAGGATAGCGTCACTAAATTCACCCTTTGGGGACCTCATTCTGCAAATGACAGGCACACTAAACTCTGGAGTACTCATGTCTAGAGGTCAGGGTTCATGCTCACCTCATGTCTAGAGGTCAGGGTTCACGCTCACCTCATGTCTAGAGGTCAGGGTTCAGATGGCCAGAAAAGTTTATTCACAAATTTTTTGGCCATTTTTGAATTTGTTTAGCCATTCTTCAAAAACTTTGATCAAATTTAGTATCCAAGAATGTGTGCTTATTGAGAAACCGAAACTAAACAAAACTATTTAACACTTGCATAAACAAACTGATACACAAGTTCCAGCAATTTTGGCCAACCTGGGAGTGGGTACTGTACTTCAAATCTGTGCTGAGCCATTATATTTGGCATAGGTCGCATCAAGCATGTTTTATTTTAGACAGAAATGTTAGGTTTCATCAAATGTCTGTACTTTAGCTTCTTCGTACAATTTGTCAAGCATTATGTCCCTTGGTTTGCACATACAAAACATTTAATTTTACAGATTTGTTTACTCAAATTGACCATTTTCAACACAAAAACAGACCACGACAGGACGGGAGAATCCATTAAGTAAAGAAAGTGTTAGACTGACCTTCTTAGCTTCAGCAGATTCACTGTGCTGCTCAGGATGCCACTTCAGTGCTAACCTCTTGTAGCTCTTTATTACGGCATTATTGTTTGAATCTGAAAATAAAATGGATGAACTTTAAGTGTCTGACATTTGCAGAATGAGGTCCTCAGAGGGTGAATTTAACGACGCTATCCCGCACACCAGGCTAGCATCACCAAATTCACACTCTGAGAACCTCATTCTGGCATTTAGATCAGGAAATTGTATACTTTTATGAGATAACAATTTACCATCATGTGCCCAATACAGTAATGCCCTAATTAATCGACTGCTTAACCACAGCAGAATTATGGGTAACTTTTCAGGATTTAGTCGGAAATATGGCTTGTTGCCATTCATCGGAAAGCTCTCGGCGGTTAAGGAGTCGATTAATTAGAGCATTACTGTACTTCATTAAGAACCAAGGAGAAGTGGAATTCCGAATCTAAGCTTATTCTCGGAATAATTAACATTCAACTAACGTAAACATGCAAACTTACCATGTTGTTCAAAGCATATCATTTTGTCATGCAGATGAATCGTGCTGTGCACTGACATAGCAATATTTGAATAGACTAGAACATCTCGGACAATAGACCGATCGGATTGAGATGGTCTAGAGACAGGATAATCCAAACAAAATGTACACATCAAGTTTGTCTCATTTGGGTGAATGGTATTCTTGAGTGCAAAATAACAGTACAGGGTGGAAAATTTTACAAAACTAAATAACAGCACAGGGCAGAATAACGGTACAGGGTGGAACTGCTTTGAAATTTTCATTCACAACATGTCCAGAGTTACAAACTGGTTAAAGGCCAACTTAATTTTCGAACCCCCATATCATTTTATATAAAATATATGCCATATTATATACCATTTGAAAGAAGATGCTCCAAAACATTGTATTATCAACTTATTCGGTGTAATAAACTGTGAACATGTTGTTTTTGTTGAAATACCGACTTGATTTCTGTGCTAAAGTTACATTATTTTCAATGGAAGGGGAATAACTCTATATCTTAAGATAGTTATTCACCTTCCATTGAAAATACATTTTTAGTTTTAATTCTGTTGCATTCTGGGAGCCATAAAGGGGGAAATATTTCTATGATTTCAACTGTTTTCTATTTCTCTATGGGCCTCTTCTGAGGCACAAATGTTTCAAATGGTGATGAATTATAGTATTTTAATCATATTTAATGGCATAGATTGTTATTAAAACTGTATATCAAGTCACTATAAAAAATTATCAGCAACTCAAAAATTAAGAGGGGCTTTATCCAGGACAAATTTTGTGAACTGTTCCGCTCTGTACTATTATCCCTATATGGATATAAAAGTGCAGTGTTTTTGTTTTAGTTATGATGTAATTTGTTTCCCCAATCTTGACACTCCTGTGTGACAGATAGAAGCGCAAGGCGGATTATAAGTTCAGGGCGGAAATATCTGAAAAAATTAGTAATAGTGCAGGGGGAAATAGAATTACATATACAGGGTGTGTTATCGATTCTCACAGAAAAAGCAATATGTTCAGACCAAAGAATATTAAATGTCTGGTTGTGGTTACAAGTCAGAAAACATTAGGGTTGGTAGGTACTAGTAGGCTTAAGATTTGATATTTTTAATTCATTTTTTTATGTTGACATATTCTTAAGGCTATTTATATGGGAGGCCCTTTTCACATTTATTATTTATTTGTGCTTAAGCGCAAATATTTGCGCTTAGGCGTAAATCATTTGTGCTTAAGCGTAAATCATTTGTGCTTAAGCACAAATATGTGTCTATCAATTTATTTGTGCTTAAGCGTAAATAATTTGCACTTAAGCGCAAATACCTGTCACTCCCTTACTTCCCTCAGATTGTGAATGATTGAGTCCATCTCATAGTATATTATCATGGGCCCATAGTAGTAGCCCCAAACAGACTCAAAAGTTGAAGAAAAAACATATTTCCATATGATATCAGCATCTATGTCCCTCTCTAGTATATTTTATTAAAGGGACATCTGCACAGATATATATCATTTCCATGGTCATAAATAGGGAATTAGGGGCTACTGGGGGCTTGCTTCCCTCATATGTGTACTTATTGACTTGAATTAGGGGAAAAAACCCTATTTTCATATTATCACCATCCCTGTCCCCAAGAATTTGTGTCTCCATCCCAGAGATCTAGTATCTTTTATAAAAGAGACATATCTTGCACAGATCTATACCATTTCCATGTCATAAAAGGGATCTTAGGGTTACTGGGGGATTGCTTCCCTCATATGGTGGGCCTATATAGACTTTAGTGATGTGTTTAGGCCTGTGCCATTTAAAATTAATTCAGGGGGGATCAATGCTTATTAATTTAAGTTAAGCGGAAATATGATCCATTTGCGCTTAAGCGTAAATGATTTGCGCTTGAGCATAAATGATTTGCACTTAAGCACAAATGATTTGCGCTTAAGCTGAAATGATTTACACTTAAGCGTACTAAAATAAAATAAACAGAATGCATCACTGAGAAATCAACAATTCTTAAACATTAAATTTTGTTTTGTTTATTAAAATTTTTACAAAAGATTTTCACATGCCGCAAATTAATTTATCACGCAGGAAAATGGATTTGTCGCTGTCTGCCTAGAAGTGCAACATTGTAATAACAATTTCACGTGTTCTTCTAAGAATAATAAGAAGTTTGTCTCGCTGTGAACCGTGATCTTCTGGTATTTAATTAGTTGACATACACTATGACAATACAATATTATTTAAGATAATATTGTATCGTCAAACACTATGACAATACAATATTATTTTAATACCATAATATTGTATAATCATAGTGTATGACCAGTATTTTATTTGCACAGGGCAGCCGTAATGGATTTCCACTACATTTGGCCATTAATTTAAAAAAAAAACACAGACCAGAATACCGGTAAGCATCATGCAGGGAGGATTTTTTTTCATAAAATTAATAAATGTACATGTTAATAATTTTCCGACTAAAACAGTAAAAATAAAGAAAATAATGGAGCATCGCCTGGTATCGCGATATTTGCGAGAAATTCAGAAGAATATGTTGTAAAATTTTTCTGCAATATAAGACAAACATTCTGGACATATTACTTCATGGAAAGTGACAATCACGGAGACTTAGCAATGGCGTTCCTGTGTTTCTAAATTTAATGCCAGTATATAGTGGAAAATGACCAACCATGCAGACACAAGTCACAACATCAGTTGAAAACAGGACTGCCTATCTGCTTTTCTTGTGATGGAAAACTCAAAGCTACTTCAAGTCGCATTGTACACGTCGTGTGACTTTTGCCACCACCAACACCACACCAGCTGCCATGGACTCAGTTATGAAGATGGTAAGGATCAAGCAAAGAAATCAAGTTCAATTCTGTGGAAGTGTAAGCGCTGTTGGGAAATGACCTATCTAACTAATCAAATGGAAAATAAAAGTCAAGACACAGCATTGCTATCAAATTTATAAGTTAAATATCGGTTTGATACACGTAGCTCATACACATATAATATTGTAATTTTTTATCACATAAAGTATGCTTGTCATCAGACAATCTGCATAAGAAATCTTAGCAGAAACAGACTTCACCATCGCCATAACTTGGCATAAGTTAATTGACAATTGACCCAACCCCTTTGACAGATTGTCAATGTCAGTGCCAGAAGAATTTCCAAAACTTATCATGCAACTTAAGTACTGACAATAAACAATTAATAACCAAGTAAAGATGGTTTTCCAATCATCAGTCAGCACAACAGACTTTATGCAACTGTACTACAAATATTACGAATCAAAATATGGAAAATCAGCTCCTGAAATCTCATGTTTTTAAATTAGGCTAGATCACAAAGTCGGCCCAATAATTTAAACTCCCAGCCCGAACAAATGTCAAATTTCTCAAAAGTAACCGCATTTTAAATGTATCAATCGTACCGAGAGGTAGTTCAAGTATATCATATGCTTCTTCCCGCGTTCGCGGAGCTGACATTCTTTGAAAACAATCGATCGAGTGCTGCCTGCAAACAGATTCGCATAGAATTAAATGTCAACAAATTTCATTCAACCATTGGGCTTCCATTTTGTTCTCAGATGCATGTGAACTCATCACGTGATCGGGCACCTTGCGCCCCGAGAAATCGCGAGATCGAAATCAAAATAATGCAGACGATTTGTTGATGCCAAAATCTGACAAACTCACCTGTTATAATGGCGTGTCACCTGCCATAAAATATCTTTTTCATCGAAGCAATACATTTAGATCGGAGCAACACCAAATAATATTTTAATCCTACACGATACGACTCCATAAGAGCACTACACATTCCGAGAAGAAATCAATTGTTATTGTTCGTGAATCACTGAATCGTGAATATAAATAAACCCACCGCATCGCACATGGCCACGATATTACGTGTGTTCTAAAAATAAATGTTATATTGCAGAGGGAAATTGGATTTGCACAGCTGCCTTATACCAGTCAAAGTTCACATTGCGCTGAAGTCAGTGAAGACCCTAAAATTGGCCTAATGAATTTGAAGATTTAAATATAAAAAAATTGGATTTTTGAAATTTTGGCCTCACTTAACTTCTTAAGTTTAAGTTTAAATAATTTTAAGACTTAATTAAGTTAACTTAAAGGCACAGATGCATTTGCAGTGGTTATATGCTGTTAAAATAGTCACACATGTTAAAACTGCCATAAACAGAAAGAATATTAAAATATAGCCTTAAAGGTACTCAACCCGTAAAGAGGGTCCCCATCTCAACAGATTCCAACAACAACAATCCGATCAGAGGGTCCTATATTACCATTTCTTTGGCTTTGGGGGTAAAAAATATTTGATTCGAGTCGAGGAACCCATCAAACAAAGCTCAGAGTTATTAGATATTGATTTTTGAAAATTCTTATGTTCTCGAGATGAGTACTTATAACTGCCGTCAATTTGGTAACATGCTCGAGATTTTACGCCAAAATTTTATTCAAACAGACAAGGATGGATAACTCTATAATCAAGTGGTAATAATTGACTACGTACTGGGCCAGGAAGAATTCCCGATAATGAAAAATAATAGATTTCTAAAATCGATATCTAACAAATCTGAGCTTTGATGGGTGACTTCCTCGACTCGAATCAAATATTTTTGACCCCCGAAGCCATTGAAATAGTAATTGAGAGGAGTTTTATCGGGTTGAGTACGGTACCTTTAATGTTGTTCTTAAAAGTTGCGAGACGTGGGGGTCTTTTTTTTACATTTCCATTTTTATTGTCATGGCTGTTGAAATTGGAATGTAGATGGGAACGAACCATTTTGGGATCATTCGGACAAAAAACATGGCCGCCAGTGGCCATCTTGGATTTCAAAATTTAATCCATTAGCACGGGACACAGGTCGTACTGTTCGTCTGATCATCATGAAATTTGTCATGGATGATAATATTGACATGTAGATGGGAACGAGTAATTTTGGGGTCATTCGGCCAAAAAACATGGCCGCCAGCAGTTATCTTGAATTTTACTCTTTGTATGACTAAATTCTTTAGCACGGGCTGCAGGTCGTACCTTTGGTCTGATCATCATAAAATTTGTCATGGATATTAACAATGACATGTAGATGGGAACGAGTAATTTTGGGGTCATTCGGCTAAAAAACATGGTCGCCAGCAGCCATCTTGGATTTTACTCTTTGTATGACTAAATCCTTTAGCACGGGCTACAGGTCCTACTTTTAGTCTGATCATCATAAAATTTGTCAAGAATGTTAATATTGACATGTAGATGGGAACGAGTAATTTTGGGGTCATTCGGCCAAAAAACATGGCCGCCAGCAGCCATCTTGGATTTTACTCTTTGTATGACTAAATTCTTTAGCATGGGCTGCAGGTCGTACCTTTAGTCTGATCATCATAAAATTTGTCATGGATGTTGACATTGACATGTAGATGGGAACGAGTCATTTTGGGTTCATTCGGGAAAAAAACATGGCCGCCAGTGGCCATCTTGGATTTTACTCTTTGTATGACTAAATCCTTTAGCACGGGCTACAGGTTGTACCTTTAGTCTGATCATCATAAAATTTGTAGTGGCTGTTGAAATTGGAATGTAGATGGGAACGAACCATTTTGGGGTCATTCGGACAAAAAACATGTTAACAATGACGTGTAGATGGGATCGAGTAATTTTGGGGTCATTCGGCCAAAAAACATGGCCGCCAGCAGCCATCTTGGATTTTACTCTTTGTATGACTATATTCTTTAGCATGGGCTACAGGTCGTACCTTTAGTCTGATCGTCATAAAATTTGTCATGGATGTTAACAATGACATGTAGATGGGAACGACTCATTTTGGGGTCATTCGGCCGAAAACATGGCCGCCAGCAGCCATCTTGGATTTTACTTTTCTCTTCATGTCTATAAACTAGTATTTGACATTCAACTTTCCACATTCCTAATCGCTCCATTGACTGTAATACATTAAATTATTCCCTTTCCAAGTTGAGCTACAGTGTCATTGACACTTTCATTTTACACCCACCCACCCTTTCTTGCATTTTTTTTTCATAAAATTTTAGACGCCCACCCCAAAACATCAAAGCTTTATGTTGGTCCCCTCTGTAAAAACGACCAACCGCTCTATATTGGTCCCTTCTTTGAAAGACCAAATTAAATGTTACTTCCTGTTAACAAACATGTGCAAAATTGAACTCTAAGCAATCAACAAAGGTAGAATATTATGTGATTTAATATATTGGTAAATTTATAACCCAGACTATTCATCTGTGTGAGTACAGCTAGTGAGTAGATGAAAAATATGTTGAATCCCCTGGAATGACAACAAAAAATAACTAGGGCCAGTGTTAGGGCCTACAGTAGAATAAAAAATTACACAAACTTAAATTTATCTTTTTTTCAGACATCAACCAGCATCAACTAGTAGGCCTAGAGCCTATAGTAATACCAAAAAGGAAAATGTGCATATGAACCAGTGTACGAATTAACTTTTATGTATGCCTGCATGACCACCGACCCGACCTCACATTACGACTTAGAACTATAGGCCTAAAATAATGCTTAACCCTTTGAGTTTGAACGTTGATGGTCAATTTAGTGCCAAATCCATATACACGGTTGTATATTACTGAGATTCATTTGGACAATCAGAGCTGAACTTCGGTCATGTACTGGATGGAGCTCATGTGCAATAAGAAATTCACACACATTCTGTACATGACCTTTATGTGTGCCTTCAAACTAGACCACCTTGCATGCACATCATCTTATAAATATACACTAATTAAGTAAATTTATTTTTTCTTCTTTGATAATTTTCAAATTAGCCTGAATTAGACATTAAGTGTCATTTACATACTAGTATATATATATATATGCAGGTAATTATGGGATATAATAATTACAATGTGAACAAAACTGTAATGTGTCCTGGCCCCTCTTCACATCTATTTAAATAATATTTTTATACTTTTCAGAAGACTATCCAAGGAAGGTTATATTTTTGTTTCTTTCAATAAATGTTATTAAAACTTTATTTCATGTCTACTTATTTACTTATTGATGGTTGTCAACAACACTGAAACAAATAATTTGACAATTCAAATAATTATTTGACAAAAGTATATTTAAAAATCAATTTAGTATACAAACACTGATACAAATATTTAGTTCATACATTACACTCATGCATCAACTGTATGAGTAAAGAGACTGTCATGAAGTATAAGAATTATTGTAATATTCTGTCATGAGTTGTTAGGTGATATTGTCAGACTGCATTAAGTTCACCCTACCCTAGAGCTATCTGAAGTATTTTTTTGTTGATCTACACTGTGACAGCCTTCATAATTGGCTACGGCAATCAGCATTGCCGAAGCAATTTGCTGAAGCAAACTGGGTCACGGCATAGTGTTGCCGTAGCAGATTGCCGGAGCCAAACAATCTGAATTAAGAGGGCTGCTGTGATCTAGACAATTTCAATATAAAAACTGCCAAGCAAGCTGAAACAGACACAATAAAAAAACATTACGCGCAAAAAATATCAATGAAAATTTTGGGACCCACCCCCACAATATTCACTATTTTTTGCATTTTAGATCAACTTATGGGGGTAATTATAACAATATTGAATGCATTAGTGCTTCTCATATTGCAACAAGCCACAACATATAAACAAATATGTTTAAAACAGTTGAAAATATGTCAATGAAAAATAAATCCAAAAAAGGTGGTCAAAAACTGTTTCCGGCCTCGGGTACCCACCCCCCCCCCCCCCCCCCCCCACCACCTCATGTCTCGTAAAAAAATTTCGGCCCCCCCCTGTTGCACCACCGAATTTGAGAGTTATATGGGAGGCCAAATTCACATTTATTAATAATTGCGCTGAAGCGCAATCAATTGCACTGAAGCGCAAATTGAATTGCGCAATTAATTTTTCATATATGGCTAAACCCCCCAGTTAATTAATGAATAAATCCAATAGAAAAATAATTGCGCTTCAGCGCAATTCAATTGCGCTTCAGCGCAATTATTTTCCCAACTAAAACAGAAGGTACCGGTATGAATAAATCCAATAGAAAAATAATTGCACTTTAGCGCAATTATTTTCCCAACTAAAACAAAAACAGAACAAAACAGAAGGTACTGGTATTGCGAGTCGCCCCAACTAATACAGAAGCTAATTAATGCTATTGCAAGTCGCCCTGACTGAAACAGAAGATAATTATATTGTGAGTCTACCCCGACTAATACAGAAGATAATGCTATCGCGAGTCGGCCCAACTAAAACAGAAGATAATGCTATTACGAGTAGCCCCGACTAAAACAGAAGCTAATTCTATTGCGAGTCTTCACGATTAATAGAGAATGTAATGCTATCACGAGTAGCACCGACTAAAACAGAAGGAAATATGCTGTTGTGAGTCCCCCTGATTAATACAGAAGGCAATGCTATCACGAGTCGGCCCGATTCATACAGATTATAATGCTATCATGAGTTGCCCCGACTAAAACAGAAGGTACCGGTGTCGCAAGTTACCCCGACTAATACATAAGGTAATGCTATCGAGAGTCACACCGACTAAAACAGAAGGAAATGTTTTGTGAGTCGCCCTGAAGGGAAGCTATTATGTGGTGCCTTTATTCCTTCTGTATGCAGCCCTCTTAATTCAGATTGTTTGGCTTCGGCAATCCGCTACGGCAACAGTATGCTGTGGCCCAGTTTGCTTCAGCAAATTGCTTCGTCAATGCTGATTGCCGTAGCCAATTATGAAGGCTGAAGACTTCTGAAGAATTTTCTGAGATGTGGTTTTAAACGAATAAAAATGACTCAGTCCATAAGTCATTTGATATTATCCTCTCAACCCTTAATGTAAAAGGTAGGGGTGCTCTCATGATTGTTTACTGTCTTTAGTTAACTCATAATACTCATGATAAGAGGCAAGGAAGCAGTCTGAAGCGCAATTGGTTGGTATCGCATATGAATTTATGATAATGGAATAACCCACCTATTCAGGGAGCAAATTACTTTTGAAATTTTGATTATCAAATAACCTCATAATGACATAATTAGATAGCATTGTTCTGAAATCATATAAAATTCATACCAAATTGCATAGCTATTATCCAAATTTGGGTAGCAAATTGCGATGCGATACCAGTTAATTTTCTCCCTGCACCTATTCAACCCAACTTTAATAATAATAATTGCGTTGAAGCGCAATTGAATTGCTTGGGTAGTATGTGAAAAATTAATTAAAGTAATTTTGAATTGCGCTGAAGCGCAATTGGTGGATATCCCATATGAATTGATAATAATGGAATAACCTATCTATTCAGGGGTGTAAGCTTGTAACAATAATTGCGCTTCAGCGCAATTGAATTGCGCTTCAGCGCAATTGAATTGAATCAAGCTGGATTGCGCTTCAGCGCAATTGAATTGCGCTTCAGCGCAATTGGATTGCGCTTCAGTGCAATTGGATTGCGCTTCAGCGCAATTGAATTGTGCTTCAGCGCAATTATTAATAAATGTGAATTTGGCCTCCCATAGAGTTAGTATATTGTTTTATTTTTCTCAGGTAGATTAGTTCGTTAATATATTTTATGTTATTCAGGTAGCTAGAGCATGTTTGTCAATGGTACAAGAGGAAAGGAAAGGTGGAGGTATTTCTATGATAAATTCCCAAAGAACCACAAGAGAAAAGATGATGATGATATCCATGGTTTGTAATATTGTCCTATCAATCTGGATATGAATCATGAGAATTATCGGATGAAAAATATTTGAGTTATCCCATTGGTGAGCAAGCCTGGATATAGTGTGTCTGACATTTTGAATTTCAGAATGAGATCCCCAGATGGTGAATTTAGTGATTCTACCCTGCACAGTGGGCTATCATCACAAAATTCACCATATGGGGACCTCATTCTGCTTAGGCCTCATCTTCTGGGAAGTATCTATAGTCTCAAATTAACATTGTTTTTAATTTTACCTTTTGTTCAGTTTCTTTATCCCATGTAAAAACGAATTTAAAATAACACTTACAAGATTTAATCAGACACACACAGGGCTGGTTTTCTTATGTGCATTTTCTTTATAGTTCCGATTTCATGGTGCATATGGAATTTGTAAATATGGAACAGTAAGAACACTGTAAATCTAGGAGCAGGTGTGTAATATAAACATGACAAAACAAGCCTGTTTGTGCTTGAATAAACCTTGAAAGTTTTTTTTTTAATTCACAGATTCTAGTACGGGTGGTGTGTAATAAAAACAGAATGACACATGTGTTAATGGGTTGTTGATATGGCACTTGTGCCATCACATATATATGACAGGGCTCGAAAAATTCTGAATTTCTTACCTGGTTCGTATGACAGGTAGATTTATGTTCTACCTGTCACCTCAAAATTTCATCTGTCATTAATTTTATATAATGAGAGTATATATTTCGAAATGTTCCCTTAGTTGAGCTCAACCACTCAAGAATTATGATAATTTTGTTTATGATTTAGCTGGATTTTAGTAGAAAATACAAGTATGGTTTTGTCTCATAGGAAAGTTCTCGATGTCGCAGCATAAGACAAAATGTTCTGGCAGAAAATGCTACCTGTCACATGTGACAGGTAAGAATAATTCTTACCTGTCACCACAAAATACTACCTGTCAGTGACAGACAGACAGGTGTACATTTCGAGCCCTGATACATGTATATGATACAAATATCTAAAATATTGTTCCAGTATCCTTCCCAGATGATTTAGAATCTACTTTCAACTTGGGTTTGCTGCAAACTAAGAAAGTAAGAGTCCAACACCTGAAAGAAAAGGAACTTCAGGAAGGTAAAATAATTTAACCCTTTCTACACTAAATAGATTCTTCCTTTCGGTTATAAAAGTATATATTGGAATGGTCTAACTATTATTAATTTGGTTGGGGTTTACAGGAAAAATATGCAGATGACAGATAATAAAAGTAAAGAGGGGGACCTACATGTATTTAACCCTTTGAGTGCCAGGGGGCGATATTATCGGCCCTAAACCTACACAATAAGTCTGTTAAAGGGGTACTGTACCCAAGATGTTGTTGTTGGTTTCTATAATCCCCGAGTCGGAGAATAAGGTAACAACTTTTCCATTTTTTGAAAGTCTGTTGAGTACGAAGTATTGTTACGGATGGCAAATTTACCGGAATGCAAAAATACAAATTGTCGTTGTTGAGTAATTTTTGTACAGTTTTCAACCAAATGAATCAAATAAACATTATATTATATGCTTAGTAGTCCCATATACTCATTTAAGTTAGTGTATGGTCACTAGTCAATGAGTGACTTGGGTTTTCTCCCCGTATAAGCATAATGTTTCAAACGATCGTGTGTGCAATTGTTTTATTAATCCAGTATCCCTCAATTATAATTTGATTACGTTTTGTACACGGAAATTCCAATTTTAAGAGACGCCATTTTATGGCTGGAGCCATAAAATCAATTTATATTAAATTATTAACTTTTAAATTATTAAATTTTAAGATAGCCTATTAACCTGAGCGTTTACAGAATACATCTTCGACTCAAATTACTTATATTTCTATATAGTATCGATAATAGATCGTTGTTATCACCGGGAATTTATTGAAAATGGCGTACAGTACCCCTTTAAAGAATATAATAAAATATATTAAAATTGTAAAAAAAAATTGTAAAAAAAAAATTATGGTCGACTCGCATATATAAGAGAATGCATTGGCACAGGGTATATGGGTTGATACAAAAATCGGACCTGGCACTCAAAGGGCTATAGGAGGGAAATGTTCAGATAATGAGTTCAACAAATATTTGTTTAACTTTTTTTCTGAACATTTCCTAAGGGAACTATTTGTCAATGAGTAATTAGTAAAGAAAGGGTTAACATAATATGATCATACGCTAGCGTAATTAACGAACCAAAGCTAAACCACTCACATGAGGGCCTGGTATCTGTAGCGTTTAAAACAATTCTTATAAAAATCACTTTAGAGATTCCCACCAAATAAGATTCACATGTATAAGGCTTATATTTCATGGGGTAATTATAATTAGTTATATGTGTTGTCGAGAGTGGAACTGAAACTAACCATTATATTACTTGGTGTGCTGGGGGAGCTCTCCGCTTGAAATACTCAGGCTAGATGGAAAAGAGTGTCATTTCATTCATAACATGTCAATTTCAACGACAGTCGACAAACAACGTCATCATGTAACTGTCCCCCATTGACCAAATTTGCGTGGAAATGAATGTATATAATAGGATGTATAGGGATTATCAGATGCATGTATGTACTATGCAGACTTATGATAACAATTGAATACATAATAAATAGTATGTTATTTCCTTTCGCACAGTATACTCACTACAGAACCATGTAGTATCAACTGCTCAGTGCATCAGTTGGAAAAACGGGTCTACTCACTCTACTGGATCAAATTATCGGACTCTAGCTCCCGTCACAGGCAGACAGTTTTGGACACTGGTCAATTGAACAACGTATCTAGGAAGTTTTAATTATTTTAAATAAACTAAAATCACTTTACCCACACCTGAGACCTCTACTATATATAAACCTATTTGATGCTAGCAATGTTTGATTAAGCCCTATTTTGACACCGTAGACATACCTGCCCCAATAAATAAAAACAAAATAAATGATTTTATGACGTTTATATAAATAGAATGTTGCACGTCGACTGATTTGGGTTGGCCTCTTGACAGCCAATTACGACATTAATGCTGTAAGCACATCGTTCTACTGTGCGACAAAAGTGGTCGCATCTCAAACAAAGCTTTGTTTCGTTATAATCTCTCTTCATGTATTAATAGTTATAAAGCATTACTAGTACTTTTGCATAAAACCTGTACTCAGACCAATAAACAGTTCTTTTCTTAAAACACAAGAAATCTATCAAAGACTGTCTGGTTTACAATATTACTTCAAAATATTTTCTGAATATGTTCCAATTCACTCTTGAGTAACCGTAAAATTTCCAAAGATATATAGCCATCATATATTCAATTTCAAATATTTTCAACATACAAAGAAATGAACACATCGAATGAGCCAGTGCCTCGACCCATTTTTATGTATATTACTAGCTGAAACAGGCTCCATTTATTCAGCGGAGTATGAGCACTTCGCGACATTGTGATCTTTTTAATAAACAATTTGTTTAGTTTTTTTAAATAAAAAATATTTCTTAATTTTAATAAAGCAATTAATTTTTTGATTTTTTCTAGATTGAACTCCTTGCTCAATTTAACATTAAATTTTGACAAATTAATGCCATTATAATATTCACCGTGGTACCACGACACTACACCACATTTGGTTGAAATCGGTCCAGGGGTCTGGGCTCTTATATATAGATTTATACCAACCATATTGTAGATTGAGGTTAAAAACTTGATTCATATCCAAGAACATCCTTTCATAGATATCTATTTGTTCATGTCATCTTTTGGCTCAACAACTCTGCATCTGTTTCACGATATTCAATTTAACCCTTCCATGACTGGAGCTTCATGAAATTTTGTGAAAACCCTGTGCCAATGCATTCTCTTATATAATGCGAGTGTCCCACAGGACCCCATATCATCAGATTCCAACAACATTTTTTTAAATGCCACTTCAGTTATCAAAAATTATTAATTGCCCAAAAATAATGCTAACCAGTCCTTTCATGAGACGGGAGTGATTGCTCTCGCACCCATATGCACTCGCAATTGTTAATTCACGGGTGCTAAAATTCGCACTCATCCCTCTTGTCAAAATGTTCATGGTCACTGCAATAGTTGATTCATTATAGAACTTTTTGAAGGTATATTTAGAACCTTTCCCATCTCAGATAAATTTTGGCATGTGAAAGTTTAACTGGACATAGGTCTATCCCAAAATCACATTTTGTTTGAGAAAAACCCAACTTACAGTTATATTGTGGGAGCAATTACACCCGTCTTCTGAAATGCGAGAGCAAATAAGTGCTCTTGCTGTATTTTCCTCGTGGGAAGGACTGGTCAACTATAGTATAAAACTGTCCAAAATGTGTTATTTATCAACATTTTGTTCGACAAAATTTGGCCAGATTGTCAAATATCTAACACCCAAAGCCACTTGATTTTAGAGTTATCCATCTTCATCCGCAATTTGGTCGACAAAAATTACATATCTCGGGAAATAACAAATTTAAAAAATCAATATCTGATCACTCTGACCTTTGATGAATGGGTTCCTCAACTCGAATCAAAGAAATAGTAATTTGGGAGCGTTAATTCAGATTATGCATCTTTAAGCATTGTATTTTTCAGCAAGACCATCTCAAAATCAACTGAAAAAGACATCAACATACGGAGATGCAAAAGTCAGAACAGAGAACAAAAATACTCCATCGGATAACACAAGAAAGAGCAAGGACAAGTTGTGCTCATTTCAGTCTGGAAGGTGTACTAGTAATGAACTTAATAATTTAGAAAAAATAAACAAACAGTTTAATAGCGGACATGAATCTGAAAATTCCCACTGGAAACCATACACGCAAAAAGCTATAACAGAACTGGCAAAAGATACAGATCTTCCCGAAAGCCAACATATGAATGTTTGTAATAGAACAAGCGAAAAAGTAATTGCTAGTAAAACTAGGCATGAAGCAGGTGATGGACAGGCTGATAAAACAATATTTGAGGGAATATCTATAAAGGACACATGGAAGAGTAAATCTATCCCAAAGCAATTGTGCAGAAGAAAGTCAGTTGTACAAAGTGTATCCAAACCACACAATCAAGCTATCAACCTTGCTGCCTTAAATGTCAAAAAGGAACCGTCTGCTTGTTGCAGGCAAGAGCTACAAGAAGTTCCTAATAGTCAAACACAAGTTCCGAGCTGTCAAACTTTCAGTCAGCCTGTTTTGTTGAAAGAAGATAACTATGTGTTTCCAAAAGATTATTCTCGACGGATTGGAAAGAGAATGTTGAAGGAGAATAGGGATGTTGTTCCGTCCAAGGAGGAGGAGAACAATGAAATATATGCTTCAGAATTTGAAGGAGTGAATATGCACTTTAAAGGTTATTCCACTAACCCTTTCAGTGCCAGGGGCCGATCTCATCGGCCCTAATTTACGGTCTGTAAAATCGTCCCTAAAAAAAAACATTTAGATTTTTTTGGGTTGAATTTTTTTTGGGTATGCTTAAGCATGCTATAGCGAATTTAAAAACAAACTGGATAAAACCTTAGGGGCATGTTATAACTCAAAACTATCACCAAGTATTTAGTAATAATTTTGATGCCCATGAAAAACGTAAGATTCCCTGGCACTAAACCTACAAAATAAGTGTTAAAGAATATTTGAAAAAATTATTAAAATTGTAAAAAATAATAACAAATGATGAAAAATTGTTAGGCCAATGCATTCTCTTATATAAGCGAGGCGACCTATGGTCGACTCGCATATATAAGAGAATGCATTCGCACAGGGTATATGGGTTGATAGAAAAATCGGACCTGGCACTGAAAGGGCTAACACAGTTGGTTTGTACATTTAGATCTTTTTGGAAATGTATTACAGATTTTGTATGAGCTTTAATGTTAGTCTCACCTTTTGAATAGCAATGAATAATAATTGTGAAGGGACACTCTTTTGGCTGATATCAATAATAGTGATGTAATTGAATAACCCCCATGGTATTTCCAACAAAGGGACATAACTCTGGTGAAAATTGGTGGGTGGAACCCAAATTCGAATGTAACCTATATTTTGCCCTAGTAAACTCACATACCAAATTTCATTCCACTTAGTTGAGTCTTAATTACTAAAGTTATCATCTGGAAACGAAAAAAGCGAACAGACTGACAGATGGACCATCATATATTTACAGTAATGCTCTAAGTAATCGACTTCTTAACCACAGCAGAATTATGGGTAACTTTTCAGGATTTAGTCGGAAATATGGCTTTCGGCGAGAGCTTTCCAATGAATGGCAACAAGCCATATTTCCGACTAAATCCTGAAAAGTTACCCATAATTCTGCTGTGGTTTAGAAGTCGATTACTTAGAGCATTACTGTATGTCCTGTTTTAAAAAAACAGCATATAAAAATGACATTTTGTGCTGCCAATTTGGATAAACAATTTATGAAATTGGCCACATTGAAGAGTAGAGGAAAATTGTAAATTATGCACATTTGAACACCCCTGGAAAATTGCAAATTATGTGCATTTGAACACCCCTGGAAAATTGTAAATTATGTGCATTTGAGCTCTCAAATAACAATGACACCCGCTATTATTAATTTAGGATAAAATGACTACAATCCCTATTCTTTGATGAGATATTATAAAAAAAATTCCATTACATGTATGTTTATTTGTATTGTTTTCAGGTGAGGACTCAGTGGTACCTGGGGATAACTTTCCTGAAGATGATCCAGTTCTGAGTGTAATGTATCAAGTCTGAGTTTAGTGTGCCTGTCATTTGCAGAATGAGGTCCCCAGAGGGTGAATTTATTGATGCTATCTCGTACAGTGAGCTAGCATCACCAAATTCACCCTCTGGGGACCTCATTCTGCATGGCCTCATCTGCTGTGGAAGACATAGACTAAGATTCCCAATGGTGAATATTGTGATGTTCACCCATTGGGAACCTCGATTATGCAATCTGTCGTCTGCCAATTGAGGATATAGAGAAACTAAACTAAAAAAGAAATAGAATCAATGTGAAGTAGGTTCTATAGAAATTTGATATTTAATAAAGAAACTTTCCAGAGAAGATGAGGCCAAAGCAGAATGAGGTCCCCAGAGGGTGAATTTGGTGATTATAGCCCGCTCTGCGGGATATCGTCACTAAATTCACTCTCTGGGGACCTCATTCTGCAAATGACAGGCACACTAAACTTGTAATGTATACAACTAAGTTTCTAGTAAATTAATATTGTTACTTTTACTGTGTAGATGATGACACCAGCAGTTTTCATAAATTCAGACTTGGCACTTAGATACACATTAATAAAACGCTATATAAATATATGAAATTAATGTAGTTGATGTTTGTGACCCTTTCTATACTAAATGCATTCTCCCATTCAGTTATAAAAGTATGCATTGGAATGGTCTATTATTAATTTGGAGGGGTGTTGAGGTAATAAAAGCAGTCAACAGACAGAGCAGAATGATTCATATTGATTGGTGGGAAATGTTCAAATAAGAAGTTCAATGAACTTACTATCTGAACATTTCCTAACAGAACTACTCGTCAATGAGCATTTAGTAAAGATATGTGGGGGAGGGGTGGTGGTGCAGTTGGAAATGTCAAGGTAATTTTATTTTAGTTAATATTGCCCAACACTGATCTCTTTAGCCCTACAACAATAGATCACATAGGACAGTGTCGCCATCTACAATTCATTGGATGGAATGACATAAATGAAGTCCAGCAGAAAAACTGTTACCAACAGTTTATTATAAAATATAACTAATACCCTATCATATGTGAGCACAAAAAAAACAAGGAGACAATGAAGATTTCCCACAATTAGACAATATTTTGTTAACTACATCATATGCATCACAGTACAGTTCAGGCTGTGAATGGTAAATCTAGCATTCAACACCAGAAAATAGTGTTCTTATACCAATCATAAATATTGTGTAAATCTGCATAAATTGCATATTATTGTCATGTGTTATGTAAACAAATGCCATGTTATGTGTAAAGAGTATGCGATAAGCATAGCACTCAACTCCGAAGAGAACCTAGTCTGTGAACTTTGGTTACAAATGCAACCATGTTGTTTACAACATACCAGTTTAATCCTCACCTCTCAAGATTTCTGTGTTGAATGGGACACCGTGAATCACGCTCCTAAAAAAATCACCACGGTGTTGAGTGTTTTGCTTATCACTCACTATTTACGTGCTGTATATAAACAAATGCTTGACTCACACAAAGTGTGTTCCTTGGATAGTATCTCATTCATACTATCATTATACCATACTATTAGTATAATCTTGAGGAAATTCATAATTTTGTAAGTCTTAGGCCTGTTTTATACGACGTGTGATACACGTGTATAACTGGCTATTTTTCTGGTGAAATAAGAGAGTCGGCAATTGATCGTGTATTACACGTCGTATAAAACCACGATACTCGTCGAAATTCGTCCTTACACGTGTCGACGTATTACATGACTGGCCTGGACGCATAACTCATCACTTGTTTGTCAATTACGCGTCGCTGATTTATACGACGGGTATGACACGAGTAACGGAACACAATATGGCATAATATTTCACCCCATTTTGAGCCCCATGCAGGGCGATCGCACGTGCGCAGAAGAGTTATGACAACTTGTTTTGGTCGGGCTGTACTGAAATCGAGATGTAAGAATTATAATTTCGCGTGGTCGCCGTGTGGCATTACAGAACTATATTCTTGTCTCGGCGGAGAGTTATTATATCAGTGAGACCGATAAATCTGGGATATTTCACATTTTCTTATAGCCGGTTGGATTTTTAACATTAATTACATGACGCCAGTCTAGATTACACGTGTAAAGTTAACACGTCATATAAATCAAACGTTAAAAACTCGTGTTGACGACGAGTTAACGTTACACGTGTATTACACGTCGTATAAAACAGGCCTTATTTCTAAATTATAACCCTCAACCAAGGCCATCCATGCCTGAACACCCCACAATCATTCCCAATTATGTGAATTTTGGAATCTCATAGTATTTGATTGGGTTATCAAGATCTATTTCAATTTTGTTTCAGATGTGGGATGAGGTGTGTGAGAAAAGTAAAGAAATAACAGATACAAAGATGAAACCAGTAAAGAGAGTCAGCTTCCAGTTAGTGTAAACAAGGAAATCTGCAATTATTCACAAATAAACAAGCATCCTAAAGTAATATCTGTGATAGACTATCTGTGATCAATGTATTAATTATTCATTATAACTTCCTTGAATTATTTTATAATATAATATTTACATAGCCCATCTGTGTTACACTAAATCCATTTCCCTGATTGGTCAACTGCCAATTGGGTCACCTGTTTCATACCTCAATAACACACAAACCTTAACATGTACACAATGTCACAAATTGTTGAACTAATCACAAAAAACGGTCAGCAGAATAATTGGGCATGCTTTCACCAAATTTCACCTGAAGGCAGTTATTTAATTCACATTTTCTTTGCTAAGTGCTTGGAAATCTTATATTGGGCTGACTTAATGTGCTGTGTATGGTAGTCTCAAATTCTCGGCAGATTTTATGAAAATAAATATTAATACATGCAGGTTTTTCATCAATCAAAACTCTATATAAATATATGAAATGAATGTAGTTGATGTTTGTGACCCTTTCTATACTAAATGCATTCTCCCATTCAGTTATAAAAGTATGCATTGGAATGGTCTATTATTAATTTGGAGGGGTGTTGAGGTAATAAAAGCAGTCAACAGACAGAGCAGAATTATTCATATTGATTGGTGGGAAACACTGATCACTTTAGGCCTACAATAATAGATCGCATAGGACAGTGTCGCCATCTACAATTCACTGGATGGAATGACATAAATGAAGTCCAGCAGAAAAACTGTTACGAACAGTTTTTTATACGCCCGTTTGAAAAAACGGCCGTATTATAGTATTGGTCTGTCCGTCCGTTAACCTGGTTTCCGGATGATAACTTTAGTTAGAGTGAACCAAATTTAATAAAATTTGGTATGTGGGTTTATTAGCCGAAAAGTAAGTTCAAGTTCGAATTTGGGTTCCGCCCGCCAATTTTCACCGGAGTTATGCCCCTTATTTGACGTTTTTTTACTTAGAAAATCCTTGAAATTTGTTGTCCGGATGATAACTTTAGTATAGTTTATCGGAATGAATCCAAATTTGGTATATTACTTTCTCCCACCAAAACACAGGTCAAGTTCGTACTTGGGTTCTGTCCGACCATTTTTGGCAGAGTTATGCCCCTTTTTCGACTCAGAAAATTCAGTTTTTCTTATGTTTTTTGGTTTCTGGATGATATCTCGATTTTGGAATGTTTATACGCAAAACCCGTTTTTTTTATGGATTACATATATCGAAATACAGCTCAAGTCCGAATTTCGTTTTAATCCGATAATTTTTGCAAGAGTTATGGCCCCTTTTTTGACGTAATTTGACTTAGAAAATCCCTGAAATTTGTTGTCCGGATGATAACTTTAGTTAGAGTGAACCGATTTCAATCAAATTTGGTATGTGGGTTTATTAGGAGAAAAGACAGCTTAAGTTCGAATTTGGGTTCCGTCCGCCAATTTTCACCGGAGTTATGCCCCTTATTTGACGTAATTTGACTTAGAAAATCCCCGAAATTTGTTGTCCGGATGAGAACTTTAATAGAGCTTATCGGATTCAATGATAATTTGGTATATTACTTTCTCCCACCAAAACACAGGTCAAGCTCAAATTTGAGTTCCGTCGGCCAATTTTTACCAGAGTTATGCCCCTTTTTCACCAGTTTCCGCCGACCCAAGAGAGGGCGTATTTTGCAAGCCCAGCGTAGCTCTTGTTATAAAATATAACTAATACCCTATCATATGTGAGCACAAAAAAAACACAAGGTACAAATATATAATATATAAACCCATATACAGGACAAGTTTTGCATGGGAAGACATAGACAAAACACATGCGCGACTTAATCGAGAAACTTTTATCGAATGGTGCAAGGATATATTTCAGGAAAGCGGAGCTTGAGTGAAATGTGACTATGCGCCATCCGCAACGAGTTTGATAAAAGATTCTAGATTATGATGCAAGTTATGTTCTGCATTTATACCACACCCTTGAGTCGGATAAGTTTGATCCATGACTGCGACTACCATTAATACTATAAATACATTTATTGTGATTTAAGTCTGAAGAAAAACTGGTAATTATCTGTACATAACACAGAGCAGATCATTATATACGTCATTGCTCTCAACAAGTAGATCCGGCTTATATTGAACTATTCCACTTGTGGTATAAACCAAGCCTGAGTTTAGTGTGCCTGTCATTTGCAGAATGAGGTCCCCAGAGGGTGAATTTAGTGACGCTATCCTGCACAGTGGGCTAGCATCACTAAATTCACCCTCTGGGGACCTCATTCTGTATGGCCTCATCTTCTCTGGAAAGTTTATTATCAAATTTCTATAGAAACTTCTTCACACAAATTCTATTTCTCTATATCCACAAATTGGCAGATGACACATTGCATAATCGAGGTTCCCAATGAGTGTACATCACAATATTCACCATTTGGGAACTTCAATCTGAGTCTATGTCTCCCATAGCACATGAGGCCATGCAGAATGGGGTCCCCCAGAGAGTGAATTTGGTGATGATAGCCCGCTGAGCAGGATAGCATCACTAAATTCACCCTCTGGGGACCTCCTTCTGCAAATGACAGGCACACTAAACTCAGGCTTGGTATAAACCAAGGCTCAAAATAAAATTTTTGTTACTGCCTGTCAAAATGACGGGCACCAAATGGATGATGCTGGTCATTTCAAAATGGTGCCTGTCAAATGTTCAGATGTACTGCATGAGACAGTATTTAAATTTCCAATCGCCTTATTATTTGTCAATGATGCGCACATTTTAGTGAGTGGTCAATCGCCACCCAGGAAAAAAATTACATAATTTTTTTCTTTTCAAAAGTTCAAAAACTTAATTTACGTCGATTAATAAATACACATGCAATTCACAAACGACATAATTATATTCACTCTGAATTGATCTGTAATTAAAAAAGAATTATTTTTAACTTTTAATGTCCGATTTGGCCAGTAATGGCTCCTTTGATGTACCCAAACAGATACAGATTGTTTAAAAATTTGCATTGGACAAAATGTCCGACAGATACAGAAGTGCACTGGACATAAGCTATTTTTCGTCGGACAATGACCGTGACCGGCCACTTATTTTAAACCTTGGTATAAACAATACTTATTCAATGGCTGGGATTCCATGCAATACATGCGCCTGACAACAATGGGTGTGGAATAAATCTTCTTATATAATATACATGAAATAGATTTATTTTATACAAATTCCAGATCCCAGTGGTTGCAAGCTTTGAAATAGTGTCTGACATTTGAAGAATGAGGTCCCCAGTGATGCAACCCCACACAGCATATTACACCAATGCTGGTGAATTGTAAACTAAAGTTAGTGGCTCTCAGCCAATCAGAATGCCTGTTTCAGCGACATATATTTGACTTTAATTACAATCGACAATAACGGTTTAACAAGCTTGGTATAAACCTTCCATAGTTTTAAACCTTTCATGACAGGAGTTGTGCTGGTGCAGCATTAAAGATCCTGTGCCACTGCATTCTCTTTTATATGTCATGCAGTCTCCCATAAGCCTCGCATATATAAGAGAATGCACTGGCTTGCCAGGTCAATGTAATTGTTAGGCCAATGTTTTCTCTTATATCCGCGAGTCTCCCATATGGGTGTGAGGCCAATGTATTTTCTTATATATGGGAGACTCGCATATATAAGAAAATGAGTTGGCACAGGGTTTTCGTATATTTCATTTCATTTGCTGGTTAGGAGTTGAGCGAGTAAGTCGGGTTAATGCTTCGCGACTTACTGTTGTTCCTCTTGACTGCATCACTCGTGATTTGTGTGGTCATGAGCTAATCCCCTCTGCCATGGTTGACACGTTGGACAGATTGCACGTTGATACCCTTAGCTGGACTCTACACCAGGCCGAGGGAGGCTTCGTGTATCTGTCTGTGGACTATCAGATTGCTCCAGCAGTACCCTCTGCTGGCGGAAAGATGGACACTGGAAACCACCAGTGACCTACCATCTGGTACGACGACCTAGGTGAGAAGAAGCAGATGAAGGAAAAGACCCCCCTCCAGAAGGAAAAGGGATGCCAACAGAAGGGCCAAGTGGAGACGGGAAAGCTGAGGGATGCCCAGCTACCCCACCTGGCCCTCAACAAGGATGCTGATGTCTCCCTGTCGCTGATTTTGTGGTGTTGATTGAGACACCAGCATCTTTACCACCAAATCCAGATCCAGATGCAGCAGACAACTTCAACCAGTGGACACTGCGACCTCTGTTGTCTCCCGACTGCACCACAGAAGAGAGGCTGGAACGACCACCCCCTGCTCCCACCGAAGATGAGGAATCAGCAGAAACAGCTTCCTTGATCTTAAAACGAGAGGTCGATCGTGGCAGATGTTTAACCCATACCTTGGCAATAGTGATTAGCTATTTTCAGCTTGGAATCTAAATTCCATAACATTCAATGTTATATCTTCAAAGATAAGAACAATTTTCTTTTTAAATAGGCCCATAACTCTGTTAAAAAAATTGGATTATAACCCATATTTGAATCCTATCTGTATTTTGGGCTGAGAAACTCACATACCAAACTTGATTTCAGATATATATATTTTTTTGAGTTATTGCAGCATGCGTGAATTCTAAGTCAAAGAAGGGCAATAACTCCATATTTTGGGCTGAGAAACAGATATACAAAATTTGGTTCTGATCGAATAAAAAATGTTTGAGTTATCACACCTTGCGTAAAGTGTCTACCGGACAGACGACGGGTGGTCAATCCGGACATCAACAATATGTGTACCATACTATGGTATGGGTACACATAAAAATTAAAATAAATTAATCAATCAATAGGGGCAAAGAGTGTGTCAAAATAAACCAATATAAAATGAGACATATCAGATGAAAGTATCAGGAATGTTGAGAAGTGTTAATTTTTAACTACAGAAATTCATGCAAGTGAATGAGGAGAAACCTGGAGATATAATAGAAGAATGTTTAATTGAAAATATAATGAGAACATCCCTACAAATGAACAATAGACTATTCCAATTAAAACTTTTAGAACTGAATGGGAGAGTCCACTGAATCACTAATGCGTTACAGCTTCACTGCTATGTGGTATATATGTGGCTAAAAATAACTCTAATTCAATAAGACAACATTATTGCTGGTCTCTCTGTTGCAGTTAAGCTTGTATTACTGGTAATTAATAGTAAGCA
This sequence comes from Siphonodentalium dalli, assembly GCA_032622095.1. NCBI lineage: Eukaryota > Metazoa > Mollusca > Scaphopoda > Gadilida > Siphonodentaliidae > Siphonodentalium > Siphonodentalium dalli. The sequence continues at coordinate 151,671,030 of CP136062.1, forward strand.
ACTTGGGTTATTATCAAACCTCAAATCTGTTCAATTCTTAGTTGAAAAAGGGCCATAACTCTGGTATAACAAATTGGATCTAACCCATATTCAAACTCGATCTGTATTTTGAGTTGAGAAACTTACATACCAAATTTGGTTCGTATCAGATGAACGAGAGGCCGATCACGATCGGCAGATGTTTAACCCATACCTTAGCGATAGCGATCAGCTATTTTTATAAATCCTTACATCAACCTTTTCATGAGTGCTAAAGTTTCAACAATTCACACTTAATATAGTGATCATGTGAAAAATATTTAGTTATCACATTGTGTCAACAGGATTGGTGGAGGATGTTAATATTTTTAAGCAAATAAACCAAATGACCTTCACTATGCAGGTTAGGGGTGTGTTCTCGTCAACTATGCCAAGAACTACATGTATAAAGATAATCAATTGAAATATTTGAGTTATAGAATGGGGTTAATCTTACCCAAACTAATGAACTGATAAACACAAAATAGTCTATACAAAGTATGTCATTGGATTTAAAAACCCATACAATAAGTCAATCTCAAGAATACCAGCACCATTAATATTACCCTGGAGCCCAAATGCAATTGAGGGAATTTCAAAATAAGACATTTCCTCTAATGATGAATATTCAATTGGTGATTTATTGAAACCCTTACGGAACCTGGATCAAAGTGAAAGGGATAATATTATATCTGTCTATTGCATAATATGTGTCTATGGAATGGTTTAATTTTAATCCCAAATCCATGCAAATCAAAAGTGGATCACCATCAACCTGGACATAATATAGGAGAATGATCAAATGAAAAGCATCAAAACCATATGTGTGGAGAGGGTTAATCATTTTCAATGACATCATATCATGGAACTAAGGAATGTGTGGATTAATTTTTGTCTAAGATGTCTAAACAACATGTTTCAGCAAAGGGGTTAACTTAATATTTCACAGAACTCCACCAGATAGTCATCAATCAATTTGACATTATGATAAACAAATCCTACCAGCCAGTGGTACCACTATCAAGCTTTATAGCATGTCATATTTAATGCCATAGTGATAATTAACTCATTTCAATAACACACATGGTCTGTGAGATATGTTTTCTTAAAATTCCCAGCAGTAATTACTTGAATTATAAAGGGTCATAACTCTGTTAAAATATATCGTATCAAACCCATATTCGAACTCGATCTGTATTTAGGGGTGATAAATTCATATACCAAATTTGGTGTTGATCAGATGAAAAATGTTTTGAGTCATAGCGGCTTGGGTGAATTCTAAGTAAACATAAGAGTGAAAAGGGTTAATTAAACAATATCAAAAACCATACAGACGAAGAACGTGCTAAGAAAAACCTAGGTAAGAAATATGAGGCAGATCAGAAGAAATATGTTCAACTTATTGCATTGGATAGCATGTGTGTAAAGGGTTAATTATTTTCTAAACCGATCAACCAATCAATACCAAAAACTATACAGATGAGGGGCGTGTCATCATAAACCTACATATCAAATATGAACACAGAGAAAAAATACTTCGGTTATAGCATCAGATTTTTTGTTTTCAATTTTATTTTCGAAAAATGGGTCATAACTCCTTTAAAATAAATCAGATCACACCCATATTTGAACTCGATCTGTATTCTGAAACTCGCATACCAAATTTGGTTCCGATCAGATAAAAATTGTTTGATTTATGACAGCATGCGTGAATTCGATGTTGAAAAAGGGCCATAAATCCGTAAAAAAAAACCTTGGATCAAACCCATATTTGAACTCGATCTGTATTTTGGTCTGAGAAACTCATATACAAAATTTGGTTCCGATCGGATAGAAAATATTTGAGTTATCGCACCATGCGTCAAGTGTCTACAGACAGACAGACCTACGGACGCACGACGAGTGGTCAATCCGGACGTCGACATTATGTTTACCATACTATGGTATGGGTAAACATAAAAATGGTTGATTTATCGAAGCATGCGTGAATTCTATGTCAAAGGGCCATAACTCCATTAAAAAAATTCAAATCAAACCCATATCAAACTCGATCTGTATGTTGGGCTGAGAAACTGATATACCAAATTTGGTTCCAATCAGATGTAAAATGTTTGAGTTATGGCAGAATGAGTGAATTCTAAGTCGAAAAAGGGCCATAACTGTTAAAAATTGGATCAAACCCATATTTGAACTCGATCTGTAATTTGGCCTGAGAAACCCATATACAAAATTGAGGTTTGATATCCGATCGGATAGAAAATGTTTGAGTTATCGCATTATGTGTAAAGTGTCTATGGACAGACAGACGGACGAACGACGAGTGGTCAATCCAGATGTCGACACTATGTGTAACATACTATGGTATGGGTACACATAAAAAGCTGGACGATATGCAGAAGAAATACAACCAAGGGCAGAAAGAGCAAGACCAATGGAAATCTTCAGGAGAAAAACAACCGAAAAAGAGAAAAAAGAAGAAATTATTTCATAAAATGATTCTTTTTTTATATTCTGAAAATGAAGGCAAAAATATGAGGGGTTAAGGAAAGGTCCTATCTGCCCTTTCGAAATCCCTAGGTTAGCACCCCCCCCCCCCCCCCCATCACAAAATTTCAGGAAACTCCAGTCATGAAAGGGTTAAGGGAAGGCAGACCATATTGTTCAGACTACGATGAAGCCCCCAGGGAACATTTGTGCCATAGAGGCTTATAATTGGGGTATTGAATGATAAACAATATTGGAACAAGCATTTATAATACCATTGTGAAAATGAAACAGTATAATGCATTTCTTAGAAAGTTTATTCATATTTTATGTGAATGGAACATGAACATTTTAATACAATTGACATCACTAAATTCACCTTACGGGGACCTCATTCTGCTTTGGCCTCATCTTCTCCGGAAAATATCTTTATTATCAAATTAACACATTTATTTATTTCTTCAGAAAGTTTAGTTTTCTTTTGTTATATAGTTTCTCTGTATCCCCAAATTATGCATAATCAAGGTGTCCAATGGGTGCACATAACCATTTTCACCATCCGGGAACTTAAATTTGTCTACGTCTCCCATAGAAGATGAGGCCATGAGGTCCCAAAGAGGATGAATTTGGTGACACTAGCCTGCTGTGCCACTAAAATTTACCCTCTGGGGACCTCATTCTGCAAATGTCCAGCACCATATATTGAGGCCTGCCAAATGTTTCTGTGAATTAGGTAATACAGTAATTCTCTAATTAATCGACCTCTTAACCAAAGCAGAATTATGGGTAACTTTTCAGGATTTAGTCGGAAATATGGCTTGTTGCCATTCATCGGAAAGCTCTCGGCGAGAGCTTTCTGATGAATGGCAACAAGCCATATTTCCGACTAAATCCTGAAAAGTTAATACCCATAATTCTGCTTTGGTTAAGAGGTCGATTACTTAGGGCATTACTGTAGGTAATATTTAATAGGGAGAAAACCTGGCTACTTCCCATTGTGAATATGACCCATATGTAAAATATATTTGATTCGAGTCAAGGAACCCACCAATCAAATCTCAGAGTGATCAGATATCAATTTTTGAAATTTGTTAATTCCCGAAATATGTAATTTTTGGCGGCCTGGCAAATATTCGTCAAGCCAATGGTCTCGGACCAAATTGTGGATGAAGATGAATAACTCTTAAAATCAAGTGACTTTGGGTGTTAGATATTTGACAATCCGGCCAGATTTTGTTGAACAAAATGTTGATAAATAACAGGTTTTGGGCAATTTTATTTTTAGTGACTATTGTTAGCCTTATATTTGGGCAATTAATCGATTCTGATAACTGAAGTGGCATTTAAAAAAAATGTTGTTGGAATCTGATGATATGGGGACCATCGATTCGGATTGACTACCTTTCATATAACAAATTCAGAATTATAATTTTGAAATCAAATTAAAATTATAAAATTGAAATTAAAATATTAGTTTGAATTAAAAGTTTTGAGATTTAAGTTTCGAATTTGTATTGCCATTTTTTCTCGCAGATAAGGTGTACAACAATGACCATTGTAATACTGGAGAATATAGAAGTAAATAATACAGATTCATGGTTAACATTTGACAATAAAATAGAACAAAGAGAATAAAAACATAAAACAAAATTTCTGTTCAATTCAAGTTCAAGTTACATTCGACTAAGACCAGCTTGTGATATCTGTTGGCTTAAAGGTACTCAATCCGATTAGACGCTCCTAAATTACTATTTCTTTGGCTTTGGGGTTAAAAAATATTTGATTCGAGTCGAGGAACCACCCATCAAATCTCAGAGTGATCAGATATCGATTTTTGAAGTTTGTTAATTTTTGGAGATGTGGGCCACTGCCTCATGCTCAAACAGACAAATTGCGGGTGTAAGATGGATAACTCGAAAATCAAGTGGTTACTATTAACAAGTTAGTAGCCCACATTTCCAAAATTAACAAACTTCAAAAATTGTATCTGATCACTCTGAGCTTTGACGAGTGGGTTCCTCGACTCGATTCAAATATTTTTTCCCCCAAAGCCAAAGAAATGGTAATTTAGGAGCGTCCAATCGGATTGAGTACCTTTAAATGCAGCACTAAGCTGGTTTCTGTCGAAGTAAACTTAGACATGCTGACACCACTCATGGTTGACATCGTTATATTGTTGCCATATACCATTTTTAATACTGGACAAAGGAACAAACAAGATGGAGAGGAAAACAAGAGACAAATGTTTATTCAAATTTAACCCTTTCATGATGGGAGCTGCACTGGTGCAGCATTAAAGATCCTTTTCCAGTGCATTAATTCTTTTATAAATGCGTGTCTTCCACAGGAAGAAAGCACTCAGACTTACAAGTTTTAGGTATATATTGTTAGGCCAATGCATTCTCTTATATATGTGAGGCGCTCGCATATATAAGAGAATGCATTGGCACAGGGTTTTTGCTCTGAGAGGGTTAAAATAATACATATTTATATGGCTTTAGTAACCAACAAACACCTAACATGTAAACAGTTGCCGGGTTCAGCCAAACATACTTATAACGTGTACTTGTAAAATGTGTTTCCATTGCCAACTCATGTGACCATTTCACCTGTGGTGATTCCGTTTAGTTTGGTGTCCAACTTGTAGCAGAGGAATAATCCAATGTATTAACCAAATGAGTGACCAATAAGATATGCAAGCAGTGGGAGATGCTTGCCTGCAAATAATGTGTCTGTCATTTGCAGAATGAGGTCCTCTGAGGGTGAATTTAGTGACACCATCCTGCACAGTGGGCTAGCATCACCAAATTCACACTCTGGGAACCTCATTCTACTTATATATTAGGCCTCATCTGCTATGGGAGACATAGTATCAGATTGATGTTCCCCAGTTGAAGTTGTTGATATTCACCCATTAGTCGTGGCAATTATGCATTTTATCTTCCGCAAATTAGGGGATATAGAAACTTTCCAGAAGTTAAAAAGTCACTAACTAACAATGTTAACATAAGTCTCAAGATACTTCCCAGATGATGGGGCCTAAGCAGAATGTGGTTCCCAGAGGTTGAATTTGGTGGTGCTAGCCCACTGTGCCAGATAGCATCACTAAATTCATCATCTGAGGACCTCATTCTGCAAATGACAGACACACTATTTGCAGACTTGTCTGGTAGGTAACGACGCCTGGTTTTGTGTCATTCAAGATTCTTCAACTATGGCCAAACAAAAAAATGGTTTTGGTTCTCGGGCAAATTTTTTTTCTTCAAATCAATGAGGGAGGGTTTTATTATTATTATTTTGTCCTGCACGTAGTAAGCATGGATTAACCCTTTACCCAACAGAAGGGCCCTGTGCCAATGCATTATCTTATATATGCGAGTCGACCATAGGTCGCCTCGCATATATAAGAGAATGCATTGGCTTAACAAATTAAAAATTATAAAATTGTTAAAGAATGTAAGAAAAAATGGTAAAAAGTGTTAAAAATTTTTTTTTTTAGGCCAATGCATTCTCTTATATATGCGAGGCGACCTATGGTCGACTCGCATATATAAGAGAATGCATTGGCACAGGGCATAACTGTAACTATCACAATGTGGTCAAGGAGCCGGTTCCAATGATATCCATATTTGTATGGTTCTATTGAGACAGACCGAAGATATTTTAGGCTGTTGAAGCTTTATTTGGCCGGTTTTGGCCGGTTTGTTGGGTAAAGGATTAAAGGTACTCAATCCGATAAAACTCATCTCAGTTACTATTTCAATGGCTTCGGGGGTCAAAAATATTTGATTCGAGTCGAGGAAGTCACCCATCAAAGCTCAGATTTGTTAGATATCGATTTTAGAAATCTATTATTTTTCATTATCGGGAATTCTTTCTGGCCCAGTACGTAGTCAAAATTGCGTGATTATTACCACTTGATTTTAGAGTTATCCATCCTTGTCTGTTTGAATAGAGTTTTGGTGTAATCATCTCGAGCAGGTTTCAAGATTGACGGCAATTATTAGTACTCATCTCGAGAAATTAACAAATTTCAAAAATCAATATCTAATAACTCTGAGCTTTGTTTGATGGGTTCCTCGACTCGAATCAAATATTTTTTACCCCCAAAGCCAAAGAAATAGTAATATAGGACCCTCTGATCGGATTGTTGTTGTTGGAATCTGTTGAGATGGGGACCCTCTTTACGGATTGAGTACCTTTAACTGGTTCAGTGCTGAAAGCACATATTTGGACCCTATGTAAGAGTGCTGGAAGCCCAGATATGGGCTTTGGCAATGACACTGTCTTGTTTAGTCAACTCTTGTTTAGTTTAATCATTTAAATAGTGTTTGTCAGGTAATATTTCAGAAATATTGTTACATATATAATTAAATTGGGACATTGTGAAGTTTGAATGGATGCCGACCAATAAAATTGTCAGAAAAGGCACTTATATCGCGAAAAATTTGAGAAAATTTACAAATGTTTTGCCCTAAAGGGCGGCAGACAACCAAGCTCATAACCATAACATAATGAGACATCCAGGCTCATATCGATAACCTACTTTGACAAACAGACAACCAGGCTCATAACCATGGCCTAATGAGACATCCAGGACCATAACCATTGCCTAATGAGACATCCAGAATCATAATAATTGCCTAATGAGACATCCAGACCCATAACCATAGTCTAAGGAGACATCAAGGCTCATAACCATAGCCTAATGGCTAATGAGACATCCAGGCCCATAGGCATAGCCATAGCCTAATGAGACATCCAGACTCATAACCATAGCCTATTGAGACATCCAAGCCCATAACCATAGCCTAGTGAGACATCCAGGCTCATAACATAATCACAAATGTATATATATGGGGGTCAAATTTGAGAAAAGATTGCAAATTATCAACTCCGAGCATAAAATTCAATAATTTTCTGTTTGTTGAAATATATATACGCATTTTATTACGTGTATGTAGGATATTTAGCAGCGAACCAGTTAAGAAACCTTCCTCTGTGAAATGTAGAGGGAACTGTTATGCATATAAACTCATTTAATCTTATATAAAAATTACATTGTACTACCAGTGTATGACTGGGATTACCTAACATTATATAATGCCCCTGACATTAACTATTGTTATTGTTGACTAAAACTGATACCTCTCCATTCTAATATGTGATCCTGAATTTCATCCTGTGCCTTTCAATTGTATGGAGTTAAAATTAGTGTAATTTAGTTCACAATGACTAATTGTAAGAAGAGCATGAGGATCATATAATCATTTTCTTAATTGTAGTCATCTACTTCATGTTGTAAGCCCGCAAGTCACTTTTCACCCATTACACAGATATGTTAGAGCTCAATGTGCACTAATATCCAACATATATCTACTATGGACATGTTTGTAAAATGAAAAAAAAAAATTTCAGATGTTTGTTTTTTTTGGGTCATAACATCAGGCATCACAATAAAAAGGTATAATGCGGCCCTTTTTATTCAATGCGGTGGGACCTGAGAACCAAAAACTTTTTTTTTTGGGGCCTATAACATGCAGGATAACCTTCCTCCAAAACAGCTGATGAAGAAGTTAAACAATAACTGGTGAATCTTGTTTTTCTCTCTATGACTCACTCTTCAAAAGGAATGGAACAAATATAATTCTCACTCAAATAATTAATAATTATGAAGTAACTTGCACTGCAGAATAATACTTTTCAGAATTTTTAAATTAGAAAATACCGGTTAATATTTTCTCACTTTTTTTTTGCGGAATGATAAATGATAAATCATCACTTCGCAACTTACATCAAGTACCAAAAACACCAATTCCCTAATCTGAGTAACTAAACCCCAAACTATGGTGAAGTTGACTCTTTACACTTGGTATACTTATTCTGTTCAGAGCCTATAAGTAGTGTTCAGACGAGTATCTTGTGTTGAAATTGGATTACAATCCATAACACTACTTGGTAAGCTGTTCAGGCAGCTGCGATGCATATACAGTAATCGACTCCTTAACCACAGCAGAATTATGGGTAACTTTTCAGGATTTAGTCGGAAATATGGCTTGTTGCCATTCATCGGAAAGCTCTGTCGGAAATATGGCTTGTTGCATTCATCGGAAAGCTCTCAATGAGAGCTTTCCGATGAATGGCAACAAGCCATATTTCCGACTAAATCCTGAAAAGTTACCCATAATTCTGCTGTGGTTAAGGAGTCGATTACTTAGGGCATTACTGTATTACGTTGTATCCATTAACACATGCAACAGAGAGATTATATTTTCAATGCAACGTAAGGCATAACGCATACCTTATACGGCATGCATCATGACGTTTCTTGTTTTCAATTGATAAAAGATGGCAGCTGTCTTGAAATCGAAGGAAAAATTGACTTGTATTTATGTCAATAATTAAAGTGTTGTTTGTTGGGATTTGACAGGTTTAACATTATCGTAGTATTAATTTATTGCATATAGATTGATTTGCAATGTTGCATTTATTCAATTATCGAATATGTTAGCTGCAATTATTAATCGGAAGTTCTGCGTAACATAGTGACCGTGTGAATGTTTTAATGCAGCAAACAGACTGTGGCAACGTAACATACGGACCAAAGCAACGGACTCGTCTGAACGCTACTTTAATCTGTTGGTTGAGCGTGAAACTAGATAGTGCAAAAATACATGTTTGGTTTTGTTTGGCAGGATCGGGATATACATTCACATATGATGTAAGCTGTTGCCTCATATATGTAGAGATCAGCAGTGGGATGTACGAAGCTTGTTTATTATACCCAAGACATTAATTCCCGTGTATCCTCATGTTGCATTTTTTGGTGATCGGTCGTCTGTATCAGTTGATAACACGATCATCGTCTTATATAGGCCTGAATTTTCATTGACTGTATATGAAGTCACAATGGCACAATACACCTGCAATACTTTTCCATGACTATACCAGAAATCAAAATGCCGAAAGCAAAACATAATGTGAAAAATCCAAAATGAATTAGAGCATCTATTACTGCCATTGATCAACCTTCATGACCCATGACACAACAGCAACATTGACTCGGCAATATAAACCGTTAATCTCAATGTCAATTATCTGACATTATAAATGATGATCTTATCAAACAATCATGCCATAGCATGCAATGGGAGACCGTATATAAACACACAATGGTAAAATACCCAATGAAACCATGGCAATAGCCAATCACAATGAAGCTTCTCCCCACACGGACTATATAAATGCGAGGTAATCCGTACTTTTTCACAAACCACATTTGGTCCCGAATGAGGATTTACAATAATCGAAACGCGTTGACCATGTAGCGAAGGATTAGTTTTTTACTGGTGTTTTTCCTGGAGAATTCATTTTCTCATATACCTAACCTATGCTACAATAAACTCGCAATACTTTTCCATGAGTATTTGCCATTGATACACGCATGAGTATAATACACAAGCTTCATACATCTCATGGCCAGATATACAGAATGTGAGTGAAAACCAATGAAGAGATGTATAGGTCATTAATGTTAATGAATAATATGTTGGTTGGCCAACACTAATGTCTAAAGAAATATATAGAATATGTAATATATGTTATTAATTGGTTGTTTCCATATTGGCTGAGTTATGAGGCCGAGGTCTGTTGTATTGGCCTGAGGCTAATGCGACAGACCGAGGCCTCATAACTCGGTCAATGTGGAAACAACCAATTAATAAGGATTTTATTAATTAGCAAAATTGGCAATTGTTATTTCACAGGCTTAATATATTAACATAGATATACACCATTGTGCGCTTTATTAAATTAACAATTATTCCTGCAATTTTTATTCTTGTGAACTTAGTGAATAACTTGAAGCGATTTCACAGTACTGTCTGTTTCCACTGGGAATTATATTGATACGGATAGTAGTTCATCCACATATATTTACTCCCAAAAAACAGTGACAGTCCGTAATTCATCCGAAAACAACTGTAATCTATCTTCCGTCGACCCAATATTCTTCGCCGATCGAGCTAATTACGTATGACGTCATTTACGTTACCTTGACTTATTGGCCGCGTTTTCTACTTATTGGCCGACTTTTTGTTACTTATGACGCGGGCAGCGTTCTACTTATTGCGGCCGATAACCTATAGCTAATTAATAATACAGTATAAAGAAAAAAGTGAAACAAGCCTGGATATAGTGTGTCTGATATTTGAAGAATGAGGTCCCCAGAGGGTGAATTTAGTGATGCTAGCATCACTAAATTCACCCTCTGGGGACCTCATTCTGCTTAGGGACTTCTAGGAAGTATCTATATTCTCAAATTAACATTGTTTTTTGTTACTTTTTCCCTTCTGTTCAGTTTCTATATCCCCTAATGTTCAGAAGATAACTTGTATAATCGAGGGGACTAATGTGAACATAACCAACTTCAACTGGGGAACTTCAATCTGATCCTACGTCTCACATGGCAGTTGAGGCCTATGCAGAATGAGGTTCCCAGAGGGTGAAATTTGTGAAATCCACTTTCTTTGATAAAATCTTTATGACGAGTGTGGAATGGTAATGCTTCCTAAATATCACAACATCAAATTATGGCACCAAGATATGGCATCGAAACACGGAGTAACAAGACCCATAAGTACATTTTCACCATTGAAAAAACAAATGGTATAGTAAATTAAATTAATCCAACTGCAATTCATCTTTCATCTGGAAAATAACAAAAACACATGTACTAATTAAGTTAACGTATTGACCAATTCAGCCTCACATGACAATGTCACAAATGTAACCCAGCACATGTCTTCTGTATACACACAATGTAATATGACCCAGCAATTGTATTCTGTATACACACAGTGTAATATAACCCAGCACTTGTCATCTCTATATTCATGCATTGTAATATGACCCAGCACTTGTATTCTGTACACACACAGTGTAATATGACCCAGCACTTGTATTCTTATACACACATTGTAATATGACCCAGCACTTGTATTCTGTATACACACAGTGTAATATAACTCAGCACTTGTTTCTGTATACACACAGTGTAATATGACCCATCATTGTATTCTGTATACACACAGTGTAATATGACCCATCATTGTATTCTGTATACACACAGTGTAATATGACCCATCATTGTATTCTGTATACACACAGTGTAATATAACTCAGCACTTGTATTCTGTATACACACAGTGTAATATGACCCAGCACTTGTATTCTGTACACACACAGTGTAATATGACCCATCATTGTATTCTGTATACACACAGTGTAATATGACCCATCATTGTATTCTGTATACACACAGTGTAATATGACCCATCATTGTATTCTGTATACGCACAGTGTAATATGACCCATCATTGTATTCTGTACACACACAGTGTAATATGACCCATCATTGTATTCTGTATACACACAGTGTAATATGACCCATCATTGTATTCTGTATACACACAGTGTAATATAACCCAGCACTTGTTTTCTGTATCATGCATTGTAATATAACCCAGCACTTGTCATCTCTATATTCATGCATTGTAATATGACCCAGCACTTGTATTCTGTACACACACAGTGTAATATGACCCAGCACTTGTATTATGTATACACACAGTGTAATATGACCCAGCACTTGTATTCTGTACACACACAGAGTAATATACCTCAGAATTTGTATTCTGTATCATGCATTGTAATATAACTCGGCACTTGTATTCTGTATACACACAGTGTAATATAACTCGGCACTTGTATTCTGTACACACACAGTGTAATATGACCCATCATTAATAATAATAATAATAATAATATAGAGTATTTGTATAGCGCCATATCCCGTATGGCTCATGGCGCTGAACAATTCACACAAACGCAGTCACACACATTCACACTATAACATATACGCAATAAATAATATGCATGTATTTCAATAATTAAGTCTCCTCAACGTTTTCTGATGTTATTTGTCCGAAATGGGAGATGAATAGGTGAGTTTTTAGGGCCGATTTGAATGTTTCCAAACAGTCAGACTGTTTCACCTCTTTGGGAAGGTTGTTCCAAATGGTCGGCCCGTAGACCTCGAAAGAACGGCGACCAAAGTACATCAGATCTCGTTTAGGTACAACCATCGCATTCGCATCCTGTGATCGAAGTGGTCGAGCAGGTACATATTTGACCAACAATGTATCAATATATGGTGGCAAAGCATTATCAATATCCGACTTTCTATAACACAAAGTAGCATGTTTGTACACAATTCGTTCAAATATGGGAAGCCAATGTAATTTATACAACAGTGGGGTAACATGATCAAATTTGCCTGCACGGCACACAATTTTTGCAGCAATATTAACAATTTTTTGAAGTTTGTGAAGTTGATAATCTGGGAGTCCTGCTAAAATAGAATTACAGTAATCGATTTTGGATAACACAAATGAGGACATCAATATTTGTGTGGATTGTTCGGAGATATATGGACGTACATGCGAAATGCGCCGGAGCTCCATATATAAGGACCTGCATAGGTTGCTGATGTGAGATGACATTGAGAAGTTTTTGTCGATGGTCACACCGAGGTTTTTAATAACATCAGAAAATTCAATTACACTGTCGCCGATGAGCGTGGCATTAAGACTGACCCCCTTCAACCGAGCGTTAGTTCCACAAAGCATAATTTCAGTTTTGCTTTCGTTAAGTTTGAGTTTGTTGATCTCCATCCATGTTTTAACTTCTGAAACGCATGTCTGAACTTGAGAAATTGCTTCGTCTAAGATCGATGGCTCAACTGATATGTACATTTGGGTATCGTCTGCATACATGTGATACTGTATACATTGTATTCTGTATGCACACAGTGTAATATAACTCAGCACTTGTTTTCTGTATCATGCATTGTAATATGACCCAGCACTTGTATTCTGTACACACACAGTGTAATATGACCCAGCACTTGTATTCTGTATACACACAGTGTAATATGACCCAGCACTTGTATTCTGTACACACACAGTGTAATATGACCCATCATTGTATTCTGTATACACACAGTGTAATATGACCCATCATTGTATTCTGTATACACACAGTGTAATATGACCCATCATTGTATTCTGTATACACACAGTGTAATATAACTCAGCACTTGTATTCTGTATACACACAATGTAATATGACCCATCATTGTATTCTGTATACACACAGTGTAATATGACCCATCATTGTATTCTGTATACACACAGTGTAATATGACCCATCATTGTATTCTGTATACACACAGTGTAATATAACTCAGCACTTGTTTTCTGTATCATGCATTGTGATATGACCCAGCACTTGTATTCTGTACACACACAGTGTAATATGACCCATCATTGTATTCTGTATACACACAGTGTAATATGACCCATCATTGTATTCTGTATACACACAGTGTAATATGACCCATCATTGTATTCTGTATACACACAGTGTAATATGACCCAGCACTTGTATTCTGTATACACACAGTGTAATATGACCCAGCACTTGTATTCTGTATACACACATTGTAATATGACCCAGCACTTGTATTCTGTATACACACAGAGTAATATACCTCAGCATTTGTTTTCTGTATCATGCATTGTAATATAACTCAGCACTTGTATTCTGTACACACACAGTGTAATATAACTCGGCACTTGTATTCTGTATACACACAGTGTAATATAACTCGGCACTTGTATTCTGTATACACACAGTGTAATATGACCCGGCACTTGTCTTTTGTACAATCACGTGGTGAATTTTATTCATGTTTTGTCTGGATATCATTTTGAATGATTTCCACTCAATCCTTCTTTTTAAAAATTCCTTATAAAGTAAAGTGTGTGGGATGGAAGCGCCTCCTGATTATCAAAATATGGCACAAAAACATGGCATGTGTGAGATGGCAATGCTTCAATGAATATCACAACATCGAAATATGGCACCAAGACATCGTATAAAACACGGTGTAGGAAGACCAATATATTCATCTTCACCAAAACCAATTCTTTGATTTTCTCACTTCACTTGTTCTGTTTTCGTCTTTCGTCTGGAAAATTTGAAAAAACAAATTGTGTAATAAATTAAATTAATACAAAAGGAATTCATCTTTTATCTGGAAAATAAAAAAACATGTACTAAGTTAACTTATTGTCCAAATGCAACTTGGCTGAAATTAGGACAAATCCAATATGCCACAAGACTTGATCGCCTCAAATCACATGAGAAGCTTTTTGTGGAGAAAAATTCAACAAAATGCATAATTCCCGAAGAGGTTCATGTAAAGTTTTCATAATTTCAATCTGATCCTGGGTCTGCCATAGCAATTGAGGCTTCAGCAGAATGAGGTTCCCAGAGGGTGAATTTGGTGATGTTAGCCCACCATGTGGGGTAGTGTTACTAAATTCAACCTCTGGGGACCTCAATCTGCAAATGACAGACACACAATTTCAAGGCTTGTGTATGGTTATAGGTATATACCCTCGGATAATAACAATCACCACTTGAGCGCAGTCCAAACCGACGAAATATGAAGAGCAAATTAGGCAGTGCAATGGTAGCTTCTCAAACCATAGCATGTGACTTAACCCTTTCAGTGCAAAGTACGATTTTTGTATCAACCCATATTTCCTTGATCATTTTTCAAATTTATTGATTATAATAATGTGATACATTGATGGAAAGAGCTCTTTAATAGAGCTCTTTCCATCAATGTATCACATTATTATAATCAATAAATTTGAAAAATGATCAAGGAAATATGGGTTGATACAAAAATCGGACTTGGCACTGAAAGGGTTAATTGCTTGCATTATATTACAAGTGCAATCTTAACCCTTTCACGAAGATAGCTGAGCTGGTGCAGCATTAAACATCCTGTGCCAGTGCATTCACTTATATAAGCAAGTCTCCCAAGGGAGCCTGCCATATATAAGAGAATACACTAGCTTACAAGGTCAAGGTAAATATTGTTAAGCCAATGCATTCTCTTATATAAGCGAGGCTCCCTATGGGAGACTCGTATATATAATAGAATGCATTTGCAAGGGTTTTCGCAAAATTTCAAAAAGCTCGAGTCATGGAATGGTAAATGCTTTCATCAATTTATGTTTCCTCAATTATTCTGCCAAACCAGTTAGTTTTTGTTTTCAGTGAAAGAGCAAATATGAGGTGAGAATTGTTTGGTATAAGGATTATAATTCTGACTTCAGATTGGTTAGTTTGAATTAGAGAAATTATAAGTTATCTCAGAGATTTAACCCTTTACCCAACAAAACGGCCCTGTGCCAATGCATTCTCTTATATATGCATATATAAGAGAATGCATTGGCTTAACACATATTAACGAGAGGCCGATCACGATCGGCAGATGTTTAACCCATACCTTGGCGATAGCGATCTTTTTATGAGTGCAAGAATTTCAACAATTCACAGCGTACTATTATTTATTAGTTTCATAGTGGAATCAGACATATTGAGCAACTTGCTCATTTAAACACAATAGGAAGATGGATATGACATTCAATTTCAACCTATTCGGTCACTCCAACAGAGATACATGTATGTGTGATAGATTGATAAAGATAATTATACCCAAACACAGTCAGACAGATGCACCATAGCTGTTAAAGATATAATTGTTACAATATTAACATCATAATAACTCTATTTATTTAATTCTTACAATGGAACCTGAGTCATAACAGATTATGTTGTTGTGTTAGCTGCATAGTAAAAGTTATGGGATGATTGAGATTAGAGACCAACAAACACCTGAACATCTATATAAGTGAGGGGTGTATAGACCTTGATATTAAATATGATTGATAATGGTTGGATATAAAATATTTTAATACAGAATTATCAGATAACTAAAGGAGAGATATGAGAAGGGTCAAATTGAAAATATTAGAGTCATAACATTGGATCGCGTACAGTATACATGTACCTATGGTTAATTTGATTCTAAGCTGATCATTGGAAAGATACAATGTCTGTAACAGCAGAAATATTATTAAATATTGGGTTAATATTCTCAAAACCATTCAATCAATACCAAAATCTATACGCATGAAGAATGTATCACAATCAACCTGAATGAGATTATAAAAGTGATTGGGTGAAAAATATTTGACCAAAAAGTCAGCTTCAAGAATACCAGAACCATTATTATTATCCTGCAGCCCAAATGCAATAGAGGGAATTTCAAAATAAGATATATCCTCAAATGATGAATATTCAATTGGTCGCTTATAATTAATAGAAATTCTTAGTGAACCTGGCCTAAGGCGAAAGAGATAATTTAAAATCTGCGTATCAGATATTATGCGTCTATGGAATAGGTTAATTTTAATCCTGAAATACATGCAAGTGAAAAGTGGATCACGATCAACCTGGACATAGAATAGGAGAATGAACATATGATGTGTGGAGAGTGTTAATCATTTTCAATGACATCATATGATGGAACTAATGTGTGGATAAATTGTTTTCTCAAGATAAGACAACAGTGTCTCTGTAAACAACAATTCTCTAAACAGCCATGCTCCAGAACATCCTTCACATGGACAATGGACTATTTGTATTAATGCCATGAACATGTTTCAACAGGTTGGGTTAAATTACTATTGCACACAAACTGGAGTAAAGTATCATCAATCACTTAAATTTGACAGCTCTGGGAGCAGCAGTGGTTTAGCAAAGAGTATCCAGTGTCATTTTCTGATCCCAATAAAGCAGATTACTGTGTAAAGTTGTTTGTCTTAAATTCTCACAGGGCATATACAATAGGTAGTAAATTACTTGAATTATAAAGGGCCATAACTCTGTTAAAATATATCGGATCAAACCCAAATTTGAACTTGATCTGTATTTCGGGGTGAGGACCACATGTACCAAATTTGGTGTAGATCAGATGAAAAATGTTTTGAGTTCTAAGTAAAAATAAGTTTGAAAAGGGTTAATTAAACGATACCAAAAACCATACAGATAAAGAACGTGCTAAGAAAAACCTTGGTAAGAAATATGAGGCATATCAGAAGAAAACAGTTTGACTTAGATGGATCAGATAGCATTTGTGTGCAGGGTTAATTATTTTCTAAACCGATCAACCGATCGATACCAAAAACTATACAGGTGAGGGGTGTGTCATTATAAACCTACATATCAAATATGAAAACAATCGGACAAAAAATAATTTGGTTACAGCATCGGATAGCTCATGCCTATGTGCGGATGCAAAGTGTTAATAATTTCTAAACCGATCAACCGATCGATACCAAAAACTATACAGGTGAGGAGTGTGTCATCATAAACATGGGAGTAAAAAATAACTCTAATTCCCATAATACAGATTTACTGCTCTCAGAGCTAAACTGATACCACTGGTAATTAATTGTAGACTGCTATGGTTATCTGTTCAATTCTTAGTTGAAAAAGGGCCATAACTCTGGTATAAAATGTTGGATATAACCCATATTCAAACTCGATCTGTATTTTGAGTTGAGAAACTCGCATACCAAATTTGGTTCCGATCAGATAAAAAAAAAAATGAGTTATGGCAGCATGCATGAATTCTAAGTCGAAAAAGGGCCATAACTCCATTGAAAAATATCGGATCAAACCCATATTCGAACTCGATCTGTATTTTGGTCCGAGAAACTTGCATACCAAATTTGATTCTGATCAGATAAATTTTTTTGAGTTATGGTAGCATGCATGAATTCTACGTCGAAAAAGGGCCATAACTCCGTGAAAAAAACTCGATCTGTATTTGGTGCTGACAAATTCATATACAAAATTTGGTTCCGATCAGATATAAAATGTTCGAGTTATCGCACCATGCGTAAAGTGTCTACAGACAGACAGACAGACAGACAGACAGACGGACGGACGGACGGACGGACTAACGACGAGTGGTCAATCCAGGCAACGACACTATGTTTACCATACTATGGTATGGGTAAACATAAAAATGATAAAATTGTCAAAGAATGTAGAAAAATATTATAAAAATTGTTAAAAAATGTAAGAAAAAATTATGAAATTGTTAAATTTAAGATAAAATGGTAAATAAAGAATTATTTTAGGCCAATGCATTCTCTTATATATGCGAGGCGACCTATGGTCGCCTCGCATATATAAGAGAATGCATTGGCACAGGGCATAACTGTAACCAGCACAATGTGGTCAATGAACCGGTTCCAATGATATCCATATTTGTATGGTGTTATTGAGACAGACCGAAGATATTTTAGGCTGTTGAAGCTTTATTTGGGCGTTTTGTTGGGTAAAGGGTTAATACCTGGATGTTGATTTTTAGCAGAGGGGTTCAAAAAGAGACATCCAGGTATCAAATCTACATGCACACCATGTTGATAATGATCTTCTCCCAACAACATCAGCCACACAGCCTCAATTTAATTTTTATTTTCATAGGTTCTCACATTAATTCACACCAATAAGAATAATTCAGTGGCCGACATATGGATCTGGAGTCAGTGACGTCAAACTTGGTATGCCAGAGCAACATTACAATTGCCCCTGAAGTTTCACATGCCCATATGCCCGTTCTCTTATACCCTGCTGTCGAGGGTGGTGGGGGACATGGTGATTTGATCATGGCTACTTTGCTAATTAATACCGGATGTTCGGACAAGGTATTATATTTTACCACTTCATTTTTTCATTTGTTGCTCATCATGAACAAATAGAGGATCTCCTGTCATTCTCCCATTTATACGTTTTCTATAGCAATAAATAATTATAATGGACCCATGAACTCATTAAAGGCCCACTTAATTTTTGAACCCCCAGATCACATATATAAAATATATGTCATATTATATACCATTTGAAAGAGGAAGCTCCAAAACATTGTGTTATCAACTTAATAAACCGTGAACATGTTGTTTTTGTTGAGTTACCCACATGTTTTTGTCATATAGATTGTAGTAAAAAGTGCATTATTTTCAATGGAGGGGGAATAATTCTATATCTTATAGATATAGTTATTCCCCTTCCATTGAAAATACATCTTTAGTTTGAATTCTGTTGCATTCTGGGAGCCAAAATGGGGGGAATCTTTCTATGATTTCAGCTGTTTTCTATTTCTCTATGGGCATCTTCTGAGACACAGATGTTTCAAATGGTGATGAATTTTAGAAATTTTAATCATATTTTATGACATAGATTGTTATTAAAACCGTATATTAAGGCACTATAAACAAAGAAATAATCAGAGACTCGAACATTAACCCTTTACCCAACAAACCGGCCAAAACCGGCCAAATAAAGCTTCAACAGCCTAAAATATCTTCGGTCTGTCTCAATAGAACCATACAAATATGGATATCATTGGAACCGGCTCCTTGACCACATTGTGATAGTTACAGTTATGCCCTGTGCCAATGCATTCTCTTATATATGCGAGTCGACCATAGGTCGCCTCGCATATATAAGAGAATGCATTGGCTTAAAAAACAACTTTTTTTAACACTTTTTACCATTTTTTCTTACATTCTTTAACAATTTTATAATTTTTAATGTGTTAAGCCAATGCATTCTCTTATATATGCGAGGCGACCTATGGTCGACTCGCATATATAAGAGAATGCATTGGCACAGGGCCCTTCTGTTGGGTAAAGGGTTAAATGGGCCTTTAACAGGAGGTTTTGATTACCAGATATCAAATTTCAAAAGAGGAAGTATTAACAAATTTTGTGTTTTTGTCAGCATTCAGTGTTGTATGCAGGGAGCTTGAGAATGGAAGGTTTTGCTCCAGCATTTAGTGTTGCAGGGAGCTTGATGATGGAAGATGTTGATCAGAGTTCAGTGTTGCATGGAGTTTTAGGATGGAAGTTGTTGTTGCCCATGGTTACCCATAGTTTGTTCTTTCTCATTATTGAATATATTCTCCCATTAAATTAGAAAAATATACATCAGGCTCAAAATAAGATGCTGGACATTAGCAGAATGAGTACCTCGCACTTTCACTGTTTACATTCAAGTGATACATATAGAATATGTAGCTAGTGCCGTCGCTTAAAGGCCCATTTAATTTTCGAATCACCGATTACTGTTTTTATAGTGACTTGATATACGGTTTTAATAACATGCTATGACATAAAATATGATTAAAATACTATAATTCATCACAATTTGGAAGTCTGAGTCGCAGGTGCCCATAGAATAATAGAAAATAGAAAATAATAATTAAAATAAAATATTTTATTTATACATCTCACAAAACTTGCCTTTTTGTGGTGGAAATCTGTCATTTTCCTAAGTTTTTCATTCACTAGCCTTCCATTTATGAGGTAAAGCAAACAATTAGTATTCATGATGTGGGCAAATCAGAGTGCCGCTTAGAACAAAATAGTTGGTTGCGTTATTGATAATTGTTCTAAGCTGGCCTTGTTCTAATGGTATATAGATGTCCCCAGAGGGTGAATTTGGTGATGCTAGCTGTGTGGAATAGCATCATTAAATTCACCATCTGGGGACCTCATTCTGCAAATGTAAGACACACCATATCCAGGCTTAGTGGTAAAGTATATAATCCAATATCCAACGCATAGTACACAACTAAAGTCTGGTCTCTTTCTCATAGTAATACAACAACACTGAGCTGTACATAAAGAAAATATTTATTTTTGTTGTGACAAAAATCATCAAACACAAATAAATTAATGGAAAAGAAGATAATTCTCCTTTAGTGCCACCGCAGACGCTGCAATTTTATATCGCAAATGGGGGAAATCGCAGGTGGAGAAAAATGGCAAGCCTGCAGATGCTGTGGTGCTGCAATGTTAGACCCTTCTACTAGATGAAGTTCTGTATATGTCTCTAAAAAAGGCATTGGGTTGTATTTCATTCTCCTCATTAATTATGCAATTATTTAAATATGGTCTCTATATCAAGACTAAACTAAACTAAACACTAGGTTATTTTTGTATAACTTGCAATTTGAACTTCCAGATACAAGCCTGAATTTAGTGCGTCTGACATTTGCAGAATGAGGTGCCCAGAGGGTGAATTTAGTGATGCTACCCTGTGGGTTAGCATTAGATCATGTCACGAATCTCTACTCTGGCTGACGCCCAAAGTAGGGATTCATGGCATGATCTAGGTTAGCATAACCAAATTCACCCTCTGTGGACCTCATTCTGCTTAAGCCTCTTCTTCTGGAAGTACATGTATCTGTAGTCTCAAATTAACATTGGTTTTAGTTACTTTTTCCCTTCTGTTCAGTTTCTATATCCCTCTAATTTGCAGAAGATAAAATGCAAGATCGAGGTGACTAATGGGTGAACATACATCACCAACTTCAACTGGGGAACTTCAATCTGATCTTAGGTCTCCCATAGAAGTTTAGACCTAAGTAGATTGAGGTCTCCAGAGAGTGAATTTGGTGATGCTAGCCTGCTATGCGGGATAGCGTCACTAAATTCACCCTCTGGGGACCTCATTCTGCAAATGTCAGACACACTAAATTCAGGCTTGTTCCAGAAAAATAAATTATATATATATATCTATTTTTTTTGTACCTGTCAATTTCTGCACCGCGTTCCCAAATGTAAGCAATTGCGGTGGCTGGGACCATGGCCCTATTCTCTCAGACAGAAACATTATATAAACACTCCCCTTCCTGCCTCAACTCAATTAAAAGTGTCTCCTTTGAAGAAGTCCAATGGTTTGAATTTGTTGTTGTGTTGCCAAGGACACGGCACAATTTTCCTGGTAAAACTCTAACATTGCTTGATCTGTTCGATATGTTATGTTATGGATGTGATTCTGTCGTGAGCATGCACAGTGGGTGCTCTACCAGTGATCTCCACATGTGATTTAAAATCGCAGCATCTGCTGTCGCATTTAGGCAAATTTTATGTTCAATACAGATCCAACTGGTTATTTTAACAATTTAGAAATGGACAAGCTGGAACCAAGATTAGCTTGCAGCTATAACTTTCTTTAGGATTTCAACAACATGCGACTTGAAAGAGAAGAATTTATAAGGATGGTGAACTATTATGAAGGAGTAGCTCATTGATGTATCTCTTCAAGACTGAAACTTTTTGGGGGGATTTTGGAATGAATATTGTATCTCAGAGATCAGAATTAACCCTTTTATGATGGGAGACGCCCTGCTGCAGCATTTAAGATCCTGTGCCAGTGCATTTTTTTTTTTATTCGAGTTTCCCCATAGGTCACCTCACATATATAAGATAATGCACTGGCTTACAAGGTAAAGGTAAATATTGTTAGGCCAATGTATTCTCTTATATATTAGAGGCTCCCTATGGGAGACTCACATATTTAAGAGAATGCATTGCCACAGGTTTTCGCAAAATTTGAGGAAGGTTCGTAAACCATCTAATTAAATTGGTATCATATTATCTTAAAATGCTTGACAGTAAAAGTAAGAGAAATACCATGTCTTTCTCAAATGACAAGTTACATGAGAGGTTCGTTTCGTTGGATTCATGTTTCAAAGTGCAACACGATATAGGCAAACATATAAAATAGCTTGATTCTCATCCTCGCCTGGTCTCCTTTATTTTGTATGATGAGCCTGGTCTCCTTTATTTTGTATGATGAGCCTGGTCTCCTTTATTTTGTATGATGAGCCTGGTCTCCTTTATTTTGTATGATGAGCCTGGTCTCCTTTATTTTGTATGATGAGCCAGGTCTCCTTTATTTTGTATGATGAGCCTGGTCTCCTTTATTTTGTATGATGAGCCTGGTCTCCTTTATTTTGTATGATGAGCCTGGTCTCCTTTATTTTGTATGATGAGCCTGGTCTCCTTTATTTTGTATGATGAGCCTGGTCTCCTTTATTTTGTATGATGATAAGTTTTCTTTTCCTGATGCCTTGGTTGTTGAATTACATTGCAATTACTCATTAATAACTCAAATATAATCCAATTTAGCATTTCTTCACACACGGTACGATATCAAGTAGCATACTGTTTCAATTTCCATAGCTAGCCATCATTATTTGAGTTCGCAAAATAAAATTGACAGGCCCGCCCCAATTTTAAACTAAAGCATCGCTAGGCAGTGGCAAAATACACCTGTGGTAATTTCAACAAAGAGCCATAATTCTGGTAAAAATTGGCGACGGAACCCAAATTCGAACTTGACCTGTATTTGGGCTAGTAAACTCACACACCAAAATTCATTTCATTCAGTTCAGACTTACTAAAGTTATCATCCGGAAACGAAAATAGAGAAATTGTGACAACTCAATGGACAGACAGACCAAAAACATAATACGTCCCGTTGTTTTCTTCAAAAAGGGCCTATAAAAAATGTTGGATGAGAATCAAATAATTTATTTATGCGGCCTTAGGCCTGTTTTATATGTCGAGCCAGACACGGGTCGCGCCAGCCTAATTAGTGTGAAAATGACAAAGTCCAAGATAGCGCGACTGGAGTACGACGTATAAAACCAACTGGCGCGTCAGAATTTCTCTGGCACGACCCGACGTGCTACACGTCTGGTACCGACATGCTACTCGTCTGGGGCTCGACGCTGTTTTATACGATGTGCTAAACACGGGTCGCGCTAAGATGATTCGGGGAAAACCATTCCCCATTTAGCACCCCTTTTGCGGAGAGCATGCGCAATTTGAAGTTTTTGGCATCATTAAGTTATCTCTTGAGTTATCCTAGCGTGACCCATGTCTGTCACGTCATATAAAACAGCGTCGAGCCACAGACGTGCTAACTCTTGGCCGTTGTAAATATGCATTGAGGGCAATTGTACGGTACTACGGGGACATGCATGTATCGACTGACAAAGGACGTTTCGCGAAAGTTGGGAATAAATATATTGCAGAGATATATATATTCGAAGGTTCAAGGGAAATGAATGACAAGATCCCGATTTTGAAACCAACAAAGCGTACATTATGGGAGTCATGCACTGTATAGAGGGCCAGTTTATAGTGCATTGTCAGAGTACAATATTGCGGAAATGATTATAGCAGATGGCATTTTGTATCAGAAATGCTAAAATTGTTCGAAATATACGATTACAGCACGTGCCAGCTGGCTCGACGTATAAATCAAACAAACTTAACACGAGCCAGAGACACGCCAATGTCGAGCCAGGGGAAGATAGCGCGACACGTGTTTGGCAAGACGTATAAAACAGGCCTTAATTATCCAAAGCACCAAAAGTGATATGAGTAAAATAGACGAGATTCTTATCAGGAGTAACTCCTTGAAGCTGAGGTGAGAGCAGTCTGATTAAAACCAGACTCGAACCAGCTTCGCGGTACCAAGTCTGAAGAAAATGGATAGGTATTCCATTACCAGCAGTAAGCATTACACAATATATTTTCTGTCACATTGGTAATTTCAAAATTAGAGATTATGACAACTAATTAAAGTGATATGAAACACTCCTGTGGGGTGATCAAATAGAAATGGAGAATAATCTTGCTCAAAGTTGTTATCTTTACGAATATTAATCCAAATTGACAACACACAACATTGTCGACAGTTGCGTCCCGAATCGAGATGTAAATATTTATAAATGAGTGTAGTTCAAACAATGATTTCTATGAAGTGGTATGGTCGATATGTTTGAAATTTTTGGCACTGTTAGTAGAATGCTACATTCCCCATGTTGGCATAGCGCCTGTGTACTAACTCGACCAAGTCCTTAATATGCAAGG
The DNA here is from genome assembly GCA_032622095.1 of Siphonodentalium dalli. Lineage (NCBI taxonomy): Eukaryota > Metazoa > Mollusca > Scaphopoda > Gadilida > Siphonodentaliidae > Siphonodentalium > Siphonodentalium dalli. Next base: position 151,696,259 of record CP136062.1, read on the forward strand.
AGAATAGAAGTATGTATTTCCAAGAATCTCAACAGTTAACACCAGGATATAAAGATTATTCGTTAATCTGTTTGTGCGCTATTACATCATACTGCGATGGTAATGGGACACAGGGCTAAATTCGTCTGACTCTGTTCTGTGAAGCTGGTTCGAGTCTCGTTTTATTCAGACTGAGGTGAGAGCAACATTTAAAGCTGCAAAAAAGCATTTTTAGTGAGACAATTAACAGAAGCAATGCATTAGTACATAATTAACTTGGAAGGTAATTAGTTAAAGAATACTTTACAAATGTATCTTACAAATTTGTGATAATGAAAGTAGAACATTGTTAAAATAAAACTATCAGAATAAAATTAAACAAGCCTTGTAGTAGTGTGTTTGTCATTGCCAGAATGAGGTTCCTAGAGGGTAAATTTAGTGATGCTAGCCCATCATGCAGAATAGCGTCACTAAATTCACCCTCTGGGGACCTCATTCTGCAATGACAGACACACTATTTCAAAGCTTGAAATTAAACATGGAGAAAATTCATGGCAAAATTTATGGCAAAGTTGATGTAAATGTATATATCAAATTATTCAATAACAGTTTAACAGTTGTATTCCTACATATATTCCCACTGCCCCTGTGTCTACTGGACTGAATGTTAATGATTGTGACGCTGGATAATGCATGTGACAGTTGAGTGAGTGAACTGTGTATGACCATGTATAGTGTGTAGTTGACTTAGAGTTGAAATATGCTTTGATAGAGGAAAGTTTGCATTCCAATACCTTCGATCTTCTCCCTTTCATTCGATATTCCCGACAATACCAGCATCACTAAAATTCTAAATGAGAAGGACGTAATTAGTAAGATTTTTAAATCGTCAGATTTATATTTAAGTGGATAAAATGACAATTCAAAATTTACAATACAGGCATGCTACATTGATTGTAATAAAGATTAGAAAATTATTTAGATAATATAAAGTCATCTGATCTATCCACTCCACAAAAGATGTGTTTTGACCCTGCATATCAAGGTATACACAGACACAATTTTTAAGGCTTCACGATTCCCGGATTTTAATACAGACCACGATACTTAAAATTATATCACGATATGACTAGATATCATCACCAATAAAGTTGGGTAGAACTGTAAGAGGATGATACTTGTAACAAGTAGAACAATTTATAGAATTATTGATGTTATATTCTTGGCAATATATTGCATTCATTTGCTGATGATAATTATGAACAAATGTTGCTTTGACAGGTAATATAAAATAAATAGTTAATATAAATTGTCCTGAGCTTCATTGTTTATACGACGAAGTCGTATACATGTATTTATAAGTGCCTGACATCATCAGGAATTCCCTTATAACATTAAAAGTCAATAACAGTCGCTTATGTAAATAATAGCAACAAACTCATGTCATTGTCCAGATTATACAAACAGCACACATTTTTATAATGTAGATAAACCTATATAAACGCAAATTGCCCATTGTGGGAGGCATGCCTACTTGATTGTCTGCAGTGTGTTGACAAACGCTTAGGAAGCAGTGAGAGTAAATTAATTTTCACTCAACACTAAACTGAATCCATTAGCCATGGCCTTTGTCTCAGTGTCAGAGGTGTTTAGGGTAATTAAATCTGGACACTGATAGTGATATCGTCGATATCAATATCCACACCACCGGCAATGATATACCGACCATTTACATAAAGTGAAACCGACTATACGGTGTAAAATAAAGTCGTGATATGACTAAATACCGAAATACCATGAAGCCCTGACAATTTTGAGGTTAAAGGAAGGAAATAATTCTACCCATGTCAAGAAGAAATTTCAGAAGAATTTGAGCCCTGATATGATTTCTTTGAAATATTGTTCAATAAGAATGATTCTATCTTGAAGGATGCACAATATTTATGGTGTAGGAATACAATGCCAGTGAACATGCCATTTACATACACGGTGGGTTATATTAAATGAGGCATGCTGGGTTGTACAATGTCAAACCAGAACAATTCATATATATAAAGTTAATGAATGGATGATTGATGTCATAGGTCTATAAGAGGCGATACTGATGTCTAACCTTAAAGCTGCAGAAAATGTTTGTAACATAAAATCTTTACGATATATTATATATTATTGGTAAAATCATTCAAATCCACTCACATAAATTGAATCCATCCATGCTAAAGAAAACAAGACATGCGATATCTATGAATTTCTGTCTTCACACAAAATTTTCTGAATTTCATGAGAAGCCAAATTGACACTTAATATATAATTGAGCTTATGTGCAATAAGGAGTCTCTAATTGAGATTAAGTGCAATAAGAATATTCCTTATTGTGCTTAAGCATAATTAAATTTTACTTGTTGCGCTTAAGCACAATTAGATATTCCTTATTGTGCTTAAATAAGCACAATAAGATCTTTCCTAATTGCACTTAAGCATAATTAGATATTCCCTTATTGCGCTAAATCACAATTAGGGATATCTTATTGCACTTAAGCGCAATAATTAAAGCATAACAAGGAAAATTTATTTGCACTTAAGCACAATATGATATCCTTAATTGCACTTAAGCACAATAAGAGAAGATATAATTGTGCTTAAGTGCAATAAGGGAAAATCTTATTGCATTAAGTGTAATAATGAATATCTAATTGCTCTTAAGCACAATAAGGAATATCTAATTGCACTTAAGCACAATAAGGAATATTTAATAATGCTTAAGCGCAATTAGGAAAATTCTTATTGCGCTTAAGCACAATTAGATTAGAGATTCCTTATTGCGCTTAAGCTCAATTATTTATTAAATGTCAATTTGGCTTCCCATACAATGTTAGTAGCATCACAGAAATTGTGACACTTTCTGTTATTATTAATTTAAAAAAGCTAAATTCTTGAATACCCTTTGTTTCTTGATGTGATTACACTGTATAAATGAGATGAAATGGAAACACAAACATATGGACAGTTTACATGAGTTTGTTAAATAAAGGCACAGATGGCCTTCATGGTGGGTATTGCTGTTCAAATAATCACATCCGTTAAAACCATCACAAATAGAAAGAATATTAAAATATAGACATGTTTTGTTCTTATACCAATCATAAATATCGTGTAAATAGTATGTTATTGTCAAGTTCGAAAGCTGTGTTATGTAAATAAAAGCCAGATTATGTTACAGTAGAGTATATAAAGAGTATGCGATAAGCAAAGCACTCAACACTGGAGAGGCCCAACAAAGTGAACTTTGGGTAAAATTGCCACTAAGTTGTTTACAACATACTGTTATAAAGCTTGTTAATCCCAGTCACCACTGTGTTGAGTGTTTTGCTTATAGCTCACTCTTTATTTACTGTATATAAACAAACGCTCGACTCACACAAAGTGTTTTGCTTATAATTCACTCTTTATGTACTGTATATAAATGCTCGACTCACACAAAGTGTTTTGTGAATAATATTGCATTCATACTATCATTATACTATACTATTAGTATATTCTTGAAGAAATTTTCATAATTTTGTAACTGTAATTTCTAAATTATAACCTGTAACAAAAGCTATCCATGCCTTTAAAGTCGTTAATACTGTGTAATCACATCAAGTTAGCAAATAATTCTCCATAATTACCTCTCAATTTCTCATGTTAACCATTTCATGATTGAAGCTGTGCTGGTTCAGCATTAAAAATCCTGTGCCACATTATTCACTAATGTATGTGAGTCTCTCATAGTGAGCCTCGCATATATAAGAGAATGCAATGGCTTACAAGGTCAATGTAAATACTGTTAGGCCAATGTATTCTCTAATAAATGTGAGGCTCTCTATGGGAGACTCGCATATATAAAAAATGCATTGGCATAGGATTTAAACATAATTTCACGAAGCTCCAGTCATGCAATGGTTAAGGAGGCCCAATCCGATTTGATATTAAATAGTCAAAATTCCCTGAGACATTTTCTGCTTACCAGGTGTATAAAAAAAATGAAAATTAATTGCAATCAATTACGAATTCAAAACATACAGAAAACATGGAAATCAGACAAGAACAATATGATGAGACATATGTAAGCCTGCAAATAGTGTGTCTGTCATTAGCAGAATGAGGTCCCCAGCATCACCATATTCACCTTCTGGGGACCTCATTCTGCTTAGGCATTGTCTTCTGGAAAGTACGAAAGTATCTATAGTCTCAAATTAACATTATTTTTAGTTACTTTTTCACTTCTGGGAAGTTTCTATATCCCCTAATTTGCAGAAGATAAAATGCATAATCGAGGTTCCCAGGGGGTGAATTTGGTTATGCTAGCATCACTAAGTTCACCCACTGGGGATCTCATTCTGCAAATGACAGACACACTATTTGCAGGCATAATTTAGGAACATTTAACAATTGATAACTGAGCATCAAAAGCTCTGTCGATTGCTCTCATAGGCTCAGTTACCATTATTATCTGCTATAGAAGTTTTATAGTCTCAAATCAGATTGGCATCTGATATTGAACACTAAGTCTTGATTCTGGCATGAAAATATAATTTTACTGGCCATGCTTTTCTAATTCATAACATATTGTTGGAATTTTAGTCATGCAGGTGTATCCGACATAATATACAACACTCTAGACCCGGATTAATATAACACAATATAACCCCAGTGCGGGGTGTGGTATAGCACACTTTCGGCATTCCATAACATTTATATCTGTTAGATGCATTCATATATACATGGCAATCATTTTGAATAAGACAAGCATGCGCTCACACAAACAAAACTGAAAGAAACAGCCACTGTCTGATCCCAGGCAGAATTTCTTATATTCAAAAAAGACTAATACAGTAATACCCTAAATAATCGACTTAACCCTTTCAGTGCCAGGGACCGATCTCATCGGCCCTAATTTACGGTCTGTAAAATCGGCCCTAAAAAAATGTTTAAAAAAAATTATGATTTTTTTTTTTTTTGGGGGTTGAATTTTTTTTGGGTATGCTTAACCCTTTGAACCCGACTGGCCGCAAAAGCGGCCAGCCAGAAAACGTTCATACACCCGACTGGCCGCAGAAGCGGCCAGCAGCATTCAGTGGCATCATAAACCTATGTAACATGTGTATACATGTTATAACCATTGGTATATCCACTTATATCTATGTAAATGATCCCAAGGAACTTCAGCAGTGCCATGGGTGCATGTGTATGAGTTTGTTGTCGACTAGTTGGGGTAGAAAAACATGCGCATGCGCACAGCGCAGAATTCAACAACGTACATTATTTGAAGCGATTCGGGCAAAGCTCTACATTGTTGCGCGGGTTTAAACATTGGTTTAAATTAGTATTGCATACATAATCAGTGTTCTGTCATATGTGAGCAAAGCGCACGCAGTTTCTTATTTGAGTCGATTTGTTTCGCGCACGCGCATAGGATAAAATGATAAATGTATGGATTTTTGTGAAATGATGCAATCACATCAAGGATCTTCATAGTACATAAATTTCCGTTATACAGCTTCACGTTTTGACATTGCACCAGAGTAGTACTGTGGAAATGGGTTGCATGGTCACAATACCATCTAGTCCGATCTACTTGCGCGTGCACATTATAAACACGTGGTCAAATCGTGCATTATTGAGCAATTATGTAAAGTTTAAGACTCGTGGCACCATTTGAACATGACCATCACCGTGCCCTGTAGGCGATGTCTAAAACGGGACGTAATGCCATTGAATGCACAGGGAAGTGGTGCCATTCGATCACTTGGGCTATATGCTTAGCAACCATTGATACCGTTAAATGCAAACTACATGTAGGTTCAATCTTCTAACCTGATGTATCTCGATTTCACAATAGGGTATTGACTGCATAGAAAATGCCGTTTCTTAGCGCGGAATTATACGACGCTATAAGCTATAATTGCATTATACTTTCAGTTCCGGGTAGTTGCTTAGAAACCGTTATCAGGGAGTGATCGTATGGCAAAGTATACCGTTCTAAAAAAATACACAGTGGCCCATGGGAACATACCTGTAAAATTTCAGACCTGTAGAACCATTTGAACATAACCATCAGCATGTGCATGCCAAGAATGTCTAAATTGGGGCATAATACAATTGGAATGACAGGGCAATGGTGTCATTCGATCATTTGGGGTATTTGCTTAGCAACCGTTGCTACCCTTAATTACAAGTTAGGATCATACTTCTGGCCAGGTATATCTCAAATTTCACAATAGGGTGTTGACTGCATCAAAAACGCCATTTCCTTGAGCTGAATTACGACCGTAAAAGCAATAATTGTATTTTACTTTCAATATCGGGTAGATGCCTAGCAACCGTTACCAGGGAGTGACCACGTGGCAATGTAACCAGATCGTAAAATAATCAGTGGTCCATGGGGAACATATATCTAAAGTTTCAAAAATGTGACACCACTTGAACATTAACAACACCATACATCTAAACACTGGCCACAATATAAAAAAATACCACTGGGAGCCCAGGGTCAGGGTGTCGATCGTTGTGGGGAGCCAGGGTTCAAAGGGTTAAGCATGCTATAGCGAATTTAAAAACAAACTGGTTAAAACCTTATAACTCAAAACTATCACCAAGTATTCATAGTAATAATTTTGATGCCCATGAAAAACATAAGATTCCCTGGCACTAAACCTACAAAATAAGTCTGGCACTGAAAGAGAGTAGAATATAAGAAAAAAATATTAAAATTGTAAAAAATTGTAAAACATAATAACAAATGATGAAAATTTGTTAGGCCAATGCATTCTCTTATATATGCGAGGTGACCTATGGTCGACTCGCATATATAAGAGAATGCATTGGCACAGGGTATATGGGTTGATACAAAAATCGGACTTGGCACTGAAATTTCAGTGTTAACCACAGCAGAATTATGGGTAATTTTTCAGGATTTAGTCAGAAATATGGCTTGTTGCCACTCAATGAGAGCTTTACGATGAATGGGAACAAGCCATATTTCCGACTAAATCCTGAAAAGTTACCCATAATTCTGCTGTGGTTAAGGGGTCGATTATTTAGGGCACTACTGTAGTTATTCCACAGGAAATGCTCAGATAATAAGATATCTAAAGAACTTATTATCTAACATTTCACTCGATAACTAGGGCTTTTATTTATCTGTCGTCTGCATTTTAGCACTGTAAAATCCCTCCAAATTAATGATAGACCAATCTGATATACACTGGGAGAATTCATTTAGTATAGAAAGGGTTAATCTGTCTAGCAATTGAATGTTATCATACAGGAATAATGATGATATATGAATAAAATGCAGCAAATGGTCTCCTTGTTCAGGATAATAAGAAAACATTTTAACCCTCATGACGGGAGCTGCACTGATGCAGCATTAAAAATCCTGTGCTAGTGCATTCTCTTATATAGAAGCGAGTCTCCCATAGGGAGCCTTTCAAATATAAGAGAATGCACTGGCTTACAAGATCAAGGTAAATATTGTTAGGCCAATGCATTTTATTGTATATGCGAGACGCATTATGGCAGACTCGCATATATAAGATAATGCATTATATAATATAAAGCTTTGATTTTCTTTGAATGAGATCAATTTAGAGACCTAGAATTAATGCCAAGCTGTTTTAAAGTATATATGGCTTCAAATGAAAATATGCAATAGAATTAAATTTACAAAACATATTCAAACTTAGTCCAAGTTTCCTTCGACGTAAACAAGCTATTGAAATTGGTTGTGATAATGCAGTTTTTCGTCAAAGTCCTGTTAATATACATTTCTATAGCAGACTTTACGCCAAGATCGAATGGCTTGATTTTTAATCAATTTCAATAGTATTTCCCGTGCAAATCAATATATGATTCTAATATTTATCGGGAAAAGTGACATCTTACAGTCATAATGATGTATTATAATCTAATTTTCATGTTAAACTAAGCATCGAATATGTCACGTAAATAGGAGTAACTTCAGTTTATTTACATTTATCACATAATTTGGCCATAAAAGCAGTTTCATAATTATCGGTAATAGACACGTTTAATATCAGCGCGTGCGATGACGTCACGGCGTTCTTCAGATAACTTGCGATCGCTGTGGTGTATGATTGTTGTTTTCGATGAATATTTCGCGTTGCTTCAGGTTTATTTGATCATGTGATAAAAGGTATCTCACACTCGTCCTATTTTATACGTAATTTATCAACCTCGTCCTCTAAATTCTATTTGAGCCTCGGTAAACCTCGGCTCAAATCGAATTTAGTGAACTCGGTTGATAAATTCCGTATAAAATAGGAACTCATGTGAGATCCTCTATTTATCACACACTTCACGAGGTCAAATGAGTTTGTATTCTTGTAAACATTGTGATCAAATATATTTTTCACATTACAACACTACTTTTAGTTGAAAAATCTTGTGGAGTTCAGTTCAGAATATAATATTTTCTCTGGAATAAACCAGTTTACTGTCCAAATTGTAATATTTGAGTAGAGTTATTGAGGATTTTAGGTGAGAGGGTCAACAACTCTTAATAACCCTGGCCCGATACAGAAAGATATTTGCACATGACTTTGATGTAAAACAGCATTATCTCAAGCGATTTCACTAGATGGTTTACATTGAAAAAAACTTGGACTAATTCAAAGTCTACTTATGTCTTACCATATACTATAATTAGGAAACTGACACATAAGGTAGAGCAGAGAAAACAACTGTCATTAGATTTTTCTGTTTTTCCTGGTACCTCGATATATGCAATTGTTACAATAAAGTGATAATTTGACCTACAAAATTGTAGGCAAGCCTTGAAATAATGTGTCTGATCTGATCCCAGGTTTCCCATAGCAGTTGAGGCTTCAGCAGAATGAGAATCCCAGAGGGTTAATTTGGTGATGCTAGCCATCCGTGCATGATAGTATCATTAAATTCACCCTCTGGGACCTCATTCTGCTAATAAAAGACACATTATTTCAAGGCTTGATCATAGGATTGAAATGTAAAATGACAGAAAAAACTGGATGATTACGCATCACACCTGAATCTAAATAGAATGTAGGGCTTCATGATATATGGATTTTAATACCAACGACGATACTGAAAATGATATCGCGGTATGACTAATTATCATAAAATCAGCCCAAGTGCATTCAGTTCCCATACTATGGATAATGGTAAAACATAAGGACACTCATGCTGTGTAATGACATGCTTTCCATGAACGCTGAACACCTAGCACATGCGGTAAATGCTGCTGTTAACATGACGAATCACACCCATTCTACCTTTGCTGGAACTACTTGTTCTAACCCGGTTCTCTCACCCTTCGCCTTGATCATAGAGGCAGGAGCTGATTTCTGGGAGAAAAAAAGATGAAAAATTTTAAGTTTATGAGTTGACAGAATAATATAAATTGAAATATTACATTCACCATTGCAGAATGATACAGAAAATCCACAAAAATATTCTTGCAATTAAAACATTTATTAACAAAGTAATAGTAAAGGAAATATAATATTCGTCTTTGTGAAATTGAACAGCAAATTATGTCTCAATATTCACAAAAATATTCCTTAAACTAATACATTTATAACCAATAAAACTCGTTAATTAAAGAGAATGATTCTTAATAAATGAAGAGTCACCCCTACCCCCTGAATTCCGAATAACAGTTGACAGCAAGCCTGAGTTTAGTGTGCCTGTCATTTGCAGAATAAGGTCCCCAGAGGGTGAATTTAGTGATGCTATCCCGCATAGCGGGCTAGCATCACTAAATTCACCTTCTGGGACCGCATTCTGCATGGCCTCATCTGCTATGGTAGACAGAGACTCAGACTGAAGTTCCCAAATGGTAAATATTGTTATTTACACCCATTGGGAACCTCGATTATGCAATGTGTCATCTGCCAATTTGGGGATATAGAGAAACTAAACTAAAAAGAAATAGAATCTATGGGAAGAAGTTTCTATAGAAATTTGATCATAAAGAAACTGAGGCCTAAGCAGAATGAGGTCCCCAGAGGGTGAATTTAGTCATGCTAGCGCACTTTGCGGGACAGCATCACTAAATCCCCCCTCTGGGGACCTCATTCTACAAATGACAGGCACACTAAGCTCAAGCTTGGTTGACAGCGGGGGTGAATCCTGAGCATCAGTTAAGAAAATATGTATGTTTTTAGTTCATTTTCAGTTTAAGTTTTCAGTAGTTTTAAACACAACTCTGTGTGTTTTTGTTGAAAATTGCCAACACAACTGTTCATACTTGAAGTTAGCTGATTAATAGTTATCCATTTCTATACTAAATAGTCTTTGACGAGAACTTATCCCTTTTGAAAATGTTCATATAATAAGTTAGGTCGTTTATTGAACTTATTATCTGAACATTTCTCACCAAAGAATATGAACCATTCTGATCTTTTATTATCTTTTTTTGTCTGTCGTCTGATTTTATTACCTGAACACCCTCCAAATTAATAATAGACCATTCCAATGTATACTTTTATAGCTGAATGGAAGAATCCATTTACTATAAAAAGGGTTAAGCTCACTCAATAATAGGAATAAAACAAAATATAATGATAGAATAATTGTATTCCTATTATAAAACATGTGTCCGGTCACATGACAAACCATGATGGCAATAATATAGAAAAAGTAATATATCGATACAGCCATAACAAGTTGGAATATTTTCCTCTATTTTGATATATGGATCAACCACATTCAAACAGCGACAAGAGATATCTTACCTGAAACCATCAGAGATTCCATGGCAGTAGTTATCCTATATTAGTGACAAAGTTGGGCATCGATAACTTTCGATATTCGATTTAAACTTCTTTGTCACCAATTGGCGTAAAGTAAATTTTGCTAAAGAACTTTTGCATGGCAATGACTATGCAGTCCATAGTTTTAACCCTTCCATGACTGCAGCTTCCTGAAATTTTGCAAAAACCCTGTGCCAATGCATTCTCTTATATATGCGAGTTGGCCATAGGGCGCTTCACACATATAAGAGAATGCATTGGCATAACAATATTTACCTTGAACTTGTAAGCCAGTGCATTCTCCTATATATGTGAGACCCATAGGGTGCCTCACATATATGAGAGAATGCATTGGCATAACAATATTTACCTTGACCTTGTAATATATGTGAGACTCCCTATGGGTTACTCGCATATGACAGAATGCACTGGCATATGATCTTTAACCCTTTACCCAACAAACCGGCCAAAACCGGCCAAATAAAGCTTCAACAGCCTAAAATATCTTCGGTCTGTCTCAATAGAACCATACAAATATGGATATCATTGGAACCGGCTCCTTGACCACATTGTGATAGTTATAGTTATGCCCTGTGCCAATGCATTCTCTTATATATGCGAGTCGACCATAGGTCGCCTCGCATATATAAGAGAATGCATTGGCCTAAAAAAACATTCTTTAACAATTTTATAATTTTTAATGTGTTAAGCCAATGCATTCTCTTATATATGCGATGCGACCTATGGTCGACTCGCATATATAAGAGAATGCATTGGCACAGGGCCGTTCTGTTGGGTAAAGGGTTAATGTTGCACCAGCGCAGCTCCTGCCATTAAAGGTATAAACTATGAGTAATGTTATTTTGGTCTTACCCTAAAGTTCATATGTTTCATGGTTTTATCTATATCTGCTATCCACAGATGCATCTCCTCCTGTGAATCACACTGAAAAGAAAAGTAGAAGCAAGACTTGAAATAGTGAGTCTGTCATTTAAAGACATATTATGTACTTGTTCAGGTGCGTGAAACTGATAAGTTAGTATTCAGGTGCTATGCCAACTGGTGGAATGTACCATTCTACTAACATCACCGAAAATCTCAAGCAAATCGACTGTACCACTCCATAGAAAACATTGTCTGAACTACACTAAATTGCAAATATTTACAACTCGAATCGGGGCGCTTCAATCGGCGATAAACTAACGAAAACAATTTCGCCATCGGCAGTCACTGCATTTAATTAATATATAAGACTGACGGTGTGTGTTGTCAATTTGGATATAATATTTGTAAAAATAACTACTTTGAACAAGATTATTCTCCATTTCAATTTTATCACCATACCGGAGTGTTTCACACCACTTTAAAGGATGAGGTCTCCAGATGGTGAATTTAGTATTGCTACCCCACACAGCAGGCTAGCATCACTAAATTCAATTCTAGGGAACTCATTTGGCTTAAGCCTCATCTTCTGGGAAGTATCTATAGTCACAAATTAATATTTGTTTAGTTACTTTTCCCCTTCTGTTCAGTTTCTATATCCCTTAATTTGCAGAAGATAAAATGCATAATCGAGGTGACTAATGGGTGAACATCACCAACTGCAACTGGGAAACTTCAATCTGATCCCAGGTCTCCCATAGCAGTTGAGGCGTCAGCAGAATGAGGTTCCAAGAGGGTGAATTCAGTGATGCTAGCCCGCTGTGTGGGATAGCATCACTAAATTCACCCTCTGGGGACCTCATTCTGCAAATTTCAGACACACTGTTTCAAGGATGTGTAGAAGAGTGCAATGTAATGATGCCTTGCTCAGATCTGAGGTGTCATACATACACAGAACGACACGAGTGGTTTGTTTGTGGGTTTGTTGATATTTAAATAAACCAACTCTGACTGAAGTTCCCAAATGGTGATTATTGTGATGTACACCCATTGGTAACATCGATTATGCAATGTATTGTCTGCCAATCTGGGGATATACAGAAACTAAACTGGAATTCGCACTGGGTATTGCTGTTAAAAAAGTTAAAGCCATTAAAACCACCATAAACAGAAAGAATATTAAAATATAGACATATTTTTTTCTTTAACCAATCATAAATATCAAATAAATAGCATGTTATTATTTAGATTGTGTACCTTGTTAGTAAACAAAACCATATTATGATACATTTAAGCAAGAAAAGATTGTGCGATACGCAAAACACTCAACACTCGGGAGACCCCAACATGTGATCTTTAGTTAGAATTGGCACCATATTGTTTACAACATACTGATAAAGAGCTCGCTAATCCTCGGCACTCAAGATTTCGGTGTTGAATGACTGAATTATTCTCCCAAAAATATCACCACAGTGTTGAGTGTTTTGCTTATAACACACTCTTTACCTGCTGTATATAAACAAATGCTTGGTTCACACAAAGTGCTTTGTGGGTAATATCACATTCATACTATCATTACACTATACTATTAGTATATTCTTGAGGAAATTCATAAATTGGTAACCTTTAATTCTAAACAATAACCTACAACCAAGGCCATCTGTGCCTTTAAAAATGCATTTCATCTCACTTACCTGAATATAAAATGTTCTTTTAATAGTTATGACTTCGAAGAGGTTATCACGGTTTGAATGTGAACTGCAAAGAATGAATTTCATAATGTTAAACAAGCAGGATGTAACATCAACAGTCAGTTGAAAACTAAGCATATAATGTATCAATGCCAGTAATTGGTTGAAAACTATATTCAAACAAGAATCGCATCAGAGATGTGGGTTCGAATCGATGTAGCTATGACAAACATGGGCTTGGATTGAAAACGTATTAATTAATACTGACTATCACACACAACAATGTTAAGGAAGTCTGAAATGCCAAATTTAAAAATTCAAGAAAATGAATAATTAAGGGCCATAACTCTGCCCGAAGTAGGTGAATCTGGCTGGTTTTTGAACTCAATCAAGACATTATTAAGCAAGTCTCAAATGCCGAATATCAACAAAATCAGTTGATATTTGTTCTATGTTATTGCGTTATCAACATATGTAGACACCCGTCTGATCGACTGGCTTCATGCAAAATGACCTCGCCAAACTATGTGTCAAGTTTTTGAAACAATTTGACAACAAATTGGAACATTCTGACTTGTTAGGTATGTTATAAATACAACCTAATCGTTCAACAATTTACTCATTTATTTTATAGGTTAACCATTATAGGTAAGTGGGTGTCTGACCAGGTGTTTTATAGGTTAACCATTATATGTAAGTGGGGTCTGACCAGGTGACACATCTGACAGGGTCGGCGAAAGTTACGACAATAATTTTCAGAATGGAGGACTGGCTGATGGACTATAAAGCATTTACATTTGTTAACTTAGGTATTGTGAAAGAAATGATGGCTTACACCATATCCATCATATAATTCCCCCACATAATGAAAGTGGTCCATAAACAAGCCTGCAAAAGGGTGCCTGTCATTTGCAGAATGAGGTCCCCAGAGGGTGAATTTAGTGATGCTATCCCGCATAGCGGGCTAGCATCACCAAATTGACCCTCTGGGAACCTCATTCTGCTTAGGCCCTCAACTGCTATTGTAGACCTAGGATCAGATTGAAGTTACCCAGTTGAAGTTGGTGATGTTCACCCATTGGGCACCTCGATTATGCATTTTATCGTCTGTAAATTAGGGGATATAGAAACTTCCCAGAAGGGAAAATGGAACTTAAAAACAATGTTAATTTTAGACTATAGATACTTCCCAGAAGATGAGGCCGAAGCAGAATTAGTTCTCCAGAGGGTGAATTTGGTGATGCGGGGTAGCATCACTAAATTCACCCTCTGGGAACCTCATTCTGCAAATGTCAGGCATGCTTGTCCATAAATGTATGGATGACATTAGAAAGGGGAGGATGTGTGCTAGGCATATTAAAGAAGAGGCTAAATATAATAATGACGAAGGTCCCATTTTAACACAGCCAATTTGCTCCTTATTCGCATGATATACATTTTGAAGTGGTAGCCAGATCCTGGAGCGGTTTAATGGAATTTTGAAAAGAGAACGTACCCCCCAAAAAGCCGATTTTATGCCAAAATTAGAATTTAGACATTATTGAAAATTGACTCCCAATGAGTTGAAAAGATGCCAAAATGTTTTGATAGGATCATCATAAGTTGCAGATTGCTGACTCTGTGCCGTAATAAGTGTATCATACATTTAGGCTGAAGGTATCCTACAAATCCTACCTAATCGTCCAACAATTGGCTCATCTGCTACTAATAAATTTATAGCATCCTAAGCAAGCCTTTAAATTTTGTGTCTGACATTTGCAGAATGAGATTCCCGGAGTGTGTATTTTAGTGAGGCTAGCATCTCCAAATTCACCCTCTGGGAACCTCATTCTGATTATACCTTAACTGCTATGAAAGTCCTAGGATCAGATTGAAGTTCCCCAATTAAAGGTGGTGATGTTCACCCATTAGTCACCTCGTTTATACATTTTATCTTCTGCAAATTAGTGGATATAGAAACTGAACAGAAGGGAAAAAGTAAGTAAAACAGTGTTAATTTGAGACTATAGATACTTCCCAGAAGATAAGTCCTAAGCAAAATGAGGCCCCTGCAAATATCAGACACACTATAACCAGGCTTGTGGGGTTGAGAACCAGCATTTGGTTTCTGATAATTTGTAAATTGTGCAAATGCTAGACACACTAAATCCTAACTTGGACTAGGGGTGCCACGATTAATTGTATAATCGATGAACTGTTGATAAAACCGATAATTGATTACCATTTCCATCATCGATTAATCTGCATTATTTATTTTGACATCGGAAAATGCCGAGTATTATTGAATACTGTGTTTGTTTTAAACAGTTTATTGAGTTTAATTTACAACCAATGGGTTAACAACCTTTGATCGCATATCAAAGAAATTCATACAACATGAGTACTACTAACTTATGTTGCAAACAGTCAGCAGTTCATTTGATGATGCGACATGGTTACTCTTCGGGTCATTGTATCACTACATCTTTGCAATGTGCCGACTGACACCATGTTCAATTAACTAAATGCACTTGCCCTTGAATCTGATTGAACCAATGGGGAGTTGATTGACATTCTCTGGAAACCAGTGATGTTCTCCGCGATATCATTTGCTAGTATACTTTGTTTGCGTAAGTATACTTAGATGTTACTAGTACAGGCTATCGCGTATCATGCAGTGAATACTGAATGAAACTCGATATTATCAAATACCTATCCTGCAATTTACAGGTGGAGGCACACCTTTGTGATTATTATCCACGCTCTTGAAGTTTGATGAAACTTATAGTTTCCTTTTTAGGAACCATCGGCCTTACATCGTGCATTCCTACTTTTATATTGTTTGTATGTTTGGCTATTCATAACACTGAAATTAATAACTACATTCGTTCTAATGAACACACAAATATTATAACCATAACATCGCCGATAATTGTGCTGGTATTGAATACATTGTGTTCATTGGTCATTAACAAGTGGTTTATGATGCACTTTATTAAAGTAAAAATGACATCAGCTGATGCCTCAAACAACCAGCGACACTGCAGTTAACCAGCACCCAGCCAATAGGCCATATTATGGAATACTTCCACTGATAGTATTAGGTACGATTAATCGATTATAGTTGATTATCGACAACCGATTATCAAAATAAATAATCGTGGCACCTCCAACTTGGACTCACAATAATGTATAATTGAAAACACGTACCCTTCAGAAATCCAAGCACACAATAATGTATAACTCAACACACGTACCCTTCAGAAATCCAAGCACACAATAATGTATAACTGAACACACGTACCCTTCAGAAATCCTAGCACTGACCATTTCTGATATGGGAATAGATTTCAGAGGAATTTTGTCCTGAAAAAGTAAGCAAACATAATAATCAGTCAGTGTTAAAAACAAAGTGAAATTGAAGAATTCTCTTTAGTACAACCTTAGTGTATGAAACAAGTAAATATTATATACAATTTATTGTGATAATAACTCTCATCAACATTGTTCAAATACAATCAAGTGCTATATTATTTTTTTAAATTATTTTGTAAATGTTTGAATTAATAATGGCGCAGTGGTCATTGAATTATAAACTTTCAACATTATTCTGAAAAATATATCATTTATAAAGTGGAATAAGATTCAATTATCTATATTACTTCTGAAATTGCCTATATGCACCAAGCCTGAATTTAGTGTGCCTTCATTTGCAGAAGGTGAATTTAGTGACGCTATCCCGCATAGTGGGCTAGCATCACCAAATTCACCCTCTGGGGACCTCATTCTGCATGGCCTCATCTGATATGGGATACATAGACTCAAAATTGAAGTTCCTAAATGGTGAATAATGTGATGTACACCCATTGGGAACCTCAATTATACAATGTGTTGTCTGCCAATTTGGGGATAGAGAGAAACTAAACTAAAAAAGAAATAGAATCTATGTGAAGAAGTTTCTAGAGAAATTTGATAATAAAGAAACTTTCCAGAGAAGATGAGGCCTAAGCAGAATGATGTCCCCAGAGTGTGAAATTAGTGATGATAGCCCAATATGCGGGATAGTATCACTAAACTCACCCTCTGGGGACCTCATTCTGCAAATGACAGGCACACTAAACTCAGAATTGATTTGCACCATTATATATATCACAATGTTGTACTAAGCCATTATATTTTAATCAACACATCATAATTTACTAAGATGCCCTGGTCATTATTGTCTAGATTTTATCTTGAACAGGATATAAACAAGTAGATTTTACCAGCCCTCACATTTTATAGACCAGATTTTTTGAAAAAATCTATTGAATAATGAACTTTATAATTTTAAGGTGGTAACAGGAAGACGACCTGATAGGTCATGTCACCTCCACATGACATCTCATTTATTTTCTTGAACACCAAACCTTGAAATAGCGTGTCTGTCATTTGCAGAATGAGGTCCCCAGAGGAGGTATAAGCAGAATGAGGTCCCCAGAGGGTAAATTTGGTGATGCTAGCCCGCTATGCGGGGTAGCATCACTAAATTCACCCTCTGGGGACCTCATTCTGCAAATGACAGACACGCTATTTCAAGACTTGTCGAACACTTTGTATTAAACTATTTTTCATGAAATAAATTATTCTGATTCTGATGCTGATCAAGTTTCCTTTGCTAAGATAGGAAAATGAGGTCCTCAGAGGGTGAATTTAG
The DNA here is from genome assembly GCA_032622095.1 of Siphonodentalium dalli. NCBI lineage: Eukaryota > Metazoa > Mollusca > Scaphopoda > Gadilida > Siphonodentaliidae > Siphonodentalium > Siphonodentalium dalli. Next base: position 151,714,282 of record CP136062.1, read on the forward strand.
TTACACTATCCCACATGGCGGGCTAGAATCACTGAATTCACCCACTGGGAACCTCATTCTGCTTAGGCCAATAGGAGACTTAGGATCAGATTGAAGTATCCCAGTTAAAGTTTGTGATGTTCACCCATTAGTTATCTCAATCATGCATTTTATCTTCTGCAAATTAGGGAATACAGAAACTGAACAGAAGGCACAAGTATCTAAAAACAATGTTAATTTGAGAATATAGATACTTCCCAGAAGATGAGGCCTAACCAGAATGAGGTCATCAGAGGGGGGTTAGTCTGGTGATGCTAGCATGCTGTGTGAGATAGCATCACTAAATTCAACCTCTGGAGACCTCATTCTGCAAATGTCAGACAAAATAATTTGCAAGCTTCGTCTTCATGCAGCTATTTTGATGCCATCACAATTGATCGATCTATCTAACCTGTGTGTTTTGTGTTTGTTTTTAGTTTTGGTATGTTGCATCACGAATAGCAGCTGAAGTCTAAGCAGAATGAGGTCCCCCGAGGGTGAATTTAGTGATGCTAGCCCACTGTGTGAGAGATTATCACTAAACTCAACCTTTGGGGACCTCATTCTGCAAATGACAGACACATTATTTGCGGGCTTGTTGATAAGCTCATTTTTTTATGTGACAATTAAGTTTGCTGTATCTTTCATTGCAAATTAAGACAAAGAGCTATGGAAATTGAGCTGTCACAGATGCCTAAATTAAAGTATGAAGGTGGGTGTTAAAATTTGCCAGACATTAGCAGAATGAGGTCCCCAGAGGGTGAATTTAGTGATGTCACACCACACAGCAGGCTAGCATCACTAAATTCAGCTTCTGGGGGCCTCATTCTGTTTAGGCCCCATCTTCTCTGGAAAGTATCTTTATTATCAATTTTTATTTCTTCAGAAACTTCTTTAAAAATTTCTTTTTCTTATTTAGTTTAGTTTCACTATATCTCCAAATTGGCAGACGACACATTGAATAATCGAGGTACCCAATGGGTGCACATTATCATCTACACCATCTGGGAACTTATATCTGAATCTATGTCTCCCATAGCAGATGAGGGCATGTAGAATGAGGGTCCCAAGAGGATGAATTTGGTGATGCTAGCCCGCTGTGTAGGGTAGATTCATTAAATTCACCCTCTGGGACTTCATTCTGCAAATATCCAGCACCATATTTTGAGACCTGTAAGATATACTTACGTTTTCTGACCTGTAGTATGCTAAACAATGGTTGTTCAAAACAAAGTGCCTCCTTTTCCAATTTTTTCTCTGGAAATGAACAGAAATACTCAGACGTTAGATTAGAGCTGATAACACGCAAATATATTCTCGATTGTGAACTCAGTAATAACAAACGCTGTTGTAAAGGATGCATAGAAAGGATAGAATACTTAGGCCCCTGGGAATAGTGTGTTTTTTATCATAACAAATATCGAATCAAATAGCACTCAAAACATTTGAAAAAAATCAAATATGAATTTGAATATTTCATAATCTTGGTCGCCAAAATGATAAGATAAAGATATGTTTCCACATATGTTTTCATTTGTATGTCAGAATTCTTTATTAAATAGAAAACATTGTCATCTTTTTTGGGAACAGTGGATCGACAATTAAAGACTTAATTTCTTCAAAATATAACAAACAATTTGGAAAATAACATTTTGTCAATTTGTGTGAGTGATATATAAAAACTTCCGGAATTGAATGATGTTACTGATGGGGAATTCCACTTTATCGATTCAAAATGCAGAATAAGATATAGACCATTGCAGAATTATATTGTTACAACTTTCTCAAAAATAAAACTGGCGTTTGATTAAAGGGCTTTTATCTGCACTGTCGCGAACGGCATTACAACTGTCACTGCAAGTCAAAACTGAGCAAACACAATCAAATAATGAAAAGATAATTATCTTTCCTTCTCCAATTGAATGTCCTCAGAATAAATTATATACTGTTATATTCGTGAACGCTAAACAAGAGGGTTAGAACAGTTAAAGTGAACTTAAAACGGCAGATTTTGAGGGAATACTTGCGAGTGTATCTACTTTTTATATTTCACAGTAGTTGTGAATGTTCAAGTTTTACTGACAATCAATTACGTTTGCATTGACAGCTTTGAAGTATTCAAAATTACTATTCATTGTTTCAGTCGAATCAAATTCGAATTGAATAACAAAACGAATATCGAACATTCACAGGAGCCTAAGAATAATATATGACTGAGTGATCAACTTTTCTCGATCACCTGGTAATTAACCATTTCTTTACTAAATACTCATTGACGAGTAGTTCCCTTAGCAAATTTTCAGATAATAACTTCAACGAAGGACCATAGGTCGGTGGTTGAACTTATTACCTGAACATTTCCCACTAATAAAAAGGAATCCTTCAGCACTTGTATTATCGATTTGAGTCTGTTGTCTGCTTATATTTATTGAACACCCCTCCAAATGAATAATAAACGATTCCAATGTATACTTTGATAAATGAATGGGAGAATCCATTCAGTAAAGTTAAAACTCAAGTCAAGAACTTATGACAAAAAATCTGCAAACCTATTCTTTTTTTAATAATTTTTATTGCCGAGATTCTGATATATTTGTATACAAGATGTTTTGCATTACTTTAATAATATAACATTTGTTGCATAAAGTGTGATTACAATTGTAATAGTTCTTCAAGTGTTTTTCATTATACATAGGCATATGAATGATTTCTGAAATAATGGGACAAAAACAAAATATTAAAACAAAAATCTCCAAACCTTATGTAGTTTGATGATCACCATTACATTGGGGTCAAATATATATTTGGCTGTTTGTATTATTAGTGTAGTCATCCCATTCTTGACATTTATAATTGACATGGAAATGTAGACATGAATAATACATGTACTATAGCACAGCAACAAATCTGGATTTGATATTAAATTCTAGTAATACCTACTATACAACATTGTTTAACACATATCCAGATCCAATTGGCGGGTTTACAGGTTGGTGGAGATTAAATACTAACTGTAGCCTACTTACCATACCACCTTGTTTAACACAGTATCCAGATCTAACTGGCGGGTTTAGAGCTTGCGTAAATCCCGAAGCACCGTCATCACTGTCTGAAGAACTAGCGTCTTCATTAATGGAATCACCCTGGAAGTAAAGCCATGTCTCAATAATACTTTCATGATGGGAGCTTATTAAATTTTGCAAAAACCCTGTGCCAATGCATTCTCTTATATATGTGAGTCTCCCAGGGAATCTCCAGGGAATCTCGCATATATAAGAGAATACATTGGCCTTTTGAAAAGAGTTTTAGAACATACCCCCAAAAAAGTTAATTTTATTTTATGACAAAAGTAGAATTTAGACATTTTTGGAAATTGACTCCCAATGAGTTGCAAAGATACCAAAAAGTTTTGATATGATCATCATCAGTTGCAGATTGCTGACTCTGTACCACACTAAGCGTATGTCATGTTATGTTTCGGCTCATTATGATTATATGATGCTCACCCTCATAGCTACTTTACATATAACTCCTCCGGCCAATTTAGCCGTGTAACCGCTACTCGTATCACCAAAATGCCATTCTTGGTTTTCTTTCTTTCCTCCTATACTTCTTGGGACCTGGAATGTAAATTAAATGGATTATATACATATGTGGAGAAGATAAAAACAAAAGATGGACTGTTGTCTGGTGCATACCCCATGTGGCATACTGCCTAGTGTGGGCAAACCTAAAACTTATGACTGAGATACTCAGACAGTTGGACCCAAAAATCAGCATTTTCAGATAAACAATGATGAATAACGCTAGAACGAAAATCACGAACAAAACGATTGAACACTCCACTGAATGTCCTCATAGTAGTGAATATCCTAAATTTCATTGAAATCCAAGCACTACTGTTCAAGTTATAACCTGAACAGACATCAGCGATGACAAGAAGCCAGCATTATCCAATAAACAAAGATGAATAACTCTAGAAAGGAAAACTCGAACAAAACAATTGAACACTGCACTGAATGTCCTCATAGTAATGAATATCCATACCAAATTTCATTGTTATGACCTGAACAGACATCAGATGAATGGACAAACACCATTGGTCTTTAAGTGCTCTTTCTTTTGTTGTTTTTGACAGGTTTTACCACTTAAGACTACCACTTAATTCCTAAAACCTGTGACATCAGTTGGTCGATCATGTAAAACTGTCTTTTGTCTTAGGCTCCTCCTCTGAACAACTAAGGCTCAAATGTGACCCGCCATATCAAATCCAGTCGTAAGTCGGGATTTTTTTACCCTGTGCCAATGCATTCTCTTATATATGCGAGTCGACCATAGGTCGCCTCGCATATATAAGAGAATGCATTGGCCTAACAATTTTTTATCATTTTTTTTAAATAAATGTTTCTTACAATTTTTAGGACATAAAATAAAAAACATCCATTACCCTGCAGGGAGCCCCATACATATATAGAAGCATATAGAAGAGTGTTGTCTGCTCATGTTTGTCTGGGGCTCTGTATGGGTGAAATTATAAAATTGTTAAAGAATACAAGGAAAAATTATTAAAATTGTAAAAAATTGTTAGGCCAATGCATTCTCTTATATATGCGAGGCGACCTATGGTCGACTCGCATATATAAGAGAATGCATTGGCACAGGGTAAAAAAATCCCGACTTACGACTGGATTTGATATGGCGGGTCACAAATGTGCATCCGAACAGACAGATGGACTGACGAGACAACTTAAATGGACTAAATTTATTAAATTTTGAAGAGGAATATATCCTCTATAACATAGATTAAAGATTAGCAATGGAAGCCTACCTGTCTTAGTATAGCGTTTGTTGGTATGAGTTCTCAAAAGTTGCTTGTTAAGTATGATAACTTAGGTAATAAGTATGTTTATAGTTTAGTGGGTTTACTGATTTCGCTTGAGTTAAGCTCTTCAGGTGTTTGTTAAAGCTAGTCAGTAAACACAACTACCACTTATATCATGTCACATGTCTCACATACTGACACAGACATCGAGAACAACATCGTCGGCGAAACATAATATAAAACTGAATGTTCCAACTAAGTATGAAATATCCCGAGGTCAGGTCAGACACCTTATGGTGAAAAATATTAATCTCCTCTATATCTCTCCGAATTCCGCTAAAATCCTCTTTGAGATATTGGTTTTATAGAGATTTCTAATATGCCAATTCTCCAGCTTTTGGAAGTAGGATTTTTCTACAAAATCCCTCATCGGTGACACCAGAACGTCTTACTTCTCCTCCAATATTGGAAAACGGGAGCGATTAGAGTGACTAGGACAGAAAATAATGCAATCGCGGCCATGAAATGCCTGTCAAAATGGCAGCAATACCAAGCCATGCTACAACGAAAGCAACATATTGGATAACCACTTAGAAGTGAAAATACGTATTGGTAATTTACAAGTATGTTTTTAAATATCTTTAAAGGTACACATATAATTAAAACAGATCCATCTGAAGGATTTATCGGTCACTGTAAGTTAAACCCAATGATAAGCTTTCATTTTACCTAATCCGAATATTCTGGGCATAAAGACCATTTAAGAAGAGTATACGGGATGGAACTTGGTCCAAAACAACATCAACATAACTGATATCCCAAGAAGTTATGGACCGAAAAGACTTGGTCCAGGAGTAGGGATACAATTTATATTTTGACGGAAAGTGTTGTTGGAATACATTATGATTAAGTCACTTACTGTTATTTTACTGGCATAAATACATTATCATTAAAGGGGTACTGTACGCCAATTTCAATAAATTCCCGGTAACAATTGCGATCTAATATCAATATTATATTTTTAAATAACGTATTTGAGCCGACGATGTCTACTGAAAACGTTCCGGTTAACAGGCTATCATAAAAGTCAAATTGAATTATTTAATATAAATGAATTTATGGCTGGAGTCATAAAATGGCAAACTATGCCATTACGAGTTACCGTTCTTGAAATCTCACATGTTGGGTGTCTTTTATCGATGGCCGTTTACGACGAACATTATTGAGTTGCGAACAAAACATGTTACATGCAAAAGGAAGTCCCGCTATAACCAATTTGGAAAAAAAGAGAAGAAACAAGATGCATAAAGCGTCAAGTATATTTTTATAGGGGGTGAGATTGTTCGATGGAAGAGATTGCAGGCATCAATTGAACTTCCAGTTCATCCTGCAACCTGCGTCTTCTCCAGTGAAGGTCAAAAACATGGCGCGTAGTTTGAAATCGTAATATTTTTATTTCCAAGATCAATATTTTCGTCGCTAAATTAGGTTTATACGAAACTCATATAACACGAACACAATCAAACTTGAAAGTTATGTCAATGGGAGTAAATAACAAAATTGCCTATCTCTGTGTACAGTACCCCTTTAAGTCAATTACTGTTATTTTACTAGCATAAATATATTATCATTAAGTCACTTACTGTTATTTTACTGGCATTATTGAGCGCCTCAATCCATTCTTTCTTGTCATTCTCACCGTCGGCTTGTAAATATAACTTCTTATTCAGATAGTTGATAACTACAAATAATTTATACAAATAATTTATTTGTAAATTGCCAACTGATGAAATACTGGCGAACAATGGGTTGTTGGTAACATACAATAATCAGAACAGTAGATTGTTGTGTTTATTATATCTACACCAGACCACAATGAAACACAGTTAGACTTAATACATTCTTAAAGCTACAACATCACTAGCCATTTCTGTTAAAATAAAGCGCAAGGATACTGAATGATGCAAAAATTTACACCATGACACAGCGCTGAGAGTACAGTAATGCCCTAAGTTATCGACTCTTTAACTACAGCAGAATTATGGGTAACTTTTCAGGATTTAGTCGGAAATATGGCTTGTTGCCATTCATCGGAAAGCTCTCCCCGAGAGCTTTCCGATGAATGGCAATAAGCCATATTTCTGACTAAATCCTGAAAAGTTACCCATAATTCAGCTGTAGTTAAAGAGTCGATTACTTAGGGCATTACTGTAGAATAACATCCTAAAAGCAGGATAACGTGTTCGGTCTTCTGGGAGTGGGGATATGATTTATATTTTAACGTAAAAAGTTGATGAAGATATAATAAAACATCTTTTTCAGATTGATAGCTACAAATTATTTATACAAATAATTTGATTGTAAATTGCCAACTGATGAAATGTTGGCACACAATGGGTAGTTGGACCATACTGGCCCTAAAATACAATAGCTGGAGTCTTAGGAACATTGATTACAATTTGACCACAGACCACCAATGAAAGTTTAGATTTCTGTATTATAAGACCTGGAATATATTGGAAATAGAAAATAATTTATCATAGCAATTGCAAATACAAGGGCATAATCCCCCAAAATAAGGTGGCTTTATATGACCAGTAGCTGATGAAAATTTGATTCTGGGAAAAATCATTGAATCAAACTTTGTTTTCAACTGTCTATGTTGTTAACAGACCTAGTTTTATTTTATTAGACACCACAATAATCAGTAAATTCTAAGTCTATGAAGCTATCAACCAGAAACCAATATAATCAGGGTCATACAGTAATGCTCTAAGAAATCGACTCCTTAACCACAGCAGAATTATGGGTAACTTTTCAGGATTTAGTCAGAAATATGGCTTGTTACCATTCATCGGAAAGCTCTCTATGTGAGAGAATACACTGGCTTACCAGGTCAAGGTATATATTGTTAGGCAAATGCATTCTCATGTGTGTGCGAGGCTCGCATATGTGGGATGTACTGGCACAGGGTTTTCAAAAAATTTCAGGAAGCTTCAGCAATGGAAGGGTTAACATCAGATCTTTCAACCCTCGAAAACCCCTACTATACATAAGTGCTATCAACATCATATGTGTTGTTGCTTCTAAAATAAACTTACCAAAACAATTTTCTACCTTCTGTCTTGTTTTTTCTGCATCACTCACCTTAAAAAGAAATTTGTTATTAAACCAGATGGAGGCGAACACTGTAGTGATGAACCAATATGGGGAAACCACGATCGGCCAATACCCAGTTGTTAAAATTTACTATTTAAATCGGCCAATGCCGATGACGATTGTTCTATTTATAGTACAAAAAGTGATGCAACACTAACAATAACACTATCTACATGTAGTCCAATCATTAAACTTATTATTTTTTGGTGATTTAACTGCACAGTATAGTCGAAGTTACTGAATGTAAAGCGAATGATAAATTAATATTGCATTCTTATCCGATGATTAACATCCGAGTTACAATCTGAAATGTTCATATGGACACAAAATTCACAAATTTCCAAGTCAAAGAAGGGCTGTAGCTTTAGTAAAAATTAGTTGATGAAACACGTAGTATGTGTTCGGACAGATGTATGGACAGATTGACTGATGTAAGGAGTCCTAGCCCCAATGCCCCGAACCTCCTGCGGGGGTCGGGGGAATAATATGTGTTGGCTGTAAGGGTGTCGATGGATTCAAATGTGAAATCCAAGATAACCGCTAGGAGCCATATTTTTTAACAAAATTAAACTTTTGATGGCTTCCATCTGGTGGTCACAAAGAAGTTTGGTGACGATCGGATGAGTGATGTGGTATGTAGGGTGTGCCAAAGGATTTAGTCATACCAAGAGCAAAATCAAAGATGGCTGCCGGAGACCAGGATTTACATAAAAAAAATAGTTCAAATTTGATACCTCCCACCTAGATGTGATTCTAAACATGCCTGTAAATTTTCTAAATAATCCTCCAATAAATGTGGGCTGCAAGGTGAGCTGATGGATTTAAATTGAAATCCAAGATGGCTGCTGGAAGCCATGTTTTTAAATGAATTTCGGGGAAAACAATTGATGGCTCCCATCTAGCGGTCACCCCGAAGATTCATATGAAGTTTGGTGACAATGGGATGAGAAACTTTGTCAATTTGAGCTAAAAACTGGCTGTCTATTTATAGCAATCAATATTAAACTAACCGTAAAGGAAAAACAATAACCATTGGCGCTGTTTAGAATGGTTATATACCTGTCACAAGAAAGAGCAATGATGTGTCTGTAATTTGCAAAATGAGGTCCCCAGAGGGTGAATTTAGTGATGTTATCCCTCACAGTGGGCTAGCATCACCAAATTCACCCTCTGGGGACCTCATTCTGCTTAGGCCTCATCTTCTGGGAAGTATCTATAGTCTCAAATTAACATTGTTTTTAGTTACTTTTTCCCTTCTGGGAAGTTTCTATATCCCCTAATTTGCAGAAGATAACATGGATAAGCGAGGTTTCTAATGGGTAAACATTAAAAACTTCAACTGGGGAACTTCAATCTAATCCTAGGTCTCCCATAGCAGTTGAGGCCGAATGTTGAGCAGAATGCTGTTCCCAGAGGGTGAATTTGGTGAATGCTAGCCCACCATGCAGGATAGCGTCACTAAATTAACCCTCTGGGGACCTCATTCTGCAAATGACAGACACACTATTTGCAGGCTTGACCGGAAGATATTGAACTGTCCTAAGTAAATGACTCGTTGAACTGGAGTGGCAACCCAGTTAAACCATGTTTTGGTTAGACTTTAAAGATGGTTATAAACTGCAAGATAACCAGAGGATTGTGTGGTTAAAAAGCATGTAATCAGTACAGCAGGTGGGGCCACTTCAAACCTGGATCCAGATACATACCACTGAGACTAGCTGTAAATTGATTCCATCTAGAGCAACTTTATTGCTATCAGATAAATTCTGAAATAAAAATTGTATAATATAATGATACAGAAACTGGATATCATTTGTAAGCCACCGAATTTGAGATATTTAATTATCTAAAGTTATTCTTGAATATATGGATATAATAGTTTTACTTGGATAAAAACACCAATGCTAATGATCAAACACAAAATCTGAAACCAGGGCTAGCGATCAATGAAAAGAGGATTAATCTAGAAAGGTGACATTTTCATAGAAAATAAATGCTTTGGTTTTTATGCTTATGGAAATTGAATCCATCACTGACAAAATTCTGTGATAGACAAGAGTAAAAACATAAAGCAGAAATTGTATTGAGACTTTCGTGATTACAGGCTATAATAGTCAGGAATTCCTAAAATAGATCAAAGGTTGAGCCACTATGAACAATATCAATGTTTGCCGTCATGGTACCCACATTTTTGTACGTGGGCAGATACAGTAATGCCCTAAGTAATCGACTCTTTAACTACAGCAGAATTATGGGTAACTTTTCAGGATTTAGTCGGAAATATGGCTTGTTGCCATTCATCGGAAAGCTCTCGGGGAGAGCTTTCCGATGAATGGCAACAAGCCATATTTCCGACTAAATCCTGAAAAGTTACCCATAATTCTGCTGTAGTTAAAGAGTCGATTACTTATGGCATTACTGTAGGTAGAACAAACTTTTTTGTTTTGTTGTTGGAATGCTGCATATAGAGAGTCTAGCCTATAGTAATGCCCTAAATAATAAACTCCCTGAGAGCTTTCCGATGAATGGCAACAAGCCATATTTCCGACTAAATCCTGAAAAGTTACCCATAATTCTGCTGTGGTTAACGAGTCGATTATTTAGGGCATTACTGTATATGTTTGAAGTGCTGATGTGGACTTTAACTCTTTCATGACAGGAGTCACGCTGGTGCAGCATTAAATACCCTGTGCCAGTGCATTCTCTTATATATGCTGGTTGAATGCATTCTCTTATATATGCGAGGCTCCCTATGGGATACTCATATATATAAGAGAATGCATTGGCACAGAGTTTTTGCTAAATTTCAGGAAGCTCCAGACGGAAGGGTTAATCACGGTGTTGGAGTTTTAATATGACACTTCATGTTTTAGCTCATACCGACACCCTTTTCATTGCAGAAATTAAAATGTAAATATGTTCAATTATTTGTATAAATGCCTGTTGCATTGCAATAGATGGCAGATAAAAACAATAAAAACTGCCAAGAGAAGGCCAAAAAATTATTTGGATAGGCCAGTAGATCGGATGACAGTATACAAATTTGAGACAGTACAATCATTCATCATATCCACAGACCAATTTCAGTATATGATTATTCCCATCGATTATACCCAGACTACACCCACTGCAATAGCCACCCCAACAACAACAACAACCTGCACAATTTGATTGGGAGAGCGTGCCCCCATATACATGTATCCACCCGATCACACGAGACACCATTCCCCCATACAAATAACAAATAGAAACTCTCATCAAATTCCTTCCTGTAATACCATCAATTTTACTCATCAGCAGCTGAACGCCAGGGGAGACAACCCTCATTACGTTTTGTAACTTGTGCTCCGATCCCCTGTGCACCCACACCATTGTGTATACTATTATGTGTTATGTCAAACACATTCCATGTATATGTGGTTCACAATAAATAAGTTCAAACAGACAGCATTCAAATCATATTTTTTTTATGAATATAAAGTGACAGATTACTCACAGCAGGATTATCTTGATAATATAAGAGTTGACCGTTGAGCTTGTCAAGTAGGAAGTATCTCTTGATAAAACGCCCACTCCCTTCCTTCTCCTCTATGTTCAAATAACCACATGTTCGTCCTAGGCTGTCCTGACACGGCATGGTAGGAAATGTTCAGTGCAATATCATGGCTGACTGTTGTCGACTGTCAATGGTAAAAAGATACAACATAAGGAAGACATGGAGATGCATGTATGCAGGCCTCAAAATATGGTGCTGGACATTTGCAGAATGAGGTCCCCAGAGGGGGAATCTAGGAACGCTACCCCACACAGCGGACTAGTGTCACCAAATTCATCCTCTGGGGACCTCATTCTGCATGGCCTCATCTGCTATGGGAGACCGAGACACAGAATTAAGTTTCCAGATGGTGATGTGCACCCATTGGGCACCTTGATTATGCATTGTGTTGTCTGCCAATTTAGGGATATAGAAACCTTGTTAATAAGACAATAAAGATACTTTCCAGAGAAAGTGTGCCAAAGGATTTTAGTCATGAAAAGACTAAATTCCAAGATGGCCGCTGGTGACCACGGTTTTTTAACATTGGAAAATATTGTTGGCTCCCATCTAGATTTCACCCCAAAGATCCCTATGAAGTTTGGTGACAATCGGATGGGGGATGTGCCAGTAGGATGTATCAAAGGATTTAGTCATGCGAAAGAGTAAAATCCAAGATGGATGCTGGCAGCCATGATTTTCAACAAATTTCGGGGAAAAAATGGCTCCCATCTGGAGGTCACTGTGAAGATGCATATAAAGTTTGGTGATAATGAGACAAGGGATGTGGTCTGTAGGGTGTGCCAAAGCATTTAGTCATGCAAAGAGTAAAATTCAAGATGACTGCCGGCAGCCATGTTTTTCATTGACAATCACTAAAATTTGATGCTCCCATCCAGTGGTGATAATAAACATGCATGTAAAATTTCAAAACATTTCTCCAAATAAATGTGGGCTGCAGGGTGTGCCGATGGATTCAAATGAAATCCCAAATGGCTACTGGCATCCATGTTTTTTTTTTAATTTAAGAAAAAATGGCTCCCATCTAGAGGTCACCCCGAAGTTCCATATGAATTTTGGTGATGATCGGATGAGAGATGCATCCTGTATGTTGAGCCAAAGGAAATTGTTTTTTGGAAGGACACATGACAATAGCTCAAGCTTGACTTTGTCAAGTTGAGCTAAATAACAAGTATGACATAACAAAATGAATGTGTTTATTAGACAAATGTCAAAAACTTTTCAGTTAACAAGGGTGTCAAGGCATCAAAGACCTGAAAACAAGAGCCCATTTCCTATGAATAATAATTTTTTTTAGGCCAATATAAATAAACAAGAGATGGACTGTCGTCCGGTGCATACCCCCTCGTGGCATACCGCCTAGTGTGGGCACATCTATAACTTATGATGGCTATACTCAGACATATGGACCCAGAAATCAGCATTTTCATATAAACAAAGATGAATAACTATAGAACAAAAAACCAAAACAAACATTTGAATGTGCCATTAAATGTCCTCATAGTGGTGAACATCCATACAAAATTTCACTGAGATCCGAGCATTACTGTTCAAGTTATGAGCTGAACAGACATCGGATGGATCAAACAGCCAACATTTCCAGATGAACAAAGATGTATAACTCTAGAATGGAAAATCCGAACAAAACGATGGAACCCTCTATTGAATTCCCTCTTAGTAGTGAACATCCATACATTTCATTGAGATCCGAGCACTACTGTTCAGGTTATGACATGAACAGACACCAGATGGACCAAAAATCCAACATTTCAAGATAAACAAAGATGAATAACTCTATAATGGAAAATCCGAACAAAACAATGGAACCCTCGATTTAATGTCCTCATAGTTGTGAACATCCACACCACATTTGGTTGAGATCCCAGCACAACTGTTGAAGTTACGACATGAACAGACACCAGACGGACCAAAAAGCCATTATTTCCAGATAAACAAAGATGAATAACTCTAGAATGGAAAATCCAAACAAAACGATGTAACCCTCTATTTAATGTCCTCATAATAGTGAACATCCATACCTAATTTCATTGAGATCCGAGCACTACTGTTCAAGTTATGACACGAACAGACATCGGACGGACGTACGGACTCACGCACGGACGGACGGACGGACGGACAGGTGCAAAACAGTATACCCCCCTTTTTTTTTTAAAAGGGGGTATAATTACTAGATTCTCATCCAACTTTTTTGGAAAATTAGGGCGGGCGGGTCAATTTTATTTGTTATATTTTATTCTTACAGAAATGCCCTAAGTAATCGACCCCTAAACCACAGCAGAATTATGGGTAACTTTTCCCCGAGAGCTTTCCGATGAATGGCAACAAGCCATATTTCCGACTAAATCCTGAAAAGTTACCCATAATTCTGCAGTGGTTAAGGGGTCGATTACTTAGGGAATTACTGTACCACTTACTATACTAAATACTCATTGATGAGTACATGTAGTTCCCTCAGAAATTGTTCAGCTAATAAGTTCAACAAATGACCATAGGCCGTTTATAGAACTTATTATCTGAACATTTCCCACCAGTGTATAAGAATCCATCTGCATTTGCATTATCCTTTGATTGTCTGTCTAACTTTACATAATAACTTCTTGAAGTGAATAATAAATAAACCTTTCCAATGTATATTTTAAAGGTACTCAACCCGTAAAGAGGGTCCCCATCTCAACAGATTCCAACAACAACAATCCGATCAGAGGGTCCTATATTACTATTTCTTTGGCTTTGGGGGTAAAAAATATTTGATTCGAGTCGAGGAACCCATCAAACAAAGCTCAGAGTCATTGATATTGATTTTTGAAAATTCTTATGTTCTCGAGATGAGTACTTATAACTGCCGTCAATTTGGTAACATGCTCGAGATTTTACGCCAAAATTCTATTCAAACAGACAAGGATGGATAACTCTATAATCAAGTGGGTAATAATAACGAATTTTTTACTATCTTCTGGGCCAGAAAGAATTCCCAATAATGAAAAATAATAGATTTCTAAAATCGATATCTAACAAATCTGAGCTTTGATGGGTGACTTCCTCGACTCGAATCAAATATTTTTGACCCCCGAAGCCATTGAAATAGTAATTGAGAGGAGTTTTATCGGGTTGAGTACCTTTAAATGGTCATAGTCAGTTCTATTCAATACAAGGTGATTTAAATTATCCAATTTGATTGAAATAGACTGATTAATGGGTCATTGCAATGTACTTTGGAGGTTAAGGCATGAGACAAAAAGTTTACCTCAAAATTATCCAAATAAAACAATTTTGAGGAGGGGACCAAAAAGAAGGTCTGGAGGGAATGAGAATCAAGCATATATTATATATTGGCTTAACCCAGGTACAGTAATGCCCTAATAATCGACTCCTTAACCACAGCAGAATTAAGGGTAATTTTTCAGGATTTAGTCGGAAATATGGCTTGTTGCAACAAGCCATATTTCCGACTAAATCCTGAAAAGTTACCCATAATTCTGCTGTGGTTAAGGAGTCGATTATTTAGGGCATTTATACTGTAAAATTATGCAAACCACATCCAAAATCAACCCTATTCTGCATTCATGGTGGTTACTAGTTGTCCTCCCAAATTTTAGGCCGCTACTAATTAAAATCTTTGTTTGCCCAGCCCCTACCTAATATAATGTAAACAATTTGGGTACATGTAGGTACTAGTAGGTCATATAATATTTTTTTTCTTCATATTTGACAAGACCCCCAACATCAGCTGAAATGGGGGCAAGCCTTGAAATAGGGTGTCTGTCATTTGCAGAATGAGGTCCCCAGAGGGTGAATTTAGTGATGCTACCCCACATAGCGGGCTAGCATCACCAAATTCACCCTCTGGGGACCTCATTCTGCTTACACCTCAGCAGAATGAGGTTCCCAGAGGGTGAATTTGGTGATGCTAGCCTGCTATGCGGGGTAGCATCACTAAATTCACCCTCTGGGGACCTCATTCTGCAAATGACAGACACCCTATTTCCAGACTTGAATGGGTGTCTATTTTCAAGCTTGATTTGAGTTGAGGAACATGTCTATGTGCCAATCCAATCAATACTTGGCCATTTCATTTTGATAAGAAAGGAGAATTTATTGATGAACATCGAATAGTAAGAACACTAATACGGAGCCAGCGCCTGAAGCCAACCATTCTTAGATACATCCCATGAATAATATTTGATACAAGTTGTTATTTTACAACTCAATTTATAAAAGTAATTATACATTTCTTCATAGAAACTGATAACTTTGATAAAAATTACATCAATTTTGTGAAATATAGGTAGTTTTTATCTTTGGCTGAACAATATTATAAAAATAATTTATTTTCTCTGTGAGGCTGATAACATTTTTCCAGTATGGAGCTTTTTATTGGGTAGGGAGTACACAAAAAAAAACAAAAAAATTGTTGCCTTAAATATAGTTTTATACCATAATAGCCTATGTTAGTGTGCGTATACATGTAACACATATTTTGTAAATTTCAGCTTTACACCCAACTATGGGTATACATTTCTAATGTGGTTGTAAATGTTCAAACTTCATTTTGTGAGTTAAATGTTTTTACCCATAGTATTCTACATGTATATATCCAACCAAGTTCAACAGAACTGAAGCAATTTTTAAACATCAGGACCGTTTACATGAACAAAGAGCTATAATTCTCCTTTATACTGTGCTCATTTGTGGTCTAATTTTGCCCAAAAAAATCCATTAATAAATTTACTGTGTGTTATTATAATACTTAGAGAATTATCGTGGGTTGTGAAAGGAAATGCAGTTTAAGTGGTATATTTGCGAATGATCGCATGTCTTCCTTTAGTATGTGCTGGCATTTATAAGTGTGTTCATGTATTTCGAGAGCGAGTGTCTTGTCACCAAAATAATAATATCCGTGCAGTGTGTAAGTCTGATATTCAATATTCAGTATGTACCCAGCTTGTATAGGAATTGGAATGTTTTATTGTACTTGTCATTCTCATGCAAATTTATATAGGACTACATATACTGTACTGCCCCATGTAATTGACCCAGTAACTGGGGCTATTATGCGTTTATAACTATAACTGCACCTCAGTTAACGGTTTTGTAATGGCTGTGGCACCGCGATTAAATGTGGAAAGAAACCGTTATATTCCTTGACTGCCGATACACTGTACAGTAATTCCCTAAATAATCGATCCCTTAACCACAGCAGAATTATGGGTAATTTTTCAGGATTTAGTCGGAAATATGGCTTGTGACTGAGAGCTTTCCGATGAATGGCAACAAGCCATATTTCCGACTAAATCCTGAAAAATTACCCATAATTCTGCTGTGGTTAAGGAGTCGATTATTTAGGGCATTACTGTAGCTAACTGCTGACTGACATGACATATAAATTTGTTGGAGCTGCAATTGTACTGGAAGTTACAATTTCATATCAGATGGTGAATTTAGTGATGCCATCCTGCATGTTGGGCTAGCATCACTAAATTCACCCTCTGGCTACCTCATTCTGCTTAGACCTCAATTGCTATGGGAGACATGGGGTCAGATTGAAGTTCCCCAGATGAAGTTGGTGATGTTCACCCATTAGTCACCTCGATTATGTATTTTATCTTCTACAAATTAGGGAATATAGAAACTGAACAGAAGGGAAAAAGTATCTAAAAACAGTGTTATTTTGAGACTACAGAAACTTTCCAGAAGATGAGGCCTAAGCAGAATGAGGTCCCCAGAGGGTGAATTTGGTGATGCTAGCCCTGTGTGTGGGGTAGAATCACTAAATTCAACCTCTGGATACCTCAGTCTGCAAATGTCAGACAAAATATTTCAAGGCTTGGACAATTTGCAGAAACTTTGACCAAATTTATAACACAAAATATGTATGGAATCATGGCGAAAACCGAAACTAAAACAAAAATATAAAACACACGCACAAAAATGTCTAATAAATTTTGAGTTGAACAAAAGTGATAATGGAAATGTGGATGGATGTGAACTGCAAAAACTGAAATAAGTCCAGCTCGTACGTGAAACCGTTTAGAGGTAAACGGGTGGAACCGCAAAGTTCGTCCGGGAATTCAGCCTCGGCCGACCGAGCGAGCAGGTGGACCCCTCGATCGACCGGGCCTTCGGGTCCGGTCGCCTCGAGGTCCCCGCCGTAACGTATATCAACATGAATGAGCACTGATTCAACTACATTGTCTTATAACCACAAATCAGTAAAGTATTTTGAAATATTGTTACATATATACAGTAATGCTCTAATTAATCGACTCCTTAACCACAGCAGAATTATGGGTAACTTTTCAGGATTTAGTCGGAAATATGGATTGTTGCCATTCATCGGAAAGCTCTCGCCAAGAGCTTTCCGATGAATGGCAACAAGCCATATTTCCGACTAAATCCTAAAAAGTTACCAATAATTCTGCTGTGGTTAAGGAGTCGATTAATTAGAGCATTACTGTAATTAAATTGTGACATTGTGAAGTTTGAATGAATGCCGTCTGATAAAATTGTCAGAAAGAGTAGTTTTATTGTGAAAAGTTAGACGAAAATGACAAATTGTTTCGTCCAATGGCGTCCGACAACCAGGCTCATAACCGTAACCTAATCTGACACCCAGTCTTATAACCATAACCCAATAAGACATCCAGTCTTATAACCATAACCCAATAAGACATCCAGGCTCATATGCATAACCTAATCTGATAACCAGACACATAACCATATCCTAATGTGACAACCAGGCTCATAACCGTAACCTAATCTGACACCCAGTCTTATAACCATAACCCAATAAGACATCCAGTCTTATAACCATAACCCAATAAGACATCCAGGCTCATAACATAACCTAATTGGACAACCGGGCTGGGCAGGTTCATAATTAAATCTAATGAGATATCCGGCTCATAACCATAGCCTAATCAGACAACCAGACTCATAACCATAACCTAATTTGTGTATATATGTTTGGGGCTCAAGTTCGATAAAAAGAGAGCAAACGTAGTAAATTACATACTCCAAAAATAAATTTCAATGATTTTCTGTTTATTGAAATATATATACGCATTTCATTTAGTGTATGTAGGATATTTATTAGCGAACCAGTTAAGAAAGGACACCGTTATTGTAACTGCTGATTACCTGTTAATGAATTAAGGGTTCCATGGAGATATGATGATAATTTGAGAGGTGATTGCTGATTACCTGTTAACGTATTACTAGTAAGGGTTTCATGGAGATCTGATGATAATTTGAGAGGTGATTGCTGATTATCTGTTAACGAATTAAGGGTTTTATGGAGATCTGATGATAATTTGATAGGTGATAGCTGACTATAGTCGTGAAAGTCTTTGGCCATTTTCAAAAAAAATTGGCTTCCGACGTGTGAACCCTTATTGCAGAGGCATAATATATCATACACTGTTCATTTATTTATTCATTTGGACATAATTGTCTGAAATAAAGCATTAATAATAATACCGGTAACATTAGCAGTATTAGTTCGATGGAAGCTGAAAACAAACTCTTCCTGTATTGAGCTGCAGTCAACTCACACACAAATATTCATTCAATCCAGTTGATTTTAACCCTTTCATGATGGGAGCTTCCTGAAATTTTGTGAACACCCTGTGCCAATGCATTCTCTTATATATATGAGTCTCCCATGGGGAGCCTCACATATATAACAGAATGCATTGGCCTAACAATATTACCATGACCTTGTAAGCCAACTGGTGCATTCTCATAGATACATGTATGTGAGGCTCCCTGTGGGAGGTCAATCACCTCAAAATTATTAACTTTCAATGAGTTGCCCAATAGTAGTAATAGTAATAGTGACTGAGTAACTATTCTGGAGGTTATGCACAATTTTGAAATCTGCAGGCCTTGAACACTGGATCATGTTGAATGTGAATTGTTGCAAAAAGTGTCTGATTGTGTCACAATTTTTATTAGCCATGAATTTTGGAAATTGGACTCAGATTTTACAATTTACGACAATCTTATGGTGATGGCAGGAGAGTATAACTATGATATTACTTACAACTAACATACTCATGATGCATGTGTTTATTTCAATAAATCCATTGTTAGCAAAGACATTTCGATCAGAACTTGTTTATCTTCGATTGAAATGGAAAAGGAAGTCATGTGGTTTGAAAACTCACAAAATAGGACTGTCTGCTTGCAAACCAGTGACCATGTCACTCCGGTAGAACCCTCTACCAGCTGTGGCCTGGAAAGACCGACCGGAGTCCGCCACTATCAATTCCAGTAGACAGGATTCCAGACGCCATAGCAAACCATGACGATAATCTAAGTCATTGTGGTCAGAACTTCAGACTAAAGACATTGTAGTTAACTGTGCTATGTATTTTGTTTATCCATGTTTTTATCAATATATTGTTATCGTTTATCTTGTTTTGTGTTATCTTTTATCTATAATAAAGTTTCAACCTGACATCGTCATAATCTTATTAAGCCCCTTCAATCATGCACAACAATAACACCCCAAATTAAATGAGTGCACATCATGTAATTACCATTGTTATTATGTCTATCACTATAATCTGATGATACCAATTATGTTCCACACCTGAGAGTCGCCCCGGAATATGGCCGGGGGAGATGTCTACTGCCTGAGTCGTCTCAGGTATTCCGGACCAAGTTGTATCCGGCCTGAATCATCCTGTTCCTTCTTGATTATACCATAGCGCTCGCATAGAGCTCTTTTCGGTGTTGAGTGTGTCAAGGTGAATCAGTCTCCAATTATTTTTACTGTTTTGCTTATCACACACTCTTCACATACTGTACGCCGCATGCAAGAAAGTTGTTAAATGAATATTATTCTGAAAATTTGTTAGTACATTGTATTTTCTTTCAATATACACAAACACAAACTTTTGATATATATGCTTTATATACTAGTCAAAGTCGTAGCAATTTCTGGTTTATTAAAGGCTTTTTATTCACGCCATATGCTTTATTGAGTCATGGTGAAGGAAGGTGGGGAGTCGACTTAGAATAGTTGTCATCGTGAATATTTAATAAATTATTCATCAATAAACTCCCCACTTTAACTGCAATTTTATGTATTCGTAACCATGCCCGACTCATAAAATTAAATGCTCTTTATTTGAATGAAAAATGTATAGGCCCTATCATTATTGTCATATTTTATTGTCTTTTTTATATCCATATAAAAAGAATGACTTTTGAGAATGGAAAAAAGTGAATGGAATTTTAAAGTTAAATTTCACAAATAATACAACAACCAGGAAATATAAAAATTCAGCTACAATAGCTGAATTGAGCGCTATCCACATAGTTGAATTCAGCTATCCTCTAGAGCCGAGTTCAGCTAAATATAGATTATACCCTCCAGTTGGTAAGATTTATGCAACATGACAAAATTGGGAAAATGTGCATCAAAAATGGTTTACTGGTCTCTTAATCAATATTCTAAATGAATGAATGCATATTTTGAGATATAGGGCTGCCGCTCCTCCATAAAGCAATGAGGCCTATGGCTCGGGGAATTGTGTATGATTGTTTGGATACCATACAACAAGTACTATATTTTTTGTGTAATGTTTTTGAGTTTGTAGAGTCTTTTCATGAAAAAAGCATTCAGGTCTGCATGATCTGAGGTAATAAGCGGATATTGGATTTAAATTACGTACGAATATCATGTCAATCATACCAATAATGCTATTAACGGTACACTTACGTAAGTTAGCGATTAAAAGCTCAGCGCATAGTAATGACCCTACATAACCTTATGGAACACTACCGTTTCATTTCAAATGTAACAGAATGAGAGAGAGAAGTGCGGGAGTCGCACCGAAAGTTGGCAGCACCAGAAATCCCAAGCCGGTCACCCATCCAAGGACTAAACCGCGCTCGACGTTGCTTAACTTCGGTGATCACACAAAGTGTCTAATGGCTGTGACCAAGAGATCTAGACCTCTCGAGCAGAGAAGTCACCGGCCTTCTATATTTACAATGCGACTGCTACACTAATTAAATTAGCAGTCTTTCAGTTTTAACTTTTACTGTGAATTTGAGGGGGTACAAACGTTTCGTACCGTGGTCGTTTCGTACCATATTTTTTGGTCGTTTCGTACCGCATTGTTTGGTTATTTCGTACCATGTAGGAAATCAATTGGTTATTTCGTACCATGTAGGAAATCGTTTGGTCGTTTCGTACCGTGTCTTGTACGTACCATGTTGCGAATGGGGGGAAAACAGTGTTGATTTCATACTTTATTCTTTATTTCGATGGTGAATCATCGGTTTCCATTAGCTGTGGTTCTGGAAGCAGTATTGACGATTCATCTGGGTCGTATGGCCAGTTGAACGTTTCTTCGATGTCGAAGGGTCTATTCTCTTTGGAGGCGGAGTCGTCGTTGTCATTTCAACTTCGAAGTTTGCGATCGCCGTATCTTCTGCCGTCTGCTCTACTGTCGTAATTTGGCTGCAACGGGTGCAGACCCAATCGATTGGCGTTGCTGTTTTTATGGCATGTCTGTAGACTTCTATACTAACACCGGTGTTGCATGTATACAGTGTAGAATGTTGCTTTAACCAATATTGATAGAAATTCAATTGGATCAATACAAATATATATATAAATATATACAGATATATGCCAGTTTGTTATAACACTGACATGTCTTTCCAGGTTGCCACAGATGGCAGCACTGTACATGCAACACCGGTGTTAGTATAGAAGCCTACAGACATGCCATAACAACAGCAATGCCAATCGATTGGGTCTGCGCCGAAACGATTTCCTACATGGTACGAAACAACCAATTGATTTCCTACATAGTATGAAACGACCAAACAATGCAATACGAAATGACTAAAAAATATGGTACAAAACGACCAGATGGTTCGAAACGTCCAGAATCCATTTGAGGCAGTGGCAGCAATTTGTCAAAATACTAGTAATAATGCTCCATTCAATCATTTAGAAACTAGATGATGACATTGGTACTGGTACTAGTAGCAGGTTTTTTATGTGAATTTTCTTTATTTTCTTGTTTTGCATGCATGTGATCAGCTAGAGACGAATAATATATAGCTGATTTCAGATAATAATCGTAGTATTGTAATTTGAAAATGGATTTTCACATTTCCCAGACCAGACAACAATTACAAATACTGTAATTTTACAGAAAAACAAGCAAAGGTATACTATCTCACCTATATTAATTCTCGAAAATACACACAAATGTCAATGTAAAATGCTCTGATCGCCGCGGTTTGACCTCCTATTCACCTGGGATAAGCAAACATTCTGAAGCAAACAAAAGATTTCTCACAAAAAAATTGGATCATTTACTTCCTGCTTCCAAAGCAGCCGGTGCGAGAAAAATGTTATCCGGGTAAATCATCTCGTTTCGAATGGCAACCATATAAACTATATTTTCGCGTATGAATACAGATACTAATTTCAATCGAATAAACTGGAAAAAATTTATCAATGTGCTAATTTATGCTATAATTTGAAGAGTTTCGTCAATTTTAAATATTTTCTTCACTGTGGCAGGCATATTTTTGGGATATATATATGTTTATATATAGAATTATATTTTATTGAACACGATTATTACACATCAACAAAATGGCAACTCGAACGAAAATGTCTTTCAATTACTATCAAGGAGCAAAATATGGAAATTTGCCGCAAAATCCACAGAAAGATGCAGAGGTTACAGAAGACATGCATATTAAGATGTCAAAGAAGATAGCCCAACTGACAAAGGTTCTTGATTGTATTGTTATGAACAGGAAAAATGCCTGCAAACATTCACTCCGAATTACCTTTCTTGATTTCGAGTCAAAATGTTTTTGCCCCACGAATGACTGAGTGATTATATTTGACACAACGCCCGTGATAGCACAGTAATAGCAGAGCCTTATTTCGACAATTGTCCCATGAGTCGGATGACTCAAATTTGTTAAAGTAATTTTGCCATTTTACCTGTGATTTCATTGCCACGGTATGGTTCTTTTTGCGCACATTTATGACATTAATTAAAGATTCATGACATTGTAAGATTGTTGCACATGGGAGATTGGGACAGCCATTTACATATTGCCATAATACTAATACAGTAATAGGCTCTCTGAAATGACACCATAGAGGAGTGGGTGCACAACATTTGGTCAGTAGACATTTTTCAAATTTTGGCTGAGATTCTTTTGCTTCTGCAAGTTCTGGAATCGTTTGAGAGCACAGTTCTTGATTTATCTCTATATACTCTCACAATCACATGCCTGGCTTACGAGGATTAGCCTATGGAGAGGGATCGAGTAGATCCATATTTTCATGGCATCGATGTTTGATGATGTCCATGGTACTGGGGATGCAGATGGCGACACAAAGTCCGACCGATACTATATCAGATTCGAACCCTCGACGAAGGTTTAGCCAAGAGTACGGCCCACAAACCAACTGTGCTATCTGCTCAAGACTCGTATTTCACTAAATCACTATTTGAAGCCTGGATACTCAAACTCTTGTTTAATACATAACGAGAGAGAGAGAAGTGCAGAGTAGCACCCAAGTTAGTCATTATTATTGTCCCCCGACGTTCTGAAAGAAAAGGGGGACTATAGAAACAGGCTCCGTTCGTCCGGCCATTTTGTCCGTCTGTTCATCCGTCCGTCCGGTATCCAGCTCACTGGGACCTTGGCTAACTGGTACCTTAAGTCAGGCTAACTGGGACCTTGGCTAACTCGGACCTTCTGGCTAACTCGGACCTTCTGGCTAACTCAGACCTTGGCTAACTCGGACCTTCAGATATATTTTTAATCATTTCATTAAAATCAATTTTTATTAAGTCATGAGAAAGTTAAAACCAAATGAAATGTTAACATTTTAGATAAATAACATTAAACAAAACAGTAAAAACACAATAAAAACACTATACAAGTCTGCTGGTTTTGCAGTTCTGTGTAGCACGATGGAGACTGTAGCACTGTATCTGCATGTATATACCCATACTGGTATGCTGTATTTACTCTCTGTCACACATGTCACACATGTCTGGTTCTTCAACTGGTGAGAATACCTGAGTGCATTCTCTGTCACGCCTGTCTGGTTCTGGAACTGGTGCGAATAACTGAGCGCATTCTCTGAGATGTTGACTGGTTGAGACCTCTTTGGCGTTGTATTTGTCCCATAGGCTGAAGATTTTCCCCTGCATTACCATGGTGTTCTTCTTCTGGCGACGCGTCAACTTTCCTTCACTCACCATCTTAATTGTTGTCGGAATCTCCTTGGCTTCTTGATACAACAGAGTCAGGAGGAGATACAGTGGTAAGTTCGCCTTCATCGCTCTCTGGTTAAGTTTATTATGCCATCCTTCGACATCATTGTTGGTTCTTATGCTGCGTCCGAAGACTGACCATTCATCAACTGACCATACGGGGCTCTTTATCCAGGTTTTCTCAACGTATGCCATATAGTTGCTGACGTGAGGTACCTGGCTGTCTACCTTTGCCTTTAGTCTGTCGAATGCGGCTGGGATGTCTGCGGCAGGAATGGAATGGACATGAAGCGTCGGAGATGTTTGTGGATTCGGTCTCTTCTGTTGTAAGCAATCTGCAGCTTCTCGAACTGGTTCAGGTTCTCGGCATCTAACGTCCCTCGTCACGTCAAATGGGTCCCCAAGGCTGTGGTCGAGACTGTTAGCAACATGGTACTTCTTTTTTTTCTTCTTTTTTTTAATAAGCCCAGGGAGGATTTGGAAGGGGCATAGGTACGCTGTCTGATAGTAAATTGGCCACAATATTGCTGTCCATATGTTGTCTTTACTGATAAATACACTCACTGCTGATGACTGGTCAGTTGTTACAAGTGAACACAAGTAAGCTGACAATGATTAGATCACAAGATCAAATGGACCAACTGATTAAAACAACAATCGCTTTCAAAACAAACTCACACCTTCACTGTGAATGCCATGAGTAACAATCACTTTATTGCATCTTAACTGTGAATGCCCATAATAACCATCACTTTATTGACTTTATTAACAATAAATATTTATAGAAATATATAAGATACAAATAAGAAATTAAAATAGTGACCTTCAGTTTTATAGATTGACAATATAATTTTTTTTTATTAAGTCAGGTTGAAACAAATCTAAAACATTTTTGAAGCAATAACATAAATAAAACAAACAATATTCTATTATCAATGTTCTATTCTACTAATATATGTAATAAATATAACCAAGGTCCCAGTTAGCCAAAGGTTCCAGTTAGCCAAGGTCCCAGTTATGTACTAAATGTCTTCCGATAACGATTATTTTGTAAGTTACTTACTTGTCACTATCCTGTATATCCGTGAAATGATTCTACATGAAGAATGCAGCGATATTCACAGTGAACCCCATTGAAATAGGAAATGGCCATTGCGATTGACCCCCTCCCATGGAGCCTGACGCATGCATATTACTACGAGCATAATTTTCATCACGCAGCAACTAAATTATTGAAAACTCTGCCCCTCCACTTTCTCACTCTCTCTCATTCTCTCTCTCTTTCTCTCTCTATCTCTCTATCTCTCTCTCTGCCTCCTGCTATCCCTAACACTATCTTCCCGCTGTTTCCATCCCCAACTCAAACTTAGTTACTTCTCCTTTAAAAAACATTATTTATATCCTTTCCCGTCTGATCGATACCCCTCCCTCACTTATTAAGGAGCATGTCGCCAAAGAGAAGACTTCATATAAGCCCTCGGGCTTGTTGTCTGATCCTCATTTCCATACATTTATCTCTTATATGTTATATATTTATGTCACTTGTGTATTATGTGTATTATGTTTGGATTTGGAAATAAAAATATGTTTACACTAAGGTCCCAGTTGGTCATGGTCCCAGTTAGCCAAGGTCCCAGTTAGCCCAAGGTCCCAGTTAGCCAAGGTCCCAGTTATAGTGTGGTCGTGGTACGCAAAAAAAGGGGTCAATCCAGAATAAATTGGTATAGAAGCGATCTCGGTGTCATTCAACGCGGGAGAATCTCTGCTACAACATATCCAAAATCCGCTAAAATCCGCTTTGGGCAAAATCCAGGATCCAAGATGGCGTCCAACATGGCTGCCTTTAGTCAAAAGAGATTCTGACTGAGATTAATTCGACATAATGAGAACAAATGTTGCCATATTAATACAAATGTATACATTTTGGCGAAGGTAAAGTATTATGCCACATATCTATAGAAATAATGGAACCGCTCGCCCCAGATGGCTGCCAAAATGGTGGCCTAAACTCGAACATTTGAAACTTTTGCCTAATATCTTAAAGATCAATTCCTGTTGTTTGATAATGGTTCAGACTGGCGACATTGATTAGTCATATTCATGTTAATTCATCATTGGAGCAATGAAAGATACCATAAATGGGGTCCCATACTCATATACACTGTCAAAAATTGGATTTTACAGAACGCGGTATAAAATTCCACAAAAATCGCCATTGGGATTCCAGTCGTATATCAACAAGAAATGGACAGAACTGTACAATGTAAGTTGGGCATACCATTATCTATAATTACTCCAATTCAATGAAACCCAAATTGGCGCTTTGTCTTAAAATGGCTGCCAAAATGGCGGTCAAAATATGGAAAATGGCAGATATTTAGAATGGTCGTCAGAGGGTTAGACCCAGAAGGAATTGGTAAAGAAACGGTTTTGTTGTCATTCGACGTGGGAGAATCTCGTGAATAACATATCTAAAATCCGCTTTGGGGAAAATACAGAATTCAAGATGGCGTCCAACATGGTCGCCAATAATAATGAAAATGGCAAATATGTAGTTATTCACGAAAACCCATTCGACAAAACGCCAATTCGGCACCAATACACATCATTGATTGAAATCAATGTTTTTTGTGGGTATGAGTAGCCAATCACGATTCAAAATGCTAAGATGGCTACCAAAATGGCCACCGAAAATTGTCGAAATTTAAGTTCTGCTCAGAGGAAAGCCGAAACAACACTTCGGTTGTGAGCTAACGATGACAGACCTATTAAACATGTTGCCAATAATCTACTACCACAATCAGTTCAGCCCGAAATGTTCCAACTAAGCAGTATCTACTGCAGGATACAACACGATGTCCACTTATTACGAGGGACTATCTGGAAATTAATTAAAAAGAAATTAAATTGCTACGAATCTGGATTATTTGAAAACACAGTGTCAACATTTCTACTTATAACGACTATTCGGAACATCAAATATAAGGGCATCAGTCCGGAAGCATCAGGCTATAATAGCTTTTCCAGTGTTGGCGAAAGTGAAAGGGACAGGAGGGAAAAGCGAATAATCTGGGGTTTACTTAATTGGTGGGCAAGTTGGTTATCGGAGCTGGGGAGTTTCAAAGTAAAATTATTTTCTTCAATATCAAGAGGAAAAATGAAAATTCGCACGTACATTGTATACCCTTCACACTTTATGTGACAATTCCGTGTCATGCGATTGTGGGTATATACATGTGGATAGAAACATTCTAGTACATATATAGACTAGAGCTGAAACGGTTAGACGGTTAACCGGTTAGCATCCGGTTAGCGACGTAACCGGTTAGAAAAATATGAACCGGACGTAACCGCATCCCGTTGTCAGTTGAATGTGAACGTGAATAATCCTCAAAATATTAGGTTAAATGATGCAAAACTAATACTAAATCCTGTGTCACCGATAGTAGAGTGCAATGCAAGCATTAATTGGTACACGCGGTAGTATCAGATACTTAGTAGCAATTCTCGAACTGTCTGGAAGTGTCGGCGACCTTCAATCAATTCCGACCCTTTGAAGTTTTCTTCCGACAAAAGCATGTGTGCAGTCACTATGTATCAAGTCTGAATGCACACAAGGAA
Organism: Siphonodentalium dalli; assembly: GCA_032622095.1. Classification (NCBI taxonomy): domain Eukaryota; kingdom Metazoa; phylum Mollusca; class Scaphopoda; order Gadilida; family Siphonodentaliidae; genus Siphonodentalium; species Siphonodentalium dalli. The sequence goes on from CP136062.1 coordinate 151,742,759, forward strand.
ATGACAACGTAAAAGTGGTGTTGTGTGGCAATGCGTGCTTTCGTAACTTAATAGTTAATACTGCACGAAGCAACATGGATTCAAATTGGAGTCACACCACGACATACTATATATAAAACTGTTTTACAGTGGGGTTTATAAAAACTATGTAAGTCGACAAAGTTTGAAGATTGAGATCAGCAGCACAATGTCTTCACTCTTCCCGTTCTTCCTCCCTGTTGTGATTTAATATGATCAATTCAATTGAGTGACCCAACAGACATCGTAGTTGAAGCAACCCAAAACTTCTTCAATAATCTTCCCTTTTATCAAGGAAATTGATGCTCCATGCTACTCTGTAACTGGTTGTGTCTGTGGGACTAATTAATACTCAATTTGGCAGTAATTGCTATATGTTAAGTGATTGCATACTAAAACCGAAACCGAAACGTAAATTATATAACCTCCCAACACTAGTGTCCGCTATCATGATACCGACGAATAGCTCGAATACTGAATAGGACTGCGAGTCTGACCTAACTGACCTTCCTTTTTGTTCTCTACATGTAGTTATTACTTTCTTGTCTTTATATATAATGCATTGGAGGATATACCAATGATGATAATGATATATTACAGATATTTAATATATAGTTTTGTTACTCGTTTTACCAATACCCATACTATTTTACTCGTTTTACAAATTCCCAAACATATGCTGATCACGGCAAATAAGCGATCTCCCCTGCCATTCACAAATTTCACTTGCTCATTCCCCATCACGAGAGCCAGCAAAAGAACAGTTAATGCGTGTTTTTGAATATCGTTAAATGCCGTGAATAATAAGGTCTTTATTTCAGCTACTACTTCTCACCTAGGTTTGTCCCTGGAGCATGGCATAATGTCGACATAATTAGTGTGAGAGAAGTCCGCTAGAAATTTAGCGGTTAACCGGTTGAAATCCGGTTAACCCCGATGGTTAACCGGTTAGAAGAATGGGTCAACCGTTTCAGCTCTAATATAGACGCACCTATATCTTCTACACATTTAGTGAATTTCATCAATGATATGTAGATACAATGTGCGTCACGGCTGGATCTGACCCGTAGGCGTAAAGGTATCCACCATTTAGCTTGATTAACTGGCATTTCAAGGTTGTCATTGGATAGAAATGCCACATGAACATGGCGATTAACAACATGTTTGTCTAAGAAATGTGAACAATGAACATGTTATTTTCCGGATGTTAGACAATCAAACTGCCACATAAGGCGTTCATCCATGCTCATCAGAGCACGAAATATGTGCAAATTAATGACACGAAAACTATTTCATGTGGACAACGTACTCTAGACCTACATCCAACGTCATTTCCTATTAACTTTTATTGTTTGTACGGACGGTTTCGAGGTTTGAAAATCCCGCTTGTCCAAGAAAACCTCCACATACTTACGGAGTCGATGTGTAAACAATGTATGGGGATAGTTTCTTCATACATATATGTATTTGGCACACGTATTTTCTAGAACATAAGAGATCACCATTTACCGGAGAGTTGATATCTGGGAAGAGATCAGAGTAAAATTACTGTTCTTACATGTCGAAATGGGGAATCCATGGGCTACATTTAGTTCCAGCTTGAAACTTGAAAATGATGGCCGAGCCCGAATAGTTAATATTTCGTCGCATCAGTGCTATAATGTAACCCACATTTTCAACTTTCCGAGAAAATGAAGGTTGAAGTTTTTAGACAACATTTCTCCTAATGTTGACAAAGCATGACGTATTGTTGTATTTATCCCAATGAAAACTGACATTAGCTGTTCATTGAACCACATATTGTTTTATGTTGATTCCCTCGTGTCATGCGATTGTGGGTATATACATGTGGATAGAAACATTCTAGTACATATATAGACGCACCTATATCTTCTACACATTTAGTGAATTTCATCAATGATATGTAGACACAATGTGCGTCACGGCTGGATCTGACCCGTAGGCGTAAAGGTATCAACCATTTAGCTTGATTAACTGGCATTTCAAGGTTGTCATTGGATAGAAATGCCACATGAACATGGCGATTAACAACATGTTTGTCTAAGAAATGTGAACAATGAACATGTTATTTTCCGGATGTTAGACAATCAAACTGCCACATAAGGCGTTCATCCATGCTCATCAGAGCACGAAATATGTGCAAATTAATGACACGAAAACTATTTCATGTGGACAACGTACTCTAGACCTACATCCAACGTCATTTCCTATTAACTTTTATTGTTTGTACGGACGGTTTCGAGGTTTGAAAATCCCGCTTGTCCAAGAAAACCTCCACATACTTACGGAGTCGATGTGTAAACAATGTATGGGGATAGTTTCTTCATACATATATGTATTTGGCACACGTATTTTCTAGAACATAAGAGATCACCATTTACCGGAGAGTTGATATCTGGGAAGAGATCAGAGTAAAATTACTGTTCTTACATGTCGAAATGGGGAATCCATGGGCTACATTTAGTTCCAGCTTGAAACTTGAAAATGATGGCCGAGCCCGAATAGTTAATATTTCGTCGCATCAGTGCTATAATGTAACCCACATTTTCAACTTTCCGAGAAAATGAAGGTTGAAGTTTTTAGACAACATTTCTCCTAATGTTGACAAAGCATGACGTATTGTTGTATTTATCCCAATGAAAACTGACATTAGCTGTTCATTGAACCACATATTGTTTTATGTTGATTCCCTCGTGTCATGCGATTGTGGGTATATACATGTGGATAGAAACATTCTAGTACATATATAGACGCACCTATATCTTCTACACATTTAGTGAATTTCATCAATGATATGTAGACACAATGTGCGTCACGGCTGGATCTGACCCGTAGGCGTAAAGGTATCAACCATTTAGCTTGATTAACTGGCATTTCAAGGTTGTCATTGGATAGAAATGCCACATGAACATGGCGATTAACAACATGTTTGTCTAAGAAATGTGAACAATGAACATGTTATTTTCCGGATGTTAGACAATCAAACTGCCACATAAGGCGTTCATCCATGCTCATCAGAGCACGAAATATGTGCAAATTAATGACACGAAAACTATTTCATGTGGACAACGTACTCTAGACCTACATCCAACGTCATTTCCTATTAACTTTTATTGTTTGTACGGACGGTTTCGAGGTTTGAAAATCCCGCTTGTCCAAGAAAACCTCCACATACTTACGGAGTCGATGTGTAAACAATGTATGGGGATAGTTTCTTCATACATATATGTATTTGGCACACGTATTTTCTAGAACATAAGAGATCACCATTTACCGGAGAGTTGATATCTGGGAAGAGATCAGAGTAAAATTACTGTTCTTACATGTCGAAATGGGGAATCCATGGGCTACATTTAGTTCCAGCTTGAAACTTGAAAATGATGGCCGAGCCCGAATAGTTAATATTTCGTCGCATCAGTGCTATAATGTAACCCACATTTTCAACTTTCCGAGAAAATGAAGGTTGAAGTTTTTAGACAACATTTCTCCTAATGTTGACAAAGCATGACGTATTGTTGTATTTATCCCAATGAAAACTGACATTAGCTGTTCATTGAACCACATATTGTTTTATGTTGATTCCCTCGTTTTCTTTTAAAAAGCAATAGCTTGTTTGGAGATATGACATTTTGAGTATGCCAGCGACGATTCTTTTCCGTGCTATAATGAAGTTGTGCTAATAAATGCAGATTAAGCTAAATATGGTGGCAATCGCATGTGTCTATGAACTAAAAAGTGCCTATTCTACACTATGAAAATTCACCCATGTGCATCATCATACAGAAATGTGTGGAACAATCACAAAATTTAAATCACCAAATGATCACGTGACTAACTTGGAGATACTGCCATATAGCACACATTTTAGAATTCACAAACACAAAACAGAAGTCACGTGGACAACCTGAAGCGTCCGATTGGCTGCTGTTGGACATACGACCTCATAGCACGAATACTTGTAAAGATCGCTGGAGATACGACATTTGCTTCACTGGTTTGTGCGAATATTTGTCATCCAATGCAAGGACAGTTTGGCCCATCGGATTGGATTTTTTCTCACGATTCGAATGGTATCAAATACTCATTTCCCGCCATAATGGATATACGACATTATAGCACTGATGAGTCGAGATTTTGTCAACCCGCGGGAAGCCACCAAAAGATTGAAAATAAATAGTTTTGATGTATATGAGCCACATACATGTATATGAGCCAACTATCAACTGCATCCACCACTCACAACTTCCATTATGTGATAAGCTGGGCAGAGTCTACTATTTTCGTTTTGGAAGCCATATTAGATAAAATTTATTGTTTCTTTTGGTCTATTTGAGATGGAATGTTCACAAATAAAAGAAACGATCAATTATTTTGTAGACAAGATCTGCTCATCCCTAAATATCAAATGTGACCAGAACCACAAAGTCGATTTTGGTTAAATTTCATACCACATTCGTTATAACTTATTAGTGAAGGACCGGAGTAAACTATGATCTAATCTATTAGAAATGTCATTGCTGTAATGATCAGTTGACACGATCATTGAAAGAATATACCCATTGTTTCCCAGTTCAGAGAGCAACAAGTGATAAACAGAAGTGATAGAAAATAGTATTTTTCACATCGGGTGGCCATTTTGGCAGCCATTTTTGGTACTGATTTTTAAGTTTTTACATAGAGCTAGCATAATGGCATCATAAAGCGGTATGCATTCGTATTTATTTAGTCAATTTTATTCACCAACCACTACTTATAATGGATTGGATGACACTGTGATCAATATCCGCCATTTTCCATATTTTGACCGCCATTTTGGCAGCCATTTTGAGACAAAGCGCCAATTTGGGTTTCATTGAATTGGAGTATTTATAGATATTGGTATGCCCAACTTACATTGTACAGTTCTGTCCATTTCTTGTTGATATATGACTGTAATCACAATGGAGAGTTTTGTGGAATTTTATACCGCGTTCTGTAAAATCGAATTTTTGAGGGTGTAGATGAGTCTGGGACCCCATTTATGGTATCTTTCATTGCTCCAATGGTGAATTAACATGAATATAACTAATCAATGTCGCCAGTCTGAACCATTATCAAACAACAGGAATTGATCTTTAAGATATTAGGCAAAAACTTCAATTGTTCGAGTTTAGGCCGCCATTTTGGCGGCCATCTGGGACGATGGGTTCCATTTTTGCCATAAACAGGTGGCACAATATTTTACCTTTGCAAAATTGTATACATTTGTATACATATGACAACATTTGTTCTCACTGTTATCGAATTAATCTCAGTCAGAGTATCTTTTGACTAACGCAGCCATGTTGGACGCCATCTTGGATCCTGAATTTTGCCCAAAGCGTATTTTAGCGGATTTTGGATATGTTATACACGAGATTCTCCCGCGTCTAATGACACCAAAACCGCTTCTATACCAATTTCTTCCGGGTCGAGCCCTCTGACGACCACACTATTAGCTGACATTCGTCCGTCCATCTGTCACACTTGGGTACCTTCATGGTGTAATCATCTCCTCCTACAGATTTCATCCCAGAGATTTGAAACTTCAGAATAATGTTGCCCATATATTGAAGATGTGCAACATGTACATGTGTATATAGATGACGGAAAAATAATGTTTTTTACGGAGTTATTAACCCTTTTCGACTTAGAACATTTCAAATTTTTTTTAATTTCTTTAACAAAGCGGCATCGACTTGCCACATTGTCGGGGAACACTGTGGTCGGCTGAAATTTTATTATTAATTAATATTTTTACATTTAGGATATCAAGTATCATTTTATAAATGGTGTCTTTCACTTTCAGAATCAAATTCAAAATTGCTGGGATATTTCCTTAAATTTACTGGTCATGAATTTACAATGTGTATCATTTTATTTCAATTTAAAAAAAATTACAGCACCTTACCAGTCACACTAAATGCAGCAAGTCACTAATGCAGCAAGTTCCTAGAAATGCAGCAATGGCAGAGAGTTTATGGGGATTAGTCATGCATGTTTATACAACAATGTGGAGGTGCTAATTACAAAGGGCTTTAATCAAAGTGCAATTACACAAAAGGCAAAATGCTTTACTTTTACTGATAGATATATTGAAGGGAATTGGACTGAATGGTAAATAAATCTAATTAGTTTTACCAAGTGATTGAGTGAATAATTTGTTATGTTTACCCATACCATAGTATGGTAAACATAGTGTCGTTGCCCGGATTGACCACTCGTCGTTAGTCCGTCCGTCCGTCTGTCTGTCTGTCTGTAGACACTTTACGCATGGTGCGATAACTCGAACATTTTATATCTGATCGGAACCAAATTTTGTATATGAATTTGTCAGCACCAAATACAGATCGAGTTCGAATATGGGTTCGATCCGAGTTTTTTTCACCGAGTTATGGCCCTTTTTCGACTTAGAATTCATGCATGCTACCATAACTCAAAAAATTTTATCTGATCAGAATCAAATTTGGTATGCAAGTTTCTCGGACTAAAATACAGATCGAGTTCGAATATGGGTTTGATCCGATATTTTTCAATGGAGTTATGGCCCTTTTTCGACTTAGAATTCATGCATGCTGCCATAACTCAAATTTTTTTTTATCTGATCGGAACCAAGTTTGGTATGCGAGTTTCTCAACTCAAAATGCAGATCGAGTTTGAATATGGGTTATATCCAACATTTTATACCAGAGTTATGGCCCTTTTTCAACTAAGAATTGAACAGATAACCATAGCAGTCTACAATTAATTACCAGTGGTATCAGTTTAGCTCTGAGAGCAGTAAATCTGTATTATGGGAATTAGAGTTATTTTTTACTCCCATGTTTATGATGACACACTCCTCACCTGTATAGTTTTTGGTATCGATCGGTTGATCGGTTTAGAAATTATTAACACTTTGCATCCGCACATAGGCATGAGCTATCCGATGCTTTAACCAAATTATTTTTTGTCCGATTGTTTTCATATTTGATATGTAGGTTTATAATGACACACCCCTCACCTGTATAGTTTTTGGTATCGATCGGTTGATCGGTTTAGAAAATAATTAACCCTGCACACAAATGCTATCTGATCCATCTAAGTCAAACTGTTTTCTTCTGATATGCCTCATATTTCTTACCAAGGTTTTTCTTAGCACGTTCTTTATCTGTATGGTTTTTGGTATCGTTTAATTAACCCTTTTCAAACTTATTTTTACTTAGAACTCAAAACATTTTTCATCTGATCTACACCAAATTTGGTACATGTGGTCCTCACCCCGAAATACAGATCAAGTTCAAATTTGGGTTTGATCCGATATATTTTAACAGAGTTATGGCCCTTTATAATTCAAGTAATTTACTACCTATTGTACTGTATATGCCCTGTGAGAATTTAAGACAAACAACTTTACACAGTAATCTGCTTTATTGGGATCAGAAAATGACACTGGATACTCTTTGCTAAACCACTGCTCCCAGAGCTGTCAAATTTAAGTGATTGATGATACTTTACTCCAGTTTGTGTGCAATAGTAATTTAACCCAACCTGTTGAAACATGTTCATGGCATTAATACAAATAGTCCATTGTCCATGTGAAGGATGTTCTGGAGCATGGCTGTTTAGAGAATTGTTGTTTACAGAGACACTGTTGTCTTATCTTGAGAAAAAAATTTATCCACACATTAGTTCCATCATATGATGTCATTGAAAATGATTAACACTCTCCACACATCATATGTTCATTCTCCTATTCTATGTCCAGGTTGATCGTGATCCACTTTTCACTTGCATGTATTTCAGGATTAAAATTAACCTATTCCATAGACACATCATATCTGATATGCAGATTTTAAATTATCTCTTTCGCCTTAGGCCAGGTTCACTAAGAATTTCTATTAATTATAAGCCACCAATTGAATATTCATCATTTGAGGATATATCTTATTTTGAAATTCCCTCTATTGCATTTGGGCTGCAGGATAATAATAATGGTTCTGGTATTCTTGAAGCTGACTTTTTGGTCAAATATTTTTCACCCAATCACTTTTATAATCTCATTCAGGTTGATTGTGACACATTCTTCATGCGTATAGATTTTGGTATTGATTGAATGGTTTTGAGAATATTAACCCAATATTTAATAATATTTCTGCTGTTACAGACATTGTATCTTTCCAATGATCAGCTTAGAATAAAATTAACCATAGGTACATGTATACTGTACGCGATCCAATGTTATGACTCTAATATTTTCAATTTGACCCTTCTCATATCTCTCCTTTAGTTATCTGATAATTCTGTATTAAAATATTTTATATCCAACCATTATCAATCATATTTAATATCAAGGTCTATACACCCCTCACTTATATAGATGTTCAGGTGTTTGTTGGTCTCTAATCTCAATCATCCCATAACTTTTACTATGCAGCTAACACAACAACATAATCTGTTATGACTCAGGTTCCATTGTAAGAATTAAATAAATAGAGTTATTATGATGTTAATATTGTAACAATTATATCTTTAACAGCTATGGTGCATCTGTCTGACTGTGTTTGGGTATAATTATCTTTATCAATCTATCACACATACATTGTGTTTAAATGAGCAAGTTGCTCAATATGTCTGATTCCACTATGAAACTAATAAATAATAGTACGCTGTGAATTGTTGAAATTCTTGCACTCATAAAAAGATCGCTATCGCCAAGGTATGGGTTAAACATCTGCCGATCGTGATCGGCCTCTCGTTTTTCAATGTTTTTATTGGTATAATTCAAACAAGTAACATGAGAATAGTAGAACAGCAACAAAAGACAAAACCCGATCTCTGGACATTTTATCAATAATTAGGTATAAAATAGTAGGCCAACTCACAGAAGTGAAACAAACACTCTTATTTCTACCTTATCAGGATTAGACTAACACACGGAACGCTCTTTTCAAAAGCAAATATTAATAGTTGCATTTTGGAGCGTTTATTTTAACAGAAGTGAAAGAACCATCGATCTATATACGTCGATGAAAGAACCAATGCTCTTTATTTCTACCATCAGGAATAGAATAAGACGGAATACTCTTTTCAAAACAAATATTATTACAAACCTAATTAATGCTTTTAACACATCATCTTCACTGTTGTTGTTGAACGGACATGTTTTACAATAAAACATGATGTAACATAAGTCTGCTGACCACATGTTGAAAACATGTTTCGTCATCGGAACTCATTGATAGTGTGTCCATAATTTACAGCTTGTACATTCAATGCAATCTTCCAAACATTGAATACCACGCGCACTACAAGGGTAACGGGGATCAGTATAAGAATACGTATTATCAGTATAAGACCACCTTCAAATATATAACAGATATATACACCTTCAAAAATATAATTAACTTATATTAAATAATGAATAAAATAAAAGAAATACCAACTTAATAAAACTTTGAAAAACTTGTATTTTAATATAGTTAGAATTCTACAAATACCCATCTATCCAGTGATCTATCTATCTATAGTAATAAAACTCAATTTTGTTTTTTCGTATGTTTGATTGTCCACTTGGCTGGGACATCGGAGCTGAAAATTTGCATATACCGGTATGGGTAATTGGACCTGGTGAGCTTTATTAGATAGGTCCTGTTTACCTCATATGTCTTAAAAGGGCACTAATAATTATAATATATATTTTTTGGCTAGAGGCGACCACCGAGTTGGACCCTCGGAGCTGAAAATTTCTACATATGGGTAATTTGAGCCTGCAAATCTTATTAGAAATGTCCCGTTGACAGCAGATGTCTTATTAGGGCACTACTAATTAATTTAACTACACACAGGATAAATTTACATGTAGAGTGTCATGAGATAGCTCTATGCCATTGACCTCAGATAACTTAAAGGGTCAGATAATGATATGAATAATAAAAAGCATTCCTTATCAGCTTAGAAGATATGTATGAAAATTGCTACAGTTGGGACACCTGACCAGTGGAAGGTCATGGGATAGGTAGGCACCTTTGACTAGGGCTGGGCGGTATTTCAATATATTGACTATAGGTGGTTTGGAAAAGAAAAACCGTCTTGAAACCGCGTGTAAAATAAAAATTCAATATATTGTAACCGCAATTTTATCACCTCAAAAGACGGTTTCAAATTACAATCCAATACTGAGTTGAATACTTTAGCGGACCGCTGATTGAAAGCAGCCTTTATCGGTAGCTCCCATGTCTCTGTTGTCTTTTATTGTAACCAATGACGCAATGGTTGTAATTTGGGCTGAAGTAGAGCGATGGAGTATCTTCTTCCGAATCCAACCTGATAGCGATGTAACATCACGAGCGATACTTCGTCCAAACTTTCCGACTCACGACTCGGCAGTATTTGTCGTTCAATTATATCTTAAAATTTGACTCAGGTTGACTGACAAATCCATGACATTCATTCAACTAGCCCGCCATTGAGTATTTGCAGACGCAGAATATGACCCGCAGGTGTTGGTCGAAGTATATCACTTGGGACGTTACCCCACTACCATCAACTCCAATTTTAAATATAGTTGAGCTGCTCTGTCTCCCTTCCATTTCACCTTGTTATTATTATTTCATTATTATGATAATAGCTGAATAAAGTTCTCCCCCCTTAACTAAATCCCGTGTTCACAATTTAATTTAAAATGTTCCGTAATTAATTGTTTGTGATAGACTGCAGACAGCCCAGAATGAACCATCTTGGCCCAATTCTACTAGGTCCTCTATCAACCTATGAGCACGTGCTTAGCTATGACGTAACGGGAATGTGAATCGCGTGCTGATACAGTTATGTAAACAATGGAGTTATAAGAAAAACGTGAGCCTGTAATTCACTCAATGTTGTTGCGTATTCCAGAATGCAGGAATTTTATATAATGGGCACATGTCATTCTGAGAATAGTTTATCATTTACTGCCTGACGATAGTGTGTAGAATTTTAATCCCTTATAACGAAAACACAGAGTGTTATATCCCTCGTTTAAAATTTGATTTTACGTGATATTTTTCAATAGTAAAATAATATTCAATAAAACCGTATATCGTGGTGTTATTTTGGAAAAATCGTGGTTTTTAAAAACGTCAATACCGCCCAACCCTACCTTTGACCTCATGTGACTTAAAGGTGGACTATTAAATTATATGATCAATATAGAGCGTTTATTATACCCCCCGTCGTCCGTCCGTGGACACAAATTTGTCTGGAGTTTTTCTCAGTCGTTTTTTGATCAATTGTCGTGAAACTTGGCACAGACATCAACCACCATGGGAACCTGTGCACCTGCGATTATGACGTCTGTCGGACTTTCGTGGAGTTATCCCCCCTTTTTCGACTTAGAAATTTTTCGCAACATGTATACTTTTGTCCGAGTTTTTATCCCTACATTTTTCGGTCAATTTTTTAAAAACGTGGCACAGATATTTAGTACCATGGGAACTTGTGCACCTGCGATTATGACGTCTGTCCGACATTTTTTGGTGGAGTTATTCCCCTTTTACGACTTAGAAATTTTTTCGCAACATACATAATTTTGTCCAAGCTTTTATTCCTACATTTTTCGGTCAATAGGTTTAAGATTAGGGTTATGGTTGTACACCTGCAATGGGAACTGTTATTTTATTAATTTAACTAAATGTTCACTGACATGTGAAACATCTTAGTATTTTAAAAACAGGGGGGTATCCGTAGTCCCATTGGGACAGTCACACCTCTAGTTATCAGAGGCACTTTTATAAAAGAGGCACTAATAATTAGCAATAGAGAGCGTTTATTATCAATTTAAAAGCTACATGTAACTTTATTCGCAGTCATGCAATAGGTGGTGTTTCCCCCAGATGACTAATTATAATTGTTTTAACTGACTTGAAGGGCCACTAGTAAATTACGCATTCTTCACCTGAGCAACGCCGGGTACCCCAGCTAGTCTTAAATAATTATAAAGGGATAAAGATTTCCAATCAACTCTAGATAATCACCTGCCACAGTTCATTTATTAACTAAAATGGATAATAAAACACTGATCACACTCATGAACACTCCACTAATCCACCCTCCATTTGGGGACTTGCTGAATTTCTATAGAACTTACTGCATTTCTAGGGAGGACCCCAGCTTACCCATTGATATTAATTAGTCCAGTGTAGTCCACATTAAAAATGTCATTTAATGGTATAACTCATTAACTGTCTGGTTGCTGTCGACGAGATATCTCGTTGCCTGACGTCATGATGTTCGACTCCAGCGAAGAGATATCTTGTTGTCCACTTTCTCTCTATTCCTTTCCCGAATTTTGTTCTATTCTATTGTGTTCTAACCGTTAATGTGAGGTGGTACCATGGTTGGCCGTGGTATAATTGGCTGCAGTTGATTGCATGAAGGTGGTCGAGTACCGCATCAACTAATTAGTGCATAGCTGTAAATCATTAATCAATTCAATCAGTTTCATACTTTCTCACAAAGAAATCCTGAAATGGAGTATAGTATTTTACCTTAATTTAGGTTGTAACCTTTGCTTGAGGTTCTTTGACTTTTGATATCATGTGGCCATTGGCCCCAGTACACACACTGGGTTTTTGTTTTAACCCTTTACCCAACAAACCGGCCAAAACCGGCCAAATAAAGCTTCAACAGCCTAAAATATCTTCGGTCTGTCTCAATAGAACCATACAAATATGGATATCATTGGAATCGGCTCCTTGACCACATTGTGATAGTTACAGTTATGCCTTGTGCCAATGCATTCTCTTATATATGCGAGTCGACCATAGGTCGCCTCGCATATATAAGAGAATGCATTGGCCTAAAAATAAAAAATAAATTAACACTTTTTACCAATTTTTCTTACATTCTTTAACAATTTTATAATTTTTAATGTGTTAAGCCAATGCATTCTCTTATATATGCGAGGCGACCTATGGTCGACTCGCATATATAAGAGAATGCATTGGCACAGGGCCCTTCTGTTGGGTAAAGGGTTAAGAGGGCCAGAAATAATTAAAGTTATTGTTTTGAGGTCAGTCAGGTAAAAAATATTTTCACAATTTTTAAGCCGATCAGGTGGCCCATGGTGCTAATAGTTTTACATTTAAATTTAAGGAAATTACCTATAATCTTATGATAATTTTAGCATCAAGAACATACCAGTAGTAAGTTAGTCCCAATAAATTCATGTTTCGCCCTTCAATTTTCACCAGAATTATGGCCTTTTTTGTTGGAATTTGCACTCAATTCCAGTCAACTATAACTTTGGTAAGTCTGAACTGAATGGAATGAAATTTGGTATGTGAGTTTTCTAGCCCAAAATACAGGTCAAGTTCGAATTTGGGTTCCCAAGAGTTATGGTCCATGTTGGAGTTACCACAGGTGTATTTTGCCACACCCTAGCGAAGCTCTGGTTAATTGTAGCCTGTCCGTTTACAGTTATTCCTTTCTCCTTTCAGGTTATCTATGCACTAAATACAAAGAACGATGAGCATGACGCATCTCTACATAGTATCAAAGAGCAACATGAAGAGGAGCTTCAACAGCTTATATCCGAAACCAGAGAGAAAATCAACTTTTATAAAACCAAACTATCTGCTGATGTCGATCATAAGACAAAACTTGACTCGTTACAAGCTCTCATTGATCGACAAGAGAGGGAGCGATCTGATGCCCTTGTCAGGTTCGAGGTTTTCAAAAGGGGTTCAGATGAGCGAGAATGTGACTTGAAAACAGACCATTCGAAAAATTTATTGACGTTGTCCCAGGATGTTCTTTCAGCTAAAAAGCATTTTGAAGAACAGATTAAGAAGTTTGAATCCTGGAAACACGACATCGAAGATGAAAAAGATAAAACTATTCAGGATCTCCAATCAAAACATAATGCTGAGTTAATTAATGCGAAGAGTCGCTATGGAAACCAGAGTAGTGAACTTCAAGGTGAAATTTCTAAAATTGAGGATAGGTATAAACAGGAAATGGAAATGTTGCGGGTTGAACAACAGAAGCTTAAAGATGAGAATGTGCGGGTTTCCGATGAGTATGAAAATAAACTCAGTAAAGCTCAGGCATTCTATGAGCATGAGCTGCATGCGTTACAAAATTCCAAAGACTCGTTATACGACGGTGAGATTCAAAAGTGGAAGGAGAAGGAAGAAAGGTTGAAGCGCGATTTCTCGATTGTTGAAAAAGAACTGAGAAAACAGGTGGATAGGTTGATGAATGACTTGTCAGAAAGTGAAGAAGCAGTCGACAAATATAAAGTGGAGATTGAGAACCTTCAGAGGATTCTGGATGACAGCGATAGTAGCTCGTCAGGTCTCCGGCAACAGGTTAGTACAGCTAAAATCTGGCAAATAGGGTGGACATTCATTTTCAGAAGGGGGTCCTCAGATGGTGAATTTTGTGACACTATCCCGCACAGCTAGATAGCATCTTCAAATTTACCATCTGGTAATCTCATTCTGCTTAGGCTTCATCTTCTGGGAAGTATCTATGGTCTCAAATTAACATTGTTTTTAGTTACTTTTCCATTCTGGGACTTCTCTATATCCCATAATTTGCAGAATATAAAAAGCATAATCAAGGTGACTAATGGGTGAACATTGCCATATTCAACTGGGGAACTTCACTCTAACCCTAGGTCTCCCATAGCATTTGAGGCCTAAGTATATTATATTTACACTCACACATGCATTCGTATTGTGGAACATGAATGAGGACGTTGGTTGGTCGAAATTACATCACGTGACGTCGCATGCTGACCCCAACTTGCATCCATTTTTGTGTAGATGCAACTTGCACCGAGCCATGAGAATAACATTGGAAATGGGCGCTTGATACTCTACCAGTTGACTCGGTTGAGTGTAAATATAAGTAATGGATGTTGATTTTGTTGCGTTCCATAGAGTACGGATGCAAGTTGGTCTGACATTTTTATGTGTGGAATGCTCGCGTTCCACACAAAATGTCAGACCAACTTGCATCAATACTCTATGGAACGCAAGCAAATCAACATCCATTTCTTAAGTGGTCTCCAGAGGGTGAATTTGGTGATGCCAGTCCACAGACACACTATTTGCAGACTTGAGGGCTTGAGTACAGCTGAAAGTGTTCGGACTGGGTTCAGTAATATTTACCGGTAGCAAGTCCCGTCAAATGTAAGTTCACAGGTTAGTACAGCTGAAAGTGTTTTTTGCTGGGTTTCGTAATAGCAACTCCCGTCAATAGGCCTCAAAGTGTGGTGCCGGACATTTGCAGCATGAGGCCCCCAGAGGGTGACTTTAGTGACACTACCCTGCACAGTGGGCTAGCATCATCAAATTCACCCTCTGAGTACTTTTTATGTATTATTTGTTTTAACCTTATCATGACTGGAGCTTCCTGAAATTTTGCAAAAACCCTGTGCCAATGCATTCTCTTATATATTTGAGTCTCCCATGGGGAGCCTCACATTTATGGGTGACTCAAATATATAAGAGAATACATTTGCCTAACAATATTTACCTTTACCTTGTAAGCCAGTGCATTCTCTTATATATGCGAGGCTTTAGGGCTGTGACGATTCATCTTGAATTCAATGTATCATGATACACTTTCAAATGATATGCGCATCATATCATGTCATGTGTATCGCTATACAGAAAATCTAAATAATTTCTGAAGATTGCATGTACATAAGAGCAACACCTGCAATGTTCTCTCAAGTTTACATGTTTATTATGTTTATTTGAAATTGACTCATCTGCATGTAGCTGTAACTATTCAATTGAATTTTAGTTTACCGGTAACATGAACTCCATCTCCAATTACAAACATGTTGCTTCTGATCATTCAGGTCGTATTCATTTGAGAACATTAACAGAAAGTTGACTGTCAATGACAGGTAGAAGGTGGACACTGAGCCAGCTGTATAGCGACAGACCAGTATTATTGCAGGGAAATATTCATTCAAACTCAGTTTATATTTGACTTCGCATAATTTCTCAGGTTCAAGATGCCAAAAATGAAGCTTCAGAAGCTATAACCAGACTCAAACAGATGGAGACCGAGCTAGTGTCGGCACAGGAGAAATGTTCGAGCCAAGCATCAGACCTTTTAAAGAAATCAAGTAAGTTGATAAAGGCAGTAATATGGTGCTGGTCATTTTCAGAATGAGGTCCCCAGAAGTAGAGCTGGGCGGTACTCAGTATTTACCGGTATCGGTATTTTCAAAGTCATCATCTGTATAATACTTACAAATAATAACCACCTTTGAGCGTAAAAACGCTAGTTGAAGCACATGATGGGAGTCAGAAAGATTAAGTAAAAATTAAAATTATGTCAAGCCGCGTAACTCTGTGCAGATGGTGCCTCATAATGAGGCGGCGCATCAAAGACCGTATAAAAACTATATACAAACTTGTATGTGTCCAACTTGTTTGATTTCTGCTACATGCCCAATAATTATACCCCCATCCTAAAAGATGGTGGGGGGGGGGGGGTATATTGGATTACATGTACATGCGTTCGTCCATCTGTCTGTACACTCAAATATCTCAACCATGGGTTATCGGATATCGATGAAATTTGGTATGCAGGTTTGGCGTTGTTCTCATTTTCCGTTCAAGAGTTATCCCTCTTTGTTTGTCTGAAAATGTTGGATTTCTGTCTGTCCGCTCATACCTGTATATCTCAACCATGGGTTATCTGATATCGATGAAATTTGGTATGCAGGTTTGGCATCAGGAGGGCTTTCAAAGGAGATTTCAATGATGTTGTTCACATTTTCTGTTTAAGAGTTATCTCTCATTCTTTATCTGAAAATGTTGGATTTCCCTCCATTGTTCTTTAGAATTGTCAAGTAATTTTTCGTTCATCAAACTGTTTTTCACAATTTGGTTTCCGACCTGCCCTATTTCAATTTTCACCATGAGGGTATCCCAGCACCCGTGGTGCAACCTCTTGTTGAATTTAGCTGTAGTCACGAATGTCGTAAATCTGCGGGTCTTTCATATACTGTTCACAACAGGCTGGCATCACTAAATTCATCCTCTGAGAGCCTCATTCTGCATGGTCTCATCTGCTATGGGAGACCTAGACTCATATTTAAGTTCTCAGATGGTGAAAATTGTGATGTGCACCCATTGGGCACCCTCCATTACGTAATATTTCATCTGCCAATTTGGGGATATAGAGAAATTCAACTAATTTTAAAGAAAGAAACTATACTATAAAAGAAAAAAGAAAAAGATTCTTTGTGAAGAAGTTTCTAATGAAACTGAAAAAACTTGTTAATTTGATAATAAAGATACTTTCCAGAGAAGATGAGGCGAGGCCTGAGCAGAATGAGTTACCCAGTGATGCTAGCCTTGCATTTATATAAAAGAATGAATTGCCTAACAATATTTACCTTGACATTGTAACCCAGTGCATTCTCTTATATATGCAAGGCTCCATATGGGAGACTTGCGTATATAAGAGAATGCACTGGCACAGGATATTTAGTGCTGCACCAGTGTATCTACTGTCATGAAAAGGTTAAAACCTTTGTTTTTAAATATCCGAATATTTGGATTTGGTGAGTTTTATTCACTCCACATATGATGGATGAATAGTGAAAATCAGAACTACAGTATCCATGTGATGAATTTGATTATGTTGTGTACAGGCACAATGAATGTGGACATTATCCACTTCAAAAAGGCTGAAATTTTAAACACTCCACCTGTTAGTTGTCTTTTTTATATGAAACTAGCTGATGTAGCCAGCATTACATGTGTAAAGTGTGGCAAAATTGAAATTGAAACAATTACAAAGTGCAGAAATGTGGAAGCCTATAAGGAACATACAGTACTGCCCAAAGTAATTGACCACTTAACCACAGCAGAATTATGGGTAATTTTTCAGGATTTAGTCTGAAATATGGATTGTTGCCATTCATTGGAAAGCTCTCGGCGAGAGCTTTCCGATGAATGGCAACAAGCCATATTTCCGACTAAATCCTGAAAAATTACCCATAATTCTGCTGTGGTTAAGGGGTTAATTAATTTGGGCATTACTCTACATAAAGAGAGAGAGAGACACACACACACACATTGGCAGTCCCGATATGTTAAAGGAAGAGTGTGTGAGTCGTTCTTTGTCCTGATAAGGTAAAAGATAAAGAGCTTTCGTGTCGTTTCTGTTCATTAATGTGGATATCATGTGATAACGTCAAAAGGCGATGGCACTGTCGTGCAGAGTCCGGACCCAGCCCATGTTACCAGGAGAGCCGAAATACATACCCATGGCACATTTTATCGCAATCATTGCAACAAAAAAAATATAGTGAGCGTGAACAAATTCTCATTTCTTATCGAAATGACCATGTGTCGATCGGAATGGTACATTGAGATGTCCCTCAAACCAAATCAAGCTTGAAAATTGGTCCTGATTTTCATCCATACCAGGGTTCGAACCCTTCCAACCTCATCTAGCCCAGACTGTGATGATCTTATCCACAACCTAACCACCTCGGGGACATCCTTAAAAAGGAAGCCCTTTCACCGAGAGCTAGGAAGCGTATCAGTCTGAACATTGTTCGAACCCACTACCTTCTTGATCTGCCATTCTGGAAACATTTCAATGCACTTCATCCGAAATTGCATCTGTGACCATACGATTACTGATACTGGCGTATATACACATGTATGTCAGAGTTATGGAGGCACAGACTAAGTATGAGTGTTCATTGCTTAGGATATGAGGAAAATGCTACAAATCATTATTATAACATCTGGAGCAGAAAGAAATTTGTCAGTTTGGGTTAACTCTTTCATGACAGGAGCTGCGCTTGTGCAGCATTAACCCTTTACCCAACAGAACGGCCCTGTGCCAATGCATTCTCTTATATGTGCGAGTCGACCGTAGGTCGCCTCGCATATATAAGAGAATGCATTGGCTTAACACATTAAAAATTATAAAATTGTTAAAGAATGTAAGAAAAAATGGTAAAAAGTGTTAAAAAAAGTTTTTTTTAGGCCAATGCATTCTCTTATATATGCGAGGCGACCTATGGTCGACTCGCATATATAAGAGAATGCATTGGCACAGGGCATAACTGTAACTAACACAATGTGGTCAAGGAGCCGGTTCCAATGATATCCATATGTGTATGGTTCTATTGAGACAGACCGAAGATATTTTAGGCTGTTGATGCTTTATTTGGCCGGTTATGGCCGGTTTGTTGGGTAAAGGGTTAAAGTTCCTATGTCAGCGCATTCTCTGATATATGCGAGTCTCCAATAGGGAACCTCGCATATATAAAAGAATGCACTGGCTTACAAGGTCAAGGTAAATATTGTTAGGCCAATGTATTCTTATATATATGCGAGGCTCCCTATGGGAGACTTCGCATATATAAGAGAATTCATTGGCACAGGGTTTTCAAAAAATTTCAGGAAGCTCCAGTCATGGAAGGGTTAAGTTGCATGAATGCAGTTTATTTCAGGTTTGATCGGGGAATTAGAAGCGACGAGGTTGCAGCAGAGCTCAACCATAAAGGATTTGGAAACGCAGATCGATAAACTTAAGGACAGACTTTCGTGGCTTGAATCGGAGAGGAAGTCGCTTGAAAATAAAACGCATTCCTTATCGGACCAACAGACAGCTCATCTCAGGGCTTTAGAGAAGGTGAGATCATGCTAAGATGGGTTACTGTAGGCAGGGTTCATATGCAAAATGGAAATGGTTAAATTTTGAACCACTCCTTTAAAAGTGCATAAATAGATTTCTTCCTTTAAAAGTACCTAAATATCAACCACTATCTTTGAAAAGTCCTTGAATTCTGCATAAAATGGTTCGCATGGGTCAATTTATTGGAAATCTCAAGCAAGAACTCGAAGCTCGAATGTTGTTCAGCCAATATTAATATTGTTGATATCAGTTACTAAACAATAACAATCTGATTTCCCACCTCCGCAAAACATCATCAGTGTATGAGGTCACATGCCGGCATGCACAGTCTCAACCAATAGTGCAGATTAATACATTTCCATCGTGAAAAAGCTGCTGGAAAATGGATTTTTAATCATGTTTGGGGGGGAAAGTATGAATGGATAAGAGCTGTGAAAGGAAAAAATTATATAGAAGAGTGTTCACTATGCAAGAAGGAGACAGACATAATTTTTGGAGTTTATTTAACCATTTTTTGAACACTGTAAACTGACGTAGACTGATGCTTTTATTGTATGTTACTATAGTAAATAGTCTTTAAAAACTCTTTACCAGTCCTTAAAAAGTGCTTAAATTTGATACCCAGGAAAGAGCATGTAATTTCAAATCTTCTATGTGTTGTATTTATTTTCTATGATCACAATCAGCACTAGAAATGCTTTATTTAGAAATTAGGCAGAAAATATCATGGCTTGAAAATTAGTTGACAGAAGCTCATGAGGTCAGAAAAACATTAATTAAGCCCTAGTCCATGTTTAATAGTATAGTCAAATGATCTTGATGGGTCTTGTTAAGTTATCTTTGATAATGGATCAAGCTTTTGGAACCCTATCCTGTGCCTTCACTCCCAATAATTTTGATGAAAATCAATACTATTATTTCACATATCTAAGCAACATGATCCTTCAATGTATTTCAATTATAGTTGCAGCATTTAATCAGATATTTTATTACCAATTTTATGTGAATTACTCTGTTAATGGGTGAAATACCGGTATGATCTTTGTACCAGATTGCTTAGCACAGTGGATGTCAGGAAGAAAGCTTGATATATCTGTGTCTTTTCCATCCAAGTAATATAATATACAATTTATAATTTAATATATTTGTATATCTATAGATATCTACAATTCTTTGAAATACAATGACATTTACAGTCACTGGATGATGCATTGATGAATATTATGACTTATATTTACAGTCACTGGACGATGCATCAATGATTATTATGACTTATATTTACAGTTGCTGGACGATGCATTGATGATTATTATGAATTATATTTACAGTTGCTGGACGATGCATCGATGATTATTATGATTTATATTTACAGTCACTGGACGATGCATCGATGATTATTATGATTTACATTTACAGTCACTGGACGATGCATCGATGATTATTATGACTTATATTTACAGTCACTGGACGATGCATCGATGATTATTATGACTTATATTTACAGTCACTGGACGATGCATCAATGATTATTATGACTTATATTTACAGTCACTGGACGATGCATCGATGATTATTATGACTTATATTTACAGTCACTGGACGATGCATCAATGATTATTATGACTTATATTTACAGTCACTGGACGATGCATCGATGATTATTATGACTTATATTTACAGTCACTGGACGATGCATCAATGATTATTATGACTTATATTTACAGTCACTGGACGATGCATTGATGATTATTATGATTTATATTTACAGTCACTGGACGATGCATCAATGATTATTATGATTTACATTTACAGTCACTGGATGATTCGTCAATGATTATTATGATTTGCATTTACAGTTGCTGGACGATGTATTGATGATTATTATGACTGATATTTACAGTTGCTGGACGATGCATCGATGATTATTATGATTTATATTTACAGTCACTGGACGATGCATCGATGATTATTATGATTTATATTTACAGTCACTGGACGATGCATCGATGGAGAAGCAGCAGTTAAAGGAGAGATATGAGAAGAATCTGCAGGGATTTAAAGACACCTCGGAAAAATCTCTCAGAGATTTAGAAAATATTCACAGCTCGGAAATCCAGCGATTAGAACAGCAATATAAGGATCAGCTAGTAGAAGAAAAACATAATGCTGAAGCAACGCTCAATAAACTGAGACAGGTATGTGTTGTGTTCTATGATCAGGCCTTAAGTAAAAAAGTCCACAAGTTTTGCGAGAATGAAAATATAGCATTTCTACAGCGATTCGGCTGCTTTACAAGATTCTCAGTAAACAAAATGAGGTCCCCAGAGGCTGAATTTAGTGATGCTAGTCAGCCGTGGGATTAGCGTCAATAAATTCATGCTCTGGCGACCTCATTCTGCAAATGCCATACACACTATTTCAAAGCTTGTTGATACTTAATCTATAAATTTCCAGGAAATGGATCAAACGTTATCAAATGAAACGACGAGAATGACACAAGAGAGAGACTTAATTAAGTCTGAATACGAGAGGAGTCGAGCAGAAATGATGAGTAAGCTGCGGGCAGCTGAAGATGAGGTTAGTGTTAGTCTGTTAGGTTTAACCCTTTACCCAACAGAAGGGCCCTGTGCCAATGCATTCTCTTATATATGCGAGTCGACCATAGGTCGCCTCACATATATAAGAGAATGCATTGGCTTAACACATTAAAAATTGTTAAAGAATGTAAGAAAAAATGATAAAAAGTGTTAAAAAAGATTTTTTTTAGGCCAATGCATTCTCTTATATATGCGAGGCGACCTATGGTCGACTCGCATATATAAGAGAATGCATTGGCACAGGGCATAACTGTAACCATCACAATGTGGTCAATGAGCCGGTTCCAATGATATCCATATTTGTATGGTTCTATTGAGACAGACCGAAGATATTTTAGGCTGTTGAATCTTTATTTGGCCGGTTTGTTGGGTAAAGGGTTAAATCAGCTAGCTCTATGTTTAGTGTTGAAACGATTAGTGAATTTCAGAGTCGACTAGTCGAGGCCCAAAAGTCGCGTTGCGTCGACTAGTCGGTACCCGATATCAAAACTTTCAAACATAACATTGTATGGAAAATTCATCGTACATGGCGTACACTGATGACTGATGCAATGGCGTTCTATTGCGTTGCGCATTTCCCTGCATACACACCAATTTATTTGGGAAATAATACTGTAAACATCTTGATATTTATCCAACACACTGAATGTAATTATATAATTAGACATGTGGTGGATAATGATTAGATACACGATCATTTATACAGGTTTTAACATTAATATCAGCGTTCGAGATTATTTCGTTTAGTCACGTGATCACCAATAAACCGGTGCCGAGCGGTGTCACTATAAAATGTTAATGTTCCGACTAAATACGCCCTATAGTATAGGCTACGTTGTAGAATACGATAGCCAGTTCTTAATGTCAGTATCATTTATATACGGTAGCACCAATGACGTCACCTTAAGCGACCTTCACCCAGCGTCGCATCATAATCCGACGGTGCGAGATCAATGGAAATATATACAGTGTCTGTATCAAAGCGGTCTCAGACAAACTACAAAGCCGCGTCAATCATTGCCATCATGTCTTTGACCTCAAACGACGAGTGAGACATTGTGTTGTCATTTTCATTCGTCCAATTAATAGTCGGGTCACCGGTCCGTGTGTGTCTATACTAGTAACACTGTCAATTCCGGGTGCCACCAAACGTTATACTTACCATAACTTACGCGCAGTTAACACCGTTTATGCCGGAATCGATCTTGAAAACGTTATACATGAAACTAATACACTATATTCCGACTAGTCGACGGCAAAATTCAGAGTCGACATTCTGACATTTCAGCGTCGTCTACGACTAGTCGATTAATCGTTTCAACCCTATCTAAGTTCTTCTTTGTTTTTTCCACTGAGCATCAATGTCATAAACAACAACAAATCTTTCATAAATCTTCATCATAAATGAGGCAAGAACAGAGCCTGGAAGGCTCACAGAATATCTACTAATTCATCCCAGGGTTCGTGCTGCCGATTGCCATTTTTGCAAATTGCCATAAAAAATTAATTTGCAAAAATGAAATTACGATTTTCCAAAAAATTGGCAACTAGCTTTTTGCCTTTTTGCAATTGATCCTCATAGCGCATATAATAAAGCTTACATTCAATCGGTTGGAAACAAAACACACAATGCTATCCGGTCGTGACATGGCTAATCGGGTCCTAATTGAAAGTGTATAATGGATTTGCAGCTTATGTCTCAATGGCTTATTATATCGCTGGGGTGAATGGGTTTTGAATATTTCTAATCGATTATAACACAGAGTATGATTATTGACTCCAATTTGACAAACATTAGTCAAACAAAGGCTTTGTGAAGCCTACCTGGTCAGGAAACTTTTTTGAAAGTCGTTGATAAATTATTATAATATGTCATTGATAAAATAAAAATACGTATATTATGGTGATTTGCTTATTTTCGTTTTTGTAATGCTCAATTCAAAAGTGGCACAAAAAATAAGGAGAATTTGTAGATGTCACAGTCTACCTTCTGGTAACCATCCAGGTTCCATTCTAACTCTATTTTTCTCTCATATGTGAGCAAAGCTATGGCCAATCACTCAATACTAACAAAAGATTGCCCATTGTTATAAGAAGCCCTCTAGTGGATGCCTCCAAACACCACCATTTTATGCAGCATTTTATTTTATTATGATCCTACCATTATTCCATTCATTAAACCCATTCAATATTAATATACAATGGTCATTGTATAACAGGAAACAGTGCCAGATGTATGTATATATGTATTATTGTTGCACAAACTCGAATTCTGACTTATCGTCTGTTTACATTCTGTATGCTACATACTCAAAATCAATGTTTGTGACTATATATTGTTGATTTTGTTTGAACAAATATTTCATTAAATATATGCCATTAAGAAGCATCATTAATTTAATAACTGTTATCAATTTCAGACACAATGTGTTCTCTTTTATTACTTCAATTGATTTCTATTCTACAGGTTAAACGGCTCGGTTCTCTTGTTCAAGAAAGTGAGAGCGGTCTCGGCTCCGCTACTTCCAATATCGAAAGTCTCAAAGATGAGAGCAAGAGACTGAGTCTCGAGCTCAATAAAACGAGGGGAGAACTCAATGCTTCCAAATCAAACGCTGCTTCTCTCAAGGTAAATAGTACATTCCAGGATGAAAAAGTGTTAAAGATGATCTGACTCTTCCTATAACAAGTTTATATAGTTATAGTAAAATAATAGATATGAGTCGAAGAAAAAATGCGTTAAAGATGATATTATATAGTGATAGTAAAATAATAGATATGAGTCGAAGAAGAAAATGCGTTAAAGATGATCTGACTCTTCCTATAACAAGTTTATATAGTTATAGTAAAATAATAGATATGAGTCGAAGAAGAAAATGCGTTAAATATGGTCTGTCTCTTCCTAAACACATTTTATAGTTTGTACTTTCCAGGTAGTTTCCAGGGTATAAAATAATAGATGAGTCAAAGACACCTGCCCAAAAAATGCTTCTATCAATTAATATTATTTTTATATTGATGTTTTGATATATAATGCGATAATCAAGTGGGACATATTTTCATTACTATTTTTAGAAATTTAGATAGAGTTATCCGGCATGGTATGCTCTGAATGAAATCGAGTAGTAAAATGTTGCAAATTGTTTGTATGTATATTATACCAGAAAATTTGAATTAAAATCCATATTAATTGATATAAGAGTATCCAGAAAGTGGTCTTCAATTCATATTTAATATTTTATACCCAGGAAATTAAATAAAACTTGTTATAGGAAGAGATAATCATCTTTAACCCTTTACCCAACAGAACGGCCATGTGCCAATGCATTCTCTTATATATGCGAGTCGACCATAGGTCGCCTCGCATATATAAGAGAATGCATTGGCTTAACACATTAAAAATTATAAAATTGTTAAAGAATGTAAGAAAAAATGGTAAAAAGTGTTAAAAAAAGATTTTTTTTAGGCCAATGCATTCTCTTATATATGCGAGGCGACCTATGGTCGACTCGCATATATAAGAGAATGCATTGGCACAGGGCATAACTGTAACCATCACAATGTGGTCAATGAACCGGTTCCAATGATATCCATATTTGTATGGTTCTATTGAGACAGACCGAAGATATTTTAGGCTGTTGAAGCTTTATTTGGCCGGTTTGTTGGGTAAAGGGTTAAATGTTTAGTCAATTAATTTATGTTTTGTTTTCAATTCGGAAATTTGACTTCGAAAAAAGTTTTCCAATGAGTCAGCCTAGCATTTAACCCTTTCATGATGGGAGCTGTGCTGGTGCAGCATTAAAGATCCTGTGCCAGTGCATTCTCTTATATATGCGAGTCAACCATAGGGAGGCTCCCATATATAAGAGAATGCACTGGCTTACAAGGTCAGGGTAAATATTGTTAGGCCAATTCATTCTCTCCCATGGAGAGCCTCGCATATATATAAGAGAATGTACTGTCTTACAAGGTCAAGGTAAATATAGTTAGGCCAATGTATTCTCTTATATATGCGAGATTCGCATCTTATATATGCGAGATTCGCATCTTATATATGCGAGATTCGCATCTTATATATGCGAGATTCGCATCTTATATATGCGAGATTCGCATCTTATATATGCGAGATTCACATATATAAGAGAATGCATTCGCACATGGTTTTCACAAAATATCAGGAAGCTCCAGTCATGGAAGGGTTAATGATACAAATGGAATTATTCTTCAAAATATAAACATTTAGGACACGTGTATGTTATATTTGCTGAAATGAAACACAGGCCAGGAAGTGCCACTATAAAGTGCTTTTTATTTTTACTTCTTTTTTAATCAATGTCTTTATTGATACTCATTTGACACTGCATTAATTTCATAACAGATTGTCTTTTAAAAACTTAGCCAAGGATGATATTTATTAAAAAATTCAATACAGATGCACTCTATTCTGTGAAGGAGTAAAGTATATTTACCAGAAGTGTGCATATGTTTCCATGGAACTATTACTGATGTCGTTGTTATTGATTCTTACTTCACAGGCTGAATTGGAGAAATTACAACAGTTGCACCAGACAAAGATAAAAGAGTTTGAAATAGAATTGAAGACCAAATTAGATCAACTGTCCACAGAACTAGAAACTAAATGGATGGACAATTTGAGGTAAAACACCTAATACCCAAAAATACCTGATACCCAAAAATACCTGATACCCTAAAACACCTGATACCCTAAAACACCTGATACCCTAAAATACCTGATACCCTAAAATACCTGATACCCAAAAATACCTGATACCCTAAAACACCTGATACCCTAAAATACCTGATACCCTAAAACACCCGATACCCTAAAACACCTAATACCCAAAAATACCTGATACCCTAAAACACCTGATACCATAAAACACCTAATACCATAACACACCTAATACCATAACACACCTAATACCCTAAAACACCTGATACCCTAAAACACCTGATACCCTAAAACACCTGATACCATAAAACACCTAATACCCTAACACACCTGATACCCTAAAATACCTGATACCCAAAAATACCTGATACCCTAAAACACCTGATACCCTAAAATACCTGATACCCTAAAACACCGATACCCTAAAACACCTAATACCCAAAAATACCTGATACCATAAAACACCTGATACCATAAAACACATAATACCCTAAAACACCTGATACCCTAAAACACCTGATACCATAAAACACCTGATACCCTAAAACACATAATACCCTAAAACACATGATACCCTAAAACACCTGATACCCTAAAATACCTGATACCCTAAAACACCTGATACCCTAAAACACATGATACCCGAAAACACATATTACCCTAAAACACCTGATACCCAAAAATACCTGATACCCTAAAACACCTGATACCCAAAAATACCTGATACCCTAAAACACCTGATACCCTAAAACACCTAATACCAAAAAATACCTGATACCCTAAAACACCTGATACCCTAAAACACCTAAATTGACATTATTCTTGTATGGCATTGCTTTAGAATTCCATGAAATTCTATATTTTCTACTGCAGCTTTTTCTACTGCATCGCCTTTTGCTGTAGCTAATTTCGAGGGCTGCTCTATATCTTTTTAATTTCTGTCCTATCATCTCATACTCATTTACTGTTGGTGTGTGTACTATAGAGCAGTGAGTTAGACTATGCTACCTACAGATACTATACAATATAATATCGCGTGCCCGCATGCTTTTCCGTGTTTTTGGCCTGAGAAATGGGAAATTGACTTTGAGTGGCCTATTATTATCCAAAAAAATCTTTAAAGGCACCTTCGCAGTGGGTTTACTGTTAAAATAGTCACACCTGTTAAAACTACCATAAACAGAAAGTATATTAAAATATAGACATATTTTATTCTTATACCAATCATAAATGTTGTGTAAATAGTATGTTATTGTCAAGGTTTTGTAACATTTTTGGCTTTTGTTTACCTAACAAAGCATACAAACTTGACAAATACATACTGTTTACGCGATATTTATGATTGGTATAACAACAAAATCTGTCTATATTTTAAATACATTTTAAAAGACACCTGTCCGGAAACGTTTCTATCAATTAATATTGATTTTATATAGATATTTTCTTATATAATGCGATAATCAAATGGGACATTTTTTTCAATACTAATTTTAGAATTTTAGATAGAGTTATCCTTGATGGTACGCTCCGAATGAACACGACCCGTAAATTGTCTCAAATTAATTTAAAGTATCATATACCAGAAAATTTGAAATAAAATCATTATTAACTGATAGAAGCGTTTCCAGGCAGGAGTCTTCGATAAATATTTATAATTTTATACCCAGGAAACTATATCAAACTTGTTATAGGAAGATTTAATCATCTTGAAAATAATTAAATGAATGAAGTAACTACACATTTCAATCAAGTTTTGAAATATATTTTATATAAATATATATATTAATTGAAAATAGGAAAGAATCTGTGAAGTTGAGACGAGAAATAACAGAACAAAAGAATGATGAAATGAAGTCTGCGTTAGCTGAATTATCTCGACTCAAGGAAGAAGAAATGCTGTGCACGAGAGAAGGCTGGGAGAAAAAAGTCAACGAACTCCTCAAAGAGGTAAGTTCATGAGTTCATGTTATTTTCCAGAATTACTTTCGCTGAATTGGTCATTGTTAGTGTTGAAACGATTAATCGACTAATCGAAATCGACACGATTATTAAATTAGTCGATTCCGAAATCGGCTAGTCGACTAGTCGGAACACACCCACCACCATTATTATGCCATCGCGAAAGCAGTGCCGTTGCTGCCGTTACCGAATTACTGGACAATTTAAACAATCAGGCTATCGAAATACACAATCACAATTAGTTTGTTAAAGCCTTCTTTGTTGTCCCTTTGATGCGATAACTGCTTTCAGTACTTGGTGGTCATGCACGAGCGCGAAACCCAATGACTCATTGTATTTGTCGGCGCCGCGGCGGCTTATTCTTTGAAGTTGAGACGGCCGGTTTTGATAATCAACTTCAAAGAATCAGCGCATATCGCAACCGCGTGTCTATTTCGGCGTGACGGAATTGATTTGAGTGATAACTGGTCAACGTGTTTGCAGGTGTGCAGGACTCAACTTCAATCAAGTTAGTTGCGAGGTGACATTATTAAGTTTTAAGTTTAATAACAAGTCCAATATATTAGTTTATTGAAGCACTATGTCAGTATACCTTTAAAGTTTATTTGTAAAATTGTGTGATATTTTTTACAACCACCACATGCATCAACTGACGCTTGGGTGAGCGTATACGATCGCATGTTCTAGATATATTGTATTATAGATATAAATATAAAGCCAACCCGCGGTCGGCCATGCTACGCATCGAATAGCGTCGCGTATTTCGAACTAAACTGGCGAGTCACTTCAGAAATCCCACGTCGTTTATGGGCTGTGTTTGTGAAAAATTACACATTGTACCACCTCAAACTTAAAAATCCTTTGCGGAATTGGGCGGTGACAAAGCCGTTCCCAGTAACGTAATCTGGATGACGCAAATTCCTGGAATCGGGCTAAATATAGAACTTACGACATCGCATTGAAATGTACTATTAACATCGCCGGTCTGCGCTGTTTTATTTCTGAAACTGACACGATCGATTGTGTATTCGGGGACTCGTGAGTAAACTTATATATATTGTATATATATTTACAATGTACCATGCACGAGACACAATTATGTACGCGATCAAATCAAACAGTGAAAACACGTGCGTTTTGGCGGGAAAATGACTGTCCGTGATTAAGCTATGTCATATCGTGACCTTGCAATGAATACAAGGAACAACATTATGTTGCAATGCATGGCCCATTTTTAATATATGCTGACTCTATATATACAATATACAGGGAACTGTACCACATTCCGTGTCCGATATATGTACATGATATCTGCGAGCATAAAAGGCTTGTACGCACTACAGCTGTTATAACATTTATTTTGTAACTGTTGTTTGACTGTCGGAGATGAAGTTCGTTTCTCAAAATATCTTGCATTTCTTCATGTACGCCCGTTTGTGAAGTCAATCGGTGACAAGCACACTGGGCAAGTTCGAAGGAACATTTTTACATAAAACATATAGAATAATGCACCGGTTTCTGATTGTTGCACGCGTTTCCACTCCGTAATCCGTAGCGTCTCCGCGATCGATCAGGTGTTTGTCACCACCGTTTAGATACATACATCAACTGGATGGTAATTTGATTGTCATAAAACATCATATATTAATAACCTATTAACCTTCAGTGATATTAAGCCAAATAATCAGGGCAAATAGTGTTAAATCACGTCTTGCTTTGCATTCGAAAATGCAAAGTTGGTTACTGGTACTCAAAACAAACGGCAAATTATATACGTATATCAGCACAAAACGGTAAGTTTCGGAAGGGGTCCGACTAGTCGACTAGTAGTCGATTCCCTCTGGCGACTAGTCGATTCCCCAAAACCACTAATCGTTTCAACACTAGTCATTGTCACATGATTTCATGCAAAAATACATCCAGGATCTCCCAAAACGTGCAAAAATACATCCAGGATCTCCTAAATGTGCAAAAATACATCCAGGATCTCCTAAATGTGCAAAAAGACACCCAGGATCTCCTAAATGTGCAAAAAGACACCCAGGATCTCCTAAATGTGCAAAAATACATCCAGGATCTCCTAAATGTGCAAAAAGACACCCAGGATCTCCTAAATGTGCAAAAATACATCCAGGATCTCCTAAATGTGCAAAAATACATCCAGGATCTCCTAAATGTGCAAAAAGACACCCAGGATCTCCTAAATGTGCAAAAATACATCCAGGATCTCCTAAATGTGCAAAAAATACATCCAGGATCTCCTAAATGTGCAAAAATACATCCAGGATCTACTAAATGTGCAAAAAGACACACAGGATCTCCTAAATGTGCAAAAATACATCCAGGATCTCCTAAATGAGCAAAAATACATCCAGGATCTACTAAATGTGCAAAAATACATCAAGGATCTCCTAAATGAGCAAAAATACATCCCCGGATCTCCCAAATGAGCAAAAAGACACACAGGATCTCCTAAATGAGCAAAAATACATCCAGGATCTCCCAAATGTGCAAAAAGACACCCAGGATCTCCTAAATATGCAAAAAGACATCCAGGATCTCCTATATGAGAAAAAATATATCCAGGATCTCCCAAATGAGCAAAAAGACACCCAGGATCTCCTAAATGTGCAAAAATACATCCAGGATCTCCTAAATGAGCAAAAAGACACACAGGATCTCCTAAATGAGCAAAAATACATCCAGGATCTCCTAAACATGCAAAAAGTCACCCAGCATATCAAAGTCTCTTTAAAAAAAATCTATTTTAAATTAGTCGCATGTTAATTATTATTACAAGAATGATCTGTTTATGATTTTCGAGTGAAATTTGATTGGGTATTCCATGAGTTTGACTGTCACAGTCAACTTGGAGATGCCTGGAGACTTTTTTTTTGCACATTTAGGAGATCCTGGGTGTCTTTTTGCACATTTAGGAGATCATGTGTGTCTTTTTGCACATTTAGGAGATCTTGGATGTCTTTATGCTCATTTAGGAGATCCTGAGTGTCTTTTTGCTCATTTAGGAGATCCTTGATACCATGCAACAATGAACAATTCAGCATTACTTTCATGGGCATTAAATTAGCAATGCGCATCAGATGGCAACAGGTTGTTTGGTGGAACTGCTTACTGGCAATGCTGTCCGGACCTTCTCTGTGTGGCAGCGGTAATAACAACTATCCATACCTAGATATGGGAACTACAGGTTGTGGCATTTCCAGGATTGTTTGGGGACACCTGTTTATATGTCCAAGACATATCAGAAGGATGCAAGTCTGAGGAATGGGATGGTATGAGATGGTATCTTCCAAAATTAAAAAAAATCACAATCTGGGGCCTGCTGATAAATTTTGTCAATCACTCACCAACAAGTTAAAGGGACGCAAGGCCTTCAAAGTGGGTTCATGAATTTTATAAAAGCCAACAACTACCATCAACAAGTACATGTGAAAATAGATTGATTTTGTTATAATTTCACTTGATTTCGCATATCGAAGCCATTGTTATGTAAACATTACTGATCAAAGTCCAGTAATATTCCAAAGTTGTTTAGTCGACACTTGACAGTAAACATTGGAAACGGTCAAAGCATTCTGAAAATATATTTAGACTAAAATATTTGAACTTACTTAGTACCACACGATTAGCAATGTTTGTTGACAGATCACAGTCATGGTCACTTTTAGAAATTAACGAGTATCCTACCTTATACAATACAAGGTGATTTAAATTGCCCAATTTGGTCAAGATAGACTGATCAAAGGGTCATTGCAATGTATGTTGAAGTATAAGGAATAAGAAAACCACTAAAATATTCAGCCACCCCTTCTTCACTCATTGAAGGTGTGGTATTGAATTCATCACAGAGGAGAGAAGACTTAACAATTGTAAATGCTTGTTGTCAAATCCTCTATTTCCATATACCATCCTAAATATAAAAAAATTGAGGGGGGGGGGGGGCAAAAATAGGGTCGGGAGGGGACAAGAATCTAGCTATTTATTATCCACCGCCTAAATATTTTTTGTCTGAGGATATAGGAATGGATTCCGTCCGACCCGAAAAGTTGTCTGGGGTTATTCAAACAATTTTCAACTGATTTCAAAGATTTTTGGTATATCAGTATCCAAGGGGAATTTTTGAAAAGAATTCGCAATCTAGTCCCAGCCAAATATTTTCATCAGAGTTATAGCCCTTTGATTGTCATTTTATAGTGTTTAGCATCCACGAAAAGTTGTCTGGGTGTTATTTTTGAACAATTATCAACGGATTTAAAATATTTTTGGTATTTGTGTTCACAAAAGGAATATCTGAAACGAGTTCGCAAACTAGGCCCAGCTGCACATTTTTACCAGAGGTATGGCCTTTTGATTGTAATTATTTTGGCGTTAAGCCCCCAGGAAAAGTTGTCCAGGGTTTATTTCGAGCATCTATTGATGGATCTAAAAGATTTTTGGTATATGAGTTCACAAAATGAGAATCTGACATGAGTTTGCAAACTAGGTCCGGCCTATTGGCGTTTAGCACCCACGATAAGTTGTCCAGGGTTTAATTCAAATAATTATCAATGGATTTGAGAGATTGTTGGTATGTGAGTTTACATGAGGAGTTTCTGAAATAATTTCGCAAACTAGTCCCGGCCATATATTTTTGCCAGAGTTACGGGCCTTTTATTGTAATTTTTTGCCGATGCAATTTAAATTTTAAGTCCGAACTAAAACAAATAATTAACCAATCTCAAACAAATATTAATTGATTTCAAATATTTTTTATCATATTTTGAAAATGTCCATCCCCAACTAAGCCCACCTTGGTGGGGATACCACCGCCGGCGACTACTTGTTTATATTGGCCTTAGCTATTGTTTAATTATAGTCTCATAAGCTGATTGTTTTCAGATATCATTATTGAGGAACAATTCTCTGAGTAAAGATCAGCGAACGGACGAGGAATTGAGTCGATTCAAACAACAAGCCGAGGAAGAACAGCGTCAACTGAGGGAGGAGCTTCTGTCGTCAGCTCAGAGTTACGCTGAGAAGATCTCAATCATGGAAACATCGCAGCAAGAAGCTCTCTTAAAGCTAACAGAAATGAAAGATAAACAGCTCAGGGTATAAATATTTTAAATATAATTTTCCAATCAATACTATACAAACCTGATGAATGCATGGTTTATTTTTTTTATTTTTTTTTCATTATCGGCTGTCTATCACAAAGAAATTGATTAAAAGTCGGCATAAACATTTGAACATGAAGTATTTTATGATGATGTGGAAAACTCCATTGAGGTATTCATAACGGAATAGCAAATAATCATGCCAAAATTATTTTAATAATGTTTATATTCAAATGTAGGCAGAAAACAGTGTGAAATACATTCAGTGATTATTGTTGGCGGAATCATTTCCGCATGTTTATCATCCAATAATTTATCCCGAGTAAGTTGTAAATATTTACATTTGTACGTATTTCAAATTTTGTGTTCTCTGAATGGTACATGTGGTTGTGTTCTCTGAATGGTACATGTGGTTGGAATTTTGGATTGCTACATTCTTCTAGTGGAGATAGTATTTGGATACTAACTTATCAGTTTTATTCACTGAAATAAGTCCACAATATGTCTTTTATTAGCTGAATGTGTAATAACAGAAAATAAAGGTCAACTTAAAATCAAGTTCAATTATTTTTTCAAAGCTATGTCGCTTTATGAGTTTGAAAATCTACTCGTCTTGGCTTATGATGATACACTAATGCCCTAAATAATCGACTCCCAGTGAGAGCTTTCCGATGAATGCCAACCAGTGTTCACGCTGTCGGTAGCCAAATTAGCCAATGGCTAATCTTTTTCGAATTTGGCTAATAAAAATTTCATTTGGCTAAACTTTTGGCTAAACTTTTTTTGACCCAAAATGGAGACGGAAATCATGGAGTCAGAAAGCTAATTAATAAAAGCGCTCCATAGATCGACATTCAAGACGAATTTAGGTGACGAAATTACCGGTATTTCGTTATTTTCGTACTTATGAAATATCGTTCTGTGTGGCGGCTGTGCAAAGGGAACATTATACAACTTATTGACATCTGATCAGTATTTTTGTTTATATATATGCTTTGAAGAGAGTTGTTATCAGTGAGCACAATTAATAGGTGAATATCTAGTGGTGACGCTGTTGTTTTAAAGAGTGATTTTTTGTTTATACGCCGTCGATGACACCGACTATGTAAACAATACGAAACATGTATGCTTTGAAGAGAGTTGTCATCAGTGAGCACAATGAATAGGTGATTAACTAGTGATACCGCTGCTGTTTTAAGGTGTTTTTGTAATGTCCAATAAATAGGCGGATCGGAATAGTATCCATCATTCACAATTTCCATCATCATCTAATCATCAAAACGTATAAGCTGTATACTGGTTATGTAATTAATTAAGCCGTCTGCTTTGTTCGTGATAGAAGAGCAGTTCTTAACTCAGTGGTTACGCAATGTGTGTCATTAAATGTATCCCTGGCTTAACTTCATAAAAGATTTGAATACAATAGATATTCACCAGTTAACACCTTACTATAATAAGCCATTGTTAGCGGCCGTGGTCCGTGCGCATGGTCCGCCGTGAAATCCCGTCGTATTTTATATTAATGTTTTATAAATTGATCTGCCTGTGTGTTATGTGATATGTGATGATATGTTCGTATAAAATTGATTTTAAAGTTGTTTTTGTGTTGTTTTAATTATGTTTTCATTCTGAGTATAACAAATAAAGTTTAAAACAAATATTTTAGTTATTAATTGTGAACCGACCAGAAAACGATGATTTAATTTGGCCAAATTGTTTTTAATTTGGCCAAAAAACATTTGGCTAAAGTTTTTTTCATTTGGCTAATAAAATTTTCATTTGGCTAAACTTTTGGCTAAATTTTTTTTCGGTCCAGCGTGAACACTGATGCCAACAAGCATATTTCGACTAAATCCTGAAAAATTACCCATAATTCTGCTGTGGTTAAGGAGTCGATTATTTAGGGCATTACTGTAACTACATCTAATGAGCAGAGTGAAATAAAATGAATATTGTTTCAATCTACATTAATTTTTGTGCATGTTCCACATTGATGAAGACTTGGTTCTATTGTTTGTTATTTTTTGTACATGTTTAACATCGATGAAGACTTGATTCTATTGTTTGTAATTTTTTGTACATGTTTAACATTGATGAAGACTTGGTTCTATTGTTTGTTATTTTTTGTACATGTTTAACATTGATGAAGACTTGGTTCTATCGTTTGTTATTTTTCCATCATTTTAGGAGATCGTTGACAAGATGAAGCATGATCACATGAAGGAGATAGATGTCCAGATGTTAGTTCATAAGTCCGCGATAGACAGCCTTAATCAGCAGCTCGAGAAACGACTAATAATTGAGCTAGCCGAACTCAGAACTAAGCACACTTCTGAAATAGGTATGGTAAAAAATGTTCATCCATGTCCAAAGCACAAAATCATTTTTAGTCAAGTTTTTATCAATGGTTTTTATTATGGTTTTGCGAGGGACAGTTGGCGGATGGGTGGACGGACTCGCAGGTGGGCGGCAACAATCCTATATAACATATCCGTTTATTGATGAATTCTGACAATTTTTATCAACACTCGACTTATGGTTTGGTGAGGGACAGTTGGCGGGTGGCAACTAACCTATATAAGCTGTTTATTTATGGATTCTGACAATTTCTGGTATGTGGGTTAATTGTCATGTGCGACAGCTGTACACAGAAACTTTGGTTCGCCTGACATTCTAACCAGAGTTATGTCACTTGTTTCTATTTATAGAACATGTATTGACATGTGTGTATTTTTCAGACTCACTGAGATTTGAGTTAACAGCTATTCACAATGAGGAGATGGCGAGTAGAATCCGGTCACACGAGCAGGAAATTCAGGCGGCCAGGATGGAACTGGATAGGGCCGTCGAGATATCTCACCAAAAGGTATGTATACAATTATTATACCACCACATGCTTAGCTACACTGCACAGACTCCCCCTCTAATTAAGCATCTATCAATTTTATTCGCCCATTTTGAAAAAAAACGGGACGTATTATGTTATTGGTCTGTCTGTCCGTTTTTTACTTTTTTTATGTCATAATATCAAAAATAGAAATAAAACGTCCAATGCGGGCCATTTATATCAATTCAGCGGTGTCTGAGACTCAAATAATATTTGTTATTATACCCCCCGCAACGAAGTTAGGGGGGGTATACTGGAGTCAGCTCGTCTGTCCGTCCGTCCATCTGTCATCCGTCCGTGGACACAAATTTGTCCTGAGTTTTTCTCAGTGGTTTTTTTTATCAATTTCCGTGAAACTTGGCACAGGCATCAACCACCATGGGAACCTGCGATTATGACGTCTGTCCGACTTTTTTTGGTGGAGTTATTCCCCCTTTTTCCGCCAAGGAGAAGCCCTCAACTGAACTATATGGATTACGTCTCCGGCCTTGTGTCAATCAGGAGGGTTAAAATTTTATTGCTGTGCCGACCCCACTCACATCCGTGTCCAGATTAGTCTCGCATGAATACACCCGCATTCTATCTATTGCAGGGTTTCCGCGAGGGGAAAATTAATGAGTCCGTATTGGGGAAACACATAACGCGACGGGACGACCATGGTTCGTCCCGTCGGGCGAAAATTTTGTTATTTGACACTGAAAAGTAGCAATTTCCTTGCACATAAGAGTCTCACAAAGCAACCAAAGCTACGTATATATTACGCAAGTCAATCATTTCCGTGGGTGCATTAATTCTGTTGATGGTATCCAGATAATCAATCAACTAATTACGCACATAAATAAGACTGCCGTCTGATTGAAGATTATATATAAATGAACAAGCTACTAGTTATTGTTTACAAATTTATACAATAAGATTCCGATGAATTTAAACACTACAAAACATCTATGCATTGACCAATAATAGATAGCAAGGAGAATTGAATAAAGTATTTCCTAGAATTGCAAGCAGCTTCTGTGAAAATGAAACTGACATGATATACGCTGTCAATCGTAAAACTATTTGTGCGCTGTGACGTCATACTGCAGGAGCTATTTATAGCGGCAAAATACGAATGGTAGCGACACAGGTATTTGGCACCAAAAAAAATTAATAAAAAGAGATTTTTATTAAATTTAAAAACAAAATTGTGCCTAATACCTGTGGGTAGGGACATCTTTCACTCGGAACGCGTAGCTTGTTCACTAGTCTCTATATATTAGTCCATAAACTGACGACCGCAATTGCTTATTATGCGCATAGTCAACAAAATCCCAACGTGATTTATTTCACAGTAAAACGGAACCTGTCCCGAAATCAGTCTTTATAGTGGGAATTCATAGTGACAAGTTAACAACACCATTCATTTGAACCATATTACATACATGGGTGATAAAGACAAACACATACCCCCTCCCCAATATGGAGATAATGTCAAAGGACGGTAAATAATAGTTGCGTTGTCCCCAAGCACAATCAACGACGCACGTGTTCACATCTCCCGCCAAATTATATTTTATAACACGTTGGCTAAAACTCCGTTCTATACCTCATGGACTCTGCAGGGGGACCCATTTATTATGTACCACCGTACGATAGCACGGGATCTCGGAGAGGAGCAGTTTCATTCATGAAAATCCCGTGCATAAAAATGTCCCGACTAAGAAATTCGGCGTTCTTTGATCAAATTATGTAATCCTACGATATCACGGGATTTTCGAGCATGAGTAGTTTCATCCCGTACACAAAAATATGCATATTCAGCAGTCCGACATTTTTTGATGTTACCGCGACATGCATTACGCTGTATCTAACGTCGCTATTTGACCCGCTTTTTCACCAGTATTCTATTTAACACCCGAACTCCCGTTGTAACCGGATTTGTTTACGACATTGCGACTGACATTTGGTATATGTATGAACCAAACAGATAATATGCGAGGGGAATGAGGCCGTCCTACGGACGCTGAGCCGTACTAACGGAAACCCTGATCTATTGTCTAGTCAGTTTTTATTCCTCCTCGCCAGGACAGGATCGTTTCTATTTTCTCAAGGTTGTATCTTTCTGTGTTGCGAGTTTATCGACTCAATATTTATTGTTGATATTACAAACTTGCAATTTATTGTACCCGATAGTTAATTAATATTTCTCACATCCGAAACGGGAACTTTTTTCGTTTCACTGTATCCGTAATTTGTTTCCGTGTTTTCTGTTTTCCTCAAGACGGCTTTATCTTCCAACAATTGGAATTAAGATGGCCATCTTGACAATGACTAAAGAAGCACATAGCTTACTTGTGGCAAAACCACATAGTGCATATTGTGCCACACATACGGCGTGATGACTATCATGACTTACAATTGAGGACGCAATGTAGTACGGTATGCGATGTCTCCTAATTTCGTGCTACACGTGTTTCACTTTACATAAGTTTCCGTCGACTCGCTTCGGTTATTTCGTAAGTTCCGTTGCTTTGTATCCTAATGTATACTGCCAAATCATACATGGCACTGCTCTGTTAATTCGCAGAAAGTTGCACAGGACAGCCATATCCTCCTTTGTAATAATTTACATGAATAAATACGAAAGATAGTACTTGTTAATGTTATCACTATCAGATGACAATTCACATTTCTTTCGACTGAGCGATCTGTAATATTGTTTTAACGATCAATACCTGCGAATCTACGCCCGCCAGTATGTATGAGCGCGTGGTCTTGTTAGACACATGACAAATGTAATAACACATTACATCGACTTCAAGGTATTTAGAAAATTCTACCTTGTCTATCACGATTAAATATCATATAACTCATTGTATCATCAGTACAATAGTTACTAACACTCCGTAACAGGGGGATGGTATTCGTTATCACATATATAACCACACTTCGAATTGATGTGTTGTCTGACGTTCTAAATATTGTGTTGCATTCTTTACATCCATGTATGTACAGTTTGGGTTCCTACGAACTATTGTTCACCAACTGCAATGAAGTGAAAACTTTGTGGCCTGACACTAAGCCATCTTACCGTAGGCTCTAATATGCCTCGGCGTGGGCGAGCTTGCAATAATGTATTGCACGCCGTAATAGTTCCATACATTGTACATGACAATCATATCGTATCAGGGCCTCATGTATGCTGTCAGAACTGACTACTAGTATGCTTACATATGGTGAACAGTTTTCATCCCAATACTGACATACTTTGCAGTTTCATCAGTGAATGATAACGGCAAACAGCGAAATAGAAAGAATACATATTGTCACGTGCTCCAGATTCACTGCCAATAGTCTTTCCAGTAGAGACCATCACTTGGCTCACTAACTTCTATTTCCACATATATCAAAACGATATTCTGCCAAATAGCTTTCACTCGTGTATGATGCGCAGTTACATGCGACACATTTATATTGGGATTATTGCGCAGAATATCAGAAAGGACTGCATTTGTATTGTTACATGTCTAAAGCGAGCTTACATGCGCAGCGTTTATATTGCCACATCTACTGCCAATATATTTCCGAAACCGGCCAAGACATGGCTCTTCGTCTATTGTCACATATCCACTGATTATGTGACAAAACGATTCGATACAATCATGCCGAAAATGAAGGCATTCGTATCTTCACGTCCGCTGTAAGCGCACTTTCCTAACGGAAACCGCCTAGTTCTTGCCTATGTGCATTCGGAACTCATCGTCCTCATATACGAGAAAAGACAGTATCTTACCTGTCATAGCAGGTAAGATCACGTGGCCAGGGGT
This sequence comes from Siphonodentalium dalli, assembly GCA_032622095.1. NCBI lineage: Eukaryota > Metazoa > Mollusca > Scaphopoda > Gadilida > Siphonodentaliidae > Siphonodentalium > Siphonodentalium dalli. The sequence continues at coordinate 151,783,531 of CP136062.1, forward strand.
ATAACGTGATTTTATATTAACCTTACTTTATACTCAATAACCTAGGTTGTATTGTGTTATGTATATTAACCTTGCTTTGTTATAACTAACAGCATGTCTTGCGGTCGAACATGATTCGAATTTGATGGCCACACACCGTGCAGGTTGCTCATTCACAGGTGTATTACTTGTTATAGTTGGGTAAGGGCATATTAGTCAATGATTTCCTACTTTGAGCAACCGTACCAGTCTTTACCTCGGGCAGGACCAGTTCTGGCCCCCCAGGTCCTGCTACGGCAGTATGAACCAATGGTAGGCGGGTGCTGCAAGTGGTTGATTCGGGAAACCAATCTTCACGGGCGATTGCTCCGGCACCTTTCTCTCCGGTGCCTAATGGTAGTGGCAATACGATTATTAAATTTCGAAAAAATTCACATCGATATACTATTATTCCACATAGAGTGAAATTTCCATCAGTATTTTGATTTCGGCCTGGATTCCTGCCACGAAGATCTGTTTATTGGGCACCTGGGAGTAGCCTTTGGCGGCTGTTCTGGGTGGGGAAGACTCGTTGTCACGTGACGCTCTTGCTCTCATAGACATAGCGCACCAGCCAAATGGCCTTCTGACTCTTCCCCATGGTGCAGTGGCCCACATCATTACAAGATGGGGTCCAGTCGATCCCCTGGAATCGTAATACCTTCGGGATACATCCGGGCCTGCTCCTCCGCCGTCATGCGATCATAGTGGTATGTCATCGACATTTATTCCAGTTTGGTCAGGACCACCTGCATTTGGGGGATTCCATGGAAGGGGCTTCCTCTGATCAAATGGCTCATCAGAACTTATTCCCTCTGGCCTTGGGGGCGCAGCTTGATGATGCCCCAGAATTTGAGGGGGTGACCTTGGACAGGCCATAGCTACTTATCCCAAATGCAAGAGCATTTGTCTTGCGTCGAACCATTTCAGAGTAGGCCTCTTCCACAGTCTGGTATCCCAACCTGATGCAGCCAATTCTGTTGGCTGGCGTCGATCTTGACATGCTTCTCTGCATCGCGTGGCGTCGGCAGGTTTGACGACGATGAGCAAGAATCGCGGGTCGACAGTGGGTCGTCAGGCACACTGTCGGACGAGGATTCTGATGTTCCGCTGGTAAGTGATTTTGTACAGGATGAGGATACAGGTTGATATCTTATATTGCTTCATTTAATTCAACAATCTGCGATAAGTACAAGTATTTATCTCAGTCAGGAAAGATCCAGCACTGTAGCCTTTGGAGGATGTTCTGGGTGGGGAAGACTCGTTGTCACGTGACGCTCTTGCTCTCATAGTCTAGACATAGCGCACCAGCCAAATGGCCTTCTGACTCTTCCCCATGGTGCAGTGGCCCACATCATTACAAGATGGGGTCCAGTCGATCCCCTGGAATCGTAATACCTTCGGGATACATCCAGGCCACTCCTTCACCGGTAGGAAAGAAAGGCTGAATGATCTGGGTGGGGAAGACTTGTTGTTGCGTGCCTCCAAGTGCTGCACCAACCAACCTTCTAACTCTTCCCCATGGTGCAGGGGCCCACATCTCCACAAGATGGGGTCCAATCCCCTGGATTCGTAATACCTTAGGGATACCTCCAGGCCACTCCTTCACCGGTAGGAAAGAAAGGCTGAATGATCTGGGTGGGGAAGTCTTGTTGCGTGCCTCCAAGAGCTGCACCAACCAGCCTTCTATCTCTTCCCCACGGTGCAGTGGCCCACATCTCCACACGATGGGGTCCAATCTCCTGGAATCGTAATACCTTCGGGATACCTCCAGGCCACTCCTTCACCGGTCATTTTGCAATTTTGATCATTCTGCTACATTTGATCATTTCGAAATGTACCCGACACTCGTTATGTGCGCCATCATAGATCACTGATGCTTCTATGCTTGTTCATCAAGTCCGCAGTGGTGTTCTCTAATCCCATATATACTGGTATGCAATGATACCTTGGATCATGATGGCGTTCCCTGCTCTCTACATTATACGAGGCTGGAGTACAGATGTGTGGCATGATATAATGAAACCTCATACCTCGCTATGATATCTGCAGCATATCATTTTTATATCTGGTTTGTGTATCACAGGGAGCAATTTACTTTCGATATCTGATTAGCAAATAATCTCACATTGACATGATTAGATAGCATTTTTATAACATCATACATGTATAAAGAAATTCCTCGCTATTACCGGTATCCACATTTCAGTGGCAAATCGCGATGCGATTCCAGTTAATTTGCTCCCTGGTGTATCATAAGCATTCTGATATCTTATGGCCTACACAATGGCTGCATGTGACATCAGTTCATAATGTGAACTGTCGAGAGAGCGAAGAAGATAACACAGAGAATAGGATGCAGCAAAGTTATACTTGCTCGGTTGTCTCGCTAGCATGAATTATATGGCACTACCTGGGATGTTTATTCCAAAAACAAGGGGGGCGGGCGGTACACATTTGAGCAATGTCGTAATCTGAATTGGGAGCTCTTTCACGTAACATAATCATATCTGATTCATGACTAAATCACATTTACATGAATCATGTTTCGGAAGAGTACATTCCCATCGAATTTGGATATTAATTAACTTTATTGCTCGTGCCTCCTCCTGGGCTTGCATTCTAATCCATATAGTTCAGTTGAGGGCTTCTCCTTGGCGGAAAAATATAATATTTATAAATAATATTACTTTTTCCTTAAGGGAAGCCCGAAACTGAACTATCATAGATCCCTCCCATGGTGGTGCCATTCCCAACCCCGCGACTCGCAAATCTCATGATTAAGTCGGAAATAAAAAACTGACTAGACAATAGATAGAATGCGGGTGTATTCATGCGAGACTAATCTGGACACGGATGTGAGTGGGGTCGGCACAGCAATAAAATTTTAACCCTCCTGATTGACACAAGGCCGGAGACGTAATCCATATAGTTCAGTTTCGGGCTTCCCTTAAGGAAAAAGTAATATTATTTATAAATATTATATTTTTCGACTTTTCGACTTTTTTGCAACATGCCTAGTTTTGTCCGAGCTTTTATTCATACATTTTTAGGTCAATTTAACTTGGCACATATATTTAGTACCATAGGAACCTGTGCACCTGCGATTATGACGTCTGTCTGGCATTTTTTGGTGGAGTTATCCCCCTTTTTCGACTTAGAATTTTTTTTGCAACATGCCTAATTTTGTCTGAGCTTTTATTTCTAAATTTTTAGGTCAATGTTTTTTAAATCTTGGCACTGATATTTAGTACCATGAGAACCTGTGCACCTGCGATTATGATGTCTGTCCGACTTTTTTTGTGGAGTTATTCCCCTTTTTCGACTTAGAACATTTTTGCAAAATGCATAATTTTGTCCGAGTTTTTATTCCTACATTTTTCGGCCAATAGGTTTAAGATTACGGTTAGGTTTGTGCACCTGCAATGGGAACAGTTATTTTATTATTTTAACTAAATGTTTACTGACATGTGAAACATCTTAGTATTTTAAAAACACGGGGGGTATCCTTAGTCCCATTGGGACAGTCACACCTCTAGTTTGGCCAAATATGTTGATTTTCTGTCTGATAACTTAGTTTTTGGTTGTCCAACCTATATGAAAATAGGAAATATTGTTGTAAAGATGACTTTCAAAATTATTTATGTGGGTTTCATTTTACCAGTAAACATGGTGATTTGATCCCAGTGAAAGATGATATGAATTTTCTCAATACATCCTGTGTCAGTGAAACTTCGATAAGGTCAGCATGTCGAATCAGGTCCCAGTTAGGCCACCGCAATTTAATGACTTGGTTTACGAACATGAGTGGAAAATTCCCTAGATGGAGGAAGGGAAAAAAAAAATCTTGGGCATATTATTTGACGACTTTCCCCGCATGATCACTGGTGAACTAAACATCATTAATTATACCCCCCGCAATGAAGTTAGGGGGGGTATACTGGAGTCAGCTCGTCCGTCCGTCCGTGGACACAAATTTGTCCGGAGTTTTTCTCAGTCGTTTTTTGATCAATTTCCGTGAAACTTGGCACAGACATCAACCACCATGAGAACCTGTGCACCTGCGATTATGACGTCTGTCGGACTTTTTTTGGTGGAGTTATCCTCCCCTTTTTCGACTTAGAAATTTTTCGCAACATGTATACTTTTGTCCGAGCTTTTATTCCTACATTTTTCGGTCAATATTTTTAAAACGTGGCACAGATATTTAGTACCATGGGAACTTGTGCACCTGCGATTATGACGTCTGTCCGACATTTTTTGTGTGGAGTTATTCCCCTTTTTCGAAAAAAATTTGCAACATACATAATTTTGTCCAAGCTTTTATTCCTACATTTTTCGGTCAATAGGTTTAAGATTAGGGTTATGGTTGTACACCTGCAATGGGAACTGTTATTTTATTATTTTAACTAAATGTTTACTGACATGTGAAACATCTTAGTATTTTAAAAACAGGGGGTTATCCGTAGTCCCATTGGGACAGTCACACCTAGTTCATTTAGATATCATTTATTAACTTCTCATAAAATGTAAACAATAACACGAAACCTGATATTCATTATTTCCCCAGTCTTCTGTGGCTGAATTTGAGTGTATCCTATTGGTGAATATTATACAAGCGGATTTAATATATCAAAATTAATTCAGATTCGAAGATACTACTTACTCCCTGTGAATACCAATACTAGGTGTATATAGTCTGCATATTAAATGTTAAACAAAATGTCACATTGAGGGTGTAATCTGTAAGTTGCTTTTGATAATTGTGTCAAACATTAAGTTACTCAGATAGCCAGAAGAAATCAAGGGAAGGTGAACTTAAACTATATTGAACAACAAAATGAAATAAGAATACCCTACAGAATTGGTGGAATTTCTAACAAAGGATATTTTGGAATCAAAGGCACAGCTTTGTTCACATTATTTAATGTGCATTTTGTCCGTAGGCCTATTAACTTTTTCGACTTCCATGACAATGTATTTTGCTTGGAACGCGGAGACACCGCTTAAGGGAAGTCAGTAGCCGAGAGGTAGCGTACTGGTCTCTTGTGCTAGCCGACTGGGGATCTCAAGTTCGTAACCTGATCAGGGTATTCTGACAAAAATCAGAACTCGGTCAGATACCATGTTTGTCAGGCTGAAAAGTCTCATTCGAAATCACTGAATAAAGTTCTGAATGCAAAATGCTGACTCCCCCCCCCCCCCATTACAACACTTGTCCAGGTATGTTGTCATGGGTGCAGTACGCTGTCCGATCGGGCGCGGACATTAAAGGCTGACCTGTGTACACGCCTCGGTGCGTGCACGTTAAAGAATGCTACTGGGGTCACCACAGGGTTATAAAGTTACTCGGCCATGGTAGCACCTAGGCTAGTGCATCTACAACCAGAATTGGTTCCTGCACTGTAATATCTACAGATACAGATACGTGCAACGGAACATCATTAGAGGAATCACTGAACTAAATGGTTTCCCATAGGTGACAGTGTTAACGTTTCGGCTAATTTCATTGAATTGAAGCCTACAGGCCACTCCAGTGATGTTTACCCAGCTAGAGTGACACCAGTTGATCACGAAAATGCAAGAAAAATCATAGGTCATGTGTTTACTTTTTTAAATAAATCCCCAAGTGTACGACAGGGCTATCCCACAGCCAAATTTGATCTGGAAAACCCAGAACTACAGAAGCCAGTTATTGAGCCAAATAAATTTCCCACTCACAAAAATCCATTCCCCCATTAATTGACCAGTTTAAATTATTTAGATATGATGTACAAATCAAATAAACACGATGTCATCCTTTAATAACGTATCACATGTATCAGGTGTCTTTCGATCAGCATACATGCTTTCACGTTTTCAGTTTCGATTTCTGTAATTCACTTTACAAGTTAATTATTGGTTGACGATAGGGGAACACTCCGACGTTCGTACTCGGATATCACTAATTTTTGTACCTAGCTTGCCTGTCCTAGGTTTCACGGGAAAATGGCTAATTTGATTCTATTTGTTGCTATAAATATATTTATCATACCATGTATTATTCCTTTTTCATAAAAATAAAATTAAACAAACCGAAGATGATATGTTTAAAATTTCTTAAGCATGAAATTGGCGACAAGTTGTTACCAGAGTTATACTTGTGATAGTTACGTTATGCACACGGTGAACATTCCCCTATCGTATTGCGATAATTGCGCTTCGCACCATTCAAAAAGTAGGAATCCGGACTCCGCAGATGTCCCCAATTGCGCTACACGATACACAAAAAACGTTGAACTTGCGCCAGAATGAGAATCCAATGCCATAATATTATTATTATTATTATTATTATTAACATTTGTAGAGCGCCATTTGTAGAGCGCCTAATAAATCACATATCTAAAATATAACTGTCGGGAATTACTAGAAATGCAATAGATCAAGAATTTCGCGAGTGTCAAACGTGATTTGAATTTTTTTTTGTTGCGATTTTCCTTAAAAAGTTGTTGGCGGGTTCGTAAACCAAGCAATTAAATTGCTGTCGCCTTAGAGAAAAATATGTTTAAATAGAGTCAAAATAAATACATTCATTTTACAAACAGTGAACTGTTGACCAAGGTAATTGATTATATAGAATATATTTTTAATAAGCTTTTCAACCCTACACTAATATTCAAGCCTGCAAATATTGTGTCTGTCAATTGAGGTCCCCAATGGGTGAATTTAGTGACTCTATCCCACAAGGCAGGCTAGCATCACCAAATTCACCCTCTGGGAATCTCATTTTGCTTAGGCCTCAACTGCTATGGGAGACCTAGGATCAGATCGAATTTCCCCAGTTGAAGTTAGTCACCTCGATTATGTATTTTTCTTCTGCAAAATAGGGGACAAAGAAACTTCCAAGAAGGGAAAAAGTAACCAAAAACAATGTTAATTTGAGACTATAGTACTTCCCATAAGATGAGGCTAAAGCAAAATGAGATCCCCAGACGGTGAACTTTGTGATGCTAGCATGCTGTGTAGGATAGCATCATTAAATTCACCATCAGGGGATCTCATTCTGCAATGACAGACACGCTATTTCTTGGTTTGATAATATTGACCATTTTCTGAAACTTGGACTAACTGAAACTGATCTTTGAATTTTTTTTTTTTTTAGGATCGAGATCATAATATAAGAGCTGAGGATCTTCATTCTGAGATCACAGCTCGAGATCGTCATATAAGCAACCTACATGTGGAAATGCAGAAGCTCAATGGAAGTATAAACCAGCTAACGATGGAGATAGACTTCAAAGGTCAAGAGATTGATAAAATCAGGAGCGAAGGTGCACACAATATCAAGTTAGTATATATATAAGAATCTACGAATCTGATGAAGTAAATCTCGTCACTAATCAAGTGGCACAGCCAAGAGGTTTATAGTTAGGAGAATTTACTTCTCTCCAGACCAGTGCACAGGGATCAGCCGAGAGGTTTCAAATCAGAGAAGTCACTTCTCTACAGACCAGTACACAGGGCCAACCTAGAGGTTTAAACTTGAGAGAAGTCACTTCTCTCTAGACCAGTACACAGGGACCAGCTTAGAGGTATCAAATCGGAGAAGCCACTTCTCCCTGTTTGGTTATTAGGGAGAAATAGACTGTTATCAGGGAGAAGTAACAGCGGCTGAAGTTCAATTTACACCCCAACATCACCCTTCTATGATCCAATATGTATTATGCGACACAAGAGCCTGTTTATAAAATCATTTTGGTGAGTACTAGTAAGAACACCATTATAATCAGTAAATGTACTTTAAAATATGATGTTAGAACATGAATACTGGTATACAAGAGAGAAGTCACTTCTTCTTGGAACAAAAATAGGGAGAAGTGGCACATTTTAGGGAGAAGATACAAAGCCACACGAGGCTGCTCCCTGATATAGTAGTCAATTATGTTTATGATCTTGCAATGTGCAAGTCAAGCTGGAAAATAGGGTAAAATTATTCTGATTAAATTTCGACCAATATTTTGTGTAAAAATTTTCTATCAAGAGTATAATATTTTCTGTTTTCAGTCAAAGTTTAGATTCCCAAGATGCCCAGTTAGAAACTTACAACAGGGATGTGGGACTACATGAGGGGTGGGGAGGTGGTGGAAATTATTGTGATAGTTTTAATTATTTTTCCAACCAAAATTTTATGTAAAATATGTGTATTCGAAAGTCATTCATTCATTCGTTAACTGATACTATATTAAAATTTTCTATAAATTTAATATTTATCTCATTATGGCCCAGCCAATTAATTAAATAGACAGAACACAACGCACATCTTAATTGACAATCAAATGAGTTGCGGGTGGCCCAAGGATATATTTCGCAAGAATGTAACTATGCACTCTGCAATGAGTGTGATAATAGATACGAGATTATGATGCCAGTTGTGTTCTGTATTTATCCTACACCGTTCTGTCAGATAATTTTAATCCATGACTGTCACCTTCATTGATAATATAGCTATCTTTCTTGTGATTTAAGTCTGACGAATAACCAGTAATAATCGGGGCATCACCCGAAGCCGATTATTGACATAATGTTCGTCATCTTTCTTGGTGACTTTTCCATTGAAAACATGTGCCTCACATCAATGGATGCGGAATAAATTTTGGTAAGTGATTATCTACAAAATACCTACAGCCAGTCATCTGATATGCTTTGATAATAATTATTCACAGGAAACATGAAGGTAAACTGAAAAAAGAGTTCAAATCCAAAATGGACAACATGACTGCTGACCATATACGAGAATCACAAAGCATGCTGGCAGAGTTCAACAAAGCTCAAGACATATTCAAGACTAAAATTGAGGAACTTGAGATTCTGTAAGTGTTCATGAATATCTCAGCCTCAAACTATTCTGCCTGTTAACCCTTTACCCAACAAACCGGCCAAAACCGGCCAAATAAAGCTTCAACAGCCTAAAATATCTTCGGACTGTCTCAATAGAACCATACAAATATGGATATCATTGGAACCGGCTCATTGACCACATTGTGATGGTTACAGTTATGCCCTGTGCCAATGCATTCTCTTATATATGCGAGTCGACCATAGGTCGCCTCGCATATATAAGAGAATGCATTGGCCTAAAAAAAATCCTTTTTTTAACACTTTTTACCATTTTTTCTTACATTCTTTAACAATTTTATAATTTTTAATGTGTTAAGCCATTGCATTCTCTTATATATGCGAGGCGACCTATGGTCGACTCGCATATATAAGTGAATGCATTGGCACAGGGCCCTTCTGTTGGGTAAAGGGTTAACACCTGTGTTCTGCTAATCTTTTAGACAGTTTTTTAGTTAAAGACATATTATATGCTTATTTCAGTGAATAAAACCGATATGTGAGTACCCAGGCAACTAGAAGGAATGTAGCATATAACTAATATTGCCATTTTGGAAAAGCAGCGTTTCAAGCACGCTTAAATGTAAATATTTACTATTCATTATTGGGAGTTGATATTATGTAAGTGCAGGGCTTGATTTAACTTGATTCGCATCACAATTTGCGATGCGATTTACAATTTCTGCTAACCGATTTACAATGAAAAAGCATGTAGGGAATGCCATACAAAATCAATCGAGTGCTGCAAAATGCTATACAAATTTAGAACATTAAATCGACACCTGAAGTGTTCAGTCTGGAACAGGCCTGAGAATAATGTGCCAGAAATTTGCAGAAGGAGGTCCCCAGAGGATGAATTTAATGATGCTACCCAGCATAGTGGGCTAGCATCACTAAATTCACTCTCTGGGGACCTCCTTCTGCCTAGGCCTAATCTTCTCTGGAAAGTATCTTAATTATCAAATTAACAAGCTTTTTAGTTTCTTTAGAAAATTTCATTTTCTTTTTTAATTTAGTTTCTCTATATTCCCAAATTGGAAGAGGACAGAATCAAGGTTCCAAATGGGTGCACAGTATCACCTGTTAAACGCTTCTATCAATTAATACTGATTTTTATTTCAAAATTTCTAGTGTAGTAATACGATCAATCTGGGATATTTTACAGCTCACGGAGCATAGCAAGCATGAAAACTCTATCTCTATCTGGGATCACCTGAATGTCTCATTCTAACAATAGTAACGACAAAATGTCCCGCTTGATTATCTCATAATATAAGAAAATATCGGCATAAAATCAATATTAATTGTTAGAAGCGTTTCCGGACAGGTGTCTTCGACTCATATTTATTATTTTATACTCCGGAAACTATATAAAACGTATTTAGGATGAGATAATCCATCTTTAACAGTTACTATTTTGCATTCTCCACAGACTCTTTGAAGCAGAAGAAAATTACAAGAATCGAGATTCGAGACCGGAGGACCTGGAGCTGATCGAGCAGCTTCGGGAGTCAGTATTGGAACGAGAATTGAGGATGAAGCAACTTATTGTGAGCTCTTAGCCCTTTCTTTAATGAATGGATTCTCCCATTCAATTATAAAAGTATTCAACTGGAGGGATGTTCAGCCTTTGCAGAACTAATTTTTTTTTAAGGAAAACAAATCAACTTAAAACTACATGTCTGAAAAGATGAATTCAGTGTTGAGTGCTTATGTCTGCCAGATTATTGAAAACGTGGTTGATTAATTTTTATATTTGTTTTATGTTGTTTTGGTCCTTCAGACGAAAAAGTAGTTCTGAAAATCGATGCTAAAAAACTAAATTATGCAATAAAAATGTTTGATTTAATTTCTCGCAGACAGTCATGATTTCAGATGGTAGACTGAGTGCATACCCTAACTTGGGTTTCTATATAAGGCAGTGTGTGTTTTTCCGCCAAGGAGAAGCCCTCAACTGAACTATATGGATTACGTCTCCGGCCTTGTGTCAATCAGGAGGGTTAAAATTTTATTGCTGTGCCGACCCCACTCACACCCGTGTCCAGATTAGTCTCGCATGAATACACCCGCATTCTATCTATTGTCTAGTCAGTTTTTATTCCTCCTCGCCAGGACAGGATCGTTTCTATTTTCTCAAGGTTGTATCTTTCTGTGTTGCGAGTTTATCGACTCAATATTTATTGTTGATATTACAAACTTGCCATTTATTGTACCCGATAGTTAATTAATATTTCTCACATCCGAAACGGGAACTTTTTTCGTTTCACTGTATCCGTAATTTGTTTCCGTGTTTTCTGTTTTCCTCAAGACGGCTTTATCTTTCAACAATTGGAATTAAGATGGCCATCTTGACAATGACTAAAGAAGCACATAGCTTACTTGTGGCAAAACCACATAGTGCATATTGTGCCACACATACGGCGTGATGACTATCATGACTTACAATTGAGGACGCAATGTAGTACGGTATGCGATATCTCCTAATTTCGTGCTACACGTGTTTCACTTTACATAAGTTTCCGTCGACTCGCTTCGGTTATTTCGTAAGTTCCGTTGCTTTGTATCATAATGTATACTGCCAAATGATACATGGCACTGCTCTGTTAATTCTCGGAAAGTTGCACAGGACAGCCTTATCCTCCTTTGTAATAATTTACATGAATAAATACGAAAGATAGTACTTGTTATCAGATGACAATTCACATTTCTTTCGACTGAGCGATCTGTAACATTGTTTTAACGATCAATACCTGCGAATCTACGCCCGCCAGTATGTATGAGCGCGTGGTCTTGTTAGACACATGGCAAATGTAATGAAACATTACAGCGACTTCAAGGTATTTAGAAAATTCTGCCTTGTCTATCATGATTAAATATCATATAACTCATTGTATCATCAGTACAATAGTTACTAACACTCCGTAACAGGGGGCTGGTATTCGTTATCACATATATAACCACACTTCAAATTGTTGTGTTGTCTGACGATCTAAATATTGTGTTGCATTCTTTACATCCATGTATGTACAGTTTGGGTTACTACGAACTATTGTTCACCAACTGCAATGAAGTGAAAACTTTGTAGCCTGACACTCCAGCTACACTTGGCTCACTTTACTTAAACAATGGTGATTCTACCCATGGTAAGAACATTTTGGAGCCATCTTGGATGTTCGACTTGACGTGAGACCACTGGCCTACTTGTGGAGAGTAACCATCTCCAATGGGAACTTGGCCAATAAGGGAAAGCTTCGTCTTCAATATGGCACACCTTGTTCACAACATGGTCAGGGTGTTGCAACGATTTATTGGCTTGCCAGCATCTCACTGAATTTAATTCGATTGCTGTTTCTCCTTCATAACATCCGCCAGATGATTTATGATTTACGACACACATGGGTTGGCACTTAGAATTGACAATCTTTGTGATGTAACGACTGCGATCAGCAGATGTCACCAACTTGACACATCTGACCTCTTATCCTCAGACATTAGTGTTTGTCGATACATTCAATTTCTCGGTCCCATTGACATATTATGGTTTAAGACTTTAAGTGCCTCAATGCCATCTTACCGTAGGATCTAATATGCCTCGGCATTGGCGAGCTTGCAATAATGTATTGCACGCCGTAATAGTTCCATACATTGTACATGACAATCATATGGTATCAGGGCCTCATGTATGCTGTCAGAACTGACTACTAGTATGCTTACATATGGTGAACAGTTTTCATCCCAATACTGACATACTTTGCAGTTTCATCAGTGAATGATAACGGCAAACAGCGAAATAGAAAGAATACATATTGTCACGTGCTCCAGATTCACTGCCAATAGTCTTTCCAGTAGAGACCATCACTTGGCTCACTAACTTCTATTTCCACATATATCAAAACGATATTCTGCCAAATAGCTTTCACTCGTGTATGATGCGCAGTTACATGCAACACATTTATATTGCGCAGAATATCCGAAAGGACTGCATTTGTATTGTTACATGTCTAAAGCGAGCTTACATGCGCAGCGTTTATATTGCGCACATCTACTGCCAATAAATTTCCGAAGCGGCCAAGACATGGCTCTTCGTCTATTGTCACATATCCACTGATTATGTGACAAAACGATTCGATACAATCATGACGAAAATGAAGGCATTTGTATCTTCACGTCCGCTGTAAGCGCACTTTCCTAACGGAAACCGCCTAGTTCTTGCCTATGTGCATTCGGAACTCATCGTCCTCATATACGAGAAAAGACAGTATCTTACCTGTCGTAGCAGGTAAGATCACGTGGCCAGGGGTATAACGTAATTATATTAACATTACTTTCTACTCAATAACCTACCGATTGTATTGTATTATGTCTATTAACCTTGCTTTGTTATAACTAACAGCATGTCTTGCAGTCGAACGTGATTCGAATTTGCTGGCCACACAGTGCGGGTTGCTCATTCACGGGTGTATTACTTGTTATAGTTGGGTGAGGGCATATTAGTCAATGATTACCTACTTTGAGCAACCGTACCAGTCTTTACCTCGGGCAGGACCAGTTCAGGCCCCTCCCGGTCCTGCTACGGCAGTGTGAACCAATGGTAGGCGGGTGCTGCAAGTGGTTGATTCGGGAAACCAATCTTCTCGGGCGATTGCTCCAGCACCTTTCTCTCAGGTGCCTAATGGTAGTGGCAATACGATTATTAAATTTCGAGAAACTTCACATCGATCTACTATTATTCCACATAGAGTGAAATTTCTATCAGTATTTTGATTTCGGCCTGGATTCATGCCACGAAGATCTGTTTATAGGTCGTCACAATTATTGGGCACCTGGGAGTAGCCTTTGGCGGCTGTTCTGGGTGGGGAAGACTCGTTGTCACGTGACGCTCTTGCTCTCATAGACATAGCGCACCAGCCAAATGGCCTTCTGACTCTTCCCCATGGTGCAGTGGCCCACATCATTACAAGATGGGGTCCAGTCGATCCCCTGGAATCGTAATACCTTCGGGATACATCCGGGCCTGCTCCTCCGCCGTCATGTGATCATAGTGGTATGTCATCGACATTTCTTCCAGTTTGGTCAGGACCAACTGCATTTGGGGGATTCCATGGAAGGGGCTTCCTCTGATCAAATGGCTCTTCAGAACTAATTCCCTCTGGCCTTGGGGGCACAGCTTATTCTACATTTGCCATTGCTCGTGCCCCAGACTTTGAGGGGGTGACCTTGGACAGGACATAGCTACTTATCCCAAATGCAAGAGCATTTGTCTTGCGTCGAACCATTTCAGAGTAGGCCTCTTCCACAGTCTGGTATCCCAACCTGATGCAGCCAATTCTTTTGGCTGGGGTCGATCTTGACATGCTTCTCTGCATCGCGTGGCGTCGGCTGGTTTGACGACGATGAGCAAGAATCGCGGGTCGACAGTGGGTCACCAGGCACACTGTCGGACGAGGATTCTGATGTTCCGCTGGAAAGTGATTTTGTACAGGATGAGGATACAGGTTGATATCTTATATTGCTTCATTTAATTCAACAATTTGCGATAAGTACAAGTATTTATCTCAGTCAGGAAAGATCCAGCACTGTAGCCTTTGGAGGATGTTCTGGGTGGGGAAGTGAAGAGTTGTTGCGTGCCTCCATGAGCTGCTCCAGCCTTCTGCCTCTTCCCCACGGTGCAGTGGCCCACATCTCCACAGATGGGGTCCAGTCACTCCCCTGGAATCGTACACCTTCGGGATACCTCTAGGCCACTCCTCCACCGGTAGGAAAGAAAGGATGAATGTTCTGGGTGGGGAAGACTTGTTGTTGCGTGCCTCCAAGTGCTGCACCAACCAGCCTTCTAACTCTTCCCCATGGTGCAGTGGCCCACATCTCCACAAGATGGGGTCCAATCCCCTGGAATCGTAATACCTTAGGGATACCTCCAGGCCACTCCTTCACCGGTAGGAAAGAAAGGCTGAATGTTCTGGGTGGGGAAGACTTGTTGTGTGCCTCCAAGAGCTGCACCAACCAGCCTTCTATCTCTTCCCCACGGTGCAGTGGCCCACATCTCCACACGATGGGGTCCAATCTCCTGGAATCGTAATACCTTCGGGATACCTCCAGGCCACTCCTTCACCGGTCATTTTGCAATTTTGATCATTCTGCTAAATTTGATCATTTCGAAATGTACCCGACGCTCGTTATGTGCGCCATCATCGATCACTGATGCTTCTATGCTTGTTCATCAAGTCCTCAGTGGTGTTCTCTAATCCCATATATACTGGTATGCAATGATACCTTGGATCATGATGGCGTTCCCTGCTCTCTACATTATACGAGGCTGGAGTACAGATGCGTGGCATGATATAATGAAACCTCATACCTCGCTATGATATCTGCAGCATATCATTTTTATATCTGGTTTGTGTATCAGAGGGAGCAATTTACTTTCGATATTTGATTAGCCGTATTATAGTATTGGTATGTCCGTCCGGGCGTCTGGGCGTCCGGGCGTCCGTCCGTCCGTCCGTCCGTTAACCTGTTGTCCGGATGATAACTTTAGTTAGAGTGAACCAAAATTAGTAAAATTTGGTATGTGGGTTTATTAGCCGAAAAGTAAGTTCAAGTTCGAATTTGGGTTCCGCCCGCCAATTTTCACCGGAGTTATGCCCCTTATTTAACGTTTTTTGACTTAGAAAATCCTTGAAATTTGTTGTCCGGATGATAACTTTAGTATAGTTTCTCGGAATGAAACCAAATTTGGTATATTACTTTCTCCCACCAAAACACAGGTCAAGTTCGAACTTGGGTTCTGTCCGACCATTTTTGGCAGAGTTATGCCCCTTTTTCGACTCTGAAAATTCAGTTTTTCTTATGTTTTTTGGTTTCCGGATGATAACTCGATATTGGAATGTTTATACGCAAAGCCCGTTTTTTTGTGGATTACATATATCGAAATACAGCTCAAGTCCGAATTTCGTTTTAATCCGATAATTTTTGCGAGAGTTATGGCCCCCTTTTTTGACGTAATTTGACTTAGAAAATCCCTGAAATTTGTTGTCCGGATGATAACTTTAG
Organism: Siphonodentalium dalli; assembly: GCA_032622095.1. Taxonomy (NCBI): domain Eukaryota; kingdom Metazoa; phylum Mollusca; class Scaphopoda; order Gadilida; family Siphonodentaliidae; genus Siphonodentalium; species Siphonodentalium dalli. The sequence goes on from CP136062.1 coordinate 151,799,476, forward strand.
TTAGAGTGAACCGATTTCAATCAAATTTGGTATGTGGGTTTATTAGGAGAAAAGACAGCTCAAGATCGAATTTGGGTTCCGTCCGCCAATTTTCACCGGAGTTATGCCCCTTATTTGACGTAATTTGACTTAGAAAATCCCTGAAATTTGTTGTCCGCATGATAACTTTACTAGAGCTTATCGGATTCAATGATAATTTGGTATATTACTTTCTCCCACCAAAACACAGGTCAAGTTCAAATTTGAGTTCCGTCCGCCAATTTTTACCAGAGTTATGCCCCTTTTTTATCAGTTTCCGCTGACCCAAGAGAGGGCGTATATTGCACGCCCAGCGTAGCTCTTGTTATAACATCATACATGTATAAAAAATTCCTCGCTATTACCGGTATCCACATTTCAGTGGCAAATCGCGATGCGATTCCAGTTAATTTGCTCCCTGGTGTATCATAAGCATTCTGATATCTTATGGCATACACAATGGCTGCATGTGACATCAGTTCATAATGTGAACTGTCGAGAGAGCGAAGAAGATAACAAAGAGAATAGGATGAAGCAAAGTTATACTTGCTCGGTTGTCTCGCTAGCATGAATTATATGGCACTACCTGGGATGTTTATTCCAAAAACAAGGGTGGGGGGGGGGGGGGGGCGGTACACATTTGAGCAATGTCGTAATCTGAATTGGGAGCTCTTTCACGTAACATAATCATATCTGATTCATGACTAAATCACATTTACATGAATCCTGTTTCGGAAGAGTACATTCCCATCGAATTTGGATATTAGTTAACTTTATTGCTCGTGCCTCCTCCTGGGCTTGCATTCTAATCCATATAGTTCAGTTGAGGGCTTCTCCTTGGCGGAAAAATATAATATTTATAAATAATATTACTTTTTCCTTAAGGGAAGCCCGAAACTGAACTATCATAGATCCCTCCCATGGTGGTGCCATTCCCAACCCCGCGACTCGCAAATCTCATGATTAAGTCGGAAATAAAAAACTGACTAGACAATAGATAGAATGCGGGTGTATTCATGCGAGACTAATCTGGACACGGGTGTGAGTGGGGTCGGCACAGCAATAAAATTTTAACCCTCCTGATTGACACAAGGCCGGAGACGTAATCCATATAGTTCAGTTTCGGGCTTCCCTTAAGGAAAAAGTAATATTATTTATAAATATTATATTTTTTGAAAATATTTCCTGTTAAACTCTTTATCGACCTACCTAAAAAAATCTGGGTTTTTTTTTTAAACCCATTTTTTTACATAATTTTAAAGTATCTCTCATATAGTGAGGTTGAAGAGGTATTGTTATAGTACTATATTTACATACTAAGTGTGATCATCACTAAATCCAGCATTCCGATTGGTCGGCGCCCACGTGGCTAGTTGCAATTATTTCTCGGTGAATGCGCAACAGCTCATAACTGCAAGCTCATAACAACATCGATACGTCATTTGGGTTTGGAAAGACAAACGCGTAATGTTTTGGGCGCATTTGGATTCGTGCAGGATTGACTTAATAAATCATCGGGTTTCAATTGTTCCTCTTAACTTTTGCCAAGGGTGCTATGGGTTATTTTGGGCTGGTTTTGTCACGATACACTTTTCGATTTAAATACATTTACAAAAGTGACTTTTTCGCTAAATGTATATAAATATAAGGATTAACTGTCATGTGGACTGTTTTTATGGAGATGTAACCGTGAGGTAAGTGGTCATAACTTCGGGTTTTACACAAGTTATGACCACTTACCTCACGGTTACATCTCCATAAAAACAGTCCACATGACAGTTAATCCTTATATAACATACATTGGTTATAGAGGATCATGATTTTCCCCTTCATATTGATAGTCTGAATTTGAGATTTTTTTTTAATTCACTCCTCAAGCTCCTTAACTGAGTTGATAACTTGTACATTCGCCACAAATGTTTTTTTTTTATTTTCATTAATTGCTGTTGAAATATTTGTTCTCATCATACAGCTCCAATAACTAAACCATTAAAGGTTCTCAATCCGATCAGAGGGTCCTATATTACTATTTCTTTGGCTTTGGGGGTAAAAAATATTTTATTCGAATCGAGGAACCCACCCATCAAAGTTCAGAATTATTAGATATCGATTTTTGAAATCTATTAATTTTTGGAGATATGTCCCAATAGTTAGCCGAACCACGTGATCAAAACAGACAAATTGCGGGTGTAAGATGGATAACTCTAAAATCAAGTTGTTATTATTGTTAACAGTAAGCACTTGATTTTAGAGTTATCCATCTTACACCCGCAATTTGTCTGTTTTGATCACGTGGTTCGGCTAACTGTGGAGACATATATCCGATAATTAATATATTTCAAAAATCGATATCTAATCATTTTGAACTTTGATGGGTGGGTTCCTCGACTCGAATCAAATATTTTTTACCCCCAAAGAAATAGTAATATAGGACCCTCTGATCGGATTGAGTACCTTTAACCTCCCAATCATTTCTTTTACAGTTCATGGAGTATTTAGTTATTAAAAGGTTTTAATAAATGAACCATTAACCTCCCAATCATTTCTTTCTTTCTCAGTTCATGGAGTATTTAGTAAATTTCAGGTTGCCAAATTACATTCAAAAGTAGTTTATCCATGATGCATTTCATATTTTCACAGGATGAGAAGCGGTACTATCAGCTGGAGCTTGTCAACAGAGAAACAAACTTCAACAAAGTCTTCAATTCCAATGGCCCCAATGTAGGAATTTTGAATCCTCTAGCCCCAAAGGTAAAGCTATAAAATATTGGTAACCCTGGAAATAGTTTGTCTCGAGAGTTCACAGTAACATTCAGAGCATAGCAAGCGAGAGAACTATATCTCTGTCTGAGTCACCTGAAGTTTCATCGCCGATCTTTTCTAAAAATAGCCCGTAAAATGTCCTAATTGATTGTATGTATTATACCAGAAATTTCGAAATAAAATAAATATTAATTGAAAAAAGTGGACAGGAGCCTTCGATTCATATTTATTATATTATTCCCAGGAAATTATATAAAACTTGTTATGGGAAGAGATAGACCGTCTTGTCATCGACTCATATTTATTATTTTATACCCAGGAAACAAGGAGACTTTTTCAAGGATTTTGATTTTATGTTGCTCTTTTCCATTTTCAGAAAAAGAGAGGTGATAAGAAAGAACCACTGAAATTCTCTAGTGCTCCATCTCTAAATTCTCCGAACACCGGCAGTCTCAATGGGTCGAGACTCCAACATATTCCAGGATCTCCAATCCATGATGGGAAAATCAACCCAGTCAAGCCATTACCACAACCATCGTTTGCTTCATTCACCAAGAAGTTTGTCAGTTAACTGCTGCTGATTCACCAGTATTAATATTTAACATCTTTCACATAGTGAACTGCTATCGATAAGAATTACATATAGGGTACTATGTATCAGTTGTCGTTTTGCCATATCTGCAGTTAGGATTAAGGTTTTCAGAAGCCAAATATGGGCATGCGAGCTTTGCATGCAATCATCGATACATTATACACTGACTATGAACTGATAACAACATAATTAATAATAAAATGATCAAGGCAAACAGAACCATATCACATTACTGCGAGTGGCAAGAAGTTTCAATGGCACTATTTTGTCACAGACAGACCCTTGTAGTCGTCAATTCCGCAAAAAACTTGTCTGGACCACCGTCGAACAATTTAAGACTACTATTAGCTATTTATAATTCTTATCAGTAGGAGTTCCTTATGAAAAAGGTGCCCAATATTTATAACCCTTTCTATACAAAAGCATCATTGATGAATAGTTATCCCATAGGAAATGTTCAGACAATAAGTTCAACATGTTGTTTGTTGAACTTATTATCTAAACATTTCCCTCAATAAATAGGGATCCTTCTGCACTTTTATTTATCTTCTGCTTTTATCCACTTAACATCCCTCCAAATCAATAATAGACCATTCTGATGTACACTTTTTAACTGACTGGGAGAATCTATTTAGTATAGAAAGGGTTAATTTATAGATGTCATCACGCCAAAATTTTGCCAAATATAATTTTTTTTACATCTTAGAATCCTGCAATTTTTCCTGTTGAAAAGACGGCATAACTACAAATCACATGGAGAATCATATCAGGGTTTCTTCTAGAGTTAAAATGTCGGGTCCGTTTGACCTAGGATATGACAGGCGGAACATGGTTCAGCCTGTTTTACGCCAATTTTGAAATATCATGTCCATAAACCCCCATACTAGAGATGAATATTCACTGGAATTTGAGATCAAAATACATACTAGTAAATAGAAATTATTACCGGTAAGCCAATTACCAGTAATAATTATTCTGAAAATGTGTGAACAGCACATGAACTTTCTGATCATTATTAATGATGTCACAATCCACACTTTGGGCGAGATTTTGCCGATCAGTGGCCATTCCATTCAGACTGGGCGAGATTTAGCCGATCACAGTGGCCATTCCATTCTGACTGGAGAAGAGGGCGAGATTTCACCCGTTGAATTGATTGATTGTGTCAGTGTTCGCGCTGGACTGAAAAATCTTATGGCCAAAAAAGCGGCCAAATGAAATTTTTAGTGGCCAAATTAAAAAAACTTTGGCCAAATTAAATCCTCATTTTCTGGGCTCACAATTGATGACTAAATTATATTTTTTAAATATATAACTCTCTCACTCTATGTCGCATTGCTCACACCATGTTCGCCAACTAATAAAGTTATGGGGTGTGTTAGTTGGTCATTGCTATTTTCGCGGAAATAAAACAAGAGTTCTGTTGTTTATTTTCGTGAGGTGTTGATTACTTATTGTTGTATTAATAACCTTTATGATGTGAAGCCCGGTTGTTATTAAAAGACGGGAGGCAGTTTACAACACATTGCGTAACTGACATCCCATCGCTGGTACATCGAATTACAGGACAATGCATTTACGTATTTCATCTTAATACATACCGCCTAATCAACAAAATAATAATCATTATGATATAACCAGTGCAGAGATTAAGGTTTTTGACAAATAGTAATCACCATTGTACAACCATCACCTTTCAGTCAATGCTCATCTTACAAAATAAATTTGGGTTGTCATCGTATGATGTATCCGAAGTACGAGTGTCCAAACCCCGCCGATATTTCGTCACCTAACTTCATTGATCTCTTCAGTGCGTTTTGAATTTGTGGTGAAAAAAAGTTTGGCCAAATGAAATTGTTTGTGTCCACTTTTGAAAAAAAGTGGCTATTTGCCACCGACAGCGCGAACACTGGATTGTGCGGTTTTTGTTTTGGTATCCTTTGACAATTTATATGAGCATGCAAGGCACCCAAACTCATTGATGTTTTCTGTATGTTGTCAGACTTAGATTGGCAGTTGAGTGCTTTATTTAGTTCAGATACATGCTGATTTTACATTTCTTTCTCGTGTCTATAGAAGAGACTAGAAAGCCGCCAGTTAACTCCAGTACAACGACAGTGAATATGATGGAGTTTTCGTTTAACTATGGAAACCAATACATTAAGTGGCCTGAGAATATGGTGCCGGACATTTGCAGAATGAGGTACTCAGAGGGTAAATTTAGTGATGCTACCCCACACAGCGGGCTAGCATCACTAAATTAATTATTTGGTACTGGTAGCATGAACCCTGGCTTTGGCTTTTTAATTTTCAACCAATCATGTTATTTTTAATGAAAATCATCTTGTCGCGTTCAATGAAATGAAAATAATGATGCACCAGCACAGCTCCCGTCATGAAAGAGATAAACATTCCTAAATGCCTAATTTCATGACTGACATATTTGCAAATACTAACACAGAAATACAGGCCTGCAGATTTCAATATTATGCATAACCTATTTAGTGTTTGCCTGGATTGTCCTTAGGTAACCCATAGGTCACCAGAAGAGTTACACAAACTGTTATAATCACTACAACTGGAAATTAATACCTACAAATGGGCAGCTCATTGAACTAATTTTTAATATCTAACTTTGGGACTTGATTGAGCAATAATTAATGTGAGAATCAGCGATTCCTACAGCGAGACCTACAGAAAACTTTGACAGGACATGTTTTTCATTCACAGAATTTTCATTTAACCCTTTGAGTGCCAGGGGCCGATCTAATCGGCCCTAAACCTACACAATAAATCTGTTAAAGAATATAATAAAATATATTAAAATTGTTAAAAATTGTAAAAAAAAAAAACTAAAAAAATTGTTAGGCTAATGCATTCTCTTATATATGCGAGGCGACCTATGGCACAGGGTATATGGGTTGAAACAAAAATCGGCCTGGCACTCAAAGGGTTAAGGTAACCTTGAGGTGAACTGAACGGTTGTTTGCCTCAAATTTGCAGGCCTGGATATAGATAGAAATCATAACTTCCCTCTTACATTCATCAATTTGAGCTAAACTTGCATTCATAGATTATCTTCCACTTTGCATTTACTTGTCTTAACTCTTTCAGTGCCACCGGGCCGATCTCATCGGCGCTAATTTACGGTCTGTAGAGTACCAGGGCTGATAAAATCGGCCCTAAAAAAAAAAATTTAAATCCAAATTTTTTATTTTTTTTTGGGGTTGAATTTTGTTTGGGTATGCTTAAGCATGCTATAGCGAATTTAAAAACAAACTGGATAAAACCTTAGGGGCATGTTATAACTCAAAACTATCACCAAGTATTCATAGTAATAATTATGATGCCCATGAAAAACGTAAGATTCCCTAGTACTAAACCTACATAATAAGTCTGGCACTGAAAGAGTTAAAGAATATAAGAACAAATTATTAAAATTGTAAAAAATAATACCAAATGATGAAAAATTGTTAGGCCAATGCATTCTCTTATATATGAGAATGCATTGGCACAGGGTATATGGGTTGATACAAAAATCGGACTTGGCACTGAATGGGTTAAAATTGTGGAAAATATTCTAGAATCTGGACAATCTATTATGAAATCAGTTATTGAAATGATAAATTATTTGGCACTGATTATAATCTTTTATTTGGTCACCCAATATAATTTTCCGCTCTATACATGTAGTGGGTATACTAAAATTTGGATATAATGAAAAAAGTCTTTTAACCCTTTCATGACCGGAGCTGTGCTGGTGCAGCATTAAAGATCCTGTACCAGTACATTCTCTTGTGTATGCGAGTCTCCCATAGGGTATTGTAATGCACTGGTTACAAGGTCAATGTGAATATTGTTACGCCAATGTATTCTCTTATATATGCAAGGTGCCCTATGGGAGACTCACATATATAAGAGAATGCATTGGCACAGGGTTTTTGCAAAAAATCAGGAAGCTCCAGTCATGGAAGGGTTAAGCTGATGGTGAAGCGAGTATGATTAAGAATACGTTCAGATTTTTGTCCCATTCAAAGGGAGAACCACCTGAAATCAACCATCTGAGTGATATTTTCTCTGCCAATATTGTGATATGTTCCTAACTGCTGAAACAACATTAAACCCCAAGTAACCAACATGTTTTGAAGTTTGTGCATAATGTATTTTATAGAGCTTTTCACCCATCATTGTTTTATTTCTATATTTATAATAACCAAGTCTGAGTTTAGTGTGCCTGTCATTTGCAGAATGAGGTCCCCAGAGGGTGAATTTTGTGACGCTATCCCGCATAGCAGGCTAGCATCACCAAATTCACCTTCTGAAGACCTCATTCTGCTTGGCCTCATCTGATATGGGAGACATAGACTCTGATTGAAGTTCCCAAATGGTGAATATTGTGATGTACACCCATTGGGAACCTTGTTTATGCAAGGTGTCGTCTGCCAATTTGGGGATATAGAGAAACTAAACTAAAAAATAAATAGAATCTATGTGAAGAGAAGTTTCTATAGAAAGTTGATAATAAAGAAACTTTCCAGAGAAAATGAGGCCTAAGCAGAAAGAAGGTCCCCAGAGGGTGAATTTAGTGATGCTAGCCGCTATGCAGGATAGCATCACTAAATTCACCCTCTGGAGACCTCATTCTGCAAATGACAGGCACACTAAACTCAGGCTTGATAATAACACGATCTGTGATCTTCACCAATCATTTCATTTTCATTCACTAGTATTTTGTGATAAAAGTATTAATATTTAATATAAATCCGTCCATGTGATATTTTAAATGAGCTGTTTTTGTTTTTGGTATATACTTGTCTGTTGATTGTAATATTTATATACAATGAAGCAATCTTACACTATTCTATGCTCTGTTTCACATTTGTTCACCTATGGTTTGCTACTTCCATGGATGCAGTGGTGGGGAGGGTCCTACATCATGAATTACTACTCTGGCTAACGCCCGTAGAGATCATATTCCACCGGTACAAAACCTGGCAGTTTTTTTTTTATTTTGACAGGGAACCTTATGAAGTTGAAAAAATAACTCAGGGAATATAATTCTTAGTTACTATCTGTTCCTTAATAATATACTTCACTGTAGGTGAAAGTCCCAACTCGAAATTGAATGTTTTTCTGTGACTTTTATAAGCTGATATTGCAATAAACATTGAATTAAGTACATAAGGAGAAATTCCATAATTGTACACGCCGCAAAGCAAAATCGCTCACAAAATCTCATAAAATGTGAAATTTAGAGTGGGGACCTTCACCTACAGTGAAATACATTGTTATGGAACAGATCATAACAAAGAAAGATATTCCCTGCCTTATTTATCGACTTTATAAGGTTACATGTCAAAACTTCAAAAAGTTCTAAGGTTTTGTACTGGTGGAATATAATCTGTACGTGCGTAGTTTAAAAGTACAGATTCATGACATGATCTAGGAGGGTCCAAGTCACTGGTCCCCAGAACAAAAATTGAGCCCACCCAGTAATACTTGAGAAAATTTTCTCAACATTGTTGATAGTCAATTCCAGTTAATTGCAATATCGTTTAAATGCATATTTCGGCTATTTGCATAAAATATGCATGCACCAAACCATTTTCTCATAAAAAGACTATTTTATACATGTAACAACAAATAAAGATGTTAATGAATCAGTTTATTGACATAATAGTAATTTACAACAAGGTATGAGATGAAAATATGATACAGCAATCTAATTATTTCGCTATTTTGCCATTTCGTGGTACTACATACTGTACAAACTAAACAATCTTAAGAACCTCAAATGGGATGATGGGGTGATTTCGGCTTTATGCATATTCGGTTGTATGCATGGGAAAGACCATGCACCAACGCTATGCAATAAAGCGGAATTGACTGTACCACCAAGTTTAACTACACTCCCTAGTGGTATTTGGCATTTTGTTGAAAGTGAAGAATATTGTCTGAATAAAGCATGCACTGTTGTTTGTTTTCATTTTTGGATACACAAGCATTAATTTATATATAATAGGGGATTGCCTGTCTAAAATGACGGGTGACAAACATGACATGTAGGATAATCATGTAAATGTGACATTTCCCTCATGTCTTGTTACCTATGTGCACCAATTTTCCCACATATTTTTTTAGCTGATAATAAACGCTCTTTATTAATCATTAAATTTATCAGCCCCCACCCTTTTAAGTCATCCGAGGTCGAGGCATCTATCCCATGACATTCCACTGGCCCATTGACCAATGTTTACCATTTTTTCTACATATATTCTAAGCTGATAAGGAATGCTCATTTTGCTGATATATGCCCTTTAAGATGTCTGAGGTAAAAAATGACGGGTGACAAACATGACATGCAGGAAAATATCATCACCTCTGATAACGATATAAAGATATTAACCAGCAAACTGTACGCGGAATTTGTCTGGAATTTATGACAGATGCCACTGAAACCACATTCGTCTTTTGAGAAGGTAACGCATTATATCAGTAAACATATCGCTTGATAACCTTTGGAAAACGCATTATATCGTGGGTTGTCTTGCACCTATTGGCCTGAAATTTTGAGTGTCTTATGCTAAGATGTGCCTGAGGACATGGTCAAAATTTGGGAACAATATTTATTTTTAAATGCGCCAAAATCGTGACATATAAACACACACATGACAAACATTTGGCTTTAAATACACATATGTTTAATATCAAGGCATTGAAAATAAGTAGTTTAAAACTTTGTACTATATGTATTTTTCAGCTGTACCAACCGCAAATGTGTTGATGCGATGTCATGTATGCAATACGAGGTACATTACGCATTATCTTCTACACAAATTATGTTGGTCACTTCCAGTGAAGATAGATAGTTTATTGGATAATATAGCACATGTATAGGTGGAAAAATACATAAATATCTGTATAATACATATACCGGTATATTATCCAGCGAAGCCATGGCCATGTTGTTCATCTTTCTGGCAATGCCCAGGCATCTTAGCACCACTGCACTCCCAGACTATCCAAGTATACTTGCTATCAAAGTATTACTAGAATTCCTTGGTTAGGATGCACAGGGATCATATGAATTATGTGAATTGGTTAGAATTTCATATTAATATATCATGAATTGCAGTGGAAGGGTTAAGAACTCTATTAATTTATGTACCATCATAATGTTGATTTATTTCCTTACAGTTACAAGAGTCCAATTAGTACATATAATATTATTACTGATGTTGAAGTGAGATGACTTTATATACAATAATTATATTTACACTCACACATGCATTCGCATTGTGGAACTTGAATGCAGCACGTTGGTTGGTCAAAATTACGTCCTGTAAAAGCCAGCTTTGGTCACTAGGATGTAACAACTACAGATACAAATGATGTTGCACGCTGACCCCCTACTTGTTTCCATTTTTGTGTAGATGCAACTTGCACTGAGCCATGAGAATAATGTTGAAATTGGTGCTTAACGCTCTTTTAATCCGACAGTTGACTTGGTTGAGTGTAAATATAAGTAATGGATGTTGATTTTATTGCGTTCCATAGAGTATGAATGCAAGTTGGTCTGACATTTTAATGTAGCGTTCCACACAAAATGTCAGACCAACTTGCATCCATATTCTATAGAACGCAAGAAAATCTACATCAATTTCTAAAATGGATTGTCACATTCTGCACTCAAAACAATATTAAGTAATCAGAAAATGTCGAGGCTTCTATACAAACTTATTCAAGGGTAATTTGTAATATCCCTAATATCATTGGGTAACAAGTTCCAGATTTTGGGAAATTGACGAAGGGGGAGTTTTATTTTAGTGAATTCAACACGCGACTCCAGCTACTCTTGCCTGTAAGTGCTTTATCACGGTAATCGCACTTGAACGGTATCTATCCTGTGTGTTTCCGAATGTGGCATTCCAACGTATATTTACGGTTGAAAGCTTTTTCACAAATAAGACATTTAAATGGCTTCCCTCCAGTGTGAGTTCTCATATGAGCATCTAGCGTCCCCTTTTGTCGGAATGTTTTTCCACAATTGACGCATGCGTATGGTCGTATATCTGAGTGGATTAGAATGTGTTTCTTCAGAGTGCAACTCTGTGTGAATGCTTTTTTACATATCTCACATTTAAACGGCCGGTCTCCAGTGTGAACTCGATGATGAACTCTCAGGTCCTTTAAATCAAGAAATCTCTTTTTGCAAACGAAACACTCGTGAGGTTTGTCGATTGTGTGATGTCTTTTTATATGATAATTCATACTCTCTTTCTTACTAAACTTCTTCTCGCAAAGATGACAGCTGAATGACAGATCCAAGTCACTATGATTGTATAACATATGCTTATTGAGTGAAGACTTGACTCCAAAGAAAATATGACATTGACGGCACTCGAAATCTCTCCGACCTTCGTGAACAGTTTTTACATGTTGGTCCAGGTTGTATTGTGAGGATAACTTTTTAGAACAAATTTTACATTTGACTAAATCTTTCCCAGAATGAATTTGAAAATGTCGTTTGAGACTTCCATTTTCTGTGAATGTTAAGTGACAGATGTCACATTTGAATCCTTTGTCTCCCGTATGAACCACCTCATGTTTGACCAAATTTGTTGATCTAGCAAATTTCTTGAGGCAGACAGAACACTGGTATGGCTTCTCCCCACTGTGAACCATTTCATGTTTTTTGAGCTTCCATACATCAGCAAGCACCTTTCTACAAATCAGGCATTCAAGTGGTCCTTTAGGATACATTGCAGGGCGCCCTTGACGCTTTTTTCTTGAATTATCATTCACACATCGCTTCCTTTTTGGGCGACTTTTCAACCCATTTGAAAGTTCATGTTGTGCATCTCTTGCATTCGTGCCGACTGTGTTTTGACCATCACTTTTTACACCTTCAGAGTTGGGATCCGGAGTTGGTTGGAATGAATCCATTGCGCTGATGGGTAGAGCCTCCATGGATTGATTCACTCCAGTCTGCTCATTGATTTCACCGATATTGATTTGATCACATCCACCCTCTTTAGATATCTCTTGTTTTTCATGATTTCCAGAGGGCTGTGACTTCAGGTAACAATCATAGACATACTTGCCCTCACACACAAAGTCTTCTGGGGTGTCATAAGCATATAGGACAAACCCGAGTGCAGTTCTTGTTGTAAGTTTTGGATACATCGGAATTTTTTTATTTCTACCCAGAACAAAAGCATGCATCGTTAGCACTATTTGTGTGGGGTGATGGTCTGTTCTTTTCTCTTTACATCAAGTAAGTGTTCTACATGTAGGTCAGCTTCAACTGAATAAACTTTTTTTCTGAAACAAAAACCAAAATTGATATTATTAAGGCCAAAAAAAAGAGACCTGTTTCTGGTAACCCACCGCCCCTCTTTGAGCAGCCCTGAAGGTTTTTTATTTTGTTTTTGAAAAAAAAAAAATGTTTTTGTTATGTATTTTACCAACATGTCCATCAGTATTGACCATTGGTGAGCAAAATACATGAGCCCTAACATTCCAGTTATATGGGACTGGATCAATACAGTGTAATGTACGAACAGTGACTATTATGTACATGTATACAACGTCAAAATGTAGACTTTAACGTCGAACTTCATCAATTGTCATTTCACTTGATAAAGGGTTCACAGATGGCCGGAATATTTTGTGCATTATACACTAATGAGTCTATAAATGTGTTATCATTCAATTCCTGTCATCTTATAACATAAAGTAGATCACTACAGTTAGGCAGATGATAAATTTATTTGCTGATCATCATGCTATATATTGGAATGGTCAATTCTTCATTTCTAAGGATGTTCTGATAATATGAGCAGACAGGCAGAAGAATTACCCCTGAGATTTCTCCCTGCTGGATACCGGCCATTCATTCATATGTAGGGACATTCATAAATAAATTCAACAAAAGGCTAATCAAGTAACAACTCAAGTAATATCCAGTTATCAAAGGGGTAAATAAAGTGCACCATCTTCAATATACTATAGCCATCATTTAAATAGTCAATTGCATGTACATTACAATTAACGAACAAGGGATAGCTATGTTTGAGGTTAATTCGAGACCAACAGAAAATAAAATGAAAAAATAAAATAACATGAATGGTTGGGTTAAGGGATTATTGTCGTTTCAGCCACTAGCCCATATCACATCATCAGTTTTGCTGGTAGTGAGAATACCAACTGTTAATTTAGGTGTTCACTGCACATAGAAACATAACCCAGCTTGCCGACCAAACAAAGAACCCCCCACCCCAATTACGCCTCTGAATTTGTCACGTTCCCTAATTTCGTTGTATAAATTACCTATGTCCACGTATTATGCAAAGCAGTTGAAAAGCGACAGTGGTAATGTTTTGTCGAGTTAGAGTAGACAAAACTAAATGATGGTCAGCTGCATGGTCACGTGTACATTACGTAAGTCAGGTTATAAAATATAGTTACCTCAAATTCATCAAACATTTTTTGTCTTTTAAAACGCGACATCAAGCGGGATATGTTCGTTCCATGGTCTGGCTGCATGCGTAATAGTCTAAATACAGATAAACCGAATGTTTATGAGTTATACTTGTGCCTCGGGCCATATGACACGTAAATAAGTTACATGTCCCCATACTCAATGGTCAGCGTCAGCGATTATCGCACCTTTTAGTCCAAAATTGACTATACATTAGTATCCCGTAGATTTTCGACTACGCACTTTTATACGCGCGAGCGAAACACAGAAAGGAAGTATGACTGTTGCGCTCTGGTGGAGATTACTAAGGCTGAAGGGGTCTCACCAAAAAAAGTGCTGAAGGGTACACAGGGTTTTAAAATGTGCTGAAGGGTACACAGGTTTTGAAATCGCGTTTTAAATGGCGTTTTAGTATTCGTATCTGCCATGATTTCTGTTAGAGAATGATTGTTTGCGTTCCAATGAACATGAAACTGAACAGAAAAAAAACTGCTAATGGGCATCAGACTTTCAGAAATACAGTTTTAGAAATGGTGTTAGTGCCGATCACAAACCCTGTGTACCCTTCAGCACATTTTCCAAACCCTGTGTACCCTTCAGCACTTTTTAGCTCAACTTACTTTGTTAGTTTGAGCTATTTCCATGGTTTGGCGTCCGTCGTCCGTGTGTCCGTCAACAATTTCCTTTGGCGCGGGCTACATGTCGTACCTTTGGTCTGATCTTTATGAAATTTGTCATGAATGTTGACATTGACATGTAGATGGGAACGAGTCATTTTGGGGTCATTCGGCCAAAAAAACATGGCCCCTGGTGGCCATCTTGGATTTCAAAATTCAATCCATTGGCGCGGGCTACAGGTCGTATACTGTTCGTCTGATGACTCTGATCATCATGAAATTTGTCATGGATGTTAATATTGACATGTAGATGGGAACGAGTTATTTTGGGGTCGTTCAGCCAAAAAACATGGCCGCCAGCAGCCATCTTGGATTTTACTCTTTGCATGACTAAATTCTTTGGCGCGGTCTACATGTTGTAGCTTTGGTCAGAACTTCATGAAATTTGTCATGAATGTTGATATTGACATGTAGATGGGAACGAGTCATTTTGGGGTCATACGGCCAAAAAACATGGCCGCTGGCGGCCATCTTGGATTTAAAAATTCAATCCATTGGCACGGGCTACAGGTCGTACTGTTCGTCTGATCATCATGATATTTATCATGGATGTTAATATTAACATGTAGATGGGAACGAGTGATTTTGGGGTCGTTTGGCTAAAAAAAACATGTCCGCCAGCAGCCATATTGGATTTTACTCTTTGCATGACTAAATCCTTTGGTGCGGGTTACAGGTCGTAGCTTTGGTCGGAACTTCATGAAATTTGTCATGGATGTTAACAATGACATGTAGATGGGGAAACGAGTCATTTTGGGGTCGTTCAGCCGAAAAAACATGGCCGCCAGCAGCCATCTTGGATTTTACTATTTGCATGACTAAATCCATTGGCACAGGCTACAGGTCGTACCTTTGATCAGATCATTATGAGATGTGTAAAGGCTGTAGATGGGAACAGGTCATTTTGGGGTAATTCGGAAAAAACATGGCTGCCGGTGGCCATTTTAGAATTTACTCTTTGCATCAATAAATCCTTTGGCACACCATAATCACCACAACCCTGATCCGATCATTATGAAACCTGTCATGAATGTTGATATTGACATGTACATCTAGTCTTACTTAGACATTTCAATTAGCACCTTTCCTATTCCTCCATTTACTGTCAACCATTAAATTATTCCCCTACCTAGCTAAGTTGAGCTACAGTGTCATTGACACTTTCATTTTGGTGAGAGTGACCCCTTCAGCATTACGCTGCTCCATGCCCAATCCCAAGCTCTCCCAATCAGTCTACCTTCTGTGATTTTCTACGCACTATTGTGCAAAGAACGATATTCAGAGCAGTTGTGATCGAAGTTCTCCGAGACTTTATTCTGGTAGAGATTGGCACAAGCCATGGTCACGTCTACTAATTTTGGCGGGAAAACTTTAATCACGTGAATCGAGATCTGATTAACCCCTCATGGTCGCGTGAGCAATCATGGTGAAGAATGTTTGGCAACAGCAAGGCAGAGTTCAGTCCCCTCGTTTGTAAACCAGCCATAGACTAAATATTATATATGTAACTCACCTGCTCGTCCATTTCCGCAGTCAAAAATATATATTTTCATACTAAGTGTAATTATCACTAAATCCAGCATTCCTATTGGTCGGCGCCCACGTGACTAGTTGCAATTATTTCTCGGTGAACGCGCAACAGGTCATAACTGCAGCCCCATAATTACATCGACGCGTCATCGGTTTCGGAAAGAAGAACGCGTAATGTTTTGGGCTGGTTTTGTCACGATACACTTTTCGATTTAAATACATTTACAAAAGTGGCTTTTTCGCTAAATGTATATAAATATAAGGATTAACTGTCATGTGGACTGTTTTTATGGAGATGTAACCGCGAGGTGAGTGGTCATAACTTGTATGTATAAAACCCTTCGGGTTTTACACAAGTTATGACCACTCACCTCGCGGTTACATCTCCATAAAAACAGTCCACATGACAGTTAATCCTTATATAATGCCCCAGCTGTTGGGATTGACTAAATATGTTCTTATAGGCCTATAGTCTGTGAACCCACGCATCGATGGGACAAGGGAGCGTGGCGTTAAACCGAGTAAAAATCGAAATTAAAAACGAGCGCGCCGGCTGTTTCTGGTGGGTGACCTACTAATGGATGCTGAACCGTATTTGACAAATTTAATTAATGAATGTTATTTAGTGATTTTCCGGTGCGTCTGTACGTCTGCATGCCTTTTGCTGCTATTTTCACCGTTTTTCTTCAAACTTTTGGGGTTGGACAAAAAACTTGTGTTGGAGGGGTGGGTGTCCTAGATCGGACAGGGAAAAATATGCGTTCCCGGGGTGGTGGGTCCGTAAAATTAAGAAATCAAAATGTTCAACTTTTTAGCCTGGAGTTTTTCCCTGACCCCCCTCCCAGATCAATACAGAAATTAAAAATGCATAATCCGAATTAACGCTCGAATCCGAGTGAGTACCTTTAAAATCGTGCATGGCAGTTACACAGACGTAATTCTGATCAGATTATCGGCTGCTTTTCAAATAGACTGGCGAATTACCTGCACAGAAAGAATTTATTTTGAATTAATTGGGACATAATTATCTAACGTGTTTGTTTCTGAATTATTCTTATTGCTATGAATTCAATGTGAGAACGTATGGAATCTACTCTAAATTGAGTCCGTATGACTATAATTGTTGTATTATTACACATCGAGTGACTTTTCTCGCCAGGTGCACGTCAATAGCAATATCATAGTAACACGTTAATATATAGTTATGCGCTTGACGCATGTAGTCTGAACCTGGCTAATAACAACCTCAATATACGATGTCCAAATTCCAATACATGTACGCTTCTGGAATTTCGTTTAGGACCAAAACGAAAACGTCGACCACATATTATACATGCGATGTTTGTTTTTTTGGTTTTTCAAATTTCCAATGAAATGGACCAAAATAGAGTAAATCTTCCTTATCTTATCTTATTTTATAATGTTAATACCTCCTTTATGCCAGGAGAACCGCCGATGGCCCGACACACCCATATTGACTGAAGTCCATATCGGATCGGAAATTGACAGAATCGGCCCGCGGTTCGAATCGTGAGCATATTTGCCTTACATAAACGAATATACGTCACTCATTGCCATGGGACTCTGTGATTGTTTGACACGAGAAGACTACCAGAACAATCACAACAGGTATGTTCTCGAAAGTAGTAGGACAAGATATGACATGCGACAGAGCATTTTAAGCGTGTCGGGGTTCGGTATCCGTTAACTTCTTCTTATAAACATCTGCATGTACCGCAAGTTTGCCTATTGTCGCACCATGCTCGGTGTCGGAAGTGCTCATATTTACAGTGAAATAATTATATACATAGTTCTGGTGTTCTTTTGCCGTGCGAGGTTTCATTTTTGGAGAGAGACGCAAAGAGGGCATGGTCTTGAAGAGCTTCTCGTCTCTGATGGTGCGTTCTTCCACTTCCATAGCATTCCAGAACTGTATTGTCCCATATACATGTAAGAAGGAATATTTGTAAGTATCCACCCCCGCAAACATTAGATGGTACTTTTGCTGGTGGCCTTTCGTGTTGGCTGTTGTCTTTGCGATGTATTTGGCTGCCGGGATGTCAACGGAGCCATACACTACTCGATGGAACACACCATGTCCGCTAGGTATCTGCTCTGCGACTTTCCAGTGATTCCCATCTGAGTTGTTTCTTCGTGGCGTAGATTTCACTCTTCATGCAGTTGTAGTCATTGGTCACACACCTAGCTGCCCTGTTTTGTACTTTCTCCAGATCGTCGATGTGTGTTTTTGTAGTTATAGATGACGGGTGACATCCCTGCAATCTGGGATAGACGATGCGCTCATGGGTCAAGGGTCAGAACTTATATAATCCGACTTTTGGATGAATGTATACAAGTACATCGGGACCTATTTCCAAACTTAATAAGTCGATGACATGCGCGTGTTAATCCGTTACAATTTAACTAAATCATGCCACGAATCTCTATCTACTCAGCTACATACGTAATAAAGTCCCCCCCGGGAGAAATTCCATAATTGTAAGCCACGCAAGGCAAAATTGCCCACAAAATCACATGAAATCATTCAATTTCGAATTGGGATCTTCACCTACATTTAAATAACCTTTCATATTAGATAAATAGTCCGGGAGCTAATAGGGGTACCCTTGCACCCACCCCCTGGGACTTAACTTCACCCAACTCATTTTGTTCCTTATTATGTCCTTCAACTTAAAAGCAGTGTTAACAAGAAAAAAAAGTGGCCTTTTAGACTCCAGACAAGATGGCGTCCATCATGGCCGCCGTTTTTCAGACCAGACCCTAAGTCAGTTTTATGCAAATTATAGCGGGAATATAGTAAAATGTATACAAATGTATATATTTTCGTGAAGCTAAGACATAATGACACTTTTTTGGGGCAAAATTGAAACTCACCATCCAAGATGGCCGGCAAAATGGCCGCCGGAAGTTGAAAATATGACATTTTCTCACAAATATATTCTAGATCAATTCATGCTGTTTGGAACTGGTTGAGTAATGCAACTTTATTTTGTGTTTTGTATATTAACTGATCATTGGAGCAATTAAATATGCAATTATTGGGGTCCTAACCCCTTCCGATCCCTCAAAAATTCGATTTTACAGAATGCGGTATAAAACTTTACAAAAAAATCACAATTGGGATTCTAGTCATATTTCAACAAGAAATGAACAGAACTTTGTAATGTAAGTGAGGCATATCATTACCTATGAATATTCCAAATCACTGGAACCAAAATTCTTACTTTGGCTCAAAATGGCTGCCAATATGGCCGCCAAAAATATGGAAAATGGTAAATATTACATCAGCGTGTCCTGCAATCGCTTACAAGTTGTGGTTGATGTATAAAATTGGCTATTCTGCATTATATACATTGAATACTAACATGTCTGATGCACCATAGTTAATTGTTACTATTGTCATCACTGACATCGTCAAAAATATTGGACTTTTCTTTCAAAAACTTGACATAAATATTGGCAAAAATTCACTTTTCAGGTTTGGACCATTTTTTCAGGTAAAATATAACTATCTTTGGATTGAAAGGTGTTTATTGATTTGGTCTATCTTAAATGTGTCACACTACGGTGTTTATAGACCAAATTGCTCAAGATGGCTTCCAGAATGGCAACCAAATTTGTAAAATGTTAATTTTTTTTACATATATCCCGAACATTATCTGCATTATCCTAAAAGGTAGCAAATTGTGACTCACTTGGTTTCTATACGTGTTGGTTAATTAACTACATGTTCTATTCTGGTTGTCCCAGTTCCGTATGCGGCATGACAAATTCATTTTAAAGTATGTAATTTTTCCGAGAACCTCTTTTGTGATTTTGGCCATATTTATTGAAAGGAAATGGGCAGAACTTTGAGACAGAACTGAGATGGACCATAATCTTTGGCTATTCTGGTCCATTATGATAAAACAGGATACAGTGTGGATGCCAAGATCGTAGCCAGGGAGTTACTCTATGATCACGTGTGAGGTGAATAGGTATACAGGGAGTTATTGTATGTCATGATTGATACAATGAGTGACTATATGGTTATGAGTGGGTTGTCCATGGGAAGATGCATCTAGGTATACAGGGAGAGGTCATGGTCAGGTGTGAGGTGAATCGGTATGCATGGAGTGACTGTATGGTGTATGATTGTGTATATCCAGTACGGGTGCACCCGGTGTGCATGTATGGTCATTGGTGTGGTGTATGGATATAATAGCTACATGGTCATCTGTGTGTTGATTATGTATATATTGAGTTACTGTAAGGTCATGGGTGGGATGTACATGTGTTGTCTGTATGATCATGGATGGGCTGTGGGGATAAATAGGAAGTGATTTT
This sequence comes from Siphonodentalium dalli, assembly GCA_032622095.1. Lineage (NCBI taxonomy): Eukaryota > Metazoa > Mollusca > Scaphopoda > Gadilida > Siphonodentaliidae > Siphonodentalium > Siphonodentalium dalli. The sequence continues at coordinate 151,819,886 of CP136062.1, forward strand.
ATGGTTACGGGTAATGTGTATAGGTATACATGGAATGACGGTACGGTCATGATTGAATATGAATATCTGGGGTAAGCTGGGTGGACATTATCGAGCGTGTGGGTATATAAGGAGTATCCGTATGGTAACGGGTGGGATGTATATAAATATATCTCGTGGATGTAGTATCATTGGTGGGTGTATAGGGCTTAGCTGTATTATCATGGATTGTTAGAGTGGTCGTGTGTGCGGGTTTTTTTGTATATCTGGAAGGGCTGAATGGCCATTAGTGAGGTTTACATGTATACCTGGATTGAATCTATGGTCTAGGGTGGGCTGCATATGTATATCGAGTGGTTATATGACTATGTGTGTCGAATGGGTATACAGGTAGTGACTGTATGGTTAATGGTGAGATGAGTACATATATGTATACTAGTAGTGACTGTAATACTGTATGATCATAAATGTAATGAACATATATACAGGGGGTGACTAAATGTTCATGTCAGGCTTATGAGTATACCTGGTGTTCCTGTTTAGTGACTCGTGGCGGTATGGTCATGTGTAGGTTATACCAGTATACACACGTGTTGCTTTATTGTCATGGGCGAGGGATATGTGTATATAGCGAGTGGCTAAATGGCCATGGATGAGGTGCATATACATACATAGAGTGACTATACTGACATGGCGGGGGTGTATTAGTATATCTTGAGTGGCTATTCGGCTATGGTGTGACAAATAGGGATACAGGGAGTGACATGGTCAATGTTGAGGTGAATGTATACATGGAATGACCATGATCATGTATGAATGTTTTGAAAAGGCGTGACTATATGGCCATAGGTCAGGTGAAGCAGTATACCAGGTGACATGGGTGAGGGTGTGTGTATAAGCGAGTGTTTACTAGTATATGGCCATTGGTGAGGCCCATATTTATACCGGAGTGACTTTATTGATTGTCTATTTGACCATGCGTTTGGAGAATAGGTATACAGGGGATGACCTTATGGCCAGTGGTGAGATGAATGGGTATACAAGGAGTGACTATATGGTTATGGGTCATGTTTAGGAGTATACTCGGTGCGCATGCATTGTGACGCGTGGCTGTATGGTCATCCGTGGTCATGGGCCAGGTGTACATGTATACAGTGGGTCACTATATTGTTATGTCTGTGGTGTTTATGTATATATGTAATGACTGTGTGATAATGGGTGCCTATCGCTTTCCACGATATGACTCTCTGGCATGACCTCTCTATTGATTAACATATCCTTGAGTTATTGTCGAAAGCGATAGCCACCCAAGGTACACATCTACAATCCACTCATTACCCCAGTCACTCCATATGTACATAAACACCACACAAATGACAACATAGTCACCCACTTTATACACGTACACCTGATCATACAGCCATATTTGGTTATACCCGTACATACTGTAAAAGTACATTTATTCGCGGTGGTCCAATTTTCGTGGTTTTCGTGGTTGTAGATAACCACGAAATTAAAAACCCCACGAAATATGTTATCTTCGAAACTAATGCGGTCGCCATTTTGAGAATGTCATGCGGGAGGTACATGTAACTCTATTGACCCAATGTGCACTCAAATCCTTGGGAGCTATGCGAAGAGTGCCATTCACCTAGATATGTAGGTTTATGTAATACAATCCCGTTATTGACAATTTCAATAGTCGCCAACAAATGCTTGAACGCGCGACATGCTAATTAATTATACGCTTACAATGTGGATGCGCAATTTCCGACGGATCGCCGAGGTTTCTGCACTTTTATTAGTTGGATATTTGGACTTGATTGTTATTATTGGAGGTTTGGAGGCGACAGTTAGTATCGGTGGTCCCACGAATTTATGAACCCACGAAGTAATAAATGGCTGAACAACGAAAATTCAATGATACCAACGAATTTAAAGCCATTCTCAGTACCACAAATGACGATACAGCCACGAGTCACCATGCATGAACACCAGGTATACACCTACACCCGACACATGGCCATACAGTCACTCTATGTATACATATTCACTACATTCACAATCATAATGTCACTCATTGTATACATTATCACCTCACCATGGACCATACAGCCACTACATGTATACCTATTCGCCATACCCATGACCATAGAGTCAATCCAGGTATACATATGCACATCACCAATGGTGAGCCCTTCCAGATATACCAATACCTGCACATACGACAACTCATAAGTTCCATACTTGCCATACTCATACACGCCATCCACGATCATACATCTACTCCCCATACACCACCAATGATAACACATCCACAACATATATAAATATACGTCACACCGTTACCAACAGGGCACTCCCTATATATCCACACATCATTCATGACCTTACAATAACTCCCTGTATACCTATTATCCTCATATATGATCATAGAGTAACTCCCTGGCTGCCATATTGGCTTCCACCCTGCATCCAGTTGGTAATTTGTTATAATGGCCAGAATACCCACATATCATGGTTCATCTCAGTTCCGTCTGTCAAAGTTCTGCCCATTTCCTTTCAATAATATGGCCAGAATCACAAAAGAGGTTCTCCGCAAAATTCCATACTGCAACTTTAAAATAAATTTGTCATGCCCCATACGGAACTGGGACAAACATAATAGAACGTAGATGTCAGTTAATTAACTAACACGTACAATAACCAAGTGAGTCACAATTTGCCACCTTTTTCGGATAACGCAGAGAATAATGTTCGGGATATGTTAACTTTTAACTTTTTACAAATTTGGTTGCCATTTTGGAAGCCATCTTGAGCAATTTAGTCTATAAACACCGCAGTGTTACACATTTAAAATAGACCAAAACAATAAACACCTTTTATACCAAAGATAGTTGCATTTTACTTGAACAAATGGTCGAACCCTGAAAAGTTAATTTTTGCCGATATTTATGTCAAGTTTGTGAGAGAAAATCCAATATTTCTGGTGATGTCAGTGGTGACAATAGTAAAAATGATCCATGGTGCATCAGACATGTTAGTATGCAATGTATAGAATACAGATTAGCCAATTTTATACATCAGCCACAACTTGTAAGCGATTGCAGGACACCCTGGAGCAATATTTACCATTTTCCATATTTTGGCGGCCATTTTCGCAGCCATTTTGAGCCAAGGTAAGATTTTGGTTCCAGAGAGTTGGAATATTCATAGGTAATGATATGCCTCACTTACATTACAATGTTCTTTTCATTTCTTGTTGAAATAAGACTAGAATCCCAATTGTGATTTTTTGTAAAATTTTGTACCTTGTTCTGTAAAATCGAATTTTTGAGGGATTGGAAGGGGCTAGGACCCCATTAATTGCATATTTAATTGCTCCAATGATCAGTTAATATACAAAACACAAAATAAAGTCATATTACTCAACCAGTTCCAAACAGCATGAATTGATCTAGAAGATATTTGTGAAAAAATGTCATATTTTCAACTTCCGGCGGCCATTTTGGCTGGTGAGTTTCGATTTTGGGCCAAAAAAAGTGTCATTATGTCTTAGCTTCACGATAATATATACATTTGTATACATTTTACTAGATTTTCCCGCTATAATTTGCATAAAACTAACTTAGGGTCTGGTCTGAAAAACGGCGGCCATGATGGACGCCATCTTGTCTGGAGTCTAAAAGGCCATAAGTTGAAGGACATAATAAGGAACAAAATGAGTGTGGTGAAGTTAAGTCCCAGGGGGGGGGGGGGGTGCAAGGGTACCCCTATTAGCTCCCGGACTTATACAAGCAGTAAGAAACAACTGTTATTAGCTAGATATTTCTTTTGTTGTCCATGTTAAGCTTTCTCCTGAAAACACTCGGCCATCCATATTATGTGAACAGGACCACCCGACCCAGCAACAACCCAACCCGGAACAACTCAACCCGGAACAAACAAACCCAAGAAAACATAACCCGGAACAACCCAACCGGAATAACCCAACCCGGAACAACCCAACCTGGGACAACCCAACCCGATCGGCCCGAGACAACTCAACCTTGGACAACCCAAGCTGATCGACCCAGGATTACCCAACCCGGAACAACCCAATTTGGAACAACCCAACCCGGAACAGCCCAACCTGGGACAACCAAACCCGGGACAACCCAACCCGATACAACCCAGCCCGGAACAACCAAACCTGGGACAACCAAACCCGGGACAACCCAACACAACCCGATACAACCAAACCTGGAACAACCAAACCCGGGACAACCCAACCCAATACAACCAAACCCGGGACAACACAACCTGGAACAACCCAAACCGATCGACCCAGAACAACCAAACCCGGGACAACCCAACCCAGAACAACCAAACCCGGGACAATCCAACCCAACCCGGAACAACCCAGCATGGGACAACCCAACCTGGAATAAAAGGTCGCAGACCACATGTCCCCCGACTCGAGTGGTAAACTTCATGATTGGATTTGTTAGAAGGATACTATTTGCAACAATGTTATACAGTATATAGATGTTGCAAACCACCGCAAAATTTCTTGGAACAACCCGATGAACAAACGCATGCAAACGCGAAAAAATGATATTTTTGTATTAGCTATATAGATGTTGCAAATCACCAACATGTTAGGAACAATATCCCAGAGTTTCAAATCTCTACATTTAAAACTGTAGGAGGAGTTGATTACACCTTGAAGGTACCCAATCTCATCCAAAAGGCAAAAATGTTCCAAATTTTCTAAGTCAAAACCCCCCCGAAAATATGGAAAAAAAATAAAAATTTATTAGCTATATAGATGTTGCAAATCACCAGCATGTTAGGAACAATATCCCAGAGTTTCAAATCTCTACATTTAAAACTGTAGGAGGAGTTGATTACACCATGAAGGTACCCAATCTCGGACGGACGGACGGACGAGGGTCATTTCTATAGTCCTCCGACGGAAACGTCGGGGGACAACAACCCAATTGACATGAGACAACCCATCCTGGGACAACCCAACTCGATCGACCTGAGACAACTCAACATGGGAAACCCAACCCACGGACAACCCAACCCGGAACCCAACCTGATCGACCCGGGACAACCAGACCCAAATATGTTCTTTACTTGATTTCTTCGCTCAATGTAAAAAAAATATTTGACACGGGATAAGACACTATGTAGATGTATTTGTGATACATAATTATGCACTATGTATAAAATGGAATGGAAAAAGCTTTTACTTTGTTTTCGCTGATTGTTTTGATAGTTAGGTCACACAAAGTTGATTATCAGTTTCTCAGACACTTTATTTTTCCAAACTGGCAGGCAGGATTTTATTTTTCACACACAAAATTACCCAGCAGGCCTGAGCATTTGGGGATATACAAGGTGAAATGTGTCTAGCTAAATATATGGTCAGCAGGATGATTTCTAATTTCTATTTTCAGTGGGTCATAAAAAGCATCCAGAGGGCCATAACTATATGAGGAGGCAGGTGTCTTGAGAAACCAAACAATAATTTTGTTTGTTCTTAATTAATTAATCCCTTGTGGTATACAGAATATAATCTGTGTGCTCCGTGTGCTCTTCAAATCTAACTGTTCTGGTGAATGTTAAGCCTGCAAATAGTGTCTGTCATTTGCAGAATGAGGTCCCCAGAGGGTTAATTTAGTGATGCTATCTGGCACAGTGGGCTAGCACCACCAAATTTATCCTCTGGGGACCTCATTCTGCTTAGGCCTCACTTTCTGGGAAGTTTCTCTAGCCTCAAATTAGCATTGTTATTTACTTTTTCCCTTCTGGGAAATTTCTATATCCCCTAATTTGCAGAACATAAAATGCATAATCGAGGTGACTAATTGGTGAACATCACCAACTTCAACTGGGGAACTTCAATCTGATCCTAGGTCTCCCATAGCTGAGCAGAATGAGGTTCCCAGAGGGTTAATTTGCTGATGCTAGCCTGCGATGCAGGATGGGATCACTAAATTCACCCTCTGGGGACCTCATTCTGCAATTGACAGACACACTACATCTAGACTTGGTGAATGAGTTCTTGGAGCCAATAAGACTGTGTGTTACAATCACATGTGGGGACAAAACAATATTATGTTAATCATACATTTCAGAGCATGAACAACCATATTCATGGCCATGCACTACAATGGATGGTTTCCAAGCCGGAAGTTTCAACTGGCGAAATCAATATAGGAGTCATTATCTGTAATTGGGTGAAAAAGAAAAACTTCAATACATTTTTTCTCATTGTTTTATTTTTGACTTAGATGATGAGTACATATATACAAGTCTTCCAATGGAATTCTGTTGTTACAAATTTATTCCTATTTGGAAGTTATGAGAATGATAGATGATGTGTTCAAGCCCGAGTTTAGTGTGCCTATGCATGATAGCATCACTAAATTCACCCTCTGGGGACCTCATTCTGCAAAAATTCATATCGTTTGGGAAGAACAGTAACTTTGTTACTGTGGTCTCTAATGATGTTTCAATGCGATAGATTTTTGAATTGAATTGAATATATTTTATTATAGTGACCTGTGTATAAATAGAATACATATGCGTACAAAATTTATGTTACATGTCCAATACACCCGGCCGTTAAGGCCTATAAGTCACTTTAAGTCCAATATTTACATTAAATTGCACTGCGTGGTCTCGAAACTATGGACTGTCTCCTCTCGAATGCTTTATGTACAAATTTTGACGTGGAAAGTTAGTCATTAAATAACCAGCCATGAAACTAAGAGTATTTACACCATTTATACAGAAATTTATCTTTGCGAAGAAGTCACCTCTGATATCATCGTAAGCTCCACATGAAAAAATGAAATGGAGTAGATACCCCCTGGTATGCAAATGAGCAGCACGCCCCTAACAACAAAGAAATTAATTATGTGGGGTTCATCAGCAATATGCCAAATGTTTGTTTTTGATAGCAAACTATTTCTCTGTTAGAGATCTCCGTGGGAGCTTATTGTGCATAAATTGGCAGACATGAACATTCCAGATTACGAATGTCGACTTGTGGTACAAAATATAAAGTGCCCATTCGGAAGATAGAAGGACGAGGTAGAACAATGGAGCTGGGTTTTAATGTGATATAAGTGGGGGGGGGGGGGTAGTAAAAAATTTGCAGGAAGGTATCCCGGGGTGGGTGGGTGGCCCGAGGGGCAAAAAACGTGTTTTTTACAACCTCATGCAATTTTTTTTACTAAAGACCTTTTGTGCCCTTATTTGACATTTCTAACAGTTTAAAACATATAAGAATTTATAACTGCAAAACATCATGTTAATGTTACTGGGACCTCATATGGGCCTTAGTGGAAAAGACACTAAGCTATGGCATGTTGCATATGGGGCGGTAGGGTGAAAAAAATCCTTCCCGACACCCTTCGGAAAGAAGCTTCGAGAGATGTAAAACTGAAATAAATAAACTTGTCTTGATGTAACTAAAGCTTAGATCATTGTGTGCATGGAAAAAGAGCGAGCAACTGTCTCAAACATTAATGTGACTATCAATGGTTAGAATATAACTGTCATCACACTGTTCATCAGTGCATCAAGCCAATCAGTGAAATATTTGCATGTCTATCAACTCATATGACCGGTTACTCTCACAACACCTAAAATATCCAAGTCTGGCATAGTGACTGTTTGTTATTTATTATAACAGAGGTTGCTCCAGTAGACTAACAAAAGTGTTAAGGCATAATGCTAGATAATGGGCTGTTTGACAGACTAATCGGGAAATGGTTAGAAATGATGGAATTGTGTGTATCCTGTACAATGACCTAAGTTTGCATATATAAGTAAACTTGTCCTGACGTAACTAATGCCTAGATCATTGTGTGCATGGAAAAAGAGCGAGCAACGGTCTCAAACATTAATGTGACTATCAATGGGTAGAAAATATCTGTCATCAGTGCATCAAGCCAATCAGTGAATTATTTGCATGTCTTTCAACTCAGATGATCTCTCACAAGACCTAAAGTATCCAAGTCTGGTATAGTGCTGTGACTGCTTGTCATCTATATATATATAAACGTTCAACCAAATTTGGTGTGGTGACTCGGGTACCCTGGCGGATGTTATAATGGTATTAGTTTTTCAAAATTTTTAATGAAATAAAATTAAATAAAATTGGTTTTGTTAAATTGAGCAAGGTATTCAATCTTTTAAAAAAAATATATATTAAAACAATATATATAAATCAAACTGTTTCAATGACCAAATGTGCTTGAAGCGCACAAATGGGCTGCCGCTAAATGAAGGCTCTGTCTAAGATCAAAATGTGTGCGAAGTCCCACAAAGGGGGCCACAGGTATCTCCGATGCTGAATATAGGCTCCCAAGGGAGCCTGTTTCAGCTAGTTCAGTATAATAGAAGTAAGTTGCTCGAGTAGACTAACATAAGTGGTATGGAATATGTTAGATAATTGGCTGGTTGACAGACTAATCAGGAAATAGTTAGAAATTATGAAATTTTGTGTATTCTGCACAATGACCTAGGTTTACAGATGATCAGCAATTTATAAAACATTTTTTTTCCTATTAAAACAGGTTCTACCCAGCCGATATAAGTGCATATATATAGTCAAAGTGTTGAAATAGTGGTTTTAATTATAACAAACTGAAAGATTATTAAGTAATGCAAGGGTGTTTTCATTAGCAATACATAAAATTTATATTGTATGTAAATTTATATACATGTATATCCTCAATGTATATCATTGTCAATGTTTGTAAATATCCTTGGAGAGACTTATTTTGCTATGAAATGGTTTCTCTATTGGTCAAAGTTAGTTGGCAAATAAGATTTCCTTTGTTTATCATTCTCGGTTGATAATATTTAATAGGAGATACACAGGCGATATAAGCATTAATCTTAGAAATGGAACATGTATGTGTATAAGTGTATAATATGTGTGGGAGGGGGATTTGGGCTGGGGGAATGGGGTCCTAAAAAGGAACCAACTGCCCCTCTAGAGAAAACCCTGACAGTATGAATGGTTAGCATTTTGTCATATCCTTCACTGAGAATAAGAAAATTGTAATATCCCTTAGATTAAACTGTCAAAGGACACCGAGAAAAAGCACTGCCCAAACTTTTGACATGATTTTGAGGTGATTAACATATTTATACTATTCAATCAGTATAAACAATGAAAGTGTCAATGACACTGTAGCTCAACTTAGGTAGGGAAATAATTTAATGGTTGACAGTAAATGGAGGAATTAGGAAAGGTGCTAATTGAAATGTCTAAGTAAGACAAGATGCAAAGAGTAAATCCAAGATGGCCACCAGCAGCAATGTTTTTTGGCCGAATGATCCTAAGAAGACTTGTTCCCATCTACATGTAAATGTCAACATTCATGACAAATTTTATGATGATCAGACAAAGAGTATGGCCTGTAGCCCGCGCCAATGGATTCAAATTTGAAATCCAAGATGGCTACCAGCGGCTATGTTTTTTGGCCGAATGATCCCAAAATGACTCGTTCCCATCTACATGTCAATGTCAACATTCATGACAAATTTCATAAAGATCAGACCAAAGATAAGACCTGTAGCCCGTGCCAAAGTATTTAGTGATGCAAAGAGTAAAATCCAAGATGGCTGATGGCGGCCATGTTTTTTGGCCAAATGACCCCAAAAATGACTCGTTCCCATCTAGAGATTACCCTGTTGATCCATATGAAGTTTGGTGATGATCGGATCAGAGATGTAGTCTGTAGGATGTGTCAAAGGATTTAGTGATGCAAGGAGTAAAATCCAAGATGGCCACCAGTGGCCATGTTTTTTGGCCAAATGATCCTAAAATGACTCGTTCCCATCTACATGTAAATCTCAACATTCATGACAAATTGTATGATGATAAGACGAACAGTATGGCCTGTCGCCCGCACCAATGGATTTAATTTTGAAATCAAAGATGGCCACCAGCGGCCATGTTTTTTGGCCGAATGACCCCAAAATGACTCGTTCCCATCTAAATGTCAATGTCAACATTCATGACAAATTTTCGTAAAGATCAGACCTAAGATACGACCTGTAGCCCGCGCCAAATTATTTAGTGATGCAAAGAGTAAAATACAAGATGGCTGATGGCGGCCATGTTTTTTGGCCAAATGACCCCAAAATGACTCTTCCCATCTAGAGGTCGCCCCGATGATCCATATGAAGTTTGTTGATGATCGGATCAGAGATGTGGTCTGTAGGATGTGTCAAAGGATTTAGTGATGCAAAGAGTAAAATCCAAGATGGCCACCAGCGGCAATGTTTTTTGGCCGAATGATCCTAAAATGACTCGTTCCCATCTACATGTAAATGTCAACATTCATGACAAATTTTATGTATGATGATCACACAAACAGTACAGCCTGTAGCCCGCGCCAATGGATTTAATTTTGAAATCCAAGAAGGCCACCAGTGGCCATGTTTTTTGGCCGAATGACCCCAAAATGACTCGTTCCCATCTACATGTCAACATTCATGACAAATTTCATAAAGATCAGACCAAAGATACGACCTGTAGCCCACACCAAAGGAAATTGTTGACGGACACACACGCGGACAACGGACGCCAACCCATGGCAATAGCTCAAACTTACAAAGTAAGTTGAGCTAAAAACTGTAATCTCCAGGCACTTAGATGAAACTGGTAACTGAAACTGAGGAATGGCGCTGCCAGATCCTTTGCCAACTGTAGCATGCTTATACCATTCAATCAGTATAAACAAAAGCCCTTCGATCAGGTTTGGAAAGGAAACTGAAGACCACGTCCTGATATTTTCCATATTACTGACAAACCAAGCCTTGAAATAGTGTGTCTGTCATTTGCAGAATGAGGTCCCCCGAGGGTGAATTTAGGGTAGCGTCACTAAAATTAACATTGTTTTTAATTACTTTTTCCTTTGTGTTCAGTTTCTATATACCCTAATTTGCAGAAGATAAAATGCATAATCGAGGTGACTAATGGGTTAACACCTCCAACTTCAACTGGGGGAACTTCAATCTGATCCTAGATCTCCCATATCAGTTGAGGTCTCAGCAGAACGAGGTTCCCAGAGGGTGAATTTGGTGATGCTAGCCCACCGTGTGGGATAACGATACTAATTTCACCCTCTGAGGACCTCATTCTGCAAATGACAGACACACTATTTGCAGGCTTGCAACAGTCACAGAATGGAGGTGAATGTCACACTGCCAGGACTTCGGCTTGAATCTCTTGACTGAGCTGTGTCTGCAGATCGCTCAGTTTCTTCTTTATTTGAGCGAGTGAATTAAACACGATGTTCTCAGGCTTCATAGAGCCAATAGTCTCAACGTTATAGTAATATTTGTTTGGTTTTCCCAGCACGTCATAAGGCGCTTGATCTGAAAGAGAAGAGAGTAGATTTTAATTTTAAATCCTCCGATTATCATTCTTTTGTAAAAGCAAACCTGAGTTTAGTGTGCCTGTCATTTGCAGAATGAGGTCCCCAGAGGGTGAATTTAGTGATGCTATCCCGCACAGCAGGCTAGCATCACCAAATTCACTCTCTGTGGGACCTCATTCTGCATGGCCTCATCTGCTATGGGAGACATAAACTCAGATTGAAGTTCCCAAATGGCGATTATTGTGATGTACACCCATTGGGAACCTCGATTATGCATGTATTGTCTGCCAATTTGGGGATATAGAGAAACTAAACTAAAAAAGAAATAGAATCTACTATGTGAAGAAGTTTGTATAGAAATTTTATACTAAAGAAACTTTCCAGAGAAGATGAGGCCTAAGCAGAATGAGGTCCCCAGAGGGTGAATTTAGTGATGCCAACCCACTATGTGGGATAGCGTCACTAAATTCACCCTCTGGGGACCTCATTCTGCAAATGACAGGCACACTAAACTCAGGCTTGGTTTAAATATTGTTTATTTATCCACCAAAAATATAATTATGTTGCATAAAATACATTGAACATGGAAATACATAAGGAATTGTTATAATGGATATGATAATTTGTTATGTATCTGGTAGAAAGTGAGAACGACAGTAAGCACATGGCTTTTCGGGTGTCGATCTCCCCATATATTAACCTGTAAATGTATATATAAATCATCCTGGGATTTTACGTTAATATCGGGGCCAGACAGTAGATAGATAAGCTGGATATTTTGGGTATTAACCCTTTACCCAACAAACCGGCCAAAAACGGCCAAATAAAGCTGCAGCAGCCTAAAATATCTTGGGTCTGTCTCAATAAAACCATACAAATATGGATATCATTGGAACCGGCTCATTGACCACATTGTGATGGTTACAGTTATGCCCTGTGCCAATGCATTCTCTTATATATGCGAGTCGACCATAGGTCGCCTCGCATATATAAGAGAATGCATTGGCCTAAAAAAAATCTTTTTTTAACACTTTTTACCATTTTTTCTTACATTCTTTAACAATTTTATAATTTTTAATGTGTTAAGCCAATGCATTCTCTTATATATGCGAGGCGACCTATGGTCGACTCGCATATATAAGAGAATGCATTGGCACAGGGCCGTTCTGTTGGGTAAAGGGTTAAGAATTAGAGGATAATACAGGAGAAGATGAGGATGGAGGGGGAGGGGAAAGGAACAGATTCTTTGTTTTGTAACACATTAGGTATGGTGCACTAAGATGCTGACCGATTTATAACTAAGCAGCTAAAATTGTGTGTGGATAATGAATTTTTGGAAATCTTCAAAAAAATAGTTTTGATTGTATCATCGCCATTGAGAAAAATATAAACTAAGCGAACTGGGATCATTCCAAGTTGAATTTGCCTATGGGTTCCAAACCTCCAATTACAAGAACATACAAAATCAAGTTGAACCCTTACATGACTAGAGCTTCCTGAAATTTTGCAAAAAACCCTGTGCCAATGCATTCTCTTACATATGGGAGTCTCCCATATGGAGCCTCGCATATATAAGAGTATACATAGGCCTAACAATATTTACCTTGACCTTTTAAGCCAGTGCATTCTGTCATATATGAGAGGCTCCCTGTGGTAGACTCGCATATATAAGAGAATGTTCTGGCATAGGATCTTTAATGCTGCACAAGTGCAGCTCCCGTCATCAAAGGGTTATGGTGCACAATAGCCCACACACAGCATCAAACATTTGAAAAAAGGGCATAATCCAAATTTCCAACACGCTGGGCACAAACTTAATCGAGAAAACGAGCCATTAGAATGGCTGATTTAACCCTTTCTATTCTAAATACTGATCGATAAGTAGTTCCCTTTGGAAATGTTAAAATATTAAGTTCAAGAAATGAACTAGGTCATCTTTTTTGTAACTTAATATTTGAACATTTCCCACCAATGAATATAAATTCTTCTGCACTTGTACTATCTTTTCATCTGTCTGTCTGTCTGGTTACACTTCTTGAGCATCCCTCCAGATGAATAATAGACCATTCCAATATACACATTGATTACGATTCAAACAACATGGTAATTATGAAAATGAGTTTATGACTCATTTTCATTATAATCACCATGTTGTTTGTATCATTCATAGAGCAGATGAGTGTATTTTGCACTAATCCATGGCTCAAGTTCATTCATTTGTTTTGTAGAGTATAAAAGGAGAAGGTCCCATAAATGGCCGGATTTAGTGTACAGTCCTCCTTTTAAGAAGGTAGCCTATTCTACACAAATCAGAAATGAATTGTTATGAGTGAACACATTTAATAATCCTAATTATTAATCCTGTTATTGTGTAATCTAATTTAATAACTGATGTAATACCCATGCATATTTGTATGTATGAAATGACCAATGATGAACGAGATAGCCAAATTTGTTGTACATCGTGTATATATGCTTTGCTTGTATCACTGTTATTGTGACTCTGCAATAAATCAATCAATATTGGACGGTACAGAGATTGAAGAAATGAAACATACATGTGTCTTCGTCTAGCTCTGAGAACTCGCTTTTTGGCCTGAAAGAAGAAATTAATATTTATAAATGCTAACAAGCCTTGAAATAGTGTGTCTATCATTTAGAGAATAGAGAATGAGGTTCCCAGAGGTTGAGATTAGTGATGCTATCCGCATGCAGGCTAGCATCACCAAATTCACCCTCTGAGAACTATGGGAGACCTAGGATCAGATTGAAGTTCACCAGTAGAAATTGGTAATGTTCATCCATTATTCACCTCGATTATACATTTTATCTTCTGCACATTAGGGTATATAAAAACTGAACAGAAGGGAAAATGTAACTAAAACAATGTTAATTTGAGACTATAGATATTTCCCAGAAGATGAGGCCTCTGCAGAATGAGGTTCCCAGAGGGTGAATTTAGTTATGCTAGCCTGTGGGCTGCAGGGTGTGCTGATGGATTCGTATTTGAAATTCAAGCTGGCTGCTGGCGGCCATGTTTTTTTTAAACAAATTTTGGAAAAAAGGGATGCTCCCATCTGGAGGTCACCCTGAAGATCCATACGAAGTTTGGTGATGATTGGATGAGAAATGTGACCAATAAGGTGTGCTAAAGGATTTAGTCATACAAAGAGTAAAATCCAAGTTGGCCACTGGCAGCCAAGTTTTTTTAAATAATTCGGAAAAATTGGTAAGCACCATCTAGATGTCAGCCCAAGGATCCATATGAAGTTTGGTGATGATCGGATGAGGGATATGCTCTGTGTGCCAAAGGATTTAGTGATGCAAAGAGTTAATTCAAGATGGCGGCCATGTTTTTCATCGAAAATCATTCAAATACGATAGCTCCCATCTAGAGTTGATCATAAACAAGCCTGTAAAGTTTCAAAACAATATTTATTTACAATAAATGTAGTCTTTAGGGTGTGCCAAAGATTTAGTGATGCAAAGAGTAAAATCCAAGATGGCTGCTGGTGGCCATGTTTTTCATCGAAAATTGTTCATAATTGACGGCTCCATCTAGAGGCGATCCTAGACTCATTTACCGAATATCGTTGAAATCGGTCATTTGAAGTTTGTATGAGTTACATCAAAATTGCTAAAAATTGATATTGTTGCAACAAAACCATATACGAAATACCAATTAAATCAGTTGAAGTTTGTTTGAGTTATCGTGCTAAGCTTAAAATATACAAACTAAGGCCCATAACTCTCGTATAAAAGATTGGATAAACCTGGTTTTCAAACTAGAGCTAGATATTGTTGCAAGAGACCCATACACGAAATATCAATTAAATCGGTTGACGTTTGTTTGAGTTATCGTGCTAACAGTCTTGCGCCTGTCCGTATGACCGCCCGCCCACCTAGTGACCTCGCAAAAAAAAAAACCACTTGACTAAAAATATTGAGTTCTGCCATTTTGTTATAGTAATGAAAACTAAAGCATTCCTATGTTTACAAAAAACTGAATTTGAAATAAAATCATGTTCTGCATATGGAATATTCACAGGGTCCCCGAATAGTCCAAATTTCCTTCAAAAGAAAACCAGTTAGTGAAATCAGTAGGCAGTCCTTCCCAGGAGGAAATCACAACAGGAGCACTTATTTGCTCCCGCAATTCATAAGACGGGTGTAATTGCATCCTGTAATATAATCATAAGTTGGGTGTTTCTCAAACAAAATGTCATAATGGGACATACATGTACACCTACATGTTTGTCTAAATGTAGTCACACTTGCACATGCCCATAATTGAATTGAAACAGAAAAGGATAAAAATAAACCTTCAAATAGTTCAATATTGAATAAACGTTTACAGTCATCATAATCATTTTGACAAGAGGGACGAGTGCACATTTTAGCACCCATGAATTGAAAATTGCGAGTGTGAACGGGTGCGAGAGAGCAATCGCTCCCGTCTCCTGGGAACGACTGAGTAGGGATAATACTGGTTTACATCGTTGAATGGTGGCCTTACTCTTCGAAAGCAGACCTTACCCCCAGACTCTTCTATAGCAGACCTTACTCCCAGATCCAGTGGCAGTATTTTTCGTCAATTTTAATCAACTTTATCATACAAATTGCTAAATTTATCAGAAAGAGTGATATCTTGTGGTCATAATGATGTATTGTAATCAAACTTTTGTGTTAATTACGCACAGAATATGCCCTGTAATTAGGAGTAACCTCAAATTTGGTCTGTTTGTTTACGTCTAGACAAGACCCGAACAGTTTGTATTCTTTTGAAATTATGTAAAAAAATGTATAAAATATATTGTTCACATTAAATTAGTACTTTTAGTTGAGAACTCTTGTGGAGTTCAGAACAAATATAATCTTTTCTATGGAATAAACAGGGTTACTTTCACAATTGTGACATTTTATTACCGGCATTGATGTTTTTATATAAACCAGTATTAACCTTATTAATTTCACTAGCTGCTTTATGTCAAAGAAAATTTTGAATAGGCTCCTGATATGCAGGGCTTACATGATTTGATGAAATGAATGACGATATATTTATGTAGGATACATACCATTCTTCTGGCTTGGGATATGTTGTGTGTCGGAATGAATTATCTGGGTCATACTCAAAAGCAACTCCTGCGGTCGGGTTCCATTTAGCATGCTCTTTCGCAAATCCCTTCTTTGCAAATGCTCGTAGTTTTATTTCTTGTCCTTTTCGCAGTTTCACCAGTAATATGTCTGTAAATCAGAAGATGATTTAAACCTCTCTATACTAAATGGATTCTCCCAGTTAATTCACCGGAATGGTCTATTATTATGATTTGGATGGATGTTAAGGTGATAAAAGCAGACGACAGATAAATAAAAGTGCACAAGGAGCCCTATTTATTAAGCGAAATGTTCAGATAATAAGTTCAACAAACGACCTTATTATCTGAACATTTCCCATGGGATAACTACTCACCAATGATGCTTTAGTATAGAAAGGGTTAAACTTATTATCTGAACATTTCCCATGGGATATCTACTCGTCAATGATGCTTTAGTATAGAAAGGGTTAAACTTATTATCTGAACATTTCCTATGTGATAACTACTCACCAATGATGCCTTAGCATAGAAAGGGTTAAACTTATTATCTGAACATTTCCTATGTGATAACTACTCATCAATGATGCTTTAGTATAGAAAGGGTTAAACTTATTATCTGAACATTTCCCATGGGATAACTACTCATCAATGATGCTTTAGTATAGAAAGGGTTAAACTTATTATCTGAATATTTCCTATGGGATAACAACTTGTCAATGATGCTTTGTATATAAAGGGTTAAACTTATTATCTGAACATTTCCTATGTGATAACTACTCATCAATGATGGTTTAGTATAGAAAGGGTTAAACTTATTATCTGAACATTTCTTATGGGATAACTACTCATCAATGATGCTTTAGCATAGAAAGGGTTAAAATTATTATCTGAGTTTGTCCTGTGGGATAACGACTCGTCAATGATGATTTAGTATAGAGAGGGTTAAACTTATTATCTGAACATTTCCTATGTGATAACTACTCATCAATGGTGCTTTAGTATAGAAAGGGTTAAACACATTCTTTACTTATTGATGTATAACATAAATATTAACCTTTTGATTTATGAATGCAGTCTATCATTCAATTCTAAAAGTATAAATTTGAACAGTCTATGCAAGGTGCATTGCGCCCTACTTATTGGTAGACATTGATGAGTTGAATTATTATAGATCAACATAAAAACTTTATGATGATATTTTTTTTTTTTTTTACAAATTCCAAATAGAAACTTCAGTAGCAAACCTTCAAGTTTACAAACCAAACTACTATTCCAAAACATTAGTATTGTCATGTTTGATTTATATTATTCAGATGGATATATTGTTTTGAAAAGTTATTGAAGGATGAACTGACCGTCTGTCTCATCATATTGGTCTTCTTCTCTGTGTCTTGAGGTCACCTGGAAGAGATATTATTGGTTAAAAGATACATAATCTAATTTAACGTCTCTAAATTACTATTTCGTCGGCTTCGAAAGAAGAAATGTTTTTTTTCTATAAATTCAATAACTTTAATTGCAATTTATTGAGATTTCTTAACCCTTTCATGACGGGAGGTGCGTTGGTGCAGCATTAAAGATCTTGAGCCAGTGCATTCTCTTATATATGCAATGTATTCTCTTCTTTTTGCGAGGCTCCCATGGGAGACTCGCATCGCATATATAAGGCCAAAAAATATACACAGTGTTTCTGGTGACATGCAAGAAAAAAATAGGGGCGGGCGGGTGGCTTTTATTTTAATTTTGTCATTTTATTTTCAACATCGCTCAAAATAAATATGATTACCCCCCCCCCCCCCCCCCCCCCCCCCCCGCGACTTCTTCTCCTTGTTTGTAATGTGCTATAAAATAATAAAACTAAGTATATAATATTAGAATATAGTGTAATTTATTGTTTTATTGACTAAAACATGAAAAATAAATTTGATTCGGCATAAGTTGTTTGATTCGGCTGTTACCTAATGGAGTGGTATGCGGCTTATACGGACCCTGGCTCTTACGGACCCTGGCTCTTACGGACCCTGGCTTTTACGGACCACCGGCTGATACGGACCCTGTCTTATACGGACCCCGGCTCATACGGACCTCAATTAAATTATGCAATTTGCAAACTAATATTTATGAATTTAATATATTATTATGATGGTCTTTTCACACATGTATCTGTATTAATTGAGAATTTATGTGATTTTTTTGGTGATTTTCAAACTTATATTTATGAATTTAACTGATTTTATCGGTGATTTGCAAACTTATATTTATGAATTTAATATATAATTATGATTGTCTTTTCACACATATATCTGTATTAATTGAGAATTTATGTGATGTTCTGACTTGAAAAAACATTTATTGAATCGTGTTAATTAATCTCTTCGCCGTTGTATAAACACGCATGTGTGATCCCTTTATGTCGTTGTATAAACAGACATGCGGTGATAAATGGTCAGTGAATGGTAATCAGGATGAATCCACTGAGTTTGATTTGTTACGAAAACATGTTAGTAAAAACACATCTTGTTTCAACTGATTCATTGTCCGTTATATAAACACTCGTATGTGATCCCTTTATATTGTTTTATAAACAGACATGCGAGGATGAATGGTCAGTGAATGGTGATCAGGATGAATCCACTGTGTTATATTTGCTATGAAAACATGTTAGTAAAAACACAACTGGTATATATTCAAATGATTTATTGTTGACTGGCATAATTCCACAATGTCTAACTGTGCTTCATGTGGAGATACCATTCGGCATCGTCAGGAGGTTATTGGCTGCAAACTACTAAAAGCCGCCGCCAAGCTGTACGCCCCAGTTTAAATAATGTTCGTCTGATGTAACTTTGTTCCATTTTTGTTATCATCATATTTTTGTTATCTCTGTATGTATGTTGTCATAATTTAAATTTATTTAAATAAACATAAAACATATTATGTATTTTAATTGAGGTCCGTATGAGCCAAGGTCCGTATAAGCCGGGGGTCCGTATAAGCCAGGGTCCGTATCAGCCGGAGGTCCATATGAGCCAGGGTCCGTATGAGCCAGGGTCCGTATCAGCCGGCATTCAATGGAAGTGTGGTATAATTCCTGCTTGACACTACACACGATGTGTCCCGTTTTATATGGAAATGAATCAGTTTACACGGAAAATAAAATCGGATGCATACTAATTTAACAAAAATCAATAAAATGAAAATGGTCGGGGGCACCGGAATAGGGGCGGGCGGGTCACCAGAAACAGGTCTTTTTTATTTTGGCTTAAGATTATGCACTGGCAGAGGGTTTTTGTAAAATTTCATGGAAGCTCCTGCCATGGAAGGATTTAAATATGCAATCTGCCAATCAAGTGTCAAATAGTCACTTGCAATAACAAAGGAGGGATTTTTTTTCTAGCCAAAGATCTGACATAACTGGATGTTCCCACGCCTCACGTACAATCCAGTCAAGAAAGAGATACAAACAGTTCAAGCAACTAATTCCCCACAAACTCTACAGAAATCGTGCAGGAAGTGCATCCTACAGGCTGTGTCACTCGATAGGATAGACCAGGTAGAATACTTTACAGATGAGACAACACACATCAAACTTCAAAATATGGTGCTGGACATTTGCAGAATGAGGTCACCAGAGGGTCGTGTGTTAGCATCACCAAATTAATCATGGGACCTCATTCTGCTCTGGCCTCATCTTCAGAGAAGTATCTATAGTCTCAAATTAACATTGATTTTAATTACCTTTCCCCTTGTGTTCAGTTTCTGAATCTAATTTGCAGCAGTTAAAATGCATAATTGAGGTGACTAATGAGTGAACATCACCAACTTCAACTGGGGAACTTCAATCTGATCCTAGGTCTCCCATAGCAGTTGATGCCTCAGTAGAATGAGGTTCCACTAGGGTGAATTTGGTGATGCTAGCCCACCAAGGGGGGTAGCATCACCAAATTCACCATCTGGGGACCTCATTCTGCAAATGGCCAGGCTTGACTCAGGGTTCACATTTTTGGGGGGAAATGGACAAAAAAAAATTCATTTGGCCAAAAAGTTTCAAGGCCATATTCAACAATCACCTCTCAAATTATCATCAGATCCCCGTTAAAGGTACTCAATCCGATCAGACGCTCCTAAATTACTATTTCTTTGGCTTGGGGGGGTAAAAGATATTTGATTCAAGTCAAGGAACCCACCCATCAAAGCTCAGAGTGATTAGATATCGATGTTTAAAATTTGCTGTTTCTATTGTTTGTGAACAGATCTTTTCCAGGACCACGTGCTAAAAACGGACAAATTGCAGTTGTAAGATGGATAACTCTAAAATCAAGTGGTTATTATTGTTATCCATCTTACAACCGCAATTTGTCCATTTTTAGCACGTGGTCCTGGAAAAGATCTGGACCACAAACAATAGAAATAGCAAATTTCAAACATCGATATCTAATCACTCTGAGCTTTGATGGGTGGGTTCCTCAACTCGAATCAAATATTTTTTACCCCCGAAGCCAAAGAAATAGTAATATAGGAGCGTCTGATCGGATTGAGTACCTTTAATCCACCATCAGGTAATCAGCAGTTGCTCGCCTGTGTATTAATAACAATTTATCTAAAGTTACGCATGCTTACTCATCAAAACAATAATGGTTAGCTACTAGAACGGTGTACTTTCGTAATAAAGAGACAACACTTTACTGCTCCGATATACATTAATGCTCTAAGTAATCGACTTCTTAACCACCGCAGAATTATGGGTAACTTTTCAGGATTTAGTCGCAAATATGGCTTGTTCGGGGAGAGCTTTCCGATGAACGGCAACAAGCCACATTTCCGACTAAATCCTGAAAAGTTACCCATAATTCTGCTGTGATTACTTAGAGCATTACTGTACAATGTAATTTACTGACTAGACCTATTTCAGTTTTAGCGGTCCTCATCAATGCACAATTCCATTTTCCAACTCGTAAGTTTTCGGTTATTTCAGAGCGTGTTTCTTTATATTTTTTGCGTGTTTCTTTATATTTTTTGCGTGTTTCTTTATATTGTGTTTCTTTATATTTTTTGCGTGTTTCTTTATATTTTTTGCGTGTTTCTTTATATTTTTTTGAGTGTTTCTTTATATTTTTTTGAGTGTTTATTTATTTTTTTGCGTGTTTCTTTATATTTTTTTGAGTGTTTCTTTATATTTTTGTACGTGTTTCTTTATATTTTTTTGTACGTGTTTCTTTATATTTTTTTGCGTGTTTCTTTATATTTTTTGCGTGTTTCTTTATATTTTTTGCGTGTTTCTTTATATTTTTTTGAGTGTTTCTTTATATTTTTGTACGTGTTTCTTTATATTTTTTTGCGTGTTTCTTTATATTTTTTTTGCGTGTTTCTTTATATTTTTTGCG
Organism: Siphonodentalium dalli; assembly: GCA_032622095.1. Taxonomy (NCBI): domain Eukaryota; kingdom Metazoa; phylum Mollusca; class Scaphopoda; order Gadilida; family Siphonodentaliidae; genus Siphonodentalium; species Siphonodentalium dalli. Next base: position 151,841,744 of record CP136062.1, read on the forward strand.
TGTTTCTTTATATTTTTTGCGTGTTTCTTTATATTTTTTGCGTGTTTCTTTATATTTTTTTGAGTGTTTCTTTATATTTTTTTGAGTGTTTATTTATTTTTTTGCGTGTTTCTTTATATTTTTTTGAGTGTTTCTTTATATTTTTGTACGTGTTTCTTTATATTTTTTTGTACGTGTTTCTTTATTTTTTTGCACGTGTTTCTTTATATTTTTTTGAGTGTTTCTTAATATTTTTTTGTACGTGTTTCTTTATTTTTTTGAGTGTTTCTTTATATTTTTTTGTACGTGTTTCTTTATTTTTTCGAGTGTTTCTTTATATTTTTTTGTATGTGTTTCTTTATTTTTTTGAGTGTTTCTTTATATTTTTTGGAGTGTTTCTTTATATTTTTGTTTTAGTTTCTGTTTTGTTGATGATCCAATATTTTGGTTTTTCAATTTGGCCGAAGTTTTTGAAAAATGGCCAAATAAATTTAGAAATGGCCAAATAATTGGCCAAAAGAATTTCCCTGCCAGTGTGAACCCTGTCTGCACTTGTATTATCTCTTTGTCTGTTTCCTCTTTGTATATCCTGAACATCCCTCCAGATGAATAATAGACCATTCCAATGTACACTTTTATAACGGATTGGGAGAATCTATACTGTCAATATAGCATTCAATTCTTACAGCTTCAAGAACTGAGTGGGGTGATCCCAAAATCACTGGCATGGTATGTTTCGAGTGTGACACTGAACGACTTCCAGATAAACATAGAGGATTTAGATGCACAGCACCATATAACAAACTCGTATCCCGCGAGGTACCTCATCAACAACACCGATGTCATACTCAAGATTCTTCCTCCAGGTATAAAGTAATTTTTGGTGTTGGGGATTTTTGCAGATTTATGATGTCTGTAAACGTTCACAGAGATTCGATTTGATGTGCAATCATGCAAAAGGTTTGATTCGATTCGAAATGACCACAAAGATTCAATAAATTATCGAACCCTCCCACACCACTCCTGTGACTTTTAAAAATATATTATCGAAAAAGTTCTCAAAACATTGACTATATCTCGTTTAACAGAAGGGAGATCGCGATAACCGCATAATTATGTAGCAATCATTATGGTATACATGGAGTATGGACGCAAGTTGGTTCCATGGAATGCTAGCAAATCATCCATTTCTTAAATAAAGCTGCTGGCTTGGTAGTGATTATTTCCAAGACAAAAATTTATTTTATTTCTATATTTTGATTATCAATATTTAAATTTTCCATCAAAAATTAATTATGCAGAATTACATAATACATGTAACATTGGTGATTGTCATGTGTTAATCAGAGAGAATAAATTTGAGATATATAAAAATAATAATTCGATATATTTAAGGAACCCTCCTGCACCGGGACGCTCATGCCATTTTTTGTGATATATAAATGAAATTGTCACTCGTTTAGCAGAAGGCAGACAACTGCATAAATAAGTTCCCCCACCCCCCCCCCCCTCGCCGTACACGCTATATGTATTTAAGCTTTACTGGACATGTGTCCTTGATTCACACCCCCGTCCCCGCTATGTGTATTTAAGCTTTACTGGACATGTGTCCTTGATTCACACCCCCCGTCCCCGCTATGTGTATTTAAGCTTTACTGGACATGTGTCCTTGATTCACACCCCCCGTCCCCGCTATGTGTATTTAAGCTTTACTGGACATGTGTCCTTGATTCACACCCCCCGTCCCCGCTATGTGTATTTAAGCTTTACTGGACATGTGTCCTTGATTCACACCCCCGTCCCCGCTATGTGTATTTAAGCTTTACTGGACATGTGTCCTTGATTCACACCCCCGTCCCCGCTATGTGTATTTAAGCTTTACTGGACATGTGTCCTTGATTCACACCCCCGTCCCCGCTATGTGTATTTAAGCTTTACTGGACATGTGTCCTTGATACACACCCCCCGTCCCCGCTATGTGTATTTAAGCTTTTCTGGACATGTGTCCTTGATTCACACCCCCGTCCCCGCTATGTGTATTTAAGCTTTACTGGACATGTGTCCTTGATTCATACCCCCATCCCCGCTATGTGTATTTAAGCTTTACTGGACATGTGTCCTTGATTCACACCCCCCGTCCCCGCTATGTGTATTTAAGCTTTACTGGACATGTGTCCTTGATTCATACCCCCATCCCCGCTATGTGTATTTAAGCTTTACTGGACATGTGTCCTTGATTCACACCCCCGTCCCCGCTATGTGTATTTAAGCTTTACTGGACATGTGTCCTTGATTCACACCCCCGTCCCCGCTATGTGTATTTAAGCTTTACTGGACATGTGTCCTTGATTCACACCCCCCGTCCCCGCTATGTGTATTTAAGCTTTACTGGACATGTGTCCTTGATTCACACCCCCCATCCCCGCTATGTGTATTTAAGCTTTACTGGAGATGTGTCCTTGATTCACACCCCCCGTCCCCGCTATGTGTATTTAAGCTTTACTGGACATGTGTCCTTGATTCACACCCCCCGTCCCCGCTATGTGTATTTAAGCTTTACTGGACATGTGTCCTTGATTCACACCCCCGTCCCCGCTATGTGTATTTAAGCTTTACTGGACATGTGTCCTTGATTCACACCCCCCGTCCCCGCTATGTGTATTTAAGCTTTACTGGACATGTGTCCTTGATTCACACCCCCGTCCCCGCTATGTGTATTTAAGCTTTACTGGACATGTGTCCTGGATTCACACTTATTATTTTATACCCCAAAATCTATATGAGAATAAGGTGTCTGTCATTTGCAGAATGAGGTCCCCAGAGGGGGAATTTAGTGATGCTATCCTGCAGGCTAGCATCATTAAATTCTCCATCTGAGGACCTCATTCTGCTCAGGCCTCATCTTCTCTGGAAAGATTCTTTATTGTAAAGTTTGTATAGAAACTTCTTCACATAGATTCTATTTCTTTTTTAGTTTAGTTTCTCTATATCCCCAAATTGGCAGATATCACTTTGCATAATCGAGGTTCCAATGGGTGTACATCACAATATTCACCATTTGGGAACTTCAATCTGAGTCTATGTCTCCCATAGCAGATGAGGCCATGTAGAATGAGGTCCCCCAGAGGGTGAATTTGGTGATGCTAGCCCACTCTGTTGGATAGCATCACTAAGTTCACCCTCTGGGGACCTCATTCTGCATGGCCTCATCTGCTATGGGAGACATAGACTCAAAAAATTTTTTTGTTATATATATATACACATGTATTTGTATAAAAGTTGGGAAGAAATAGATCATCTTTATTTTGTACCAAAACAAGCTTGGATATAGTGTGTCTGATATTTGCACAATGAGGTCCTTAGGGTGCATTTAGTGATGCTACCTGCACAGCAGGCAACCATCACCAAATTCACCCTCTGTGGACTTCATTCTGCTTAGGCCTCATCTTCTGGGAAGTATCTAGTCTCAAATTGACAGTTTTTAGTTACTTTTTCCATCGTGTTCAGTTTCAATATCCCCTAATTTGTATAAGATAAAATGCCTAATCAAGGTGACTAATGGGTGAACATCACAAACTTCAACTGGGGAAGTTCAATCTGATCCTAGGTCTCGCTGGGAATTTGAGGTGTTTCTATATCAACATAGCAGTTGAGGCCTAAGCAGATTGAGGTTCCCAGAGGGTGAATTCGGTGTGTGGGATAGCGTCACTAAATTCACCTTTTGGGGACCTCATTCTTCAAATGGCAGACACACTATATCCAGACTTGATCAAGTAACACACAATGATGTCACCCCATATATTTAAGGCTCACAACCAAATGTATGGGGCCCATTACTGGATCCACGGCCATTATTACATCATGATGTACATGTACATCTTTCAGGATTATCTCAATATGGAAGGTATCCGAACTTCATCAATTTATTCAGAGAGAAAGAAGCTGATGTTTGCATATATTGGCCAACGGAATCACTCCGAGAGAGAATAGAACGCCTCGCTGATGACGATTTATTCCTAAGTGACAAAGACATATGGGATATTCTCGGCAAGATTGTACGAGCAATAATAGATGGAGAGCTCCAGCCAACCACAAGAATCATGAGCGACAATATTCAAATCATGGACAATAAAGAACTATTCATAGAACTCCCCGACGGTTATAAGTACGAACAAATCACAGTCGTGCCGTTAGGAATGGCTTCTGCAGTGTACGAAGCTCCTGAAGTTATAAGTCGTGATCATCCAACTTCTCAATCTTTCTCCTGGACTGTTGGGTGTTTGTTGTATGAAATGCTAGCAATGGAACCTGCTTTTTATGACCCAAGTGGGGTAAATCCATTTGAAGTGTTTACCAGAATAACACAAGCGAAAATGCCGAGAGATCCAGAGTTTTCAAATACAGAGCAGCGGGAATTGATATACAGTTGTCTCAAACTCGATCCGATAGATCGACCAACACTGAATGAGATATACGAAAACTGCAGGGCACTTAATAATGAACACGCAAGCAATATTCCGATCTGATAACTTATCAAACCTACAGTAATGCCCTAAATAATCAACTCCTTAACCACAGCAGAATTATGGGTAACTTTTTAGGATTTAGTCGGAAATATGGCTTGTTGCCATTCATCGGAAAGCTCTCACTAAAGCTCTCAGTGAGAGCTTTCCGATGAATGGCAGCAAGCCATATCTCCGACTAAATCCTGAAAAGTTACCCATAATTCTGCTGTGGTTAAGGAGTCGATTATATAGGGCATTACTGTATTCAGATTTGTTTAATTGAAGTGATTTGGGACACTCTTCTGGTTAGGGGTATAATGATTAATCGTGATACATGTGTATCACATTTCTTTCTGAAGTGACGCTATCCTGCACAATGGGCTAGCATCACCAAATTCACCCTCTGGGAACCTCATTCTGCTGAGGCCTCAACTGCTATGGGAGACCTAGGATCGGATTGAAGTTCCCCAATTGAAGTTAGTCACCTTGATTGTACATTTTATCTTCTGCAAATTAAGCGATATAGAAACTGAACTGAAGAGAAAGAGTAACTAATAACAATGTTAATTTGAAACTATAGATACTTCCCAGAATATGAGGCCTAAACAGAATGTGTATTTGGTGATGCTAGACCATTGTGTGGGGTAGAATCACTAAATTCAGCCTCTGAGGACCTCATTCTGCAAATGTCAGACACACTATTTCCAGGCTATATCACAATATCCGCCAAATGGTGAATTTGGCGATGCTAGCCTGTTGTGCTGGTAGAATTTCGCTAAATTCAGCCTCGGGGGGAAATCATTCTGCAAATGTTAGACACACTATTTCCAGACCTGTGCCAGATACAGCATTAGTTGGAAATTTCGGACCAAATATAGGTTGAAATTGTTCTGATAGATGTAGTTTGGTTCAGTATAAAATGTGTTCTTCAAATAAGTTCAAAAGTTAAATATTTTTCAGCGTTCTACCAAGGCATAAACTCATGCCAAACTATTTTTCGCTCAATTTTAAATTCGCACACCAATTGGTGTGCTAAAAATAGTACTGCGCGAATTTAAATATGAGTAAGGTAAATGTGTGCATTTAAAGGTACTCAATCCGATTTGATGGTCCCCATATAATCAGATTCCAACAAGAACATTTTCAGAAATGCCGCTTCAGTTATCAGAATCGATTAATTGCCCAAAAATAATGCTAACCACTGTCAACTGTAGTATAAAATTGTCCGAAACGTGTAATTTTTCAACATGTTGTTCGACGAAATTTGGCCTTATTATCAACACAATGATTCTTGATTTTATAGTTATCCATCTTCTACATTATCCATCTACTGGGCCACTAATAACTCTCGATTGTGAAAAATAATAGCATTCAAAAATCGATAACAGATAACTCTGAGCTTTGATAGGTGTTTCCCCGACTCGAATCAAATATTTTTTACCGCCGAATCCAAATAATAATAATTGAGGGGTGCTTATTCGAATTATGCATCAGTTAGAGCAATGGGATTAATGAAAACAAGTCTTGAATTCAAAACTAGTGTCAAAGTTATCTTGTAATTCAAAGTTTTTTTGGAAGTGATAGAGACTCTGGTAATAAGGGATGCAATATAATGACATATTTATAATATTTGACAACACATATATTATATATATACCGGAACGACTCGTGGATTGCTTGTCTGTAAATCAGCGCTAGTCACATGACGTGTTTGATCATCATTACACTTTACATGCAGTGTGAACTCCACCGAACAATCTGGACAGAACTCTTCACACGTACAGTCCTGAAAAATACCAGTAGTAGTGTTGAAACAACTAATCTAGACTAGGGTACAGTCAAAAATTGAGTTGAAGTCGACTAATCGACAACCCCCATTCCCATGGAATATTTACATTTCACTATGTGGCTATTGAGTACTAAATAAACGAGAAATTTGCCTAATGATAATGTATTTTGATCTACCAAACATTGTCAACAATGTAGTAAGTATCTACCTTTAAATAGATCACCAGATTATATTTGATATAATTTTTAAATTGACGTAAATCACTGTGAGATGACTGCTGTTAACGAGTTCCCATTTTTCGCGGGTGTTACATCGAGACTCGGAAACCTGTGCTACTTAATTTGTGTCTTGACTTGCGTTCGATTGTGTAAAGGTTTCTCGTTTAGCGTTGTATTATGATACATTCATCATACCATATCCAGACACATGCACCGTAATGCGAAATGTAAACTTATATGGTGTGCGTAAAGCCGTAATGACGCTTCTAGCAGGGTTGGTGATTTTTTTTCTTTTTTTTTAAATAAATCAAAAAAATCAATTTATTTGATTTAAATCAGATTTATTGGATTTAAATCGATTTTTTCTTCTTTTTTTTCTAATTGTTATGAAAATATGCAATTGTGCAATGTCTTTGATAAATGAAGGTTCTAACAGGTGTTGCTTATTATATCCTAGGCTGGATTAATCAAAATTCTATTATTATTTATTATTTTTTGTATAACTACATGTATCAAGCACAAATACCATGGCAGTACAGATATAGCAACCATGTACTTTAATTGTGCATACACTAGGTCCATGTGAGTTCCAATGTTGTGATATCTGGATAGGTAGACCTGTGCTTAAAGATTTACTACTAAATTTAGTAAATTTTATCTGAGAACTGAATATATTTTCAATCACCTTTGCTCCTCGGTGACTTGAGGACATACATGTAATCACACTATATACATGTATCAAGTATGGACATTAGGCAACTAGAGTAGTTTAGATGGCAGAGTATATGGTAGAATTACTCGGTTGGCATTTACATGTATGGCAATCAAAAAGGAAAGGAAATTTAATAGTGTAATGAGGAGTGCTGAATCTGATTGTAGTTACAAATAAGCGGAACAGGCCGTTGCTGGAGCAGTAATCACGGTACCATGCAGTATGCCTGTTTCTATAGGGTTGATTTAACCCTGGCTTCTAGTTTTCAATTGATAAAAGATTGCGGCTGTCTTCGAAGCGAAGGAAAATCAACTTGTATTTATGTCAATAAAGTGTTCAGATTTGACAGTTCTGACATTATAGTGCAATTAATTGATTACAGAGATTGATTTGCAATATGCATTTATTCCATTACCGAACTTATTAGCTGCAATTATTAATTGAAAGCTCTGTGTTTTGATGCAACATAAGCACCAGTGTTCAAGCCTTGAAATAGTGTGTCTGTCATTTGCAGAATGAGGTCCCCAGGGGGTGAATTTAGTGATGCTACCCCACATAGCGGGCTAGCATCACCAAATTCACCCTCCGGGGACCTCATTCTGCTTACACCTCAGCAGAATGAGGTTCCCATAGTATGAATTTGGTGATGCTAGCCCGCTCTGCGGGGTAGCATCACTAAATTCACCCTCTGGGGACCTCATTCTGCAAATGACAGACACACTATTTCAAGGCTTGTTTATGTCAATAAAGTGTTGGGATTTGACAGGTTTGACATTATCGTACAATTAATTGATTACAGAGATTGATTTGCATTATTGCATTTATTCCATTACCGACTTATTAGCTGCAATTATTAATTGAAAGCTCTGCGTTTTGAGGCAACATACGCACCAGTGTTACTAGTAATGGTTTAACGCAGGCAATCATACCATTGCAACATACAGACCAACGCAACAGATGGAACGGATCTGTCTGAATGCTACTTGAGGCTATGCAATGTCAATTTCAAGCCTGAGTTTAGTGTGCCTGTCATTTGCAGAATGAGGTCCCCAGAGGGTTAATTTAGTGACGATATCCTGCATAGCGGGCTAGAATCACTAATTCACCCACTGGGGACCTCATTATACATGGCCTCATCTTCTATTGGTTGAAGTTCCCAAATGGTGATTATTGTGATGTACACCCATTGGGAACATCGATTATGAAATGTGCCGTCTGCCAATTTGGGGATAAAGAGAAACTAAACTAAAAAAGAAATAGAATCTATGTGAAGAAGTTTCTATAGAAATTTGATAATAAAGGAACTTTGCAGAGAAGATGAGGCCTAAGCAGAATGAGGTTCCCAGAGGGTGAATTTAGTGATGCTAGCCCGCTATGCGGGATAGCATCACTAAATTCACCCTCTGGGGACCTCATTCTGCAAATGACAGCATCTTATTCTCAGGCCTAGTCTATTTCCTTTTCACAGTTAAAATTTTTTATTTTTTTATTTCTGGGGTTCACTCCAACGAAGCATTTTACCTCCGCATCAGCTAGCTTTGGGTCTAATTTCAGTATCCAGTGGCTGATATTGCACAAATCGATGTCACTAAACAAAATCTTGAACAACTCCTAGTGATAGAAGTTGCCATTTGTCACGATTTTATCACATGTTTGAACATAGTTGCCTGAAATTCTGTAATGAATCAGAGGTCTGACTGTGAACGAGTCTGGTTGATTACACTTTTTGTTGAAAAAAGAACTGCAATTATTTCAATTGATTATAATTTTCCTCAACATATTAACCCTTTCATGACTGGGGCTTCCTGAAATTTTGCGAAAACCCTGTGCCAATGCATTCTCTTATATATGCGAGTCGCCCATAGGGTGCCGCATATATATATAACAGAATACATTGGCCTAACAATATTTACCATGACCTTGTCAGCCAGTGCATTCTCTTATATATGCGAGGCTCCCTATGGGAGACTTGCATATATAAGAGAATGCACTGGCACAGGATCTACAATGCTTCACCAGCACAGACCACGTGATTCCCCACCGTGATATCAGTAGCTCGAAGATGAGTGTGACCCGCCACACAGTAGCATTTCAACCAGGTGCGATACATTGTATACAAATAATATATAAATGTATAATAATGGTGTGAATAAATCAAGAGATACACGATTTGCATCTCCAGACATGAATAAAAAGGCTGTATGCTTGGGATTTAGGGACCATCATGCAGTCCTGAGAAACGGGAAATTAACAGGACCTCATTCTGCTCATGACCAGCACCATATTTTGACGCCTGTATACTGCTATATAGAATAAGACCAATGTCCATTATTTTACTATACTCACCCTTGAATACTGTAATTTATCAATCATATCATCACTAGTAAGAGGAATTAACCCCACTCTCTGTGCTATGAACTCATCAAACAGGACGGTTGAATTATTCTCAACCTGTACCCAATCTATTGCTGCAAATAAATGAAAGAATTGTCTAAACAATTTGTAGAAAAAAATTAGAATTACAAAACAGATTTTTATAAAAAAAAAAATTGCAAATTTCATAAGAATAAAGTGAATTTCATCTACTTTTGGTTTATATCCATAGGCTTCAGGTAGTAATGGAGCATACGTGTATTAAATACAAAATACTGCTTTATCTTTATGACAAGAACATCACGAGGGCGTGGCAAAATACACCTGTGGTAATTCCAACAAAGGGCTATAACTCTGGTGAAAATTGGCTGGTGGAACCCAAATTCAAACTTGACCTGTATTTTGGGCTAGTAAACTCACATACCAAATTTCATTCCATTCAGTTCATACTTACTAATGTTATCATCTGGAAACTGAGAAATTGAGTGCAAATTCCAACAAAATGGGTCTAATTTCAGTATCCAGTGGCCGATATTGCCCAAACGGATGTCTGTACAAAAATTCTTGAGCAACCCCAAGCAGGGTCCGCACTTGACCAAAATTTACTTTTGCCACATAATTTGCCAAATGAAAATTAGATTTTGCCAAATGTTATCCCTGATAGTATAATTTTCTGCAACCTTGATTGAGTTTGTTTCGACACTCGTTTGAACGACGTTTGATACCGATAGGAAAGCATTTAGTTATTTATATTCACATCTCTATTGTGGTTTATCATACAACAATAAACCAATCACCGAACAATAAAATGGTAGAAGAGTTGCTTCATATGAAGAGAAGGCCACAAGAGGTTTAGCTATGTAAACACCACCATCACACTAAATATTGGTAATCCAACTGCTCATTGATAACAATGTTACCAGATTAACTGCATCTTATTGGAGGTGTTAACTTTTCCGAAACCATATAAAACACCACCAATATAATTCTATTGTAAAATCCGACCCCAAGACTTCTCCACCCGATCCGCGGCCTGACTGTTGAAGATAAAATACCAAAGAAGATTCAAGACAGGGTGTAAGGGCGATCTTCGGATGAGCCCACCACCGTCCTCGTGCCGCCCTTCGGGCGGGCACGCAAATCCTGTTCCTGCTCTATTGTAATAGTTTTCTAAAATGAATGGTATTGAGTGACCGATAATTTTCAACTTTATTGAGTAATTAAAAAGTGACTTGCCAAAACTTTTGCCAAATGAAAATATTTTTTGCCAAATGTGAATTATTTTTGCCATTGGAAAATTTGGCAAGTGGCAGCACGAACCCTGACCCCAAGTGATCTAGCAGTCACAATTTCATCACATGTTTGAACATAGTTACCTAATGAATCAGAGGTCTGACTGTGAACGAGTCTGTTTGATTACACTTCCACGCATGTTTGTTGAAAAATGAACTGCAATTATTTCAACTGAGCCAATGCGTTCTCTTATATATGAGAGTCGACCATATATAAGAATATATTGGCCTAACAATATTTACCTTGACCTTGTCGGCCAGTGCATTCTCTTATATATGTGAGGCTCCCTATGGGACCGCCACTTTGAGAACCGATATTCTGGTATTTTAATTGCACCGACAGCAGTTACAGACTTCCACTATCAAGCCATCAATTTTCAAAAATATGTGCAGCGTGGTGCAGACCCGAATAAGCATTGTGCAGGGTAGATTTTTTTCATAAAATTAATAAATGCCCATGTATGTTTATTTGGCACACAAGAGTAAGATGTTCGCATTAAACGTCTAACAAGCACTAGAACTCAAAGATAGGGTCTCTCTTGAAGAATTTCCATGCAGACAATACTTCCAATAACAATAGACACTGTTATGAAAGTGTAAACAAACACACAAGAACAATACGGATTGGTGTCAAATGAAATTAGGTTAAAATGTTTCAAAGAGTAACATTCTATTGGAAACGGATCACTTTACTTATAGTGTAGTGTTCTCAAAATAGTAACAATTGTCTGGCTGTCAATTGTTTGGCACAGTTGGGAGCAGAGGAGCCAAGAAATCTACAAAGAAATTATACACAGCAGCTGCACCCCGATAAAGTTTGAGTTTAGTGTGCCTGTCATTTGCAGAATGAGGTCCCAGAGGGTGAATTTAGTGACGCTATCCCACACAGCATCACCAAATTCACCCTCTAGGGACCTCATTATGCATGGCATCATCTGCTATGGGAGACATAGATTCAGATTGAAGTTCCCAACTAATGAATATTGTGATGTACACCCATTGCGAACCTCGATTATGCATTGTGTCGTCTGCCAATTTGGGGATAAAGAGAAACTTAACTAAAAAAGAAATAGAATCTATGTGAAGAAGTTTCTATAGAAATTTTATAATAAAGAAATTTTGCAGATGAGATGAGGCCTAAGCAGAATGAGGTCCCCAGAGGGTGAATTTAGTGATGCTAGCCCACTATGCAGGTTAGCGTCACTAAATTCACCCGCTGGGGACCTCACTCTGCAAATGACAGGCACCTTATTCTCAGACTTGACCCCCTCATTTAACTTTAGGAGCAAAGAACTTGCTCATCGCTTAAGCGCTGCAGGCATGGTCAATTTCTCGATGCGTTCATCTAGGATTTCCATAGTTTGACAGCTTTGTCCATCAGTTTCTCAAATAAGTACGAGTTGTAACAGTTATAATAATAAATAGCATGCTTAAATCCAAGTTAGATTTCGATAATGTACAGCAGCAGACAAAAGTCAAAAAAATATTAATTGGACCTCTATAAAATTCTATATCTACATGTATATTGAAGTCTGTTAAACTACAATATGTTACATCCAATTGTATTTGGTGATATTTGGTTTTAAATTCCCAAAATATAAATGGCCCAAAACATAATGAGAACGGCCCATCGATTATCTGGTCGCGTGGAAACACTGGTCTCGAAGTCAGTGATTTGAAAAATATTAAGTGTAGCAAATAAAACATACCTATAGTTGGTACTTCAGCAATACATACTCTCCTGATAGCATTGGCAACACTGCAACACAAGAAAACAAATCAATGACACGGAAGCTTGACTTTACATTGACAGTATGTCAAACTTGTGAAAACCATTAGACCAATATAAGTAAATTACTAGAATCTCATCCAATTGGGGAGGGTGGGCAAATTTTATTTTTAATAGTTTATTCTAGCTACCACATCGGTATTAATAATATATACAGTGAATAACATATATTTCTAGCTCATTTTATATTAATATATTTTATAAAATAATAAATCATACTAACTTTACTTTGTAGATAAAAGAAATATTTAAAATAAGAGGCCGATCGTAGCTGATCACGATCGGCAGATGTTTATACTGTTATGTGCTATTATAGACAAATGTACATAACACAAATTATTGGAATTGATGGGTCACTATCATATATAAGAGAATGCACTGGCACAGGATCTGTAATGCTGCACCAGCACAGCCTTGGATTAAATGTGAAAAGGTGACCTGGACATGGAATACATGGGTTAATAGAGTCCAATTTAAGTTTACAATGATAACGTATCAAATTCTACCAACACAGCCATCAAAATAAGCCACCTCACTGCTGACCCATTAATATAAATTATATAGCAGAGCTGTCAACTAATCATTGGCACTGTTTATACTGAACCTTGGCATCTCTATTAAAGTTAAACCCATAACATTTATAATGACCTCAGACCATCTGTAGAGTGATATACTCAGCTGTGCAATGAAGCAAAGATTTTCTAGTCTACTCTTAATAGCATGTCATGTGTACTGTTGAAACTTTAAAAAAAATGTGAGATACCATAGCTTTCTTTATCTGCACATTGGCATAAGAGACATCAGAAAATGATATAGCCACATTAATAGCTAAGTAGTCCAAAGGCATGGGATGGAATTGGCGAATTGGGTTTAATATCGCTCCAAACAAATTATCAGTAAATAACACAAGATTTTGAACCGATTTAAACCAAATTAGGGTGTGGTGACTTGCGGTACCCTTGGCGGAGTTATAATGGTTAGTTTTTCAAATTTTTTTAACTCTAAAAAAAAAAAAAGGAAATTGAGCAAGGAGTTCAATCTAACTTAAATTTCTAAAAAAAAAACAAAAACAATTATGATTTAAAACAAAAAACATTTAATATTTTTTTTTTGTGTGGATAAATTGAGCAAGGAATTCAATCTTAATGATGGATTATCTCTTTAGATAACAAATTTGAAATAGTTGCGTGGGTATAAAATAATAAATATGAACTGAGGACCCCTGTCCGGAAAGGCTTCTATCAATTAATATTGATTTTATTTCGAATATTTTATTGGGACCGTTTATTTGTCTATTTTTAGAATAGACCATTCGGGTGATACCATATAGCAATATAGAGCATTAGGCTGTTCCTAAGGCTATGTACCGAACGTTAAATGTCCCAGATTGATTGGTTGTAGTGTTTTATTCCATAGTTATAAGTGATAATGAGTATAATTAATGTTTATTTGTGACAAAAATACACCATAAAATTTCTGGTCTCTGGTAACAGTAACCACTATTGTTCGTTAGCTAAACAACGACACCTTTTTAGACCAGAAAATATTCGAAATAAAATGAATATTAATCGATAGAAGCATTTCCGGACAGGAGTCTTCGATTCAGATCTAATATTTATACCCCGGTAACTATATAATACATGTTTACAAAGAGATAATCCACCTTTAACACATCCCTTGGCGATAACAAAGTAGTGTACATAGACAAATGTAAATAATAACACAAATTATTGGAATTTATGGCTCAAAAAAGAAGTGCTTGAAGGAATCCACTGGCTCGCTCTTATCAATTGTTGATTCCTCCAACTGATTCCAGTCACATATGGTTCAGACAAAGAATGAGTTTGCGAACTGGTTTGTGTTGTGTGATGGTGGAATAAAGCACTTTGTATGGTTAGAGATGAGGTGTCATGGTAGTTGACTCGTAATGTAGTCTTTAAGGTACTGGTTTTTCTTCTGTATGCACTTTGTGCAGGGTATCTTCTTCTTCTTCTTCTTCTGTTAAGGTGCATTTACCGCAATTTTACGTATTTTCGCACCGTGCTCGGAGTCGGAAGTGCACATATTTACAGTGAAGTTGTTATTTACATGTTGGTTTTGGTCTCTATGCTTTCGGAGGTTTCATTTTTGGAGTGGAGCAGAAAGAGAGCATGGTCTTGAAGAGCTTCTCGTCTCTGGTGGTGCGTTGCTCTATTTCCACAGCATTCCAAAACTTTATTGCCCGAGGGAAGTAGGAAAATTTGTAGACATCTACCCCCGCAAACGTTAGATGGTACTTTTGCTGGTGGCCTCTCGTGTTGGCTGTTGTTTTTGTGATGTAATTGTCTTCTGGAATATCAACGGAGCCATACACTACTCGATGGAACATCGCCATGTCTGCTATGTATCTGCGACTTTCCAGTGATTCCCATCTGAGTTGTTTTTTCATGGCGTGGATGTCACTCTTCCAGTTGTAGTCATTTGCCACCCACCTAGCTGCCCTATTCTGCACTTTCTCCAGATCGTCGATGTTAGCTTTTGTATGTGGGTTCCACACACTTGCTGCATAATCAGTCAATGGTCGTACTATTTGTTTTTACTTCTGATTTGCAATTGCCAATATTACGCCGTACAAAAGCACAGGTGTTGTTTGCTTTCTTTACCGTTTGGCTGATGTGCGTATTCCATTTTAAGTTGTTGCTGATGGTGACTCCAAGATATTTTGCCGATTCGACTGTTTCGAGCTTGTGGTTGTGGATGGTGTAAATTGATTGAAGTGGCTTTCTTTTTGTGGTAACCTGCAGAACTTGGCACTTTGTGGGGTGGAATTCCATTTGCCATTTATGTACCCAGGTTTCCAGTTTTTCAATCTCCTTGTAGCTGTACCTGGTCTGCTGCTGATTCAATTTTTCTGTACAACAGACAGTCGTCCGCAACATACAACAGACAGTCGTCCGCAAAGAGTTTTGCATTTGATGTTACACTGTTTGGTAGATCGTCTATAAAGACCAAGAACAGTAGAGGTCCCATTACGGTACCTTGGGGATAGGCTCCTGCGAATATTCGATTCGATTCGAAATTGCCAAGTCGAAATTTCGAATATACTATGATGGAAAAGTAGGCTGTTTCAGGACAAGTACACACGTCGATCTTAGCTGTTTTGTGGCATTTAATTCCAGAAAATTATGTATATATGCACATTATAATTCTTATTGTACATCGACATGCTATTAAATATAAGTACAGCCAACAATTAGCCACGATAGGACGACTAAATACGTCTGAATTCTAGCTTTAAAATGGTAGCAAAAGCTCGCAGATTGCCAATGGACCGACGACGCGGTAAATTATAATAGCTATGAGACTGAGCAACCGATAGCGTTATCCGTCGTCTATCCGATTACGCGTTATGTAATATGGGCGAGAATGTAAACAACACGTGTTCCTGGTGTCTAAAAGTGCATTTTGGCACTGTTCTCTTTTGAAGTTGACTTTCAGTTTCGGAGTTATCTTTTACAAAGGACAAAATGTCGTCCATCATTCATGTTTATTTTAAACATGATAAAGCTGCAGGCAGTGCGTGGACTTAGACGTGTGATGAATGCAACATGAATGGTGTATAAATCGCAAGCATCTGGGACAATGACCCATCTATGGAATCATCTGTTAAAGAAGCACCAACCACTACATGAAGAGGCTACAATGTGATTGTTGCTGTGTCTTCAAGTTTATAACAATGGGCGTTTCCAAATGCCGATTTGCAATTTTGCATGTACATGCAAACTGTAGAAATTTCGTGTGATTTTAGTTCTGATAATTCGTTTAGTGGTAATATATTAGTCGTTGTGATGGCCGCATGACGCTTTAATCTGCTTTGTTGTCTCGACAATTATAAATTGAAGTTAATAGTATCTCAAACGATGGTTTATCGCCACGTAAGTAGTGATGGAACTTCATGCATGTACATGTAGTTCATAGAACGTTTCACAAATCATCTAATCATTGACAAAACATACCTAATTCAGAATGCAACACACAGATATGATTCGATTCGATTTCGTGAATTCAATTCGATATTCGATATGATCAAAATATCCAATTCGCAGGACCCTACTTGGGGAACGCCAGATATTACTGGTGCAGATGGTGATGTGCATCCTTCGAGGACATCTTGTTGTGATCGGTTTCGCAGAAAATCTTCGATCCAGATGATGAGCCCTTCGTTGATACCAAGGTGTCTGAGCTTGAGAAGTAGGCATTGGTGAGGGACTTTGTCGAATGCCTTGGCAAAGTCCAGGAACACACAGTCGATCTGTTCACAGTTGGCTAGGCCTTTGGCCAAGTCGTCCACTGCTGTGATAAGTTGTGTCACACATGACCTCTTCTTGCGGAAGCCATGTTGGGAATCAGTTAGCAGTTTGTTGGAGTCAAGATAGGAGATTATATGGCTATGGATGATATGTTCAAGATGTTTACACATAATTGAAGAGAGCGATACGGGACGATAGTTTGCTGGTTGTGTCCTGTCCCCTTTCTTGAACAGCGGTGTTATGAGTGCTGATTTCCAATCATCAGGGATTTTGCCTTGATGAACTGATGCCTGGAATAACAGTGTTACTGCTGGTGCTATTGAGAATGATGTGGTTTTTAAGAATTGTGCCGGTATGCCGTCAGGTCCAGTAGCTTTATATGGGTTGCTGTTCCGCAGGAGCTTCAGGACGCCTTCCACATTGATTATCAGATCTTTGTTGGAAGCTTCTATAAAATATAAAATATTATTGTGGGGGAATAGCCGGGACCAGTCCACCCACCACCTTATTCATAAGGGCCAGTCGATCGATCTTCCTTCTCTTCTCCAATGGTGTCAGCTGGAGATCCCGCAGCATTTTTGTCATGTCTTCCTGATTTCTAGAGATAATCATTCTTTGGTAGAATAAATAACAATATTGTGTGTGTCATAGTTATCAAAGTATATGGAATTAAATGTGGCTATTTGAGCCTACTTCAATGAAGGTTAATCTTATCACTATGCATATCCATCAAAAATAACCCGACTGGCGACTGGTAAACGCATGTCACATAACGCATGTCACATTGCATCCACTTGATAAGAACTCAGCTGACAGTGACCTCTTATAAGTTTGACAGGCCTCGGGGTGCGTCATAAGAATAAACACTCACAGATGGCAGACCTAGTTACGGACGTAATCGACAAGCATGGACCTGCATGGTGCAGTAGTTTGATTAATTCTGGCATTGCTATTCTTAGACGGACACGAATTGTGTTTGAATGGAAGATTATGATACAATTTGTCAATTTCAATGTGAATGACTGAATGTGATTATCAGCCCTGGGAATTAGCCTAGGTAAAACAAGTTCATTGGGTTACTAAAATTGATTTGTGTCTATCAGAAATAGAACCTCTTTAGCCAAAATGACTTCCTTAAATCACTCTTTACATATATTGTCCTAAAATTGTTTCCATGGCACTGGGCCATTAACTAGCTACCCATAAGGGCACTAGTTTTGGAGATGATTTGTGGAATGTATATATATGATGAGTAGTGGCCAGGAAATGTTCTCCAAAATAACTAAGCTTTCAGGTTATTATTGAATCATATTGATTTGAGATGGCAATATTGTTGCAAAATTGCCTGGTAAAATCTGTTTTTGCCTAGGCCGATTTCTTTCACCTAGGAAAATTTTCCTTAATTCCCAGGCTGGATTATAATTAAACGGTAATATAATGCGTGAATCGGAGAGTTTACAAGAGACTGACAAATAAACCACGCTCATTAAAGGTGTATCAATTTCACTTGCTATTGTTATTGGACAATCATATTATCTGATTATTCAATTATATGCGAGCATTGTTCCCTCATCATTGGAGTCACTGTTATAGACACACACAATATTATATTTATCCCCGGGAATTTTTCCAACCTTTTGGGCAATGGCCAGGTTCGGGGGTAGTGTTATTCGTCCTGAGTCCCTCATTACATACATTATTCGTCCTGAGTCCCTCATTACATACATTATTCATCCTGAGTCACTCATTACATACGTTATTCGTCCTGAGTCACTCATTACATACGTTATTCGTCCTGAGTCACTCATTACATACGTTATTCGTCCTGAGTCACTCATTACATATGTTATTCGTCCTGAGTCACTCATTACATACGTTATTCGTCCTGAGTCACTCATTACATACGTTATTCGTCCTGAGTCACTCATTACATACGTTATTCGTCCTGAGTCACTCATTACATACGTTAATCGTCCTGAGTCACTCATTACATACGTTATTCGTCCTGAGTCACTCATTACATACGTTATTCGTCCTGAGTCACTCATTAGATACGTTATTCGTCCTGAGTCACTCATTACATACGTTATTCGTCCTGAGTCACTCATTAGATACGTTATTCGTCCTGAGTCACTCATTACATACATTATTCGTCCTGAGTCACTCATTACATACGTTATTCGTCCTGAGTCACTCATTACATACATTGTCATGAACATTAATCCTTCATTTAAAGGCACGGTTGGCCTTAATTGTCGAAAATATTCATATTTGTTCCAAACACTGTAAACAGAAAAACATTAAAACGCATACAGTTTCGTTCATATATACCATGACAATCGCGTAAACAGCATGTTATCGTAAAGCCCTACTATATTTTACCTAAGCAAGAGCCTGATTGTGTTACATAAGACCGCACAATGCTACTGGCTAATCACACACAAATGGCATAAACGCTCTTTATTAGTTCCATATCAGGAATTCACCCACAAAGAACGCTCTTTATGTTTACCATCATAATATAAACAAACCTCAGAAAAGTAACTTTTTATGCTTTTGTTTACATAACAATGGTCAAACATATGACAATAACATACTGTTTATGCGATATTTCTTATTTGTATACGGACAAAGTCTATCTACATTTTGATGTACTTTCTGTTTGTAGCGGTTTTTGACGGGTGGAGATATTTTCACAGGATACCCACCGCCAAGGCCAACCGTACCTTTAAATTAATACTGTGGTGGTATAGTGGGACTGATCATTCAGTGGAATTCAAAGACTTTGACAATGCGCCCAAATAAAGCTTCAACAGCCTAAAATATCTTCGGTCTGCCTCAATAACACAAATATGGATATCATTGGAACCGGTTCATTGACCACATTGTGATGGTTACAGTTATGCCCTGTGCCAATGCATTCTCTTATATATGCGAGTCAACCATAGGTCGCCTCGCATATATAAGAGAATACATTGGCCTAAACAAATTCTTTTTTTTAACACTTTTTACCATTTTTTCTTATTCTTTAACAAATTTAGAATTTTTTCTTACATTTTTTAAAATGTTTATAATATTTTTCTACATTCTTTGACAATTTTATCATTTTTAATATGTGTTAAGCCAATGCATTCTCTTATATATGCGAGGCGACCTATGGTCGACTCGCATATATAAGAGAATGCATTGGCACAGGGCCGTTCTGTTGGGCAAAGGGTTTGCAAGCGTGTGCGAGAGACATCTGTCTAGATAAGTGATTGTCACTCTTCTGATTGACATTTACGTGATTCACTGATTAATGGGATTTAACAAAGTCATCAACCCTTGTCAGCTTATACTTGACTTACTAACCCTCCTATATGATTAAACTTTCTAGGCAGCTTCAAGCGGGAGTGATGTTTGAACTCATGAAGGAACAACCTGTTTTTCTTCACAAAAATATGAAATGGGTATATGCTATGGCAGGGTTTCCGCCAGGGGGGGAATTAATGAATCCGTATTGGGGAAACACATAACGCGACGGGACGAGTCCCGACGACCATGGTTATTTGTTATTTGACACTGAAAAGAAGCCATTTCCTTGCACCTGAGTGTCCCACAAAGCAATCCAAAGCTACGTATATTATGCAAGTCGATCATTTCTGTGGGTGCATTAATTCTGTTGATGGTATCCAAATAGTTAGTCATTTAATTACGTACGTAAGACTGCCGTGTGATTGAAGACTAAATAAATGAACGAGCTACGAGTTTAATAGTGTTTACAAATTTATAACTTACAATAAGATTCCAACAGGTATATATAATGAATCTAAACACTAAAAAGCATCTATGCATTGACCAATAATACCTAGCAAGGAGAATTGAATAAAGTATTTCTTAGAATTTCAAGTAGCGTCAGTGAAAATAAAACTGACAGGATTATATATTCTGTCAATCGTAAAACTATTTGTGCGCAGTGACGTCATACTGCAGGGTTTGTCTGCAGGAGATATTTATAGCGGCAAAATACGAATGGTAGCAAAATCTTTCACCCGGAACTCGTAGCTTGTTCAATAGTCTGTATTAGTCCAACAACTGATGACCGCAGCTACAGAACATAGTTTTAGCCAACGTGTTATAAAATATAATTGAGTTTTTGGCGGGAAATGTGAACATGTGCGACGTGCGTCGTTGATTATTGTGCTTGGGGACCCAGGCGGGTAAGACGAAACTATTATTGACCTTAAAACCATATTGGGGGGGGGGGGGGGGGGTATGTGTTCGTGTTTATCCTCAATGCATGTAATATGGCTCAAATGAATGGTGTTCTGATGCACTATGAATTCCAGGTATAAAGACTGATTTGGGACAGGTTCCGTATTATTGTGAAATAATTCACTTTGGGATTTTGTTAAGTATGCATGGCAATAATATACGCATAATAATCAACACATGTAGAGAATCATATGTATTTTTCAGGAACTTCGCTTCCATCGAACTCAAAAACAAATGGTAATACAGCAATAAGATAAATGATATCAACATTGAGTAGTTTCATCCACGAAAATCCCGTGCATAAAAATACCGGTATCCCCGACTCAGCAATTGGGTGTTCTTTGATCCAATTATGTAATCGTACGATAGCACGGGGTCGTAATTGTACGATAGCATGGGGTCTTCAAGCGTGAATAGTTTCATCCATGGAATCCTGTGCACAAAAATATCCGCACTCAACAGTCCGGCATTATTTGATGTTACCGCGACATGTATTACGCTGTATCTAATGTCGCTATTTGACATGCTCTTTCTTATTGTTTTTTCGGGAGATGGACTGTGTGGATTTCATTTTGTCAATATTAATGAAAATAAGTGTAGACACAGACAAGACTGAAAAAGTTTTTAATAACGTCATTTATTTGTGTATGAGCGGGATTTCATGCAACGACCGACGGGGGGAATGGGTCCGTGGGACGGACCCGCAGCCGGCCTGGCGGAAACCCTGGCTATGGAGCATCAAGTTTTGTTTGTACTCTGTATAAAGGACTAGAACTGGGTATATCGATATGGGATCGATATCGGCTGATGTATGGGAGACAATTTTGGATATCGGCTTTTAACGATTGCAACAGGGTGGTGACAGGTAGTGATGTAACAATATGGGAGTTATCGGTAATAGCCGATATTTTCAATAGAATTATCGGCCGATCCGATACAGATACCGATAAGTCTTGTATGTGAAAAACATTTGGAAGAAACAGAACAAATTTCTGTATCAATTTGTCTTTTAAATTTCAAAGTTTTATCAGCAAATAACTCATACCCTGGTCACAAAAACAGTTTAGTTTACGTTCCCCAAAACCCTGGCAAAACGATTTAACATTCCGTTGCATTTGACAGATTTCCTCAATATTTGTTGGATTCCATAATCCATTTGAGTCAATGACTCAATTTCAATTTGCCAAACTCAATCTTTTTCAGAAGTTGAACTTGCATTTAATAACACCTGCAATGTCTGCATAAATTGGTGACATTTTCTTTGCACATGACAGCAGATACAAATTCCGCCCATTGAGCACTCTGATTGGATCGGATGGTTCCATCAAACAAGTCACCTCCTGCATCTTCAGTAACCGTATACCAGAACGTCAATAAATTTGAATCAAAAACACACGTGCAGTTAAATATTGTCAACACGTGATGTTTCTATATATTGAGGTGCAGCGAGCCACGACTTTAATGCAAACTGATCAAGTGTGACTCGTCTACGTATTTATAAACACTGTGATTATTAGTTTACTGTGTCATCTGTCAACACGTGGCTTATTAGTGATTCCTACTAGATGACATCAAATGCATGCAAAGAATGGTTTGATCTTGCCGCCCGGCGCCCGCCTTTCGAAGATAATAACAATGTGATAACTTACTGTCACACGTGGCACGGAATCAATTCCACACCCCCATGAATATATCATTAAATGGTACAACAGTCTTATTCAGTCATAAGACGTTTCCATTCTCACACAAATGTCAGGGGTGTTAGTTATTCGCTTTCAACGTGTGCTACTCGGCACTCGCACGTAATTTTAATTGCATACATGTACAGTTTATATTTTAACTTTTAATTATGAAGAGTATGGAACTACGGTACGTTTTGAAATGTTTATTTGGGTCATGAGTGTACCACCAGTCTCATGTCGATGTTGCCATCATGGGTATATCACCATACATGTATGTGAGAGAGGGCTGACCCGTGTGTAAAATAGTCGCTATTTTTCTGGAAATTCTCATCATTTATTTAATATAAAGCAGGAAATTGTGTCACAATGTTCACAAAGGATGAGACAGGTAGTGGTTGACGTTGTCAGTCGGGAGACTAAATTTTGTTTATACCGATATCTTACCCATATCTGGCCGATAGCACATATATTGGCTCGATCCGATACCCATATTAAATCAGTACATCACTAGAGTCAGGGTACCTCGAACATGTCATTTCCAAACTTTTTCTACTAGTATATATTCTAAGGCTAATATTTATTTATAATGGCCAACAACGATATTCGAAAAAATTGCCCCTTCGTATAGAGCGTTCTTAATCACGTGATTGGATACGGGACGCGCCGCCATGTTGGAGGTACAGACATCCATAAGCAAGCACTGAGTTAATAGGATTAATTAACAAAGCTACTTTTAAAACCTCTCGTTATGGGTTCGACGGAATTAGTTGCAATATTTGCCAACACTATTAATAATCATGAACAACAGTTCTAAAAGAATATACATCAAAATGTTAGATAAACTTACTATAGGGTGCGATATTTTATTAAAAAGAATGGAATGTAGACTCGGAACTGTCGCCAAACGTTACAGCTCCATACATATACCATTACATTCGTGTTAATCACAGTTATGTTTTGAAATAAAATTATTACAGGCTTACCTAATTAGTTTTCAATGAATTATAATGTAGTCCATGTATTATCGAAACAAATGAGCTCCCAGGTGTTGCATTTAGGCATATGTGCGTTTTAAAACGCTGTATGCATGTAACACGACAATATAGCTTCTTTCAGATGTTTTCAAGCAAGATGGCTATGTGTGTGTAGAAGCATCTTGTAAAAGTGACAATCGTTTGATAACAAAAACAAATAGAGCAACAAAACAAGAGCGATTTTTTGCCATTTCCGACAACCAACAAAGATTGATGCTTACGTGTGAATCAAAGTGCGTAATAAATGCCATTATATAACTTCAATATAGAATAGACTATCTAATATAGGAACACTGCTTATTTATAGCTCCCACCTTGATGAAATAACTTGAAGGTGTACATGTCGTACATGTAATTGAATCTATAATCTATAATCTCTCATTTGTCAAACAGTACACCCTCAGGCATCAAATTTAAAGCATATCCGTTCCCCGTAGCTTGGCTGAGTCACACTAAAGGTGTCAACAACTTTGCGACGTACCGGATGCAAAGGATTATCATATAGTGTTTTTTTTTAATTCCGCATCTTATTCGGCCATCATTAAGTACATGAAAGAAAAACGCCGATGATGGAGTCAGTTACTTGTCATGTGGCAACACAACAATAGCACAAAGTGAATTCGTTCGACGAAGATTGCATGTACACAGCGCGAATCACGTGCAATGTGTTACATTTATTGTCATTCTCTTGGAAAACTTGTTCATTCCCATTTACATGTGAGTATTGTCGCAGCCATGTGAAGGAAGCTTTAGATTCTCAAACGGATTAACTTTGATTAAGTTAAACGTTCGCAGAAGATCATACACTATACAGGTTAGCATGGCATCTATCCTTTCTATGCGACATGTATAGATGTAGGCCCTACTTGTAGACCCTACTTGTACGGAACTACTTGTATAATTCTCTAAATATGCATGTTTAAAGTTTGAATAGCAGATATTTGAAGTCAATATCACCACGGTGTTATAGCAGATTCATGTACATATATAACGAACCTACACTTCACATAAAAACTACTCGCGGCGCAATTCATATTCATAACATATAATATTTATAAATAATATTACTTTTTCCTTAAGGGAAGCCCGAAACTGAACTATATGGATTACGTCTCCGGCCTTGTGTCAATCAGGAGGGTTAAAATTTTATTGCTGTGCCGACCCCACTCACATCCGTGTCCAGATTAGTCTCGCATGAATACACCCGCATTCTATCTATTGTCTAGTCAGTTTTTTATTTCCGACTTAATCATGAGATTTGCGAGTCGCGGGGTTGGGAATGGCACCACCATGGGAGGGATCTATGATAGTTCAGTTTCGGGCTTCCCTTAAGGAAAAAGTAATATTATTTATAAATATTATATTTTTCCGCCAAGGAGAAGCCCTCAACTGAACTATATGGATTAGAATGCAAGCCCAGGAGGAGGCACGAGCAATAAAGTTAATTAATATCCAAATTCGATGGGAATGTACTCTTCCGAAACATGATTCATGTAAATGTGATTTAGTCATGAATCAGATATGATTATGTTACGTGAAAGAGCTCCCAATTCAGATTACGACATTGCTCAAATGTGTACCGCCCGCCCCCCTTGTTTTTGGAATAAACATCCCAGGTAGTGCCATATAATTCATGCTAGCGAGACAACCGAGCAAGTACAACTTTGCTGCATCCTATTCTCTTTGTCATCTTCTTCGCTCTCTCGACAGTTCACATTATGAACTGATGTCACATGCAGCCATTGTGTAGGCCATAAGATATCAGAATGCTTATGATACACCAGGGAGCAAATTAACTGGAATCGCATCGCGATTTGCCACTGAAATGTGGATACCGGTAATAGCGAGGAATTTCTTTATACATGTATGATGATATAAAAATGCTATCTAATCATGTCAATGTGAGATTATTTGCTAATCAGATATCGAAAGTAAATTGCTCCCTGTGATACACAAACCAGATATAAAAATGATATGCTGCAGATATCATAGCGAGGTATGAGGTTTCATTATATCATGCCACACATCTGTACTCCAGCCTCGTATAATGTAGAGAGCAGGGAACGCCATCATGATCCAAGGTATCATTGCATACCAGTATATATGGGATTAGAGAACACCACAGCGGACTTGATGAACAAGCATAGAAGCATCAGTGATCTATGATGGCGCACATAACGAGTGTCGGGTACATTTCGAAATGATCAAATGTAGCAGAATGATCAAAATTGCAAAATGACCGGTGAAGGAGTGGCCTGGAGGTATCCCGAAGGTATTACGATTCCAGGAGATTGGACCCCATCGTGTGGAGATGTGGGCCACTGCACCGTGGGGAAGAGATAGAAGGCTGGTTGGTGCAGCTCTTGGAGGCACGCAACAAGACTTCCCCACCCAGATCATTCAGCCTTTCTTTCCTACCGGTGAAGGAGTGGCCTGGAGGTATCCCTAAGGTATTACGATTCCAGGGGATTGGACCCCATCTTGTGGAGATGTGGGCCCCTGCACCATGGGGAAGAGTTAGAAGGTTGGTTGGTGCAGCACTTGGAGGCACGCAACAACAAGTCTTCCCCACCCAGATCATTCAGCCTTTCTTTCCTACCGGTGAAGGAGTGGCCTGGATGTATCCCGAAGGTATTACGATTCCAGGGGATCGACTGGACCCCATCTTGTAATGATGTGGGCCACTGCACCATGGGGAAGAGTCAGAAGGCCATTTGGCTGGTGCGCTATGTCTAGACTATGAGAGCAAGAGCGTCACGTGACAACGAGTCTACCCCACCCAGAACATCCTCCAAAGGCTATTTTTTCTCTTTCTTCTTTTTATTTCTTCTTTCTTTTTCTTTTCTTCTTTTTTCTTTTATAAAAGAATCCTCGTCCGACAGTGTGCCTGACGACCCACTGTCGACCCGCGATTCTTGCTCATCGTCGTCAAACCTGCCGACGCCATGCGATGCAGAGAAGCATGTCAAGATCGACGCCAACAGAATTGGCTGCATCAGGTTGGGATACCAGACTGTGGAAGAGGCCTACTCTGAAATGGTTCGACGCAAGACAAATGCTCTTGCATTTGGGATAAGTAGCTATGGCCTGTCCAAGGTCACCCCCTCAAATTCTGGGGCATCATCAAGCTGCGCCCCCAAGGCCAGAGGGAATAAGTTCTGATGAGCCATTTGATCAGAGGAAGCCCCTTCCATGGAATCCCCCAAATGCAGGTGGTCCTGACCAAACTGGAATAAATGTCGATGACATACCACTATGATCGCATGACGGCGGAGGAGCAGGCCCGGATGTATCCCGAAGGTATTACGATTCCAGGGGATCGACTGGACCCCATCTTGTAATGATGTGGGCCACTGCACCATGGGGAAGAGTCAGAAGGCCATTTGGCTGGTGCGCTATGTCTATGAGAGCATATGCGTCACGTGACAACGAGTCTTCCCCACCCAGAACAGCCGCCAAAGGCTACTCCCAGGTGCCCAATAAACAGATCTTCGTGGCAGGAATCCAGGCCGAAATCAAAATACTGATGGAAATTTCACTCTATGTGGAATAATAGTATATCGATGTGAATTTTTTCGAAATTTAATAATCGTATTGCCA
Organism: Siphonodentalium dalli; assembly: GCA_032622095.1. Lineage (NCBI taxonomy): Eukaryota > Metazoa > Mollusca > Scaphopoda > Gadilida > Siphonodentaliidae > Siphonodentalium > Siphonodentalium dalli. The sequence continues at coordinate 151,869,260 of CP136062.1, forward strand.
CTACCATTAGGCACCTGAGAGAAAGGTGCCGGAGCAATCGCCCGTGAAGATTGGTTTCCCGAATCAACCGCATGCAGCACCCGCCTACCATTGGTTCAACTGCCGTAGCAGGACCTGGGGGGCCAGAACTGGTCCTGCCCGAGGTAAAGACTGGTACGGTTGCTCAAAGTAGGTAATCATTGACTAATATGCCCTTACCCAACGATAACAAGTAATACACCCGTGAATGAGCAACCTGCACGGTGTGTGGCCATCAAATTCGAATCATGTTCGACTGCAAGACATGCTGTTAGTTATAACAAAGCAAGGTTAATATACATAACACAATACAACCTAGGTTATTGAATATAAAGTAAGGTTAATATAAAACCACGTTATACCCCTGGCCACGTGATCTTACCTGCTATGACAGGTAAGATACTGTCTTTTCTCGTATATGAGGACGATGAGTTCCGAATGCACATAGGCAAGAACTAGGCGGTTTCCGTTAGGAAAGTGCGCTTACAGCGGACGTGAAGATACGAATGCCTGTATTTTCGTCATGATTGTATCGAATCGTTTTGTCACATAATCAGTGGATATGTCGATGATATACCACTATGATCACATGACTGCGGAGGAGCAGGCCCGGATGTATCCCGAAGGTATTACTATTCCAGGGGATCGACTGGACCCCATCTTGTAATGATGTGGGCCACTGCACCATGGGGAAGAGTCAGAAGGCCATTTGGCTGGTGCGCTATGTCTATGAGAGCAAGAGCGTCACGTGACAACGAGTCTTCCCCACCCAGAACAGCCGCCATAGACGAAGAGCCATGTCATGGCCGGTTTCGGAAATATATTGGCAGTAGATGTGCGCAATATAAACGCTGCGCATGTAAGCTCGCTTTAGACATGTAACAATACAAATGCAGTCCTTTCTGCGCAATATAAATGTGTTGCATGTAACTGCGCATCATACACGAGTGAAAGCTATGTGGCAGAATATCGTTTTGATATATGTGGAAATAGAAGTTAGTGAGCCAAGTGATGGTCTCTACTGGAAAGACTATTGGCAGTGAATCTGGAGCACGTGACAATATGTATTCTTTCTATTTCGCTGTTTGCCGTTATCATTCACTGATGAAACTGCAAAGTATGTCAGTATTGGGATGAAAACTGTTCACCATATGTAAGCATACTAGTAGTCAGTTCTGACAGCATACATGAGGCCCTGATACGATATGATTGTCATGTACAATGTATGGAACTATTACGGCGTGCAATACATCATTGCAAGCTCGCCCACGCCGAGGCATATTAGAGCCTACGGTAAGATGGCTTAGTGTCAGGCCACAAAGTTTTCACTTCATTGCAGTTGGTGAACAATAGTTCGTAGGAACCCAAACTGTACATACATGGATGTAAAGAATGCAACACAATATTTAGAACGTCAGACAACACATCAATTCGAAGTGTGGTTATATATGTGATAACGAATACCATCCCCCTGTTACGGAGTGTTAGTAACTATTGTACTGATGATACAATGAGTTATATGATATTTAATCGTGATAGACAAGGTAGAATTTTCGAAATACCTTGAAGTCGATGTAATGTGTTATTACATTTGTCATGTGTCTAACAAGACCACGCGCTCATACATACTGGCGGGCGTAGATTCGCAGGTATTGATCGTTAAAACAATATTACAGATCGCTCAGTCGAAAGAAATGTGAATTGTCATCTGATAGTGATAACAAGTACTATCTTCCGTATTTATTCATGTAAATTATTACAAAGGAGGATATGGCTGTCCTGTGCAACTTTCTGCGAATTAACAGAGCAGTGCCATGTATGATTTGGCAGTATACATTAGGATACAAAGCAACGGAACTTACGAAATAACCGAAGCGAGTCGACGGAAACTTTGTAAAGTGAAACACGTGTAGCACGAAATTAGGAGACATCGCATACCGTACTACATTGCGTCCTCAATTGTAAGTCATGATAGTCATCACGCCGTATGTGTGGCACAATATGCACTATGTGGTTTTGCCACAAGTAAGCTATGCGCTTCTTTAGTCATTGTCAAGATGGTCATCTTAATTCCAATTGTTGGAAGATAAAGCCGTCTTGAGGAAAACAGAAAACACGGAAACAAATTACGGATACAGTGAAACGAAAAAAGTTCCCGTTTCGGATGTGAGAAATATTAATTAACTATCGGGTACAATAAATTGCAAGTTTGTAATATCAACAATAAATATTGAGTCGATAAACTCGCAACACAGAAAGATACAACCTTGAGAAAATAGAAACGATCCTGTCCTGGCGAGGAGGAATAAAAACTGACTAGACAATAGATAGAATGCGGGTGTATTCATGCGAGACTAATCTGGACACGGATGTGAGTGGGGTCGGCACAGCAATAAAATTTTAACCCTCCTGATTGACACAAGGCCGGAGACGTAATCCATATAGTTCAGTTGAGGGCTTCTCCTTGGCGGAAAAACATCATCGATCGGGACTATACTATTTAGAATTTTTAGTTTGTAATTTTATATGTGCGCACAACCATTAACAAAACAATTGAGAGGCATGATACATGAAAGAGAGACACTTGATTATAATGAACTCCGCACACACGTGTGTTTGTTTATATTTGTTGCTACCTCCAACATGGCGCCCGCAGTGCATGCTGGGATTAGTGACGTCACACGGAACCGCTCTATACATAGTTATACTATAGTTTAGTCCAAAATTGACTATACATTGAATGTATAGTCCAACTTTCCCCATCGCTGGTAACGGAGCTTTTTCTTCAAGTCCGGAAAGGAAGAATGTGACGCAAGATACAACCAAACTGCGATGTTTTTCGGGTAATACATGTGCTACTGCATCACCCTGACATACCTTTCATATTCCTTTTCCAAAAATGAGAGATTTATTGAGAATATTCGGCTGGAGCCGACGGTTTTTTAAACATTGGGTTGTGCTCGATCGAACTCCGGTCACACCGCACTCGCTGTCGTGGGAGCAAGTATTTTCGTACCCTGACCAGCTCTTACCCTCCGAAAAAGTAAATTCGTACTCTAGCGCGAAACTATTTAGATATTTCAATAAGGCGTGCGTTCAGTTTCTCATCTAATAACTCGGCAGTTCTCAAACAATTTATTGTTGAAGGAATGAGCCCGTTAGTTTTCTCGGACATCAAGTGTAACTTGATGTGCAATAAACTAAAATGTAATTGCGCTCGCTGCAACTGCTGCAGTTTCTGTTCACGGGAATGTATGTGCGATGGCAAACGCGTGAGCCTGTGGTGAATGATATTATGTATGCACATATTCTTGTTTTTTTTTATTTGTAATATGTATTATTGTTTTGATGTTTTTTATTGGCAAATATAATATACATCAAAGTATTTGATTACACTATTTTCACACTGACAACTCTCCATACTATAATCGTTATCGGTCATAGGCCTTACTAAGTGTAAACCTCTATGACGCAATTTGTTTCCCAATGGCAAAGACCCAGGACCCATCCCCTAAAACAGGGTGGACAAATTTATGTTATTAGATGAGAAACTGGATTACGACACGGCGCATAGTGATGGAATACGACGATTGAAAACAGGTAAGTATGGTTATTTAATTTAATTTGTATGTATATATATATATATATAGGCAGGTTTCTGTTCTACTTCTGTATCTTTTACGTCCAAGACATCAGGCATGTTTCTGTTCTATTTCTGTATCTTTTACGTCCAAGAGATTACTGTGGGTTCCATAGTATACGTTCAATCCCGGTTAAAAATGAGATAAGCAAAGTTATTTGATGAGAAACTGAACGCACGCCTTATTGAAATATCTAAATAGTTTCGCGCTAGGGTACGAATTTACTTTTTCGGAGGGTACGAGCTGGTCAGGGTACGAAAATACTTGCTCCCACGACAGCGAGTGCGGTGTGACCGGAGTTCGATCGAGCACAACCCAATGTTTAAAAATCCGTCGGCTCCAGCCGAATATTCTCAATAAATCTCTCATTTTTGGAAAAGGAATATGAAAGGTATGTCATGGTGATGCAGTAGCACATGTATTACCCGAAAAACATTGCGGTTTGGTGGTATCTTGCATCACATTCTTCCTTTCCGGACTGGAAGAAAAAGCTCCGTTGGGAGGCATGGGGGAAATTTCGACGGGATATCTTTAGTATCCCGTAGATTTTCGACTAACTATAGTTATATTATATCACAGTTACTGGACATAAAGTCCCAAAAATAAGGTTTTAATCGAGTTTAGAAATCGGTATCCTTATATAACGAAGTCAAGTAATGCATGAATTAATTTTTGAAAATTCACCTCAGAGAAACATGTCTCAAATAAAAGCACTAAACGCAAAATACCGGCCATAAAGTCGCTTGTTTCCTATAAATAACATACGCACCTACAACTATGCAGCGATAAAATCATTCCGGACGCCAAATTAACGGAGTTTTAAACATTTTTCGCCGTGATCGTCCAGTGACTCGACACCATCATTGAATTCAAAACCGAAACTAATCGAATGCGGAAATAAACTGGCGAATAAAAAATGCCAACCCACTAAAACGGAACAATTGAGAGATCGCAATTTTTCGTTTTGGACGTCGGAAGGAAAAGTTAATCTGCTATAGGCCTATATCTTTATCGGAGGCCGGTCAGTTTGTGAATTATTACAACGAATTATTCAAAAGTTGTAGTTAATTGGTTTAATAGGTGTTGGCTATAGAATTAGATGAGATTATGCATGGTCATCGTCAAATAACGCGTTAACAAATCCCCATTTTAGGCCTATTAATATTATACGCGATGTGGTCGACCTTTTTGTCTTTCCTCAGCTTGCTTTGTTGGTTTAGGTAAACCGACATGCAGATGTAACCATTACTATATAGTATACCCCCCCACCCCGATCCCAGAGGTAGGCCATATCACGTATCACTCAGTAACAAGAACAACGGTAGGCCTTCATGTATCTCACCAAAAGCCATTTTAGTTATTGTAATTAATTCACTCATTACCTATAAATGCATTTATGCACTGAAGCGCAATTGAATTGCAGTGAAGCGCAACTAGTTTGAATTGCGCTGAAGCGCAATTTAATTGCACTGAAGCGCAATTGAGTTGCGCTGAAACACAATTGAATTGCAGTGAAGCGTAATTAATTTTGAATTGCGCTAAAGCCCAATTTAATTGCACTTACTTAAGCACAATTGATTGCGCAACACAATCTAGATATTGCGCTGAAGGCCTACCATTGTTCTTGTTACTGAGTGATACGTGATATGGCCTACCTCTGGGATCTGGGGGGGGGGGGGGGGGGGGGGGGTATACTATATAGTAATGGTTACATCTGCATGTCGGTTTACCTAAACCAACAAAGCAAGCTGAGGAAAGACAAAAAGGTCGACCACATCGCGTATAATATTAATAGGCCTAAAATGGGGATTTGTTAACGCGTTATTTGACGATGACCATGCATAATCTCATCTAATTCTATAGCCAACACCTATTAAACCAATTAACTACAACTTTTGAATAATTCGTTGTAATAATTCACAAACTGACCGGCCTCCGATAAAGATATAGGCCTACAGCAGATTAACTTTTCCTTCCGACGTCCAAAACGAAAAATTGCGATCTCTCAATTGTTCCGTTTTAGTGGGTTGGCATTTTTTATTCGCCAGTTTATTTCCGCATTCGATTAGTTTCGGTTTTGAATTCAATGATGGTGTCGAGTCACTGGACGATCACGGCGAAAAATGTTTAAAACTCCGTTAATTTGGCGTCCGGAATGATTTTATCGCTGCATAGTTGTATGTGCGTATGTTATTTATAGGAAACAAGCGACTTTATGGCCGGTATTTTGCGTTTAGTGCTTTTATTTGAGACATGTTTCTCTGAAGTGAATTTTCTAAAATTAATTCATGCATTACTTGACTTCGTTATATAAGGATACCGATTTCTAAACTCGATTAAAACCTTATTTTTGGGACTTTATGTCCAGTAACTGTGATTATATCTTTAATTTTATCTAAAAACTCACTTATAAGTTTATAACTTGGGTAATACTTGTAAATTTTCAATTCTTTAAAAATCATTGTTCATTATTTTCATTTCTTTTCCAGATGAGTCTAAAATCAGTCACCATAGTCCAGTTCGAAATTTTCACCTAAACTCACCCATGTCAGTAATGACGTCTAATGAGAGTAAGACGCGAATTCGAGTGATGCCAAAATATTTTACGCGATTTACCTCAGATCGGTATCTTCAAGAATATATTTTATGTTTTCTTCTGTGAGTTGGGATATCTGTACCGTAGGCTGATTGGCATATGGCATCCTGAAACACTTATAAGCTCATATAATAAAGATTTTAGTAATTTTCATCAACAAAATAATTTCGCAACGCGCGTGCCGGAACTGCCTTGACCTTCAGTTAAGGAGATCCCATTGTGATTGTCGCTGCACATAAGCATCGACATAAGGTGACAAGTCGACGATACACAACGCGATTATAGAAAATAAAATGTTCAACGTTGATTCGTGATTGTAAGTGGTTGAACTTAGCTAGTGTACACCTGGAAGTTTCTGTTCCAGGAGAAACCAAAAATATGCGGCAAAAAAGATACCCTCCATCTAAATTATGGAATCGTCCTAGTTGGTCACTGCCAGTGAAGTCAACCACAGTCCGTTTTTTACCACGATAGATCCCAGATAGTTTTGTCACCACGTCCCGTGCTGCTTGGTTCAAGTCACAAAATGTTGCTCCATACGATTTTTACCCTCTCTCATTGGAAGGCAATGAGTTCACTGATTGATGGGAAACCAAATTCATATTTTTAAATAATTACACTTAAGTGTAATTGAACTGTAACATATGCTGGTAGCTAGGCCTACCATTGAATATAAATTATATATAATTATGACAATATATTCAAACCATTCAGCAATTAATTTCAATCTGAGGGGAGTTTTGAGATAGCTGGAGTATCTGAATTACGCTTAACTTTAAAACGAATTTTGTAAATTTGACCCCAAATTGAATTTTTGGTGCATTTTTACTAAACTGTTATGAAAAATGTTATAAGTTCGTAACAAAACAAAAAATTAAGTCTCATAATTATATTCTATCTCAGGCAACCGAACTGTGGCAGTATTAATTTAATTATATTAGTGCCATTGGTGTAATATGGGCACACTGTGTATTAAAAAATTTTCAACCTGACACCCCCATATAAGGTTTCAAATGTCCAACTGAATGGCCATTTCAGAAATACAAATTGATCAAAAGTAGAAAAATATACTACTGTTAGTCCAAAAAAACAACAAATTCCCCTCTAATTACTGGTTGGGAAATCAAACAATGAGAACAATTTAAGCCTATATGTGCTGTAAAATTTTCAACTAAAATTGAGCTGGTCAGGCATGAAATTTCAAACTGTTAATATTCTTTTTCTAAAGTTGGGGGGGGGGGGCGGGGTCTAAACTGTGATGGTGACCATATATAAGTAATATTGGTATTTCTGACTCGGAGTTCAGTGGACCCGTTTCTATGTAAAACATACCATTACCACAACAATGGGTGACTTTGTGGTGAAACCATCATATCTCAGTCAGTTTTCAAGCCAGATGGTTGAGGTCGGTGTCATTGAGTCCGTCTTTGAGATCTCGATCTGTATGATATGCCATGGTCACTAAAAAGTGTACTCCGGCCCCGACCACGACTCGGGGAAAATGTGTACTCGGAAGATATATATGCTATGCTTGCATATCTTTCACACTTTATGGAAAAAAATGAGAAAAACTGTACCTGAGATAAATCTTGAATTTCATGCTTTATATCATCCACTTCACAAATACTAAATGTTGCACAATACTTTTAACAAGTTATAGAAATATATTGGTGATATAAACTAATTATTTTAGTCAGTGAAACATAGCAGCTATCAACGCGAGGCGGTGTGATTATGACATTTTTTACACCACGACAAATGTGAGAACTGATTATGTTTCACTGAATAAAATAATTTCTTCATCATATCACCAATATGTTTCTACAACTTGTTAAAAGTATTATATAACATTCAGTATTTTGAAGTGGATAATAAACCATTTAATTCAAGATTTAACTCAGGTACACTTTTTCTCATTCCGATTTTAGTCAGTGAAACATAGCAGCTATCAACGCGAGGCTGTGTGATTATGACATTTTTTACACCACGACAAATGTGAGAACTGATTATGTTTCACTGAATAAAATAATTTCTTCATCATATCACCAATATGTTTCTACAACTTGTTAAAAGTATTATATAACATTCAGTATTTTGAAGTGGATAATAAACCATTTAATTCAAGATTTAACTCAGGTACACTTTTTCTCATTCCGGCTTGGAGTACACTTTTTAGTGTATTTTCGAAGCAAAAATGCTATTAAAAAGTATGTTAGTAATTTTTTAGGTAATATTTTTATTACATATGTATTAAATTGGCATAGCAACATATCATTTAGTAAAAAAAAAAAATCCCACACTTTTTAGTGACCATCATGATATGCGGCTTATATATATACGGTATCTACAGGTGACATCGGAAAAAATGTTAATTTCTCGGATGTTCCTGAAAATTATTTGTCACGACTGGCATCATTGTATTTGCCTAAAAATTCCCATCGAATGACACCAACCCCATGTGGCTGCGTTGAAGGATTCTAAACTTGCATAAGTCTGACTGGTGTGGGGCACCTCAGTCTTCACACATCTCCAATTCACTTGCGTGTGATGTGATATATTTCTTTGAATTGGTGTCCCTGTGGCCACTCGCTGATAAATATGAATGCCCCCAGACTGCTTCTCCTTGTTTGTAATGTACTATAAAATAATAAAACTGAGTACATATATTAGATATAGTGTAATTTATTCAGGGGCGCCGGAAGAGGGGGGGCAGAGCGGGCAGCTGACCCCCTGCCCTTGACCAAGGGGGCGAGCGGGGCAGGAATTGCCCTTTTTCTGGAGACAGAAAATGCTTTTTGTGTGTTTAAATCTCGTGTTTTTATAGCAAAATGTGACTTTTTGGTCAAAATTCCACCAATTTCACAAGGAATATTAATTTTTTGTCAATTTTATCACAAAACGGCCATAAAAACCGACAAATACCATTAAAATAGGGATTTTTTGCCACAATGAATTTATGGTTATTTTCCCGAGTTTGCGGAGAAAATGCCCTTTTTCGCGGAAAAGTACCCTTTTTGTAGGCTCTGCCCCCTCTGCCCTTGGATGTTTCCGGCGCCCCTGAATTTATTGTTTTATTGAATAAAACATGAGAAATAAGTTTGATTCGGCTGTGACCTAATTGAAGTTTGGTATAATTTTCGGTTTAACAGTATACGCGATGTGTCCGTTTTACACGGAAATGAATCGGTTTACACAGAAAATAAAATCGGATGCGCGTACTAATTTAGCAAAATTAAAATGATTGGGCCGGAATAGGGGCGGGCGGGTCACCAGCAACACAGGTCTATTTTATTTTGCCTAATCCGAAATAAATGTGCAATCGCCACTGATCGTGCAGGGAGTCGTGCCATTATACGTGAACTCTCGTAACGGCATTCGCGCATGTCTGTACTGTTTCTGGAAGAAGTCAATGGAATTTTTGCCAGGCCGCCAAATATTCCAGGTGGTGAAAAATACAGATTTCAAAAATCTAAATTTGATAACTCTGAAATTTGATGGTTGGATTCCTCGACTCAATTCAAATATGTTTTACAAAGAAATAGTAATTTATGTGCGTTAAATAGGATTATGTATCTTTAAAGTAGAACATAGCATACACATAACATTAAGTTAAGTTCAATGCGGACAATCCGAAATTTTAAAGCAAATGTGTCAATGGCAGCAAAATTACCATCATGTGCATGATATTTTTAACAGTGTAGTATAGCATATGTGGCGGCACTCGGGTTGCTAGCTCTGTATCTGATAGTCATTGATGGGTCAACAAATTTTAATTTCTTATCGAAATGACCGGAATGGCACTTCGAGGTGTTTCTCAACTCAGATCAAGCTTGAACAAGAGATATATTATTTAAAATAAATAAAGTCAACTTGATCGAGTACCGGGTATCGAAACACCTTTATGTCATTTTGGGTACCCATGCAACACACAAAAATCTGGCAACAAAGATCACCCCGAGTTTGTGAAGAAAAAACAATAGATCATTAACATGCTCGTTAATCATTGCAGGTGAGAGAGCTAATCTGATTAAGAAGATTAATTATGTGCTCCCGTGGTCTATACTAGTAGCTACACGACGTAACCAGAAAAACCAATTTCGCCCAGACCCACAAAACGTAAACACGAGTCGCAAACTGTGTTGCGATGTCGTCTTTTTCTGATATAAGTTTCGTCAAAAGACTAGCAGATTTGAACAATACTCAACAGAGTATCGAAACACTTGCTCTATGGCTTATACACCATCGGAAGCACTCGAAGTCGATTGTTGAAGTTTGGTTCAAGGAGCTGAGAAAAGGTAAAATATAGTAAAATATGTTACATTGTTTGTAATTATTTTTCTGTTAGAAGTTTGGTACCTAGTATGTAACTTTTCCGGCCAATTTTCGATTCAGATGAGCACAACACACACTCTGTCGTATGTTACATTTGCTCAAATATTCAGCCATAATATATTTTGCTCCAGTTTTGCAAATGATCAACATCTGCATTACAGTGCATAGATACTATTAGTATTACTAGATAGCAATGTCAGCATTTTTCAAAGCAGCCCTGGGCTTTTTTGATATGTCCAAAAGGAAGAATACCTGAATTTAGGGTAACATGATGATGAGGGAAAAAAACAGGGGCGGGCGATACTTCAGTTTATTTTATTTTTTCATTTTATTTTTCACGGGGAATAGTATTTAAGTATTCGTGCCTTCTAATCGTCTGCCAGTGTCACTCGTATATATAAAGCTTGGGCAAGTCATTGTCAGTGTCACACTAATCAATGTCATGGTAGCTTTAATCAGTTTAATGGTGTAACAGAAGTTCAATGACATGTATACAGCATGATATTAAATGATATTATATATAGAACTAGAAGGTGACCCGACTTCGTCCGGGCTTTGACCTTGAACTGACCATTTTGAAGGTCAAGGTCAGGTGGGGTCAAACACCAACACCGCAAAAATGGTGGAAATCGGCCCAGCGGATACCGGGAAATCGGCCCAGCGGATACCGAGATACCCTATGCATCAAATTTCGTCCGTAAAAATCTGCCAGTTTAACCCGATTTGATTTCCACTCAAGTATATAAACGCGCCTCATATACACACGCTCATTAATTATCAAGTTTCAACGTAAAGTGCCCGAGATATCGCCAAGACGTCTGAAACAGTCAAATGCATCGGCCGGTTAGGCGTTAACGTGATCTAACGATATAAACGCGCCTCATATACACACGCTCATTAATTATCAAGTTTCAACGTAAAGATGAATTACCATCGGTGCCCGAGATATCGCCAAGACGTCTGAAACAGTCAAATGCATCGTCCGGTTAAGCGTTAACGTGATCTACCGCTATACTTAAAGTAATTGACCACCAATAACGTGGTGTCACCCCGTTAATACCGCGGTACTATACCGCGGTATCCTCCAATACCGCGGTACTGATACCGCTTGTTAATGCGAACAAGTATGTGGGAGTAAATACCTCCCCTCAAAGAGTTCCATGAAAATCACCGCGGTATTCAAAAAAATTAATGCAGTGCCCGCTAAAAGACCGCGGTATTCAAAAAAATTAATGCGGTGCCCGCTAAAAGACTGCGGTATCATTATCGCCCAATACCGTAACTCCACCGCCGTGACCATCTCGATACCGTTACCGCTTATTACCGGTATCACCGCGGTCATGACCGGGATATCACCCCGTTTTTCTGGTCAATTACTTTGAGAATAGCGGTAACGTTATGACCTCTAACGACGTCATAGAAGTTACGCATTGTTTTTATCCTGACGGAAGATAGTACTTCTTCTTGATAATTGAGGCAGATAACTAAAACGGATACATACGCATTATATATCGTTGGAAAGAGGAAACACAAACGATTCTCACAGTGTCATTATTATGACTGGCATTTTATTATTCGCGCTGTTTCGAATCGATTAGTAAGCACCGAACTCAAATGAAAGTCCCGTAACACATCGTAAAAACAGATTTGACCTCGGCACGTGAAAAGTTGACCTCGGATCTGAAAATTAATAGGCCTATGCCACTTCCCGACAGAAAATACCCCCACATACCAAGTTTCATCGAAATCGGCTTTCGAGAAATCGGCGAGGTTTGCCGAACAATGACGAGGGAATACGATTATACTACAACAACAATGGCGGCACTTCCGTTTTTCGTGAATTGACAATATTTGCAAGGAAATGGTTTACTTGTTTAAGCTAATTCCGAAGTTGCGAATTCCTAATTACATAAAAAAAATAAAATGAAGTCGGAGGAAATTTTTGAAAAACGATCAAATGGAATTTGGCGGCAGGTTTTGAGTAGGGGCGGGCGGGTTACCCTAAACACAGGTATTCTTCGTTTTGGCCTAAGTCTAATTCTAATAGTAATAGTCTATGCCAAGTTACTAGTATGCTATCTATACCTTTTAATCATCTTTGTCAAGAAGATGTGTCTGTATCTGTATCATATACGTCCTAGATCCCAATCTGATTTTGATGTCTGTTCATTTTATGGTGTGTTTTATTGGGATATAAAATGCATGACCCACTTGGCAGTTGACTATAATAAATTAACCCTTTACCCAACAGAACGGCCCTGTGCCAATGCATTCTCTTATATATGCGAGTCGACCATAGGTCGCCTCGCATATATAAGAGAATGCATTGGCTTAACACATTAAAAATTATAAAATTGTTAAAGAATGTAAGAAAAAATGGTAAAAAGTGTTAAAAAAAAGATTTTTTTTAGGCCAATGCATTCTCTTATATATGCGAGGCGACCTATGGTCGACTCGCATATATAAGAGAATGCATTGGCACAGGGTATAACTGTAACTATCACAATGTGGTCAAGGAGCCGATTCCAATGATATCCATATTTGTATGGTTCTATTGAGACAGACCGAAGATATTTTAGGCTGTTGAAGCTTTATTTGGCTGGTTTGTTGGGTAAAGGGTTAAGGAACACAATTTAAATAGTGTAACCCACATGTAAATATTAATATTTAAAACATAAGTCTGCAAGTGCTTGATCAAGTAGACTAGTTCAAGGGAGGCTTGCTGACATGGCTACATATGATTCTGTTTTAACTAAATATAAAGACCTTTCAATAATACTCCATATAGGGGTCCTCATAAAACCCGAACACAGCCGAACACAAGTGCAAATAATGGGAAATATAACAATTCAAGTTTATAGACATGTCATTGTGTATTCATGTTTTAACCATTTATCTACAATATTACTGTAGATACAAAGTTTGCTGGAGTTAGGGTCACTAATGAGTTTTTTATTAGTTGTTTTGTATAACCCTTTTTGTGTTCAACATCGAAAATCCAAACACAAGCTTCTGTTCGACATTCAGTGACCTGTAATTATTTATAATACACAGACCAAGTAGCGAAGTAATATTAGGCTTATTGTTATAAAAGCCTGCCGCCTACATGTACTAGTGACCACATGGCAGATATTAATTATCACCTGTCTAATCCACGGAAGAAGTTTGTGTTGGCTTTTCGATGCTGAACACAAATGCATTATGCATGTACAAAAGATCTAACGACGCGACAACAGCCGAGAGGCTCCTGCGCCGGATAAATACAGATACAGATAATATAAAATACACTACAATGATTTCCCATTTTACAAACAAAATTATTAAGGAGATCTATTGAACACATTGTGAAGAAATATTATCTATTTCGAAAGGTTGTCAACTTTAGTATATTTCTACTTCTGTAATGGAAGTAGATATTCAGCAGTTATTCTTATCTTGATAAATACAAATATCCAACAGATCACAGAGTCAATCTGTGCAAACAGGGGGTCCTCATAAAAGCTGAACATACCGGTAACAGAACACAAGTTCAAAAAATGGGAAATATAACAAATAAAGTTCATAGACAAGTTAAAACTGTATATGAAGTTTGGGTCAATAAGGAGTATTTTATTTTATATTAATGAAAACTGTATTTGGGTAACTAACTAAAATATAACAAACATAAATGTCAGATTTATGCATGTTCACCTACCGGGGGTATAAACACCTTGAGTTATTCTCATGAGATGTCCTTATCGTAGATTCTATCACCCTGATTTAATTTTTTACCAAAACTCAGCTACATATGCATCAAATATGCAGATGAGCCTGCGCTCGAAGTTCAAAAAATCATTCCATGTTTGATGTCTTTAATATCAATGGGTCCCCAGATAGGGAATTCAGAACATTTTTACCAACCCATCTGCTGCAGTCATGTAAAATATGGCAGTGACTAGAAAATTTACCACCAAATATATCACAAACCATTTACCTTATCATTTTTAGCCTATATTTGAAAATATTTTTTTTATTTTTTTGATTGACCCTGTTATCATTCAAAATACATGTAATCTGCAAATCGTCTTCAGGGCTGGATTTGCACTGCAATTTGCCAATTTCTGTTAGCCAATTTACAATTAAAAAAACATTTATTGTAGCGAATTCAATACAAAATCTACCCAGTGCTGCAAAATGCTATACAAATTAAAAAAATTAAATCAACCCCTGATCTTATCAAATAAAAATGGATGTATCCAGATTTCTTAGAATTCATGACTTCCATGTTTTGTTTCAGTGAAAGTGACAAAGTGCCTTGTGTTTCTCTACCTTGCTAATGATGTCATACAAAACAGTAGGAAGAAGGGACCAGAGTTCTCCAAGAATTTCATGACAGTATTACCAGAAGCCTACAAGCATGTGGCCAAGTGAGTTTTTCAAATAAAATATGAGCCTATTTGTGACCCGCCATATCAAATCCAGTCGTAAGTCGGAATTTTTTTACCCTGTGCCAATGCATTCTCTTATATATGCGAGTCAACCATAGGTCGCCTCGCATATATAAGAGAATACATTGGCCTAACAATTTTTTATCATTTTTTTTAAAATAAATATTTCTTACAATTTTTAGGACATAAAATAAAAAACATGCATTACCCTGCAGGTAGCCCCACACATATATAGAAGCACATAGAAGAGTGTCGTCTGTTCATGTTTGTCTTGGGCTCTGTATGGGTGAAATTATAAAATTGTTAAAGAATACAAGAAAATATTATTAAAATTGTAAAAAATTGTTAGGCCAATGCATTCTCTTATATATGTGAGGCGACCTATGGTCGACTCGCATATATAAGAGAATGCATTGGCACAGGGTAAAAAAATCCCGACTTACGACTGGATTTGATATGGCGGGTCACATTTATATTAACTTTTTTTATGACAGGAGCTGCGCTTGTGCAGCATTAAAGATCCTGTGCCAGTGCAGTCTCTTAAATATGCGAGTCTCCCATAGGGAGCCTCGCATATATAAGAGAATGTACTGGCTTACAAGGTCAAGGTAAATATTGTTGGGCCAATGTATTATCTTATATATGCGAGGCTCCCTATGGTAGACTCTCATATATAGGAGAATGCATTGGCTCAGAGTTTTTGCAAAATTTCAGGAAGCTCCAGTCATGGAAGGGTTAACGGTGATATCCTTTTCTAAATGAAATTTAAACTTTCCTGCACTGTGAACTGTATAATTGTCAACGGAGTTATGTACGGTAATCTGAATGTGGAGATAATTGTTAAGAACCTTATATTATGGAAACCATTCAGATAGTGAAGCATCAAATAACCTGAATATCTTTACAGATGGTCTATCTCTGCATGTATAAACAAGTTTTATATAGGTTCCTGGGTATAAAATAATGTATATGAATCAAAGACCCCTGTCCGGAAATGCTTCTATCAATTAATATTGATTTTATTTAAAATATTCTGATATAAAACATGCGATCAATTTGGGACACATATTTAAGTTCCCAGATCATGACAGATGGTGATGTGAACCCATCGATTAAGCAAATTTAGGGATACAGAGCAGCTAAATTAACAAACTAAAAAACTTGTTTATTTGATAATAAACATACTTTCCATGAAGATGAGGCCTAAGCAGAATGAGTTTCACAGTAGGTGAAGTTAGTGATGCTAGCCCACTTTGCGGGCATGCTGTGTGGGGTAGCGCCACTAAATTCACCATCTGGGACCTCATTCTGCAAATGTCCGGCATCATCTTTTGAGGCCTGGCTATGTTTACTGTTATAATTTTTCAGGGATGCTGATGCACGAATGAGAGGTTCTATGGAGAGGATGATTGGAATTTGGCAGGAACGGCAAATCTATGATAAGAATTTCCTCGGTCAACTCAGACATAACATAGGTATTATTTTTCTCTATTACTATTTATTAGAACATTTCAGAACGTTTCAAAAAAATGTAATCATTCTTGGGCCTTGTGACTTGATTTTGTATTTATAAGTCTAGTTTATAATTTATGTGACACATATGGTTTTCAACATTTTCTCAGTTAAATAAAGCGAAAAGTGATGTTAAATTAGACTTTGTATGTTGTTCTAACTGGTGTTCTAGAACTCTGAATTCATCTTTAACCCTTTCTATACTAAATACTCATTGACGAGTAGTTCACTTAGGAAATTGGCAGATAATCAGTTCAACAAATATGCCGTTTGTTTGTCTTATTATCTGAACATTTCTCACCAATTAAAAGAAATCCTTCTGCACTTGTATAAGTTGTATTATCATTTCGGTTGTTTGTCGTCTTATATTGTCTGACCATCCCTCAAAATGAATAATAGAACACTCCAATGTATACTTTTATAATTGAATGGAAGAATCCATGTAGTAAAGAAGGGGTTGACATGCTTTATACTAGTAGGCCCAATACATTGTTAAAGTGACAACCAACAAGCGACTCAAGCTATTCATAACATTGATTCAAGAAGCAGATAATTCAACAATATATTACATTCTCTGAGGAAATAACAGTCCAAAATAGGGTTAGAATTATAACAAATATATATATATTTATAACTATTCTATCATAGTCATTTCTTTCACTCAATAGGCATGCTGAGACACATATTGTTGTTGTATTTTTTGACACAAATGCTATTAATTAATAATCCTGTTGATAAGATCAAATGTACAGCAACTCTGTTAATTAAACCATTCATCAGCCAAACTCTGATATTGATAACATCAGTGATACAAAACAAAACAGTTAATATTAATTACCCTTGTTATCCAGTGTACAATCTGTTGATCAGGCCATTAATTATATCCCCTTGTTTGTCTTTAGTAATATCTTGGAAAATATATCCTTTTGACAGGTCATTAATTTTTACTCAACCCATCATGGCAATAATATAAAATTTATGTTTCTCATTAGTTTTCATAGAATTTTCTACTTGTTTGATTATAGTTCTGTATAGCATTTGAACTCTTATTACACTATATTTTACCCTTTCTATACTAATTACTCATTGATGAGAAGTCCCCTCAGGAAATGTTCAGATAATAAGTTCAACAAATGACTATATCATCTGAACATTTCCCACCAATTAATATGAATCATTCTGCTTTGGTATTATCTGTTTTTCTGTCTGCTTTTATTACCTGAGCCCCCCTCTAAATAAATAATAGACCATTTCATGTATACTTTTATAGCTGAATGGGAGAATCCATTCAGTATAGAAAGAGTTAATTAATGAGCTACATTATTCAGAATGCACTCAAGAAGAATTTATACTTTGATGTTTGTCAAAACATTGTATCAGCTATGTGAACATCGCTTGAGTTGGCTTCACTGACCTGTCAATACATTCCTTAATGTTCACTGACTTGTCAATACATTCCTTAATGTTCACTGACCTGTCAATAAATTCCTTAATGTTCACATTGAAGAGTGTGGGTTCCAAACACAAGTTCTCACATATTGCTTATCGCTCATGATGGTGGGGAAATGTCTGGTGTGGAAAGAGCCACATTTTTTAATTTGTTGGTTGACGGATAATTTTTTTTAACGGAACAAGAGGCACTGGCTGTGAGTAAATGTGGAAAAAAAAAAAATTAGCAAAAACAGCACAACTAAGAATAATATGGGTAAATAGATAAACTTTGTTCTTATATTCATTATTGCTAGTTTTCCAATAAAAAAGTTTTGCTTGTTGAAACCACTGTTATGTAAACATAACTATTACAGTGATTTGTCAACAAACATCGCTAATCATGTACCGCTATTCTCAAAGTAATTGACCAGAAAAAACGGGGTGATACCCCGGTCATGACCGCGGTGATACCGGTAATAAACGGTAGTGGTATCGAGACGGTCACGGCGGTGGAGTTACGGTATCGAGCGATAAGGATACCGCGGTCTGATAGTGGGCATCGTGTTAAATGTTTTGAATACCGCTGTGATTTTCATGGAACTCTTTGAAGGGATGCATTTAGTGAATGTTCAGACAACAACGATTCAATTATAAGTGGAAAATTTCCATCGAGGCCGGAAGTAACCGATAGTTGGATTGCGCATGCTGACGACAATGTCGCCGTTTGATTTTAGATGCGAAATCGTGGCGTATCCTTGATAACCTCCACTTGCGACGTAATCGCAGTCGTGTGTACGTAAAAATCGTAGCTGGAAATGTCGTAGGATAGTCAATCACATGCTTTATTCGCGGTTTATTTCTGAAAATCAGAGCAGGGGATACGGAATAAATCCAAAATGATTTGAACTATGTGGAATAGCAAGAGAAATATGATGATATTGGAAAATTATTTGGGTCACTCAGATAATTCTTACCTACCTGTACCCTGCATCGCAACTAAAACTGATATGCATTCTCATGTAGGTTTATCATCGACCTATGTCTATATACATGCATACGTCGATGGGTCAACATGTATACATGCACGATGTTTCAAATATAAAATAAAAATAAATCCTATAAAGTTCAACGACAATAAACAGAGTCGAGGGTAAAAACTAAGTTAGGTCGGATATATCGGATTTTCGATGGAAGACGTTAACCGTCTATCAATATCTATTGGTTATACGGAGACGAGAAAAAAAAATTCCACTCAAGAGATAGTTTTTGATGACTCAGACACATAAAGAAATCACTATTGGCAAAAGCATATTATACACATGGACAAATCACTATTGGCAAAAAAACATCGTCAATAATAAGTAAATAAAATAACCACAATAAATGAAGATTTCTTCAGTGTCCTTTGTTTTTTTCCGCGCAAATTGTTCGTTAAAATCACCGCGGTATCGCGAACCGTGACCGCACGCATCGTGGTGTCACCGCGGTGTGGAAGCGTTAATAAGCGGTATCATACCACGGTATTAACGGGGTGGCACCGCGTTATAGATGGTCAATTACTTTAAGTATAGCGGTAGTAAATTCAAATATTTTAGTCTGTCAAACATGATTTTCACATTATTTTTCAAATGCTTTGACATTTTCGAAATAATATTTACCCTCAAGTTTTGATTAAACTTTTGTGTCTTATTGAAATAATTGGACTCTGATTGATAATACCACTGTAATAGTAATGTTTACATAACAATGGTTTAAATAAAGTTGACTTTGAATTTTTTTTTCTTTTATCAAAGATAAAAAAAATCTTAAAGCCACTTGGTAGTTTTCGCTCCAAAATACATCTAATAATATTCGCTTATGATTTTTCCCGGTATCGTAATAGATGGATAAATACTTGAACTACCTTTCTACAGGCACTATATGTCCCAGAAAGAGGCATTGAAGTCATAAAAAATACAACTTTGAACATGATGATTGTGTCCCAATAAAAAAACATCGGAATATTCCGGAATCGGAAACAGTATAAAACATTATCTTAACACAAAATTATTTAAAAACTTCACTCACTGCTTTCATTCATTTTATACACCAAAATTATGTAGTAGCATAAACGTTTCAGAGTGACCACACCTCTAGAATTTCTTTGTATGGTCTGCAGTTGCAATGTTTACGTGACCACTGACAAAAAAGTTACCGCACTTAAGCAAAACGATCTGAAAAATATAAAAAACAAAACTCGTAATATAGCGCTTTATCAACAAATCTGTTTCAGCAATCTTCATGTAGGTGCACCTTACCAAATTATGTATACATAACATGTATTTGTGTGGTTCGAACGAACTATTTATAAAAGATGCAAAAAAAAGCCTTAAAATATTAAAATATTGCCTAAGTATGCTAGTTCTGCAGTGGCTCAGATAGGCTTCTTCTGATTTGTCTACACAGGAATTTCTGTGAGGTTAATCAAAATTACAGCCAATCAGAATAGTTTAATTTGATATTCTGGCTCAATAACTATTATTACTAATTTGTTTTTCTTTTTGCTATAGACCCCAATAGACCCAGAGGAAATAAAATAAACGCTGATTCAGTGACTGATTGTAAGTTTTATTTTTTATCTGCTGCGATGATTTTTTGGGTAGGAGGATCCGTAAACCAACAAAATAAAAAATAGGCCAGGACTTAATATTCCCCACAACTCACAGCGTTTACCGATGTCCCCAAATTAGAGAAATGTCCCCAAATTAGAGGGCACATTTGACAAAATGTCACCGCAAAATCACCCTTTTTATGACCTGTTTGTGTGTGTATATTGCTTCATTTGACCACAACAAATCAACTTTCTAACTTTTTTTCAGGTTCACATATACATGTAGTTAGATTAAATTAAATTTTAATTTGAAATACCCATGATCAGTGTGTTGGTGAACTGCTTGGTGAACTTTCAAGTACCATACATCTATAAAATGGCTTTGTTGATGTCAAATGATCCAATATTCCCAATATTCAATAAATTGTGACCTACAAAACTTGAAAATATAAGGATACATGTAACATAAATTGCTGAATGCTGATATAAGCCCAAGTTGCCAGGAAATGATATTGGTTCATTTCTTTCACCTTTCATATGCTTCAGAACAACCAGACAGCCCCCATTTTAGGCTTACTTTAAAAAAAATTCTCCTCGGGGAAAACCCCGTACCCCAATAGTCACAAAGGGGTACCCCCCCCCCCCTCACGCAAACCCATCACCTCTGTCCCCCAAAATGTCCCCAAAATGTCCCCAAATTAGCCTAATCTAAAGGCCTGAAATAGGCATACAGTAATGCCCAAAGTAATCGACCCCTTAATCACAGCAGAATTATGGGTAATTTTTCAGGATTTAGTCGGAAATATGGCTTGTTGCCATTCATCGGAAAGCTCTCGGCGAGAGTTTTCCGATGAATGGCAACAAGCCATATTTCCGACTAAATCCTGAAAAATTACCCATAATTCTGCTGTGGTGTTAAGTGGTCAATTACTTTGGGCATTACTGTAATTACTTTGAGACAAGGTGGTTAGAATGTTCTATTTATTGGCCATGGAAATGCTTTCTTGTCAAAAGATGTGTTTGTGTGTGTGACAGGCCTTAAAATATGGTGGTTGTCATTTGCCGAATGAGGTCCCCAGAGTGTGAATTTATTCATGCTACCCCGCACTATGGGCTACCCTCACTAAATTCATCCTCTGAGGACCTCATTCTGTATGACCTCATCTGATATGGTAGACCAAGACTCATATTTAAGTTCTCAGATGGTAATATTGTGATGTGCACCCATTGGGCACCTTGATTGTGCAATGTGTCTTCAGCCAATTTGGAGATATAGAGAAACTAACTAAAAAGAAAGAGAAATTAAACTAAAAAAAAGAAAAGGAATCTTTGTGAATAAGTTTTTAAACAATCTAAAAAACTTGTTAATTTGATAAAAAATATACTTTCCAGAGGAGATGAGGCCTAGAAGCAGAATGAGGTCCCCAGAGGGTGAATTTAGTAATGCTAGCCAGCTGTGCGGGGTAGCATCACTAAATTCACCCTCTGGGGACATCATTATGCAAATGACCACCACCATAGTTTGAGATCTGGTGTGTGACCAAATTGACCATGAAAAAAATTATGTGTGTCACTGTGCTTCTACAGTAGGGCCCTGCGAACCGTTCGAGGTTCGGTTCGGTTCGAAACCGCTGTGATGATTCGGTCCGGTTCGAAACCTTAGACGGGATTCGTTTATATCGAACCTTTTCTTTAGTCCCGCAAAATTGGCAAATTTTGCGTACTGGGAATTGTTTATTGATTATATACCGTATGTTAATTGGTTTACATACAACTGTGTGATACTATGATTTTATGTTTACATTGGACATAATTACTTTGATCATTACTCGGGCGGGGTAACTGGGTGATATTTCATTGAACGGGTCTTTTGGCATAACTTTATTCCGCTCCCGCTAAACGGTACAGTCGGACATGTCAAATTCGTGATAATTAATTAGTAAAACTATAACATTTCTATCTCAGTCAAAGTTCTACCTCGTCAAAGTTTGTTTTATTCTCCATATAACTTTACTAATAGACATAATTATACCTAACAAACGAAACAATAAGTTATGATTATTGATGAATACAGATCGAACAACCTTTTTTGAATTCCGTAAACTGGCTGAAAGTGAATAGGTATTTCCGGCAGCCTTCTGTGTCAACAATTGGAGTCAACCAATCACAGTGAGGAGAAGGTGTGGCCATTGTTTATCAGCATAAATGATTGACATGATTATGTAACCCGATGTGCTTTGTCTTATGACACTTAATTGCTACAACGCGACGTCGACACGCTTTGATCTTTGTCATGTGTTGTCGCAGTTACAGATTGACGAGTCTGTTAATTGTTACCGAGTTATGCCACGTGGCGCGTTCATGCTGTCAGTGTGTTAGGAGTTCAATGCGTCGTTTATCGCGTTGTTTACATTGTACATATTTACTATTGGAAGCTTGACCGATGATTCAATCAGACATCTGTCTCACTTACTGTTAGAATAAGTCATAAGTTATGATTTTTCACGAGTGATGCTCAGTGAGCGGACGCGGGTATATACGGAGAATGATAATCGGATATTTGTTTTAATCGGGGTTATGTAATATAATGTATGGACATAAACGGAACATAAAATCAACGTTTTATCGGATTGTCATTCATCTCCAATATAAAATAATTCTTCAACATGTAATTATCTTATATTGTATACGATAAATTTGTATATAACACGTTGATTGTACTATTATAATGATCCACATACGTTCTAACTGGCTACTAGTATTATGAGTACGTCGCTTGGACTCTCTTCAATGACACGGTCGGTAATTGGGTTCGAGGTTCGAGATTCGGTTCGATTCGAAACCAAGACGATGATTCGGTTTCAAGGTTCGGTTCGACCTAAATTATAAGGTTCGCAGGGCCCTATTCTACAGTTGCTATATTGAATTGTAGCGTATCCAAATGAACAACCTCCTGCCAAGAAGAAGAAAAAGGAGGAGTTTATTTCTCTGCGAGAGGAAGTGGAAGCGATGCTAGCTGCTAAGAAACAGGAGCCACCAGAGGTAACAACTCTCAACACCTTAGTTAGATCATGCCATGAATCTCTACCCTGGCTAATGCCCATAGAAATCATATTCCACCTTAGCATACACTTGATGTCAAGTCTGGTCATTGATGTAACATATTTATTTTTGCACTTATTATTTTGTTGTACAATTCATGGAATAAATACTGTTTAACCCTTTACCCAACAGAAGGGCCCTGTGCCAATGCATTCTCTTATATATGCGAGTCGACCATAGGTCGCCTCGCATATATAAGAGAATGCATTGGCTTAACACATTAAAAATTATAAAATTGTTAAAGAATGTAAGAAAAAATGGTAAAAAGAGATTTTTTTTAGGCCAATGCATTCTCTTATATATGCGAGGCGACATATGGTCGACTCGCATATATAAGAGAATGCATTGGCACAGGGCATAACTGTAACTATCACAATGTGGTCAAGGAGCCGGTTCCAATGATACCCATATTTGTATGGTTCTATTGAGACAGACCGAAGATATTTTAGGCTGTTGAAGCTTTATTTGGCCGGTTTTGGCCGGTTTGTTGGGTAACGGGTTAAACTAACACCTTATAAATATATTCTAATTTTACATTAATAAGACAGATGCATAAAGTACTGATATGATTGACAGATTTATGTATGGAATCAGACCTGGTGGATTTTACTAGGCCATAAACAAAATTCCTAGATTATCATTACACAAAATAAATTATGTGTAAATTAGTATTTGAATGTTTTGCAGGCTGATAATTTGGTGACAAAGCTGTTGGAACTTGAGAATGCTGCATCTAGCGACGCAGCTGTTAGGGAAAAGATAGCCGCACTACCTCCAGAGGTGTCTGACATCTCGCATCTCGATCAAATAGAAAGTAAGATCACATAGTACTCTGTAATGAGATATTCATTTCAATAATCTAGCTTTGTTGGCTGTTTTTCTTAGTTAGGCGACACCAATTTTAGTGTCCGGTTTATGAACATCGCCTACGAACATCGCCTACAACTTTTTTCACAAAGTTGCCAAAATAAGAAAATTTAAATCTGAAAAAGAAAACTCAGACATGCAGGGTGGGGGCGGGGGAATCGGAAAACTTTTTCAGGCACGTATGCTGATTTTTACTTTCGACCCTTGTTGGGACCCACCCACCTCCGCGTCCAAAATTTTGTCTGTTTTCGGCAATTTTTTCCGACCATTTTTGGACACCCCTTTTAGCACTAAAACAGAGATTTGCGGGGGAAATTTACTGTAAACAGCTGTATATGAATTTCTGTGTATACTATTTGTCATGGATGTTAACATTGACATGTAAATAGGAACGAGTCATTTTGGGGTCATTCGGCAAAAAAAACATGGCTGCCAGCAGCCATCTTGGATTTCAAAATTTGCAACAAAATCAACACGATAACTGCCTGCAGTCAGTTTAGCAGTTAGAATTACATTATTTCTCTTATTCTAAGGTGTTTTAAGCCAAACTCATTGCAAAAAACGGTCAAAAAGACTTGCAGAAATTTTTTTTTAGTTGGGGAAAAAATTGTTTGTTGGTCCCATCTACCACTCACCCACCCCGGCATACGTGCCCGGAAAATATTCCCCCCCCCTGAGACATGTAGACATTCTAACTATTTATCACTAACTCTTTCAATAAATGTAAAGCAGCCATTCCCACTGCGGTATTTGTAATTTACATATATCTTTATCTGTAACTTGGAACAAACACCGAGGTAATTTGAAATTAACTTACAAGAAAGTGTCGGAAAACCAGCTGGAAAAACTGACCAGATGTTCGTAAACCAGACTTTAAAATTGGTGTCACGAATTGTAATTCAAGTTGAATATTTACCCTGTGCCAATGCATTCTCTTATATATGCGAGTCGACCATAGGTCGCCTCGCATATATAAGAGAATGCATTGGCCTAACAATTTTTTATCATTTTTTTTAAATAAATGTTTCTTACAATTTTTAGGACATAAAATAAAAAACATCCATTACCCTGCAGGGAGCCCCACACATATATAGAAGCATATAGAAGAGTGTCGATTAAAATTGTAAAAAATTGTTAGGCCAATGCATTCTCTTATATATGCGAGGCGACCTATGGTCGACTCGCATATATAAGAGAATGCATTGGCACAGGGTAAAAAAATTACCCTGCAGGGAGCCCCACACATATATAGTTGTCAATGAAACATGCATTCTGATTGGGCGAGAGTTGATAACTTTAGTTTTTGATTCACAACATCGGCCTCTGATCGGTTAAATTTTTTGAATGGGGCACCGCATCATGAGACAGTCACTCATCGCTTAATCCGACCAATCCACTGTTATTGGCTAACTCAATCATCCAGCATCGGGTGCCGAACTGATATCACTTTGTCTGCAGTGCTACAAGCCAGGCACTCTAACCACTAGACTACTGAGCCTACCAATTAATTAGTAATTAAAATTATGCGAGTCTTTGTTCCTTATGCATATATTTAACCCTTTCTATACTAAATGGATTCTCCCACCCAGTTATACAGTATTTATTGGAATGGTCTATTATTCATTTGGAGGGGTGTTCAAGAAATTTAAAAGATAGAAGTGCAGAAGGATTCCTATTCATTGGTGGGAAATGTTCAGATAATAAGTTCAACAAACAAACTGGTCGTTAGTTGATGATGAATGACGTATGGTTGTTTGTCTTATTATCTGAAAGTAGTATAGAAAAGTTAACTCATCGTATTTTTGCACATGTTGTTTGATCATTTATTTTAAGTGACATGTGCATAAATTACAATAAAGTAACTCAAAAGTATGTTAACATAAATGCACCGTCCTCCTGGGCTTATATGTCATTATAATACAAATCAAAATGTTTCTCATTCACAGGTAAAGAAGAAGCTGCTAGGTTGTCGAAATCAGTGGATGAAGCGTGTGTACTCCTCTCAGACTACAATAAACGGCTCACCGGTGAACTCGAGGATAGAAAATTAGTCGCCAGACAGCTGAAAGATTTCATTTCAGAACAGAAAAGGCTACTTGAAACATCTGAACAGAGGCTAGAGGTAATTATACCCCCCCGCAACGAAGTTAGGGGGGATATACTGGAATCAGCTTGTCCGTCCGTCTGTCGGTCCGTCCGTCGTCCGTGGACACAAATTTGTCCGGAGATATTCTCAGTTGTTTTTTGATAAATTTCCGTGAAACTTGGCACAGACATCAACCACCATGCGAACCTGTGCACCTGCGATTATGACGTCTGTCGGATTTTATTTGGTGGAGTTATCCCCACTTTTTCGACTTAGAAAATGTTCGCAACATGTATAATTTTGTCCGAGCTTTTATTCCTACATTTTTAGGTAAATTTTTTTTAACTTGGCACAGATATTAAGTACCATGGGAACCTGTGCACCTGCGATTATGACGTCTGTCTGACATTTATTGGTGGAGTTATCCCCCTTTTACAACTTAGAAATGTTTTTGCAACATGCATAATTTTGTCCGAGCTTTTATTCCTACATTTTTAGGTCAATTTTGTTTAACTTGGCACAGATATTAAGTACCATGGGAACCTGTTGCACCTGCGATTATGACGTCTGTCTGACATTTATTGGTGGAGTTATCCCCCTTTTACAACTTAGAAATGTTTTTGCAACATGCATAATTTTGTCCGAGCTTTTATTCCTACATTTTTAGATCAATGTTTTTTAATCTTGGCACTGATAAATAGTACCATGGGAACCTGTGCACCTGCGATTATGATGTCTGTCCGACTTTTTTGTGGGGGGTTATTCCCTTTTTCGACTTAGAACATTTTCGCAACATGCATAATTTTGTCCGACCTTTTATTCCTACATTTTTCGGTATTTAATACCGTATTAGGTTTAAGATTAGGGTTAGGGTTGTGCACCTGCAATGGGAGCTGTTATTTTATTATTTTAACTAAATGTTTACTGACATGTGAAACATCTTAGTATTTTAAAAACACGGGGGGGGGGGGGGGGGGGGGGGGGGGGGGGGTATCCTTAGTCCCATTGGGGCAGTCACACCTCTAGTTATATTGGTTATTGCCCCCACATGCAGTTGTAACATACAATCAGATTGGCTACAACACATGGACCAGCCAAGAGGGCAACATCTTCTCCCTAAAATGAATGTGCCACTTCTCCCCTTTTTAGCTCAACTTAGCTAAGTTTGAGCTATTGCCATGGTTTGGTGTCCGTCGTCCTTGTGTCCGTGCGTGCGTGTGTCCGTCAACAATTTCCTTTGGCGCGGGCTACAGGTCGTACCTTTGGTCTGATCTTTATGAGATTTGTCATGAATGTTGACATTGACATGTAGATGGGAACGAGTCATTTGGCCATTTAGTGTCATTTGGCCAAAAAACATGGCCGCTGGTGGCCATCTTGGATTTCAAAATTCAATCCATTGGTGCGGGCTACAGGTCGTACTGTTCGTCTGATCATCATGAAATTTGTCATGGATGTTAATGTTTTCATGGAGAATTGATTTCTCTCTCATATACCAGTATGTATATGTCCCAACAGCATGATTAAAGTATATTTATTGATTATAATAGTGTTCTTACTCACTATACTGTCTGGTTTTTTAAATGGGCTCTAGTGTTGCGTAATACTTATTGGATCGTAGAGGGTGATGTTGGTGTGTAAATTGAACTTCATCCATAGTTAATTCTCCTTGATAACAGTCCACTTCTCCCTAATAACCAAAATCAGAGAAGTGACTTCTCCAAGTTTGAAACCTCTAAACTTCTAAAACCTCCAAGGCTTGAAATAGTGTCTGTCATTTGCAGAATTAGGACCCCAGTGGGTAAATTTAGTGATGTTATCCCGCACTCCAGGCTAGTGTCACCAAATTCACCCTCTGGGAACTTCATTCAACTGAGGCCTCAACTGCTATGGGAGACTTAGGATCAGACTGAAGTTCCCCAGTTGAAGTTGGTGATCAATGTTCACCCATTAGTCACCTCGATTTAATATATTTTATCTTCTGCAAATTAGGGGGTATAGAAACTGAACAGAAGGGAGAAATTAACAAAAAACAATGTTAATTTGAGACTAGATACTTCTCAGAAGATAAGGCCTAAGCAGAATGGGGTCCCCAGAAGGTGAGTTTGGTGATGCTAGCCCACTGTGGTGGATAGTATCACTAAATTCACCCTCTGGGGACCTCATTATGCAAATGATAGACACACTATTTGCAGGCTTGGCAGTCAGACCATGTATTGTACTTTCATCTAATATTATGTTATTTATTCTCATATAGGAATACAGGGATAAACTGGTGAAAGTTGCAACGGTGCGGAACGAATTGAGATCACACATAGAAAACCTGCCGGATCTGACGCTCTTACCTGAAGTGGGCGGCGGACTCATGCCTCTACCGTCAGCGGGTGATTTATTCAATCTCGGACTCTAGTCAATTCTCATAAACAGGCCTGAGAATATGGTGCTGGACATTTGTAGAATGAGGTCCCCAGAGGGTGAATTTAGTGATGCTACCCCACATTGCGGTCCAGCATCACCAAATTCTTCCTGATTATGCATTGTGTCATCTGCCAATTCGGGGATGTAGTGAAACCAAACTAAAAAAGAAACTAAAAAAACTAGTTAATTTGATGATAAAATTACATTCCAGAGAAGGTGAGGCCTAAGCAGAATGAGGTCCCCAGAGGGTGAATTTAGTGTTGCTAACCCACTGTGTGGAGTAGCGTCACTAAATTCACCCTCATGGGACCTCATTCTGCAAATGTCCAGTACCACATTTTGCGGCCTGCTCATAACTCATGTTAAATGTCCATTGTCATAGCTGGTTCAGGTTGCTATCAAAGCAGATATAACCACTTCACGCAAATGTGAGCTATCCAGTCATCTAAAAAAGCTAGAAGTTCTCTTCCATAAAAGTTGGCAATTGCTAGTTGCTTTCAACTTTGTATAGATGATTATCTAAGTCTGACATAAATAACAATTAACCCTTTACCCAACAGAACGGCCCTGTGCCAATGCATTCTCTTATATATGCGAGTCGACCATAGGTTGCCTCGCATATATAAGAGAATGCATTGGCTTAACACATTAAAAATTATAAAAATAAAAATAAAAATGGTAAAAAGTGTTAAAAAAAGATTTTTTTTAGGCCAATGCATTCTCTTATATATGCGAGGCGACCTATGGTCGACTCGCATATATAAGAGAATGCATTGGCACAGGGCATAACTGTAACCATCACAATGTGGTCAATGAGCCGGTTCCAATTATATCCATATTTGTATGGTTTTATTGAGACAGACCCAAGATAATTTAGGCTGTTGCAGCTTTATTTGGGCGTTTTTGGCCAGTTTTGGCCGGTTTGTTGGGTAAAGGGTTAAAGGGAGACTGTAATCCAGTTTCAATAAATTCCCAGTAATAACAACGATTTGAGTCAAAGATGTCTTCTGTAAACGTTCAGGTTAACAGGTTATCTTAAAATCATATTTAATAATTTAATATATATTTACTTTATGGCTTCTAAAAGATTTAATCAAATTAATTGGCAGATAGTGGATTGGACCCAGCACATGGCACACATCGTGTAAAATTATGTTGATAGGGGAATGAACTCAAGCCACTTACTGACTATAGAATAATATTATTGAGTATCTGCGACTATTATGCATATAATATAACATTTATTTGATACATTTGCCTGACAACTGTACAAAAATATCTCGATGACCAGCATTCTATAGAAAATAGAAGCAACAACATTGGAGTACAGTACCCCTTTAATTCTGCAGGCTGCATTTTGAGTGAAATTGGTTTTGAATTCACTTCAGTTGAATGTTAAAAAACCTTAGTGAACGACCACGATTCAATCATAAGTGGAGGAATCAGGCGCGACAAAATTGTGGATAGTTTAATCACACGAATGTGATGTCGTTGCAGATGAAGATATCGTGGGTTGTACGTAAGCCATGGTTGACCACATGATTGAATACCCTACAATCTTTCCAACTACTATTTTTGCATACAAACAACTGTGATTACGTCGCAAGTGGAGGTATCCAAGGATACGCCATGATTTCGCTTCTAAAATCAAACACAGCTTGATATTAATTTTTTACTCGCGATCTTGCCATGAGCATGAGCAGTTCATGTACCGTTTTCTGCCTACGCTGAAATCTTTCCACTTCTGATTGAATCGTTGTCGTCTGAACGTTCACTTATCCCTGTAATAGATTAACACTTGCTGATGTTCTAGATGTTCTAAGGATGTTCACCTAATAAGTTTAAAGTTTAAGGCATTAGTTACACCTTTTTGGTTGTTCAACCAGAATTCAGCATTGACATTGAACATTATTTAGGCCAAAAAAAATAATAAATTGTTCTGTGGGCATTATTTGTTTTGAAAATCAGTAGTGTTCTATTTTTATTACTCTTGTCAGCCTCAGAGGCATAGGTAGAACACAACGTGCATCTTAATCGAGAATCTTTTTATCAAATGAGTTGTGGACGGCTCAACGATATATTTCATGAAAATGGAGCTTGAGTGAAATGTGACTGTATGCCGTCCACAGCAAGTTCAATAAAAGATTCTAGTTTATTAATCAAAGTTGTTTTCTGTATTTATTCCACACCCTTGCATCGGATATGTTTATTCCATGATTGTCACTACCATAGTTAATATAACTACCTTTATTATGATTTAAATCTGATTAAACACTGGTAATTGTCTGTGAATCATCCGAAGCAGATCGTACGTCTTCGCTGTTGGCAAAAATAGTTCCGGCTTGTGTTCCTCTTGTAGTATACAACAATATGTATTCAATGGCTGTGGATCCATTGACTACATGGACCTGACGTCCTAGAAAACCATTGTTAAAATCATGCCTATTTATACAAAAAATTGGTAGAAGACTTAAGATTTTATTCTATACTTTCCTAATTGCATGAAGTATAGCCTAGACCCAAAAATTACCAGATTAAAGCTACTTGGCGATTTGCGCTCCAAAATACACGTAATAATAGTCAATTTTGAATTGTTCCCGGTAATGAAATAGGTTGATAAATAGTTTATTTACTGTTCTATGAGCATTATATGTCCCAGAAAGACTCATCAAAGTCATAAAATATACAACTGTGAACACGATGTTTTGGTCCCAAATAAAAAACAGCCATTTGTATGGCATGGAACAGAAAAGAGCGTTGCGTGTTAGTCTATTGCTGATATGGTAGAAATAGAGAGCATTTGTTTCACATCTGTGCGAAAAATTGAAACAGCTGGAAAATGGCTGTGACCATGGAAAGTATTTTTCAGTGCATATGAAGCCGGTATTTCAATAGTTTGTGTAGTTGTCAACCTATCATGTACATCCTTCCAAATTACAAGACAGAATTTGGAAGCTCGAATGAGCCATGTCCGTTTAAAAGTACAGACTACAATAAACACACTGTCAAATATTAAAAAATACATGAATGAAAAAAACTGTTGAGGTCTACTTTCTTATGGAAATTATCAGATCATTTACATGCAACATAAAATGCACGGTATAGGGCCAAAACAAAAATATTTGAGTCTCATACATTCTCAAGACTTAGCCACTTCTGCTTTGCTCGGAAATAACCTCTTCCACAAATAGAAACCATATTCGCGCAATGCTACAATACATGGCCCTGGTGCTCAGGCAATGACCTTGAAACATTACTATATAACACAATTTGGTAGAAGGCAGAGGTTTACAACAGATAAATAGCATAAATTAGTTAAAGTTCAGCAGACGAGTTTCCTGGTCAACAGACAAATTTCCTGATAGTATGCACATTATCAGCCAAACGATTGAAACTGTCCGGCAGATATGGTGTCTATTTATGGGAGAGGTTATTTCCATACGAAAACGGAAATGGCCGAGCTGTTGAGATTAGCCCTGCCCACATTATGATTTGAGTGAAATGTTCCCATTTATGAAAAATAAATATTTGTAGATGGCTGAGTAATTAACTCACTTTCTGGATGCCAGTTACAACAACAACAAAAACATCTATTTAATAAATTTGGATTTTTAAATGACTGTTCTTGGATCAGAATTATTATTTTCGTATGCGCTGGAATCTATGCAAGAAACAACTCTGAGATATTTTGTTCCAAATGTATCTAATAAGAAAGACTCTTATCTTTGACACAAGATTTTAGCTTTCTTTTCTCCACAGAAAAAATCATGATCATCATATTTTTCATACAACTGCTATCATATGTTTTATTAGTACTGGTACTCATGAGTATTTGGATCTGCTGAATGTTTGCCATCTAGATAATGGTCAGTGCTTGTGTTTCAATTTAAAATTGAAACACAAAATTGCAAGGCATTGTTTTAATTGTTTTATGCTGGGTTTCGGTATTTGATACTATTTAGTGTTATGTGTGTATCGAACCATTCCTAATATGTGGGGTGTATCACCCACTTTTGTGATCATTTTGTGTCTGATTTTAAGGAGTGAATGCGTTGTATGCATGAATCAGCAAGGACTGTTCTCTTTGATGTGTGAGTTTGGCTTATTTGTTTAACCCTTTCAGTGCCAGGGGCCGATCTCATCGGCCCTAATTTACGGTCTGTAAAATCGGCCCTAAAAAAAAATATATTGTTTTTTTTTTTAGATTTAAAAAAAAATATTAAAATTGTAAAAAATTGTAAAAAATAATAACAAATAATGAAAAATTGTTAGGCCAATGCATTCTCTTATATATGCGAGGCGACCTATGGTCGACTCGCATATATAAGAGAATGCATTGGCACAGGGTATATGGGTTGATTAAAAATCGGACCTGGCACTCAAAGGGTTAACTGTACAACAGGCCAAATATATAAAAATACTGTGTTCTCAGATACCATCCTCATCACCCAAAGAATACCTCATCAAATATTTATTTGCAAATGTTACATAATTTTGAATTCTCAACTTCACCCTTTCATGACAGGAGCTGCACTTGTGCAGTATTAAAGATCCTGTGCCAGTGCATTATCTTATATATGTGAACCTCCCACAGGATATATAAGAGAATGCACTGGCATTATTTTGACAATATTAATTGATTGCCATATTCTTCCGGTTGCCATATGGCTCGGTTACTCGCATATCACTTTTATGAACCAAAATTATCGCACAATATCTTTAATTATTTTATTTTTTTAGATTTTATTGGGTTGAATTTTGTTTGGGTATGCTTAAGCATGCTATAGCGAATTTAAAAACAAACTGGATAAAACCTTAGGGGCATGTTGTAACTCAAAACTATCACCAAGTATTCATAGTAATAATTTTGATGCCCATGAAAACCGTAAGATTCCCTGACACTAAACCTACAAAATAAGTCTGTTAAAGAATATAAGAAAAAATTATTAAAATTGTAAAAAATAATAACAAATGATGAAAAATTGTTAGGCTAATGCATTCTCTTATATATGCGAGGCGACCTATGGTCGACTCGCATATATAAGAGAATGCATTGGCACAGGGTATATGGGTTGATACAAAAATCGGACCTGGCACTGAAAGGGTTAATCTCCACAAATAGAAATGTAGATGCTATAAATTGTAGGATATTATTCAATTAAATTATGCATACATCCATTGCTTTCTTTCTAGAATACATGTACTTGGAGATGTTATGTTAGAAAGCCTCCCTCTCTCATCTAAGTTTTTATATATAATTGCCTGAGAACACAGTTATTTATTTTTAATGGCCTTAGTGATCACTTTGTACAGGAGGTACAAATAGTATTCTCCCAACAAAGTATTATTATGTCAGAGGTTAGTCTCAGTTTTTTCTTGGTTCACTACCGAGACATTTCCAGAGCTATTGTTAGAAACGTTGGTGGAATAACACCTTTTCAAGTCTGGATATAGTGTGTCTGGCATTTGCAGAATGAGGTCCCCAGAGGGTGAATTTAGTGATGCTACCCCGCACAGTGGGCTAGCATCACCAAATTCACCCTCTGGGGACCTCATTCTGAATTTTTTTTATTATTCCTCTAGTTTTTCTAACAATGCCTTTATAATGTGTCAGTAGGGAACAAAAAGTTACTTTTGACTAATCACAAGTGTGTGTGTGTGACAAGAAGGTTATATCTACAATGAATACAGGATTGCATTCGGTTCTTGTGATTTTCTTTTAGTGCTTTTATTTTTATATCTTGTGTCAAAATGTAATTTGGACAGGATGGATGCCAATACTGAGTCATCAATGAATATACTTATTCGGTTCTAATTCAATATAGACTCTCGATCAAGCTACATGTTAGAGTCTAACGGAAATACCTCCACGAAGCATTACATCAGTGAATAAGCCAATCAAAACATTTATCGATAAAGCGATTAAGCCAATCAGGCAATTGTCGGAATTCCTCTACAGCGACCAGTTGATTCACCACATAGCTAAAAATAGCACTATAAATTTCTGTCACATTGATAATTTCCCACAGTGTTCACAAAATTAGAGAATATGACAACTAATTAAACACTAAAAGCGTCCAGAATTGACCAATAATACTTAGCAAGGAGAATATAATTAAGTATTTCCAAGAATTTCAATAGTTAACACCCAGTTTTGTTTTTCCATGAAAAACGAAACCAAAGGAGATATTTGTGAACACTATTTGTGCACTGTGACATCATTTTGCAGAAGCTATTTATAGCGTCGGTATTGATATGATTGATAGTGAAATCCTTTATGCTGTAACATGAAGCTTGTTCGAGAGTCAAATTTTAATTAGAACTGATACTTATTCTGCTTGACTTCCACACCCTTATATGGTTATTGCAGAGCATACATCTATAACGGCAGACAATTTTATTGATAATGAGCTCTCAGAGGCGCCGAAAGAATCCAAGGTCATGAGGGCATAAAATCCATAAATTAACCCTTTCAGTGCCAAGTCTGATTTTTGTATCAATCCATATTTCCTTGATCATTTTTCAAATTTATTGATCATAATAATGTGATACATTGATGGAAAGAGCTCTAAGAGCTCTTTCCATCAATGTATCACATTATTATAATCAATAAATTTGAAAAATGATCAAGGAAATATGGGTTGATACAAAAATCAGACTTGGCACTGAAAGGGTTAAAAAGATACATGATACTTAAGCTGAAATGGTCACTGTCACCCCCTCTCGTTTAGTCGGGTACCCAGCTTTTTAAAACTTTCAGTTGGGTACCCAGCTTTTACAAAATTTACATTTGGGTACCCAGCTTTATGAGCAGTCGATCTGCAGTACCTATGTCCTATGCATACAATTCTTCTCCGCTATTATTTTGAAGCATCATGACGAATATACATCTTGATTCATATATAAACAAGCATTCACAAATTTAACAGGTTCATTTCGCAATCAACTGACGGCAATCATGCTCTGTGTGAGATTTCATAAAGCTGGGTACCCAAATGTAAATTTTACAAAAGCTGGGTACCCAACTGAAAATTAAAAAAAGCTGGGTACCCAACTGAACGAAAGGGGGTGACAGTGACCATTTCAGCGACACTTATAACCTGTATTTTTCATGCAGTTTTAAGGATCAAACTCATAGTAAACCATCAGAATGAATATATTTCTCTCTCAGAAAAACATTAATAGGACTTTCTTTCTGTTCACACAGTGGTCAGCAACAGGAAATAGGCTCCAACCCCTATGCCTACATGATTCGGCACCACTGTGAAAAAAAAAAATACAAAAATTGTTTATAGCATTAGAAATTGTATATATACTGTGTACAGATTCAGGTTGGAATGTGGATCAAAGGTGTCCTGTGTCCATCACCTGTAAAAAATGGGGAATTCCAGTGGAAGTCCTGACTGATAAATTAATACAAACAGTTCAATATGGCAAGTTGTTTATTAGGTAAAAATGAAGCCTAATTAAAGGTACTGAATCCGATCAGAGGGTCCCCATATCATCAAGATACAACAACAACATTTCTTCAAAATACGCTAGTTATCAGAATCGATTAATAATGCTAACCACTGTCAACTATGGTATCAAATTTCCCAAAACGTGTTGTTTATCAACATTTTTTTCAACAAAATATGACTATTATCACTTGAGTATTCATGAAATTCGGTCGTATTACAACTTGTTTTTAGAGTTATCCATCTTCATCCGTAATTTTGACCGAGACCATTCGTTTGAAAGCATGTTTCTGGGCCACAAACAATTGAAATAATAAACTTCAAAAATCGATCTCTGATCACTCTGAGCTATGATGGGTACGGTACGTTCCTCGACTCGAATCAAATATATTTTTTACCCCCAAAGCCAATGAAATATTAGGCTGATTTAGGGGTGTTTAATCGGATTGAGTACCTTTAATATAGACAGCATTTATAATTCAATGTCCCCCATTTTTTTATCATTGTTATTGATGATTTGTTAGAAAATTATGATTTCTGAGACATTTGGAAAACATGCAAAAAAATTGTCCGTTGGTATTTTTAGCCTAGGTTTGTATCAAAAGTCTCACCTGAAATCTTGAAAGTGGAAGTCTTATTAATTAGAGCGATATAGTTTGTAAAATGGCAAACTTCAAACTTGAGTTGCTACAGAGAAATATCTGTGATATATCCGTGGGAATGTTCAAGGTTTGCCGATAAGTCAAACGACCGGGTGACTTCACGGAAAACAAAATGCATGATGGTTAGCAAGCCTGCAAATAGTGTGTCTGTCATATGCAGAATGAGGTCCCCAGAAGGTGAATTTAGTGATGCTATCCTGCATATCCCTCATTCTGCTTAGGCCGTCAAACTGATATGGCAGACCTAGGATCAGATTGAAGTTCCCCAGTTGAAGTTGGTGATGTTCACCCATTGGGCACCTCAATTATGAATTTTATCTTCTGCAAATTAGGGGATATAGAATCTTCCTAGAAGGGAAATGTAACTAAAAACAATCTTAATTTGATGCTATAGATACTTCCCAGAAAATGAAGCCTAAGCAGAATGAGGTCTCCAGAGGGTGAATTTGGTGATGCTAGCCTGCTTTGCGGGATAGCATCACTAAATTCACCCTGTGGGGACCTCATTATGCAAATGACAGACACGCTATTTGCAGGCTTGATGGTTAGTGGAGCTAATAGCACCCCAGAGTTCAAACTGGCCAGCAAATTCTATTGGCCATTAATGAATATGTTTGGCCATTTTTCCAAACATTTGGCCAAATTTAATAACCGCGATATGGGACCATTGAGAAAACACAGAATCTGAAACATAAATATAAAGAAACACTAACATTATTGAATAGTTGCGACAATGGACAATGGAATTGAACACGGATGGGAACCTGCAAAAACTGAACTAAGTCTAGTTGGTAACGTACAGTAATGCCATAAATAATCGTCTCCTCAACCACAGCAGAATTATGGGTAACTTTTCAGGAT
The DNA here is from genome assembly GCA_032622095.1 of Siphonodentalium dalli. Classification (NCBI taxonomy): domain Eukaryota; kingdom Metazoa; phylum Mollusca; class Scaphopoda; order Gadilida; family Siphonodentaliidae; genus Siphonodentalium; species Siphonodentalium dalli. The sequence continues at coordinate 151,907,260 of CP136062.1, forward strand.
TTAGTTGGAAATATGGCTTGTTGCCATTCATCGGAAAGCTCTGTGAGAGCTTTCAAATCAATGGCAACGAGCCATATTTCCGACTAAATCCTGAAAAGTTACCCGTAATTCTGCTGTGGTTAAGGAGTCGATTATTTATGACATTACTGTATATCAAAGCAGTATCAAATTGCTGTCACTTGATTAAGAAAATACACCTTTCTAGTATTTAATCATCATTGTTTTGATAAGAAAGCATGCGTGACTTGAGATAAATTGTTATTCATACACAGGTGAGCAACTGCTCATTACCTGATAGCGGATTAAGGGTTCCATGGAGATCTGATGATAATTTGAGAGGTGATTGCCGATTACCTGATAGCGGATTAAGGGTTTCATGGAGATCAGTTGATAATTCGAGAGTGATTTCTGACTATAGCCTTGAACTTTTTGGCCAAATGATATTTTCTTTGGACTCCGACAGAGTGAACACTGAGCAACCTAAGTTTGAAGTCATTTTTCAATCTAAAACTCCCCATTGTCTTACACTGACTTTCTAGAATTTCTCTCTTAATTTCTTCTGTCTTCGTGTCCTCGGTGCTGGTGCGACAGTTATCATAATGAGCTTTTGTGATGCACTGTATCATGTTTGTGATTTCTAATCAAATTGTTGTTCTTGATTGTATATATGAGATATATTTTTGCTCTTCTCGACATAAAATGTTATTTAAAATGACTTTCTTGTTTGTTGAAATATTAATTCAAGGCCGAGGCTATCCTGCTGTACAGCCCTAACTCCTCATACAGCTATTCTGCTGTGCAGCCCTAACTCCATATATAGCTATTCTGCCATATATAGTAAATAGCCTTGCTGGCTATTATAGTATATATGGCAGAATAGTCAACAAGACTATTCTGCCATATATGGTAGAATAACAATAACCCAGTTCAGCCATTTACTGCAGAATAGCATGAGAGGCTATTCTGCATAAAAAATTCTCACTCACATTTTTGAAGTCAATGCACTCACGATGTATGTGATGTAGCCTTCATGTATGATCAAAACACATTGTTCAAATCACATCAAGGCATTTATTTTTGCACCATGGACAATTAGAACTCTTTGACGTAGAGTTGAAATGTCTGGTATTTTCTGTCTTTTATTATAGAATAGCTTTCCAGGCAACGGTTGCTACCCGATTGACTGGCTGTATATATTCTGTGGTAGGCCTATGGGCACATATCGTCAGTGGGCTTCTAAAGAGTGCTAATTGCACTGCAGGTATGACATTTTAGAAGCCCAACAACGATATATGTGGTAGGTAAAATGTAGCCTATTCAGACAAAAGGCTTCATTCAAAATAGGGACACCAACGCCATTTTAGCTCAACTTGACGAAGTCAAGTTTGAGCTATTACCATTGGTTGGTGTCCGTTGTCTGTCGGTCTGTGCATCCATCAACAATTTCTGTTAGCACACCCTATATGTTACATCTCTCATTCGATCGTCACCAAACTTCATATGGATCTTCGAGGTGACCTCTAGATTGGAGCCATCATTTTTTTTCTCTCGGAAATTCTTGGATTTCAGATATTAATAATCCACCAGTACACCCTGCAGCCCACATTTATTGGAGAATTGTTTTGAAAATTCCACAATCATGTTTAGGATCGCCTCCAGATGGGAGTTATTAAATTTGAATAATTTTCAATAAAAAACATGGCTGCCGGCAGCCATCTTGGATTTTACTCTTTGCATGAAACTTTGGCACACCTTGCAGACCACATCCCTCATCCGATCATCACTAAACTTCATATGGATCTTTAGGTGACCTCTAGATGGGAGCCATAAAACTTGTCCAAATTTCATTGAAAAGCATGGCCGCCAGTGGCCATCTACGATTTTACTCGTTGTATGATTAACTCCTTCCGCACATCCTACAGACCACCTTCTCATCCGTTCATCATCAATCTTCATATGGATCTTCATGGTGACCGAAATTTGTTTAAAAACATCTTGGATTTTACTTTTTACATTACTAAATCCTTTGGCACACTCTACAGACCACATCCATCATCCAATCGTCACCAAACTTCATATAGATCTTCCGGGTGACCACAAGATGGCAGCTATGAATTTTGAATTTCATTGGAAAATATGGCTGCCAGCAGCCATCTTGGATTTTACTTTTATATGTATCTCTTTGTGGTGACATCTAGTATTTCTTAGACATTTTAACTTTCTGCATTCCTAATCGCTCCATTGACTGTAACACATGAAATCTCCCATCCAAGTTGAGCTACAGTCTCAATGACACTTTCATGTAGATATGTACACTGTAGGCCTGTACCCCCACCCCAATAAAACATCTAATCAAGTAACATGGGTATAGGCCTAGATAAAAGTGTTGCCGATGGAGAAAACATTCAAAGATGATAACGCCATGCATGGACTTCTATGATTTATCACGTTTACCCACTACGAAGTTTTTATATGTTTACCAGGAGTGCGAGGACACCGTACTAGGGCCCATTTATTGACATATAACTTTATAGTTATACTTTAACCTTTCCTATACTAAAGCATCATTAATGAGTAGTTATCCCATAGGAAATGTTCAGATAACAACAAACAGGTCGTTTGTTGAACTTGTTATCTGATCATTATCTGCAATAAATAGGACTCCTTTTGTCTTGTATGATCTGTTGTCTGCCTTTTCCCTTGCAAACGCCTCTAGATGAATAATAGACCATTCCTATCTTCACTGTTTTTACTGAGTGGAAGGATCCATTTAGTATAGAAAGGGTTACTATCTCCGTCAGTGATATTTTGGACACGGAACTATAGGTCATCCTTCAAGCTTGGCATGTCACAGAAGATTTAAAAAAACACCTTAAATTACATTATCCGTAGATAATGAAATGGTACGAAATAGCTACGGTACGTTTTCGCGCACTTGTCAAATATACCACGTGCGCGAAAACGTACCGTAGGTATTTCGTATCATTTCATATCTCCGGATATGTAATACAACGTTTTGTTTTTTAATCTCCTTTGATATGCACGGAGGATAACCAATAGTTCAGTGTCCACGGTACTTATTAGTTAAGAAAATATTTATTTCCATGGTACACAGAAGAGAAGTCTCTCAAACCAATTACACCCCATGTTATACCGAGGCAGCAGAAGCTCAAAAATAGTGGGAAGTCATAATTATTGGTGGTGGGGGGGGGGGGGGGGTAACCAAATTTTCCCATGGGGGACAAGCCTTGAAATAGTGTGTCTGACATTTACAGAATGATGTCCCCAGATGGGGAATTTAGTGACGCTATCCTGCACGCCGGACTAGTGTATAACCAAATTCACCATACGGGGACCTCATTCTGATTAAACCTCAACTGCTATGGGAGACCTAGGATCAGATTGCCAATTAGGGGATATAGAAACTGAATATGAGTGAAAAAGTAACTAAAACAATGTTAATTTCTGCAGTGTGTTGTTAACACAGTTATACTAATTTTATCCAGTCACATAGCCACGATTAAAGTCGGTGCGATACACCGAGCGCCAAAGGCATGCACGAGTACGTCAGGGAGGTCCGACCGGATATGTCCCCTGTTGAAAAATTAATACAATTTGGTGCATTTTGGGTAGCTTTGGCAGTCGAAATGGGAGGCGAACTAGATCCATATTGGAGAGTATTATATACTATTGTATACAACTTATAAGGTACCCATAATTGATGAAAAGGGTGGGGGACGTACATGTGCCCAAGATCCCCCCGCCTATACCCTGTCCAATAACAGCCTCAGCCAATCACCTGATTATCCAACAAATTCTTAAGTTTGATTTTATTAGACTATTATACTCAGAAATTCCACTTTTAAGAAGATCCTCAAAACAGAAGCCCCTTAAGCCAAATAGTGACCTTCCCAAGTTTCACACTCTATACCTTATCGTCTGGAATCCCAGTAATCCAATGTTCAATGGACTGTAATGTCCCCTATTGAACAAATGCGTACACAAGCCGACATCAAAATAGCATCCGAAACTTGCTGACGCTAGTGTATGTGTTTGAACTTTAGGGACATATGCAGGACTATTGGCCAAGGATTATTATCTGGGCTAGTTCTGCATGGTCCGAAGTCCTATCAAGCGTAGCAACCAACCATAATAGACAAAATAGAACAAATATCGAAATAATGATAATAAAAAAACGTTTGAGTTCACACTGGCAACTTCTCGGAAACACGAGACGAAAGAAAGGTTAATTTGACGAACTTTCTCAGGACCTTTCATCACACTGTAAAGAAAGGTCACCCATTTTAGTTCTTATCGGGATTCAATTAACGTTACTCATTAACAAAACCGATTAAATTTTATGAAGGTCCAAAATGTACATATAAATAGTGATATAAATGTTTCTCTGTACACACAATCTGTTGCTCAATAAACCAGCGAATAGTTATGTATCATCATATCGTCCAGCAGAGAATTCCCAACATAAGAGTTAGTAGAACAGGAATTCCGCCGAACGTTAGTGGGGCGCGTATCCATAACACTTGGCCCTTTCCCAGATTCTGCGGCCGTCTGGTCTACAGAGACCAACCCCGTCAAGAATCGTGTATACTCGGATTCATGTTTCCGTCGATCGGTCTTGCTGGAAACAAAATCACGTGACTCTCTGTGCTTAGGAAACGTCTTAGAATCTTCCAAAGAGTCGTTCACATCCGGTTCCCATAAACTTCTCGGCGTCGACCCCGCTCTGCAGTTAGTACTTCGATCTGAATTACTTGAGGTGTTATCTGTTTGTTCCGTCTCAACCATGTGCTTTCTCCCTCGAACGGGAGAGCTTTCTTCTTCGCTGACTTCGTATATTGTATTTGTACCGTCCATAAATGGAGTGTCGAAAGAATTGCTCAGCAAAGAAGCCGTGTCTGCGTCATCGATGTCATCAGAACCATGCAGTATTTTCCAAATTTCATCTATCCAATGACCAACACCGTCGTCAACGTGATCACGTGGTTCCTGTTGCATCGAGTTGATGTGGTCTCGTGTGCGATGAGAAATCTGCGTTTCAAGCCATGGATTTGGCACCTTACTCTTGAATTTATAAAAGCCAGAGTTTATTTCTTCGTCGCTAAACGTGATGGATTGTGCGTTGTCGCAAATGGATGTTACATCGGGTGTTTCACCGTTGTGTTTCGTTGATTTGTTTTGCGCTTGTTTTACAAAGTCTTCATGCAAGCCTCTCCCGATTGGGGCATCGGGTCCGTAAGGCGAATTTGACAAGCTCGTCGTAGTTGAAGCAACATCGCTGTAAATGTTCTCAGTCTCATCACTCCAGCTGAAACTGTCATCCAAATAAGCAGGATTCAGAACTATATCTTCATACTCATTCGAAGACACGTCGGAACGCGACAAACCGTCGAGGACGCAACAACTACCAAAGATTCTACCGCGCCGGAATCTGTCATCAAAGGATGAAACCCCCAACCGTGGAAGTTTTTGTGACCTTTTTGAACATTCAGCCCTACTTTGCTCTTCTCTTGATTTGCGATAATATGCTTCGTCCCACGTACTGACGTTGGGTTGAACTTCAGGATGTCGGGAGCACGTGTCTACTTCAGACGGTTTGAGGTCGAGGATATCGCTCGAAGTCGCTAATTCTTCGTTGTTTCTTTGTAGAGCACACGTGGTGTTCGCGGAGGCCCGTTCGATCCGGTATTTATTTGTTCGGAGTGCCGATAGTGTCGGCGTGGATGGAGAGATTAGTTCGTAGTTATCCGACCCGGTCTCATCGAATGGCAGGCAGTACACATGCGTGGATGAATATCGATGCCTGAAACATTTCCGCAGTTTCTTCATAATCCGACCAAGCATCTCTTAATCCAAAAACCAACACGGAAGTAGAATATCTGAAGAGAAGAATAACAGGTCAATAGAAACGTGTATATTGACACAAGATGTTGTTGGTATGGAGAAACTTTCGGCCACGCCATCGGGGCGCGGACGTTACCATAGGTAAAGTTTAGATCCTCTATTAGTCGGGGGCATCGGTGGCTGTCGGTCTGCTTCAGACCGACTCGCTCCCATGCAAGCGCTGGCGATATGGGTTCAACTCCCGGTGGAGTCATCGCTGACTTTGTATCCTATATCGCTCTATGCTGAGGGAGTTGCCAGTTACTCGCCGATGGTCGGTGATTTCGCCGGGCACAATTGGCCATTCTTCCAGCCAATGAAATCACTACCTTAGCGCACGGACCTTCGTCCACCAATAACACTGGCAACGTCATGATATAGCACTGACTGCTGAAAGTGACGTTAAACCCCAATGAATCAATAAATAAATACCACAGGCAAGGGGCAGAAGCTTCAGAAAAGAGCTTGTCTTGTAGTCTGAGACGAAGTATAAATTCCGCAAAAGGAACAATGGTCACGCTCAGCCAACAACTTTAAGCTATCAAGAATGGATATATATTTACATATATATCTTTTTGCTCTCAGACAGTTATAAAACTAATGTTTCTGTATATGATTTGCGATTTTCTAGCCATTCTATTAAGGCAAAGGACATGCATATCATAAGCCGTTCACGCATAATCTTAAGCCGAAAACCCAACACGGAATCATGCCTGGGGAGAAGAAACGTGCATAATGACCCAAGATGGTTCTGGTGCCGCAGTAACTACTTATACGCATGTGTAAGCGAACAGAAGTTTCCAACAACTTGACAAGACCGTGCTGTTTTGTCGAACGTTAAGCATATACACATAACAGTGTATTATTCAGAAAACTCTATAATACTGCTTATACGTGTATGTATATGTAACGATCACATTAAGCATCTACATATAACAGTGTAATGTTCAGAACGATCTAATACAGCTGATATATGGTAGCGATCACGTGAACGTTTTGTCATCGGTCACCGAACTTCGATATTTTGACAAAAATACAAAACCACCCTTTCTATATCTGACTATTACTATATATCTGACTATCACTATTATATATATACATTTTATATGTGGGTTTGGAGTCTATGTATATGAATTAGACGGGACATCTATATGTGCTAAACAAGGTTATGAAGTATACTGTATGGTATATTCACATGTACTTTTTAGGTGTCACATTTTGGGCCATGATACGGATTTAATCAAACAGAAATATCAGAGATACTAAGTAAGAAAACGAAAGGAAAACAATTGACGGGAAACGTCATCGACATTGCCGAACTTTCAACTATCAAAGAATGGCAAATGGATTGCATGCAATATCATCGACACTCTAAAAATTGCACCACCACATACAAGGCCACAAACAGGGGAGGAGGTACTAAACATAAGTTCTCGATACACAGGGAAGAATTGGGTTTTCCACCATAGTAACTATTTTGTTCCAATTTATAGTTCTAAACGAAGAACCAAACAACCAGATGGTTCTAAATTTGATTTTGACAAAACGAAGAGCCAAGTTTGGTTCCACAAGGAACCCAGAATTTTGTCAGTGTATAGTTACATTCTCCCACTAATTGCATGGGTTGTGTCAAAATGAAACATTTTCTTAATATAATATGTAGAAACGGAGCGACCAGTAATATGGGTGTCTTACACCCAAATATGGCAACCAAAAAGAAGTTAAAATTTCATGGGTCCAGTTGACCGGTATTCAAAAATTCAAGCCCGAATTGCACCATGCAGTTATAAGAATGTGTTTAGCCATTTTTCACTGAATGGATTCTCCCACCAGTTAACAAAGTATATACATTGGAATGGTCAATTATTCGCCCGGAGGGATGTTCAGGAAATTTTAGCAGACGACAGACATACGAAATGTTAAAACAAGTTCAGAAGAATTCCTATATATTCATTGTAGGGAGATGTTCAGATAATAAGTTCAACAAACGTTTATTGAACGAAATAACTGAACATTTTCCAAGGAAACTACTCATCGATGAGTATTTAGTAAAGAAAGGGTTAATTTAATAGTACATAATTTCAATGGAGAGAGTTAGAACTTATGACATTTTTTTCAAATTTATCTATGAATAATTTTGACACTGCATGGATACCAAATTCATGCCAGAGAATTTTTGGGGGTGGATTTTCAGAATTTGAGCCAAAGATGAGTGCAACATACACTCATTTACTTTATGAACGATGTAAAACAGTTGACATGTAATTATAATGAAAATGAATTTATGACTGGAGTCATCAATTCTTTTTCATTATAATCTTCATGCTGTTTGCATCGTTCATAGACCACATGAGTGTATTTTGCACTAATCCGTGGCTCAAATTCATTCATTTGTTGCATATATTCTGTTGAGTATAAAAGGAGGTGGTCCCATAAATTGCCGGATTTAGTGTACAGTACCCCTTTAAAATTAATCGGGGTTCACGATTAGATAGCGAATGCAGTTTAATCGCAGTAAAAAATTCAATGCGAGTTCTGAATTGAGACTATGATTATTGACGAAATAACGGATATACTTGAAGAAGTGTTTTAAAACTTGTCGTTTTGTAAATTCATCATACAAATCTTCGTTATTTCGGCTAAGTACGTTATATATAGAGTTATCACCCTTCCGCTTAACTCATGATACTCATTTCTAAATGTGACACATACCTCCGTGGCACCGAGCTGTTACTGCTATATAATCGTGAACCCCGATTAATTAAGTATCTTTCGGTATCTAATCATGTGTTTATTAGGTGCACAGTCAGAAGCGTGCAATCCCATCATCCATGGGAGAAGGGCGGATGTAAGTTATCAAAACTTGTGGCCCGACCCTCTTGTAATATTATATTACAATAAAAAATTTGTTTTAGAAAAAAAAGAGAAGACCAAAGTCATATAAATTTAGCTATAAGAGCCCCTGTTGACTTACCGTATGTGGTAGAAAGAATAGTTGCGCTGCAGTAGATGACTCCAAAAATCATATAATATAACACATGTGTAACAATGATGCTACTGCGGATATTCGAAAACCCTTCTTTGCACCCTGAACCTTTGGGAGTTTGAGACGGGAGTGACTGATCGTCGTGGATGTTGAGTATAAGAGTAAAGCATTTGTTCAGCTATTGATCCGCTTAAACGTCACCTTGAAATATCTCACACATTTGTTGAATGGAGCTTTTATTTGAGAGAAATCTGAGTTTACATTAAATAACGATTTTTATCGGGTTGTGTTTGTGTGATTAAGGCTTATCATATACATACGTCATGCGTTTCACATTCTATGGAAACAGTCCAACATCATCGTATAGCGTCACGAAGAACTAATCGTGTATATGTTCTCAAAACCAGGCACCATTTTAAAGTGACACACTGAGTCAATTCCAAATTCTTAACACACACACTGAATGGATTTTAAGATGCATAATCCGAATTAACGCTCCCAAATGACTATTTATTTGCCTGAAATTTGTTATTTCTCGAAATGTATAATTATTGTCAGAAACGAGTCGGACAAAATTGCGGATGAAGATGGATAACTCTAAAATCAAGTGGTAATATGGCCAAATTTCGTGATATGCAAGTGATAATACGGCCATATTTCATTGAATAACATGTTGATAAATAACACGTTTTGGACATTTATACCATAGTTGACAGCGGTTAGCATTATATTGTTGTAAATTAATCGATTCTGATAACAAATCATTTTTAAGAAATGTTGTTGTTGTAACTTGATGATATGGGGAGCGTCTGATCGGATTGAGTACCTTTAATCAGTCATCAGAAAAGTAGTTGAAGCTAGGCTATCATAGTAGAAGAACATAAGAACTCAAACGTGACTTCCATTACTTATTGGGCAATTTTGTAGTTGGCCAAAGGAAGGGTGATGTATGGACCCCTACAAGTGTGGTGTGTCGAAAGGTTGCCTTTGTTGGCCACCCTACAACACCCCGATCAGGCTTTGTTTGACCGAAATCAGTCAATGGGTTGAGAAATGACATTGCCAGGTGTCATGCATATTCCGACTTCTCTGATGCATGGTGACAACCATTTTGGATCGTGTTGGGACGTTGGAGGTGTTTGAAAGGGTGTCTTGTTGGCGACCCTGCAACATCATTTGTTTGACCGAAATCGGTCAATGGGTTCAGAAAGACATTCACGGGTGCCCTATTCGGACCCCTCTGGGCGAGGCCATTTTGGATCCGGTGGGGGTGTTTGGGGTCTTTCGAAAGGGGCTATGTCTTGGAGCCACCATACAACACCTCTTGTTTGACGAAATCTGTCAAGGGACTGAAAATGACTTGGATGTTCTATTCGGACCCCTCTGGGCGGCGGCCATTTTGGATTTGAGTGGTGTGTTTCGAAAGGGTGTCTTAGGGCCACCCTATACAACACCATTTGTTTGACCGAAAACATATTTGTTGAATAAGGAATAAGTAACGAAAATCACCAGCTTCACAAAGAACCCCTGAAATTTTTTTCACAAGAAACCGGATTTATATTAACATTGAGCCGACGTTTTTGTTATTTCTTGGTTTCTTGTTGATAACATCTTACATGATCCGAGTCTCTTGTAGAGACGATCCACATTTCTTTGTACACTGTCCCTTCATTTGTGATGGAGGATGATCAATCAATTAAAATAAACGTGGATCGTATTGTGGTGGAGCGAGCCAGAAAGCCGTGCTCGCACTAAACCGGGTTGTTGGTGGTCCTTTCTATAGATGCCCATCTTGTTGTAACTTAATTAATGATACGGAACCAAACGAATCGTGATATTTAAATATGGCGTATCTATTCCGGGCTACACTTACAACAACAACAACAACAACAACAAACATATTTTTCATAAACCAGATTGAAGACTACAAATATCTTTTTTCTGTGAATAAAACACTTGCAGACAACACTGAAGATTGTATAAGTTATTTGTCTATAAAGCAGTGTATAAAGGCATAACAAGTAAGGGTTAGAGCACAATAATTGTTCTTTACCAGAATCAATCGAGTCAAAGACGAGATTTATTCTGGTAAAGAACTATTCGCGTGCTCTGACCGACTTAGAGCACAATTGATCCCACATAATGCAATCAACTGGAAATGTGCCGTTGAGCGTGTTTTGACCACGACGCACAATCCGTGCGCTGGTCGCGATTGGACTAATAGCCGGTTAGCCACGCCCAACAACGTGATTAACATGAATTGATCGCCGTTGAATGTGAATCGATATGTCCCAAACAACACGGACTGGTCCCACCTCGAAACGCCCGTGCGAGTTGTCTGTTATGCGTTGCGTATGCCCAACAATGAGATAATCACTGAACTATTCCTTCGCCAGCCTTGGGAATTGGTGTGCTTTACCAAAAATCAGGGAACGATTGCAACAATGGGATTGTGCTGTAAACTATGTTATTATCCATCCCTAAAGTAACACTATTTCTGATTGGGCAAAAACGTCACATGATAATCCGGGAAAAAGTCATATTGGACTCCCTAAAGTCGAATCGAGTCCAATATGTCTTTTATAAAAATTACCGCGACTCCGGGTGACGTCATTTGGATAAAAATACAGATGGATAATAAAAATGTCATTATACAATGTTGTGTACAGTGTGTGTTTTCTTGTACTCGTCCAGGTTGTGGTGAAAAGTAATATTGGACTCGACGCTACCCGTCCAATATGTGACCACAACCTGGATACAACATTGTATAATAACTTTCTATTATTATTATATGCTTCCCCATTATTTAGTGGGAAATTGCCGCAACGTAAATATCGTATTTTAGTGTCTAGACAGCATATAGCCGCTCGTGAAAATTATATATTTCTTTCCAAACACTCATGAGATATTTAGGTATTCAAACAAAACAATTCTCCATTTATTCCTGCAAAAAAAATAATATATGAATGACAATTTGCCTTGAAGCAGTGGGGATATAGAGTTATCCCTCTTGCAACATTTTTTCTTCTTCTTAAAATAGCCCGCAAAACTGTCCCGAAAGTTGTTATGATTATAGACCAGAAAAAATCTAAATCAAATCAATATTAATTGATAGAAGCGTTTCCGGACTGGTGTCTTTGATTCGTGCATATTTATTATTTTATAACCCAGAAACAACTTGTTATGAATAGATAGTTTATCTTTAATTATTTTAGATTAAGAGCTAATGATCGATTTACATTTCGTCATTAGAGACTTACCATTGTTTGAAGGCGGCGTTGTTTTATTTGTTGCGCGATCCAAGATTTACACACGTTTAGTGCGACATCCTCTTTAATCTCGCATGTAAATATTTTAGCAAAAACAAGTATTTCCCGCCTATGACGCATGTATATTTAATCGACCCGCGGCATCCACATCGGATCAGTCATTGAGCAAAGATTTCACTCGATTCTTGGCATGCGAAGTCCGACACATTTTATCACTATTATTAGTGAATGTGCAAAGATGTTCATTGTTTGTTGGTATTTGCTTGTTTTTTTCTTGTTGTTGTAGACACGATGCTGTTAAAATTTTAATGGGCCATATATCGCGCTGCATGATCTTTCTTGGTGTTAAAGGGACACATGTCAGGCACTCGTTGTGAGTAAATATGGAAAAACAATAAAAAATATAAAAGTCTGCAAAAACACCACCAAATGAAGAAGAAAATGGAGAATTAGATAAACTTTGTTCTTATATTCAATATGGATTGTTCTCCAGTAACGAAATTTCGTGTGTTGAAACCATTGGCATGTAATCAAAAAAGTTCGAAAATATTAGTATGAATATGATTTGTAGAATTTATTTCAAATGCTTTTATCTTTTCCAATGTTTAGCATCAATATTTGAATAAAGGCACGGGCGGCGTTCGTTGCAGTCTGATTAAAACCATACTCAAAATCTAACGATAATTCAGCGCGTAAATAGTATATTATCGTCAAGACGTACGGTGGTGTACGTAAACAAGAGCCTGCTCGTGTTACAGCTGTTTTTCTTCTGTTTACATAACACAGCGCAATTCTATTGGTTAATCACACACAAATGATATAAACGCTCTTTATTATTTCCATATCAGGAAAACAGTAACAAATAACGCTCTTTATGTTTACCATATCCGGATCTAAACAAAAGCCAGGTTCTGTAACGTTTTTTTGCTTTTGTTTACATAACAAAGGAAAAAACAGTTGATAATAACATACTGTTTATGCGATATTTCTGATTGGTATAAGAACAGTCTGTCTATATTTTACTATTATTTCTGTTTATGGCGGTTTTTTGAAGGAGGTGAATATTTTAACAGCATACCCACCGCCAACGACGCCCGTATCTTTAAACTTTGGTATATTATTGGACTAATGGCACTGTGATCGATAATAACACTGAAACATTAATACGTTTACATAACAATGCGAAATCTCATTATTGGAGAGTTTTTAATAATGAAAATAAGAACGAAATCGACTTATTTTTGCATGTACTTAAAGTGATGTGAAACACTCAGGCTGTGTGATCAAACAGAAATGGAGAATAATCTTGCTCAAAGTAGTTATTTTTATGAATATTAAAGACAAATTATGGACTTGTTCTGGAACATGAAACTGATAAGTTAGTATCCAGGTGCTATGCCAACTGGAGGAATGTAGCATTGTACTAATATTGTCGAAAATCTGAAGTAAATCGACCGTACCACTCCATAGAAAACATTGTCATAACTACGCTCAATTGTAAATATTTACTACTCGATAAACTAACGAAAACGATATCGCCATCGAGAGTCACTGCATTTAACTAATATATAAGAATGACGGTGTGAGTTGTCAATTTGGATATAATATTTGCAAAACTTACTTTGAACAAGACTATTCTCCATTTATGGTTGATCGCCATACCAGAGTGATTCACATCACTTTAATCAAAATTTACAACACACACCGTCAGTATTATATATATCATTATCAAATGCAATGAGTATCGATTGCGAAATCATTTGCGTTATAGTTTATCGCCGATAGTTGCGTCCCGAATCGAGATGTAAATATTTACAATTGAACGTAGTTCAGACGGTGTTTTCTATGGAGTTGTATGGTCGATTTCTTTGACATTATATGGGCGATGTTAGCAGAATGCTACATTCCCCCAGTTGGCATAGCGCCTGATTACTAATTTATCAGTTTCACGCATCTGAATAAGTCCATAATATGTCATTAATTGTTGATGGTAGTTGTTTTACATACTTTTATAAAACTTAGGTTATGTCTCATGAACCCATTTAACATTTGTTTACAGGCACAAAAGAAAACAAAAGGCAAATCTAAATTCGGGGAATCTCGTATACAAAACTGGAGAAATAAAAACAAGAGGTTTCACCGGCGGTGCTGTCAAACCACACGGTGGTAAACTCGAACCGAAAGTATGAAAAGTATGGTTGATATATCTGCTCGCACGGAAAAAAAACCAAAACATTTTCATATAAACAAAGATAAATAACTCTATAATAGAATGGAAAACCGAAACAAACAAAAAACAATGGAACACTCAATTGATTGCCCTCATATAGTAGTGAAAATCCGTATCAAGTTTCATTGATATTCGTCAACCGGTTGTGGTATATGCCGGGAGATTTCTGCTCGGACGGACAAAATAAACCAACATTTCCAGATAAAGACGAATAACTATAGAACGGAAAATTCGGGGGGGGGGGGGGACCGATTGAACACTCAATAAGCGAGATCACTGAGTCGCGGCCGTATTGGATTCGTCCAGCCCCATTCCGTGGTTTCATAGATTCGCGGCAGTATTGAATTCGTCCAGGTCCGTTCCGTGGTTTCATAGGTTCATCCAGCACGCGGTTCCGTGGTTGTATTGCTACAGGTCAAAGTTCTGGAGTAGCATTCCATATATGGAGCTTTTGAATATTCGTGACTTCCATATATGGAAATCCTACTCCAGAACTTTGACCTGTAGCACTATGTGGCTGTATGGTCACGGGTGCATGAGGTGTATGTGTATAAAGCGAGTGGCTATATGGTCATTTGTGTGGTGTTTATGTCTATATGGAGTGACTTTATCATCACTGGTGGGTTGGGTTGGGTTGTACATTTGGGTTTCTGTCGCTTTCCACAATAACTCAAAGATAAGTTAACCGATTAAGAGGTAATGTCAGAGAGTTCTCCATCATGATGGCGTTTTATATGCACAATGGAGGAAATTAGTCAACCAATGTTGATTCCAATGGGCCAGAACTTTTATGTTATTGGGCCAGAGTAGCAAATAATATGCCCCCCCCCCCCCAGTTCAGTTTCATAGTTCTGCCCATTTCCCTTCAAAAACATGGCCAGAATCCCAGAAGTAGTTTTCGGCAAAATTCCATACTGCATCGTTTAAAATGAATTTTTCATGCATCATAAGGTACTGGGACAACCAGAATAGAACATCTAGTTGGCAGTTGATTCAGTAACGTGTTTAATAACAAAGTGTGTCACAATTTGCTACCTTTTCAGAACAACAGAGAATAATGTTCGGGATATATGCGAAAAGCCAAATTTTGTTGTCATTTTGCAAGCCATCTTGAGTAATTTTGTCTTAAAACATCTCAGTGCGATGTATTTAAGACAGAACAAAACAGTAAAAACCTCTGATACCAAAGCTATTTCCATGTTACCAAGTTTGTTATAGAAAAGTTCAATAATTATGGTAAAGTAACCAAGGTGCATCAGAAATGTTAGTATTCAATGTACTAGTATATACATGACAGAATAGCCAATTTTGCTCATCAACCACAACCTGTAAGTGATTGCAAAGCACCCTGGGGCAATATCTACCATTTCCCATATTTTGGCTGTCATTTTGGCCACCATTTTGAGCCAAAGTGGAAATTTTATTCCATTGAGTCTGATTGAGTTGGAATATTCATAAGTAATGGTAAACCTCACTTCCATTGAACAGTTCCATCTATTTCTTGTTGAAATACGACTAGAATCATACCACGTTGTATAATTTTTGAGGGATCTGAATGGCCTGGTACCTCAGGAGTGGCATATTTCATTGCTCCAATGATTAATTAACATGAACAATACAAAATAAAGTCACAATTCTCAAAACGATTCCAAACAGTAGAAACTAATCTAGAAGATATTAGTGAAAAAAGTAAAATGTTCACTTCCGGCTGCCATTTTGGTGGCAGTTTGGAGTTCCAATTTTGCCATAAAACAACAATGTCTGTAAACAGTAATGTCTGTAAAATCCATACTCAAACTCTATAAGTATTTTGAGTTGAGAAACTCACATACCAAATCAGATAAAAAATGTTTGAGTTATGGCAGAATGTGTGAATTCTAAGTCGAAAAATGGCCATAACTCTGTAAAAAAAAAGTTGGATGAAACCCATATTTGAACTTGATCTGTATTTTGGCCTGAGAAACCCATATACAAAATTTGGTTCCGATCGGATAGAAAATGTTTGAGTTATCGCATTATGCGTAACGTTTCTACCGATGGACAGACAAACGACGAGTGGTCAATCTGGATGTCGACACTATGTGTACCATACTATGGTATGGGTACACATAAATAGGGCCTTAACTCCATTAAATAAAACTCTGATCAAACCCATCTTCGAACTCGATCTGTATTATGGGTTGAGAAACTCATATACAAAATTTGGTTCCAGTCAGATAGAAATTGTTTGAGTTATCGCACCATGTGTAAAGTGCCTATGGATGGACAGACAGACGGATGAGTGGTCGATCCGGATGTCGACACTATGTGTACCATACTATGGTATGGTACACATAGAAATAGCCCCTAAAACTGTCCCAGAAATTCTAAATAAAATTTATATTAATTGATAGAAGCTTTTGCGGACAGGTTTCCTCGATTCATATAAAGTTATTATACAATGTTGTGTACAGTATGTTTTTCTTGTACGAGTCCAGGTTGTGGTGAAAAGTCATATTGGACGAGACACGCAGTGTCAAGTCCAATATGACTTTTCAACACAACCTGGACGAGTACAAGAAAAACTCATACTGTACACTGTACTGTACACAACATTGTATAATGACATTTTTATTATCCATCTGTATGTTTATCCAAATTTTGGGAATAAATTTTTTGTGGTTATTTTTGGTATTTGTCGGCACTTAATTCTCTATAAAAGCCTGTATTTTGATCATCAGAAAGCATGATTTGGAACAGTAAACACGGAAGTAAAAAAAAAAATCAAAATTGACTCAAGCGGAATGGAAACGTCTGCTAAATCCACCAGTGTTGCGCGTGCATCACAATTTCACCGATTCATTTCGCAATAGAGTTAATTCGTGACGTCACAGAGTCCCAATAAAAAAGTGATATTGCACACTTGGGAGTCCAATATGTCATTCAGGAGTACAATATGACTATCACGTGGCGGCTTTTGCCCAATCGGAAATGGTGTTAGTTAAGGGATGGATAATAATATCTATTATTTTATACCCTGGAATCTATATAAAACTTTCTGGGAAGAGACGGACCATCTTTAAATAGTTAGTTAGTTTCATATAATTATTTTGTCAATTTTTCAATTACAAAATGACAATTGTATGGTATATAAAGGTCTAATTTGTCCATTTCATGGCGGGAGCTGAGCTAGTGCGGTATTAAAGATCCTGTGCCACTGCATTCTCTTATTATGTGAGTTTCCCATAGGGAGAATGCACTTTCTTACAATGTAAATTTTTTTCTCTTATAATGCGAGGCTCCCTATGGGAGACCCGCATATATAAGAGAATGCATTGGCACAGGGTTTTAATAAAATTTCAGGAAGCTCCAGTCATGGAAGGGTTAATTAGATTTTGTATGTTGTTGTTGAAACTGGAGGTCTGGAACTCTGATTGCATTTTTAACAATTGCACTGCAGAGTATCATCCCCCATGAGGTATCTGGCCTGTAGGGTGTGCCACAGGAAATTGTTGAGAGACGGATGGACGAACACATGGATGCCAACCCATGCAATTGTTCAATGTCATGCTCATTATCTATACTATATCAGTTTTTTTGTATATGTTTAAGCAATAGGATGACCAATGGTCGCACTGTCAGTATATATACATATTTTTTTAGGTAAATCCCAAGGGGGATTTAATGCGATGCAAAAATTAGCGCGACCAGGTAAGATATGTATATCTTGTAAACAGAAAAAATGAGAATGGCATGCCCCATTGATGTCGTTTAAGCCCATAACATATATTTGAACACTATGCCCAGAACACAACATATTAATACAGAATTTTGATGAGGTCAACATAACTGGGATATGTTGTGTTGAGCTAACTGGTCATATACATGTATATGTAACAATTTTTACAGACATAAGGTGACCAGTTAGCTCAACATAACATACCCCACTTACGTCGACCTCATCATAACTCTGTATTATTAATATGTTGTGTTCTGGGCATATTGTTCAAATATATCTCATATATATTTTGAAGACCTGTCTGTTTGTCTGTCTGTCTGTCTGTCTGTCTGTCCTTAATACAAATCTACGATTCTCGACCGATCGGGACGAAACTTGGTACGTGTGTGTAGTTTGACCAGGCGGTGGTCGTTGTCGTATTGGCGAGCCCGTGCGACGCCCGTGCAGCGCATGCGCAGACGAGATCTCGGAAAAGGGTGGAGCTATCGACTTGAAATTTGGTATGTGAATGTATCTTGCCCCGAGTACGAATTTTATCGGGTCGCCGAGCCCGTGCGACGCCAGCTTCGCGCATGCGCAGACGAGATCTCGGAAAGGGTGGAGCTATCGACTTGAAATTTGCTATGTGAATGTATCTTGCCCCGGATACGAATTTTATCGGGTCGCCGAGACCGTGCGACGCCAGCTTCGCGCATGCGCAGACGAGATCTCGGAAACGGGTGGAGCTATCGACTTGAAATTTTCTATGTGAATGTATCTTGCCCCGGATACAAATTTTATCTGGTCGCCGAGCCCGTGCGACGCCAGCTTCGCGCATGCGCAGACCAGATATCGGAAACGGGTGGAGCTATCGACTTGGAAATTTGGTTTTTGAATAGCCCGGACAACGTCGGGCTCATCGGCTAGTCTCATATATATATTTTGAAGACCTCTGTCTGTCTGTTTGTCTGTCATTAATACAAATCTACGATTCTCGACCGATCGGGACGAAACTTGGTACGTGTGTGTAGTTTGACCAGGCGGTGGTCGTTGTCGTATTGGCGAGCCCGTGCGACGCCCGTGCAGCGCATGCGCAGACGAGATCTCGGAAACGGGTGGAGCTATCGACTTGAAGTTTGGTATGTGAATGTATCTTGCCCCGAATACGAATTTTATCGGGTCGCCGAGCCCGTGCGACGCCAGCTTCGCGCATGCGCAGACGATTTGGTTTTATGAATAGCCCGGACAACGTCGGGCTGGGTAGAGCTATCGACTTGAAATTTTGTTTTTGAATAGCCCCGACAACGTCGGGCTCATAGACGAGATCTCGGAAACGGGTGGAGCTATCGACTTGAAATTTGCTATGTGAATGTATCTTGCCCCGGATACGAATTCTATCGGGTCGCCGAGCCCATGCGACGCCAGCTTCGCGCATGCGCAGACGAGATCTCGGAAACAAGTGGAGCTATCGACTTGAAATTTGCTGTGAATGTATCTTGCCCCGGATACAAATTTTATCGGGTCGCCGAGCCCGTGCGACGCCAGCTTCGCGCATGCGCAGACCAGATCTCGGAAACGGGTGGAGTTATCGGCTTGAAATTTGCTATGTGAATGTATTTTGCCCCGGATACAAATTTTATCGGGTTGCCGAGCCCGTGCGACGCCAGCTTCGCGCATGCGCAGACCAGATCTTGGAAACGGGTGGAGCTATCGACTTGAAATTTTGTCTGTATGTTTGTCTGTATGTATGTCATTTATACAAATCTACGATTCTCGACCGATCGGGACGAAACTTGGTACGTGTGTGTAGTTTGACCAGGCGGTCGTCGTTGTCGTATTGGCGAGCCCGTGCGACGCCCGTGCAGCGCATGCGCAGACGAGATCTCGGAAACGGGTGGAGCTATCGACTTGAAATTTGCTATGTGAATGTATCTTGCCCCGGATACAAATTTTATCGGGTCGCCGAGCCCGTGCGACGCCAGCTTCGCGCATGCGCAGACGAGATCTCGGAAACAGGTGGAACTATCGACTTGAAATTTGGTATGTGAATGTATCTTGCCCCGGATACAAATTTTATCGGGTCGCCGAGCCCGTGCGACGCCAGCATCGTGCATGCACAGACCAGATCTTGGAAACGGGTAGAGCTATCGACTTGAAATTAGGTTTTTGAATAGCCCGGACAACGTCGGGCTCATCGACTAGTTAATATATATGTTAAGTAATATATCCCAGTTTTTTAAAGTTATTAAAGATTTTTCACCGGTCTCGCTAAGTGGCGCAATATTTTTTACCCCATAAGATAACATGATTTTTAACCCCATAAGATTACATTGTGTATTCTCATCGGTTAATTGAAACGAGGCTACAGTAAGGTCATTGCACGGCAGAAGAAGGTCTGTTTAATGACCCGTTCCTCTACAAACAGCATAACACTTTTCCAATGGCTTTTACTTAGCGCGACCGATTTCGGTCACGCTAAGTAAGAAAGTTGTATATTTTTCAGCAATAGAATGACCTATAATATATATATATATATGCATGTGCATTGAGCTGTTCCAATATATATGGTAGATTCATTCTGAATCAATATTCGAACCCATGTTCAGACTGATGCGCTTCCAAACTCTCGGTGAAAGGGCTTCCTTTTAGGGATGTCCCCATAGTCGAGGTGCTTAGGTCATGGATAAGATCAACAGTCTCGGCTAGACGAGGTTGGCACGGGTTTGAACCCCGATTTGGGCAAAAATTGGAACCGATTTTCAAGCTGAGGGACAACTCAATGAGCCATTTCAATTGATACATGGCCATTTCGATAATAAATGAGAATTTGTTCACACTCAAGCACATTTGAAGCACTCATTATGAGTCCGTGCCTCCATAAATCAAATATATATGTTCCCCGCCAAAAATTTTTTCCAGGGGATAACAAAGCCTATCTGGCAGTCAGCGCTGGACCAAAATTTACTTTTGCCAAATATTTTCATAAATGAAAATATTTTTGGCCAAATTATTTTAGAAATTGCCAAATGGGGTGCACAGGTTAACGGACGCCCGGACGGACACCCGGACGGACGGACCAATACTATAATACGGCCGTTTTTTCAAACGGGCGTATAAAAAACATCCATTACCCTGCAGGGAGCCCCACACATATATAGAAACATATAGAAGAGTGTCGTCTGCTCATGTTTGTCTGGGGCTCTGTATGGGTGAAATTATAAAATTGTTAAAGAATACAAGAAAAAATTATTAAAATTATAAAAAATTGTTAGGCCAATGCATTCTCTTATATATGCGAGGCGACCTATGGTCGACTCGCATATATAAGAGAATGCATTGGCACAGGGTAAAAAAAATCCCGACTTACGACTGGATTTGATATGGCGGGTCACATATTAAAGAGAAGGGGGTGTTTATGGTTCTGGTGCCCAATTTGTACATGTTCTGGTTTCCTTGTCCATCATGATAACTTTTGTGAGGCATGATCCAGGAGCGGTTTATAGAAACATACCAAAGTATAGTTAAATAGCCAAAGTTGATAATTTAGAATAGTTAAAAAAAAGGTTCCCATATTTTGTAAAGGTCGATATGACACCGGAGAGCGTCATCAGTTGCTAGCACTAGATTTATGACTCACTAAACGGTTGCCATATTAATCCATTTCTGCACTTAACTAGCAAAAAGATTTCTGCCCTGAGTAAGGAACGAAACACATTTCCAGGAGATGACAAAGCCTATCTGTCATGGTCAGCCACAAATGAAAATATTTTTGGCCAAATTCTTTTAGAAATTGCCAAATACTATCACTGATAGTATCAGTTTCTGTAACATTTTGACAATCGTTGTTTGAATGACATTTGATATCGATATGAAAGCAGTTAGTTATTAATTATTTTTGTCTCTGTATTGTGATTGATCATACATTAACTGAACTATAAAATTGTAAAAGGGTTTCTTCATCTTTCATCAGAAGTGCAAATCAAAAGAGGATTATAGCAATGTGAATACCATAATAAATAAAAAATCGTAATCCCTCCACTTGTACTAATGCTATCAGATTAACTGCATGTTTACAGAGGTTCTAACTTTTCCTCAACCTAAAAAACACCACTAATACAATTAAATTGTAAGAGTTTCGTGAAATGAATGGTACTGATTGACAATATTTTACATCTTTCTTGAAGAATTAAAAAGTGACTTGCCAAATAAAAATATTTTAGCCAAAACTGAATTATTTTTTCCATTGGCAAATTTGGCAAGTCACGATGCGAAACCTGCTAACCGGGAAAGTCAACATTTCAAATATATATTATTATCACATTTTATTACATCAACAATTAGTCAAAACAACAAATTCACTCAGCAACCAGTTAATATTATGTGCATATACCATAACAGTTGGGTGTATACAAAAATGAGCAGACAATTCATTTATATATATTATGCTCGTCACATTGAACAATTTATATTAGCTGGGCTGTTGGAGTTAATATGATTGGTAAGCCTGTAAATAGGGTGTCTGTCATTTGCAGAATAAGATCCCCAGAGGGTGAATTTAGTGATGCTATCCCACTTGGCAGGCTAGCATCACACCCTCTGGGGACCTCATTCTACTTAGACCTCATCTTGTGGGAACTATCTAGTCTCAAATTAACAATATTTGTAGTTACCTTTTTCCATTCTGTTCAGTTTCTATATCCCCTAATTTTCAGAAGATAAAATGCATAATCGAGGTGACTAATGAACATCACCAAATTCAACTGAGGAACATCAATCTGATCCTAGGTCTCCCATAGCAGTTGAGGCCGAAGCAGAGTGAGGACCCCGGAAGGTGAATTTATTGATGATGGCCCACTGTGTGGGATAGTGTCACTAAATTCACCCTCTGGGGACCTCATTGAGACACACTATTACAAGGCTTGAATTGGTGAATAAATTTATAGATAGCTGGGTCAAATATAGAAGATTAGTGACTTTATTATAAATGGATCAGTGAAGAATTTTTCTTAGATGTGACACCATTCACAGCCAGGAACCATGTTTATATTGAGATAATTTGAGATGGGAGTCAATTATAAATAGGCATGGAGTGGAGACGTATCTGTTCTTGGACTCATTGAACCAATGCCATTCACTCTCTTTGCTTCTTGGAGGAACTGAAATTGGAATGCCCGAAGACCATTTGGATGCGATAATAATGCACGTGGCTTCATTCCTCTTTCAAGCCTGTCAGCTGATGAAGGGGGGAAATATCGACATGGATCTGAGTTGGTGCCGGCTACAGCAAGACCAGCTGGTCAACACGTGAATCTGACTTATACATACTGATCAGGAATATATAGCTATTTGCATTCATATCCATATGCATGCGAGGTGTACTTATAATATGTTTTTCCCCTAAATGTGTAAATACTATTTATTGTTGTGTATATATATTTACACACTAAGTGTTGTCATCACTAAATCCAGCATTCTGATTGGTCGGCGCCCACGTGGCTAGTTGCAGTTATTTCTCGGTGAATGCGCAACGCCTCATGACACCAAGCTAATAACACCATCGATACGTCATTAGGTTTGGAAAGACGAACGCGTAATGTTTTGGGCGCATTTGGACTCGCGCAGGACTGACTTAATACATCATCGGGTTTCAATATGAAGAGAAATTGTTCCTATTAACTTTTGCCAAGGGTGCTATTGGGTATTTTGGGCTGATCTTGTCACGATACACTTTTCGATTTAAATAAATTTACAAAAGTGGCTTTTTCGCTAAATGTATATAAATATAAGGATTAACTGTCATGTGGACTATTTTTATGGAGATGTAACGGTGAGGTAAGTGGTCATAACTTGTATGTAAAACCCTTCGGGTTTTACACAAGTTATGTCCACTTACCTCACTGTTACATCTCCATAAAAACAGTCCACATGACAGTTAATCCTTATATGAATGTTGTATATGTGCTCTCCAGTGATGAAGGTTACCAATAAATATATATTGAGATAATTTGAGATGGAATAATACACCAAATCTTGTGTTTTTTTTAAATGCGATAACCAGTTGAGGTGTTTCAACATGTCAATGGCTAATTAAACACCCGCTGTCATATTTTCAAACCAAATATTGCAATAACGAAAAATAAAAGACAGAATGACCAGAGTGAACCCTTTCATGATGGGAGCTGCACTGGTGCAGCGTTAAAGATCATGTGCCAGTGCATTCTCTTATATATGCGAGTCTCTAATAGAGAATGCACTGGCTTACAAGGTCAATGCAAATATTGTTACACCAATGTATTCTCTGATAAATGCGAAAACTTCAGGAAGCTCCAGCCATGGAAGGGTTAAATACCATCTATGATCTGCTCATAAATGCCAAGAAAATGCCCAAGAACAACTGATAAGGCAAAATCAGTTGGTATGTTTCCATATTATTCTCAATCAGCCACAAGTTCATAAATGAATATAATAAACGCATCGCTTGATTTCTGGTTCACCAAATTTTTCATTGATGTTTGAGTCAAATCAACTTCAGCACCGGCACCTGGGTACCACTTCATTGCAGGAGAAAATATACCGGCCATTTCAAACTAAATATGTAAAGATAATTTGGGGTCAAATCTCAACTAAAATTCTCAGATAAGCATTAAGGTTGAGGTCTATGAAGAATATAAAGTTATAGAAATATTCATCACCGATCCATACATGTCAATTTTTAAATCATTGTTAAAAAAAGTTTACCAAATGTGGTAATTTTTCAAGGGGCGGGAAAACAGATCACATGTACAATTTCCCTATTCATTTTATAAGGCCATTAAATTAAGTATCTCAGGCAATCGGATCTCAATTTTGAGAAGAGGAAGGGAGGATATTATATTGGTTGAATTTTTTTCTCTAGAAACCCCAAAAAAATCATTTTCGTTGTTCAAATCCTGTATTTCTAACAGAAAATATTTTTAAAAGTGTTTGCTGAGGCTTTTTAAAAGAAAAGTTCAGAGACAAGGGAGGTGCCTGAATGACAAGGGATGTGCCTGAATGACAAGGGAGGTGCCTGAATGACAAGGGATGTGCCTGAATGACAAGGGAGGTGCCTGAATGACAAGGGAGGTGCCTGAATGACAAGGGAGGTGCCTGAATGACAAGGGCCTGAATGACAAGGGATGTGCCTGAATGCCAAGGGAGGTGCCTGAATGACAAGAGAGGTGCCTGAATGACAAGGGAGGTGCCTGAATAACAAGGGAGGTGCCTGAATGACAAGGGATGTGCCTGAATAACAAGGGAGGTGCCTGAATGACAAGGGAGGTGCCTGAATGACAAAGGAGGTGCCTGAATGACAAGGGATGTGCCTGAATGACAAGGGATGTGCCTGAATGACAAGGGAGGTGTCTGAGAACACGGGACTTTTTATTTATTTGGCCTAACAGTGCAAAGAATATCAGAGGTGTATGTAGGGCTTCACGGTATCCGGATTATATGTATGCAGAGACTGTTACAAGCCCTTCTGTTCCTAATCAACTGAAAGCAGAATTCTGTTTTTTTTACTGCTCCAATAGATATCCCACCATGAATCTAAAAGCTCCTGGTAATAACATATCCATTCCGAATTTCAATAGATATACCACCTTGAATCTAAAAGCTTCTGGTAATAACATATCCATTCAGAATTTCCGACGTGCTGTAGTTTTAGATCACTTGATATCCAATGAGTTAAAATCGATATCGAGTGGAGTAAGATAATCATGCATCGCATATTTCCATGTCCATATTCTCGATACTCGGTCGAACTCTTCCTTATCCTGTGAATACAGCAGTCCGATTGAAGGTTCCATACACACATGACAGAAGGGATCGGTCAGTAGAGACTGAATGCTTATAAGAACCTTTGAAATTGTCAGAGCCAAACTCCAGTTATGGTGAATAGAGTCCACACCTACGTCGCCATGACGACTGATGTTTGGATGAAATATCTTTGTGATGAATCTGACTTTTGGCGGCTTCATGGGATAACTGAAAAGGAATGAATATTACAAGTTTTTACTGAATATATAAAGCATGATATAAATGAAAGCGTCAATGACACTCTAGCTCAACTTGGAGAGGGGATCATTTAATGTGTTACAGTAAATTTAACGATTAGGAATGCGGAAATTGAAATGTGTAAGTAATACTAAGACGGCTGCCGGTGGCCATGTTTTCATCGAAAATTGTTCAAATTCGATAACTCCCATCTAGAGGTGATCATAAACATGCCTGTAAATTTTCAAAACTAATAAAGCCTCGCATATATAAGAGAATACATTGGCAATATTAAGCAACCTTGTAAGACAGTGCATTCTCTTATATATATATGAGGCTCCATATGGGAGACTCGCATATATAAGAGAATGCACTAGCAGTCGGGATCTTTAATGCTGCACCAGCGCATGAAAGGCCTAAAGAGTGAATCGTCTAAACTAGAAACCCATAAATTCTCCATGTAAAGGTTCTAGGGAGATCAACATACCTGTCGGGAATTTGTAAATACAAGAGAAACAATCCGCCTTCATACGAGCTACCCTGTGGTCCTGTTATCGAGAGATCAACATACCTGTCAGGAATTTGTAAATACAAGAGAAACAATCCGCCTTCATACGAGCTACCCTGTGGCCCTGTTATCGAGAGGGAGATCAACATACCTGTCAGGAATTTGTAAATACAAGAGAAACAATCTGCCTTCATACGAGCTGTCCTGTTATCGAGAGATCAACATACCTGTCGGGAATTTGTAAATACAAGAGAAACAATCCACCTTCATACGAGCTACCCTGTGGCCCTGTTATCGAGAGATCAACATGCCTGTCGGGAATTTGTAAACACAGGAGAAACAATCCGCCTTCATACGAGCTACCCTGTGGCCCTGTTATCGAGAGATCAACATACCTGTCGGGAATTTGTAAATACAATAGAAACAATCCGCCTTCATACGAGCTGCCCTGTGGCCCTGTTATCGAGGCCTGCCAGTGGCAGCAGTGTCTGTCGAGTGGCGTGGCCTGTATGCCCTCAGGTGGATCAGTTTTTAATGTTTTAAGCTCACTTCTCAGTCGACGATGTCGCCATGAATTTTCCTCTATTGGCGGAGTACTCTGTAAAAAAATGAACAAAAATCACTAAAAATGGACGAACTAAAGAAACAGAACTAAGGGCCATAACTCAATCAAGATATTTAGTGAAAGATCCATATACCCAATATGAATGGAATCTGTTGACATTTGTTGACAAGTTATCGAGCTAAAGGTCATACAATTGACACAAGTGGCATAACTCTGGTTAGAAAGTAGGTGCGGGCCTAATTTTCTGTTTGCAGCTGTTGCACGTGACAATACACACATAAAAAAATTGTCAGAATCCATCAATAACAGCTATGTTATATAGGTTTGGAGGCCGCCCGTCAAGCATCACTCTTCAAACCAAAGTTTTTAATAAAATACTCAACCAAAAATAAACAGTTGTTTTTCTGAGATAAAGAAAGCTTAATTTATTGTTCAATTTAATCTAGAGAAAACCTTATCTTGCCTGACATAATGATGCAATGAAAGCATTCAACCAGAATGAATTCAAGCCACTCATCTTCCATAATTTACATTCAAATCCTTTGATAACGGAATAGTCAGTGATAGGTAGGGGTCTTGCTGTCAGCCAAATTGGCCAATGGCCAGAAATATGAGAAAATGGCAATCACATCCTACTGAAACCTTTTCATCCAATAACAATTAATCAGCAGTTGCTCAACAGTATAGGCTTGGACTACAATTTACAAGAAGCGACATTGCTTGTTTCTGACACATGCGCATGTGTTTTATTTTTTGTGGCCCAGCTATATGGCCAAGCAAATTCAAAACGTCCAAAAGAATTTTCAGGTCAGCATACTGAATGAACGGGATAATCCATTCTGTAGTCAAAGGACATTTGCAGAATGAGGTCCCCCACAGGGTGAATTTAGTGATCCTACCCTGCACAGCGTGTTATCAATCAAATTCTGCGGACCTCATTCTGCAAATGACAGACACACTATATCCAGAGTTGACTGTCACTATGATTCTTATAACTTACCTGTAACATCATACTCTCTAAACAGAATTTACATGGTGAACTCTCCAAGCTGAAAAACAAAACAAAATCTTAAGTAAAAAAATCCCCATAAGACAAATTTCTTGATTCGAACTTGGTCTAAACTTTTGAGTCAACCAGGTCACATACTCGGGTAAAAATTATCAAACCAAAACAAAACTCAGTTCCAAATCATTTGGTTGTAAATGAAGATACAAAATTTCATCTCATTTCGATCATCAAAACCCAAGTTATATTCTGTAAAATTGAAATTAAGTGGAGATGATGGCCGATGCTTTATGATGGCCGATGACGGCATATGCCTGATGGTCTATCTCTTCCAATAACAAGTTTCATGGGTATAATTATTAAACTGATAATAATAAATGACTCAAATACCCCTGTCTGGAAGAGCTTCAATCAATTGAAAGTGATTTTATTTCAAATTTTCTGGTTTAATATTCATACAATCAATTTGCAAAATTTTCTGACTCGTGCTCGTTTGGAGCATACAATGTGAGATAACTCTATCTAAAATTTAAAAAATAATAATGAAAAAATGTCCCACTTAATTATTCCATTACAAACAAAAATATAAATATAAAATCAATATTAATTGATAGAATTAGACAGGTATCTTTGACTCACATCTTTTATTTAATACCCTGGAAACTATATAAAACGTGTTTAGAAAGAGATATACCATCTTTAAACGTTTCTACACTAAAGCATTATTGATGAGTAGTTATCCCATAGGAAATGTTCAGAAAATAAGTTCAACAAACGACCTATCGACCATAGGTCATTTGTGAACTTATTATCTAAACATTCCCCTCAATAAATAGTGGCTCCTTCTGCACATTTATATATCTGCCATCTGCTTTTATCACCTGAACAACCCTCCAAATGAATAATAAATCATTTTGATGTACACTTTTTAACCGACTGGGAGAATAAATTTAGTATAGAAAGGGTTAAAGACATATTATGTACTTGTTCTGGTGCGTGAAACTGATAAGTTAGTATTCAGGTGCTATACCAACTGGATGAATGTGGCATTCTACTAACATCATCTAAAATCTCAAGCAAATCGACCATACTACTCCATAGAAAACATCGTCTGAACTACGCTAATATGTAAATATTTACTACTCGAATCGGGAGGCATCAATCGGCGGTAAACTAACGAAAACGATTTCGCCATCGGCAGTCACTGCATTTAATTAATATATAAGAATCACAGTGTGTGTTGTCAATTTAGATATAATATTTGTAAAAATAACTACTCTGAACAAGATTACTATCCATTTCTATTTGATCACCCTGCTGTAATGTTTCACATCACTTTAAATATGACAATTTTTCAAATGGGCATATATAAAGACTGATGAAACAAAAAGAATAAGACTGTTTTTTTATAAGTATAATGTGCTGAGGTTATAACACATAAGAAGTACATGTACTGAGGTTTTAAGACATGATAAGTACATGTACTGAGGTTATAAGACATAAGAAGTACATGTACTGCTGGTTTTAAGACATAATAAGTACATGTACTGAGATATAAAACCGCTCACAGTTTTGTGTAGATCATTTTCCAGCATTTGATATCGAAATGTGGTTTATACAGCGGCCAACGGAGATGAACAAATTGTTGCCACTGTTCCTGACTAGTTTCGCTCTCCAATAAATGCCTCCATCGTGAGCATACGCTTCCCGCAGTCCACAGCGAGATATCATCCAGATACCGGAACACAACCAACAGAACTGTAAAGACAAATATCATGATAATGATATAAAGCAACTTTAACCCTTTCTATACTAAATGGATTCTCCCATTCAGTTATAAAAATGTACATTGGAATGGTATATTATTCAGTTGGAGGGGTGTTCAGGATAAATTGGAGATGGACTGTCCCAGTGGGACTAAGGATACCCCACGTGGCAGTTGAGAACAAGAGCTACGCTGGGCGTGCAAAATACGCCCTCTCTGGGGAAAATTGGCGGATGGAACCCAAATTCGAACTTGAGCTGTCTTTTCTCCTAATAAACCCACATACCAAATTTGATTGAAATCGGTTCACTCTAACTAAAGTTATCATCCGGAATTACGTCAAATAAGGGGCATAACTCTGGTGAAAATTGGGGACGGAACCCAAATTCGAACTTGAGCTGTCTTTTCTCCTAATAAACCCACATACCTAATTTGATTGAAATCGGTTCACTCTAACTAAAGTTATCATCCGGACAACAAATTTCAGGGATTTTCTAAGTCAAATTACGTCAAAAAAGGGGCCATAACTCTCACAAAAATTATCGGATTAAAACGAAATTCGGACTTGAGCTGTATTTCGATATATGTAATCCACAAAAAAATGGGTTTTGCATATAAACATTCCAAAATCGAGTTATCATCCGGAAACCAAAAAACATAAGAAAAACTGAATTTTCAGAGTCGAAAAAGGGGCATAACACTGCCAAAAATGGTCGGACAGAACCCAAGTTCGAACTTAACCTGTGTTTAGGTGGGTGAAAGTAATATACCAAATTTGGATTCATTCCGATAAACTATACTAAAGTTATCATCCGGACAACAAATGTCAAGGATTTTCTAAGTCAAAAAACGTCAAATAAGGGGCATAACTCCGGTGAAAATTGGCGGGCGGAACCCAAATTCGAACTTGAACTTACTTTTCGGCTAATAAACCCACATACTAAATTTTATTAAATTTGGTTCACTCTAACTAAAGTTATCATCCGGAAACCAGGTTAACAGACGCCCGGACGGACGCCCGGACGCACGGACGGACAGACCAATACTATAATACAACCGTTTTTTTCAAACGGGCGTATAAAAACGGCAAACAAATTGCCCAATCAGCCTCTGTATCAAGTTTTAAAAAAAAATGTCCAGAAAACGTAGGAATACAAGCTCGGACAAAGTTATGCATGTTGCGAACATTTTCTAAGTAAAAAAGGGGGATAACTCCATAAAAAAAAAGTCTAACGAACCTCATAAATTGCTAGTGCATAGGTTCCCATGGTACATGTACTAAATATATGTGTCAAGTTTAAAAAATAATTTACTGAAAAATGTAGGAATATATAAGCTCGGACAAATTAAGCATCTTGAGAATATTTTATAAGTAAAAAAAGGGGGATAAGTCCACACAAAAAAAGTCAGACAGACCTCATAATCGCAGGTTCCCATGGTGCTAAA
This sequence comes from Siphonodentalium dalli, assembly GCA_032622095.1. Taxonomy (NCBI): domain Eukaryota; kingdom Metazoa; phylum Mollusca; class Scaphopoda; order Gadilida; family Siphonodentaliidae; genus Siphonodentalium; species Siphonodentalium dalli. Next base: position 151,938,646 of record CP136062.1, read on the forward strand.
TATCTGTGCCCAATTAAAAAAAAAATTACCAAAAAAGGCTGAAAAATGTCAGAATAAAAGGTTATACAAAATTGTGTCCAAGGACTGACAGATGGATAAGCTGATTCCAGTATACCCCCCCCCCCCCCCCCCCCCCCCCCCCCACATAATTAGCAGACGACAGTAAGACGAAAAAATAATACAATTGCTGATAGATTCATATTCTTTTGTGGGAAATGTTCAGAAAATAAGTCTAACAAATGACCTATGGAACTACTCGTCAATGAGTATTTAGTATAGAAAGACAGCAAACGGTATAACATTACACTTTCTATCTCTGAGTCGTACTAGCCCTTCTATTCATACAAAATGCCTTGGCAATATTTTTGCCTAGACAGAAGAAATGTCCTGACAGTATGCCCCTGACAGTACGCTATGTAATATGAGGCCGATTTAGCTCTATACTTGTCTGTTCTGTTTGGTAATGATAGGGCAAAAGTTTCATTTCTAATTTCAGTTAACCCTTCCATGACTGGAGCTTCCTGAAAGGGAGCCATGCATATATAAGAGAATACATTGGCCTAACAACATTTACCTTGACCTTATAAGCCAGTGCATTCTCTTATATATGCAAGGCTCCCTATGGGAGGCTTGCATATATAAGAGAATGCACTGGCACATGATATTTAATGCTGCACCAGCGCAGCTCCCGTCATTAAAGGGTTAAATATTCAAATGTAAACATATTCTGACCTTCTGGTGGCAGGGACTCCATCATTCCGACAGGGACATTCTCCGACTCCCAATCCCTTGGTAGGGTTAGCATTGATATTCTTTCAGCAAGCTTGTCAAGCTTGTAAGCCGATTTGCCGGTCTTCAACTGTTTTTCTTTTTTTGTGGGTGTGTAAAAATCTCCGACAGCTCCTGGCTCCTCGTTACCAGAATCATCCGAGTCCGCTTTCTGAAAATGGAAAAACAATATTAAATTTGTTCTTAGTAAGCCACATTAGCACAGCCGTTGAGATACACCAACTACAGTAATGCTCTAAGTAATCGATTCTTTAACGACAGCAGAATTATGGGTAACTTTTCAGGATTTAGTCAGAAATATGGCTTGTTGCCATTCATCGGAAAGCTCTCCCCGAGAGCTTTCCGATGAATGGCAACAAGCCATATTTCCGACTAAATCCTGAAAAGTTACCCATAATTCTGCTGTCGTTAAGGAGTCGATTACTTAGAGCATTTCTGTAGTAGGCATAGGAGATTCAGGTCTGGTCATGATACGTAATGTATCCCGATATAAGGTTCATGATACGAATACGAATCTAGATATCTAGATACCAAGAGACAATAGGTCGTTTGTTGAACATATTATCTGCACATTTCCCCATCAATGAATATGAATAATTCTGCTCTTGTTATCTGTTTTTCTTCTATCGTCTGCTTTTATTACATTAACACCCCTTTAAATGAATAATACATGTAGACTGTTCCAATGTACACTTTTATAACTGAATGGGATAATCCATTTAGTGTAGAGTGGGTTAAAGAACCATACCAGGGTCAAGAAATCCACAACCCAGGAAAATTTAAAACAGAAACCCCTGCAAGAACAACAGTGGAAATAAGCCTAAGACCCAGACTTTACTATGTCCTCCTGTGTTTTCACACTTAATAAATTTACTCTTACATTCAACAATGAAAATAGGAAGCCAAATATAACACAAACCCCTACTGCACTTACAATATGAAGACTATAATGTTATCCCTAAATGTTACAGCGTATATATATTTTTTGCAGGTAACAAGCCGAAACTTAACGTGACATATGCTTAGTATGGCACAGTCAGTAAACTGCAACTGATGATGATGATCCTAACGAAACATCTTAGCATGTTTTCAACTCACTGGGAGTCAATTTCTGAAAATTTATTAATTCTACTTTTGGCATAAAATGGAGGTAAGTTCTAAAACTCTTTTCAAACTTTCATTAAACCGCTCCAGGATCCAGCTGCCACATCAAAATTCATGTCATGAGAACAAGGAGCAATTTGTCTGCAGGGCTGGCGGTCAAGAAAATCCAGGAGGGCTATTAATAGCCCTCCTAGATTTGATTAGGAGGGCTATAGCCTAGTGATGGATCGGTTTCGGTTTTTGTAGTTCGGTTTCAGTTTTAAAAAAAAACCGAAGAACCGAACCGATCATTATTTGAAGAAAAAAACGGAAAAACGGTTCCCGATTTTAAATCCGGGCAATATGCTTTTTTTCTTCTGTTTGTGGCTTTTTCCTGTTTAAAAAAATGGAAGCGTCTGCTAACTCAAAAACTAAACCAAGTCCTAGTAAATGGTATGAACACTTTGATCGTCTGGACATTCCGATGTGATGTAATCTGGTAGAAGTTTGCAGCCATGTGCAGCTTGTAAACTATGTCGCAACATCTTAGACATCAAAGCGATCACACCGCTGTCATTGAATGTGGGTCAATCGTGCACGTGTCAAGAATTGTTACACAGTCAGGTCAAGGACGCCCACTGTTTGTGAATTTGCTGCTGTTTGCGGTTGAATTCTCAGATACTAATGCATATAATATGATAAATATGTTTTAAACATGTCGGACAGGAATAAACAGTGAAGATACCGAATTGTATCATCTTATCGCGTTGGATTCAGCATCGATCTATATTTAATATTTATAATATACATCGATGGATTCAGTTTGCATCGGCATTTTGTCCCGTTGTTTACCTGTGATCGCAGTTCCTTCCTCAAATATTCAACGTTATTGGGACATTATTGACTCTAATTACGGTTACTTTGAAAGTATATACTCAAATTGTATGTATTTCAGTATAATTTCACTATCTAGTAAAAAAAAACCGAAAACGAACCGAAACAGAGGTTTTATCTCCCAGCGAATACCGAACCTAAAAAATAAAAACCGCCCATCACTACTATAGCCCTCCTCAACTTTTACAGTTTTTATACTTTTACTTTACCTGAGATAATACTCAGGCCTGGCAGTTAATTGCAGAAGGGCTGAAAATAGCCCTCTTGGGTTGCCTTAGAAGGGCTAATAGCCCACCTAGACTTCCTCTCTTCTCTTGAATTCATGTTTAATCTGTGCAGTGGATATTTCTAGTGGCATTGAACACAGCCTGGTTCTTTGTTGCTGAGAACATACCAGAAGATGTCAGAGATTAGCGGAAAGTTTTTGTTATATGTCCTAACAGGTTACAGTTTCACAAAGAGAATTTCATGTTGGCGAGTTTTTACCAGCTTAGGGGGGGGCTGAAAATAGCCCTCCTGGAGTCAATTTTGCGATGTCTGTAGCTATCAAATAGCCCGCCTCAGATTTCTGTCTGTGATAAATTGGAATCTTGGTCATTATTATATTTAGCAATGAATCTTCTTTAATATGCCTAGTAGACATCCTCCTCTTTCTCCTGTCATCCATACATGTATGCAACACTTTCATTATGTGGGGAAATTATGTGACGGATAGGTTGTAAGACAGTCCTCAATTCTGACTTGTTACTGTCATTCGGAAGGCTATTTGTGATTTTCCCTGACCGTGTCACCTGGTCAGACTTAGACACCCACAACCCATAATAACGGTTATACCTATAAAACAAATAGGAAGCCAAATATATATAACACAAACTCATAAGGTACTTACTTCTGGAAAGATCTCCTGTTCACCATCTTCACTGTTCACATCATTAGAGAACAGGAATAAATGACAAGTGCTACAAGTGGGCTGTCCAAAATTATTACCATAGTATCCATCACACATCACACATTTGTCATACTGTAAAAGAAAGATATATGAAGACTACAGTATCTGACATAAAATGGCTATATGTCTGCATGATTACAGCATACATGAGTACATGCTTACTTGATTTGTAAATGAATCTACAAAACAATGAGTAAATATTGGAGTGTATGAAATGATGTTATCGACTTTACATGAGACCAAAATTCATTGAAAAAATTAGACAGTGAATGAAGTTATTGAATAAATGAATAACGTAAATTACAAATGGTGGGCTATGAGAACCTGGTATATTGCAGCAAATTTAATGAAGCATACATGTATTTCACCATTGCCTCTCATTCTTCACATCATGAAAATAGTAGTATGTCTGGACAATAATATTTTCATCTCAAAGTTGGTACAAAAGTTGTGAAAACAAATAGGTGCCATTTTTAATCAATATAGATTGTTGTGTGGTTGTATATTATAATTTATGTATCATGATACTTGCGCGTCAAGCCTTGTTTTATTCCAGCTTTTAGTGGGGAACTGACAGCAAGAATGTGTGTCAGTATGTACCGGGTATGGGCAAGAGATTATGAATGCTAGTTTCCTTCAGAGTGCACTCTGAATATCACTGTCAGACCCTATACATGTACCTCTGGCTGTTAATGCGATTTTGAAGTCAATGAGTAATTAGTCTTTGATAGGTGTATGACGAGACAAACCTGAGATAATTTAAATTTAATTGCCGAATGATGGATATTCACCCAGAAATATTTGCAACTATGTAAATTTTGCCTCAGCGATTTGCATGGAAATGCCCATTCAAAATAAAACAAATTGCCCAGTGGACCTCCCCCTTAATAAACATAACATCAGAAACATCATAGTCCACCCAGCAGAGTCACAAGGCTCAGACTCAACACAGATACAGTAAACAGGTTGGGCACAGGTGCCAAATTAGTGAAATAACTCATTTGAGCTCATGTACATGTAGGTAAATCACGCTAATTTTTTAATGTTATTTAAGTCCATTTCCTCAGTTCAATATATGCCGCGAGTTATCGCGGCAGGAATTGACTTTTACTAGACCAACATAAGATTGAGCTTCACAAAATCGCCTTATGCTCATCTACTCAACAGTCTTGATATCTTTTGTGTGAAATTGCTTAACTTAATGTATCTTTGCATTAAAATTATTAAGAGAAGATAGTTTTCAAATGAGTTTTCAGTCGGTAAATCTTGTTGTGTCAGCTTCGCTCCGCCATCTTTAAGCTTATCTTTAATAAGTTAAAATGAAACAAACGTTCTGATTGGCTGCTCAAAACAGGCTCCCTGGCCTCTATGTGTTTAATAAGTATGAATTTAATCGGCTAACACATGTGGAAAGCCATGTGCTTATATCCATATCGTCGCAATTGAAAACACAGTAAATGAAACGTAAAATTTTCAGTAAAATACAAATATGAATGAAAAGACCACTCGCACTTACATATTTCTTCTTCTCTTAAAGGCAGATCAGTCACTTTCAACAAATGATTTATTCAAGTCTTGAAATAGGGTGTCTGTCATTTGCAGAATGAGGTCCCCATAGGGTGAATTTAGTGATGCTACCCCGCATAGCAGGCTAGCATCACCAAATTCACCCTCTGGGAACCTCATTCTGCTGAGGTGTAAGCAGTATGAGGTCCCCAGAGGGTGAATTTGGTAAAGCTAGCCCGCTATGCGGGGTAGCATCACTAAATTCACCATCTGGGGACCTCATTCTGCAAATGACAGACACCCTATTTCAAGGCTTGGATTTATTGTAAATGGATGCCAGTGATTTATCCAATCGGACACGACGTTATAACCATGTGTCCGTAACCTTCAGAAATACATTCCAGGTAAATTCATATGCAGAATCGGCAGTTTTCTGGTTCAAAAAGTGTTAATCAAATCGCCTATAATCGCACTGAAACTGTTGTATAATTAGTTGAACCGAAGGTGTTATTGTGAAGTTTGACGTGGGGGTCTAGCTAATGAAAGTAAATTCCTGTCAAGATAATTTGCGGCATATGTCGAATTGAGGAAACGGACAATAAAAATATTGGCACCTGAGCCGATGTTGTGCCCGACCTGGTAAATGACACGCCCAAATTTTGCAAAAAATGTGGCAGTAACTCTTTCAAGAATACATGTAACCTGATTTCTGGTCTGAAACTGAAACAATGTAAGAAATTAGTAACTTGCGTCTTGAACCACTTAATGTATATTAGCCGAAAGGTTCAATAAAATATCAATCATGTGATTCATCCTATGTTATGTACGTCGACAATACGCAACGTGACATCTTTGCTGGTCATAGAACGAGGCCTAATTTTTCTAAAATGGCTCCTAAGATATTTCAAATGTTGGAGGAGAATTTTTCTCATGTACTGGCATGTAAGATAGTATTAAGTTATACCTCAGCTTTAAGAAATTGATCAATTTCTTGATCGTAATTTTCTCGATGAAATGACTCCATTTTACTTCCGGTTTGTAAGTGCACATGCGCAGTCGAAATTAGAGCCGGTGCCCGTTTTGCTGTTTTGTTTCACAAGGTTCATTTGTTATTTACAGTTATACTAATTTTTTTGATAACGACATGACATGACGAAATACAGATGTAAGTTTGTAAGAGAGGTTTGGTTTTCATATTTACTATTGCAGTCACCCTTCATTCATTGAATTGTTAACTGTCTGCCTTTGGAAATACAAGTCAAGGGGGGGGGGGGGGGTAATCCACACTGCCGCAGTGCCAGGGGGGGGGGGGCGGTAGATCATGCCATGAATCTTTACTCTGGCTAATGCCCGTAGAGATCATATTCCTATGGAAGTCCAAATTCACATTTAACACGTTGAGTGCCACTACGAGTTATCTCGTAGTACGCAGGTTGCCACTACGAGTTATCTCATAGCACTTGGTTTCCATGTCATGTAACTGACAAACGGAAGCAGTGGAATAGGTCGATACACCACGAAAACCCGCATCGGAACATCAGAACAGTGATTTTATCAAATAAATAGTGTGGCTCCCCTATCGTTCAACTGAAGTGAGCACCATCAGCACATATATTCTACTCAAAATGGTCCAGTTGTGAATGAATACAGCTGACACTGTCTCATCGAGTGACCACCAGAGGCAGTCGTGTGTGGTCAATTAGACTGGGTTTTTGGTATTCAATAGACTGGCAATGTGCACGCATGCAAACACAGTCAGGGTGATGGATATTCACAATGTACAAACATGCGAAGGCAGTTTCGAGAATACCCAAATTCCTTCCGCCAGTGCCGGCTACTAGTTATCTCGTAGTACTATCAATCGCCGTTTCTGTCATCTAAACTCGCGACGCCATCCAATTCTTGCTTCAATGAAGCCTAATTATGGTCTACTAATGGTATCTATCTTGCCACGATTTGGCAAACTGGCAAGATTATTAATTGATTTCCGGCACTCAATGTGTTAATAGCCAGCCAAGTACGCTTAAGCATAATGCATTATGCTGCATTACACTTAAATGTAATGCATTACACTTAAACGTAATGTCCTTACGCTGATCGAATCGTGATGCCATTACGCTTAAGCGTAATTCCATTACGCTTAAACTTTTTGAAGTTTTGACAGGGAACCTTATAAAGTCGAAAAAATAACGCAGTTATTATCTGTTCCTTAATAATGTACTTCACTGCAGGTGAAGGTCCCATGCAACTCAAAATTTCACGATTAAAGTGAATTTGTGAGTGATTTTGCTTTGCGTCGCTTACAATTATTGAATTTCTCCAAGACAATTAATTTGTTGTCTCCAAGACAATTAATTTGTTGTTTATTGCGATACCGACTCACAAAAAAAGTCTGAGAAAAGCATGCAATTTTGGGACATTTACCTCCAGTGAAGTACATTATTAACTCATTGAGTGCCAGAACCCTATACTATAGTGTAACATTCCAGGGTGCCAACTTTATATTATGTATTAAATAGGTTAATAGCACCATATAACCACCCTCAAACCCCAAAACTGGGCATGTATCAGCTTGGGACACATAAAAACATGCCATATACGCACTACGAGATAACTCGTAGTCGGCACATAGCAATGCCACCTCATGGTATTTGGCTGGGTGTCGACTACGAGTTATCTTGTATCCACACTTTACCTTGTTTTTCTCATGAGTACTTCATCAGATGATCATGTTCGATATTGTAAATAATAAGCATGGTGCTCATTTGACCTTTTGGAGTACCCTGTGCTATAGTTCTGGCTACAACATAACTCGTTGTCACAGCCGGGAAATATCGTACCCCACATTCCAGGTTTAGATGGGTGGCGCTGGGTGCCGACTACGAGTTATCTCGTACCTAAATTTATCATAAAATGCCAATTCAGACGGTACAATGGAGTTAGGGGCCAATGCATCAGTATAACCATACTTTCGGCCCAAATTAGGTTGCTTTATTACAGAGATGCAGTGGCACCACTCACATCACATATATATTTGAGCTTCCTAAAATGGTTGAAATCGTTATTACGTGGGGAACTCAATTTCTCAAATTTCTACAGCAGAATATCTAGACCCCATGTAAAGTACGAGATAACTCGTAGTGGCACCTGGAATATAGTGTAGTATGAGATAACTCCTAGCCAGCACTCAACGTGTTAAGGAACAGATAACTAAGAATTTTTGTCCCCGCGTTATGTTTTCGACTTTATATTATAAGGTTCCCTGTCAAAACTTCAAAAAGTTCCAAGGTTTCGTACTGGTGGAATATGATCTCTACGGGCGTAAGCCAGAGTAGAGGTTCATGGCATGATCTAGGGGGGAGGTGTTGTGGTTGTGGGGGAGGCGTTTTTGTGGTGGGTTGGGGTGCGATATGCTCAGTTCAAGTCAGTTGGTTACTCACTGAGACTGAGCTATGATAGTTCGATGTGTACATGTATAGCATTACCATTTCCATTAAGACTGTTACAGATGCGAAAGGTGTTATCTTTGTATGTTTTTCAAGAGTTATCTATCCTGGAAACCTATGGGATAACTGTCTGCGTGCGTTTTATTTAATAGTTCCCATTGAACCATTCACTCAGCTATGGAAGATTTGTATTCCTCTATTTCCACACACTTAAACAATATGTTAGCGACGAAATATGACTGCAAGGAATAAATATATTTACAATTACAAAATGCGTGCGGAAAGGCGCATATGGTCATCTCATAGGTTAGCGCATTTCCATGATAAATAGCTCTTGAAAAACCTACGAAGACTACACTTTCAGAGTCTTGGGATGACGCATTTGAGGGCATTTTCACACTTATTAATAATAATTGGATTTTAAAAGTGTAATACAACTGCGATTAACTTAAACTGAAGCGCAATTATTTATTAATTGCGATGAAGCACAATTTAATTACACTGCAGTGCAATTGGTTTTGCTTCACTTCAGTACAATTTCATTGCACTGAGGTGCAATCAATGGCACTTCTGCTCAATTACTGGTACATGTACTAGTATGCACTTGAGCTCTATTCAATTGTGATTTGAGTTCAATAAATGTGAATTTGACCTCACAATTGATGATGGATTTATATAAATAATTACATGAATCACGAAGAGATGATGTTAGTTGTAACTAATAGCATATACTCCCCTGTCATCACCGAAAGATTGCCGTAAATTGTAAAACAACTGACAACGATTTGAAAAATTCAGGGCAAATACAAATGTGACAAAATCAAACATAGAAATTGTGTGAGAATTCACACCAGTGTTCGATATACTATAAATAAATAATGCATGTATTGTCGTTGACTATGCCAAAAGAGGAATAATCCATTCGCATGCAGATTGTGCACTATTTCATAGTCAACTCCAAGTCATGCATAATCTATAATAGAAACCATATGTCGATCAAAAACAAAGCCAGGAACCTGGGAGTACATGTACTGTTGGATGTTGATGCTATCTTACCAAAATTCACTGTTTTGATACTTATATTTCAGATTCAACTTATTGTTGACATGGCAGTAATGAATCATCCTGCTTATTGACCATGGACCTGTAGTCTTGAAACCACAGTGCTACACGCGTACTGACCAGCATTGAGCATGACCGAGAGTTTACCGAGAGGAAACTATGGTCCCGGACCGGCAACTATCCCAACGATTACCTGGTTTGAGTTTGTGCTTAATGAGAATCTTCTAGAGAACCACTTATCACATAAATATCCGGGTAAGGAATACAAAGCCTTACTTTAGTTCTTAACCCTTCCATGACGTGAGCTTCCTGAAATTTGCGAAAACCCTGTGCCAATGCATTCTCTTATATATACGAGTCTCCCATAGGGAGCCTCGCATATATAAGAGAATGCATTGGCTTAACAATATTTATCTTGACCTTGTAAGCCAGTGCATTCTCTTATATCCCTATAAGAGAATGCACTGGCACATGATCTGTAATGCTGCACCAGTGCAGTGAAAACGTAGCAGAGCTTACCTATTCACTGTATCGATGTCGCTTCCAACGCCACGCTTCGTCCCGCTAGCTAGCCCGAATCTTCAACACAACAGTTCAAATATCTCCTTTCGCTCGCTCATTTCTTCTCACACTCAAACCTACTCCCGTGCACGCGCACAGTTCACTTCCGCTTTACTCCAAATGTCCAAGGGAAGTAACTTCAGTAAAACACAATTAACTCTTTCGCTGCCAAGTTAACATGCAGCTCCCTTCATGAAAGGGTTAAGACCCAAAGCCTTACTTTTAAAAATATCAGACCAATTTGCATCCATGCTCCACGGAACACAACAAAATCAACATCCATTTCTTATATTTACGCTTAGCTAGCAGATTAAAAGAGCACCCATTTTTAACAATACTCTGATAGCGAGTTGCATTCCTACAACATGGAAACAAGTTGGAGCTCGCGCATTATGTCACATGACACTGTTTCACCAAGTTACATTCAAGTTCCACAGAGTAAATACAATTAGGCATAGAAATTGAGTTCTAAGCAGAATGAGATTATTGGAGGGTGAATTTGGTGATGCTGACTCACTTTGTGGGATAGCGTCACTAAATTCATCCTCTGGGGATCTCATTCTGCAAATGGCAGACACACTATATATCCAGGCTTCCCTTGGAGATAATAGGGAAATTAATTTGCAATTTGGACTGGAAGATAAAAGAATCTTTGATCCCGGAAACAATATGGGCAGGTCCAATTTCACATGCGATCGTGTCCTTGACCTTGACCTCACTCATATACGCTCTTATAAGCATGTTTATGGACCTATACGCTCTTATAAGCATGTTTATGGACCTCGACTGATTCTGCCCTGATGGAGGCGATCACAAAGAAATCCCTAAATAGCCTGGTAGAAGGCAGGCACATCAACTAGTTTAGAATATAAAGAGGAGAATTTCTCTGAAAACCAGAGCTATTACATGTTGGTCAAGCTTGGGGCCACATTAAAAAATATCTTTATTTCCCCCTGACCCTACCCAAAATTTCAAGAATGAGTGGGTACAAGTTTAATTTATTCGTCTAAATATCATAACAAAAGTCATATACAAGTACAGTAGCATACACTGTATATCTTTGAAGCTTAGTATGTTATGTGTTTAGGCCAAATAAAAAAGATAATATGTTTCCGTACATCGACCGACCCTAAAAATAACCCGCCGACCCTAATCTTTTTATTGATATTTTGAGAAAAAGTCAAAATTTTCTATAAAAAAAAAAACAAAAAGGGTTTCTAACATAAGCCTGTGATAAGTGACATGAAGTGTGACAGTTGTCTCAAAAGCCACAGGTGTGTGATGGGTTGTGGATTGATAGGCATGAATCTTGCAATTTTAATTTCAAGAGAGTGGATCTCATGCCTGCTTTACCATTATGCCTTGTTTGGGACTTATGGAACATATTCATGAGTTCCAAATAAACATGCATGCCCATTTATTATTTTCTTGACAGCATGAGAAATGTACATTTCCATTTCGTTTGACACTTAATATTCAAACAACATTTTACTGGTACACTTCATTGCTTCACCCACCATGTTTCTTTTGCACACATTTAAAAATGCTGGGTGCTATCTAAAGGGGTACTGAATCTGCCAATTATGGGACCATCTCCTTTTATACTCAAGAGAATATATGCAGCAAATTAATGCATTTGAGCCATGGATTAGTGCCAAATACACTGATGTGTTCTATGAGAACGATGCAAACAACATGGTAATTTATATGACTGGAGTCATAAATTCATTTTCAATATACTTACCATGTTGTTTGCACCATTCATAGAGCACATAAGTGTATTTGGCATTAATACATGCCTCAAATTCATTCATTTGTTGCATATATTCTGTTGAGTATACAAGGAGATAGTCCTACAAATAACCGGATTCAGGGTACAGTACCCCTTTAATATATTATTTTGTTCAAAATAAATGTTTTGTTTTGATAAACTTGCTTTTATAATTGACACCAACTAATGCTACACAGGTTTTGAAAATGTGCTGAACAGTATATTTGTGTCTTGTCATGATTTCTGTTAGAGGATCTTTGTATATGTTGCAAGGAAATTTAAAATTAACTGAAGACGAACTGCTGGTGGCTGTCAGACTTTCGGGAACACACTTAAAGTAACTGCATTAGTTCTGATCACAAACCCTGTGTACCCTTCAGCAGATTTTCAAAACCTGTGTACCGTAAAATACCCTTCAGCACTTTTATTTGGTGAGTGACCCCCTTCAGCCCAACTGACATCTTCAACAATCAGGCAGAATATCCCATATGAACAATTCAAATATATAGGTTCTATAATATTTTCGGACAGTCGGAGAATATGAAGCCCCATCCCTCTGAGTTTATGGCCAAAATCAGTATGTGAATACTGAAACACACTATTAAGAATAACAGCAAGTTTGATATCTTGTTCAATGTTAATGTATATTTCCACAAGTAATACTTTCCCTACAACACAAGTAGGCATTTTATGTCATTTCGGTCGAGGTAGTTCAATAATTCTGCAGCTGGAAAAAAATATCAAAAAATAATTAAAAAAAAACATTTCCCTACCTACCTACCCTAATTTTTTCTCTCCGTTATCGGAAACATATTATTTTTTTTATTTGGCCTTATCATCCAGATTGAAAATAAAAACTAATTTTCTCTGGGAAGCCAATACAATATTTTGGGTAGAAATATTTTTATATACCGGTCAGGAGAAACAAAACTGTTTTTTAATTTTGGCCTAATCCAGAGAATTTCGTTATTTCTTAAGACCGAAACAAAAAGAGACCTGTGTTTCATGTCACATGCTCAAATATTTGGGATGTGCATTGGCATTTAAATTTTGAATTTGTTTTTATCCCTTGATCTGTAACTCGGAATATTAATACACCTCAGCATGTTAATTAAGCCAACACATAAGGTAATAGGCATGGAGTGTACTTGTTAGCAGAGACCAACCTCCAAATTGGGAGAAGTCACTTCTCTCTATTAGATTATTAGGTAGAAGTAGACTGTTGTCAGGGAGAAGTCATAAAGACTGAAGTTCAAATTACTCTCTAACATCACCCTTCTACGATCCATTACAATATACAATACTAGAGCCCATTTATAAAACCATTATAATGAGTAAATACTCTTCAAATATGCTGTTTTAACCCTTTACCCAACAAACCGGCCAAAACCGGCCAAATAAAGCTTCAACAGCCTAAAATATCTTCGGTCTGTCTCAATAGAACCATACAAATATGGATATCATTGGAACCGGCTCCTTGACCACATTGTGATAGTTACAGTTATGCCATGTGCCAATGCATTCTCTTATATATGCGAGTCGACCATAGGTTACCTCGCATATATAAGAGAATGCATTGGCCTAAAAAAACACGTTTTACCATTTTTTCTTACATTCTTTAACAATTTTATAATTTTTAATGTGTTAAGCCAATGCATTCTCTTATATATGCGAGGCGACCTATGGTCGACTCGCATATATAAGAGAATGCATTGGCACAGGGCCGTTCTGTTGGGTAAAGGGTTAAAATACATGTATGCATGTTGGTATATGAGAGAGAAGTAATTTTTCCCCAGAACAAAAATTGGGAGAAGTGGAAAATTTTATGGAGAATATATCTCACAAGTCGCCTGTTAGGCTAGTCCCCTGCTTGTTAGGCTGGTCCCCTGCTTGTTAGGCTGGTCCCTGCTTGTTAGGCTGGTCCCCTGCTTGTTAGGCTGGTCCCCTGCTTGTTAGGCTGGTCCCTACTTGTTAGCTCAAATCTGCTGTGAGATTTTAAAAATATCTTATCAAATTTGTGTTACAACAATAGCTTGCAAGCTTGATAAAATAGAGTGGCCTTTAATACAATATTGCTGTAAAGGAAAGTGTACTGAGTAAACATTAAAATATACAATGAGTTAAATATGCTTTGTAAAGACTTTAAAAGGAATAGTTCTATTTAAATGGTTTTAATATAGATCATTTCATAATACTGTGAATCTACAATGAATTTTATTGATCAATTATAGAGAAATTAGTTCAATGCAGTTATTTAATACTAAAATTAATTGTTTTGTATTTTATAAGATTGAGGTGACTGGGATGTTATGGACAAACATACTTTGCTTTCTGTTTTGAGTATTTTATGAATATAACATGTTTTTATGCTGATATCAGTAGTTCGTGTTGCAGATACAAACAGTGCTCATAATATTTAAAGATGCATATTCAGTTTTCCAGGATAATTTTACGTAACATATTTAATTTTGTATTTATGTTCCAGTGTATAAAATAACATTGTTTGGAACAAACAGTTCAACAAAAAAGATGTTATTTGTTTGATATTTAATTTATTTTCTCTGCTTTTATTTCATATGGTTTCAATGTTTTAGATGGATTCCAAAATGTTTTTTTCTTAATTTTGCAATGACAAAATGATATACTTTGGTATTTATAGGTCAAGAATAACGAAAATGGTTTCAAATTAGAATTTTATGTTGTTATAACGGGAAGTCTTGAATCCTGAATGCATCTTTAAAGGGGCAGGCCTGGTTTGGAAGTGTGAAATGGGAAATTATTATAATGTATATCATTGGGTTGGTATGGATTGGTTGATGATTGGTTGTATGCTGATAAGATTAGAACACATGAAAATTTATACTTATATTTCATTGAAAATTGACTTCAAGATTTGTGAATTGTCCTGGTGATTCCATGTAGGGAACATTGAGGAGCATCTCAATGTTTCGATTAGGACTGATAATTTGTTTACGCACATACAGTAATGCTCTAAGTAATCGACTTCTTAACCACAGCAGAATTATGGGTAAATTTTCAGGATTTAGTCGGAAATATGGAGAGAGCTTTCCGATGAATGGCAACAAGCCATATTTCCGACTAAATCCTGAAAAGTTACCCATAATTCAGCTGTGGTTAAGAAGTCGATTACTTGGAGCATTACTGTATGAAGAAATGAACACATTATATAGAGCCAATGCCTCCATTCATTCAAATATTTATATTTAGGAGATACATGTAAGTGTTCTCCGTTGAGTTGGATATTTGGGGAATCGAGCATGAAAAAGGTTTGTGAACTCGCCGTCAACTGGTAACACCAGAGATTCTATGGGGGGAAATAACCTCTTCTGCGCTATGTTGATTGTATTACTGCAGATCACGACCATGTACAACTTCATATTAAAGCCCTTCTGTAATATGTTTTTTAACAGACCCAGAACCTGTGCAGCTTATTAAGCTGTTCTTGCAAGAAGCAGATTCACAACTCGCCAGCATTAATGGCAGCAGCAAATCAAATGGGAATTCTGAGTCAAACGGTGACGATGATGTCATGGAGATTGATCTGGGTAAGCTGAGGAAACATTACTATATATTACTAAATTCACTTGTCTCTTGTCTGCTTTTATATCTTCATTTTCTAGTCAAGTTGATACATATATTTATCAAAGAAACCTTTGCACCTGCCTTTAACCCTTTACCCAACAAACCGGCCAAAACCGGCCAAATAAAGCTTCAACAGCCTAAAATATCTTCGGTCTGTCTCAATAGAACCATACAAATATGGGTATCATTGGAACCGGCTCCTTGGCCACATTGTGATAGTTACAGTTATGCCCTGTGCCAATGCATTCTCTTATATATGCGAGTCGACCATAGGTCGCCTCGCATATATATAAGAGAATGCATTGGCCTAAAAAAAATCTTTTTTTAACACTTTTTACCATTTTTTTTACATTCTTTAACAATTTTATAATTTTTAATCTGTTAAGCCAATGCATTCTCTTATATATGCGAGGCGACCTATGGTCGACTCGCATATATAAGAGAATGCATTGGCACAGGGCCCTTCTGTTGGGCAAAGGGTTAAGAGGCCGGTCAGACTTCTTATAGAGTTATCACCCTTTTATATGAATCGGCTTGTCTGTCCCTCCCTCTGTGGACGCAATTTTGTCTGAGCTTGTATTCCTACATTTGGCAGTCAATTTTTTAAGACTTGGCTCAGATATTTAGTACCATAGAAACCTGTGCACCTGCAGTTATAAATGAGGTCTGTTCGACATATGCATGGTACACATAATGCTAACGTCAGGATCTACCATACATTGATCGTCTGTCCATCTGTCTGCCCATCTGTCCATAGACACATGCTATCCGACCCAATTTTATTTTTTATCGGATCGTGTTCATATTTTATGTGGTGCAGGTTTATGATGCCACACTCCTCACTTGTATAGTATTTAGTATCGATCGGTTTAGAAATTATTAACACTTTATTGTTTCCATCCACCATTAGATATGTTCTATCCGATGCGATAACTCAAGTATTTTTTGTCAGATCGTGTTCATATATTATATACAGGTTTATGATGACACACCCCTCACCTGAATAGTTTTTGGTATCAACTGGTTGATTAACCCTTCCCACACATGATTGCTGCATGTATCTATGAAACATATATTGCTAAAATATAATTCTTTTTCTATATTTATTGCAGATAACCAAGAGGCTATTGATGAAAAAAGAATGAAAAACTACAATGTTAAAGCCTTGAGACTGCTGGCGCTTAAAACGGCTGCATTTCTGAGATGGAATCTACATGTGCTAGACCAAGGGTGAGTCATATTAAATTTCTGGGAATGTTTTCCAGCTAACCTGATTGTCGGGAAATCTCCTGACACAATAAATTGCACTACTTCAAATTTGAGATGCGCAATAGCGCACCCAGTTTTCAAACTAGGTGCATCGATAAGTGCACGCCTTGGGGATTTGCCGATTTAACAAACAAGAAACGACATCGGAATCAACAAGGTTATTTTAGTGTGACTGGCGCAGACACAGCATTTTCATCAGACAATGTAATTTGATTTGTGCAATCGGGTTACCATCGTTGATCTGTGGCGATGTTTGATCCACAGGCGGTCACCTCACAGCATCGTTTGATCTTTCTTTTGTCACCTTTGTTATTTGTAGATTACAGCATCACTCTAATGTAATCTTGGATGAAATTTCATAAGGCATTTTTTTGTTATTACTTGGTTTACGGATTTCCCTATCCAAACAAAGCTGTTTGTCAATAAAAATAAAATTTTAGTTTTTGGTTTTTTTATTTCTGCCAATGGGAATATTAATCCTGACATATAACAAAAATTAGAATAAATTATAATTTTACTTAAAATGTACAACATTGATTGAACAGCGAAGCCTTCTGGTGATGTTTTTGGTATTGAATGTCAACGCCAACATGGCAGACGCTGATATTGGCAATGTGTTTTCATCTATCCGTATCATGCTTTAAAGAAACATGCAAATAAAGAAATATATTTGCCCATGCTTGTTTTAGATGAGGAGATTATTATACAGCAAATATTTTATTTCTCCCGACCCTATTTTTTTGACAATTTAAATTAAAAAAAATATATACAGATTTTAGTTTTAGTTTTTTTCCTCCCATCTCCCCTACCTTTAAGCCAAAAAAATAAAATGCCTAATGTCACTAAAGGAACGTCTGTACACACAAACTATCATCACATAGTTACTCATTCTAACTCTCGAGAAGGAAGCAGTGATTTAATCTTAAATGTTTTACATTGTAGATTACCACCAGTGTACACACAGACTATAATCACTGAGTTACTCATTCTAACTCTCGAGAAGGAATCAGTGACTTAATCTTAAATGTTTTATATTATAGATTACCACCAGTGTACACACAGACTATAATCACTGAATTACTCATTCTAACTCTCGAGAAGGAATCAGTGACTTAATCTTAAATGTTTTACATTGTAGATTACCACCAGTGTACACACAGACTATAATCACTGAATTACTCATTCTAACTCTCGAGAAGGAATCAGTGACTTAATCTTAAATGTTTTATATTACAGATTACCACCAGTATACACACAGACTATAATCACTGAATTACTCATTATAACTCTCGAGAAGGAATCAGTGACTTAATCTTAAATGTTTTACATTGTAGATTACCACCAGTGTACACACAGACTATAATCACTGAATTACTCATTCTAACTCTCGAGAAGGAGGCGGAATCAGTGAAGACATCTCAACCAGAGCTCTCCACTTTCTCACCGGAAGCTTTGTTCGCACTGCAGCTCTATCACAGATGGTATGTGATATCCTGCATAAGTCTGCAAATAGTGTGTCTGTCATTTACAGAATGAGGTCCGCAGAGGAAGAATTTAGTGATGCTATCCTGCACAGCAGTCTAGAATCTCCACATTCACCCCCTGGGGATGTCATTCTGCTTAATCCTCAACTGCTATCGGAGACTTCACCTCGATTATGCATTTTATTTTCTGCAAATTAGGGGACTCACTCTGCTTAGGCCTCATCTTCTGGAAAGTATCTATATTCTCAAATTAACATTGTTTTTGGTTACTTTTTCCCTTCTATTCAGTTTCTATATCCCCTAATTTGCAGAAGTTAAATGGCATAATCGAGGTGAATAATGGGTGAACATCACCAACTTCAACTAGGGAACTTCAATCTGATTCTAGGTCTCCCATGCCAGTTGAGGTCCCCAGAGGGTGAATTTGGTGATGTTATTCCACTGTATGGGATAGCGTCACTAAATTCACCCTCTGGGGACCTCATTCTTCAAATGTCAGTCACAGTCTTAGTAGGGATTGAACGTTCAGATGATAACTTTGACAAACTTGTTTAAATTATCAATTCATTTGATGTTATGGCAATTGAGTTGTGCCTCATTGACATGATCATGGAGAAATTCATCAATAATGGAGGATGTAATGTAGTTTACTGAACACAAGAAAACTGATGTGACAAAAGTGATTGTTATCACTCCATCATATTTTATGATTTTTATCTTGACAGGTGTGCGCTGTTGATTGTGAAATCGAGTTACCAAGTGAGGCCAACTAGAGGACCATTCACTCAAGGGTATGTATGGCTCATATCAATAAAGTCCATATTTAGTCATTAAATTTAAATATATTATTCAAAATTATTGTTGCTTCAGAAAACGATTTTTGAACTTGGTTAAAGTTTAATGTTGACAACGCAAACCACTGGCTAAAAGTGGCCAATTTATGGAAAATTGTCGGGTACTAATCCTGGGCTATTTTAACTGGATTCGGCTCGTTTGAACATTCACATAATTTATATGTAATTGTACAGAGTGAATTCTAAATGCAGGTGTATAATTGTAATTTATAAGTTGTTAGTCTGTGGTAATAAATAATAAATTTCACTGGTATCGTCATCAGTTCTGTTACCCATGTGATGGAGCATGCAACGTAACATTGCTTTTCGGCAGTAAGGTTCTCTATATCTTACAAAAGATTGTGTAGTAGTATACAACAGGTCCAATGTGATGTTTTATGTCATTTATTTTCTCACCAGGGCTTATCCGAATGATCCAAATAATCTGGCGATTGCCAAAACAGAATCTATAATAACGGATGTAAGTATGCTATTCCCTTTAATTTTGTATTCAGATGGGAAAACTGAAAATAGGGTTGAGTGCCATTTGTCTGAAGAAGACAGGTCTATCTCTTCCTGGCCATAATTACAACAAAAACATAAATTATATAAATCCAGATTTCAAGACTACAAATAGCTATTTTCTGTTTTTGTGAATAAAATACAGATAAAACTGAAGATTAATTGTCTGTATTTAACCCTTTACCCAACAGAACGGCCCTGTGCCAATGCATTCTCTTATATATGCGAGTCGACCATAGGTCGACTCGCATATATAAGAGAATGCATTGGCTGGCACAGGACATAACTGTAACCATCACAATGTGGTCAATGAGCCGGTTCCAATGATATCCATATTTGTATGGTTTTATTGTGACAGACCCAAGATAATTTAGGCTGTTGCAGCTTTATTTGGCCGTTTTTGGCCGGTTTGTTGGGTAAAGGGTTAAGGCATAATAAAGTGGTTTATTTTCATCGTAATTCATGGTAAATACCTTAGCTGATCTGTAATTTGCCTTGATTGAGGGCGCTAACAAGATAGAGTTCTCCCCCTTGATTGAGGGCGCTAACAAGATAGAGTTCTCCCCCTTGAGCGCTAACAAGACAGAATGCTCTCTTTTGTATGCCCTTGATGCTCCAAACCTTTTCACTCAGATTACTGTTCTAAAAATAGTCCCTAAAACTATGCCATAAATTTCTAAAGAAATTCTATATAATATTGATATTAATTGATAGAAGCTTTTACGGACAGGTGTCTTTGATTCATATATATTATTTTATACCGTGGAATCTATATAAAACTTGCAGGGAGAGTTGGACCATCTTTAATTGTTTGACATCAGGATCAAGGAAAGCTTCAAATGTTGTATCTCTATTGGACAACACTTACAATAGACCGATTCTTCTTGGTGATAGCGTTTGGGTTGATGCTGTTTTGGACCGAGTCCCCTCCCGTTATTCTATAACGTTCTTTATGCCCCAGAATCATTAGCGGGAGTTATCTTGTTTGTATGTTTTCGGATTAGGTCAAATGGATGCTTTGCATAAAGCATATATGAACATAGAGGGCAGCCTTTCCCAAGCATGATGATATCAAATATGCGTATATGAGAGGTCTGTTAAATGTCAACGCCACAGGATTTATAAGTAAGCAAACTTTTGTTTTCCAGAGAATTTTTATTTGTCGCGCAATTAGAAAATGCATGTAAACAATACATTAACCCTTTACCCAACAAAACGGCCAAAAACGGCCAAATAAAGCTTTAACAGCCTAAAATATCTTCGGTCTGTCTCAATAGAACCATACAAATATGGATATCATTGGAACCGGCTCCTTGACCACATTGTGATAGTTACAGTTATGCCCTGTGCCAATGCATTCTCTTATATATGTGAGTCGACCATAGGTCGCCTCGCATATATAAGAGAATGCATTGGCCTAAAAAAAATCTTTTTTTAACACATTTTACCATTTTTTCTTACATTCTTTAACAATTTTATAATTTTTAATGTGTTAAGCCAATGCATTCTCTTATATATGCGAGGCGACCTATGCATTGGCACAGGGCCGTTCTGTTGGGTAAAGGGTTAAATGATTGTATCATCACTTTACCTTTTTCTATCAAGGGATGTGATATTTCAGATATTTCAGATGATTAATCACATTCATGGGTTTGTGTGAATGCCTGGGCTCCACATGTACATCAAGGGATGTGATATTTCAGATATTTCAGATGATTAATCACATTCATGGGTTTGTGTGAATGCCTGGGCTCCACATGTACATGTAGTATGTCTTTTGAATGAATGAAGACTCGCATATATATTAAGAGAATGCACTAGCACAGTGTTTTCGCAAAATTTCAGGAAGATCCATTCATGGAAGGGTTAAGCTATCATAAGCCGTCCTGTGATGATGAAGCGGGTTCGATTTCAGTTCATTCGCACATTCATGTATCTTAGCGCGTGTATCATCACTAAATTCAACCTCTGTGAACCTCATTCTGCTTAGGCATCATCTATTGCGAAATATCTATCGTCTCAATTTAATATTGCTTTTACTTACTTTTTCCCTTCTGATCAGTTTCTATATACCCTAATTTGCAGAAGATAAGATGCATAATTGAGTAGTTTTCTAATCACCAACATAAACTTAGAACTTCAATCTGATCCTAGGTTTCTCATAGCAGTTGAGGCCAAAGCAGAATGAGGTTCCCAGAGGGCGAATTTGGTGATGCTAGCCCACTGTGCGTGATAGTGTCACTAAATTCACCCTCTGGGGACCTAATTCTGCAAATATCAGACACACTATATCCAGGCTTGTTGATAATCCCGATCTCTATCTTTGTAGGTGAAGGAACACATCGATACGACCATCGATTCCCTCAAGCGATGTGCCCACTGTGGGCAGGAGATGAGGATGCCCACGCTGTCATGTTTTGGTATGCCGATTAAAGGTTCTGAGCACGTCGACCTGTGGTGGGATATAGGGGTTAACATTCCCAGTAATGAATATATCTGTCAGGTAAGAAATAAATGTTCATGCATGATATCTCAATTCCTCAGGGGGTGTTGACATGCATTGGCCTAACAATTTTAATAATTTTTTCTTGTATTCTTTAACAATTTTATAATTTCACCCATACAGAGCCCCAGACAAACATGAGCAGACGATTCTCTTCTATATGCTTCTATATATGTGTGGGACTCCCTGCAGGGTAATGGATGTTTTTTTTATTTTATGTCCTAAAAATTGTAAGAAACATTTATTTAAAAAAAATGATAAAAAATTGTTAGGCCAATGCATTCTCTTATATTTGCGAGGCGACCTATGGTCGACTCGCATATATAAGAGAATGCATTGGCACAGGGTAAAAAAATCCTGATTACGACTGGATTTGATATGGCGGGTCACATATATACCTTTGTTTTTAGTCAATTTTATATGGAGGCTAGCAGGGTTCATGCTGTTGGTGGCCAAATTAACCAGGCATGAGAATATTGTGCCAGATATTTGCAGAATGAGGTTCCCAAAGGGTGAATGCGGTGGGCTAGCATCACGAAATTCATCCTCTTGGGACCTCGTTCTGCATAGGTGACCTAGACTCAGATTGTTAAGTTCCCAGATGGTGAAGGTTGGTGATGTGCACCCATTGTGCACCTCGATTATGCAATGTGTCATCTGCCAATTTGGAGATATAGAGAAACTAAACTAAAAAAAAAAGGATCTTTGCGAAGAAATGTCTAAAGAAACTAAACAAATTGTTGAATAATAGATACTTTCCAGAGAAAATGAGGCCTAAGCAGAATGAGGTCACCAGAGGGTGAATTTAGTGATGCTAGCCCACTGTGTGAGATAGCATCGCTATATTCACTGAATGGAACCAACTAGACCCTGGCACAAGATCGCAGTCTGTTGACTTCTTTAACCCTTTTAGTGCCAAGTCCGATTATTGCCACATCATTTCATTACTTATTGTAAAATTGTGAGGTGCGGGGTATATCTAAGTGGTTAGCAATTGTACCCCAATCCCTGTCTGTCATATACTTTTGTATTGGTAATAAATATGTTTAACTATATTCACCCTCTGGGGACCTCATTCTGCAAATGTCCAGGACCATATTCTCAAGCCGACCATTGAAAAATGACCACAATTTTTTTTTTATTTGACTAAACTTTATGGTCAAAAGTTTCAAGGCTGCAGTCACCTCTCAAATTATCATCAGATCTCCATGAAACTTTTAATTCATTAACAGGTAATCAGCAGTTACTCGCATATGTATGAATAATAATTTATTAAAAGTCACACATGCTTAAAGGCATGTGAGGCCTTAGTTGTCGAAAATATTCATATTTGTTCTAATCACCGTAAACAGAAAAACATTAAAACGCATACAGTTTCGTTCATATATACCATGACCATCACGTAAACAGCATGTTATCATAAAGACCTACTATATTTTACCTAAGCAAGAGCCTGATTGTGTTACAGAAGACAGCACAATGCTACTGGCTAATCACACACAAATGGCATAAACGCTCTTTATTAGTTCCATATCAGGAATTCACCAACAAAGAACGCTCTTTATGTTTACCATCATAATATAAACAAACACCAGAAAAGTAACTTTTTATGCTTTTGTTTACATAACAATGGTAAAACATTTGACAATAACATACTGTTTATGCGATATTTCTTATTTGTATACGGACAAAGTCTGTCTACATTTTGATGTTCTTTCTGTTTGTGGCGGTTTTTGACGGGTGGAAATATTTTCACAGGATACCCACCGCCAAGGCCAACCTTACCTTTAAGTCACTTCAAATTAAGACAGTGTAGGCAAATCGTTGCTAATTTATGTTGATATACGATACCAACTAGACCTATTTAAGTTTTTACATTTCCGTTATCATTTTGTCCAACTCGAAACTTATCAGGTATTTTTGTGCATGTGAAGAATAAATTCCTACAATTTTCCAAGCAATCTATCATCTAATTCCTTTTAGCCATTGCAACTTTAACTGAAACCTATATCAGTTTGAAATTCTTTTAAAATTCTAGCTAATTCTTTTAACCCAACTTCTCTTTACTCTACAGATTAGTTTTGATGTAGGAAGTTACTTCTTCTACCATGAGAGTTACGAGCAGGCGTCGACAGCATTCCACGAGGCAGACGAAATGTTACCACAGGTCAGTTCCCTCTCCAAGCCACAGTAAATCCCTTTCTATACTAAATACTCAGACTCTTCAGTTTTCTCATTGTCCCCTGAAAAAACATTTCAGGGCCTATAGAAATCACTGGTGTCTGTCATTCCATACATTCGTCCATGCATCCTTGTGGATCGATTAACCTGTCAGCCCATTTTAACCGCAGTTGTGGTCCTTGTCAATCTGGGCCTAGTTCGAATATGGGCTATGTCCAATGAATTTTGCTGACAACTTCAAATCTGGGCTATGTCCGATGAAATTTGCATCCGTCATTGTGTGATTTAGAAATAGTAAACATAGACTGTTAAAAGCAAAATTTGATTAAATGGTTGTTCCCAGAATCCAATTTTTCATTTTAAAAAAAAGCCACCAGTCAAATTAAGCCACCTTATTCGGGGAACATGTGACCTAGCAGCCTTTTATTTGACTTAGAAATTGCTTTTCTGGTTGTCCGGATGGTAACTTGAGCAATATTCAACAGAATTGCTTGATATTTGGTACGTTATTCACATTTGAGATGACACAGGCCAAGTTTTAGTTATGGTCACGGTCTGGTGATATTTTACGAGTTGTGCCCCTTTTTTTTTTAACTTTAACTTAGAAATCGCTTGTTCTCAGGTTGTCCGGATGGTAACTTGCGTAATATTGAAAAGAATTTCTACATGGTTCACATTTGAGAATATTCAGGCCAAGATCAAATTTGGTCATGGTCCAATGATTTTTATCAAAGTTATGGGCTTTTTTCGACTACCAGATCATATGGGGGACATGGGGTCTGTGACCATTTATGCTATATAATAGGTCAGGGAAGTAAGACTGCATCTTTAACATGAATTTTAATTCTAACTTTCCTATAGCTCAACAATCCACAGTATTGCTCAGTTGATGAGAAGAGGTTGAAGGGCTATGTGATAGCCTGTAACAGCTTAGTTCGAACAAAGGGACCAAGCAGGGATGCCACCATCCAGGACAGGGTAGAAGAATGCAGAAAACATAACTACACAGTGAGTTAGTCTTAGTTAAATAGCATACAAACATAAACAGTCCAGGACAGGGTGGAAGAATGCAGAAAACATAACTACACAGTGAGTTAGTCTTAGTTAAATAGCATATAGATATAACAAACAATCCAGGACAGGGTAGAAGAGTGCAGAAACATAACTACACAGTGAGTTAGTCTTAGTTAAATAGCATATAAATATAACAAACAATCCAGGACAGGGTAGAAGAGTGCAGAAACATAACTACACAGTGAGTTAGTCTTAGTTAAATAGCATATAAATATAACAAACAACCCAGCTGGACATTTGCAGAATGAGGTCCCCAGAGGGTGAATCCTCTGGGGACCTCATTCTGCATTGCCTCATTTGCTATAGGAGACATAGACTCAGATTTAAGTTACCAGATGGTCAATATTGTGATGTGCACCAATTGGGTATCTCGATTGTGCATTGTGTCGTATGCCAATTTGGGGATATAGAGAAACTAAACTAAAAATTAAAAAATGAATCTTTGTGAAGAAGTTTCTAAAGAAATTAATAAACTTGTTTATTAATAATAAAGATACTTTCCAGAGAAGATGAGACCTAAGCAGAATGAGGTCCCCAGAGGATGAATTTAGTGATGCTAGCCCGCTATGCCGGTTAGCGTCACTAAATTTACTAAATTCACCCTTTGGGGATCTCATTCTGCAAATGTCCAGCCTAAACAGAAAAACCAACACAGCATTGGTATTACAGTAAAACCTGTCTTGAAAGACCACCGTCAACGGCGACCATCTGCTATTTCCGACCACATTTCCTGTTCACCGACTGGTTTATTCTATATATCACCTTCAATGTACGACCACCTGTCAAACGCGACCGCGACCATCTAATATTTGGTTCAAAACACGAATTTCACCTGCATTGAGAGACCACCCCAATTTATTAACGAAGAAAGAAACAGAAACGTCGGTTAAACTATCTAGTTTTGCACGCGAAAAGACACTTGATACAACCGGATATGAGTGATGGTCTTCTTCATCAATTTATCTAACCGCTCTGGTAGAGCAACCACACTATACAAATGTGTGTATACAGTTAAACATTAAATGCTAAATACACAAAATCCTCTGATGGACCCAAATGTCGCATCCACAAATATAAAAATATGAAAGTCGTTGAGTTAAGAGTTTGGAGTTTGAACAAACCAGTGTCACATAATATTAGTAAGCGAAACCGAAAGTAAAAATTACGGAATTTCCGATATGACAAATGGACTCGTCTTAACGTTTACCTCAGACATAAATGGACACGTTCTGTGCGCTTGCATGTTGCAACTCAATGTTATTCAATGTATGCGTGGTATTATCTGATATATTTAATTGGCTACAGACTGGAGGCCATTAACAAATTGGTCCTTTGTTAAAGTAGACATGGTTGCATATTTGTTTTGACAAATGATTCAATCAGCCCGTTTGAGAACAATAATATAATGAGGGATTATGAGGGATGCCCAAACTGTGAAAAATGGTTTTAGTGGATGCCTGTCCCGCGGCTTACATAATGTAAATGTACTCGTGTTGGCATGGATGAATTCTAACGTGTTCCTAGAATGGCTAAATCTGATCAACAGCAAAATGTGCGCCCAGGACAGAAAAATACTTCTTCTACTGGACAACTTCAGCGGACATCCTGACGTCGAGCAATAAAATTGTTTAAAATGAGATTATATCTTTGTGCTTTTTAGCTCACCTGAGACAAAGTCTCCGGTGGAGCTACCGTCGTCCGACCATCGTCTGTCCGTCTGTCCATCGTCTGTCCGTCCGTCGTTCCGTCCGTCCATCCGTCAACAATTCTTTGATCATCTTCTCCTCTGGAACCATAAAACTGAATGCGTTCATATTTGGTGTGGATGTTCCCTAGGTGGATCTCATTCAGATTTGTTCAAATGAGGACACTGGGTCAAATAGTTGCGAAGCCAGGCCCATAACTCTGTAATTCTTACAATGACTTCTTCTCAAATTTCATTGGGCCGAATGGGTTCATATTTGGTACAAAGGGTCCTTGGGGGACTGTTATTCAGATTTGTTCAAATGAGGTCACTGTGTCGAATGTGGGCAGAGCCAGTGACATAATTAAAAAAAAAAATTAAAAATTTAATTCGGATTTTTGGAATTTTCACCTTACTAGTACTCAATTTAACAAACAAAAAATTTATTTTTTAATCATTTTTATAAAATTTGAAGAAGGTGACACCATTATAACATCTGCAGAGTTATGAAACATTAATCTTCTGAAATTACAGAAATATTCCTTTACCCATCCCCCTCCCACATGGCCCAGACCCACCACCCCACCCCCACCCTGGAGTGGACTGCACCCAACCAACATCCCTTCCAAATCTCCAGCTGCCACTTAATACCTGTTCTATTAAAGTTGCAGATATATCTTTGTGGATAGATGGAGAGAGACACAGGTCATTAATCTAGATTAGAATAATATGTCATCTAGCAGCTTGTGTAAACATTGTAACTGCTAGCAATTTTGAACAAACTCCCTGAATTTAGTGTGTCTGACATTTGCAGAATGAGGTTCCCGGAGGGTGAATTTAATGTTGCTACCCTGTACAACAGGCTAGCATAACCAAATACACCCTCCATGGACTTAATTCTGCTTAGGCATCATCTTCTTGGAAGTATCTTAAGAATCAAATTGAAATTTTGTTTTAGTTAATTTTTGACTTGTTCCCTTCTGTTCAGTTTCTATGTCCCCCTAATTTTCAGAAGATATAATGCATAATTGAGGTGCTCAATGGGTGTGCATTACCAACTTCAACTGTAGAACTTCAATCTGTTCCAAGGTTTCCCATGGCTGGTGAGGCCTAATCAGACTGAGGATGAATCTGGTGATGCTAGCCCGCCTTGCAGAATATTGTCATTAAATTAACCTTTTGTGGACCTCATTCTGCAAATGTCAGACACACTATATTCAGACTTGGCTGGCATATTATTTTCTTAACCACACTTGCTCATACTGATGAAATCATACCCTGATTTTTTCATCGTACCCTGATTTTTCAAAGAAACATTGGTGGGGGGGGTGTATATTGGCTTGAATTTGTCTTCTGTCTGTCAGGCGGTCCTTCCATCCGTCTGTCTGTTGGGATGTCTATCCATCCATCTATCAACATTTGTTTTCGTCTCCATATTAACGACCAAATATGTTTATATATCTCAGTGTGCATGTTCCTTAGGTGACTCACAATCAGATTTGTTCAAATAAGTTCATCAGATCAAATAGGTGCAAAGCTACGGCCATAACTCTTTCCCTCCATAGTAAATCTTAAAATAATTTCTTTTCAAGAACCATTAAGCCTATATTAGCTTATATTTGGTATGGATGGACCTTGGGTGACCGGGTTCAGATTTGTTCAAATGGGGTCATTTTTAGGAAATGAGGGCCCCAGAGGGTGAATTCGTTGATGATATTCCACCTTGGGGAATAGTGTCATGAAATTCACCTTTTGGGGACCTCCTTCTACAAAGATCAGACATATCCAATACAGACTTGGCTGTTCCAATATTATTTTCTTAACCACCACTTATCCAGGTGAAATCATATCCTATTGAATATGGGGGGGGGGGGGTATATTGATAATACTAGATGAATGGATCTCATAGATGGAGATTCACATTTGTTCTAATAGGGGCAGAGCTAAAAGATTTAACTCTCCTCTATCCTGTTTGGTACTGGTATAATAATATTTATTTCTAGGCAGCCTGGGTGGGGGGCAATGTTTGAGGCAATGGGGAAGGAGTGTAGAGGGGTGGGGTTTTGACCCCCTACTTTGATCAAAATTTAAACAGTTGAAAATTTCATGCCTGGTATAACATTTGTTGTAGATTAGATGTTCACATAAAAAATAGGTTAGAATTGTTCTCATAGTTTAGTTTTATTTTCCAACATGTTTGTTTTTATACCAACAGTCCATATGTTCCTACTTCTGGTTAAACTGTTGGACCAAATTGGCCACAAATTTTAACTTTATGGGGTTAGTAATTTTCAAACGTTTGAGAGAGAGCTTGAAGTACTGGTACCAGTTGTAAAATTCAACCTAAGAGGGATGTGCAAAATGATTGTTGTGAACTTAGTACTGTGGTATGGTTGTCTTCTTTAAAAGATAAGAGGTTGGAGATTTGTCACTGGTGTGCAATTAGAAATTTCAAGTTGAAGAGCCCTGCTCAACAGAGAACCTCCAGCTATGTCCATGTTTAGAACTAATTGTCTTAAGTGATATTGTCACATACTGACTCTTGTAGTCTTCAGAGTCCCAGTCTTTTCAGTCTTTACAGTCTGGTGAGCGACCCACAGTCATTGACTGACTTGTTGAATAGCTGATACATGTTCTATATAATCAACAATCTTACGGTACATAATTTAAGCTTTTTTGGTATACCACTCTATTGGAAGACCACCTGTCTTGAAAGACAGGTTTTACTGTATGATTGAAAGGTAGATTTTTATTCCCTGCAACTGGACAAATTTATACAAATTGATTTAAAGAATTGTTGGATTGATAAAATTTAGTTTCTTCCATAATTGTGACCGTTGTAGAAAATGTTCATGGGGATCTCAAGTAACAAGTGAAATGTTCGTCTATGAAACTAATCAGGGTTTCCGCTACACGGCAGCAGGTCCCTATATAAACTAATCTGTGCATTTACAATTGGTAACAACACCATGTTCAAAGCAATGCGAGGTGGCGCTATAAAATTTCTTCAAACTGAATATTATATTCTTTTTCAGGGGTTGATTGATGTTTTGTTAGAAGACAATCTGAAGCAAGAATTGAGCACAGTATACCGAGGAAGTCTTGAGAACGAACTATTATCGAAAAGTCATAGGTACGTAACTAATGCTAATGCTCATTGTCGCATGGTTTCGTGGAAAAAGACACACATGATCTCCTATATGTGCAAAAAGACACCCAGGATCTCACAAATGTGCAGAAAGACACCCAGGATCTCAAATTCTCATTAAAAATTGATTTTAAATTTGTTGCGTGTTAATTATTATCACAATCTATTATATATTTTGAAAGATCTGTGTGTGTATCTATCTATCTGTCTGTCTGTCAGTAATCGATGGACTCAAATACGGCTGAGCCAATTTCGATGAAACTTGGTATGTGGGGGTATTTTCGGGTCAGGACTAACATAGGCCTATTAATTTGTCCGTGCGAGGTCAACTTTTCACGTGCCGAGGTCAAATCTGTTTTTACGCCGTTTTGCGCTAATATATTTCAGTTCGGTGCTTACAAATCGATTCGAAACAGCGCGAATAATAACATGCCAGTCATAATAATGACACTATGAGAATCTTTCGTGTTTCCTCTTTCCAACGATATATAATATGTATGTATCCGTTTTAGTTATCTGCCTCAATTATTAAGAAGAAGTGGTACGATCTTCTATCAGGGTAAAAACAATGCGTAACTTCTATGACGTCGTTAGAGGTCATAAAGTTAGATCACGTTAACTCTTAACCTGCCGATGCATTTGACTGTTTCAGACGTCTTGGCGATATCTCGGGCACCGATGGTAATTTATCTTTACGTTGAAACTTGATAATTAATGAGCGTGTGTATATGAGGCGCGTTTATATACTTGAGTGGAAATCAAATCGGGTTAAAAGGTCAAATCGGGTAAAACCGGATGGATTTCGACGGGTACTTTTGTTCGGGCAGTGTTTTGGACGGGTCAAATTGTGACCCCACTTGACATTGGCCTTCAAAATAGACAATTCAAGGTCAAAGTCCGGACGAAGTCGGGTCACCTTCTAGTAATTATATATTTGTGATTAAGTGGGTAGCGTCACTAAATTCACCCTCTGGGTTCTTCATTCTGCAAATGTCAGACACACTATTTCAAGGCATGGCAACTGACTGCTGTCCGATAACTGATTTAATGTCGAACAGCTATAAAAATATTTTACTTTGAACAAATAATTTATTTCAGTTACAATGACCTTTATAATAAGGTTACCATATGCAATGTGATACGAGGGATACTGGAGGGGAAAGCTCTTGTTTCTCGAGTTCTGGACGATCTGGAAGAAGAAGATGAAGATGTCATGAGATTCCTTATGCAGGTAAGATTCAAGAAACATAACTCTTTTTATCACATGATTAGCACTATTTTCCTATGTAATATTCGAGCTTAATAGACACGTGTAATATCGTCGCGTGCAATGACGTCACGCTGCTCTTTGTGACAAAGTTCTCTGTCTGTTAATTATTGTTGTTTTCGATAAATTTAAGCGATTATATGACCATGTGATAAAAAGTATCTCAAACTCGTTCTATTTTATACGTAATTTATCAACCTCGTCCACTAAATTATATTTGAGCCTCGGTAAACCTCGGCTCAAATCGAATTTAGTGAACTCGGTTGATAAATTCCGTATAAAATAGAAACTCATGTGAGATCCTCTATGTATAACTGTAAAACCTGACATGCTTCATTAATGTGATGTGAAATACTCGAGTAGGGTGATCAAATAGAAATTAAGAATAATCTTGTTCAAAGTAGTTATTTTTTACGAATATTAATGAAATGCAATGACTCGCGATGGTGAAATCATTTGTGTCAGTGTAACATGTATACTTTTCTTAATGTCGCCAGTGAGAGAGGTTCAAGTGAATTTGAAACTTTATCCTTTTCAGGTTTTATTATTTACAATGAAGGGCGCTTCTTATGGACAAAGATCTAACCTACGATGCTTCATTCTGTAAGCAGTACTTAATAGTTATATAATTAGCAGGCCTGAAAATATAGTGCTGGACACAGTGGGCTAGCATCACCACATTCATCCTCTGGGGACCTCATTTTGCATGACATCATCTGCTATGGGATACCAAGACACAGATTTTAAGTTCCCAGATGGTGATGTGCACCCATTGGCACCACGATTGTCTGATTGTGCAATGTGTCGTCTGATATTTTGGGGATTTTGAGAAACTAAACTAAATTAGAAAAAGAATCTTTCTGAAGAAACTAAAAAACTTGTTAATTTGACAATAAAGATACTTTAGTAATGAGACTGAGGTTTAGGGAATAATAAAGCATTAGTAGAAATAAATCTGACACAGACAACATTTAAATAGAGTTGGCACCACAATTTGCCGCAAACATGACAAAAGAAGACTTTGAAGAGTCCAATTTTTTTTAAATACATCATCGCACTGGACGACATCATGTCAATACAACTTCTCAATTGTATTCGATTCAACAAAAGTGCGACTTTCTGTAATGAAACTTGGTTTATCGCACTTTCATCGCATCTAATTGAATGGTATTCGATGCAATGGAAGTGTGACGTATGTAATGGGCCTAAGCAGAATGAGGTCCCCAGAAGGTGAATTTAGTGATGCTAGCCTGCTGTGCGGAGTACCATTACTAAATTCACCTTCTGGGGACCTCATTCTGCAAATGTCCAGCACCAATTTTCAGGCCAAGTAGTTACATATTAATTAGTGGTATTCCAGGAACCTTTATTTGATAATTGATTAACTCAAAAAGAACACTATTTTGCTGGTCTCCAATGATCTAACAATCTTTGGTCTTTTCTTGTAAAGATGCCACCAAATATTTGATATGCTTATTGAAAAGTAAAAGTTTGAAGGTATTGAAATATAGCTATCACATCTACAATTTATTTATTATAACCTAATAGTATTATACAGTTCAATGCCATGATTTCTATAATATGTTAGCTGTGGAAAAGCTAATGTTTCTAGCAACAGCCGATAGATAACAATTCTGTCAAAGGTTTTTTGTTTTGAATATTTGTTTGGTGGCAAATTTTAGCACATGCGAGCAATAGCCCTTTCATGATGGGAGCTGTGCTTATAGAATTAAAGATTATGTGCCAGTGCATGCTCTTATATATGCGAGTCTTCCATAGGGAGGCTCGCATATATAAGATAATGCATTGGCTTACAACGTCAAGGTAAATATTGTTAGGCCAATGCATTTTCTTATATAGTCGAGGCTCCCTTCGGGAAACTTGCATTTAACCCTTTACCCAACAGAACGGCCCTGTGCCAATGCATTCTCTTATATATGCGAGTCGACCATAGGTCGCCTCACATATATAAGAGAATGCATTGGCTTAACACATTAAAAATTATAAAATTGTTAAAGAATGTAAGAAAAATGGTAAAAAGTGTTAAAAAAAGATTTTTTTAAGGCCAATGCATTCTCTTATATATGCGAGGCGACCTATGGTCGACTCGCATATATAAGAGAATGCATTGGCACAGGGCATAACTGTAACTATCACAATGTGGTCAAGGAGCCGGTTCCAATGATATCCATATTTGTATGGTTCTATTGAGACAGACCGAAGATATTTTAGGCTGTTGAAGCTTTATTTGGCCGGTTTTGGCCGGTTTGTTGGGTAAAGGGTTAAGAGAATACTTTGGCACATGGTTTTCGCTAAATTTCAGGAATTCCAGTCATGCATGGTTATACATGGCTTTATTTCCCAAATTCATTGTTATATTCGCAGACACCTGTGTAGTTTACTGCCATACAACAGTCGGTTCTCGGAGATGCTCATGCGTAGCGAACTGAAGTCATACTTTCCAGCAGACGAGAGCCTTGAGTCGATGCTTGTAGAAGACGTTGAGGATTTAATGTATAAAGACATTGAGTTTGAGGCGGAGTCAACAGCCTGCAGTACATTCTCCTCTATGTCGAAAGGTATGTCTATCTATATACTAGCTGAAACATGCTCCCTTTGAGAGCCTTTATTCAGCGTCAGAAGGACCTGTGGCCCCTTTGTGCACTCCACGTACATTTTTATTTTAGAGAGCATTTATTCAGTAGTGGCCCCTTTGTGCACTCCACGTACATTTTTATTTTAGAGAGCATTTATTCAGTAGTGGCTTCTTTGTGCACTTCGCGCACATTTTCATCATTTAAACATTTTGATAATTAAAAAAAAAAAAAAATTTTTTCACTGAACTCCTTGCTCAATTTAACAAAATTACTTTTATTTTTATTTTTCATAAAATATTTGAAAATCTAATGCTGTTCTAACATATGCCAGGTTACTCCTAGTCACCACACCACATATATATTTTACTCCTCAACGAACTATGCTATTATATGTTGATTTTGTGATTCAACAAAAACCATTAAAATAAACATGGATTTCCGATCCTGCATCAGTTGACAAATATGCCAGTTAAGAAGAAGCATTGTTATAGTGTGTCTGATATTTTCAGAATGAGGTCCTCAGAGGGTGAATTTAGTGACACTACCCCGGCCTAGCATCACTAAATTCACCCTCTGGGAACCTCATTCTGCTTAGGCCTCATCTTCTGGGAAGTATCTATAGTCTCAAATTAACATTGTTTTTAGTTACGTTTTCCCTTCTGTTCGGTATCTATATCCCCTAATTTGCAGAAGATAAATTGCATAATCGAGGTGACTAATGGGGTGAGCATCACCAACTTCAACTGTGGAAATTAAATCTGATACTAGGTATCATATAGCCCGCGGTGCGGGATAGCATCACTTAATTCACCCTCTGGGCACCTCATTTTGAAAGACTGTTTCAAGACTTGATAATGTCTTTCCTTGGCAGAGTCATCCACTATCCAGCTTGGTATAGTGGAGAAGCAGCTGCTACATATATATGACCCGGACATCATACACAAACTCATCATGGAGTTATGCCAGGTTCATGGATATCAGCCGAAACACATCACTGAACTCAGTGAAGAGGTCAGTAAATTAACACGCTCAGTTATAAAAGTATATATACATTGGAATGGTCTATTATTCATTTGGAGGAATGATCAGGTAATAAAATCAGATGACAGGCAGGGGAAAAGATAATAGAAGTGCAGAAGGATACATATTCATTGGAGGAAATGTTCAGATAATATATTCCGTTGAACTTATTATCTGAACATTTCCAAAGGGAACTACTCATCAATGAGTATTTAGTATAGAAAGGGTTAACCCTTTACCCAACAGAACGGCCCTGTGCCAATGCATTCTCTTATATATGCGAGTCGACCATAGGTCGCCTCGCATATATAAGAGAATGCATTGGCTTAACACATTAAAAATTATAAAATTGTAAAAGAATGTAAGAAAAAATGGTAAAAAAAAGTTTTTTTTAGGCCAATGCATTCTCTTATATATGCGAGGCGACCTATGGTCGACTCGCATATATAAGAGAATGCATTGGCACAGGGCATAACTGTAACCATCACAATGTGGTCAATGAACCGGTTCCAATGATATCCATATTTGTATGGTGTTATTGAGACAGACCGAAGATATTTTAGGCTGTTGAAGCTTTATTTGGGCGTTTTTGGCCGGTTTGTTGGGTAAAGGGTTAACAGATTTCTGTGGAAGAATTACAAGTGTTACAATTGCTGTCAGGGTTTCAAAATCTAAAATTACAACAAAACTGGTATGTAACAGAATTATAAGGCCTATTTGTTGTGATAAAAATTTATAATAGTACATGTTGCATTTGAAATTCATATTTCAATAGACATTAACATTAATCTAGCTGGAGGTTATTAATTGAGATAATTTTCAATTGGATTGTTCAATGAGGGGATAATTTGTTGCTGTGTGTTCCCAATATTATTAACAATGCATTTTGATTGGTTATTGCTCTTTAAAAAAAATTATGTTATGTTTTTCGTTCATCTGTCAATTTTCAGTTACAAGCCAATTATAAAATATCAGTCTCAAATTTAGTTTGCAAGACTCCTTTAATGAAATATGGCTCAAATTTAGTTGTATCTTTGCTCAACCTTTTGATAAAAATGATAGGAAAAGGTGATATTTTTATTGGCCTGCAAAAGATATATTCAGGCTAAATAAATAAATATTTCATGTTCTCAGGCACATCCGTCGTCCTCGTCATTGAAATTTTCAAATTTCCAGATTTTGAGAGACAAAAAAACCAACAGATATCCTCCCTCCCTTATCTCAAAATTGAGATCTATTAAATTGCCTGAGAACACAGATAAGATCTTTATTGGCCTTAGTATGAGTGAAGATATTCATTCCACATTCAATCTGCTGGATAACTCATGCCCTGTTCTCCAAGGATTTTGACATTCAAGCCTTGAAATAGTGTGTCTGACATACGCAGAATGAGGTCCACAGAGGGTGAATTTAGTGATGCTATGCCGCACAGCGTGCTAACATCACCAAATGGTCCCTCTGGGGACCTCATTTTGCTTAGACCTCATCTCCTTGGAAGTATCTATGGTATCAAATTAACATTGTTTTTAGTTACTTTTTCCCCTTCTGTCCAGTTTCTATATCCCCTAATTTGCAGAAGATAATTTGCATAATCAAGGTGACTAATGGGTGAAAATCACCAGCAACTGGAGAACTTCAATCTGATCCTTGGCCTCTCATTGCAGTTAAGGCCTAAGCAGAATGATGTTCCCAGAGGGTGAATTTGGGGACGATAGCCTGCCATGCAGGATAGTGTCACTAAATTCACCATCTGGGAACCTCATTCTGCAAATGTCAGGCACACTACTCATGCCCAGTTCTGCAAGGATTTTGACATTCTACAAATTGTGTTTCAGTGGAAGCTACCTCGAGAACTGCGACTACCTCTAGACAAACTGCCAGTATCTGCTGATCAGTCATATATCTTCATTATGTTAGCTAAAGCTCGCCACTGTATGACAATCAAGGTAAATATTTATGTCTAAATAACTATACCCCCATCCAAAAGATGGGGTATACTGGATTACATGCATCCGTCCATGCGGATGTCCATCTGTCCGTTCGCTCATATATCTCAACTATGGGTTATTGGATCTCTTTGAAATTTAGTATGCATGTTTGGCATCAGGAGGGCTATCAAAAGACTTTGAGTTCATTGACATTGTTCACATTTTCCGTTCAAGAGTTATCCCTTTTTGTTTCTCTGAAAATGTTTGATTTCCATCTGTCTGCTCATATATCTCAACTGCTGTGCTGGGTAGCGTCACTCTATTCACCCTCTGGGGGACCTTATTCTACAAATGTCCAGCACCATATTTTGAGTCCTGATCCAAAGTATGGTTACTGGAAGAGAGGTTTAGTAGACAATGTGAAAAATTATAACATTTTATCACATAAAATTATCAAAATATCCATTATTTATGAAATTCTTGGTAAAAATAAGTATTAAAAGCCCCTACCTCATCATATTTTCCTGAGAACACATCTATTTATTTTTAATAATTTAATAATTGCATTTCATTTATTTTACAACCTCTGATTTTAGCTATTTGAGAAACCGAGTTCTAACCCTTTACCCAACAAACCGGCCAAAACCGGCCAAATAAAGCTTCAACAGCCTAAAATATCTTCGGTCTGTCTCAATAGAACCATACAAATATGGATATCATTGGAACCGGCTCCTTGACCACATTGTGATGGTTACAGTTATGCCCTGTGCCAATGCATTCTCATATATATGCGAGTCGACCATAGGTCGCCTCGCATATATAAGAGAATGCATTGGCCTAAAAAATAAATATTTTTTAACACTTTTTACCATTTTTCCTTACATTCTTTAACACTTTTATAATTTTTAATGTGTTAAGCCAATGCATTCTCTTATATATGCGAGGCGACCTATGGTCGACTCGAATATATAAGAGAATGTATTGGCACATGGCCGTTCTGTTGGGTAAAGGGTTAATTATGAAATTCTTGCTAAAAATAAGTATTAAAAGCCCCATACCTCATCATATTTTCCTGAGAACACATCTATTTATTTTTAATAATTTAATAATTGCATTTCATTTATTTTACAACCTCTGATTTTAGCTATTTGAGAAACGGAGTTGTAATAATATAATAATTACATTGCATTTATTTTGCATCCTCTGAATTTAGCTTTTTGAGAAAGCGAGATTACTGTTGATCACTGCCGAGAACATCGTCAAGGATACATCGTACCTGCTGTCTAAACAGATCCGATGGCAGGTACTGCTCGCTGATCTACAGCAATTCTACCACAACGAATCTCTCGGTGATAGTTCATCCGTCCAAGATCTCATCAAGAAAACCAAAACCTGTCTCACAAGTGTTCGCCTCGGTCAGGGTATGTTGAAAATCAGTTAAAATTACCGTCCATGTTCCAAATTTGATTTGAGCGAAAATGACAATGGCAAAATGATTCTCCCATTCAATTATAAACATATACATGTTATTCATAAGTTTATTGGTAATGCATATACAGTAAATAAAGGATTCCCATTCATGTATTCGAAGAGAATATTCACATAATA
The DNA here is from genome assembly GCA_032622095.1 of Siphonodentalium dalli. Classification (NCBI taxonomy): domain Eukaryota; kingdom Metazoa; phylum Mollusca; class Scaphopoda; order Gadilida; family Siphonodentaliidae; genus Siphonodentalium; species Siphonodentalium dalli. Next base: position 151,977,428 of record CP136062.1, read on the forward strand.
AGCCCCAAATGAACTACATGTCGGCAAATATCCAGTAATGTTACTACATGTGATGTTCTCTTTAAAAACAATTCTTTATTAAAAATTGGACACTTTTGTTATTCAAGTGATGATTTTCGGCTCATTATCAATTATTAATGGCTATTAAGGATATGTTTTTGTTCATATTGGCAAAAACAGTTGCACAACTGTACATCATATACTAACATCATCATTTATTAGCTATTAGGCCAAACAAAAAAAAGGTTTTGGTTCTCAGGCCCCGCCGCATTGAATAAAAAGGGCCGCATTAGGCGTTTTTATTGCAATGCCTGATGTTAAGACAAAAAAACTTGCGAAAACAAAATTTGAATTATTTATTTATTTTTTTATTTTTTGGGGGGATTTTATCAACGTGTCCATAGCAGATATGTGTTGAATATTAGTGTGCATTGAGCTCTAACATGTAATGTGTTAAAAAGTGACTTGCCGGCTTACAACATGAAGTAGATGACTACAATTATGAAAATGATTAGCTGATCCTCATGCTCTTCGTACAATTAGTCATTGTGAACAACTTACACTACTAGTAATTGTAACTTTATACAATTGAAAGGCACAGGACTAAATTCAGGATCACATATTAGAATGGGGAGGTATCAGTTTTTAGACAAAAATAACAGTAGTTAATGTCAGGGGCATTATATATGTTAGGTAATCCCTGTCATACACTGGTAGTACAATGTCATTTTTATATAAGACTAAATGAGTTTATATGCATAACAGTTCCCTCTACCTTTCTGGTTATTACTAGACAAAGGAAGGTATCTTTGTCCATGCTTCCTATGCGCAGAAAAAAAAAAAAAATTAAAAAAAAAACCCTCCCTCCCTCATTGATTTGAAGAAAAAAATTGCCCGAGAACCAAAACACTTTTTTTTTTTGGCCTTAAGTATTTTTTTTCATATTTGATCGGGAAACTTATATGCTTTTCATGTGGAAATAGTTTATTATTAATCAATACTGATTAAAGTGTGAATATTGTCTGAATTTAGCAGAAAATGGTTTGCTTCACCAACCTTCACGTTCCTTGCAGAAATACAGCCTACATTGGAGGTGTTAGAGCTGTGTGCCTCGTTTCTGCTTAACATCAGAGAATGGGATTACCTGACAAACATGCATGGAGATACAGGGTTCATAGAGGTAATGATAGAGATCAGTGCTTTCATCTGTACTGATCCATCTGCATGTTGAGTCTAGTTTGGTTTGAATATCCATTTGTCGCAGGCTTCGGAATGGACATACATTTAGCTTATAGCTTAATATGAGAAACAATATTTCATGCTTATCCATCCTGGAAATGGTGTGTCTGGCATTTACAGAATGAGGTCTGCAGAGGGTGAATTTAGTGATGTATCCCGCATAGTGAGCCAGTTCACCAAATTCACCCTCTGGGGACCTCATTCTGCTTAGGCCTCATCTTCTGGGTAGTAACTATAGTCTCAAATTAATATTGATTTCAGTTGCTTTTCCCTTCTGTTCAGTTTCTAGATTCCCTAATTTGCAGAAGATAAAATGCATAATCGAGATGACTAAGGAGTGAACGTCACCAATGTCAACTGAGGAACTTCAATCTGATCCTAGGTGTCCCATAGCAGTTGAGGCCTAAGCAGAATGAGGTTCACAGAGGGCGAATTTTAGTGATGTTAGCCAGCAATGGGGACCTCATTCTGTAAATGTCAGACACATTATATCCAGACTTGATGCTTATGGGAATCAACAATAAAGATTTTTTCACTTTCTGATTTAGTTGGAATGGATAATATCACCCCTTGTCAAGTTGTCCTGCTAATGTGCTATGATGCTTGTGGTTACTGCTGAATTGATATGATGCTGTTAGGGCAAACTGATGCTGTTAAGAAAAAGTACCATTACTTTTTCTAAAGTTGTCATTTTCGCAGTGATTGGATAATCTGAACAGATCCAGGATAAGCCATTATGTGTGTCAAACATTCACAAACATATTTTGCAAAATATTTTAATACTGGTTGTATTAGTTGTTGCAATTCGACTATAATCAAGACAGCTATTAATGTTGTTTCTGCAAACACCAGCGAGCGTGGAGATTATTAATGTTTTCAAAAATATTTATGTTCTTGAATGTTTCATACAGACTGGCTTGTTCTCAAATCACTTGAAGAAGCCAAACACCACGAAAATGACAACTTTTGAAAAAATAAGGATACTTTTTCGTAACGGCATCAGTTTGCCCTACCAGCATGATATCAATTCAGCAGTACCCCCAACATCATAGCAGACTAGCAGGAAGGACCACTTGACCAGTGGTGAATATTAAAAATAAAAATAGCGGGTGTTCAGACATATTTCTCATAAGGCGATTATTAAAACAATTTTATGTGAAGTAACTTTAAAACATTTTCTTCAGCTTGAAGCTATACATAATCAAACCTTTAGATATATTTATGTTGAAGATCTCATGGTAACATATTATAGCAGTGCAAGTCCTATAAATTAAATTTATTATGTATTCATTAAAGTCATATTATGGTCATGTTTGGATGCATGAAACTGAGAAGTTATTATTCAGTTGCTGTGCCAAGTGGATGAGTGTAGCATTCTACTAAAATCGCCGAAAATCTCAAGCAAATTGACCGTAACACTTCATAGAAAACATCGTCTGAACTAGGCTCAATTGTAAATATTTACCTCTCGATTCGGGATGCAACTATCAGCGATAAACTAACGAAAATGATTTCGCCACCGAGAGTAACTGCATTTAATTAATAAAAAAGAATGACGATGTATGTTGACAATTTGGATATTATATTTTTAAAAATAACTACTTTGAGCAAGATTAGTATCCTTTTATATCTGATCACCCCACCGGAGTGTTTCACATCACTTTAATGCCAAAAGATTATCTACAAACCATTTGACTTCATTATTAAAGCTTAAAAAAAATTTAAGCAACAATTAATTGATGTGGTGATTAATGTTTACTGTGGATATTTTCAGTTCGGCCGGCTGTTATCAGTCACATGTAAAGAAGTGCACAACCTGAAGAGCGCTCGTAAACCAGCCCGAGATCTCTGGGAAGCAGGTTAGTTATAAAATGTTTTAAATTCGCAGAGTGCTCGCAAACCAGCCTGAGATCTCTGGGAAGCAGGTTAGTTGTAAAATGTTTTTAATTTGTGGAGTGCTCGTAAACCGGCCCGAGATCTCTGGGAAGCAGGTTAGTGTAAAATGTTTTTAATTTTTGTTCTGTTCTGCCCGAGATCTCTGGGAAGCGGGTTAGTTGTAAAATGTTTTTAATTTTTGTTCAGTTTTGCTTGAGATCTCTGGGAAGCAGGCTAGTGTAAATTTTTTTAATTACTGTTCGTTGTAAAATGTATTAAATTCATGTTATGTCCTGTATAACTGGGTAGAAATTATGTAGACCTAGTATTCGTGATCTGGAGATGTCCAATGTCTTTAAACGAACAAGTGTTGGAGAATAACTTTTACAAAGATCTAGTTTTCCAAGATGAATATAACATTTAACAGCCACAGGTATTCCTTATAACGTTATAACAGTGTTCCCTATCATTGCCCAAGGCAGACTAGTTATTTCAAGACCGAGTGAAGAGAAGGTATAACAGATCTTGGATTCATTTTAGTGGTGCAGATGTTTATGATGAATGTTCAGTCTAAACGATCAGCTGGAGGGCGTGAGTCTGCGATGCAAAGAGACACACAAATCGGTATCCTACCTAGACATGCTTTCGTTGGATTTCTGACTAAACTAAAGGTGAGCTTTATATTTAGAAAACACCATGTGTTAACCCTTTCTATACTAAATGGATTCTCCCATTCGGTTGTAACATTATATATTGGAATGGTCTGTTGTTCATTTGGAGGGGTGTTTAGGATGAGCAGACACAGATAGACAATAACATAGTAGAAGTGCAGAAGGATTACTACTCGTTGGTAGGAAATGTTCAGATAATATGGTCGTTTATAGGTAATTTGTTGAATTTATTATCTGAACATTTCCTAAGGGAACTACTCGTCAATGATTATTTAGCATAAAATTATTATGCTATAGAAATTTGTGTCTTTGTTTAAAATTGCATAGATTTCTTCCTGAAAAGCTGGTCCAATTTGACACCAAATAATTCAGAATTTCATAAGCAAATTGTACACTTACCAGGAAAAAGAAAAATACTTTTGAATCACATCGCAAAAATCCCCAAATCATGCAAAACTATTACGATCAAAATGAGTGCAAGAGTTCATAATTGAAAATGCTCTTTAATATCTAACGCTTTCTGTGTGTTTGGTTGACAAAAACAAGGACGATCTTTATAACAGAAGATCTTTGGAATTTTTGCTTTTCGGCATGATGCCTTTAAATTGTGTGATTACATTAGGAAACCAAGATTATACCTTAATTGTCTGCATTCAGACTGCTCAAATTAATAAAATTTTAATCTTCGTCTGTATCTCTATTTTGTGTAATTCTTTATTTTAATATATGCAAATATTTTTTTCAGGATACCACTGTACTTGGCTTACTGATATCTTGTCTGACTAAGTTCTATAATATACTAAAGGTTAGTTTCTCCCCCTTACACAGAGGGCTAGGTTATGATTGGGCAAACTCATTGAGATAAGCAGGTATAGAGACCATACATGTTTACTTCTGGAGTGCCGATTTCGGCAGATTGAACTTCCAAATTTGGGAGATCTGGCTCAAATTCAGGAAACTTTTTATTCCTAAAATCTTTCTAGTTTTACTCCCAATTATTACCAGATAATGCAATGTGGGTAACAGAATAACAAAACGTAAACATATCAGTTTAACTTGAATGATAAATTAAATGCTGTACATCAAGGAAGAAATTGTCTTTGACACCATGCATTCCTGAGGAAAGCACTTGCAGTTAATCCCACTATGACATAATCATCCAGCTGGTTCGCTTTGTTATTACATGAGAAGTCATCACTACTTTTTATAATTTTTTTTTAAACATGATGTTTTTTTTTGCCGGATTAATAATTATGATGTCGTGCACGTGGTCAGTAAATCCACATGGTTACTTTGTTAATTTAATTGAATGAGAGGTGTCATATGAGTTAAGCTTTAGACAGTTGGATGGTGATTAATTATCCCGGGCTAATTTTCTTTGCATTTTGTCGCCTTTTTGTAACTGCTATTAGCTGTGAATGTGTTGAGGATATATTTGTCTGGAAAATGTAAATATAGCTTATAGCGTCGTAATTCAACCTCAGTGATTGCGTTTTTTGATGCAGGTACTACCCTAACATGAAATTTGAGATATACCCGACCAGAATAGTGAACCAAATATCCCATGTAAGGGTAGCAACGGTTGCTAAGCAAATACCACAACTGATCGAATGACATAATTGCACTAACCATTCAGTGGTATGTTTTGCCTTAAATTTAGACATTGTCTAGTCGCACGGTGTTGGTTATGTTGAAAGGGGACACCTACCTGAAACTGTGCAGGCATGATATATGCATGCACGGACCACTGATCATTGTAAGATCGGGAGACTTTGCCACCCGATCTCGCCTTAGAAACGGTTACTATGCAACTACCCAAAATTTGCAGGATAAACGAATTCTAGCTTATAACGTTGTAATTATACATCAGCGAATTGCGTTTCGATGCAACCAATATCCTAATGTGAAATTAAGATATACCTGACCATGCGCGAGTAAGTCAACTTGATATGCGATAGACTTTTTGCTACATGTGGCACAACAGAGACTGATATTACAGAGACCAGAAACAACGTAATTTTTCCGCCAAGGAGAAGCCCTCAACTGAACTATATGGATTACGTCTCCGGCCTTGTGTCAATCAGGAGGGTTAAAATTTTATTGCTGTGCCGACCCCACTCACATCCGTGTCCAGATTAGTCTCGCATGAATACACCCGCATTCTATCTATTGTCTAGTCAGTTTTTATTCCTCCTCGCCAGGACAGGATCGTTTCTATTTTCTCAAGGTTGTATCTTTCTGTGTTGCGAGTTTATCGACTCAATATTTATTGTTGATATTACAAACTTGCAATTTATTGTACCCGATAGTTAATTAATATTTCTCACATCCGAAACGGGAACTTTTTTCGTTTCACTGTATCCGTAATTTGTTTCCGTGTTTTCTGTTTTCCTCAAGACGGCTTTATCTTCCAACAATTGGAATTAAGATGGCCATCTTGACAATGACTAAAGAAGCACATAGCTTACTTGTGGCAAAACCACATAGTGCATATTGTGCCACACATACGGCGTGATGACTATCATGACTTACAATTGAGGACGCAATGTAGTACGGTATGCGATGTCTCCTAATTTCGTGCTACACGTGTTTCACTTTACATAAGTTTCCGTCGACTCGCTTCGGTTATTTCGTAAGTTCCGTTGCTTTGTATCCTAATGTATACTGCCAAATCATACATGGCACTGCTCTGTTAATTCGCAGAAAGTTGCACAGGACAGCCATATCCTCCTTTGTAATAATTTACATGAATAAATACGAAAGATAGTACTTGTTATCACTATCAGATGACAATTCACATTTCTTTCGACTGAGCGATCTGTAATATTGTTTTAACGATCAATACCTGCGAATCTACGCCCGCCAGTATGTATGAGCGCGTGGTCTTGTTAGACACATGACAAATGTAATAACACATTACATCGACTTCAAGGTATTTCGAAAATTCTACCTTGTCTATCACGATTAAATATCATATAACTCATTGTATCATCAGTACAATAGTTACTAACACTCCGTAACAGGGGGATGGTATTCGTTATCACATATATAACCACACTTCGAATTGATGTGTTGTCTGACGTTCTAAATATTGTGTTGCATTCTTTACATCCATGTATGTACAGTTTGGGTTCCTACGAACTATTGTTCACCAACTGCAATGAAGTGAAAACTTTGTGGCCTGACACTAAGCCATCTTACCGTAGGCTCTAATATGCCTCGGCGTGGGCGAGCTTGCAATGATGTATTGCACGCCGTAATAGTTCCATACATTGTACATGACACTCATATCGTATCAGGGCCTCATGTATGCTGTCAGAACTGACTACTAGTATGCTTACATATGGTGAACAGTTTTCATCCCAATACTGACATACTTTGCAGTTTCATCAGTGAATGATAACGGCAAACAGCGAAATAGAAAGAATACATATTGTCACGTGCTCCAGATTCACTGCCAATAGTCTTTCCAGTAGAGACCATCACTTGGCTCACTAACTTCTATTTCCACATATATCAAAACGATATTCTGCCACATAGCTTTCACTCGTGTATGATGCGCAGTTACATGCAACACATTTATATTGCGCAGAAAGGACTGCATTTGTATTGTTACATGTCTAAAGCGAGTTTACATGCGCAGCGTTTATATTGCGCACATCTACTGCCAATATATTTCCGAAACCGGCCATGACATGGCTCTTCGTCTATGGCGGCTGTTCTGGGTGGGGAAGACTCGTTGTCACGTGACGCTCTTGCTCTCATAGACATAGCGCACCAGCCAAATGGCCTTCTGACTCTTCCCCATGGTGCAGTGGCCCACATCATTACAAGATGGGGTCCAGTCGATCCCCTGGAATAGTAATACCTTCGGGATACATCCGGGCCTGCTCCTCCGCAGTCATGTGATCATAGTGGTATATCATCGACATATCCACTGATTATGTGACAAAACGATTCGATACAATCATGACGAAAATACAGGCATTCGTATCTTCACGTCCGCTGTAAGCGCACTTTCCTAACGGAAACCGCCTAGTTCTTGCCTATGTGCATTCGGAACTCATCGTCCTCATATACGAGAAAAGACAGTATCTTACCTGTCATAGCAGGTAAGATCACGTGGCCAGGGGTATAACGTGATTTTATATTAACCTTACTTTATATTCAATAACCTAGGTTGTATTGTGTTATGTGTATTAACCTTGCTTTGTTATAACTAACAGCATGTCTTGCAGTCGAACATGATTCGAATTTGATGGCCACACACCGTGCAGGTTGCTCATTCACGGGTGTATTACTTGTTATAGTTGGGTAAGGGCATATTAGTCAATGATTACCTACTTTGAGCAACCGTACCAGTCTTTACCTCGGGCAGGACCAGTTCTGGCCCCCCAGGTCCTGCTACGGCAGTTGAACCAATGGTAGGCGGGTGCTGCATGCGGTTGATTCGGGAAACCAATCTTCACGGGCGATTGCTCCGGCACCTTTCTCTCAGGTGCCTAATGGTAGTGGCAATACGATTATTAAATTTCGAAAAAATTCACATCGATATACTATTATTCCACATAGAGTGAAATTTCCATCAGTATTTTGATTTCGGCCTGGATTCCTGCCACGAAGATCTGTTTATTGGGCACCTGGGAGTAGCCTTTGGCGGCTGTTCTGGGTGGGGAAGACTCGTTGTCACGTGACGCATATGCTCTCATAGACATAGCGCACCAGCCAAATGGCCTTCTGACTCTTCCCCATGGTGCAGTGGCCCACATCATTACAAGATGGGGTCCAGTCGATCCCCTGGAATCGTAATACCTTCGGGATACATCCGGGCCTGCTCCTCCGCCGTCATGCGATCATAGTGGTATGTCATCGACATTTATTCCAGTTTGGTCAGGACCACCTGCATTTGGGGGATTCCATGGAAGGGGCTTCCTCTGATCAAATGGCTCATCAGAACTTATTCCCTCTGGCCTTGGGGGCGCAGCTTGATGATGCCCCAGAATTTGAGGGGGTGACCTTGGACAGGCCATAGCTACTTATCCCAAATGCAAGAGCATTTGTCTTGCGTCGAACCATTTCAGAGTAGGCCTCTTCCACAGTCTGGTATCCCAACCTGATGCAGCCAATTCTGTTGGCGTCGATCTTGACATGCTTCTCTGCATCGCATGGCGTCGGCAGGTTTGACGACGATGAGCAAGAATCGCGGGTCGACAGTGGGTCGTCAGGCACACTGTCGGACGAGGATTCTTTTATAAAAGAACAAAGAAGAAAAGAAAAAGAAAGAAGAAATAAAAAGAAGAAAGAGAAAAAATAGCCTTTGGAGGATGTTCTGGGTGGGGTAGACTCGTTGTCACGTGACGCTCTTGCTCTCATAGTCTAGACATAGCGCACCAGCCAAATGGCCTTCTGACTCTTCCCCATGGTGCAGTGGCCCACATCATTACAAGATGGGGTCCAGTCGATCCCCTGGAATCGTAATACCTTCGGGATACATCCAGGCCACTCCTTCACCGGTAGGAAAGAAAGGCTGAATGATCTGGGTGGGGAAGACTTGTTGTTGCGTGCCTCCAAGTGCTGCACCAACCAACCTTCTAACTCTTCCCCATGGTGCAGGGGCCCACATCTCCACAAGATGGGGTCCAATCCCCTGGAATCGTAATACCTTAGGGATACCTCCAGGCCACTCCTTCACCGGTAGGAAAGAAAGGCTGAATGATCTGGGTGGGGAAGTCTTGTTGCGTGCCTCCAAGAGCTGCACCAACCAGCCTTCTATCTCTTCCCCACGGTGCAGTGGCCCACATCTCCACACGATGGGGTCCAATCTCCTGGAATCGTAATACCTTCGGGATACCTCCAGGCCACTCCTTCACCGGTCATTTTGCAATTTTGATCATTCTGCTACATTTGATCATTTCGAAATGTACCCGACACTCGTTATGTGCGCCATCATAGATCACTGATGCTTCTATGCTTGTTCATCAAGTCCGCTGTGGTGTTCTCTAATCCCATATATACTGGTATGCAATGATACCTTGGATCATGATGGCGTTCCCTGCTCTCTACATTATACGAGGCTGGAGTACAGATGTGTGGCATGATATAATGAAACCTCATACCTCGCTATGATATCTGCAGCATATCATTTTTATATCTGGTTTGTGTATCACAGGGAGCAATTTACTTTCGATATCTGATTAGCAAATAATCTCACATTGACATGATTAGATAGCATTTTTATAACATCATACATGTATAAAGAAATTCCTCGCTATTACCGGTATCCACATTTCAGTGGCAAATCGCGATGCGATTCCAGTTAATTTGCTCCCTGGTGTATCATAAGCATTCTGATATCTTATGGCCTACACAATGGCTGCATGTGACATCAGTTCATAATGTGAACTGTCGAGAGAGCGAAGAAGATGACAAAGAGAATAGGATGCAGCAAAGTTATACTTGCTCGGTTGTCTCGCTAGCATGAATTATATGGCACTACCTGGGATGTTTATTCCAAAAACAAGGGGGGCGGGCGGTACACATTTGAGCAATGTCGTAATCTGAATTGGGAGCTCTTTCACGTAACATAATCATATCTGATTCATGACTAAATCACATTTACATGAATCATGTTTCGGAAGAGTACATTCCCATCGAATTTGGATATTAATTAACTTTATTGCTCGTGCCTCCTCCTGGGCTTGCATTCTAATCCATATAGTTCAGTTGAGGGCTTCTCCTTGGCGGAAAAATATAATATTTATAAATAATATTACTTTTTCCTTAAGGGAAGCCCGAAACTGAACTATCATAGATCCCTCCCATGGTGGTGCCATTCCCAACCCCGCGACTCGCAAATCTCATGATTAAGTCGGAAATAAAAAACTGACTAGACAATAGATAGAATGCGGGTGTATTCATGCGAGACTAATCTGGACACGGATGTGAGTGGGGTCGGCACAGCAATAAAATTTTAACCCTCCTGATTGACACAAGGCCGGAGACGTAATCCATATAGTTCAGTTTCGGGCTTCCCTTAAGGAAAAAGTAATATTATTTATAAATATTATATTTCCCGTAACATATTGTGGCCCCATTGTTCAAGTAAGCTGTCTAGATTGTGTCTACTGTACTAACATGCAACAAAATGTCATATATAGCGCCACATTTCACTTAAACGCATTTTTTAAAATGAATTATAGCCTGCGCCCATGCGCATATTTTCCTAGCCGTTTCTAGCGGGCAGCCAATCCATATACACACCTTTGCCAGCGCTGACTTCAATAGGCCAATTTAAATATATATATTAGTGGGTATGTCGTGTATAAGTACGTTATAAACCATTTATTTGTCATTGCGCTAGTCTGCGCATGCGCGAATAAATCAACTTCATATGCGATAGACCCTTCCCCATATGTAGCAGAACACTGGTTAATATACGCGAGGGTAATTTAAACTGAAATTGTGTGTCTAAATTATGTCTGTTCTGTACACACACAGGGAACACGAAATTATATGCTGTAAATATAGCGGCACAGTTCGCTTAAAATATCGTATGTTTTTGTAGATTATATGCTATGCGCATGCGCATATATTTCTACCCGATACTAGCGGTCAACCATTCCATACGCACCATGGGCGCCGCTGACATATGTGGGGGCAATTTAAATATAAATCAGTCATTAATATCGTTAACGCATAACTTACGGTTTGATGCCGGGCGTTATGGCTTTTTACCATTCGGGTAAAATACTGTTAATCTACTAGAGAACGCCCTCTAAAGTGGTAATAATAGTATATATTGCAATGGTGTATTATTCATTTGTAGGGATGTACAGGTAATATAAGCAGGCGACATATAACTAAAAGTGTAGAAGGAGTCTTATTTATTGAGGGAAATGTTTAGACAATATGTTCAACACAATGACCTATGGTTGTTTTTTGAATTTATTATCTGAACATCTCCTGAGGGATAAACTACTCATCAATGAGTATTTAGTATAGAACGGGTTAATAAAAGAAATTCATTTGAAACATATTCATGACATTCTTGTTAGATTTTGCACCTGATTTATCAAACATTGTTGATATAGCAGATGATAGTAAATAAAAGGGACTAACACTTTCATGCCTTTTGACATAGCAGTATTCCCAGATGACAGGTTCATGATTCATTTTACCAGAGAGCTATCACACAATTTATGATTCCTTCTATAAAACAGATTGTATTTAACCCTTTACCCAACAGAAGGGCCCAGTGCCAATGCATTCTCTTATATATGCGAGTCGACCATAGGTCGCCTCGCATATATAAGAGAATGCATTGGCTTAACACATTAAAAATTATAAAATTGTTAAAGAATGTAAGAAAAAATGGTAAAAAGTGTTAAAAAAAGATTTTTTTTAGGCCAATGCATTCTCTTATATATGCGAGGCGACCTATGGTCGACTCGCATATATAAGAGAATGCATTGGCACAGGGCATAACTGTAACCATCACAATGTGGTCAAGGAGCCGGTTCCAATGATATCCATATTTGTATGGTTCTATTGAGACAGACCGAAGATATTTTAGGCTATTGAAGCTTTATTTGGCCGGTTTTGGCCGGTTTGTTCAGGTTGTTGGGTAAAGGGTTAAAGGTATCAAATGGAGTAATTTAGGACCTTTGTTGCTCTGATTGTAAGCCATTGCACTCTCTTATATATGCGAGGCTCCCTATGGGAGACTCTCATATATAAGAGAATGCACTGGCACAGGGTCTATAATACTGCGCAGCTCCATCATGAAAGGGTTAACAATCAAACTATGGTCGCTTATTGAACTTATATAAGTTTTATTCTCTCTTGTTACAGGATGATATAACTTCAGAGATTTCCAGTGATTTTGTCTCAATATGGCCGGCTGCTATCAGCAAGTAAGCTTTTATAAGTAAACTAAGGGACTGCCCATAAAAAATTGTTGAATTTCAACGATTGCACATGCATTGCTATCAATCCAGGTGATGTAACTCTAAATTTATCACATTGCGTTATTACATCTCTGATCACAGGATGATCATTTTGCTTTTATGACTTTAGAAAGCATGCTATATCTCAGATCGTCTTCTACCGATTGGCCTGAAATATTGCGTGTCGTATTCTAAGATGTGCCACAGTACATGGTCAATATTGGGCTCAATCGGACAAGAGGGTGATATATTTTTAATTGCACCAAGGTTGTGATAGAGTTACAGACAGCCACACATACACACACAACCACTTGGCTTTTACATACAGTAATGCTCTAAATAATCGACCCCTTAACCACAGCAGAATTCTGGGTAACTTTTCAGGATTTAGTCGGAAATATGGCTTGTTGCCATTCATTGGAAAGCTCTCACCGAGTGCTTTCCGATGAATGGCAACAAGGCATATTTCCGACTAAATCCTGAAAAGTTACCCATAGTTCTGCTGTGGTTAAGGAGTCGATTATTTAGGGCATTACTGTAGATAGATGTTAGTTGGTATTTGCCAAGATACTGGCAATTGTTGAGGTCATCCTGAATCACCTGATTTTCACATGCTTATTTAAGGTGACATCTGGATGCAATTACTCATTATACCACCCACATACTCCTCCCCTGGTTGTGTGTTATTATTCCAAATGTTTTAATTAAAGAGATGTTAGGCATTTATGGTGCGTTCATGTGAAATATCAAAATAATTTTTTTTAAAGTCAGTAAAGCAACTATCATCAATAATTACTAGTACATATGAAAATATATTGAATTTCTTCTAATTTCATTATTCATAACTCTACAATAATGGGATTTCACTTATCCAAACCATTTTTATGTAAACATTACTGTTACAGTGGCATTACCAATCAAAGCTCAATAAGATACCAAAGTCAAAACTTGACCCTAGACATTGGAAAAGATCAAAGCATTGGAAAATATTCTAAACTGAAATATTTTAACTTATGTTACTAAGTGATTATCAATGTTTGCCAACAAATCAGATTTGTTTACATAACATGGTTTCAGCACGCAATTTTTTTTCATTGGAGAATGTTCAATAATTAATATGAAAACAAATTATCTAATTCTACATGTCCTTCTCAGTGGTGATATTTTAACAAACTTGATATTTTTAGAACATTTTAATATTTTCTCCTTATATAAATAGAGATAACTTATTCAATATATATACATTCCTTACTATTCCAATTTATTTTCAGTGTGAGTTCCCTGAATACTCCGGCTGTAACAGATGCAGTGACAGTTCTCATGACACATGCATTGGAAAAGCACCCTCACCAACCCACATGGCTCAAAACACAGGCTGACTTACACTTTGGTAAGGGTATTAAACATGTATGTAGGGCTCTCTACACTTTGGTAAGGGTATTAAACATGTATGTGGGCTCTCTTCTTTGGTAAGGGTATTAAACATGTATGTAGGGCTCTCTTCTTTGGTAAGGGTATTAAACATGTATGTGGGCTCTCTTCTTTTTCTGTATCATCTCAAATATCTGAAATGAAATTATTAGGTTAATGACTTATGGCCAAAAAAATCTTCCTTTCAATAGATATAAATATTTTTCACTAGCTGAAACAGGCTCCATTTGGGATTTTAACATCTGCCGGGATAACCCGAGTCACCTCACCAAATATGGATGAAAACGTTCAAGGGGTCTGGGAGAAAAATCATGAACAGGCAAACAGACGGATGGAAAGACAGACAGATCCTACTCTTTTATACAATTGATCTATTTATTGTAACTAATTCATCACTTTTAAGAGGGACAGTAATACTTGTCCAGATGTTAACGTAATCTTTTGAAACTATGTACTGACATTTTTTCAGCTGACCTGAAACTTGAAATATGTCCAGCATATAGTTTGGCAATTCAAGAACATTTTTGCCAACAATGATTTAACTTTGACAGTTTGCACTATTGTGTTATGGGTTAAAATTTTTCAAAATCATCTAATATTGACATTTTGTAAGATGTGTTGAATTTTATTTGCTTCATTTCATGAATTAAAACAATTTACGACAAACAAGCCGTGAAATAATGTGTCTGTCATTTACAGAATGAAGTCCCCTGAGGGTGAATTTAGTGATGCTACCCCACATGGCAGGCTAGCATCAACAAATTCACCCTCTGGGAACCTCATTCTACTGAGGCATCAACTGTTATGGGAGACATAGGATTAGATTGAAGTTCTCAACTAAAAACAATGTAAATTTGAGACTATATAGCTACATCTCAGAAGATGAGGTCTAAGCAGAATGAGGTCCCCTGATGGTGAATTTAGTGATGTCAGCCCAATGTGCGGGGTAGCGTCACTAAATTCACACTCTTATGGACCTCATTCTTCACTATATTTCCGCTAAAGGAAGCCGTTCACACTGAACTATATGGATATATGTCCTGCGTTTGTAAACCATAGTAGAAAAGGGGTTAACTTTTTGTGGTCGCCTACGATCCCTCACGGTCTTCAGTGGCTTGCTCGGAATCAGTCACGCATGCGCAGTCCCAATATAACCGATTGAATTTCGTCAGTTTATTTTCTGCTACGAAACCGAACGGAAGTCTAAAGGGAGTATTGTTCCGAATTTGTCGTTTAACAACTAGACAACAAATTCAATTTATTGATACAATAATTACTGGTCGCCTACGCGTTAGTTTTTAGAATTATTGTTTCGAATTCACGGACCGTTTCGCTTCAAACATACAATTGTCCGTGTTTTCGAACAGGCGGCGGACTTATCATTTTTCGAATATGAAAATCGACATTTCGCCATAATCAGCCGCCATTTCAAGGCCTTACGAGGCACATAGATTATTGTGAGCAATTCATCTATGTAATTATTATAGAACCTATAAGGTATGATATAATTTGTCAGATATAAAAAATGCCACGTGATTCGCTCCTGGAAG
Source organism: Siphonodentalium dalli (assembly GCA_032622095.1). Classification (NCBI taxonomy): domain Eukaryota; kingdom Metazoa; phylum Mollusca; class Scaphopoda; order Gadilida; family Siphonodentaliidae; genus Siphonodentalium; species Siphonodentalium dalli. The sequence continues at coordinate 151,993,139 of CP136062.1, forward strand.
TCTCCTAATTTCGTGGGAATTTATTTACGCGTGGACATTTATTTAGCAATAATTACCATCGCTACTGACGCTATCTATCATAATGTTATGAACAACATTCTTTCTCATAATACTTTGTTGTTTTATGGTTCAATACAACTGATCCAGATGTGTTGGTCACATTTGAACTTAAAGTTGATTACATCTTGGTTTATCAATGTAAAAACAGATACCTAAGAATAACAGTTGTGTCATTATTACTTTAATAAATTGACAGAGATTGATATTTGACAAGTGTTATAATTCTGTTCATGGTTTGATTCTCGTAACGGAGCATCACCTTCAATGTAACAATCTCAGTCATGTGCTAGCGGACCGGGGATCGCACCCTGGTCAGGGTATTCTGACAGAAATCAGAACTTGGTCCGATACCAAGTTTGTCAGGCTAACAAGTCCCATTCGAGATTACTGAATAAAATCCGAATGCAAATGCCGACTTTCCCCATTACAACACTTGTTCAGGTATGTTGTCGTGGGTGCACTACGCTGTGCGATCGGGTGTGGACAATTAAAACTTAATGGCTGACCCATGTACACGCCTAGGTGTGTGTATGTTACAGAACACTACTGGAGTCACTAGAACTCATCAAAACAACATGCTTTTTACATTGATAAACCAAGATGTAACTTTGTGTTTTCTGTTTCAATACTGTCACACATGTCTCCTATGATTTAGATGTGTTTGTCGACGCTTGAAGTTGACTACAGTTTATCAATATCAGAAAAATAACGACTGTCGTGGTACTAAGATTCGTTAGTGTCATTAATTTCAGACAGGGATTGACATCTGGCAGGAGTCAGAATTCTGTTGAGTACATGATTCGATTCTCGTACAGTGCTTCAACTTCACTGTCAAATTTTGAACTGCTAGCATTTAATGATTGCAAGCATGACACTAAAATTAATCGTGATGACAGTTTCACTATTGTCTCAATTCCAGATTTTAGTTATTATTCTGAATTGTATCCAAAATTAACCCATCCTTTCAAAATTGCTGGGTTGTTTCTCGACTAAATGGTATCTCCTTCCGGAATACAAACATAATTGCTTTCCTTCCTGTGCAGGTTTACCGAAAAGAAGCGGTGGGGGCTGGGTTACTGCTCTGGTTTGCATTCTCTAGAGTAAGGCAAGAAGCTTATCGTCACTCTGACAGTGTTTAATCATGGTTTCACTATCTACAAATATATTTGAAGATACTTTGGTTTAAAAAACCTTTCCCCTTCTTGATTCAATTATGAGAATGATTCCAGCCTGACAGGTATTTAGAATCGTGGTGACTTGACCCCTCCAGTTAACTGGCCCACTGTCAATAACTGGCGACCGTGGCCTGGATGACGTTCCCCAATGAATAACGATATAATAGCAGTGGTATTCCTAGACGAGGAAGGTGGGGGGAGACATTATTTATGGCAAGTAACCATATCAAATGTGAGCTTGGTACAAGAACAGGCTGTACATCCAATACAGCATGCATTGTTCATAAAGGGCATGGTAGGTGTTTTGAAGGTATTCATGGACTAGCTGGAGTCTCAATGAATTTTCAAATATATACGTGTCCCGACCTTTCATACCGTTGATATGGCGAATAGACTTCACACACGAATGAAGCATATTTACAGGGAAAGCATTTATATTGTCACGTGTCCCACGACCACTGCCAATAGCCTTTCCGACAAGAGTCCATCAGCATGGCTCTTCATACTTCTATTGCCCATATCAATTTGATTATCTGGCACATAGACAATAAAACAGGCAAAGACGTTTGCGCTGTCCAGCTAAGCTTTCGAGGAAGCTCATTGACCAGCATTACCGACCTTTCCTAAGACGCAGGCAGGGGACCACCCCGTACGAGTGGATCCCATCCCCATGGCACCAGATGCCCGATCGTAAGGGCCTGAAACCATGCTGCCAACTCTGCGCATTTCGGTCTATGCTGGGTTTGTCCTCTCTTCCTTAAACATGCCATAAGCAGGACCACTTAGGTAGGGGGAGTTCCTCTCTATCTTGGTTCTTCAAAGTAAAATAATACAACATTATAAAAGGGATGTGTATCCTTTACTAGGAGGATGATAATTTCATTCGTTTCCTTCCTAGGGGAGCCATTTTTAGAGCGGGTCTTCCCCTAGTTTGCTGCATGCTTCACACTAACATACCTATCACACACCTAGGTTGTTCTACTGCATGTTTGGGGGGGGAAGAGGCTCAGACCTGAATATTCCGTATGGTGACTGTGAAAATTTACCTGTGTTCATCATCTGACTACATTGTACATCATTTGAACTGATTTCGGTTGTAGAAGGCGCACCTTCATTTCTTAGAATCGGATCGCGGTGGGTATTCCGCTGGGAACGCGGACTGCTCTCAGGTGCCTAGTGGTCGTGATGGCCTAATAATAGTAATGTGTGTGGATTTAGGCTGAACATAATACTTGTGATTGCACATTTTGCTGTCTGTCTCCATTCCAAAGGATGGTGCTCGTTGGGAAATTTCTCCAAAATTAATACTCGTACCGACACTATTGTTTGGCACCTGAGAGTAGCGGTTTGCTTTCTCATTGGATGCTCTGGTCACCTGCGGTGTTCGGCCATGCGCTCCTGATGCTCATGGCTGTTAGTCATGTTCTCTGAGGGGCTATATATATATCTTTAATGATACATTGGATTGTGCCAGGGATCTCTGCTCTGGCTCCGACCATTGGATTGTTGGCCGCAGCTTTAGTAGGGTCTTCTGACATGATCTCATGATGACTTATATATCACCATGATATATCTATTATATCATTTGTGTCACCGGGTTTCTGCAATGATATCTTGTGATACATAGGTACCTCAGAGACATGAGACATGTTCTCTGTGGGGTTGTATATCTATATTTAGTGATACGTTGGATCATGACAGGGAGCTGTGATCTGGCTCCGACCATTAGATTGATGGGCGCAGCTTTGGAAGGGCCTTCTGGCATGGTCTCATGAGGAAAACTTAATATATATATCCCCCGGATATATATATTATATCATTTTATATATATATATACGCAATGTGTATATTGTGATACATAGGTACCTCAGAGACATGTGAACGTGTGATAACTGTTCTAAGGGCAGGACCAGTTCACGCTCCCCCGATTACGCATCCGCGGTCAATCAGTCTGTGGGGAAACGTCTGGTGGAATAGACGGGGTACTTGGGACCTCCAGGACATTTGTCCCCCACCAAACGCCAGCGGTTCTGGGCGCTAAAGCTGCCAAATCGCGTGCCTACAAATCAACACCGGCAGATGGGCCTCCGGCAGCTTAAGCGTAGGGCAGGGGCCGTACCCATGAGGTAAAGCGCCGCGTCCCCCTGGTCACGCTCGTCTTAACGACAAAATGCCTTGCCTGCCACTCCTCCGTGAAGGGATCGGAGAAAAATGACCTCTCCCCACCCTCCAGCTTGGCCAGGATATTAGCTTGGGCATGACCACCTGCAGCATGCGATGGTGGGGGCTCCCTCTGATCCGATGGCTTGACTCGCTTATAGTTGTCTAACCCATTTGGGCTAATGGGCTCTCCATTTGATCCCTGTGCCACAGATTGGGCATCAGGTTATCTGCCATTTGCATTGGTGAACAGCAGTTAGTTAACTCTTAATGTTGGTTGTCTTGCCATCTTTGGAGTGGGCCTCCTCCAGTGCAGGTTGTTATGTCGCTAAGGCGGAGAGGGAGTTAGTCTCCTCGCATCTCAAATCGGCTGGATTCTTAGAACTGACGGATGAAGAACAGAGAATTGTTCGGTTCGCTCGCAATTCTGAATTGAATGGCACCACCTGGGATATTGCTTCCAAAAACAAGGGGGGGAGGTACATGTTTGAGCAATATAGCACTCTAATTATATGAGTTATTTCACGTAACTAATCATAACAGATTCATTAAAGAGTTCATATTTAGGTACAATCTGTTTTAGAAGAGTGCATTCCCTCCAAAATTTGGCTATTAACTTTATTGCTCGTGCCTCCTCCTGGGCTTGCATCCTAATCCATATAGTTCAGCGTGAACGGCTTCCTTTAGCGGAAATATGATATTTAAAAAAATTTAATATATATTTCCTTAAAGAAAGCCTGAACACTGAACTATCACAGGGCCCTCCCACGGCGGTGCCATTCCCAACCCCGCAACTCGCCAATCTCCTGATTGAGTTGAAAATAAACTGACGAAATTCAATCGGTTATATTGGGACTGCGAATGCGTGACTGATTCCGAGCAAGCCACTGAAGACTGAGGGATCGTAGGTGACCACAAAAAGTTAACCCCTTTTCTACTATGGTTTACAAACGCAGGACATATATCCATATAGTTCAGTGTTCAGGCTATCTTTAAGGAAATATATATTACTAGCCGATGAGCCCGACGTTGTCCGGGCTATTCAAAAACCAAATTTCAAGTCGATAGCTCCACCCGTTTCCGAGATCCGGTCTGCGCATGCGCGAAGCTGGCGTCGAACGGGCTCGGCGACCCGATAAAATTCGTATCAGGGGCAAGATACATTCACATACCAAATTTCAAGTCGATAGCTCCACCCGTTTCCGAGATCTCGTCTGCGCATGCGCGAAGCTGGCGCCGCACGGGCTCGCCAATACGACAACGTCCACCGCCTGGTCAAACTACACACACGTACCAAGTTTCGTCCCGATCGGTCGAGAATTGTAGATTTGTATAAATGACAAACAGACAGACAGAGGTCTTCAAAATATATATGAGATATTTTTTTAAATATCATTTTGAGGCTTGACAATAAATAAACTATCTGCTCTCTCTTTCAGCGCATGCACAGTATGGGCCTGCTATGAAGAATTACATGGAAGCTGGTGTTGTTGCCTCGGATTTCTTCTCATACAATGTTCCCAGGAATATATTTGATGATCAGGTGAAACAGATAACTTCTATTGTTCTTTCACTCCCGTCCCTTATCTACCTTTAATAGTATGGTGGCTGGTTCATTTTTTGTAAAAATTGTTTGACTAACCTCTGCCAGTGTTGGACGGAATTACAAACAAATAATAAAACATATGCTAGTATAATAAATGAACCACATCCCAACCACATGCATAAGGGTATATGTGGCTTTTTTAAAAAGGTCTTATTAACCCTTTACCCAACAAAACGGCCAAAACCGGCCAAATAAAGCTTCAACAGCCTAAAATATCTTCGGTTTGTCTCAATAGAACCATACAAATATGGATATCATTGGAACCGGCTCCTTGACCACATTGTGATAGTTACAGTTATGCCCTGTGCCAATGCATTCTCTTATATATGCGAGTCGACCATAGGTCGCCTCGCATATATAAGAGAATGCATTGGCCTAAAAAATAATCTTTTTTTAACACTTTTTACCATTTTTTCTTACATTCTTTAACAATTTTATAATTTTTAATGTGTTAAGCCAATGCATTATCTTATATATGCGAGGCGACCTATGGTCGACTCGCATATATAAGAGAATGCATTGGCACAGGGCCCTTCTGTTGGGTAAAGGGTTAAAATAAGTTCATAGATACATATTGCCATCATATAACATTCACATAGGGCTTATTTCGTGGGGTGATTATTTTTAATTACACTCCGGACACAAGGATTCATCGAAAGAGTGGACCCTAATTGTAATTCCATGTATAAATTAGGTCAATCATACATCCCGGTATCTGAGAAATCCGAGATTCACCATGCAAACAAACTACTAGCCCGCTACTTCACATACTTTAAATCTTAAGACACAGTTGTTTTGGTACAAATTATTATAGAATATAATGTAGCTTTCCCCATTGACCGAATTCACGCAAACCTGAATGTATTTTCTGCTTTGTTCATAATTATGTTTTCCTTTTCGATTCATGGAAATAATAGGATATCCATGTATTATCAGATGCATGTATGTACTATGTAGTCTTACGATAATTTTAATGAGAAATAAGGTTTATATGCATCACAAATTTCGATAACACTACTGTTATCTCCCGCCATGCCAGAGCTGATTGGAATTTGCCATCAGCGCATATCTTAAAGACTTAAGCCTGTCGTTAATATGTCATATTTTCTCAATAAAATGCCAACCACAGCTACGAATGAACTTTTAAAATTCAATATGCATAATTCCCTCATTTCGAAATACCGTTAAGCAAGACAAACTAAGAAGCTTTTTTTATTACAACAGTAATGCTTTAAGCCCACTGTTCTACTCTGCAAGAAAAGTGCTCGCATCTAAAAAAAAATGCTTATATTTTATAAATATATTATATAAAAATTTATGATGTCACAAAGTCAGATTAGACTTCTACGAACCAAAGTTTTGGTTTGTTATAAACATGGGCTTGAAACATTTAAACCCACCTTTCCAATATCTAATATGGTTAGCCTTGTCCGTAAACGAGTGAATGACAAAAGAGCATGCATTGTCAAATTAAAAGGCTAGTTCTTAATATGCTGTATTTGTCACATCAGATGATATCTAACTGCATAAGACTTTAACCCTTTGAGTGCCAGGGGCCGATATTATCGGCCCTAAACCTACACGATAATTCTGTTAAAGAATATAATAAAATATATTAAAATTGTAAAAAAAAATAAAAAAATTGGTAAGCCATTGCATTCTCTTATATATGCGAGGCGACCTATGGTCGACTCGCATATATAAGAGAATGCATTGGCACAGGGTATATGGGTTGATACAAAAATCGGACCTGGCACTCAAAGGGTTAAGAAATCAGTATTTGACTTATCAGTTTGCTGATAATTACTTGCACTATACTTAACATGTTTGTCATGAAAATCAAAGAGCCCAGTGATTTACAAATGACCCTTTTCTTCCTTTAAAGTGGAATTTTAATTAATTTTGATCAGCTGTCCCAATTAATTGAAATAAAATCAACTTACCAAGTTATTATAAAATGGCTTGTGAATGATTCCGATAATGGTAATATTAAAATTATTAATTTGTATTTTTCTGTAGGTATATAAAAGGATGATTCGATGCTGTTCTTACCTGCAGTGTCACACACAGGTGAGTGTAGAAAACAATATTAATTTTTTTGAACTGCTGGATACCCGAAACATGAATTCCAATAACAGTGAAGAACAATTTATTATTTAAAATAAAAGTACAGGATGAAAATCATCAAGTTTATAGCTATTTTACATACACTTGTATATTCACCCAATAATTAATTTGACATTCCATTACCAGGACCACAGTGGAAATAAGTATTGTAATATATATCTTGTTATTACACCCTGTAATCCTATGTTTCATCTGCTATAATTGTACATGTATATTTGGCTAAATAAATCTTAATTTGATTTAACCCTTTACCCAACAGAGCGGCCCTGTGCCAATGCATTCTCTTATATAAGCGAGTCGACCATAGGTCGCCTCGCATATATAAGAGAATGCATTGGCTTAACACATTAAAAATTATAAAATTGTTAAAGAATGTAAGAAAAAATGGTAAAAAGTGTTAAATTTTTTATTTTTTTTAGGCCAATGCATTCTCTTATATATGCGAGGCGACCTATGGTCGACTCGCATATATAAGAGAATGCATTGGCACAGGGCATAACTGTAACTATCACAATTTGGTCAAGGAGCCGGTTCCAATGATATCCATATTTGTATGGTTCTATTGAGACAGACCGAAGATATTTTAGGCTGTTGAAGCTTTATTTGGCCGGTTTGTTGGGTAAAGGGTTAAGAGAGAAATGTGCCACAGTTTCATTGATATTTTGTTCTTCATTCAACAGGTTGCAGTGCTTTGCCAGTTCCTTGATGAAGTTGATTATACGACGGCATTCAAGTCCCTCCAGGAGAAGAATACCTACGACGCCATGGATACTTACTACGGCTGTATATGGGATATCAGTATACTCGAATATCTAGTCCGTATCCTTGTCTGATGAAAGAAGACCTATTGAGTAGTCGTACTAGGAGCTTTTAACCCTTTACCCAACAGAAGGGCCCTGTGCCAATGCATTCTCTTATATATGCGAGTCGACCATAGGTCACCTCGCATATATAAGAGAATGCATTGGCTTAACACATTAAAAATTATAAAATTGTTAAAGAATGTAAGAAAAAATGGTAAAAAGTGTTAAAAAAAAGATTTTTTTAGGCCAATGCATTCTCTTATATATGCGAGGCGGCCTATGGTCGACTCGCATATATAAGAGAATGCATTGGCACATGGTATAACTGTAACTATCACAATGTGGTCAAGGAGCCGGTTCCAATGATATCCATATTTGTATGTTTCTATTGAGACAGACCGAATATATTTTAGGCTGTTGAAGCTTTATTTGGCCGGTTTTGGCCGGTTTGTTGGGTAAAGGGTTAAGAAATACACTGGAGTCAGTAATTATGCCCCTGACCCCTGGAGGAGGTTTGGGGTATATAGTCATGAGCTCTGGCCATCCATCTGCCTGTCCATCCTCAATCTATTTATCTGCAAACATTTCAGCTTCTTACCCGGGTTGAATTAATGGATTTGGGTTTCCTTTTATATGGTGGTTTTCCTTTTATATGGTAATATGCTTGTTAACCCTTTACCCAACAAACCGGCCAAAACCGGCCAAATAAAGCTTCAACAGCCTAAAATATCTTGGGTCTGTCTCAATAGAACCATACAAATATGGATATCATTGGAACCGGCTCCTTGACCACATTGTGATAGTTACAGTTATGCCCTGTGCCAATGCATTCTCTTATATATGCGAGTCGACCATAGGTCGCCTCGCATATATAAGAGAATGCATTGGCCTAAAAAAAATCTTTTTTTAACACTTTTTACCATTTTTTCTTACATTCTTTAACAATTTTATAATTTTTAATGTGTTAAGCCAATGCATTCTCTTATATATGCGAGGCGACCTATGGTCGACTCGCATATATAAGAGAATGCATTGGCACAGGGCCGTTCTGTTGGGGTAAAGGGTTAAATTAGTTCACTAGGAAGACCGGTATTAATTTTATTATGCATGTTTATGTGGAACTACTAACATTTTGTCGACAGGTCAAAGCTTGATTGAGCAAATTATAATTCTAGCACATTTTGTCATTTTCACAGAAATTTTGTAGAATATAACGATCTCTCGGGGTATAAATCTCAATATCCACCATTAAATGTTTGTGTTATTATTTGCAGTTCACATACATTTAATTTGATAATCTTATGTAGCCTTGGTTTCTCTGTGGCTGTGCCATGGAAAGTGCCTGCCTAGCTGTTTACTGATTATCTGATGCCACAATTGGCTGATGGTTAACCCTGACTCCGATATACATGTACATGTGTATGTTGGCAGATTTAATCTATAAATTCATGGAACACTATATTATTTACAGTGTTATGAAACACTTTCAATGTCAATGATATAGAAAGAAACAGATACACATTGTTGCAAAACTATTTCTGCTGAAGTCAGCTGACACTACCTTTGATAATATGTTGCCCGAAAAAGAATTTTGGGGGATTATAGAAATGAGCTGTGTACATCCGTCCGTCTGGCAGACCATTTCTGATGGAGTTATGCCCCTTTTTTGACTTAGAATTTGCAGACTATTATTCTGGTAAATAATCAAAAATTGTAACAACATAAACAGTTGGAAGAAAAGTTTGTTTCAATGATTGTTCCCAGAATCAATATTTTCATTTTTAAAATGCCACTGGTCAAATAAAGCCACTATATTCGTGCAATTTGTGGCCTAGCGGTCTTCTATTTATTTTAACAAAGAAATAACAGGTGTCAGCAGTGGTAACTTCTGTGTAATGTTATACTCACACATAAAGCATGTGCGCACTGTATAAAATGATTGTCTACTTGTAAGATGACCAATTTTTATATCGATATAGGCTCATCACTACAGTGTAGTCCATTAATTGTTATCACCAATTGTTGATCCTTAACCTTATAAGACTTACACTTGAAGAGAGGAGAAATGGACAAGAAGCAAACAGCTGTAAGTTAATACATAGATAATCTTAATAGATAATCTCTCATACTTAACATAGATAATCTCACAGATAATCTCTCATACTGCCGACTTCTTAAAATTGCTAGCAGCTAAGATTTATTCTCTTCTGCCTTTTTTAACCCTTCCTTGACTGGATCTTCCTGAAATTTTATGAAAACCCTGTGCCAATCTAATGGGGCTGATAGGTTCAATTTACTATGAATCAGGTACCTGTTTAAATTGGGGCAAGGGCAAGAAATGTCGCGAAAGGCGTTATCTTAGTTGGTTTTGCAGCATTATCCGTCTCAGAAATGTCAACATATGAAATAACCATCTGCGACTTTCTGCGCTCACTTTGTTTAGTTATAAATATGTTTATTCTTGCAGTCCTATCCCATCATTATCTATCTATCTATATAAAAGCCAAGAGTTTGACTGTGTGTGTATCTGCATTTATCTGTCATGATTTTGGCTCGTTTAAATATATGTCACCCATTGCGCCCCAAATTTTGACCATGGCCTGTGGCACATCTTAAAATATTACTCGCAAAATATCAGGCAAATCGGTTCAAGATGACTTGAGATATAGCGCATTTGCCAAAGGTTATCAAGGTGATTCCCTGATATAATGTGTTTCTCCGAAGATGAATGTGCTTTCAGTGGTGCCCGTCATTATGAAACACCAAAACCAAATTCCGGACAAACTCTGCATACCGTTTGCTGGCTTTCTTTTTATGGTTATCAGTAGTGACAATATTTTCCTGCAATCATGTTTTGTCACCCAACATTTTTTACCTCAGATGACTTAAAGGGGCATAAATGAGCGATACAGAGCATTCCTTATAAGCTTAGAAGATATGTAGGAAAATTGGTACACATATGTTCACATGACCAGGGGAAATCAAATGGCTACTTAAAGGGGGACTAATAAATTGCATGATCAATAAAGAGAGTTTATCATCGGCTCAGATGATACAGCACTGCTCAAATTAAGCGACCTGTTTTAACGAGGTGTACATGCGTTAATACCGCGGTGCAATACCGCGACATACCGCCGATTTGCGGTTGCACTACCACGCGCGTACCGCGGTACCACCGCGACGTTCACAGTACCACCGCACTACCAGCGGTAACGAATGTTGGTAGCGCGGTGGCACGCGGTAATGCACCGCACAAACGCGGTGACATTACCGCTACGCGGTAGCATTTTTGTAACGAGGTTAATGACGGGATTCGATGGCTGACCGTCAATCTTCCAAAATAGGACGGCCGTTCTCACGATCTCCGTCCATGTTTGTGTACCGTGAAGTGTATTATTAAAATATTGAAATAGATGAAACCGAGTATCGGGAAATATGCCCATTATAACGGGCTTCCAGATTAAGTAAAGGTAAGTATAAGTTACTTTGAGAAAGTCATTTTTCAATTAATGTGAATATTAAAATATTACAATAACATTTCTAGTCTCGTTTTATTGCCTAAAATTCCCATAAATGACACTATTTGTAATCAGTGTTGGTTATCGGGAAGGGAACAAATGATTTCGGCCATTTTAGACAGCTCGATAAATCCCGTATCTATACAGTTTATATCAATGTTCAGATGTACGTGATCCCTAAATTGAATGATAACGATCGACCACTATTTAAATAGTCCCCAGAATAAATATCGTTATTAACTTTATTGACATTCATTAACTGCAAATCACAAACACCATTTGTTCGTATAACGGGAATTATTGTCTTAGCAATAAAAGACACAACGTGGAACTCCCGTATATCCAGGAAAAAAACCACATTCTGGTAAAAGCACGTGTCACTGATTACGTCATACTGCAGCTGGCAGACTTTGTTAATATAGGTCACGGGGCACTTAAATTAAGATGTCGTCATGTCTTTTTATAACTGGCCTCAATGGGTGAAATAAATATTTGTGTTTTGTTGATGGTGCTATTATATAGTAAAACTACACACGTGACGCACGCGCGAATGGCTGTTTTGTGTTTTGGACACTTGTATTTCCATTACTTCAATGCGTCCGTTTGGCTTACATAATGCTCGCAGAAGGTAGTTCAGATATTTATCGATCTATTTTTGGTATTGCGAATAATATTATGTGCGAACCGCTACGTGGCTTTAAACAGACAAGTCTCATTCGATCTTTAAAATGTTGTGCACGTAATAGCTATTTATAAATATTTGTCGCACAAAAGTGAGACAAACGCTCTTTATTGCTACCGTATCGGGAATAAACTAACAAGGACTAAAACACACCGAATTCGATCACTTGAAATAATTATGTTACAATGTTAACCTCTGTATATAACCAAACAAACATATTTTATCTTTCCAACACCATGCATGTTTTTTTCCGAATAACGATTAGATAGGAATACCGGTATGTGATATAATTTATACTGCGACCCACCGAGAACTACATTAGTGCACGCCCTCGCCAAAAGTTGCAATTTCACATCAAACGATGCCACCCGACACGCACTCGTACAATGAATGTTCACGTAACAAAATCAAAGACTGATTTGACAATGTTGTGTCTTTCAATGTTTGGTGTTTTGCGTGTGTCTTTTGTCGCGCACATTGGTGATGATGACAACTTTACTTTGCTGCATGGCATGTGCCACGCTTTCTTAGTTATACATTTTATTCCCACCGACAATAAATCTTCAGGCGCAAATGTTTGTAAATTGCTTTACTATTTCACGCATGCGTACAATCGTACGTCTTGGCGACAATATAGTATTTACGCGCCGATTATGTTTGGCATATGAACACAACTATAGATTTGAACGAATATGAATATTTCTGCAACGATCGCCGCCCTGGCCTCCAAGACTAAACTCGGACTCAGTGTTACTAATGCACCGTCCCCGCTGGTTTCGACCAAATTTACTTTTCCCATTTTTATAAGAAATTTAGATTTCGGAAACACAAAAAAAAAAACACAAAAAATCCGCATGAGTGGAAACCGATATAGGAATCGGGTGCGTAAATCATTTGACGATATGTAAGATAGATGCTAACAACAAAACTATTACTCCACGGTGTTTTGCGTAATCCAGTCGCCGTAAGCAATTATAGCTGAGTTCAAAAACCACCGACGTGATTAAACGTGATGTACGTGTACATTTGTAATATGTTACATGTAAACCAGACATGTTCATATGTAATCCGATTGCATTATTATTCATTTATATTCATTACAAATACATAATTACGTGCAGCTTACAGGTATTCATTCAATACAAAAGTTATTCATAATCATTTACCTACCGTGTGACGCCTTGTTTCAGTCGTGTTCTCTCCGCGGTGGAGGGCCGTTAGCGGTAATTTGAACGCGGTTACGAAAAAAATACCGCGGTGTACGGCGGTAACGAACACCAATAACGCGGTGACCAACGGTAAAAATACCGTACCAGTACCGCAGGTCAACCGCCCTCCGTCGCGGTACAGAATGATAACCGCGGTATTTTGGTGGTAACACCGCGGTAAGTACCGGCCCATAACCTCGTTAAACAGGTCGCTTACTGAGAGCATAGCTGTATGTTGGAAAATTGGTGCACAGAGGTAAAATGACACGGGGAATGTCATGGGATAGGTGCAGTTGATCTCAAATGACTTAAATATGCACTAATAATTATCAATAAAGAGCGTTTATTATCAGCTGAAAAGATAGATGGTAACTTTATCTGGAGACTGTAAGCCAATAGGCGCTGTTTACCTCAGGCACTAATAATTTACTTATTCTTCACACGATTTTCCTGCATGTCATGTTTGTCACCTGTCATTTTTGACGGGCAGTCGCCTAGTTATATGTATAATTAGAGGAATATACAATGTACAAAATTTCCATTGGGGAACTTATAAATAATATACATGAGGAAAGGCGCAGACGATTGTCTCAAAGATTAACATTTCCAGGACAGATAACTCTGTATAACCTACGAAGATAACGCCTTTCACAGAACTGTCTCAGTTTGTACTTCACAGAAGTTAAAGTAGAATTTTAATTATAGACTTTCATCTTAGGGTAGATACAAATGCCTATTGAATTAACATTGCTGTCTAAGCTGTCATCTGCCATCAAGCCATGAAACAGTGTGTCTGTCATTTGCAGAATGAGGACCCAAGAGGGTGAATTTAGTGATGCAATCCCGCATGGTGGGCTAGTGTCACTAAATTCACTCTCTGTGAACCTCATTCTGCTTAGGCCTCAATTGCTATGTGAGATCAGATTGAAGTTCCCCAGTTGAAGTTAGTGATGTTCACCCTTTAGTCACCTTGATTATGCATTTTATCTTCTGAAAATTAGGGAATATAGAAACTTTCCAGAAGGGAAAAAGTAACTAAAAACAATGTAAATTTGATACCATAGATACTTCCCAGAAGATGAGGCCTAAGCAGAATGAGGTCCCCAGAGGGTGAATTTAGTGATGCTAGCCCGCTATGCGGGATAGCGTCACTAAATTCACCCTCTGGGGACCTCGTTCTGCAAATGACAGACACGCTATTTGCAGACTTGGCAAAAAGTAACTAAAAACAATGTTAATTTGAGACTATAGATACTGTACTTCCCAGAAGATGAATTAAGCAGAATTAGGTCCCCAGAGGGTGAATTTGATGATGCTAGCCCGATGTGTTAGATATAACTAAATTCACCGTCAGGGAAGTCCCCTTTACTTTGATTACGATTACCCCTGCTGGGGACCTCATTCTGCATAACAGACATACTATTTGTACTATTTGCAGGCTTATCAGCCATTATTGTTGTGAGCAAGCCTTGAAATAGTGTGTCTGTCATTTGCAGAATGAGGTCCCCAGAAGGTGAATTTAGTGATGCTACCCCGCATAGCGGGCTAGCATCACCAAATTCACCCTCTGGGGACCTCATTCTGCTTACACCTCAGCAGAATGAGGTTCCCAGAAGGTGAATTTGGTGATGCTAGCCCGCTATGCGGGGTATCATCACTAAATTCACCCTCTGGGAACCTCATTCTGCAAATGACAGACACGCTATTTCAAAGCTTGGTTGTGAGTGTTCTGTTTATTTCCCCGCACTCAATGTCTCCTGTTGATTATTATTATCAAGTTTGTTTAATAATCTTTTCAGATGAGAGCTATCGGACAATTAGAATTGAATTGTAACAACCCAGATGAAATATTACAGAGAGCTGTATCGGTGCGGAGGAGCAAATTTCTCAGAGCATTAGCAAAACAATACATCTGAGGAACATATCGGTGCGGAGGAGTAAATTTCTCAGAGCATTGGCAAAACAATACATCTGAGAACCATATTGGTGCGGAGGAGTAAATTTCTCAGAGCAATAGTAAAACAATACATCTGAGGAACATATCGGTGCGGAGGAGTAAATTTCTCAGAGCAATAGTAAAACAATACATCTAAGGAACATATTGGTGCGGAGGAGTAAATTTCTCAGAGCAATAGTAAAACAATACATCTAAGGAAC
This sequence comes from Siphonodentalium dalli, assembly GCA_032622095.1. NCBI lineage: Eukaryota > Metazoa > Mollusca > Scaphopoda > Gadilida > Siphonodentaliidae > Siphonodentalium > Siphonodentalium dalli. The sequence goes on from CP136062.1 coordinate 152,008,635, forward strand.
ATATTGGTGCGGAGGAGTAAATTTCTCAGAGCAATAGTAAAACAATACATCTAAGGAACATATTGGTGCAGAGGAGTACATTTCTTAGAGTGTTCTTAGAGTGTTAGCAAAACAATACATCTAAGAACCAAGACTATAGTGCTGGGTTCCAGAGATGAAATTTTTTTCATTCGGGGGGAAACTCTTTAAGAGAAATTGAAGAGAACTATAATTTCAAGAAGCCATGACTTTAAAAATTTCATTAGCGGAGCTGCGCTGGTGCAGCATTAAAGACTCTGTTCCAATGCATTCTCTTATATATTCGAGTCTCCCATAGGAGCCTAGCATATATTAGAGAATGCACTGGCTTACAAGGTCAAGGTAGATATTGTTAGGCCAATGTTTTCTCTTTCATATGCAAGAATCCCTATGGGAGACTCGCATATATAACAGAATGCATTGGCACAGTATTTTCACAAAATTTCAGGAATGATTAAAGGCCCACTTAATTTTCGAATCACCAGATCACGTTATATAAAATATGTGCCATATTTTTACCATTTGAAAGAGGAAGCTCCAAAACATTGTATTATTAACTGATCCGGTCGAATAAACTGGGAACATGTTGTTTTTGTTGAGGTACCGAGGTGTGTTCTGTGCTTAATTTTGATCCGCACTGTACTGTAAAGACTATTATTCTCAATGGAAGGGGAATAACTATATCTATTAGTTTGAATTCTGATGCATTCTGGGTTGACAACGGGGAAAGTCATGGAATTAATCTGATAATTGGTGGAAACTCCTAGGCCCCAGCTGTTCCGTATTCTGGCGGAATATATATATTTTTGGTTCCTCTTCCAAGTGGTATATACTATGGAAAATGTTGCATATAATGTTATCTGGGCATTCAAAAATTAAGTAGGCCTTTAACAGATGTTTAAAGGGTTCCAGGGTTCCACGAATTATGCTTTGCTTATTATATAGATACTAGTGTATAAAATAAAAAATTTGGAACAAGTTCCACCTGAAAGTCGATATTCTTTTTATTGAATATTTTTATTCATTTATTTCACACACAGCTTTTAGAGAGATTGCAATAATTATTTTGTGGACTTTTCAATAACAAAATAACTTTCTTTTTATATGCCCGTTTTTTTAAAAACGGGACGTACTATGTTATTTGTATGTCTGTCCATGTGTCCGTCCATCCGTTCGCTTTTGGTTTCCAGATGATAACTTTAGATAGTCAGAACTCATACAATTGGTATGTTTAATATGTGGATTAAAGATTATGAGTCACTTCACATGGAACTTGCAAACTATCATGTATGTAGTACCCAGTTGTAGTTTCGACCATCTCACAGATGAACTCTAATCGGAATAGGGGTACAGCTCTCAGCCAATCAGAGGGCGGGAAAGTCAATTGAGATACAATCTGTGATGTTATACCTGTCAATCCTTGTTATTGGTCATTCAATCTGTTACTGCAATATATTATTTCACCTTAGTAAATACTATTTGTTAATTCCTATGACTTCTCCATCTCTTTGGATGCTGTCTTGGTTTGAGTGATTGTAATTTGTAAATACAATGCACCTAGGCTTAACCCTTTCACTAAATACTCATTGACGAGTAGTTCTTTTAGGAAATGTTCAGATAAGGTCAATAAACGACCATGGGTTGAATTCTTCACAACATGCATAATTTTTTCTGAGCTCGTGTTCCTACATTTTCCAGTCAATTGTTTTTGGCACCAATATTTACCGCTGCCGGTATGTGCACCTGCGATTATGAATTTGTCTGACTTATATTAGTGGAGTTATCCATCTTTTTCAGTTAAATTTTTTTTCACAACAGGCATAATTTTGTCTAAGATTATATTCCATGTGTATTTTTTTTCAAAGAACAAATGCATTAATATTGGCTACCCGTAATGTAGTAATGTGGCCCAATTACACTGTGGGGGTATCCTTAGTCCCCCTTGGACAGTCTCAGTCTCACCTTTAGATTACCTTTCAAATGGTTTGATGTATTTTGATCATTGATTCAAGCACCTTTAGTAGTCATTGTACGAAACGTGTCTATTGTCAAAGCAATTAAGGATTTTCATCGTGACGTTAACCCTTTACCCAACAAACCGGCCAAAACCGGCCAAATAAAGCTTCAACAGCCTAAAATATCTTCGGTCTGTCTCAATAGAACCATACAAATATGGATATCATTGGAACCGGCTCCTTGACCACATTGTGATAGTTACAGTTATGCCCTGTGCCAATGCATTCTCTTATATATGCAAGTCGACCATAGGTCGCCTCGCATATATAAGAGAATGCATTGGCCTAAAAAAAATCTTTTTTTAACACTTTTTACCATTTTTTCTTACATTCTTTAACAATTTTATAATTTTTAATGTGTTAAGCCAATGCATTCTCTTATATATGCGAGGCGACCTATGGTCGACTCGCATATATAAGAGAATGGATTGGCACAGGGCCCTTCTGTTGGGTAAAGGGTTAACTGAAAAGGTAATGGTTACCTGGTCAGTACACTTTTTAGGCCCATTCCAAGGTCATGCCATGAAACTCTTCTCTTGAATCATATTCCACCAGTTCAAAACCTAGGAACATTTTGTTTGAAATTTCCTAGTTAATAGATGTTCCTTAATAATATATAACACAGTAGGTGGGGATCCTTGCACAAGATAACATGATTTAGATGAGCCAAATTCGCTTTACAATCAACAATTTTTCCAGGGTGGTCAATTTGTATCTATCTTTAAATCGGCTCACAAAGTTTTGTGAATAATAAAATCTTGTGCCAAGATCTTCGCCTTCAATGAACTACAGTACAGAACAGGGTGTTACTTTCATGGACATCAGCACTCAAAAGTGTTAAATCCGCAGTTTGAAGCAGTGCCATAGATTACATGTTTCATCGGATGATTTGATTCGGCATTCATTCAGTCATGTGATGTGACATTAAGAAGTCAGACCCGTAACTAATTGAGAAATCGAGTAATCACTATGTTAGTTCACATGCACTGGAGAATCGCAGACAAAAAGTCAATAACATATTAACCAATCATTCATGCTCGAGGTGATAACAGTATGTTCAATAGCTTACTAGATATATCATCCCCTTGACTGAAGATCATGCCATGAATCTCTACTGAGACTAACGCCCGTAGAGATCATATTCCACCAGTACACAACCTGGGAACATTTTGACCAGTTCTGACCGGGAACTGTATAACATTGAACAAATAAGGCAGGAAATATATTTCTTTGTAAATATTGGTTCCTCAATAACCTACATCACAGTAGAGGGTGGTCCCAGCTCGAGATTGCATGCTTTTTGTGACTTTTTGAGCCGATATTGCAATAAACATTGAATTAATTACCCGGTAGAAATTCCATAATTGTAAGTGATGCAAAGCAATATCGCTTAAAACACACAAGAAACAGAAGTTAAAGCAAGTTCCCCTTGTCACGGTGGGGAATCACATGGTTCCGAGGTTGGTGATTACGACGCATTCAAAATGTGCAAACGCAAAAAATCATAATATACGAGGAACTGACACAAAACATAGCAGTTTGACTGTTACGAGCATATGCTCGTTTATTTTTGAAACAAGTTGATACATTATTTGTTCAGAAATACTATGTGGTTTTCTATCACATTCTGACCAAAGTTGCCAGTCGGAGGTGCGTGGAATACGCTAGTCCATACATCTTGGAATATCCTTCGACTGAACAAATGTGAATTTGGACATAAATGAGGTATCATCTTGTTTGAAAAATAGTATAGCATCTGCTCATAGCTGTCAAAATACTATGTAATATGTCGTATCTTAGTTTTTTACCTTTTTTCCTCGCTTCTTGTCGCATTTCAGATTGCCTCGGCCATTTTGAATGCGTGATACTCACCAACTCGAAACCACGTGATTCCCCACCGTGCTTGTAGCAACATGTAATGAGTCCTTACCGGATATTGTCGGAATATGTAGGAAATAGATGGACATTCTATACGAGTTGGAGAGAATGAAACGGGTATTTGAATCACCACCATTCATTGCGTATCGACGCAATAGGAATCTGGTGGACATTTTGGTGCACCAAAATACAAGCAGATTGAAAACTCCCTCTGTGACATTATGTACTGATACATGCAAAACGTTCTCTATTGTAAATTTTGACCAAATTACTAATGCATCGGCTAATACATGAATATACATATTTCCAAGTTAAGAATAATGTTGATTGTAAAATGCGAAATTTGGTGTATGTACTCTCGTGTAAAAAGTGTGAATGTGCGGTATTTGTGGGGGGAGACAGGTCTCGGAGAGGATCGACGAACACTCCTGGGACATAAGGCTGCATCCAGATAAGCCAGTTTACCAACATTTTTATGGGACTGGACATTCTATTAAGGACATGATTGTTTCAGTGGTAGAGATAGTCAGCGGAGGGAAGCAACTAAGACTTGTAAAAGAAAATTCAAGGATTTTAAGACTTGACACACAAAACGGCAGAGGATTCAATTCCCGCGCCAGTTTGATTACGTCAGGGTTGGGTCAATTACATTGAAATGTAATTAATTACAATTACATTGAAATATGTCAATTACAATTACATTACGTCAATGTGATTCTCTGAGGTTGTGATGGACAATTTTGACACACAATGGTCAACTCGACTCCACTGATTGTCATTTAGATAAGTAATCTTGTAACATGTAGCCGAAAGTGTATTTTGGATCATCACTGTGGCCAAAAGTTTTTATATTGAGCAGTTATTATATTTTAAATGCTGATATAATTTTTAGGTTTCGTGTCTCATTGTCTACTAAAGAAATTTCTGTGAAACATTGTATGAATTTAATTAGGAATAGAACAGCTGCCTCACTATTAGATAATATTGTCCCGCCACAGGAATAAGTTATAGTCTGTATGTGCTTGGCTGGTGAAGTTAGAAGGTTATAAATATAAACCTTTACTGGAGCATCCTGAAATTTTGCAAAAACCCTGTGCCAATGCATTCTCTTATACATGCGAGTCTCTCATATATAAGAGAATACAATGGCTTGACAATATTTTCCTTGACCTTGCAAGCCAGTGCATTCTCATATAAATGCGAGGCTCCCTGTTGGAGACTCGCATATGTAAGAGAATGCACTGACACAGGATAGTTAATGCTGCACCAACGCAGCTCCTGCCATGACAGGATTAATTGTGAATAATTTTGAAGATATATTTTCACTCATATGAAGATGTTACTGTGTTATGTACTTGGAGCGTGCATCCCTCAGCTCTCCAAAATTAGAAGGATGGACCTTTCTAAAGCTCTATTATATTGTATATGTAGTTGCTAAGCAGATCAGGCTATCGGTTCATTATATGAAGTATAGGACACTTACCGTGCAGATCCCTTCCTTTTTTTGGCAGAACATTATAGATCACTTTATCCTAAATAAAAAAATCTCAAAAGAGAACTATGTATCATCAATGGGCGTGGCATAATCGTTTATCATCTTTTGCTACTCTAGTGTTCTAGCAATGAAATATGCCATTCTTGTGGTCCATGCAGCCCTGTCAAATCCCTCAAAAATTCAAATTGACAGAAAGTGGTATAAAATTTCACCGAAAATCACCTTTGGGGATTCTAGTCATATTTCAACAAGAAATGAGCAGAACTGTGCAATGTGAGTGAGGCATACCATTACTTATGAATATTTCAACTCAAAGGAACCAAAATTGTTACTTTGGTTCGAAATGGCTGCCACTATTGCAGTCAAATTATGGAAAGTGGTACATATTGCCCCAGCATTCCTTGCAATCGCTTACAATTTGTTGTTGATGAATATTAACATTTTGGATGCACCTTGGTTATTTGTTACTATTGTCAGGAATGGCATACATCATTGCTCCAATGATCAGTTAACATAAAAAATACAAAATAAAGTCACAACTCTCAACCAGTTCCAAACAGCACAAACCGATCTAGCAGATATTAGTGAAAATATTTTCCAGTTCCTGCGGCCGTTTTGGCAGCCATCTTGGACGGCGAGTTTCCAATTTTGCCCTAAAAGGTGGCATTTCTTAGCCTCACAAATATATATACACTTGTATACAATTGATAAGATTTTCTCGCTATAATTTCCATCAAACTGACTTAGTGCCTAGTCAGAAAAAACGGCAGCCATATTGTAAACCATCTTGTCTGGTGTCTACACGACCACTTTTTAGCTCACCTGAGACGAAGTCTCCGGTGGAGCTATAGTCATCACTCCTCGTCCGTCCATCCGTCCGTCTGTCAACAATTCTTTGAACATCTTAAAATCCATAGGACCGAATGGGTTCATATTTGGTGTGGATGTTCCCTTGGTGGCTCACATTCAGATTTGTTCAAATGATAGTTGTGAAGTCAGGGCCATAACCCTTTCCCTCCATAGTAATTCTTAAAACAACTTCTCACGTGCCATCAGGCCGAATGGGTTCATATTTGGTATGAAGGGTCCTTGGGTGACTGGGGTTCAGATTTGTTCAAATGAGGTCACTGGGTCAAATGTGGGCGGAGCCAGGGACATAACTAAAACAAACAAAACATATTCAGATTGAACTCATTGCTCATTAAAAAAGAAAAAATCATATTTAACTCATTGCTCCAGGGGGTGGTGGGTCGGAAAAAATTTCAGGCACGTATGGCATTTTTTCCCTTTCGATCATTTTTTGTACCCACCCACCCCCACCGCCAATTTTTTTTCCATTTTCGGCAGTTTTTTCCGACCATTTTTTGACACCCACCCCCCTTTTAACTCCGGTGGAGCTATAGTCATAACTCCTCGTCCGTCATCCGTCCGTCCATCCGTCCGTCTGTCAACAATTCTTTGAACATCTTAAAATCCATAGGACCGAATGGGTTCATATTTGGTGTGGATGTTCCCTTGGTGGCTCACATTCAGATTTGTTCAAATGATAGTTGTGAAGTCAGGGCCATAACCCTTTCCCTCCATAGTAATTCTTAAAACAACTTCTCACGTGCCATCAGGCCGAATGGGTTCATATTTGGTATGAAGGGTCCTTGGGTGACTGGGGTTCAGATTTGTTCAAATGAGGTCACTGGGTCAAATGTGGGCGGAGCCAGGGACATAACTAAAACAAACAAAACATATTCAGATTGAACTCATTGCTCAATAAAAAAGAAAAAATCATATTTAACTCATTGCTCCAGGGGGTGGGGGGTCGCAAAAAAATTCATCGGCAAAATACTAAAAAAACAAGCAGGAATGTTTTTTTTTAGTTGCGGAAAAAATTGCTTGTTGGTGGCTTTGACCACCCACCCACCCCATATGTGGCGAAAAAAAATAATTTCACCCCCCTGATTGCTCAATTAAAAACAAATATTAAGAACAAAACAGAAAATATTTTCATTTTTTAAAATTAGACTGATTAATTTAGATTCAACTCCTTGCTCAATGATTTTTTTGTTTGTTTTTATTTTTTAAACTTATTAAAAGATATAAAAAACTCTTTCCATTATAAATCCCCAGGTACCTGGAGTCCCAACAGCAAATTCGGTTTTAAATCACTCTAAAATCCAGAACATATGTACACAGCACAATGAGATATAGGAGACAGAATGTTTACTTAATAACAGCATAGAAGTCAGAAAGGTGATTATAAAGTCATTATGGCAGCTGTGATTGAAATTAAATCTGATATATATGGGAAACTGGATGGAAGAGGGGGCTTTTTATCTCATCTGAGACCAAGTCTCTGGTGGAGCTATAGTCTTCTCAAGAACCATCAGACCTATTCAGCTTAAATTTCATATGGAGGGTCCTTGGGTGACTGTGGTACATATTTTTTTTCAAATGGGGTCACTGGGTCAAATACGGACACAGCCATGGACATAACTTGTCCATCAATTGTAATTCTTAATTTTTTTTTATCAAGAACCATCAGACCTATTCAGCTTATATTTGGTATTCAGAGTCCTTGGATGACAGGGATTCAGATTTGTTCAAATTTGTTCACCAGGTCAAATAGCGTTAGTACGGTGGCTGGATGAGGACATGGGAAATTTTATTTTTTATCTCGTTTAAACGAGATAACTATCTCGTTTAAACGAGATAGCAGATGGGAAATTTTATTTTTATCTCGTTTAAACGAGATAACTTATCTCGTTTAAACGAGAAAAGTGATGGGAAATTTTATTTTTATCTCGTTTAAACGAGATAACTTATCTTGTTTAAACGAGATAGCAGGTATATAGGTAGTTACCCACCCACCACACCATCCCGCCACCCATAGTATCTTATACGCCGCATGCGCTCGTATATAGGTAGTTACCCACCCACCACCCCATCCCATCACTATGGGTGACGTGATGGGATGGTGGGTGGGTACAACCTATATACGAGCGCCTGCGGCGCATTTGGATACTATGGGTGATGGGGTGGGGTGGTGGGTGGGTAACTATACCTATATACGAGCGCCTGCGGCGCACAATATACTATGGGTGAAGGGTGGGTTATTACCTATATACGAGCGCCTGCGGCGCATAAGATACTATGCGTGGCGGGATGTGGTGGTGGGTGGGTAACTACCCAAATACGAGCGCCTGCGGAGCACAATATACTATGGGTGATGGGATGGACTGGCCACTAGTAACTGTTGTATTATAACTATCTCGTTTAAACGAGATAACGAGATAAAAATAACATTTCCCACCTGCTGTCTCGTTTAAACAAGATAAGTTATCTCGTTTAAACGAGATAAAAATAAAATTTCCCATGTCCTCATCCAGCCACCGTACGTTAGAGCCATGGATGCAACTTGTTCCCTCTCTAGTATTTCTTAAAACACCTTCTTCTTGAGAACCATCAGCCCTATTCAGCATGTATTTGGTATGGATGGTCTTTGTGTGACTATTTGTTCAAATAGGGTCACCAGGTCAAATAGGGGTTAGACCAGGGACATAACTCTTGACCCCCATGGTAATTCTTAAAACGTCTACTCAAGAAGAATCATTTAGCATATGTAGCTTATATTTTGGTATGGAGGGTCCTTAGGTGACAGGGATTCAGATTTGTTCAAATAGGGTCACCAGGTCAAATAGGGGTTAGACCAGGGACACAACTCTTGACCCCATGGTAATTCTTAAAACGTCTTCTACTCAAGAATCATTTAGCATATTTAGCTTATATTTTGGTATGGAGGATCCTTAGGTGACTGGGATTCAGATTTGTTCAAATAGGGTCACCAGGTCAAATAGGGGTTAGACCAGGGGCATAACTCTTGACCCCATGGTAATTCTTAAAACGTCTTCTACTCAAGAGTCATTAGGCCTATTTAGCCTATATAGAGTATGGATGGTCATCATGTGACTGGGTTACATTTACAAAATAGGTTAGATTGGCATTTGGTGTGTAGGGTCCATGGAGAGTTTGGATTCAAATATGTTTGAATGGGGTCAGCCATTAAAAAAGGGGGAATGTCAGATTGGAACTTTGCAACAGTTGGGAAAGCTTGTGATATCAGTTGTAAAATTCCAACATGTGCAAAGCAATTTTTATGAACTTGGAAGTGTGTTTGCTTAAGTTAGGAGGCGACAGACAGGCTATATGGGATGGGAGGTATCAGGGGCGTGTAGTTGAACAGTTCAACGTGGACACCCCACTGCTTAATGGAGACCCAATTTTCTTGTTTGGAACTACATGTACTTGTTTTTATGTGATTTTGAAAAGTACTAACTTCCAGTCTTCTCAGTCTTTACAGTCTGGTGAGCTACCCACAGTCTTTGACTGTCTTGTTCGTGTTAACTTTGCTTAAAAGTTGAGGGACATATAATCAGCAAGAGAGTGAGTACGTGAAGTTAAGTCATGAGGGAATGCAGGGGTACCCTATTGCCCCCCCCCCCCCGGACTAAATAGACCATCGCAGGATAGGACTCAAATCCGCTGGTAAATAACGTTGGGGCCATGGTCGGGGGAGAGTTTATCAAATTCACAAATGCCCACTTACACTGCTCCGCTATTCAACACGATTATCAATCTTCACTTTAGTCATCAAGCAATATTTGGGTTAACTCCAAGCCTGAGTTTAGTGTGCCTGTCATTTGCAGAATGAGGTCCCCAGAGGGTGAATTTAGTGACGCTATCCTGCGGGCTACCATCACCAAATTCGCCCTCTGATGACCTCATTCTGCATGGTCTCATTTGATATGGGAGACATAAACTCAGATTGAAGTTCCCAAATGGTGAATAGTGTGATGTACACCCATTGGGAACCTCAATTATGCAATGTGTCGTCTGCCAATCTGGGGATGTAGAGAAACTAAACTAAAAAGGAAATAGAATCTATGTGAAGAAGTTTCTATAGACATTTTATAATAAAGAAACTTTCCAGTGAAGATGAGGCCTATGGAATGAGGTCCATAGAGGGTGAATTTAGTGATGCTAGCATGAATTCACCATCTGGGGACCTCATTCTGCAAATGACAGTCACACTAAACTCATGCTTGGTTGATTCCCATAACACCCCCAACCCCAATATATGCGCACCCATGACTGATCTGCTGGTAAGGATTTTTCACCAAGTGATGCACGTCTTGAAACCTCAACTTCCATATCACTTTACCCCAATACGTTGAATGACACGCACACATACCATTCAACCGCATGCATGCATATCTGATAAAAGTAAGGGTGATGGGTGAACTCAGCGGTGTTTGTCACAATAAATGAGTATCTGCTGTAAATGTGTGTAAAGATACACGTCTTGAAATCTCAACTTCCCTATCACATTACCACAAATATGTGTAATAACGCGCACAAATAATATTGAACCGCATAATGCATATATGGTAAAAGTAAGGGTGAACTCAACACTGTTTGTCACAATATATCAGTATCTTGTGTGTGAATGCATGTAAAGTTACACGTTTATAAATCTCAACTTCCATATTACTTTACCCCAAATATATGTGCAATGTAAAAGTAAGGGTGAACTCAGCGATGTTTGTCACAAGAAATCAGTATATTTGCTGTACATGTATGTAAAGTTACAAGTCTTGAAATCTCAACTTCCCTATCACTTTACCCGAAATATGTGCAATAACACGCACACATAATATTGAAATTGTGCATGCATATAAGGTAAAAGTAATTGTGAACTCAGCATTGTTTGTCACAAGAAATCAGTATCTTGTGTGTGCACGCATGCAAAGTTACAGGTCTATAAATCTCAACGTCCTTATCGCTTTACCCCAATATTTGCATTTTTAAACACGCACATAATACTGAACTCTGTGCATGCATATAATTATATGGTAAAGGTATTGTTGAACTCGGCGGTGTTTGTCACAAGAGATCACCATCTTTGCTGTACATGTATACATATGTAAAGTTACACGCCTTGAAATCTCAACATCCTTATCACTTTACCCCAATATGTGCAATAACACGAACAAATAATATTGAACCACATGTATGCATACATGGTAAAAGTAAGGGTCAACACAGCATTGTTTGTCACAATAAATCAGTATCTTGTGTGTGCATGCATGTAAAGTTACACGTTTATAAATCTCAACTTCCCTATTACTTTACCCCAAATATTGAACTATAAGCATGCATATTTATAGGGTAAAAGTAATGGTGAACTCAGCGGTGTTTGTCACAAGAAATCAGTATATTTGCTGTATATGTATGTAAAGTTACAAGTCTTGAAATCTCAACTTCCCTATCACTTTACCCGAAATATGTGCAATAACACGCACGCATAATATTGAAATTGTGCATGCATATAAGGTAAAAATAAGGGTGAACTCAGCATTGTTTGTCACAATAAATCAGTATATTGTGTGTGCATGCATGCAAAGTTACACGTCTATAAATCTCAACGTCCTTATCGCTTTACCCCAATATTTGCATTTTTAAACACGCACATAATACTGAACTCTGTGCATGCATATACTTATATGGTAAAGGTATTGTTGAACTCAGCGGTGTTTGTCACAAGAGATCACCATCTTTGCTGTACATGTATACATATGTAAAGTTACACGCCTTGAAATCTCAACTTCCTTATCACTTTACCCCAATATGTGCAATAACACGCACAAATAATATTGAACAGCATGCATGCAGATAAGGTAACAACAGTAAGCCTATTAAGGGTGAACTCAACATTGTTTGTTCCAAGAAATCAGTATCTCGGGTGTGCGTGCATCTTACACTCAGATTCATAGCCGTACACTATTTGTATGTGGGTCTGTATTTATCTTAGACTGGTAAAGATACGCGTCCTGCTATCTCAACTTCCTTATTACCGTTATCACAATACATCCAATGTCACTCACACACATGAAATACATAGTCGTGTGGACAAGCCTACAAACAGTATGTCTGTCATTTGCAGAATGTGTTTCACAGAAGGCGGGCTAGCATCACCAAATCCACACTAAGGGAACCCCATTCTGCTTGTCCGGCCGCCAGGTCACGGATGCGTGTTTTAGCGTATAAAGTTTTTTTCTCTGCGGATTTTGTAAATTCAGGGATCCGACATCAAGATTTTATCGACTGGCCATCTGTCAGCCTTGAGCAATTTTTTTATAGCGCCCTAAAAAGTATACAACCCCCCTCAATTTTTTCCCAGACGTAAAACCACAGTTACTTGGAATTTGTTGCAAATTCACATGACTAATCTGGTACAATGTATACAAATGTATATATTTTCATGAAGCTAAGACATAATGACACTATTTTGGGCCAAAATTGAAACTCACCATCCAAGATGGCCACCAAAATGGCCGCCGGAAGTTGAAAATATGACATTTTTTCACAAATATCTTCTAGATCAGTTCATGCTGTTTGGAACTGGTTGAGTAATATGACTTTATTTTGTATATTAACTGATCATTGGAGCAATTAAATATGCAATTATTGGGGTCCTATCCGCTTGTGATACCTCAAAAATTCGATTTTACAGAACGTGGTATAAAATTTCACAAAAAATCACAACTGGGATTCTAGTCATAATTCAACAAGAAATGAACAGAAGGTTGCAATTAAGTGAGGCATACCATTACCTATGAATATTCCAACTCACTGGAACCAAAATTCTTACTTTGGCTCAAAATGGCAGCCAAAATATGGAAAATGGTAAATATTGCCCTAGGGTGTCCTGCAATCGCTTACAAGTTGTGGTTGATGTACAGAATTGGCTATTATGCCTTCTATACATTGAATACTAACATGTCTGCTGTACCGTGGTTAATTGTTACTGTTGTCACCACTGACATCACCAAAAATATTGGACTTTTCTCTCAAAAACTTCACTTTATGGACAGTCACTCCATGCATACCGATTCACCACAAACCTGACCATGACCTCTCCCTGTATACCTATACATCTCACTATGGACAACACACTCATAACAATATAGTCACTCATTGTATACATATTCACATCATTCATGACATACACTAACTCCATGTATACCTATTCACCTCACCTATGATCATAGAGTAACCCCCTGGCTACCATCTTGGCATCCATCCTGTATCCAGTTGATATTGGTTTATCATAATGGACCAGAAGAGCCACATATTATGGTTCATCTCAGTACCGTCTCAAAGTTCTGCCCATTTCCTTTCAATAATATGGCCAGAATCACAAAAGAGGTTCTCCGCAAAATTCGATACTTTAAAATGAATTTGTCATGCCCCATACGGAACTGGGACAACTGTAATAGAACATTTATTAGTTGTCAGTTAATTAACTAACACGTATAATAACCAAGTGAGTGATAATTTGCTACCTTTTCGGATAACGCAGAGAATAATGTTATATATATAACTAGAAGGTGACCCGACTTCGTCCGGGGTTTGACTTTGAATTGTCTATTTTGAAGGCCAAGGTCAAGTGGGGTCACGATTTGACCCGTCCAAAACACTGCCCGAACAAAAGTACCCGTCGAAATCCATCCGGTTTTACCCGATTTGACCTTTTAACCCGATTTGATTTCCACTCAAGTATATAAACGCGCCTCATATACACACGCTCATTAATTATCAAGTTTCAACGTAAAGATAAATTACCATCGGTGCCCGAGATATCGCCAAGACGTCTGAAACAGTCAAATGCATCGGCCGGTTAATAGTGCAGCGGCCAAACGCCAAAAGTGGTCGGGTACCCCTACCCACGGTAGAACAAGTTAAAACCAACTTTTTTTTAAGGTGAAATATATACTGTTGACGAAAATGATAGTGAAAAATAACGGAATTGGTGGTGGCTATTCTCAAATCGACGATGAACGATACCCACCAGTGACTTTTCCAGAAATTAACGATTTTGGTAAAGTGAGCCCTGCGGCTTAGTCCTAAGTTATTTGCCCATATTGTTGGTGTTAAAATTACTACAGCATACCATATCTGTACCTGATATGAAAAAAGTGTTGGTTAATTTAGATTTTCCTTCCATTTGGAGCCAAAACATTTATTTTTTGTTGAAAAATCGCTCTTTTTCACAAAAATAATATTTTTCAAACATTATAATTCAAACGGATATTGCAATAATACTGAAATATTCAGTCCATATGGTGTAGTAGTTATCTGACAAGCATACGAAGAAAGAAGTGAACAGAAATTTTGAATGGTTTGCGATATATTGGATTTTAGCTACCCCTCCCCCAAACACGTTTTTGGTAGAAAAAATACATATTTTTGATAACGACATTACAAACATTTTCTAATTGATCTGAATGGGACCCAATATGAATCTTGTACTGAAAGTTTTGTCCAGAGATACCGTTTAATTGATTACAGATGTGTTCAGGCTTTCAGACCTCCCAGTTACAACAACAACAATTATTTTATTGATAACAGGTAATTTAGCATGCATTAACATCGATGTTAAGTACTAAAACCTTTGTTATAAACAACACGTGACCAACTATATAATTCATATGGCTCAGTAGTTATCTGGACATCACAAGTAGAAAGAATTTGACAGAAATTGTGAACGGTTTTCCAGATATTGGAATTAGGTACCGCTCCCCCGGACGCGATTTGGTAGAACAAATGCATATTTATGATAACAACACAGACCTGTCTAAATGATTCTAATGGGCATCTAATCATAATTCGTGTGATGAAAACGTGATCAGTAGACACCGCGAGCGTGGTTATAGATGTCCTCAGGTTTCCAAACCCCCAGTTACAACAACAACAAAACATTTTATTTATAACATGTAAATTTATATTAACACATATCGACTTTGAGGGACTAAAGTATTTATTCTAAACGACACATAATATAGACTAACATAATCATATAGAACAAAATCATTGTTGCTTCCATAGTGATTATTAGAGTCCCTCTAAATCGACCAAATTATAGAAACAATGGATATTGTATTTTATATCTCATAAACTAGTTTGACCAAGGTGGAAGCGTTAGTTCAAATATGTTCTATGTTTTGAGCCCCCACCCCCCCCCCCCCCCCTTGCCCTATTAGAAGTCACACCACGAACTGAAAGAATATGATCTCAATATTAAGAATCATGTAACTACAAGGACAGTTACATAAGGAAATACACAATGTTTATGGATGGGTTTGTTCCCGAAATAGTGTGGCACTTTACAAAACGAGGCTGCGTGGCAAATATGAAGGGCGAATTTTCAATTTTTTCGAGAACACTCTACCCGATTTAAAGACTTGAACACAATACGAAATGAAGCTATGTGCTCTCTATATTAAATGAGAGTGTGATTGGAATGTAGTACTATCAGAGAATACATAATTTGTATGGGTGGGTTATGCCTGTGTCGCTTTACACAAAGTGGCTGGTAAATAAGAAAGACGAATTTGCTATGTTTTGATTACCCCCCCCCCCTACACCATTGGAATGTTAAAGTTGAACAAATCACGAACTGAAATGGTTGCTGTAAATATTGACTGAGGATCTTGGCAAAGTATATTAATATCGGGACATACATAATATTGATGGATGGGTTGGTTGGTTGGTTCCCGAAATCCTTTAGAACTTTACAAAAATCGGATGGCAAACGCCAAAGGCGATATTTTTTGTTTTGTGGGACCCCTTTATAAGCCCATTTAAACTCTTGAACACACCATGCCCCGAATATATATGCTTTTATTATTAACTCACAGTGTGAACGAAAGGTAGTGCTATCAGGGAATATACAATTTATATGGGTAGTTTGGTTCCCAAAATCCTTGGGTACTTTACAAAAGGCGGCTGGCAAATGCCAAAGCTGAATATTTTCATTGAGCACCCTACCCCATTTAAAGTCTTAAACACACCAATGGATGGATTTGTTCTCAACATTAACTGATGTGTGGACACATGGTAGGTAATTCAGGAAATATACATCTTCAGTGGGTGGGTTGGTTTCCGAATGTCTGGGACACTTTACAAAAAGTGGCTAGCAAAGAGAAAGGCGAATTCTCACTGTTCTGGGTATCCATAACCCTTCTAAACTCTTTAGCACACATTGAGCCGAATCAATATTCTCTCAATATTAACTGAGTGTGCGAAATGTGATTATTGTTTTTTGAGGTCACACGACCCCATTTGAAGTCTTGAACACACAATGAACCGAAAGGATATGCTCCCAATATTAACTGAGTGTGAAGAGAAATGGACGCTATATCAAGAGTATAGTATATCAGGTCTTGAATGTCTGGGTCACTTTACAAAAAGCTGTTGGTGAAAGAGAAAGGCGAATACTCACTGTTTGGGGGGACCCCATTAACCCATTTAATATCTTGATCACAGCATGAACTGACGTTATATTCTCTCATACTTAGCTTAGTGTGTGATAGAAAGGTATTGCTATCATAGAATTATTAATTGATATGGGTGATTTGGTTCCCCCGATATCCTGGAACACTTTACAAAAAGCGGCTGGTAAACACGAAAGGCGAATTTTCTATGTTTTGGGGACCCCACTATCCCACTTGAAGTCTTAAACAAATGATATGCTCTCAATGTTAACTGAAGTTGTGGGCAAATGGGAGTATTATCTGGAAATACGAATCTGTTATGGATGAGATGGTTCTCGAAAGCGGCCGGCAAACGAAAGGGCTAAATTTCACTGTCTTAGGGGACTCCAATCCCTATTTGAAGTCTTGAACACACCACTAGCTCAAGGCATATGCTATCAATATCACCCGAGATTGTGGCCGAATGGCTGTTCTGTCAGAAAAGATGCAACGCTCTCGCGAGCCCACCGTTCGCGAGAACACCGTGGCACCTTACACAAAGCAGATGACAAACGATGAAGGCGAATTTTAAGGGACCCCTACCCCATGTAAACCATTGAACATACCACGAACTGAATGGATGTGCCCTCAAGGTCAAACGACGATCAAGAAATACACAATTGTTAAAGATGGGTTGGTACCCGACAGTCAGGGACACTTTACAAAAAGCGACTGGACAATAAATAATGCGATTTTTCAATGTGTGTATTAGCCCCTTCCCACTTTGAAGACTAGAACTGGAACGATATCATCATTGACTGAGTGTATGGACAATGGGGAGTTAGTTGTACAAGGATGTATGTACACAATGTAAATAGATGGATTGGGTTCAGAAAGCATGAGCACTTAACGAAAAGTGGCTGGAAAATAAGAAAGGCAAAATTTTGAGGACCCCTACTTTATTTGAAGTCTTGGAAGACACCACATGGTGACATGATATTACCCCAATATTAACTGAGGGCTTGACAAACGGTTAGTTTTTATCAGGATATACATATGTGTTGGTTCCCGAAAATTTGTACCATGTGGCACTCCACAACAAGTGGCTGACAAATTTTCACTGCTTTATGTACCCCTACCCTATTTGAAGTCTTGAACACATCATGTACTGAAGGGATTATGATTTCAATATCAACATATATTATGGCCGAAACTATGCGATATATAAGGCTGTATTGGTTTCCGACAGCATGTGACACTTTACAAAAAGCGGCTGGCAAATAACAAAAATGCAATTTTAACTGTTTATGTGACACATACGCTATTTTAAATCATGAAAACACCACAAACTCGAGGGACATGGTCCCAGTTTATACGATATCCAAGGTTGTATTGGTTTCCGACAGCATGTGACACTTTACAAAAAGCGGCTGGCAAATAACAAAAATTCAACTTTAACTGTTTATGTGACTATTACGCTAGTTTAAGTCATGAAAACACCACGAACTCGATGGACATGCTCCCAGTTTTAACTGAGTCTGTGGACATAGGGTAGTTCTATCAGGAGGTAAACAATTTATCTGGGAGAGAGAGAATGTATGGGGAAAGTTAGGACGTAATCCAGTTGGAGCTAATTGGATACAATGATATACACGTAGTTTCGTTGGAGCTGATTGGACACAATGATACACAGATAATGTTGTTTGCGTCATTGATATGTCCGTCGTCGTGAGATTACAGCTAGACGATCTGGTGGGGGTAAATTTCGCGCTCAGCAGGGTTTCTATGCTTTTCACGAAGTTTTAACAAATGACAGCGTTGTTGAAATCGCTTTGTTTTCGAGATAAATGTTTGAACCCCGTCAATTATTTTAATATTTTCGCGATGACTGAGTTGCTGTGTTCCACACAAAAGAGTATTTCTGATAAAAATGACATTCAGTATGGCGCATAGAAGTTCAGTCCTAGGACCACTGTATTCAGGACATTCCTATAATTAATGATATGCTGTTTCTATTTTGCCACAACGACAGAGAGGGGACGTTTTGATGTGATTACTCAATAGGTCATAGTTCAAACTACTGCATTTCAATCTTAAGCGAGAATGGAGTACTTGTGATATGCGACACTTACTGTATGTAATAGCAAATAAAATTGGTTGTTGTTGTTGCAATTTGGGGTCTGGAAGCCCGAACACGTCTTTAATCACTTAAGCAATGTCCCCGGGCTCAATTTTCAGCAAACAAATTATGTTGGGTCCCATTATAATCAATTGGGAAATTTGGTAAAGTTCTGAACAAAAATATGTAATTTTTCGACCAAAAACATGTTTGGGGAGGGGTAGCTAAAATCCATTATTTCGCAAATCGTTCAAATTTTCTGTTATCTTCTTTCTGCATATGCTTGGCAGATAACTGCTTCACCATAAGGATTAAATATTTCGGCATTATAGCAATATCCACGTGAATGATAATGTTAGAACAATAATATTTTTGTGAAAAAGTGCGATTTTTCAACAAAAAATAAATGTTTCGGCTCCAAATGGCAGGAAAATCTAAATTAACGAACACTTTTTTCATATCAGTTAGAGGTATGGTATGATATAGTAATTTTAACGTCAACAATATTGGCAAATAGGTTAGGACATAGCCACAGGGCTCACTTTACCAAAATCGTTAATTTCTGGAAAAAGTCACTGGTGGGTATCGCTCATCGTCGATTTGACAATAGCCACCACCAATTCCGTTATTTTCACTATCATTTTCTTCAAAAGTATATATTTCTCCTTAAAAAAAAGTTGGTTTTATCTTGTTCTACCGTGGGTAGGGGTATCTCGAAAACTAGAGCTCTTTTTCGATTTGGCCGCTGCACTATAAGCGTTAACGTGATCTAACGTTATGAACTCTAACGACGTCATAGAAGTTACGCATTGTTTTTATCCTGATGGAAGATAGTACCACTTCTTCTTGATAATTGAGGCAGATAACTAAAACGGATACATACGCATTATATATCGTTGGAAAGAGGAAACACGAAATATTCTCACAGTGTCATTATTATGACTGGCATTTAATTATTCGCGCTGTTTCGAATCGATTTGTAAGCACCGAACTCAAATGAAAGTCCCGTAACACAGCGTAAAAACAGATTTGACCTCGACACGTGAAAAGTTGACTGAAAATCAATATGCCTATGCCACCCCCGGCCGAAAATACCCCCACATACCAAGTTTCATCGAAATCGGGTCGGTCGTTTTCGAGTTCATCGCGAACACACACACAGACCACACACAGACCACACACAGACAGATCTTCCAAAATATATAATAGATGTTATAATGATATATGTAAAAAAAAAAACATATTACCAATTTGGTTGCCATTTTGGAAGCCATCTTCACCAATTTGGTCTATAAACACCGTAGTGTGACACATTTAAGATATACCAATACAATAAACACATTTCAATCCAAAGATAGTTACATTTTACTAGAAAAAATGGTCCAAACCTGAAAAGTGAATTTTTGCCGATATTTATGTCAAGTTTTTGAGAGAAAAGTCCAACATTTTTGGTGATGTCAGTGGTGACAACGGTAACAATTAACTATGGTACAGCAGACACATGTTAGTATTCAATGTATAGAAGGCATAATAGCCAATTATGTACATCAACCACAACTTGTAAGTGATTGCAGGACACCCTAGGGCAATATTTACCATTTTCCATATTTTGGCAGCTATATTGAGCCAAAGTAAGAATTTTGGTGCCAGTGAGTTGGAATATTCATAGGTAATGGTATGCCTCACTTAATTGCAACCTTCTGTTCATTTCTTGTTGAAATATGACTAGAATCCCAGTTGTGATTTTTTGTGAAATGTTATACCGCGTTCTGTAAAATCGAATTTTTGAGGGATCACAAGCGGATAGGACCCCAATAATTGCATATTTAATTGCTCAAATGATCAGTTAATATACAAAATACAAAATAAAGTCATATTACTCAACCAGTTCCAAACAGCATGAACTGATCTAGAAAATATTTGTGAAAAAATGTCATATTTTCAACTTCCGGCGGCCATTTTGGTGGCCATCTTGGATGGTGAGTTTCAATTTTGGCCCAAAATAGTGTCATTATGTCTTAGCTTCATGAAAATATATACATTTGTATACATTTTACTAGATTAGTCATGTGAATTTGCAACAAATTCCAAGTAACTGTGGTTTTACGTCTGGGAAAACATGGGGGGGGGGGGTATACTTTTTAGGGCGCTATAAAATAAACTGCTCAAGGCTGACAGATGGCCAGTCGAGAAAATCTTGATGTCGGATACCTGAATTTACAAAATCCGCAGAGAAAAAAACTTTATACGCGAAAACACGCATTCGTGAATTTCGGGGGTTTGGCGACCGGACAGGGGATATAGAAACTTCCCATGCAGAAGGGAAAAAGTAAATAAAAACAATGTTAATTTGAGACTAGATACTTCCCAGAATATGAGGCCTAAGCATAATGAGGCCCCAGAGGGTGATTTAGGTGATGCTAGCCCGCTATATATTGCATCACTAAATTTAACCTCTGGGGACCTCATTCTGCAAATGACAGACACGCTATTTGCAGGCTTGCCTGCGGATGTCGGAGAAGTCTCGATGAACCGGTTTGTTACGAGAAATCAGTATCTTGTGCCATTCTTGGTTGTGTAAATCGAATTGAAGAATAAGCATCGTATTAGGTATATGTATTGCAAATTGGAGATATTTTAGGTCAAATTCGGGCAAGTTGAATAGTATTTTAGGGGAGAATTGTGGCAAATAACAGTATTTTTCACATTTATGCCCGAATTATACATATTTAAGGTTAACTTGAATCTATTTTGTAATATTTATATACAAGGTATATTCTACAAACACTGTTACAACCATGAGTATATTAGGTAACAAAAAATCGGGCAAAAAGTCTCAGCCCCCCCACCCCCCCTAAGATTCGACTTCCCTTTTATCGTTACCACAATACATCCAACGCCACACACACACAGATAAAAATACATAGCCGTGTGGATGTCTGAGAAGTCTCGATGAACCGGTTTGTCACGAGAAATCAGTATCTTGTGGCATTCTTGGTTGTGTAAATCGAGTTATCGAGCTCTGTTGAAGAATAATTTAGCATCGTATTAGGTGTCCCGTGTCTATATATTGAAAATTTGAGATATTTTAGGTCAAATTCGGGCAATTTTCGGCCAAATTGAATGATATTTCAAGGGGGAATCATGGCAAATTACAGTTTTTATCACATTTCTGCCAGAAATATACATACGTAAGGTTAATTTGAATCTATTCTGTTATATTATGTGTATATACAAGGTATATTCTACAAACACTGTTACAATTAACCATGATTATATATATCAGGTAAAAAAAAATCGGCCCCCCCCCCCCCCTAAAAATTCGACCGCCGGCTATGGGTAAATATACGCGTCCTGCTATCTCAAATTCCTTTTACCTTTACCACAATACATCCAATGCCACACACACAGATGAAATATATAGCCGTGTGGATGTCTGATAAGTCTCGATGAACCGGTTTGTCACGAGAAATCAGTATCTTGTGGCATTCTTGGTTGTGTAAATCGAGTTATCGAGCTCTGTTGAAGAATAAGCATCTTATTAGGTGTTACGTCCCGTGTCTATATATTGCTCCCTGATTATTGCCACTTCACTGTTTTCTATGGACAAATTACACCATATGATATTGATATGGCCCCAAGACGATAAAAATCGATAACTTTGTGGGTATTAACCGTCAGTTCTGACAACCAACACAACGACTCGGAAGAAACACTCATCAGGGAAATATTCAAACTACAATGCAGAGTTCAGTCCCCTGATACGACGGACTTAACACTGCCACCATCTGTACTGAGTGTGTGGACATCACTCATTTTTAGCTCAACTTTCCGTGTGTGCGTGTGTGAGAGAGGTGTGACGGCGTGTGTGAGGGTGTGTGTGTGCGTGGAGACGGGCTACAGGTCGTACCTTTGGTCGGGTCATTATGAAATTTGTCATGGCTGTTGACATTGACATGTAGATCGGAACGAGTCATTTTGGGGTCATTTGGTTAAAAAAAAACATGGCCGCCAGTAGCCATCTTGGATTTCAAAATCCAAACCATTAGCACGGGCCACATGCCGGAGTGTTCGTCTGATCATCATGAAATTTGTCGTGGATGTTAATATTGACATCTAGATGGGAACGAATAATTTTGGGTTCATTCGGCCATAAAACATGGCCGCCGACAGCCATCTTGGATCTCAAATTTCAATTCATTATTCCATGCATTGCTCATCACAAAAATACTTCTTCGCAAAGTTGAGCTACAGTGTCATGGACACTTTCATTTATTTGAGACATTGATTACAATCGGTTACAATTCATTATTCTGAGAAAACGAACTGTTCATATTCATTTGGAAATTGGCTAACTAAAACCATAATGGATTGTAAAGTACTGACACACCACTTAAAAATAAATGAAAGTGTCAATGACACTGTAGATCGACTTGGGGATGAGTTCATTTTTATTTTAGCAATGAAAATAATGATAAAGAATAATCACACTGAAGATCCATATGAAGTTTTATCATGATCGGATGAGGCTATGGTCTGTAGGGTGCGCCAAATGATTTAGTCATACAAAGAGTAAATTCCCAGATGGTCGATTTGTTTTTCATTGAAAATTGTTCACATAGCTCCCATCTGGAGGTGATTCCAAACATGACTGTAAATTATCAAATCAATTATCCAATAAATGTGGGTTGCGGGTTGTGCCGATGGATTCAAATCTGAAATCCAAGACGTCTGCTGGCGGCCATGTTTTTCATAGAAATTCGGAAAAAATTGATAGCTCCCATCTACCACCATGAAGCTACATATGATGTTTGGTGATAATCAGATGAGGGATGTGGTCTGTAGGGTGTGCCATATAGGATTTAGTCATGCAAAGAGTAAAATCCAGATGGCTGCTGGCGGCCACGTTTTTCATCGAAATTCGGAAAAATTCGTTAGCTCCCATCCATTATCACTATGAAGCTACATATGCAGTTTTGTGAAGATCGAATGAGGGATATGCGGCCTGTATAGGGAGTGCCGAAGGAAATTGTTGACACACGGACGCCTACCCATGGCAATAGCTCAAACTTGGCGTTGTAAAGTTGAGCTAAAAATAATAGATTTAATTACTGTACATTGTGGATATTAATCGTCAGTGAGCTGTTAGTTTACAAAACTTTAGTTTTAGATTCACCAGCATCGGTCGCTGAATCGTGCACACATTCTGAACGGCGGCACGGTGTAGCTGGCAACGGGTGTAAAATACGTCACTGTGCTTCGAGCGGTCTCGTAATCGAGTCAACCGTACCGTAGTTTTCTATAGATACGATTGAAGTTGTTCTGGCGCGGTTATAAGTAACCCATGTAACCCCATTGATCACCGCAGAAAGTATAAATCTCTTCAACGCCTGATGTCGATAAAAGGTGTTTTTCGTGAAGTTTCTTTTAGCTGTTTTGGTGAATTGAATTTTTCGTTGGATACTCGCAAGCCGGCTCGTTCACAAACTGTTTTCATGCTCGAATGACAGACTGAGCGTATCATGCAGCGGAATATCAACCACATAACTACCCGATCCTTAGAATATTATGAGCTGTATACCAGCGTAAACCCGTTTAAGATGTTAGGCCCTGGCGTCACTAACAATATCTGAACGTTATAACTTGATATTCACTATCCGTCTGATGGCACCACTAACATTGTTAACATTTTGGCTTCGGGGGTAATAAATATTTTATTCAAGTCGAGGAACCTACCCATTAACGCTCAGAGTGATCAGATATCGTTTTTTGAAGTTTGTTATTTCTATTGTTTACGGCCCGGAAATACGCCGTCAAAAGGATGGTCTCGGTCAAAATTGCGGATGAAGATGGATAACTCTTAGATCAAGAGCTTAGTATTACCACTTGATTTTAGAGCTATCCATCTTCATCCGCAATTTGTCCGATTGACCACGTGTTTCTGGGCAAATTATCAGTACACATCTCGAGAAATAACAAATTTCAAAATCAGTATCTGTTCACTCTGAGCTTTGATAGGGGGGTTTCTCGACTCGAATCCAATTTTGTTACCCACCCCCCACGCCGAAGCCAAAGAAATAGTAATTTAAGAGAGTCTGATCGGATTGAATACCTATAAAGAGCGTCCCCCGAATAAGTGAGTTTAAAGAGCGATTTTTACAGAGCTATTTTCCCGAAGAAACTATTTTAAAGGCTTGCAACCCCGATCTATCTAGGGGAAAGAACTCTAATGAAAGCGTGCCGTGTCAGGTTAGATTTACTCAGATTCTGTGCTAATTCAGGTTCAGAGGGAGATAATCCTGTTATACCTTGCGATCGGAATCCGGCGGCACGGAACGCCCAAATCGATGGTGGATAATGTACACTATGTAGCGGAATCTCAACCTCCTTAATATATGCATCCATTGCGTGTGAGATTATAGATTTACTCAGATTCAAGGCTATATATAATACAGGTCTACATGCAGCTCAAGCTCTAATTACCCTGCGATCGAAATCCGCTGTGGGATAATAATGTACACCATGTAACGGAATCTCAACGTCCCTAATATAAACATAGAATGCGTGTGAGGTTAGATTTACTCAGATTCATGGCTAATTAAGGTTTATACGGAGACCCGGGCTAATCGCGTTACCATACGATCGAAATACCCGGTGGCACGGAAACGCCCACTCGCTGTATGATATTAATGTACACTTAATAACGGAATCTCAACCCCCCTAACATAAGCATCCAATGCGTGTGATATTTACTCAGACTTGGGGCCAGTTCAGGTTTAAAGGGAGACCCGGGCTAATCCCGTTATACCCTGCGATCGGACTCCGGCGACACGGAACCCATGCATCATCTCATGTCGATACTATTGATTAAGCTGAGCGTATCATGATTAGCGTACCGGAGTGGCACTCGCCAAATTGATGTACTTAAGAGAGTGAATATGAACATAGGTGTTTCTATACCATGACGGCGAGACATGAAATATTAGTTGTGTAGACAGTGAAACATTTTCGCATGATTTGTGTGTAATTGAAGAGAGATCCGCCAATTTGAATTGAATTTCTCGGAGGAAGTTTATCATGGTGAGTTTCACGATATGCAACCTTTACCATATATACATGTATGGACGAGCAGCACCGGTATACTGAGCGCTGGAACTTTTACTATTTGTCATAGATTAAAAGATCATCACTCACATCGCAAGTGATCGACTTCCTGTAAAGTTTGTTAATTCAATATGCTAATAGGCAAATATGAGTTTCACGAAATGCAACTTTTACAATATATACATGTATGGACGAGCAGCATTGAGTACTGAGCGCTGGAACTTTTACTATTCGTCAGAAATTAAAAGATCATCGCTCACATGGCAAGTGTAATAATCGACTTCTTGTAAAGTTTTGTTATAAATCAATATGCTTATACGCAGATATGCTATTGTAGATATAAATCACGTGTATATGCCTGACTGTTCAAACAACGTCAGTACATGTGTTTGCTATTGAATTATGTCCGTATTTTGTTTAACCCTTTCTACTGAATACTGAATTGATTCCCTCATCCAATATACATGGGAATGGCCTTTTAATCATTCAGGTGCGTGTGTGTTCAGGTAAAATTAGACGACAGAAAGGCAACAAGATAATACAAGAGCAGAATGATTCATATTCGTTGCTGGGAAATGTTCAGATAATAAGTCAACAAACGACTCGATTGTTGTACTTATTATCTGAACAATGCCTAACGAAACTACCCGTCAATGGGTATATATAGTATAGAAAGAGTTAAACTCCAGTTTCAAAACCCGGTCGTATTATGTAAATGGTTCGTCCGTTTTCGTCCGCCCGGTTCCGCGCTATTCATTTCCCGTTACTCTAAATTAATCCTTTCTTTATTGACGAGTTGTTTCCCTTATAAAAGTTCACATACTAAGTTCAACAAATGAATATAGATCACTCTGCACGTGTGTTATATGTTCATACATCTGTAGTATGTTTATATTTCATGAACATCCCTTCAGATTCCATTCCAACTTATACTTTCACAAAACTGATGGGATAATCCGTTTGATAACGTAAGGATTAAAGATGCATAATCCGAATTAACGCTCCCAAATTACTATTTCTTTGGCTTTTGGGGTAAAATATATTTGATACGAGTCGAGGAATCCACCCATAAAACCTCAGAGTGATCAGATATCGATTTTTGAAATTTGGTATTTATCGAGATATGTACGGTACTTATTTGTGGCCTGGAACAAAATTGTCAAGGCAACGGTCTCGGACAAAATTGCGAATGAAGATGGATAGCTCTAAAATCAAGTGGTAATACGGCCAACTTTCCTGATAATCAAATGATAATACGGCCATATTTCGTTGAAGAACATGTTGATAAATAACACGGTTTGGTAAATTTTATACCATAGTTGACAGTGGTTAGCATTATTTTGTTGTAATTAATCGATTCTGATAACTAAAGCTAATTTAAAGAAATGTTGTTATTGTATCTTGATGATATGGGGACCGTCTGATCGGATTGAGTACCTTTAAATATAGACACGATGAAATTAAAGTCTCACAATGAGACTTTTTCCGCAACAATATTTTTTTTTCCGAGTTATCCCCCTGCATAGCTTTTTATATTATAATAGGTTGGCGATTATTGCAATACGATAGAGGAACACTCCGACTTTCGTACTCAGATTCATACATTTTTGTACCTCGCTTGCCTGACCGAAATATGACGGGGAAATGGCTAATTTGGATTTAGTTGTCGTTCTAGATATGTTTATTGTGCCTTTTATCATTCCTTTTCACGAAAACAAATTAAAAACAAGTCGAATATGTTATGATAATGTTTAAACATTCTTGTACATGAAATTGGGGATAAATTGTTCCCAGAGTTAGAGTACGTTATTTCACACTTCCGGTATGGAATTTCCGAATTTTTATGTGTTAAAAATAAATAGTTTTTTCATCTGTCATATCTGCTTGTTTCGTTCATTATTCGCAGAAAATGTGTATCTCATTCTTTCGTGTACACAACGGATTAGATATAGACTGTTTTAACCCGTTGGATGTTAGAAATACCGCTTAATTATCAGAAAATATCATGTGAAGTGACGGGACCAATCCGAATATCGCACACTGGACTTGGTGAAGTTGGTCAACATGACCGCTTTCGCAGATTGCTGCTTCCAGCGTAGAAGGATGCGCATTACGTTCATGACTGAACTAACACTGGACTGGTCACAGACACTGTGTGTGAGTCACTGAGTGTGGCAGGTCAGACTATGCCGTATTCAGCTGTTATTATCATGGACATTGATTGACTCGAATAAGTGAATACAGAATAGCACTGATTGACCCCAATGGAAGAATGCAAACAATGTGAATGTAATGATTATTGCAAAATATGATGATTATAGTTCTATTCTGGACTCCTCATCCCTTCAACGCTGAAATGCAGTCAACGCTGATGCCGTAAAAGGTCATTGAATGTTCATTCAGATTCTATCATTCTGAATAGTACATTAGACTGATTAGAAGTACAGTAGCTACATGTGTGTGAACTTGTGAAGGGTAGAACATGATATGGAGAATTAGAATGGCAATGGCACCACTCACCAGTGTCAGTGAATCGAGTGAGGATGTTTACCAAACATGTCATGATACATGCAGACATGGACAATGCTGTGAAATGGATTATAATTCATCAGTACTCCCGGATCATGATAATAAGTTACCGGTACATACTAGTAACATTCCGCCTTTGATCATTAGATCAAGACTAAACCAGACTTGGATAATGACTAATGGACAAAGACAGTTACATGTTACACATGCGGCTGCACATGGTTTTGATTCATTAAAATTATTTTGTAAAAATCATGAACTTATGTTATCAAAATCAATGACTAACAGTGATCACCAAAGTCACTTACTGGTACATTGGTTATGCCAAACAACAGGTCTGATACAACTTGAATTCCATTGTACCGGTACATGTACCATATATATTCAACTATTATGAAGTGGTGACAATATCTTATGTACGGTACCTACTACATGTAGTACAGTATATATATATCGGTGCTGGCATTTTTGATTATTTAACTGATTTACTTGTACTAGTAGTTAGAATTTTGAAATCATCTTGGTGAGAAGTTATTAAAATGTCATTCAAATGGCATACATGCACATATGTACTTCTGCCATTATGAAATAAACAGGTCTCCTGCAATAAGCTGTAGAATTCTTTTTATATTGGAATCTGATGCCTTCTCATTTTCTCTTTTAAAATTATAGTGTTATATACATGTACACTTTAATGTGGTTGTGCATTACGAAGTGAGATGATTCCATGAAGTTTTAGTAAAAACAGAGAAAACCTGGAGTTTACGTATATACCGTACCAGTATACATTGTGTATGGTAGTACAATTAAGCTATAATACATGTAGTTGAATATCACTATGATAGTTGAATTCAAGAAGAGCCAGACTTGATAATGACTTACTCATATTAGCATCTACATGTACTAGTAACGGTACTCTCATGTGCAATAATAGTGTCAATAATATGATAGTGTCAACACTGTTATTATATTTGGAGAACACTTCCCATGATCAGATCACTAAGAGACATAGAGTGAAATTGCTGTGGTTACTATTATTAATTTTAGCTAAAAAATCCCACCATCACTATTATTAGTTTGTCTCTATTATTAGGCAACTTAGAGGATGTTGTCTGAATGAACTATCAACAAATTAAAAAGGTAATAAACAGGCCAGACACCTACAGTATGGTCGGTTCAAGTACTGCTAGTGTTGTACCAGTACTGTTTATATTCAGTACTAGGAAAATTTAATGAAAGTTATGCAACGAATGATTGTGTAGGCCTACTGATGTTAAAAGGAGTATAAATCTAAAATGACCTTGCCACTTTAACAAACACATCGCTATTGATATAATACTCAATAATGAGTTTGTTAAAGTGGTGCGCTCGTTTTAAATTAATATGGAGAATATAGCAATTCATGTGGGTCCAATATGTATACATATACATGTATACCGGTACACGCAGAGCTGATTGATTTACAATTATGGCTTTCATTATATCGTAGACAAGGTGCGGGATGTTTCTTTCATTTTCAGATGCTGTTAAAATTATTCATCAGGTTCACTGATTGTAGCTGGGACTAATACATGTATAACATATATTAGTCCCAGATTGTAGTGGGGTTGAGATATGGTTGCTGTTAGATATTAAAGGTACTCAATCCGAATTAACGGTCGCAAATTACTATTTCCTTGACTTCGGGGGTAAAAAATATTTGATTCGAGTCGAGGAACCCACCCACCACAGCTCAGAGTGATCAGATATCGATGTTATAAATCTATTATTTTAATTATAGTGGCCCAATAGACAGTCAACGAGAAGAATTTCATTGACCAAATTGCGGGCAAAGATGGATATTAAACTCTAAAATCAAGTGGCTTTTTGTGTCAGATATTTGACAAACCGGTAAAATTTCGTTGAACAAAATGGTGATAAATAACAGGTTTTGTGCAATTTTATACTATAGTTGATGGTGTTTTTCATTATTTTTGGGCAATTATTAGATTCTGAAACTGAAGCGTCATTTCAAAAAATGTTGTTGTTGGAATGTGATTATATGGGGACCCTCTGATCGGATTAAGTACCGGTACCTGTAAGAGATTTTATGGTATCTGGAACATTTCATATTTAGTTTCATGTAGCATGGCATTCGGAAATATTATATGTCGCCTTGAGGCAAAAATTTATATTACCATATATATGGTAGTGATCGCCTACATGTATTGACCAAAATGGACAGGATTACATTTTTCTCTTGTCGTGTCTATTTCATTCCTAACTTAGAAGTATGTCGATCTGGTAAATAATTGACTGGAGAGAATGCTTACACGTATAGCATTTATGTCTTGGCCACTAACTGTGATAATAATAGTAAGTTATCGTTGGAGACCCCCCCACAATGGAGATCTCTAGTCGCATCCATGTAGCCAATGTGTTCTTATACCTTATAATCGGGGAGGTGGCTACATGTAGATGGTCCCCATTGGTGGGTGGTTGGGAAACTTGGGTTTGTCCACCTTGACATTTCCAAATGTACGTACCTTGAACCAGACCAAAGTCAAGTGTTCTCGAAATACTACTTTGCACCCCCCCCTCCCAGTTGAACTTTCCAAATGGTACCTCAAACATTTCCAAATGAAATGTCCAACCTGACACCCTCTAAACCTAAATTGTTCAACCGATAGCCATTCCGACCAAACTTTGGACCAAAAGTAGAAGAATATACTGCTGTTGGTCTAAAAACAACACATTCCCCCCACTAAATACTGGTTGGAAAATCAAACAATCAATAATATATATTGTTTGTATCTCAGGATGTCTGCTGTTCACATTTCTAGCTACATGTAGCTGGGACTAATATTATATATTATATGAGTCCCAGTCTCTATATAGTAAGCTATTATATGTTTTGGGTTGGGAGGTAGGCCCACCACCCGGGGGTGATACGTGTTGGCTCGGAGTGTTTTTAGGTGGTATTTAGGGCGGGCCACCCACACATTCCGTCAAATCGATCGAAATCCTTACCATTCTCGAAAATGGTCCATACCCAATTTTCACCACTCGGGGTGGTGCCACTGGGGGGGGGGGGGGGGGTGATGGGTGGAGGTCGGAGTGTTTCTATGTGGTGTTCGGGGCGGGCCACACACCCATGCCGTCAAGTCAGCCGAAAGCGACATTTTTGAAAATAAGGAATATATAGGGAAGGGAATAAGTTTGCGGTTTTAGTAAACGCCTGATAAAAGTCGTTCTATTGGGAAATTTTACACCAAATTTTCAGAGAATATAGAGTAAACACAGTACTATCGGAATATCGCAAAGGAGTTCTGTGCATTTGGGATTGATTAACCCTCAGACTGCCGAAGCTGCCGTCAATAAATTCGTTTTTTCGCGTTCGACGAAAATGAAACTTGTCTGTTTAAAGGTCCAATTTTCGTGTCGAATGGTGATATAATCTCCAGTTGTCAAGTTCATGGATAAATTACATCACACTTAATCGGCTTATGTCCGCGGCCATAAACCTGTGTTTTTATAACAATTTATTTGAGACAAACTGTTGAGCGCATACGTTGCGCAGTCGGCGCTTATCAGTTGAAGTTAATAATCGCGAAGCCTGTGTAACAAATGTTCAAATACAACAGAAAAAAATACGTAAAATAAATAGCGTGACCAATGAGCATTCACAAAACAATATACATCAGTTTTGAAAACGAGTAAAAACGATTGTAAATGAAAACGCTCTTTATCGTGTAGCGGCGCTTTTGCGCAAGAAGGTTTTTAATGGACGCAATCATTGGATATTGTTCTAGGCAAAAAAAAGAAAAAGAATACAAAATGTGTTCAAACTTCCTCTTTTGAAAGTTGAAGTAAAACATCACGGGTGTTGTTGCAGCCAAATTCACCATTCGACACGAAATGGGACCTTTAAACAGACAAGTTTCATTTTCGTCGAAAAAGCGAATTTATTGACGACAGCTTCGGCAGTCTGAGGGTTAATCAATCCCAAATGCACAGAACTCCTTTACGATATTCCGATAGTACTGTGTTTACTCTATATTCTCTGAAAATTTGGTGTAAAAATTCCCAATAGAAATACTTTTATCAGGCTTTACTAAAACCGCAAAGTATTGAGAAATTATAGTGCAATTTTCTAAATTTTCGCATTATTTCATCGCATAAAATCATTTAAAATACGACAAGCAACTGGAAATGTTTTTGAACATTCTAGAAGGGGTACATGTCCCTGATATATGTTTAAAATTTATCGCGTAAACTATGACAGATACCAAAGTTATAATTAGTTTTATAGACCCACCCTAAATGCCCCATAGTAAATGCATGCGACCGTAAAGCACGTGGCTTTATTTGGATACTTTCTGGCCCACAATGCAACAGTCAAAATGGTTATCTGTAAAATGGTCTATAGGTAAAATAAAGTCCATCCTGATTACGATACGCGGCAAACTAACTTCATTTATATTATTCGATTAATACAAGCCGTTACTCTTTTCATCATTACTATCAATAAACACGAATTATGCATGCACGTAAGAAACAGGTCTGTTGTGACAAACGCATGGCCAAATAGCCTGTCTTAGAAAAGCCGACGAAATTACTAACAGATGTACATCGTTTAGGAATTTCGTCTGCTTTCCAAAGAGACATACACAGCGTACTCCGGTATCAGGCTATAGGAGGCCATGCAGTTAGCTCGTACTGTGAGAAGCACACTCGATTAATTATCTTCATCCGGGCACTCTGAACCAACGGGGCCCGCTTCTTCGTTGTGTCGCAATAATCAAAGTGCCCCTTTAAATTGTATGTATGTGTTTATGATCGAATGGCACAGGCTATGTTTGAATCGTGATTTTCCTCTATTTCTGGTTGAGAACTCGACTAAACAACAGATATGCTCATGTTACACTCGTGTCAGCTTATTATTTATTCTTCCATATATACTCAACTCGAAAATTAAAACCCAATTTGTTCCCAGCTGCTCCAGCAATATACTGTAGAATGAGCTATATCGTGAATGCAGTCTGGAGTAAACTACATACCCACATATAAAAAATAGTATCAGTATGAATCTGAGTGTATGTTTACATAGACTGTCGTGAATGCACCGTTATAACGGGTGGTAACAAATGATGATATATGCGCAATCTTAAAGCCACATGACGGTTTGCGCTCCAAAATATGAATAATATTATTCGCTTTTGAATGTTTCCAGTAATCGAAATAGGTCGATAAATATCTTAACTACCTTTATACGAGCATTCTGTAATCCAAAAAGACGCATTGAAGAAATGAAAAATGCAACTAAGAACAAGGCGTTTGGGTCCCAAACAAAAATCAGCCATTTGCGCGACGTGGAACAGACAAGAGCGTTCCGTGTTATTCTATTCCTGATATGGTAGCAATAAAGAGCGTTTGTCTGACTTCGGTCGAAAAAGTTAAAACGGCTGGAAAATGGCAAGTGTTTTATTCAAAGCATATGAAGCCGGCATAGCAATATTTCGTGTATT
The DNA here is from genome assembly GCA_032622095.1 of Siphonodentalium dalli. Taxonomy (NCBI): domain Eukaryota; kingdom Metazoa; phylum Mollusca; class Scaphopoda; order Gadilida; family Siphonodentaliidae; genus Siphonodentalium; species Siphonodentalium dalli. The sequence continues at coordinate 152,042,606 of CP136062.1, forward strand.
TATCGACCTATCGCATCGGTCCCTCCAAATTACGTAGCCAAAATTTGGAGGTTCGAATGAGCCATGTCCGTTTAAGGTTAAGCGCAGAGTTGGCTAAATTAAATTTCAACATCAATGGGTAGATGCACGTTTTTGTATAAATCCAGTCAAAAATGGCAAGAGATTTTCAACAAAGAATTTCTTTAGATCTATCTGGCAAAAAGTCTTCAGTTTCTCATAGCATCATCTTTCGGTTTCAAATATAGAACATTGGGTAGGGGGGGGGGGGGGGGTCGGAACAAAATTTCAGGCACGTATGGCATTTTTTCCCTTTCGATCATTTTTTGTACCCACCCACCCCCACCGCCAATTTTTTTTTCCGTTTTCGGCAGTTTTTTCCGACCATTTTTTTACACCCACCCCCCTTTTAGCACTAAAACAGAGATTTGCGGGGGGAATTCACTGTAAACAGCTGTATATGAATTTCTGTGCATACTATTTATCATGGATGTTAACATGGACATGTAAATTGTAAATAGGAATGAGTCATTTTGAGGTCATTCGGCCAAAAAAACATGGCTGCCAGCGGCCATCTTGGATTTCAAAATTTGCAACAAAATACAACACAATAACTGCCTGCAGTCAGTTTACCAGTTAGAATTACATTATTTCTCTCATTCAAAGTGGTTTTGAAGCCCAACTCATTGCCCAAACACTTAAAAACAAGCAGGAAATTTTTTTTTTAGTTGCGGAAAAAATTGCTTGTTGGTGGCTTTGACCACCCACCCACCCCGGCATACGTGCCGGAATTTTTTGTTCACCCCCCCCCCCTGAATCAAGAATAATTAAGTCTCCTCTCATGATCTTGAGATATGATATCATTGATATATGAAATGCACTTCTGAATTTTAAATATTTTTCATGCTATAAAAGTAAAATAAATGAGGTTATAATATCCAATGGGTCGATGGTTCTTACATATATTGTCACAATTATCGCTCTTATACCAAATTTTACAAAGAAATTCCTGGCAGATTTTGAGAAAATATATTTTGAAATACCAGGAAATATTGGCAAAACTTGCGTCTGACCAACGTCGAACAACGGCAAATTGTTCAGTAACTTGGTCTATTGTTCAGTAACTTAGTCTTTAAGAATTGAAGCTACACCCTTAACCCTTTCTATACTGAATGGATTCTCCCACATTCTGGTGGTGATCTTCGGAGTGTTCTTCTGGCAATTATATAAGTATTGTCACTGAGTCGCGGCCATATTTGATCCATCCAGCCCCGTTCCGCGTATTCATGAATATCCAAAAACTCGATATATGGAATGCACCTCCAGAACTTTGACCTGTAGCATTTAAACTGCACACACGCAACATACTAGGCGCATACATGCGTACTCTGCATGTTGTGATGGGTGGTGCTTATATGTTTCTTGTTTTCTGTATATTGAGTGTAGTTTAACCATGTTATTGACCTAATTATATCATGTTGCACACATTGTGTCTGAGTAATAAACCATTTCACAACAAATATGGAATATCAAACTATCAGAGCAATGTCAATCTACTTTTGGTCTAACATTCCAGATATTTGAGTTTATCAGCTCAAAACACAGGTCAAGTTCGAACATGGGTTCGGTCCGCCCATTTTTTCCCGAAGTTATGGTCCCGTTTCGACTTAGAATTTTGTCATTTTGAGGTTTCGTGTCATAACTGTAGTTCGTGGTCGGATCTGAACCAAATTTGGTATGTCAGCTCCAAATACAGGTCAAGTTCGAATATGGGTTAGGTCGACATTCCAGAAAATGTATCAGGAATGTCGATGCAGCATCTCACCCTGTCGCCACGTCCCCAATTATAACATATATACACATCTGATCATTGGCGCATGCATGCCTACACGGTACGTATATTAAAATACCGTGTACGCGAACCCGACAATTAAGATGCACAATAAAATAATTTTTAAAGTTGACTGCTCTATTGGCGTCGTTTTCTTGTGGACGATACGCTTCGGGTAACCCTTAAACAAAACAGGATCAAAGGGGCAACTTAGATATATGCTTTTAAAGTTATAATGAACATCCCATTAGTGTGATGATTTTCTTGAAAAGGGTGACTAAACATGTGTTTGAGATTTAAGGTGGCGTTGATGGGATCAAAGTTTCCACCCTCACCATTCATTTTTCTTTTCAAATTTTTTTTGACTTTAGTAATGGCACGTTTCTATACCAGACATGAATTAGACCCATTGGTATTAGGTTTTGATGGTCAGATATCGACGCACAAATTGTTGACATTTTAATTCGAGCTTCCAAATTGTGTCTGTGTAATTTGGAAGGAGGTTTTAGGTAGGTTGTTAAATAATTCACGAACTATTGATATATCGACCTCATTTGCTGTGAAAAATACTTGCCATGGTTTCAGTAATTCCCAGCTGTTTCAGGGGGGGGGGGGGGTGGGTGGGTCGGAATTTTTTTTCAGGCATGAATGCTGATTTATTTCCTTTCGACCCTTGTTGGGACCCACCCACCCCCGCGTCCCAAAATTATTTCCGTTAACGGTAGTTTTTTCCCCGACCATTTTTGGACACCCACCCCCTTTTAACACTAAAACAGATTTGCGGGGGGGGATTCCCTGTAAACAGCTGTATATGAATTTCTATGCATACTATTTGTCATGGATGTTAACATTGACATGTAAATAGGAACGAGTCATTTTGTGGTCATTCGGCCAAAAAACATGGCTGCCAGCGGCCATCTTGGATTTCAAAATTCAATCCATTAACATAGGCTACAGGCTATACTGTTTGTCTGATCATCATGCCATGTTTCATTTATGATAATATTGACATTCTAAGGTGTTTTCAGCCAAACTCATTGCAAAACAGTCAAAAAGACTTGCAGGAAAAACAAATTTTGAGTTGCGGAAAAAAATGTTGTTGTATTCTCGTGGCCACGAATTTAATATTCTCGTGGCCACGACTTTATTCTCGTGGCCACGGCTTTATTCTCGTGGCCACGACTTCATATTCTCGTGGCAACGACTTCATATTCTCGTGGCCACGAGTTCATATTCTCGTGGCCACGACTTTATTCTCATAGCCACGACTTTATAAAAAAAATCGGATGTCACCTCCGGGGCTCCATAATATGCAGAGCACCCTGCTGTTAAACCTCATTTACAGTTTGTGAACAAAGGAGATAGCAGAAACACTAGATCACATCAAAAGTTTGTGTTAGCTTTCAATTTAAAAGCAAATTTCATAGGTTGATTTCCAAGTATTTCCTAAAGTGCCATTATAAAAATATTTTACAATTTGTTTTGAATGTTTTATACGCATATCAGGTATCATCTATTCGTTAGGATTATCCAAATTCCGCGAAAATGCAACATTAGGAAAAATAAATACTTTTTCATAACAGTATCCGATTTCCACACCATCATCATAGCAATTAAGTAGCACCCGCAAACATTTACTGTAAACATATTTATTGTAAATGCATTTACAATGGGATTAGGGAACACGCGTTCTTACAACCAACATCAAATTAACAGGACCGCCTTACCAGGGTTGTGCCCACAGGGATGTCAATGTCAGTCTTTACAAACTCCAGACCATGAACACAGCATCTAGTGACGAGATTTAAACCAAACTGGTCACAATATTTACCAAATCTTTAGAGAGTTATTGATCTTACTTCACGCGTGCTATGAGTTCCGCATGGGTCGATATGGTTACTGGCCTTGTGTTCTGCCCACTTTCTTTCTATCGACTCTGGGTATGTTTATCCTTGGGAGCTTGATAAGACACATGCGAAATCAATCACAATGGACGGTTCGATCACAATATATCAATCAATCAACCAATAAATAAATAAATCTATCAATCAATCGTTTATTCTCTCCGTCCATATTATGGGACTGGGGGTATGAAATCGAATTACATGCATTTACATAATTGGTGTAAAAAAACAATAAGTGTGCAGAGCTATATCTCGTATACATGAAGTCGGTGGTGAGGTGGGATGCTTATATGCGTAATAATGTATATAGATTTTATTCAATGTCAGCGTTTTCTAGCTGTTCAGTGAAGCCCTTTTCACTATTTATCCTAGGAATTTAGCCAATTGAACAAGCTCTGTTTTGTCATTTGTGCTTAAAATTGCAACACATTTTTGCCGGGTTGGGTATTCGTGATTGTACTTCTTCTACATATCCATGCAACTAGTCCTGACTAAATAGTCCTGACGCAATATATAGTCCTGAGCAAAAATAATCCCCGACTGAAACAGGGGGGGGGGGGAGAATTTTTTTTCCCCGACATGTATGCTGGTGGTGGTGGGTGTCAAAATAAGCCCAAAGCAATTTTTTCCGTGACAAAATTATTTTGTTTCCTTCACACCTTTTATTGGATTTTTACTAGTTTGTACTGGTTTGTAACACTAAGAAATCAATAATAAGGAACTGCAGCAACACTATAACACGCTAGGGCCATTGGATGTTGGTTTGTGCCTCTTTAGGACAAGGGAAAGTATTCTTAATGCAGCTGAATCGCCCATGCAGTATTCTATGTAATTAACGTCAAGTAAGGATAACTTTAAAGAAATAAATTTAATGCCAAATCTGGTCAAACATGGACATTAAAGGTACTCAATCCGTAAAGAGGGTCCCCATCTCAACATATTCCAACAACAACAATCCGATCAGAGGGTCCTATATTACTATTTCTTTGGCTTTGGGGGTAAAAACTATTTGATTCGAGTCGAGGAACCCATCAAACAAAGCTCAGAGTTATTAGATATTGATTTTTGAAATTTGTTATTAACTCGAGATGAGTACTAATAACTGCCGTAATCTGCTCTGGATGTGTACTCCAAATCTATTCAAACAGACAAGGATGGATAACTCTAAAATCAAGTGGTAATTTTAACGCAATTTTGACTGAGTTCTGGGCCAGATAGTATTCCCGATAATGAAAAATATAGATTTCTAAAATCGATATCTAACAAATCTGAGCTTTGATGGGTGACTTCCTCGACTCGAATCAAATATTTTTGACCCCAGAAGCCATTGAAATAGTAATTGAGAGGAGTTTCATCGGATTGAGTACCTTTAAACACTGATGTTTACACTGATGTATAAAGAAAAAAAAAACATGTAACATACCTAGACTTGTGAGTGGATAACACAATTATCTCATATGTGACAAAAGAGATAGAAAATGGTAATAATTCACAATCTCATGTAGTCATGAACGAGTTAATACAGGTTTCTACTAAAAGTGTGGGTTTGTTTTTTATTATATGCTTTACTCTCACATGCTACACTTGAGCAGTCCAATAGAAATAATGCCTTTTCTGAACTCATACAAGATTCCTGAATTCATACAAGATAAACTGTGAACGTTATAAAATTCCTAACCAATCCTGACCAATCTGAATCAATTGGAATCAATCGTAACATTAACTTTCTTTGATTTCCCATTGGTGCTCCTGTGTGCTCTAGTGTATTGCTATATGTGCGATAAACATGCTTTAGTAATGTCTAATGAGTCTGGGTGGCACGTATCATATAATAATTTAACCTATCTGATACAATACAATCACCTATCTGGTGTAAAACAATATCACCTATCTGGTGTAAAAACAAAATCACCTATCTGGTGTAGAGCAATATCACCTACCTGGTGTTTAGACATAATATCTTTATAAATTTCCATAACAAAATAACAAAACACAAACACTAGAAAGTTCTCTAAAAATGACTACCACACACATTTTGGCACTAAAACAGTGACTATTAATTATGATTAACCATGCGCGCTTTGTCAGTGACCGGTTACCCACTCAGGCATAGTTGCTATTCACAATAGCAATAAAGCTGCTTTATAGGTTTTGTGACGAGAAGGAAATTGAATGCAACCTGGACACAATACAATGACTTCAGTTTAGCAATAAAATGTTCGATGGTATATAAATATGAGAACGTCAGTTTGTCTATAAATGTTCGATATAATATAATGATTAGAGCATATCTTGTCGTTGACTACGCGAATGTAGTGGCCAGTGGGAATGGTGTAGTTCATGAGCCGAATGCTCACGAACTACACCCTTCCCACTGGCCACTACATTCGCGTAGTCAACTCCAAGCCATGCTCTATTCATATACTAAGCTTTAAAATAAATTGACTTCAGAGCTGTGGAAATATGATATTTAACAAAAACGATTAAAAATCCACTGCAGTCAAGAATATACTGCTAGAGACCAGTCATGCTGTTCGTTACTAGATTCACTGAATCTCAATGTAGGAGGTTTGGTCCTGGTTTTCTCTGTATGTTTGTGTTTTGCGTTCCACAAGGGGGTGGGTGTCAAAACATGGCTGGGAAAAAACTCTATGAAATGGAAAAAAAATTGGGGTCGGGGGTGGGTGGGTCCAAAAAGTGGTCATTGGCAAAAAAGTAGCATACGTGTGTGGAATTTTTTTTCCGACCCCCCCCCCCCCCCTGACTGAAAAGGGTACATAGATGTTTTGCTCCACAATTTATGTTCACTCCACATTTCTTTTCAAAAATTTGTGATTTTGGCGAAGTCGTTTCGTAAACACCCACCGCATCCTTCGCATGTCTCATGTATTCATGTCGTGAATTATTGGCGTGGGGCTTTATTTAGCTGTCAGAGCAACAAAGTACGATTGCGTGTTCGGAATGTTCGATAACTCTTGTCGATACGCTTCCAAACATGTTCAAGTCTTGTTCATAACATCAGCACGCTGGTCGTCATTTGAGTGTGGTGACCTCGAACATCGAACATCGAAATCCAAGTTTTTGTCTCAAGAAAAATTGAATTCAAAAGTGCAAGTTCAATGTGATAACGGGCAACAATAATGACGTATTGTAGGATAACGGGCAACAATAATGACGTATTGCTTGGTAAATGATTTAGACCATACTGTCCATTAAATGTTTTTCTTCGAACTGGGTGCTCTATATATATAGCTCTATATACAACTGTAACGTTCCAGTGGAAAAAAAAACGCAGAGTGAGCACAAAGCAACATATCCTCGTTAAAATAGGATCATATTGGACATAAATAAATATTCACATAGGTTCATATTCGACTTATTTGATTCTGAAATAAACCAATACATGTAGTGGACTTATACCAGTTATTCCGGTTAATGGCGCGGGCCAAAGTAAACACACATTATAAATAGCGTACATCTGGTAAGTCGATTTAAGTTCATAGATCGTAATTCAGATTTAAAAAAATGCCCATATGGGCTTATTTGTGTTTTTTAAAATATAAGTTCAATATGAGGTTATTGTCAGGAGAACAGGCTGAGCAAAGTGTAACAAAATCAACATTCGAATGAAATATCAGCTTGATTGCTAATCGTCCTCGTCACAGTAAAGAGCTTGGATATGAAGCCCCATGTACATACGGCAAATGCCAGACCCGACAACCTGGTTACAGTTGAAACTGTCGATTTGACTTTTAACCATTTCTATAGTAAATGGATTCTCCCACAAATGTTAAAAACACTGTACATCGGAATGGTATATTTTTGATTTAGAGGGATGTACAGGTAATAAACGCAGACGACAGATAATAAAAGTGCAGAAGGAGTCCTATTTATAGAGGGAAATGTTTAGATAATATATGTTCAACAAACGACCATATCATGTTGAGCTTATTATCTGAACCTATTTTATTTTTACCCCCCCTCCAACTTCCCCTACCTTTGAGCCAAACAAATCCGTAAACCAAATAATAACACATAAAATGCCTAAGGTGGTTAAACATTAGCCACTTGATTTGATTCAGGGCATTAGTTCAACGAAATAGGCAACTTGGTAACATACGTTATATCCGCACAAACGTGGTAGTCATACTTTATCTCTGCACAAACATTAGTCAAAATGCTTTGCAGCTCAGAAGCATGTGTCATAGGCGACCTCATTATAAAGGACATTAACCCTCTATACTAAATGGATTCTCTCACTCGGTTATAAATGTATACACTTGAATGGTCTAGTATTCATTTAGATGGGTATTCAGGTAATAATTGCAGACGACAGGTAGAAAAACATAATACACGAGCAGAATGATTCATATTCATTTGTGGGAAATGTTCACATAATAAGTTCAACTATGGTCGTTTTTGAACTTATTATCTGAACATTTCCTGAGGGTAACTACTCATCAATGAGTATTTAGTATAGAGAAGGGTTAAGCCAATGTACAAGCTCTGATAATCATGGAAATATCTAAATTACTGTGTAGGTCAGAAGCGTGGTTTAATTTTCGAGTCACCGATTATTTTTTATAGTGCCTTGATATACGGTTTTAATAACAATCTATGTCATAAAATATGCTTAAAATATTATTAAAATACTATAATTCATTACCATTTGAAACGTCTGTGTCTCAGAAGATGCCCATATAGAAATAGAAAACAGTTGAAATCATAAAAAAGATCCCCCGTTATGGCTCCCAGAATGCAACAGAATTCCAACTAAAAATGTATTTTCAATGGAAGGGGAATAACTCTATCTTTAAAAATATAGAGTTATTCCTCCTCCATTGAAAATAATACACTTTGCACAACAAAACCAGAATAAACTTAAGCACAAAAACACGTCGGTAACTCAACAAAAATAACATGTTCACAGTTTATTACACCGAATCAGTTGATAATACAATGTTTTGGAGCTTCCTCTTTCAAATGGTATATAGCATGGCATATATTTTATATATGTAATCTGGGGGTTCGAAAATTAAGTGGGCCTTTAAGGACAAGAATTTATTGAGCATGCAACTTTGTAGCATGTTATTATCTTTGAACAAATATCATTAAACATGATGTTATCCACGAAAAATTGTGACAAACAGGTGACCTGTTTTTGTGTTCAGGACATTAAACCAATGAATAAACTCTGATAAATTATCCTTATATAATAGTTTGTAAACCCAGAACTTGGCCAGAAGCATGATTCTACGACACTAAGGTTTTCTCGAGATTTAAGAGGCCACAAACAAGGGAGTATGGAACCAAAGTGTACTAACCACTTTCTTATTAAATACTCATAGACGAGTAGTTCCCTTTGGAAATGTTCAGATAATAGTTTACCTACACGACCACAGGTATTGAACTTATTATTTGTTCGTCGGTCTGTCGTCTGCTCCTTATTTCTGAACACACCTCCGGGTGAATAATAGCCATTCCAATGTATACTTTTATGCTGAATCGTAGAATCCATTCAGCGCAGAAAGGGGTTAAATGTACTAAACACCAACATTTTAATACACCACACTCTTGTTTACGTTTTCATCGTCTTCGTGTGCCTGCATGTATGTTTTTTTACGCCATCTTAGGGTGTATATTGGCAAGCATATCTGGCAATGTTGTAGGAGGTGATGGACTAAATGTGATTAAAATTGTACTCCTTATTTACGTACTTGAACCATGTAGCGAAGGTCGACAATTTTGGCCTGATTATTATTTTGCATGCTTTTTCATGCACTATTAATATAGTATGTATATAATATGATATTGAAGGCGTTACCATTTCTGACTATGGTTTTCTTGTCTCCCCTATTTACTCGATAAGACCACTTCCACCGGCGACATTTCACCCACATTGTGGGGGCTTCCGCGATATTAATACATATATACTAAGCGAACAGAGACACATTTTAAATTTGGGGAGATATAACAAACACCATACTATGAATGGTGTATTATTTATTTAGAGGGATGTTCAGGTAATAAAAGCACATGGCAGACAATACAAAACAGATAATACATGCAAGAGCAGAATTATCGCCATACGGACCAGGGGCTGTGATGGCTTCACCCCATACTATTCGGTCAATTGTCGGCAAATTGGAGATATTTTCGGTCAAAGTCAGAATTTTTCGGGCAAATTGAATGGTATTTCAGGGAGAATTTATGGTAAATTACAGTATTTTTCACATTTATGCCAGAACTATACATATTTAAGAATAACTTGAATATTTTTTGTTACCCCCCCCCCCCCCTAAAAACTCGGGCGCCCGTTCGGCTATGAGCAGAATGGTCGTTTGTAGAACTTATCATCTAACCATTTACTACGAGATCTACTCATCAATGAGTATTTATTATAGAAAGCGTTAATACTGCTGTACATTCCCACAACAGACCTGCAAAGTACACACAGTTTGAACAGGACCAAGAACCTGCATCACCAATCAACCCAAAGCGGTTTTGATATTAAATTTGTTTAAAACATATAAACATGTGTCTGATGGGATAAACGTAATAGTGTACAAATACTTGAGCTATAGAAATCCTCATTGCACATTTAAAAATAAGTAATCGTTAAAATCTCATATTTATGACTGAAATTTACAAGGAAATAGCCAAGCTAAGCGATGTCTGAACGCTGCCGGCACGTGTATTTTTTAAATTAAATCTAACATGTTTTATTGTGTTTTGCCAGTTACAATTAATTCGGGCTTGATCTAGACCATTTTCAAATGAATATGCACAATTCTGTTTCTCATAATAATGCAGAATGAATTGTAACCTACAAAAATCTCAAATAAATAAATGCGACGTTTCTTCACATTACGTGTAGGTGCTGGCAGCGGTAAGTTCTGCGTATGGGACTGAACTCTGCATGGAGCTTGGGAAATAGCTATCCATTATACCCCGATTTTAAATATCAAGCACACCTCAAGTTCTCAACCATATCAACAAATATCTAGCCCAGCCACTGCATGGGTTTCAGAACCCCCCCCCCTTCCTGAATGACTAACTTCAAGTTGACAAGGACTATACCTGAATGTGAATGAACATTACCAGACCAACATTTGTAATATCTTACTAGTACTCAAGGACCTCAGTCTAGAGGTTTGAAATTTTGAGAAGCCACGTCTCCCCGTTTGGTTATCAGGGAGCAGTGGGCTGTTATCATGGAGAAGTGACAATCGCGGAAGCAATTTACACCCTTAAATCACCTTCTATGATCCAATAGGAATCATGCAACACAAGAGCCCATTTATAAAAACCATTATAGTAAGTAAGCACACCATTATAATCAGTAAATGTGCTGTTGGGACATATGCTTACTGGTACAGAGAGAGCAGTTACTTATCCCTGGGACAAAAATAAGGAGAAATGTCACATTTTAGGGAGACGATTCACCCAAGTCGCACTCTATCCGAAAGTCTCAAGCAACGGTTTAGAGATTACATTTATTTAGTGTCGTACAGGTTCCTGGCCATGTTGAAGCTTCGACCATGATATGTTGCACGTTACCGTCTCGATCTCAACAAGTTACGTCACCTGTGATTTCGCGAAATTATGTTCATAATGGACTTATAATATTCACATCTGTTCATATTGGAAATGAGCCGATAATGGACTTATACCCGTTATTCCGTATTATGGCGCGGGCCACAGTGAAAACACATTTTAAAGAGCTTACATCTGATACATGTAAGTCGTGAGTTGGTTTATTCGTTTTAGTGTCCGCCCATATAATAAACTTATAGTAAGTTATTATGAGTCGATAATGGCACTAAAACACTCTAATTTTCAGTTCGATATGGACTCGAAATGAGGCGATTCTACGCCGATTATGATCCTAAAACAAATCCTATTACAAGCCGATATAACGTGCTGATTTTCAGGACCGTAACGTCATATAGCACGGGCAACAGAAAGCCGTGCGTGAACAAGAGAAAAGACAGCAAATATACCGAGTATAATTGCTTCGGTCACTATTAATGTTCCGTATCCGATAATAAATTGGCGTATGGAAACTGGAAGAGAAAACGTGACATACGGTCTTATTGATATAGCAATAAAGCAGAACGATTTATAAGGCACGCAGTACTGTTATTTTTATTGAATACTTTCCCCGCCAATCGGCAGAGATCTTCTCGAACTCGGCGACCCGAGGTAGATGGTGGGGGATAAAAGGATAACTCAGATATCGACACCGGTTACTCACAACCGTTGTCTATGCTATCACTGAGTGTTCAATCACAGTGTAGCTGAGATGTCATTAAGTGTTGAAATTTATACTGTGGTTACTTAATTCATACTACGGTTATTTAATTTGTTGAAGTCGAAACATTATTGGTGTCAGCCTGCAGTTTTTCGTTTCATTTCTATCATCGGTTTCTTGAGGATTTTCGATTAAACCATGACTACATGTACATCAGAGGAACTGGTAAGAAATTCATTATTCCATATTTCAGTTTAAATATATTGCATTTTATATGTTAGTATAGGGGTCTATAGTACACATATTCTGGTCTGTTAGCAAAACTATAATATTGTAGGATCTTGTTTCCTGTTTAAAACCAGCAGCGTGCAAATAAAAATTCCGAAAAAATCAACCAATGTTTACATTATAGATAAACTTGCGTCTTAAATTCAAGCGTATCCTTTGGTGTGAAGATGTGGTTTCATTTGTGAAAGATTTAGATTTTGAAACAGTTTCAATGAAATGGTTCGTGTTGTATAATCGTTAATGCGACCAGCTTTCAGTTCGGGTAAGTTAGATGAGCAGGTGGTATTAAGAAGAAGCACCATTAATACTAATCTCCCGAGGAACTTGATAATGGAAATCATTAAACCCCGACACTGGTTACCCCCAATCATTGTCTACTACCACTGAGTATTATATACATCGCGTTGAAGTTGAGATGTCATCAAGTGTTCGAGTTCATATACTGTGGTCATTTCTTTGGGCTATACGTTCACCGAGTTGCTTTATATGCACTCATGTATTGCTGAATTTCACTCGGAAAAAACACGACTCTTTTATAACATGTTTATACTGTACCGTGTTAATTCACAAGAGCATTCAAGCGTGTCTATTTCTAGCTGCGTGGCTTGAAACACGGTGTGTTTCAAGAAATATCAACTCTATTCCCGCCGTGTTCCAAGCATGTTATTGTCGTGTTTGTCCGAGTTAGTTCCGTGTTCCGAGCCGCGGAAAACGTGTTTAAATGCTATGATGACATTATGGCATTTAAATGACGTTTGATATCAAGAAGAAGCGCCCGTAATCATAATATCGTGACTAATAATGGAAATCATTAAATCCCGGCATTGGTCACTCCAAATCGTTGTCTCCTATAACTACGTATTTCATCGCGTTGTCCTGTGTAGGTCCGGGGTAGAATATGCCTACCGCCCCATTGCGAGGGGTAAGAGTCCCCCCTAATGTACATGTCACCACACTTGCCGTGGGGTGTATCCCGTGGGGTGTGTAGGAGTCCTTGTGGGTACCAGGGCGGCCGTACCACGTGACGCTTCGATATGCGGATACGTCTTAGCTCATGGTCCACTTTGGTCCTACATCTCTTCAAGACGGGTAGTTGAGTTGACCCGGCTCAATCAATCGGCTAGTCACGCCTATCCACGGTGTTTCAGATTCATTTTTGTTGTCTGTTGTACCTTTCGTCTGATGTTTGAAGTACTGTTTTCTGTTTTTTCACGTATCATCTTTCTTTTCTCTCCTGGCTGTTGAATGTTGAATACTGTCTCACTGTGGTGAGGTGCCGGGAGACTGCTACAGACTTGACTCTTAAAATACTTTTGTATTTATCATTGATGATACACTTCAATGTATTGCTGGACAATTGAAATATCTCAAACCGATCAGGACTGGGGCAGTGAGTGGCTCTCTCCTGATTGAATGTTCAAAGAAAGTTCAATCTGATGCTTTGTTGTAATTAACAGCTATTGCACAAACACCAGTCTCGGTTGGTCCTCACAAAAAACATTGAATAGTAGCAGCAGAGCAGTTTTGAGATCCCGCGATATATCCGACTCTTCTGAATCGAATATAATGGCGGATTTGCGTTACAGGGAGTTACTGATGTTCGTAGATTTCCTTTTTTTTTTTTTAGATTATTTAATGGCAATGAATTATATCTATACAATTTATACAAAGTTGACAAATGTATACATATTGAAAAAGCAATGTAAATAATTTTAGATGGAAAAGCGGTCGACATTAACATATCTCTGTGAGCTCACTATCTAAATGTGTATTTATAATCAAAAAAAGATTTAACCAATAAGGTCTTAATATGGTTAGTCGGTGGTATTAATATTAATACATTTTATTATTAATACTGGTCAGACTCTATAATTAAATATATCATTACCAGGGATAACACTTAAAGAAGGACAAAAAATGCCTCTTATTTCCATAGTGGTTCCCAATACTTATGATTGGTTCAATTACGAAGACTGTCCAGTCTTAAAAGGATATGGTCAGTTGGATATAGATAAAAAACCAATATTAGGTACACATATATATGTATCACATTACTATGAAAATTTGTGTGCTTTATATGACTATATTTTAATCCTAACAACATGAAAGTATAAGAATACCAGTCTAGAAGCTTCAGCATAAGTTATGAGTCGTCATATATGGTATACATGTGCTAATTTGTGCAGTATAGCATAATTTAAATGGTATGCATGGCTATATAATAGCTATATCTAGCTATAATATATGGTAAGATATGGCTAAGACAGTTGATGGACTAACAGTTCCTTTGCAGTTATCTCTTGACTGTCAATCGGTGCGAACATCCGCCGGCATTGAAGGTTGGATATTTGAAGATAGATTTGTTTATGTATTGTTCCAAATTATTTACGATGTTTAAATTGTCAGGAGTATGGTCATGGCCAGGAACATTGTAAAATTAAAGGTATCATATATGCACACTCTTCTGTTTCTGGACATGACCATAATGATTGTTCTAAATGTAAAAACTCAAGGTTTACATGCTGCAGTGGATCGTTCATGCCCCATATGGGACTAAGATTTCAAAATTCAACGGTGTGTGGCTGAGAAACATCTATTATATTTCCATACAAGGAAATTAGTTGGTGATAGACCCATCAATTCAACCAGTCATATATACTCTGCTGTCGTTTCTACAAACAAGTGTGTTGATGCCAGCACTCCGACAGAAAACAACCAGACCAACAGCATTCGTATATCACAACCGACATAAATTGACGTAACTGATCTAACTCCTGTCCCAGAACCTGTATCACAGCCCATGGAAACGTCTACTGAAGATGCACCCGTTGCTCCCAAACAATCCACTCAAGTTGAGCCAGTTACTACAACACAGTTTATTCGTGTTGATACTATTGCTCAACAACAAAAATCGCCTGTTGCTTCGAAACAAAATTCGCCAAAGTCTCTCCAACGTTTAGACTCTCAGAGAAAGAGGCTCCTATTTAAAAAAAATTGACCAGATGCTTGATAAGAAACGTTTAACACCAACAGGCACCAAACAGTATTTGTGTATTGATGCTGTCGGTTGGTGAAATATGCCATTTTTCTGTCTCACCCACCCGACCGTCAGCTTGACGCATTGATAAAGGTTCATGTGCGATTTAACAACTATTATAAATACCTTACGAATGCAAAATCTTACGTTCAATTCATTTATTTCTCACTCCCTTAATAAAGGTATGGAGATAATTATATGTGTTAAAACGTACTTGAGGCCTTGGTAATTTCGCTTTATTTATTTGTTATTGAGTCTGTATACTTGTACTACTTTTATATGTGTTATAGTATGCTTGCACACTAGTCAGTTCTTGAATTTATATTTCTGAATCCAAGTGGAAATATTAATCTTGTGTGCTTTTATTTTTTAATAGCCCATTGATTTAATTGTATCCACTGTCTGATATATCTACACAGTTGCTTTGCTACTATCTTCTTTTTATATCTGATACCGTTCTTGGTCGTAATATGTCATAGCGTTGATTTCAGATGTCGTCACGTGTTTGGGTTCATACTGCGGTTACTTAAAGGCACGTGATGCCTTAGTTGTCGAAAATATTCATATTTGTTCCAATCACCGTAAACAGAAAAACATTAAAACGCATACAGTTTCGTTCATATATACCATGACCATCGCGTAAACAGCATGTTATCATAAAGACCTACTATATTTTACTTAAGCAAGAGCCTGATTGTGTTACAGAAGACAGCACAATGCTGCTGGCTAATCACACACAAATGGCATAAACGCTCTTTATTCGTTCCATATCAGGAATTCACCAACAAAAAACGCTCTTTATGTTTACCATCATAATATAAACAAACACCAGAAAAGTAACTTTTTATGCTTTTGTTTACAAAACAATGGTCAAAGATATGACAATAACATACTGTTTATGCGATATTTCTTAATTGTATACGGACAAAGTCTGTCTACATTTTGTTGTTCTTTCTGTTTGTGGCGGTTTTTGACGGGTGGAAATATTTTCACAGGATACTCACCGCCAAGGCCAACCGTACCTTTAATTCAAACTGCGGCTATTTCATTTGTGGAAGTTGAAACATTCTTGGTGTTAGCCTGCAGTGTTCGTTGACGAACTTTTCTTCAATTGGTGCTGATGATTTTCGAATAAATCCTTATTACCTCAGAAAAACTGGTGAGAAATTCATTCATTTTAAAATTCGATTGAAACATAACGCACTTTATGTCATTGTGCTAATTTTCCACCCTCGAAGAAATCACGGTGCCTTATATCTTGCATCTTGGGTTGAGATTATACAAAAACGCAATCGAAAAGTTATGATTTCTGAAGGGATGTTTCTGTATAGGCCTATATGTAGCTTACGTGAATATATATATTTATCTTACAATTTATCTATTTTCCTCAAGTACACGCGAAACGCTTTGGCTGTTTCCGATCTTATATCCTGCATGCCGACAAGTCGTATACATCCTCGATGGCAACAGTGACTGTGTGTGAGCTGACGAGAGACTCTCTTCGTTTGTAAACAAAATATGATTACCTATGTTGATGCGAATCTCCCCGCGGGCGAGCGACTGCCCCGGCGCCGGAAACCGACGAGAGCTGGAACCAGCATCAATTAGTCTTATTATTTTCGCAATATCGGGCTAAACATCTATTATATCCATTCAATAGAGTCGTTTGCGATGATAATGTCGAAAACACTAAATAAAATCGATTGCATATCACAAAAAGTATTGTTGTGATTTAGTGTATATTATTATTCTGATCTATTTTGATGACGTCAGTCTTGATGGTGACGCACCACGACGTCAACCGTACGTATATATATTATCGCGTTTTATTCCACACCCATTGACGTGAGGCACATGTATTCAACGGAATCCCAGCCATTGAATACATAGTAGTGTATACCTCTAGTGGAATACAAGACGGAACTATTCTTGTTGACGTTGTCGCCAAGAAAGATGACGTACATTACGCCGATCATCCGCTTCCGGTGATCCCCCCCATAATTACTGGCTTTTTGTCAGACTTAAATCACAATAAAGGTGGCTATAGTAACAATGGATGTGACATTCATGGATTGAACTTATCTGACTGAACGGTGTAGAATAAATACAGAACACAACTTGCATCATAATCTCGAATCTTTTATCGAACTCGTTGCGGACGGCGCAAAGTTATATTTCGCTCGAGCTACGCTCTCGCGAAATATATCCTTGCGCCATCCGCAACTCATTCGATAAAAGATTCTCGATTAAGATGCGCGTTGTGTTCTGTCTATATCTATATACACACACTGAAATAATCCTCATAAGATACTACCTTGTAGGCGATAGCATGTTGTGTGAATTGTAGGATAAACTTGTTACCACCACTTTGTGTGTTCCCGAGATAGGTATTCAAGTCTCGTTACCTTCTCGGTGTCGCGTATATCGTCTCGTCCTGACGGAATTGACGGTACACGGCCAGGAGAAGGTAACGAGACTTGAACACGGATCTCGTTACAGAACACGTAACAATAACAGTTGTGGTCTCCATCACTTTTTCAACTCAGCAGGAGTGTTTAGCCGAGAAATTAGACGACGGAATTTCTCAAGCGTCGACTGCGAAAAAAAAAAATCGTTAATTTCAACGCAACCATTTCCTGAAAATTCATTAACTAAACGACATCTTTGAAATAACACCAACTAAACGAGATTTGGCCAACCTGGGTAAAAAAAAAACATGCCCGTTTCAGCGAACCTGGATAAAACAAATTCCGATTGTGCGAAAATGCATGGGTAAATACAATTCCCGAAATCAAATTAACGACCAATTCTGCGTCACGCAGATTATTGATTTCGGAAGGTTACTGATTTCGAACATGGCAGCTTACTATGCATTTATTATTCCAGGCAGCCATTATTGAAAAGTATCCCGCAGGCCAAATCTCTGGTAAGTATTACGACATTACTCTATAACGAAACAAGGGGTTATCTTCATAACAATAAAGTTTATAAGTTATTTTTTCTGGGCATAATATTCAAGAAAAGTCAAGAATTTGCGCCATCATGAAGGTGTGCCATCGTTTCTATAACACTGTATGCACACGGTAGATTGTAGCAGACTGTTGTGCGCCCAATCCATGCCACAGTCGTGGCACATTGTTGCATCAGTTTCAAACCAACGATGCACTAAATCTCATGGATCAGCCTGTTCTCCCGCAAATCCAGCACATTATATGCTTATAATAGAACTCTTTTAGGTAGATAATCTTCTTAGACTCGCTTTATTTTGAGTCGATAATGTGCTGAAGATTAGAGAGATTTAGTCACATTATCGAAGCAGAATATGTGCGACAATGGCACAAATATGTCAACTCACGACTTTTCAGATGTACGCTCTTTAACATGTGTGTTCACTATGGTCCACGGCATAAAACGAAATCCAGTATCTGCTTATTTCAGAATCAAATAATAACATTACCTATTTCACATTATATGTCGATCAAGTGCGTATATGCGCGAGGATATGTTGCAGGGATATATATATATATGTGTGTATTGATCTCATCCAATGCGCATATGTATAGTCAACAGGATACAATTAATTATACAGCACCATGTGTTAACAATTTGTTCTGCAATCGGCATATAATTGGAGATAGTGCAATAACGCGAAATTGGGTGACCCCCTTGGGCGCCATCTTGGATTTCGTCATCAATGCGACACTTGTTAAGTGGCAAACAATGGGAATTTTGTAGGGCAAACATCATTCTATACGAAAAATATAGCCACAAAAAATCCGCATAGGGGGATTGGGGGGGGGGGGGGGTCTACAGGCAGCCCAAGGTCCACTGTGATTATTTTATTCTGAAATAAGTAGAAAATGGATTCTTACCCGTTATTTCGTTTTATGGCGCGGGCCACAGCGAAAACACTTGTTAAAGAGTGTATGCCTACAGTTGATTATTTATGTCATTGTCCGCACATAATTATCTTAGAATCGGTTCATTATGAGTCGATAATGTGAATAAAATGTTATGATTTTTAGCACATATAATAGACTCAAAATGAGGCGATTCTAAGCAGATTATCTACCTAAACATGTTCTATTATAAGCAGATAATGTTACGGTTTTCGAGAGAACAGGCTGCGCTGTTAGCTAGGACAGTCGTACCTAACAGGGTGGTGTGATCAAGTGATATCGGTTCCCATGCGAAATCTATTAATCTAGGTGTGTTCGCCAGTGCACAAATAATAACTATATTTCAGCGTACTAGAGTGTACATGTATGTTGCATTGGTCACGCTATTAAGAAATTGATGGTCAGTGACAACTTTTCAGACAACTAGCCCATAAAAGAAACGTTACGAATAATCAAAGCTATGACGGCTCTTTTATATATAAACCTGGCAATTTTTTTTAACAAAAGTGAGTACCTATCGTCGTCTAAAATCTCACATGATACCGCTACATGAGACCCCTATGTTGCACTCCAGGAATCACTGAACTAAATGGTTTCCCATAGGCGACAGTGTTAACGTTTCGACCGAATTATCTGAATGGAAGCCTACAGGCTATTCCAGTGATGTTTACCCAGCTAGATTGACACCAGTTGATCACGAAAATGCAAGAAAAATCATAGGTCATGTGTTTACTTTTTTAAATAAATCCCCAAGTTTACGACAGGGCTATCCCACAGCCAAATTTGGTCTGGAAAAACCCAGAACTACAGCAGCTAGTTAAATAAATTTCCCACTCACAAACATCCATTTCCCCATTAATTCACCAGTTTAAATTACTTAGATATGATGTACAAATCAAATAAACACGATGTCATCCTTTAATAACGTGTCACATGTATCAGGTGAAGGTCATTCTTCAGTTACCTTCACCTTTAGCATTCCACGGTGTACTCGCTCCCCGACTCTGGAACACATTTAGCTCCCTGATTCCTCCGAAGATTACCACCAGATGTCATTGGGAGCCATGGCGCCGATCATTTGTTAAAACGAGGCTGTGATTTGTTCCTCGTATATTAATCAAAATTAAGCCAAGCTAGTAAAGAGAAGAGAAATAATAATTCAAGTAAATGTGAATTTCAGTTAATGATTCATTTGGCACCAATAATCACACACACATGCGTTATGCTGAAAACAGCTAGCCACCACTTAGAGCCAATGTGTAAAATCAAATTTTAAAGGTACTCAACCCGTAAAGAGGGTCCCCATCTCAACAGATTCCAACAACAACAATCCGATCGGAGGGTCCTATATTACTATTTCTTTGGCTTTGGGTGTAAAAAATATTTGATTCGAGTCGAGGAACCCATCAAACAAAGCTCAGAGTTATTAGATATTGATTTTTGAAATTTGTTATAAACTCGAGATCCGTACTACTAACTGCCGTAATCTGCTCTGGATGTGTTCTCCAAATCTATTCAAACAGACAAGGATGGATAACTCTAAAATCAAGTGGTAATTTTAACGCAATTTTGACTGAGTTCTGGGCCAGATAGTATTCCCGATAATGAAAAATAATAGATTTCTAAAATCGATATCTAACAAATCTGAGCTTTGATGGGTGACTTCCTCGACTCGAATCAAATATTTTTGACCCCCGAAGCCATTGAAATAGTAATTGAGAGGTGTTTTATCGGGTTGAGTACCTTTAATATAGTGTTCCCTGCGGCTCACACTTACCATTAGTTTGCTATATCCACATCTAAAATAGCATGCCAATGTGCAGTTCCATAAAAACAAGTAACGGTCCGGAAAGCTCCAGTCAAGTGGATTCTGGTTCTAATTTCGTCTTTCTAATAATTATAATCTCAAATGATTTCAATACATGTCAATTAGATTTCAATTATTTTGTCAATAAAATTCTTTCTAACAACATGCCCATTTCTGTTGGCTGAATAGTATTTCCATAAGGAGCACCATTATGTGACAAACCTAGTTATAAATGTTTACGATCTGACTCAAATTGATGAGACTGAAGGTTATTAACTTGATAAATTTTGATTTACAATTACAATGGACCTTTCCACAGCTGTAAATAAAATAATTATTATAGCAGATATATTCTACCAATCCGCGACTGAGCCGGTCGCTTGCGTCATTGAGAATTCTTTGTTCACCCTAATTTGTCTATAGATTACATATTTTCAAACAATTTTTGTTGTCAAATCATACTGTACTGACATTTATATTTATACAATAATTGTAGGAAATGTATCAATGATTATAATGATACAATTAATAAATTATAATGCTGTTTTTCATTTTGTGTGAAAGTCGTCATATCGTCGTCATTAAGTCGTCAAGTAAAGACATAAATATTGTATGATCTCTGTTGTAAAACTAATTAAACTGTACTTGTATACGCCAGGTCTTCAAGCAACCGTAAGCCTCTTCCAACTAATGCATATGTGTGGAACGCTTCATTGGATTGTATGCCCAACCCCATCATATGGTCCGAAATATGGCTAGATCAGTCCCCCTAAAACCTAATTTTCGGGGGGGGGGGGGCTATAGAAATAACCTCCGTCCGTTCGTGCGTCCGTCATACAATATGGACACTTTTGTGAAATCAACTCATCCCACAGTTTCGATTGTAGAGAATTGAAACTTTGGGATATTCTTACCAATATATTGCCGATGTGCAATATGTATATATGGACGACGGAATATTTTTCCAGTTATTCCCCTGTCTTGACTTAAAAGTTTTTTGTTTTTACCAAAGTTCAATTTTTTATCCTAAAATGCCAACCTCCTAAGAAAACCATCTTTTTTCGGGGACGTGTGGGAGGCGACCGTTTATTTCACTACTATTTCCTCTTCAATGCGGAATGTCCAAGTTAGAAATGTCACTCTATTCATCTTTAGTTCTGAACGAACTTTGAACTTCTGCTATATTTCTTTTATCAGTTCTCTGTTAAAGTATATTTTGTCTTTAATTAAGCTGCTCGTGCCCACGCCCTACTATGTATACTTTCACGATTGTCTCCCTTGCAGAATTGAGGGAAGCATTCAGGCTGTTCGATAGAGATGGCGACGGATCGATCACCTCGGAGGAACTGGGGACAGTAATGAGAAATCTCGGTCAATTTCCTTCTTCAGACGAACTAAAAGACATGCTCAAGGAGATAGATATAGACGGTATGTTGTCATAACAGCCCCGAGCGAAAACTTGTTCTTTGTCCCTGACTGTTATCACGCTTGGTATGGTAATCTTGTCGAGATTAGATTTTTGCAGGGACGTGGCGAAAGGGGGTTTGGGTGGGCGTTTAATTTTCATTAGTTGGATTTATTTTTACACCACATATAGGTTGAAATTGTTCTCATTGTATGATTTTCCAACCAATAGTTAGTCGGAAAATTGTTGATTTTAGACCAATAGTAGCTTATCTTTCAACATTTTGGAATGCAATTGCTATTAAATGGAACTTTTCCAACCTTATGGGGTGACAGTCGGAAGGTTCCAATCCAGTTTGGTGCAAATGGATTTTCGCGAAATTGGAGCACTTAGATCTGGAAATTCCAACGTGGACGGACACCCCCAACGGATATCATCTGGCCACGTTCTTGATTTTAGTCTATGCGATAAAATAGGATGAAACTTATAAGTGTGCGAATATGCTATTTTAGTCTTGTCTCTTTATATAGTTTCCGGGGCATATAATAACAGATATGAGTCAAAGACACCTGTCCGGAAACACTTCTATTAATTCAGCCTGTTCTCCAGAAAACCCGCACATTATCTGCTTATAATAGAACTTATTTTAGGTAGATAATCTGCTTAGAATCGCCGCATTTTTAATCGATACTGTGCTGAAAATGAGAGCGTTTTGTTTTACATTATCGGCTCATATAATGAGGCGATTATAAGCAGATTATGTGCGGACAATGACACATATAAGCCAACTCACGACTTTTCAGGTGTACCCTCTTTAATGTGTTTACACTGTGGCCCGCGCCAGAAAACTAAAAAGCGGATATGACTCCATTATCTGCTTATTTCAGAATAAAATAATCATATTATGTACCCATTTCACTTTATATATGTCGATTATGTGCATATTTGCGCGAAGATACGTTGATCAGTTAATATTGATCTTGTATCGATATTTTCTTATATAATACAATAATCAAATGGGACATTGTTTCGTTACTATTTTTAGAATTGTAGATAGAGTTATCTCACATAGTACGTTCCGACCGAACGCGAGCCGTAAATATTCCAAAATTGATGGTATATATATTATACCATAAAATTCGAAATAAAATCAATATTTATTATATAAAAGTGTTTCCAGAGAGGGGTCTTTGTTTCATATTTATTATTTGATAACTATAGGAAACCTATTACACAATGTTTTTGGCATTGACGCCGTTATATCCCTTCCAACTTAGCATTTGTGATTAGTGTTAAATCCAGATGAACGAGTTAGTAATATATATACGATTGCGTTCAAATTGTGCATATTACGACAGTGTAGAACAGCCACACAACTTTTATTAACTATCTTGATTAATTAACTCAACAATCTGACTATAGATAGTAAGTTGATTAATCAAGATAGTAAATTAAGTGGTGTGGTGTTCTACGCTGCCGTATAGTGCGGCATATGGAACATAATATGAATTTTACCCCATGAGTTGTGGTTGCGTTTGTTGTTTTTGTTTCTAAAAATCATATGCCTTATGAAGGCATCCCATTCGTAAATTTTCATTAAAAAAAACTCAATTCCAAACTATCAATTTTACATGTAGGAAACATAATTATCCTTTATAACGAATGTATGCTATAGTGCTATAACAACACCTGTTCATCTTCACAATATGAGAGATATATGTTCTAATGTAAAACGTTTAAACAAAATAAAAACAACACTATTCAAGCTGGTCATTGGCAGGACGTATTTGCAACAAACACTCTAACTAGTTATCAACCCAACTATTGGGTATGCGCTCAGTTAACTGTCTGAAATCATGAATGTCTGCGAGAAAATAAATAAAATATATTTTATTGCATAATTTAGTTTCTCGGCGGTCAGTTGCAGAAATTTTTTTTGGAGGAAAAATCACCATAAAACATATAATTTCTAAACATATGAATCTATATTAAATGTTTATGTCTGCCAGATTATTGCAAACGGGGTTGAATACTCTTTATATTTTATATGTTGTTTTTGTCCTTCATACTACAAACAAATAATCATGCAGTGCATTGCGTGGATACATTCACGCGTGGGTATAATACACTTGCTTCCTATCGGATTCTGATATTTGATATCCCTTTACAGGTGACGGACTTTTCAGCTTCGAGGAATTTGTACAAGTCATGGCGAACATGGGTGGGCTGAGTGAAGCGTCCCCAGAGGATGAAGAGGAGGATCTCAAGCAAGCTTTCAGAGTACGTTCATAGTTATAGTCCATGAGCTGGCAGGACCCCCTTCCCCCCACTACTTAACTTCTTTGGTATTTTCATGTACCCTAATAATATGTACCCTAACATTATGTTAACTGCAATTATTTTGGGTACTATTGTACCTACTGGGTCAAAGTTTAGCCTTACTCGGGTACCATTTTATTCCAATTATGATGGGATGGGGAAACTAATATTCCATACAGGTGATGCGTCATTTTGTATGTATTTGAATACTATATCAACTGGTAGCAAAAATATGGCACCCCTGCACCCACAGGACTTAACTTCACCCTTATTGTGAAGCTAAGACATAATGCTAACTTTTAGGGCAAACTTGGAACTCCAAGTCCAAGAATAACCATTTTTTACTTATATCTTCTAAATTAGATTCTGCTGTTTGGAACTGGTTGAGAATTGCGACTTTATTTTGTATTTTTCATATTAACTGATCATTGGAGCAATGCAATATGCCATTCTGTGGTCCCAAGCCCATCCAAAAATGTTATTCTACAAAATGCGGTATAAATTTCACCAAAAAAATCATCATTTAGCTCAAAATGACCGCCAAAATGGCAGCCAAATTATGGAAAATCGTACATATTGCCCCATCGTGCCCTGCAATAGGTTACAAGTTATTGTTTAACTGTTACTATTGTAACCATTGACATTTTTCTCTCACAAACTTGACATAAAAATCAGCAAAAATTAACTTTTCAGTTTGGATCTTTATTTTCAAGTTAAATGGAACTCTCATTGGTAGCAAAGGTGTTTTTTGTTTTGATCTGTCTTAAATGAGTCACACTGATGTGTTTTTGGACCAAATTACTTAAAATTGCTTGCAAAATAGCAACCAAATTATTATTATGCGATTATAATTGGGGGCGTTTTCATTGTCTGTATGGTCAATGTAACTAATATACTAGAAAGTTAAATTTCTAAAGCGAAAAACAATGGGTTCAGCTTAGCTTGGGTCCGATGTACATGTAAGAAGTTTTGAATACGCGCATCAGGTAGTGAGTATGGTCATGGGTGGGATATACAGGTGTACCTTGATATGGCTGTATAGTCATGGTTGGGTGTATATGTATACACGTATTGGCTGTATGTGTGTATGGATAAATAGCGAGTGATTGTATGGTTATGGGTAATGTGTATATGGAATGACTAACGGTAATGGTTGAATTGTATTTTCATACCTGGAGTATTATAGCTTGATGTTCATTTGCGGGCGTGTGGATATATACAGGGAGTGCCCTTGCGACCATGCTTGTGAGGGTTATGTATAACTGTATTGTCATCGCTTGGTGTATATGTATACAAGAGCATCTGTGTGACCATGAATGGGGTGTATAAATGAGTCACAATGTGCTACTCTTCTCGGGACAGTAGAGAATAATGTTCGTGATAAGACGACGAGTGTGTTATCAATTGATACGGACGACCTATCGCCCAAAAAACGCGACACGAGGATACATCGAATGATTTTTTCTTGTGTATATCACCTAGATAAATACACGTCATCTGTATAATACACAAGCTTCGTACATCTCGCTGTACATCTCTGCTCACCAAGGCAGTGACATGTAATCGATGTGAAGATACAAACCATTAGTTCTTCCATTGTCCATGCATATCGACTCCATGCACGCATATGGCCACGATTCGACGACCTGAACACTGTGATTTCGTGGTTTTAGGCATACCACACTACAGCACAATCATTCATCGCCTCCAGAGACAGTTTCTCACAATTCGCATAATAATTTTACTTTCACCCCCCCCCCCCCCCCCCCGCGAAACTGCATTCATATATAGCCACAGCGAAAGCCATAACATCATTTATCTTACAATGCATATCCTTGGTGGCAACAGTAACTTTGCGTGAGCTATAGAGAGAATCGCTTCGTTTGTAAACAAACTATGATTAACGGTCAATTGGCATTTAATTAGTCCTAATATTTTAAACATCTATTATATCCATTCAATTGAGTCGTTTACAACGAAAATGCCTAAACAAAATCGGTTGCATTTCACAAAAAAGTATTGTTTTTATTTAGTGCGTATGATTATTCGGATCTATTTTGACACACTTTTAAAATAGTTGATGACATCAGTCTTGATAGTGACGCACCACGACGTAAACGTTTATGTGCGTGTGTTATCTATATATGCGCAACGTCATAATTATCATAAGATACTACCTTTTAGATGAGAGTTTGTTGGGTAAATTGTAAGATAAACAGACTATCACCACTTTGTGTGTTCCTGAGATAGGTATTTAAGTCTCAATAACTCTTCTTGACCCTATGTCCAGTGTTCATGCGGCCCCCCAAAAAGCTTGTTTAGTCATTTCCAGATTTGTTTTCGCCGACTGAAAACAAAATTAAGCCAAAGTTTTTTCACTAGAGTATAATCGACATTAATAACACAGATTATAAATGTATTTGTAATATTGTTCCCGTTACTATAAATGGTTCAATATCAGTAAAATTGATAATAGAACATTGAAAAACTTGCACAATATAGCGCATTCATTTATGATCTACTATATATTTTGAGACCTCCGTATATGTGTAGATCTATATATCCTTTATAGACTCGAAAACGGCTCGACCGATTGAGCCCAAACTTGCTATCTAATGGTAAAAAGCCACGAGAAGTGCCATCGCACCGCTTCTGAGAACGTCCGAGCACTTCTTCACCCTTCGCCCTGCCACCGTCGTTGAAATTGATGGGTTAATGATTAAGGAGCGTTCGTATCTACGGTGTCGTTGTTAAAGAGCGTTTATATACACGAGTATAAATACGGCTCAATCGACCGTCTCCGAAACTGGGGATATCGAGACGAAATTTCCTACTTAGGACTTCCAAGGGACGGGCGAGATTTTCGTCGGGTCAGTTTGTCCGCATGAGGTGACCTTGACCTTGAAACGGGTACCCACAAATGACCTTGTGTGATATCTCGGTCGTCAGTGGTGACATCGACGTGAAATTTGTTATGTATGGTCAACTCGGGACGGGGAATATTTTTGTCCACCCAACATGACCTTGAAACGGGTACCCGCAAATGATAGCATGCTGTCGGCGTGCCTGTACAGGGTTACCTTGAAAAACTAAAATTAATGGATCAACCAAAGCCATGGGACCAATCCCGCTAGTGCCGGGCTAATCAGCTAGTATGATATATATCGCCCATGTAGTTTGCAACATACATAAACTAAAACGATGCAATTGATTGTAGATACCGCTGGGTTTTGCACAATCATCCTCGTAAAACACAGTCAGCAAGCTTGAATACTTGTTGATTGGACACGTCCCTCACACGATAGCCACCGTGTTGTACACACGTATTTAATTTTCGTACCATCCTATGATATTGATGGGTGAGAATAATACGAGATTGACACCCAAAGTATGCACAACGACTTGGTCACACACAACTTCAAACCGCAGTGAGGTGACTGCCTATTGTGCAACTGTAATTAGCTACATTCACTGGCATTCATAGTTTTTGTTGTGTTTTCACTAACTGGGAAGACATAAACCAATATATTGGGCATACACTGTATATAATGTACATAAATCATATGAATAAAAAATATACAAAAAAAAAAAAATATATATATATATATATATTGGGCATATATAATGGGCATATTTACCTTTAGATGCCCAATTGTAGCTTCGTTCCAAACACCAGGCAGAGTTATCTCCCTTCGCTCCGCTGAGATACCACTGCCACAAGGACGTTATGCAAGGATTTCTGACATGAGCTTAGTTCTTATGTTTTAGTATTATGCCAGGTTCAGTTCATATTGTTCTTATCAATACCGAAGGAATTACATTATTGCAAACTTGTGGTGATCAAAATAAGATAATAGTTGACTAAATATAGTTCCGACGATACATAAAAATAGATGCATCGGTCCGCAAAGTACCATCCTTCCGGCAGTAATCTATTGCAATGATAACGTTGAGGGCGCTGCATGGAGTGTGGCTTGGTTCGTCTACTTGTTGTCTTTTCCAGTTGGTTTCAGTATAAACACAGCGTCTTGATTCCCCGGGTCCGTTCCTTCGTGCATGGTCCTCTCGTTGCTCCGGCTCAAACCGTGGTATCACTTCCGGTACGAAGCTGTCATCATCTTCATGGTCTGTTTGTTGTATGTTCTGCGCTGTACCTATGGCGTTTCGACGGCATCCACAATACTTCCCTCTTATCTATTTCTTTTGGATAAGAGCCCACTGGCTGTTGAGTCTGGGGGAACAAAAACTCCGAACCCCAAAGCACAGTTCTCCATCTGAAATTTCTTTAAAACAAAAATTAATTAGATCCGCAAGAAAGACGGCGTGAGACCAACGCCACTGTAGTTTGTGTACGCTGCCTGTTTGTTAGTGGGGAATGTATACGGAACAAAGAAGGTAGGTCGACTTGAATACGGATCACGGAAACACACATGGTGTGAAAACTGATATGTACGTCAATTGACGTCATGAACACTATTCTCCAAACGATTACAATACCTTCATTTACTTGTCTTCACGAGAGAGGGGCTTTCATAATTTACCGATCCCATGTGCGCGAACGCTGCCACACTCCCGTATATATATACATGTATGTTACAGTTTTCCTTATCTTTTGGTTGAGGATAAATATGTTCAGTCAGTCATTTTGCGATATACTTGCTCGATTATCGAGTTGCTATCAGAATCTTCCATATATTGTCACCCATATACAGGGACATGGTTAGATGTCTCCGTTGGCGGAGGGGGGGGGGGGGGGGGGGGTCTCCTTCTTGAAATTTCCAACTCCCCCTTAACCACACCAACATACTCACAAGATTTCGTAATTCCATTTCCAACATCCCTTGGGCTTTAACTTTTCGCAACTGTTCCCCTACACATGCCTGGATAGTAGCCTATTCCAAATGGATCAGTAGTCTTGTGGCCACTAGCCATTGGGTGGGGGGGGGATCCATGGATCGGTCAAGTGTGAGAACATTTTGAGATCTGAACCTGAAAATTGCAAATTCCTAACATCTAATGGTCTAACGCCATGCAAATTCGCACCCAAATTTGTTTTTCTTAAATTAATTGTATAGCAGTTTTTAACTGCCCAAGTGGGAGGAACCGGGACACAGGTATGATAACATTTTGAAATCTGAACATGAAAAATCCTAGCATTTAGACTTGCCTCAAGTATTCCAATTGTCAGAAATGTCCAATTGATGGCAATTGATGTCCAAAATGTTTACCAAAAGCAGGAAAATATGCAAATGTTGGTCTAAAACAACAAATTCCCTGAATTCCCCATTAATTAATTGTTGTAAAATCAAATTACGAGAGCAATTTCGACCTATTGTTGGTGCGCAATTTCCCAAATGTTGTCTCAGGTACGAAATATCCAACAGCTGAAACTAGTTACTACCCCCGCCATATATTTTAATTGAAGGTAGTTGATCATTCGAGTCATTCAAACTTTGTCTCGCATTGTTTCATTACAGGTATTTGACAAGTCGGGGTGTGGCTACATAACGCAGTCGGACCTCCGGGCGGTTTTACAGTGTCTTGGCGAAGAATACGACTCTGATGAAAGTAAGGACACACGACATGTACCCTTTCTTTACTGTATGGATTTTCTCATCAGTTATAAAAGTGTACATTAGAATGGTCTATTATACATCTGCAGGGATGTTCAGGAAATATATAATCAGATGCCAGATAATTCAAGTGAGAGCAGGATTTCAATTTATTTTGTGGAGGCAAATGTTCAGATAATATGTTCGACAAATGGCAGTTTATGGAACTTTCATCTGAACATTTCACAAGGGAGCAACTACTCGTCAATCAGTAATTGGTAAAGAAAGGTTCCTCTTAAAGATGGCCTATCTCTTCCGGTAACGCGTTATATATAGATCCAGGGTATAACATAATAGATACGAATCGATGGACACCCAGTAAGTTTTATATAGATTCCAGGGTATAACATAATATATATGCCAGTGAATCGAGGACACCTGTCTGGAGAAGTGTTCTATCAGTTAGAATGTTTTATGACATTCATGGGACAGTTTTAGGGACTATTTTTGTAACGTAAATCCGCGCGAAAGCGTTCGTTCAAAGAGCGCGCGAAAACGTCCGGACCGTACCAAGAATGAGAACTCTATATTGTTTGCAGCCTCAATCACGGAAAATTGCAGATCGGCTAAGCGATTTACCGCGAATTATATACGATCGAAATAAATCACTTCATTATAACCCCCCCCCGCAACGAAGTTATGGGGGGTATACTGGAGTCAGCTTGTCCGTCCGTCCGTCGGCGTCCGTCCGTCGGCGTCGTCCGTCCGTGGACACAAATTTGTCCGGAGTTTTTCTCAGTCGTTTTTTGATCAATTTCCGTGAAACTTGGCACAGACATCAACCACCATGGGAACCTGTGCACCTGCGATTATGACGTCTGTTGGACTTTTTGTAGTGGAGTTACCCCCCCCCTTTTTCGACTTAGAAATTGTTCACAACATGTATACTTTTGTCCGAGCTTTTATTCCTACATTTTTCAGTCAATTTTTTTTAAACGTGGCACAGATATTTAGTACCATGGGAACTTGTGCACTTGCGATTATGACGTCTGTCCGACATTTTTTGGTGGAGTTATCCCCCTTTTTTTATTTAGAAACTTTTTTTGCAACATTCATAATTTTGTCCGAGCTTTTATTCCTACATTTTTCGGTCAATGTTTTTTAATCTTGGCACTGATATTTAGTACCATGGGAACCTGTGCACCTGCGATTATGACGTCTGTCCGACATTTTTTGGTGGAGTTATTCCCCTTTTACAACTTAGAATTTTTTTCGCAACATACATAATTTTGTCCAAGATTTTATTCCTACATTTTTCGGTCAATAGGTTTAAGATTAGGGTTATGGTTGTACACCTGCAATGGGAACTGTTATTTTATTATTTTAACTAAATGTTTACTGACATGTGAAACATCTTAGTATTTTAAAAACAGGGGGGTATCCGTAGTCCCATTGGGACAGTCACACCTCTAGTTATTCTTGAAATGCTTTTATAGACAAATATTATACACCGTCTTCAGTTATATCTGTATTTTATTCACAAAATAGTGATTTGTAGTCTTGAAATCGAGAAAAAATATGTCGTTGTAATTGTGGCACTTTGAACATTACCCGCGTGTATATATGGATTTGGACTTCGATTCCACTGTCACAATTTTGAACATGAAAAAAAAAACGAACAATCCAGGCCCCGAACGAGGCACTCGATTAATTCCCGCAAATTTAGTTTTTAGTTTAGTTGTCGTGATTAATCGTGTAACCGATCGATTATCGATTAGACACAAAGTCGAGTGTGTGTGTGTGTGTGTGTGAGAGAGAGAGAGAGAGAGAGGGAGGAGAGAGAGAGAGGGAGGGAGGAGAGAGAGAGAGAGAGAGAGAGAGAGAGAGAGGAGGGAGGAGAGAGAGAGAGAGAGAGAGAGAGAGAGAGAGAGAGAGAGAGAGAGAGAGAGAGAGAGAGAGAGAGAGAGAATTGCCCGTTTCCAAACAAATCAACCATTTACAAGAATACATTTGCCCATAAACGCCTTCAATCGATGCATCAAAGATCCATGCTATGTAGTACCAAATGTTGGTACTATGCAGTACCAAATTGTTGGTACTTAATGTAAATAGGTACTATATAGTACCAAAATCTGATGCTATATAGTACCAAATGTTGATACTATGTAGTACCAAATTGTTGGTACTCAATGTAAATGTAAATTGTATGTGTGATATACTGCTTGGGAACTTGAAAATATGATTCAATCACCCGATAGAGCCCCATGGTCTAGACGAATCATCGACCCCATGGCTATAATAGATTACTAAGTAGCCTCTTACTAGTCGAGTTATTCACTATTCTGAATTCTCACGAGTTACGCTAATTCTTTGTTTGAAATAATTGAACAAAATTGCACCATATTGTATCCTAGTTACTGGGGCGGATCTACTGGCCGATGGGGTCATTGTCACAAGGCATCGATCACATTCGTAGCCAGCTTTTCAAATCGATCACAAATGTAGCCAGCTTCTTAAAGGCGATTACATTTGTTGCTAGCTTTTCAAGTTATATCGTTTTATGACATAATTTGTGACGTCATCGCGCGAACACGCGACTAAAATGCCGACGTCTTGCTCCAAAACTGGGTTCTTTTCTTAAGTTATAGGGATTGAACTCGAGCAATTTCATGACATTAGGTATAGAAATTATTAATTAATATTTAATTTATTTTCTCCCTTATACAGTTTTTATTCATTCATCTACTAAAAAGGCATAATGTGATAAGCCAAACAATTAGTCTCGTTCATTACACCCACATGAATAAAAGCTGGCTACGAATGTGATCGTCCTTGAAAAGCTAGCTACATTTGTGATCAATTTGAAAATCTTGCTATGAAAGTGATCGATGCCTTGTGACAATGATCCCATCAGCCCTAGTTACTAGAATGTGGAGGAAACATGACAGAAAAATTAAATATTAGTAAAACTCCGTTTTATCTAATAAAATCAGCTTGCAAATGACATTGGCGGAGTTATATGAGAAAAATTCAACACTAAAAGAACGCTCAACATTAGCCTCGAATAGTTTGTATACATATACATCAAAATAAAAATCTAGTATCACATCGACAAACACGTAGATGGACATGATTGGCATGTTGTTTCACATGATGTCATTTCGAGACCACGAAGCAGTATTGACAATTGATTTAAAAAGGTCGAATCTAAAGTGGGTTGTCATCGTTGTCTTGATAAGTGTAATCGCGTGGGGGTTGCAATATGGGTTCTGTTTAAAGGTACTCAATCCGATAAAACTCCTCTCAATTACTATTTCAATGGCTTCGGGGGTCAAAAATATTTGATTCGAGTCGAGGAAGTCACCCATCAAAGCTCAGATTTGTTAGATATCGATTTTAGAAATCTATTATTTTTCATTATCGGGAATACTATCTGGCCCAGAACTCAGTCAAAATTGCGTTAAAATTACCACTTGATTTTAGAGTTATTCATCCTTGTCTGTTTGAATAGATTTGGAGTACACATCCAGAGCAGATTATGGCAGTTATTAGTACTCATCTCGAGAACATAACAAATTTGAAAAATCAATATCTAATTGTTTGATGGGTTCCTCGACTCGAATCAAATATATTTTACCCCCAAAGCCAAAGAAATAGTAATATAGGACCCTCTGATCGGATTGTTGTTGTTGGAATCTGTTGAGATGGGGACCCTCTTTACGGGTTGAGTACCTTTAATCGACATGTCAGTTAGATAACACGCATATATGAATATCTGCCAATTGCTTGCTTGTTGTGGATTTCCCTCCTTTAAGTGAGGAGCACCCCATTATATTGGGTATATAAAATAATGTAAGTAAAAATAAGTCAAATAAAACCAGGTAAAACTGCAATAATGATAAAATAGTTGGTAGAATTGTGGTACTAGTGAGTTAAAAGATTTGTGTGTGTGTAAGTTACACTTAAGAACTTTTAAGTTGAGCTTTCATATGTACATATGTACATGTATATTTTTGTTTTGTTTTTAAGATTGATATAGTTAAAATTGTCGTATTGACAAGAATATTTACAGGTAGTTGTTTTGCCTGTACAGCTCGGCTAGTTTGTCATTTTATATGTGCTTGTCTGCTTCTGTTTTTAAGGTGTTTACTCTGTGCACATGAATTGAGTATAAGAAATTTCTTGCCAGTTTTTCAATTTGTTCTTTTTCTATATCGGTAAGGTTCCAGGATTCTAGTTTTGTGCAGTCTATGGTTAACTGAGTTAAGAGTTCTGGTTGATCAATAGTGTATTTGTCAGTGGTAGTTTTTGAGAGACATAGTTTGAGTGTTTGTATGTAACAATGTCGTTGGTTGTTAGTGTTCGTACATTGTGAAACGAAAGTATTCTGTCCTCATCAGCTAGTTTGCAGAGTGGACACATGGCAGAGGTAAGGTTTTGTCTGAATCTTTTTCTATTTATTTGTAGTAAATAAGTGTCTGTCATCAACCATGTTTTTATAATAGCCTTTTTTGTGGCAGCGGGCGAGTATTTTGATGAATCCCATACAAAATGACATTTGCTGCTTGAGTTTTCTTGTAATTTGATCATTGTTAATGTTGTTTTACTGGAGAACTCTTTGTCATTAATATCATGCCAATATTGGTATATAGCTTTTTTACATATTGTTTTCCATTTGTTGGCATCTTCCTTACTGTGGATGGTGCTTATGATATGCAGTGGGTCAGGAAGGGTATATTTGGAAAGTATGTCTCTGACATGTACAAACCAGCTATAGGTCTATAGCGCCTTGGATGGGAATAGCACCAATAAGTGCATTTGTAGCAGCATTTGCTGTGCGTGTTGATAAACTCTGCAATTGTCTCATGTTTTTCGTTGGAAACGTTCGAGTTCATCTATGTCTTTTTTTTCATATGTAGGATTTCTATACCATGCATCATTCTAGGAATGACAAAAGTGTTCCACATTTGGTATGCTATTACTGGTGATATGCCGTTTGTTCCATGTAGCCCTGTACCCATCAAGGAGTATAGGGTTCGTCTGCCCATTACTATTCGTTTTGGGATATCTGGGGTATTCGTTGGATTACGCTCTACACCTAGGTGTTTGGTGAAGCCTACAATATTAACAGGTGTTCCACCTAGGACAGTTTTTATTTCACCATTCATTTTTTGTGTAGATGTTTTCATTTGGACAATTTCGCATTTAGTTGCGTTCATTGCGAATCGATCTTTACATGAGTTGTTGTATACAATACTTGTGAGAGTTTGTAAATCAGCTGTTGTTTTTGCTAAGATGGCTACATCATCTGCACAGGTGGGGGCTGTTATATCAATTGTGCCAATTTTAAACCCAGCTGCATTGTTACTTAGCTGATTTAGCATGTCGTTGTTAAATCTTTTATAGAGCATTGCTGATAATTAACCCCTTGTCTTATTCCTTGGTGAAGTAGTATATCTGAGGAGTATGATTCACCCCAGTTTACCTTTGTATTCGCCTCATGATGTTATGAATTTACAAGTAGCCATAGGTAGCTGTGGATCCCATCAATGAAAAGTTTTCTCAGTAGGCTTTTATGCCACACAACGTCAAATGCTTTTTCAGCATCCAGGGTTTCTAATATTAATTTCTCATTTATGTCTTTGCTTTCATTGAATGCTTCAGTTATCATAAGCCCAGCAACTAGGGGTGATGTGCCTTGAGTGAAGCCACGTTGCATTTTATTTTGCGATGGTAATAGTATGTTGTCTAATTTGTCTTGCAGGGTTGCTTCTAGGATTTTACATATTATGGAGCTGATAGTTATGCCCCTGTAATTCCCTGGTTTTGTTGGGTCTTTGTCCTTTTTTGGTACAGGTGTTAATATGCCGATTTTTATTTCTTTTGGCACTTCTCGTTTTTCATATATAGTGTTTATGATGTTCATGATTATTGGGGCAGTTTCTTCTATGCTATATTTGAGGTGTTCAGCCGTAATTCCAGCATAGTCAGCTGCTTTATTTAGTTTGAGCTTATTGACAATTGTTTTAATTTCATGCAGTGTGACTGGTTCTAAAAATGGTTTATTAGCATGACATATTTGTTCAATAGCTTCAATATCTATCAGCCGAGACTTGTTTGTGGAATGTATCATCAAATCTATCAGCAGTGTTTGGTTCTGACAGTTTTTAAAAGTGTTTAAACCACCCATCCATCATCTGCTCGGCACCATATTGGTGTCCATCTATTTAGTGGGGGGCATAATTACAGGAAAACATAAAAATCGTTCACTTTGTGATAGAAGCGCCAAACTTTCAGAATTTGTTAAGTGGTAGGTGAGTATCACTAAACTGGCTGGTTCCAGATTTTGGAGGTCACCTTGGCCTTCAATTTGACCTTGACCTTTTTGAAAATCTCAGTTTTAGGGTTGGGTGGTTTATGCCATCCTTTTCTTGTGAAAATCGCATCTTCTCACAGTTTTCTCAATACAATTATAGTTGGGAGGTGACAACGGTTCATTTGGGCCAAAACATATCTAAATTTTCATAAGATGGCCGCCAATATGGTCGCTGGAAGTTGAAAATATGACATTTTTTCACAAATATCTTCTAGTTCAATTCATGCTGTTTGGAAATGGTTGAGTAATGCAACTTTATTTTGTGTTTTGTATATTAACTGATCATTGGAGCAATTAAATATGCAATTATTGGGGTCCTAACCCCTTCCAATCCCTCAAAACTTCGATTTTACAGAACGCGGTACAAAATTTTACAAAAAAATCACAATTGGGATTCTAGTCACATTTCAACTAGAAATGAAAAGAACATTGTAATGCAAGTGAGGCATATCATTACCTATGAATATTCCAACTCTCTGGAACCAAAAATCTTACCTTGGCTCAAAATGGCTGCCAAAATGGCCGCCAAAATATGGAAAATTGTAAATATTGCACCAGGGTGTCATG
Source organism: Siphonodentalium dalli (assembly GCA_032622095.1). Lineage (NCBI taxonomy): Eukaryota > Metazoa > Mollusca > Scaphopoda > Gadilida > Siphonodentaliidae > Siphonodentalium > Siphonodentalium dalli. The sequence goes on from CP136062.1 coordinate 152,079,842, forward strand.
CAATTGCTTACAAGTTGTGGTTGATGTATAAAATTGGCTAATCTGTATTCTATACATTGAATACTAACATGAATACTAACATGTCTGATACACCATGTTTCATTGTTACTATTGTCACCTCTGACATCACCAGATATATTGGATTTTTCTCTCACAAACTTGACATAAATATCGGCAAAAAATCACTTTTCAGGGTTCGACCATTTTTTCAAATAAAATGCAACTACCTTTGGTATCAAATGTGTTTATTGTTTTGACCTATCTTAACTGTGTCACACTATGGTGTTTATAGACTAAATTGATCAAGATGGCTTCCAAAATGGCAACCAAATTTGTAAAAAGTAATTTTTTTTACACATATCCAGAAAATTATTCTCTGCGTTATCCCAAAAGGTAGCAAATTGTGACTGACTCGGTTATTATACCTGTTAGTTAATTAACTGACAACTATGTTCTATTATGTTTATCCTAGTTACGTATGGGGCATGACAAATTCATTTTAAAGTTGCGGTATGGAATTTTGCGGATAACCTCTTTTGTGATTATGGCCATATTATTGAAAGGAAATGGGCAGAACTTTGAGACGGAACTGAGATGAACCATGAGATGTGGGTAGTCTGGCCCATTATGATAAAAAATTATCAACTGGATACAGGATGGAAGCCAAGATGACAGACAGGGAGTTACTTTATGATCGTAGATGAGGATAATATGTATACCGCGAGTTATTGTATGGTTATGGATGATGTGTGGGTATATGGGGAGTGCCTGTTGGCAACGATGGGTTGTATATTTATATATGTTGTGGATGTGTTATCATTGATGGTGTATGGGGAGTAGATGCATGACCATGAGTATGGCAAGTGTGGAACTTATGAGAGGTCATATGTGCGGGCATTGGTTTATCTGGAAGGGCTCACCATTTGTGATGTGCATATGTATACCTGGATTGACTCTATGGTAATGGATATGGCGAATAGGTATACATCTAGTTGGCTGTATAGTCCATGGTGAGGTGAATAGGTATACAACGCGTGACCGTATGATCGTGAATGTAGTGAATATGTATACATAGAGTGACTATATGGCCATGTGTCGGGTGTATGTGTATACCTGGTGTTTATACATGGTGACTCGTGGCTGTATCGTCATTTGTGGTATGTACGGGTATAACCAAGTATGGCTGTATGATCAGGTGTACGTATATAAAGTGACTATGTTGTCATTTGTGTTGTGTTTATGTACATATGGAGTGACTGAGGTAATGGGTGGGTTGTACATGTGTACCTTGGGTGGCACAATAACTCAAGGATATGTTAATCAATGGAGAGGTCATGTCAGAGAGTTCTCTATCTTGATGGTGTTTATTTACATGGGGGCGTTAAACACGGAAAACGATGGCCACCTATTACCACACAGTCATTACATATATACATAAACACCACATACATAACAATATAGTGACCCACTGTATACATGTACACCTGACCCATGACCACGGGTGACATTACAGCCACGCGTCACGATACAGGCACACCGGGGATACTCCTAAACATGACCGATAACCATATAGTCATTCCTTGTATACCAATTCAGCTCACCATTGGCCATAATGTCATCCCCTGTATACCTATTCTCCAAAACACGTGGTCAAATAAATCAATATATACATCAACAATGACCATTAAGTCACTCCGGGTATACATATGCACCTCACCAATGGCCATATAGCCACTCGCTTCATACACATACCTTAACCAATGGTACCTGACCTATGGCCATATAGTCACACCGTGTGTACCTATTCAAAACATTCATACACGACCATGATCAATCCTTGCATACATATTCACCTCAACATTGGCCATGTCACTCCCTGTATCCGCATAGTCACTCAAGATATACTAATACACCCCAGCCATGTCAGTATAGTCACTCCATGTATGCATATGCACTTTATCCATGGCCACATAGCCACTTGCTATATACACGTATCCCTTGCCCATGACAATAAAGCAACACATGTGTATACTGGTATAACCTACACATGACCATACCACCACGAGTCACCAAACAGGAACACCAGGTATACTCATACGCCTGACAGATGACAATTGTAATAGTCACCCCTGTATAGATGTCCATTATATTTATGATCATACACTCACTACTTGTATACCTACATGTACTCATCTCACCATTGACCATACAATCACTACCTGTATACCTATATTGACACACATAGTCATATAACCACTCGATATACATATACAGCCCACCCTAGACCATAGATTCACTCCAAGCATACAACTAAACCTCACTAATGGCCATTCAGCCCTTCCAGATATACACACAACCACTCAAACAATCAAACAATCCACACTTGCATATACACCTCACACATGACAATTCAGCAATTCACTGTATAATCATACATGCCATCCATGATAATACAGCTAATCCCTATACACCCACCAATGATAATACATCCATGAAATATATAAATATGCACCCCACCCGTTACCACAAGGACATTCCCTATATACCCACACACTCGATAATGTCCATACAGCTTACTCCAGGTAATCATATTCAATCATGACCGTACAGTCATTCCGTGTATACCTATACACATTACCCGTAACCATAAAATCACACCCTATTTACCAACACACCCATACATGATCATACAGACAACACATGTACATCCCACCCATGCCTTTACAGTCACTCATATATACATAAACAACACATAGATGACCATGTACCTATATCCATACACCACACCAATGCCCATACAGGCACACCTGGTGCGCCCGTACTGGATATACACAATCATACACCATACAGTCACTCCATGCATACCGATTCACCTCACACCTGACCATGACATCTCCTTGTATACATAAATGCATCTTACAATGGACAACCCAATCATAACCATATAGTCACTCATTGTATACCTATTCACATAAGTCATGACATACAATAACTCACTGTATACCTATTCACCTCACGTATGATCATAGAGTAACTCCCTGGCTACGATCTTGGCATCCACACTGTATTCAGTTGACATTTTCTTAGCATAATGGACCAGAATAGCCAAATATTATGGTCCATCTCAATTCTGTCTCAAAATTCTGCCCATTTCCTTTCAATAACTATGGCCAAGATCACAAAAGAGGTGCTCGGCAAAATTACATACTTTAAAATGAATTTATTTTGCCCCATACGGACCAGAATAGAACATTTAGTTGTCAGTTAATTAACTAACACGTTTAATAACCAAGTGAGTCACATTTTGCTACATTTTCGGATAATGCAGAGAATGTTCGGGATATATGTAAAAAATTAACATTTTTACAAATTTGATTGCCATTTTGGAAGCCATCTTGAGCAATTTGGTCTATAAACACCGTAGTGAGACACATTTAAGATAGACCAAAACAATAAACACCTTTCAATCCAAAGATAGTTACATTTTACCTGAAAAAATGGTCCAAACCTGAAAAGTGAATTTTTGCCAATATTTATGTCAAGTTTTTGAGAGAAAAGTCCAATATTTTTGACGATGTCAGTGGTGACAATAGTAACAATTAACCATGGTGCATCAGACATGTTAGTATTCACTGTATAGAATGCAGAATTGCCAATTTTATACATCAACCACAACTTGCAAACGATTGCAGGAGACGCTGGTGTAATATTTACCATTTTCCATATTTTGGCGGCCATATTGGCAGCCATTTTGAGCCAAAGTAAGAATTTTGGTTCCAGTGATTTGGAATATTCATAGGTAATGATATGCCTCACTTACATTACAAAGTTATGTTCATTTCTTGTTGAAATATGACTAGAATCCCAATTGTGATTTTTTGTGGAATTTTATACCGCATCCTGTAAAATCGAAGTTTTGAGGGATTGGAAGGGGCTAGGACCACAATAATTGCATATTTAATTGCTCCAATGATCGGTTAATATACAAAACACAAAATAAAGTTGCATTACTCAACCAGTTCCAAACAGCATGAATTGAACTAGAAGATATTTGTGAAAAAATATCATATTTTTAACTTCCGGCGGCCATATTGGCGGCCATCTTATGAAAATTGAGATATGTATTGGCCCTAATGAGCCGTGGTCACCTCCCAACTATAATTGTATTGAGAAAACTGTGAGAAGATGCGATTTTCACAAGAAAAGGATGGCATAAACCACCCAACCCTAAAACTGAGATTTTCAAAAAGGTCAAGGTCAAATTGAAGGTCAAGGTGACCTCCAAAATCTGGAACCAGCCAGTTTAGTGATACTCACCAACCACTTAACAAACTCTGAAAGTTTGGCGCTTCTATCACAAAGTGAACGATTTTGCAACTATCCCCCCCCCCCCCCCCCCCCCACTAATTTCAATATACTCAGTGACTACACTCTTGGTGAGCCTTTGTTTTTTATAAGTTTATAGAATAGCACTTGATCATTAGATGCATTGGCTTGAGAGATTTCATCATATAGCTGGGTTCTCTCTGCAGCTATTTGTTGCCTTTGTGTACATCTTAACTTCTTTTTAGTGGCCATTTTTGCCACTTTATGTGGATTATTTGTGTCAACTGGCCTACCTGCCGTTTTCCATTGATAATGGGCCTTTTTACTTTCTTGTATCGCACTGGCTATGCTTGGATTCCATTGTTTTTGACCATTGGAGCTTTTTTATGCCTTTTGGCAGGTGTGGCTTTCTCTGCTGCGTTTATTATCATTTGGCCAAACTTCACAATGGATTCTTCCAGATTATTGTTTATAGTGGTCTGTGTTAGGTGATTGGTTTTGTCTATATGCTGTCTGTAGAGGACTAAATCACATGTTTTCCAGTTTGTTCTTTTTTGTGAGATGTTTTCAAGACTATTTTGTATTTTTTACAAAGGGTGCTATTTTCATTTCGACTTTAATGAGCTCATGATCAGATACATTTGAAGGAACATCGATAACTTGCATATTTGATAGAATTTTATCATGTTTAGTGGATTCAATAAAATAGTCTATGATGGATTGTGATTTCCCATTATGATGTCTAAATGTGAATTCCGGAACATATCCATTGGGTATGGTAAGCTCGTGGTCTATATAGAACTTTTTGAAAAGTTTGTCTTGCTCATTAGGTGGTTGTCTATCTAATAAAGCGTTCATATCCCCTGCTATTATTATTGAGTATTTTATCATAATAGCATATATTTTTTCCAGTGTCTCATTGTATTCATCTTTGTCTTTGTTATCAGCCGAGTGAGTGTTACTGGGCATGTATGCATTTATTAGGCATATATTTGTTGGGCTGCTTTTATCGACTAACATAAACAACTCAAAATCTCGCTCTGTGTCGGGAACATGTAGCTGATATACTGCGCAGCAACATTTCTTTTAAACTGAGAATATTTAGCGGATATTTAGCACCATGAACAGAGGAGCACCTTGACGTTTCTTTAAAACATCTGTATCGTCATGGAGATATGATAGCGAGGTCTTCTCCAGTCTTAGTCCAACCCACTAGATTGATTGATACATATCTACATGTAGAACCCAATTGTCGTCTTTTATTTTTGCGAACTAATGTGTTTATCAAGTTCATGTTTCATGTCATAACGTCTGACCTATATGCAGTTGTAAATAAATAAATACTTTATCACTTTAACCTGGGCAACGCCGGGTACCCTGCTAGTATAGTATAAAATTGCACAAACCTGTTATTTATCAACATTTTGTTAAACGAAATTTTGCCGGTTTGTCAAATATCTGACACAAAAAAGCCACTTGATTTTAAAGTTATTCATCTTCATCCGCAATTTGGTCCGAGACCTCTTCTGTTTACTGGGACACTAAATATTATCGGTGGTGACAAATAATATATTTCAAAAATCGATATCTGATCACTCTGAGCTTTGGTGGGTGGGTTCCTCGACTCGAATTAAATATTTTTTACCCCGAAGCCAAGGAAATAGTAATTTATGAGTGTTAATTCGGATTGTGCATCTTTAATGTCGAACATTTTTATTTTATTGCAGTCGATGAGATGATTGCTGAAGTAGATATGGATGGTGATGGGAGAATTGACTTCGGAGGTCTGTAACGAATAACTGGTTCGATGTACCAGCCTTTCGGGGGAGGGGGGGGATCATGGGTACTCATATATGAATTACTATAATCGTCGATGCAGCGTATATATAGACGAAGCAGCTAGAAAATATCTGCCCAAATCAGTGTAACATCGATCGTGAATACAGTTACCTTGTAGAGTGACCTCCCGTAGATAGCATGGGAACCAGACGCTATCACCGACATATTGTTGGAGGCATGGGAATTTTTAACATCTGTGGTCCAAAGGTGTTTATACAACGTATTATGTTAGGGTTAATTGACGAGCTACTGGACATTCGTTAACTAGATGGTCGAGGCCGTAGGCAGAGACAATTTAGTTTACGAATGGCCAGTCGACTTAAAACACAGTTTTATAATATACAAGAATAAATTACATTCTGATAAAAAATACTGATAAATCTCGATAAATAAGACGTTTACGATCGTTTTACTGGGGAAAAATAGTCCTTGGCTGAACCACGCCCCTTAACACGGCTCGTGTGAGTGAAAATTGCACGTGGAGTTTGTCATGAATACCACGCGCTATAACCATTTCGACTATAAAGTCGATGTACGCAAACATGATAAAATACTTGTTTTGTGATGTACATAGCATAGAATATAGGTTTATATACTGTCGACGCAATTAAATGTATCGATAATTTAAAAAACACAGATAAACCCATTTCGGCCGACCATTCTGCAAAGTCTCAGATCACCCGATTACACATTCAGTCCATTTGTTTGTTCGAAAGCACATTTACACTTTTGATTTTCTTTAATGATCCATATATATCACGATATTACTTTTTATTTTTAGAGTTCATAGCCTGCATGTGTGAGGAAAAAACCGGCGATGACGATGAGTGCGGCGACAGTTCAGTATGAAGGAACCATATAAAACATTTCGACAACTATACAACTATTTGGGACAAAGTTCGTTCAGGACATTGATTTGTACAAATTACTTTATTCCTAATATTCCCGCACATTTGAATAATCGAGATTAGCACTATTACTCGCAACCCGATTGCTCAAGTATGCAGGGTGATTTTGCTGAGCAATCGGACTCGCTAGCAATCGGACTCCCATATCAAGCATGTTTGATATTTTGCTGACTCACGATGCCGATTGCTGAAGACAGTGTGCGGGGTACGCGAGCCAGATTGCACAGCAACGCAGGATGGAATTGTGTCTCTATACAACCAGTTTGTGTTAGCAAAGGTTTTCTCGTTCAAATGGTGATGTCTGTCCAACTCAATCGGAAATAAACCAAGAAAATATCATTCAATTCGGAATGTTACTGATATTTTAGGCAACTAGTTTTAACCCTTTACCCAACAGAACGGCCTTGTGCCAATGCATTCTCTTATATATGCGAGTCGACCATAGGTCGCCTCGCATATATAAGAGAATGCATTGGCTTAACACATTAAAAATTATAAAATTGTGAAAGAATGTAAGAAAAAGTGGTAAAAAAAGATTTTTTTTAGGCCAATGCATTCTCTTATATATGCGAGGCGACCTATGGTCGACTCGCATATATAAGAGAATGCATTGGCACAGGGAATAACTGTAACTATCACAATGTGGTCAAGGAGCCGATTCCAATGATATCCATATTTGTATGGTTTTATTGAGACAGACCCAAGATATTTTAGGCTGTTGAAGCTTTATTTGGCCGGTTTTGTTGGGTAAAGGGTTAATATATGCACATGTATTTGTTGTCACCGAAGCAGTTAATGAAGGAAAAGAAATACTGTATCCTCCCCAACTATTGAAAATAAACCTGACACGGTGGGTGTTATGTGGGTGGGGGGGGGGGGGGGGGGGGGGGCAGGTGTCACTTTCTAAGTTTATGGAGATAGTAGCGATAAATTAAAGTCGTATTATAGTGCTGAGCCGAATTGCACAAGTCTGTGGGGAACAGGACTCGCAAGCAATCGACCTCGCCAGTCTGTGGGGGCCCTTATCGAAGTTTCTCTTTTGGAGCGGGGGAGATACGATTCGAAGACTTGGATTCATTGATCGAACAATTTATTGTCTGTGTGGCGATTCCTCGAGCATTCAGTTAGAGCGACACGAAGTGTATTCGCGATATTCCATTTTTTTTATTGAATGGAGTACACTACGTAACACGAGACAAATGCACCAGAACAGTTCACACCAAAACACTAATAATATATAAATATCCGCAAAATATCCGCAATTTTCATCAAACAATTGTTCCAAACAGCGGTAAATATTTCACCTCACCAAGAAATGGCGCCTTCTGATTGGTCGAGAGTTGTGTCCTATACGGTGTAGTGTTGTGCTAAATTTAGCACACTACTATACCAAACTTGTATGCAAAAAGCAATGAACAAACAATCTAGATAACATATATACTGAAATATGTCCACCAATTTATAAGGCGTGTCCAAAAGGAACGACGTCAATTTGCGGAGGGCAACATTCGGTTGAATTCACCTAGTAGTACAATTTCTAGTATTCGTGCATTCAAAACAAAACCTGTACTGGTTACGGTTTATGGAACTATATTTCAACACGTTCTTGTGGCGATTATGCTTATCGGTAAGTGGATAATCATATTTGTTCTCAGTAAAATGAGTTGAACTTGATTTCTATTAACGTTTATGAAGGGAATTTGATCAGTCCAACAGTGTATGCTACATGTAGCTAGAATGCGGTTTATATGGTGTACACGTTCGATTTGTTAGGTGAAATATAATAAATAGAGCATGTCTTGTTGACTACGCGGGTATAGTACCCAGTGAGGTAGACATAGTTCATTTGGCTTCGCATTGCAACGGCCACTATATCCGCGTAGTCAATGACAAGACGTGCTCTATTTATTAAATATGTAATCCCATGTGACTATATAAGCCAAATCCACGCTTGTGATTGGTTGCTTGACATTAGCTATCTCCGACCGTTCCTGGTAGTTCTATCCCAAACACGATATTACGCTTCCCGACGCGATAGTCCGTTTCTATTTTTAGCACACCCATTATCGATTGGTAAATTCAGAAATAATTTATTCTAGCATGCAAGCTATCCGGGGGAGATAATTTAAATGTCATCTCAGACTCGCTGGAAAAGTTCAACATTTTTTTGTCAAAAATCATATCGAAATGAATGTCTTTGTAATCGACACTTAGAACATAATAAAATGATCGCTAGCAATTTCTTTATGTTATTTGTTATGGTTTCCAATGTATGGTGTGATGATTTATCCTGTTCCTCACTTCGCTGATCACAACATCGCTTTGATACTTTATGTCAATTCCCTAAGTTCGCATTATACTATTTTCAAAATGAATCTTCAGTTTGTTTTCGGTATTAAAGGCATTGTTTTGATCTGACGTCATTGATCTGACGTTTAACAACGTCTGATTTCCATTGCATTAGAAACAAATTAAAAATGGCAATAATTACAGAAGAACATTTATTGAAAAGAGTTTGATCAGGAAAAAAAAAGGAAAAAAGACATATTATAACAAATCTTTTGCGATGAAAAGGAAATACATGTAAATATTGACGAAATTCTGCTGGCAGATGTACATGGACTATTTGCTGAGTTTTTTGTGAATGTGAGAAACAGGGATGGAGAGTATTATTCTGCTTGTAATTCAGCAGGGAATAAATGGACAGCTTAAGGACAGCTTAGGGACAGCTTCTGGTAGTTTCCTGATTTTTTGGCGAAAACCCTGTGCCAATACATTCTCTTATATATGCTAGTCGACCATAGGTCGCCTCGCATATATAAAAGAATGCATTGGCCTAACAAATTTTATATTATTTTTATAATTGTTAAAGAATGCAAGAAAAAATGATAAAAAAAATGATAAAATTGTTAAAGAATGTAAGTAAAAATGAAAAACAAAAATGATAAAATTGTTAAAGAGTATAAGAAAAAATGATAAAATTGTTACAGAATATAAGGAAAAATGATAAAAAATGATAAATATTGTTAAAGAATGTAAGAAAAAAAAATGGTAAAAAATGATAAAATTGCTAAAGAACGTAAGAAAAATTGATAAAAAATGATACAAACAAATTGTTAGGCCAATGCATTCTCTTATATATGCGAGGCTACCTATGGTCGACTCGCATATCAAAGAGAATGCATTGGCACCGGGTCTTTAATGTTGCGACAGCGCAGCTCCCGCCACGAAAGGGTTAAATATTCATGTTCTCTTGTTTATGGCAGCTCCTTAATATGATTGAGGAGCATGCAGGTTTCCATGAGAACCAAACTATTTTGTGTATCTGCCCTGTTTCAGTCGCAAATTAACTTGGCATGCTGATGAAAACTTTGTTATGGATCGCATGACGCAACGCAAACACCACTTCCTTTTAGAAGCATGATGTCGCATAGCGTATATCACTATAATTCAACTAATTCTTAAATCGATATATAGAGCCGTAGGGAAATATTTTTATTGAGTGTTTGTAAAGGTGAAACACATCCGGAATCGAACCCTCTAATTATCCCATGAGATGCAAAAAAGAATGTTTAGCCCGGGGACGTCTCAGAATTTACGCACCGCAGTCACGCATGCTATTTAGTTATTACATGGCTCGAGGAGAAAATGGGGCTACAAGAAGTTTATTTCAAATTAAATTCCCTATCCACATGTGCGTTTTTGCAGATTGCGGAGAAAATGGTAATATATGTCTTCATTCTGCCGATCTGGAAATTGAATTGTATAGCATCGCTGTCAATGGATTAAGAATTGATGTGAATTGTATCAGGGGCTGGCTGTCGGGGAGGCTAGATGATTGGATTCATGTGTTCAGAGCACGTTTTTCGTGGAAAATTTTTGGGACATATAGGATAAAACATGAAGTTACACATCTGGGAGCAACCCCCTGGTGCCAATTGAAACATGGGCAGGACGAAAACCAAGTGTAAAAAGATATATATGCGCGGACGGACAAAAATTCAACATTTTCAGATGAACAAAGAGGATTAACTTTGAACGGAAAATGAAAACAAACATAACTGAACCCTCTTTTGAAAGCCCTCCTGATGCCAAACGCCCATACCAAATTTCAACATAATCCAATAACCCATGGCTAAGATACATGTTTATGAGCGGACGGACGGAAATACAAAACGTTTAGATAAGCAAAGAAGGATAAATCTTGAACGGAAAATGTGAACAACGTCAATGGACCATCGCTTGAAAGCCCCGGCGCTGGCAACAAACCCTACATACCAAATTTCATCGACATTCGATCACCCATGGTAGAGACACATGTATATGAGCGGACGGACGCATGTAATCCAGCATACCCCTCATTTGTTGGACCGGGGGTATATATATAATACACCCATAGTAGCCGAGAATAACAAATTTTCCACAATTCCACGAGTGGTGAATTTTTTTTATTCTCGGCCACTATGGGTGTATTTTGTTTATACCATAATTATTATTCTTCGGTCGCTTCGTAAATATATTGCTACTGAGCTACTCTGTGGTGACTGTTAACATGTATGTGCACCGAGTGACCCAAATATGTTAAGCTATCATGAATGTGGGTCACGCGTAGTAATACATATTTCTAGGAAATTCGGTGATCCGCCACTTTCTTGGGCATCAGTCAGCTGATGTGAACACACATTCAAATTTCCCACATTGCAGATACCATTAACAATCTATACGTTGTAGTCAAAATGTAAGCCGTCGTTCGCTTTAAACACGGAAAGGCAGACGAACACGTGCGTTTGTTTTGTTTACATTTTCAACAGCTATCGCCGACCTGTATAAAACGTGTACTTTGTCGGTGCATGCACCTAGCATAAAACATCTTTAAACTAACTTTAATGTGTCATTTTTGGACAAGTGAACCCAGTAAATGGAATTGGATATAATATATATGTGTGTTTAGACCACTTATCGCATTTCAGTGTGTTTTGAGTCGGAAAAATTGTGTATTTACTTCGCGAAGCGGGCGTGACGAAAAATTGGGCTAAATTTCGACAGCGAGGTCACCAGAGGTTCTACTGTGGGTATAAACTTTTAAAGGGGTACTGTACGCCATTTTCATTAAATTTCCGGTGACAACAACGATCTAATATCGATAATATATAGAAACATAAGTAATTCGAGTCGAAGATGTATTCTGTAAACGCTCAGGTTAATAGGCTATCTTAAAATTTAATAATTTAAAAGTTAATAATTTGATATAAATTGAATTTATGACTGGAGCCATAAAATGGCGTCAATTAAATTACGAATTTCCGTAATCAAACAAAGTAATTAAGGGATACTGGATTGTTAAACCGATCGCACACACGATCGCTTAAAACATTATGATGATACGGGGAAAACACTCAAGCCACTCACTGACTAGCGACGATACAACAAATTAAATGATTAGATGGGACTAGTATGCCTATAATATAACTTTTATTTGATTCATTTGGTTGAAAACTGTACAAAAATTACTCGACAACGACAATTTGTATTTTTGCATTCCGGTAAATTTGTCATCCGTGACACTACTTCGTACTCAACAGACTTTCAAATAATGAACAAATTGTTACCTTAGACTCTGAGACTATAGAAACAAACAACAACATTTGGCGTACAGTACCCCTTTAACACATAAAGTGTCGTTGAAACATTTACACAACAGTATAAATTTATACCAATAGTAGGAATCGTTATACCCACAGTAGGGTGTAAAGATGAAATTTACAAAACAGGTGTTATACACACAGTAGCATAGCCAATTATGGTATAAAATAAATTATTCTCAGTTTAACAGGTTTTTTTTAATAAATAGTTGCACGAGTGACCTACCCCGATATATTATGTACATTGTGGACATGCATAACTTACGGGCCGTTTCTCCAAAATACACCAAATAATATTCGCTTTTGAATTTTTCCCCGGTATCGAAATTCGGTCGATACAAACTTTAACTACCTTTCTACGAGCATTTTATGTCCCAGAAAGTCGCATTGATGTCATACAAAATATAACTTTGAACACGATGTTTGGGTCCCAAAAAAACAACAACAGCCATTTACACGGCATGAAACAGAAAAGAGCGCTGAGTGTTAGTCTATTCCTGATATGGTAGAAAAAAGTTTGTTTTTCTTATGTGCAAACAAATTGAAATAGCTGGAAAATGGATGTTACCATGCGTGGAGAGTGTTTTCGAATTTGGAATCTCAAATGAGACATGTTCGTTTAAAGCCCAATGAAAGCTTGAAGTCTGGAATTATTGACGCCTTTGTCCTGTTCAGCCTGTTCTCCGGAAAACAGGCCCGGGCCATAAAACGGAATAACGGGTATAAGTCAATTATGGGCTGATTTTAGAATCAAATAAATCAAATATGAAAGGTCTATGTGAATATTTAGGCCCAATATGAACCTATTTCATGGGGATATATGTTGTAGGAGTTTATATGCCCAAGAAAGGCTTATTCAAGTCATAAAATTGAGAAAAGTCTGGTCCCGGAGTCGAACCGTCTAAGCATCCCATGAGATGAAAAAAAAGAATGTTTAGCCCTGGGACGACGCAGCATATATGTGCTGTAATTACGAGGGGACGTCGCAGAATATACGCACAGTATAATCACGCGTGGCATTTAGTTATTGTATGACTGCAGGGCCCTGTACTATAGATTCCTAATACCCGTGATTTGAGTCACGGAGAACGCGTCGAATACTATGGACAATGACAATTTAACAGTGTAGGTGACTTCCCGTAAATTACCAGAGCAGACAAATTCGAGTACTCTTGATCTCCGTTTGCTTTGCGTGAATCCCAACACTTGTTACCAGGTAATGGGAATTTGCTCTAATGCTATATTCGAATGGATATAGCAATGCCCATTTGTGTCAGTTGGTGAGTGGTTGGGTTATTTTGTCCACAATTGCGCACGGTGAAAATTCATTGCATCGATATCGTGTGGAATACTGTTTACCATGTTGAGATGTCTTATCCCATCTCGATTACGTAAGAGCGGAAGATAGGGAACCAATGTATGCATGATGTGATACCCCACCCCAATATATGAAATGATGTAGATTGGAGATCATATAAGTCATTTCATAACGATGTGAACCAAGAGTAATCGATAATTGTTAAATTCCAATAAACGATGCAGGTCATTTACAAGAATATAATTGCTCGAGTTTTATAGAACACAAGTTTCGGTTAAGAAGATTAGGAAATTAACTAGGAACGTTCTCCGAAATTCACATGTGCGTTTTTTGTAGCAGATTATGGACAAAATTATAACATTTAACTCTATTCAGCTCGATCTGTAAACTGAATTTTATGTGTCACTAGCTTCAAGGGATGAAGAATAAACGACACTGGGATCGGATAATCCAAATCGTCACTCATCACCAAATTCTTAGAACATGCGCATTATATTCTACTAGTTGAAACAGGCTCATTTTGATCGTTTAAACAGTTTGATTAAAAAAAAATATATTTAAAATCAAAACATTTATTTTTTAGATTGAGCCCCTTGCTCAAATTAAAAACCTATTTTTGATTTGTTATACCTTGTGTCCCAATCCCATGTAACTTTGTTGCAATATATATGTTTAAACCATTGAACTATGTCTATATGAATAGTATTCGGAGCTTGCTGTCCGGGTGGATAGCATAATTATTGCACTCATGGATTCAGGGCGCATTTAATATCGTGGAAAATTTTGGGAAATATATTGTATCAGTTATATCAATAAATTATCTCTGTTCAAAACGTTTTTTTTTTCTTCAATAAATAGTTGCACGAGGGACCTACCCCGGTATATATATTATCGACATGTATAACTTAAACTTGGCTCATTCGAGCTTCCAAGTTATGTCTACGTAATTTGGAAGGAGGTATATATACGATATGTTCACAAATACACGAAATATGCTCTGGCAGGAGAGTGGAGCGAAAAGGTCGTGCTTGCTTCGATCTGATTAGTTCCTCTGTTGTCAGAGCGTTGAGCACGGGTGAGTCGTGTGGCCGCGACTCCGGGTGCAGCTGCCCCCGCTCTTAACGCCAGTGAGACGGTTTTGGATTAGGCTTATGGATTTAATCCCAGACGCCGTGTTGGCCGCAGTGCAAAGGTGTTCGGTAGTGGACATTGCTAACTGGAGTCTCCAGTCTAGCAGGGGCTACCTGACCCTTTGCCTGGAGTTCCGGACCGAAGATGCTGGCATCCAGAGATCACAGGCCCGGGACACCAACTCCAAGACTGCCTCCTGTCACCTGAGTGGGAAGAAGAAGGGGCCGCCCAAGAAAAAGACGCCTGCGAGGAAAAGAAGGGACGCAGCCAGACGAGCCAAATGGAAGAAGAGGGGGGTGGCTGTTGATCTGCCAGTCACCCCTCCCCTTGTGGTTCAACCGACGTCCAATGTCACAGCCGGCAGGTCGGAGTTGTCTGAGAGACGCACAGACGCCCCGACCTGCATGGAGACAGGCGACATCGCACCAGCTAGCAGGGACTCCGTTGATCTTCCGGAGGGCCCTGCTGTCGTCGTCGAGGCAAGCGGAACAAGGGAGCAGGAAACCACCCCTGCTGTTCCTGCCGCCTGCTTCGAGGTGGAACTGGACAGCTTGCCACCACGGACACCGGATTACCAGCACATCCCGGTGTCCCCCAGCTCCACCACCAGCAACAACAACAGCACTCGGTCTGTTCAGTCTGTAGAAGAAACCATCCGGCTGGCAGATAACGCCATCGCTAATGCTGATAGACACAGTAAAGAACAATCAGAAAACTTCCAACGCTACATAAAAGAGCAAGAAGCGAAGCAAGAAGCGGAACCACAGCGTATCATCCAACAGTACCATCAGAGACATCCTTCACCTCAGTCATCAACCGAAAAACCAAATGCAAAGAAGAAAAGAAAAAATAAAAAATAATCACCATCACAAAATGCTTAATTTTTGTTTTGTTTGTTTTTGTTTTTATGATCACCAATAAAGGCAACAACATGAGGGATTAAGGGGAGGACCATTCGGTCCTTCCGACAATCCCGGGCTAGCCCCCCGAACCACTGATTCTCTCTCTCTACACGAAATGTTGATAAAGCGGCTTCATACGCTCTGAACAATTATTTTCCAGCTGTTTTCAAATTTTCGCACAGAAGTAAAATAAACGCTCTTCATTTCTATTCTATCATACTACATGGAGACTAACACGGAGCGCTCTTTTCTGTTCCATACCGTGCGCATGGCTGTTGTTTGTTTGGGACCCCAAACACCGCGTTAAAAATTGTATTTTAAAGTTTTTATGACTTCAGTGCGTCTTTCTGGGACATATAGCGCCCGTAAAATGTAGATAGGTAGTTCAAGTATTTATCGACCTATTTTGATACCGGGAAAAATTCAAAACCGAATATCATTACGTGTATTTTGGAGCTCAAATCGCCAAGTGACGCTGAAAGTGTAGTCTTCGTAGGTTTTTCAAGAGTTATCTATCCTGGAAACACGCTAACCTATGAGATAACCGTCTGCACTTTTCCACGCACATTTTGGTTAACTGTAAATACGTTTATTCCTTGCAGTCATATTTCATCGTTAATATGCGCATTGTTTAATTACGCGAAAATAGAGGAATATACCAATCTTCCATAGCTGTGTGTCAGTGAACGGATCAATGTGAACTATTAAAGGCACGTGCGGCCTTAATTGTCGAAAAATATTCATATTTGTTCCAAACACCGTAAAACAGAAAAACAGTAAAACGCATACAGTTCCGTTCATATATACCATGACCATCGCGTAAACAGCATGTTATCATAAAGACCTACTATATTTTACATAAGCAAGAGCCTGATTGTGTTACGGAAGACAGCACAATGCTACTGGCTAATCACACACAAATGGCATAAACGCTCTTTATTAATTCCATATCAGGTATTCACCAACAAAGAACGCTCTTTATGTTTACCATCATAATATAAACAAACACCAGAAAAGTTACTTTTTACGCTTTTGTTTACATAACAATGGTCAAACATATGACCATAACATACTGTTTATGCGATATTTCTTATTTGTATACGGACAAAGTCTATCTACATTTTGATATTCTTTCTGTTTGTGGCGGTTTTTGACGGGTGGAGATATTTTCACCGGATACCCACCGCCAAGGCCAACAGTGTCTTTAAATAAAATGAGCGCGGAAAAGCGCAGACGGTTATCCCATAGGTTAGCGCGTTTCCAGGATAGATAACTCTTGAAAAAAACATACGAGGACAATATATATAAACCCCCACGTTGGTTTGAATTCTGAAATTATACTCGCATTTTTACATGTATACATCTCGGCCCGGTTCCGATGATCAAAATACAGTGTATATAGATCGATACAGTGCATATAGATCGATACAGTGAATATATATCGATACAGTGAATATATATGTCGACACAGTGCATATAGGTCGATACAGTGCATATAGGTCGATACAGTGCATATAGGTCGATACAGTGCATATAGATCGATACAGTGCATCTAGATCGATACAGTGAATACATATGTCGACACAGTGCATATAGGTCGATACAGTGCATATAGGTCGATACATACAGAAATGTCTGGTCACGGAATCGAACCTTCTAATTATCCCACGAGATACAAAAAAGAATGTTTGTCCCGAGGTAGTCTCAGAATATACGCACAGTAACCACGCGTGTCATTTAGTTATTGCATCGCTCCATGAGAAAACAGGGCGACAAGAAGTTCATTCCAAATTAAATTTCCCATTGACATATATGTAGATACTCGACAAAATGGTTAAATTTGTCACTATCCAACTTGATCTGGTACGCATTTCATCGAGTGGTCAATGAAATTTTTTAGACGTTTTCGGTGCTGCTTCCAGGGCGTGAACTCTGGGGTTCCGAAAAATCTTAATTCTCTGGTGAAATATAAGATCAACCAACAACTCAGTTTAATCTGCAATCAGACATGTTTTCAATAGATAGAGTGCACGAGTGACCTACCCCGCGATATTTTGAAAAAAAAGAACATATAAGCCCCTATACTCGATTTAAATAATACTTTTTTTCGTGGTTTTGGGATAAATATATGAAGAAAAATCAATATACTTGACATGATTCATTGCATGGCTTAGGGTACGTTCATACACTGGCAAGTTTGCACGGTATGGTTTGCAGGCATTTTGTCGTAGAAAACTATATGGTGCCATAATATGAACGGAAATAAGCACATAAAGTGCATCTACGGTGGCTGGTTTAGGACATGGTAAAATAAAAAGCTCGCACGTTCGAACGTGCGAGCCCTTACGTTCGAACGCAAGAGCTCTTACGATCGAATGTGCGAGCCCTTGCGTTCGAACGTGCGATCCCTTGCGTTCGAACATGCGAGCCCTTGCGTTCGAGTGTGCGACCCCTTGCGTTCGAACGTGCGAGCTCTTACGTTCGAACGTGCACGCTCTTGCGTTCAAACGTGCGAGCCCTTGCGTTCAAACGTGCGAGCCCTTGCGTTCGAACGTGCGAGCTCTAACGTTCGAACGTGCGAGCTCTTACGTTCGAACGTGCGAGCCATTGCAATACTTGCTTCGTTCGAACGCACGTGATACATGCTTCGTTCGAACGTAAGAGTTCGCACGTTCGAACGCAAGGGCTCACACGTTCGAACGTAAGAGCTCGTGCGTTCGAACGCAAGGGCTCGCACGTTCGAACGCAAGGGCTCGCACGTTCGAACGCAAGGGCTCGCACGTTCGAACGCAAGGGCTCGCACGTTCGAACGCAAGGGCTCACACGTTCGAACGTAAGAGCTCTTGCGTTCGAACGTAAGGACTCGCACGTTAGAACGTAAGCGCTCGCACGTTCGAACGTGCGAATTTTTTTTTTACCATGTCCTAAACCAGCCACCGTAGTGTCACAGCTAACTACGTGCGGTATAAAATCTCTGTAGTTTCACTAGTAACGATGCTACTACCGGAATTTGCCTGTAAAATATTATGCAATTATCTCGCAAGAATAAATCATACAGGTATTTGAAGGCAAATTCCAATAGCACTGTTACAAGTGGAATTAGATAAATGTTACTTCTCATGTCTTTCACTTTGGTAAAGATGCATGTTATGTGCACAGTTCCGTTCATAATCTCGCACCATGTGGTTTTCTATGACGAAATGCCCGAAAAAACATACCGTGCAAACTTGCCAGCGTATGAACTTAGCCTTAGAATGTGCCGAGACATACGAGACATCAGCATTGTCGTGCACAGAAACATATGAGAAACCAAATTCTAATCTCTTCATATTAAAAATATTATTTATCTATGTTTCCTGACTCAGTAGAAAGGTCTGGGACAGACCGAGAGTGAACAATTTTGAAGCAGTTCTTATTTGGGAGCCATGTGACAAACTGATTTGACTGGCACAGACCGAGACAAACCAATTTCTAATCATTTCATATTAAAACTATTATTTATCTATAATGTTTGCTGTCCCAATAGAAAGGTCTGGGACAGACTGAGACAGAACATTTTGAAGCAGTTCTTATTTGGGAACCATCGGACAAACTGATTTTACTGGTACAGACCGGGACAAACCAAGTTCAAATCTTTTCATATTAAAAATATTATTTATCTATGATGTTTCGTGTCCCAATAGAAAGGTCTGAGAGAGACCGAGACAGAAAGAATTTGAAGCAGTTCTTATTTGGGAACCATGGGACAGGAAAATAGATAAATTTTTAATATGAAAAGATTAAAAATTGGTTTGTCCCGGTCTGTACCAGCCAAATAAGTTTGTTCCATGGTTCCCAAATAAGAACTGCTTCAAAATTATTCCCAAGTGAGGCAAGTTTGGAGTTTGGGATGATACCCGGGAAGATTTGAAAGGACTGTTAGCCCTCTCCTACAACCCACTTTTGGATGCTATAATTCCGCTGAAGAGCGTTTGTAGGATTTGTGAGTTTGTAAGTAGATTACTCTCTGCCTATGCACAGTAGGTGTTCACAAGTGATAGTCATCAAGTACATTTAATACATCGGTCGTCGATTATCTGTGAACGTTGTCTGATCACAGGAGCTTGGAATTTGGTCAAAACCCCTCTTTTATTGGCGGAACCACCACCCGGGACCACCAAATTCCAAGGTCCTGTGGTCTGATATGCCAGTCAATGTTATTCGTGTGTAGCAATGACGTAAATTACTGGAATCTATTTTTGTTGGGGGGGGGGGGGTGATGGGTGGAGGTAGGGTGTTTATATGGGGTATTTGGGACGAGCCACCCACTCCTGCCGTCAAATCGACCGAAATCCTTACCGTTCTCGAAAATGGTCCATACCCCATGTTCACCCCCTCGGGGTGGTACCCCCGGGTGTGATGGGTGGAGGTCGGTGTGTTTCTAGGGGGTATTTGGAGCGGGCCACCCACCCATACCGTCAAATCGGCCGAAAGAGACATTTTTGAGAATAAGGAATAAGGAATAGGGAATAAGTTCCAATTGTCATGTTCGTACATATATCTTCCTATCGATACACGTATTCCCCAGTCAATTACTATGTCAAAACGAACTGCCTAACGTCAAAAAGTGTCTATTAGTAATAATAAATCGGATATGAGCCGGAATTTCCATTAGATGTATCGGTCGTCAGTTGAACTTATTTTCTGAGCATTTCATATGCGCTAATGATACTTTAGTAGGGAAAGAGGGTTATATATAACCACAATAGTTGAATTAATGATATGCCGTTCATTAAAAGGATGCGACGAACAAAAATGGATTCTCGTCAAATCTTAGTCCGTAACGACTTGCGAGGTTTCAAGTCTTTCCTTTGCGAATAAATTTAAGAAATGATATAATTTGTTGTGTGTTTCGGTAGGGCTTCGTCCACATAGTTGGGAGTATATTTAATGAAGAAATCCAGAATCTAAAGGTCTTCATTTATTTACATCTGTAAATCCATTAGTACATGTATATAAAGGATCTCTGATGAGTCGCAATTCTATACGAAATGTCTAAACCGAGTGCACTAAGTTCGATTCGAGCCGAGCTTTAGCGAGATTTGATTCGAATTTTGTGGACGAGCCCACGAGGTTAATAAATGTATAGAATTGCGACGAATTTGTGATCCATTTTATCACATAATCACATTTATCAAAGAAAAACGGCTCATATAAATAAGTAGTCTAATTATATCCCACCCACCACCCCATCCCGCCACCCATAGTATTTTATGCGCCACAGGCGCCCGAATAGAGGCTACTGCCCACATAAATAAGTAGTCTAATTATATCCCACCCACCACCCCATCCCGAAACCCATAGTATCTTATGCGCCACAGGCGCCCGTATAGAGGCTACTGCCCACATAAATAAGTAACGGCTCAGGTTAAAAATAATTAATACTGATTTCCTTATCACAACAAAAGAGGAAGTAAAGATAAATTAAAGAAAATATATAGTTCCATTTTAAAAGTGTCTTTTCATGTCGACAGTTCAACAACCTTATCGGGGGCCTCGGTGGCTCAATCGGTTAGGGGTACAACTAAGCCGTTTCGCCTTCCATCGCTGGATAGAATAGGATAGGATAATTTATTTACAATATACACATGAATAATACAATGGAAGTAACACATAAAAGGTAATGTTGTATATTGTTGGGGGTTAGCATAGCCCTATCGGGCTGTCTTCCTGCTACCCCCTATATCACTATAAATAATTGAATCCATGGCTTGTATTTCATATCCACGCACACGTACAGACTATATATAATCATATACATATAAAAGTATCTAAAACATAGTATTTAGGGCATATCACAAACAAGTATCGGTGTGGTTGTGAGACAATCCAGACTAGTTATAAGATCGATAATGCATTATCTCTCCATAATAATGTTTTGAACTTTTCATATTTTCTAACACATATGAACAGTTTCGATTCCAGTTCCATGGGTATTTTAAGAACAAAGTATTTAGTTTTTATAAGAGGAATCTATATAGATCGCCGGAAAGTCTTTTTGTTGAGTGAGGTTTAGGGATAATTCAAATTAACAGTACAAATATATAATGTTTATATGTATGTCTAGTGGTATAGGGTCATTGTTAGAGAAGTCCTAATGATGTACGGTAGTATTATGATGCATGGTAGTATATGGGCATTTTTAGGAACGAGAATGCGATAGTGTGAACACCGGTGTGAAGTATACAATGAATGTTCGTATTATTTAAGAGCACAGTCGGGACATCCTATGTTTTTACATCGTACATTTTCTGGGTAATTTCTCAGCATGGCTATCTGTAAGCGCTTCTTCAATGTGTGCCTGCTTTGGCGAGATGTATAATCTTTTTCCATATTGTTCCATGTTGTGGGGAAGGCGTGGTGGGGTAGTTTTCCTGACCAGTCAGTTCTAGGTAGTTCTAATAGTACGGGATTCGGGTGTCTAGGTGTTGATTTTGCTCGTTTGTTGTACATCATTCCAAAAGACGCGGGCAGGCGATTATAACACCAGTCATGCATGAAAATTGACGAATTGAGAGTGTGTAAGTCATATATTTTCAAGATTTTCTCTTCATTATCGCTGGCGATAAGGGTTCAAATCCACATGTTTCCATCGTGGACTTTGTAACTCGAAATCGTTATCTGGGAAAGTTGCCAGTTACTTGCCGATGGCCGGTGGTTTGCCGCACATGGTCGACGAGTTTATCAGCCATTGAAATCACTGTTAGATTAGCAGTAAGTGTGCGGATTTCCTCCACCATTAAAACTGGCAATGTCGTGATATGGCCTTAGTGGCTAAATCGACATAAAAAACCCCAATCAATCAATCAATCAATCAATCAACAACCTTATCACCCATGTTTATCTCACAGTCAACACTAAATAACCCAATATATTCTAATTAACATAATAATAAATTTCCGGCATTGAACACCGACTTCATTGCGCTAAGATCTTACGGCACTGTGCGTGCCTATAATACACGTATGTCTTAATACAAAATACGAGGCCGGGTTTAGAGGCTAATTAATTATGTGATAAATATGAATAATAAGACTCATCGTCAACCGGATGAAATTAAAATGAGACTCACGTAATAAATTCCTCCCATGAATTATGGAGACAAATTGGGGCTGACCTCTTTGTGCTTTGTCGATTTGTGTCTTACCTCCATTATTACGCGCGCCGCGTGTATACTGTCCTAGAGATTCTAGATAGCGGTGGGCGCTGACATTAACATGGGTGTTTTATTTATAGAATGGGAAATTTTTGGATGATTAAAAGTCGAACTGCGAGCAGGAGGCCGAGTCCGGTAAAAGGTATAGTTGGGAATTTCAATTTCGTTTATTGTCCTTTACATTATTATGTCAATAATGTTGATTTTTCGTTTATGACAAGCTATGTCAATTACAATTAAAAGAAATGAAAAGATAATTTGTAAGTTTTATATTTCAACTTTTATAGACATTTTTCGTTCTGCAGCCCACTGGGGATTGTGGTCGGAGACGGCGGAGTCGGCCGCCGGTTCGTTAATTAGGTGCTGGTTGCTATTGTTATTTTAACGGAATTCTGAGTTGGTCATTCGCGAAACCAATATATTTTATATTCTATAATTACAATCATGGTTATATAATATATTATATTGAGCACGTTACCATTTCTGATTATGGTATTCTTGTCTATGGTGTGTTGTTGCTTTCGCACGATCTACTCGGGCCTTGTACAAGTTGGACCTCATTATTACGGAAGAGGGACCACCCGATCCATGGACAACCCGACCCAGGGACCACCCGATCCGTGGACAACCCGACCAGGGACCACTCGATCCGTGGACAACCCGACACAGGGACCACCCGATCCATGGACAACCCGACCCAGGGACCACCCGATCCGTGGACAACCCGACCCGGGCGTATTTTGGGTCAGGTTATCCTGATTTTTCGGGTCGGGTTGTCCCATGTTTTGATTCAGTATTTTTAATCATATTTTCTCAGAAATGTAAAATTCATATTTTACAACACGAATATAATATAAGATTTCTGTAAGTTGTCGCTAAATATGAAAAGTTTTTCCAGATTCAAATATGTGATTTTCTTGTTCCATATTGGTATAAATTATCTCTACATGAATATTGTTATTCACGTTGGACCACGTTGGCAAGTCACTGAAGCATAGTATTTTCCATTCCATTGTAGAGACAATTTGTGACATTTTACGACTCGCGTTCGTTCGGAGGGTATAATGCGGTATAATTATGTCGAACATTTCTAAAAATAGTAACGAAAAAATAACCCACTTGATTATCGAATTATAATAGAAAATACAGATATAAAATCAATTATAATTGATAGAAGCGTTTCCGGACAGGTGTATTCAACTCATATCTATTACTTGATACGCCAGAAACTATCTAAAACGTGGTTAGGAAGAGATAGACCATCTTTATTGGATGCAGTAATGAATTTTACCGAATATTTTATATTTGGATTTTGATATTCTGACCTTGTTTTTATGGAAATTGGCAGAACTTTGTGAGGAAATAGGGATTACCATAATCTGGCTACTCTGACCCAATAACCATGAAATAGCTATATCTGTAGTCAGTTTCCAAAGAGCGTTGGCAGATTTAGGACCAGTTATGGTCAGTGATTTTTGCGAAAAAGAAACAACTTCAATGTATACTTTAGAATAAACGCCGGATTCGATGTGGTGTGTTTAATTTAATACTATACAGAATTAAAGTGATAACTCGTACCTGCTTTGTCAGTGAATGATATTGAAATGCAACAGTATTGATTGCCCTGAATCAATTTCTAAGCTTCTATAAACTGTTGAAGGAAATCAAGTTGTATGGGTCTCCAATTAGGGACAGTGGGTGGAGCTAAACAGTGGGTGGAGCTAGACAGTGGGTGGAGCTAAACATTTCGAGGTCTCAAAAATCCCAGCATTATCATTCCTTTGGTAACACAATGTGCATATATCACCAATTGAGCTACTCTCATTTGTATAAGGGTGTCGTATATCCATGCATAGTATTTGATAACTTACATATTAATTAAAATATTCTAAGGTGTGGAGTATCTATAGCGGGGGTTGCATGGACTGGAACAAATAAAATGTACCAGAGAAACTTACCAACATGATTTTTTGTGAGATCGGAAGATCCGCTTAACAGCTGCCATCATGTGTAATTATTCCTCCTTATTCATCCTATTTTCCATTTATTAATAAGATAATACCACATGTTACTGTACTATTAACTCTATGTATGTATCCTCTCACAGTATACCCATTTCATTTGACATAATTATTACTGGCATTGAGATATATTGGCTTTTCGTCGTTATGCATAAACTCATGTTCATTATGCTTTTTTCCGGTGTTGGAAACCGCTCTGCTGATATTTATTTTGCTTGGAGATGAGAAACTATTAAATTCTGAAAACACCGGTTATTATAATTCTGATTTACATCAATATACCCATGCATGCCCACATTAAAGCAATAACGATGGAAAAATGGCTGACACATACACAAACTAATTCGCACAATGAACGTTATTAAATGTGCAAGTACTGGTATATCATCTATTAATGGACTGTTGCTTTTATATGACAACATATACATATTGGCAACAACATTTCTGGCAACTAATAATAGATCATGGAAATGATTACAAGGATTAGCGACAGGTAATGTCATTCTTTCTCTCTATTAGTATGGAAGGTGGTGCACGATAAGGAAAAGGAGTTGACTTCGTATTCCTCATTCATTGTGTTATTGAGAATCAGAAACCCACCATAGTCATAGTAATACGAGAACAGAGGCATAGTAATACGAGAACAGAGGCATAGTAATACGAGAACAGAGGCATAGTAATACGAGAACATAGGCATAGTAATACGAGAACAGAGGCATAGTACTACGAGAACAGAGGCATAGTAATACGAGAACAGAGGCATAGTTATTCATTGAATTACTACAGATTTTGGCACGGGTAAAGAAATGTTATAACAAAACTCTGAATTAAATGAGCCATTTTAATTAGTGTAGATTCTTTGAGAGATCGGAAGGGTTTGGTGCCCAAAATAAGGCATATGTTATTTATTGCTCCATTGATCAGTAAGCTAACATGAAAAATAAAAATAAAGTCACAATTATCCAACAGTTCCAAACAGCAGAAACTTGATCTCGAAGACATAGTGAACAATAATATAAAGGTTTCAATAAGGGCGACCATTTTGGCGGCCATCTTGGAAGGGGAGTTTCCAATTAAGTCATAAAAGGTGACACTATTATGTCTTAGCTTCTCAAAAATAAATATATTTGTATACATTTGACAATATGTTCTCTCTATAAATTCTATCTATCTCTATAACTTGCTTATTGTCTGAAAAACGGCGTCCATGTTTGACGCCAGCTTGCCTGGTGTCTACACGCGGCCACTTTTTATTTTTATTGCTTAACAGTTGAGGGACATAATATGGACGTAAATGAGTGGGATGCATCTAGGTCCTCATGTATGGGGCGCAGAGGTACCCTATAGATGAGCTCCCGGACTATAGCTGTATAGCTCATTAAAACTGAGGGCATATTATATCTATAATAATAAAACTAAATTTTGTTTGTTCGTTCGTTTATCCGGTTATATGCGATCAAACGATGGACCATCACAGCTGAAAATTTGCATATGGCGGTAATTTGACTCGGTGAGCATTATTAGATATGTCCCGTTTATCTCAGATGTCTTAAAGGACAAACTGAGGCTCCGCGTGGAATGTAGTTAACATGTTGCGCATATAAGCTATTTGGAACGCTCTTCGTTCATACCACATCAGGAATAGATCAATAGTGAACGCTCTTTATCTTTAGTCTACAGGGAGACCGCACTCAACGCCACACACCGCCTCGAATAGCATTATAGACCATAACGCCCTTTAGCCATACATGCACCATATCATGAAAAGATCAACAGTCAAACTACTCATCCATGCAGCAGAAGGGAAGACCACCAATGTGGTGTACAGAGAAGTTCTTTGATATTGTGTAAATATATGTCAAAACACTTGAATTTGTTTCAAATCTTCTTTACCCGAGCAACGCCGGGTACCCCAGCTAATAATGAATATATAACAGACACATGCTTATATTCGTTTGTTTCTGCATTTGCTAATTTCACTTCACGGAGTGCTATACTTATTAGTGTAACTATGATATGGTTATAAGCTGTAAAGGCCCATGCGAAGTTTCGCCGCTGGTATTCGATTCGATTCCATTCGCGAATCGGGTTGCCAATTCGATTTCGATTCGATTTGATTCGATCATAGGATTCGGTGGGGTATTTAAAAGTTTAAAAAAATATTACACAAGCCAGCGGAACTAACTATAGATTGGTGGACGCCCACCCAGGACTACGATGCCCATATCAAATAACTGAATTGTATACTATATGTGGAATAGAATGTTCGGGGTATTTATAAACACAATGGATCAAAGCGGTACGGTAACAAATACGCTGTCGTGCGACGCACTGATAAAAAAAATTCTAACTTTGCGATTTTCGTCGCTTGAAATCATGGCTTCTATTGTCGCTTGCAGTGGAGTTTCTCGATTTTATTGTCCAGGTGATAACGAAAGGTAGATCAGACTGGTGAATGGAATATTAAATTGAAATCTTTGCTTTCATAATACCTTTGAAATAATTTTTTGCTTCATCGAAATTTCAGAAACTTTCGCAACCAAACGTTTCTCGGTTTACCGTACACAAAATAATAGCGACTTTGGGGGGAGTTTCTGATGTACATAACAGTTGAACACACTCTCGTTTATTTATAGCCGTTAACTGCGATTGACATTACCTGAATACTAAACATGCAGTATAGACTTCTGTCCGACTACACGTGAACACATACATTTTCTAACCAGTCATTTTCTTGGAACCAGGTACATGTACCCATATAACAACGTTCATTTACGGAATCCATTGGTTTGTCAATAGTAATTGTGTACCGATGAAACACCGCAGGCAATTACTATTTATAGCCCATCGGGGAATCCAGAACATATATAAATATGAGTCATTCTATCGTGAGCATACCGGTGCAACTTCGATCATGCGCTATTTGGGTATTTTATCAAACTCGTTGTGTAATCATTACAGTTGTCTATATAACAGTCACTATATATTGCTAGATACTATTATGCCTATTATACCGACGCCTTGAAGTGTATTACGAATCTGTACAGTACATCTAACGTGTATTTTGATATATCGCACGTCGCACACTCGCGTCGAAGAGTGAACGTTATGACTCTTCCGGACGGGACCGATTTGAGAACTCTTGCTCATAGTGGGTGTATCACGGAACATGATATTGTGGTTTATGATGTTCACCGTGAAGGATATTGTAACAACTCCCTGCGATGTGATCGACTGGAAACAGACGAATGTGTCCAACTGGATACTTTCTCTCCGCAAAGTGTGGCGTTTCGCCCGGACTGCAAAGAAACGGCGGTAGGATGTACAGGATACTGGAGGGAGTTATCTTCAGAAACACATACTGTTTTTCGTGGAGATTCAACTAATTCAGGTAGTGGATATGTACATTTGAATTCTCGGACACAGGTTGCGGGTAAAAGCAAACACGGCTGTGATTTCATAAGTCACGCAAGCGAAGGCGCTGCTATTCACGATGACTATACCAGCTCACATAGAACTTCACATGATAATGTATCTATAGTTGAAGACGAATTCCGTGTATTCACTATATGTGAAGATAACAACTCGTCATCCATAGAACGATGTGACGAAAATTATTGTGACGGAACTCCAAGATACGTTACGGAAATATTCAAACAAGACGAAGACGGGGACACCAAATTGCACTTGTCTGTAATTAATAAACTTGATCAAATCAGCAAAGAATTCATAAGATGTGCCCCTCGCTCTGGTTGGTTGGATATTCCCAACAATATGTTACAGACGGCCCTCCACTTGGCTGTCATAACTAAGCAACCAGAAGTGGTAAGAGACTTGATTTTAAATGGCGCATGCTTGGAATGTCATGACGAAAGGGGGAACACTCCTCTTCATACAGCATGCGAATTAAACGAACTGGAATGCATTCAAATGTTGACAACCCCACTCCAGTCGGTGGAAATCAACAGGGATAATATGTTCAGGTTCATTTGTCAACAAAATATTCCTCAAAATATGGAAATCAGGAACTTTAATGGGAAAACATGCATTCATCTCGCAGCAGAAGCCGATAGCTTGGACGCCGTGAACTTATTACTTCATTCCGGCGCAGATGTAAACTCTGCAGATGGCAAGAGTGGTCGGACTGCTCTACACTATGCAGTTGAGAACAATAATTTACCCATGGTTGAGTACCTCATGGCAACACGAGGACTCGATATCAACAAAAGAACTTATGGTTCGTGTTCTGCACTTGAAATGGCACTTGGGCGTGGACATTGTCATATAACGAAAACTCTCTACCAGAATGGGGCGAAATTTGACGAAGAAACAACACCAGACGAAGACATGTATTCTGACGATGACTGAATTCGATTCATAACATTCTCATTACTTCTAATTAATTATATCGTTTTGCCAACTCCTGCACTTGAGACTCGATAGCGCTAAAATTCTATTTTGCGTTTCCAATGCTAGTCACAATGTTTAAACCTGATCTATATATGTATATACATAAGCTTAATCTGGTTTTTCGCGTTCCCACGAAGATCAAAAACATATTCGGGTGGGGTGGGGTGTCGGTGTCTCCCTTGATAATCGTTATGTTTCTCAAAAGAAGTACCACTATCAGTCAGGTTCAGATGAGACAACTTCGTGCTTTAAGTGCCAATTATACTACAATCTTTTGTACGAGTGTCGAGAAAACTCACCCAAGGGTATAGATGGCAGGTAGACGACACATGATATCTTGACAACATTGGCGCACACTGTTTAATCGTGACTCTATGCTCGCCCGTCTAGCAACGTAAAGCTTTAACATCTTGAGGTACATGTTGCAGTCGGATATTTCACGAACTATGGATTAATATCGAATAAAGAAACCCGATGGATGGACTGAAGTATTATAGCCAGTCGGTGCTTTGTGTGTGAAGGGCGACATAGGTCCATCTGAAACTGTAGTATTGCATTAAATTAAGTATTGCAATGAAATCACAGTCGGTATAAATGTGCAAAAAATATATAAGTATGTACATCACCACTCAGAATAATATGGAGAAATAGATACACTTTGTTATTCAGAGTTATCCGAGAACGCACGTTATCACGTATTGAATCAATTGTTATTTAAGCAAAACTGTCACAGCGATTTGTTAACAAACATCGCTAATCGTGTAGTAAGTTAAAATAATTTAGTCTGAATATTATTTTCAAATTATTGTACAATTCTTTGACCTTTTACAATGTTTACCGTCAAGTTTTGATTGAAATTTGGTGTCTTACTGAACTAAATTACTGAGACTTTTACATGTAACTCCATTGTAATAGTAATGTTTACATAACAATGTTATTGACATTCGAAATCTCCTTGTTGGATTATTATTATTAATAATGAAAATAAGAACAAGGTCAAGCTATTTTTTCATGTAATTGGAGATAGTAATTTTACAGAATTAAATGTTGTTTCGTGTGAACCCACGTCGAAGTTCTTGAGTACAAATGATTGGCACCTTTTGGCAGAAATTATTTAACATTATGTTCTCCGTGTATACTTTTATACGATATATAGATAGTCAGGAGTTCGTTATACATCTTTGTGTAAACAGTATTTAATCCATATAATTCATTTTAAATAACATTATTACCATTAATTACATTCCTATGTGTGATTTACCTTGATTTCTCGAGTGATTATAAACGACAATTTCACAAGTGAATTTGTATTTATACACGCTATCGAAATTTATGCGTCATGGTTATAATGGCGGTATTATTCGAATTTCTGGTAAATCAGATATTTATGTTGGAATTTTAATTAAAACAATAATCAGGTGATTGAACTGGTGACGTGAAATAATTTATTCAAGGCAGGGACTATTTGGTAAAACACCCGAGCGCAATGCGCTCTCGTGTTTGTGCAACGTTCCTAGCTCTCATGAATTATTTCACGTCACCAGTTCAATCAGTTCAATCTATATTTAATAAACAAATATGATGGTATGCATGGGATTCGACATCAGGATTGTAGCTTATATATATGGATCGTCTTCGGTTAAAAAATAAGTTCACAGTTTTATTTATATTTATATTTATTTTTGTCGCGTATCAACTCAAATAGCTGGGCTCGTTCGATAGGTGTGTGATAATCAATATTAATTCATATCGAATAATACATCTTTATAGCATTAAAATGCATTAATTGTGAGTCTTATTATAAATCAAGGTGGCTTAATTATTGCATGAAGATAACATATCTCCGCATCAATAGTTATAGAATTTTCCCAAATCTTAATCCTCCCAAAATATAAAAGCTACAATCTTTAAACTGAGAACATCTCCATTTATTTTATCAAGCCTGCATGGATATGATTTGTCTTACATTTGCAGAAAGAGGTCACCAGAGGGTGAATTTAGTGATGCTACCCCGCACAGCGGGATAGCATAACAAAATTCCCCTACGTGGACCCCATTCTGCTTAGACTTCATATTCTGGGAAGTATCTATATAGTATCATATTAACATTGTATAATTCAGTTACCTTTCCCTCCTGTTCAGCTTCTATTTGCCCTAATTTGCAGAAGATATATTGCATAAACGAGGTAACTCAATGGGTGAACATCAACAACTAATTCAACCGGTCAACTTCAATCTGATCCTATAAGGTCCCCAATAACTTCAATCTGATACTATAAGGTCCCCAATAACTTCAATCTGATCCTATAAGGTCCCCAATAACTTCAATCTGATCCTATAAGGTCCCCAATAACTTCAATCTGATCCTATAAGGTCCCCAATAACTTCAATCTGATCCTATAGGGTCCCCAATAACTTCAATCTGATCCTATAAGGTCCCCAATAACTTCAATCTGATCCTATAGGGTCCCCAATAACTTCAATCTGATCCTATAAGGTCCCCAATAACTTCAATCTGATCCTATAAGGTCCCCAATAACTTCAATCTGATACTATAAGATCTACCATAACAGTTGAGGCCTGCGCAGAATGAGGATGAATTTGGATGAATTTGGTGATGCTATATATCCCGCTGTGAGGGGTAGCCTCATTAAATTCACTCTATATGGATCGACCTCATTATGCCAATGTCAGTCACACTATCCAAGCTTGTTTCCATTCATTCCCATCTAGTTTAGACTTAAACACAAGTGAATGCACACGTAGACTTTGTCACAAATTAACACTCAATTGGTGTGACGAGCATGCATGGATATTCATTCAACTAAAGTTTTCGAAATATTGTGTGGTTTTTCTTTGTTCAAATAGATCTCACATAATGTTTACTTATGTATAATCTCCCTGTGAGTTCTGCAAAGGAGAAATTTATTCATGTAATCTCAACATTAATACGAATTATATGATAAAAACCACCTACATAAGAGCACATTTTCAGATAAATATTTTGTATGAGGATTTTGTAAGCTAGGGGAAATTGTATAATTATATACCATTTTTGTATGAAATATTATATCATAATAGCTATATATGGTACCACAATATCTTTCATTTAATTTATAAGTTCATGTTTTGTTTTAACATTGTATATGTTTAATTTATTAAATCTACTGAACTGAAACTCTAAACTGGCGTTGATTTGCTCTTATTATCGTAATCCTATTGGGTTCACTTAGGCCTATATTTTGTATTCCAACATCAAAGCAGGGTTATCTGGAATCGGTTGCGATGTTTAAGAATTCTCCGAGTCACCGAGTCCGTATCACCATAAATCTGATATATATACTTTGACACTTTGCGGGAAAATATCGTTCAATAATGAAATATAGATTTTTTTTTATATCTATTTAGGAGTATTTTCGTGCAACAGTTACTGTCTTTAAGTGTACCGTGAGCTATCCTGCATGCAGTCCGAATTATATTCGAACACAGGGACCCACAAGTTTACTTAATTCCACTTGCACTCGCGGCCCATTGAGCTCGATTATGACTATGACTATAATTATTTATTCATAACTCAATATCTATATCTATATTTGCGAATGTCTGTCTGTCTGTCTGTCTGTCTGTGTTCTATAGAAATTCACAGGAGACCATCTAGATGATGCCAAAGGAGTCTACTAGGAGTAGTTTTTTACGAGAAAGATAATGGTCGGGGTTAGAATTTTCTAAAGTAACGCCGTTGTTGTCAGGGGCAGAAAAGGGGGAGGGGCAGAACAAAAATTTGTCGCCGATTGCCACCAAACTTATATATAATCATCCCCATAATACGAGGAATCTAATGGCGTGGTTTAAATATGGCAAAAGTCGCGCCGTTCGCGTCAGGGGTGCCCGGAAGGGGGGGGGGGCAGATTTGTTTTCTGTCGCCGATTGCCACGAAACTTACATATAAACATCCCCATGATATGGAGAATCCAACGGTGTGGTTTAAAAATGTCAAAAGTGGCGTCGTTTGAGTCAGGGGTGAGCGGAAGGGGAGAGGGGCACCAAAATTGATCAAACTAATTTTAGCGCCGATTTCCACCAAATTGATATATATTCTTCTTCATGATACAAGGAATCTAATTGTGCGATTTAACAACGCCAAATTGTTGTTTTTGGATGAGAGATTGGGAGGGGTGGGCACTAAATTTGATAATAAGTCGCCAATTGCCACCACACTTATACAAAATCATCCCCATGGTATGATGAGTCTAATGGTGTGGCTTATATCTGTCAAATATGGCCTAATTCGAGTCAGGGTTGCATTGAAAGGGACAGGGGCACCAAATTTGATGCACAATTCTTTTAGCGCCAATTTCCACCAAATTGAGACACGTTCTTACCCATGATACGAGGAATCTAATCGTGATTTAAAGACGCCATAGTGGTGCTGTTTGGGTGAGAGATGGAGAGGGGAGGGATTGGCACCAAATTTGATAAAAAAATTGTTTACTCGCCGATTATCACCAAACTTATAAACAATCATCTCCATGATATCAGGAGTGTAATCGTGTGGTTTAAGGATGTCACAAGTGGGGCCATTCGAGTCAGTGGTGTATAGAGATGAGAGGGACACACAAAATTATATCTATATGTTTAGTGCCGATTTCCACCAGATTGATACATATTCTTCTCCGTGATACGAGGAATCTTATCGTGTGGTTTAGATACATCAAATTGGTGCCCTATGGGTGAGAGATATGGGGACCTTAAATTTGATACGAATTTGTATACTCGCCAATTTTCAACAATTTCATATATATGCATCTATAATCTCTAATGAGTCTTGGTGTGCAGCTTGTGTCCGAAATAGGGACGGGAGGGTCACCAAAACTGATACGAAATACTTTTAGTACCAATTACCATCAAATTCAGACACGTTCTTCTCAAATGATACAAGAAATAAAATCGTGCTGTCTGTCTGTCTTTTTGTCTGTCTGTGTGCGTTCTATATATAACTCCACGCGGTACAATCGAGATGGCACCAAGGCGTTCTAAGAGGGGTAACTTTTTACAAGGAAGATAATGGTGCGGGTTAAAATTTTCTAAAATGACGCTGTTGGTGGGAGGGGAAATTAAAAAAATATGGTGAAATAGTTTTGTCTCTGATTTCCACCAAACGAATACATAATCACCTTCGCAATATGGCGTTGTTCGAGTCAGCGTTGCATCAACAATTGATTTAATAAACCAAATTCCACCAAATTCATACACGTTTTTCTCTAATGATATACCATGAATTAAATCACATTTGGTGTCGTTTGCGTCACGGATGGCGAGCGGATATGCACTATCATTGATAAGATTGCTATTCGCCGATATCCACATCTAAGTTATATACAGTCACCAGGCCATATCCATATCATTTTAAGTAGTTGGGCGTTCACAATTCACAATCCCGACATATGGTGACCCACATAAGTCACTTGAACAATTATATCTTCCTAACAGTCATATTTATATGGGAATGGCAATCAAGGCATTCACACAATGAGCTAGCAAAAAAAGATAACTAGAAGAAGCATTAAACGTATATTTATCATTCTATTGAAGAGATACATTTATTCGTGCAAACTGAGAGACCTCGAACCGTCAGAGGATTGCATATATATAATAACAAAATTTAGTCTGTTCCATTCAATACAGTTTCCACAAAAAGTTACAATTTGTCAAGAGATATGGAAGGCCTGTTCAAAAATAGTGGTCACAGTGTGCAGTCAAATATAGTTTCTTCTGATATACAAGAAAATGCAGTTAGTATCACAAGACTTTTCAGGATCCTACCAATACTGACATCTGACAAGGGTTTTAGAACAGACTCATCGACTGACATAAACAACTCAAAATCTCGCTCTGTGCCTGGCACATGTAGCTGATATATTTGCGCAGCAACAGTTCGTTTAAACTAAGAATATTTAGCCAATATATAGCACCATGAACAGAGGAACACCTGGAAATTTCTTTGAAACATCTGTATCTTCATGGAGATATGATAGCCAGGTGTCCTCGAGATCTTAGTCCAACCCACTAGATTGATTGATACATCTCAATATGTAAAACCCATTTATCATCTTTTATCGAACTAATGTGTTTATGATGTTCATGTATCATATTATAACGTCTAATGTATACGCAGTTGTAAATAAATCAATCAATCAATCATTATTGGTGGAACGGATTAATCGCAATAAACAGAATGACAATTGACAAGGTGAGCCACTACTTATATTCCATGACTGTAATAATCATGTTTTGTGATGCTATTTGAATATACAATTTATGAGAAAACGTATAACACTTTAAAGGCACGTGCGGCCTTAATTGTCGAAAATATTCATATTTGTTCCAAACACCGTAAACAGAAAAACAGTAACACGCATACAGTTCCGTTCATATATACCATGACCATCGCGTAAACAGCATGTTATCATAAAGACCTACTATATTTCACCTAAGCAAGAGCCTGATTGTGTTACAGAAGACAGCACAATGCTACTGGCTAATCACACACAAATGGCATAAACGCCCTTTATTAGTTCCATATCAGGTATTCACCCACAAAGAACGCTCTTTATGTTTACCATCATAATATAAACAAACACAAGAAAAGTTACTTTTTACGCTTTTGTTTACATAACAATGGTCAAACATATGACCATAACATACTGTTTATGCGATATTTCTTATTTGTATACGGACAAAGTCTATCTACATTTTGATGTTCTTTCTGTTTGTGGCGGTTTTTGACGGGTGGAGATATTTTCACAGGATACCCACCGCCAAGGCCAACCGTATCTTTAAGCAAGAGCATTCTCTATTCCCAACAAATATCCACAGCATACATTAACCTGTGCAACGCCGGGTAACCCTGCTAGTAACATATATTTTTACACAATTCATTTATACAGACAATGAGTTATTGGGGATGGCATAACATGTAAAGGCTGTCTTCCTGCCGTCCCCAGCTTGGATTTT
Source organism: Siphonodentalium dalli (assembly GCA_032622095.1). Lineage (NCBI taxonomy): Eukaryota > Metazoa > Mollusca > Scaphopoda > Gadilida > Siphonodentaliidae > Siphonodentalium > Siphonodentalium dalli. The sequence goes on from CP136062.1 coordinate 152,116,548, forward strand.
CCCCAACTTTTCCCTCACATATCTGGATGGTATAGACTTATAAATGGATCAGTGGTCTTGAGACAATTAGCCAGGGGAGGAACAGAATCCACATGAGTTACCATGGTTGGGACCAGTATGATAAACTGTTGAGATCTGAACCTGAAACGTACAATCCTATACATATAAGACATCCATGCATGGTCCAACGGCAGGCAAATTCACACTATGTTTTCTTTTCCTTATCAATTATCGCTTGTTACTGGCCATGGAGAGGGGACCAGGACACACCGGCCAGTGTAATTGCAGATGAGGGAAGTTTGAAACAGCATATAATCTCGGACCGATTAAGGGAGATAATCACGCAATCTCGACCTTTCTTGAACTTTCCTCAGCGGAATAAACAAAGGAACATTTTAACTCGTTAAATATTGTTTAAATCTTCTAAATCTTGAGTTTAATTCTGTCAAAAAAGTACATTTATTGAATAGATATCTCCTAGTGAATATATTGCCTGTGGTTAAATGGATCGTTCTCAAAGACCTCGAAAATTTATAGATTATAAACAGATGCACGAAGGTGTTTCTGACAACGAGGCAGGGGATATCGAAATCACACCGGCGATGGAAAGTGAAGACGAGGTTGAATGCGATTCCGAAGCATCGGCGCCAAAAGAAAAAAAAATGCGCCCCAGAGAACATAGTTCAGTGCAAATTGACTCTCCAAGAAATAGCGCTAACTGTGACAATCGTTCAAAAGAGCCAAATATCTCTAGTAACAGTTTTATGTTCAGTAGGCCTAATACTAAAAAGAACAACATTGAAGGTGAGCACAGTAGTGATTAGTGCAACCCACAGCAGTCCGCTGATAGTGATGTAAATGAAATGTCGGATGAAGAGCTGGACGGGCGCTGGGTCACCTTGAAAGGAATATGCGGGAAGCCAGCAACAACAGCTTAAGTTAGAGCGACTCGAGCAACAATTGGCGACAACCGCGGAAGAAACCCACCACATTCGAGGCACATGTGATTCTTTCTTTTTGGGACAAAGCAAAAATGTTGTTGAGATTGATCCTGTTGTAATTGATGATGTACGAAAAGTTGATAAATTTGGGCTTGTGTGGATTTGGGCTTGGGTGCAGATGATGTATGTGGTAAATCCACCCAAGCTCGATCCATCTTTCATAACTTTTAATAGACTGGAGAATGAATTTGTCATGGACTCTATGCTGCAGATAGAAATGTATCAAATCATCTAAATCAGGTATTGTAGCCAAACCTTCCGATCGGGTCATCAACCCACAGATTTTTCCCCATGCTATGTTGGAATATTAGTATGTCAGTTCGAACATTGAGTTAAAAAATCCTTCTTTCCAACAATGTATGGCTGGTGAAATGGAAACAATAACTGGGGAAGACATTTCAGTTGTGGAGCAAAGAGGTCGTCTGACCTTGTTGAAAAAGATTGCCTACTATTATACAATCAATGAGTGGAAAGCATTGATGTTTAATGCCGATTGGCTGCGTCACATTGAACTGGGGAAGAATCGGTGGGATGATGATCCAAGTATCATTGAGCTCCCAATATTGTCACACCACGTGCGTGGGAAGTGGGCGAGCCAATTTAATTCGCGAGGCCCTGTCAATCCGGTTGGGGATAACAATAATGCTAGGTCAGCAGAGTGCGTGGTATTGATCACTGTATCAAAGAAACCGCCGTTTGCAGTCTTCACCCAATCGTCTTCAAAATCAATCTAGGATATTAGAGCACTTTTGTGCCACTTGCCTGCGACAGCACAAGGAGAAGTTAACACATCCAGCATCCTCACCTGCCTGTCCTGACTTAGTTCACAAATAACTATTTCACCAGAAATAAGTCATATCTCACCAACTAGACCCTTCCGCAGACATATTTTACCCCCAGTATTTACACAAAAACAATTAATGTCAATGAGGTGCACAATTCAGATCACATCCAAACAATTGCTTCCATGCACAGTCAAATTAAACTCAAGATCAAAATGTATTTGTAACAACGTTAAAAATTTGAGGGTCATGTACCTTTTACTAGAAAAACAATTATTCGGCAACATGCTCTTGTTTGTGAATGCGGGGTTTGCAATGATCAGTCATGCCAATTCCCGGTGGGATCAAAATTTGTTCAGGATAACTTGCAAAGTTAACGATGGCATTCTCTAGATGTTTGTCAAATATGGCTTCTCTAGAGGGTTTTCAGGGGAACTTACACCTTCAGAATCATCAGTAAGGCCCAAAATTCATAATGGGGCAACTCATTTTCCCATAGATGTCGACAAATACATCCATAAATTATTCTGCCATCTTGGGGCACTTCGATGGTAACCCGTTCGACGGTCCTATCAAAGTTATCCCACTCAACTCAGTGCCAAAGAAAAATAGTTCCGACCGTCGAGCGATTGTGGATTTAAGCTTTCCCCTGGGTTCGTCGGTCAATGACCATGTTTCTGCCGATGAATACTTGAGCAGGCCCGCCAACTTAATATACCCTAAAGTTGACAATCTCGTTCAAATGATTGAAGATAACTCTCAATGGTGCCACATTTTAAGGTGGATTTGGCGCGTGCCTTTAGACAAATATTTTGATGATATTAACCTCCGTGGTTACATGTGGTAACCTGTATTTCGACCGCACACTTACGATGGGCCTTCGGTCGGCCCCCAAATTTGCCAACGGCTAACGAATGCTGTCAAGTATATAGCCTCTTTTCGAGGGCTAGAACATGTAATTTTTTTTAGATGACATTGCCGGTGCTGCATTGCCGTCTAACAGCCAGCAGGCTTTCGCCAGTGTGAACACTCTTAAAATCCTGTTTAGATCAATCCCCTTCAAATGCTTGTCCGCCAAGCACTAAAATGGTATTCCTTGGTATTTTATATAATTATGTCGCCTTAACATTAGAAGTGTCTGAGGATAGATTACAAGTAATTACATGCCTTGTCACCTTGATGGACAGACAATCCGTGCCTTTAGGAGATTCAGTCCTTAATCGGGAAATTGGATTTTATTTCTGCACGCGTGCAATCCGGAAGAATATTTGTGTCACGTATTCTAACCTGGCTGCGCCAATTTAATAACAATAGATTCATAAAGTTACGTTTACCCATGTTTGTGAAGAAAGACCTAATATGGTGGCACAGATTTATGTCAGTTTATAATGGGATTTCTATGATGGACTCAACCATATCCGCGTGCGGTGGTGTATCAAGGGCAGTTCTGGGTAAACCCGACTCGAATAGCTACGCAATACTTGGTCTGGAGAAAATGCCCCTGTCTCCTATTACCAAATAACTCTGTGTCGATATAAATAACTTCTCATGCGACCCATGCACGATGACACCACAGCACATACATAGCTTTACCGATGACAAATATCGCCTGTATAATTATTATGCGATGCTTAAAGGGGTACTGTACGCCATTTTCAATAAATTCCCGGTGATAACAACGATCTAATATCGATACTATATAGAAATATAAGTAATTTGAGTCGAAGATGTATTCTGTAAACGCTCAGGTTAATAGGCTATCTTAAAATTTAATAATTTAAAAGTTAATAATTTAATATAAATTGATTTTATGGCTCCAGCCATAAAATGGCGTCTCTTAAAATTCGAATTTCCGTGTACAAAACGTAATCAAATTATAATTGAGGGATACTGGATTAATAAAACAATTGCACACACGATCGTTTGAAACATTATGCTTATACGGGGAGAAAACCCAAGCCACTCATTGACTAGTGACGATACACTAACTTAAATGAGTATATGGGACTACTAAGCATATAATATAATGTTTATTTGATTCATTTGGTTGAAAACTGTACAAAAATTACTCGACAACGACAATTTGTATTTTTGCATTCCGGTAAATTTGCCATCCGTAACAATACTTCGTACTCAACAGACTTTCAAAAAATGGAAAAGTTGTTACCTTATTCTCCGACTCGGGGATTACAGAAACCAACAACAACATCTTGGGTACAGTACCCCTTTAAAACTGGCGCTATTTTTTAGTTATTTGGAAATCTGCGACTGTACAGAGATGTCAACACTCGCCCGAATGGCTACATCACTTTGTTGATACTAAGTTGTGATTGGTTGCGATTGGTGTAATGCTTGTTTGTGATAATAGGGATTTCCCAAAATATTCCAGACTCAGTACAGCGTTATAGCTGTCGAGTCTGTATTTTAACCAGAACTCTATCAAGGGATGAGTACTTCCATGTCGAATTCCCTCCCTTCATTCAAACACCCCACTTGCACATCACTCAGCTAGAATTATTGACAGTGGCGGTTTGCATTAAAGTATGGTCCCACAAGTTAAATTTTCAAAACGTTTTAATACATTGCAATAACATCTCTGTTTTCGCCTTAAATCGTGGTGCAATCAGAGACGGGTTTATGTAGTCTTGCCTCCGAGAGTTAATCTGTGACGCACCCACAAATGAGTTTCAAATCAAAGCGGAGCATTTGAGTGGTGTTGACAACGCTTGCCGGATCCCAGGTTATCAACGACAATTTCGTGAGGCCACTGTGGGACGTAATTTGAAAGAGTGCCTGGTACCCCCAGAATATTTGGTTTCATCAGCGATTGGTAATAGATTGTTTCCCTTTCAGACATTCAACTGGTACTATTGAATACAGATCTGATGCAAGGCCTTCCCTAAATAAAGCCTTTGCCATCGGAACATCTAAGAATCTAACCATACAGTGGAAGTCTTACCTATTATTCTGTTCGGCGATATTACAGCGTCCACCGCGATACTGGTTTTATACGTTCAATTTATGTCCCGCTCCCTCAAGTCTGTTCAGGCCTTGTATAATTATTTAAGTGGTGTACGACTTCTTTACAAAATTTCATCAAGCCCTGCCGATAACACATTCGCTATTACTGTTATTCTCTAAATTTATACAAGATAATCCCCTTGATGTGTCCTGCTGGTTTTTGTTTTTAACAGCATTTTTTTATGTTGCGGAAATCAAATTTAGCTCCGACTTGTTCAAACATCTTGATCCCTTGAAACAAATGACAAGGGGTGACATTTTATACCATGATGGGGTTATTCTCAATATTATCAAGTTGTCGAAAATAATTCAGCATGACCAAAAAGTGTAAACATTGCCATTGCTGGTCAGCCAGCATTCATGCATGCCCCAGTTTTCGAGCGGGATCAGTTCAGGCTATCAGTTATTCTCAAATACAATCATTATTACGTGCGCTCGCGCAACAGTATGGCGATCAGACAGATTCGTACCTTGGTGTCACTCTACTCCGTTTCACTCCATGACGTCACCAAACACGACGTAAAACCTCGTGGCGTTCTGACATTTTTACTGTGCCGCGTTTTTGCTATGTTTATTTTATGTGTTTTCGATTATTTGTTTGTCGCCGATATCGCCATTTGTCGGGAATCCCTGTTTCTATATTTGAAAACTGGCATGCTCGTAGTGAGCCTCGGTTTCGATTTTTTCTCCCAGGTCAAAATACATCAGAGTTATGACAAAAATAGATCGACCTACATTTTCTCCATCAGAACTCTACATCAAAGAGTCTATAGACTCCTTCGGGACCTACATAGACTCCTTCATTTGGGTATTTTTACTTATAATTGGGAAGTTTTATAATTTTTGGTTCGTGCGAAGACCTCTTTTTATCATGCGGGAAAAGAGACATTCAAAACGCGATTTCGTATTTCGACGCAATAGGCTGAATAGCATAACCTTCAACCGAGTTCCGGGTCAAATACGACGAATGACGCAACACAAAACAAAACGCGTTTATTGACACCGTTTGAAGAGTTTATTATTACATAAAATGATCGTTATTGATTAATTATTGATTACACAAATGGTATTAATTATTTCTTATAATTGCTCCTTTGGTCAACTTTGACTATCGGAAAATGAAAATGAAAATATGCCGCTGAAAAAAGAAGTAATCGGTATTAAAGTCTCATCCTTTCGGCAACATGGAATTGGTTTTAATTACTTAAATGATTAATATAGTTATTTGCCTTTTATCTGTGATGAAATGAGAAATGGTAATTGTCTTGTTTTGCTAACATTAAATTAAATTAAATACAGTAAAATACAGTGAAATTATTTTTTAATTATTTTTTATTACATTTTTGCGCACGTTGGCATCTCTCTGAGTGCATTCTAGTTGTGTTGTCTCTTGGAGTTGGCAGGGAGGGACCCAGCCCTGTATTCTATGCACTCCTCCCACAGGGGAGGTGCTTCGCGGGCCTTCCATTGCTGGATGCCATCCTAATTGATTCAACTGACAGGCGATTGGAGTAGTGTTGCATGGAAAACTTATCTTCATCACACTATTAAAGATAGGGTGTTTGTTGCATCTCGCAAGAGAGCGGCCATTAAATTAATAACTATAAATCCTCTATTTTAAGTTTTGGTTTCAGGGAAGCAACTCCGTTCGGTTTTGCTATTATCAGACAGCATTGCTAAATATGTTCGAGAGGTTGAGGAACTGACAGTTTAGCCGTACCCGGGTTATACCACCAGGCACATGACAGGCCTTATACGTTCCTTCAAGGCCAGTACACACAAGAAAACTAAGATGCATGCATCAGGTCGGCCGTGAACTATCTACCATAGAATTGTTGTAGCTATCGATTATACATTTTGAAACACCTGTCTGTATGTATGTATGTATGTGTGTATGCGTGAATGCATGTGTGTATGTGTTATAGACTCTAACACTGCTCGAATTTGGTATTTAACGTGTCAACTTGACCTCGCTCATAGGCATGTTTCTGGACCTTGACCGATCCGACTAAAAATTTGTGTGTAGGACTACTTCGATCCCGGGAGTAATATGGACGGGTCCAATTTCACGTGGGACCATGTTCTCGAACGTGCTGATATAGGCATGTTTCTGGACCAATTGAACAATAGTTTGGCCAGACGCTGTATATACTGGGTACTGTCCAGATGGAGGCGATCACAAAAAAAATCCCTAACTAGCCCGAACGAAGTCGAGTACATCAGCTAGTTTAATATATATTTTGGACATTTGTCTGTCTGTTTGTCTGTTAGCTATGGCCGGGAAAACTGCCGGACAGATTTGACGAAATTTGATACCTAGGGGAAATTATTTCCAGGGAGTATTTTGGACGGGTCAAATCTTGATCCCGACCTGACTTTGACATTCAAAAAGATCAATTCAAGGTCAAATCTGGTAAAACGGAAGTATTTCAACGAAATTTGATACCTACTGTTACTTTTGTCCCAGGAGTGTTTCGGGTGGGTCAAATCATGACCCTGACCTGATCTTGACATTCAAAATTGTCAATTCAAGGTCAAATCGGGTATAAAACCTGGCGGATTTCGACGGGTACTTTTGTCGTGACTTTTGTCCGGGGAGTGTTTTGGGCGGGTCAAATCGTGACCCCGACATGACCTTCACCTTTAAAATAGTCAATTCAAGGTTAAATCGCGCATTTCTCCGAAAATCAGAGGGGAACATCCCGGACGAAGTGGGGTCCACGAGCTACTATTATATATTTCTAGATTTAGTTACAAACTAAATACCTGTATATTGTACAAAGAAATGTTTGACAAATATATCTGTATCAATATTACCATACGGGTCATTAAAATAGATACGACGAAACAAATTTTGAAGGGTGCATGTATCAGGTAATTTTTTATATTTCAAATGATGACAGGAATGCAGAAAGTTGAAGTACCTACGTAATACTGGCTATCCGCATGAAGAGATATACATGTATATAAAAACCAGATGAGGGATATGTCTGTACAGTTGCTAAACAATTCAGTCATGCAAAAGAGGATCAAAGAGTAAGATACCAAATTGCTGCCTGTGGTAATGTTTTTTAACGAAATTCGGGAAAATTAGATTACTCTCACCCTGGTTATCCAGAAGATAATTGTGGAATCTGATGACGATCGGACAAGGGGTCTCGTCTGTAGGATCAACCAAATTATTTAGCCATAAAAATAGTAAAATTGAAGATCACCGCTGGCAGTGATGTATTCACAAGGACAGTTTGAGAACAAAATATGGCTCACATCTAGCGGTGACCCAAAATATCCACATAAGAAAAAGTTCTCCAATAAATGCTGGCTGCAGGGTGCGCCAATTGATTCAAATTCGAAATTTAGCAGGGTGTACTGCTTGTGGCCATGTTTTCCCCGCAAATTTGATAGACTGATGGACAAAACCACTGAATCCGTTGAATCAATATACATGTATACATGGATTAATTTATATGCATTGTTATACACAGTACTGGTATATAAAGGTACTGAAAATAACTATATTACTAGTATACACAAAATAAACCATATATCATGGCTATGGGTTCTAATATCCGAACATGACAGCTGAGAACTTGGTGTGAATTAAAGAGTGGTGGTTTCTCAAGCATATCTAACCCTCCACGTTAGAAACATGCCATTAAATGTCATAAGTATAATCTAGCTTGAGGACAGAAGTGATCCATAAAACCCCCTTAATTCAACCAGGTCCTCGCGCGATGTATGATCGATCACATGATGATCTAGGGGGATTAGAATTGATGTATAAAAACAGCACTGCATGTAAATATAAAATAAAATAGTGCTACATCTTATTACAGATTATTGCCATATATAATCAGTGATTATACAGACAGTCTGACAAAATAAAGTTTCAGTGACACTCTATCCGAAGAGGGGAATAATTTCATCTGTTACAGTCAATGGAGCAATTATGAATCTGGAAAGGTGAAATTTCTAAGTAATACTAGATATCGACATGACGCGATAAAATATAACGTAAATGCAATATGGCCACTGGCGACCATTTTTTCCTATGAAATTAAAAAAATATTTGATAGCTCTCATCTGATAGATCAATATCAAGATAAATATGAAGTTTGGTGATGATCGGATGAGTGAAGTGGACTGTGGTTGTGGTCTGTGCTAAACGGTTTAGTAATGCTTAAAAAGATTCTTACCTTAATATTTTTATGTTCACTTTATAAACTTCACTGAGTCATCTTTGTCATGTATTGAGTTTGATATCTTTTGTTAACAGTTTATAAATCATGTATGTCTCATGTTTGTTATTTTAATTTATGTGTTTATTATCATTAAATAAAGTTGCATTCCTTAAAAAGATTCTTACCTCAATGTTTTTATGTTCACTTTATAAACTCCACTGAGTCATCTTTGTCATGTATTGAATTTGATATCTTTTGTTAACAGTTTATAAATTATGTATGTGTCGTGTTCGTTATTATATTATATACACTTTATAGTGTGTTTTCAGAACGAAAACAAATTGAATAAAATCAACAAATTTGTAAATTTAAAAACAATTCAAACGTTGTTGTAATCCATGTCCCAGCCCGGACATATACACCAAATTTCAATAATATTCATTGAGAAACAACGGACCAAACGCTATATAACACCCGTATACATCTTTTATTCCGTATCGGACTCGGGTACATGTTATAGTAGGTACCGAATTGACACACGTCGACTGGGCGAGTTGGCCCTGGGGCGATAAGGCCGATTCCGGCACATTCTAGAATTTACCGTATGTATCCGTTTACGCGTAGTTTACTTTAGAAAGTTCCGCAATTAATACCGTAAATAGAGCGACCTTATTTGACAGAGAATGCCTCTGTTATTGATTATCAAGTTGCTGTACATTAAAAACGACAAATTCACATGCTCGTTCAAGCGCAGTTAGTCTATTTTCCCCATGTTAAAGGACATCCACAAATACTAAATAACGCTAACCTACTGCCGAATGTTTGACACGACAACTGTTAACATATTTGGGCTGAATTCATCTGACGCGGTATTATTCCTCAAAATAAACAACAAAACCATCGTTACTTGGAAATGTAGTTTGGGCTAACATTTACATAAATCCTCCAGATCAATTATCCGACACACACGTCAGATGAAAAAGTCACATGAAGTAACCGGCCAAATTGGCCGAAATAAGCCATTTGCACATATAGTTTTTCTTGTTGGAACTAATGACGTTGAGAATAAGTCTGAGAAATGTACAGTTTCCAATTTCATCGACCTCATTACAACTACCAAGGCCTCTTCGGGCTACATTGACCTTTATCTCCATTCTACCACGCCCAAAGGACCATGATACATTGGGGGAGTCTCATCGGTCAATGGTCAGCTGAAACGACTTTGTTCGGAGCGTCATATTTCATACATTAGAGCACACAAACCCTTGTAGTTTATGGCAAGATTAAGACCCATTTGTATGCTGGTCGTGACTTGTTGCACATCAATTTGGAAGGTACACGCCGTTTACGCCACCTATTAATCTAGGTTGACAATAGGAGTTTTTAGTGGTTCATGTATTATTGCATCATTTTTTATGCTCGTATTCTGTTCCCAGTGATACTCATTTCAGGATGCTGCTGTTAACGTCTTCAGGGTCCATTGTCGCTCTGGGATCTGATTCCGATTTGGAAGCCTCAAACCATTCTTCCTGCTCTTATCCTGCAACATCGTGATCCAGATCTCTGGATAACCACGGGCTGTTGTGTTAATTGGACTGATGTTCGTTATAAACTGTTTCTAACAATTGGAATCGTGTCTGCTTGAAGAAGGCAAGGGTGACCTTGGTTGCATCGACTGAACAACTGTTATTCAATATTTCCACCGTGTCAATGGTGGATCTAGCGCAGTCAATCAAACCAGACATTGGTCAAGATGACCCACTGGTAGACCTGAGTAGACACGAAAAGTGTCGATATTCGATTGCTCCCCTATTTGGTTTCAATATATTGCTCTTGGCGGCCTAATGCTTGGCGGGAAATTTAAGTATTGAATTGAATTTAATTTATACAGATCCTGACAGCTATATACCATCCTTTACAGATTAATTATATACGAATGTAATCATATAGCTACTGTGTCATACACATAGCGAAATATTTCCCCCTGTATGTTATGACTGTTGACAATATATAGTTGATACGACTGCACATGTATATATTATATATGTTGAATTGAACTAATTTCATTCATGTGCGCCATAAGTTATGGCATTTAATTGGAGCATGACTGCATGTTGGACTATTCGATCAACATTCGATACAATTGTTCCGCATGGATAGTTCGAGAATAAATTGTCAACTTAATTCAATATTGTTCTTCTCTCGCCTTCAAATACAAGCAAATACCTGCTTTCCTTTATATTTTATTCTTGTTTTAAATTAAATTGACACAGATATATTTTATTCTTTATTTGGGTCGGGTTATTGGGAAGGGTTGTTCCTGGATAGGGTGGCCCATTCCGGATTTCATATGATTCATGTTTCCTGCAAGATTCAGTTGTCGGCGCCTCTTTCGCGGTGGTCACGATGTACATTTCTCTTGATCGTGCAAATAACTTGCCACCCACGAACGGGATCTCGAAACCTTCAAATTTGCTTAATGGAGACATACGAGTATCACTCGACATTTATGGAGATGATGGTTAAACAAAAGACACAGTTGTCACACATTGTATAAATAAAAGACACAGTTGTCACACATTGTATAAATAAAAGATACAGTTGTCACCCATTGTATAAATAAAAGATACAGTTTTCCCCCATTGTTTAACTCAAAGATAGTTGTGCTAATATTAAATTGTTAAATATATATTTTAAACACACATATATACTTAATTTGCATTTTATCGAGTTTATTTTTAAAAGAACAATATTGAAAGATTGTTTTTTGGAAACCAGTAAAGAAGCCATGGCGTCACGGCGCACATCACGACGTCACACTCTACGTGGGCGCGCAAAACTCCAGACAGGATTGCTTCGATGTCCAGACATATCATGCAAGGAAAATAAGTGGGCAATAGTACTGACCATTAGAAGCCCGTTTTATGAAATTTGAAACTCGGGAAATGAGTTAAGATCGCGTCTTAAAGATGCTTGCGGAATCGTTTGTTTTTTTGCAGAGACAGTGACGTTCGAACATATTTCTGGAAACTTTCTCCGAAGTTCAAAACATTTCGGAAAGACGCAGACGCATATAAATCATGTCCGGTCCAACAGATCAGAGCATTGTTCTAATTGTATTGAGAAATGTGTATGTGGAATGATGGTTTATTAAAATGCCTTAATAATTAACTGGGAAAATAAGCTTTCTCATTCACAACGCAATAGACAATTTGATGATGCACATCTCTGCATACGTGACATTTGTCCTATATACCTTTTATGTTCCCGAAAAATGGAGATCAGTCGCTAAAGGCATGTGCACATTCACACATTGTTAATCAAAGACTAGCAAATGAATGCGTGCCTTTTTGATGTGTCGGCATTTGAAATTGACTCTGATGTGTTTTACCGCTGAAGTGCAATGGCATACACAAATCAGTCTAGTCAAACTAGTAATTTAACCCAATTGGTATATTATTGAATCATCGGCAACCAACCGTCTCCACAGCCTTAATATGAACGATGTCTTTTTTGTTCTATAAATATGTTAAACAACGCGTACGGTATTACTAAGACCATCATTAGCAGGCAATTCTTCAAGGATTGTCCACTTATAAATGGACAATCGTTACCTAAAATGGTCATTAATAAATGGACAATCCAACCACGCGTGGCACGCGAGCTTGGGATTGTCCACCAAATGAAGACATGTTTTGGTAATCCTGCATGTTAGCTTCATATTTAATATGAAGGGCAATAACTCTATAAATAATATTAATTTGCTAAATAACGGTGATTTGTATGAGAAGAAGTGTTTTTGACGAAATAACGGAGACTGATTTAAATAATTCTGTGTTGCTCAGAGCATGACACTTCAAGGTGTCAATCCAAAGGAATGTGGTTAGACTGAATGGCCTGGGCATTCACCAGGAACATCGTGTCCCGAAGATGACACGCATGTTATCGTGGACTCACATTGTCACTTTTAGACCACATTTACAGCCAGTAACAACTTGTGTGAACAATGGAACAATCGAGTGACTGTCCACTCTACGTCAGTGTTTTGCAACCTTTGAAAAGCACCCCTCTTCCATTCAATTCATGCTCAGTCGGCCATAACATAACTCACAGGGCGGTGCGTCACACAGGTTGTGTATCAGATACCACTAAACATTTGCGTAAAGTTTCGTCAAAATCCATCCAATATCTCATAAAATATTATCGAATATATTAGGGGGGTATATTAGGGGGGGGGGGGCTTATTAGGGGGAGGGGCTTTCTTTTTTTGAGGTGTTTAGTTCAATCTGGATTCTTCAATTATCTTGGTGTTGTCTGCTCATGTTTGTCTGGGGCTCTGTATGGATGAAATTATAAAATTGTTAAAGAATACAAGAAAAAATTCTTAAAATTGTAAAAAATTGTTAGGCCAATGCATTCTCTTATATATGCGAGGCGACCTATGGTGACTCGCATATATAAGAGAATGCATTGACACAGGGTAAAAAAATCCCGACTTACGACTGGATTTGATATGGTCAATCAGTCTGCTCTGCATCTACAACTCTTCTCTACCTGCGATACTCAACATAGAGTTTTGTTGATCCCATTGTATAAACAAAAGATACAGTTGCCTCCCATAGTATTGGACGATCCAACAATTTATCATAGAGTCAATGGAGATTCCTATATCAGTTCTCCTGAAAATAAGCTGATATCGAACTTATTAACAAAAAAATATAAGCCCATGTCGACATTATTATTTTATTATGAACCTAAATCGACTTACCAGATTCACGGTCTTTATGATGTGTTCCGCTGTGGCCCGCGCCATAAAACGGAATAATGAGTATAAGTCCACCATGCAGGTGGGATTTTTCCGGGCACGCATGCCGGGGTGGGTTGGTGATCAATGGGACAAACAAACGATTTTTTCTTCAACTCAAAACTGTTTTTCCTGCAAATTGTTTGAATATTTTTGCAATGAGTTTGGCTTAAAACACCTTAGAATAAGAGAAATAATGTAATTCTAACTGCTAAACTGACTGCAGGCAGTTATCGTGTTGTATTTTGTTGTAAATTTTGAAATCCAAGATGGCCACTGGCAGCCATGTTTGTTTGGCCGAATGACCACAAAATGACTTGTTCCTATTTACATGTCAATGTTAACATCCAGCTATATTTGCACGAGGATAAGTATGTTGCCTATATACCGTTGTGTTCGCCGGCGATTCTATCCACGCTGACATTTACGAGGTTAGTACTCATAGTTTCTAACTTTGCCCGTAAAGAACCAACAGTCGATATTAATATTATGCCGGTGACTGGAAAAGTATTATCCATTAGTTAGACAGCCATATATGCATGTGATATTTCAACATATCCTCGAGCAAATACGTACATAATGGACATATACAGTGAAATAGGTACATAATGTGATTATTTTATTCTGAAATAAATTGACAATGGAGTCATGTCCGTTACTACGTTTTATTCCACACCCATCTACGCGAGGCACATGTATTCAAAGGAATACGAGCCATTGAATACCTCTAGTGGAATACAAGCCGGAACTATTCTTGTTGACGTTGTCGCCAAGAAAGATGACGTACATTACGAAAATTACTGGTTATTCATCAAGAGCTAAATCACAATAAAGGTAGTCATAGTTTAAATGAAGGTGACAGTAATGGATTTAATTTATCTGACACAACAGTTTAGAATAAATACAGAACACAACTTGCATCATAATCTCGAATCTTTTATCGAACTCGTTGCTGATGGCGCATATAGTTTCATTTCGCTCGAGCTACGCTCTCGCGAAATATATCCTTGCACCATCCGCAACTCATTCGATAAAAGATTATCGGTTAAGATGCGCGTTGTGTTCTGTCTCTTTATAGCTCGGGTCACAGTGAAAACACATGTTAAAGATCGTACGCATAAAAAGTCGTGAGTTGGCTTACATGTGTCATTGTGCACACATAATCTCCTTAGTATCGTCTCATTATGAGTCGATAATGTGACTAAACCGCTCTCATTGTCAGCACATTATCGACTCAAAATGATGCGATTCTCAACATATTATCAACCTAAATCAAGCTATTTTGTAAGCAGATAATGTGCGGATTTTTGGGAGAACAGGCTGGAAATTTCGAAAACGAAGTTCGTGCGACATTCCACAGCGGTTTCGTTAGTCGACAATGACACATGGAGGTTCTAGCAGTATTAAATGAGGCTCGGTGGTATGTGCAGTTTATCAACATATTATAGTTTAACTACGATTGGACACGAACTCCTGTTTTAGCAAAACCTTTAATTGACATGTATATATAAACGGGTATTATCGTATTACCAATTTGTGGAATTACCGACAATGCATTTTGTTTTCATGATTTTGTTCGTCAGAAATACGAGACTGGTGTGAGGCGAATTTCCAACAGCTTTCACGGTATTTCCAATATAAAAACTAATTGCAATACAAAATAACTTTGCATAATTTGTTGTATAAATCGCCCCCAGGAATCAACATGGAAACCCTTCATTTAGGCAACATGCAATGTAAAAAAAAACACCGAAATCTTAGATCTTCATTTGTATTCGTAGCTTTTTGTGCTTTTGTCATAATTGGGTTGGTCTATTATTCAGTTGGAGGTCTGTTGTGGTTATATGCGCAGACGTTAACCAGACAACACGATAATACGAGTGCTGAAGGATTCATAGTTATTGGTATGGTCGTTTGTTGAACTTATTATCTGAACATTCCCTATGGGATAACTACTCGTCAACCATGCGTTAGTATAGGAAGGGTTAAACTTATTATCTGAACATTCCCTTTGGGATAACTACTCGTCAACCATGCGTTAGTATAGAAATATACAGAGGGTATCATTTCATCAAATGCCAATCAATAGTGAAATCCTATATTTTCAGTGAG
Source organism: Siphonodentalium dalli (assembly GCA_032622095.1). NCBI lineage: Eukaryota > Metazoa > Mollusca > Scaphopoda > Gadilida > Siphonodentaliidae > Siphonodentalium > Siphonodentalium dalli. The sequence goes on from CP136062.1 coordinate 152,132,449, forward strand.
GATAAAAGAAGAAAATATGGGATCACTGAAGGTCTATGTTTCTTAGCTATGGTAGATATGGATAAAAGTGTGTGAACTCGTTAAAGTTATTGCACGAGTTAGTTATGATAAAATGATAAAACTAGAATAGTAGGTTTGAATTTTACCTCGCGGCACGACAGGAGAGTGCAATAAGGTTAACATGTTCACACATGTTTATTGAACACTCTGAGGATTGTAGCTTATTATAGTAAACTGAAATATAGATCGATATTGCTTCGTTTAATTGTGATTTATGTAGAAAAAATTTGGTGAAAAAATTTCCTAACATAGTTGACGTCGTTAATATCAGACGTTGTCAACGTAATCTGTTTGTATTGTAAAAGGACATCACATATAAGGACCACGTCATCACGTCGCGACGTGATAGGCTGGAACGGAAATTGCTCCGTGAATTTTGTACCTGACTAAAAAAATATATAGATGTTTTACTGCTAAACAATTGTCACGGGTCATTGGAGATACAGCAATACATATTTAATCGGATATCATGGATTCTAATGAAGAGCGTTTCATCGTGACAGACGAACGTGATTACAACTTGAATGTGGATAAAGTGATAAAAAGGAAAAACGATGGAAAAACAGACGACTGTGAGAAGATCGAGGTGAAAAATAAAGGCAAGTGCATAACCATTGAACTTGATACAAACAAATTTGAATGCTACAAAAAAGGAGTAATAAATAAGTACTGGGACAGCCGTAAATCGATTGAAAAGCTGGGTGCTATATGGAGATGCGTTAGTTATAATGAGAGAAATTTGGTTGAGGATATTATCAATGTACCGACAAAAACTAAAGCAAGAAGATTGACCATTCATTTGATAAGGACCCAGAATAAAATAATGCTACAGGGTTCAAAAACTAACATTTCCTGGTGGATAGAAAATATCCTTCCAACAGTATACAAGTTCGGATTTGATTCTGATATAAAAACAGAAACTATCAACGCCGTAAATTCAGCTCTGACAAAAACCGGGATGACTGAAAACAACGAGTCACAGCATTGTGATGAAAATGCAGATCTAATCGGCGAAGTAGATGAGTCAGACCATTGTGGTTCAAATGATGCAAGTTCTCCAAAAGTAGAAGCAGACAAGGAACAAAAGAAAACCGTCTTCTTTGTGACTCCCAAAAGGAAACCTGGGTTAAGAATTAACAAACAATTTCTAAAAGCATCAAACAACGGAGACTTTCTTACGACGACGTTAATCAAGCGATCGGTTGACGAAATGAATATTACGATGGAGGAAACGAAATTGGATCAAAAGGAACTGCGCGAATATGTCAAGGAAGCTATGTGTGATCTGGCGGGGGAAATGAAGAAAACTATTGAAACAAAAACATCAGAGGTGGTACGTGAAATTCGAAATGCTTTCGATGCGAAAACTGAAGAGCTGGAAGACAAAATAATAAAATTGGAATCGGACTGTAAAGAAATTAAACGGCACAATGGACGACTCGCCAACCACGTATCGTCTTTGAAAAAAAGTCTGAATGATCGTGTTGTTGGATTCGCAGATCAGAAATGCAATGTAAATTTGGTAAATTCTGAACCAAATATAACAGTTAGTGCACAAGAAATATCATTAAATGAAAAAGAACCGGAACCGGAATGCAAACTGTCGCCGTTTGAGATTGATAACAACATTCGAGTGTCCAATAAATTTGAAGTTTTGACTGATCACAACGAGTCTCTTGTGTCGATTCCGGGAGAATGCGAGTTCGATGTTGTTGAAGACAATTACAAGTGTAATTCCAACCCAGAGTGTAATACACGCACTGTAGACAGGACCCTGGACGAAAGTAGAAAGGACACACCGACTCACCTCATACTAGGAGATTCGGTTCTGAGGAAGCTGGACTCGAATAGAATGGTTATAGGAGACGAGAGAGTTGAAATTGTGTTTCGACCGGGACAGAGGATAGGAGGACTGATGCGTTGGTTAGACGATCATAATACGAGGAAGTACAAAAACGTACATAGGGTGACGGTTCATTTGGGAATTAACAGTTGTCGTCACAGAATTCGCACAACAAGGAAACAAGTAGAGGACCTCATTGATAAGCTTCAAGAGAAACTCCCAGGAGTGGTGGTGCAGTTTTGGTCAATTATGCCTACAATTCATTCTGACCACATAAATGGATTGGTTGAGGACACAAATCAGTTATACAGCAGTGTGTGCTATGAACGGGGATGTGTTTACTTGGACAACACTCCGGGTTTCGTGGATCGTAATACATGTCAAATCCGGAGAGACTTATACTGGGACAATTGGCATCCAAACTTCAGAGGAGTAATAACATTGGCCAAGAAACAGTCTAGTATCAATGGAAGTCGGTTAAATGGACTAAGAGGTGATATTCGTCCCTTTGAGGGTCAACAATTTCGTTCATCAGACCGGACTGTGAATTCAGAGCTTAAGAATGTAAGGCACAATGTTGATAATCATATTTTGCGGAATGACATGATTGAATTTACGCATCAGCTCACGAAATTTTCGGGAAACAATCAGCAAGAAATTTATTAACGTTTAATTTAAGTCTATTCCATGTTCCATTAGTCATCACAATATTATATGTGTTGTTCTATATATGTAGCTATAGAATGAATGTATGAGTTACTGATTGAACATATAACCAACACCAGTTTCCAAAGAGAAATAGAAAAGTATATTTAACTGAATTCGAAAGTATACTTTAAAATACACGAATATTGTAATTAAAATGATTATAATATTTATCATTCCGGTATTTAAAAGAATGAGGTTACAGTAATATTGCTTCATTTTTTCAGTCAAACATTGTTTGTCTCCGATGACCCAGTGATTAAATTATAATTATTATGGCCTACCAGCATCACAACTTTCTCGAAATGAACGTATGCTATACTTCGTGGAATGCCCAAGGGCTTATCAGTAAATTGAAGGACAACAACTTCAGTTCACAGATAGACCGCTATGATTTTATAACGATCACAGAAACATGGCACAATGATGCTATGTCCGTATATTTACCTGGATATCATTGCGTCGAATTGAGTCGGAACACGAACAAAAACACCCGCGGGGGTATAGCCTTTTATTGTCGCTCAAAATTTAAATGTCATATCAAGGGGGTTAAATATGTTCATGATGTAGCATTGAGTGTTGAATTTGAAGGGAAAATGTTCGGCATAAAGAAATCAATAACATTCATATCCGTTTATATCCCACCCAAGAATTCCAGTTACTGCAAATCGTGTGATAAGAAAGAATCTGTATACAACGATATTGAAGAACATTTAGCCGCTTTGGAACCTGATCAGTTGGTCATAATGGCAGGCGATTTTAATGCCCGTACAGGTGGACGACCGGATTATGTTGCACACGATGATGACACTCATTTGACATTTCCTGATAATTATACAGTTGATTGTACAAAAGACCGATATAGTTTAGATAGAGTATGTAATTCATTTGGGAAACAACTTTTGTTGCTATGTAAATCTACTGGAATGAGAATAGTGAATGAAAGAACACGTGGTGACTTACTTGGTAATTTCACAAGTATTAATTATAATGGGGCGAGTATAGTTGACTATATTATGATAAAAGAACGTTATTTATCTGAAGTTAGTTATTTCTGTGTCAAATCGCCGACCGAATTTTCGGATCATTGTCAGCTAGCACTTCATATAAATTTTAAAAGAGGTTTTTCTCTTGAAATAAAAAGTATGAAGTACTCTTATGCAAAGCCGAATAAAACGCTTAGATGGTGCGATGAAAGTGGATATAAAGCACGAGGAATGCTTTACCAGCCCTGTGCACAAAACAAGTTGATGCAATTTCGACTAAATAACTACGCGGAAAACGCTGAAGGCACAGAAGCGGCGACCCGCCATTTGAACGAGTTATTCATAGTACTCAATACATCTGCATCGAAAATAGTCATAAACAACAGTAAACGTAGAAGAAAACGCGCATGGTTTGACAGTGAGTGCAAAGGGCTGAAAGAAAATATGGAAATTGTTATCAAGCAAATGAAAAAACATCCAAACGACAAGTCTTTATTGATAAAATTTTTCGAAGCGAAAAAAAGCATATAAGAAAGAGACGAAACGAAAGTCGCGAATCTTTCGACAAAATATTGTAGATAAATTGTCCGATCTTGAAACAAGTGAACCGTCTAAATACTGGAATATAATAAATAACCTTCGTTTGAAAAAGAAGCAAATGAACTAGATCCAGATGAAACTGAAACTTTTTTTGAACAATTACTTGGTCCGACAATGGATAAATCTCACTTAACATCGGTGAATGGTAGTATCTTTTCGGAGAAATTTAATAACAATGATATAACTACATTAGAAATAATGGACTGCCTTATGCAACTGAAGAATAGGACATCGACAGGACCTGATAATATTTCAAACGAGTTATTGAAAACAATTGTTCCACTTATAATAGATGACGTGGCTAGGCTTTTTAATAAAGTGTTGCACTCGGGACATTATCCGATGTGTTGGAGTGAATCAGTCATTAAAACATTATATAAAAAAGGAGATAGACAAGACCCAAATAATTATCGACCAATCGCTCTCAGTAGTAATTTTGGTAAACTGTTCAACAAAGTATTGAATAACAGAATAAATGCATACCTTGATAACAACAATATCATAAGTGACAATCAATTTGGTTTCAGAAAGAATAGGAGCACAACTGATAGCGCATTTGTTTTACGAACAGTTGTTAATAAATACATAGAGAAGAAAAAACCGATATATGCAGCATTTGTTGACTTTAGAAAAGCATTCGATTCAGTTGATAGGTCTATTTTATTTGATAAAATGAGAAGTATCGGGATCCGTGGCCATACTTTAAATGTATTACAATCGCTTTATAGCTCTAGTTATTATTCAGTTAAGACATCTGCAGGGGTCCCCCAATTTTGTCGACAATAGGGGTAAGGCAGGGTTATACCTTATCTCCTACATTATTTAAGATTTTCAATGATGATATAAGTAAGAATTTCGGACAAACTTCTGATCCAGTATATCTGAATGGCAGAGTTATCAACCATCTCCTTTTTTGCTGATGACTTAGTTATGTTTTCACAGTCACCGTCGGGCCTACAAACATGCTTAAAACAATTAGAGCAATATGCAACTGACAATAATCTTCATATAAATGGCGAGAAAACAAAATGTATGGTTTTCCGGTCAAGGAAAACGAAACAGGATCAATCATTCTATTTTAAAGGAAGACAATTGGAAGTAGTCGATGAGTATAAATACCTTGGTCTGATTTTCACTTACAATGGGAAAATGAAAAAGGCACAGGAGAACTTGAGTGCAAGGGCATCTAAAGCTATGTTTTTCTTAACAAACCTGCTCAAATAGCAAATTGAATTACCCGTAATGACTAAGTGTAAACTGTTCGATAAGCTTATTAAACCAATCTTATTATATGGTTGTGAAATATGGGCGCCGGAACTTAATTTGCCTTTCAAAGATACGATTGCGTGTGAACAAATGCATCTGAAGTTTTGTAAGAATATTTTATTCTTAAACAGGAAATCATCTAATCACGCGTCACGGGCGGAGCTAGGTCGTTTTCCTCTAGCTAACGATGCTGTACTTCAATTATTCAAATATATGAGTGAACTTTCTAAAGTAAATAGTGACAATTTTTTATCCGGGTCTTTTGAGAAATCAATAACTTGTAAACTTTCATCTTGGGCCACGCAACTATCGAAATGGCATGTTAGACTAAACGATGATAATACTTTTTCAGGAACGAATCTGAGGCAGTTGGTCGTGAAGTTAAAACAAGAACACATCTCGCAGCTTAAACATGATATATTCGACGACGATAAATTGGGTGGAAAAAACAAATTACGCACTTACAGGTTATTCAAGGAAGAATATATCATTGAACCACATCTCACGTGTACGAAATCACAAGAAGCTAGAGAATATTTTACTAGACTTCGCGCGAGTAATCATGTTCTAGAAATAGAAAAAGGGAGACACAGACAGCCTAAGACACAATTAGAAAAGCGAATATGCCCTGTATGCAAACAGAATATAAATGAAACGGAGATACATTTTGTCATGGAATGCGATGCATATAAGGATCTCAGACATAATTTGTTCGAAACGATTGGAAGAAACGAACCGAATTTTTACAAGATGAACGAAGCGAACAAAATTTTAAATATCATGAAAAACAAGCATGGGAAAATAACTGCTTATGTGTGCAACATGATCCGGTTATTCTTCATTCGGAGAAAACAGCTCATTAGTAGTTGACAATTGCAAATGTGTCATGATCAATATTAGAAATTAACTATATTATGTTTGTTATTATGTTGTTTATGATATATATGTTCGTTATTTTCAATTGTGCAACTGCCATAAATTGGTGTATTGCAATAAATATATCTATCTATCTATCTATCTATATTTTTATTGAACGTTTTGAAACTTCTGTATTTTACTGCATTTTGCAAAAAATAAACCAATGGATATGCAGTAATCTTCAATTCTGTTGGTGTTATTGATTGAAGATAATTAAACTAATTCTATCAAGTGGGCGCACACTTGAAATTCGACATTTCTTATGAAATATATGCATCAATGTACATGTATGACATGTCTCATATTGCAGCTGCTGGGCACTTTTGTTGTCATTGTGTGAGCGTCAAGACCGATATATATATATTAAATGTCGTAGTTGGTGTATTAACACACCTGCACTTACCCCATCATGCCGTTGATCATCACCATCACCGTCACCATCATCATCGCCCTCATCATCATCATCATCATCACCAGCACCACCATCATTACCACCATTACCACCACCATCGTAATCATCATCATCATCTCCATCGTCGTTATTATCAATATCACCATGATCATCTTCACCACCACCATCCCACCATCAAAATCGTCATAATTGTCATCAGCACAATCATTATCATCGTCATGATCATCACCATCATCTTCGATGTCGACGCCATCACCATCACCATTATCATCGTAATCATCATCATCATCATCATCATTTTCAACATCTCCACCGTCATCGTCGTCGTCGTCATCATCTTTTTCTTCATTATCAATACAATCATTATCTTCATCGTCATCACCGTCGTCGTCATCATCATCATTATCATCATCATCGTCATCATCGTCATCATCTTCATCATCATCATTGTGTATATCCACAATTGCACATACATGTAGTTAGTTCTTTATTCTCATTGCATTTTGTCAATTGCAGATAAGATGTGTTATATGTTATATTGTTTATAAAAATCTTCATCGTTTTGGAGGAAATATAGATATAATAATAAAAAAGAAACTTTTGTATTTTACTGTATTTCGCAAAAACTAAATCAATGGGTATGCACAATCTTCAATTCTGTTATTGGTTGATTATAATTAAATCAATCTTTTCTGCATCAACAACTCTTCTCTCCCTGCGATGCTCAAAAGTAGAGTTCTGTTGTCGGTGACGTCGCTTTTCAAAACATCGATCCGTAACATTTTATAGAGATATCCGCGTGAATTCGGAGCAAACAATTCTAATTCGACATCACAATTGGCTAGACATGCTTTATTTCACTGAAAATAATGTTAAAGGCACGGGCGGCGTTCGTTGCAGAAATATTCATATTTGTTCAAATCGCCATCAACAGAAGGAATATTAAAATATATATAGTTTACTGCGTGCAGTAAAATCAAGAACGTTAAGGCATGATTCTTTTAGGGAATCCCTCATGTCTAATCAATCAACTTGGGACGCACAATTAGTCAAAAGTGGTATCAATATATCACAATCTAATACAACAATAAGAGTGACAGACAAACTAATAATTGAAAGGTTAAAAACCGAACATATAAATAAGTTCAAAAAAGATATTTTCGATGACGACAGACCAGGTGGTGCTAATACACTGCGAACTTACAGAACTTTCAAAGACAATTATGAGATAGAACCGTACCTGAGGCACGTTAGTAGTAATGGGGGGCACTATGGCCCAGTACCCATCAGTGGGGGGCACTATAGCCCAGTACCCATCAGTGGGGGGCACTATAGCCCAGTACCCATCAGTGGGGGGCACTATAGCCCACTACTGGGCTATAGTGCCCCCACTGATGGGTACTGGGCTATAGTGCCCCCCACTGATGGGTACTGGGCTATAGTGCCCCCCACTGATGGGTACTGGGCCATAGTTCCCCCCTGAGGATAGATATTCCTGTCATTGATGTGATATTTCTGATCGGAAAAAATGAAAATGGACTTAGACATTTTTTCATTACTAATTTTAAAGTTTGTATAATTCTGACCAGAGATGACACATCGACACGAACAGAATCAATTGGTGGGGATCCTACAGTGAAAACGATTTTGTTGAAATTTATCATTTATTTTTCAAAAACAAGAACAAGAACAATGAACAATAATATATTATTATACATCAATAATATTAACAAAGAACAATAATTTATGTACAAAACAAGGTCTCAGATTTGAAGAAACTTAATTGAACATCCTACAACATCCTACAACATCCTACGCTGAATCAATAACAAAAGAGTCTATTTTGTGGAGTTGTTGACACATTCGTTGTTATCTGGTCGTCGTCTTCTTTGCGTTGTATGTATATCAGCCGTCGATGTCCTGGTGAAGTTTAATTCAACAGCAAATTTGCTTTTCTGTATAATCGACCATAGTGCTTTCCAAACCATCGAACTATTGTTCTGTCATTCTTGAAGAAATCCCGAGAATTGAATAATATTTTCATCCTCTTTCCTTTCATCATGTGGTGGAGTGCGAATATACAATATAATCCACACACATTTGTCGCACGATGTTGATATCGTGTTGTATTCATAGTCCATGCTGATGAGTTCCTTTTTATGAATGGTAACATATATCGTCTCGGTGGTGGTAGTCCAAATGAGTCGAAGTATACAGCTGATCTTCCCTTGAATAACATCAATGTCCAGTGTTCTCCTGGCTGATCAGATGAGTGCGTGTTCACAATATATGCTTGAATATGCTGTGGTTTCTTCTCTGGTAACAGATCTCTAGCACAAACATGTGTGTTAAGTTTACACAACCAGGAATTGTCCAGAATATATTGAAGTTCAGCTGTCTGCATCGTTGTAATTCTCTTTGACTCGCTGTGACCACATCAGAGTCCACTCTGCGTCGAATTTTTTGCGGTTGAGCTCCAAATTGTTTCTCAGATGATCATACATGATGAATGCTTCGAACTTCTCCTTGATGTGTGGGTTTAACCACATCAGCTTCGGGAACCATCTTTCCATAACATTGTATATGTCAATTTTAATCAGCGCTAAGTCGATAAACTGGTTTGTCCAATCATCAGTTGTAGAGAACAAACACAGAACATGTTCACGTTGACTAGGATGTTCTATTTTACATCCTTCACAGTTTGCTGACACTTCCTTGCGAATAAGTTCTTGTAGTTCTTCAATCATAGAGTTGTTGAGTGTGTCCAAGATCAGGCTCCATCTCGGAGCAAAGTTTTGTGAACGTTGGTATTCTTCATAGTAGTTCCATAGCTGTGTTGTGAGCTCCATCCTAATAGTCAGTAAGCACTTCTCTCAAAGCTGTGATCTCTATTTCACTGTCGAATTCAGCATACACCAAAACGTTGACGGCTGTAGTGAGAGCTGTCAAGAACTGAAGCTCCAAACGCAGGTTCCCTGTCTTTATAGGATGTAGATGTCCCTCGTCACTTCCTTGGTCCGGTGTCAAGTCGAAACCCCACAAGCAATATCCATTCATATATTCTTTTAAATTAATGCCAATTGATTTGTTAACACCAAACATTCCTAAAGATTGATACAAAGATAAATATGATCTGAGACATTGTTTTGTTGCGAAGTTTGGTTCAAATGGACGGTTATGTATTGTATGACCGTCTTGACTAACTTCCAATTTATTCAAACTGAAATGTTTGAAGTGGAATGGATTGGTACCCAAATCTCCATTCATATCTTTATTTTCGGCCAACGCAATAAAAAGTCTCTTTGGTAATTGTCCTTGAAATAAGTGGTCTTCAATTTTTGATCTAAGTCCAGTACTAATTGTGAAAGTTTTTATTTCTACTCGTCTGATAGGTAGTTTCATTTTTGACTGGGCAATTTCTTGATTTAATTTATTTGAGACCGCTGGAAAGAGACTAACTGTTCTGACATGGAACACTGCTGATTCGAAAACAATTTGTCCATCCTCGGAGCCAATGAGGCAAAATTTTGATGGTGATCTGTTTAATCTGATACGAATTTCAATTCCATTTGGTAAATATTTTTCTTGAAGAAACAGATCGGTGTGTAAGCGTCCGCATAGTTCAACAAATTTACTACCAGTGATCAAACTTTCTCTAGAAGTTAATCCAGCATTAGCACCACCTTTGGTGCTCTCTTCAAATTGTTCTGCTGTATCGCCATACCACATTTCTAAATTTGCTAATTGATTATCTTTATATTCTTGAGAGTATCCCAACAGATTTTCGAAATATGCTCGGTATGGGTAAGTGTCAGAATTCGAAGTTATCAATTTGTTGTTCAAGTAAACATCGATACTGCTGAACATGCTATGAAAGAAATTGTTAACAGGTGCTAATTCCGTAGCAGCTACCAAATTAGTTCCATCTTTTTTTGTAATTTTGAATTTCACATAAAGATAAGATTGATTAATATCTGTCCACTTTTCGGTTTGAGATGGTATGACAAACTCTATCGGAGCAGAATTATTCAGCGGTGCAATAGGATGATTTTCGATCCACTGCGATTCTGACATTGTAGCCACCGTTGGTGGAACATGTGTTATATCAAGTTCCGATTTATTGCATTCGCATGATCCATTTACCATTTGTGCCATGATTAATCAAAAATATCAAGAGCTCGACTGCTAGGATGATTTTTCGACTGACTTTTTCGGCGTTTGACAGCTGAATGATTCATTTTTGAAGTCGCTACTCTTTTTCTAGGTTTTTTTCTCGAGTTCAAAATTTGATTTTTAGCTTGTGTGCCAAAAGATTTTAAAGCTTTTTTACCTTCAGACATCAACGCTTCTTTCGGACTTTTACCTTGATTAATAATTTCATCTGCAACACCAAAAGTGTGTTTTTTCGCAAGTTGTAAAGCTGTCCGACCAAGCGGTTTTAGAAATGGTATAGCAGATCTCATAACTGATTTGAAAATTGAACCAATACCATTACCATATTGCCGTGGTACGCCTCTATACACGGGGAACATTGTTTTTAGAACTCCTCTCGTTTTCTGAAATGTAGCTTCACCAAAGACTTACCACCGATAAACTGAATTGATTTTCCTGTGTCGCCACTTATATTTACACTAATTTTGTCAAAGTATGACTTTGAAACTGGAACATAATGTAAATTTAAAAATTCATGTTTTACATGTAATCCGTCGATATCTCTTTTACTTCTGAAAGAAACAACTCGTAAAATTTGTACTTCAACATTTCCAACAAATGTGTAATCGGCAATATCAGAATAAACAAACATTAGATTATGACCAACATTCAAATCTACACCAAACGGAAATCTATTATTTGAATAAAAATCTTCAGAAGCGTTTTCAGTTTTGTAACCCAACTTGTGCAAAAGACATTGTGGTAATTCAATTCCTAGTTTTGTGTTACTTAAACTCTTGCGAATAATTTTCACACGTTTTGTACCTTTTGAGTACCCGATGTGAAATCCGTATTCGTTTTGCATTGCTTCTCCAAGTGTTTTATCAATTACATCTTGCATTGTATCAACTAAATCTGTCGCAGAGGTATACGAACCATTTTGTATCTGTATTTCAAGTGCATGAACGCCATCAGGTCTCCTAAATATCTTTTCTTCAAAAGTAATATTGCATCAGTTGTAATCAAATTGAATTTACACGAATCCCCTGTAACATTGTATGTTTCTGAAGGTGTTATCAGTTCGGCTAATGCAACTTCCCATTTTTTCTTTATCAATTTGAACTGGTTTTGGTAATTGTACAGTAAAACAACATTGAGTATTGTTTGGATACATTACCATCGAACTGTCGCTCGGAATTGTAATGTAGAAAGGATTCATACTTTCAAAATTTCTGCCGACTGATTTTTCAAATATTTCAAACGCGGTGTTGGTAAAATGTACCCCAAAGAACTACTGAGTAAAATTAACCACAGTTCGTTATTTTCACTTTGTAAACTTAAATGAACAATTGCTGTAGCGATTATACCAACAATTATAATAATTTGTGTAAAATATGTTACTTGATTTTTTGCAATTTTTTCTCCACAGATTTGAAATTGTGATGGAGCATCGAGACCAACTGAACCATTTTGAGACATGTTAAAAGTTTTATACCAAATTTGTGGCAGGTATCCAACTGTCAAATTTTTTAGGATAACCAGCCCAATGAACTTTAATTTCTCTAACTGATTTACCAGCAACTTTTCTTGAACGTTTACCAACAACTGATTCAATTTCGTAAACTTTATTATCTTTTATATGTTGAATTTCTTTACCATAAAATGATCCTGCGATGTTTTCACCATCTAAATCTACTAATTTGTAAGTTAATGGTGTACTTTTACAAACTCTACTAATTTTGAAAATTTCTTTTGTCCAATTTGGAAGATATCCTTTATCAAAAGTTCTTTTTGTTTTATTTATTCTAACAAAATCTCCAACTTTCAACATCTTATCTTTTTTCGTTTTTAACTTTCCATAAAGATTTCTGGAAACTTCAATTTCATTTTCTCGAGTTACTAAAACTGGTGCCATCTTAATACTTCTATGAAAACTTTTGTTGTAAGAATTCACAAAATCGTGCAAAACATCAACGTATTTCAAAGTTTGATTATGTGTAAAATATTTCCACATCTTTGTTTTCAATGTCCGTTGTAAACGTTCAACTATACTTGCTTTTGTCTCTGGATTCTCTGTTGTGAAAAAATGAATTTTCTTAGATTTCAAAAATTGTAAAAATAATTTATTTTAGAATTCTGAACCTTTGTCAGATTGAAATGAAGCTGGTTTTCGTTTTGATGATTTTAGAATTTTCTGAAATGTTTTAACTAAAGTTTTACCAGTTTTATCTTTAATTTTTTCAACCCATGCAAATTTTGAGAACACATCAATAACACAAAGTAAATATCTGTAATTGTCATTGTGCTTTTGCAAAGTTTGCAAATCTGCCAGATCAGCTTGCCACTGAATATCAATTCCTGCAACAATAGTTTTACGTCTGCGAAATTTCCGAACAATTGGTTTGTGCAAAGTATATGTTTTTTGCCATTGTAACCATTTTTTAACATCTGAAAGTTTAATTTTGTTATTTGTTTCTTTTGCATTTTTAAAAAGTTGATTTGCTCCACTGAAACCACCAACTTCTTTTGGATTGTAGTAAATTTCAGTTAGAAGTTTGTCAAATTTTATGTAAGTGAGGACCATCCTTTCAAAATAGTTTTTCTGGTTTCTGGTGTTAAAATATCAACTGAACGTTTTCTTGACTTGCCACTGATAGGAGTTGCATGAGGTGTATGAAACTCATCACCAGTGTGACCTTTTAAATGTCTTTGCATCCACAGCCATCGATCCCTGTTACCTACATAATCTTGTGGTATATTAAGTTCCCCCAATCCACGTAGGAATGTTTCATAACCAACTGGGTTAAAACCTTTTCGGTGACGAACAACATCGTTTATCAAATCAATTATATTTGATCCAGTAACTGTTTCTGTTCCATAAATTAATTGTCCACGATCATCCCATCTAAGTTTAGGATTAGTTGACAACAATGATAAAATTTGTTGTGCTTTACCACGAAATTTAGATGGCACACTTTCCAATATATGGTCACTCATTTTCCCAAAGTTTTCAGATAACTTTTGTTCAGGTAATCTGAATTTTGAATTTAAAGATTTTTGTGAAGTTTTCAATTTGTACAAATTTTCTCCAAATAACTGTGACTTTTCTGATTCAGAAATATTTTTATCATAAACTGATTTCAATTCTTTGTAAGAATCTGAAACATTTGAAATTGCAGGATCAGGAGGTAATTGAGGTTTATTCATTTCTGACATTTCCCATTGTTTGAAATCTTCCAACATTCTGAATGGTACAATAACCATTTTCTTCATATTTATTTGAGATTTAGTTTTTACAAAATATTTTTAACAACTGCACCTAATGTTTTGCTAATCAATGGAGCAAGAAATAATAATGGTAAAAAGCCACCTTTTTGATTCAAAATTTTCTTCTTTTGTTGCAAAGGTTTGTTCTTGTCTGCAAGATATCTGATATGTTTACGCTTCGAATGTAACTTGCGGTTCTGAGCTTCATTCAGTTTTACATTACCTTTTAAAAGATTTTGACAACATTCTGAAATGCAATCCATCACTTGTTTCGGAGCATCGTTGATCATTTTCTTTTTATATGCAGATGGAACTTTACTCATTGCAACAATCAACTCACCATATTTTTTTATCAGCGGTGCTTTCCGGCTCTTAGTTTTTGAAGGCATCTTCACAGTCTAAGTAGTTGTCTCAAAATGAGCAGAAAAATTATATGTTTCATCTTTTATCTTTTCGGATTGAACCATTCTAAAGCTTCGAATGCAGATTTCGATGCATCAGACAACGGCATAAATTTTGAAAATTCAAGATCAATAACTGGTTTTTTTTGTAACGGTTGATGTTGAGGGTTCTGCTGAGAAGGTATAGGTGTAAATTTAGAATGTTGATTTTGTTGAGTTTGCATCGGTGTAAACTTTGAATGATTTAGAGAAAGCTTTGTTTTACGTTTAGATTCTTTTTGATTACCTCTTTGTTGTGTTTGCTTCCGAGTAATCTTTGAACGTTTTGGAGAAACCTTTGATTTACTTTTAGATTGTCTACCAGTTTGTTCAAATGAATTTTTCAAAAGACTTCTAATTAAAACTCCTCCAAGAAACCCACTACCACCTCGTTGTAAAATTAATTTGCGTTTTGTTTCCATATCAGTTGATCGATCAGAGATTTTTTTAAGAACATTTTTATTTCTCTGAAAAAACTTTTTTGTCTGTGATGGTAATTTCCAATCATTTTCAAGAAATAATTCAGCTGCAAAAGTGAAGAAATTTATAATTTGTGACAGTTCATCACGACTAAACATCTCGGTGGACGACATGGTTCTAAAATGAAAAAAATAACAACAACTGAATTTATACTTTTGAATATATGACAGGACCTCGGTCATTAGCTGTCAACCATTTATGGAAAATATCAGTTCTAATTCGCAAATAATTTTCTGTTCTAGGATGAAAATCTACTAAAATATATCCATGATTTATTGAAGTTGCATCTTCGTATGCTTGTTTCAAATGATTGGTTTGCATTTGATGAGCCAAAACTTTTATTTGATTTTTATCTCGAACGCTTTGAAATAAAACCATGTAGTGTGCATTCAAACTTATAGTTCTGCTACTTTTTGATTTTTGGAACATGTTTTGAGTAATGTAAATTATTGAAGCATTTCGATGGTGTCCTTTTCTAGTAAACCAAAGCATTATTTTGTCTTCATCTTGTTCCCCCATCATGTCATCGAAAACAACAAGATGAGGAAATGATTTATCTGATACAATTTCCTCATCATCGTCTGGAATACCATCGATAAACTCAACGTTATCAATTTCTTTTATACGATTGTATGTGTCTTGCCATTCTTTGTAACACCAAACTATTTTCTTTGGTGGTGTTTGGAATAAATCGTGTTTAAATTCAATAACTTTTTTAACAAATTCTGTTTTACCTGATCCACTAGGTCCGCTGATAAAGAAATTACACGGATGTTGGAAAAGTAAAGATTCTTCCATGTTGTCACTTTGATGTCTAATCAGAGAGTGAACTTAAAGGCACGTGAGGCCTTAGTTGTCGAAAATATTCATATTTGTTCCAATCACCGTAAACAGAAAAACATTAAAACGCATACAGTTTCGTTCATATATACCATGACCATCGCGTAAACAGCATGTTATCATAAAGATTTACTATATTTTACCTAAGCAAGAGCAAGATTGTGTTACAGAAGACAGCACAGTGCTGCTGGCTAATCACACACAAATGGCATAAACGCTCCTTATTCGTTCCATATCAGGAATTCACCAACAAAGAACGCTCTTTATTTTTAACATCATAATATAAACAAACACCAGAAAAGTAACTTTTTATGCCTTTGTTTACATAACAATGGTCAAAGATATGACAATAACATACTGTTTATGCGATATTTCTTATTTGTATACGGACAAAGTCTGTCTACAGTTTGTTGTTCTTTCTGTTTGTGGCGTTATTTGACCGGTGGAAATATTTTCACAGGATACCCACCGCCAAGGCCAACCGTGTCTTTAACGACGTGTGAATTTAGTTCTTAAAGAGAAATCTCCAAAGCTGTAAACATTTCCATACATTTCAATAATCCAATTATCATAGTCTTCTATTCTTCTGTACTTTGTTCTGTAAATAAAAAAATCATCCCCCAAAATGTTTTGAATTTTTGCATATGTTGACATTGTTTTTGTTAACAAATACCCATAGATCTTAGGATCTGATTCAAAAGTTCCCCCAGCAAGAGGAAAATGATCTTCATACTTTGTATAATGAATATAGTCATGTTCATCAAAAGTTCCTAAATCTATATCTAAATGGTGTTGATCACCACCAAATGTCCAAAAATCAGATATTTTTTCAATGAGAAAAAATGTTTTGAATTTAATAAATGATTCAATATATTTTTGAGAGAAATGAGAAGATATACTTGACTCAAGATAGGCCAATCTCTGTAAACATTCGCCGACATCACAGCATCGTAGTATTGCTTTCTTTTCTCTTTCAAACCAGACTTCTTGTAATTCCTTCTTTATCTCTGGAATAAGCGTTGACTGTGCCACCAAATATCCATAAATCTTCTCAGCAATTTCTGGAGGTACTACTCCTGCCAACATCTTGACATGAAATGACTCAACATCTCCATCCGTATGGGTATGTATGAATACCATTGACGAGTTTTCGTTTTGTGTACACCGATCTGAAAGTTTTGGTTTGACACTCACTAATCAATTGATGGTTCTTTTGTCTTTTAATTCTGGAAGGATACTCAACAACAGTTTTGAAATTTTCACGATCATTAACACATTGTACCATTGTTTCAAAATTAACTTTTTGACTTGTGCTGTAATCAAGAGTGATACCTTTTACCTTACATTTGGTGTATCTTCTCCCATCTTTGATGTATTCATATCCGTAGTTCTTTGGCCCAAGTCCAACAAATTTGACAATCTTTGCATCTGGATGTTCGTCGCTCCATTTCCCCAATCTTCCTTCGATAGTTTTGATGTTCTTCTTTGATGGATCACTGACATACATACAGCTGTCTGTATCAAAATACAGCACTCTATCTCCAAGTTTTTCTAAAACTTTATACAATTGTAATCTTGCATACGCTGTAACAAAAGAAGCAACAACAACATTTGCTGAATGATGAGGTTCAATATTATCTAAGATGTCAACATAATTTACCAGAATGAATTTGTCACCATCAAGAAGTGTAACATTTTGAACAATTATATTGTTACTAGTAAGCAATTCAAAATAACGTGATGGTTTATCCACATACTCTGTTTTTGACATAAGATTTCTTTGTGCATTCTTACCCCATATACAATTAATCATAATTTTAGATATTTGACGTTTTCCTGGATTCTTCTCGATGTTCTCCAAATTTATACCCTCAGCTGCATAATAATCCTGTACAAACTTTTGTTTCTGTTCTTCTGTCTCAACACCAAATGGATAACCACTACATTCCTGTTTGATCTTTAGATGTTTATCGATATAGGATTTGTATATTTCATCTGTCCAATCTGTCCAATGCCAAATTTGGTACACATCAAGTATTTTGTAGCCAACATCCATTGCTTTGAATAATTCTGGCGTGGTCCACACTCCGGTTATAGCTCGATCTTCTTCTGAATGGTTACATGTCTCGTCCTCATTGATGGCACAAGTGTTACACAAAGTAAAAACCATTTTCTTGTTACAATGAATCGGTAGAACTGGAATATACAATTTCGATGGTGGTAAAATTGTACATTTAATAAGTCCCGCATAGTCTCTAATGTGTTCTTGATCGATCTGCTCTTGGCTCAAAATTTCTGGATGTCCAACAGGGTAGAATTTATATTTGTTGCAATATGGATACAACGAACACACATCGATAAACTTGATTTCTTTTGTGGAATCTTGATCAATTTCCTCGTACAATTTGATGGCATTTGTACGTCCACCAAACAACGCTTCTCTTGGCAAAATAGGGTCTCGATGTTTGTAGAAAGATTCCATTTGTTGTTTGAATTTCACATCCGATTTCATTCTTTCGTCGATCTGATGCTCCCAAATTGATTCAACTCTGTAACCAAGACTTTCCAGTTCATCTTTCTTCTGTTGAGTTCTTGTATATAATTCTTCCATGGTGAGCATCGTATAAGGATTCTTGTAATGTCTGGTGTTGTAACATTTTGGACATCCATGAAACAGACATCCATTCATCTCAAAAACTGTTCTTGTGG
The DNA here is from genome assembly GCA_032622095.1 of Siphonodentalium dalli. Taxonomy (NCBI): domain Eukaryota; kingdom Metazoa; phylum Mollusca; class Scaphopoda; order Gadilida; family Siphonodentaliidae; genus Siphonodentalium; species Siphonodentalium dalli. The sequence continues at coordinate 152,151,127 of CP136062.1, forward strand.
CTTCCTCATATCCATCGACGTAGTGTCCACCAATCTTGATTTCTCCTCCATTCAAAGCATGTTTGATTGTTATCAAACGTGACAATGATAGGTGTTGAAGCCAACGTATCGCTTTCATGGAATAGTTTTTAGCACATGGATATCCACCATCTGGAATGATTCCAATTATTTTTTCTGGCATTGAATTCTTCCTCCATGCCAAATTGCAAACTTGTGCCAATGTTATTGACTCAATGAACGGGTCAATCTGTTCTGTTTCCAATATGTATTTCCTGAATTTTCCACATCCACGGCGAAGAATATCCACGTCTGATTTGCAGTACTTCTCTATCTCTTCTTGGAAGTTGAATATCGCATAATTTTCTATTTTCTCATTGTACCATTCAAAGAATTTCTCTCGATTTTCCACGCTCATCATATCTGGTTTGTAGTAATCACAAGCCAAGTAAGGTCCAATGTAATTTTGAAACTTTGGTGAATTCGCCCAATGTGGAAAGTGTCCTTTTGCCATCTCATTCAGCTGAAAAGTTTGTGGAAATTTTGAAAGCGGCATCATCAGAAAACTCAGAGAATCAATAACTTTCACGCTGTTGCATTTTAAACTGAGAATTTTGTTTCCATTCATGATCAGTTCTGGTTTATGAATTCCACTTTGTATGAGTGCTTGAAGTAGAAACTGTGCATCGTATCCCTGAGCATTATGTGCTATTGCAACACATCCTTTGTGATCTTGATGGAATAACCAGTTTGTGAAGTCTGTTAAAACGTTGTCACCCTTGAATACAAATTCTCTGGAATCCGGTCCGCATGTTTCACATTTTTCTTCGATTGGTTTGCACATGCAATCTCCACAAGCGGTATGTGCAACACAGAAGTTTGGAATATGAACACCTGTGTCTTGTCTGCATTCAAAGTCAAAGAATACATATGGAATCTTTGCAGGTTTCTTTTCCGGTGATTCATATTTTGGAATGTAGCACCTGTGATCTGCTTCAACGATTTCTTTGCAATGTTTTCATTTCTTCAACCCCGCACATATATGTCTGTTTGATTTATTGATGAGAAATTCTTCATCACAAATGTTGCATAGTTGAACCAAATCACATATTTTTCTTTTCTGTTTTCCTTCCGTCTTCAAATGGTTGTCGAAACAAGATTTACTTCTGAATGATCGTCGACACGTTCTACACTTCACCAAATTTGTGAAATTACACTGTGTCAATGACCAGCATGCACAAACAAATCTGCATCGATGATCGCCACGACTTTTGAATCCAATGTCACAGAATTCGCAGTAGTAGCTGGTGCCTAGAAATCCTTTGATTGATGTTATGGTGTCGAAGTGATTGTTGTTGTAGTAGATGTGTACACATTTGCTCTCCGAACACATTTCTGCAGGTTCAAATAGAAATCCAGCGCCAGCAAATTCATTGTGAATTTTCACAACATATTCTGGATACAATATTTCTTGAATCTTGTGGAACTCATTGATACTGCAAACTGTATCGTGTGGAATACCAGCACGGTTGAGTAGATTTTTTGCTGCATCTGTTTGTGCTGTGTATATTGATTGTCTTATTCTTTTCCATTTCTTTGACCAGCACGCAGATCCATCACTATCTGCCTTACACATTCCGACGACAATAGATCTTGCCATACACATAACATCATCAGCATTTTCAATCCGGACAATACTTCTTTTCACTTTTGTAAGCTTGTTCTTGTCTGCAAATGGTCCATAATGTAGTGAGTGTCGTGTACCACCTTCCGGAATATCTGTAACGAAGATTTCGAAATTGAGTGCACTGTCATGAATTGTAAAGTCTGCATTTGATTGAACCACATTTTGAATATTATCCATGAGTGTCTCACCATTCAATTCACTGGCTTTTGTGAATGGAATGAAAATGTTCATATCAAGTCCTGGATGATTTATCGTAACTCTGATTCTTGTCTTCTCATTTGCTGAACATTTCTGTTTCAATTCTTCTGTCAACTTCTCAAATATCTCTGGAATGTTTTCGATTGGATCTGTAAATTTCTCGAATTTCACACCAAATTGTCGTGATGCTGATTTAAATTTTCTGGAAAATTTCTCCGAGTTCAGCTCCAATTTGAAATATTTTGTTGGATTGAACACAACACGCTCTCTAGCCAGACTTCTCTTTCTCTTCCCACCAATTTCTCTATTCTGTCTTCGACCGCGTCCAATCTGACCATCACTAGAACTTTCTTCACTTTCGCCTCCATCAGTTTCCATATCGCTCTCTTCACTTTCTGCCTCATCAGTTTCCATATCGCTCTCTTCACTTTCTGCCTCATCAGTTTCCATATCGCTCTCTTCACTTTCTGCCTCATCAGTTTCCATTTCGCTCTCTTCAATAACTGCAGGCCTTGGTCTTTTTCTAACAATATCTTCTTCGCTGGCGGAGTCGTCTGAAACAGGTCTTTTGATTCTCTTAAACATTTTTGTCTTGAGTTTTTGTCAGCAAAAAATATTGCGACTGGCTTCTTCGGAGTTGAAGTGTAAAGTGTATAATTACACAATTTTACACTTGCTTTTATAGCATTTTTCATCGTGACTGCTATAAAAGCAGGTGTTAAAATTGTGTAATTATACACTTTACACTTCAACTCCGAAGAAGCCAGTCGCAATATTTTTTGCTGACAAAAACTCAAGACAAAAATGTTTAAGAGAATCAAAAGACCTGTTTCAGACGACTCCGCCAGCGAAGAAGATATTGTTAGAAAAAGACCAAGGCCTGCAGTTATTGAAGAGAGCTATATTGAGCTGCATAAAGAAGAATCTACACTACTACAGACTAGAAAAATTCAAGATAATCTTGTCGAATTGAGACAGATCTCTACTGATTTGTTTAAATTTTGTAACAAAATGCAATGGCAAGAGAAAAAAGAGAAAAACAAAGCTGATAAAAATTGGAAACCACCATATGGTTACTGTTACAAATGCGGACAAGACTCCCATTGGTCCTTCCAATGTAAAACAGATTTCGACAACAAAAAAAATGTGAAAACTATACAAAAAAGTCTACAAGCAGTAACAATACAAGAACAAAATGCAGTTATCAAAACTGAAGAGATGTCTACAACATCAGATGTTTTCAAACAACCCCGACCTGTTGATCCTACGAATGATTCACAGAACAAATCTGAAGATAAGCATCCAGATTTTGAAAATTCCAAGAAAACTTCCAAGAAAAAGAAGCTGAGACAATTCTACATTCCAAAAACAGATAAATGAATCGATACAAACATTTGAAAATTATATTGTGAATAAATTATGAATTGAACAATCGTGTTTTGTTTTGTTTTTTTCAGCTATGAAAGAGTAACCTTTTAGGGGAATGTGGGTGGCCCTGAAAAGGGCCGTTTTTCTTTTCCAGAATTCATAAAAATTCTGCCAAATCAGGATATATCCCATTGGGATTAATTGTCACAGACCAAGTAGGATTTGATCTGTGCGCCGTAGCAGCCTGAGCGAAGCTGTCAATTGCTGCATTGCACAGATCTTTCTTCGAGATCTGTGACAAGATCTCCACGAGATCAAGATTGCTTGATTCTTGATTCTTGATTGCTTGATCGCATACTTCAGGCGATGGTCGTCGCCGAGCCAGAAAATCTCTTAGCATCTGTTTCTGTACCACCTTTTGTTCAGGAGAATCCTGCCATTTCCTATAGGTTCTGATTTTCGTCTCCTCTGACGAATCTCTCTTCCTCCATAACTTCTTGATAAATTTCTTTAACGACGGCATAATGAATGAAGTTCACTGAAAAAGTGAAAATATTTTTATACATTTGACACGGGCGTCAATGAAATCACATGTCGCATTGACGTTAAAATTGACAAATGTTTCCTGACGTTGTGTTTTTTCAGAACCGGATCAACATGCATATTTTTCTTGATCATTATTGCATAGCGATCAAACAAATGTTTTTAATTTCGTTAGATCATTATCTATTATTTGGTACACATGATTGATATATTTATTACCTCGTTAGGCAAATATGGAATGTTTTTCTAGTTTTTGGTTTTGGAAATGTACATATTTTATACATAAAACTGAACACAAGAAAACATACTGAACATTTTTCTTCATCATTACAATTGATAACTTTACTTGGTCATCGTTTATGAACGAAGATGAATTCATATGTTAAAATATCTTAATTAATTGCATATACTATCATGAATTTAATCTATATCATATCGAAATGGTGAAACTAACAGATAATGCACTGAAAAGAAACACAACGTCAGGGAGCATTTGTCATTTTTAACGTCAAAGTATTATGTGCTTTCTCTACCGCCCGCGCAATCGTGATATATGTTCAAACACGGCCGTGAACAATTTTTATTCTGCATTCAAAGATGTCTGAAATCCCCGAACCGTTGATGTCTATACTAAGAGGAACGATAGGGCTATCACCCCAGATAATGCGGGCCGGACACGCAAAAGAAGTAACCGCCAGTGCAAAACTGGTTATGCAAATATGCAAAAAACAACAGCGTTGGAACAAAAGCAAAAGTCTCAAAAGAAAATCGTGGCGTGAACTTTGATGCCATACAAAACGGCCCTTTTCAGGGCCAAAAACAAAAACGGTCCTTTTCAGGACCAACCAATTTTTTCAAAAAGAAAAACTTTTAGCATTGCTTAAGAACTAATAATGTTCTTTGTACCCTATGTTTTGTTTTGAAAAAATCATGCCACGAATAATTTAAAACAAAATATACTTGCAAATATTTGTTGTTGAATAAAATATAAATTGAACAATCGTGTTGATTGATATATTTGTTACCTCGTTAGGAAAATATGGAATGTTTTTCTAGTTTTGTTTTTGGAGATGTACATATTTTATACATAAAACTGAACACAAGAAAACATACTGAACATTTTTCTTCATCATTACAATCGATAACTTTACTTGGTCATCGTTTATGAACGAAGATGAATTCATATGTTAAAACATCTTAATTAATTGCATATACTATCATGAATTTAATCTATAACATATCGAAATAGTGAAAACTACAGATAATGCACTGTAAAGAAACACAACGTCAGGAAGCATTTGTCATTTTTAACGTCAAAGTATTATGTGCTTTCTCTACCGCCCGCACAATCGTAATATATGTTCAAGACGGATCTTCAGACTTATTCTACATTCAAAGATGACTGCTGTAAACATAACAGATCTTGACGAGATAATGGTACAGGGGGTATACTGTAAAGCAGTGTGCGGCGGCGAAGAAATATCTCTGTTTTGGAGGGCACTCAGCGTTGCGGTTTACGGGACGACCGATGGATGGATGGTTCTGAGAGATGCGGCAGTTGACCTGTACTACGCAGAGAGTGACGAACTTGGTGCGTCGGCACAAGATTTACGGCGCACACCACTTTTGGCTGAATCAAGATTGATGGTTGAATTAGCGGCGACTGTTATACAGCGACCTATCGTCATGTTTGATGCTACCAAAGGCGGCTACAAATCAACACCAAGATTCAAGTCATCAATAACTCTAGTGTGGATCCCACACGTTTGCCACGAGCATTATTGTGAATGCGAAATATGGATGAGGCGAGGAGACAAATCAATTGAAGTTTTGGCGAACAAAGAAGTTCAATGTGGCGGATTCTAAACTATAACAAAAATAAAACGGCCCTTTTCAGGGCCACCAAATATTCGAAAAGAAAAACTCTTGATTGCTAATTGATATTTTCCAAAGTGAGATTTTCCTTTTGAAAAAAATAATTCTAAGTCCATTTTCATTTTTTCCGATCAGAAATATCACATCAATGACAGGAATATCTATCCTCAGGGGGAACTATGGCCCAGTACCCATCAGTGGGGGGCACTATAGCCCAGTACCCATCAGTGGGGGGCACTATAGCCCAGTACCCATCAGTGGGGGGCACTATAGCCCAGTAGTGGGCTATAGTGCCCCCCCCACTGATGGGTACTGGGCTATAGTGCCCCCCACTGATGGGTACTGGGCTATAGTGCCCCCCACTGATGGGTACTGGGCCATAGTGCCCCCCATTACTACTCACGTTCGATCGTCCGCGGCAAGAGAGATCTTCACTCGACTACGTGTTAGCAATCATATGTTAGCTATAGAAAAGGGTCGACACACGCAACCGAAGACGCCATTAAAAGACAGAATTTGTCACATGTGTGATGAACTTAAAGTTGAAACAGAAAAACATTTATTATGGAATGCAATGCGTACGCTGACTTTAGAAAAGACTTGTTTAATATTGCTCAAAATTATAGCATAGATTTCATAAACATGAGTGATGATGATATGTTCATCTTTATAATGAAAAACAAGGACAAACAAATAATCAATTCCGTGTGAAACCTGGTCCGGTTATTCTTTCTAAAAAGACAGAATGTCAATATGGGGAAATAAACGTTGAAATAATAATTTATAATACTATTGATTATTTATCGTAGATATGCCTATTACATGTATTTTATTTTAATGTGTAACTTTTCATGTATTAACTGTTATTTACAACTGCCTCCATTGGTGTATTGCAATAAATCATCTTATCTTATCTTATCTTATGCCAAACATAATCAGCGCGTAAATAGTATATTGTCGTCAAGACGTACGTTGGTGTACGTAAAGAAGAGCCTGCTCGTGTTACAGAAGTTTTGCTTCTGTTTACATAACACAGCGCAATTCTATTGGTTGATCACACAAAAATGATATAAACGCTCTTTATTATTTCCATATCAAGAAACAGTAACAAATAACGCTCTTTATGTTACCATATCCTGATCTAAACAAAAGCCAGATTCCGTAACGTTTTTTGCTTTTGTTTACATAACAAAAGGAAAAACATTTGACAATAACATACTGTTTATGCCATATTTCTGATTGGTATAAGAACAAGGTATGTCTATATTTTACTATTCTTTCTGTTTATGGCGGTTTTTGACGGAGATGAATATTTTAACAGCATACCCACCACCAACGCCGCCCGTATCTTTAAACCTTTCAAAACTAAAGCATCATTGATCAGTTGTTATCCAGTAGGAAATGTTCAGATAATAAGTTAAACATGTAGGTCGTTTGTTGAACTTATTATCTAAACATTTCTCTCAATAGATATGGCTCCTTTTGCAGTTTTATTTGTCTGTTGTCTGCTTTTATCACATTAAAGGGGTATTGTACACTAGATCCAGCCATTTATGTGACCATCTCCTTTTATACTCAACAGAATATATGCAACAAATGAATGAATTTGAGCATTGGATTAGAGCAAATTACACTCTAATCCGTGGCTCAAATTCATTCATTTGTTGCATATATTCTGTTGAGTATAAAAGGAGATGGTCCCACAATTGGCCGGATTTAGTGTACAATACCCCTTTAACATTCACCCAAATCATTAATAGACCATTCAGATGTACACTTTTTAACTTACGGGGAGAATCCATTTGGTATAGAAGTGGTTAAAGCAAAAAAGCACCGGATCCTGGAACCATGATTACATATTTAAATTTAACGATTCTATGCTCTCGCAATGCTGTATCATTCTGTCAAGTAATACGCAGACAACCGTTTAGTATCAATGTCACGAACGGTGCCGGTAGCGGGTTTAAACCCATAATGGATGTTGATTTGCTTGTGTTACATACAGTATGGATGCCACATGGTTTGACACGTAACAATGTCAGACCAACTGGCACCAATACTCCATAGAACGCAACAAAATTAACATCCATTACTTATATTTACACTCAACAGAGTCAACTGGTAGATTCGAAGAGTATCAAGCGCCCATTTCAACGTTATTCTCATAGCTCGTTGCAACTAGACAAAAAATGGAAACAAGTATGGGTCAGCGTGCGACGTCACTCGACGTAATTTCGACAAACCAATGCCCTGCATTCATATTCCACATGACCGAATGCATGTATGAGTGAAAATTCAAAATAAGATTGTATTTTAATCTCGGACGACTACTAAAACGATATAAATTATACACTAGCATCTACCTCACCAATAAGAGCAGACATGGTTCGGCGCATGGTTTTTGGACACTTTGGACTATTCGAGACCCGTTTATTTACCAACTAACATGGCAAGGTTGGTGGCTAGGATGCACATACTTGTATATATACTTGTGTAAATCGAATCTGTTCGAAAGTCTGTCTGAAACAACAATACCATAGTATACTCCTCCGGCGAAACTAAATGTGACAATAACAGTGACATCCAACTGGATTTCTCTGAAAAACACCCTTTGGACCTGTGAAAATGCATAGTATAATTACAACGGGCGAAAAAAGATACCAAGTGCCGAAATGTCTTAGATAAAGTGCCAAAATGTTGACGGGCGTATGCCGAACAGTTGCCGAAAAGCCAGCGTCGAGATGTATGAAGGTTAGGTATTATACTCACTCATGTATCCACGTCATATACTCAAGCAATGCACACGGGAAGTATTGATTGTTTATCCACGGTTTCCCACTGTCAGTTGCGGTGCGATTGTTTCACAGGGTCATAATTTTGGTTGTTAGATTGACATTGCGATTAACGGTTTCTTTGAACCGAGTCGATGTTGGTTTTGGGTCACATTTCATGAAGATTTGTCATTAATGCCGAATGACAGAAATAAAAACTCTTTTCATTTCGGATTTTCAGCGTTATTGTTTAGCTTTGGGCATTTTGATTTCTGATATAGTAACAAATATCCTAAACACAGTCAATGAAAACGCCCTAATCAAGTCAGTTCTTGTTGGCATTATTTAACCCCAACATACATGTATGCTCTACACATGGAGATAAACGCGTAGAGTTACTGTTCTTCGGTTACGTAGCGTTTTTCCGAAGACCCATAACTCCGAAGGTCCGATTCTCCGAAGGTCAGATTCTCCGACGCCCCGATTCTCCGAAAGCCCATAACTCCGAAGTCCCGATTCTCCGAAATCCCATAACTCCGAAGACCCATAACTCCGAAATCCCATAACTCCGAAGGCCTATAACTCCGAACGCCCATAACTCCGAAGGTCTATAACTCCGAAGGGCCGATTCTCCGAAGGTCCGATTCTCCGAAGGTCCGATTCTCCGAAGGTCCGATTCTCCGAAGATCATGTTTTATCGCTTATTAAATAGTGTACAGTCCAGTAATGGGGCCCTAGGGAAGACCGCCCCCAAAAAACATGTCAAATGTCATGTAAACGTCAGGAAATCCCTCCTAGGCATTCAAATATTCACAGTGTTCCTGCCCAGGGGAGCCCCCGGACCAACGATTGGGGGCGACCCCTCCCATGTATGCGCTCCCCAAATCAGGCCTTCGTGATATGCTTTCGGCATATCATATGCATGATATATCCCCCACATATGCTAATTAATGTGCACCCCTAAATGGGAACCCTGGCTCCGCCACTGGTGTGCACCGGGTATATTATAACGAAACGCTGCAAGAATGTCAGAGTAGCCTAACGTGCACAGGGGCGACAAGTTCTTCCCCGTTCACCCCTGTACATTTTACTCTGGCATCTCATGGGCCAACGTAACGTTATAGTATCTGGTGTATAGTCAGTGGCGGGCCAGGATTCCCATTTAGGTGGGGGCAGTAGGAAAAGTTTGAATATTTTGATGCCCCATGAACGATTTCCGGGCGTTTACATGACATTGGACATGTTTTGGTAGGGGCCCATATTGTCTGAAATAGCAAGTAGAGGTTTAATGGGGGCAGTGGGAATTTTGGGACCCCTTGGCTTCGCCACTGGACTGTACACTATTTAGTAAACGATAATACCCCGATAAAACAAAATCTTCGGAGAATCGGACCTTCGGAGAATCGGACCTTCGGAGTTATGGGCCGTCGGAGAATCGGGCCTTCGGAGTTATAGGTCTTCGGAGAATCGGCCCTTCGGAGTTATAGGTCTTCAGAGTTATAGGTCTTCGGAGAATCGGTCCTTCGGAGTTATGGGCTTTCGGAGAATCGGATCTTCGGAGTTATGGGCCGTCGGAGAATCGGGTCTTCGGAATTGTGGGCCGTCGGAGAATCGGGTCTTCGGAGTTGTGGGCCTTCGTAGTAATAGGTCTTCGGAAAACCGGTCTGACAGCCTGTTCTTCTGTGACGAACGATATATAATTCGCGAGTCAAAACTATCCTAAAATGCATTCGTGCCATAATTAATAACAGATAATTGCGTCGACAGTATGTATTACGTATATATACTACGTTATGTTTACCGCGAAAACAAATATTGTATTATATGTTCGCGTATATCTAAGTTTAATTTCGAACAAATCTGTACTGGGTAGTTGTATATGCCTGGACAACTGTTACCGCGAAAAAATCCACGTTCAATGTCCACTCACAAGAGCCGTGTCAATGGGCTTGGTTTTGATGTCTGACAACGATTATTTCCCCCAGAAAAACGTTCGTAAATGTCTTTGTTATCGATATTTATCGGAATTTTTCATATGCATCAATGTAATTTCTCCTATTATATTATAAAACTGTGTTTTAAATCGGTTAATGGACTCGCAACTGGACATTCGTAAACTAAATGGTCTCTACCTGCGCCCTCGACCATCCAGTTTATGAATGTCCAATAGCTCGTCCATTAATCCTGACATAAAATCCGCCTATATGAACCTATATGTGAATATTTACGTCCCTATTTGTATGACGATAAGTTTTCTAATCACATGGACATGGCGTCCAGGCCTATATGAATATGAGTGTGATATCCACTGATACGGACGACGGATCGCATAAGAACGCCACACGAGGATACACAGGCGAGTTTTTCTGGTGCATATCAACTGGATACACGTGTGTAAATACACAAACTTCGTACATATCGCCGCAAGCCGACAAAAAGTACATTGTAATATATACTGTAATATGTGACCCGCCATATCAAATCCAGTCGTAAGTCGGGATTTTTTTTTACCCTGTGCCAATGCATTCTCTTATATATGCCTCGATATAGGTCGTCTCGCATATATAAGAGAATGCATTGGCCTAACAATTTTTTATCATTTTTTTAAAATAAATGTTTCTTACAATTTTTAGGACATAAAATAAAAAACATCCATTACCCTGCAGGGAGCCCCACACATATATAGAAGCATATAGAAGAGTGTCGTCTGCTCATGTTTGTCTGGGGCTCTGTATGGGTGAAACTATAAAATTGTTAAAGAATACAAGAAAAAATTATTAAAATTGTAAAAAATTGTCATGCCAATGAATTCTCTTATATATGCGAGGCGACCTATGGTCGACTCGCATATATAAGAGAATGCATTGGCACAGGGTAAAAAAAATCCCGACTTACGACTGGATTTGTTATGGCGGGTCACACATATACTGTAATGTGTTATGTTTTGTCAACAGTCCTTCCTAGTCATCTTTGTCCAATTGATTTTCGGATTATATCAGTTTAGAATATCAAATTTGCGTAAGTAAGTAAGTAATGCTTTATTCCCAGCCAATTGGTAATTTGGTACATGAGAAAACATATAATACACTATGTAAGCGATGTCACAAAGAACCTGTTCCGTGACTGCGTTTATTGTGCACTGGGCTCCCCAAATATGTGAAAGTGTTCGCTGGGCGAAGTAAACAATGACGAATATTGAATGTTCTTTATATTAAAGATGAAGGTGAGTAAACGACCAAACAACAAAGGGATAGCAAAACATCAAATAGAGCAACAACAAGAGATAACGCCACGAACAGGTACGTGGTTAGGCGGTGTCTGCTGGGGGGGGGGGGGGGGGGGGGGGGGTGACCACCTTATGATTCACAAAGACCAATTGTCCAACTCTATGAATTTAATTTGCACCCCCTTGAGTTAGAATGTGACAACTGATACGTTGTCTCTAACAGCCCATGTCCGATTTCCAACTGATGGCATTTTCAGTCTAATATTTTGACTGAATCTTGGTCTAAAAAGACATAGTTTACACAAAACGTTGGTTGAAAAATTAGACTATCAAAATAGGATAATCTCAGCTTATTGTCGGTATGAAATTCCCCACTGCCGTAGATTCAGGTACATGTATATGAACTCTCCAACAGTTGAAACAAACGAACAACGTCGTGGTTGGATGGTAAAACATCCTGTCTCTGCGTCTCTGGTGCGTGAAACATCAACGAAACACGTTGCTGAAGATATGCCGACATCAGGAATATACGAATTCTCGAAGTCCATTTCTCACGATATCTTTTCGTATCCGTTCTGATGTGTCCACCTGTATTTGCATCGCTTCAATAAGTGCGTCATCAGACTCGGCGTACGCCGCTTGATTTATAAACTTTCCCAACGTTATTAGGCTCCTGATGTTGAAATTTACGTCTAACCCTGGAAGAAACACAAGCACGAGTTATAACAAGTAAAAAACAAATCCCATGACTTCTCAATCTATACGTTCGCCGTAGAGTGTGTACATGCACAGAACGACAAGAGTGTGTGAATAGATGTGTCGATACGACACGAGTGTGTGGATAGGTTTGTCGATACGACACGAGTGTGTGGATATATTTGTCGATACGACACGAGTGTGTGGATAGGTTTGTCGATACGACACGAGTGTGTGGATAGGTTTGTCGATACGACACGAGTGTGTGGATATATTTGTCGATAAGACACGAGTGTATGGATAGATTTGTCGAGAGGACACGAGTGTGTGGATATGTTTGTCGATACGACACGAGTGTGTGGATATGTTTGTCGATACGACACGAGTGTGTGGATATGTTTGTCGATACGACACGAGTGTGTGGATATATTTGTCGATACACGAGTGTGTGGATAGGTTTGTCGACACGACAAGAGTGCCAGCGCGGAAGGATATAACTCGAGGCTGATAACACAAGTGCCGGATCAACAAACACATCCACATACGTGTCGTTCTGTGTTTATTTCACAGCAATGCTTGCCCGCGTATAGTACCTGAGTTACATTTTTTACCACATCTCTGCCTGGCCACAGCAAACGATCTACTGCTTTCTCTCTCGCGAGAGAAAGGAATCGAGCAATCATATAATCAATTAATTGAAAAAAGAGACTTACAATGTTCCATACATGTACGTGCTTCAAAAAGTTGACAAGGTCGTTTTATTTTTATTTTCCAGGAACATTCGTGTAATAAGGTTCAAAATTGTATGGACGACAAACTTGTTGTAAGTTGAATCTAAACTAGATCATGTCAATGCATCTCTACTCTGGCTGAACGTCCGTATAGATCATATTCCACCAGTACCAATCCTGGAATTTTGTTTATGTTCTGACCCGTTCTGACATGGAACTTTAGTAGTGATTCATGGCATGATCTACATCTAAACAAGTCTAATACAGCTGTTTCCTACATGCTCAAAGAAATAACAGTAACTCTATAAGTTATTCTACATCGGATAAGTTTGTTTTACAGCTAAAACCATCCGCATGTAATTATATGTTATACGGAGAGAGCGGCCGAATGCCAATTGATGTGTTAAACCCCTGTCACACTCAGGCCGGCGCTCTCACTGCGCTGCAAAAGTACCAACATATGACTAACACGCAAGAGGAGCGCCGAAAACTGTCGAAAATTGTCAAACTTTTAAAACAAAGTATGCTCCTATTGCGTTCCTACTTTGTCAAGTCTCACGCTCTTAGTGCGTTCAAGTCGCTGTCATTGTGATGCTAGTACGTTCTCAATAAGTTCACAAAATGCTCTCTGCGCGGGCGCGGAGAGTATATATAGCGCCTACTGCGTTCTCCAGTCATAGTGAGTTTTTAGGTTGTGGGGAAAATACCCAACACTCCGCAATAAATTAGCTGTCCGATTAAACTACTGTCACACTCCGCTGCGACCAGGCCGGCGCTTGCATTGCGCTGAAAAATAATCAAAGCGCCAAGGAAAGCGCAGTAAGGTATCCAAGAACGTATTGATGACCCATTGGACACTGGATAGGACGGGAGAGGGTCTCTGTGATCGTTCCAGAGCGCCAGAGCGCCGCGCTTGTTTTGTGCATGCACAAAACAAGCGCAGAGGTTCGGCGTTCTGACCAGGCGTATTACCGTCGTCATGACAGCGCAAAGCGTACTAACAACGCAATGAGAACGACTTGAACGCATTAAGAGCGTTTACGGCGTGGAGGAAACGCAGTGAGAGCGTGTGAGAGCGTGAGACCTGACAAGGCAGGAACGAAATGGGTCGTACACACAGGGACGTGGCTAGAGGGTTTCCGTTGGGGGTGTCAACCTTGGGATTTTTCCAACTGCACCCCCTTGAGTTAGAATCAGACCGAACACAAGTTTTGCATAATTCCATTTGCACCCCCCCCTTTCACCTTAGTGTTTATGCCTAATATCCTATATCTTCATAAACCATGGTTCTATATTCCCGGTATGAGAACATTCAGATATTTTAACCTGAAACATTGCATAAATCCTAATATCTAGTGGTCTAACTCCATACAATTGCACACGGCTACGGGCAAGAGACCACGACATCACTGAGCTGACCATCGTTGTTCGGCCGGTGTGAGAAAATTTTGAAATTCGATCAAGAAAATCGCAAATCCTAGCATCCAGACTGGCCTCAACTAAAGCTTTTCTATAGTGTTGGACATTTCAAACCTCATACCCCCCTCAGGTTGTAAAATTCTCCAACTGATGACCACAAGTTTGACCAAATGTAGTAAAATATTGTTAAACTTATGAGCATTTTTGTATTGGCCACAAGGGAGAGGCAATGACACACCAGGCCGATCATGGTTCGGCCCGGTGTGCGAAAATTTTGTAATCTGAACAAGAAAATCTTGAGCGCGTTACCATTTCTGACATTGGTTCTCTTGTTTTAACAGATTGAAAATTTCTGACAATTTTCAGCGCTTCCACTGTGCGTTACTCGTATTTTGATACTTTTTCAACTCAAAGCAAAAGCCAGCCTGATCGCAGCGGAGTGTGACAGTGGTATGAGCAGACCGGATTTCAAAGTGGAATTGTACTGTAAACCTGCTGTAAACGCCGGAAGAACGCCATGTATAACGCTTGGGCGTAAAGCGAGCGCCAGAGTCGCAGTGGCAGCACAATGTGGACGTTCTATGAGCGGGAACCAGTCCATAACACCCCATGACAGCGCAATAAGTTTTGGACAGAGCCTCATTGAGCGTATTAAAGACGGGAAAGGCACGTAGTGAGAATTTGATTAAGCTTACTGCAGTCACTAAAGACAAGATTAATTTCTTGCTGCGATCACGAGAAGCTAATATGCACTCTTGCTACGTCCACATAACGCTCACGTCGCTCGCTTGGCGCTTTGCTTTGTGCTGTCACGGCGACAGTACTACGTCCTGGTCAGAACGCCGAGCCTGTGCGCTTGTTTTGTGCATGCATAAAACAAGCGCGGCGCTCTGGCACCTATGGGCGACCATGGAGATCCTCGCCCGTTGTAGCCAGTGTCCACTGCGTCACCAATCGGTTCTTGGAGACCTTAGTGCGTTTAGGTGGCCGCTTTGGTACTTTTGCAGCGCAATGAGAGCGCCGACCTGAGTGTGACAGGGGCTGTAATAACCATGCGTGTGATAATGTATTGGTTGAAAGTGGTAAATATGAAGTGTAATAGATATTGTAAATTATTATCACTTTATAGGGCGTTCTCTAGGCCATTAGTACTGTTATACCGGGCGTTCGAAATGACGAACACTCGGCATTTTTGCGGGCCGCGGGCCGATATTGGATCGTGCTTTTCAATAACGGCCCGCGGCCCGCAGAAAATATGTGCAGCAGAATTACCTGCAATTTTACGTTTCTTCCCTCGCTAAGATCCCCCGAAGATTGCCGAACGTCACTCGGTGCTAAGATCCCCCGAAGATTCCCGAACATCACTACCGAACCTGCGACGGAGATTCCCTTACACATTGTGTATATAATACGTTTATCTACCATTCGTGTGACAGAATCCACTACACCAATTTCATTTTAAGAGGTTTTTTTAAATGCCAAAATCGTTGGATTTGTGTCCGACGATTAGTTTTCTTGAGTAATTTCTCCCAACCTGCAAGTTTATCTGTGTCACACGATTAACTCGATTTGCTAAATTCTCCTAACCTGCAATGGCACGCGCTTTTGTCTAACGGAAATTGAATTCAATGGACAAAATCTCCCACACCTGCGTTTTTTTGTTTATATAATATTACAAATATATATTAGTTACTTTCTGATATGTTTTACCATATTACCTACGATGGGAGGCAATCAAATAATGATTAAAATAAAACAAAATTATAGTGCACATAAATATACGTTGGAATGTTTGCACGCGATTCCATGTGACGTCAGAGTTCATTCATAAATGTTGTTTTGAAGCGCGCACATTGCGAATTTCAATTTCAGTCACTATCACTATCAGTCTCTATTACTGCAATTCGTCTCCGTTTTCTCTGTGTTGGTTGATCGGATTGAGGATTATAGTTATTTTTAATGTATTGTACTGTGCAATCTCCTTTGATGTCGAGGAAATGTTAAAACAATTTCAAAACAACATACGGCCATTTTGTTATTCTTGTATTTCCGAAACATACCGAACGACTTCGGGAATAATCGGGGGATCTTAGCGAGGGAAGAAACGAAACCTTGCAAATTACCTCCCTTCTCAATTTGCGCTTCCGTTTTAGGCTAATCGCTAACGAAAAATGGGAACAGATTATCACTAATTTACTCATGTTTTCCACTAATTTACAGTCGGATAATTCCTGTTTTTCGAAGGATTATTACCCCAAAGGTTAGTAAACATAGTTATTTTGATATGCCAATGTCTCAATTTTCGCAAACCGTCCTCAATACTTGGTTGATTTATCACCTATATTCGATGCAATCAAATGTCACGTGATTAGGAACCAGCGATGATAACCGGTTGTACATTCAATAACTGCACAATCCAGTATTTATCGAAATAAAGACATGTTAAAGTGAACGTTGAAGTGACAATCTTATTATTCTGTTGTGATTTGAAAATCAAAGTTGAAAGATTTATTGAATTGAAGAAAAAAAGTTTGTATTATTACCCCCCTCTTCCCCCAACAAAAAGGCCCATATATTGGACTTTAATTGAAATAAATAATGTCATGAAGTCATTAACGGTCCAGTGAAATGTTATGAAGTCATTAACGGCCCTGTGATAATAATAGTAATAACATGATTTTCAAGGGCGTTATGGTTCAGTACCGGTCCTCCCAATGATTAACAGCCCTCGGGCTATTAGCGGCCCTCGACTTTGTCTCGGGCCGCTAATAGGCACTCGGACTGTTAATCATTCCTGTCGGGCCGTTACTGAACCATAACGCCCTTGACAAAATCATGTTATTGCTTCAATATTATATATGTTAGCGCTTAAACTCAGTAAATTTCGCATCCTCTAATTTCACATGGATAAACAAAGTTAAGCAAATTTTAACAGAATATGGTCAGATTCACTTAATGAATATAGATAAAATTCAATTTACTGAACGATTACTCTCGTACATTGAGTGCAACCTTATTGGTAGATTCCATGATAAATTTTGAAGATTACTTGAATGTTCTTGACACCAGAAACCGGTTAACGTTAACATTATGTAGATTTCGTACATGTAATCATCAGCTACCCATGGAGACAGGCCGATGGAATAATATTGATCTAGCTGACAGAATATGCACAAAGTGTCACAAAAGCAGTCTTGGTGATGAATTTCACTATTTATTGGAATGTGAATTCTCTATGGATGTAAAAAACGCATTTTACAACCAAAATACATTAGAAGAAAAGATGCTACTGCGATGAATGAAATTCTTAACATGAAGAATCACACACTACTCCGCAGACTATGTTCTTTCATTAGGATAATCACGAACGTTTTCTCAGTTCACAATTAATGCATGTAAATCTCTAGGCGAGAAACACTATATGGATTCCCATTCATTCATCTATGCGGATGGTCAGATGCGTGGTTCGACAGAAAGTCTTGGGCTTTCTGTTGAACTTAGCTAGCTGTTCATCCGCATGGATGAATGGGAACCAAGTAACTAAATATCTGCCAATAAGCACAGTGAGTATCCATGTATATTCAGTTATAATTGATTATTTATATAGTCATGCTATGATATTCACACTTGGCTTCTATGTTAGTGTATTAAATTATATATGTATGGTTCCCGGAATCAATTATACAATATAGTCACAACGGGTGAACGAAATGGCAGTCAACGACTCGACTCAACTGAGATGTTAAATTAAGTCTGGCATGCATAGTTGTTTAGTATAAATACTAAAATTGACGATATATGAACCTATCATTTGTAGCTAAAACTAAACACACGGGTGTGAAGAAATCAACTGTTAGTTCGGTTTGCGATCGATTAGTTTACTCCATCCAACAATATTTCACATGATACATGTAGTACGACATGTTCACTTCGGACGACAATTAAGCTAGTAGCGGTGTCAGAATTAAACTGCGATTATACTCATCGAATTTAAACAAGCCATCGACCCGGAACCATATGTACATATCTATTATATATATTGCTATATTATGTCTATTGTATATATACTTCTAGTTAATATCTCAATATCCTTTATGTAATATGTAATGTATTTACTTGGATGAGAGAATAAAGCATATATATATAAATTGCTCGAAATTAGGTTTGGCACAACTCATTTGGAAACTAATTAGTGGTACGTGATATCTCAAATACCATATCCAACTATCGAAGGCACGAAATATTTGCCTTTCACAGTTTCAAGCAATTCATCACACGGTGCTAACGTTCGGATATTTGAGCTATACACTCACGGTGGGGAATCACGTGGTTTCGAGTTGATGAATATCACGCATTCAAAATGGCCGAGGCGACTGAAAACCCAACCAGAAACTAGGAAAAGGGTAATAAACAAGGATAGTGATATATTATATACTGTTTTCGTAGCTACGAGCATATGCTATACTATTTTTTAAACAACCCGATACCTCATTGGTGTCCAAACTCACAGCTGTATGCCCTAAGATTCTGACCAAAGTTGTCAGTCGAAGGATTATTCTAGATGTATAGACTTGCGTGTCCACGAACCTCCGACTGGCATCTTTGGTCAGAATGTTATAAAAACTACTGAGTATTTCCGAACGAATAAGGTATCAAAGTGTTTTAAAAATACACTATATATATGATATGCTCGTAACAGTCAAAATGCCATGTCTTGTGCCAGGTCCTCATATATTAATGTATTTGTGCGTTTGCACTCGCCTCGGCCATTTTGAATGCGTGGTACTCACCAACCTCATAACCACGTGATTCCCCATCGTGAACTATGAAATTACAGAGTATGTGCATTCAATTATATTTTAAACGTAACTAATCATTTGTACGTGACTAATATTGTGGGTTAAGCGAAGTGTAAATATTGAATGTAGGATTGAATCGTGACAGATATTTGATGGTTAAATTCTGGTAAATGCCAATTGTGAAATTACATTAGGAATATAACAGAGATTATGTTGCTCGCCACAGGGGAGCTGATGTGATAAGAAGTTCTAAATAAAATTGATATTATTTGATAGAAACTTTTGCGGACAGGTGTCCTCGCTTCCTATACTATCATTTTATACCTCGAATCTGTATAAAACTTCTAGAAAGAGATAGACCATCTTTAAAGGTACTCAATCCGAATTAACGCTCGCAAATTATTATTTCCTTGGCTTCGGGTGTAAAAAAATATTTGATTCGAGTCGCGGAACCCACCCACCAAAGATATAGGAGTGATCAGATATCGATGATTGAAATCTATTATTTTAATTTTAGGTGGCCCAGTAAACTGTCGACGAGAAAAACTTATCTGACCAGATAGCGGATGAAGATCGACAACTCTAAAATCCAGTGGCTTTTTTGTGTCAGATATTTGACAACTGGCAAAATTTCGTTGAACAAAACGTTGATAAATAACAGGTTTTGGGCAATTTTATACTATAGTTGACTGCGATTAGCATTATTTTTGGGCAATTATTCGATTCTGATAAATGAAGCGGCATTTCAAAAATGTTTGTTGTTGTTGGAATTTGATGATATGGGGACCGTCGAATCGGATTGAGTAGCTTTAATTTTAGGATCGACATGAGGATTTTCACCATTGATAAAAGAATTTTTTGTCGGTACTTGGAGAAAATACTTTCAAATTGAAGCAGACGGCAATTATATCCCACAAAATTTCAATTTCGCCCCGGCCGAGAAACTGTGTGCATTCACATATACATAATACCTTCGACATTGGCCTAATCAGACTCAGTAGACTTCTATATATTATGGCATTTCCCTGGTGAATCTCTGTGTATTAGTGCTCGTTCATATAGTCCGACGTTGCACGCCATGAATCGGTGCGGGTATTCCCATATCAAATTAGCGGCACACTTACTAATCTCGTTGATACACATTGGTGATTAATTTTGTGCTGAGATTGGGCACACGGGTTAACCCTTTACCCAACAAACCGGCCAAAACCGGCCAAATAAAGCTTCAACAGCCTAAAATATCTTCGGTCTGTCTCAATAGAACCATACAAATATGGATATCATTGGAACCGGCTCCTTGACCACATTGTGATAGTTACAGTTATGCCCTGTGCCAATGCATTCTCTTATATATGCGAGTCGACCATAGGTCGCCTCGCATATATAAGAGAATGCATTGGCCTAAAAAAAAACTTTTTTTAATACTTTTTACCATTTTTTCTTACATTCTTTGACAATTTGATCATTTTTAATATGTGTTAAGCCAATGCATTCTCTTATATATGCGAGGCGACCTATGGTCGACTCGCATATATAAGAGAATGCATTGGCACAGGGCCGTTCTGCTGGGTAAAGGGTTAATGAGTTTGATGATGAGTTTTATACAGAAATGCACACATAATATTAATTTTTTTCAAGTTCATCCCTGTCTGCTAGTTGGTCAATACAACCACGAATTATTTCAGCCGCCGTTTTGATTTTAAGACCAATATCAGGCCAATGACCAAAGAGCATTTCACCATTTTGATAAACGGATTTTTGTCAGTATGCGCCTTGTTACTGAGTCGCGGCCATATTGGATCCATCCAGCCCCGTTCCGTTTTTTTTAGTGCTACAGGTCATTGTTCTGTAGTAGCCTTCCATGTGGATCCAGTATGGCCGCGACTAAGTAATATTGCGTATTGGAAGAAAATACTTTCAAATTAAATTAAGCAGACGACAATTATTTCCGGCACCATATCAATCCAGAGACTGGTGCGTATTTATGAGCCCGACATTGCACGGAATGGACCTGAGCTGGTATTCCCAGGTCAAATTATCGGCACACTGACTGACGTCCTTGATACACGTTGGTGATGAATTTTATGCTGAGACTGGCCGCACGGTGTAATGAGTTTGCTAATGAGCTTTACGTGTCACAATGGTCAAACTGACCGCCGAAAGAACATTGGAATCGAATTCATATCGGGACCTATTGGGAGGCGCTGATCCGGCGATCGAGTTATCTGAACAAAGATTAACATTTTCCGAGTCCCAGGAGTTCGAATTCTACTAATCGTGCATGGTGCCCTGCAGCGTCAATATATATATATAGGTTGCTCGTTCTATATTTAGACTTATTAGCGCGCACCGCGTGTATACAGTTCTGCAATTTCCTGATAGATGTGGTCCTATGGGCATTTTATTTATAGATAATTGTTTTTTTTCCGGATTAAAAGTCGAACTGCGCGACCAGGAGGCCGAGTCCGGTAAAAGTTGTAGTTGGGAATTTCAATTTCGTTTATTGTCTTTACATTATTAAGTCAATAATGTTGATTTTTGGTTTGTGACAAGCTATGTCAATTACCAATAAATGAAATTTAAAAGATAATTTGTAAGTCTTATATGTCAACTTTTATAGATATGTTTCATTCTGCAGCCCACTGATGGTTGTGTCGGAGACGGCCGAGTCGGCCGCCGGTTCGTTAATTATATGATGGTTGTTATTGGTATTTTAACGGAATTCTGAGTTGGTCATTCGCGAAACCAATATATTTTATATTCTATAATTAGAAGCATGGGTATATAATATATGATCTTGAGCGCGTTACCATTTCTGACTATGGCTTTCTTGTATATGCTATGTGGTAGATGCTTCCTTACCTCGTGAGACATAAAGATAAATAAAATCCTCCCCAAAATATCCGGTACAGCACCAATCTTAACAAGTGGTACATTGAGGCGCAAAGTGCATCGTTATCGCTATATTGAGGGCATCTTTATCGCGATATTGAGGGCATCTTTATCGCGATATTGAGCGCGCCTTTATCGAGGAACACATCTCGAGACGATCTCCCCAGTGATTAATATGCTGTAAAAATATTGCGGAACGGAGCCTATGATCCGTCGTCCAAACAAAATGTCACCAGAAGCCAATTTTACTATTTTTATTAAAATCAATATTAAGCACGAGATGTCGTAATTTTAAGCTCATGTTATCGCAACAATGTCGCAAGCGGTTCGGTTATAATCGACACACTTGTGATATAAGTGCGATATTGGGCGAGAAAATAGCGCGCGTAATATAACAAATTCTTCTGATTTAAAAGTCGACGTTCACATACAAATAATTTTCCTGGATAGTTTTCAGGCGATTCGTCGGAGATGACTATGGATGCTATGAAATGAACGGCATAATCTTTATAACAGGTATTTGCACCACCACCACCACTTTATGAATACTATCTATTTTACGATATGTGTTATTCTACATTGACATGTGGCCAAAATTGACCTTGATATGCATGGCAAGAATAAATCGTGCAATCCTGCGGCGCCAAAATATCACCCGAGCCATACAATGTTATGCGCTACCAGTGTAACCCCGACTTTACTCCGTTTAAACGTTAGATCCTCGCAGCGCAAATATAGGATATGATCTTTATGGTTTCAGATTCGATATCCGCCTGCTGATATCGCTATTTATTATATACTTGCCCATGAATTATAAGGTTTTAGCAGTGAGATATAAGTGATATCCCACTCTAGAGTGATATCCCACTAGTGAGTGATATCTGCTTGAAATTTCTGATGTATTGACATTCATTGGGGGCCATAGGCAAGTAACTAAAGTATATAATAAACAGAATATCCACACTTTTTCAGTGGATATGGGTTAAATCTCATTCGTGATGACAAAACATTTGAATTTCCACTCGTGGCTAAAGCCATGCACTCGTGGAAATTCAATGTTTTGTCATCACTCATAAGATATAACCCATATCCACTGAAAAAGTGTGGATATCCTCGAGCTCTATATATACAACATTGTTAACATTTTAAAAGAGTTTGTTTTAAATCGCGTGTATTCCAAAGAAGTGATTCTAAAAAGCGTTTACTACTGTGACACGAACAAGTGACAAAGCCCATTATTCATTTTGTTTACTGAAAGTATTATATCCACATGTTATGTTTTACATTGCGAATGTCTATGGTTCAATAACTATAATCATAAGATAGATTCTCTAAGAATTCACTGCTATAGATGTTGAGCTTATAAGATCACCAATCAGTCCACTGCAGTTTGATGAACTTACCAGCTGAACATCCAAATGGACATACAAAATAAATACATACATTATCATCACCCCCCCCCCCCCCTCGAGATTACGGCCGCCTCAGATTTATTTAGTTTTGTTATGTACTTATTATCCTCTGACACCCATCAATCATAGTTCCGCCTCTGCAGAAATTAAGTGAGCAAATGACAGAGATGCTAATGGGAATATACTATCAAATCAAACATAGCACTTTTGTTATTTTTGCACGAACCTGGTTTCATCTTTGTAACTTGTGTAGTGTGTATATAACTTTATTACAAGATCATACCATTATTCCATTTAATAACCCCATTCTATAAATTGTGATCTGCAATGTTCGTTGCGAAACGGATAATATTGTCAGGTGTACCAAAATGTATTATTGTCGCGCAAACGTGACCTTTGACTTCCGCCTGGTTTATCGTTTGTTTTTTGTTTGTTTGAAAAGTTATTTCATTAAATTTACGCCATTAAATACGTCAACGATTCTTTATTTACGCATAGTTATGTGAATCGCAGGCCTAATATAAGCCGGTGTTGTTTTCACGTCCCACTTGTTGATTTAAGAATGTTTTATCGAGATGTTGGATCGTGTAATAAATAGAATATACAACTCATCCCCGGTTTATTGAGAACAAAACTCGCCCAGTAAATTAGGTCTGAACCGAGCCAGACCTAATTAACTGGACTAGTTTGTAAATTCCGCTATAAACTGGGGACGAGTTGCAGATCCTTTATTTCTTCATGTTAAACTACAAGATAATAAAAATAGAATTTAATAATGTTTATTTGCATGCAGCTATTCAGGCTATGGTCTTACAATCTCGTCCAAATACGGATACGATAGGCGAGAATCGCATGCGTTTTGATATGTCGATGCCGTCTGGAGAGTTTGGCGGGACCAGCATCCCGTCTCGATTTGCTCAGTCTACCCTTGATGCTATAAAGTGGTAGCCGCGGGCGCTTATATATAGAGTTGTTTTTATGAGCCATCAGGCCCCCGCGGCAGCGGTCGCTGGCGCGACCTGACTGCCTCGATATCAATTTGAAAACGGGGTGACGTTGCTTAACAGGTCCGCCTCCCCCAAACCCACCCACCCTAAAAGTGATTTTTCCTATAGTGTTTTTGAAACGTGTCTCTTTGTGGTGTCATTCTTTTGGTATGATTTTTTACTAAATAACGGGTATGTTAGAGTTACATTTCTTTGAATTTTACAATCGAAACATATTCGCATGCGATGCTGAGTCACGCGGGACACGGCAAACTAAATCGCGCGCAAATTGGCTTGCGATTTTTCAGCATCCCACCCCATTTGGCATGCGATAGCGTTTGTACTAGGTGAGCTATTAGCCTATTACATTTTACTGACACATGTGATTTTTTATTATTAAAATGTATGCATGCATATAATAATTTACACACTGCGACTGCATTGGGTCTCTTTAATGTTGGACTATAAAAACGACAATAAACTAAAATTACATACCTGTGTATATATTAAAACACCTTGCCGCAGCCCCCTCCACCACGACAAATGTGTCAGTGTCTTCAAAATATGTAACGGTTTGAAGTCGCTCCATGTATTTAACTTCAAATAACCTTGGACTGAATTTCATGGTGCGAAGTGAAACATTGTCTGTCAGATGTGGCTCATCCTCGCCTTTGAAGCAGTTGAAACATTTTACGAATATATTTCTGATGATCTGAAAGAGAATAGAAATGAGGATATCAGCCAACGGTCAAATGCAGTTAGTTGTATGTCAGACCTGGGCGCATGTTGCACTTAGTGAACATTGAGAATGTCAGTTCACAACACAAAATATTAAATAGGTAACAATTACATAAATAATACCTACATTTTTTATTTAGTACCGAAATATCTCATGATTGTCTGGAAAGAAATATCGAATTTTTCGGTTTTATCGAAAATTCGATATTTCTTTCCAAACACGTATGAGATGTTTCAGGTATTAAAAAAAACTGTAGGCGTTCTGTTGTTGCTAAATTAACTGTAACTTAATTAAATTATTAACCCTACTTAATTAAAGAGCGCGCCCGTCGGTGTTATACACAGGTGAGAGTCAGGTGTGTACTATATAGGCGTACTGATTCGCGCTGGTGTAAATCGTCGACAAGCTATATACAGTGAAATAACGAAATTACAATGTGCTGTTACCTCTAAGAGAAACATACGATTTATGTTTCGGTAATTTTCCAATATTTTATAGGCAAGAATATAATAAAACGATTATCCACACTACATTTACATCTTGTATAACCAAAATGGCCTAACATCACTTATAATGGTATGCGCTACCAGCGCAAACCTGTTTAAAATGTTAGGCACGGTCAGCGCTAACGAATCCGCTACCAGCGTAACCTGTTTAAAATGTTAGGCACGGTCAGCGCTAACGAATCCGCTACCAGCGTAACCTGTTTAAAATGTTAGGC
Source organism: Siphonodentalium dalli (assembly GCA_032622095.1). Lineage (NCBI taxonomy): Eukaryota > Metazoa > Mollusca > Scaphopoda > Gadilida > Siphonodentaliidae > Siphonodentalium > Siphonodentalium dalli. Next base: position 152,177,187 of record CP136062.1, read on the forward strand.
ACGGTCAGCGCTAACGAATCCGCTATCAGCGTAACCTGTTTAAAATGTTAGGCACGGTCAGCGCTAACGAATCCGCTACTAGCGTCAACCTGTTTAAAATGTAAGGCACGGTCAGCGCTAACAAATCCGCTACCAGCGTAAACCTGTTTAAAATGTAAGGCACGGTAAGCGCTAACGAATCCGCTACTAGCGTAAACCTGTTTAAAATGTAAGGCACGGTCAACGCTAACGAATCCGCTACTATCGTAAACCTGTTTAAAATGTAAGGCACGGTCAGCGCTAACGAATCCGCTACTAGCATAAACCTGTTTAAAATGTTAGGCACGGTCAGCGCTAACGAATCCGCTACTAACGTAAACCTGTTTAAAATGTTAGGCACGGTCAGCGCTAACGAATCCGCTACTAGCGTCAACCTGTTTAAAATGTAAGGCACGGTCACCGCTAACAAATCCGCTACCAGCGTAAACCTGTTTAAAATGTAAGGCACGGTAAGCGCTAACGAATCCGCTACTAGCGTAAACCTGTTTAAAATGTTAGGCACGGTCAGCGCTAACGAATCCGCTACTAGCGTAAACCTGTTTAAAATGTGAGGCACGGTCAGCTCTAACGAATCCGCTACTAACGTAAACCTGTTTAAAATGTTAGGCACGATCAGCGCTAACGAAACCGCTACCAGCGTAAACCTGTTTAAAATGTTAGGCACGGTCAGCACTAACGAAATCTGAACTTTATAGCTTGAGATCGGATCTCCGTCTGCAGGCGACGCTAACATTGTTAACATTTAAAAAAAAGTTTTTTAAAGAGCGCTTTTTCCGTAGCAGTGATTTTAAAGAACGTTTTAAAGAAGCGATTTTAAAGAGCGTTTTTTAAACGAACAAGTGATTTTAACCTGTTGTCGATCACATAAGATACCATGTATAAATAATTAAACATAGTACATAAAGAGTGTGCGATAACCAAAACATTCAACACCGTGTAGGAACCCCACTAAGCCCACGGTGTTGGTGTTTGCATGCTTATCGCACACTCATTACATACTGTATATGTGTAATCATCGAGGTCGATCTCATAAATTATAATGTATAAACCAATACATACAGTGCATAAAGAGTGTGGGGTAAGCAAAACACTGAACACCGTGGGTACCCAACTAAGCACAAGGTGTTGAATGTTATCGCACACGCTTTACATACTCTATATGTGACCCGCCATATCAAATCCAGTCGTAAGTCGGGATTGTTTTACCCTGTGCCAATGCATTCTCTTATATATGCGAGTCGACCATATGTCGCCTCGCATATATTAGAGAATGCATTGGCCTAACAATTTTTTATCATTTTTTTTTAAATAAACGTTTCTTACAATTTTTAGGACATAAAATAAAAAACCCATTACCATGCAGGGAGCCCCACACCTATATAGAAGCATATAGAAGAGTGTCGTCTGCTCATGTTTGTCTGGGGCTCTGTATGGGTGAAATTATAAAATTGTTAAAGAATACAAGAAAAAAATATTAAAATTGTAAAAAATTGTTAGGCCAATGCATTCTTTTATATAAGAGAATGCATTGGCACAGGGTAAAAAAAATCCCGACTTACGACTGGATTTGATATGGCGGGTCACATATGTGTAAACATCGATCGAGATCTAACCCATAAGATAATTATAAGGTCTTCTCGAACTTTATCGATAACGGTAGAGGCGTATAGCCTCTCGAACTTTATCTGATCATCATTTGTTAGAGCCCTCGCTCCGTTTTATCATCTACTTCACATCACACACAATTTATCCGATCGAATTGATTTTTATTAGATTCCGGGACTCTTGACGGAAATGATTAGCTCGCAATATGGACAATCTTCTCAGAGGTGATGAGAAGATCAATTCAACAACGGTCATAAAGTAGAACAGGTGATCATAATATATTCCGGAATTCGAGGAAATTGTTCATCGTATATATCTATATCCTAATGCAACAATATATTGCAGAATGCTCGATCTACTGACGCATGGACGGATGTAAGATGGTCTGATATTTCAAGTGTAACAATAAGCAATTATTTCATGTGTCTTTTGGGAACAGACAAAATTGTTGTCCCGAGGTATCAGGAATGACTATCGAACTGTTGCCCAAGGCCGAAGGCCGAGGGAAACAGTTCGATAGTCATTCCTGATACCGAGGGACAACAATTTTGCCTGTTCCCAAAAGACACATGCAATAATTGCTTTGTTACCCAATACATTTACAATTAAAATTATAATTAAAAAACGAAATCGGAAATTTCCGGAAATAGCCGAAACGTCACGGAAATTGCAAACCATGTAACAGTTCGTTCGGGCCAGTCAACAGTTCGCTCGGAGCCAGTCAACAGTTCGCTCGGGTCGGGCAACAGTTCACTCGTGACGTCACGAAAGCTGACCGTGATTGCAAACCGGGCAACAGTTCATTCAGGGCGGGCAACAGTTCGTTGTGGCGTTACGAACGCAAATTTGGGGTTAACCAGTTAATTCTAAATCCCAATGATTTACGAAGTAAAACTCTACTATTGGGTAACAAATACAAATATCAGACCAACTTGCATCCATAATCCACGCAACGCAACAGAATCAAGTTGAAATCATGTGTACCACGTGAAAACACGTTGGTGCTCGCGTACGATGTCTCATAACGCCAATTCAACCAAACATACAACGTCCTGCAGAGCGAATGCAAGTAGGAGTGTACATGGTTATGCAGTTAATTGAATACTACATGATATTGAATTATCAAAGATATAAATCCTGCACCCCTTTTATTAAGAGTGAAAGCATACGAGAGAATCTGGATTTGAATAACCATTGCGACTTCACACAGGAATTCTGCCCCACATTGGAGTGAGTTCAAACTGTATATAAAGTTGAATATTGTGCATGTATATTGACGAGTCCGCGTCCAAGCATGCATGAGCCCGACCACTTAAGTATATGCATATACATGTCTATAATACGCATACGTCATTATATATATACATGTAGGCGAAAAAAACCGACATTATCATGCATACAATATTATGGCTTCTCAAACTTTGTCGTCAAGAAAAGCAGATCGAAATACTCGATTGTTAAATGATCTCGCGTCTATGTTTCTGATGAAGATCTATGACATTAGATGTCTGAACATCAAATGTCATTCCTACAGGATATTATGACTTCTCAAACATTATCCAAAAAAGCAAATCGAAATCCGATGATCTATTTTTATATGTCCTCTCGTCGGTGTTTCGTGTGCAGATCCACATAATTACGTGCTTGAGCATCAAAGTCAATTATATAAGGCATCGTGATTTCTCGAACTTTATCGATGAAAATAGATCGAAACGCGATCATCGATTGTTAGCTATTATGGCGTCGTTGTTTTAGATGCAGATACATGACATTACGTGTCCGGGCATCAAAGGCAATGCTACAAGTTGTCGCGAATTCTCGACAATTTATTGAGAAAAGCAGATCGAAATCCAATCATCCAGTGTTAGAGTTCTCACTCGGGGTGATCATCTACTGCATATACAACAATCTACTCCATACCACACACAATTTGTGCGATCGGATTGATTTTGTGCCAGTTTCCGGGACTCTCGACGGCGCTTATAAGCCAACAATATGGACAATCTTTTCAGACCCCGCGACGGGGACTAAATCATTGCGCAGAGGAAGTCTTCACTCATATATTCTTAAGTAAATTGAAGGGAGTTATGCCGTTATATTTAGTTGATAAATATTAGTTGTTTCTATAAAACCCGAGTAGTCTTCGATCTTGAACACGGCCACTCACTGCAGAGAAGTCATCGGCCTTCTATATTTACACCGCGACCGTTACACTACTCCCCCGTTCTGTTTGAGATTCACCGAATCTCACCCGAGTCTTCCCTCAGAGAGGTCGCATCATGACACAGTTTTTGAGGGCCGGACGAGCCCCCAGTGTATATAACAGAGAGAGAGAGAGAGAGAGAGATAGAGAGAGAGAGAGAGAGAGAGAGAGAGAGAGAGTCGCAGCGAAAGTTGGCAGCGCCCGGAATCATCAGGCGGTCACCCACCCAAGGACTAGTCGAGCTCGACGTTGCTTACATTTGGTGATCACACAAAGCGTCTAACGATTGTGAAAAAGATATCTAGACCTATCGTATAGATAAGTCATCGGCCTTCTATATTTACACCGTGACCGCTACACTACTACCCCATTCTTTCTGAGATTCCCATAATCTCACTCGAGTCATTCCCCAGAGCGGTAGCATCATTACGAAGACTCCGAGGAGCGGACGAGCCTACCGGTGTAACAGACCGAGAGAGAGAAGTGAGGGAGTCGCACCGAAATTTGGCAGCAACCGGAATTCCCAGTCGGTCACCCCATACAAGGACTAACCGAGCTCGACGTTCCTTAATTCTGGTGATAACACAAAGCATCTAACGACTGTGACCAGAGAAGTCATCACAATTCAAATTAAAATGTTTGTTCTCAATATAAATAATATTTATAATGATATGATATATACATATAGTTAAATACATTTACTGCCAGAGGAGTTGTGCAGGACCACAACAACATTCACGACATCCGACCACCGAGGAAGCTGCACCGAGCAGCAGAGACGCACCGCCGGGGCGATCAACTCAAGGGCACCAGCGATAGAACCCCGAATACACTGCGCGTGGCACCTCACACAACCCCCGGAATGTGATAACTAGTATGCAAGTTTGAGTTGTGTGCAACAGTTGGGATATTCGAAGCTTTCGATAGTGGTCAGTCGAATGTACAATGTACTAGTTTGTATTGACTATCGTTTACTCTAGTCGACCTTATAAAATTCGTTTATTTACCCAAGATACATGTAGTTTTATTGTTGGAGTTGAGTAATTTGGCGAAGTTCTCAACGCTAGGATAGTTTCGGAAACATCTAAGAATATATCGCGTTCTTATATCATCAAATGATTGGCAGTGCATAATGCACTGATATTCATCACCAAATTGTGCCAGAATCGCACCTTAAATTGTGCATAGTCTGTCTTCTGTATTTATTCCATACCAACTCCCAGTTTCGATAATCGGAAATTAGTTAGCATTCATGAACCTATTCTGCCTAAAATCGTAAGATATTTTTCAAGGCCAAATTCTGCTTAAAATTTGCACACATTGACCATGTAGAGATTTCTTAACAATATTATTGACGGATGTAAACATTAATTGGAAAATCCGTTTGCATATTCCACATATGAGGAATTCCCGTTTCATACAGTATATCGTGTATTTTTGATAGCCATGCATGGATGTTTAAATATGTCTGTATTATACAAGTTCAATAATACGGTATACGTAAGTTTATTCATTCTATGATCACGACAGTTTACCAATTTAGCCCAGTAGGATATTATTCTACATTTACACCGCGACCACTACACATGCGTGAGCATCGAAGTCAATAGACTGTTAGCGGCCTCAGCCCCGTTTGTCGTCTACTCCATAACACACACAATGCATGTGTCCAACCGGATTTATTTTATGCCAGTTTCCGGGTCTCTTGACGGCGATAATAAGCTAGTAATATGGTCAATCTTCTGGGACCCGATGGCGACTAGAAAACTCCAAGCAGAGATATCTCCCATCGCTCCACTGAGATGCCGCTGCCACAAGGACATTGGTAAGGATTTCTGACATGATCTTCGTTCTTATGTTTTAGGATTAAAATTGTCTTTGTCTGGCTCAGTTCATATTGTTCTTATCAATACCGAATAATTACCATAATTGCAAACTGTTGGTGGTCAAAAAAAGAAAATAGGTGACTAAATATAGTTGCGACGATACATTACTTATAGATGTATCGGTCCGCAAAGTACCATCCTTCCGGTAGTGATCTATCGCATGCAGTGATAACGGAGAGGGCGCTACATGGAGTTTTGTGGACTATAACATGGTGTCAGACCGGTTTTCCGAAGACCTATTACTACGAAGGCCCACAACTCCGAAGACCCGATTCTCCGACGGCCCACAACTCCGAAGACCCGATTCTCCGACGGCCCATAACTCCGAAGACCCGATTCTCCGACGGCCCATAACTCCGAAGATCCGATTCTCCGAAAGCCCATAACTCCGAAGGGCCGATTCTCCGAAGACCTATAACTCCGAAGACCTATAACTCCGAAGGGCCGATTCTCCGAAGACCTATAACTCCGAAGGCCCGATTCTCCGACGGCCCATAACTCCGAAGGTCCGATTCTCCGAAGGTCCGATTCTCCGAAGATTTTGTTTTATCGGGGTATTATCGTTTACTAAATAGTGTACAGTCCAGTGGCGAAGCCAAGGGGTCCCAAAATTCCCACTGCCCCCATTAAACCTCTACTTGCTATTTCAGACAATATGGGCCCCTACCAAAACATGTCCAATGTCATGTAAACGCCCGGAAATCGTTCATGGGGCATCAAAATATTCAAACTTTTCCTACTGCCCCCACCTAAATGTGAATCCTGGTCCGCCACTGACTATACACCAGATACTATAACGTTACGTTGGCCCATGAGATGCCAGAGTAAAATGTACAGGGGTGAACGGGGGAGAACTTGTCGCCCCTGTGCATGTTAGGCTACTCTGACATTCTTGCAGCGTTTCGTTATAATATACCTGGTGCACACCAGTGGCGGAGCCAGGGTTCCCATTTAGGGGTGCACATTAATTAGCATATGTGGGGGATATATCATGCATATGATATGCCGAAAGCATATCACGAAGGCCTGATTTGGGGAGCGCATACATGGGAGGGGTCGCCCCCAATCGTTGGTCCGGGGGCTCCCCTGGGCAGGAACACTGTGAATATTTGAATTCCTAGGAGGGATTTCCTGACGTTTACATGACATTTGACATGTTTTTGGGGGCGGTCTTCCCTAGGGCCCCATTGACCCCGCCACTGGACTGTACACTATTTAATAAGCGATAAAACATGATCTTCGGAGAATCGGACCTTCGGAGAATCGGACCTTCGGAGAATCGACCCTTCGGGGTTATAGACCTTCGGAGTTATGGGCGTTCGGAGTTATATGCCTTCGGAGTTATGGGCTTTCGGAGTTATGGGTCTTCGGAGTTATGGGCTTTCGGAGAATCGGGGCGTCGGAGAATCGGACCTTCGGAGAATCGGACCTTCGGAGTTATGGGTCTTCGGAAAAACGCTACGTAACCCTATAACATTGCGACAGATGAAGTCAATTAAATTGTTGCCTCCGTCCGAGGACATGTAACTACGTACATGTATAGTGAAAAACTACACTACAAACTGTTGTATACATGCCGATTCCGTTATATATAGCACAAGTAAGAAGAATTGGTATAACAAGCGCGACATTTTCGCGCTTACTATCCCGCTTATATCGCAAGTTGAGTAATTATAAGAGCGCCACTTGCGAAATCTTTGCGATAGTTCGAGCTTAACATTGCGATATATCGTGCTTAGTATTGCTCTTACTAAAAATAATATAAATTTGTTTAATAAATATTGTTTCTAAACATCGACTATTGTCTTCGATCTTGAAGAGATATATATATTTGCGCCATTTAACAGGTCGATTCATGAGCACTCACACTTTATCAGGAAAAGTGGATAGAAATTCGGTCATTGATTACCATGCAGAAGCTCTCGTGTCGGTATATCAGGCGCATATCTCTAGCATTACATGCGTGGGCATCGATGTCCATCCCATAAGATATCATGACTTCTCGAAGATTATCGATAAAAATCCGATCATCAGTAGTTATAGCTCTCACTCTATAGGTTGTCATATACCTCATATGACAAACAATTTATCCGAGAAGATTGATTTTATGCCAGTTTCCGGGATTCCTGACGGTGTTGATAAGCTAGCAATATGAACAATCTTCTCAGACCCCGGCGGCGGGGAAGTCAATTGATGCCTCCGTCCGTCGCGGAACTAATGTTCGATTTCTCGACACGACTTGACCCTAGCCAAGTATGTTATCAACGTCAGGAAGAGGGTTTCCCCGGTGTGCTCACTATAGGAGACTGTCATAGTAGCCAGGTTCAGATACAATCCTCTGCCACTAATGGTGTATATGAATTACTATACTATTAAGTGTTGTATATGTCCGCAGTGCCGTTCGATATGAACCGCCATAATAGCGAGTGTCAGATACACCCCACCTTTCTCCTGTGTTCTCATTTTAGGCGACTGCCATTATAGCCAGGTTCAGATTCCATCCTCTGTCACTAATGGTGTATCTTTCGAATGAAATACTGTACTATTAAGTGAACCGCAATAACAGCGAGTGTCAGATACACTCGCGTTTTCCGCGGTGTTCTTATTCTACATGTAGGAGACTGGCATATTAGCCAAGTTCAAATTCCATCCCCTGTCACTAATGGTGTATAGCATGAAAACCTATACTATTAAGTGTTGTATATGTCCGTGGGGCCGTTCGATATGAACCGACATAACAACGAGTGTCAGATACACTCCTCTTTTCTCCCCTGATCTCATTCTAGGCGACCTCCATATTAGCTAGGTTCAAATTCCATCCCCTGTCACTCATGGTGTATGTAATTAACTACTATATACTATTAATTGTTGTATGCCCGTATTGTGCCGTTCGATTGGGAACCGCATAGACAGCGAGTGTCAGATTACTTCCCTGTAATGACCTTGCGGAAATAATGTTAGATTTCCCGACACGATGTGAGCCTTGCCAAGTAAATTATCAACGTCGCACAGCCAGGAAGAAAGTTGCCCCGGTGTTCCCAATCGGGAGTCGCCAGTGACGGACGTGTTCAGGTTACTTCCCTTGGAACTCCTTACGTCCGGAACGAAAGACTACACTGTACGCTCTGTTCTATTTTTGCCAATTAATTTATAATGCATTGAGTCCCGCAATTAAACTCGTGGGAATCCTGACTTTATTTCTATTTGATAAATATAGTTTCTATAAACATCGACAAGTCTTCTGTCTGCCCAACCACTCACTTTCGTGCATAGCTATGTATGCGCAATTAATCACGTCGAGATGGCGGTAAATCTTATTGTTTCATCCCAGATTTCTTCTTCTAAATTTTGTATCTCTTGTAATTATATATTTGAATGTCCATAGAGGGGAAATAAATACTGTTCAAACTAAACAGCTCGATCATGAGCACTCAAACTTAATTTATAAAGCAAAGTAGTGTCTGTATTTCATGCATGCGCACGCTGTAAATAACCCACCGTGATTTTTACGGTAGAGCCGGCAGATCAGTTGCCAGTTGTCTACCGTATAATTAACGGTATACCGTAAATTCTACTACCGTATAATTATACAAACATGCTCAATGGTTGATTGTAATTTGGCCGTAAATGGTGTAATGAATAACATTTTAATAATATCATAGAAGCTACCATGATTTCGAATAATGAGCAATAAATTATTCAATGCAAAACCTTGACAAACACACTAAGAACAACACAACAATTGTTTTTTCCCAACGATTGCCTAACACACGACTTCACAATCCGAGAAAATGGCGTCGGCGATCAGACCCTTCCCAAAATACATAGCGCGTGCACGCGCCATTAACAGTACTACCGTAAATATAGATATTACCGTACATACCGTAAAATTAACGGTATTCTACCGTTGAAAATACGGCTATTTAATACAGTGCATATCGATAGAATTACACGCATGAACGTCGAAGTAATAAGATATCATGACTTCTCGAAGATTATCGATCAATATCCGATCATCAATTGTTAGAGCTCTCACATATACCTCGTACCACATACAACTTATCCGAGCAGATTGATTGTGTGCCAGTCTCCGGGACTTCATACCACACACAACTTATCCGATCAGATTTATTGTGTGCCAGTCTCCGGGACTCTTGACGGAGTTGATAAGCTACCAATAGAGAGGTTTAGCATGTGACGCGGATAGAGTAACGGATACTTCTAGCTACTCGTATCCGTAAAATTTACGTGGGGCAAAAAAATTCGTTTCGCAAAACGTAACGACTACAATTAGGATTATTGAACAGTTTTGTAATTTATAATTAATATACCCATCGAGATTGTACGGAACGCCAAATGTAATAGCATTTATATTGCACTGCAGACAGGAACGTGGCGACTGTATCAATTACCCATCCCCGACCCAACTTGGTCAGAATGTTGGAAATCTCATACCTGGCAAACTCACAACGTTAACTGTTTTTAGACCAACATTTGCATATTTTCATACATTCCGTAAAAATTTTAATCCGAAATAATTATCCGTTGGAAATTTTCCAACCTTATAATTGAGATATCGGGTTGGAAATTTTGAACACTTGAAAGGTTTGAGGCCAGTTGGTAGGATTTTGCAATTTTAATGTTCAGATTAAAAATGTTACATTCTCACACCGGGTCGATCCATGCAATTTTCGGGTTTTCATCTCAAAATGTTCTCATGCATGGCTACACGACTACTGATCCATTCGGAATATATAGGCTACCATCTAGGCTTTGAGGGAACAGTTAGGGAAAATCAAAGCCCAATGGGGTGGGTGTGCAAATGGAATTACGCAAACCTGTGAGTTTGGTATGGAAATTCCAAAGTGGACACTCCTCCTGCCAAGCCCAACGGAAACTCTCTAGCCACGTCCCTGCCTGCAGACGGAGATTGTGCTGGATGGGTGCATGGTTCGAATATATCCCGATAATCTCGCCCATGTTCAGTCGATCAACGGAACGGATTTATCAAATAAAATGTAAAGCAAGGAATGGTTGTCCATGCAGTGAATTTCCGCTTCGCAGGGTATGTGCAGCGCGAACGATAATCTATATGATACAACAAAACAAAATGACCGAGTATCAGTATTATTAAATTGATTTTTGGGAAAACAATATATATTCTATATATCCGTCCACGCGGTTCGGAAATTACTGCTACGGTTAGAAGGTGCGCATAATTTGATTACGTATTACCCTAACAGTCACCCTAAACTTATCCGTTGTTCTATCCGTGACATTCGAAACCTCTCTAATCTGGAGAATCTTCTCAGACCCCGACGGGGATTAGAAAATTGCGCGGGTGAAGTCAATTGTTGCCTCCGTCTGTTGCCGAACTAATGTTCGATTTCCCGACACGACATGACCCTAGCCAAGTATATTAGTAACATCGCACAAACAGGAAGAGGTTTTCCCCGGTTTGCTCATTACGGGAGACTGCCGTAATAACCAGGTTCAGATTCCATCATCTGTCACTCATGGTGTGTAGATTGAAATACTATACTATTAAGTGTTGTCTGCTCGTACAGTGCCCCTCGATGTGAACGCCATAACAGCTAGTGTCAGATTAACTACCCTGTTACTAATGACTTACATACCAAACTGCTATATGATTCTAATTGTTGTCTGTCGCGTAAAATGATACATTTTTATTCTAACATGAAATGTCCTGTGAATATACTGCCTGTTCTGACTATGACTATACTGCGTGTGATAAGACACGTGTACTCTGAGGTTGAATCTCTATATAACAATGATTAGACGAGTATGCTTTCACAATAGTTGATGTTGACCATATCCTTAGAGCTAGAGACCCAAATATTCCACAACGTCGAAACCATCTATTATTTTACATTTAAAAAATACTTTATAGATACCAAACGTTTCACTTAAAAGATAATCATTATAAAAATGGTGACCTGGCTCGAACGCAACATTGCAGATTGTCTCCCCGAGGAACCAATGTCTCCCGATGCGTTATGGGGTTATAATAGGATTTGTTTTAGGTTTATAATCAGCACGTTATGGGGTTATAATAGGATTTGTTTTAGGTTTATAATCAGCACGTTATGTGGTTATAATAGGGTTTGTTTTAGGTTTATAATCAGCACGTTATGGGGTTATAATAGGGTTTGTTTTAGGTTTATAATCAGCACATTATGGGGTTATAATAGGGTTTGTTTTAGGTTTATAATCAGCACGTTATGAGGTTATTATAGGATTTGTTTTATGTTTATAATCAGCACGTTATGGGGTTATAATAGGGTTTGTTTTAGGTTTATAATCAGCACGTTATGGGGTTATAATAGGATTTGTTTTAGGTTTATAATCAGCACGTTATGGGGTTATAATAGGGTTTGTTTTAGGTTTATAATCAGCACGTTATGGGGTTATAATAGGGTTTGTTTTAGGTTTATACTCATCACGTTATGGGGTTATAATAGGATTTGTTTTAGGTTTATAATCAGCACGTTATGGGGTTATAATAGGATTTGTTTTAGGTTTATAATCAGCACGTTATGGGGTTATAATAGGATTTGTTTTAGGTTTATAATCAGCACGTTATGGGGTTATAATAGGGTTTGTTTTAGGTTTATAATCAGCACGTTATGGGGTTATAATAGGGTTTGTTTTAGGTTTATAATCAGCACGTTATGGGGTTATAATATGGTTTGTTTTAGGTTTATAATCAGCACGTTATGGGGTTATAATAGGATTTGTTTTAGGTTTATAATCAGCACGTTATGGGGTTATAATAGGGTTTGTTTTAGGTTTATAATCATCACGTTATGGGGTTATAATAGGATTTGTTTTAGGTTTATAATCAGTACGTTATGGGGTTATAATAGGATTTGTTTTAGGTTTATAATCAGCACGTTATGGGGTTATAATATGATTTGTTATAGGTTTATAATCAGCACGGTATGGGGTTATAATAGGGTTTGTTTTAGGTTTATAATCAGCACGTTATGGGGTTATAATAGGGTTTGTTTTAGGTTTATAATCAGCACGTTATGGGGTTATAATAGGGTTTGTTTTAGGTTTATAATCAGCACGTTATGGGGTTATAATAGGGTTTGTTTTAGGTTTATAATCAGCACGTTATGGGGTTATAATAGGATTTGTTTTAGGCTTATAATCAGCACGTTATGGGGTTATAATAGGGTTTGTTTTAGGTTCTTACTCGGCGCAGAATCGCCTCATTTTGAGTCCATAACGAACTGAACATGAAAGTTTTCAGTGCCATTATTGATTCATTTTGGGCCGAACATTATACGAATAAACCGACTTACGGCTTACAATGTGTATATGCTCCTTAAGATGTGTTTTTACTGTGGTCCGCGCCATAAAACGGAATAAAGACAGAATCAAATTATCCAACATGGACATATGTGAATATTTTAGGTCTATTATGAACCTATTTGCGCGAGGATATGTTGGCTCTATATATCGTACCAGCCAGCCACAATAAAAAAAAATCATTATCACCATGAATACATAGACCGTTGTTCCTTAGTATCCGGAACGCGATTCAGATTAAAGATTCACATCGTGTCGTCTGGGATTCAATCGTCGCAACACTCTTACCATGCAGCCAGCCACAATATAAACTACTTCACATACAAAATTTCCTTGATAAACTTCCAACTACTGGTATCCCCTCTGTAAGCATCATTATTAAGTATGACGACACCATAAGTGTGCAAACGAATAAAAATATAAAAAAAATCGAAGAATTTCAAAAATTCGTAATTCATACAAATATATTTCAAAGATCCAAACTAACTTGTATTTTAAACAAAATATGCCGGTCAGTTTCAGTATTCTCAAAGTAATGTATAAAAAACGAAGAATCCGTTCTGCATACATAAATTATGTGTAGCATTATATGGAACCTTTACCCACTACCCTCTTTTATTTCCCTCTGTCAACCACACCTTCTTACCCACAATACACAAATGACACCGATCTATCTATCTACTGCCAAGCCCTGAATCTAAACGATAAGACACACATGAAAATTCGAATCATTTTACAGGGCCCAAAAGACACAACGAGCGAACGACTTCCATAAAAGGCACGTGCTTACTGTTGTTCCCCCCTCTCATCAGATACATATCATTCCATGTTAAAAGGTACTCCATCCGATCAGATGCTCCTAAATTACTAATTCTTTGGCTTCGGGGATAAAAATTATTTGATTCGAGTCGAGGAACCTACCCATCAAAGCTAAGAGTGATCAGATATCGGTTTTTGAAGTTTGTAATTTCCATTGTTTGTGGCCCACAAACTGATTGACGCACGAGGGTCAAACGAACGGTCTTGCTGATAAAGATGGATAACTCTAAAGTTATCCATCTTTATCTGTAAGACCGTCTGTTTGACCTCGTGTTTCTGGTAATCAAATATGTAGAAATCATATACTCAAAAATCTATATCTGATCAATTAGAGCTTTGATGGGTGGGTTCCTCGACTCGAATCAAATATGTTTTACCCACGAATGCAAAGAAATAGTCATTTAGGAGCGTCTGATCGGATTGAGTACCTTTAAACCAATATAAAACTAAATACCAGCAGATACAGACTTGGTGGTATCCGGAACGCGATTCCCGATTAAAGATTCACACCTTGCCGTCCGGGATTCAATCGTCGCACTCAGCGTCAGACATTCAATTCGTGGCGTAAATTTGCCGATCGAAAAACCAGTATCCTTTCATCTGTCATTGATCTGGTCAATAGCTTATATCATGTGGTGTTCGTGATTGCATTCCAGTGATGTTCGGACCGATATTGTCTTGACGAAATTGTTCAGGATTAACCGGAAATATACTATTTTTCGATGAAAAACTGTCTGGAGTCGTCCATTAATGTTCATGTATTCAGTCTGTGAATAGATTGACTTGGCAAGTGGTGATTTAGTACCTGGACTCTTGAAGTTGTATCTTACAGCAAATATGACGCTGGACGTAAACGTTTCATGCATTTTTGATTGCCATTTTATTTCAGATCACGACGGCTACCTGCGCCATGCAACAGGAGATATACAAATTCGTCACACTAACATATTCCGTATATATATCTTGCCGTGTTCCTGATTGCATTCCAGTGATGAAGGAATCGATTTAATTCAAGTAGCTTATTCTCTTTAAACTCATATTGTACAATTGCATGAGTATTAAGACAAAACATATTTACAAATGATAATAGGAGAAGTTTGTTATATACAATAACTATACAATAGCCATTATATAAATAGATCGGATATAATTTAAATAAGAAATGAATGTAAGATAGATCGGGCCATTGGCTTTGGCCGCCAGGGCATGTAATTAAACAAACTTCGTGTGAGTGAATCCCGAAACGCAATTTGTTTAACTACTCTGCCGACCAAACCAAATTACCCCCATCGATCTTCCAGTCATTTCTTATTTAAATTATATCCACAGGCAAGTATCACATCGGTCATTACGTATTTGGTTTTTAACCCTTTCAGTGCCAGGGGCCGATCTCATCGGCCCTAATTTACGGTCTGTAAAATCGGCCCTAAAAAGAAGAAAAAAATTTAAAGATTGTTTTGGGTTGAATATTTTTGGGGTATGCTTAAGCATGGTATAGCGAATTTAAAAACAAACTGGATAAAACCTTAGGGGCATGTTATAACTCAAAACTATCACCAAGTATTCATAGTAATAATTTTTATGCCCATGAAAAACGTAAGATTCCCTGGCACTAAACCTACAAAATAAGTCTGTTAAAGAATATAAGAAAAAAATTATTAAAATTGTAAAAAATTGTAAAAAATAATAACAAATGATGAAAAATTGTTAGGCCAATTCATTCTATTATATATGCGAGACGACCTATGGTCGACTCGCATATATAAGAGAATGCATTGGCACAGGGTATATGGGTTGATACAAAAAACGGACCTGGTACTGAAAGGGTTAATACAATTTTCTTATACTCAGCATCATACATTCAATTCGAGGCGCAAATTTACCGATCGAAAAACATTTATCTGCCATTGATCTGGTCAATAGCTTATTACGAGAAGATATCATGTGGTGTTCGTGATTGAATTCAGGTGATGATCTAGATGTCTATATGAAATTGTTCCCGACTCACTACTTTGGAGTGAAATGCCCTCTAGTCATCATACTTTAACCATTTCTATTATAAATACTCCTTGATGAGTAGTTCCCTTAGGAAATGTTCAGATAATAAGTTCACCAAATATGTTTAGTGATGTTCGCCAACGTGTGCAGGGCCAGTAAAGAGTTAACGAAGTTGACAGTTTGTTTTGGTCATTCAAACTTGGTCACTACTGCGCCGTCTGGACGATGTTCAAGGCAATCGTAACGATAAGCTCGTGTGAGCTTATCCACACGACTGATTTTACATTGGTTTAACTCGCTTGACACGGCGGTCAAGCCTCGCTCTCCTATTGAAGTTCCGCGTTGTATCCCCCCACCCAACCCATGATTGGAAGATGCTTATAATAATTGTAACACTATAATATTCGTAATTTCATAATGTCTTCTTATTTGTTATATATAACTGATCGTCTGCGAACGATATTTATCGCTACACTTCAGGTTTGTCCATTAAGAGGGAGGTCAAGTGACCAATTTTGAATGGGGATTTCCATGCAAATCTGCGGAGCAAAAGTTACCGCCAGATAAATACCTGTTGTTTCCAATACCACATCAAGTCACACTCAGAAGTATGTGCAACTCTGTAACTTTTGCTCCGCAGATTTGCATGGAAATCCCCATTCAAAATTGTTCACTTGACCTCCCCCTTTATGTTCGGTCGAGCAGCAGGTCGTTTGTTGAACTTATATTATCTGAACAATTCCCACCAGTAAATAGTAAACTTTTCGCACTTCTAGTATTTTTTATCTCACTGTCTGTCGTCTGCTCATTTTCCATGAATACCTTAAAACGAATAACGTACCATTCCAATACATAATTTTATAATTGAGTGGGAGAATCCATTTAGTATAATAGAAAGGGTCAATAGATTTTTGATAGATCACATATATACGTGTACACTCTGGTCGATGAGGAGTTTCGCACTATATAACCATGTGCACATGGATTATACACTAGTCTGATTTAATGCATGGGGCTGCTTAAACTATTTATCAAAGCCAACATCACATCAGACGCAGATAATGCATGTTTGGTCTCGGATGGCATTTTATTAATAAAAATGTATTCTCTTTCCCGACCATGACGAAATAGGATATGTGCAAAACTCCTTACATTGTCATGACAAACTGGAAACGAAGCTGTGTGCAAATAAACTTAACCCCATCACAGTGTGGCTTCCGGGATTACGGTTGAGTCCAGACTGTTGTATACACAGGGAAGTGGCTAGATGGTACCAAAACGTCTCCTGAAATTTCTAAATTTCCAACTGCACCCTCCCGTTGAACCAGACAAAATCACAGGTTCGAAGAATTCCATTTTCACACACCCATTGGGTTGGAACTTTTCCAACTGTAACCTCAAGCTTTCTGTTACTGTCGGAAATTTAAAACCTTACACCACGCTAAGGCTGGACAATTTCCAACTGATGGACATTTCAGAACAACATTTTGACCAAAAAAAAGTAGAAACGTATGGTACTCTAAAAACAACAATTCCGCATTAATGGTTGGTAAATTAAACTATGAGAACAATTTAAACCTATATGTGGTGTAAAATTTCTAACTCATGTCGTGTCAGGCTTGACATTTTCAACTTTTGAATTTTTTTACCAAAGTTGTGGGGTAGATAATCCTCATCCCCTTCCCAATGTCGCCACTTACATGTATATACTCAGACTGATAGCAGCCAATTGGGCTTCTCAATCTTGCTTCGCTCTCAGTAAACGCAAGACAAATAACCCAGTCTAGGTGATACGGGAGATTTCATACCGACGACGCAATCAGACAACCGCGAGAGTATGCTGACAGAGAAGCAAGCCGCATTGTGTGCCGTAATTGAATTCGAAGGTCTTTCACAGTGAGCGTTTATTTGGTGATTTTCGTGTGATTGGCATACATTGACAAACACAGCCCGATAACTGCGCTTCGCTCAGTAACAATCAATGGTTAGACTTTATTGAATTGGATGTATACTATACAGCCTGGATTCCACTGGATTATGTGGGGCAACAAAGAAGAGGATTCAGCCAATATGTTTTTATTGGAATCGGATCTCAGCCCAGAAGCTTTATCGTATGTTGAGATATTGGTTCTGGTGGTATCCTAATGTAAGGCATTACGCCATAATCCACTGAAGATGAACTATTTGTTGTTCAGTTGTTACGCTACATCTACATTATGGACTTTCCTAACCAATTTTCAACCCATAATTGATGGAGTCAAAATCAAGGATTTATGCTCAATTGTATTAGTAATCAAAGCATTGATGCAACATTTTAAGAGTATAATTCATGGTGGAATATATAAATAGAAATATAAAATGTGAAATTAATAGGAAGTAATTTTTATCAAAGAACGCTTGATAAATATGAATATTATTGTTCATCATTCTTCACAGTGTTCAGTACACATTGCCATATATTTTCTTAGATATCGACTTTGTTTGTTGAATTTGGGTTCGAAAGAATAGATTTTAAAAACCTCTATAAATTTTACATTTAGTATTTGTAACATAATTCACCACATGAATTATACTCCTAAAATTCTGCCTCAATGGGTTTGGTTACTGTGATTACTAATAAAAGTGGAGATAATCCTTTATTTTGACCCCATCAAATGTGGTGGTAATGGGGTTAGCAAAGTCCTTAATATTCGGCCTCCATAAGCCACACAGCAATGTCGAAGCTGGTTCGATTCACGATAAGATTATATTTGTTATTCGTTCAAAGGGACGGTGACCTAATTAGTATATATCTAGATCAATTTGTCGGTAATTATCGATGAATTCTGCGTAAGATGAATTGATTCCCATTGAATTTAACCGTCTGCGAATATTCCAGATTCGATTTGATATCGACATCGGCTTTCTGGTTCTATAGCGGATTTTGAAACTGCAGAAGACTGCCGATTTGCAGGGCCCTAGTCCGTGCACCTGGGACACTATCGACCTCTGGCATTTGAAATACAGAGAACAAAATGTGTATAATGTCAACCAGTTTTTTTTATCCCTGTGGCGTCATGAACAAACTGCCTAAAAGTAAAAATTGCGTCCAGAATATACGCCTTATCGGTGCACTTCTTTAGCCTAACTGTTATCCGTACACACCTTTAACCTAATCGCAACTTCTCGGATTATCGTTCTTGGGAAAATAGTCCGATTGACCTTTAACCTAACCGTTATTGGTACACATCTTTAACCTAACCGTTATTGGTACACATCTTTAACCTAACCGTTATTGGTACACATCTTTAGCCTAACCGTTATTGGTACACATCTTTAGCCTAACCGTTATTGGTACACATCTTTAGCCTAACCGTTATCCGTACACTTCTTTAGCCTAACCGTTATTGATACACATCTTTAGCCTAACCGTTATTGGTACACAACTTCGGCCTTCGAAGTGCGGATGTTCCCACATTGTGGATACTTTAATTTGCAACCATTTTATTTATAAGTGGATGCTGGCCAGACTTCTTACGAATATTGTAACCGAGCCCACAGTTGGTGCTATACATGCATACTGACAGAGGGGCGTCACAATGCGGTGTGTTTAAACGCCCCTGTGGTGTATACGGGTGATTTTAATGACAATAACTGTGCGGGCCGTCATAGAAACCCACCCACCCACGCACGGACGGGGGTTGCGGCCAAACAGAAGTGCCGCTATTAACCCTCAAAATGCCGCCCTCGCCGAATATGTTTGCAGCGAATGAAGCTAAGTGGCTGGACCGCCCATGTGGTGTCTAGGGGTGATTTTAGTGGCTGGTCCGGGCAGTGTTTAGTCACACCCTCGCAATGGGATTGCACCAGCTGGCCGTTATGTGCTTTGCAACAATCACATTAAGTTTAGCAGAACGAGAAACGTAAAACTAACTCGCCGTATATTTACCCGCTTATTGATTGCAGTACGTAATATGTGGGTGACAAGATGAAAGGGAAGTATAATTATTGCTATTACCATGTTAAAGGAGAAGCTAATGTATTTGTTAGGTACCAATTTATACGCACTCTATGGGCACAATTACAGTCACACAAACTCTGATTTTCTCATTTGAGGGAGCTCAGTATAGTAATTTTTGAAAGGTTTATTACGACCAGATTGAAACGTATAATTTCGGAAGATTGAGTCATCAAACAGCAAACAATATATCGATACATATGCACGCGACCACAGGGACGTGGCGACAGGGGGATTTGGGGTGTGGTGAAAATTTTCAAAAGTTGAAAATTTCATGCCTCACACAACATTAGTAGGAAATTTGACACCACGGGTTGAAATTGTTCTCATTGTTTCAATTTGTTTATTTGTTTTTTCTCTTAACTCAAAAGTACATGGGTATTGAGACATTTAACATATTTACATGGTATATAATTATATACATTATATACATGGGGGCAAGCGGGATTTTTGCAATATGTACCATGCACACATGCCGTATATAATTATACAACAACGATAAATTTCTTTCTCTGTCTAACTAATACTGTTATATAATATTCTACGCTAAATACGGTAGCTTAAATGTTCTCTCGGTTTTAGTACTGTCTGTCCGGGGTAGATTCAGTTGTCTCCATCGGAGTTGCTCCGTTTTGGGCATTCGAATACAATCATGGATTCGTGAAAATATCTAAAATTCGAGGTATGTGTTTTCTCCCAGATAATCGCATTAAATCATTTTACCTGTTCTCGTGGTAATCTCAACAATTATGAATTGGTGGGTTGTAAGTTACATTGATTTATGCGAAGTTCGGCGGGGGGGGGGGGGGCGGAAAAAAACTGCGGGACACAACGTACCACTGTCTTGGTTTACATGTGATATTGACCCATTAACCCTCTTAATAATGCCGACTATGTCAGTGTCTACCAGTCGAATGCAGAATTCTACCCTGCGATCGCTTATCTGGCAAAGTTTTACTGCAGAACTATCCCATGTATTAAACAATTTCTCCTCCAATGGTATCAGAAAACAGTTATATGCTGGTATCTCACTCATCTCATTTGCATCTTTTTCAAAGTCGAGGTAATTACTAGTTGTCATTTTTTAAAGTGCATACAAAGCGTTGCGATCACCAATATACATGTTTGTACATGTCATGACATCACGAGGTACAAATCTGCATTCTACTGGTAGACAATGACCATTTTAGTCATAATAATCTAAACTAAGTTACCAAGAACCTTCTCGTGAATTGTATGCTCCGGTGTTTTTTTCGGTTTCCGGTCAAACCGAGTTGTTGTCCGGGAGGGGTAGATTTGATTTTTCTGGGGGGGGGGGGGGGGGGGCAAATGGTCAGTGGAAAAAACTGCAGTTTTTGCTGTTGGGGGGGGGGGGGGAGGGTACCCAAACCGAAGAAAACAGTTTTTTCCACCCTGTGTCTGCAGTTTTTTTTCCGCCCCCCCCCCCCCCCGTGAGTTCGGCTTGATTTTCCAACAAGTACTTAGGAAAAGAGGTTATTCCCGAGTGAAGCGAAATTGGCCGAGTCATTGGGGATGTGTGACACTGCTGCCACTTAGTGTACTGAGGATGCATAGCGACATTGTGGATCAATCATTGGAATTAATGAGACCATCAGCACATCTATGACTTCCACTGCACAAAAAGGAGCAGAGTCGGTATGAAGAGGAAATTATTGTCGAGTCGTTAAGAATGTAGTGTCACATTCATCCTGAGCCTACCGTTGTTTTTGGTACCGTCTACGGTATTCGTGCTAAGTGCTAATGTTCCATTTATTTTAATGAATGATACAAACAACGCATTCACAGTTTCAAATTGGCAGTAGTGTCACCAGTTCTGGTTAAAACACAGACTCGACAGCTATGCAGTACTGAGTCTGGAGTATTTGGGGGGATTTCCATTACCACCAGCATACTTACCTCAGTGTTCCCCAATCACAACATCTATCAGCAAATCAATGTGTCCTATCAGGCGATGGTCGGAATGCCATTACAGGGGTAGATTCGTTACAACGCGCTATAAACATTGTCACATTGTTATACTACATGCATTCAATGCAGCAATTAAAGTTGAAGTGCACTATTGCACTAGGAATAGCTTTTTACGAGAAAGATAATGGTCGGGGTTAGAATTTTCTAAAGTGACGCCGTTATTGTCAGGGGCAGAAAAGGGGGAGGGGCAGAAAAAAAAATTGTCGCCGATTGCCACAAAACTTATATATAATCATCCCCATAATATGAGGAATCTAATGGCGTGGTTTTAATATGGCAAAAGTCGCGCCGTTCGCGTCAGGGGTGACAGGAAGGGGGGCGGGCATATTTTTTTTCTGTCGCCGATTGCCACGAAGCTTACATATAATCATCCCCATGATATGAAGAATCCAACGGTGTGGTTTAAATATGTCAAAAGTTGCGTCGTTTGAGTCAGGGATGAACGGAAGGGGAGAGGGGCACCAAAATTGATAACATTTTAGCGCCGATTTCCACCAAATTGATATATATTCTTCT
Source organism: Siphonodentalium dalli (assembly GCA_032622095.1). Taxonomy (NCBI): domain Eukaryota; kingdom Metazoa; phylum Mollusca; class Scaphopoda; order Gadilida; family Siphonodentaliidae; genus Siphonodentalium; species Siphonodentalium dalli. The sequence continues at coordinate 152,199,577 of CP136062.1, forward strand.
TCATGATACAAGGAATCTAATTGTGCGATTTAACAACGCCAAATTGTTGTTTTTGGATGCGAGATTGGGAGGGGTGGGCACTCAATTTGATAATACAACTAAGTCGCCAATTGCCACCACACTTATACAAAATCATCCCCATGGTATGAGGAGTCTAATGGTGTGGCTTTTATCTGTCAAATGTGGCCTTGTTCGAGTCAGGGTTGCATTGAAAGGGACAGGGGCACCAAAATTGATGCACAATTTGTTTTTAGCGCCAATTTCCGCCAAATTGATACACGTTCTTATCCATGATACGAGGAATCTAATCGTGATTTAAAGACGCCATAGTGGTGCTGTTTGGGTGAGAGATGGAGAGGGGAGGTATTGGCACCAAATTTGATAAAAAAATTGTTTAGTCGCCGATTATCACCAAACTTATAAACAATCATCTCCATGATATCAGGAGTGTAATCGTGTGGTTTAAGGATGTCACAAGTGGGGCCATTCGAGTCAGTGGTGTATAGAGATGAGAGGGACACAAAAAATTATATCTATATTTTTAGTGCCGATTTCCACCAGATTGATACATATTCCTCTCCGTGATACGAGGAATCTTATCGTGTGGTTTAGATACACCAAATTGGTGCCCTATGGGCGAGAGATATGGGCACCTTAAATTTTATACGAATGTGTATACTCGCCAATTTTCACCAATTTCATATATATGCATCTCTAATCTCTAATGAGTCTTAGTGTGTGCAGCTTGAGTCCGAACTAGGGACGGGATTGTCACCAAAACTGATACAAAATATTTTTAGTACCAATTACCATCAAATTCAGACACGTTCTTCTCAAATGATACAAGAAATAAAATCGTGCTGTCTGTCTGTCTTTTTGTCTGTCTGTGTGCGTTCTATATATAACTTCACGCGGTACAATCGAAATGGCACCAAGGCGTTCTAAGAGGGGTAACTTTTTACAAGGAAGATAATGGTGCGGGTAAAATTTTTCTAAAATGACGCTGTTGGTGGGAGGGGAAATTAAAAAAAATATGGTGAAATAGTTTTGTCGCTGATTTCCACCAAACGAATACATAATCACCTTCGCAATATGGCGTTGTTCGAGTCAGCGTTACATCAACAATTGATTTAATAAACCAAATTCCACCAAATTCATACACTTTTTTCTCTAATGATATACCATGAATTAAATCACATTTGGTGTCCTTTGCGTCACGGATGGCGAGCGGATATGCACTATCATTGATAAGATTGCTATTCGCCGATATCCACATATTAGTTATATACAGTCACCAGGCCATCTCCATATCATTTTAAGTAGTTGGGCGTTCACATTTCACAATCCCGACATATTGTGACCCATATAAGTCACTTGAACAATTATATCTTCTTAACAGTCATATTTATATGGGAATGGCAATCAAGGCATTCACACAATGAGCTAGCAAAAAGAGCTGATAACTAGAAGAAGCATTAAACGTATATTTATCATTCTATTGAAGAGATACATATATTCGTGCAAACTGAGAGACCTCGAACCATCAGAGGATTGCATATATATAATACATTTTTTTAGTCTGTTCCATTCAATACAGTTTCCACAAAAAGTTACAATTTGTCAAGAGATATGGAAGGCCTGTTCAAAAATAGTGGTCACAGTGTGCAGTCAAGTATAGTTTCTTCGTAAAAATGCAGTTAGTAGCACAAGACTTTTCAGGATCCTACCAATACTGACATCTGACAAGGGTTTTACAACAGACTCATCGACTCACACAAACAACTCAAAATCTCGCTCTGTGCCTGGCACATGTAGCTGATATATGTGCGCGGCAACATTTCGTTTAAACTAAGAATATTTAGCCAATATATAGCACCATGAACAGAGGAGCACCTGGAAATTTCTTTGAAACATCTGTATCTTCATGGAGATATGATAGCCAGGTCTTAGTCCAACCCACTATATTGATTGATACATCTCAATATGTAAAACCCAATTCTCATCTTTTATCGAACTAATGTGTTTATGATGTTCATGTATCATATTATAACGTCTAATGTATACGCAGTTGTAAATAAATAAATACTTCATTATTGGTGGAACGGATTAATCGCGATAAACAGAATGGTTAGCCCCTACTTATATTCCATGACTGTAATAATCATGTTTTGTGATGCTATTTGAATATACAATTTATGAGAAAATGTATAACACTTTAAGCAAGAGCATTCTCTATTCCCAACACATATCCACATAATACATTAACCTGGGCAACGCCGGGTAACCCTGCTAGTCTTCAATATGTGCAGTGTCAGCTAAGAAGAAACTAAGTTAATAGAATTACGTCCCTTTTGATTTACATGGTATCTCGAATACGAGTTTAAACAAAATCCTCATGCGCGATTGGCGTATATATATACTATATCAAATTAATTTACAAGTTCAAGATATATAATACACATGGCATGCATATATGTGGGTGTTTCATAGTCTGAAATGCGTTCGTGTGCAGACAATGGCGGGACGTTGTGGCGGCTATTTGCCACAGCAGAATGAGGTTCCTCAGAGGGTGAATTTAGTTTTTACTAGCCCGCTATGCGGGATAGTGTCACTAAATTCACCTTCTGATGACCCCTTTCTGCAAATGACAGGCACCTTATTCTCAGGCCTGACGAAGATAGCTGGAGTACAGTTATATAACTCTTTATAGAGTTTCCCGTCTGGAATGAAGCGACCGCATGAATGAATTGTGAGAGTATGAAAGCAAAATTGGAAGTCAACAAAACATATGCAAGGCAAAGTTTTCGTTTCGAAAAGATCAAGAGTACTTCCACTAAGTCCATGCTATACTATGTGTTGGTACGTTCGCGGTTATTGATCAGGAACCAGTCTATTCAACTAGCGACATTGAAAGAGGGACAACAAAAAAATGCAATACAATATTGACATGCAGACGACAGTTTAGATGAGAAATATTCATTAACTCACTTGTATCTACTTGTTCGTCCATTATGTACAATGAATATAACCCGCTCTTTTGGTTAATTTTGGTTTAAAAACAAAATCGTATATAGTACAGTATCATTTATCACGACCCTACCTTTTTTGTTGAGTTCTATAACCAAAAAGTAGTGCATTTACCCTAGCTAACCCTGTTCTTATTGGCTGCTACTATAACAATCTTATTAGTGCCACGTTTATCACGCCCCCACTCTATTGTGTGTGTGTGGCATCCTTATAACGTTTAGAATCATTAGAATGTCTGACATTTGCGGAATGAGGTCCCAATAAGTTGAATTTAGTGACGCTTTACTGCATGTACATATCGGGCTAGTCATAACCAAAACCACCCATTGTGAAACTTTTTCTTCTGCAAAATAGCGGATAGAAACTGAATAGAAGAGAACAAGTAACTAAACATTGTTAATTTGAGAGTTCATCGAAGATGGGGCTCAATTAAGCAGATTGAGGTCTCCATGGGGTGAATTTGGTGACAGTGTATACTGCATGTATACTGCTGATTTTCTCGTTTGATGAATGATTCTCGGAAGCTCACCCGATCAATGCGATCAATCAGATCGAAATGACTTTCTCTAAAACGTAAACAACAAAAACCAAACACCACGCGATTCTATTCGAGAACCAACGTAGCGATATAAAGTGTGATGTAGTGCCTACACCATCTGTCGGAAGTGTCCGTGATATGCCAATTTTTTGTATTCTCCTCTCTGATAAAAGTATTGAAAGTACAGCTAGATAAATCATCTCCTTGTCAGAACTATAATAGAGTTATCATCCTTGTCAGAAGCGGCCACATGAATTTCGTTTGCTCATATGTGATAACTGATGCAAGAAGAGTTCAGACAACAAGATGCAAGGCAAAACTTTCGTTTAGAAAATTCAAGGAGTACTTCCATGTTACTATATACGTTTCTGTACTTTCGCAGTTACTGACCAAGAACAAGTATACCCAACTCAAGAAAGCTGCGACAGGGGGTGTGGGAGTTTGGGGTTGCCACCTGACCACGCCCAGCTTTAGTTTTCAACAGTTAACAATTTCATGCTTGACAAAACATTAGTGGAAATTTCATACCAAAAGGTGGTTGTATTTGTTCTAATCGTTTGTCATTTGTGGTATTGTTACGCCTGAATCCAATAGTGGACAATTATTTCATTGTTTATCTACATTGGTTTGACAATATCAGATGTGTGGTTCTTTTCTATATTATTCGCGTTAGGTTCGTTTCTTTGTTAGATTAGGCTTTCTCGCAATTCCAACCTTTTCTTTGTATTAATCAGCTGGCTTTTCATTTACAACTTGTCAATTCTTGCCCAAGCGGTGCTCATTAATTACCATTCATCGCACGTATTCTAAGCTTTACTTTTAATAATTACTTATTTGTCAAACTGTTAATGCCACTGTGGTGATCGGATATTTTATAATGCAAATATGTTAATAGAATCCACCGTCGTTAATTCACACCTGTGCATGCTTTGTATATAAGAATTTGTAAAACTGTGTTATGTCACTTTGTTCCGGAACTCCACCGTTCAGTCACTTCCACGTATTATAACCGGAGTTCCGATTGTTGTGTGGACCGCTTCCAACTATACCGGAATGTCCGCATGTTTCTATTGTAAAAATAAACGCTTTTTCTCCAGAACGACTCCACATTCTTACAATACCAAAATCAGCTCTACCAATCATTCCAACCAGCTTTAGTGAAGACTTTGTTGTTTTGGATTAAAGTCTAATATTTTCCTATTTTCGGTCAAAGTATTTAAAGACATATTATGTTCTTGTTCGGGTGCGTGAAACTTATAAGTTAGAATTCGGTTGCTATGCCAACTTGAGATAGACCGTACCACTCCATAGAAAACATCGTCCGAACTACGCTAAATTGTAAATATTTACTACTTGAATCGGGACGCATCTATCGGCGATAAACTAACGAAAACATTTCTCGATCTTCAGTCACTGCATTTAATTAATATATAAGATTGACGATGTGTGTTGTCAATTTAGATATAATATTTGTAAAAATATCAACTTTGAACAATATTATTCTCCATTTCTATTTGATATACCGGAGTGTTTCACAACCATTTAACTGAAATGATCCTGACCCTCCTTCTTATAGTGCAGTGTAGAAGTGCTCGTGTTCTCGTTTGATGAATGATTCTCGGATGCACTAACGACATGTCAGGTCAATGCGATCGATCAGAACAAAGTGACTTTCTCTAAAACGTCTACAACAACAAAGAATTAAACCACGCAATACCATTCGAGAACCAACGTGGCGAGATAAAGTCTGATGTACTGCTGCCATCTGTCAAAAGACTCCGTGATATATGATATATCGCATGCTCCATTTTGCGCTCCGTCTGAATAACATACAGTGATAGTACTCATATAGAGTTCTTCCCCTGCAGAAGCGACCGTGTGAATGCAATTTGTTCATAACGGATATGCATGTCAAAGAAGAGTTCCGAAAACAAGATACTGTAATGCCCTAAATAATCGACTCTTTAACTACAGCAGAATTATGGGTAATTTTTCAGGATTTTGTCGGAAATATGGCTTGTTGCCATTCATCGGAAAGCTCTCGGTCAGAGCTTTCCGATGAATGGCAACAAGCCATATTTCCGACTAAATCCTGAAAAATTACCCATAATGCTGCTGTGGTTAAAGAGTCGATTATTTAGGGCATTAATGTATAATGCATTTTGTTTTCGCTTCGAAAAGCCCAAGAGTACTACCGGGAGTTTTTCATGGATACAGTACCAAACAGAACAAATGGTATATTGAGGCGCGTCTTTATCGCGATATTTTCGAAGAACACATATATCTATATAGACGATCTCGCTCGTGAAGAACACATATATCTATATAGACGATCTCGCTCGTGAAGAACACATATATCTATATAGACGATCTCGCTCGTGAAGAACACATATCTATATAGACGATCTCGCTCGTGAAGCTTAGAGCACATATATAGACGATCCCACTCGTCAAGAACACCACACATATATCTACATTGATCATCTCGCTCGTGATTGATATGCTGTATAAACATTGCGAACGGAGCGTTTTAACCGTCGTTCAAGCAACATGTTGCCACAAGCCGATTTTACGATTTTTATTAAGAGCAATATTAAGTTCGAATTATCGCAACAATGTCGCAAGCGGCGCGCTTATAATCGTCCCACTTGCAAAAAAAGCTGGATATTGGGCGGGAAAATAGCGCGATTAATATACAAATTCTTCTGACTTGTACTGTACGTTGATGTACATTATAATATACACGTGGAATTTACTACCATTGTATTTTTACAATTACAGATGTTTTGGGAACAAATCTATAAACCTGACCACCACAAAAGTGGTAACTGGGCTGCCATACTTAATCGTCCCGCTGCGCCATATGACCATATATCGACTGAAAGCGACATTTGATGGGCAAAACTGATGACAGTCAGAAATCTCAACACCAACCTTTAGCTGAAACATTATGTGGGTGGTACCAGAATCTGATGTTAAGCCTCTGTGGTATAACGAAACAAATAGCTATGATGAATAACTCAATATTGCAATATTACCTCGGGATTCTAGAAAGGGCCAATAGAGTACCCATGCAGGATCCATGAAACGTTTATTAGGATACCCATGATCCACGAAACGTGTATTAGGCTACCCAGGATCTATGAACCGTTGATAAGAGTACCCATGATATATGATCCGTTTTGATTGGTGTAGCCAGGATCCATGAAACGTTGATTAGAGTACCCATGATATATGAAACGTTGATTAAGGTACCCATGAACTGTGAAACATTGATTAGGGTACCCATGATCTACGAAATGTTGATTAGGGTACCCATGATCTATGAAACATTGATTAGGGTACCCAGGATCTCTGAAACATTGATTAGCGTAGACAGGATCTCTGAAACATTGATTAGCGTAGCCAGGATCTCTGAAACATTGATTAGGGTACACATGCTCTAAGAAACGTTGATTTTGGTGCCACATGAATGACAGGATCTCGAAACGTTGATTAGAGTACACAGGATCCATGAAACGTTAATTATGGTAACCATGATATATGAAACGTTGATTATGGTAACCATGATATACGAAACGTTGATTAGGGTAACCATGCTATATGAAACGTTGATTAGGGTACCCAGGATCTCTGAAAGATTGATTAGGGTACCCATGATCTATGAAACATTGATTAGGGTACCCAGGATCTCTGAAACATTGATTAGCGTATCCACGATCTCTGAAACATTGATTAGCGTAGCCAGGATCTCTGAAACATTGATTAGGGTACACGTGCTCTAAGAAACGTTGATTTGGGTGGCACAGGAATGACAGGATCTCGAAACGTTGATTAGAGTACACATGATCCATGAAACGTTAATTATGGTAACCATGATATATGAAACGTTGATTATGGTAACCATGATATATGAAACGTTGATTAGGGTAACCATGATATATGAAACGTTGATTAGGGTACCCAGGATCTCTAAAAGATTGATTAGGGTACCCATGATCTATGAAACGTTGATTAGAGTACACAGGATCCATGAAACGTTCATTGTGGTAACCATGATATATGAAACGTACGTTCATTATGGTAACCATGATATATGAAACGTTGATTAGGGTGCCAACATGATCTCGAAACGTTGATTAGAGTACACAGGATCCATGAAACGTTCACTATGGTAACCATGATATATGAAACGTTGATTAGGGTACCCATGATCTATGAAACGTTGATTTTGGGTGCCCACAATAATATCGAAACGTTGATTGGAGTACACAGGATCCATGAAACGTTGATTAGGGTACCCATGATCTATGAAACATTGATTAGGGTACCCATGATCTATGAAACGTTGATTAGGGTACCCATGATCTATGAAACGTTCATTATGGTAACCATGATATATGAAACGTTGATTAGGGTACCCATGATCTATGAAACGTTGATTAGGGTACCCAGGATCTCTAAAACGCGTAATATGGGAAATTAAAGTAATGGACTAATAGTTCACAGTGCAACACACGGGGGCTTCTAACACGCTGTAGAGATGCCCGGTGAAGACATTCGTACATTGAGTTTCTCCTTGTCTTCAGTCCATTAACGATTCAGACACGCATTTGACGGGAATCACATTAGCCATTCATGGATTCCAGAGATCTGTTCTGATGGATATATATTGTGCTTCTGTCGACTACCTCTGGGTGACGGCCACACAAGAGGCATGATTATCTCGTTGGAGCACGATACTCTCGTTGGACAGGTAATCAATCGAACTTAAGCATTTCCAGAACAGAACACAAAAGACGAATTACACGACAAAATTGAACATTAACGAAATCAAACCGAATCAGGGATAGCGATGAACCTTCTATGCTTACGCCGAGTTAAAGGCACGGGCGGCGTTCGTTGCCAAAATATTCATATTTGTTCAAATCGCCATCAACAGAAGGAATAATAAAATTTATATATAGTTTTGATCATATGCCAAACATAATCAGCGCGTAAATGGTATATTGTCGTCAAGACGTACGATGGTGTACGTAAACAAGAGCCTGCTCGTGTTACAGAAGTTTTGCTTCTGTTTACATAACACAGCGCAATTATATTGGTTAATCACACACACATGATATAAACGCTCTGTATTGTTTCTATATCAGGAAAACAGCATAAAATAACGCTCTTCGTGTTTACCATATCCGGATCTAAACAAAAGCCAGGTTCTGTAACGTTTTTTGCTTTTGTTTACATAACAAAGGATCGCATACTGTTTATGCCATGTTTCTGATTGGTATAAGAACAAAATATGTCTAGATTTTACTTTTATTTCTGTTTTTGTCGGTTTTTGACGGAGTTGAATATTTTAACAGCATACCCATCGCCAACGCCGCCCGTATCTTTAATGGTGGCTACATTAGTTTCAAAATGTTACAACGTTGGTTTAACGTTAGTTCGCCACCAGGATAGACCGCGACGTTGTCATGTTTGTTGGAGTTTAGCCCTGGTTGGTGATATCTTTTCTTTTGACGAAAATATGGTATATTGGACTTTGCGATCTGCGTCGTTGTAAAACTAAATAGTACTTAATCAATATATTTGTAATGAACGGTACAAGTGGATGTGGCTAATTAAGGTAATAGTTCATAGTGCATCTCACGAGGGAATCCAACTCGTGACAATAGTCCATTAACGATTCAGACACGCATGTGGCGGGATTCACATTAGCAATTCATGGATTCCAGAGATATGTTCTGGTGGATATTGTGCTTCGTTCGGCTGCCCCTCGGTGACGGTCACAGAAGAGGCATGAGAATCTCGCTGGACAGGTAATCAATCGAGCCTTTAGGATTTCCAGAACATAATACAAAAGACGAATTACATGACAAAATTGAACATTAACGAAATCAAACCGAATTAGGGAGAGAGATGAACCTTCTATGCTAACGTCGAGTTAATGGTGGCTCAATTATTTAAAAGGGTCACAAAGTTGGATGGAGTTTAACGTTATTTCGCCGCTAGGACACCTCGCAATGTTGACATGCTTGTTGGAGTTTAGCGTCACACAAAAGAATGCTACTTCGAATACACAGTGAGGGCCATTATACTCATATATCACGTTGTGGTGGTCTACCGATTGCGAACACACAAGGATACTGATTCGAATACACGCTGGGAGCCATACTCACATATCACGTCGTGGTGGTCTACTGGTCGAGAACACACAGTGATACCGATTCTAATACACACTGAGAGCCATACTCACATATCACGTCGTGGTGGTCTACTGGTCGAGAACACACAGTGATACCGATTATAATACACACTGAGAGCCATCTGTTCACATGGGCACGGATCCGAACACACCGTAAGAGCTACACCCACACTCGTGGGCATGGATTCGAATACACCATGATAGGTATACTCACATATCACATCATAGTGGCGTACCGTTCCCAAACACACACATACACTGATTCGAATACACCACGAGAGCCAGACTCACATATCACGTCGTGGTGATCTACCGTTCACAGTGTGCCGATTCGAATACAACCTGAGAGCCACACTCATGTGGGAACGAATTAGAATACATACTGAGAGCCACACTCATATATATGGGAGCGAATTAGAATACACACTGAGAGCCATAGTCATATGGGAACGAATTAGAATACACACTGAGAGCCATAGTCATATGGGAACGAATTAGAATACACACTGAGAGCCATATTCATATGGGAACGAATTAGAATACACACTGTGAGCTACACTCAGATGTGCACGATTCGAATATGCTCACATATCACGTCATAGCGGCTTACCGTTCCCGAGCACACAAGGACAGCGATTCTAATACGCCCGAGAGTTATGCTCACATATCACGCCATAGTGGCCTACCGTTCCCGAATAAACAATGGCAGCGATTCGAATACATCTGAGGGCCATACTCACATGGGCACGGATTCGAATACACCCGGCGAGCCATGCTCACATATAACGTCACAGTGGACTGCCGTTTCCGAACACACATGGACAGCAATTCGAATACATCCTGAGAGCCATACTCACATGGACACCGATTCGATTACACCCTGAGGGCCATAGCCACAAGGACACCGATTCGAATACAAACTGATCGAGCCATACTCACACGGGCACGGATTCGAATACACCCTGAGAGCCATACTCACATATCACGTCAGAGTGGCATACCGTTCCCGAACACACAAGAACGGCGATTTGAATACACAATGAGAGCCATACTCACATGGACACCGATTCGAATACAAACTGATCGGGCTATACTCACATGGGTGATGTGCCGTTCGCGAAAACACAAGCTAGGGCACGGATTCCAAAACACCATGAGAGCTGGTTGGTTAAAATCACGTCATGTGACAACGCACTCAGGCACACCCAATTTGTTTTCATATTGTATGAATGTCATTCAAATGGGCGCTAAATATGTAAGTCGAGTGGAAATATAATAAATGGATGTTGATTTATTGCATCCCATGCATGGAGTATTGGCGAGTAGTTATCCCTTATGAAATCTTCAGATAAGTTTAACGAACGACCATCAACTTATTATCACGAACTTATCACTACAATAAATAGGACTAATTGTGTACTTGTATTATCTGTCCTCTGCTTATTTTCCTAAACACCCCTGCAGATGAATAATAGACTATTCCAATGTATACTTTTATGAATGAATGGGAGAATCCATTTAGTATAGAAAGGGCTAAATGGAGCTCAAGCAGTGTAGAATCAAGATATATATACAGATAATTATTAACGCCCTCGGGTGTATACTGTCCTAGAGATTCTAGAAAGATATGGTTCGCTGGGAGTTTTATTTATAGATACTGGGTTTTTTCCGGTTGTGACAATTCGCAGTAGGTCCCTATTTGCGGAAGTCTATTTGCGAAATTCCCCGAATTCGCGGAGGTCCCCTAAAATGGTCGAAATATGTTGATTTTAATGAGGGAACGGGTGCGTATATGTCAATTGATACGTATTTTAAACAAATAACGACACGATCATCATAATAGTGGTTTGTTCTATCAATCATATCATCATAATCATAATCATCATCATCATCATCATCATCATCATAATACGGAACAAGTCTTGCGACTTTTCGTCCTAATAACATTATTTGCAATGTTTGTTTACAAATATATGTATCGTCATTCGATATTTACTTGTGAGTCACTTGAACATATTACTTGTCGTCGAACTCGTATTTTATATAATAGAAGAATGAGTCTGTGTATATTTTGAATTGATCGAGTGTTGGAGCCTCAACAGCGAAGTCTGGAAGAGAGTTCCAGCTATTTACCACCCTCTGCGTGAAGAAATATTTTCCTATGGCCTTGTTAACAATGGGCATCTGTAGCTTTTTATTATGTCCTCTTGTTCTTCCCGATGAATGTCTTTATAATAGGTCACAGGCATTGATATTGTAATGACCATTCAACAGTTTATATACCTCGATTAGATCTCCTCTAAATATTCGATATTTTAAAGACATCAGATTGAGTCTTATCATTCGGTCTCGGTAGCATAGAGTTTTTATTTGACGAACTAGTTTCGTTGCTTTTCTTTGTATTTCTCTTACACAATGCTTTGATATTTTTGATGTGGGCTCCATGCAGAGTTACAGTATTCGATGATAGGTCTGACCATGCTTATGTAGAGCGATTAGAAAGTGTCGATGTCCAAGTTCGTGAAAGTTCTGTTGACTATGCCGATGATTTGAGAAGCTTTATTGTTTTAGGATATTGTAGGAAGGCTAATCTGGCCGTGTCAAATTGAGCTATAGCGATGGGATTTCTCGCAGGATAACACATTTCGTGTTTTCGTGGGGTGTGTATTCGCTGGATGTCTTATAGTTGCAGTATGTAACTATTATGACCGCGTTAATTGCTTTCGATGTTTAGGTATGAACAATGGCTGGGCCATGCACTCTTGGCGAGTACACAATGCCTCCGATTTTTGATCCGCATTTAGAAGCTTTCTGGCGTGGTGAATGAGAAACCTGCAGTAACAAGCCGTAGTTTTTGTAATAATTTGAAGGATTAGTTTTTTTAACGGAATTCCGGAATTTATATTTATGGCTAATAATATGATATTGAGGGCGATACCATTTCTGATTATGGTTTTCTTGTAGTTAACTGTTCTGAGTAGCTGAGAACTGTGTTTCTCCTCGAGTGAGGTGCATGCGGAGTATTATTTTTACGAGGCGCTAGACGAGTGAAAATTATCCTCACATCTCACGAGAGGAGAAAATCCGTACGCTACTCAGAACGGTTGACTGTTGTGTTTATTATATTTTCTATACCAGTTTGTTAAGACCCAGACCACAGTGAAGCACACGGTTAGACATAGCGCGTTCTTAAAGCTACACTATCCCAGCCAGTTATGTTAAAATAACGCCCAAGGATACCGAATGACGCACACATTGACGTCATGACGCAGCGTTGAGAGTAGGATAACATCTTGAAAGTATAGGATCAAATAGTCGGTCTTCTGGGAGTGGGGATATGATTTATATTTTAACGTAAAAAGTTGATGAAAATATAATAAATATATGTATATATATACTTACTGAGCTGTTGATGTTCACTTTCAGCGCTTTTAATAGCTTGGACTCAGACCGCTGTATGAAGATAGCCATCTGGCGGTGCTGAAGGCTCCCGAATAATTTAACAGAAAATCCCTGAGTGCCGTTCTCCGCCTCATCGACGGTATCAATCCCATATGCTCCCAAATCAAACATCACGTTATGAACGCGTGTTTCCGGGATCGGGACTTGTTTTTGGTCCATCCGTTCCCATGACGACACGGCACCGTACGTATGGCAGGAATGTTGTTGGAACTCGTCCGTTAAACCAAGAAGTCTACTCGCTTGACCTTTAACCCCATCACAGACGAACACTATAACTCTTCCTGGGATTTTGTCGATTTCGGCAACCACGCCCTCGTCGAACTAAAAATAGACAAAACGGAGTTTGGAGTTGTTGCAAAGTTTTAGTTTTGTTTTAGAGATGATATATCTCTTCCCATTTCCTCCCCTGAGGGTGAATTTATAGTGATGCTTGCCCACTGTGGGTTGGGCACTGCGACTTGATATATAAGTATACACATATAATATAAATTAGATATACAATTAAATATAGTTAAAATTATCTATCGATTTGCAACCATTTGGCTGCCAACAAAGCTGCATTGTCATGTAGAATTGATTTTAAATAAACGTTCCAATGATGTATCACATTAACCTTTTCATGACTGGAGCTTTATGAAATAAATTTTGCGAAAACCCTGTGCCAATGCATTCTATTATATATGTGAGTCTCCCACAGGGAGCCTCACATATATATAAGAGAATACATTTACATTGAACTTGTAAGCCATTGCATTCTCTTATATTTACGAAGCCCCCTATGGGAGAATCATATACATAATAGAATGCACTGGAACATGATCTTTAATGCACCACCAGCTTAGCTCCCGTCCTGAAAGGGATTTCAAACCAAATAAGAAATTCTATTCAGAAATGCCCATTCGGTGCATGCCCGTATATCGGCGAAATTGGATGATATTGTGGCGACGGATGCCAGTCAATTGCCTTCACGAGTAGGAAGTTACTTATTTTTGGTGATTATTGGGAAAAGCTATGCGCTAATAAACAAGCAACACAATCGACAACGTCAAGTGCCGGTTTACATTGGTTTCTATCAGGGTGCATTTACATTGGGTTATATCAGGGTGCGTTTACATTGGTTTATATCAGGGTGCGTTTACATTGGTTTATATCAGGGTGCGTTTACATTGGTTTATATCAGGGTGCGTTTACATTGGCTTCTATCAAAGGGATAAAGGGGATAACGAACACTTTAAAAAGAACAGGATTTTATGGCGGAATGTCTGTCCAGGGATTCGGTTCCGTGCCTTGTGAATAGAGAGATTCCGCTTTTGTACGGAGTGTAGTGATTGTGAGTGTGTATCCCAGGTAACAACTGGGTTCCACGTAGATTTTTGTGTGTGTACTTGCAAAAGTGTAATACATATAGACGATGAAACATATATGATTGTTAGATTATTGACATAAAACCACTCTGTATGCCTCGACCCACAAATGTCGATTGTAGTTACATTCGACTTTTAATCGAGCACGTGATTTTTCACGCTATATGATTCGAAATGAGTATTATCTTATTTTAGATAAGTTACGTATAGCAATTAACTTACAAGCTTTGTGTCAATAAAAACAACAAACTCCCCAAATCAAAGGGATAAAGCAGATGAGGAACAAATTAAAAAGAACAGAATTTTGTGGCGGAATGTTTGTCCAAGGATTCGGTTCCGTGCCTCGTGAATAATAAGTATGGTACAGTACCAATCAGAACATGTGGTTTATTGAGGCGCGTCTTTATCGCGATATTGAGCGCCCCTTTTTCGAAGAACACATATATCTATATAGACCATCTTGCTCGTGATTTATATGCTTTTATTACATTGCGAACGGAGCCGTTTAACCGTCTTTCAAAGAACATGTCACCACAAGCAGATTGTACGATTTTTATTAAGAGCAATATTAAGCGCGAGATATCGCGCAATATTGAGTTCGACATATCGCAACAATGCCGCAAGCGGCGCGCTTATTATCGCCAACTTGCTATATAAGCGGGATATTGGGTGCGAAAATAGCGCGCTTAATATACCAATTCTTCTGACTTGTACTGCACTTATTTTTTGGTGACTATTGTGGAAAGCTATACGACAAAAACCTAGCAACACAATCGACAAAGTCAAGGGCCGGTTTACATTGGTTTCTATCAAGGGCCGGTTTACATTGGTTTCTATCAAGGGGCGGTTTACATTGGATTCTATCAAGGGCCGGTTTACATTGGTTGCTATCAAGGGCCGGTTTACATTGGTTGCTATCAAGGGCTGGTTTACATTGGTTTCTATCAAGGGCCGGTTTACATTGGTTTCTATCAAGGGCCGGTTTACATTGGTTTCTATCAAGGGCCGGTTTACATTGGTTTCTATCAAGGGCCGGTTTACATTGGTTGCTATCAAGGGCTGGTTTGCATTTGTTTCTCTCAAAGGGATAAATGAAATAACGAACAAATAAAACGAACCAAGGCTGCACATAGTGTGTCTGTCATTTGCAGAATGGGGTCCCCAGAGGGTGAATTTAGTGACACTATCCCGCATAGCGGGCTGGCGTCACCAAATTCACCCCCTGGAACCGCATTCTGCTTAGGCATCAACCGCTATATATCGGAGACCTAGGATTATAGTTGAAGTTGGTATTGTTCACACACATTAGTCACCTAGATAATGCGTTTTACCTTCTGCAAATTAGGGGATATAGAAACTTCCCAGAAGGGAAAAGTAACTAAAAACAATGTTAATTTGAGACAACAGATACTTCTCAGAAGATGAGACCAAAGCAGAATAATGTCCCCAGAGGGTAAATTTGGTGATGCTAGCCCACTGAAGGGAATATCTGTCCAAGGATTCGGTTCCGTTCCTCGTGAATAACACATATGGTAGAGCGACATATCAGACGAAGGGGCTCTGTGATCACGTTTGTAAAAACCTCATTCCTGTCTGGGAGAATCTCGTACTGCTCTGATATATCAGTGGGCATACTTTGATCGCGAATAACAAGAGAGCATCATAGTCAGTCCCACAGCGTCTTCATTCGCTAACAGCCTGTTCTGCTACAAATCCGCACATTATCTGCTTATAATATAGCTTATTTTAGGTAGATAATCTGCTTAGAATTGCATAATATTGAGTCGATAATGTGCTGAAAATATGAACCTTTTAATTACATTATCGACTCATAATGATGAGATTATAAGCAGATTATGTGCGGACAATAGCACAAATACTTTTGGCCCGCGCCATAAAACGAAATAACGGATATGACTCCATTATCTGTCTATTTCAGAATCCAATAATCATATTATATCTACCTATTTCACATTATAGGTCGATTATGTGCGTATTTGCGCGAGGATATGTTGTATCTGATCTCTCGCGTGGCAAGACATTGCCTCAGTATGGGTGATATCCTAAACGGAGCTATCTTGACTTGTTGTTATCAGCTTAAAGGGAACACCTAATAATGCCATAATAAGACATCAATTTTTAGAAAAATCAGGGGATCGCCGAACAATGTTTCATGATTTTAAACGCTATAGCATACGCGGTCACAGGCAGCATTTTCTCGTGAAAATAAATACATAACGGGCTAATTTTAATGAGCGAAGTCAGCTCATGTTGGCTTTATTTAAAGCCACATGGCAGTTTGCGCATCAAAATACAAATAATATTATTCGCTTTTGAATTTTTCCCGGTATCGAAATAGGTCGGTACATATCATAACTACCTTTGTACGAGCATTCTGTAACTCAAAAAGACGCATTGAAGTAAAAACAGCTGGAAAATGGCTGTGACTTTGGCAAGTTTTTTTTCCAAAGCATATGAAGCCAGAACTTCAATATTTAGTGTATTTATCGACCTATCGTATCCGTCCCTCCAAATTACGCTGACAAAATTTGGAGGTTCGAATGAGCCATGTCCGTTTAACCTCAATATACTCTCTGTGTGGACATAAGCCGCTCTTTATAATGTGTTTTCACTGCGACCCGAGCTATTCAACGAAATAACGAGTATAAGCTCACTGTGGGCTTATTTTAGAATCAAATAATTCCACAATGAACCTATGTGAATAATTAGTTCCAATATGAACCTATCTGCATGAGGATATGATGTCACAGACACACACTCAACTCGGTTGTGATCTTAAACTGTAACTTACATTAAACTGAAGATGAAAAAATAGGGTTTTGTTTGCTCATCCGATTATTTGAATAAGTTGAAAGACCCCCCCCCCCCCTCCGGAATGTTAGACGGGTTATGAATTCAAGTTCATTTTTCACACCTGGGTTAAGCAGTACGGACTATAGCGATAAAACACAAGGTAGGTACACCATATTTGGTGTGTACACATCTTTCACGAATATGCCAGAACACACATTACTATATTTATGAAAACCTCGAGTCTGTTTGTGAGTATCACGTACTCGTCTGAGCTATCAATGTGGCATGATTTGATCGCTAATGACAAAACAGCGGCAGAGACAGACCGACCCAGTCTTTATTCTCTGATCTCTCGGGTGGCAAGATATTAGCTCGGCATGGGAGAGATCTTAAACGGAGAAATCTTGTCTTCTTGATATCACATTTAAGCGAAGACATAACAATGCCATAATAAGTCATCAGCAAGTTATATAATTACAGCCTTTTATATATATGAACACCTGTGGATAAAGCCAATAGCAAAAAAAACGTGACAGGGCAACACATCCGCGTGCAAATATAGGTTCATATTGGACGTAAACATTCATATATCATAATAGGTTCTCATGTCTACCGTAATCAGTGGTCATGCTTTGATCGCGAATGACAAGATAGTGTCAGAATTCAGATCCAGCGACTATAGCTTCTCTCATCTCTTGCGTGGCAGGATATTGTCTCAGCATGTGAGATAGCCAAAGCGGAAACATCTTCTCTTGTCGATATCTCACATTAAAGCAAATACATGACAATGCAACAGTATATAGCCTTTTATCGATAGGAACTCCTATAGAAAAAACCAATAGCCAAAAACGTGGGGAGCAATATATAACAATGATTTACAAATATTTGCGTGTAGAAAACAGCTGCCATGAAATTGGAACCAGAACATGCTGTTGACCGAGTCTGTCTGGGGGATCGCGTACTGGTCTGAGTTATCGGTGGGGTACTGGTCTGAGTTATCGGTGGGGTACTGGTCTGAGTTATCGGTGGGGTACTGGTCTCAGTTATCGGTGGGGTACTGGTCTCAGTTATCGGTGGGGTACTGGTCTCAGTTATCGGTGGGGTACTGGTCTGAGTTATCGGTGGGGTACTGGTCTCAGTTATCGGTGGGGTACTGGTCTCAGTTATCGGTGGGGTACTGGTCTGAGTTATCGGTGGGGTACTGGTCTCAGTTATCGGTGGGGTACTGGTCTCAGTTATCGGTGGGGTACTGGTCTCAGTTATCGGTGGGGTACTGGTCTGAGTTATCGGTGGGGTACTGGTCTGAGTTATCGGTGGGGTACTGGTCTGAGTTATCGGTGGGGTACTGGTCTCAGTTATCGGTGGGGTACTGGTCTGAGTTATCGGTGGGGTACTGATCTGAGTTATCGGTGGGGCATTCTTTGATCACGAATGGCAAGAGTGCGCCGGAGTCAGTCCCGTCGAGTCTTCATTTTCTGATCCCATGCGTGGCAGGATATTGGCTCAGTATGGGAGACAGCCTAAACGGAATAATATTGCCTGTTTGAACTATTAACGCCATAACGTCACCACCAAGTCTTAGAATTATAGCCTGATATGAACTCCAGCGGATAAAACCAATAGCCAAAAAAAAAAAAAACATGACACAAACGGCAACATATTCTTAAATATTTGCGTGTATAAAAAAAAATGGAAATTGGAACCATGACTAATGTTGACCGAGTCTGTCTGGGGGAATCGCGTACTGGTCTGAGTTATCGGCTTTGATCACGAATTACAAGAGTGCGCCGGAGTCACTCCCAACGAGTCTGCATTCTATGATCCCACGAGTGGCGGGATATTGGCTCAGCATGCATGGGAGATATCATAAACGGAGACATCTAGTCTTGTTGATATCACATTAGAGCGAAGACATAATAATGTCACATGCAATAAGTCATCATATATATCTTAAAATATAACCTATTTATCGATAGAACTCCATGGAATAAAACCAATGTACCGTATAGCAATGATCTACAAAGATTTGCGTGTACAAAAAAAAAACTGCCATGAATTGGAACCATGACTGCAGTGGACCGATGTTATTTGGGTACGATGCTCGCATATCAAGGAAACAAGTTGGTAAACTGAGGCAAATCCGACAAATTAGAGACTATAACACACTCAGTCACACACATTTGAATTCGGTCCAGCTAAGCAATTGTCGTCAGTTTAATCTGGGGTTTAAACTAAACTGTAATGTAAATTAAACAAACGATAATAAATGGGGCTTTTAATTATCATCCGATTATTTTAAAACCTCCCTCTTATCCGAATCCTGTTGGCTCTGGGGTGTTTGTGGCATTTGAAAAAAAGCCTTTCTTTGCACACTGCATGCATGGCGAAGTCGTACGGACTGTCGCGACAAAAACACGGCGTTATAGATACACCATATTTGTTTTTTACGTATGTTTCATGCATATTCCAGAATACACAGGGCAATATATGTGTGTGAAAACATCGTGCCTGTCTGGGAGAACCACGAACTGGTCTGAGTCATCAGTGGGCGTGCTTTGATCACGAATGACAAGAAAGCGCCGTAGTCAGTCATTTTCTGATGTACCTCGCGAGGCAGGATATCTCGCGTGGCAGGATATTGTCTCAGTTATGGGAGACACCCTACACGGAGACATATTGTCTCTTTGATGTCACATTAAAGCGAATACCTATTAACGCGATAACGTCATCATCAAGTCTTAGAATTATAGCCTTTTATCGACAGGAACTCCAGTGGATAAAACCAATAGCCCAACAAACGACAGGGTAACATATTCTTAAATATTTGCGTGTATAAAAAAAACTGCCGTGCATGAAATGGAAACAATGACTTATGTTGACCGAGTCTGTCTGGGGGGATCGTGTACTGGTCTGAGTTATCGGTGGGGCATGCTTTGATCACGAATGACAAGAGTGCACCGGAGTCACTCCCACCGAGTCTGCATTCTATGATCCCACGCGTGGCGGGATATTGACTCAGCATGCATGGGAGATATCCTAAGCGGATAAAACGCGATAAAACACACCGTATAGATACACTATCTTTGGTTTGTAAGTATGTTTCATGCATATTCCAGAATACAGAAGGCAATATATGTTTGTCTAAACCTCGTGTCTGTCTGGGAGAATCACGAACCGGTCTGAGCTATCAGTGGACATGATTTGATCACGAATGACAAGAGAGTGCCAGAAGTCAGATACAGAGGGTATAGCTTCTCCCACCCCTTGCGTGGCAGGATATTGGCTCAGCATGTTAGATAACCAAAGCGGAAACATCTTCTCTTGTCGATATCACATTAAAGCAAAGACATAACAATACCACATAAGTAATTATATAGCAAGTGTTTTCAGAATTATAGCCTTTTATCGATAGGAACTCCTATAGATAAAACCAAAAGCCAACAACGTGGGGAACAATGTGTAACAATGCTTTACAAATATGTGCGTGTAGAAAACAACTGCCATGAAATTTGAACCACAACATGATGTTGAACAAGCCTGTCTGGGGAAATCGCGAAATGGTCTGAGTTATCAGTGTGCACACTTTGATCACGAATGACAAGAGAGCGCAAGTAAGTCCTGGCGAGTCTTCATTATCTGATATGGTATGGGAGACATCCTAAACGGAGACACATTGTCTCTTTGATGTCACATTAAAGCGAATACCTATTAACGCAATACCGTCATCACCAATTCTCAGAATTATAGCCTTTTATCGACAGGAACTCCAGTGGATAAAACCAATAGCCCAACAAACGTGACAGGGTAACATATTCTTAAATATTTGCGTGTATAAAAAAAACTGCCGTGCATGAAATGGAACCATGATTTATGTTGACCGAGTCTGTCTGGGGGATCGCGTACTGGTCTGAGCTATCAGTGGGCCATGCTTTGATCACGAATGACAAGCGAGCGCCGGAGTCACTCCCATCGAGTCTGCATTATATGATCTCACGCGTGGCAGGATATTGGCTCAGCATGGGAGATAACCTAAACGGAGTCATCTTGTCTTCTTAATATCACATTTAAGCGAAGACATAATAATGTCGCAAAAAGTCATCAATTGTATCTTTAAAATATAGCCTTTGTATCGATAGGAACTCCGTTGAATAAAACAAATGTATAGCAATGCTTTGCAAAGACTTGCGTGTACTAAACAGTAACTACCATGCATGAATTGGAACCATGACTGACGTGGATCGATGTACGATGATCGCCTATCAAGGATACAAGTTGGTAAACTAAGGCAAACACCGACAAATTAGCGAATGTAACACACTCAGTCACACACATTTGAACTGTAGGTCCAGCTAAACTGTCGTCGTCAGTTTAATCTGGGGCTGGAACTAAACTGTAACGTAAATTAAAACGAAAGATAATAAATGGGGCTTTTAATGCTCATCCGATTAGTTTCAAGACCTCCATCCGACCCGCATCCTGCTGACTCTGGAGAGTTTTTGGCATTTGAAAACAAGCCTTTCGTTGCACACTGCATGGTGAAGTCGTACGGACTGTCGCGATAAAACACGGCATGTATTATAGATACACTATATTTGGTTTGTACGTATATTTCATTCATATTCCAGAATACACAGGGTGTATATATGTGTGTGAAAACCTCGTGTCTGTCTGGGATAATCAGGAACTGGTCCGAGCTATCAGTGGGCATGCTTTGATCGCGAATGACAAAAGAGTGCCAGAAGTCAGATCCAGCGAGAATAGCTTCTCTCTCTTGCGTGGCAGCATATTGTCTCAGCATGTGAGATAGCCAAAGCGTAGACATCTTCTCTTGTCGATATATATCACATTAAATCAGACATAACAATGCCACACTAGGGTCATTATATAGCAAGTATACAGCCTTTTATCGATAGGAACTCCACAGATAAAACCAATAGCCAAAAACGTGGGGAGCAATATATAACAATTTATTGCTTTGCAAATATTTGCGTCTAGAAAAGAACTGCCATGAAATTTGAACCATTACATCATGTTGACCGAGTCTGTCTGGGGGGAATCGCGTACTGGTCTGATTTATCAGTGGGCATGCTTGATCTCGAATGACAAGAGAGCGCAAGTCAGTCCTGTCGAGCCTTCATTCTCTGATATGGGAACCATCTGGTTTAGGCAAAACTGTAGTTAAATTTAAACTGATGATAAAGAATCGGGCCTTTGGGTGTTCATCAAATTATTTGAAAAAATCGAAAGATCTCATTTAGCGCCGTTCTGGCAATGGATTGCTATGTACATGTATGCATAGGTGACTAGCATTTACATTAAGTTTGCCTTCTTGTTGAACCTTTTATGAATTAGTGCGGACTAACACAATAACAACACAGGCTAGATACATTGCCTTTGGTTTTTTATCTAATATATATTTTGGGACATCTGTTTGTCTGTCTGTCTGTTAGCTATGGCCGGGAAAACTGCCGGACGGATTTAGCCCAAACTTGCTATATAAGGGTAAAATGGCACGGGAATGGTCATCGGACCGCTTTTGAGAACGTCCGAGCACTCCTTCTCCATGCCCCCTGTCACCGTCCTTGGCAGGGAGTGGTTAACACAATCCATATTTGGTATTGTTAACCGAATAACGCTCTTTATTCTGTCCATATTTGCGCCTACGGCTGTTTGCAAGCTATTTTCCATATTTGATTTTGTTCACCGAATAACGCTCTTTATTCTGTCCATATTTGGTTTTGTTTATTCTGTCCACTCGCTCTGGTTCTGGCGTTCTCCGCAGTATGATTTCTCAGACGTTGCAGCAGAGTTCTGTTGTCGCTGATTTCACACACGTTGCAGCAGAGTTCTGTCCACTCGCTCTGGTTCTGGCGTTCTCCGCAGTCTGATTTCACACACGTTGCCGGTCTCATTTGATTAATTTAACCACGTTTTCTTGATAAGATTTGCCACGTTTTCTTGATAAGATTTGTCACTAATACATAATGTTGTTGTCGCTGATTTCACACACGTTGCAGCAGAGTTATGTCCACTCGCTCTGGTTCTGGTGTTCTCCGCAGTCTGATTTCACACACGTTGTAGGTCTCATTTGATGAATTTAACCACGTTTTCTTGATAAGATTTGCCACTAATTTCTTTCCAACGACTGAATTTTGTTGTCGCTGTTGAACTTCTCTCACACTTTATAGACTCGAACCGATTGAGCTCAAACTTGCCACCCACGGGAAGTGTCATGGACGGGTTAAATTGTGACCCCGACCTTGACCTTGAAAATGATCAATTCGAAGTCAAATCGGGTAAAACTGGCGGATTTCGACGAAATTTTACACCTAGGTGCAGCATACGTGTCTCGCAAGCTGTTGCAATTGCTTTGTCGAACAAAGACATGAGACGAACCACGCCAGTTGTGATTCTTATGTCTGTCTTCGTACTTATGGGTTCCAAGGAACGAGGGAGATTTTCATCGGGTAAGTTTTTCCGCCCGAGGTGATCTTCACCTTGAAACGGGTACCCACAAACGTACCTCTTTTAGGGACGGGTACCATCACGGGACGGGTACCATCATTTCTCTTGATTAAAAAGACAGAATTAACTCAATGGGTCAAATCGTTACCCCGACCTGACCTTGACCTTCAAAATGGTCAATTCAAGGTCAAAGCCCGGACGAAGTCGGGTCACCTGCTAGTAGTATATAAGTTCCACGAATATGCCAAAATACACAGGCATCCGCCCCATTCAGGTTGACGAACTGGATCTTCAACACGCTACGGAAAATAAATGCGTTCCCTTTAATCTTCAAATTCCTGATTGGAATCAGTAGAAAGTATGCGAAAGATTTATTTAATCTATAAAACAAGCCAGTGGCTGCATGTTTTGTCTCGGAGATTGCATTCTTCGAATGATTAGGCGCTGTAACTTGTCACGCCATGGTAGATTGATGAATGGTATATTAAATCCCAGATAACACTCTTATGTAAGACTCCAGTTTGCATGTTATATTTTTATTTATTCCACAGATGAATAAAGAAAATAGTTGTCAGTCGCTACCAGAGCGCACCAGTCATACTTCCTTTCTGACTTTATCGCCGACTGGGTACTATTCTGTGTTTTTCTATATTTAGCCCGGGTTTTCAAGACAAAATGGCGTAACCGCGATCGACCAAAGACAAATTTCCTATGTGCTTTGAGAACAATTCCAGCACTGAAAACTTATTGACAGAATGGTCAATTAGAGCGGTAGTTTTGTTGACGATTTTCGCAGGCTCCTCAGCAAAAGGTCAGCAAATTAGAACTCTTGTGTTTGACTTGCCATGAATGTTGTCGTCCATGTGCGTTTTGACTTGTGTGTTGATAAAATAATCGGAAAACCAAATCAGACCTTTTCGAAATATAGTTCTTATGTTCTAGAGGGACTTTCCAAACTTAAGATACGAAACTACACCAATTTTGTTCGATATTGTGTGTTCTTAATAAGGCCAACATGTTGCTCTGTTCGCTTAGTATATATATATATATATTTATATCGCGGAAGTCCACCAAATGTGGGTAATATGTCGCCGGTAGCAGCGGTCTTACCAAGTCATCAAGGGAGGTAACCCTACATGGAGATTGGTTGAGTTTACACGTTGCTCGCCTATTGAAATGTACATGTAGGTAATCCATTTGTCAATCAAGAGGCTATTGACATGCAAATGATCGAACACGACATATAAACATAAACTCTGTCTCACTGAACAAGTTTCCTGAGTTTAAATTCATGCTTAAGCTATACTTTAGTTTAAGCTGTAGACGGAGACTCGATTCTTAGAGCGCACTTCCAATCAGTTTCAAGCCCCGACAGACCACAATTCCGTTCTGTTGGCTTTGGAGTGTTACCGTGTTAGGCCGGTGATTGATATATGAAGTCAAGCTTATTCTTGCAAACTGTAAGGATAAAACAGAGGATAGACACAATGCCATCAGTGTGGAAAATAAATGCGCTCCCTGTAACGCATATCTTCTAATTCCAAATTGGAATCAGTAGAAAGTATGCAGGAAGATTGAATTAATCTAAAACAAGCCACATGCTGCATCTCTTGTGATGTATTTCGGAGATTACTTTTTTCGAATGATTAGGATTGCTGTAACGAGTCATGCCATGGTAGATTGAAATGGAATATTAAATCCCCGATACCACTGTTATACAAAACTCCAGTTTGCGTACTATCTTTTTTCTCATTTCAAAGATGGATAAGAAAATATCAAGCTGTAAAATGACGGAATGTCGTAATATAGTATGGGGGGGGGGGGGGGGGGGGGGGGGGGGGGGTCAAAACTGATTCCTAGTATGACATTTTTTTGTAGAAGCAATGCATGTATATTTTCAACATCGGGATGGGTTGTGCTAAACAATTGTACTGTATTCCAATGTTTTAATGTCATGTGACCTCCAAATCCAAGATGGCTGCCATCATAGGCAAAAACCAGCATATTTTCGATTATTTTTGCACGCGTTTTGATCAAATATGCACCAAACAGATCGATCGAACTGACTTTATGGTTTACTGGTACAGGAGACGCAGCAGGTGTCTTCCGGAAGAGTCAACATTATGGGTTGTTTAACGATTTTCGTGTTGAAGGCTAGGCCGATTTACATGCAGTTTTCCTCTCATATTTTCTACTTCCGGCTGGATAAAAATTGGAATACAGTCTTGAAAACCCCTACAAACTGAACAGGTTAAGAAAATTATAGTGTCTTGCTTCTACAAAAAATATAAAAGATATACATTTTCCCCACACTAATATATCGTTTTGGGTTTATTTCACCCGGATGTTGGATCCATTAAAGATGCTCTGTCCGATTTGACACATATGTACGTGTTCTATACTAGAAAATAATCAGATCGGACCATGAGTCCATTAATATGAGGTTATAATGGCCATATATCGACTCTCAAAAGAGGAAGTTTTAACTTGTTTTGAATTTTTGTCAGCCTAGTAACAATTACAGTGATCACCTCTTATAAAGAGAGTCCATGCTTCCGTTGACAAAAAAGCGGTAGATAATAAAGAGCGTTCTCAGGTGTGAGTTATTGTGGTAATATTCGACTAATTACGGATGTATATGTGGATTTCGAGATTCCCATGTATTATGAATGATGGTGATTGCGAGTATTTTTCACTTGCCTGGTAAGCAAACAGAATTGGCTCTGGAAATTATTATTTATTTGGCATCAAATCTGACAGGGCATCTTTAAGTTTGGTGAATGCGGTGGTGAATAATCATGCGGTGGTGAACATTCATGCGGCGGTGAACATTCATGCAGTGGTGAACATCATGCGGCGGTGGTGAACATTCATGCGGTGTTGAACATTCTTGTGGTGGTGAACATTCATGCAGTGGTGAACATCGTGCAGTGGTGAACATTCATGTGGTGGTGAACATTCATGCAGTCGTGAACATCATGCGGCGGTGGTGAACATTCATGCGAAGGCACGGAAAGCACATCTGAACTGTTCTCTTCGAGGACCCGTCACTCCTAAGTACATGTATCTGGCTATCGTCACGGCTTTCCATAAAGCTGCTTTCGCAGACCTACAGCCTACGCATGCGGCTTTCGGGTTGGGTGCAACGTTTCCAACCATCCATATATCACTGGCGCTTGCACAGGGTTGCGACTGACGCAGTTAACCCTTTACCCAACAGAAGGTCCCTGTGCCAATGCATTCTCTTATATATGCGAGTCGACCATAGGTCGCCTCGCATATATAAGAGAATGCATTGGCTTAACACATTAAAAATTATAAAATTGTTAAAGAATGTAAGAAAAAATGGTAAAAAGTGTTAAAAAAAGATTTTTTTTAGGCCAATGCATTCTCTTATATATGCGAGGCGACCTATGGTCGACTCGCATATATAAGAGAATGCATTGGCACAGGGCATAACTGTAACTATCACAATGTGGTCAAGGAGCCGGTTCCAATGATATCCATATTTGTATGGTTCTATTGAGACAGACCGAAGATATTTTAGGCTGTTGAAGCTTTATTTGGCCGGTTTTGGCCGGTTTGTTGCGACTGACGCAGTTAAACGTATCCGTTTAAAAACATATTTGAAATCGGTTTCGTTTAACTGCGTCGAACGCACGGTGGTCAGCATCACAGCTACATGAAGATGGGTGGGTGAAGTCCGATCCGGAGTCCTTCTGCTTACCATAAATGAAAGCCCGCACATAACACATAGTCACAAGGTAGCAAAATCTGAGAACAAAGTTCATGCACATGTAGCCAGTTGTGTATGACGATCCATATTCTCACTTGATTGGAGATATTTCAAATACAACAGTTAACTAACTATCTTCTAGACAGTGTTCCATTGTATGAAACTCCTTTTGGTGATTATGTAAGTTTTATATCGTCAACTTGAGCGCAACAAGTGTCATCCGATTTCGCCTAGAGGCCCCATACTCACGGAACATAGAATACGTCATACGCGTCCCATGATGCTATCTTATCCTTAGTGTGTTCATGATGGACGAAATATATACTGCGGTCAGTATAACTGCTACTGAAATTACGTTTATAGGAATAGTCGATGGCTATGGAATTCAATTAATGGTCACGAGAGAGAGAGAGAGAAGAGAGAGAGAGATAGAGAGAGAGAGAGAGAAGTGCAGGAGTCGCACCGAAAGTTGGCAGCACCCGGAATCCCAAGTCGGTCACCCATCCAAGGACTAACCGAGCTCGATGTTTAACTTCTGTGATCAGACAAAGCGTCTAACGACTGTGACCAAGATATCTAGACATCTCGTGCAGAGAAGTAATCAGCCTTCTATCTATCAAGTTTACACCGTGACCGCTACACTAATAACGCTGATCATAGTGTGCTAGTATAACTGGATCTTAGAAATTATAATAAAAGGATACGCCGATGGCCATCACATTCATCTAATAGTCTCCAAATGATTCCCGGAACCACGTTGTTGAGATCGTCCAATTCCACTTCAATCCTCGGGATTCATTGGGAAATTTTGTAACTTCGCGCTACTTTTCAAGGTTGTCTGAGTAAGATCTGCCGTCCTCGTGTTTATCAGCTACACCCATACTTACATGTACCACATACGCTTGCCGCCGTTGCCGGTGTGATGTTTTACCTTTTGTGAAAATAGTCTCCACTTGTTCTGTAAGTTGATTAGAATAATAACCATGGTGGTTTAAGAGTGAAGCCAGAAGAGCCATGCATGTGAGGTGGAAACATAAACCATCCGTTTGCGAGTGAGATATTTCACGTCAGGATTACCATTCGAGCACGATCTGCCTTCCGGTTTGCTCCAATGCGTCATACTTGTGAGATATGTATGTTCGACGGAACATACGTCATATATATACTTCCCACGATGCTCTCTTACTTTTGGTGTGTCTTAATCCTGGATAGACCAACGACGCTGACGGTGTGCGGTCAGAATTACTGCTGCTTGTGAAATAATCAGGTTTATAGGACTCGCCCATGGCCATTACATCCATCTAACTGTTCCTCGAAGATTGTCGGGACTACATTGGTGAGGTGTCCTTGTGCCACTTCCGCGGCTCAACCTTCATGATTTGATGGGAACGAAGTATATAAACCAATGAAGATTTCCACACATATGCATTAGTAGGATGAGCTTACGGTTGCTCGGAACCAAGACGTTTATACAAAGAGTTGAATTAGCTTTACGTCGCTGGTGATATACAATAATACATCAAAAATCATACCTTCGTCATCAATTGTGAAATATATGTGACGACTGACACGCATAATAAAAAAAATGTGCTATAATCATTGATGAATTTCCAACATTATTATTATAATTTGACAACTAAAAAGTTGTTAGAAAGTAGGCAATTTACCACTGAAAGATTGCGCGGATATAAGAAATAGCGTGAACAAAGGATTCTCCATGCAGATCTGCTGATAATTATTTGATTGACAGCTGTGGAAAGGTCCGTTACAACGATTTTATGACTGCGTTGCTCGAGTGATTTTACGTCTGTTTGTTGCAAGCGCCGAATGTGGCGAATATCTTGTTTGTCCGCGCACGATATGACTTTTATTTCATTCTGAGACCTCATGCTTGTGAGATATACCCACCCACGCATCATACGGTTCCCATGACGTTTTCCTCGTGTGCGTTTACTTTGTACTTGTTATGAATGTTGGATAGAATAATAATCCATGACCGAGATGCACAAAGCATGTGTATTATACGTATTTGTATCCAGAGGACAACCCCGACGTGTAAGAATTAAAACCCGATGCACCATGCATGTGAGATACAAACGGAAGCTATATAGCCCCTTGCGAGATAAATATCTCACGTCTGAGCTATCACTCGAGTTTATCCGAGTACGGTATCATATTTCGTTCAGAGGCTTCATGCTTGCGAGATTTTACTATCACAAGTCATATATGCTATATATCCATGATACATGATCCGGATGTATTCTAAATGCTGGATAAGCTAATAAAGTTGGCCATGCCATCCATCTTATAGTTTCTCCAATATTATCGGGACTACATTGGTGAGGACTGGTGTCCCAGTGACACTCCATTCCTCAGGATTTAATGGAAACGAAGTATATGGCAACCAATTGCAACGATGCTATGACTGCGTTGCTCGAGCGATTTGCGCAACCCAGTGCGTTTGTCGAAAGGGTCGATTGCCACGAATATCTGATGTTTGCCCGAGCACGACGTGCTTTCGGATTTCACTCAGAGACGTCGTGACCCATCCACGGATCATACGCTTCATACGGATCATTTTCCGATGTTGTGCCTCTAACTGGTGCGTTTACCTTGTGTCTGTTCTACTACTAAATATTACTCGGACGCCTTCAATTTACTGAAGTTTATGCGGAGGTCCAGGTAGCTACCACGGTCGAGTAACCCTGTGGTGATTCCAGTAGCGTTCTTTATAGTGCACATACGGATCAGCCTTTAACCATTTACCCAACAGCCGGCCAAAAACGCCCAAATAAAGCTTCAACAGCCTAAAATGTCTTCGGTCTGTCTCAATAACACCATACAAATAAGGATTAACTGTCATGTGGACTGTTTTTATGGAGATGTAACGGTGAGGTAAGTGGACATAACTTGTGTAAAACCCGAAGGGTTTTACATACAAGTTATGTCCACTTACCTCACCGTTACATCTCCATAAAAATAGTCCACATGACATTTAATCCTTATATTTATATACATTTAGCGAAAAAGCCACGTTTGTAAATATTTTAAATCGAAAAGTGTATCGTGACAAGATCAGCCCAAAATACCCAATAGCACCCTTGGCAAAAGTTAATAGGAACAATTTCTCTTCATGTTGAAACCCGATGATGTATTAAGTCAATCCTGCGCGAGTCAAAATGCGCCCAAAGCATTACGCGTTCGTCTTTCCAAACCTAATGACACATCGATGGTGTTATTAGCTTGGTGTCATGAGGCGTTGCGCATTCACCGAGAAATAACTGCAGCTAGCCACGTGGGCGCCGACCAATCAGAATGCTGGATTTAGTGATGACAACACTTAGTGTGTAAATATATATGGATATCATTGGAACCGGTTCATTGACCACATTGTGATGGTTACAGTTATGCCCTGTGCCAATGCATTCTCTTATATATGCGAGTCGACCATAGGTCGCCTCGCATATATAAGAGAATGCATTGGCCTAAATTTTATAATATTTTTCTACATTCTTTGACAATTTTATCATTTTTAATATGTGTTAAGCCAATGCATTCTCTTATATATGCGAGGCGACCTATGGTCGACTCGCATATATAAGAGAATGCATTGGCACAGGGCCGTTCTGTTGGGTAAAGGGTTAATGTCCGCGCCCGATCGGACAGCGTACTGGAGCCACGACAACACACCTGGACAAATCTTATAATGGGGCATGTCGTCATTTTGCATTCGGATCATTATTCAATGATCTCGAATGAGACTTTTCAGCGTGACAAACTTGGTATTATGACAGAGATCTGATTTTTGTCAGAATACCCTGACCATGTTTAGATCGCCGGTCCGCTAGCATGAGAGACCAGTATTCGCTACCTCTCGACTACCGACCTGTTCTGGACGCTGGATAGACAATAACCCTGGTGCATGGACGTGGCGACAGGGGAGGGGGTCTGGCAACTTTGGTCAAATGTTCAATAGTTGGAAATTTCATGCCTGCCACAAACAGGAAAATGTTCACCACATATAGGTTGACACTGTTCTCAATGTTTGATTTTCCAACACATAGTTGGTGGGAAATTTGTTGTTTTTAGACCAACAGTAGCATGCGGTTTTACTTTTTGTCTGAAATGGCCATTAGTTGAAAACCTTAGGGGGGGGGGGGGGGGGTGTCAGTTGAAAAATTCCTACATTTGGAAATTTTGAGGTACCATTTGGAAAGTTCCAACCCAAGTGGGGGTTGCAAATCCCGAACATAGGGCTTTGGTTTGGGGGAGGGTGGAGTGCAGTTCCAAACTTAAAGGTGGACATCCTCTCCCAACGGAGATATTCTACCCACGTTCCTGCCATGATGGCGTGTGAGCTGGATACAAAAAAAAGGCATCTGCTTGCGAGAAGATATCTCACATCACTCGAGTTTGTCTGAAGTCGGAGGTCACATGCTTGTGAGATATAAAAAGCTCACGAAATATACGTCACATGCTTCATATCCTGTACTGTATACTCTCAGTCTCTTCTTAGTGGCGGGTGAACTAATAACGTTGATAATGTACGGTCATTATAACAGGAGCTTAGAAATTAGGTTTACACAGGATCCTCCGATGGCCATGACATCCAGCTAATAATTTCCCGAAGAGTATCGGGACTACATTGCTGACCTGTTCCAATGACACTGCAGTCATTTTGCAGGATTCATTATGCGAACGATGTCTGGCAGCTAATTACAGAGATGCCACAACTGCGTTGTTCGTGCAATTTTTTTAAATGATCTAATACAATCATGTCTGATTCAGTTGCTAGTATTGCAAGCTGGTAACAATTAGAGTGGCGTCATTGTGTTGTCATTGATAACAACTCCAACCCGTATTATTGACATGCGCAGACAAGACGCTGATTATCGCGATTGTTCGGGCGTGCGGAATGCAGATTGTTTGGCATATACAGTACAATTCAGAAGAAGAAGCTATTTTCGCGCCCAATACCCCGCTTATATCACAAACGGCGCGATTATAAGCGCGCGACTTACGACATTGTTATGATAATTCGAGCTTAATATTGCGATATATTGCTCTTAATAAAAATTATAAAATCTGCTTGTGGCGACATGTTGTTTGAACGACTGTTAAAGGCTCAGTTCGCAGTGTTTTCACAGCATAACTAGCCATGCAGATCCTCTATATGTGTTCCTCGAAAAAGGCGCGCTCAAAACGCGCCTCAACATCCCTCTTGTTATGATTGGTAATGTAGGTAGCGCAACATAAGTTCTTTCTTCTGAAATGTTTGCTTCAATGCAGGGGTGCCGTTATGATGTCACCGACGCAGTGTTACGATCCCCGACAGGGGGACTATAGGATCCCGAAAGCTACCGAGTTGACCATTGCATATTTCTCCCGGGGGGGGGGGGCTAACCATACAGACATGGGAGCTAGTAGCCCCCCCGACCCCTCCACTGGTTCCGCACCTGCTTCAAAGTACAACGACCCAAAAAAATACATTGGTTACCATGGTAACATTGCATGATACAAATTGGAAATGTATTCATGGCTCCATAAGAAAACATACGAAATCTATTTTACTTTTCATTTATATTCTAGTATATGGATACCATCCCTGGTTAAGTGGTCATGTTATTGTGCTTGGTAATGATGGGACAAAGTGGTGCTTTTAAGAAAATGAACCATTACTTTTCTGCTAAAGTTGTCATTTTCACGGCCTTTGGTTAATCTGAACGAATGGGGACACAGCAAATATCTGTATAAAACATTCAAAAACATATATATTGTAAAATATACAAATAATGGCACGTTTGGTTGTTCGGAACGAGTAACACATCTTACGGTCATAGTGATGTATTATAATCTAACTTTCAGATAAAATTACGCATTGAATATGCCGCAATTTTGGAGTAACTTCAGTTTGTTTACATTTAATACACGCGTCACAGGGTTAAATGAGTTCGTATTACTGTAAACATTGCGATAAAATATTATTTTCACATTACATTACTACTTTCAGTACTTTGACAACTGCTGTGGAGTTCAGAACAAACCTAGTATTTTATATGGAATAAACATTTTTACTGTCACAATTTTGACACTTAAAAATGAGCTATTGTGAATTTTTGTTGAGATGAACTTCAAACGTCAAACTTGGGGTGATATATAGAATTATTCTTGGCTCAAAGCAAATAATATCGTGATATATCCACACGAAGGCTTGAAGTTTGCCGATCAGTCGAACGGCCGGGTTACTTCACGGAAAACAAACTCCGAACAGCTGGGGGGGGGGGGGGTAGCACTCGCGTCGTATCAACAAACCAATTAACACACACGTGTCGTTCTATGTATATACCACAAGTGGAACTAATTCGAATTCCTTGAGTCCCTTTAATCAAAATGTGCATGTATACCTGTAAGAACGAAACATGATGAAATCTGTTATTCCCTTTGAAGGTACGGGAGGCCTTGGCCGTGGGTATGCTGTGAAAATATTTCCACCGGTCAAAAACCGCCACAAACAGAAAGAATATTAAAATGTAGAGAGACTTTGTCCGTATACAAATAAGAAATATCGCATAAATAGTATGTTATTGCTATATGTTTGACCATTGTTATGTAAACAAATGCATAACAAGTTACTTTCCTGGTGTCTGTTCATATTATGATGGTAAACATAAAGAGCGTTCTTTGATGCTGAATTCCTGATATGGAACGAATAAAGAGCGTTTATATCATTTGTGTGTGATTAACCAGTAACACTATGCTGCCTTCTGTAACACAAACAGGCTCTTGCTTAGGTAAAATATAGTAGGTCTTTATGATAGCATGCTGTTTACTCGATGGTCATGGTATATATGAACAAAACTGTATGCGTTGTAATGTTTTTCTATTTACGGTGATTGAAACAAATATGAATATTTTCGACAACTAAGGCCTCCCGTGCCTTTAAAGACTCATCACATGGCAGACTTTTTAGAACAACATTACTAACCGCCCACGAAATTAAATGTTAGGTTGCTATGTGACATTTCGTCATCCCATACTAATGCGATCGACTTTCGAATGTACTAAGTCGTTAATCTTCATCTTCAGCTTTCTCCAGAGGGCAATCAACCATTTATGGTGACAGGAATAATTTATTTATCGCCGATGCCAGACAATCCTGATTGTAGACCAATACAACCGCAAACTGTCCAATCGTGTCGTAATTTATTTAAAAGGTTTCACAGAACCCGGAGAACCAAACGACCTTGAAATTTAGTGTGCCTGTCATTTGCAGAATGAGGTCCCCAGAGGGTTATTTATAGTGATGCTATCCCGCATAGCGGGCTAGTATAACCAAATTCACCCTCTGGGGTACTCATTCTGCGTGGCCTCATCTGCTGTGGGAGACATAAAATCAAATTAAAGTTCCCAAATGGCGAATATTGTGATGTACACCCATTGTGAACCTCGATTATGCAATGTGTCGTCTGCCAAATTTGGGGATATAGAGAAACTAAAAAAAACCCAAATATAATCTAAGTTTCTATAGAAATTTCATAATAAAGAAACTTTCCGAAGATGAGGCCTAAGCAGAATGAGGTCCCCAGAGGGTGAATTTAGTGATGCTAGCCCGCTATGAGGGATAGCGTCACTAAATTCACCCTCTGGGGACCTCATTCAGGCAAATGACAGACACACTAAACTATCATGCTAGACGCAATTGCAGAGTTACCCAGAGGAAATAATCACATACTTACTTGCATCTGAGACTTGTTTGTTTGTTAACCCTTTACCCAACAGAATGGCCCTGTGCCAATGCATTCTCTTATATATGCGAGTCGACCATAGGTCGCCTCGCATATATAAGAGAATGCATTGGCTTAACACATTAATAATTATAAAATTGTTAAAGAATGTAAGAAAAAGTGTTAAAAACAGATTTTATTTAGGCCAATGCATTCTCTTATATATGCGAGGCGACCTATGGTCGACTCGCATATATAAGAGAATGCATTGGCACAGGGCATAACTGTAACTATCACAATGTGGTCAAGGAGCCGGTTCCAATGATATCCATATTTGTATGGTTTTATTGAGACAGACCGAAGATATTTTAGGCTGTTGAAGCTTTATTTGGCCGGTTTTGGCCGGTTTGTTGGGTAAAGGGTTAATGAATATAATAATCATTGCTGCTCTCTATTTGGTTTTATTATCCACATCGATATAATAACCCTTTCTGTACTAAATCAATTCTCCCAGATAGTTAAAAAGTGTACATCGCACTGGTCTATTTTACATTTGGATGGATATTATGGTGTTAAAAGCAGACGACAGACAAATAAAAGTGCAAAACGAGCCATATTTATTAAGGGAAATGTTCAGATAATAAGTCCAACGATCGGAACCGAAGGCAACTTGTCCAGGAACAACGTCGGACCACGCACAAATGCTAATTTTTATTACACTCGTTTATTCGAGATGAACTAATGGCCAATAAACAAACGGCAATAAATACACAGAACGACACGATGTGTAAATGGGTTTGTCGATACGGCACGAGTGCTGTCGCGGAAGGATAGAACGAGAGGCGCTTGCGCCTCGAGTTATATCCTTCCGCGACAGCACGAGTGCCGTATCGACAAACCCATTTACACATCGTGTCATTCTGTGTTTATTACACACTTCGCGTCCTAGAATCCGTGCATTAAAAATACATGCAGGCTTAGAAGTTTTATTTAGGCACATAGAGGGCGTGTTTTGTCATGTGTGATGATGCTTTTATTTTATAGTTCCGGTTTCATGGTTGAGGCGAACGTCATGTACGTCATTTTACGTCAACGAGATGCGTATGGAACGTACGTTCCATACGTATTTGTAAATATCGAACAGCAATAACACTTTATTATATTTTCAGTAACTTTTTCTGCCAAAATAATAATCGTATCCCCACTCCCGGAAGTGCCACGGTGTTATCCTACTCTCAGAGGTTTATCCTACTCCCAGCGACGACGGACTATTTATCCCAACCTCGCACATTCCGAATTACGTAATTCGAAGTGCACGTTTTGGGTTACTCCCCTTACACCAAAATAATTGTCTCAGTTCCAGTGCATAGTCAGATAACACAAAATATATCAAAAACACAGACCACCAATGAGTTATCGACATCATATTCCAACTGAGTGAATTTGCAGGATCAACACCAACTGGGAAACATTTATGGTTACGCTACACTTCGGAATCCAAAGATCGAAATCGTGATAAACAATTGTTCCCACAAGTGCATTCGCACCAAGAAAATGAAAACAGCGTTGAGATCCACTTCAGTATCTTCAAGCAGTTCCACTTCAAATTCCACTGACATTCGAGTGCATATTCCAAATGAAAGTGAGCAGTGATATCCAATAGAACTAGGAAGGCTTATCCACACAATGACATTCCAAACAGTTACTAATTTAATCAATAAAGTTTGTTATTTGTTTGAAAAATTCCTCGGAAAAAATCCTCTTGAAGTTGGTTGGCAATAGGATAAATCAGTCAATGAAATGACGTCACGTTCCTTGTACGGGGTAAAATACTATGGCGCGCGCGGCTATAGTAAAAAATTCATGAATGAGTGACGTAATCGATTTACCTTATTTGGATTGTTATCTTATCATTGCGCGTAATTTAACGGAAAACATTTAGATCAATATTCAGAATCGGAACATCTTCTCAATGCATTTTATTAGAGTTGTGTCGTGACAAACTGTTGTGGAAAATATAATAAACACAATAGTTAACTGTCATCAGCGACGAACGAAGTTTCTCCTCTCGTGAGATGCGAGGATTATTTTTCACTCGGCTAACGCCTCGTGAAAAATAATCCTGCGCATCTCACTCGATGAGAAACTTCGTTCGTCGCTGATGACAGTTAACTATTGTCTATGTATTTCTGGGAAAAAAGCGTGCAATAAAGTACCAATGAGAACAAGTAGTACATCGAGGCGCGCCTTTTATCGCGATATTGGGCGCCTTTATCGCGATATTGGGCGCCTTTATCGCGATATTGGGCGCGCCCTTTTCGAGTAAGATAGATACCCAGCATGATCTCAAGCAGATTTTACGATTTGTATTAAGAGCTAGTTATAACAGTATTAAGCTCGAGCTATCGCACTAATATCGTAAGCGGCGTGCTC
The DNA here is from genome assembly GCA_032622095.1 of Siphonodentalium dalli. NCBI lineage: Eukaryota > Metazoa > Mollusca > Scaphopoda > Gadilida > Siphonodentaliidae > Siphonodentalium > Siphonodentalium dalli. The sequence continues at coordinate 152,237,345 of CP136062.1, forward strand.
CACTTGCGATATTAGCGGGGTTTTGGGCGCGAAAGTAGCGCGCTTAACATGCCAATTCTTCTGACCGCTACTGTAACTATCAACGGGAGTATCTGCAGATAATACCCTTTATAAAATGACACCTTTTTCTGCCTATTTGGATTTATGTAGCGGTCGCGTTGAAAATATATAGAAGGCCGATGACTTCTCTGCAAGAGAGGTGGAGATATCTTGGTCACAGTCGTTAGACGCTTTGTGTGATCACCGAAGTTAAGCAACGTCGAGTTCGGTTAGTCCTTGGATGGGTGGTCGCCTTGGGATTCCGGGGTGCTGCCCAACTTTCGGTGGCGACTACAGCAATTCTCTCTCTCTCTCTCTCTCTCTCTCTCTCTCTCTCTCTCGCCGCTCTCTCCATCTCTCTCTCTCTCATCTCTCTCTCTCTCTCTCTCTCTCTCTCTCTCTCTCTCTCTCTCTCTCCTCTCCTCCTCTCTCTCTCTCTCTCTCTCTCTCTCTCTCTCTCTCTCTCTCTCTCTCTCGTTTTGTTACATATAAAACTACGTTTGGCTAGATCTGAGAGGCTCCCAGATCCTACACCACAGGCACAGCTGACTGAAAATGAGCTCATTTTCAAAGCTGTCAAATACTTTTTCAGAGACACCACTTCCAAGGACACAAGTTGTTTCACACAACAAACATTAAACATATCTGAGTTTGGAAAGAAATATGTCATTGCGACTCTTTCAAAAACCCTGCATCTCAATCATTGAAAAAAGCTCAGAGAGAGAGAGAGAGAGAGAGAGGAGAGAGAGAGAGAGGAGAGAGATAGAGAAGAGAGAGAGAGAGAGAGAGAGAGAGAGGGAGAGAGAGAAAGAGAAAGAAAAGAGAGAAAAAGAGAGATTTATATGAGAAAATAAAAACTGATAACACAGTGTCAACACAAAACTTTTGTTGTATACTTTCTTATATATGTATATATGCACTGTTACCATGCGGCTATTGTAAAGTTATATTTAGTGTTGTTGTCTTCGGGAAAGGATGTCCATCTAAGTGGCTAGCACTTGTCCTCCATCCCGTCACCATATTATTTTGGTAAATAAATATGTTTAAAGCAGCTGACTGATGTAAACCAGGCTGCTGTCGCTGTATATATCCGATAGTGACATCATGTACATGTACTCCACAGACACCGGAATACAACAACTCATTGTTAACCACTACTACCACTACTACTACTACTACTACTAATAATAACAACAACAACAACAAAAGCGTCTCCGCGTCAGCAGAGGACATCGTAGACATAGTTAGAAAGGTACAGGAGCGAATGGCCGAGCCTAAGAGGTTCCGTGACACATATACATGTATCAGCCGAAAACAACCTCTACCAACAACTACAAGAAGAATATCTCGGGGTTATTAACTTACATAAAACAGCACCAACTAACTGTACCACTAAAAATTGAAGAAAGAAAGAACAAAAGAAAAACAAACAAACAAAAAAGCGAAGAAAAAAATGACCCCTCGACAACCCCATTTCTCATGTTTGTGTATTATAATTTGCAACCCACCCACACCCATAATAATGTCCAAGGTGGGTTCAAACGGCCCATGGTCCGTCCCCCAAAACACAAATAAAGATTGTTCGCCAGTTTCTTCTGAACGCTCCAGTGGAGTGGTTGACGTCACGTTAATAATGTTGCAGTCTTCCAGCAAGATTGCCGTCTATATGCTCGTCTCAAATTAAACGGGGCGTAGACCAATTAGCCTCCATCTGAGATCTCTATCGGACACAACTAAACACCCAATTATCACAGCCTAAATGATCAGTACAGCGAATTCCCGGAACCCAGATAACGAGATCGCCATCCCAGTAATGGATGGGATAAATCCCTCTCTCTGTGAGTTGTAAGGATTTTCACAGACAAAACTTTCTGAAAGTCAGACGATCTGGGGGTCAATACTATAAACATATACGCGTGCAATTTACAGCACGGTAAAATTTCGAGTACTATAATTGGCATAATTACACGTCTTTGGTGAATCGGTGTTTTTTTCTGGCATAGCAACGTACCAGTGGTTGCTTCATGGCGGTAAATATCGGCGGACAAATCTTGCAGTTTTCTCCGAGATTCTCGTATATTACACTCTTCTGACGTCAATTGAATGGGAGCATCGACCAAATTAGTTTCCATCTGAGATCTCTATCAGATACAACTAAACATCCAACTGGTGAAGCCTAAATTATCACTTCAGCGAATTCCGGAAGACTCAGAAAACCCGACCCGATCGCCATTCCAGATATACCACTTAGATCCCCGTAATGTGTGGGCTAATTCCCTCTATGAGTTATAAAGATCTTAACAGACAAAACATTCTCAAAGTCAGACGATCTGGAGTCAATACTATAACACTTCTACGAGTGTAATTTACATGATGGTTAATTTAATCGGCAAACTGATATGCCTCTGGTGATTAGACGATCTGGAGTCAATAAAATAGCTCTATATATGCGTGTAATTTACATGTACACGTAGAACGGTAAAATTTCGAGTACTATATAATCGGCAACATTTCATGCCTCTGGTGAATCGGTGTTTTCTGGTATAGCAACGTACCAGTGGTTGCTTCATGGTGGTAAATCGGCGGGCAAATCTTGCAGTCTTCTTCCGAGATTCTCGTATATTATACTCATCTGACGTCAAATTGATGGGAAGCTTCCATCTGAGATCTCTATAAGATACAACTAAACATACAATTGTTGAAGCCTGAATTATCAATTCAGCGAATTCCCGGAAGACAAAGAAAACACGAAGCGATCGCCATTCCAGCTATGCCGCTTACACCCCATGCAGTAATGTGTGGGACACACCCCTCTCTATCATGAGTTGTAAGAAATTTCACAGACAAAACATTCTCAAAGTCTGACGATCTGGAGTCCATACAGTAAACTTTTACGTGTGTAATTTACACGCAGAACAGTAAAATTTCGAGTACTATATAATCGGCAACATTTCATGCCTCTGGTGAATCGGTGTTTTCTGTTATAGACACGTACCAGTGGTTGCTTCGTGACGGCAAATCGTTTGGGCAAATCTTGCAGTCTTCTTGCGAGATTCTCATATATTATACTCCTCTGATGTCAATTGAACTGGGAGCATCGACCAAATTAGCTTCCATCTGAGATCTCTATAATCAGACAAAATTAAACACCCAGTTGTCGAACTCACAGAAGACCCAGAAAACGCGACGCGATCGCCATTCCAGATATACCACTTATATCCCAGTTATGTGTGGGCTAAATCCCTCTCTATGAGTTGTAAGGATTTTCGCAGACAAAACATTCTCCAAGTCAGGCGATCTTGAGACAATACTATAACACTTCAATGAGTGTAATTTACAGAACGGTAACATTTCGAGTATATAATCGACAAAATTATACGACTCTTGTGAATCGGGTTTTTTTTTCTGGTATAGGTAAATCGGTGGGCAAATTCTGCAGTCTCATTGCGATATTCCCGTGTATACTCTTGTGACGTCAATTGAACGGGAGCATCGACTAAATTAGCTTCCATCTGAGATCTCTATCAGGCAAAATTAATCATCCAATCGCCGAGGCCTAAATTATCAGTTCATCGAACTCCAGGAAGACCCAGAAAACGCGACGCGATCGCCATTCCAGATATACGACTTACAACACAGTAATGTGTGGGCTAAATCCCTCTCTATGGTTGCAAGGATCTTCGCAGACAAATTCAGACGATCTGGAGTGAATACTATAACACTTCTACGAGTGTAATTTACATGGTGGTTATCAGACGATCTGGAGTCAATACAATAAAGTTCTACGAGTGTAATTTATAGCACGGTCATTCGAGTACTGTAGTCGGCAAATTAACACGGCTCCGGTGAATCGGTTTTATTCTGGTATATAAACGTACAATTGACTGCTTCGTGGCGGTAAATTGTTTGGGCAAATCTTGCAGTCTTCTTGTGAGAATCCCGTATATTATACTCATATGACGTCAATTGAACGTGAGCATCGACCAAATTAACTTCCGTCTGAGATCTCTATCAGACAAAATTAAACACCATGCAGTTGTCGATGACTAAATTATCAGTTCATCGAACTCCCAGAAGACCCAGAAAATTCCAGCTAAGTCGCTTACATCCCCGTAATGTGTTGGACAGATCCCTTTCAGTGAGTTGTAAGGATTTTCACAGACAAAACTTTCCCAAAGTCAGACGATATCTGGAGTCAATTCTATAACACTTCTACGAGTGTAATTTGTCGAAGACTAAATTATCAATTCAACGAACGCAAGACACAGAGAACGCGACGCGATCGTCATTCTACGCGTGTAATTTAAAATCAGAACTCTGCAGATCGGTAAAATTTCGAGCAACAATACATGCCTCTGGTGAATCGGTGTTTCTGGTATAGAAACATACAATTGGCTGCTTCATGCCGATAAATCGTTTGGGCAAATCTTGCCGTCTTCGTGTGAGATTCTCGTGTACACTCTTCGGACGTCGATTGAACTGGGAGCATCGACCAAATTAATTTCCATCTGAGATCTCTATCAGACAAAATTAAACACCCAGTTGTCGAAGACTAAATTATCAGTTCATCGAATTCCCGGAAGACTCAGAAAACGCGACGTGATCGCCATTCCCGCTATACCGCTTACATCCCAGTAATATGTGGGATAAATCCCTCTCTATGAGTTGTAAGGATTTTCACAGACAAAACATTCTCAATGTCAGACGATCTGGAGTCAATGCTATAACACTTCTACTCCCAGAAGACCCAGAGCTCGCCATTCCAACTATGGTGCTTACATCCCAGTATAATGTGTGGGCTAAATCCCCCTCTCTCTCTCTCTCTCTCTCTCTCTCTCTATATATATGAGTTGTAAGATCTCCACAGACAAAACATCATCTAAGTCAGACGAACTGGAGTCAATACTATAAATTCTACGCGTGTAAGTTACAGTACGGTAAAATTTCGAGTACTATATTCGGCAAAATTACACGCCTCTGGTGAATCTTTTTTTTTCTGGTATAGAAAAGGTACAATTGGCTGCTTCGTGGCGGTAAATAGTTTGGGCGAATCTTGCTGTCTCCTTGCGATATTCCCGCGCAGGTATACTCTTCTGACGTCAATTGAACGGGACCATCGACTAAATTAGCTTCCATCTGAGATCTCTATCAGGCACGATTAATCATCCAATCGCCGTGCCTATATTATCAGTTCACCGAACTCCCGGAAGACCCAGAAAACGCGACGCGATCGCCATTCCAGATATACCACTTACAACACAGTAATGGGATAAATCTCTCTATATGAGTTCTAACGATACTTATACAGACACATCATGCAACGGCAGACGATCTGGTCTTACGGGTCCTGTTTGAGAGTTCAGTGAATGTTCGAACACATTGATTTGTGTCTATCGGCCACGCAAACTGTCTAGGATCTTAAAGATGCATAATCCGATTAACCCTTTACCCAACAGACCGGCCAAAAACGGCCAAAAAAAGCTGCAACAGCCTAAATTATCTTTGGTCTGTCTCAATAAAACCATACAAATATGGATATCATTGGAACCGGCTCATTGACCACATTGTGATGGTTACAGTTATGCCCTGTGCCAATGCATTCTCTTATATATGCGAGTCAACCATAGGTCGCCTCGCATATATAAGAGAATGCATTGGCCTAAAAAAAAACTTTTTTTTAACACTTTTTACCATTTTTTCTTACATTCTTTAACAATTTTATAATTTTTAATGTGTTAAGCCAATGCATTCTCTTATATATGCGAGGCGACCTATGGTCGACTCGCATATATAAGAGAATGCATTGGCACAGGGACGTTCTGTTGGGTAAAGGGTTAAGGGCCCCTCAATTACTATTTATTTGGATTCGGGGGTAAAACTATTTGATTCGAGTCGAGGAACCAACCTAACAAGAGTTATTAGATATTGATTTTTGAAATCTATTATGTTGCGCCATCGGGACTTATTGGTGGCCCAGTAAACAGTCAACGAGCCGGATGTCTCGGACCAAATTGCGGATGGAGATGGATAACCCTAAAATCAAGAGGCTTTGTGTTGATAATAAGGCCAAATTTCGTCGAAAAATATGTTGATAAATGACACGTTTCGGGCAATTTATACTATAGTTGACAGTGGTTAGCATTATTTTTGGGCAATTAATCGATTCTGATTTCTAAAAAATGTTGTTGTTGTTGGAATCTGATTATATGGGAACATCGAATCGGATTGAGAACCTTCTATAATTTAGAGAAATCGCGTTCTTCAACAGGAAACAGCAAAGAGCGTTCTTAGTTATTCTACTCCCGATATGGCAAGATTAAAGAGCGTTTATATAATCCCATTTCTGCGCGAAACAATTAAAAAGGCTGGCAAATTGTCAAGAGTGTTTTCGTGAAGGAACGTTTTCACCCCACCATCCCATATGCCATAGCTTAATGTCATCTCCACTAAGGCCTATGCATATGCGGTCCAGTAACATAAATATGGTGTTTTTGCAGTTGTAATATGTTTTAAACTGTTCAAATGTCAGATATGGGCACAAATTGCCTTGAGGAAAAATGTGTTATTTGCCTCTAAATCACACACCACTCCGCATACCTTCATATAAATGTTTTATTACCCCACCCCCTGGTCCCATGGTAAACATATTATCCTAACCGTTATTCAGTATTCACCCCCTCTGTTAACTAGTATTCAGTATTCATCCCCTCTGTTAACTGGTGTTCAATATTCACCACCTATGTTAACTGGTATTCAGGGTTCACACCCTCTGTTAACTAGTATTCAGTATTCATCCCTCTGTTAACTGGTATTCAGTATTCACCCCTTTGTTAACTGGTATCCAATATTCACTCCTCTCTTAACTGGTATTCAGTATTCATCCCCTTTGTTCACTGGTATTCATTATTCACTCATCTGTTAACTGGTATTCAGTATTCACCCCCCTCTGTTAACTGGTATTCAGGATTCACCCCGTCTGTTAACCTAGTATTAAATATTCACCCTATGTTAATTGGTATTCAGTATTCACCCCTCTGTTAACTGGTGTTCAGGGTTCACCCCCTCTGTTAACTGGTATTCAGTATTCATCCCTCTGTTAACTGGTATTCAGTATCCACCCCTATGTTAATTGGTATTCAGTATTCACCCCCTCTGTTAACTGGTATTCAATATTCACACCTTTGTTAACTGGTATTCAATATTCACCCCTCTGTTGACTGGTATTCAGTATTCACCCCTCTGTTAACTGGTATTCAGTATTGAATCCCTCTGTTAACTGGTATCCAATATTCACTCCTAACATATTCAGTATTCTGTTAACTAGTATTCAGTATTCACCCCCTCTGTTAGCTGGTATTCAGGATTCACCCCGTCTGTTAACCTAGTATTAAATATTCACCCTATGTTAATTGGTATTCAGTATTCACCCCTCTGTTAACTGGTGTTCAGGGTTCACCCCCTCTGTTAACTGGTATTCAGTATTCATCCATCTGTTAACTGGTATTCAGTATCCACCCCTATGTTAATTGGTATTCAGTATTCACCCCCTATGTTAACTGGTATTCAATATTCACACCTCTGTTAACTGGTATTCAATATTCACACCTCTGTTAACTGGTATTCAATATTCACCCCTCTGTTGACTGGTATTCAGTATTCACCCACTCTGTTAACTGGTATTCAGCATTGAATCCCTCTGTTAACTGGTATCCAATATTCACTCCGAACATATTCAGTATTCTGTTAACTAGTATTCATTAATCACCCCTCTGTTAACTAGTATTCAGTATTCACCCCCTCTGTTAGCTGGTATTCATTATTCACCCCTATGTTAACTAGTATTCAGTATTCACCCTCTGTTAACTGGTATTCATTATTCACCCCTCTGTTAACTGGTATTCAGTATTCACCCCGTCTGTTAACCTAGTATTAAATATTCACCCTATGTTAATTGGTATTCAGTATTCACCCCTCTGTTAACAGGTGTTCAGGGTTCACCCCCTCTGTTAACTGGTATTCAGTATTCATCCCTCTGTTAACTGGTATTCAGTATCCACCCCTATGTTAATTGGTATTCAGTATTCACCCCCTCTGTTAACTGGTATTCAATATTCACACCTCTGTTAACTGGTATTCAATATCCACCCCTCTGTTGACTGGTATTCAGTATTGAATCTCTCTGTTAACTGGTATCCAATATTCACTCCTAACATATTCAGTATTCTGTTAACTAGTATTCATTAATCACCCCTCTGTTCACTAGTATTCAGTATTCATCCCCTCTGTTAGCTGGTATTCATTATTCACCCATGTTAACTGGTATTCAGTATTCACCCCTCTGCACTGGTATTCAGGATTCACCCCTATGTTAACTAGTATTCAGTATTCACCCCTCTGTTAACTGGTATTCAGTATTCACCCCTCTGTTAACTGGTATTCAGTATTCACCCCTCTGTTAACTGGTATTCAGGGTTCACCCCTCTGTTAACTGCTGTAATACATGTATTGCATGGTTTCGAGGTTGACATGATGATTTATCAACCCGATGCGGTTAATATTCACCGAGGCTGCAGGCCGAGGTGAATATTAACTTCCAAGGGTTGATAAATCCTCATGTCAACCTCCAAACCATGGAATAAGTGTTTTATTATATAATCCACCAATGGTATCAAGCCCATTAGGTCCGAACTACCGTACTTACTATCAAATTCACAACAATGTTTTTCAAGAAGTCAACATTTAATAAACAATACATTAATAACTGATGACGTCGCGCGATCTTGTTATTAACACATCATGCCTATTTATAGGACAATCAGGTAGATATCGTGATTTATCAACTTCTTTTCCTTATCATTTAGTATGGGACTTTTAGAAGAAAGTTTATAATCACATAATAATTAGTATGCAACCCCCTGTTAACTGGTATTCATTATTCACTCCTTGTTAACCGTTATTCAGTATTCACCCCCTCTGTTAACTGCTATTCAGTAATCACCCCCTCTGTTAACTGGTACTAAGTATTCACCCCTCTGTTAACTGGTATCCAATATGCACTCCTGTTAACTGTTATTCAGTATTCACCCCTCTGCTAACTGCTATTCAGTATTCACCCCATCTGTTAACTAATATCCAATATTTACCCCCTATGTTAACTGGTATTCAGTATTCACCCCTGTGTTAACTGGTATCCAATATTTACTCCTCTGTTAAGTGGTATTCATTATTCGCCCCTCTGTTAACTAGTATTCAGTAATCATCCCCTCTTAATTGGTATCCACGATTTGCCCCATCTGTTAACTGGTATTCAGTATTCACCCCTCTGTTAACTGGTATTCGGGGTTCACCCGCTCTGTTAACTGGCATTCAGTATTCAGCCCTCTGTTAACTGGTATTCAGTATTCACCCCTCTGTTAACTGGTATTCTGTATTCACCCATCTGTTAACTGGTATTCAGTAATTACCCCTCTATTAACTGGTATTCAATATTCACCATCTGCTAATTGTTATTCAGTAATCACCCCTCTGTCAACTGGTATTCAATATTCACCCCTCTGCTAACTGTTATTCAGTAATCACCCGTCTGTTGACTGGTATTCAGTAATCACCCTCTGTTAATTAGTATCCAATATTCACCCCCTCTGTTAACTGTTATTCAGTAATTACCCCTCTGTTAACTGGTATCCAATATTCACTCCTAATATATTCAGAATTCTGTTAATCGGTATTCATTAATCACCCTCTAGTATTCAGTATCTACTATAGGGGGAGACACCCTCCATCCTCCTCAATTACATTCGAATACTGGTGATTGCCCCGCTGTCTGCTATATAATGCGTAATTCGTCACCGCTTCTTGTGCTCAAATCGACTACCAATTTTAACAAAACCGACATAATTATGTAATGTCCCACGGCGAGTGCACTTTGTGGCTATCTCGAATAATAAATAAATAATCAAGAGACCACTGGGAGACGCTGATTCTATCCCGGAATCTCAGTTTGGTGTTGACATTCACGTGGCGCGATCGCTGATTGGTTTCAACCGTCAATTTGTTTTTTTTAATCAGGACGTCGCTCAAAAACATTAAAGACATATTATGGACTTGTTCGTGTGCGTGAAATTGATAAATTAGTACTAAGGCGCTATTCCAACCTGGCGATTGTAGCATTCTACTAACATCGCCGAAAATTCATAGAAATCGACCGTACCACTCCATAGAAAACATCGTCTGAACTACGTTCAACTGTAAATAGTTACATCTCGATTCGGGACGCAACTATTGACGATAAACTAACTCAAGTGAATTCGCGATCGAGAGTCTGCATTTAATTAATATATAAGAATGACGGTGTGTGTGTTGTCAATTTGGATTAATATTCGTACAAAAATAACTACTTTGAGCAAGATTATACTCAATTTCTTTTGATCACCCTACGGAGTGTTTCACATCAATTTAAATGTGTCATAACTAGACAGAAGGGGTTATATTCTTCCTAATGTTAAGGATATTTGTTTGGTATGATTATGTTTGTTGCGAAAATTATGAGATTTTAGATGAAGAATATGCTCGATCCCGTTTCTAGCAAACTTCACCTTCACCCGGAACATACATGTATATCAATCATTTTTCCAAGTTTTTTTTTAGAACTGTGTCGAATACAAATTGGTTGGAGTGAATGATAGTACTAGTAGCTCTATCCATTTCTATGAATATTTCGCAGTGATATTGCGTAAGTTGCGTAAATCTGTGACTTTCTGAGAAGAATCTGTTCCATTCCCAGTATAGTGCTAATTGACCATTCACCGCTCGCCGATCTTTGCTATTAATAAACTTCATTTAAAAAAGTAATGTATCAATGTTCCAATATTCGTACCGGGCGGGGGTGCCAAGCTTTCGAATGATATATGCTTCGGGGCGCAGCACGCGACAAAATTGTGTTTCTGTCTCTGTTCTTGTTACCCGGAACCAGTTTCTCCCTCAATCCCTGCTTCTCGGAATAGTCAATTCCAGATTTGAGCAAAACCCGATAATATTATGCAATGCCCCACGGAGAGTGCACGTTGAGGCTGTCTGAAATAATAAATAAATAATCAAGATACCATTGGGAAGACGCTGATTCTATCAAAGAATCTGAGATTGCTATTGACATTCACAGGGCGCGATCGGTGACTGGTTTCGCGACTCGAATGTATTATAACTATGTTGTTGTTTTGTGTCACCTCTCACTCCCCATCTCACTCTCTCTTGTCTCTCTCACGCACTCTCTCTGTCTCTCTCTCCCTCTCTCTCTCTCTGTCTCCCTCACCCTCTCTCCGTCTTCTCTCTCTTCTCATTGTCTCTCTTTTCTCTTCTCTCTCTCTTCTCACTTCTATCTGTCAAGAAATATATGTCTCTCTGCACTATCTCTTCTCTCTTCTATATCCTTCTCTTCTCTCTCATCTTTCTCTCAATCACTCTCTCTGTCTCTCTCCGCTCTCTCTGTCTACATCACTCGCTCAAACACTCTCTCTATATGTGGCCCTCACTCCATCTATCTTCTCTCTATCCCTGTCTCTCGTGCACTATCTCTATCTCCCTCACTCTATCTCTGTATATATCTAACTCACACTCTCTCACTTAAATCCCGTACTACAATGCTATACCCATATCTCAATCTCATATATGTAATACAATTTAAATCAAACAAAAACTATATATCCCGTCTGCTTTACCTCAAGTGATATTTCCTTCACATGAGGTAACATTCATTCCATGAGAGGACTTTAAAAAAGAGCATTTGCTTGTTGTCCGATCTTTTTTCTCGATAGCTCTGTATATATATCTATGTTTATTGTGTTTGTGTTATAGGTACGATTTAAAAAAGCAAATATTGCTTACATAAATTATAACTATAATTTACTTCTGCTCATCTGGAACTGATGATAATCATTAATTTGTTTGCAAAGATCGATACAAAGATAGTCAAATAACAGGACGTTGACAAACGCGTTTGCATGGTCAACATATAGGTTCACATTGGACCTACTTAAAGGTATTCAATCCGATTCGATGGTCCCCATATCATCAGATTCCAACAACAACAACAACAAACATGTAAATGCCGCTTCAGTTATCCGAATCGAGTAATTGCCCAAAAGTAATGCTAACCACAGTCAGCTATAGTATACAATTGCCCAAAACCTGTTATTTATCAACATTTTGTAAAATATCTACACAAACAAAAACCACTTGATTTTATAGAGTTATCCATCTTCATCCGCAATTTAGTCCGAGACTGTCTTCTCGTCGAATGTTTACTGGACCACAAAAATGATCGGTTGTGAAAAATATCGATATCTGATCACTCTGAGCTTTGATGGGTGGGTTCCTCGAATCGAATCAAATATGTTTTACCCTCGAAGCCAAGGTAATAGAAATTTGCGAGCGTTAATACGGATTATGCATCTTTAACATGCAAACATTCACACAATTTCATATTGGCCTTTCTGAAAGAAGCTCACAATGGACTGGTGATATTCATTAATGTGTTTGCAAAGATCGATGCACAAATCATCAAATAACAGAACATTGACAAACTCACAAATTTGCATGGTCAACACGTCCTCGTTCACATTGGACCTAACTATTCATATCTGACATATTATATTCATAAAGAAGCCAGTACGCCCGTTATTCGGTTATATGGCGCGGGCCACAGTGAGCACACATTATAAAGAGCGCGAATCTGGTAAGTCGACTTAGGTTCATATGTGGCGCAATATGGTATGGGCAATATGGACTGATATGTGCTATTTATTTGTGTTTTTGAAATAAATTCAATATGAGCTTATTTTCAGAAAAGGCTGGCTTGGTAGATGTTAAAGCAATTCGCCTGTTTTGCAAATTCAATTCTTGTGAAAGCACTGGGGTGTAATTACAAAATGAAAGCGTCAATGACACTGAAGCTCAACTTGTAAACGGTCTAATGTCAAGCGTTACAGCTAATGGAGCGATAAGGATTGCGGTATGTCTATATAATACTAAATATCAACGTGAAGAGATATATGGAGTTTGGGGTTTCAGTAAGTATATGTAAAGACGAAATATGTAAAACCGATGGATTCAAATCTGGCGAAAAGGGAGGTTTCCATCTAGAGGTCACCCCGAAGATCCATATGAAGTTTGGTGACGATCGGATGAGAGATGTGTAACTTGACTTTGTCCAGTTGAGCTAAAAAGTGCGTCTCACAGGTTCTGGGAAGATTATCATAGCGAACAAATGCAAGAAGGGACCGTATACTATCTTCTAGGTACATGTATACCGTGTATCACAATGCCAACTTCCATACTAAACATATTTTTCGCCAATTGTTTAGATCAAATATAACAATGGCCATATGTGTGACGAACTTGACTAACCTTTTGGACCAATAATTACCAATAGAAGCCCGAAACTTATACTCGCTTTTGTTGCACCATAAGTTAAATAACTACACTTACATCGACCACAGAAAGACTTTAATTTAGAAAAATCGGTTCCAGTGTGTATCAAGCGGTCTGCCCCGTCTATGTGAGCAAAGTTGAGGATGGGCATTTTCGAAATAACCCCTCGGACAACTTTTCGGGACTGACAGGGAGACGGACATACAGCCGGATGGACAGACGGAGGGAACCCATTCCTACATGTGCCCGCCGAATTTGGTTTTTGGGGCAGGGAATAACAAAAGATAGCGTTCCTTGTTAACCCTTTGAGTGCCAGGTCCGATTTTTGTATCAACCCATATACCCTGTGCCAATGCATTCTCTTATATATGCGAGTCGACCATAGGTCGCCTCGCATATATAAGAGAATGCATTGGCTTAACAATTTTATTTATTTTTTTTATTACAATTTTTGACAATTTTAATATATTTTATTATATTCTTTAACAGACTTATTGTGTAGGTTTAGGGCCGATAATATCGGCCCCTGGCACTCAAAGGGTTAAGTCTATATTCACAGCCGGCTCTCCAGAAACCCGCACATTATCTCATTATGATAGAACTTGTTTTAGTTAGATAATCTGCTTAGAATCGCCTCATTTTGAGACGATAATGTGCCGAAAAAGAGAGCTATCGTTTTAGTCACATTATCGACTCACAATGAGGCGATTCCAAGCAGAGTATGTGCGGACAATAACACAAATAAGCCAACTCACGACTGTTCAGTTGTACGCTTTTTAACATGTGTTTTCACTGAGCCGCGCGCCATACAACGAAATAACGGTTATGAGTCCATTATTTGCTTATTTCAGAATCAAATAATCACATGATGTACATATGTCACATTGTAGGTCGATTATGTGCGTATGTATACGAGGATATGTTGTTATTCCAGATATTGTTTTAATAAAGAGCGTTTATCTCCCTTCTGTTCGACGTATTGAAAACTTCTGTGAAATTGAAACAGATAAAGCTATGGAAATTACTTGTTTCAGTTTTCATTTCCTGATTTGAGTTGACATCATCCAAATAAACCTCAAATTATGCCCACGGTACATATAATTCGTATATGTTGTATTGTGCGGACGTATGCATTCTCACAATTTTCACGGCGTCCTCTAGGCAATGTAATTAAGGTGTTTATAATGTATGTATATAGGTATTTGGTATATTTATCAACCTATCGTATATTATATAGAGGATCTCTAATGAGTCGCAATTATATTGGAAATGCATTAACCGAGTGCACTAAATTCGATTCGAATCGAGCTTTAGCAAGGTTAAAGGTACTCAATCAAATTAAGCACCCCTCAGTTACTATTTATTTGGCTTCGGGGGGGGGGGGGGGGTAAAAATATTTCAGAGAGAGCAGATATAGATTTTTAAAATCTATTATTTGTCACCATCTGGAATATATAGTGGCCCAGTACAAATCGATGAGAAGACCAAATAGCAGATGAAGATGGATAACTCTAAAATCAAGTGGCCTTTTTGTGTCAGATATTTGACAAACCAGCAAAATTTCATTGTACAAAACGTTGATAAATAACAGGGTTTGGGCAAATTTATACTATAGTGGACTGTGGTTAGCATTATTTTTTGGCAATTAGTCGATTATGATAACTGAAACGGCATTTCAAAAAAATTGTTGTTGTTGGAAATTTGATTTTAAATGTGTCTTTTCATGTTGTCAAACTTGATCAACCACCCTTATCACATATGTTTATCTCACAGTAAACACTAAATAACCCAACATAAATCGAATATCATAATTGTATTATAATTAACATAATAACAAAGTTCCGCGGCATTGAAATATCATTGACGATAACACACGTGTGTTTTACTAAAAATATGAGGCCGAATTTAGGGGCTAATTATGTAATAAAGGTACCCTTTTCCCGGGTAATTAATTCAATCTTCATTGCGATATTGAGTCACAAAAGTCACGAAAGTCACAAAACTCGATCTCGAATTAGACCACTACTGCGAAATAGATTACCAAGGAACAAGTATTAACGCAGACATATATTCTATGCATTGTGTGTTCAATGTTGTGAACTTATAAAGTTCACTGTTCCCCATCAAAACAGGTCAGAAAATAAAAAGTTCTCATATTACGAATGGATGGAATATGATCTCAACGGGCGTAACCAGAATAGAAAATCATGACAAGATCTAATAGTTGTTGGCCCATTGCTATAAGGGAACTAACTACTCGTCAATGAGTATTTAGTACATAAGGGATTACTAAGCAGTCCCATAACCTGATAAGTATGGTCCTAACGAGAGAGCGACGCCACATAACCTGATAAGTATGGCCCTAACGAGAGAGTGACGCCACATAACCTGATAAGTATGGCCCTAACGAGAGAGTGACGTCACATAACCTGATAAGTATGGCACTAACGAGCGAGTGACGTCACATAACCCGATAAGTATGTCACAAACGAGAGAGTGACGCCACATAACATGATAATTATGACCCTAACGAGCGAGTGATGTCATATAACATGATAATTATGGCCCTAACGAGAGTATGTCACATAACCATGATAAGTATGGCCTCAACGAGCGAGTGACGTCACAGAACATGATACGTATTGCTCTAACGTCACATAACCTAATAAGTGTGCCCCTTAATGACATCACATAACCTGATAGTGTGGCACTAACGAGTGTGACGTCACATAACCTGATAAATATGGTCATAGCGAGAGAGTGACGTCACAACATGCTAAGTATGCCGCTATCGAGAGAGTGACGTCACAACCTGATAAAGTATGACCATAACTAGAGTGACGTCACATAACCTGATGATTATGTCCCTAATGGGAGAGTGACGTCACATAACCGGACAAGTGTCGTCCTAATGAGAGAGTGACGTCACATAACCTGATAAGTGTCGTCCTAACGAGAGAGTGACGTAACATAACCTGATAAGTGTGACCCTATCGATACAGTGACGTCACAGCCTGATAAGTATGACCCTAACGAGAGTGACGTCACATAACCTGATGAGTATGTCCCTAATGAGAGAGTGACGTCCCATAACCTGATAAGTGTCGCCCTAATGAGAGAGTGATGTCACATAACCTGATAAGTCTTGTCAGTTGAGATTCTCCTCGTCGACATCCATGTATATATATTCTTGCTGTTTCTCGTCATATCAAGACATTTGCCGGGGTGTCTTTGACATATGTTCTCCACATGGAACATTAAAATTTAATGCCAAATAGAGTATACGATATGAAATCATGGTGATCCTATATCCGTGGAAAATTAAACTTCGATCTGTCGTTTCATGTGCTCAAATCTATAAAGTCACAACGTCCCTTAAAATCATGGAATTTATCAATTTATCAATTCAATCTTCATTGCGATATCGACAGACAAAAGTTACGAAAGTCACAAAAATCTCGAGTTAGACCACTGTGAAATAGATCATTACGGAACAAGTATTAATAAAGATATATATATATATTATATGCATTGTTTGTTCAATGTTATAAACTTATAAAGTTCCGTCAAAACAGGTCAGAACATCAAATTTGCCAATATTTTGAACGGGTGGAATATGATCTCAACGAGACGACAATGGAGATGAATCAGATGACATGTCAGTTGATATTCTCCCCATCGCCATCCATATATGCTTGCTGTTTCTTTTCGAATTCCGACATTTGCCAGGGGTGCCTAAGACATACCATTAATATTTAGTTCCAAATTGAGTATACGATATGACATCATGGTGATCTAATTTCCGTCGATCTTCGTTTTTCACATTGATGGTCGAGTAGGATTGTGCTGTGATGTTGTGGATACAAGTTGGGATTTTAGACACCCCAAACTCTCTGCCATTACGTCCCCCACTACATGTATATAATCTAACCGTTCTATGACTGGATTTTCCTGAAATTTTGCGAAAACATTGTGCCAATTCATTCTCGTATATATGCGAGTCTCCCAACAGGGAGCCTCGCATTTATAAGAGAATACATTGGCCAAACAATATTAGCCTTGACCTTGTGCATTCTGCATTGACACATATAGTATACACCCATAGTAGCCGAGAATAAAAAATTTTCACAACGAGTGGTATTGTGGTTTTAACCACGAGCCTTTGGTGAGTGGTTAAAACCACAATTCCACGAGTGGTGAAAAATTATTTTCTCGGCTACTATGGGTGTATTTTGTTTATACCATAATTATTATTCTTCGTTCGCTTCGTAAATGTATTTCTACTCTGTTGACCAGTGACTGTTAACATGTATGTGCACCGAGTGACCCAAATATGTTAAGCTATCATGAATGTGGGTCACGCGTAGAAATACATATTTCTAGGAAATTCGGTGATCCGCCACTTTCTTGGGTATCAGTCAGCTGATGTGAACACACATTCAGATTTCCCACATTGCAGATACCATTAACAATCTATACGTTGTTGTCAAAATGTAAGCCGTCGTTCGCTTTAAACGCGGAAAGGCAGACGAACACGTGCGTTTTGTTTACATTTTCAACAGCTATCGCCGACCTGTATAAAACGTGTACTTTGTTGGTGCATGCACCTAGAATAAACATCTTTAAATTAACTTTAATGTGTCATTTTTTGACAAGTAAACCCAGTAAATGGAATTGGATAGTATATATCTCTGTGTTTAGACCACTTATCGCATTTCAGTGTGTTTTGAGTCGGAACAATTGTGTATTTACTTCGCGAAGCGGGCGTGACGAAACATTGGGCTAAATTTCGACAGCGAGGTCACCAGAGGTCAAATGACGGGTCGTTCTACTATGGGTTTAAACTTTTAACACATAAAGTGCCGTTGAAACATTTACACAACAGTATAAATTTATACCAAAAGTAGGAATCGTTATACCCACAGTAGGGTGTAAAGATGAAATTTACAAAACAGGTGTTATACACACAGTAGCATAGCCAATTATGGTATAAATGGTCGTTAATGATGCACCAGCACAGCTCCCGCCATGAAATTATTAAGTGAAACATGCGATCGTGTCCTAACAGAGCTGTTGTTCTATTATAGCAATTGCATCGATCCCTACTTGCTTCATATACAGTAATGCCCTAAGTAATCGACTCCTTAACCACAGCAGAATTATGGGTGATTTTTCAGGATTTAGTCGGAGATATAGGTTGTTGCCATTCATCGGAAAGCTCTCTACTAAATCCTGAAAAATTACCCATAATTATGCTGTGGTTAAGCAGTCGATTATTTAGGGCATTACTGTAACCTATGATCTGGTCAAAGTGGAGAATCCCAATATAATGAAACTGGTAGAACGCAAACGATGAATATAAGCGTTAACGAAGTCGGTTCATCCGAGTTATTAGGCGCGCGACTTCTACGAGAGAAGAAATAGTTCTCCATTATTCTACGATCAAGTCATATAGGTCTTCATCACGTGATTTAATTTGATAACACCGCCCCGGAATCAAAAGACAAAAGCTAATGGGTTAAAGATCTGGGACGCTTATATACGTACACTATTCATGTGTGTAATGCACATTATATACGTACACGATTCATGTGTGTAATGTAGATTATACATTGTATCTAGTGTATTTGAGGTGAACAAATCGATTCCCTTGTCACAAGGGGACATCTCAAAATTGTCGGCAGCCAACACAATCTTGTCCAATTTGCATGAATATAGCAAGGGTGATCTTGACATCCTCGGTGTGTGCGAACATGGGATATATTCACCGATGCACCACGGAGATCACAGCCGCGGTGAATCCAATAACTATGTTCTTGCAATTGAGTTATTTAGAAATCTGATATTATCAAGATTTGCAAGACTTGAAGGCCGGACTTTGTCGGAGGAATGTACACACGGCGTCGTTAGTTGTAAGCAGTGCGTATTGTATTGGCCATTTTCATGTTTACGTTTTGTGTACCATCAAGACACTCAAACTCAGAGGGAGACGATTGACAAATACGAGACCATTTGTTGTCTCGGTGTGCCCGAGAATGGGATATAAATATTTTGATGGATTGTCTGCTAAGATGACGGCTAATATGTGACCCGCCATATCAAATCTAGTCGTAAGTCGGGATTTTTTTACCCTGTGCCAATGCATTATCTTATATATTCGAGTCGACCATAGGTCGCCTCGCATATATAAGAGTATGCATTGGCCTAACAATGTTTTACAATTTTAATAATTTTTTCTTTTATTCTTTAACAATTTTATAATTTCACCCATACATAGCCCCAGACAAACATGAGCAGACGACACTCTTCTATATTCTTCTATATATGTGTGGGGCTCCCTGCAGGGTATGGATGTTTTTTATTTTATGTCCTAAAAATTGTAAGAAACATTTATTTAAAAAAAAAGATAAAATATTGTTAGGCCAATGCATTCTCTTATATATGCGAGGCGACCTATGGTCGACTCGCATATATAAGAGAATGCATTGGCACAGGGTAAAAAAAATCCCGACTTACGACTGGATTTGATATGGCGGGTCACATATATATAAATTAATGTGTAAGCGGCGACCCCTAAACCGATCATGTCTGTATTGCAAGTTATATCGACCCCCAATTTGCGACATGTAACCTATGCAATGGTCTAAGTGGGGAATCCCTACATAATGAAAGAAAATGGGAGGACGCAGACGATGAATAGAATATATATTGGATAGTATCTTCATCACGTGATAGAATGGGAGAATAATAGCACATGCATTCGTCCAGTCTAACACCCCTAAATGGAATCAGCAGACAAAATGTAATGGGTCAAGGATCCGGGCCGCTTACGTACATTATTCCTGTGTGTATTGTAGACTACATTGTAACTAGTGTATTTGATGTGGACGGCTAAAACATTAGCCTAAGGGGACGTCTCAACATAATCTTGTGCTGTTGAAAACAGTATCAAGAGTAACGTTTTTAATGACGTCAGAACAAATAAACACTCGTTTCTTGTCCGTTTTAGGGATTGACTATTTCGAGTAAAAGGAACGGAACGAGGAACAGGAACAACTTCCGATTAACAGAATGACTATTTCGAGTAACAGGAACGACGAACAGATATATAAGCTCACATTTCTCGCATGTTACGCTATGAAACAATCCATATTATACATCATTCGAAAGAATAGCCTCTCCACTTCATGAATATTATAACATTTAACCACTAATATTCAGAACTAAGCGTATAACAGCTAGTAACAGGTCAGGAACGTCGAGCGGTGAATCGGGAATTTGCAAAAAACGTAAATGTTTCCGAGTAACAGGAACGAGGAACAGATATATAAGCTCAATTTTCTCGCATTTTACGCAATGAAACAATACAATGTTATACATCATTCCAAATACTGAGCAATAGTATAAAGTGGATTGACGTTTCGTCGACCTATCCAGTTTATTGGCTACAGATGCTGCGGACGTACTGTTATGCTATAGTTGATATCCCCGTGCGTGTCCTATAATGGTGGTGATATTATATTAGAGCAATTTGTTTCGATTCCAACTTGCTACATGAATAACATATGACATGGTCTGAGTGGCGAATCCCTATATATAGATACAGTAATGAAAGGAAATGGGAGAATGCAGGCGACGAATAGAATATCTCACGGAGCGTATATACTAACGAAGTAACGTTATAATCCCGAGTGATTGGGTTCTACACTGTAAAATTTAATAATGTTATAACTACGGTAATGCACCGTCAACTTAGTTGTCAGTACAATCCCTGTCGAAATAACAGTATACCGTTGATACATTGTACTGTTGAAGTAAACGGTAGGATACTGTTGAAATAACAGTATACCGTTGATACATTGTACTGTTGGAATACACGGTAGGATACTGTTGAAATAACAGTACACCGTCGATACATTGTACTGTTGGAATCACACATGCAATCTTTCTAAAATGTATTTATGGTACAAAGTAGTAATATAGCTGACTAGAAGATCCAACAAAAATAATTACTTTGATTCGTTTATTAGGAGAGAAATTAGCGAAAATGTGAAAAGTGATCCGTTATAACTAATACTTATAGAGTGAATGACTGCAGTGCAAACCAATTTTACTAGGTGACCTATTTTCGCGGTCGCTATTAAAACATCGCAAGTGGTTAAATAGGGCTTGTTTACACTTTCTTTAGCCCGTTCGGTAGACCGTTAGTGCTATTTAAACGGCTTGGAACCTGTCCCAAGCTGTTGAAACATATTAAAAAGTAGGCCTACTAAATTATAAAACAAATCTCCCGCGAATGACGGAGACAGACACTGAGACATCAATTAATGGCGAATTTACCCGAGATGCATTGCGAATCTCACAAGGGAGGTGATCCTATCCATACCTCGTGTTTGTGCAACGGTACTTGGCCGTCAAAACTAGCAACGGTATAATACCGTAGGCAAACCAACGGTATCATATTGTTAAACCAACAGTGACAAAATACAGTGTAAGAGAGAAGAAATAGTTCTTGATTATTCTACTAACAACTCATATAGGTCTTCATCCCCGGTGATTAGGCGTGGAACTTCTAAGAGAGAAGAAATGGTTCTTGATTATTCTACTATCAAGTCATATATATAGGTCTTCATTACGTGATATAATTTGAGAATAATAGCGCATGTGTGCGTCCAGCAAAAAACGTTGGAAATAATTTAATATGGATAATAAATATCGGGTTTCTTTCCAATCCAGTGCAAGATAAGAACATAGATAATTTATTGATTACATATATTTACCAGTAAAGGTCGAAATGTTGGTGTTCATACGTTTAGTATGGCACGGGTTAGCAACTTGCAACTGATGAAGATCTTATTGACTTTGTCTCTTTTCATTCTTTGATGATCTCATTTATAACTTATAAATTTTATCTTTTGGGTTTTATTAATTGAGATATTTTGGTGCATACGTTCAAAATTATTTTCCAAATTTAGTAAAACCGCTCCGGGCCACTGCTCTCCGTCCTAAATTTATGACAAGTGAACGAGGAATCAGGTATCTGCACAAAATTCGGTCACTGTTCCATTATTTTTTCCCCCTATTTTTCATATGCTTTGCAGATTCCCTCTTCTTTCTCTTGTCATCCGTATCCATACATTTGGTACCAACTTCACTTTGTGATTAAATGTTATATGACTAATTGGTATCAGGCCATTTTTCTTTCAGATTATCGCAATTTGACATATCAAAAAGCCTTCGGGCCGTCAGCCAGCATTTCATTTTGACTTTTTACTGTCATCCCGGGATGCTAGGTGTGATTTTCGCTAATCCTACATTATGTGTTACCTGGTCAGACACCCACTTACCACTTATTGGTTACCCATAAAACAAGATAGGATCATAGATAATGTATTGATTACATGACTAGAATCTTCCGATTAGTTTTATGAACTTCAAGTTGCTTCTAAGAGAGCGATATTATCATTGTAAAACAAAAGAGCTTTGTGGGAAGCAATTTGAAATGATTTCATATGGTATGAATAAGTTCAGTTCATTTGGTGGAGTATAAAGGGCAGTATATCAAACAAGTGTTCTGTATCTTCGTTGCAGGCGGTATCCACAGCAGGCACAAGATCGATCATCAACAATGAAGTTACTCACTTTATCGTGATTTAAATCGCTACAACCGTTTTCAGCCGACAATGCAAACTGTTTATTGGTCGATCACCTATGAGAATATAAGCCGGGATCTTGCTCTTCGGAAGAACGGATGACTTGAAAGCGTCGTACGATTTTTGTTTGAAACTATTTGCCATTGTATTCCACACTTTTATAGTACTACGAATTAATGATTTTTTGAATGTCTCAAGTAGGCAAAAGTAGTTTACAAAATCGCTCGAGTTGCAAGTATTCCCTTGAGCCCTGTTACGTCGCCAATTCGAGATAGAAGGAGGTCTATTGGGAATGCGTGGGCTTTGGCGTTAACAGTTTTGTATTAAGCATAATTTGTGTGCATCGCGGCGCCGTTGGATGGGCTGCCATCTTAGCTCAGTTAGGAGAATTCGCGGCAGACCTATAGTTATCCCGGAAACAACTCGTGCTCCATCATGCATGTATATACCTTGTCTAAATTATGGATTTTGCACTGTCTGGAGCATGATCCCAGACACAGCTTCCATATTCGAGAACTGTTAACACATGTGCATGCATGAACATTATATCTAGTGATTTTCTTGGTAATGTATATTTTAGTCGGCGGAAATGGGAAAGTACTGCACACGCATTCTTACAGTTATGGTCGATTGTAAGATACCAATAAAGTTCGGATTGACCAATTACCCCTAGATGCCATTGACGGTAGGATTCATCTATTTTTGAGTTTATCAGAGCCAAAGGAAATGTCTATGATATGGTCTAAATGTGGCTTCCCTGTACAATGAACGAAAATGGGAGAACGCTGTCGATGAATAGAATATCTAATGGGGCGTCAGCACTAACGAAGTCTGTTCATCCAGAGTTATTACGCGCGCGGCTTCTTCGAGCGAAGAAACAGTTCTTGATTATTCTACGATCAAATCATATATGTCTTCACCGCGTGATATAATTGGATAATAAAAGCGCATGCATCCGTCCAGTCTAAGGCCCCTAAATGGAATCAACAGACCAAAATAATGGGCCACGGTTCCGGGACGCTTACGTATATTATTCCTGCGTGTATATGTGGTAGATTACATTGTATTTGGGGTGAACGAATCGAATCTCTTACCCTGAGGGAACGTCTAAAAAATTGTCTACTGCCAACATAATCCTGTCCAAATTGCATGAATATATCGAAGACATTACTGCTGACGATCTCTATGACGTCGTTGTGTCCCTGGAGCAGAAATACTCACGAATGTACTAAGATGACAGTTGATATTCAGCAATCAAACGCACGGTTTTGGGGGATAATTTGTGTAGTGCCTATGTTGTCCACGTCAGCAATATACACAGAGGACAATATTGCGACAAGTGTGACGGTAAGGTATGGTAAATGTACACTCAGACCACTCTCAAAGACCCATTGACACGGACCACCACATGCTTCGAGATAGATTTCATACATGGTTAACGCCAAAATCGACAGACGAGTATATTGCCTTGCGCCACATATTATCAGTTAAAAGGGGGGCCTCGGTATAGCTCAGTCGGTTAGGAGTACTACTTCAAGCTCTTTCGCCCGCCAGGGCTGGCGATAAAGGATCAAATCCACATGTTTCCATCGTTCGAAATCGTTATCTGTTTCCAGTAACTCAGATGGTCGGTGGTTTGTCGCAGATGGTCGACGAGTTTATATATAATATGAGCCATTAAAATCACTGCTAGAGTAGTCGTAAATATGCGTATTCCTCCACCACTAAAACTGGCAAAGTCGTGATATGATTTTAGTTGTTGAATAATCCATCAATCAATCAAAATCAGTTATAAAATGTCGTTACTGATGCTGAATTGGTTACGCTCACCGGTTTTTGTGTGTTATAATTTTACCAACAACACGATCAATCCAACTGAAGAGCTAATGATAAAATCTCACCTTGGTTCCCTGTCGTATGTCTGTGGGCACAGGCTGGAATTTTAGAATGTTTAGCATGTAATCTAGAAATATCCCACATCGGGTATAGAATGTTCCATCTTCCCAGCAACCCTCCATGTTGTCGAAATCTATACCCAGTTTCTTTAAGAAATGGACGCTGCGGGGGTTCATAGCGACCTGATATGGCCGCTCCGTCACGGTTTTACGAGAGTCCTCCTCGTATACGATGATCTCATTCACGTTCCCGGAAATCGCAGCGACGAGGGCACTTGTTAACCCTATGGGACCACTCCCGATTATGACCACTGTAACTTTTGCAGTGTAACGTCTTATCCTTTCTACAATCGTCCTTGTGCACATGAACGCGCATAGAACCAGTGACGTCACAAGAATGTGATTCAAGGCCGTCGGTGAAGCGATATCTTCTGATATGCATCGTGTATACATCACAGCGCCTGCTATAGGGGGTGTCCACGATGTAGGTTCGAGGTATGCGATCTTGTTATTTTTGACGTCAACTCCGAATCCTCTTTTCGATCATCTGAAAAATAAGAAGTTTGTTGTGAGAACCGACACACAAACTATAAGAAATGCAGAACACTTTAAGTATGCCTACATATAAGCTTAAACATGAGTGAAACCAGATGGAACAGTACCTATCGTATATATGATGGAACGAATAGTTGAAGAAAACAAATCCACTCTTAATGCTGTGCTAGCTACAATTGACAAAGTTACTAATCTCAGCCCATATGAGTAAAAAAACGAATGAGAGCTATGTGAAAGTTTTAATGGGGGACTGTACACTAAATCCGGCCATTTATGGGACCATTTCCTTCTAAACAGAATATGCAACAAATAAATAAATTTGAGCCATGGATTAGTGCAAAATACACTCATGTGTTATATGAACGATGGGAACAACATATTAATTATAATGAAAATGAGGTTATGGCTCGAGTAATTCACTCATTTTCATTATAATTACAATGTTGTTTACATCGTTCATAGAGCACATGGTTGTATTTTGCACTTATCCATGGCTTAAATTCATTCATATGTTGCATATGATCTGTTGAGTATAATAGGAGATGGTCCCATACATGGCCGGATTTAGTGTACAATACCCCTTTAATAAACAGGAGATACGTCAGGGCTCGTATTCACCAACCGGGTTTATTTTTAAAACGGTGTAGTTTATTTGGTAGCGACTGAATGCACAATGTAACTTTGCTAGTGGTTACGAAACATACTGTATATGGACGCCGTCAAATCCTTTTATAATTTTGAATTTTTGTTATTTATATCATTTATGGACAGTATATACAGTGATGTCATACAAAGATATATGTAAGTATTACAAAAACCATCATGTTATTAATTAGAGTGACATCACATGTGGGGCGGGTGGGGTCCTTGCACACTAACCATGCACTCTCCTTGCACACCATACAGTACATGCATATCAATAAGTGTTTATAAATGATAGACAAAAACAGACAATAATACCGTCGGCTGCCAAAAACATGATATATGTTGGTATTTAGTTGTGTTTGTGTGTACACCTATATTAATAAAAACAACATATATGTTGGATTGATACACTTGAATTGATGGTACATGTATATGGTTATATGTCAAAATAGTTTTTATTGCTTTATCGGGCTATTTATTTAAAGCTTTTGTCAAAGTACCCCATTCCTCCTGAAAATTCAACAGTCTATCGTCTCTCAAAGCACTGATATTTTACTATGGGGGGTTTGGAAAACTTTCCCGGGAAGATTTGAAAGGGGCGGAACCCCTCTCCTACAACCCACTTTTGAATTTAATGAAGATACATGTAATGGTGTTACATTAACATGAGATTGGTGAGGGTGAAATGAAAATGATCTAGACATAGAATTATTTCTTTTTCATGGCTTTCTTTTTTTTCCGCTGTTGAGTTTCTGTTTGCTGTTGTTGTTGTTGTTGAATTTGTAGCACCAAGGCTGCCTGTTTTTCTTCCCGTTCTGTCTTCTCCTGTTGATATTCTTTCTGTCGCTGATCATATTCTTTCTCTCGCCGGTCAGATTCTTTCTCGTTTTGTTCGGCTCGTAATCGTTGTTCTGCCATAAGTCTTTTTGAATCAGCGACAGTCTTTTCCACAGAACGGGCAATGGCCATATACTCTTCATGAGAGAGGGTGGTGGCTGTGCTGGTGTTGGTAGAGCTGGGGGACACCGGGATGTGTTGGTAATCCGGTGTCCGAGGTGTATAGCTATCCAGTTCCACGTCGAAGCTGGCGGCAGCCCATATAAAAATGTACCTGGGTAAATCCACCCAGGTTTTTTGGGCCGAAACCCAGGTAAAAATCTATCTACCAAGACATCCACCAACCATCAAGACCCCGCGAAACCTGGGTTTTACCATGATTTACCCACCTGAAACTGGATAAAAACCCTGGTATGGGTAAACCTGGGTGTAATTACCCAGGTGACCACACCCAGGTGTACCATACCTGGGTGTTTCCCACCCAGGTCTACCCTGGTGTTTCCTACCTGGGTGTTTCCCCACCCAGGTGTACCATGGTGTTATTTACCCAGGTGTACCCTGGTGTTTCCTACCTGGGTGTTTCCCATCCAGGTTACCTTGGTGTTATTCACCCAGGTGTACCCTGGTGTTTCCTACCTGGGTGTTTCCCACCCAGGTGTACCTTGGTGTTATTCACCCAGGTGTACCCTACCTGGGTGTTTCCTACCCAGGTGTACCTTGGTGTTATTCACCCAGGTGTACCCTGGTGTTTCCTACCTGGGTGTTCCCCACTCAGGTGTACCTTGATGTTTCCAACCCAGGTATACCTTGGTGTTTTTTTTTACGCCGGTGTACCTTGGTGTTTTCTTACTCAGGTGGATTTCCCATTGAGATGCACCTGGGTTAGAAAACCCCAAGGTACACCCAGGTAAGGAAACACCAAGGTACACCTGGGCAGGAAAACACCAAGGTACACCTGGGTAAGAAAACACCAAGGTACACCTTGGTAAGAAAACACCAAGGTACACATGGGTAGGAAACACCAAGGAACACCTGGGTGAATAACACCAAGGTACACCTGGGTGGGGATACCAAAGTGAAATGATGAGGATGGCAATGAAGTAGATTTTGATGGGATGCAGGGGTATTGTTATCAATGGAGTTGTTTTAGTATAATAGAACATTAAGGAAACTGATTGTGCAGCAATACAAGTTTATTCAAGGACAACAAACTAACTAAAGATAAAATACATGTATAGAAACACATGTAATATATAAATATATAAACTCATTAAACTGCATGGGTTAAAACTTACTGACAACAAGAGTTGGGTTAAAATTTTGATTAAAAAACACTTGCAAAGTCCCTCTTCATACATGTATATGGTATGTTAGGCAAGTTACATGTACATGTAGTTGCAATGTATACTAGTACCGGTACATGACATACCGGTGGACACAAAAATCATTATTTTAGTTCCAATATCATTTACCAGAATACATGTACATGTTGTACCTTGCAACTACATCTACAGTGAGGTAGTTTTGTCTCATTTAAACTTTCTAAATGGGTTTCTCCCTTTGAATGACATAAACTAATGTGAGTATACACATGAGCTGTGGTGTGAAATACACACCAAAAAATTATTTCTTAGTCTGAGGACATGTTTCCTGTCATTATCTTACTGCTTACAAATATAGATTTGTAATAATGTGCTGTAATGCTCCAGAAATAGTCATATTTTGTCCTGGTTCATAAGAACATATTATTTCTTAGTGTTAGAAGGACATGTTGTCTGATATTATGTGACTCATAAACCCCCAAATGTACATGTAAACAGAACATTCGGGAAAGAGACACACCATCTTTATCCTGTTTTATATCAGTACTAAGTAGCAATATTGATCAGATAGCAAAATATGCTATAAATAGATTTCAGATGGTAGAGATTAAACAATCACATTAATTGCACCAACTCGAAACAGTTAACATACCCTGTAGAATACAGACTATGATCAAGGAGGGTGTCACACACACCCCCACCCCGCTTTGGTATGTGATATTCAAGCCATTTTCAGGTGGTATGCTATATACATGTACATACCCAATGTTATCTGGTACTAGGATTTCACACGGCAATATAACCGGCATTCACGATTCAGCAAAAAGGCTAGTATGCAGATATTATAGCAGAAAATTATAAAAATTTTGAGTATTTTCCAGCTTAAACAGACCCAAGTGATATATTTTTATCTAATTCAGTCTAATGGCTCTTGATATGTTGATGTTTTGGATACTATTTCAGCAAATGTGAGAAAAAGTGGCTTCTTTGGGGCATCAGCTTGTCTGAAAAATATATCAAGGTCCCCTAAATCCGATACTACATTTCAGAACAATCCAACCAGTGTCCCATGAAATGGTGGATAATAAACTATCATACCAAATTTGATTCAGATTTGATCACACAAACTAAAATTATGATGCGGAAACCAGAAATTAACACGATTCTAAGTCGAAAAAGGGCCATAGCTCTCGCCAAAATGAGCGGAGCACACCTATATTCGAACTTGACCTGTATTTTGGTATGATAAACTTACATACCACATTTGGTTCAGATATGATCACACAAACTGAAGTTATCATCCGGAAACCTACAATTTTCAAAGTTTAAATGTCTATTAGGCGACACCAATTTTTAAGTCTGGTTTACGAACATGTGGGCTGATGTGGGGAGAAAAAAGTAGATGCAGGAGGGGAAAAAAATAAAAATAAAAAAAATTGTCCAAAAAAAAAATTGTGAAAAAAAACTTTTCGAATGAAATTCTGAACCAAACAAGACATTTCTTGTCATGAAATACATGAAAATATGGATCTGCAAATGATCATAAGCAGAACCGGATGCGACAGCACATGAAAATCAGTACGCGTTTAAAAAAATTTGGGACAAAAAATTTAAAGAAAAATTCATGAAATGGAAAAAAAGTTGTAGGAGGTGTTCGTAAACCGGACTTAAAAATTGGTGTCTCCTTATGTGTATATAACTCATATAGCTAACTATTAAAGGTGCTCAATCAGATTCGATGGTCCCCATATAATTAGATTCCAACAACAACATTTTTTTTAGAAATGCTGCTTCAGTAATATCAGAATCGATTAATTGCCCAAAAATAATGCTAACCACTGTCAACTACATGTATAGTATAAAATCGCCTGATACGTTATATTTATCAACATGCTGTTCGACGAAGTTTGACCTTATTATCAACACAAAGCCTCTTCATTTTAGAGTTATCCATCTTCATCCGCAATTTGGTCTGAGACCGTCGGCTCGTCAAATTTTTCTGGGCCACTATTAAGTATCGATGGTGATAAATATTAAAATTTCAAAAATTGATATCTAATAACTCTGAGCTTTGATACATGTAGGTGGGTCCCTCGACTTGATTAAAATATTTTTACCCCCCCCCCGATTCCATATACATGTATATGTAAATAGCAAATGAGGGGCACTTAATCGGATTATGCATCTTTAAACTGTATTTGAATTTAAAGATGCATAATCTGATTAAGGGCCCCCTGAATTAATGCTCGCACATTACTCTTTATTTGGACTTGGGGGGTAAAAGATATTTGGTACGAGTCGAGGAACCCACCACCTATCAAAGCTCAGAGTTATTAGATATCAATTTTTGAAATATACTATTTTTCACGATCAAGAATTAATAGTGGCCCACGGTCTCGGACCAAATTTCAGATGAAGATGGATAACTCTAAAATCAAGAGGCTTTCTGTTGATAATAAGGCCAAATTTTGTAGAACATGTTGATAAATAACATATGTCAGGCAATTGTATACTTTAGTTGACAGTGGTTAGCATTATTTTAGGGCAATTAATCAATTCTGATAACGTAACTGAAGCAGCCTTTCTAAATACAAATGTATGATGTTGGAATCTGATTATATGGGTATCATCGAACCGGATTGAGTACCTTTAAAATGAACTGTATCCAGTATAAACATGTTAAACCTGATAATTAATTAGAGCATGCAGTCCCTGTTGACATGCGGTATCCGCTGGTAATCTTACCACAGTAATATGTGTTAACTGTGATAACCAAGTTAATTGTTTTTACCACAAAAATTCTGAATTCTATCTAGACATTTTGAAACAATAAAAAAAAATTCTGGTGTGATTACAATGTCAACTTTAAAACAAAATTCATATAAACATCGCATGAAAAATACAGCCTAACTGCAAATGTGAGGTGGACCACATTCTGCGGCGGTATAACTGACTGCGGTTGATCGCATGAACACGCCTGAATACTGCAGTAATACCCGAGTAATATAAGGCGAGTTGATTAATTAAAGCATAGCTGTAATTTTACATGTATGTTCTATACACTTTGTTGGGAAAGAGAATATAGCTGTGCGACAATGTTAATCCTGATGAGCTAAGTTAGAAATTTTTCAATCGAAACCTCATAAAAAAAAATTTAAATTCAGTTCTCAATTTTCGAACACTTCTAGGAAATTGTTCAAAAATATTGTTAAAAGATGCCCATTCGATTTGACACTGTAAATATACCCTGTTCAAGTGTTCCTGCTAATGTGCTATGATGCGGTTGGGTCCTGCTTAATTGCTATGAATTGCACTACCCGCATCATAGCAATTCAGCAGGACCACCAGCATCATAGCATATTAGCAGGACCACTTGGCCAGTGGTAAAATAGTTTGTTTTCCATACGGATATGTGTTTTCAAATAATCATGTAATGATATCTAACATACATGTATATGATCCCATTTATAGGTTTTATTCATCACGGCCAGATAAACTTTGTATACAGACAGTTTTACCAAACTTAGAATTTTTATTAGGTGCTTTCATTGTAGCTGTAATTACTAGTATTAAAAGAGTGCTCAATAAAGTTTGTTTTATCATTTATGCTCATTTGGAATTTGGATGCTATTTAATTGTTTATCTATATAATTGGCTGCACTGCTAAATTTTGACTCATTTCAGTCATTTGATGTCAGTACATGTAGTTGTCCATCGAAATGGCGAACACAACCAAAGACAAATTACAAGAGGAAAGACAACAAATACATTTGATGTGCACTAAAACAGATACAGTAGTGCCCTAAGAAATCGACCCCTTAACCACAGCAGAATTATGTGTAACTTTCAGGATTTAGTCGGATATATGGCTTGTTGCCATTCATCGGAAAGCTCTCCCCGAGTTTAATACCCGTAATTCTGCTGTGGTTAAGGAGTCGATTAATTAGAGCATTACTGTAGTTACAAATGTATGTCTAGCCTCCTGTTGTGTCACTAATAAGATCTTTAATTCACATACGGTACACATGTACATGTACATGTACTATATAGTACCCGTTCAAGCGTTTACAAGTGTCAGTCATCGAGAAACTGACCAAAAGTTTTGGTAGTATATAATATAGGCTAGCACTGCACTTGGGCTACATGTACATGTACTGTAAGTGATTATAATGTACTATTTTTATATTCTGCTGTGAAAGTGTTGCTGAATGAAATTTAAGTTTACCCCGATATTCTAAGTCCGCTCGACTAAGATGGGTTTTTTCTCGAAAACTGATATCTGAATATACATGACTTTTTGTACGTCTTCCACTGGTTGGTATTCCCTCTAAAATGACTAATTTTAACTGATTAGATTAGCCCTGGTATGGAAAACTCTAACTGTTATAGCCCGATGAGCGGTTTACTGCCAACAGCGGTGATGATATGATGACCAGCGTTGTGCATGGCATATGTTGATCCAGGTAAGAATGCTACCATACATTCCAAACATTCATTAAATATCTTATTAATAGTAACCCAAACTACACAAGAGACTAGTATAACTAAGATTGGGCTCGATTAATGATGTGACACTTTCAGTACTTCATTTACTAGTAGCCTGGTACTGGTGGGCCTGGCTACAGATACTTGTTTGGCGTGTTTGAGGCCTGTGGCACAAGGGCAGCAGAATCAATTAAAATTTCTCTTATTGTAGTGTAGTACATGTACATGAATAGTACCGGTAGTACAGCACACAAAGAGGTATATAGTACCGGCACATGTACATGTATTCTCTCTGTTTTCACACATGTTTTTTTTCAATTTAACAACATGAGTCTTTTATGACACATACATGTACTAAAGTGAAAGTAGGCCTACATGTATATAATGTGCACCCTGTATACCGGTACATGTACTGATATATTACATTGCAATACAGTCCGAGTACAATGATATAGCAAAATTATGCATAGTAGAATAACAACCTTTTGTACAAACAGTCCTCATGACAATGATATACCGGGATATCATGGTGATAGTTCATACATTTGGAATTACCGAATACCTGAGTTTGTGGATAGACCGCTTCATGCGATGTTTATGTGAATTTTTATTTTTAAGTCGGCATTGCGTACGGTAGTCCTATAAACCACACCAGAGAATAGCAATTGTCGGTCAGTGACCAACTTCTTATGTTTATGCAATCGATACAATCCGGTTCTGCTTTTGATGTCCAGTTCGATATTTGTGGTGTGTTCTTGTGCAAAAATATAATTCTAACTAATGCGCCAAAAATCAGGTTTATAAATTTATCCATTCTTGAGCAAGAGCAACTCGTAAAACTTGTATGGTATAACATTCCAAACTGAGTATTTCTGCTATCAAACCATATGATAATAATGTTGAACCGGACATCGAAATCTGAACCGCATTTATGGATTGCAGCACGTGATGTTGAATAAACAGTTATAGAGGATATACAGTAATGCTCTAATTAATCGACTCCTTAACTACAGCAGAATTATGGGTAACTTTTCAGGATTTAGTCGGAAATATGGGTTGATGCCATTCATCGGAAAGCTCTCGGTGAGAGCTTTCCGATGAATGGCAACAAGCCATATTTCGGACTAAATCCTGAAAAGTTACCCATAATTCTGCTGTAGTTAAGGAGTCGATTAATTAGCTCTAGAATTACTGTAACATGGTTTATAATATACAAATGTATACTGTATGGGAAACATCAGAGGTTTACAAAGTAATACAAACAGTTGATTTGTTCTTTATTCTTGTGGTTATATACACGTACTAGTACATACATGTATTCTAAAAATAAATGTCCTTTACAACGTGGATCAATGAAATGCGGTTGTTGCATTTAAAATGCATTGAGGGTGCATTGTGTCACGCCACTTTGTAAATGCCTTAATGACAGCATTTAAATTAAATGCACTGCATTGGGAATAATCGCAGTCGCATTGAAATTACCGATCATTGCGCCGAAAAAGTATACTAGTATGAACACCCAAATAACGATACGATAGTGTATTTTGCAATTTTAGTTATAATTTTGTTTAATTTAAATTCACATCTGAATAATTCTGTGTTATTTTCCCACTCCTGGTGTACATGTATATGTTCGGAATCGGACATTCATGATGTAGTTTTCCATTCAAAATGGAATAAACATAAATAAACACTGTTGACATTAATTGTTTTATAATCAGAATCTGAGAATCATGATTCTCATTTTGATTCTAGTAAAAAGTCTTGATTCCCTGTAGAAAGTGAAACACTAACATTTTGATTATTGCCAAAAATCTGATGGATTTTAAGGCCTGCATCAAGACATTTGTTTGTGAATAAATCAAGGTAAATGTGTTAAAATATGAACGCATTTACAAATGCGTTGCTCCAAAATCGCAAAGTAGATTCGAACATATGGTCGCTTTTCTAAGAAATTTGTGAGTGGTCTGTACATGTACATACATGTAAGTTACTTGACCAATTACACAAGGAGTCGAGGGACACAATCAATGAGGACGTTTGTACTAAAAAATATTTTTTTACGCAAGGAACGAACACAAGGCCACTTTCTTAATTTATATTATGAGCCAACAAGACAGATCGTAAATCGCTGTTATATGACAATATATGTGGCCATCATAATGGTCGACAGGCATGACGCCAACAAAAACCAATCTGTCAGGCCAATATAAAGAAGTCGCGATTTATTGCTGGTGGAACCTATTAAAGGCATCGTTCCATTTCGTTAATAACAACTTACATGTAACATTCACCTCCACCTCTTTACTCTTGGGCTCCAAATAAATATGCATGCACCAGCTGCATCCACGTTTATTATTTTTCTTGGGAAATCCCCCCCCCCCCCTGCACAGTGCTTATTTGGGTCTGCACGTTTATTAATATTTTGAAGCTATGAAAATTTAAATCAGCACAAATTCAAGATTTCTATATGATTCAGATGTAAAAATGATCAACACGTCAACATTAGTTACTAGCTAAACAAGACATTTTGTCATATGTTTATACTTTACTGTGAAATTGCGTTTCTTCCGTTCTCCATGAACGGATTCTCAAAATGTTTGGTTTTCCAAAAAACAAGGAATCGAACTGTCTGAACTGAACTCCATGCGTTTGTTTAAATAGATGAATAAATAATGGGAAAGACATACAATCCTAGTTCATAATGAATTTAAGTATATAAATATAAATAATAAACGGCGGATTCAACGTGGTCATGGGTTTTGACCGCGTTAAAAAAATCAGCAAACTCTGCATGAACCCCGAAGTTTGCTGATTTTTTCTCGCGGTCAAAACCCCATGACCGCATTGAAACCGCCGTTCATTTCTTATATGAATAACACAATTTAAGATTGGTGAATTATTTCTTTTGGTTAATTTAATAAACGTACAGGACCAAATAACGATCGTACAGGTGGGAATTTTACCTCGATTTTAATAATCGTACATTAGGCACTCAAGAGTAGTACATATTCAAGTATGTGGCAAACCAAAAAAACACCACATGATACATACATGTACCTGTACTACATGTTGACTCGTATACCTGAACCTGCTATAAAAATTATTTGGTTAACCACAGTTGATGTTTTGCTCAGAGTTCCCCCTGCACTATTATTTAGGTCTGTACTTTTATTAACTTTCAATGGAATTTCCCCCCCCCCCGCACTATTATTTGGGCCTGCACTTTTATTTGGAGCCTGAGAGTAAGTTGCATTGACATTTATTTTCACGAATTACCATGCTAAAGGCCAAAGAAAAAAGATTGTATGTTTCCGGTAAAAAAATTTAGGGTAGGTAGGTAGGGAATTTTTTTTATTTTATTTTATTTTGATATTTTTTATCCAGCTGCAGAAATATTGAACTA
The DNA here is from genome assembly GCA_032622095.1 of Siphonodentalium dalli. NCBI lineage: Eukaryota > Metazoa > Mollusca > Scaphopoda > Gadilida > Siphonodentaliidae > Siphonodentalium > Siphonodentalium dalli. The sequence goes on from CP136062.1 coordinate 152,273,607, forward strand.
CCTCGACCAAAGTGACATAAAATGCCAACCCATGCCATGGGGAAAGTATTACTTGATCAACACAGTGGAAATATACATTAAGATTGATAAAAAATCAAACTTACTTCATGCTTACGTATGTTTTTTATTATATCTAATACCACATTTTCATAAATTTGGCTATAAACTTGGTACAAATTGATGTCACTAACTTTTTATAAGAATTTTACCAATAATACCGCCATTATACCGTACATGTATTGTGACGATTACATCCCATTTCTGGGGGTAGCCAGTACACCCACCGAGCATGCCTGGTTTTTGGAAACAGTAGCTACTAGTACATGTATACCCCTAATATATGCAGTGATAACCTCTTTACATGTATATATACAGATACACACCCACCATGTCTGTTGATAGTGTTCCATAAGTCCCAAACAAGACATAAAGCAGGCAGGAGATCCACTCTCAGGAAATTAAAATTGCGAAAATTTTGACTTTTTCTCAAAATATCAATAAAAAGTTTAGGGTCGGCGGGTTATTTTTAGGGTCGGTCGATGTACGGAAACATAGTATCTTTTTTCTTTGGCCTAAGGAACATTGCAACTGGTTTGAAGTAACATGACCGCGTTGCGTCAACACTGGAACTGCATTGATGGTAATTTTCAACATGGTCTCACTGAGGTTCTATCAAATATAAATACTAGTATGGTTGAGGCCAACTTGAGGGAGACAATTATTTTGAGAATATGTGATCCTGTGTTAACATGAGCCTAAGGCGACACCAATTTTTAAGTCTGGTTTACGAACACCTCCTACAACTTTGTTTCCATTTCATGATTTTTTTTGTCCCAAAATATTTTATTTTACACGCGTACTGATTTTCATGTGCTGTCGCATCCGGTTCTGCTTATGATCATTTACAGATCCATATTTTCATGTATTTCATGACAAGATATGTCTTGTTTGGTTTGAACAGAATTTCATTCAAAAACATTTTTTCACAATTTTTGTAAAATTTATGTAAAATTCCACGATTTACTTGATATAAATTGGGGGGACAATCTTTTTTATTTTTATTTTTTTCCCTCCTGCATCTACTTTTTTTCTCCCCACATCGTAAACCAGACTTAAAAATTGGTGTCGCTTAAATATCATCTGATGGAGTCAAAATCATTGAACCGTCACTTATGCATGCACATGTTGTCTTGATGTTGAGTCTGGCTTTCATCATTTTCATTAGTTTTACTGTTAATATCCACCAAAGGTTGAGGTGTTATGGAACAACTATATGGCATCGTATACTGTTATCTTCCGAGTAAATATGGAGTCTCTAATTCTTTTATCAGTCACGCATCTACTCATCAAATAGTATAATCCTCAAATATTTGTAGTCCAGGTGATCTCGACTGCACAGTACATGTATAAACATTCATCTGTGCACAGTGTGTTTTAAATTTCTTTGCCGTGTAACAACTGTTGTCCCAAGTTTCAATGCCTTGTCCTCCTGGTATGTAGGGATTACCAATTTACCATTGCCGTGTTTTAATTTGCAATTTTGATGATGACGCTCACTAAGCTTGTTGATAATTTTCTTTGTCGTGTAACAACTGTTGTACCAAGTTTCTACGCCGCGTCCTCCTGGTATTTAGGGATTACCGGTGCCTTTAATAGCGTCAGATGCATCATTGCCAGTTAATGTACATTAGAGTGGAACTGAATTAACAATGTCACATTGACACAGTACTCAGTTAAGACCAGTAAAACAGCAAAAGTAGTATTATTGTACAGCAGGCTTATCACTATCAGTACTTACTACATGTACTGACCCCTTACTATCGTGGATCAATCTGAATCTGAATGGTTACGCTGCAGATCCCAATTATGGTAATTTCGCAGCGGGCGAGAGAGTCTCAGATCTTTTCCTTCAGCGCACTCTTGAAGGAATCCACAGGCTGTTGTTGTAGGATTAAGGATTCCTCCAGCTGATTCCAGTCGCATATAGTTCGAACAAATGTGGAATTAGCGAACTGAGCTGACACGTATGGTATAGCCTCGTAGCACTGACTGTTGTTCCTTTAAATTAGGTGCCGAGGAATTTGGCTGGTGACGTAGCCTGTCAGAACTTTGCTCTGCGATCTAAGACGCCTTGTTTCGGGTGTAAAGTATTGATTAGGTGGTATAGCCGGGACCAATCCACCCACCACCTTACTCATGAATCCCAGCAGATTTATTTTCCGCCGTTTCTGCAATGTTGGTAAATCTAGCTCGTAGAGGATCTTGGTCATATATCCATCTTCTTTGCTCTTATAGTCTCTTTTAATGAAACGGGCTGCTCTACGCTGGATTCTTTCCAGCTTGTCGATGTGATTTTGTTGGTAGGGGTCCCAGATGGTGTCTGCGTAGTCCATGATCTTCAAACTTCTCAATTCTTCTTCTTCTGGACAGGTGCATTATGAGCAGGCCACTGGCACTACCGGTACATCATGATTGTACCGGTACCACAAATTCAATTTTGAGAAAATATTCTGGTTATGGCCAGGTAGCTGAGGTACTGTTCAATACTATAGTTGATTTTACTTGTATTATACACAATCCTTATTTTAAATTCACCAATATTAGCTTTTAACGACATCCTCATCCGCCTGTGCGCACAAATGCGATAATATTCCTACAGAAGATTTCTGCAGGGAGTTGCATTTTATCGGAAGAAGAAGAAGATCCGTTTCGTTATCGCAGCTTAATTCTTACTGTTCCGGGAATTGAAATATTTTTTGTCACATGAAATTCAGTCTTTTTCGATATTTGCGCACATCCATGGGGAGAAATCGGCGAATCTTATATATAAGTCCACAGTTTATCCGTTTGTAGCCAATACACCATTTCCTTCTGTCAATCCGCGTTGATTCGCGACAAAATTAACTCAAAATACCACAAAGAATTATCCGCGCTTCATTTTGAAGAACGATAACTAAAAGTTAAGATTGTAATTTGGCTGCAGAAACGAAACGAAACGAATTTTGAAACACAATAATTGTATTCACTAATATTTTTCCTGTTGGTATATGGTCTACTATAGTATATGCAATCATTTATTTGAAATAATAAGTATCACTTAGAGAATAATTCTTACTGATAATTAGAAATCTCTTTATTTTGTATCCCTTTAATATTAAATAATGGCCCTGAAAATTGTCTGTTTGTCAGTTTAATGTTCACTAATTATAGCTAGGCTGTTAGATAAAGTATGATATTGCTTCATTTGTCCGGGGTAGTGTATTGTCATACTGTCATAATAAACTTCAAGTAATAAGGTAACTACTCGTCAATGATGCTTGAATACATAAATGATTAATAAGGTAACAACTACCCGTCAATGATCGACGTCTTAATATAGAAAGGTTTTATAAGGTAACTAACTACACGGCAATGATACTTATTATAGAAGGTTAATAATTTAACTTCTTGTCAATGATGCTTTAATATAGAAAGGGTTAATAAGGTAACTACCCGTCAATAATGCTTTAGTGTAGAAATGGTTACTAAGGTAACTACATGTCAATGATGCTTTAATAAAGAAAGGGTTAATAAGATAAAGTTCTACACGTCAATGATGCTTAAATATAGAAAGGGCTAATAGGGTAACTACACGTCAATGATGTTTTAATATAGAAAGGGTTAATATGGTAATTACACGCCAATGGTGCTTTAATATAGAAAGGGTTAATATGGTAACTACCGTCCATGATGCTTTAATAAATAACTGGCTACTATGATAACTACATGTCAATGATGCTTTATTGTAGAAAGGGTTAATAATGTAACTAATCACCAATGATACTCATTATAAAAAGGGTCAATAAGGTAACTGCCTGTCAATTATTGCTTCAACGTAGAAAGGGTTAATAAGGTAATTACACGCCAATGGTGCTTTAATATAGAAAGGGTTAATATGGTAACTATCAGTCAATGATGCTTTAATATAGAAAGTGTTATAATATGGTAACTGCACGTCAATGATGCTTTGATACAAAAATGGTTAATAAGGTAATTACCCGTCAATGGCGCTTTAATATAGAAATGGTTTATAATGTAACTACTCACCAATGATACTTAGTATAGAAAGGGTTGTTTAATGTAACTACCTGTCAATTAATGCTTTAATATAGAAAAGGTTAATAAGGTAACTACACGCCAATGATACTTAGTATAGAAAGGGTTGGTAAGGTAACTACACGACAATGATACTTTAGTATATAGAGGGTTAATTAGGCAACTACCCGTCAACGATGCTTTAATATAGAAAGGGTTAACAACTACATGTCAATGCTGCTTTAATACAGAAATGGTTAATAAGGTAACTTCACGTCAATGATGCTTTAATATAGAAAGGGTTAATACTGTAACTACTCACCAATGATACTTAGTATAGAACGGGTTAATAAGATAACTACCCAGCAATAATGATGCTTTAATATAGAGAGGGTTATAATAAGGTAACTACACGTCAATGATGCTTTAATACATAAATGGTTAATAAGGTAACTACCCGCCAATGGCGCTTTAATATAGAAAGGGTTAATAATGCAACTACTCACCAATGATACTTAGTATAGAAAGGGTTAATAAGGTAACTACCTGTCAATTAATGCTTTAATATAGAAAGGGTTAATAAGGCAACTACACGCCAACGGTACTTAGTATAGAAAGGGTTAATAAGGTAACTATATACGACAATGATACTTTGGTATATACAGAGTTAAGGAGCCAACTACCCGCCAATGATGCTATACTATAGAAAGGGTTAACATTGTAACTACACATCAATGATATTTTAATATAGAAAGGGTTAATAAGGTAACTACGCGTCAATGATGCTTTAATAAAGAAAGGGTTAATAAGGTAACTTCACATCAATGGTGCTTTAATAAAGAAAGGGTTAATAATGTAACTACTCACCAATGTTACTTAGTATAGAAAGGGTTAATAAGGTAACTACCTGTCAATTAATGATTTAATATAGAATGGTTAATAAGGTAACTACACGCCAATGGTGCTGTAATATAGAAAGGGTTAATAAGGTGACTTCAATGCAGATTATACAGTTTAACAAAATACCACAGGTGTATATATCCGGGTGAACACTGTAGTAAATACCTGGGCGAAACCCTGGTGTAAATACCTGGGTGTAAATACCTGGTGTAAATACCTGGGTGTAAATCCGTAAAAACCCGGGTAAACTGGGGTTTATACCTAACATATATAGAAAACACCTGGGTAAATCTATATAAATCCCTGATTTACCTGGGTGTAACCTGGGTGTGACCTGGGTGGAACCATGGTAAAACCTATATGTACCGGGGTATACCTAGGTAAACACCAAGATTTACCCAGGTACATTTTTATATGGGAGGAACATCTGGGGTGGTACCCACGTCCCTGTCTCCGCAAGCCTCGACGACGACAGCAGGGACCTCCGGCAGATCCACGGAGTCCCTGCTAGCTGGTTCAATGTCGCCAGTCTCCATGCAGGTCGAGTCGTCTGGGCGTCTCTCAGACAACTTCGACCCGCCGGCTATGACTATAGACGGCTGAACCACACGGGGAGGGGTGACCGGTCGATCAACGGTCGCCCCCATCTTCTTCTTCCACTTCGCCCGTCTAGCAGCGTCCCTTCGGCGCCTAGAAGGAGTCTTTTTCTTTGTAGGCCCGGTCTTCATCTTCTGCATGGTGCAGCGGGTGGCTTTGGCGTTGACGTCCCGGTCTTTAGATCTCTGGTTACCAGCATCTTTAGTTCGGAACTCCAAGCAAAGTGTCAAGTAGCCCCCGCTAGACTGGAGAGACCAACTAGCGATGTTAACTACCCGACTACTTTGCACTGCAAGCAACGCGGCTTAGGGGATCAAGTCCATAATCCGTCCTAAGCCTAATCCAAAACCATCTCACTGGCGCTAAGCACGGGGGCAGCTGCAACCTAGATCGCGACCGCACAACTCACCCGTGCTCAGTGTCTGACAAGAGGAACAGCAGACAGACAAAGCAATAATGAACTGTCCCGCTTGACTCCTGCCAGAGCACTGATCTTTTCCACTGATCTTTTCCTTTTATAATGCTTATAATGTCCTGTTCTCATGAAAATAAGCACAGTACGGGCTTATTTTGAATGTCGATTTACCAGATTCACGCTCTTTATTATGTGTTTTCATTGCGGCCCGCGCAATTAAACAGAATAACAAGTACGAGCTTAATATGGGCTTATTTGAGACAAAAATTGTCCAACATAAACCTATGTGAATATTTACGTCCAATAGGAACCTATTTACAGGAGGATATGTTGCATATTCAACTTTAGCATCGCCCGATAGATACTATACATGGATTATACATGTACTATACATGTACTATATGTAAACACAGCTGGTGAACACGAGCCCTGGTGTTACACACATTTTACTCAAAGATGTTTTAAAATATATTTAGAACGATACACACACACTGCACAGCAAGAGTAAGGTAATAAAAAAGCCACAACAGAGGCCACATTCCGTCGTGAAAAACATACTGTGACAGAAGCATCTGGTAATATATAATATAGCGTGCAAACTCAATTCAATTATGTATTTACCAGCCCTGTTAATTATCGTCAGCCATCGGCTAAACTGAGTCAAATGTCGATGTAAAAAGAAACATTGTCAGCTAATGTTTAGCCGAGGAAAATTTTAGAACCTTTTTACGTAATCAAAACAAATTTCTGTAGCTATTGTCTTAGTGTCGCACTGTGGAAATCTGCAGAAGGCAAAACACATTGTTGACTGCCAAGAACTACTTGGATAACAACGACTATCTTGATAATTAAGGAGCAATTTTAAGCCAGACTCATCCAAAGTCTCCAGACTTACTATTGCACCCTCCACGGAAGAGATATACATCGTCTTGAATTGTACCATTATTCCTAGTCCAAACTTCATCCGACATAAACTAGCCAGGGCAATCAGTAGAGGTAATCACGTTTGGCGCTGGATCCAATTTTTCTCTCTTGCGAAAATGTTTGCCAAGTGAAATTGTTTAGCCAAATTTCAAAATGATTTGCCAAATTTAATTGAGGGTATACTATAATTGGGGAAATTTAAGGGAAGTCTAATTGTTTCATCTTTGTTATATAATGTAAAAACTAACCACATACACAGGTAGAGTGAGCTAATAAAGCAAGCTAGTATTATTAATATACATCAACGTAGCAATAAATATCTAAGCGACACCATGAAATTACGTTTAATATTGCTAGACAGTTTTCAAGCTACAAGTATCTGTCAACACAATAATCATAGCATACATACTATTTCACTATTTTATGACTGATTGATTTATTGGGGTTTAAATTGTCGCTTTCATCAGCTAAGGCCATATCACGACATTGCCAGTTTTAGTGGTGGGGCTAATATAATAGTAATTTCGATGGTTAAGAAACTCGTCGACCATGTGTGGAAAACCACCGACCATCCGCGAGTAGCTAGCAACTCCACCAGATAACGATTTCGAGTTACAAAGTACACGATGGAATCATCTGGATTTGAACCCTCGTCGCCAGCGCTGGAAAGCGAGACGGTTTGGAGATGTACCCCTAACTGACTGAGCCACCGATCGCCCTTATTTTATGACTACATAGTTCACATCACATAAAAAACGCACTTGCCCAAATATTTTACCCAAATTTTTTTTTGCCAAATGAAAATATTGTTTGCCATTGGGAAGTGGCAGCGCGAACCCCTGGGGGTAAAACTTGTTTAGGTCAAAGTACCGTCGCCTTACTCTTCTATATCAGACTTTACGTCGGGTGGTGGGATTGTTCGTCAATTTTAATAGGCTTTCGAGGGGTCAAATGAGTTCGAATTATTTTCAAATTGTGTAAACATTGTGATAAAATATATTGTTCACATCAAATTACTACTTTCAGTTGACAATTCGTGTGGAGTTCAGAACAAATAGAATGTGAGTTACTGTCTCAATTCTGACATTTTATCACTGTCATTTTGGGATTGTATAGGTGGGTGGCTATTTACAGTTAAAGTCCGCTATAGAAGAACAGGCAACACAAATTTGATGTAAACCAGTATTATCCCAACCGATTTCACTAGCTGGTTTACGTCGAAGAAAACATGGACTATATTATTCCTTGAAAGTGTGCTCGAATCTTTAGCAAACAACTAAGTACACCAGTAGCATTCTTTACAGGTGAACCCCACATTCACTTTCGTCCTTATTTGTTTTGGATATCTGTTTATCCGCGCTTGGAATATATATATGAGGGTACGTTAGAAACAGAGTCGGCATGTTTACTTTTAATTTCACTGATGGCGGTATGAAATACTCGAGGAAACATAATGTATAGTTAAGTCTGTTGGTACGAAGTCGTCGAGCCAATCAAAAAGCCATAACAGACCATGTGACTACTCATATCTCCTTCTATTTCTTATTCTTAACCCTTTCTAATCTAAATAGATTATCCCAATAGGTTAATAAGTGTACATCGGAATGGTCTATTATTGTTTTGGATGGATGTTAAGGTGGTAAAAGCAGACGACAGATAAATACAGTGCAGAAGGAGCCCGATTTATTGACCTATGGTCGTTTGTTGAACTTATTATCTTAACATTTCCTAAGGGAACTTAACTACTCGTCAATGCATATAGAAAGAGTTAACCCTTTACCCAACAGAACGGCCCTGTGCCAATGCATTCTCTTATATATGCGAGTCGACCATAGGTCGCCTCGCATATATAAGAGAATGCATTGGCCTAACAATTTTTTACAATTTTAATAATTTTTTCTTGTATTCTTTAACAATTGTATACTTTCACGCATACAGAGCCCCAGACAAACATGAGCAGACGACACTCTTCTATATGCTTCTATATGTGTGGGGCTCCCTGCAGGGTAATGGATGTTTTTTATTTTATGTCCTAAAAATTGTAAGAAACATTTATTTTAAAACAATGATAAAAAATTCTTAGGCCAATGCATTCTCTTATATATGCGAGGCGACCTATGGTCGACTCGCATATATAAGAGAATGCATTGGCATTATATATGCATTCTCTTATATATGCGAGGCGACCTATGGTCGACTCGCATATATAAGAGAATGCATTGGCACAGGGTATTTTAGGCTGTTGAAGCTTTATTTGGGCGTTTTTGGCCGTTTTGTTGGGTAAAGGGTTAAATCATATAATTTTGACAGCGTGTTATATCTTTGACACAGCACACGATGTGAAATACACAATGGCACACTTATCAACCTTGCCTTCTTTAAACAGCGCTTATATGGGACTATTGCAATATAAAATAAGCCCATAGTGTGCTTATTTTCACGAGGATAAGCTGGAAAATAACACGAATAAACTCACGACTTACCAGATGTACGCTCTTTATAATGTGTTTTCATTATGGCCCGCGTCCAATATGAACCTATGCTAATAATTCGGTCCAATATGAACCTATTCAACGAGGATGAATGTGTCCTGCATGTCACTGGGGTGTGCCGAAGTATTTTGTAATGCAAAGATTGAAATCCAAGATGGCCGCTTATGCAACAAAGATGGGTTAATTAAACCACGGCACATTTCTCAACCTTGCATTCTCCAAACAGCACTTAGTGAAACATTTAATTGCTCGTGAGTGCACCAACGTCGCTTTGAACGGCGCAGATAATGTTTTAAAGTTCGCCACGCCAAGTCGAGACAAAGGGGTAGTAAATCATTCTTAATGTGGTTTAATATAACTGAGGAGGGTTCGTGCTAACTTCATTCATAGAGCGACCAGTGGCGTTTAAGGGGGGTATTCACGCGGATAATTTTCGATACTCGAACGTGACTAATTGAATGGCAAAGTTAGTGTAAACATATTTTATTGCAATTATAAACATCGCAAAGGGTTCTAGACACAAGTTTCAATATACAGTACGTTTCTCTCCCCCACACAATTTGATACACAAACTAAAATAAGGATTACACACACATATGACAATTTATATGTATAATATCAACATATATGTAGTTTTAAGTTTAAAGGTACTCAATCCGATCAGACCCTCATAAATTACTATTTCTTTGGCTTGGGGGGGGGGGGGAAATATTTTATTTGAGTCGAGGAACCTACCCATCAATGCTCAGAGTGATCAGATATCAATTTTTGAAGTTTTGTTATTTCTATTGTTTTTGTATGGCCCAGAAAAGGATGGTCTCGGTCAAAATTGCGTTATTATACAACTTGATTTTAGAGTTATCCATCTTCGTCCGTTTGAATAAGTGTTTCTAGGGCAATTATTAGTACACATCTCGAGAAATAACAAACTTCAAAAATCAATATCTAATCACTCTGAGTTCCTCGACTCGAATCAAATATTTTTTACTCCTGAAGCCAAAGAAATAGTAATTTATGAGGGTCTGATCAGATTGAGTACCTTTAATACTAACTTTATTTCATTTCCGTGATGTGCTTCATTTCCGGGGATGGGTGGTGGTTGTGTTGATTTGTTGTTTCCTTAATTGTATTTGTAAGCGGGTTTAAATTATAACTGATATTAGTATAGAATGTTTTACTGTAGATTTCTGTCCGAGTTTGGTCCTTGTTGGTTGAAGGGCGATGCCGAAGCTATGATTGTGTAGCCCGAAAAAAGTTCCTGTTTTTTTACGCGTTTAACGTAGTATCCCCTGAAAGGAGTTTCTCAAGGGTAATATCATACACCTTTATATGCTATTAATTCGTTGAAACGATTGTTATCTGTGGTATGTATAAAGGGGGCAGACCCTGAAAGGAGTTTCTCAAGGGTAATGTCATACACCTCTAGGCTATTAATTCATTGAAACAATTGTTATCTGTGGTATGTATAAAGGGGGCAGATCAAAAAGTGACTCGCATCCTCTATGGGATGACCACAGCGACAGCTTTTCTGCTACAATAGTTTATGAGTTAACATTGAAGTATGTTCATCGAGCGTTGTCATGAATTGAAATATTCTGGCTCATGTTTGTCTGGGGATCTGCATGGGTGAAATTATAAAATTGTTAAAGAATACAAGAACAAATTATTAAAATTGTAAAAAATTGTTAGGCCAATGCATTCTCTTATATATGCGAGACGACCTATGATCAACTCGCATATATAAGAGAATGCATTGGCACAGGGTAAAAAAATCCCGACTTCCGACTGGATTTGATATGGCGGGTCACATATTATAAAGAGCGTAGGTTCCTATAAAGCGTAATCCAGATTCAAATAATACCGATATGGGCTTATTTGTGTGTTTTTTTAAATAAGTTCAATATGAGCGTATAATCAGGAGAACAGGGTGAGCTCATGGGCTAAGGGTGCGTTCATACACTGGCAAGTTTGCACAGTATGGTTTGCAGGCATTTTGTCATAGAAAACGATATGGAGCCATAATCTGAATGGAAAAAAGCACATAAAGTGCATCTGTGCCACAACTAACTACGTGCAAAGTAAAATATATGTAGTTCCACTAGTAACGATGCTACCGGAATTTGCCTGTAAAACGCATGCAATTATCTCGCAAGAATTAATCATACAGTTATTTTAAGGCAAATTCCAGTAGCACTGTTATAAGTGGAATAAGGTAAATGTTACTTCTCATGTCTTTCGCTTTGGTAAAGATGCATGTTATGTGCACGTTTCAGTTCATATTCTGGCACCATGTTGTTTTCTATGACGAAATGCCCGCAAAAACATACCGTGCAAACTTGCCAGCGTATGAACGTACCCTAAAGAGGATAAATGTTGTTAGATCCGTCCCACGTTGTGACAGTATAGATTTGAGCACGGAAATCGGATCAACATGATCTCATATCGTATACTCTATTTGGAATTAAATTTTAATGTTCCGAGTTGAGAATCTGTCTAAGACACCTCAGGCAAATGTCTGGATTCGACGAGAAACAGCAAGAATATATACAGGGATGTCGACGAGGAGACTCTCAACTGACAAGACATCTCCATCGTCACTCTCTCGTTATATAGGGCCATACTTATCAGGTTATGTGACGTCACTCTCTCATTAGGGCGACACTTATCATGTTATGGGACTAATGGTTCACCCTTTCTTTACTAAATACTCATTGACTAGTCAGCCTGTTCTCGTAAAAATAAGCACATAGGTGCCAGTGCAGACGCTGCTGTTTTCATCGCAGATGGGGAACAATCGCAGGTGGAGGAAAGTGGCAAACCCGCAGACCCTGTGGTGCTGCGATGTTAACCCATTCTACTATAGCTGAAGTTCTGTATAGACATCTAGTGTGAAAACAAAGCCAAATGAAAAGGCTTATATTAAATTCTCTTCATTGTGCAATTAGAGATATGGCATTGAAAACGCACTCTTAGAGTAGAGCTGGTTTATATGACATGCCAAAGAGCCAATGGTAACCTGGCAATTATCTTGCCATGTGATGGAATATTATCACGAAACGCTATTTATTCAATGTTAGCGGTGCCAGCAGACGGATAGTGGATCTCATGCCAGGGCAGGCAATTCTTTAAGGATTGACCATTTATAAATGAACAATCGGAACCCAAAAAGGCCATTAGTATATGGTCAATCGCAACCACGCGTGGCACGCGTGGTCGATTGTCCATTTAGAAGAACCGTTAACGCTAATCATTTAATTTAATTTGTATTAACTAAATAACGGAGATATCTGAAGAAATAACGGAGATATTTGAAGAAGTGTTTTTGACGAAATAACGGAAATATTTGAAGAAGTGTTTTTAAAGAGCGTGAATCCAAGCCTCCCCAAGCCCACCCACCCAATACACCCAATCGAAGAATTTGACTTATATTTCACCAGAGTTGATCTATTGTTGTGTTGCAATTTCTCATACAAATCGCCGTTATTGTACATTCTTTATAGAGTTATTACCCTTCAGTTTAAATATGAAGCTGACATGCAGGATTATCTATATATGTCGTGATTTAGTGGTCAATCCCAAGCTCACGTGCCACGTGTTGCAAGATTGACCATTAATTAATGAAAACTTAGGTACGGATTGTCCATTTATTAATGGTCAAATTTATGCGCATCAGGTGGCCAGGGCCATTAGCCGTTTTGTTTACTGGTATATATCAGTTTTATTTATTTTTATTTTATTTATTTTTGCTATGTACTTATGATCGTCCCGCACCCATCATGTATAGCTAGCACATTCCAGTGATGCTAAATTCTGTTTAAAACACTTTTTCAATCACCACAGAACACCCAAATACAGATATATTGGGAATATACTATCACACTTAAATTATAATAGTTTTGTACGTATCGGAATGTGTAACTTGTGTTGTGTGTGACTTTCTTCATCTTAAACATCAAGATAATACAAATATATAACAAAATTTATTAATGTTTAGTTACAGCTATCAGTCTATTAAACATTACTGATATGCACATGCAATTATTAGTTCTTTTTGTTAACAATGATAGCGCTGTCGGCAGACGGAGAGCGGATCACACGTTAGAACTATCAAATCTTGTTAGCGTCGCCAGGGGCCTAACATTTAAAACATATTTCCCGTGGTAGCATATAACATTTTGTAAAGTATGTTATAATTATATAGAGTTGAACATATTTCCCGTGGTAGCATATACCAACGTAAGGATCGGGTGGATAATGAACAATGGGACGGAGCCCGTGTAATGTGGTATATGCATTCCATCAAGCCGGATATCACCATACAAACAGACACAGCCATCCGATTATTCACACCCGAACCTCCTCACAGCTATTCATAATTTGTTCAATGTAAGCTCTAGTCGGTTTCCTCCCGATATAAATATGCTTCTGTGTTGGAAATAGTTGCGATATAATACCGCACGCAATACCAATTACTTATCTACTTCATATATAATTCAGACAGCATGTCCTGATAGAACGAAATGCATTTGCTCAGAATATATAACACGGACATTTTTGCATATAATGATTCTGCTTTGAGATCGTGTTCTTTTTCTGAAATGATATTGTCAGTTATGAGCACCCTGATAGTGTATCACGCACAAAGTAGACACAACTACCACCCAGTTTTTGTAAGTTGTCAAGATAAGCGTAAGTAAGTTATGACAGCCGGTGAGAAATTACCATAAATTTCCATCATCCGAAAAGTGATATAGGGACGTGGTGACAGGGGGTATCTACCCCTGCCCCAACTTTGGTAAAAAATTTCAACAGTTGAATATTTCATCATTTGGAAATTTTACACAATTTTAGGTTGAAATTTATCTCACTGTTTATTTTCCGACCAGTAACTAGTGGGGAATTGGTGTTTTTATACCAAAAGCAGCATATGTTTCTAGTTTTGGTCAATTTGTATCAGCTTGATAGGTTCCAACCATATAGGGGTGTCAGATTGGATATTATCAACAGTTGGAAAACTTGACAGTTCAAACCCAAGGGGGGGGGGGGGGGGGGGGAGGGGTGCAATAGGAAATGGAATTCTGCGAACCTGGAAGTTTGGTATGGTTCAAAGGTTAAGGTTCAATGGTTTTTGGTTTTTATTTCTTTGTTGATACATGCTCCTTAATAATATATTTCACTATAGATGAAGGTCTCAGCTTATTGCGAAATCGACTCACAAAAGTCACAAAATTAATTCATGCAATCACGAGCTGGGACCACCCATACTGTGCAATATATCAAATAACAAATACATATAATCCCCGCGTTGTCTGCTCAATGTTATAATGTTCCCCGTTATAACACCAAACAGTTCCCTGGTTTTTAATAGGTGGAGTATGATCTCCACATGCATATAGGAAGAGTAGAGATTCATGACATGATTTACCCGTGGCACAAACCAAGAGATGGAGATCATGCCATGAATCATTACTCTGACTAACGCCTTAGATATCATATTCCACCAGTACAAAACCTGGGAACGTTTTTTGAATTTTTGACAGGGAACCTTATAAAGTGAGAAAAAAATAACGCAGGGAATATATTTCTTAGTCACTATCTGTTCCCTAATAACGTATTTCACTGTAGATGAAGGAACCAACTCAAAATTTCATGATTTAAGTGACTTTGTGAGCGATTTTGCTTTGCGTCGTTTACAATTATGGAACTTCTGCTAGGTAATTAATTCAATCTTTATTGCGATATCGGCTCACAAAAGTTACAGAAATGCATGTAATTTCGAGTTGAGACCTTCACCTACAGTGAAGTGCATTATCAAGGAACAGATAATAAATAACACAATTATTCCCCGTGTTATTTTTTCGACTTTATATGAGGTTCCCTGTCAAACCTTCAAAACGTTCCCAGGTTTTGTACTGGTGGAATATGATCTCTACGGGCCTCAGCCAGATAAGAGATTCATGGCACGAACTAAGTATCCACCACATGGATTGATCGTCCGTTCACACACTGTCAAGATTACCTGGTAATTTTACAGGCAATTCGTCACAGAGTGAAACCAGGAAAGCGTTTAGTAAACTCAGAGTGAGTAGTCATTGTCTTGAAGTTGAAAAGGGCATAGAGAACCCGAGACAGCATACGAGAAGAGACTATGTAGGTATTGTGACGGTAATGAATCATACGAGAAGAGACTATGTAGGTATTGTGACGGTAATGAATCATACGAGAAGAGACTATGTAGGTATTGTGACGGTAATGAAGCATACGAGAAGAGACCATGTAGGTATTGTGACGGTAATGAAGCATACAAGAAGAGACTATGTAGGTATTGTGACGGTAATGAAGCATACGAGAAGAGACTATGTAGGTATTGTGACGGTAATGAAGCATACGTGAAGAGACTATGTAGGTATTGTGACGGTAATGACGCATACGAGAAGAGACTATGTAGGTATTGTGACGGTAATGAAGCATACAAGAAGAGACTATGTAGGTATTGTGACGGTAATGAAGCATACGAGAAGAGACCATGTAGGTATTGTGACGGTAATGAAGCATACGAGAAGAGACTATGTAGGTATTGTGATGGTAATGAAGCATACGAGAAGAGACTATGTAGGTATTGTGACGGTAATGAAGCATACAAGAAGAGACTATGTAGGTATTGTGACGGTAATGAAGCATACGAGAAGAGACTATGTAGGTATTGTGATGGTAATGAAGCATACGATAAGAGACTATGTAGGTATTGTGACGGTAATGAAGCATACAAGAAGAGACTATGTAGGTATTGTGACGGTAATGAAGCATACGAGAAGAGACTATGTAGGTATTGTGATGGTAATGAAGCATACGATAAGAGACTATGTAGGTATTGTGACGGTAATGAAGCATACAATAAGAGACTATGTAGGTAATGTGAAGGCAATGAAGCATACGAGAAGAGACCATGTAGGTATTGTGACGGTAATGAAGCATACGAGAAGAGACTATGTAGGTATTGTGACGGTAATGAAGCATACGAGAAGAGACTATGTAGATATTGTGACGGTAATGAAGCATACGAGAAGAGACTATGTAGGTATTGTGACGATAATGAAGCATACGAGAAGAGACTATGTAGGTATTGTGACGGTAATGAAGCATACGAGAAGAGACTATGTAGGTATTGTGACGGTAATGACGTACACGAGAAGAGACTATGTAGGTATTGTAACGGTAATGAATCATACGAGAAGAGACTATGTAGGTAGTGTGACGGTAATGAAACATACGAGAAGAGACTATGTAGGTATTGTGACGGTAATGAAGCATACAAGAAGAGACTATGTAGGTATTGTGAAGGTAACGACGCATACGAGAAGAGACTATGTAGGTATTGTGACGGTAATGAAGTATACGAGAAGAGACCATGTAGGTATTGTGACGATAATGAAGTATACAAGAAGAGACTATGTAGGTATTGTGACGGTAATGAAGCATACAAGAAGAGACTATGTAGGTATTGTGAAGGTAACGACGCATACGAGAAGAGACTATGTAGGTATTGTGACGGTAATGAAGTATACGAGAAGAGACCATGTAGGTATTGTGACGGTAATGAAGCATACGAGAAGAGACTATGTAGGTATTGTGACGGTAATGAAGCATACGAGAAGAGACTATGTAGGTATTGTGACGGTAATGAAGTATACGAGAAGAGACGATGTAGGTATTGTGACGGTAATGAATCATACGAGAAGAGACTATGTAGGTATTGTGACGGTAATGAAGTATACGAGAAGAGACGATGTAGGTATTGTGACGGTAATGAATCATACGAGAAGAGACTATGTAGGTATTTTGGCGGTAATGAAGCATACGAGAAGAGACTATGTAGGTATTGTGACGGTAATGAAGCATACGAGAAGAGACTATGTAGGTATTGTGATGGTAATGAAGCATACGAGAAGAGACCATGTAGGTATTGTGACGATAATGAAGCATACGAGAAGAGACCATGTAGGTATTGTGACGGTAATGAAGTATACGAGAAGAGACCATGTAGGTATTGTGACGGTAATGAAGCATACAATAAGAGACTATGTAGGTATTGTGACGGTAATAAAGCATACGAGAAGAGACTATGTAGGTATTTTGGCGGGAATGAAGCATACGAGAAGAGACTATGTAGGTATTGTGATGGTAATGAAGCATACGAGAAGAGACTATGTAGGTATTGTGACGGTAATGAAGCATATATACGAGAAGAGACTATGTCGGTATTGTGACGGTAATGAAGCATACGAGAAGAGACTATGTAGGTATTGTGACGGTAATGAAGCATACGAGAAGAGACTATGTAGGTATTGTGACGGTAATGACGCATACGAGAAGAGACTATGTAGGTATTGTGACGGTAATGACGCATACGAGAAGAGACTATGTAGGTATTGTGACGATAATGAAGCATACGAGAAGAGACTATGTAGGTATTGTGACGGCAATGAAGCATACGAGATGAGACTATGTAGGTATTGTGACGGTAATGAAGCACACGAGAAGAGACTATGTAGGTATTGTGCCGGTAATGAAGCACACGAGAAGAGACTATGTAGGTATTGTGCCGGTAATGAAGCATATATACGAGAAGAGACTATGTAGGTATTGTGACGGTAATGAAGCATACGAGAAGAGACTATGTAGGTATTGTGACGGTAATGAAGCATACGAGAAGAGACTATGTAGGTATTGTGATGGTAATGAAGCATACGAGAAGAGACTATGTAGGTATTGTGACGGTAATGAAGCATACAAGAAGAGACTATGTAGGTATTGTGACGGTAATGAAGCATACGAGAAGAGACTATGTAGGTATTGTGACGGTAATGAAGCATACGAGAAGAGACTATGTAGGTATTGTGACGGTAATGAAGCACACGAGAAGATACTATGTAGGTATTGTGACGGTAATGACGCACACGAGAAGAGACTATGTAGGTATTGTGCCGGTAATGAAGCATATAACCGAGAAGAGACTATGTAGGTATTGTGATGGTAATGAAGCATACGAGAAGAGACTATGTAGGTATTGTGATGGTAATGAAGCATACGAGAAGAGACTACGTAGGTATTGTGACGGTAATGAAGCATACGAGAAGAGACTATGTAGGTACTGTGACGATAATGAAGCATACGAGAAGAGACAATGTGACGGTAATTAAATTGAAACAGAAAAAACAATTTGTTATGCAATGTATGAAGTAATATGAAACTCGCGAAATATTTTTCATTAACATTTTAGCACAAATACTAGAATTTAACTATATGAATGAGGACGATAAGTTCATATTTCTTATGAAAAACGAAAATAAAGATGTTTGTACTACAGTCTGTAACATGGTCCGGTGTTTGTACTACAGTCTGTAACATGGCCGAACATTATTGGAAGAGAGGGCATAAAACAATTAATTGTAATATTTATTATAAGTCTACGAAGTCCATATATAATTTATTATGCATTGATATTTCTGGTATATTTCATGTTATTATGTATGACATCTGCCCCTAGTGGGTGTAAATTGTCAATAAATTATCTATCTATGTAGCTTGCCAATATGTGAACGACAAACTACGTATAAAATACACATACGTCACTGTTTACTACACATAGGTCACTGTTAACTACACACGCGGTGAGATTTATCCATTTTGATATGTTATTATACAACTGGCATTTCCCTGAAATTAGCTTTCAAATATATTACCAGAATCAATCGAGCAATAACTCGTGGCATTTTAACGACACAATAACCAATAAACAGTCGAATATACATCTTCTGTCATTCCGGAATTTAAGATCGGAATTGTGCAATTGATATATAGCCAGATATTAAGAAATTCATGACTGGAGCATCCGGAAAGTTTGCGAACACCCTGGGGCAATTCATTCTCTTATGTATTCGATTCTCGGATATATACGAGATACATAGCCTAACAATATTTAGCCTGACAATGTAAGCCAGTGTATTCTCTTATATTATATATTCGAGGCTCTATGTGAGTCTCGCATATATAAGATAATGCATTGACCTAACAATATTTATCTTGACATTGAAAGCCAGTGTATTCTCTTATATTATATATACGCTGCTCCCTATGGGAGTCTCGCATATTCAAGAGAATGCACTGGCACATGATCTTTAATACTACACCAGAGAAGTTCCCTTCGTGAAAGGGTTAAAGTTCCTCAGAGACGCCACAAACACTCCACAGCATCGAAACCAACTACTCTTTTACAATGTTAAAAAAACTTATTTCAGAAAGCAAACGTTTCACTTAAAGAAAAACAGTCGTAACTACTCACGGCATACATTATATATATGAGAGGATTTCGGGACCGGTAATCACAATCAAACAATAACCAGACATCATCATGTTCAACATTCTTAATAGTACATGTACATTATATATGTTATCCATCTTGTTTAAACATTTGTATAAATATTGTCGATGGGAGCTAGAGGGGCTACCTTAAGTTTTTGTTTCTAATATTTTTATTCAGACAAAATAATTTCAAGGTAAGAAAAGAAACAAAAAACAAATACATATACATCTTATACGATTTAGACATATTACTTATCAAATGTTTTGCCGAACACAAAACAGGCCCCCCTTAAGTTGTTATAACTTGTGCCCCAATCCCTTGTAACTTGTGGTACAATAAATATGTTTAAACCAAAGGGTTAAATAACACTCCCGCATGGAGCCCCATACGGACCCAAGCAGACGACAGTCATCATTGCATTGTGCTCTCTGTCATGGGCTCCGTTAAGGGTTAAGAATTTTCTAAATGTTGGCCTGGCTATTTTTCCACCTATGTGGATGTACACTAAATAAAAAGTGTTTATTGCATTGTTTACAGTACGGATGTTCTTGTGATGATGGGTAAATCACGTGATACACGAATTTATCCAGAGAGACGCGCTCTGTAAAGTGGTCTTAAAATAATGCGTCCAGACTATCTTTAACATATACTACTTACGATTTCTTAACGATCATCCATATTCCTTGTGATAGTTGTATATACATGAAAATAGTGTGGTTACGTGCCTTGTGAGATTTGTATACACACGAAGACAGTGTGAATATATATTCGCTTGTCATGTTAAAGAAGTGCATATTTGCGTAACACTTGTTGTGTGCGCCATTGTTTTGAATGATATTCAAGTGGAATATTAACAAATTATATTTCAGGAAGGCTACGTCAATCGAATTAAGTGTCCCATTGTATATATTCGAGTATATGGCTCTTATACCAATTTGTGTCTCGTCGTATTTCTTTTGGCCGACCTCCCGATGGTATCTTGTGGGAGGAACCACTCTCCATTAACGGATGTTGGCGAGAATGACCCTTAGTGAGCCTCTTCATATCTAATTTCATGTTGATTCATGATTGAGTTATTAAAGCATTGAGCTTTCCGCGCATATTAATTAGTGGGAGGAGCTTATGGTTGCTATGATACAAGGCGTCTGCAGAAACAGTTATTAGTTTTGCAGTGCTGCCGATATGCCCGAAATAATACATTCCGTATGTCTTCAATTGTGACGACTGTCGCTCAAAATGAAAAACGGTGTCATAATCATTGATGAATTTCCAACATTATTCCACAATCAAAATTTTAATATATTACGATTTGACAACAAAAAAGTTGTTTGAAAATAGGCAATTTAAAACTGAAAGTAAGCACGGATATACACATTAGGGAGAACAAAAAATTATCAATGCAGCACGCGACCGGCTCAGTGGCCGATTGGTAGCAAATATCTGCTAATAATGCTTATTTCATTGACAGCTGTGTTAACTGAGACGGTCCATTGAAATCCACGGCCTGCTTAAATCGTCCTCTATTATACTGAGCTCAAAACGAGGATTGATCGTTTTAACAATTTCATGACGGGAGATGCATTAAGATCCCGTGCCAGTGCATTCTCTTATATATGCGAGTCTACCATTATAAATATAAGCCCGTATTGTGATTATTTAACAAGAAGAGGCTGATTTGCCAGGTATCGACATAGATCGATAAATATTTGAACTACCTTTCTACAAGCATTATATGTCACAGAAAGACGCATTGGAGTCATAAAAGCACAACTTTGAACACGATGTTTGGTCCCCAAAAAAATCCATTGCATGGCATGGGACAGAAAAGAATGTTCCGTGTTAGTCTATTCCTGATATGGTAGAAATAAAGAGCGTGTCTGACTTCTGATGAAATATTGAAAACAGCTGGAAAACGGCTGTGACCATGGAATGTATTATTTCACATCATACAAAGCCGGTATATCAATATTTCGTGTATTTGCCAACCTACAGAATTTGGAAACTCGGATGAGCCATGTCCGTTTAAGTATACAATATTCCCCATACTACTACCGGTACCGTGGTTCGGTGTGCCTACTGAGGTCTATACGAGTATTCGGGCATTATATTGACGAAATTTTTACTTTGAATCAATCCGCTGGTTTCGAAAATCGATTGGGGAAACTCATATATCACAGAGGATGCTGGAACATGCTATGGGAAATGAACAGCTAAATAAATAACGGTGGGTGTAAAGAATCGTGCAAAGAACCATCTTTACCGAGAGTTTGGCAAGCAAGAGTTTATACAGTGTGTGGGCGAGTGTGCGACAAGCAACATTAAGGACCATGTGGTCGCCTTGCATATATAAGAGAATGCATTGGCCTAACAATTTGTTTTCATTTTTCATCAAATTTCTTACATTCTTTAACAATGTTTATCATTTATTTATAATTTTTCTTATATTCTTTAACAAATTTTATCACTTTTTTCTTACATTCGTTAACAATATATATATTTTTTTATCATTATTTTTTAATTTGTTTTTTTATTTTATCATTTGTTTTCTTACATTTTTTAACAATTCTAAAACATAATATAAAATTTGTTAGGCCAATGCATTCTTTTATATATGCGAGGCGACATATGGTCGACTCGCATACATAAGAGAATGCATTGGCACAGGGTTTTCGCAAAAAGCTCCCGTCATAGAATGGTTAATGATCCCAATGATTTTGCGATTTATATTGGTCACATATATAAGAGATTATCTTCACAAAGTTCCATCGCATTCTGATTAGCACATTTGAAGATATCTTAGAAAATATCAGGGGGGGGGGGGGGGAATCTAATTTTTTTAAGGTGTTTAGATTCAAGAATAAAATACGAAATATAAATCCAAACTATCATTTCGCTATGCAGCATGTAAAGAGTGTGCGGTAAGCAAAACACTCAACACCGTGGGGATGTTTTTGGGAGAGTGATTCACGGTGGCCCACTCAACACTGCTGAAAGCTTGAGTGGCGAGGATAAGAGCCCGCTGTGGTGTAATAAACCTGGTAGCAGTTTTATCCAAACCTCAGTTTATACGACCATATAGCATTGCAATAATGATAGCGTAAGTCTACGATTTCCACAAATTGTCATTTTCGCGGTAATTAAAAGTTTGAAAGAATTAAAGACACGGTTGGCCTTGGCGGTGGGTATCCTGTGAAAATATCTCCACCCGTCAAAAACCGCCACAAACAGAAAGAACATCAAAATGTAGATAGACTTTGTCCGTAAACAAATAAGAAATATCGCATAAACAGTATGTTATGGTCATATGTTTGACCATTGTTATGTAAACAAAAGCATGAAAAGTTACCTTTCTGGTGTTTGTTTATATTATGATGGTAAACATAAAGAGCGTTCTTTGTTAGTGAATACCTGATATGGAACTAATAAAGAGCGATTATGCCACTTGTGTGTGATTAGCCAGTAGCATTGTGCTGTCTTCTGTAACACAATCAGGCTCATGCTTTGGTAATATATAGTAGGTCTTTATGATAACATGCTGTTTACGCGATGGTCATGGTATATATGAACGGAACTGTGTGCGTTTTAATGTTTTTCTGTTTACGGTGTTTGGAACAAATATGAATATTTTCGACAATTAAGGCCACACGTGCCTTTAAAACAAGATAATTATCAATATTCTTAGTGTAGAACTTGGTAGACCGACCCATGCCATCGATGTGCCGTATCTTGCGAAGTATCATTTTTTGTTTATAATTTCAAGCCAGGGCCAGTTTGGAATCTCGAATATTTCTTTCTTTATCACATTCTTGCCAGGTCCCGGGATTCCAAATGCAAATGGACATTGATATCGCTCTCTATCTGGAAACAATTATTATACACCCGATACGTACCTATATTATACTGTAGTAAAGGAAATTATTAAGAAATATTAGCCTTCAGTACAGGCTAATATTGCATGCTAACCAGACGCTCTGGTATGCCAAAATTGCTTCTCTGCAAACAAATATATCCTCGCGAAAATTCGCAGATGGTCGACATATTATGTGCAAATAGTTTCATATTGGATTATTAGATTATGAAATAAGCAGTTAATGGACTCATATCCGTTATTCCGTTTCATGGCGCGGTCACAGCGAAACACATTTTAAAGAGCGTACACCTGATAAGTCGTGAGTTGCTTTATTTGTGTCATTGTCTGCGCATAATGAACCTATAGTGAAGTTACTATGAGTCGATAATGTGACTAAATCACTCTCATTTTCAGTTCATTATCGACTCAAAATGAGCAGTAGACTATGTTTTGCAGTAGACTAATGTTTATCCGTATCACGTCTTGTTATAATAGCAAGAAACGCCCATTATGTGGTACTTACGTTTGATGTTTTATTGTTCAAATCACGCAATATGTTACCCGTCAGCGCACTCCGTTTGATAGCATTCGATCGTAAATATTTAACGAATTTCCTAAAACAACTAACTATGCACGCAACTTAGTACGTGGAAATTGAAGACTATAAAATAATAAAGATTTTATGAATCTCACTGCATTAAAAACACATGTTATATTGTAGTTCTAACGGGTTTAATAGAACTGCCTTTAGCTAGATAACTATATTCAGATTCGTTATTAACATAAACACTCTCTAGGAGCAGTATGCAGGATGAATTACATAATATATATACATATAAATTGTGAATTTGACATGGATAATTATGTATTTCGATGTACACATAAACAATAAAGAAATGTTTATCTAGGCAAACATGTATTTAAAGGATGTCCTTTACTGTTATGTTTGTTTATAATGTATTTGGAATTGTATGTAGTTCTTCAGTTTTAGAAGAAATAAAACCCTATCTATCTATATATGTATCAGTCTACACGCATCTAACTATCTCTCAGTCTCAACTTTTGTTACGAATTGAGAATAACTCGGCATATGTTTAAATTGACACACTTTATCTATTGTTTCTTCGGAAAATTCGTCATCCAGGTTTGAAAAAACATGTGACTTTTAGGATGAGTATACACATGGTTTCAGGATGAGTAAACACATGGTTTTACTGGCATAACGAAAGGTTCCGCTTTAGGATGAGTAAACACATGGTTTTACTGACATAACGAAAGGTTCCGTCTCTTTTAACACTTCCTATACTAAGTGTATGTTTCCAGTCAGTTAACAATGTACATCGGAATGGTCTATTATTGCTCTGGAGCGATGCTAAGGTTAAAAGCAGACGAAGCCATATTTATTGAGAGAATTATTGTTTAGATAATAAGTTCAATACATGGTCGTTTCTTGAACTTATTATCTGAACATTTCCTGTATGATACCTACTCGTTAGTGATGCTTTAGTATAGAAAGGGTTACACTTATTATCTGAATATTTCCTATGGGATAACTACTCACCAATGATGCTTTAGTATAGAGAGGGTTACACTTATTATCTGAACATTTCCTGTATGATACCTACTCGTCATTGATGCTTTAGTATAGAAAGGGTTACACTTATTATCTGAACATTTCCTGTATGATACCTACTCGTCATTGATGCTTTAGTATAGAAAGGGTTACACTTATTATCTGAACATTTCCCGTATGATACCTACTCGTCAGTGATGCTTTAGTATAGAAAGGGTTACACTTATTATTTGAACATTTCCTATGTAATGACTACTCATCAAAGATGCTTTAGTATAGAGAGGGTGAAACTTATTATTTGAACATTTCCTATGTGATAACTACTCATCAATTGTGCTTTAGTATAGAAAGGGTTAATAAGGTAACTACTCATAAATTGTGCTTTAGTATAGAAAGGGTTAATATAGTGTCCTTATTTATTTAACCCTTTCTATACTAAATGGATTTTCACATCCAATTATAAAAGTAAATGTTGGAATTACATATTATTCATTTGGAGGGGTGTTCAGGAAAAAATAACTGACACCAGTATGTCGAAAAGACACGTGCAGAAGTATTCGTATTCTTTGGTGGGAAATGTTCAGATTATAAGTTCAAGAAACGTCCTATTATCTGAACATTTCCTAAGGGAACTACTCATCAATGCGTATTTAGTATAGAAAGGGTTAAAGGGTCAATAGAGATCCCCCAAAGACCTGTAATTAATAGTTTTCAACATGAAACCACAATGTATACGATCAATAGACCTTTCCACAGCTGTTAATCAGATAATTATTAGCAGATATATTCGACCAATCAGCGACTGAGTCCGTCGTTGGCTGCATTGGAAATTGTTATGCCATCTTTGTTCACGCTAATTATTGTTAAATTGGCTATATTCAAACAACTTTTTGTCATCAAATCATAAGGTACTGAAATTTCTATTTGCGCCATGATGTTGGAAATTTATCCATGGTTATATATACATGTAGAATACACCCATAGTAGCCGAGAATAAAAAAAATTCACCACGAGTGGTATTGTGGTGAATTATTTTTATTCTCGGCTACTATGGGTGTATTTTGTTTATACCATAATTATTATTCTTCGGTCGCTTCGTAAATGTATTGCTACTGAGCTACGAGTGACCCAAATATGTTAAGCTATCATGAATGTGGGTCACGCGTAGTAATACATATTTCTAGGAAATTCGGTGATCCGCCACTTTCTTGGGCATCAGTCAGCTGATGTGAACACACTTTCAGATTTCCCACATTGCAGATACCATTAACAATCTATACGTTGTTGTCAAAATGTAAGCCGTCGTTCGCTTTAAACACGGAAAGGCAGACGAACACGTGCGTTTGTTTTGTTTACATTTTCAACAGCTATCGCCGACCTGTATAAAACGTGTACTTTGTCGGTGCATGCACCTAGCATAAAAGATCTTTAAACTAACTTTAATGTGTCATTTTTTGACAAGTAAACCCAGTAAATGGAATTGGATAGTATATATCTGTGTGTTTAGACCACTTATCGCATTTCAGTGTGTTTTGAGTCGGAAAAATTGTGTATTTACTTCGCGAAGCGGGCGTGACGAAAAATTGGGCTAAATTTCGACAGCGAGGTCACCAGAGGTCAGATGACGGGTCGTTCTACTATGGGTATACACTTTTAACACATAAAGTGCCGTTGAAACATTTACACAACAGTATAAATTTATACCAATAGTAGGAATCGTTATACCCACAGTAGGGTGTAAAGATGAAATTTACAAAACAGGTGTTATACACAGTAGCATAGCCAATTATGGTATAAAACACTTTATTTCATTTTGCATGACGTTTGTCATAATTTTCTCAATTAAAGTCGAAAAGAATGTATGTTCTCCGGTGTATGGCTCTATATATAAAAGAATGTATGTTCTCCGGTGTATGGCTCTATATATAAAAGGGTAAAGGATCTGTCTGCTCGCGATTTTTCTCCCAGACCCTTGGACCCTTGGACCGATTTCAACCAAATTTGGTGTGGTGACTCTGGGTACCCTGGCGGATATTACAATGGCGTTTGTTGTTTTTATATTTTTAAATTGAATTTTATTTAAATTTGTGTTAAAATGTTAAATTGAGCAAGCAGCTCAACCCAAAAAAAATACAATATATTAAATTTAATTAAGGAAAGAAGATTTTGGCAACAAGCGTTAGACGCGTAAATAGAGCTAGCTACCCAATGTTGGTTTTGAAATCCATGCGCTCCGATGTGAAACAAAATAACATAGTTAGACGTACTGTTTTACTTTACTATCACCCATCCACCCTATACACATGTATATGTACACAATGAAATCGTGTAACATGTTGTTGACTTTGTGCAGGAGAAATAAATATTGTTTACACTGGGTGATATTTATAGCCTATCATGCACTTGCACGAAATAAAACATATCTGTTAGGATTTCCGTTGGTTGTTCAAAGAGACTGCATTTTTCGGTGATATATCGACAAAGTCGCCCGGAAATATTGTGCGTATAATATCTTTTCTAAACTTTATACATAATTTTGGATTTTCAAAGAACCATGTCCGTTTGATATGTATGTCATTACAAAACGCGCTTCGCTACCGATTAACCAAACAAAGATTTGAACATTAAAGAGGTACTGTACAGTAAATCTGGCCATTTTTGTCTCCATTTATACTAAACAGAATATATGCAACAAATGAATGAATTTGAGTCATGGATTAGTACAAAATACACTCCTGTGCTCTACGATGCAAACAACATGGTAATTATAATGAAAATGAATTTATGACTCCAGCCATTTATTCATTTTCATTATAATTACCATGTTGTTTGCATCGTGCACGGATGTGTTTTGCACTAATCTATGGCTCAAATTCATTCATTTGTTGCATATATGCTGTTGAGTATAAAATGAGATTGACCCATAAGTGGCCGGATTTAGTGTAAATCCCCCTTTAAGTGGTAGGCTTTTTATTATTGAAATTACTATCTTTACACCAGTACTATTACAGTTATTATTCATTAGATTGCTTTAGGACTATATGAGTCAGAACTTATGAACACATAGAACTTTGATATTTTATTACACGCCGAGATGGATATATCATGTTTTTATTTTAGTTTTATTTTGATCTTGAGGCGAAAATGTGAGTAGTTACTTTGGGTCATATCATTGACTCGTGTGGAGCATTTGTGTTCTGTGTTTATAAGTTTACGATAGAGTAAATAAGGCTGGATATTGGGCATATTAGGTGAACACCCTTACAATGAATCTTTATATGCCTACCTGCCTGTCGTCTGTGTATAGTTTCTGAATATTCCGTCAAATGAGGAATTGACTACATTATCTATATATTAGATTTATGGAGGCGCGGACTCAGTCTATGAATGTTCATTATATATATCAGATTTATGGAGGCAGAACATTCTCATTTTTTATCGAAATGGCCATATTTTCATCGGAATGGCACATTGAGATGTCACTCAACTTAGATCAAGCTTGAAAATCGGTCCCAAGTATCGCCCATGTCGGGGTTCAAACCCGTGCCAACCTCGTCTAACCCAGACTGTGATGATCTTATACACGACTCAACCGCCTCGGCTACGGGGACATAATTAACAAGGAAGCCCTTTATTTCGCGTATCAGCCTGGACATGGGTTCCAATATTGACACAAAACGCATCTACCATTGGAACATTTCGAAGAAAATAGGAAGAAAATATACTGCAAATAAAAAAACATATTTACTCTACTCTTGGAACACCCTGACACTGAACATCGGGAATACCCGACTCAATACAACCCCAGTATGCAAACCACTCAAAATAATATTTAATAAATCGCTGAAGAGCTGTTGTTTTCCGGACACATGGAAACGTGCTGATGTCATACCATTGTTCAAAAAAGGAAAATCACAAGATCCAAATAATTACAGACCCATTTCACTTCTCAGTTGTGTTGGAAAAGTTCTCGAAAGAATCGTTCACAATAAAATGTTTATACATTTGCAATCCAGAGATCTCCTATATTCGCACCAGTCTGGTTTTATTCCCGGTCATGGAACGGAACTACAACTGATAGAAATTATTCATAATATAGTAGAAGCGTTTGGTAAAGGTGATACGACATGTGCAGTATTCTGTGATATTTCCAAAGCCTTTGACAAAGTGTGGCATCGTGGTCTTATACATAAGCTCGATAAATATGGTATTAAAGGAGATATTCTTAAATGTATATAGGAGGTATGGCACAGCAGCAATGTTATATATTTTATGCCTCCGAAACATGGCGAGCATTGCTCTTAGAACATGCTTGGGACTCGCCGTCGGGCCGGGGTTCGTATCCCACCCAATCTCAAAAAATTTGCATTGTCTCAAAAATCAAATTTTATTCTTAAATGGTCTGTGAACTACCTTGAAAATCGCAAACAACGCGTACGAATTAACTCCAGTTTTTCCAAATACGCACCTATAACAGCAGGAGTCCCCCAAGGATCCGTAATCGGGCCTCTTATGTTTCTCATATATATAAATGACATTTCGGACAATTTAGAATCCCGAGCTAGACTATTTGCCGATGATACATGTCTCATGAATGCAAACTCAGATCTACAAACTTTAGAATCGACGATAAATAATGACATGCGGAAAATCAATGAATGGGCTGAAAAGTGGATAGTCAAATTTAATAGTGCCAAAACTAAAGTACTGCTGTTTACAAGTATAGTAAATATTATAAAACCAGATATAGTTTTCAATGGAGCTACCCTTGATTATACGCTCAGTCACACACACCTGGGTATTGACATCTCAGAAGATTTATCATGGAATATTTATATCGAAAATATATGTACTAAAGCCTATGCAAGACTTTCCCAAATGAGAAAACTGAAATATCTTCTTAACCGTCAGACTCTCGAAATATTATATTTATCTCACGTCCGTCCATTAATGGAGTATGCTAGTTGTGTATGGTTTGGAGCACCTGACTATCTATTAAAAAGACTAGATGATATACAAATCGAAGCTGCACGTATAGTTACAGGTTGTACAAAATCGGTCCCCCATGATAGGTTGCTCTTTGAACTCGGATGGGAGAAGCTGGAAAGTAGGCGGTATGTTAAACGAATGAGTATATTTTACAATATTGCAAACGGAAAAGCCCCCGCCTACTTAACTCAGCTTCTTCCGTCAAAGGTTAAGGATAAATGTGATTACGAACTGAGAAATGCATCAAATTTAAATCGTCCCATTTCAAATAGCAAAAGAACAGATAAAACT
The DNA here is from genome assembly GCA_032622095.1 of Siphonodentalium dalli. Classification (NCBI taxonomy): domain Eukaryota; kingdom Metazoa; phylum Mollusca; class Scaphopoda; order Gadilida; family Siphonodentaliidae; genus Siphonodentalium; species Siphonodentalium dalli. Next base: position 152,304,075 of record CP136062.1, read on the forward strand.
TTCTTCCCCACATGCGTTATGGATTGGAACAAATTGGATGAAAAAAAAGAAAGAAACATTCCACTCGATAGGTTCAAGAAAGCACTAGTAACTAAGCCATTAAAACCGCCAACATATTTTTCATATGGTAAACGGCTATTGAACATCCTTCATTGTAAACTGAGGTGTGAATGTAGTAATCTACAAGCTGATAAACTTCAAAATTATATAGCAATTTCTGCTACATGTAGATGTGGACATTCTGTAGAAAATGCTTTCCACTATTTTTTTGAATGCCACCTACACTTTGAAGAAAGAATTACACTTCGTAATAATCTTCTGCGCTTTAATATACATTCAGTTAAAACACTAATATTTGGGGACCCGAACTTAAAACAATTAGAAAATGAACATATCTTTAAAGCTGTGCAAAATTACTTACGAGGTACCACTCAAGAGGAAAATCCGACAAAGTTCTATTAAGACGCTCGCATCATTTGAATGCAAATTGTAAAAATGTAAAAAATGCACCATGAGGTACATGTATCACATTTAAAACAGCTACTTGAAATAATTATTGAAATTATTTAGAATTGGTGGGGTGGTGAGACTATACAAACTATTTCTCAAATAATATACAATGATATACTGTATGTATACACTTGTAAATATGTTATACCTATTGTGTTGACAACCCAAATTATTATGTATCAGTGTTATAACGGCAATTGGGAGAGGGGGTTATGTATAAGTGGATCGCACTTGTCCTCCAATCCCAATGCCAATCTGTATTGTTATATACTTATTGGTAATAAATATGTTTAAACCAATACAACCCCAGTCTGTTGTCCGCAGGTCGGGTGGTCCCTGTGTCGGGTTGTCCGCGAGTCGGGTGTCCGAGGGTCGGTGGCCCGCGAGTCGGGTGGTCCCTGTGTCGGGTTGTCCGCGAGTCGGGTTGTCCGAGGGTCGGGTGGCTCGCGAGTCGGTGGTCCCTGTGTCGGGTTGTCCACGAGTCGGTTGGCCGCTGGGTCGGTGGTCCTTGGGCCGATTGTCCGCGAGTCGGGTTGTCCGCGGGTCGGTTTGCACTGGGTCGAGTTGTTAAATCGAGGGTTAAATCGCATCACAGTATTACCAATTAGGCTAAAGTTATCAGGGATTCAGGATGCCAGAATCATATCAGCAATAACAGAGCATTCGATTATACGTAGATCACTGTAGTCCGACTTTATCGACAACTTAGATTGGTTATCAGCCATCCATGCCAAACCGAAGCACCTCATGGCATAACCGATGCCGACGAAGAAACAAACGATCCATTATCGATGGCCGTGAGCTATTGGGTATATAACGCACGATACTGGATAATCGATAACCAGTGCCAATTCAGTAATCGAACTGCCGCTTTTGGAGAAGAAAGTACATCTAGCAGGCGAGCAAAGCGTGACACTGTCATTTTCTCTTATAAAATATTCTCCTCGATGGAGACACAATCCGGTGGCTGATTTAGAACATAAAGCAAATATAGAATATTCGCATAGTATTTCTGAATAATAAATTTAAACCACGAGTGGGATTGGCGATTTACACCACAAGCTTCAGCGAGTGGTGTAAATCGCCAATCCCACGAGTGGGTTAAATTTGTTATTCAGAAACACTATGCGTAAATTTGGTTTATGCCACGATCTTTACAATGCGATGGATAAACACTTTTCCGTTCAAATTGTATTGAGAAAGTTTAATCCACTCTGCGAAGTTTATGCCACGATCTTTACAATGCGATGGATAAACACTTTTCCGTTCAAATTGTATGGAGAAAGTTTAATCCACTCTGCGAAGTGTAACCAACAGTAGGCACGTTTAATCAACAGGTGTTGATTAAATGTAAAATTTAAACAGATGGCTTTATTTATATAGTAAGATAAGCGATCGTGGTATAAATATATTTATCTCGAAATGTCGATACGAGAAGGTTTTTTATGTCCTAAATAAGCCACCGTTACAAAACAATGAGTCTGAAAATAAATCTAACAAAAAATTGCGATTAATTACAAAATGTATTACTAAAAAAACGATTTTACTCAGCTCTAATATGAATCGTTCGGTCAACAGTAGCTTTGGAACTTAACGCAAGTTTGGCATGGAATCTATAAGGCTGTTTGCTGAGCTTAGCTGAATATCACTGGGAGAGGGGTTACGCATAAGTGAGTGAGCACCTGTCTTCCAATCCCATTGTCTGTATAAAAGTGTATGTATCATATATCATGGGTTACAACAACTTATTGGACAAATAAATATGATTAAACTAAACTGCAACTGAATCTTTAAACTTCTAAGCTGTCTGTCGTCTATTTTTATTATCTCAATAACTCTACGAATGGAGAATGGACTACTCCCTGAGTATACAGTTAGAACTGAGTGGGCGAATCTATTATTACTCGAATGATTAAAATAAATCTGTATATCTGGCAGGCCCCAGGCTTGTTCTCGTCTGGAAAGCTGAAGGCATTGCCAGTGAACCCGACCTGTACTGAATCAGTGCAGTAGATCAGTCGATATCGTGAATGAGAATCTAGAATAACGCACGAAATTGTTAAACGCCTTAACCCTTTCAAGGCTGGAGATTCCCGAAAATCATTTGCCAATACATTATCATATATATGCGAGTCTCCCATAGGGATCCTCGCATATATAAGAGAATACATTGGCCTGGCAATATTTACATCGACCTTGTAAGCCAGTGCATTCTCTTATACATGTATATGCTAGGCTCTCTATATAGACCCATATATAAGCGAATACACTGGCATATTATCTTGAATGCTGCACCAACGCCGCTCTCGTCACGAAAGGGTTGAATATACAATCACATTATTACAAATTACACCAATGTTATCAGGGATTTACGATGCCACAATCATACAAGAACAAAAAAAAGATGCATGCATATTATCACCTATGAATTATTTTACAAATAATTGAGAACAAAATTAAAATTCAAAACGGTTATGTATTCCATATCCAAACACGGACATACCTTCACAATTTCATCCATATCCATTGAGAAACAATTCAGAAAACGCGACATAACACCCCGCTTATACCACGCGACATAACACCCCGCTTACACCACGCGACATAACACCCCGCGACATAGCACCCCGCTTACACCACGCGACATAACACCCCGCTTACACCTTTTATTTGGAGCCGGCCACAGCTTACACTTTATAGTGTGTCCCAATTGACGCATGTCAATATATTTGGACTGGTTGATGCGATTTGGTATGAATACTCTCATAGCGCAATAATAACGGAGATGATACTGTATGGGGTTTGCAAAACCAATGGTAGTTTAACTGGTGTTTGGGTTAACGTTTAATCATAATGGCTGGCACACTAACAGTTAAACATCTCTACGCCAATATCACTTTTGGGTGAAATAAGCAATAACAGAGCATTCGATTAAACGTAGATCACTGTGCTCCAACTTTATCGACAACTTAAATAGGTTATCAATCGTCTATGCCAAAACCGAAGCACCTCATGACATGACCGATGCCAATGAAGAAACAAATGATGGCCGTGAGCTATCGGATATATAGAAGAATTCCAGAAAATTCATCAATCATTCAAACTGATGTCCATATATCTCCAAGTCAACGGCTTACTCAACGCAACACGAGCGAATTATCTGTTCAATCCCACATCCACCCCTCCCAACTAAACTCTCACCCACATCCACCCCTCCCAACTAAACTCTCACCCACATCCACCCCTCCCAACTAAACTCTCACCCACATCCACCCCTCCCAACTAAACTCTCATCTTATTTCCTATAGTCTGCCGCAACCCATGCATAACATATTCTAACTATCTATTCACTGTCGAGCTCTGAACTCTGAAGCTACTTAGATGAAATTATCGAAGCACTTTGTCTGGAAACTACATGTATAATCTACCTACACATATATGTGCCATTCTGATCGATCCATGGCCATTTCGAAAAGATATGAGAATTTGTTCACGCTCAATGAAATTGAATGAATTAAGCACATATATGTATAGGGCAATGGACACTCATACTTCATTTCTCTTATTTACACATCAGTACCAGAAGTGCATTGTTATGTTCAGTTCTGTGTCAATATCCGAACACACGCTAAGACTATACGTTTCCCAGCTCTTGGTGAAAGGGCTTCCATTTGAAGGATGTCCCCGTAGCCGAGGTGACTGGGTCGTTCATGGATAAGATCATCGCACTCTGGGCTTGACGAGGTTGGCATTGATTCTAACCCCGGCATGGGCGAAAATTGGGACCGATTTTCAAGCTTGATCTAAGACGAGGGACATCTCAATGTGACTTTCTGATGGTTACGTGGCCATTTCGAAAGGAAATGAGAATTTGTTCACGCTCACTGAATTAAGCACTTATGGGACAATGCACATTCATAATGAGTTCGTGCCTCCATAACTCTTATACATATACACAAACGCCAGTACCAGAAGTGCATTGTGCTGTTCCAATGTAATGGCAGTCAATATTCGAACCCATGTTAACCCTTTACCCAACAAACCGGCCAAAACCGGACAAATAAAGCTTCAACAGCCTAAAATATCTTCGGTCTGTCTCAATAGAACCATAAAAATATGGATATCATTGGAACCGGCTCCTTGACCACAGTGTGATAGTTACAGTTATGCCCTGTGCCAATGAATTCTCTTATATATGCGAGTCGACCATAGGTCGCCTCGCATATATAAGAGAATGCATTGGCCTAAAAAAACACTTTTTTAAACACTTTTTACCATTTTTTCTTACATTCTTTAACAATTTTATAATTTTTAATGTGTTAAGCCAATGCATTCTCTTATATATGCGAGGCGACCTATGGTCGACTCGCATATATAAGAGAATGCATCGGCACAGGGCCCTTCTGTTGGGTAAAGGGTTAAGGCTGATATGCTTCCCAACTCTCGGTGAAAGGGATTCGATTTGAAGGATGCCCCCGTAGCCGATGTGGTTAGGTCGTGGATGAGATAAATCGCACTCTGAGCTATAACATGTTGGCACGGATTCGAACTCCGACATGGGCGAACATCGGGACTTGATCTGAGATGAGGGACATCTCATTGTGCCATTCTGATCGATCCATGAGAGAGAGGGAGAGAGAGAGAGAGAGAGAGAGAGAGAGAGAGAGAGAGATAGAGATAGAGAGAGAGAGAGAGAGAGAGGAGACGAGAGAGAGAGGGGGAGAAAGGGAGAGAGAGATTATTGAGTGCCATTCTGATCGATCCATGAGAGAGAGAGAGAGAGAGAGAGAGAGGAGAGAGAGAGAGAGAGAGAGAGAGAGAGAGAGAGAGAGAGAGAGAGAGAGAGAGAGAGAGACTGCATTGTGATGTTCTAATATAATGGCGGATCCGTTCTGTGTCAATATTCGAACACATGCTAAAACTATACGCGTCCCAACTCTCGGTGAAAGGGCTTCATTTTTAAGGATGTCCCCGTAGCCGAGGTCGTTCATGGATAAGATCATCGCACTCTGGGCTTGACGAGGTTGCCATTGGTTCTAACCCCGGCATGGGCGAAATTGGGACCGATTTTCAAGCTTGATCTAAGATGAGGGACCTCTCAATGTGCCATTCTTATCGTACATGGCCTTTTCGATAAGATAAAGAATTTGTTCACGCTCACTGAATTAACCACATATGGGACAATGAACATTCATACTGAGTTCGTGCCTCCAATATAATGGCAGGTATGTTCTGTGTCAATATTCGAACCCATGTTAAGGCTAATACGCTTCCCAGCTCTCGGTGAAAAGGGCTTCCCTTTGACGGATGTCCCCGTAGCCGATGTGGTTTGGTCGTGGATAATATAAATCGCACTCTGGGCTAGACGAGGTTGGCATGGGTTTTAACCCTTTACCCAACAAAACGGCCAAAACCGGCCAAATAAAGCTTCAACAGCCTAAAATATCTTCGGTCTGTCTCAATAGAACCAAACAAATATGGATATCATTGGAACCGGCTCCTTGACCACATTGTGATAGTTACAGTTATGCCCTGTGCCAATGAATTCTCTTATATATGCGAGTCGACCATATGTCGCCTCGCATATATAAGAGAATGCATTGGCCTAAAAAAAAATCTTTTTTTAACACTTTTTACCATTTTTTCTTACATTCTTTAACAATTTTATTATTTTTAATGTGTTAAGCCAATGCATTCTCTTATGGTCGACTCGCATATATAAGAGAATGCATTGGCACAGGGCCCTTCTGTTGGGTAAAGGGTTTTAACTTCGACATGGGCGATAATCGGGACCGATTTTCAAGCTTGATCTGAGTTGAGGGACCTCTCAATATGACATTCGGTACATGGCCATTTCGATAACAAATGAAGAATTTGTTCACGCTCACTGAATTAAGCACATATGGGACAATGAACAGTCATACTGAGTCCGTGCCTCCATAACTCTGATATGTTCTTGCTGCCGTTCTACCACATACACAACCACACACTATAACTGAATGTTACATGTATTCCACATTAAATCTATATTTCTGTATTGCCATGCTCACTATGACGTATGTAAATGTTATGTTTTCATGTCAACTTGGCAATTTGCGCTCCAAAATACACGTTATAATATTCGCTCTTGAATTTTTCCCGGTATCGATATAGGTCGACAAATACTTGAAATACCTTTCTATAATAATTATGTGTCCCGGAAAAAGGCATTGAAAACATTAAAAATATAACTTTGAACACGACGTTTGGATCCCAAAACAGAAAACAGCCATTTGCACGCCATTTGAAAAAAGATCGTTCTGTGTTAGTCTATTTCTGGTATTGTAAATAAAGAGCGTATTTTCACTTCTGTCTGAAACATTGAAAACAGCTGGAAAATGGCTGTAACGATGGAAAGTATTTTTCAGAGCATATGAAGCCGGTATATCAATATTTCGTGTCCTGGTCACCTATCCTGTACCCCCTTCCACCAAAAAAAAACCTTGACCGAATTTGGAAGCTCGAATGAGCCATGTCCAATTAATAAAAGAACCGTATAATATTACTGAAATCGATGGCAATGTATAATTCACTGACGACAAAGCACAGAACAAAACAGAATCGATTTAGTAATGCATAATTGCGAATGGCATAGCATCCAGAGACAATCATACTATTGGCGAAATAATGACTCAGCTGATTGTCGTGTATAAACATATAATATCTGATGGCTTTTGCTGGAATATCCGAATCATCACAAACGACGATCTAAATGTCGAAGTTGGCCAGCACGAATTTGCCATTATACTTGGAAAGGTAACTGAGGACAACCAATCTCAATTCCGCTGCACCGTGTTGTCGGCTCGCATCAGCTTTAACCCTTTCATGGCGGGAGCTTCGCTGGTGCATACAACAGTAAAGATCCTGTTCCAGTGCATTCTCTTATATATGCGAGTCTCCCATAGGGAGCTCCGCATGTATAAGAGAATACACTGGCTTATAATATCAATGTAAATAGCGTTAGGCAAATGAATTCTCTTATATATGCGTTGGCACATTGTCTTCGCAAAATTTCAGGAAGCTCCAGTCATGAAGGAGTGTAATCGGGACGAGGATACATCCAATATCTAGAGAGAACAGTTTAAAGGGACCCAAGGCACTCACAGTGGGTAAATGTACAAACAGTGTTAAATTATGTTAACCCTTTACGCAACATAAGGGCCCTGTGCCAATGCATTCTCTTATATATGCGAGTCGACCATAGGTCGCCTCGCATATATAAGAGAATGCATTGGCTTAACACATTAAAAATTATAAAATTGTTAAAGAATGTAAGAAAAATTGGTAAAAAGTGTTAAAAAAAGATTTTTTTTAAGCCAATGCATTCTCTTATATATGCGAGGCGACCTATGGTCGACTCGCATATATAAGAGAATGCATTGGCACAGGGCATAACTGTAACTATCACAATGTGGTCAAGGAGTCGGTTCCAATGATATCCATATTTGTATGGTTCTATTGAGACAGACCGAAGATATTTTAGGCTGTTGAAGCTTTATTTGGCCGGTTTTGGCCGGTTTGTTGGGTAAAGGGTTAAAAACATCACCACTAAGAATAACATGGAGAAATAGATAAACTTTCTTCTTATATATTCGTTATTGATAGTTCTCCAATAACGACATTTCGCAGAATGGCAATCCTGGTTACGAGAAACCTATTCTTTTGACATATGTTACTTTTTCAAAACCACTGTTATATAAACAAGAATGCTAGAGTGATACGAGACGATACGAGTTATTTGCATAAACACCAATAAAGGCAGTATATATGCTAACAATACAATTCATAATAATAAACAATAATTAATACACAATAATTAACAAACAATACATGTGAACATGGCATGTCTAGCTACATGTATTTCATTGTGTGATGGCAAGCATAATATTCAATCATTCAGAACGCTTATCAAAGAAGCGCCGGACCAAGTTGCTGATTTTTCTGCTTGTTTCAGGGTTATAATTTTTCAAAATAACATTAACTTTCTGATCGTTTGACATACTTGTAAAATTACTGTGATATCTACCAACAATTTTGAAAAGTTCATTTCTGAGATCGCAATAGTGTGGACATTCCATAATGAAATGATACTCATTTTCTATATCAGAACCGGTCCTGCATTTAAGGCACAATCTCTACCCCTCCTTAATTATAGGGTGATGTGTCAACTAACAACGTTAACATATTATGATTTTCAGAATATGTTTCAATGTTTTGACCTTTGTTTACTTGTTGAACTTATTATCTGAACACATCAAGGATGCTTTAGCATAGAAAGGGTCAATAGAATGGGTGTAACCGTCTTTACAGACCAAGCAGCATCTATATATATATACACATCGTAATGCACACAGAGGGCACCACTGGTTTGCAGACCTCAGAAATATGTGTCCAACATAAACAGAAAATGTAAACTGTTTAGTAGCGATCATTATCAAATGAACGACAAACGCTTCATGTCCTGGTCAATATACCGACCAGCAACATCATGATACGAGCGATCCCGCGACCAAACTAGCTATAGTACACTCACAATCCAGCAATTCATACCTCATTCTGAAATTGATTCTACCACTCAGGTAAAAAGTGTACATCAGAATGGTTTATTATTCATTTAGAGGGAGTTTAAGGAAGTAAAAACAGACGACAGAAAAATAAAAATGCAGAAGGAGCACTATTTATTGAGGGAAATGATTAGATAATAAGTTCAACAAACAACCTATGGTTGAACTTATTATCTGAACATTTACTATGGGTTAACTACTGATCTATGATGATTTAGCATATAAATGGTTAATATTTAAATGAATATCGAATGCTTCATGTCCTGGTCAATATCCCGATCAACAGCAACATTATTCTAGCGATCCCGCGACCAGACCCGCTATAATAGTCAGAATCCAGCGACCAGACTCACTATAATACAATCACAATCCAGCAATTCATACCTGATTCCGATACATTGTCAATATCAATTGCCGTAATTGATTTTGCCGCTAAACACTTAAGTTTTGCTCGTTCTTGTTGCACGCAAACATTAGAGGAAAACGGCCATGAAATATAGCCAATACACCAGAGAGTAATGTACACCAAACAACCTGGAATACTAGTATAATACTGATTGTTTTCTGGTTTATAGGTACGACTGATAGCTTCATGCACAGGTTCAGCAATTAGCCAGACAGGAACACAAAGCTATAGCTATTGATGTGGAATAAAGACGAAGCAAAGGGTTAGTTAGGTAATCACACAATATGTACATCGAAATACATGCAGAAGTGTGATCCGTGGTCCAGTGGCGTGTCGGACTTGTCTTCGCTGTCAACGCAACGCATGAGTTCGCAGCCCGTCGCTGGTATAATGTGAGTTTCATACAACAGTGGCTTGGTCCGTTTCGGGGGCGACATATTTAATCTAACTGACAACACAAAAAGTTATATATTGTTGGAGAAAAACAATTGTAGTTTGAAATATACAGTTCACTAATATATTTGACGTCATTGCACGCACACGAGAAGATGATACCACAATAACCACACACCTTCTACATTCACACATTAACCCTTTACCCAACAGAAGGGCCCTGTGCCAATGCATTCTCTTATATATGCGAGTCGAACATAGGTCGCCTCGCATATATAAGAGAATGCATTGGCTTAACACATTAAAAATTATAAAATTGTTAAAGAATGTAAGAAAAAATGGTAAAAAGTGTTAAAAAAAAGATTTTTTTTAGGCCAATGCATTCTCTTATATATGCGAGGCGACCTATGGTCGACTCGCATATATAAGAGAATGCATTGGCACAGGGTTAACTGTAACTATCACAATGTTGTCAATGAGCCGGTTCCAATGATATCCATATTTGTATGGTTTTATTGAGACAGACCCAAGATAATTTAGGCTGTTGCATTTTTATTTGGCCGTTTTTGGCCGGTTTGTTGGGTAAAGGGTTAAGCGCCCATACGAATCAGTACGAATCACCATACCAGGTTACACGAACGTCTCCAACGTCTATCAAGCAATAACTGTAGCCTCAACTGCATAAAACGCGATGAACCACATATATACGTGACGTCCAGCCGAGTATGCATGTGTACGCGCTCGCAGCGTGTTGTTATTGGGAGATTGCACACACTTTATTTACTTACTCTCTCGGTCAAAATCACATGACACCAATCGATCGTCCAGTCAATTCTTATTTGATCACACATATTACTGAGTTTAGTCCCTGTATTGTGCCACGGTACTGCTGATGAGCTATGGCGACTCAGACTACAAACACCTCATGATGTTGAGACTTCAGTATGGTTTGATCGATTTGCCGCCATCTAGATTTCTCAGAAGAGCGAACGATACGTATTGTATTAGTTTGAACATAATGTCTGACCTGTGACGTAATGCTGTGATCTGACATAATTCCAACTGGACCACGACACATAACAAAAAGGAACGCATGCCTGTTATAAATATCCACTCAGACTCATGGCGGATACCGGTACAGGTTCTATTCCCAGACCAGGAATAGTGTATTGAGTGCGGCATGCACAACGGAAATGTCAGTTTGAAAGCAGAGTTTGATATAAATGAAGTGAATGGAATAATATTATATCATATATTATTTTGAATAAAATACAATCCCTATGATATTTCCCAAATTGTGTTGTTTTTTGTTGTTGTAAATTTAAGTTATAAATATGAGTTATTAACTGATTATTGATTATGCATTGTGAATTTCCACAGATCATGTAGTAGTTTATCTCGTCAGACAAACGTTTATTTATCATATGACTCAATCATTATTTACGTTGGAAAGTATGTCATAAATCAATTTCATATCAACTACTAGTTCATATCACCTTCCGATAATTTGATTGGTTTGTTGACAAAAAGTGTGTTCTGATTGGCTGAATGGCACACGGGGCCGAACCACATCTCTAACTAAATGCAGGTCAAATTCGTGCGCGTCAATCAACGCGATGCCGAAATTCTCGCAATTTTAATCTTGAAATATATAGTTTTGGACATTGTTATACGATAAATAGAATATGTAATTCGTATTTATCTAATAAACATACGATATAATGTCACAAACTGAGAACAGAATAGGGCACTATATCTTCGCGTGCATATTATTTCTGCTAGTTCACCAGGTGTAATTGGGCTTCGGTGCAATGAAATGACGTCACATTAACCTTTTGCTGCCGATGTCATATAGCTATTTAGTTATTTGTGTGCGTTTTGGACATCATAATCAATTTATAGGTGTCATATGATAAATAGAATATGTAATTCGTGTTTCTCTCATATGATATTTATGAAACTCGTCACGAATTATTTTCAGTTTTCTCTCGCCGGAGGCTCGAGAAAACTGAAAATTCTTAGACTCGTTTCATAAATATCATATGAGAGAAACACTCATTTCATATCCTCTATATATGTTGAAAACAAACTTAATATCAAAGCCGCTTTGGGTTAGAGAGTTGATTCCCAGCCTTGGACCAAGCGAAGTGGCCGTGGTACAGGTGTTTCACCCTCGTGATTTATGTGGGCGTTGGAGGACCAACACAGGACAATATCCTCTTCATTCCTACAAACTATATACAAGCTTGTCGCTTTTGTATTGGATTTAGTTACGCATTGAGTGACTGAGCAGTGTACGAAGTGTGTCTTGTTAGACCACGAACACGTGCTATAATCAATAGTACTACTGCATAATTATCAGTCATGTCTTCATTGAATTGAGAACAAACTGTACTTTTTAACGGTCGTGTTTTCGAAGTAATTATTAAACAGCGGGCGTACGTATGATCATTATTAACAGGTCATTGCGTATTTATGATGTGACTTTCCACATTTAATTTGTTTGCGTGACTCAGCAATAATGCTGAACAAGATTAAATGCACGGGCGGCGTTCGTTGCAGAAATATTCACATTTGTTCAAATCGCCATCAACAGAAGGAATATTAAAATATGTATAGTTTTGTTCATATGCCAAACATACTCAGCGCGTAAATAGTATATTGTCGCCAAGACGTACGATGGTGTACGTAAACAGGAGCCTGCTCGTGTTACAGAAGTTGTGCTTCTGTTTACATAACACAGCGCAATTCTATTGGTTAATCACACACATGATATCAACGCTCTTTATTATTTCCATATCAGGAAAACGGTAACAAATAACGCTCTTCAAGTTTACCAAAACCGGATCTAAACAAAAGCCAGGAAACGTAACGTGTTTTGCTTTTGTTTACACATCAAAGCAAACAAAATTGACAATAACATACTGTTTATGCCATATTTCTGATTGGTGTAAGAACAAAGTCTGTCTATATTTTACTATTCTTTCTGTTTATGGCGTTTTTTGACGGAACTGAATATTTTAACAGCATACCCACCACCAACGCCGCCCGTATCTTTAATTTTTTTGCAGAAAACACACTGCTAGTTTGTTCAGCCCCATCCCTAGGACTGATTACGTGTAATGCTATGCTTTAGTTGGGAATGCATTTGACACCAACGTCTCGTTCGTCTGTGAAATTCAAAGTCAACGCGGGTTGAATACCCGATCAAATGTCGTTGAAATTTCACTAGAAAATCACAAATAAATAAGTATTGTTATAATATTTAACATGATGCGACTAATTTAGAATCGAAATATGCGCATATGTCAATTGATACGTATTTTAAACAAATACCGACACGATCATCATAATGGTGGTTTGTTCTATCAATCATATCATCATCATCATAATACGGAACAAGTCTTGCGACTTTTCGTCCCAATAATATTCTTTGCAATGCTTGTTTACAAATATATGTATCGTCATTCGATATTTACTTGTTTACTTTAGTAAACAGGGAAATAGTATTCAACCAACTGATAGCCTGAAAATAATTTATAACCCATTGGGAGCCCGTTGTGACAATTCGCAGTAGGTCCCTATTTGCGGAGGTCTATTTGCGGAGGTCACCGAATTCGCGGAGTTCACCGAATTCGCGGAGTTTCCCTAAAATTGTCGAAATATGTTGATTTTAATGAGGGAACGGGTGCGTATATGTCAATTGATACGTATTTTAAACAAATAACGACACGAGTTATAGCAGGAACACTATGACTCCTATTTTTGATCCGCATTTATAGAGACTTCTGGTATGGTGAATTAGAAACCTGCAGTAATAAGACGTAGTTTTTTGTAATAATTTGAAGGATTAGTTGTTTTAACGGAATTCTGAGGCAGTGCATTCATGTAACCAATATATTTTACATTTGGTTTTAACATTTATATTTATGCGTAATAATATAATCTTGAGGGCGTTACCATTTCTGATTATGGTTTTCGTGTATACTACTTGGTACCTTTTACAGAAACAATACACTTGGCACTGAACTCATTTGTACACGCTATTAAATATACGCAGCAGCCAGGGGAATATTCTTCAGATAGGTGTCGCCTCTATAGGATTTATTAAATTACTGCACAGTAAGATGTACACGAATATTTGTAATACCAACGATACGGAGAACATATTCATGCACGAGTAACCGACAATGTTGGGTTGTCACTCATGTCACTCATGTCACTCACGTTCTGCTCGCATGAAGCTATAATTTGAAACTAAACAAAATATAGAGTAGAATAGTCACCCAGAACAATAAGTTTCTCGTATCCAGGTTTGCCAATCCACTACATGGTATAGCCCTCCTTGTAACACAGAGCATACATTCAATATAAATCTAATATGCGTAGACTAGTTGGCACCTTTTACAGAAATAGTACAATTGAGACTGAACCCATTTGCACACGCTATTAAGTAACGCAGCGACACGGGATATTACTTTTCCGGTAGATGTCACTATAGTAATTCAGATGCAAATTAGGAGTAATAATCAGCGATGTGAGGCATTAGGAATCTATTCCTCTGTATAATTATAGCTCGTGCACGGTCCGACCCCCATATCTGCACCCGCGATATCACATATATATATATGCCATCGTAAACGAATTTATGTAAGTTTAAAACATGATCCCCATTGATCTATCACAGTTTTATTGATGAGATTGGCCTATTCTCGATATCGATCACGCGAATTAGAAATACGTCTTCTATGTCCCTCTGACGTGAGGTCACACAGCGTCGTGGGATTTTCATGTCCAGGGCACTGTCGTAGTGCGTTCGTATGGGTTACAAGCAACTAATTATATAGAGTTACGCTTCTTGAATGTGTGTAGGGGAAACTCGAGTCGACATAACAAAACTTTCTGGCTGCTGATTGGTTGATTATCTTTGAGGGAAAAGAAGTTCTGAGTTATGTGAGATCCCGAATTTATAGATGGGGTCTGGGTATTTTAAGCTGCTGATTTTTGTGCAATAAATGGGGTATAGTTGTGGAAATGCAAGATTTTAGCTTTCAAAAATATACCGGTTGTTGTCACCGATATGGAGTTCTAGAGGAAAGTTCCAATAGGCTTAACCCTTTACCCAACAGAATGGCCCTGTGCCAATGCATTCTCTTATATATGCGAGTCGACCATAGGTCGCCTCGCATATATAAGAGAATGCATTGGCTTAACACATTAAAAATTATAAAATTGTTAAAGAATGTAAGAAAAAATGGTAAAAAGTGTTAAAAAATATATTTTTTAGGCCAATGCATTCTCTTATATATGCGAGGCGACCTATGGTCGACTCGCATATATAAGAGAATGCATTGGCACAGGGCATAACTGTAACTATCACAATGTGGTCAAGGAGCCGGTTCCAATGATATCCATATGTGTATGGTTCTATTGAGACAGACCGAAGATATTTTAGGTTGTTGAAGCTTTATTTGGCCGGTTTTGGCCGGTTTGTTGGGTAAAGGGTTAACCGGCGGGACTTCCAGTTAACACTGTTGCCTATATGGAAAATAATTAGTTGTTTGTAACCCATACCTCGTCAACCTCTACCAGAGCACAACAGTCATAATTCCTTTCTGACTATGTAAACGGCTGGCTATTAGTCTGTGGTGTTCTATATTTATGGTGAGGTGAACGGGACCCTATGCACATGTTTATTATAGTGACATTGTGTTATATATATAAATGTGTGCATACAACAATAATCGGCAACAACACCCATATGGCATATATATTAAGTATATTTACAAATAAATATAAATATAAATTTCCCGGCGTTGTTTGTGGTATCTCCTGTGACGTAGACATTATATGGGGGTTCAATTCAGCTATATCCGTTTGAATTTATCGTCAAGAAAATCTAAACTGGAATCAAAGGTTCAACTCTACTAAACTGACCACTGATGAGTAGTTCCCTTAGGAATTATTCAGATAATAAGTTCAACAAACGGCCAACGTTGATCTTATTACCTGAACGTTTCCCACCAATTATTATAAATACTACCGCATTTGTATTATATGTTCGGCTGTCGTCTGCTTATATCTCCTGAACATCCCTTCAAGTGAATAATAGAACATTACAATGTATACTTTCATAACTGAATGGCATAAAACATTTAGCGTAGAAAGGATTAATCACCCTCTGCTGATTTTAACCCTTTACCACAACCGCAAACCGGCCAAATAAAGCTTCAACAGCCTAAAATAGCTTCGGTCTGTCTCAATAGAACCATACAAATATGGATATCATTGGAACCGGCTCCTTGACCACATTGTGATAGTTACAGTTAGCCCTGTGCCAATGCATTCTCTTATATATGCGAGTCGACCATAGGTCGCCTCGCATATATAAGAGAATGCATTGGCCTAAAAAAATTCTTTTTTTAACACTTTTTACCATTTTTTCTTACATTCTTTAGCAATTTTATAATTTTTAATGTGTTAAGCCAATGCATTCTCTTATATATGCGAGGCGACCTATGGTCGACTCGCATATATAAGAGAATGCATTGGCACAGGGCCCATCTGTTATGTAAAGGGTTAAAGCCCCACATAGTGGGAAAGCTAACAAGAGCATCGCTAGGGCGTGGCAAAATACGCCAGTGGTAATTCCAACTAAAGTTAATAATTCTGGTAAAAATTTGCGTGCAGAACCCAAATTCGAACTTGATTTGTACTTTGAGCTGATGATGATGATTTATTCTCATAATTCGCATGAACATCGAGAAGTACAAAGAAAGAAGTATTTACAAAAGAACATAAGGATATATACATTATATACATGTATCCGGTGCTATGGGGATATCTATATTCTAATATGTGAATATAATAATGTATGTTATCGTGTTTCATTTGGCTCTGTGGTATGAAATTGTTAGTACTGCTTCCTGAAAACAGATGACCCCATGTGTCATCTTTTACATCTCTGTTTAACGGTAAATAGTCAGTAATATAACATTAGTAATTTGACAGAGTCTTTCTGGTGACAGATATAGTTACATGGTGTGTTTGTCATATCTAATTAGGAATTTAGGAGTGACAATATTAAGATAATTTGACAAATTCAGATATTTAGTTGATTGATGAGTTCGGATCAGGACCGTGTCACAGTGTGAGTGTTGCACGACACGAATGCATGCCTGCTTGTGTTGTTTATACGTGGTTCAGAACTTGTGTCTGTCTTCATGTTAAGTTATGGATTGGAAGGGGGGGGGGGGTCAATACACAAACAATGGGCTGTATACTCAAATAGTATACTCAAGTACCACATTTCATTCCATTCAGTTCAGACTTATATATACTGAGGTTATCATACGGAAACGAAAATTGAGTGAAAATTCCAACAAGTAAGGGCCATAACTCTGGTGAAAATTGGCTTTTGGAATACGAATTCTAAATGACCTGTATTTATGCTTCATTCCATTCAGTTGAGGCTATCTAAATTCATCATACGGAAACGAAAAGAGAACGGACGAAAAGGGCGGACCAGTTACATAATACGTCCCGTTTGTTTTTAAAACAGGCATATAAAATAAGAGAACTCACCGAGTATATAATCACTACAAGGAAGTTGGAAACGACAACACTCTACGTAAGAAGGTTAATCTCGACTGTGCATCGCGGGTATTCGTTCTAGTGTATCGCTCAGAGAAGCACGTGATAAATGTCAACACGCTGAAGTGGATTCACTGTAAAAACGGATGATAACGTTTTAGAATGACGGAAAACAGCTCCATATATAATGACCGATGTCAAATAATGACTGACACGTAAGTGGTTTGAATGAAGACACGGCTCGCGTTATTATTGTCTTGACTGTGGACGGAAGCTGCTCTGGCGCAACATTAAACCCCATGTGCCAATGCATTCTCTTATATATGCGAGTCGACCATAGGTCGCCTCGCATATATAAGAGAATGCACTGGCCCAACAATATTTTTCTTACATTCTTTATCAAATTTTATCATTTTTTCTTACGTTCTTTAACAGTTTTTATCATTTTTTTTTTATCATTATTTCTTACATTCTAACAATTTGTTTTCATTTTTTCTTGCATTTTTTAACAATTATAAAAAATAATATAAAATTTGTTAGGCCAATGCATTTTCTTATATATGCGAGGCGACTCGCATATATAAGAGAATGCATTGGCACAGGGTTTTCGCAAAATTTCAGGAAGCTCCACTCAGGGAAGCAGGCTCGCGTTACTGTCTTGACTGCGGATGGCTTGTCTGTATCGACCGTGCTGTTACGCAGGAAGATACATTTAGTATACGAAAGCGGAACATTATATCATCAGACGTACTACGTTATACAGCGGGCATCCGGTCGTCAGTACACCGAAGTACAACGAGTGGGTCACATTTAGGTAGCTTTGATGAAGGGCGCCAAATCATGTGCATACAGTGCAAATGAGAAGGATTGATATACTAGTAGTAAGCGAGCTATGTTCGCGCCAAATACCCCGCTTATGTCGCAAGTGGAGTGACGTGATATATAATGCATTCTCTTATATATATGAGGCGACTTATGGTGATTAGCACACATAAGATAATGCATTGGATGAAGATATCTTCGAAAATATCAATGGGGGATCTAACATTTTTGAGGTGTTTAGGTTCATGAATTAAATCCGAAATATAAATCCAACCTATCATTTCACTATGTAGCGATAAGCAAAACACTCAACACCCTGGCGATGTTTTTGAGAGTGATTCGCGGTGACCCACTCAACATCGAAAGCTTGAGTGGCCACAATAAGCGAGCGCTGTGGTATAAACAACATGGTGGTTTTATTCAAATCTCACAATATATACGACCATATAGCATGATTTCATACATGTAGCTCTACAATATTCACAAATTGTCATTTTTGCGGTCATTAAAGTTTGAAAAAATC
This sequence comes from Siphonodentalium dalli, assembly GCA_032622095.1. Taxonomy (NCBI): domain Eukaryota; kingdom Metazoa; phylum Mollusca; class Scaphopoda; order Gadilida; family Siphonodentaliidae; genus Siphonodentalium; species Siphonodentalium dalli. Next base: position 152,322,925 of record CP136062.1, read on the forward strand.
AAGACAAGATAATTATCAATATTTAGTTAATGCTGTTATACAATAAATCGAAATGGTAGTTGTCGGCATTTTGCGGTGATTATCAGTGGTTCGCAGTGATTCTCAGTGGTTCCCGGTGATTCTCAGTGGTTCGCGGCTATTCTCATTGGTTCGCGGTGATTCTCAGTTGTTCGCGGTGATTCTCAGTGGTTCGCGGTGATTCTCAGTGGTTCGCGGTGATTCTCAGTGGTTCGCGGTGATTATCAGTTGTTCGCGGTGATTATCAGTGGTTCGCAGTGATTATCAGTGGTTCGTGGTGATTCTCAGTGGTTCGCGGTGATTCTCAGTGATTCTCAGTGGTTCGCGGTGATTCTCAGTGGTTCGCGGTGATTATCAGTGGCTCGTGGTTATTCTCAGTGGTTCGCGGTGATTATCAGTGGTTCGCGGTGATTATCAGTGGTTCGTGGTGATTATCAGTGGTTCGCGGTGATTCTCAGTGGTTCGTGGTGATTATCAGTGGTTCCCGGTGATTCTCAGTGGTTCGCGGCTATTCTCATTGGTTCGCGGTGATTATCAGTGGTTCGCGGTGATTCTCAGTGGTTCGCGGTGATTATCAGTGGTTCGCGGTGATTATCAGTGGTTCGCGGTGATTCTCAGTGGTTCGCGGCTATTCTCATTGGTTCGCGGTGATTATCAGTGGTTCGCGGTGATTCTCAGTGGTTCGTGGTGATTATCAGTGGTTCCCGGTGATTCTCAGTGGTTCGCGGCTATTCTCAGTGGTTCGCGGTGATTCTCAGTGGTTCGCGGTGATTATCAGTGGTTCGCGGTTATTCTAGGACTGGTCATGCATGGTCCAGCATTTCTGTTGATTCATATTAATCCACTCCTCGTATGTTCATTGTGGATCACCGCGAAACAATCACCATGAATCCTGGTGATGCATAACGGGCTTTGTGTGGTCCTCCTGATGTTGAGTGTTTTGCGCATTGCACACTATTTATGTACTGTGCACTGACGCCTATACCCACCAGACACAACGGCTGTCTCTAAAGAGCTTTTCAATGATGTCTAAGTTTAGGCTTTCAAGGATTTTCATAGATTTAATGTCTCGGTGTCACTATATGTGAGGTTTCTGACAGCGCGTGCACAGTAAGGTGGAATATTGATTAAGAAAATCTGGCCGCGGAGAGGATGACTATAATCAAGATTTGCTGACTGTGATTTCGATATTTAAGTGTTTGTTGCCACGAAAGGCGAATAAAGGTGAATGCTCTTTACTACTACAACATGGTTTGTCTCTGAGGTCGTGACATACAAGGAACGTGGCTATTAACCCGTTCTATACTAAACCAATTCTCCCACTCAGTCATAATAGTATACATTGGAATGCTCTATTATTAATCTGGAGGGGTGTCCAGGTAATAAAATCAGTCAACAGACAGAAAACAGATAACGCAGGCGCAGAATGGTTCATATTCATTGGTGGGAAATATTCAGATAATACGTTCAAACAAACGTAGTATCTGAACATTTCCTGCGGGAACTACTCGTCAACGAGTATTAGTAAAGAAAGTGTTAAGGTATCAATCAGAAACGTATTTGAAGAAAGAAACCATAGACTATTTACAGTGATGTCGATGTTCTCGCTTGCTATCTTTTTTTTCTTATTTTTGACATCGTTAGTCGTTAGTAAACGACACATTCGGCGGATTGCTGACGCTGACACTATCACAGACATGCAATGTATAGAGCGACCACAATTTATGATTATCACAAGGACAGTTTCCGCTGATTTATCTTACAATTAGCTTGTTTCTCAACAAAAACATGGGGAAGCGACTTGGCGGTTTCCGATTCCGTATCATGGATGGCAACTAGCCGTATCCCGGATGACAACAAGCCGTATCAATGGCAACAAGTATCATGTATGGCAACAAGCCGTATTCCGGATGGCAACAAGCCGTATCATGGATGGCAACACGTATGTATGGCAACAGGCCGTATTCCGGATGGAACCAGGCCGTATCCTGGATGACAACAAGCCGTATCCCGGATGAAAACAAGCCGTATCATGGATGGCAACAAGCCGTATCCTGGATGGCAACAAGCCGTATCTTGGGTGGAACAAGCCATATCCTGGATGATAACAAGTCGTATACTGGATGACAACAAGTCGCATCCTGTGTGGAACAAGCCGTATCCCGGATGATAACAAGTCGTATCATGGATGGCAACAAGCCGTATCCTGGATGGCAACAAGCCGTATCCCGGATAACAACAAGCCTTATCCCGGATGACAAGCCGTATCCCGGATGACAAACCGTATCCCGGGTGACAAGCCGTATCCAGGATGACAAGTATCCTTTATGGCAACACGCCGTATTCCGGATGGCAACACGCCGAATCCCGGATGACAACAAGCCGTATCCTGGATGGCAACAAGTATCCTGTGTGGCAACAATCCGTATCATCGACGGCAACAAGCTATATCCTGGATGGCAACATTGAATGCACGTCAGTCGTAGAGAAACTTATTCGTGATATTTCTCATATACCCTAATGATAATTATATAACCTACACAGAAACTCGATTGGAAATGCGTTCAATGATATGAGAGATCGAACTTAATGATTTGTCGTGCTAGAGGTCTACTTCATACATGATATTTGATGCTGGTGAATATATCCATATTAAACGGTAATTCCCCGACTCTGTTCTTGAAAGTATTACTTGAAGGAAGTTTGACAATAATATTGCAAAAAACAAAAACAACAAGAAGAAATCGGACTGAATTCAAAATGAAATGGACCACGAATTTGAAAGACAAAAGGCGAGCGAGCGCACAATAGTTCGATATCCATTGAAGAATATAACATACCTCTGTGAGTGTCGAAATCACTATATCCACACTCTAAGCTGAATCGAAAATACGTTTACTCAACTTCACTGGTAATGGAGAGATCGAACTGACTGCACGCTAAGAGTGCTATGAATCCCATTGTCGCCGAGCCTCAGAGTATTATAGAGTCAGCGGTAAATCAATTCGCGCAGTCAGGACACAAGTCGTTAGTTAGAGCGAGAGTTTGCACTCCCTGCGATCGCGCGGTTACATATCAGAGCTAATCAAGTGTACCGCGAACTACTGATGTACTCGACATGGACATAGGGAGCAGGTTGCCATCTGGAGGGAACCCAGACCGATATAACTTCTAATATCGCTATCCAAAAACACTGACATGCACACAGTTCATGTTTTGATGCTCGACCACAACACATGTTGTGCATGCTAGGTATCTGGTACTAGGCATCCTGTTAATCATAATAATGCTGGTGTTAAAATATATATTAAACGTCAATTACTAAGCTCCGTTCTGTGAACATTATTTCAAAATTGGAAAACAGAATGTAAATAATTTTAACTGTGAAATGATTGGGCCGAACAACAAATGGCAAAAACTTAAGATCCAAGAAGAGAGCGGGCAAAAAAAAAATGCTTATCAACATTGGAGAATATGACTTACTTTCTGGGGTCCAGTACACTATATCCACACTATAAGCCGTGATCGATATGAGTGATCTAACTGGCTGATCAGACACCAAGGAATCCCATTTGTCGCTGAGCTTCATAGTATTATTTACTAGTCAGTCGTAAATCAATTCGCGCAGTCAGGACACAAGTCGTTAGTTAGAGCGAGAGTTTGCGCTCTCTGCGATCGCGCGGTTACATATCAGAGCTAATCAAGTGTACCGCGAACTACTGATGTACTCGACATGGACATAGGGAGCAGGTTGCCATCTGGAGGGAACCCAGACCGATATAACTTCTAATATCGCTATCCAAAACACTGACATGCACACAGTTCATGTTTTGATGCTCGACCACAACACATGTTGTGCATGCTAGGTATCTGGTACTAGGCATCCTGTTAATCATAATAATGCTGGTGTTAAAATATATATTAAACGTCAATTACTAAGCTCCGTTCTGTGAACATTATTTCAAAATTGGAAAACAGAATGTAAATAATTTTAACTGTGAAATGATTGGGCCGAACAACAAATGGCAAAAACTTAAGATCCAAGAAGAGAGCGGGCAAAAAAAAAATGCTTATCAACATTGGAGAATATGACTTACATTTCTGGGGTCCAGTACACTATATCCACACTATAAGCCGTGATCGATATGAGTGATCTAACTGGCTGATCAGAAACCAAGGAATCCCATTTGTCGCTGAGCTTCATAGTATTATTTACTAGTCAGTCGTAAATCAATTCGCGCAGTCAGGACACAAGTTGTTAGTTATAGCGAGAGTTTGCGCTCCCTGCGATCGCGCGGTTAGAAATCTGAGCTAATCAAGTGTACCGCGAACTACTGCTGAACTGGAGGGAACCCAGGCCGATATACCTTCTAATATCGCTGTCCAAACACACCGACATGCACAAAGCTAATGTGTTGATGCTCGACCACAAGACACGTTGTGCATGCTAGGTATCTGGTACTAGGTATCGCGCTAAACATGCTAATGCTGGTGTTAAAATATATATTAAACGTTAATGTTTAAGCTCTGTTCTGTGAACATTATTTCAAAACTGGAAAAGAGAATGTAAATAATTTTAAAAGTGAAAAGATTGGACTGAACAACAATCGGCAAAAACTTAAGATTCAAGATGAGAGGGGGCAAACAAAAAATAATGATAATCAAAATTGGATAATATGACTTACATTTCTGGGGTCCAGTCCACTCTATATCCACACTATAAGCCGTGATCGATATGCGTGCACTGATCTAACTGGCTGATCACAAACCAAGGAATACAATTGTCGCTGAGCTTGAAAGTATTATATAGTAGTCGGTCGTAAATCAATTCGCGCAGTCAGGACACACGTCGTCAGTTGGAGCGAGAGATTGCCGTTTGGTGGCGAGTATCAGAGCTAATCAAGTGTACTGTGATATGTTGCTGTAATCGACATGGTCAAGTGCAACTGTATTGTAGAATGGGTAGATGGGAGCCGGTTGCCACTGGGAGTGAAAAGCAGGCAGACATAGCTTTCTAATATCGCCATCATCCAAAGCTTCTTTTGTTGACGCTCGACCGACTCAGACAGTTTATTGGTGGCAATTATCGGATCTATATTAATGTCCCGCGGGGTGATATACTGCAGCCAACCTCTCAGGACCGATACATCTCAATGTACTTTATTGCGGCGGGCTTTCAAATACCAACATTGTTCACATGAGTACTTTTGCACAGAGCTTTTGGGCAACAGTAAGAAAGTGAGTGTGTTGTTGAACATTTGATCCGTTGGCGTTGTTGTTCAGATTGTCCTACTCTGTGCACACATTTAATAAAACGGGTGTTACGTTAAAGACATATTATGGACTTGTTCGAGTTCGTGAAACTTACAAGTTAGTACTCGGGTGCTATGTCAACCTGTGGAATGTAGCATTCCACTAACATCGCTGAAAATTAAAAAAAATCGACCATACCACACAATAGAAAACATGCAGCGTCTGAACTACGCTCAATTGTAAATATTTACATCACGATTCGGGACGCAACTATCGGCGATAAACTCATACAAATGAATTCGACATTGAGAGTCATTGCATTTAATTAATATATAAGAATGGAAGTGTGTGTTGTCAATTTGGATTAATATTCGTAGAAATAACAATATTGAGCAAGAAATATTTTATCCATTTCTATTTGATCACCCAACCAGAGTGTTTCACGTCACTTTAAGCTTAAACTATATTGTAATTCAAGTTGAGTATTTGTCGCCGAAAGACGCATTCTGATTGGCGGAGAGCTGCTAACTTCAGTTTTCGATCCAATAAGCATTGGTATCTGATCAGAAGACACATTTTGAATGGAGCACGGTGTGATTGTCAGCGAACGTAAAATAAGTCACTGCGCAGCCAGGAGTCGCGTAATCAAGTCAACCGTGACGTTGTTTTCTATATATACGGTTAACACGAAGTTGTTCGGGCGCTGTTACGAGCAACCATATGGAACGTTCCTAGAGATCTGATCACCGCAAAAGGATATCTCATTTCAACGCATGTAAGGTAGATAACATGTGTTTTTCGTGAAGTTTCTTTTAAATTGTTTGGTGGGTTGAAACGTAACATACTTCGTCTGTTATTCGTCGATTCGAGCATGAAAACTGTTTGTGAACTCGCGGGCTTGCACAACTAAATTCACCACCTGATGGTTCCCAGATGGTGGAGATGGTGATGTATTCCCATTGGAAACCTCGATTATGCATTGTCGGATATGGAGAAACTAATCTCAGTGAGAGCTTTCCGTTGAATGGCAACAAGCCATATTTCCGACTATATCCTGAAAATTACCCATAATTCTGCTGTGGTTAAGGAGTCGATTATTTAGGGCCTTACTGTATATGTACTGAAAGAACATTTCGCAAACATCACTAGTTAAATGTATGCTAATTTATCATGCAAATTATCTCATACACGTCTTGTATTGTAAAAGTGTGGAATATAAATATATATGACACTGATAGGTGCTACTGCATACTTCAGTCAAATAACCTCATCCAGCAACCAGGTAATGGACTTACATATGTTAAAGTGATGTGATGGTGATCAAATAGACAAGGAGAATACTTTTGTTCAAATTTGTAATTTTTTACAAATAGTATATCCAAATTGACACACCTTCACCGATAGATCCGTCGCGAATATTTATAATTGAGCGTAGTTCTGACGATGTTTCCTATAGAGCGGTACGGTCGATTTGCTTAAAATTGTCGGGGATGTTAGTAGAATGTTACATTCCTCTAGTTGTCATAGCGCCTGAATACTAACTTGTCAGTTTCACGCACCAGAACTAGTCCATAATATGTCTTTAATGTAGTGTTGTTCCTACTCTTGGTTGATTCAGGCCAGTTGTGCCAAGTGAAATGGCCATTTAACAATCTGTAACATCGTTAAATGCAATTGCAGATGTTTATCTGCATTTTGTTCTGTGATTATCCAATATAGGTGTGGGTTGTCAAAGGTTGTTAATACTGATTCGCCGTCTACTATGCACTTACATCAAAAGGCCATAGAATATAAAAACAACCATTGATCAACGGTTATTGTACCATTGCATGATATAAACGCAACACACCCACATTAACACTAAACACAGAAACAAATGGCAAAATCGAAGAATATGTACGTTGGTTTAAACATGTATTGGCAAATGCTAAACGTATCTAGAAAATAGTTTAAAAATAACTTAGAAACGCCTCTCTCCCACATAAAATTTAAACACAAATTTACATACATATGCCTGAACATTAAGATTAAGGCGAAAGAACAATAAGGCGTGTGCATATTCAAATTATGAATGTTTAATCAAGAATGGTTGGTGTGTGATCATATATGAATAAGGAGTTTCTACGAAACGTGATTACATGTCGAATGGAGAAACTAGATTTAAGCTGGCTATATCGCTTGTGTTAATTTTGATATTAGTGGGTATTCATTCTGAACGTTCAATACAGAACTGTGTAACGAGCATGCATTAGTTGTATGACAATCAAACTCTTGAGAGTTCTGGTTTATTTAAACAACCATGTGATCACATTATATGATACATCTGATCACCCCAGCTGATATTATAATCCAGCTGTAATCTTAAACGGACATGGATCATTGGAGTTCCAAATTTGGTCTACGTAATTTGCAAGTAGGTATAAGATAGGTTGACAAATACACGAAATATTGATATACCGGCTTCATTGTTTATGACTTCAACGCGTCTTTTTGTGACATATAATGCACGCATAAAAATAGTTATCTATCAACCTATTTAGATACCTGGACAAATTCCAAAAGTTAGGCGTAATTTGGAACACAAACCGCCATGTGGCTTTGAGCTTTGCACAACTTTAAACACATGATGCTATTTTCTAATAAAGGGACGTCGCAAAATCTTCATATTTATATGTACGCCAATTTCCTGTGGCATAGGCATGGATTCAATCATTGAGGTTTCGACCAGCGTTCGATAACACCAGCATAGCAACCAAGGTCATGTGCTAATACCCTTGCATTGGAGTATTAGTTAATGTAATCTTGACTTTATTCTTGTTTGAGTCCGGCCATGTATGCCCAGGGGGAATGGGTATTTAACTAACTGTAACATCGTTAAATGCAGTTTTCAGATGTTATCGTCTTTTGATCTGTGATTCTACTAATCCATTATAGCGAGGTGTGGATTTTTAAAGGTTGTTAATTCTGAAGTAATTGGCCCTCTACTATACTCTCACATCAAAAGGCGAGAGAGCATAAAACAACCATTGATCGACGAAGATTGTGCCATTATATGTGCCTCAACTCACCATCAGCAACATCTATTCAAAAAAGCTACCAGATCGAACATTTTGTACTCTTGTGGTCGGTTTTGGTGCACTAGGTCAGCTAAACAAAATTGTTCGTTTCTCATGTAATGTTTCATCCACAGAAAACAAACATGTGCCTTTTACATATTTTTGACGTGCCATAAATAGAGGATCTACAACGAGTGCCCATTTTATAGCAAAATTTACAAAACGAGTCCGGTAATTTAGGTCTGGACGAGGTCCATACCTAATTTACAGGACGAGTTTTGTAAATTCCGATATAAACTCTGGACAAGTTATAGATTATATTTATTACATGATCTAAAACCTTGATAAAACATATTTAAATCAACAAATGGGACGTGAAACTAACATCGGCATGCGAAGACGTTTCACGTAACTATGCGTTTTTTGCCCGCGTAAAGAAATAGTCCTAGATAAATAAAGACTTTGACGTAAATTCAATGAAATAACTTTTAAAACTCTTCATTCATTAGAGTTTGTTGCAAAAAATATTGGAAGCCATAGTATTTTGAGACATAGCGTACGAAATATAAACAGACGACAAACTGGAAGTCAAAGGTCACCTGACACTATTTCCTGTTATCCAACGAACGTCTCATATCACAATTTATAGACTGGACTTATTGAATGGAATAAGGGTAGGATCATGTAATAAATATAAATTATAACACCGCCCATCACAAGCACACAGCCTCCTCTCATATTTAACTTATTTCAAAAACACAAATAAGCCCATATCTGGATTATTTGAATATGAATAACGTTCTATATGAACATAAATCGACTTTTTATGCTCTTCATAATGTGTTTTCATTGTGGCCCGCGCCATAAAACTGAACAATGGGTATAAGTCCACTGTGAGATTATTTCAGATCAAATATGTCCAACGTGACAACATAATTCCGCGCAAATAGGTTCATAATCACCTTTGATATTCACATAAGTTCATATTGGACTATTTGATATATTCTAAAATAAGGTAACATATATATTATTCCGTTTTATGGAGGGGGCCACAGTGAAATGAGTGTATATCTGGTAAGTCGTGAGTTGGTGACTTGTCCGCCCATGACGAACTTATAACGTTATTATGAGTTGATAATGGCACAAAAACACTTTCATTTTCAGTTCGTTGTGAACTTAAAATGAAGTGAGTCTACGCCGATTATGAACCTAAAACAAGTCCTAGTATAAGCCGATAACGTGATGAGTTTCGAAGCACAGACTGAATATGAACCTATGTGAATATAGAGGTCCAGTATGAGACTATTTACAGGATATGTTGCAGCACAACCACGTTCAATAACGCTCGATGACCGGTGGTCAATTAGATCAGATGTTAAGATGGAATTATACAGATGAAGTGTCCATGCCTTCGTGAGTAGTAATGTATCCACACAAAACTATCACAATTTGTGGATTTGAAATTACTCGTAAGTGTCATGACCAACAAGCTGAGTCAGTATAAAGCCATATGGTGGTCTTGGCTCCAAATACACATTATAATATTCCGCTTTTGAACTTCTCCCGGTATCAATATAGATCGATAAATACACCTCCTTTCTATGAGCATTACATATTGGCGAAAAGACGCATTAAAGTCATAACGCGACGTGCATCGGATGAGAAAAGAGAGTTCGGTGCACGTCTATTCCTGATATGGTAGAAATAAAGAGCGTTTGTTTTCACTTATGTGCGATAATTTGAAAATAGCTGGAAATGGGCTTTGACCATGGAAAATATCTTACGTAGCTTAGGTAGATAGATGGATATATACTTTATTGCGCAATCGCTATACGGATACAGGATATGGCAAAGAAAGAAAGCATATCTTCTAATTGTCAACATGACATGTACCTCCTTCCAAATTACGTACATTAGCCACAATTTGGAAGCTCGAAAGAGCCATCTCCGTTGAAGTGTATTTGCTGAGTTAATGATAACATATTATACATATTTGATATTTAGAAATACGTGTACCTACTCAACATATCCTCATGGAAATAGGTTCATATCTGGTTTAAATATTCACATAGGTTCATATTTGGCTTATTGTTTTAAGAATTAAGCACATATTGAGCGTATATCCGTTATTTCGTTGAATAGCGCGGGCCGCAGTGAAAACATCATAAAGAGCGTGAATCTCGTTAGTCGTGTCGATAAAAAAGTGGATTAAATAATGCAAATATGACCTGATTTCATATTGAAATAAGCACTATACGCAGGGGGGGGGGGGGTGAAATTTTTGTTCCCGGCACGTATGCCGGGGTGGGTGGGTGGTCAAAGCCATCAACAAGCAATTTTGTCCGCAACTAAAATGTTTTTTTCCTGCTTGTAGTGTTTTGGCAATGAGTTGGGCTTCAAAACCACTTTGAATGAGAGAAATAGTGTAATTCTAACTGGTAAACTGACTGCAGGCAGTTATCGTGTTGTATTTTGTTGCAAATTTTGAAATCCAAGATGGCCGCTGGCAGCCATGTTTTTTTGGCCGAATGACCTCAAAATGACTCATTCCTATTTACATGTCCATGTTAACATCCATGATAAATAGTATGCACAGAAATTCATATACAGCTGTTTACAGTGAATTCCCCCCCGCCAATCTCTGTTTTAGTGTTAAAGGGGGGGGTGTAAAAAAATGGTCGGAAAAAACTGCCAAAAATGGAAAACAATTTGGCGGTGGGTGTGGGTGGGTACAAAAAATGATCGAAAGGGAAAAAATGCCATACGTGCCTGAATATTTTTTTCCGACCCCCCCTCCTGCTATACGGGCTAGGTTTGAAGGCTGCGTTTTAATCCCATATGAAGCGTATTTTTTCAAATACGCTCTATATGGGCTTAAAATGCGACATACAAAATAAGCCCGTATTGTGCATCTTTTCACGAGAACAGGTTGAACTACTACCATACAAATATAATTTTGACTATTTACTGTTTATCTGGCCTTACGTATATTATGATTGTACTCAATCCCTTGTTAACATAGTGTACTCACAGTCAGTGTACTCAACCTCTAACTACCTCTCTAATCGAAGTAATCTGGATTCTTAACATTAAATTGGCTACCACACATTTTCTCCAAATCATTTACACGAGGCACATGAATTCAAAGGAATTCCAGCCATTGAATACATAGTATTGTATACCTCTAGTGGAATACAAGCCGGAACTATTTGTGTTGACATTGTCGCCAAGAAAGATGACGTGCATTACGTCAAAGATCCGCTTCGGATGATACCCCGATCACCAATGGTTATTAATCAGACTTAAATCACAACAAAGGTCCGCTTCTGGTGATACCCCGATCATTAGTGGTTATTCATCACAACACAGGTAGCTTTAGTTTCAGTGAAGGTGATACTCATTGACTGAACTTATATGATACAATGGTGTAGAATAAATACAAAACAAAACTTGCATCGTAATCTAGAATCTTTTATTGAACTCGTTGCGGACGGCGGGTAGTTACATTTCGCTCCCGATACGCTCTCGCGAAATATATCTTTGCTCCATCCCCAACTCATTCCATAAAAAGTTATCCATTGAGATGCGCGTTGTGTTCTGTCTATCCATAGGATTTATACCAACGTCTGTCCGTAATTCATCAGTAAAGGACAATAGGTGATATCGATGCTTCCTAATTGGCAGTTCGGCTTAGAATATAAAGCAATCGCGCACAGCCACGACTAACTGGAGTTCCTGGTTTATAGCACGTCAGACGGATCAAGTCTAAAGATGTATTCGTAGTCCCAGATATCTAGTTACCGGCTACATCATACCACATATAATTCATCAGCGTTTTCCGCGTTATTCTGAAGAAAACAACGTTACAAACAAATATTTAACTAGATCTGTAAATACTGTAATAGATAAATAAATACCAAAAAATGTCATTCTGTTATTCAAATAAATCATAAATAATGTTTCGGGTCCCCCTAAAACACCGAGATATGATATAATTCATTATCAAACACAATAATGTCTCTCGTTAACATATCCTCGAGGAAATATGTTCATAGTGGACCTTAATATTCACATAGCTTCATATTGGATTTATTGGATCGAATATAAGCCCATAGTGAGCTTATACCAGTTGAAAGGCGCGGCCGCAGTGGAAACACATTATAAAGAGCATGCATCTGGTTAGGTGTGTCGATGAAAAAAGGTGGAATAAATAATGCTAAAAGGGCTTATTTCGTATGGAAATTGTCCCATATTGGGCTGTTTTAAAAATCGAGTTTATGTTCATATAGAGCGTAATTCAGTTTCAAATGATACCGATATGTGCTTATTTGTGTTTTAAAATACGCTCAATATGAGTTTATATTCAGAAGAACTGGCTGCTTTCTTATATAGATTCTCGTAATATGTTATGATATGCAGTACAATAAAAGTTAATTCGACTTCGCATTAAAATTAAATAAAAAAGAAATAAGCATAGAACATTGAGAACATGTACGTAATAAGTTATCAGATTGTTGGATATATATACCCTCATTCCAATCCTAATCATACCGTAATGAGTTATCAGATTGTTGGATATATATACCCTCATTCCAATCCTAATCATACCGTAATGAGTTATCAGATTGCTGGATATATATACCCTCAGTCCAGTCCTAATCATACCGTAATGAGTTATCAGATTGATTGGATATATATACCCTCAGTCCAGTCCTAATCATACCGTAATGAGTTATCAGATTGTTGGATATATATACCCTCAGTCCAGTCCTAATCATACCGTAATGAGTTATCAGATTGATTGGATATATATACCCTCAGTCCAGTCCTAATCATACCGTAATGAGTTATCAGATTGCTGGATATATATACCCTCAGTCCAGTCCTAATCATACCGTAATGAGTTATCAGATTGATTGGATATATATACCCTCAGTCCAGTCCTAATCATACCGTAATGAGTTATCAGATTGTTGGATATATATACCCTCAGTCCAGTCCTAATCATACCGTAATGAGTTATCAGATTGTTGGATATATATACCCTCATTCCAGTCCTAATCATACCGTAATGAGTTATCAGAATGTTGGATATATATACCCTCAGTCCAGTCCTAATCATACCGTAATGAGTTATCAGATTGTTGGATATATATACCCTCAGTCCAGTCCTAATCATACCGTAATGAGTTATCAGATTGATTGGATATATATACCCTCAGTCCAGTCCTAATCATACCGTAATGAGTTATCAGATTGTTGGATATATATACCCTCATTCCAATCCTAATCATACCGTAATGAGTTATCAGATTGTTGGATATATATACCCTCAGTCCAGTCCTAATCATACCGTAATGAGTTATCAGATTGTTGGATATATATACCCTCATTCCAATCCTAATCATACCGTAATGAGTTATCAGATTGTTGGATATATATACCCTCAGTCCAGTCCTAATCATACCGTAATGAGTTATCAGATTGTTGGATATATATACCCTCAGTCCAGTCCTAATCATACCGTAATGAGTTATCAGATTGTTGGATATATATACCCTCATTCCAATCCTAATCATACCGTAATGAGTTATCAGATTGTTGGATATATACACCCTCAGTCCAGTCCTAATCATACCGTAATGAGTTATCAGATTGTTGGATATATATACCCTCAGTCCAGTCCTAATCATACCGTAATGAGTTATCAGATTGTTGGATATATATACCCTCAGTCCAGTCCTAATCATACCGTAATGAGTTATCAGATTGTTGGATATATATACCCTCATTCCAGTCCTAATCATACCGTAATGAGTTATCAGATTGTTGGATATATACACCCTCAGTCCAGTCCTAATCATACCGTAATGAGTTATCAGATTGATTGGATATATATACCCTCAGTCCAGTCCTAATCATACCGTAATGAGTTATCAGATTGTTGGATATATATATACCCTCAGTCCAGTCCTAATCATACCGTAATGAGTTATCAGATTGTTGGATATATATACCCTCAGTCCAGTCCTAATCATACCGTAATGAGTTATCAGTTTGTTGGATATATATACCCTCATTCCAGTCCTAATCATACCGTAATGAGTTATCAGATTGTTGGATATATATACCCTCATTCCAGTCCTAATCATACCGTAATGAGTTATCAGATTGTTGGATATATATACCCTCATTCCAGTCCTAATCATACCGTAATGAGTTAACAGATTGTTGGATATATATACCCTCATTCCAGTCCTAATCATACCGTAACGAGTTATCAGATTGTTGGATATATATACCCTCAGTCCAGTCCTAATCATACCGTAATGAGTTATCAGATTGTTGGATATATTTACCCTCATTCCAGTCCTAATCATACCGTAATGAGTTATCAGATTGTTGGATATATATACCCTCATTCCAGTCCTAATCATACCGTAATGAGTTATCAGATTGTTGGATATATATACCCTCATTCCAGTCCTAATCATACCGTAATGAGTTATCAGATTGATTGGATATATATACCCTCATTCCAGTCCTAATCATACCGTAATGAGTTATCAGATTGTTGGATATATATACACTCATTCCAGTCCTAATCATACCGTAATGAGTTATCAGATTGTTGGATATATATACCCTCATTCCAGTCCTAATCATACCGTAATGAGTTATCAGATTGTTGGATATATATACCCTCATTCCAGTCCTAATCATACCGTAATGAGTTATCAGATTGTTGGATATATATACCCTCATTCCAGTCCTAATCATACCGTAATGAGTTATCATATTGTTGGATATATATACCCTCATTCCAGTCGTAATCATACTGTAATAAGACGTGGGTTGATTGGATATATATACCCTCATTCCAATATTAATCATACCGTAATAAGACGTGGGTTGATTGGATATATATACCCTCATTCCAGTCCTAATCATACCGTAATAAGACGTGGGTTGATTGGATATATATACCCTCATTCCAATACTAATCATACCGTAATAAGACGTGGGTTGATTGGATATATATACCCTCATTCCAGTCCTAATCATACCGTAATAAGACGTGGGTTGATTGGATATATATACCCTCATTCCAGTCCTAATCATACCGTAATAAGACGTGGGTTGATTGGATATATATACCCTCATTCCAGTCGTAATCATACCGTAATAAGACGTGGGTTGATTGGATATATATACCCTCATTCCAGTCATAATCATACCGTAACAAGGCGTGGGTTGATTGGATATATATACCCTCATTCCAATCCTAATCATACTGTAATAAGACGTGGGTTGATTGGATATATATACCCTCATTCCAATCGTAATCATACTGTAATAAGACGTGGATTGATTGGATATATATACCCTCATTCCAGTCGTAACCATACCGTAATAAGACGTGGGTTGATTGGATATATATACCCTCATTCCAATCGTAATCATACTGTAATAAGACGTGGGTTGATTGGATATATATACCCTCATTCCAGTCGTAATCATACCGTAATAAGACGTGGGTTGATTGGATATATATACCCTCATTCCAATCCTAATCATACCATATTAAGACGTGGATTGATTGGATATATATACCCTCATTCCAATCCTAATCATACCATATTAAGACGTGGATTGATTGGATATATATACCCTCATTCCAATCGTAATCATACTGTAATAAGACGTGGGTTGATTGGATATATATACCCTCATTCCAATCCTAATCATACTGTAATAAGAGGTGGGTTGATTGGATATGTATACCCTCATTCCAGTCTTAATCATACCGTAATAAGACGTGGGTTGATTGGATATATACACCCTCATTCCAGTCGTAATCATACCGTAATAAGACGTGGGTTGATTGGATATATATACCCTCATTCCAGTCGTAATCATACCATAATAAGACGTGGGTTGATTGGATATATATACCCTCATTCCAATCGTAATCATACCGTAATAAGACGTGGATTGATTGGATATATATACCCTCATTCTAATCCTAATCATACCGTAATAAGACGTGGATTGATTGGATATATATACCCTCATTCCAGTCGTAATCCTACCGTAATAAGACTTGGATTGACTGGATATATATACCCTCATTCTAGTCGTAATCATACCGTAATAAGACGTGGGTTGATTGGATATATATACCCTCATTCCAGTTCTAATCATACCATATTAAGACGTGGATTGATTGGATATATATACCCTCATTCCAGTCCTAATCATACCATCTTAAGACGTGGGTTGATTGGATATATATACCCTCATTCCAGTCCTAATCATACCATATTAAGACGTGGATTGATTGGATATATATACCCTCATTCCAGTCGTAATCATACCGTAATAAGACGTGGGTTGATTGGATATATATACCCTCATTCCAGTCCTAATCATACCATATTAAGACGTGGGTTGATTGAATATATATACCCTCATTCCAGTCGTAATCATACCGTAATAAGACGTGGGTTGATTGGATATATATACCCTCATTCCAGTCCTAATCATACCATATTAAGACGTGGATTGATTGGATATATATACCCTCATTCCAGTCCTAATCATAACATATTAAGACGTGGGTTGATTGGACATATACACCCTCATTCCAGTCCTAATCATACCATATTAAGACGTGGATTGATTGGATATATATACCCTCATTCCATTCCTAATCATACCATCTTAAGACGTGGGTTGATTGGACATATACACCCTCATTCCAGTCCTAATCATACCATATTAAGACGTGGATTGATTGGATATATATACCCTTATTCCAGTCCTAATCATACCGTAATAAGACGTGGGTTAATTGGATATATATACCCTCATTCCAGTCGTAATCATACCGTAATAAGACGTGGATTGATTGGATATATATACCCTCATTCCAGTCGTAATCATACCATATTAAGACGTGGATTGATTGGATATCTATACCCTCATTCCAGTCCTAATCATACCATATTAAGACGTGGATTGATTGGATATATATACCCTCATTCCAGTCCTAATCATACCATCTTAAGACGTGGGTTGATTGGACATATACACCCTCATTTCAGTCCTAATCATACCATATTAAGATGTGGATTGATTGGATATATATACCCTCATTCCAGTCCTAATCATACCATCTTAAGACGTGGGTTGATTGGACATATACACCCTCATTCCAGTCCTAATCATACCATATTAAGACGTGGATTGATTGGATATATATACCCTTATTCCAGTCCTAATCATACCGTAATAAGACGTGGGTTGCTTGGATATATTTACCCTCATTCCAGTCGTAATCACACTGTAATAAGACGTGGGTTGATTGGATATATATATACCCTCATTCCAGTCGTAATCATACCGTAATAAGACGTGGGTTGATTGGATATATATACCCTCATTCCAGTCATAATCATACCATATTAAGACGTGGATTGATTGAATATATATACCCTCATTCCAGTCCTAATCATACCATATTAAGACGTGGATTGATTGGATATATATACCCACATTCCAGTCCTAATCATACTGTGATAAGACGTGGGTTGATTGGATATATATACCCTCATTCCAGTCGTAATCATACCGTAATAAGACGTGGATTGATTGGATATATATACCATCATTCCAATCGTAATCATACCGTAATAAGACGTGGGTTGATTGGATATATATACCCTCATTCCAGTCCTAATCATACCATATTAAGACGTGGATTGATTGGATATATATACCCTCATTCCAGTCCTAATCATACCATATTAAGATGTGGATTGATTGGATATATATACCCTCATTCCAGTCGTAATCATACCGTAATAAGACGTGGATTGATTGGATATATATACCCTAATTCCAGTCGTAATCATACCATATTAAGACGTGGATTGATTGGATATATATACCCTCATTCCAGTCCTAATCATACCGTAATGAGTTATCAGATTGTTGGATATATATACCCTCATTCCAGTCCTAATCATACCGTAATGAGTTATCAGATTGTTGGATATATATACCCTCATTCCAGTCCTAATCATACCGTAATGAGTTATCAGATTGTTGGATATATATACCCGCATTCCAGTCCTAATCATACCGTAATGAGTTATCAGATTGTTGGATATATATACCCTCATTCCAGTCGTAATCATACTGTAATAAGACGTGGGTTGATTGGATATATATACCCTCATTCCAATACTAATCATACCGTAATAAGACGTGGGTTGATTGGATATATATACCCTCATTCCAATAATAATCATACCGTAATAAGACGTGGGTTGATTGGATATATATACCCTCATTCCAGTCCTAATCATACCGTAATAAGACGTGGGTTGATTGGATATGTATACCCTCATTCCAGTCGTAATCATACCGTAATAAGACGTGGGTTGATTGGATATATATACCCTCATTCCAGTCATAATCATACCGTAACAAGACCTGGGTTGATTGGATATATATACCCTCATTCCAATCCTAATCATACTGTAATAAGACGTGGGTTGATTGGATATATATACCCTCATTCCAATCGTAATCATACTGTAATAAGACGTGGATTGATTGGATATATATACCCTCATTCCAATCGTAATCATACTGTAATAAGACGTGGGTTGATTGGATATATATACCCTCATTCCAGTCGTAATCATACTGTAATAAGACGTGGGTTGATTGGATATATATACCCTCATTCCAATCCTAATCATACCATATTAAGACGTGGATTGATTGGATATATATACCCTCATTCCAATCCTAATCATACCATATTAAGACGTGGATTGATTGGATATATATACCCTCATTCCAATCGTAATCATACTGTAATAAGACGTGGGTTGATTGGATATATATACCCTCATTCCAATCCTAATCATACTGTAATAAGACGTGGGTTGATTGGATATGTATACCCTCATTCCAGTCCTAATCATACCGTAATAAGACGTGGATTGATTGGATATATACACCATCATTCCAGTCGTAATCATACCGTAATAAGACGTGGGTTGATTGGATATATATACCCTCATTCCAGTCGTAATCATACCATACTAAGACGTGGGTTGATTGGATATATATACCCTCATTCCAATCGTAATCATACCGTAATAAGACGTGGATTGATTGGATATATATACCCTCATTCTAATCCTAATCATACCGTAATAAGACGTGGATTGATTGGATATATATACCCTCATTCCAGTCGTAATCCTACCGTAATAAGACTTGGATTGACTGGATATATATACCCTCATTCCAGTCGTAATCATACCGTAATCAGACGTGGGTTGATTGGATATATATACCCTCATTCCAGTCCTAATCATACCATATTAAGACGTGGATTGATTGGATATATATACCCTCATTCCAGTCCTAATCATACCATCTTAAGACGTGGGTTGATTGGATATATATACCCTCATTCCAGTCCTAATCATACCATATTAAGACGTGGATTGATTGGATATATATACCCTCATTCCAGTCGTAATCATACCGTAATAAGACGTGGGTTGATTGGATATATATACCCTCATTCCAGTCCTAATCATACCATATTAAGACGTGGGTTGATTGGATATATATACCCTCATTCCAGTCGTAATCATACTGTAATAAGACGTGGGTTGATTGGATATATATACCCTCATTCCAGTCGTAATCATACCGTAATAAGACGTGGGTTGATTGGATATATATACCCTCATTCCAGTCATAATCATACCATATTAAGACGTGGATTGATTGAATATATATACCCTCATTCCAGTCCTAATCATACCATATTAAGACGTGGATTGATTGGATATATATACCCACATTCCAGTCCTAATCATACTGTGATAAGACGTGGGTTGATTGGATATATATACCCTCATTCCAGTCGTAATCATACCGTAATAAGACGTGGATTGATTGGATATATATACCATCATTCCAATCGTAATCATACCGTAATAAGACGTGGGTTGATTGGATATATATACCCTCATTCCAGTCCTAATCATACCATATTAAGACGTGGATTGATTGGATATATATACCCTCATTCCAGTCCTAATCATACCATATTAAGACGTGGATTGATTGGATATATATACCCTCATTCCAGTCGTAATCATACCGTAATAAGACGTGGATTGATTGGATATATATACCCTAATTCCAGTCGTAATCATACCATATTAAGACGTGGATTGATTGGATATATATACCCTCATTCCAGTCCTAATCATACCGTAATGAGTTATCAGATTGTTGGATATATATACCCTCATTCCAGTCCTAATCATACCGTAATGAGTTATCAGATTGTTGGATATATATACCCTCATTCCAGTCCTAATCATACCGTAATGAGTTATCAGATTGTTGGATATATATACCAGCATTCCAGTCCTAATCATACCGTAATGAGTTATCATATTGTTGGATATATATACCCTCATTCCAGTCGTAATCATACTGTAATAAGACGTGGGTTGATTGGATATATATACCCTCATTCCAATACTAATCATACCGTAATAAGACGTGGGTTGATTGGATATATATACCCTCATTCCAATACTAATCATACCGTAATAAGACGTGGGTTGATTGGATATATATACCCTCATTCCAGTCCTAATCATACCGTAATAAGACGTGGGTTGATTGGATATATATACCCTCATTCCAGTCGTAATCATACCGTAATCAGACGTGGGTTGATTGGATATATATACCCTCATTCCAGTCCTAATCATACCATATTAAGACGTGGATTGATTGGATATATATACCCTCATTCCAGTCCTAATCATACCATCTTAAGACGTGGGTTGATTGGATATATATACCCTCATTCCAGTCCAAATCATACCATATTAAGACGTGGATTGATTGGATATATATATACCCTCATTCCAGTCGTAATCATACCGTAATAAGACGTGGATTGATTGGATATATATACCCTAATTCCAGTCGTAATCATACCATATTAAGACATGGGTTGATTGGATATATATACCCTCATTCCAGTCGTAATCATACTGTAATAAGACGTGGGTTGATTGGATATATATACCCTCATTCCAGTCGTAATAAGACGTGGGTTGATTGGATATATATACCCTCATTCCAGTCCTAATCATACCATATTAAGACGTGGATTGATTGGATATATATACCCTCATTCCAGTCCTAATCATACCATATTAAGACGTGGATTGATTGGATATATATACCCTCATTCCAGTCGTAATCATACCGTAATAAGACGTGGATTGATTGGATATATATACCCTAATTCCAGTCGTAATCATACCATATTAAGACGTGGATTGATTGGATATATATACCCTCATTCCAGTCCTAATCATACCGTAATGAGTTATCAGATTGTTGGATATATATACCCTCATTCCAGTCCTAATCATACCGTAATGAGTTATCAGATTGTTGGATATATATACCCTCATTCCAGTCCTAATCATACCGTAATGAGTTATCAGATTGTTGGATATATATACCAGCATTCCAGTCCTAATCATACCGTAATGAGTTATCAGATTGTTGGATATATATACCCTCATTCCAGTCGTAATCATACTGTAATAAGACGTGGGTTGATTGGATATATATACCCTCATTCCAATACTAATCATACCGTAATAAGACGTGGGTTGATTGGATATATATACCCTCATTCCAATACTAATCATACCGTAATAAGACGTGGGTTGATTGAATATATATACCCTCATTCCAGTCCTAATCATACCGTAATAAGACGTGGGTTGATTGGATATATATACCCTCATTCCAGTCGTAATCATACCGTAATAAGACGTGGGTTGATTGGATATATATACCCTCATTCCAGTCATAATCATACCGTAACAAGACGTGGGTTGATTGGATATATATACCCTCATTCCAATCCTAATCATACTGTAATAAGACGTGGGTTGATTGGATATATATACCCTCATTCCAATCGTAATCATACTGTAATAAGACGTGGATTGATTGGATATATATACCCTCATTCCAATCGTAATCATACTGTAATAAGACGTGGGTTGATTGGATATATATTCCCTCATTCCAGTCGTAATCATACCGTAATAAGACGTGGGTTGATTGGATATATATACCCTCATTCCAATCATAATCATACCATATTAAGACGTGGATTGATTGGATATATATACCCTCATTCCAATCCTAATCATACCATGTTAAGACGTGGATTGATTGGATATATATACCCTCATTCCAATCGTAATCATACTGTAATAAGACGTGGGTTGATTGGATATATATACCCTCATTCCAATCCTAATCATACTGTAATAAGACGTGGGTTGATTGGATATGTATACCCTCATTCCAGTCCTAATCATACCGTAATAAGACGTGGGTTGATTGGATATATACACCCTCATTCCAGTCGTAATCATACCGTAATAAGACGTGGGTTGATTGGATATATATACCCTCATTCCAGTCGTAATCATACCATAATAAGACGTTGGTTGATTGGATATATATACCCTCATTCCAATCGTAATCATACCGTAATAAGACGTGGATTGATTGGATATATATACCCTCATTCTAATCCTAATCATACCGTAATAAGACGTGGATTGATTGGATATATATACCCTCATTCCAGTCGTAATCCTACCGTAATAAGACTTGGATTGACTGGATATATATACCCTCATTCCAGTCGTAATCATACCGTAATCAGACGTGGGTTGATTGGATATATATACCCTCATTCCAGTCCTAATCATACCATATTAAGACGTGGATTGATTGGATATATATACCCTCATTCCAGTCCTAATCATACCATCTTAAGACGTGGGTTGATTGGATATATATACCCTCATTCCAGTCCTAATCATACCATATTAAGACGTGGATTGATTGGATATATATACCCTCATTCCAGTCGTAATCATACCGTAATAAGACGTGGGTTGATTGGATATATATACCCTCATTCCAGTCCTAATCATACCATATTAAGACATGGGTTGATTGGATATATATACCCTCATTCCAGTCGTAATCATACTGTAATAAGACGTGGGTTGATTGGATATATATACCCTCATTCCAGTCGTAATCATACCGTAATAAGACGTGGGTTGATTGGATATATATACCCTCATTCCAGTCCTAATCATACCATATTAAGACGTGGATTGATTGGATATATATACCCTCATTCCAGTCCTAATCATACCATATTAAGACGTGGATTGATTGGATATATATACCCTCATTCCAGTCGTAATCATACCGTAATAAGACGTGGATTGATTGGATATATATACCCTAATTCCAGTCGTAATCATACCATATTAAGACGTGGATTGATTGGATATATATACCCTCATTCCAGTCCTAATCATACCGTAATGAGTTATCAGATTGTTGGATATATATACCCTCATTCCAGTCCTAATCATACCGTAATGAGTTATCAGATTGTTGGATATATATACCCTCATTCCAGTCCTAATCATACCGTAATGAGTTATCAGATTGTTGGATATATATACCAGCATTCCAGTCCTAATCATACCGTAATGAGTTATCAGATTGTTGGATATATATACCCTCATTCCAGTCGTAATCATACTGTAATAAGACGTGGGTTGATTGGATATATATACCCTCATTCCAATACTAATCATACCGTAATAAGACGTGGGTTGATTGGATATATATACCCTCATTCCAATACTAATCATACCGCAATAAGACGTGGGTTGATTGGATATATATACCCTCATTCCAGTCCTAATCATACCGTAATAAGACGTGGGTTGATTGGATATATATACCCTCATTCCAGTCGTAATCATACCGTAATAAGACGTGGGTTGATTGGATATATATACCCTCATTCCAGTCATAATCATACCGTAACAAGACGTGGGTTGATTGGATATATATACCCTCATTCCAATCCTAATCATACTGTAATAAGACGTGGGTTGATTGGATATATATACCCTCATTCCAATCGTAATCATACTGTAATAAGACGTGGATTGATTGGATATATATACCCTCATTCCAATCGTAATCATACTGTAATAAGACGTGGGTTGATTGGATATATATACCCTCATTCCAGTCGTAATCATACCGTAATAAGACGTGGGTTGATTGGATATATATACCCTCATTCCAATCCTAATCATACCATATTAAGACGTGGATTGATTGGATATATATACCCTCATTCCAATCCTAATCATACCATGTTAAGACGTGGATTGATTGGATATATATACCCTCATTCCAATCGTAATCATACTGTAATAAGACGTGGGTTGATTGGATATATATACCCTCATTCCAATCCTAATCATACTGTAATAAGACGTGGGTTGATTGGATATGTATACCCTCATTCCAGTCCTAATCATACCGTAATAAGACGTGGGTTGATTGGATATATACACCCTCATTCCAGTCGTAATCATACCGTAATAAGACGTGGGTTGATTGGATATATATACCCTCATTCCAGTCGTAATCATACCATAATAAGACGTGGGTTGATTGGATATATATACCCTCATTCCAATCGTAATCATACCGTAATAAGACGTGGATTGATTGGATATATATACCCTCATTCTAATCCTAATCATACCGTAATAAGACGTGGATTGATTGGATATATATACCCTCATTCCAGTCGTAATCCTACCGTAATAAGACTTGGATTGACTGGATATATATACCCTCATTCCAGTCGTAATCATACCGTAATCAGACGTGGGTTGATTGGATATATATACCCTCATTCCAGTCCTAATCATACCATATTAAGACGTGGATTGATTGGATATATATACCCTCATTCCAGTCCTAATCATACCATCTTAAGACGTGGGTTGATTGGATATATATACCCTCATTCCAGTCCTAATCATACCATATTAAGACGTGGATTGATTGGATATATATACCCTCATTCCAGTCGTAATCATACCGTAATCAGACGTGGGTTGATTGGATATATATACCCTCATTCCAGTCCTAATCATACCATATTAAGACGTGGATTGATTGGATATATATACCCTCATTCCAGTCCTAATCATACCATCTTAAGACGTGGGTTGATTGGATATAGATACCCTCATTCCAGTCCTAATCATACCATATTAAGACGTGGATTGATTGGATATATATACCCTCATTTCAGTCCTAATCATACCATATTAAGACGTGGATTGATTGGATATATATACCCTCATTCCAGTCGTAATCATACCGTAATAAGACGTGGATTGATTGGATATATATACCCTAATTCCAGTCGTAATCATACCATATTAAGACGTGGATTGATTGGATATATATACCCTCATTCCAGTCCTAATCATACCGTAATGAGTTATCAGATTGTTGGATATATATACCCTCATTCCAGTCCTAATCATACCGTAATGAGTTATCAGATTGTTGGATATATATACCCTCATTCCAGTCCTAATCATACCGTAATGAGTTATCAGATTGTTGGATATATATACCAGCATTCCAGTCCTAATCATACCGTAATGAGTTATCAGATTGTTGGATATATATACCCTCATTCCAGTCGTAATCATACTGTAATAAGACGTGGGTTGATTGGATATATATACCCTCATTCCAATACTAATCATACCGTAATAAGACGTGGGTTGATTGGATATATATACCCTCATTCCAATACTAATCATACCGTAATAAGAC
This sequence comes from Siphonodentalium dalli, assembly GCA_032622095.1. Classification (NCBI taxonomy): domain Eukaryota; kingdom Metazoa; phylum Mollusca; class Scaphopoda; order Gadilida; family Siphonodentaliidae; genus Siphonodentalium; species Siphonodentalium dalli. The sequence goes on from CP136062.1 coordinate 152,349,096, forward strand.
GTGGGTTGATTGGATATATATACCCTCATTCCAGTCCTAATCATACCGTAATAAGACGTGGGTTGATTGGATATATATACCCTCATTCCAGTCGTAATCATACCTTAATAAGACGTGGGTTGATTGGATATATATACCCTCATTCCAATCCTAATCATACTGTAATAAGACGTGGGTTGATTGGATATATATACCCTCATTCCAATCGTAATCATACTGTAATAAGACGTGGATTGATTGGATATATATACCCTCATTCCAATCGTAATCATACTGTAATAAGACGTGGGTTGATTGGATATATATACCCTCATTCCAGTCGTAATCATACCGTAATAAGACGTGGGTTGATTGGATATATATACCCTCATTCCAATCCTAATCATACCATATTAAGACGTGGATTGATTGGATATATATACCCTCATTCCAATCCTAATCATACCATGTTAAGACGTGGATTGATTGGATATATATACCCTCATTCCAATCGTAATCATACTGTAATAAGACGTGGGTTGATTGGATATATATACCCTCATTCCAATCCTAATCATACTGTAATAAGACGTGGGTTGATTGGATATGTATACCCTCATTCCAGTCCTAATCATACCGTAATAAGACGTGGGTTGATTGGATATATACACCCTCATTCCAGTCGTAATCATACCGTAATAAGACGTGGGTTGATTGGATATATATACCCTCATTCCAGTCGTAATCATACCATAATAAGACGTGCGTTGATTGGATATATATACCCTCATTCCAATCGTAATCATACCGTAATAAGACGTGGATTGATTGGATATATATACCCTCATTCTAATCCTAATCATACCGTAATAAGACGTGGATTGATTGGATATATATACCCTCATTCCAGTCGTAATCCTACCGTAATAAGACTTGGATTGACTGGATATATATACCCTCATTCCAGTCGTAATCATACCGTAATCAGACGTGGGTTGATTGGATATATATACCCTCATTCCAGTCCTAATCATACCATATTAAGACGTGGATTGATTGGATATATATACCCTCATTCCAGTCCTAATCATACCATCTTAAGACGTGGGTTGATTGGATATATATACCCTCATTCCAGTCCTAATCATACCATATTAAGACGTGGATTGATTGGATATATATACCCTCATTCCAGTCGTAATCATACCGTAATAAGACGTGGGTTGATTGGATATATATACCCTCATTCCAGTCCTAATCATACCATATTAAGACATGGGTTGATTGGATATATATACCCTCATTCCAGTCGTAATCATACTGTAATAAGACGTGGGTTGATTGGATATATATACCCTCATTCCAGTCGTAATCATACCGTAATAAGACGTGGGTTGATTGGATATATATACCCTCATTCCAGTCCTAATCATACCATATTAAGACGTGGATTGATTGGATATATATACCCTCATTCCAGTACTAATCATACCATATTAAGACGTGGATTGATTGGATATATATACCCTCATTCCAGTCGTAATCATACCGTAATAAGACGTGGATTGATTGGATATATATACCCTAATTCCAGTCGTAATCATACCATATTAAGACGTGGATTGATTGGATATATATACCCTCATTCCAGTCCTAATCATACCGTAATGAGTTATCAGATTGTTGGATATATATACCCTCATTCCAGTCCTAATCATACCGTAATGAGTTATCAGATTGTTGGATATATATACCCTCATTCCAGTCCTAATCATACCGTAATGAGTTATCAGATTGTTGGATATATATACCAGCATTCCAGTCCTAATCATACCGTAATGAGTTATCAGATTGTTGGATATATATACCCTCATTCCAGTCGTAATCATACTGTAATAAGACGTGGGTTGATTGGATATATATACCCTCATTCCAATACTAATCATACCGTAATAAGACGTGGGTTGATTGGATATATATACCCTCATTCCAATACTAATCATACCGTAATAAGACGTGGGTTGATTGGATATATATACCCTCATTCTAGTCCTAATCATACCGTAATAAGACGTGGGTTGATTGGATATATATACCCTCATTCCAGTCGTAATCATACCGTAATAAGACGTGGGTTGATTGGATATATATACCCTCATTCCAGTCATAATCATACCGTAACAAGACGTGGGTTGATTGGATATATATACCCTCATTCCAATCCTAATCATACTGTAATAAGACGTGGGTTGATTGGATATATATACCCTCATTCCAATCGTAATCATACTGTAATAAGACGTGGATTGATTGGATATATATACCCTCATTCCAATCGTAATCATACTGTAATAAGACGTGGGTTGATTGGATATATATACCCTCATTCCAGTCGTAATCATACCGTAATAAGACGTGGGTTGATTGGATATATATACCCTCATTCCAATCCTAATCATACCATATTAAGACGTGGATTGATTGGATATATATACCCTCATTCCAATCCTAATCATACCATGTTAAGACGTGGATTGATTGGATATATATACCCTCATTCCAATCGTAATCATACTGTAATAAGACGTGGGTTGATTGGATATATATACCCTCATTCCAATCCTAATCATACTGTAATAAGACGTGGGTTGATTGGATATGTATACCCTCATTCCAGTCCTAATCATACCGTAATAAGACGTGGGTTGATTGGATATATACACCCTCATTCCAGTCGTAATCATACCGTAATAAGACGTGGGTTGATTGGATATATATACCCTCATTCCAGTCGTAATCATACCATAATAAGACGTGGGTTGATTGGATATATATACCCTCATTCCAATCGTAATCATACCGTAATAAGACGTGGATTGATTGGATATATATACCCTCATTCTAATCCTAATCATACCGTAATAAGACGTGGATTGATTGGATATATATACCCTCATTCCAGTCGTAATCCTACCGTAATAAGACTTGGATTGACTGGATATATATACCCTCATTCCAGTCGTAATCATACCGTAATAAGACGTGGGTTGATTGGATATATATACCCTCATTCCAGTCCTAATCATACCATATTAAGACGTGGATTGATTGGATATATATACCCTCATTCCAGTCCTAATCATACCATCTTAAGACGTGGGTTGATTGGATATATATACCCTCATTCCAGTCCTAATCATACCATATTAAGACGTGGATTGATTGGATATATATACCCTCATTCCAGTCGTAATCATACCGTAATAAGACGTGGGTTGATTGGATATATATACCCTCATTCCAGTCCTAATCATACCATATTAAGACGTGGGTTGATTGGATATATATACCCTCATTCCAGTCGTAATCATACCGTAATAAGACGTGGGTTGATTGGATATATATACCCTCATTCCAGTCCTAATCATACCATATTAAGACGTGGATTGATTGGATATATATACCCTCATTCCAGTCCTAATCATAACATATTAAGACGTGGGTTGATTGGACATATACACCCTCATTCCAGTCCTAATCATACCATATTAAGACGTGGATTGATTGGATATATATACCCTCATTCCATTCCTAATCATACCATCTTAAGACGTGGGTTGATTGGACATATACACCCTCATTCCAGTCCTAATCATACCATATTAAGACGTGGATTGATTGGATATATATACCCTTATTCCAGTCCTAATCATACCGTAATAAGACGTGGGTTAATTGGATATATATACCCTCATTCCAGTCGTAATCATACCGTAATAAGACGTGGATTGATTGGATATATATACCCTCATTCCAGTCGTAATCATACCATATTAAGACGTGGATTGATTGGATATCTATACCCTCATTCCAGTCCTAATCATACCATATTAAGACGTGGATTGATTGGATATATATACCCTCATTCCAGTCCTAATCATACCATCTTAAGACGTGGGTTGATTGGACATATACACCCTCATTCCAGTCCTAATCATACCATATTAAGATGTGGATTGATTGGATATATATACCCTCATTCCAGTCCTAATCATACCATCTTAAGACGTGGGTTGATTGGACATATACACCCTCATTCCAGTCCTAATCATACCATATTAAGACGTGGATTGATTGGATATATATACCCTTATTCCAGTCCTAATCATACCGTAATAAGACGTGGGTTGCTTGGATATATATACCCTCATTCCAGTCCTAATCATACTGTAATAAGACGTGGGTTGATTGGATATGTATACCCTCATTCCAGTCGTAATCATACCGTAATAAGACGTGGGTTGATTGGATATATATACCCTCATTCCAGTCATAATCATACCATATTAAGACGTGGATTGATTGAATATATATACCCTCATTCCAGTCCTAATCATACCATATTAAGACGTGGATTGATTGGATATATATACCCACATTCCAGTCCTAATCATACTGTGATAAGACGTGGGTTGATTGGATATATATACCATCATTCCAATCGTAATCATACCGTAATAAGACGTGGGTTGATTGGATATATATACCCTCATTCCAGTCCTAATCATACCATATTAAGACGTGGATTGATTGGATATATATACCCTCATTCCAGTCCTAATCATACCATATTAAGACGTGGATTGATTGGATATATATACCCTCATTCCAGTCGTAATCATACCGTAATAAGACGTGGATTGATTGGATATATATACCCTCATTCCAGTCGTAATCATACCACATTAAGACGTGGATTGATTGGATATATATACCCTCATTCCAGTCGTAATCATACCGTAATAAGACGTGGGTTGATTGGATATATATACCCTCATTCCAGTCCTAATCATACCATATTAAGACGTGGATTGATTAAATATATATACCCTCATTCCAGTCCTAATCATACCATATTAAGACGTGGATTGATTGGATATATATACCCTCATTCCAATCGTAATCATACCGTAATAAGACGTGGGTTGATTGGATATATATACCCTCATTCCAGTCCTAATCATACCATATTAAGACGTGGATTGATTGGATATATATACCCTCATTCCAATCCTAATCATACCGTAATAAGACGTGGGTTGATTGGATATATATACCCTCATTCCAATCGTAATCATACCGTAATAAGACGTGGGTTGATTGGATATATATACCCTCATTCCAATCCTAATCATACTGTAATAAGACGTGGATTGATTGGATATATATACCCTCATTCCAATCCTAATCATACCGTAATAAGACGTGGGTTGATTGGATATATATATACCCTCATTCCGATCGTAATCATACCGTAATAAGACGTGGGTTGATTGGATATATATACCCTCATTCCAGTCCTAATCATACCATATTAAGACGTGGATTGATTGGATATATATACCCTCATTCCAATCGTAATCATACCGTAATAAGACGTGGGTTGATTGGATATATATACCCTCATTCCAGTCCTCATCATACCATATTAAGACGTGGATTGATTGGATATATATACCCTCATTCCAGTCCTAATCATACCATATTAAGACGTGGATTGATTGGATATATATACCCTCATTCCTATCGTAATCATTCCATATTAAGACGTGGATTGATTGATTGATTGATTGGTGTTTAAGGATCATGGGACCTAAATTTTCCAGACAATTTACAAAATGATTATTCCATAAAATCATGCATATTCCATAAACGGTTGTATAAGCCATATGCGAGAACAAAGACTACAATGTCGTTTTGACAAATATACCGGAGCCAACGACACGTGGTGTCTGATGATTGGAAAACCACTTAAAAAATAGTAAGGAAAATGTGTAAGTTTAATGAAGATGATGTTCTGTAATTTTAAAGAATAGGTAGTATAGTAGAAAAAAAACCTACCAGTTAAACATCTGTTAAAGTCAAGCCATATACGAGATCAAATGATCAGTGATGCGGTAAGATACCATATATATACCAACAAAGGACACAGACGAATCGAAATGGGAAAACTTTACAAACTACGAACTGAACTAAAGAACATAAAAAGAAATAGTCAAATTGTAGATTGTTAAATTCAGTATTTGTGTTTTATTATTGTGACAAAAAAAGTTGAATATCCATGTAAAAACGGAAACTAAGAGTCAGCCAGACTCGTTCCTAATAAATGATGACGAGGATGATGATAAACACCATATTTGAACCTCAACATTGGTAATTTAATCGCAATTAAAGACGCTGCAACTTCAAATATAATAATAATCAGATTAGACATGATCTCATCAGGTAAGGGAAAATTGTCAACAAAATCACCAAAAAAGCTAATGTTCGTCATCAGTAATACAACAAACAGACAACATGGAGTGGCCGTCATTGATATAGAAGGCAAATCCTACCCCTAGTAATACATGTGTGTGATTAGTTCTGGAAGTGGCCTGGCATACGCAACAAGTAATAATTCTTCAGATGTTATGTACAGAAACACATAGATAGGTATAACCAGTAATAATCATTCAGATGTTATGTCAATACACAGAATGACACGATGTGTAATTTGGTTTGTCGATACGGCACGAGTGCTGTCGCAGAAGGATAGAACGAGAGGCGCTTGCAACTCGAGTTCTATCCTTCCGCGACAGCACGAGTGTCGTATCGACAAACCCATTTACACATCGTAACTTTGAAAGACACCACACAACATTAGTGTGTTGATTCTGTCGGATGGGTTAAAGATGGCCTTCTGTGTCACCCACTGACCGTCAACTTCGCGCATTTATAAAGGCGCACGTCACGGTTAAACGTCTGTTAAAGTCAAGCCATATACGTCGATACGGCATATGGTCCATTTATGGATAATATTTACATTACGTACCGACTATCATTTATCATCGTTTCGAAGTGAGCAAATTGATACTGGTACGTCCACTCAGTCAAGTGATATCTACACCTTCACTATTGATACGACTGATGCAATGATTCAATTCAAGATTCAATGCCTCTCGTTCTATCCTTCTGCGACAGCACTCGTGCCGTATCGACAAACCAATTTAAATTTACATCGTGTCATTCTGTGTCATTCTGTGTATTGATTATATCGCGTCCTAGAATCAGTGCATTAAAAATACAGGATTAGAAGGTTTATTTCGGCTCATACAGGACGTGTTTGTCATGTGTGATTATGCTTTTATTTAAATAGTTCCAGTTTCTTGGTTGAGGCGAACGTCACGTACGTCATTTTACGTCAACCAGATGCGTATGGAACGTACGTTCCATATGGATTTGTAAATATGGAACAGCAATAACACTGTACTTCTAGGAACAAGCGTGTAATACAGAAACACATATATAGGTATATGAGTTTAACCCTTTACCCAACAGAACGGCCCTGTGCCAATGCATTCTCTTATATATGCGAGTCGACCATAGGTCACCTCGCATATATAAGAGAATGCATTGGCTTAACACATTAAAAATTATAAAATTGTTAAAGAATGTAAGAAAAAATGGTAAAAAGTGTTAAAAAAAGATTTTTTTTAGGCCAATGCATTCTCTTATATATGCGAGGCGACCTATGGTCGACTCGCATATATAAGAGAATGCATTGGCACAGGGCATAACTGTAACTATCACAATGTGGTCAAGGACCGGTTCCAATGATATCCATATTTGTATGGTTCTATTGAGACAGACCGAAGATATTTTAGGCTGTTGAAGCTTTATTTGGCCGGTTTTGTTGAGTAAAGGGTTAATCAATCTGATAATACACATGTAATGTATGTGATGTGGCGGAACGATGACCTGAATAGTCAGAGGTGATGCTCTATAGATATAGACACTCAAGATGGAACTGAGTAAGCATACTTTGTTAGTGAATCGTGGTGTCTTATATACTATTTGGGGTGCATATTAAATGAGGTACTTTTTGGTAATACACATCAGGATTGGTTCTTCAGTTATGGTAGTGGCCCACAACCATATTTTGAGGTGGTGTTTCATTTATGATAATCGGTGTTCGAGGTTGGACGTGAGGTCCTTGGAGGGCCGAGAGTCTGCTATTCAGGTCTATGTTCCATGTTTTAGTTGATATGATTATTGCTACTGGTCCTTGAATCAAGCGGTATGAATCTAGTGGGTGTTATAGTAGATGTATAGGTAATTACATGACACAGAACAACAATATACCAGGCAAGAAGATGATTCGTAATGTCAAACACTGGATGATAATTCTGGAAAATTGAGGTCCCCTGAATACTAACGTCGTTTCAGCCACTAAATCACATCACGACTGAGAACATACGAATATAAGTGGAATACCTAATAAATAACAAAGAAATTAAATTAGATTCACCAAGGCTTCACATCGGAATATGTAAAGTAGGTTCTAACATCTGATTTTCCTTTGACAAGATAATTATAATATTTGATGAATCTGACGTGCGCCTTTATAAATGCGCGAAGTTGACGGTCGGTGGGTGACACAGAAGGCCATCTTTAACCCATCCGACAGCATCAACACACTAATGTTGTGTGGTGTCTTCCAAAGTTAATTGTTTCTCTTCAAGCATCGTGTCAAACTTTACAAACTCATATATCAACATATGTTTCTGAGAGTCGAAACGCCTTTTGAGATTTTATCGATTACTTGTTTTGGAGCATATGTACTTAAATGCCCAAAACATTCAATGTCGATGAATGTTTGCATCGATTGAAGGTCAAAATAAAACTGTTCAAAGGAACTTTTTGTCCATCAACTGTCGTTGAAAATATGCGGACTTCTGTCACTGCCTGTGGTGTCAACTCAGCCAATATTTCTGATTCAGAAGAATCAGCTACTCCACGGTTTCTCAACACAGCTATGGTACTATTAAATGTCTTGTGAGCAGTAACCAACAGTGTTATTTGTCAATTTGTGCAATATATGTTGACCACCCACTGGCCCAGCGTGATTGGTTTGACATATTTCAATTGCCAGAAATGCTGTGTAGTGTTTATCAATGACACACACAGAAGGTCGCTTGAGCGTCGAATCAAAGCCAAGAACCAGGTACTTGTGATATAACCAGTAACTTTGGAACTTAGCGAGTCACCACTCTTACGATCAATGCGTTGGTTATTGGTTTGAGTTGCCATATGAAAAGCAAATAATAGACAACAAGCCCAACAGCCCACTTGGACTACCCTTCTAATCATGGTCGAGGCAACGACTGGTGCATAGCTGAAGCGGTGACCCTTTTAGCCACTTCATACAGCAGCCGCACAAAGTGCGACAAGCGTGAAAAGCACTACAGATTTAAAAAAATAGGAATCATCAATACGAAATTCAAAGAGACATAACACGACAGAAACAACATACACGAAAAACACAAAACATAACTGCAAACATCAGGAAAACAATACAACAGATGACAGAATTCGATCGAAAACACTGGGAAGCCAGTTGATGCAGCCGGGTCAACTCAACAACCCGCATTGAAGAGATGTAGGACTAAAGTGCATGGGCCATGATGTACTAGTAAGCCATATCCGAATGTCGATGTCTCCCGTGATAAGGCCGCCATAGTACTACCAGAACTGCTACACCATATCTCGCGGGTGCAACCCACGACAAACAGATGCAACATTATGGGATTCTTATCCATCGCAGTGGGGCGTAAGGCATATTCTAGCCGATTCCATCCGGTGAATTAAGACGTTATGTTTCTTGGTCGTGAAATACAAGATCAAAGAATTTGCACTTACGCGATCGGGTTTAGTACATTGAATGGTCCCTGATAGCGTATAGAACACTCGTAACGTATTCAAACTCTTACTAACTCTCTAATCGATGCATGTAATCTGCAATCATAATATTAAATTGGATACCACACCTCTATATTAACGATTGTCGGTAATGCATCATGCAGTGAAGTACAATAGAAGATATTGTTGATTGCTAATTGCCATTTCAGCTTGGAAAATACAGTAGTCGTCTCCAGCTATGACTGTTGGTAACTGTAGTTCATGGTTCATAACCCGTCAGCACGATCATGTTGAAAGCCATGTTTTGGTTGAGTTCACATTCGCTCAAGACGCTATCATGGATATTACGCCCAGGGCTGCAACGATTCAGACCTCCACGATGCGCTGCGTATCGCGATTTTATTATCACGATACGATGCGCATCACGATGCAAATTTTTGGCAACTGACGGCTGTGAAAACTATATGAACCACTTAATCATTTTTAGTATGTATATTCTCATCAGTCTTCACCTCGGCATATTCATTGAAGTAAATTACATGACCTAACTAAAATGACCAAATGCATGGCCGGGTATCACAAGTATACTATTATAGCTAATACAGTCCCCACATCAGCCCAGATGTGAAATTTTCAGTGGCAAAGTTTGTATCTCTGACTATTGATAACTCGGCATACATAGCACCCTCCCACAATGCATCGTGATATTTAAAAGCGATGCATCGGAATCACCAGGGCCTGGACCACTCCAATTTACATAGAAACCACATAATTAATAATTAATTTACAAACTTTGCGAGGTGCACGAATAAGATTATACCATGCGAGGAATCCCCGTTTATCGTGAGTAGAACCGACTCCACTATGTCGCGATTCGCCTTACTAACTACAGGATGCTCAACTCTGAGATAGACCATTACAGTTCTCTATAGGAAATTGTGTTTCCAATCAAATGAGTAGTAAATGTCGGGTTCCTCGAAATGACATCACACAAACGTCAAGTCCAATATTACATGATATGATTACATGAGCTAACTCTGCTAACCGGGACAACTCGGTGTTCCGGGTGCCCCGGTCCCATGTGCTTATCAATAAGAAGGATGGTGCGCTGCTACATGAGCCTGGACAACTCCGCAAGCCGGATAACCTGCCCGCCTGGCCGGGACAACTCGGTTAGCCGAAACAACTCAGCTCATCTAACAGCGAGTCATCCGGCTAGTGGAACATAATAACACGATCTGTTGTTACTTGATATGACGTCAGCCAATAGAATGTTCGCGTCGTGTAAATGAAGTTTCGTAGTCACCACATGTTCGTGTTAAACCGAGGTGTCCCTGCTAGCAGAATTTTCCAGTCTCGTGGAACAGCGCGACCGAGTTATCCCGGTAAACCAAGTTGTACCTGCTCATGAAATAAGTCCCGTAACCATTTCTATACTAAATACTCATTGATGAATAGCTATAAGTTCAGCAAACGTCGTTTGTTGAACTTATTATCTGAACAATTCTCACCAAGGAATAGGAATAATTTCTCTATTGTATTCGCATGTCTGGCGTCTGCTTTTACTATACATGAACACCCCTCAAAATTAAAATTATACCATTCCAATGTATACTTTTATAACCGAGTGGGAGAATCCATTCAGTATAGAAAGTGTTAAACAGAAACGCGTGGAATCCAGATTTCGATTTCAGCCCTATCGTGCCTCGTCGATCACGAACAGCGCATCGCGCGGTTGTAAAAACGGATGTGCAGCTATTAACTTCTGAACCTCCTTAAAATTAAATGCATTGAAAAGGCTATTAGTTTCCCCGGCAACGTCTTCGTTTCAATTATTCAGTGTGTAACAGTGTTGGCCATAACCAACATCCGTTTGCTTAATTTTGGAGATTAGTATGGGTCGCTGTTTGTTGTTCGGAGCCAATTCAGTTGGCTCGTTTGGCTATCCGATCTGGCTTTGTCTCTCAAATTTTCAGATACATTTAATCCTCGGTATCAAAATATACGATATTTCCATTTCATTATGAAGATTTTTCTCGCCTTTTGCTGTGTCTTTATCGTGTTAATTGTCGGAGAATTTTAAAGATGGTCTGTCTTTTACTAACATGTTTTATATAGTTTTCGGGGCATATATAGAGGATATGAAATGAGCCGGTGTTTCTCTCATATGATATTTATGAAACGAGTCTCAGAATTTTCAGTTTTCTCGAGCCTCTGACGAGAGAAAACTTAAAATTCGTGACGAGTTTCATAAATATCATATGAGAGAAACACGAATTACATATTCTATTTATCATATGACACCTATAAATTGATTATGATGTCCAAAACGCACACAAATAACCAAATAGCTATATGACATCGGCAGCAAAAGGTTAACGTGACGTCACTTCATTGCACCGGAAGCCCAATTACACCTGGTGAACTAGCAGACATAATATGCACGCGAAGATATAGTGCGCTATTCTGTTCTCAGTTTGTGACATTACATCGTATGTTTATTAGATAAATACGAATTACATATTCTATTTATCGTATAATAATGTCCAAAACTATATATTTCAAGATTATAATTGCGAGAATTTCTGCATCGCGTTGATTGACGCGCACGAATTTGACCTGCATTTAGTAAGAGATGCGGCTCGGCCCAGGCTGTCATTCAGCCAATCAGAACACACTTTTTGTCAACAAACCAATCAAATTATCGGAAGGTGATATGAACTAGTAGTTCATATGAAATTGATTTATGACATACTTTCCAACGTAAATAATGATTGAGTCATATGATAAGTAGAGGATCTACAACGAGTCCCCAGTTCATATGGGATTTACTAAACGAGTCTAGTAAATTCTGTCTGGACCGATCCTTTCGCGAGGTACATACCTAATTTACTGGACGAGTTTTGTAAATTCCGCTATAAACTTGAGACTCGTTGTAGATTATATTTATTACATTATCCAAAACATCGATAAAACATACTTGAATCAACAAATGGGACGTGAAACTAACATCGGCTTATATAAAGCACATGCGATGATGTTTCATATAGCTGTGGGTTGTTTTCCCGCAAAAAGAAATAGTCCCAGATAAATAAAGACTCTGACGTATTTAGTGGCGTATATTTAATGAAATAACTTTTCAAACTCTTCATTCATTAGAGTTTGTTGGAAAACTATTGGAAGCCACAGTATTTTGAGTCGACAAACCGGAAGTCAAAGGTAACCTGGCACTATTTCCTGTAGTCCCACAGGTATCTCCGATGCTGAATATAGGCTCACAAAGGGAGCCTGTTTCAGCTAGGTTAGTATAATAGAAGTAAGTTGCTCCAGTAGACTAATATAAGTGGTATGGAATATGTTAGATAATGGGCTGGTTGACAGACTAATCAGGAAATAGTTAGAAATTAAAAAAAATTGTGTATTCTGCACAATGACCTTGGTTTACAAATGATCAGCAATGTATAAAACATTTTTTTTTTCAATTAAAACAGCTTCTGACACAGGTTAAACGGTTATTTGAGCTAACTGAGATCAATCCCAGTCACATGAGTGATATCAGTAGAGTTTTATGCGATTTTAGACCAATTTTAGTGACATTTGGGGGGTGGGTGTCAAACAATTGGGACTGGGGGTGGTGGGTCCCAGAAAATGCCAGATGCCAAAAAACGGCATACGTTCCTGCAAATTTTTTACTACCCCCCCTGCTTTATAAACAATTTGTTGTAATTGTGACCCGGATCAACAAATTAAATACAGACCTAGCTTCTTACTGGTTCGGGTCTCCCATTTGCGACAGTGTGGCGACACGTGCATAAAAAATACATAAATGTCAGCGGAACTTTGAACATGACTATAAAGCTTGGATAACATCACTGTAAATAAATGAAATTAAGTTTACTAGTCCAAATTACTTGACATAAATACCTCTACAAAATCAGGGGACATTAAAATTACGAAAGATAACTCTGGACAAACAGAAAATTAATGATACGGTCAGGGAATCGTCACGACATATATCCGGCCACTGTAAAATCACAAAATACAGAGTCAACTACTGCAACACAAGAGGAGTCAGAATGTATATGATTTATGTCTATAAGCTACCATCTCTGATATTGTACATAGCTGTTTGTATATACACACGTCTAACTATTATCAATATCATGTAACATTTGATAAGAAAAATAAAGCATGGACTAGAGGGACCAACATTAAGAAGCCGATTAGCGCTTTGTTGTCGGTTAACCCTTTACCCAACAAAACTGCCAAAAACGCCCAAATAAATCTTCAACAGCCTAAAATATCTTCGGTCTGTCTCAATAACACCATAAAAATATGGATATCATTGAAACCGGTTCATTGACCACACTGTGATGGTTACAGTTATGCCATGTGCCAATGCATTCTCTTATATATGCGAGTCGACCATAGGTCGCCTCGCATATATAAGAGAATGCATTGGCCTAAACAAAAAATTTCTTACATTCTTGAACAATTTTATAATTTTTTCTTACATTTGTTAACAATTTTTATATATATATAATATTTTTCTACATTCTTTGATAATTTTATCATATTTAATATGTGTTAAGCCAATGCATTCTCTTATATATGCGAGGCGACCTATGGTCGACTCGCATATATAAGAGAATGCATTGGCACAGGGCCGTTCTGTTGGGTAAAGGGTTAATCGATCCTGCTCGTAATATTGTGTTCATGTATGTCATACAAGTGTAAAACCCGAAGAAGCGATGATTCTGTTCGTCTTGCTAATGCATAATGCGACATCGTACCATTGTGTTGCTGGTGCTTGGATTAGTTGTCTCAGGCATCAATGTTGAATACATTTATACCATAATATATGCTGCAGAAAGATCTCACATCGCCGACATCATCTCAGTTATCAAAACTACGAAACTATGTGATCTGATGAAAAACACAGGAAAAGATTGCTGATGCTCAGATATATTGTTGGTTAGATAAGGTTTCCTTCGTCCCCAGATGCATGGGATGTCGATGAAAACAGATATTGTCAGCCCTCCACATGTCCTGTTGGCTATTTTAATTTAAGGGGGATAACTGATCCTCAGGGGAACCAAAAGTACGCCCATGTAACTATGACCGGTGCGCGCTACAGAGGTTTCATCGCATTGTTTAAACAAAATCAATCATTCCTCCATCAATAGCGCGGCGATAGGTGGTAGTCTCGTACCTGGTCCAGAGGCTCCGCTCATTATTCCCTGCAACTCCACGACGCAAAGCTTCCGCCGAAGCGTTATGCATTCGCGTAGAGGGAGCTGAGCGCTAGGAACGAGTCCAGATTTTAAGTGCTATAGTGACTGAAATCATAACATGCAGATATGTTGCTCGAAGCTTACCGGCGTCGCAATCCTCTCACGACGACCGATAATATGAAAAACAATTAAATTATGTGAGCCCATGCATATAGATTAGTTATACTGGCATTCTTATAGTAGTTAGTTAAATCAAGTTTCCTTCGTTGTCTACAACATGCATGGGATATTGGTTACGATAGGCGCTGGCAACACACTACCTGTTGGTCATTCTAATTAGACGTCTGTGGAATAAAACTCTGTGATCCCATTCACAACCTTATCATGATGGACTAGGAAACCAGTTCCTGTAAAAATTGGGCACCAGAACCATAAAACATCCCCATTTCTGGAAGTGTCTTGCAGCTACCTTCCTCTTCCATCGCGATACACCTATTTGATACACATATAATGTACACAATGATATGTATGACGACAGCATGATCAGCCGGTGTTACTCTTCTGTATTATTTTGTTGACATGTAGATAGACGAAGGGTCGCTCTGGGTTACGAGTCAACCCTTCATTCTAGTATTTTCCTGCTAGTCCAGGACTAGTGTGGTGTTTGGGCACCCTGTTTTAATTTATTAGTCTGACAACTCCTTTGTCATGTTGGCATAATCCATAAAAACATAATAGATCGGTTATGATATGCGCCGACAACACACTTATACATGTTGACCATTCTAATTAACGACTTATGTGGGAAAAACTCAGTGATCCCATGCGCAATGTTGACAAAGACTGGCTTTGTAAAGCACTCCGATCTATTGTTGGTCATCGGATCAAGTTTCCTTCGTTCCCTGGACCATGATATATCTGTGAAAACAGATATTGGCGTCTGTCATTAATTAAAGAATTGTGTCGCAGAATAATTGATCATCGGGGAAACCAAAGGTACGCCCCGTGTAATTATGACCGGTGAGCTGCAGAGGTGTCATCTCATTTTTCCAACAAAATCAATTTTGGCTACAAAGCCTGACATCTGCGCGTCAATAAACCAGACGGTTGACTGGTGGAATGTCATCAGATTGATATAATTATCGGGCGACATGTCCAATACTCCCAACAGGCTATTATAAAGCATGCCTCACTTTGACACGTGCTGAACACATGATTAAGTGTCTCGTCATATCACAATTACTGAGTATGACATGTATTAGTGCAGTAAACAACACATTACATATAGGGGCGGTATCTCAGTCGCATAGGTGCTTACATGATTAGGCAGTCTTCAAGCCGCCCAGTGATAGCGAAACTGCTTCCATTCTTGATAAGCGAGAATTAGTAAATCACTGAAACCGTATCCATATTGCCAGATTGTCATAATGTGTTAACAAATCGTGAACACCTTCTGGTATGCGAGCATCATGGTCACGGGTTGCTAATGAATCCAGGCGCTACCATCCCATTTACCAGCGCCGTGACCACTTCATTCACGTGGTGTTAATGAAACCCGGTCACCACCCAACTTGACAGCGCCGTGACCACGTCATCCACGTGGTGTTAACGTATCCAGATCACCATCCCATTTACCAGCGCCATGACAATGTCATTCACGTGGTGTTAATGAAACCCGGTCACCACCCAACTTGACAGCGCCGTGACCACGTCATCCACGTGGTGTTAACGAATCCAGATCACCATCCCATTTACCAGCGCCATGACAACGTCATTCACGTGGTGTTAATGAAACCCGGTCACCACCCAACTTGACAGCGCCGTGACCACGTCATTCACGTGGTGTTAACGAATCCAGGTCACCATCCCATTTACCAGCGCCGTGACAACGTCATTCGCGTGGTGTTAATGAAACCCGGTCACCACCCAACTTGACAGCGCCGTGACCACGTCATCCACGTGGTGTTAACGAATCCAGATCACCATCCCATTTACCAGCGCCATGACAACGTCATTCACGTGGTGTTAATGAAACCCGGTCACCACCCAACTTGACAGCGCCGTGACCACGTCATCCACGTGGTGTTAACGAATCCAGATCACCATCCCATTTACCAGCGCCATGACAACGTCATTCGCGTGGTGTTAATGAAACCCGGTCACCACCCAACTTGACAGCGCCGTGACCACGTCATTCACGTGGTGTTAACGAATCCAGGTCACCATCCCATTTACCAGCGCCGTGACAACGTCATTCGCGTGGTGTTAATGAAACCCGGTCACCACCCAACTTGACAGCGCATTGGTCACGTCATTCACGTGGTATTAATGAATCCAGGTCACCATCCTGTTTACCAGCGCCGTGACGACGTCATTCACGTGGTGTTAATGAAACCCGGTCACCACCCCCACTTGACAGCGCCGTGACCACGTCATGCACGTGGTGTTAATGAATCCAGGTCACCAGCGCCGTGACCACGTCATCCACGTGGTGTTAATGAATCCAGGTCACCATCCCGTTTACCAGCGCCGTGACCACGTCATTCACGTGGTGTTAATGAATCCAGGTTACCATCCCGTTTGACAGCGCCGTGACCACGTCATTCACGTGGTGTTAATGAATCCCAGTCATCATCCCACTTGACAGCGCCGTGACCACGTCATTCACGTGGTGTTAACAAATTGTGAACACCTCGTTTCCGAGCACCACGATCACCCGTTAGTAGTAGTACTGGCCCCTCCATAGACCTCCGTAGGATTCTCATGTTGAGAACTGACTATATGTGCACTTCAATAAGTAGGTTATATGCTTTCAAAAAATAATTGGGTAGACATCAAACAAAGTTGCTGGATTGCCATGGCAACGACTTAAACATACATGCCAAATGTTGAGGTTTTCGACAACTGGCATGCTTACATTTAATTAACCACTTGCGTGAACATATCTATGTTTGATATATAAACAGATACACCTTGTCTGGGAAATGAAAGACACAAGTTGAATGGCCATGCACATATAGATCCGTTGTCATGGTAACGATCGAATACCACCGAGGATGGGCTTAGTCAATGTCTATCCTAGCCATTGCAGGAGGCAACGAATATACCATCTATTTAGAAGATACCACCATGCCACATATCTAACAATGGACCAAATATGAGGTCATGGCATCAAAGCTACCTGTCAATCCTTTACTGCATTCAGTCATTGTTTGAAACTAATACATGTATTGGGACGCATTGTGTTTTTGCTTCTGAACACAGGTATAAGAAGATCCTATCACGATAAACCGATAATTATAACAATATACTCACACATACTAATAATATATGCATTGGAATTATATATTTTAGTTTATTTTTATTATTTATTTATTAAACATCCAGGGACAAACCTTGGTGCCGTTTCCATGTTTTGGTTATACGGGGAAAGTATCCGACCAACGCCTAGGGAGGGGAAGTGCTGCCTGATTTACATCTTACAATATGTGATTAGGAGTTTGGGTTGGGCAAGTATCTGCCCAGCGACTTGAGAGGGGAAGTGCTGCCCGATTTACATCTTACAGTATGTGATTAGGGAGTTTGGGTTGGGCAAGTATCTGCCCAGCGACTTGAGAGGGGAAGTGCTGCCCGATTTTAATCTTATAATATGTGATTATGGTGTCCGGGTAGGGCAAGTATCCGACCAGAGTCTAGGGAGGGGAAGTACTGCCCGATTTTCATTTTATAATATGATTATGGGGTTCGGGTGGGGAAAGTATAGGGACCTTTCGCCAAATCACGAACACAGTTACGGACATTGAAATATCCTGCCATTACACGGCCAAAATTCGATCTTTACGCACGGGGATTCGTGACGAAATATGCCTCACTCAGTTTAATTATGTGCAAATATGTCAAGGATGTGCCACCGGTCCTTCTTGTTGCGCTCTAACATTATCCGCATGGTGTATAACACACGGATAAGAACATGGGACCTGAAAGAAACACACATTACTTTTTCCATGAAATATATGTGTAACTGAATATAGTGGGAATATGCCGTCTCACCAATTAACCATCGTAGGTAAATTGTGATGTTGTCCACCTTACTAGGACAATATATCATATCCGTAATCGTAATTGTGATTTGCAAAAGGTCTCTATTAATGAATCCAGGCCACATTGTGGACATTTACATGTACCGTGTCTGCATGCACAGGCCATTCTTTTTGTATTACATATAACTAAATACCTATAGGCGTGAACTAAATAGAGGATCTACAACGATTCCCCAGTCTATAGCGGAATTTACAAAACGGGTCCAGCAAATTAGGTCTGGACGAGCTTTGGTTAGGTCCAGACCTGATTTACTGGACGAGTTTTGTAAAATCCGCTATGACGTGGGGACGAGTTGTAGATTATATTTATTACATGATCCAAAACCTCGATTAACATACTGAAATCAACAAATGGGACTTGAACTAACATCAGCTTCTTTAAGGCCTGCGATGACGTTTTACGTAACTATGTGTTGTTTGCCCACATGAAGCAATATTCCCAGATAAATACAGACTTTTTGACGTATATAATGGCGTACATTTAATGAAATAACTTTTCAAACTTTTCATTCATTAGAGTTTGTTGGGAAAATATTGCAAGCGATAGTATTTTGAGACGTAAAGTACGGAATGTAAACAGACAACAAACCGAAAGTTAAAGGTCACCTGGCACTATTTCGTGTTATTAAATGAATGTTTAATATTCCAATCTATAGAATGGGTTTATTGAATGGAATAAAATGGTAGGATAATTTAATAAAAATAAATACTTAATCGGAAGGGGTGATTATATATTGTTTGATATATAATCACAACAACAGGGACACACGTGCAGGATCACTCTATTAAATCAAGATAAATCAACGACCAATATTTACTAAGAATAAGTGTTTTAAGATTGATCTTAGTAGTAATCGAGGATTAATGTTGAATAAATAACCGAAATATTTGATGAAAGTGTTTTTAAAGACTGTTTCCCTAACCTCCCCCATGAACACCCACCCAATAGGAAAATTTAACTTATGCATGACCAAAGTTGATGACGTGTTAATTCTTTCATACAAATCTCCGTTATTTAGTCACAGTATGTTCTATATAGAGTTGTCACCCTTCCTGATTAGCGTAGGTATGCGAGTTTTTATGCATAATCGTACGCACGTGTTCCCTGGTGTCCGTTTATTATATTAATTTCTCTTTATTATGGGCCGGATTAGATATATTTTTATATCTAACGAGATGCGTATCAGGTGGCGTGCAACACGATCACGTATAGTGTTACCAAATCATGGCTATATCTCGCACGCGTACACACAGATTACGTTGGGTTACACCACTGGTCGATTGATCCTGCTAATTTGCTATTATGTTGGGTTTATATTTTATGCCAATTATGACAAAGGGGATGTTGGGTCTAATAACTTAAAACACGGTGCACAATGCCACATAGGCCCATCGGACAGGCAGGTGCAAACCAGTATGAAGAATCAACTGACAACAGAGAAGCGAACTCTTGGCTCTCTACAAGTCAACAAAGGCATACAGAGTAGTAAAACTGCTGATTTTTCTGTCGTCGTACATATAATGTCTTAAAATTATATGAATATAAAATCAGTGCATGCATATCGTGATGGAAGATGAAAGTAGCTGCACGTCATATGCAATAAATGGGGATGGTTTTAGGGTTCTGGTTGTAGCAGAGTCACTGGGCGTTTTTGTCCTGTCCTTATTTTCCTTCCGTTTCCTTTCCTTCCAATATTTTATTCTATGAATCGTGGCGACGTATTCTATAGAAACAGATGTATGACTGGAAGATGACGAAAGCACACATACCGGTTCCAGAATTCTGGTCCAGTATGTATAGGGAATGGTCAATTTTGTTTGCAATAGCAAGTGACATATGTTTAAACTTTTTTTGTGGTTTTTCCTGGGTTCACCATGTACAGTGTACTTGAATGGCCAAATGGTCTACACGCCTAATATAACTTAGTGTCATTGTTGTCGTCACATCCTATATGTACCCTATGCAATGTTGTGATACTGCGTATCAATATGTAATAAATTGTTTATATAACTTATTTCGCAGGTACGTACAGGAATCAACCTCACCATGTCTTGTGACCAACATTCCCACGAGAGGACATCCCTGTAATTGTTCCAGTTTGAGTACACACTGTACTTTTACAATAATCTGACTGTCGAAGTTTGATAATCTCTAGGTTTTGGTAAACTTTAATAATTTGGAAGATTCTAGTGATGGAACAGACTCCATGGAAACATCGTTCTGTTGCACTGTTGCCCAATTTGTATAGGTACTTGTTGTTCCCTCGTCCATCATGATAAAACGTTGTGAGTCATGATCCAGGAGCGGTTTACACAAACTGGGAAATTGATTTGGAAAATACATACCAAAATAAGTTTTAAATATCCAAAACTAATCATTTGGAACAATTACAAATGTTACTCATATTTTTTAAATGGTCGCAATGACACCCCTGTATCTGTTAATGTCGAATGACACATGTATCTGTTAATGTCGAATGACACATGTATCTGTCAATGTCGAATGACACCCCTGTATCTGTTAATGTCGAATGTCACACCTGTATATGTTAGTGTCGAATAACACACCTGTATATGTTAATGTTGAATGACACACCTGTATATGTTAATGTTGAATGACACACCTGTATATGTTAATGTCGAATGACACACCTGTATCTGTTAACGTCGAATGACACAACTGTATATGTTAGTGTTGAATGACACACATGTATCTGTTAGTGTTGAATTACACACCTGTATATGTTAATCTCAAATGGCACACCTGTATCTGTTTATGTCGAATGACACACATGTATCTGTTAATGTCGAATGACACACCTGTATATGTTAGTGTTGAATGACACACCTGTATATGTTAATGTCGAATGACACACCTGTATCTGTCAATGTCGAATGACACACCTGTATCTGTTAATGTCGAATGACACACATGTATATGTTAATGTCGAATGACACACTTGTATATGTTAGTGTTGAATGACACACCTGTATATGTTAATGTCGAATGACACACCTGTATCTGTCAATGTCGAATGACACACCTGTATCTGTTAATGTCGAATGACACACATGTATCTGTTAATGTCGAATGACACACCTGTATCTGTCAATGTCGAATGACACACCTGTATCCGTTAATGTCAAATGACACACTGTATCTGTTTATGTCGAATGACACACATGTATCTGTCAATGTCGAATTACACACCTGTATATGTTAATGTCGAATGACACACCTGTATATGTTAGTGTCGAATAACACCTTGTATCTGTTAATGTTGAATGACACCTGTATATGTTAATGTTGAATGACACCTGTATCTGTTAATGTCGAATGACACACCTGTATCTGTTATTGTCGAATGACACACCTGTATCTGTTAATGTCGAATGACACACCTGTATCTGTTATTGTCGAATGACACGCCTGTATATGTTAATGTTGAATGGCACACCTGTATATGTTAATGTCGAATGACACACATGTATCTGTTAATGTCGAATGACACACCTGTATCTGTTAATGTCGAATGACACACCTGTATATGTTAGTGTCGAATAACACACTTGTATATGTTTATGTTGAATGACACACCTGTATCTGTTATTGTCGAATGACACACCTGTATATGTTAATGTCGAATGACACACCAGTATCTGTTAATGTCGAATGACACACCTGTATCTGTTAATGTCAAATGGCACACCTGTAACTGTTATTGTCGAATGACACACCTGTATCTGTTAATGTCGAATGACACCTGTATCTGTTAATGTCGAATGACACACCTGTATCTGTTAATGTCGAATGACACACCTGTATCTGTTAATGTCAAATGGCACACATGTATCTGTTAATGTCGAATGACACCTGTATCTGTTAATGTCGAATGACACCTGTATCTGTTAATGTCGAAAACTAACTCGCGTTTTCTGCTATATATTTACGCGATATCGAACACTTTTCGATGCAAACTAATGTATTATTGTTGGTAATGTCTTTGCATTAGTATGCTGTTGATATTGGGCCTACCATCCTCGGGAAGGTAATGGTTATTGTCCCTGCATGTTCTGTTGTTGTCACGCCATGGAGTTTGAACTTATAATAGGATTTGTTCATAACGGGCTTAGAATCGCTTCATTTTGAGAGTCATTTTAGTGCCAGTATGATGTACTCATATTTACTTATTATAAGTTTATTGTGAGCTGAAATTAACAGGAATTAATAAACCAACTCACGTCTTACCATGCAGATGCACGCTCTATATAATGTGTTTTCACTATGTCCCGCGCAAGTCAACAAAATAACGGTTATAAGTCCAATATGGGCTTCTTCCTTTGCACGAGGATATGTTGCATTGCCAGGTGAGAGGCAATTGCACCCATTCATGGTTATGGAGTTGTGTGAACTTAACCATTCAATGACTGGGCTTTCCTGAAATTGCGCGAATACCCTGGGCCAATGCATTCTCTTATATATGGGAGTCGCACATAGGGAGCCTTGCACATATAAGAGAATACATTGGCCTAATCATATATACGTTGACATTCTAAGCCACTGAATTTTCTTATATATGCGATTCTCCGCATGGGAGACTCGCATATTTAAGAGAATGCAATGACACAGGAACTTTAGTGTTACACCAGCGCAACTCCCACCATGAAAGGATTAAAATTAACCGCGTCTCGACGTACGTGCATCCACAGATGGGAATAGACCCGAAGTACGACAAATTGTGGTGCCACGTGACCACATCAAGCCAACGAAGAATGGCTATATTCAAATAGCAAGGTAGAGTTCTGTCCCCTCACTACGATGGTCAGACCACTGCCATCACGTATTGAATGCATATGCTTTCCTAACATTTTTAATTAAGACTGTTGTCGGTTACAATTCATTCTGCGTTATTCAGACAAACAAAACTGTCCATATCAAATTTGAAATTGGCCGCATCATTGTTCGATATAATACCGCAAAATAGCCTGTCCCACAACGCCTATGCCGATTAGCCAGAAGTAAATAAAAACATGTTTCTGAAACGAGCTTGGTATACTTTCCACTAAAACTTGAATCAACTGGATATATCATACGTTAGACAAGAAATAGAGGATCTACAACTCGTCCCCACTTTATAGCGGAATTTACAACTCGTCCCCACTTTATAGCGGAATTTACAAAACGAGTCCAGTAAATTTACTGGACTGTTGTAAATTCCGCTGTAAACTGGGGACGAGTTGTAAATTATATTTATTACATGATTCAAACTTCGATAAAACATACTTAAATCAACAAATGGGACGTGACACTAACATTGGCTTCTATAAGGCCCGCGATCACGCTTCACGTACTATGACTATGCGTTGTTTGCCCGCGTAAATAAATAGTCCCAGATAAATAAAGACTCGCTGACGTATTTAATGTCGTAAATTTAATTAAATAACATTTCAAACTATTCATTCATTAGAGTTTGTTGGAAAAGGAATAAAGGTAGAATAGAATCATGTAATAAAACGTGATTAGAAACGACATACAGTGTACGTGGCAGCCATTTCCCGATTTTGTTTCTGTTCCAAAAATAGGCACTATAGCACGCGATGGCAGTGTGTGTCCAGCGTAGCGAGGGCACAGAAATCCGCCTTGCAGTTTGTGATATCGTCTGAACTTCGTGCACCAGTCCACGATCACGTGGGGTTAACGAATCATGTCATATTCCCGTCTGTGCGCACCAATATCACGTGGAATTATAACGGATCACGACCAATTATCGTCTTCGTGGTTCCATGCCATTTATCACGTGCTATTACCTCAATATCACGGAATTTGCTGCTCCGTGGACCCCGATCGCAAATGTGAATCCCGATCGTCAGTTTGATAGCACAAAAGCACACATCAATGACAACAAAGCCAGACGATATAACGATAATGGAGAATTAAAAGCTTTTATTATTACATCCATTTACTCTGAAGGCAAATCTTTTGAAAGCGATGCGCATTGGATATTATACTTAATTGTATTAAAGGATCGACTTTCATTGTAGGGTAACAAAAGTCATAATGACACGAGCATTAACGTTGATTTAGTATGGCATTATAGCGGGACTACATATGTGACCCGCCATATCAAATCCAGTCGTAAGTCGGGATTTTGTTTACACTGTGCCAATGCATTCTCTTATATATGCGAGTCGCCATAGGTCGCCTCGCATATATAAGAGAATGCATTGGCCTAACAATTTTTTATCATTTTTTTTAAATAAATGTTTCTTACAATTTTTAGGACATAAAATAAAAAACATCCATTACCCTGCAGGGAGCCCCACACATATATAGAAGCATATAGAAGAGTGTCGTCTGCTCATGTTTGTCTGGGGCTCTGTATGGGTGAAATTATAAAATTGTTAAAGAATACAAGAAAAAATTATTAAAATTGTAAAAAATTGTTAGGCCAATGCATTCTCTTATATATGCGAGGCGACCTATGGTCGACTCGCATATATAAGAGAATGCATTGGCACAGGGTAAAAAAAATCCCGACTTACGACTGGATTTGATATGGCGGGTCACATATATATATCAAACACATTCAATCGAGTGGATGGTCTGTGACAAGATAGTCTCGTGAAAATAGGTTCACACTGGACCCAGATATTCACATAGGGTCACACTGGAGTTATGTGGTTCTGAAATAAGCCATAGTGGATGTATACCCGTTATTCCCACACCTGGATAAGTGGTCCTGCTAATATGCTATGATGCGGGTAGGACAAACTGATGCCGTTACGAAAAAGTACCCTTATGTTTTCTAAAGTTGTCATTTTCGCGGTGTTTGGCTAATCCGAGCGTTTTAAGGATAAAACCAATGTGTGTATGAAACACCCAAGAACATATATATTTTTTGAATAGTATAATAATGCCTGCGCTTGTCATTCTAAAACGACATGAATAACCATCTTGACTATAGTCGAAACGAAGGCGGTTGATAACGGAATGAAGGCAGCAGTTCATTCAGTGGGTGTCGTTCTAATTCAGCCACCGGTCATATCACGCACGACGCGATCAGTGGTCAGTTTATTTGTGGAGGAAAGCGACACAAAGGGTTAATTTTACTGGATTGTTTGTTTACTTAGGGTTTAAAGTGACGTGTTCCGAACATAATAAGGTACAATAATGCAAAAAATAATCTATTTGCATAAATTTGATATCCAAATAGTAATAAAAAAGTGTCAGTGTTATAAACTAAATACACGCAGTGAGCCAGTGACTATTATTGGCACGATCTTTGTCGTAGTGTTTATGCCCAATAACGCGTCTCGAATAAGTAACAAGAAAACCATAGTCAGAAATGGCAACGCCACCAAGATCATATTATTAGCCATAAATATAAATTATAATATAAAATATATTGGTTACATGAATGCACCGCCTCAGAATTCCGTTAAATAATACATGTAGTTATATACTGCAACCATAAGACATCCAGCGAATACACACCCCACGAAAACCCGAAATGTGTTGTTCTGCAAGATATCCCATCGCTATAGCTCAATTTGACAAGGCCAGATTAGCTTTTCTGCACTATCCTAAAACAATAAAGCTTCTCAAATCATCGGCATATAGTCAATAGAACTTTCACGAACTTGGCCATTCCAACTACAGCTTTTACCGGACTCGTGGTCGCAGTACAACTTTAATGCGTCCCAAAATAACCGGAAAAACAATTATCTATTTAAAAACCTATACATAGGACCATGGATTTCTATAATTTGGCCAACAGTATACACCGGTGGCATTAATAACTAATTACATGTTTGCGTAGTTTAACCGTTGTGTTCTCTGAAATGGTATACAGTCGATGTGGTTGGTATTTCCGATAATCTTAGTTCACTGTTACATTCTTCCAGTGGAGATATTGTTTTGATTGTAACTTATCGGTTTTATTCAATGAAATAAGTCAACACTATGTCTTTAAAGTCGCTTTAGCCACTTCTGTCCATATCACGACTGACAAGACTGAATCAAGAATAAGCAAAGCAACTGTGAAGAGTAAACTGTGAATTAGATTAAAAACAACGACATATCTATAAACTAGAGGCCGAGCATGATCCTCATGTTTAACCCATACATCAAACGAGAGGCCGATCACGATTGTTCAGTTAGGTTTTAATGTCGTTTTAGCCGCTATGCCATATCACCACTGAATTAGAGGTGTGACTGTCCGAATGGGACTAAGAATACCCCCCGTGTTTTTAAAATACTAAGATGTTTCACATGTCAGTAAACATTTAGATAAAATAATAAAATAACAGTTCCCATTGCAGGTGCACAACCCTAACCCTAATCTTAAACATATTGACCAAAAAATTTAGGAATAAAAGTTCTAAGTCGAAAAAGGGGAATAACTCCACAAAAACAAGTCGGACAGACATCATAATCGCAGGTGCACAGGTTCCCATGGTACTAAATATCAGTGCCAAGATTATAAAACATTGACCTAAAAATGTAGGAATAAAAGCTCGGACAAAATTATGCATGTTGCAAACAAATTTCTAAGTCGAAAAAGGGGGATAACTCCACCAAAAAAAGTCCGACAGATGTCATAATCGCAGTTACACAGGTTCCCATAGTGGTTGATGTCTGTGATAAGTTGCACGGAAATTGATAAAAAAAAAGACTGAGAAAAACTCCGGACAAATTTGAGTCGACGGACGGACGAACGACGGACGGACAAGCTGATTCCAGTATACCTCCCTAACTTTGTTGCGGGGGTATAAAGAAACTGAAGCAAGATAAACGAAGCAACTGTGAAGAGGAGACTGAATTCAAACGAGAGGCCGACCATAGTCGTCTGATGTTTAACCCATACATACAACCATACCGAATCATCGACTATACAGTCGAAATCATCAATCTAGAACAGAATATATATCTGTTCACGAAAGACTGACTGGAATGAGAGTTTACATGGCATAGAACTAGAATTTATCGACAAAATGTTTAAATCAAATCAACCAAATTACCCTAATTATACAGGGCAGGGGTTTGTCATCATAAACTAGCTGTGCCATGAGATATAAACACTTCCAGATGACAAATCAGATAGCATGAATATGGACGGATGGAAGAGGGTTAATATTTCCCAATCGTTCATCATAGTATTGATTTAGATGTGCTAATGTGGCTCAATAATCATTGGAACCGGTTCATTGACCAAATTGTGATGGTTACAGTTATGCCCTGTGCCAATACATTCTCTTATATATGCGAGTCGACCATAGGTCGCCTCGCATATATAAGAGAATGCATTGGCCTAAATAAAATCTTTTTTTAACACTTTTTACCATTTTTTCTTATAATATTTTCTACATTCTTTGACAATTTGATAATTTTTAATATGTGTTAAGCCAATGCATTCTCTTATATATGCGAGGCGACCTATGGTCGACTCGCATATATAAGAGAATGCATTGGCACAGGGCCGTTCTGTTGGATGAACAACTATAAGTCTCATTTGTACTTATTTTTCCAACCTCAACTTTGATGATATTAATTATACTGAAAACAATTTTTGAAGCCTTACAAAAGTGGCTTTGATGTTATAACAGATGTACTCTAAACATTGTGGATATTGGTATTATGCTCATGATTAATCTATTATTAATTAATGTATTTTGTGCTAGTAAGTCAACATACCAAATATAGACTTATTAAAGTTATCACGGAAACTAAAACAAGAGCATCGCTAGGGCGTGGCAAAATACGACACTGGTAGTTTCAATAAAAGGCCGCCGGTCACAGTGTCCCCCAAAAAAGTGGCTTCATTGGGGGCATCAGCTTTTCTGAAAAAAATAACAAGGACCCTAAATCCGATTCTAAATTTCAGAACAAAATGGGTGGATCGTACCCATATTCGAACTTGATCTGTATTTCGAGCTGATAAACTCATATACCAAATTTGATTCAGATATGATCTCACAAACTGAAGTTATCATCCGGAAACCAGAAAATTACAAGATTCTAAGTAAACAAAAGGGCCATAACTCTCGCATAAATGGGCGGAGCAAACCCATATTCGAACTTGACCTGTATTTTCGTCTGTTAAACTCACATATGAAATTTGCTTTTGATCTAATAACCGAAACTAAAGTTATCATCCGAAAACCATTTCCGGACGGACGGGCGGACGGACGGACACCGGCTATTTTAATAGTCTTTTTTTTTTCGGGGGACAATAAGGGTCATAACTCTGGCAAATATTGGCGGGCGGAATCCGAATCGAACATGACATGAATTTTGTGCTAGTACCAAATTCCATTCCATTCAGTTCAGACTTACTAAAGTTATCATCCGGAAACGAAAATTGAGTGCAAATTCCAACAAAAATGGCTGTAACTATGGTGTAAATTCGCTGACGGAACCCGAATTCTAACTTGACCTGTATGTTGTGCTAGTAAACACACATACCAAATTTCATTCCATTCAGACTTACTAACGTTATCATCCGGAAACGATAAAAAAAGCGGATGGACGGACAGACGGACTAATAACATAATACGTTCCCTTTTTTTTTCAAAATGGGCGTATAAAAAGGGAACGGACGGACAGACAGACGCCCCGATGACCAATAACATAATATGTCCCCTTATTAAATGGCGTATAAAAAGGAAAACACAAAATGATTTAATTCACTGTAAGGCAGCGGTTGTTAGAAGCAACAGAAATGTCACTTGTCCACACTCACTTCAACATCTACAAAATTTAGTACGCATTATAACGGTCCATGGCTTATTACTAGATTAGTAAGCATTATAACGGTCCATGGCTTATTAGTAGATTAGTAAGCATTATAACGGTCCATGGCTTATACTAGATTAGTAAGCATTATAACGGTCCATGGCTTATTAGTAGATTGTGTTCTCATATTTAACATCATCCTTTCGGATATATACAATTGATGCCGCGGAACCAGATGCAACTGCCTCAATTGAAAGGGACCATCAAAACCTCCGCGAATGGGGTCATTTGTTCGATCTCATTGTTTCCTGGTATATAAAACTGGTAAATAATACTTATGAATAATACACGTTTTAAAGGCCCAGTTAATTTTCGAATCTGCAGATCACATTATATACAACACATTCCATAGTATATACCAATTGGAAGAAGAACCAAATATATATAAATTATACTGAATACGGAACAGATGTGGCCTAGGAGTGTCCACAAATATTCCCAGATTCACACCAAGACTTCCACCGTTATTTATCACATAATGCATCATAATTCACAACTAAGAAACAGAGTTATTACACTTCCATTGAGAATAATTGACTGGCAGTACAGGCCAGATCGAAATTAAGCATAGAACACACGTCGCCACCTTGAAAAAGGCAACATGTTCACAGTTGATTCGACCGGATAAGTTGATAATACAATGTTTGGAGCTTCCACTTTCAAATGGTATATAGCATAGAATATGTTGTATATAATGTGATCTGGGGATTCGATGGTATATAATATGGAATATATTGTATATAATGTGATCTGGGGATTCGATGGTATATAATATAGAATATGTTGTATATATATAATGTGATCTGGGGATTCGATGGTATATAATATAGAATATGTTGTATATATATAATGTGATCTGGGGATTCGATGGTATATAATATAGAATATGTTGTATATATATAATGTGATCTGGGGATTCGATGGTATATAATATAGAATATGTTGTATATATATAATGTGATCTGGGGATTCGATGGTATATAATATAGAATATGTTGTATATATATAATGTGATCTGGGGATTCGATGGTATATAATATGGAATATGTTGTATATATATAATGTGATCTGGGGATTCGATGGTATATAATATAGAATATGTTGTATATAATGTGATCTGGGGATTCGATGGTATATAATATGGAATATGTTGTATATAATGTGATCTGGGGATTCGATGGTATATAATATGGAATATGTTGTATATAATGTGATCTGGGGATTCGAAAATTAAACGGGCCTTTAATATATCATATGCAAAAAATAAAATAAAATAGAAAAACTAAATGTTATCGTCACTGCCATGTAAATGGACTGTTATAAGCAACACAAATAACACTCTTCCACACTCTCTTCATGGCAACATCCTCCCTCGGAACCAGATGTGTAGAATCTGCGTACACAACGTACCATTGTACGCAGCTAGTACGTATTATAACGGTTTCCAGGCGGCCTTCATCATTAACAGATTATGTTCCCGATATAACAGCAACCTATCTCCGATTCAATTTTACGCCACATTACTTCTTAATAGCAGGTTTATCTAACTATAATAAATTCATTAACTTTCAACGGACGTGTCGACGCAGTATAATGGGAAATTGCTTCTAGTCGCGGGCGGTTATTATCGGTTATAATGGTTATTATTGCTATTAATACAAATCAGAGGTTGCCTTCAGCTCAAAGGTGCAAATACACAGGGTCACGAAGATCGTGTTTCACAACCAGTGTACAACGAAATGTCGCTAGGCCAGATTCGTCACCTCAAGTTTAAAGGTACTTATTTTGTTTTGGTTTGAACATATTTATTGTGACCCACATATACATGGAATATTTTACAACACATAATATATGGTTAATGTTGTGGGTGCACAGGGGATTGGAGCACAAGTTACCAAACTTAGTGAAGCTCCTCTCCCCTGGCGTTCAGCTGCTGATGAATTTAAGTCGATGGTGTTGCAGGAATGAAATTTGATGAGAGTTTTGTTGTTATTTGTATGGGGACGGTGTCCCATACGATCGGCTAAGTATACATAGGGGAACCGTCTCCCAATCAAAATCATGCAGGTTATAGTTGTGGCCATGGCAGGTATTAAAGGGGTATTGTACACTAAATCCGACCATTTATGGCACCATCTCCTTTTATACTCAACAGAATATGTGCAACAAATGAATCAATTTGAGCAAAATACACTCTTGTGCTCTATGAACGATATGATTGTTGTATAATATTCTGTTGAGTATAAAAGGAGATGGTCCCATAAATGGTCGGATTTAGTGTACAGTACCCCGTCAAAGCTACATGGCGGTTTGCGCTCCAAAATACACCTGATAATATTCGATTTTGAATTTTTCCCGGTATCGAAATAGGTCGATAAACTACCTTTCTATGAGCAGTATATGTCCCAGAAGGACGCACTGAAGTCATACAAAATACAACTTTGAACACTGTGTTTGGGCCCCCCCCCCCCCAAAAAAACAATACCCAAATGATGTCTGGATGATCCATTTATCTTGTAAAATAGGCAATTGGTCTGTACGTATACATGACAATGGATGCACGTGTCATCTACCTATCACCGGTGGTGACAAGAAGACAGCCTTGCTTGGCTGTCACTCCGAGTACTTTTTACTCCGTTCTTAGTGTGCACAACACTTGCATTATTTATGTGTATATTGTATACATTGTCCATAAATTAAATGATTTTATCATAAACTTTTGTCACGCTGTTGCTTTTGTCACGTTGTTGAGTATACATTTAAGTGCACGCCAAAAAAATCGATGGCTCCCATCTAGAGATCACCCTGGAGTTTGGTGACGATCAGATGAGAGATGTGATATGTAGGGTGTACACGCACATATTGGTGTACTAGCGCACGTCAAGTTGATCGCTGAGAACTGAGCCTTCGTTGGTGAAGAAATATGAGCCGCATCTGGCCAACCCTTCTCCAGTCGCATATATACATGGTTGGGTATTGAGAATACATTTATTAAACTAACTGTGCTCGACTTCGTCCGGGCTATTTAGGGATTTCTTTATGATCGCCTCCGTCTGGACAAAGAGTATTTAGTTTAGAAGGGGTTAACGTCTAGATAGTAACAATGAGCGATATCCACTATACTATTTATAACATTTGAGGTTTACAAAAACAGTTTCTATTTGGTCTCCATCCAAAGGAATTCGTACGGCGAGGATATGACAGGACAGCGACAAAAATCTATACGAACCTAAAATACACACAATGTGTGCATTAAAAGCATAGCATGCATTAGAAGCATCTCGGTCAGCGTGTGAATCAAGTGTGTGTAAATAATGGAATCCACTGAACATTTGACGGCCACGTTCACATGTATGATTGTTAGATAGAATGTATTCAATCCTCACAAGCTGGAGAACAATATACCAGCAAATAGACGAACCTCCGCGTTCCTCGCGTGGTGTCATCCTCAGGGCACAGGTACCTGTTGATTATGCCATGAATCTATACTCTGGCTGACGCCCGTAGAGATCATATTCCACCAGTACAAAACCTGGGAACGTTTTGAAGTTTTGACAGGTAACCCTATAAATTCGAAAAAATAACGCAGGGAATATATTTCTTCTTTATTACCCGTTCCTTCACAATGTACTTCACTGTAGGTGAAGGTCTCAACTCGAAATTGCATGCTTTTCTTTGACTTCTGTGAGCCGATATCGCAAAAAACATCGAATTACCCGGGAGAAATTCCACAATTTTAAGCGAGGCAAAGAAAAATCACCAGCAAAGTCACTTAAATCGTGAAATTTCGAGTTGGGACATTCAGACACAGTGAAGTACATTGTTATGGAACATGCAATAACTATATATTCCCTGCGTTATTTTTTCGACTTTATAAGGTTCCCTGTCAAAACGTCAAAAGTTCCCATATTTTTTGCTGGTGGAATATGATCCCTACGGGCGTTAACCAGAGTGGAGATCCATGGCATGATCTAATGTACCTGGAACAAAATGACCCCACTCCCAAAAGAACATAAGAGATACTCTCTTATGTACTTTTGGGAGTGGGGTACTTTTGAAGTTCATGCATGACACTGAGGTTGGCACACATGCAGTCAGATTGCGGGCCGATGCCAATGGCTGTACCGTATACAACAATGGAACCATACAGTCCATACTGTGACGAAGAAGTCACGGATAAATAGCAAAACTATCTGGTCTGGTCATATTCGAGTTATATATCGGACTCATGAGACCACAGTGTAATTAAGGCACTAGTGCCCGTGTGAATCTTCACTGAGCTATCCCGGGCCTTTGTGGAATTAAGGCACTAGTGCCCATGTGAATCTTCGCTGTGCTATCCCGGGCCTTTGTCCGAATAAACTCACAAGCATCAGTCTGGATAGATCATGTCATTATAAATATTAAAATATTTAAAACACAACACATGTAGCAGTGTACGGTGCTTTAATGTCACTGTGCTACAATACAACTTATATTATAAGGCAAGGGGAACCAATCGTAACTCAGTGCCACCCCCACCCATCTATGCAAATCAAATCGACATCCCTGTTGCCGTGGGCCGTCTTTAGACCTGCACGCGTATACAAATACAGAAGATAACTTACCTAGATGCATTCTATAGTTGCTGCCCATGAGAGACTGGTGTTGACGAAAGAACTGTCTCGTATTGTCATATTTAGAACAAATCTTTAAATCAAAAACCTTGCGAAAAGAAACAGCCAAACATTTTCGAACAGATGTGACCTAGTGCCGTTAAAACTCGAACAAACCACGATTCTCCTCTTTCAATTCAAGTCTCTAACTTAAAGTCTACTAGTAAGCAGTCTCGGTAAATTAGACACCTCATGACAACTACACAGACACGAACAACAATATAATACCTACTCCGTGATTAGATCACTAATTCTCTTTTAATTTCTCTCTAATTCAAACAAACGGTGAATTAGAAGAGAGAACCAAACAGCGACATTGCATGATAATAAAATCACATCTGTGATACTAGGTCAGTAAGCGAGCAAGTGGACCGAATCATGTTCACGTGCAGGTCAAAATGACGCGATGTTTTATTGCGACAGGGGTGCACTGAGGGGGGCGATCGAAGATGTATCTTTTTGATGTGATGTTATGCCAGTAACCGACGCGTATTTTCAGAACAGTGTATGCATATGCGGTGGATCCATCCCACTCACAGCCAACTCATTCGGCAGTAAATGGTATTATATCTACCATAGAGCGTAGGCTTTGGGTCCGTATATAACATGTAACTTGACATGGGCCCGAGTTGGTCATGCTCGCCCAGCGTCGATCTCTACTCTTGGCGAGCCGGACCAGCCCGGCAAAATGTTCTGTTATATAAATACGCACCTAATAATAACCACATATATGATATATATATAAATCAAGTTAATAAAATGACTATAGATTAATACATGTTAGAAAGATCTTAAATGAACAGGGAAATTAATTCAATGTATTATGATTATATTATGCGTGATGATGCACACGTGACTGTATATATTACTTGTATATATTTATTTGTAATTTGTCTTGAATGTCTTATATATAGATGGTAGACAATAAATGATGATGATGAAAAAAAAAAAAAAAAAAAAAAATTAATATTACGCCCGTATATATAAGAGATAATATTACGCCCGTATATATATAAGAGATAAGATTACGCCCGTATATATATAAGAGATAATATTACGCCCGTATATATATAAGAGATAATATTACGCCCGTATATATAAGAGATAATATTACGCCCGTATATATAAGAGATAATATTACGCCCGTATATATAAGAGATAATATTACGCCCGTATATATAAGAGATAATATTACGCCCGTATATATAAGAGATAATATTACGCCCGTATATATAAGAGATAATATTACGCCCGTATATATAAGAGATAATATTACGCCCGTATATATAAGAGATAATATTACGCCTGTATATATAAGAGATAATATTACGCCCGTATATATAAGAGATAATATCACGCCCGTATATATAAGAGATAATATCACGCCCGTATATATAAGAGATAATATTACGCCCGTATATATAAGAGATAATATTACGCCCGTATATATAAGAGATAATATCACGCCCGTATATATAAGAGATAATATTACGCATATAAGAGATAATATTACGCCCGTATATATATAAGAGATAATATTCTACCAGTACAAAACCTGGGAAACTTTTTTATGTTCTGACGTGGAACTGTATAACATTGAACAAACAATGCAGGGAATATAGCTCTTTTTTGTCAATACTTGTTCCTTAATAATCTATTTCACAGTAGGGGCTGATCCCAGCTCGAGATTGCACACTTGTTGTGACTTATGTGAGTCGATATCGCAATAAATATTGAATTTATTACCCAGGGGAAATTCCATGATTGCAAGGGACGCAAAATCGGCTCACCGTGTCACCTAATTCATGAAGTTTCGAACTGGGACCTTCACCTATATATACTGAATGTGGAATTCGTTGTTAATTAACATATATATTTTTTTTGTTTTTTGTTTTTGTTATTATTTTTTTATTGAATAGCAAAACATACACGGAATATCACAGACATACATTAGCATACGATACTTCAAGGGCGAGAGGGGAAACTATCTCACTGTCACATGCGCACTGTTAACATATATTAACTAAGTAATCAATTAGTGCATTGTTTTTCAATGTTATCAACTTTTAGCTGGTGGAGTATGATCACCACGGGCGTAGACATACTGCCAGAGTAGATATTTATGGCATGATCTCGTCTGGAATGTGAATGCGATCACTGGTTCTTGTTATGCACTGCGTATCCGCCACAAAGGTGGCGTTTCGACGAGGTTTATTAATTTCGAAGGGCCAGCAGGTCATAACGTGTTGCATGTGGATATTGTTCCTCACGCTGCATCGTGCATGTAGTAAGTATAAACATGAGCTATATAGCAGAGATCAAAAGTTGGCACGATAAATTTATCAATCCATGGGCCATAAATCTGCACAAAACTAATGGATTAATCCCGTCCATATATAAGAGAATGCACTGACACAGGAACTTTAATGCTGCTCATATCTTTAATGCAAGGCATTAACGATCATGTGCCAGTGCATACTCATCACTATCTTGCAACTGCCCATTGTGATGTTTTGCAATAAATTATTGTATCTTGTATTGATATCCGCTCCCTCACTGGTTCATGAGTTTAAACCCTATTCTCAATACTCACTTCGCTTGGAAATAACAAAATCCGATAACCATGCCCAAGGTAAAGCTGATATGTTCAAACAGAGACAAAATTAAGAAATTTCCATGTCAAACAATGGCTGTAACTCTGGTAAAAATGAATGGACGAATCCTGTAGTAAATCGGTATCCTTTCACCGATCTGAGCTATCAATATACCAAAGCACAACTGAATAAGAAGATCTTTGCCCAAGTTACAAGCTGAAATTTCGGACACAAAATTTCCAAATTTCCAAGTCAAACAATGGCCGTAACTCTGATAAAAATTAAAAGACGAAACCCGTAGTTTGTGGATATCCTTTTTCCCAACCTGTGCTCTCATCATGTCAAAGGACAATAAACCCAATAATAAAGGCACTCACAGCATAATGGTTGTTGTGGACGCGCTGTGCACTAAGTCCAGCAAATGGTCATAACTCTGGAAAAAAGTGCGGACAAAACCTGCACTATGTGCAGATCCTTTCCACAATGCTGGTCTACTGACATACCAAATTACATCCAAAATTGGACTATCGATATTTGAGCTGTATTTTGAAATATTTGTTACGGACCGATTGACGGAGAACGGACTGACGGAGGTATTCACAATATACCCCCGAATCCTACTTCGGATGGTCGGAGGCATAAGAAATAGTGATGTACAGTGATAAATATCAATAACTAATTCAAGCTTAAGCGACGAGTCTCACAGTCAACAGACGTATTTCCTGGTATAGTATGCGCATGATCAATCACGTGATTTAAATAGTCCGGCAAATATGGTGTCTATTTATGGAAGAATGCGGTAAGCCCCATCCTATATAGCCCCGTCCAACTTGGGAGGGGTTAAAAGACTAAGCTAACAATCGTATCAAATTGGAAGCTCATAATCTTCAACCAACACATTAACCCTTGATATATTAAATGGATTCTCCAAGTCAGTTAAAAAGAGTACATCGGAATGATATATTATTGATTTGGAGGGAAGTTAAGGTGATAAAAGCAGACGACAGATAAATAAAAGTGAAGAACCATACTTAGTGAGGACATTTTTAGATAATAATTGCAACAAACGACATGTGAACTTATTATCTGAACATTTCCAGCTGATAACTACTCATAAATGATGGTTTATTTTAGAAAGGTTTAACAGCAATTTCTCGACTTTGTCACGTTCTGTGATCAACATACAGTACAGTACTCGTATTTCAATTTGCGCAGTACTATATTTCGCGCACCCATCGATGCGCTAATTTAAAACTGGGCGAAAAATAGTACGAGACCTAAGATTACACCAACCCACATGGAAAATGAGAGGCAGTTGTATCTGTATATGTGCAACATATGGAACGGCCACAATGCTCCGGCTCGATTTAAGCGTAATAATTTATTCCAGTATACGTCTATGTGCAGATTGTATCATATTGTGGGCGGATCAGACTTTAAAGCATCCGCTTTCATCCTGATATAATCAACCACCATCTACATTCACAGGATTACCCCCACGATGGTGTGCATCAGTAGCAGGCTTCGAGGATGACATGATTCCTGGTCGGACAACTGATATATTCACGGCGTCTGCAACAATCAACGGAACATGTATCGCGTGACGCGATGGCGA
This sequence comes from Siphonodentalium dalli, assembly GCA_032622095.1. Taxonomy (NCBI): domain Eukaryota; kingdom Metazoa; phylum Mollusca; class Scaphopoda; order Gadilida; family Siphonodentaliidae; genus Siphonodentalium; species Siphonodentalium dalli. The sequence goes on from CP136062.1 coordinate 152,387,806, forward strand.
ATCACCACGTCGGAGATACAAACATGCATCATACCAATGAGGAGCTAATCGCGTGACGTCGGACATTACTCCCTGACACATAGTCTGTCTGCTGCACTTTACAAGCAACGAAAGGGAATATTTTAACGTCAATTGAACTTCCGGAAATGACGCCACAATGCTCCGGGTCGATTTAAGCGTAATAGTTTATTCCAGTATGTCTATGTGCAGATTGTATCATCTTGTGGGCGGAGCAGACTTTAAAGCATCCGCTTTCATCCTGATATAACCAACCACCCTCTATATTCACAGGATTACCCCCGTATGAATCAGTAGCAGGTTTCGAGGATGACGCGATTCCTGGTCGAACACCCGATATATTCACGGCGTCTGCAACAATCAACGGGGCATGTATCGCGTGACGCGATGGCGAATCACCACGTCGGAGATACAAACATGCATCATACCAATGAGGAGCTAATCGCGTGACGTCGGACATTACTCCCTGACACATAGTCTGTCTGCTGCACTTTACAAGCAACGAAAGGGGATATTTTAACGTCAATTGAACTTCCGGAAATGACGCCACAATGCTCCTGGTCGATTTAAGCGTAATAGTTTATGTCCAGTATGTCTATGTGCAGATTGTATCATCTTGTGGGCGGATCAGACTTTAAAGCATCCGCTTTTATCCTGATATAATCAACCACACTCTACATTCACAGGATTAACCCCTGTATGAATCATTACATTTCGCCATACGGTTTATGTGAATCATTACATTTCGTCATACAGTTTATGTGAATCATTACATTTCGCCATACGGTTTATGTGAATCATTACATTTCGTCATACAGTTTATGTGAACGTTTCCCGTATGAATCAGTACATTTCGACATACGGTTTATATGAACGTTCTCGATGTTCATAAACCAATAACTGAAGTCGACACTTCAGTTATTGGTTTATGAACACCGGAAACGCCTACGTCACTTCAAGCCGATCGTGTGCACACGCTCGCTGCGTGTTGTTATTTGAGACTGTGTTGGAATTTGAACAATATGTTACTTACAATAGTTTTTGAAAAGTTAAATTATTAATGTTCTATTAAAATGTACTGGTATATGATTATAAGGAATGACAAGTATATGATTACAATGAATGACTACAGATCGATTGGGGTCATTGGGTTTGACCAGCAGAGTAATTAACAAAGTACGCTTGTCTCCGGCTGTTTACCAGTCTGTGGGTTCTATATTTAGCGTGGTTTTTCCAGCAAAAATGGCGATTTCGATCTCCCCAAATTCAAATGTCCCATAATGATGTGCTTTGAGAAGAATTAAATTCCTAAACTTATTGACAGAACGGGGATTTAGAATAGTATAGTCTGCTTGACGATTTTGCATAATACTCAGCAATATGGCAGCCAATTGGAACTCTTGTGTTTGATTTGACTGACGTTAGCCATGCGTGTTTTAGTCTATGTGCGTTTAGACATTTGTGCTGATAAAATAATCGGAGAACCTAAGCACTACATTGTGCGAAATAGTTCCTAGTTCTACTGGGACTTTCAAACTTTACGAACGACACTTTGTTAGAATTATGTGCGCATGATCAGGGCAACGTATGGCTCTGTTCGCGTGGTGTATATATTCATATTGCGGAAGGCCACACATTGTGGGTAAAATATGGACGATGTCAGCGGTCTTATCGAGTCATCAAGGGAGATAAACCCTGCATGGTGTTTGCAAAAGTATACCGTGTGTTTATAAAACTATTTTGATCCGCGGAACCGTGTCGGGGGTAATACGCAACTAATCATTAGGCTTGGCTGTAATGAGGGTGAATATTGTACGTCGCTATAAGAGGGTATCACCCCCTTCCCCCTGAATCTTGAATACCAGTTAATTTTGGGGGGTGAATCCTGAATACATGTTAAGAAATAATATGCGATAAATGACATACAACTTGACTGTTTTAATATACCGGTTAATTAAAAGTTTGGAATTGGAACACATTTCAAATATATTTCCGGACGCTTTCCGGTTAACGACCGAAGAGACGCCGGTCGCGTTAAGGGCGTTATGAGGCCGTTATGATACGATTGATGATTCTTTATGATGGCATGGTGGTCGAATGTGCACAAGAAGCTATTCTACCCACTCATTCATACAGATAACTAGCACAAAATATTATTTTGCGCCATAAAAACCTGCGTCCAAGATGTTTTGCTTGAACTCAAATACCAGTTAATTCGGGGTGTGAATCCCGCGTACGGCTTCAAAACACCCTGAATCCCGCGTACCGAAAAAAAATGGGGGGGGGGGGGGGTGATACCCTCCTATAAGCACGAAACGTTGTATCCCATGCATGTGTAACTAAGTAAACAATTATTTGCTTACAGATGCATTCATGCGTCCAGATCTCTATTTACAACAACGACAACATAAAAAGCATTGTTTTAACAATTGTTCTGCTTTTGTTATGTTGACAAATTTTGAAAACAAAATATGGCATTTAAACTGGACCTAGTAATACAACAGAAGATTATTTGTTATTGAAAATTTAACAAAATAATTTTTGGTGTCCCTCTTACTCTAGTAGATCATGGTGGTTTTGTATGCACTTGCATGTCCAGAGCTAAACTCTTCATAAATCAACTAATTGAAGGTCCAGGAACAATATTTGGTTGGTAACGGATTTTGAAATCTCGTTTAGTTTTCGCGTCTGCCATAATATCTTTTCAGAGAATAATTGTTTACGTTCCAAAGGAAATTAGAATGAACTAAACAAACTGCTGATAGGCGCCATACTTTCAGGAACACATCGAATTACCCGGGAGAAATTCCACAATTTTAAGCGAGGCAAAGAAAAATCACCAGCAAAGTCACTTAAATCGTGAAATTTCGAGTTGGGACATTCAGACACAGTGAAGTACATTGTTATGGAACATGCAATAACTATATATTCCCTGCGTTATTTTTTCGACTTTATAAGGTTCCCTGTCAAAACGTCAAAAGTTCCCATATTTTTTGCTGGTGGAATATGATCCCTACGGGCGTTAACCAGAGTGGAGATCCATGGCATGATCTAATGTACCTGGAACAAAATGACCCCACTCCCAAAAGAACATAAGAGATACTCTCTTATGTACTTTTGGGAGTGGGGTACTTTTGAAGTTCATGCATGACACTGAGGTTGGCACACATGCAGTCAGATTGCGGGCCGATGCCAATGGCTGTACCGTATACAACAATGGAACCATACAGTCCATACTGTGACGAAGAAGTCACGGATAAATAGCAAAACTATCTGGTCTGGTCATATTCGAGTTATATATCGGACTCATGAGACCACAGTGTAATTAAGGCACTAGTGCCCGTGTGAATCTTCACTGAGCTATCCCGGGCCTTTGTGGAATTAAGGCACTAGTGCCCATGTGAATCTTCGCTGTGCTATCCCGGGCCTTTGTCCGAATAAACTCACAAGCATCAGTCTGGATAGATCATGTCATTAATATTACGCCCGTATATATAAGAGATAATATTACGCCCGTATATATATAAGAGATAAGATTACGCCCGTATATATATAAGAGATAATATTACGCCCGTATATATATAAGAGATAATATTACGCCCGTATATATAAGAGATAATATTACGCCCGTATATATAAGAGATAATATTACGCCCGTATATATAAGAGATAATATTACGCCCGTATATATAAGAGATAATATTACGCCCGTATATATAAGAGATAATATTACGCCCGTATATATAAGAGATAATATTACGCCCGTATATATAAGAGATAATATTACGCCCGTATATATAAGAGATAATATTACGCCCGTATATATAAGAGATAATATTACGCCTGTATATATAAGAGATAATATTACGCCCGTATATATAAGAGATAATATCACGCCCGTATATATAAGAGATAATATCACGCCCGTATATATAAGAGATAATATTACGCCCGTATATATAAGAGATAATATTACGCCCGTATATATAAGAGATAATATCACGCCCGTATATATAAGAGATAATATTACGCATATAAGAGATAATATTACGCCCGTATATATATAAGAGATAATATTCTACCAGTATAAAACCTGGGAAACTTTTTTATGTTCTGACGTGGAACTGTATAACATTGAACAAACAATGCAGGGAATATAGCTCTTTTTTGTCAATACTTGTTCCTTAATAATCTATTTCACAGTAGGGGCTGATCCCAGCTCGAGATTGCACACTTGTTGTGACTTATGTGAGTCGATATCGCAATAAATATTGAATTTATTACCCAGGGGAAATTCCATGATTGCAAGGGACGCAAAATCGGCTCACCGTGTCACCTAATTCATGAAGTTTCGAACTGGGACCTTCACCTATATATACTGAATGTGGAATTCGTTGTTAATTAACATATATATTTTTTTTGTTTTTTGTTTTTGTTATTATTTTTTTATTGAATAGCAAAACATACACGGAATATCACAGACATACATTAGCATACGATACTTCAAGGGCGAGAGGGGAAACTATCTCACTGTCACATGCGCACTGTTAACATATATTAACTAAGTAATCAATTAGTGCATTGTTTTTCAATGTTATCAACTTTTAGCTGGTGGAGTATGATCACCACGGGCGTAGACATACTGCCAGAGTAGATATTTATGGCATGATCTCGTCTGGAATGTGAATGCGATCACTGGTTCTTGTTATGCACTGCGTATCCGCCACAAAGGTGGCGTTTCGACGAGGTTTATTAATTTCGAAGGGCCAGCAGGTCATAACGTGTTGCATGTGGATATTGTTCCTCACGCTGCATCGTGCATGTAGTAAGTATAAACATGAGCTATATAGCAGAGATCAAAAGTTGGCACGATAAATTTATCAATCCATGGGCCATAAATCTGCACAAAACTAATGGATTAATCCCGTCCATATATAAGAGAATGCACTGACACAGGAACTTTAATGCTGCTCATATCTTTAATGCAAGGCATTAACGATAATGTGCCAGTGCATACTCATCACTATCTTGCAACTGCCCATTGTGATGTTTTGCAATAAATTATTGTATCTTGTATTGATATCCGCTCCCTCACTGGTTCATGAGTTTAAACCCTATTCTCAATACTCACTTCGCTTGGAAATAACAAAATCCGATAACCATGCCCAAGGTAAAGCTGATATGTTCAAACAGAGACAAAATTAAGAAATTTCCATGTCAAACAATGGCTGTAACTCTGGTAAAAATGAATGGACGAATCCTGTAGTAAATCGGTATCCTTTCACCGATCTGAGCTATCAATATACCAAAGCACAACTGAATAAGAAGATCTTTGCCCAAGTTACAAGCTGAAATTTCGGACACAAAATTTCCAAATTTCCAAGTCAAACAATGGCCGTAACTCTGATAAAAATTAAAAGACGAAACCCGTAGTTTGTGGATATCCTTTTTCCCAACCTGTGCTCTCATCATGTCAAAGGACAATAAACCCAATAATAAAGGCACTCACAGCATAATGGTTGTTGTGGACGCGCTGTGCACTAAGTCCAGCAAATGGTCATAACTCTGGAAAAAAGTGCGGACAAAACCTGCACTATGTGCAGATCCTTTCCACAATGCTGGTCTACTGACATACCAAATTACATCCAAAATTGGACTATCGATATTTGAGCTGTATTTTGAAATATTTGTTACGGACCGATTGACGGAGAACGGACTGACGGAGGTATTCACAATATACCCCCGAATCCTACTTCGGATGGTCGGAGGCATAAGAAATAGTGATGTACAGTGATAAATATCAATAACTAATTCAAGCTTAAGAGACGAGTCTCACAGTCAACAGACGTATTTCCTGGTATAGTATGCGCATGATCAATCACGTGATTTAAATAGTCCGGCAAATATGGTGTCTATTTATGGAAGAATGCGGTAAGCCCCATCCTATATAGCCCCGTCCAACTTGGGAGGGGTTAAAAGACTAAGCTAACAATCGTATCAAATTGGAAGCTCATAATCTTCAACCAACACATTAACCCTTGATATATTAAATGGATTCTCCAAGTCAGTTAAAAAGAGTACATCGGAATGATATATTATTGATTTGGAGGGAAGTTAAGGTGATAAAAGCAGACGACAGATAAATAAAAGTGAAGAACCATACTTAGTGAGGACATTTTTAGATAATAATTGCAACAAACGACATGTGAACTTATTATCTGAACATTTCCAGCTGATAACTACTCATAAATGATGGTTTATTTTAGAAAGGTTTAACAGCAATTTCTCGACTTTGTCACGTTCTGTGATCAACATACAGTACAGTACTCGTATTTCAATTTGCGCAGTACTATATTTCGCGCACCCATCGATGCGCTAATTTAAAACTGGGCGAAAAATAGTACGAGACCTAAGATTACACCAACCCACATGGAAAATGAGAGGCAGTTGTATCTGTATATGTGCAACATATGGAACGGCCACAATGCTCCGGCTCGATTTAAGCGTAATAATTTATTCCAGTATACGTCTATGTGCAGATTGTATCATATTGTGGGCGGATCAGACTTTAAAGCATCCGCTTTCATCCTGATATAATCAACCACCATCTACATTCACAGGATTACCCCCACGATGGTGTGCATCAGTAGCAGGCTTCGAGGATGACATGATTCCTGGTCGGACAACTGATATATTCACGGCGTCTGCAACAATCAACGGAACATGTATCGCGTGACGCGATGGCGAATCACCACGTCGGAGATACAAACATGCATCATACCAATGAGGAGCTAATCGCGTGACGTCGGACATTACTCCCTGACACATAGTCTGTCTGCTGTACTTTACAAGCAACGAAAGGGAATATTTTAACGTCAATTGAACTTCCGGAAATGACGCCACAATGCTCCGGGTCGATTTAAGCGTAATAGTTTATTCCAGTATGTCTATGTGCAGATTGTATCATCTTGTGGGCGGAGCAGACTTTAAAGCATCCGCTTTCATCCTGATATAACCAACCACCCTCTATATTCACAGGATTACCCCCGTATGAATCAGTAGCAGGTTTCGAGGATGACGCGATTCCTGGTCGAACACCCGATATATTCACGGCGTCTGCAACAATCAACGGGGCATGTATCGCGTGACGCGATGGCGAATCACCACGTCGGAGATACAAACATGCATCATACCAATGAGGAGCTAATCGCGTGACGTCGGACATTACTCCCTGACACATAGTCTGTCTGCTGCACTTTACAAGCAACGAAAGGGGATATTTTAACGTCAATTGAACTTCCGGAAATGACGCCACAATGCTCCTGGTCGATTTAAGCGTAATAGTTTATGTCCAGTATGTCTATGTGCAGATTGTATCATCTTGTGGGCGGATCAGACTTTAAAGCATCCGCTTTTATCCTGATATAATCAACCACACTCTACATTCACAGGATTAACCCCTGTATGAATCATTACATTTCGCCATACGGTTTATGTGAATCATTACATTTCGTCATACAGTTTATGTGAATCATTACATTTCGCCATACGGTTTATGTGAATCATTACATTTCGTCATACAGTTTATGTGAACGTTTCCCGTATGAATCAGTACATTTCGACATACGGTTTATATGAACGTTCTCGATGTTCATAAACCAATAACTGAAGTCGACACTTCAGTTATTGGTTTATGAACACCGGAAACGCCTACGTCACTTCAAGCCGATCGTGTACACACGCTCGCTGCGTGTTGTTATTTGAGACTGTGTTGGAATTTGAACAATAATTATGTTACTTACAATAGTTTTTGAAAAGTTAAATTAATAATGTTCTATTAAAATGTACTGGTATATGATTATAAGGAATGACAAGTATATGATTACAATGAATGACTACAGATCGATTTGGGTCATTGGGTTTGACCAGCAGAGTAATTAACAAAGTACGCTTGTCTCCGGCTGTTTACCAGTCTGTGGGTTCTATATTTAGCGTGGTTTTTCCAGCAAAAATGGCGATTTCGATCTCCCCAAATTCAAATGTCCCATAATGATGTGCTTTGAGAAGAATTAAATTCCTAAACTTATTGACAGAACGGGGATTTAGAATAGTATAGTCTGCTTGACGATATTGCATAATACTCAGCAATATGGCAGCCAATTGGAACTCTTGTGTTTGATTTGACTGACGTTAGCCATGCGTGTTTTAGTCTATGTGCGTTTAGACATTTGTGTTGATAAAATAATCGGAGAACCTAAGCACTACATTTTGCGAAATAGTTCCTAGTTCTTCTGGGACTTTCCAACTTTACGAACGACACTTTGTTAGAATTATGTGCGCATGATCAGGGCAACGTATGGCTCTGTTCGCGTGGTGTATATATTCATATTGCGGAAGGCCACACATTGTGGGTAAAATATGGACGATGTCAGCGGTCTTATCGAGTCATCAAGGGAGATAAACCCTGCATGGTGTTTGCAAAAGTATACCGTGTGTTTATAAAACTATTTTGATCCGCGGAACCGTGTCGGGGGTAATACGCAACTAATCATTAGGCTTGGCTGTAATGAGGGTGAATATTGTACGTCGCTATAAGAGGGTATCACCCCTCCCCCTGAATCTTGAATACCAGTTAATTTTGGGGGGTGAATCCTGAATACATGTTAAGAAATAATATGCGATAAATGACATACAACTTGACTGTTTTAATATACCGGTTAATTACAAGTTTGGAATTGGAACACATTTCAAATATATTTCCGGACGCTTTCCGGTTAACGACCGAAGAGACGCCGGTCGCGTTAAGGGCGTTATGAGGCCGTTATGATACGATTGATGATTCTTTATGATGGCATGGTTGTCGAATGTGCCCAAGAAGCTATTCTACCCACTCATTCATACAGATAACTAGCACAAAATATTATTTTGCGCCATCAAAACCTGCGTCCAAGATGTTTTGCTTGAACTCGAATACCAGTTAATTCGGGGGTATGAATCCCGCGTACGGCTTCAAAACACCCTGAATCCCGCGTACCGAAAAGGGGGGGGGGTGATACCCTCCTATAAGCACGAAACGTTGTATCCCATGCATGTGTAACTAAGTAAACAATTATTTGCTTACAGATGCATGCATGCGCCCAGATCTCTATTTACAACAACGACAACATAAAAAGTATTGTTTTAACAATTGTTCTGCTTTTGTTATGTTGACAAATTTTTAAAACAAAATATGGCATTTAAACTGGACCTAGTAATACAACAGAAGATTATTTGTTATTAAAAATTTAATAAAATAATTTTTGGTGTCCCTCTTACTCTAGTAGCTCATGGTGGTTTTGTATGCACTTGTATACGTCCAGAGCTAAACTCTTCATTCATCAACTAATTGAAGGTCCAGGAACAATATTTGGTTGGTAACACATTTCCCATTGAGGGCGAAATGGGTGAAATGGCCACGCCCTTTTTTCCGAGAAGTACTACCATCCGACGTGATTATATCTCCAGAACCGTTGGACATAGGAGGTTGCCTGACCACTAAAAATTTGCGGAATGGCCACATTATGGGGGTCAGTAATACATTTTCATATCCAAAAGTCAATGGTTTTTAAGATAATTGCTAAAAACCCCAAAAACTCCATTTTTAAGGGCCCGAACCAACATTTTGGGGTTCAGCACTTTTATCTCAAAGCTGAGCCCCGAATTAGAATTGTATTGATCTATATCCATCGGTGCCACATACAGGTATAATTTCTGTACCATTATCGGATGAGATTCACCTTCAAGGAGCTCTTGACCCTGAAAATCCACATTATGGGGGGGGGGGGGGTCAGTAATACACTTTCATATCCTAAAGTCAATGGTTTTTAAGATAATTGCCAAAAACCGATTTCAGCATGTTACGCACCACAAGTATACAATACCAACAAGGCCACAACATATGTATGACACTTTTTAAAGAACTATCCACATGCTCTGACCAACTTAAGAGCACAATTGACCACACACAATGGGATTAGCTGGAAATTGCTGCTGAGAATGTGTTGACCCCGACACACAACATATGCTCTTCCCGACTGAACATGCCGACTGAACATGCCTTGGAAACTGGTGTGCTTTACCAAAAATCAGGTAACAATTGTACTCTAATCAACAGAAATGTACAGATTGAACAAAACAGGTTTTCATAATTTGTTAACAACAAAGCTATGAAACATGCTAAACACTTTTACTAAATGGAATGAGCAGCTGTTTCCTTCATGCAACAGCCACATGTTGTGTAAAATGGGTATTGCATCTGGGCATAGTAAAAACATGTTGTAATCAGAAAAGAGATGACCATATATACCAGTACATATTTCAGAAGTAATCAATTCTTCCAAAAGGACACCTCATCTCACAAAAAGATTTAGGAAATGATGGAATCATCACTATTCAATCAATAGTAGAATGAGCCTTTGTCAGTCCCACATTAGTTTTGATTGGCCATGATAGTTGCAGCACTTGCAGGTTGAAGAAGATGAGGGTCTATAATTTCACTAACATAATTCTTCATAATAGCTAATAGCCCTCATAACTTACCATTTTAAAGATATTTTCATTTTCAATACCACCCCAGGTTAAGTGGTCCTGCTAATTTTATATCATGCGGATGGGTACTACTGGATTGCTATGATGTTTGTAGGTCAAAGCGATTCTGTTACGAAAGAGTGCCATCATTTTACCTAAAGTTGGTTGTTTTTGCATTGTTTGGCTAATCCGAGCAATTTGTGCAAAAGTCAGTGTCTGTATGAAACATTCAAGAACATATATATTTCAAAATATTTAAAGTGTACGCTGATGTTTGGTAAACAACAGGAATAGTCATCTCAAGTATGGCCAGTTTGTGAAAACCAGCAGCCATTATTAAAACATTTCACAATATACATGTTTTTTAATGTTTTCTACACACAGTGGCTTATCATCGATTTGTTCAGATCACTTTGCTCTACCTGAGTATCATACCGAATTTATTAGCATCACCACTAAACAGGTGATGAATACTGCCAAATGAATATATTGTAATTGTGATATATAGGGCAGTGGAAAATAATGGTTGAGTTTTTTCTAAATATAATTCTAGTAAAACCTACACAATACCGTCTTGGTTTGAAAAAAGTCATGTTTATATAGGAGTATGGACATGCAGTGCACCAGTCTCATGAAAATTAAATGGGCTCTGCAACTAGTAACATCTGGGCTTCTGGGACCCATTAATATTGACAAATGCAACACAAATGAAAAATACATAGTAATTTTCCTCAAACATAGATTATAACCTGACAATAATAGTGTTAGAATCAGTGTACATATGTAGGCATGGCCATAGCATATTTTTTGAAATACTGCAGAGTGCAGACCATATATTTGACTAAAATATAAATGTAGTTACTGCATGTACACCACACACCTAAAGCGACTGACACACATACATGTACCTGCAGGGTTCATAATATTTGACATGTAGAGTATATATCTATAACATCCAACCAAACGGTTTACATTACGTTTACTGACATTTTTGGAGTGGCACATATACATACATAAAAAAATAAGTCAATTTAAAGGGACGAAATGAAAAATAAAATTGTGCAACTATAATAGAGATCTATATTGCCTTACAACATCCACGAATCTACAAAAACATCTGACAAAATATGGTGGATGGCCATTTGTGATTAGTCACTGACTTCCATGTCGTTTATGTGTTTTTTCTCATGGCCAGTCTCGTATCATAAGACAAAGTTTTTCTGGGTCAGCAAACCAGTTTCAAATGGGCTGTACTTTATACAATTTCACAGCATTAAATAGTCATTGGTAATGTGATAATTTTTCCTTGATAAGTTGAAACATGAGGGAGTATTGCATAGCATGGCTACCTGCAGAATGTAGATTTGTATGGATTTATATCTGCATATCAACTGATGCTTGTATTTTTCTTCTAACTCACTCTGAACTCACAACGCAACAGGATTGCATTCGGAATTTCAAGCCCATAAAGCTAGACACTTTAGAATCAAGCTTGCCAAATAAGTTTCCATGAACCTCACATGAACTCACTCAGTTGAACACAAGGAACGATTGTCAAGTTGGAAGATATTCTGTATGTATGGAAGCCCTATATTTTTAATGTGTGGATTTATTATAACTGGACTAAAGCCCTTATAAAATAATCTGAAGGATTATTTTCAGTCTTTATTACTGGATATCACACCAATAACCAATAGACATGAATTTGTTAGTTTTGAACAGGACAATATATGTTAATATTACTGCAACTGCATCTTTCTTATGACTTGTTTTCTTACAAACTCCCAAATTTGAACCAGAAACAATTTAGGGCAAATATACATTTACGTGTACATATACATATATCAGGATATAAATATAGGCAATCATGCTAGGCTAGCCATTATTTGTTCTAAAATAAAGTACATGTTAGGGAAATTGTAGAACCTTTATACAAAATGGTGTGCAGCCAATCAAAATTGCTGTGGGACTGAAAAGACACAACCTGCTCGACTACCGAATCATACTGATTGATCGAATTGTAGTAACTCAACATTTACTAAACCTACTTGTGGGCTGAGTATAATTCAATTCAACATTAGAATACCATAAAAAAAACATCCTGTTCTCCCATAAGTTTAAAGAAAATAACACATTGAACTCATTTACTAGTATATTGATAATGTGATATATGTCATTCCATTTATAACCATTTTGGCAGCCATCTCACATCAAAGGCCATGACATCTAGATAACAAAAGATGAACTAAATCCAATTATATCACCAGGTAACCTTTTTGCAGGAGTTTTAGGTTACTGATCAAATACCCTATAATTGATGATTTCCTCAACATCATTGTTATTGGGAAAATGTCTGTTTTTTTTCATTCTACGACCAATATATTCCATCCAAAAACCTTATTTTCAGGATCAAGAGCTCCTTGAAGGTCAATCCCATCCGATAATGGTACAGAACATATCAGAAATGATACATGTATGGCACCTATGGTTATAGGTCAATACAATTCTAATTGGGGGCTCAACTTTGAGATAAATGTGCTGAACCCCAAATTGGGATTCAGACCCTTAAATATGGATTTTTTTGGTTTTTGGCAATTATCTTAAAAACCGTTGACTTTTGGATATGAAAATGTATTACTGGCCCCCCATAATGTGGCCATTACGCACATTTTGAGTGGTCAGACAACCTCCTATGTCCAACGGTTCTGGGGTATATAGTCACGTCGGATGGTAGTACTTCGCGCAAAAAGGGCGTGGCCATTTCACCCATTTCGCCTTCAATGGGAAATGTGTTACCAACCAAATATTGTTCCTGGACCTTCAATTAGTGGATTCATGAAGAGTTTAGCTCTGGACATACAAATGCATACAAAACCACCATGAGCTACTCTAGTATCTAAAACGTCGAAATTATATCAAATAACTGCATAGAAAATTCAATATCAAACAAAATAGCGTCTTTCTTGTAACAAACGTGTTATTTTATACACTATACTAGCAGGTTAGCCCGCCACTGGCGGCAATCGTCAGAAACATGACAATTTAAACAAAATTTAATTAATATTTTTAATTAATTTTGTAATTGTGCCTTTTTAATTTTATAATTTAATTTTTTTTTTCAATTTTACCCGATTTGACCTTGAATTTGTTTTTCAATTTGACCCGATTTGACCTTGAATTGATCATTTTCAAGGTCAATGTCAGGTCGGGGTCATAATTTAACCCGCCCATGACACTTCCCGTAGGTAGCAAGTTTGAGCTCAATCGGTTCGAGTTTATAAAGGACACACACATATATAACATTTGTGGGTACCCGTTTCAAGGTGAAGATCACCTCGGGCGGAAAAGGAGACCCGATGAAAATCTCCCCCGTTCCTAGGAAGCCCTATGTACGTAAGAATCACACAACACGCTCATGTCTGGATACAGTCACGCTCACCCCGGACCCAGACGTAAGAATCACATTACACGCATACGCTCTTTATCAACGACACTGCGGATACGAACGCTCTTTAACTATCAACGCGATTAACTCCACAGTGCCGTTTTGTGACTGGTGGTGAAGAACGGGTGCTCGGAGCTTATCCAAAACGCCGCGACGACCATTCCCGTGGGTTTTTACCTTTAGATGGGAAGTTTGGTCTCGATCGGTGCAGCCGTTTTCGATTCTATAAAGTACAAATATATATATTTATATATATACGTAGACTATATAATCTAAATAGAAAGTAAAATAGGTTTTGGAAAAATTAGCCTGGAATCCTCAATACATCTTTAAATAACTCCCGCAAAATATATCTGGATTTGCTGACCGGAGAAGTATACTGGAGCTGGATGAAGTTAATAGAATAAAAAAATAAAAGAAACGCTATAAATGCTACTTACCAACAGGAACTCAAAGTAAAACTTCCGGAAACTCAGAATATTAATTAGAGTGAGCCTCGTCAATGAGTATTTATCAAAGGGTTAATATTTAATGGCACAACAGGTTATGGGTGCTACTAATAACATGAATTCTAAGTATAAGTTCGTCCGGAAACTAATTAGAACACCCAACATGGGAAGAGATGAGCTTTATATATCTAGATATCACGAGCATGTGCACTTGTCACTAAGTCTCCACAAGCACGATCTATCGATGTATGGACAGCATGGGCTTTTCCAACCTGTTCTTCTGAAAATAAAGTCTTATTTATTTGAACTTATTTAAAAAAACAAAATAAGCCCATATCTGCATTATTTGAATCTGGATTACTATATGAACCTAAATCGACTCACCAGGTGTACGCTCTTTATAATATTTTTTACTGTGGCGCGCGCCGTAAACAGAATAACGGGTATAAGTCCACTATGAGCCTAAGTGCATATTTAGGGTTAATATATATTTTTTTCTTCACGAGGATTTGTTGGCTTTAAAATAAACTTTTAAAATCCATGGCAAATTTCCAGCTGTTTTAAATATAAATGAGACAGTGGCTCTTCATTTTTACCATAGCAGTAATATACCAAAACGTAACGCTCTTTATTGTTCCATGCTGAAGAAAATCTGACTCGACTATTCTAAGATACATGAATTGAATACGTCTTTCTGTGAGAATCAGAACGTAAGATACTATGCCTTATATTTAAGCGTGACAAATGCCCCGATGCTATGAGAGTGGGCAATGCAAAATATTTGTATGCATGGAAAATCAATTATTTTCTAAATCCCAGAAGTGGACCAAACCAAACCAAACACAAACTTAAGAAATTCCCAAGTCAAATAAGGGATGTGACTGTAGTACAACTGTGTGGACGAAACCCGTCGTATATGGGTATCATTTAGCACATGCTGTGTTATTACCATACAAAAGCACAACCGAATCTGAGACAAAATTCAATTTGTTTTAAAGCCAAACAAGGGCAGTAACTCTGGTAAACATAAATGGACGAAACCTGTAATAGGTCGGTATCCTTTCCACCTAGCTGTGATATCACCTTATCAGAGCACAACTGAATCAGATTATCCGTCATAGTTATACAAGCTGAAATATTCGCACGACACACATATAAGGATTAACTGTCATGTGGACTGTTTTTATGGAGATGTAACGGTGAGGTAAGTGGACATAACTTGTATAAAACCCGAAGGGTTTTACATACAAGTTATGTCCACTTACCTCACCGTTACATCTCCATAAAAATAATCCACATGACAGTTAATCCTTATATGTATATACATTTAGCGAAAAAGCCACTTTTGTAAATATATTTAAATCGAAAAGTGTATCGTGACAAGATCAGCCCAAAATACCCAATAGCACCCTTGGCAAAAGTTAATAGGAACAATTTCTCTTCATGTTGAAACCCGATGATGTATTAAGTCAATCCTGCGCGAGTCCAAATGCGCCCAAAACATTACGCGTTCGTCTTTCCAAACCTAATGACGTATCGATGGTGTTATTAGCTTGGTGCTATGAGGCGTTACGCATTCACCGAGAAATAACTGCAACTAGCCACGTGGGCGCCGACCAATCAGAATGCTGGATTTAGTGATGACAACACTTAGTGTGTAAATATATCCAAGTAAAAAGGGCAGTAAACCTGGTGAAAATGAATGGACGAAACCCGTAGTACGGTTGAAGATGTCACTTTCCCCAAAACCAAAGTGCTGAAGGGTATATACAGGTTTTGAAAATGAGCTGAAGGGTACACGGATTTTGAAATCTCGTTTAGTTTTCGCGTCTGCCATAATATCTTTTCAGAGAATAATTGTTTACGTTCCAAAGGAAATTAGAATGAACTAAACAGACTGCTGATAGGCGCCATACTTTCAGGAACACAGTTGAAGCAATTACGTTAGTGTGATACATGTAACAAACCAAGTGTACCACTCAGCACATTTTCAAAACAATGTATACCTTTCAGCACCTTTTTTATGTGCGAGTGGCCCCTTCAGTCATAGTATGTTGGTATCCCCCAAGCTGTGCTATCACCATACCAAATGGCAACGGAATCCGATAACTAACGCCAGAGTTACAAGCTAAAATGTTCGGGCGGTCGGTGCCATCGGCTATAGATATATAGATAGATAGCGCTATATGTCCGAACCTCCTATACGGGGCCGGGGTCATAATAAATCCCCCCCGAGATCTAGCGAGGTTTGCTGACCGGACGATGACACTCGAACTGAACGAATTTAATAGAAGAATTAATTGCACATCAGAAAAACAAAAACGGTAAAGAGCTACTTACCAACAGGAACTCAGTCTCAAAGTAAAACTTCCGGAAACTCCTCAGAACATTCAACAGAGAAGAGAGAAGCTTTGTAAGCTATATTCCGTCGTTATTCCGAGCATGTGCACTTGTCACAGCACAGGCAGAATGAACAACTCAGTCAAGTAAATAGACACAACAGAGCTCCGACCCTCATTAACTTTTAACGTCCAATGATCGATCAAATGTCGGCATAGGTAAAGTACCGCAACGTACGGCGTTATTATCGAATTCGATCCGCAACGTACGGCGTTATTATCGAATTCGATAGCATGGAAGGTGTACACCACTGGTCTCTAAGAACAGGTGCGCTTTTGTCGGGAATCAATTAGAAGAGCTGTGTGTCGTCGAAAGTGATTGAGATGCATTGTATACGTAGCTAATCTGGCTCGCGGTCTTGTGCCCTGCAAGTTAATGTATATAAACACAGGGCTATGGCGTTGGTCAATTTATATTGCCCTTAAAATCACTCATATAGTCCATATGGGGGGTCCGGGCTGGGCCGGGATGGTCCGGGCTGTCAGCGTCGTTATCGGTAAACATAATCGGCGATGGCGGCATTTTGGGGCTTAATTGCCAGGCATTCGTGGGCGACTCGCCCTTGTATCTTCATGAGTGTAGTCGAGGGTAGTTCCACAACACATATGCAAGGAGTTATTAGAAGTACGAGAACATTAAGGGGGTCCGGGCTGTGAATTTGTTTATTGGGGGCACAATTTTTTAATTCTAGCTGAATCTGGGAAGTTTAGGGGTTAATAAACGACACTTCCGTTTGACCTTGACCACTCTCCGTGCGTATTTGGGTTTCATTAACACCCTCGCACATGTATGGATACTAAAATCACACCTGAACGCAGCAGGGGCTGTCCGGGCTGTTAGCTTCATTTCAAGGCGAACATTTTCGCCGATGCCGGCATTTTGAGGGTTAATAGCGACCCTGAGTTGGTTTCCATGACACCCCATGCACTTATATTGCCCTTAAAATCACTCATATAGTCCATATGGGGGGTCCGAGCTGGTCCGGGCTGATCCGGGCTGGTCCGGGCTGGTCCGGGCTGGTCCGGGCGGTGTTTAGTCACACCGGTGTTTATTGACCAAAACGGCCAGTTGTAACAGAACAGTTCCAAAGAAGATGTACCAAGTTGAAACTGGGCGCGTTTGGGCACTATTGAGACTGATAACTGACAAATATTAGTTATAACACTAAACGCACTCAAATAGAGCCAATACCCAGATCAATCTCAAATATAAATATAATACAAGGTACTTAATTCCGGGAATGACGATTTTTCCACATCCCCAAAATGTGTTTTAAAATAATAAATTATGAGATTGTCAGGATAATTATATTCTTGGGTCCCCCTTTGAGATACAGATCAACCACGGACGGCACAGTGGTCGAACACGACTGTCCGGTTAACCTTTAGGGCGCGTACACATGAAGCTGCAAAAAAATATATGCAAGAAAATATCAGGTAAAATTGCACACTGATATTTTCTTGCTGCAAAGATTACGCCCGTGAGAACGCGGCGGTTTAGACGGCGTTGATTGAGCTCAATCAGAACAGTATTAGTCATGCTGGTTCAAGTGAATTGCGTCCGGTAAATAACCTATAGTCCATTTTGGCAATTCATAGTTTTTTTCAAATTTCCAACTGTTGACATGTATTACCGAAGTCGGTGGGATTAGCAACGTTGCTGATCTCATGCATAAAGACCGTCTGCATAATGAGAAAGTGGTCACGTTATTTGGAAATTTGGAAATGTTATAATTTCATAGTGCTTGTATATGTGGGGTGACAAATGTTATTATGTTTTGTGGCAAATCGGATGACCCCATCCCCATTGAGACCCCATATGAAGTTTTCAGGAGATTGTTGCTTGGTGCATGGGGCTGTGGTGTAAATTACGTTACCGAACATACATGGGTGCATGTGTGGACATGAGACCCCCGCCAACTTGGAAACAATATTAGTTGGAAATGTCACACCAACAATGGTTTGAAATTGTTCTTGTAGTCTGATTTTCAACCATTAATGTATGTGGAATTCGTGGTTTTAGACCAACATTTGCATTTTTCCTACTTTGGTCAAATTATTGGTTTGGAATTTCTTCTAGGCCCCTCCCTCCCATGTGTCCAATCAAAATTCAAGGTATGTGAGGTACCATATGGGAAATTCAAAGACGATGGGTGGTGTGCAAATTCAATTATGTGATCTTGTGTCTTTGGCCCGATTCAAGAGGGGGTGCAGTTGGAAATCCATGGACATCCTCCGTCAGCGTAAACCCCTAAAAAAATATATATATGTCCCCACACATATCCATATAATATCTCAGCGATTATGTCAAACAATCCAAAATGGAATTACGAAGTCAATTGTTGAAACAGGCGATAATATTGATGGATCATAATTCATAACTCGAGTGCGTGAACGGTTACCCGCGTGTCCCTTATAGAGATTAGTTAACGGATACCGATGGCCACCAATCAATGTGAACACATATCACCAACTGGCGATAAAATATCAGCGCGCTGTCTTCGTCGGATATTTTCCGGTATTATTTATTTGATTGGTCAAGTAAGTCACATGGGGCATACCTGATATTTTCTTGCCCGCCATGTGTACGCGCCCTTAACGTCTCACTGATCGATTGAGTGCCTACATAATTATATAGAGTCCCACAACGTACGGAGTTATTATCGAATTCGATAGAATGGAAGGTGTATACGACAGGCTTCTAATGTTTTCTAAGAACATGTGCGCTTTTGTCGGGGATCAATTAGAAGGGCGCTGTGTTGTCGAAAGTGATTGAGATGCATTGTATACGTGGCTAATCGAGCTGGCGGTCTTGTGCCCTGCAGTTTAATGCATATGTACCTATATACGGGTATAGCGTTGGTCAATATTCATCCATACCGTTGTCGTGTAACATGTACTGCGTTATTATCGATATAACGGAAGGTGTACACTGCGGGCCTCTAATTTTTCTGAAGAACATGTGCTCGTTTATCGGGGAGGTGTCGTGGACAGTGATGGGATAGGATAGGATATTTTATTTAAATATACACAAATTAATGCATGATACATTTGACAAATATTACATTGTATATTCGAGGGGCGGCATAGTCAGGCTAGACTGTCTTACTGCCGCCCCCTTAAAGATGAAAAGATGTTACGATAGGCGGTCAAGATTCATTGTACAATGCACGGCTAAATAATGATGTATCTCACAATGGTTGCATTTAACTGGATTATATGCATGGAGGGTATACGTCTAGATAAATCGATTATTGATTACTCGATGGTTTGTCTCTTTCTTCTCAGTGGGATGTTCCTTGAAAGTCGAGTAGGAATGTGCTGAGTGAGGTTGTGGATTGCGATATAGGGGAAGTCACTTATTGACGAGCTACCACACAGTCGGGACATCTTTGATTGTTGCATTTAATTGTTGCAGCATATTTTTTAATGCAGTCGGCATGTAAACGCCGTTTGAATGTGTGTCTGGATTGGAATGATGTAAATTCGTTATCTAAGTTGTTCCATATAGTTGGATAAGAATGGAATGGTAGTTGTTGGGACCAAGATATTCTTGTTTTTTTTTTAAATAGTGGGTGCTTTTGCCGGGTGTTTGGTCCGGTTTTGCGTTTCGTAAACATGTCGGTGAATGATTCTATTAAGCGCATATAATACCAATCATGCATGAAAACAGCCGCTTGCACTTTGTGGATGATGTAGATTTTGAGTATATTTTCTTTTCTAAAAAGAGGTTCTGTGTGGCTTCTATATTTCTTATTACATAAAACTCGTATCGCGCGTTTTTGAAGCATGAATAATTTTTTTTACCGCTGGGACGTGTCCCCATATTTGAACACCGTAGACAAGATGGCTTTGTATTAGAGCATAATATAATGTTTTAAGTGCGCTACCAGGAAATAAGTGTTTAACTTTATTGATGTGGTATATGGCATTCACCATTTTAGAACAAACAGAGGACACATGTTTTTTGAAGGTCAGGTTTTCATCTATATTGATTCCTAAGAATTTTGTGGAGGATTCGTGCTCAAGATTTCCTATCTTATTTAGTTCCGTATTATTTAAGTAAACCTTTATGAAGTTCCATTTGTCATCATTGTTCTCTGGGTGTATTAGCATATAGTTGCTTTTTTTTAGTATTGATCACTAACTTATTGCTACAGCACCAAGCGAATATGTTGCGTAACTCATTATTCACATAACTTTCTACAAGGACGCCATTTTTTCCACCAGTTACTAGAGTCGTATCGTCCGCGTATGATAAGATATCCATGGTTGTCGAATTGGACATATCGTTAACGTAAATTAAGAAAATTATCGGTCCCAGTATTGAACCCTGGGGCACTCCACACGTCACTTCCGTTAATTTAGATTTGGTACCATTGAGTTCAACATATTGCCTTCTATTTTGCAGATAGCTCTGAAACCATGAGTATGCTGTACCCCGTATGCCATAGTGATCTAGTTTATCCATCTATATTGATTCCTAAGAATTTTGTGGAGGATTCGTGCTCAAGATTTCCTATCTTATTTAGTTCCGTATTATTTAAGTAAACCTTTATGAAGTTCCATTTGTCATCATTGTTCTCTGGGTGTATTAGCATATAGTTGCTTTTTTAGTATTGATCACTAACTTATTGCTACAGCACCAAGCGAATATGTTGCGTAACTCATTATTCACATAACTTTCTACAAGGACGCCATTTTTTCCACCAGTTACTAGAGTCGTATCGTCCGCGTATGATAAGATATGCAAATTGAATTTATTTGATTGAACAATGTGTGTGTACCAGTGTATACCATGATATGACATGTGCCGGTTCATTAATGTGTTTCAGAATAAAAAATGTCGATAATATAAGACTTATAAATTATCTGCTTAATTTCTTTTATTTGTATTTATCATAACTTATTATCCCAAACCAGCAATCAACATTGTGGGGTATATGTTAACAACAATAAACGAATTTGAAACGCCAACTACAACTTTTCCCCGACTCGGACTATAACTTTTAGCATATTCCGTTATCGAATCCATGTGAAACATCCGCCTTCTGGTTTACAATTTTTCGGGCTTTTTAAACCCGTTTTCATTTGTCACATCTGCTTGTTCGTGCATTATTCGCAGCATATAATTATGTGTGTAATTCTTTTGTGTGCATAAATGATTAGCTATAGACTGTTTTAATTCATTTACATGTTAGACATAACGCTTAATTATCACAACATATCATGTGAAGACAATGAAGAGATCTGATTGCGAATTTAAGGACTAACGCAGGCAAAGCGGTATTCACTATTCTGTATTCGTGTAATGATATTGTCAGTATTGACTTGCGAAGTATTACCGTGGAAATTGATTGACTCGAATAAGTGATTGGCTGCGGACACACGTATCACAGTAGCGATGGCTTAGTAGGTGTGACAATTAATTATGGTGCAATTTTGGTGACAATTGGTCGTCATATTCCTGTGCCATAGCGAGACATGTCGCCCGCCGCACATTCACACAATGAGTCTTTTCCAAGCTCTATCAGCGTCGAGATCGACATCTCAATGATTTATCAACAGAATGTCTTGTCGCTGTTGATCGTTACTCAATACGCAATGTTATATTTTTAATGCTAACACACAAGACAATTCTGGACGATCGGTCGTGCAATTTTATGTATCGTAGAGAATACAATGTGGTTAAACGTAATGAGTAGAGATCAACCTTGGTGAAACTCAATGGGTTAATTGGTCAGTCGACTCACTGTGCGAATATGCGGCGCGCGACACGACTCCCTATGGCATATAAATTATGTTGACCAATTGTCACCAAACTCTACCATAATTAATTGTCACACCTACTATGCCATCGCTACTGTGGTACGTGTGTCCCCAATCAATAGCACTGACTGACAATGGGAGCGAGCAACAATTACCAGGATGACTTACTGAATTTGTCACAAAGCTAGAAAGGTTCCAGCGCTGATCGACATACAGATGCAATATGGACTCATCGGCTCTGTCCTGACCTACAATGGCAACATGTATTTACTAGCCAGTATATGATACGGAGGGTCGGTGACTTTGTCACAATGCAGAAAGTATGTGAAAGTGGAAACTGACAGTTAGTTCCATTCTGAACTACTCGGCCCTGAGTCCTGAAGTACATGTACATGTACTAGCCAGTACACGATACGGATTATTGAGTATGTGACTGGCGCAGCGCCAATCACCAGTGTCAATGTCATGAGAGTCGAGATACCAGCTGTATAGAAGTGGCAAACAAACATGGCAAATGCTGTGAAATTGATTAGTGCATCATGTAACACGATCATACAATTCCATCTTCAATCATTACGACATTAAAATCGAGACCGTCAGTCTGAAATCAACCAGACGGTGATAGTGTGATGTTTAGATTCATTTGAATTATTTACTAGTATTAAATATCATGAGTTTATGTTTAAATCAATGATTAACACCGAGTAGTCAATGTATATACACCGGTACGCGGTAACCACAGTTTGTCAGTAACAGGTCCGGCACAATTTGAATTCAATTATTTAAATATATTCAATTATCATAATTATTCATGGAGCCTCTGAAAACTTAAAATCGATCAAATTTGACAATAATCAAAATATAAAAATCCACAAGAGAATCAGCTGCTTTTACGAGAATCAAACTAAGAATCATGATTCTGATTCTCGTATCATGTTAAGCCTTGCATGATGTACATGTGCATACTAGTACGGTACGGTCTATTCAGGCATCTTTGAGTATTTTTAAAGCTGATTAACTCTGTCAAAGGTTTATATTATTATAATCTTATACACATTTTAATATGCCTATGCATTCTATTAAGTGAGACGATTCCATACGTAGCAAAACAGCGAACGTGAAGTTTACATATACCGGTATATTGTTGTCAGGTTTTTACTATAATAGTAGAATTTTCAGGCAGAGTCAGACTTGAGTAATGACATATTGTAGTAAAACTAGCCGGATAACTGCACCGGCACAATTCGAGGACGGGAAACTATACTGGCCGGAGCTGTGACAAGAAACGCACCCGTCTCGTTCTGATCAGACCAAATCCAGAAGCCAATCTACGAAGACGTATTTCTACCTTTATTATTGCTGTATCCAGATAAATCGTATGTTTCCTGATGTATTATTCGTGAGTATGTTTATTCTTCTGTATTATATTGTATGCTGTTACCGCCAAATTATACAATACTATTAGAATATACATGTACTTGCACGAACATTATATTGTGTATTTTGGAGCGAAAACCGCCATGTGGCTTTAATTCAAACATGACCAACGATGTCTGCGGTAGAGATACGGATAACAACAGAACCCACACCAATCAAGTGTCTCTTGGTGGATAGAGACAGACGAACGGAGGCCATTTCTATATTTGTTTATGGGGAAAAACTATACAACAAGCTATATTTAAAGGCACGGGCAGCGTTCGTTGCAGAAATATTCATATTTGTTCCAATCGACATCAACAGAAGGAATATTAAAATATATATATGGATTTGTTCATATGCTAAACATAATCAGCGCTTAAATAGTATATTGTCGCCACGACGTACGATGGTGTACGTAAGCAAGAGCCTGCTCATGTTACAGAAGTTTTGCTTCTGTTTACATAACACAGCGCAATACTGCTGGTTAATCACACACATGATATAAACGCTCTTTATTATTTCCATATCAGGAAAACAGTAACAAACAACGCTCTTTATGTTTACCATATCCGGATCTAAACAAAAGCCAGGTTCTGTAACGTTTTTTGCTTTTGTTTACATAATAAAGGAAAAACATTTGACAATAAATTAACATACTGTTTATGCCATACTTCCGATTGGTATAAGAACAAAGTCTGTCTGTATTTTACTATTATTTCTGTGTACGGCGTGTTTTGACGGAGGTGAATATTTTAACAGCATACCCACCGCCAATGCCGCCCGTATCTTTAAGAAATGACTTTCAGATCGATTGGAGTTTATTGGATTTTTACCGACAGTAATTAAACAACTTTGTTAATTACTCTGTTCAAAACCAATTACCCCAATCGATCTGCTAGTCATTGATTATAATCAAATACCAGTCATTCCTTATAATACTATACCAGTACATTTTAATAGAACGTTAATAATTTAACTTTTCAAAACCACGAAAACAATTGTCAGTAACATATTTGTTCAAATTCCAACAGTCTCCAATAACAACAAGCAGCGAACCCGTGCACACGATCGGCTTAAAGTGACGTAGACGTTTCCGTTGTTCATAAACCAATAACTGAAGTGTTGACTTCAGTTATTGGTTTATGAACATCGGAAACGTTCATGTAAACCGTATGACGAAATGTACTGATTCCTACTGGCGCTAAACGTTCACATAAACCGTATGGCGAAATGTACTGATTCCTACGGGCGCTAAACGTTCACATAAACCGTATGACGAAATGTACTGATTCCTACGGGCGCTAAACGTTCACATAAACCGTATGACGAAATATACTGATTCCTATACGGGCGCTAAACGTTCACATAAACCGTATGGCGAAATGTACTGATTCCTACACTGCAAAAAATAATTTCCTATAAACGCGTTTGATTAAAAACACCTGAGAGACACACTTATAAGACATGTGGTCTGTTTTAGTAAAAACACACGTGTTTTATAATTAAAGCACCAGTGTTTATATAAAAACATGTCACAGTGTTTTATAATAAGCACTCCATCCAATTATGAATAAACACCAGTGTTTATATAAAAACACGTCATAGTGTTTTAAAATCAACACTCTATCCGATTATGAATAAACACTAGTGTTTATATTAAAACATGTCATAGCGTTTTATAATAAACACACAACGTGTTGATTTTCCAGACACACTTTATAAACACTATGACGTGTTTATTATTATGAAAATAAAACACCCGATGTGTTTATAAATATTTTATTCTCAAAAAAAAAATTCGGTACAATTCAACAAATTGTTCAACATCATCTTCAAAATGTTCATTGGTTAACTTGTGTTTCGATTGGTCGTCAATTTGATAAGAACACAAAATGTTCTTAAACTCATGGAACTAGGTTGTTTCGAACTAGTTCGATGTGATCCTCGTGCAAATAACTGGTCGACGTTGAATGAATGTAGAATATTATATACATTTATAATTAAAGATGGATTTGTTTGCGGAGATTGAGATTTATTTTATATTTGACTATAATTATTATTAATTGTCATTTTTGAATCCACCTTGTTTCTTAACACTTTCATGACGGGAGCTGCGCTGTTGCAGCATTAAATATCATGTGCCATTGATTCACTTACTTATGCGAGTCTCTCACGGGGAGCATCGCATATATAAGATAATGCATTGGCTTACAAGATCAATATTGATTGACCAATGTATTATCTTGTATATGCGAGGCTCTCTATGGGAGACTCGCATATATAAGAGAATGCATTGGAATATGGTTTTCGCAAAACTTCAGGAAGCTCCAGTCATGGAATTAGGGTAAAAACCATAAATGACTCAAATGTCGTATAATGGTACGAGTCTTTGGTTTCTTGTAAATCCATATTATAATATTTAAAGTCACGTGGTTACTGATAAATCCATTGTGAGAATATTAAAAGTCACGTGTTTTTTTTTAATCCAATGCTGTGAATTAAAAAATGTTCTGATAAATCATGTGTATATAGTTCCTGATATAATCCAGTGATTCTTTATGTGTAGTCCAATGCCGTGCAGTTCCATATACTGTATATCTAGTTATATGGTATAGTCTATAGACCATATTGCATGTTGAACTTCTATATATATATATATCCTATATTTCGTCGTATGTAGAATCCATGTACATTTGTATATCCCGTATAATGGCTCTGAGTCCCATATTTGGGACCATCTCCGAGGTTTTGGAGAGAAGTGGTAGTTTAATCTTCTGGCTCTGTTTTGAGTACAAGATGACTGATCATCAGATCACTGATGGAATCTCTGTGCACGGAAAGCTTGTGTTTCAGTTTATCACTGCATGCTCTTCATAATATTTAAATCATGGTTTCAAATATCAGCTCGTGCCGTTATACAACTCGTGTGCTCCGTCAGTCCTCCATTTGTGTACACTAACTGCGTAATATCTCGCCAGTTCCTTAACTTTTCCGTCTCCTGTAATATTGCCTGGTCATTCAGAATCCTGAAACAATGAAGATTTAAAATTAATTAATTAAACTTTAGTGAAAATATCTGAAAAGCAAACAGCAACTTAGATCATTCGTATATATATAGCGGTCATATTATAAACCGTTTAATACGGATACTTGTTGATATTCTGACTTGTGTTGACAGGGAACTTTATAATATTAAAAACTAATGCAGGAACCATTGAATTGATTAATACACGGGAAATTTTCATCATTGTAAGAGACGCAAATCAAAATCGCTCACCAAAGTCTCTTAAATCATGCAATCGCGAGCTTGGACATTCACCAACCCGTACGTGCAAGACAGATACATAATATACGGTCAGTAATAATGATCTTAGAATAAAGGGTTTGAAACTTATGTGCCGCTTTAAATTTTGTTTTACCACTGGTGAGACTAGCCCCCAAAACGGATTCTATATTCTTGCAACTCAAAAAGATACACGCGTAACTGAGAGAGTTTGAGATTTAGATAGTGTCACCCTATCCATTTCAGATGACATGCACATATACAATATATCCTTTTCATTTCGATATAGATCGATTATATCTGCATTAGTTCTTGCTAATACCATAGATATAAACTTACCTCAATTTCACGATACCACAAAATCCAAAGAAGAAAATCCAAAGAAGACTGTTATTCTATGAAGAATTGATTGAACATTGAGTTATAAATATCACAGACAAATAGATACAGTAAACAGACACAATGCAGAGTGTGATTTAAATGAGGCCAAAATTAACTGGCTTTCCATGCGTGGTAACTTAGCACAGATGTTATTCCATCCAAATATTCCATCCAAAAGTCACATAAGTCTACCATAGCAATGGTATTGTATTACACCCAGCAGACTATTTGATAGACAAATCACAGCATGATACATGTCGGGGAAGTCGCTCGCGCGTAGTCATAAACGCTGGTGTTTTAGACATACATCAATATATAAACGCTGGCGTTTTATACCATACGAAACAAGTGCAATTAGCCATAAATATTTGTTTAAAACATTTATTACCACATATATTTATTTTAAAGTTAATTTGTAGTTGAATTAATAAATTGGACAATTGTATTCAGATTTTAAATTACAGTGCTGCACTGTCGAAGATAGTAATGCAACTGTTTAAAACATGTCGAATGTTTTATTATAAACACTAGCGATTTCATATTATACAAATAAACACATGATCCGTATATTTATAAACACTACCAATTTTAATAAAACATGTGACACGTTTATATATCTTCAAATTTTTAGCAGTGTACGGGCGCTAAACCTTCACATAAACCGTATGGCGAAATGTACTGATTCCTACGGGCGCTAAACGTTCACATAAACCTTATGTCGAAATGTACTGATTCATACGGGGGGTAATCGTGTGAATGTAGAGGGTGCATGTTTGATTATATCAGGATGAAAGCGGATGCTTTATATAAGGTCTGATCTGCCCACAAGATTATACAATCTGCACCTAGACATACTGGACATTCACTATTACGCTTAAATCGCCCCGGAGTTTTGTAGCGTCATTTCCGGAAGTTCATTTGACGTTAAAATACTCGCTTTCGTTGCTTGTAAAGTGCAGCAGACAGACTATGTGTCAGGGAGTAATGTCCGACGTCACGCGATTAGCTCCTTATGGGATATGATGCATGTTTCTATATCTCCGATGTGGTGATTCGCCATCACGTCACGCGATACATGTCCCGTTGCATGATTGTTGCAGACGCCGTGAATATATCGGGTTTCGACCAGGAATAATGTCATCCTCGAAGCCTGCTGCCGGGAAACTGTCGTAAAGTATTGGCTAATACAATTTCTTTACCACAAATCTCACCCAATTGCGCACAATTGGACCCTCATCCCCCAATAAAGTCACCACTATAAACTGCAAACTATGCAAATTGAACCTGGTGTTACAAGATTTCGCCGTTCCAGAGATTACAGTAATTACATGGAATTCTCATTATCTGACTGGGTGTAATGAAAGACTTTTATCAGCAGTTTTCAACAATATGCAAATAAAGGCTCTTTATGCTAACCATATCAGGAAAAGTCTACAAAAATGCTCTTTGTTGTTACTGGATTAGATTTCGGTGCAACTTGTCAGATATTCGATTTTGAAGATCCAACGAATCCTACCGAAAGATATTCGGCATTACTCGGTTTGACATCTGGGCATACCCCGAACAGATCCCCGATTTGTAACATCACTGAGCTACGGGACATAACTCTAATCCATACATGCCAAGTTTCATCCATATATTGCGCCGTATAGGAATCAGGGAGCTAAATGTATTCCAGAATCGGGGAGCGAGTGTACCGTGGAATGCCAGAGGTGAAGATAGCCGAAGAATGGCTTTCAACTGATACACGTGACACGTTATTAAAGGATGAAATCTTGTTTATTTTATCTGTACATCATATCTAAATAATTTAAATTGGTTAATTAATGGGGGAATGGATTTTTGTGAGTGGGAAATATATTAACGAGCTGCTGTAGTTCTGGTTTTATTTTCCAGATGAAATTTGGCTGTGGGATAGCCCGGTCGTACACTTGGGGATTTATTTTAAAAAGTAAACACATTAGTGGCCTGTAGGCTTCATTTCAGTGAATTTGGCTGAAACGTTTACACTGTCGTCTATTTAGTTGTTATTCCTATACGAAAACATTTGAATTTGACGAAATTTCACGTCTCGCCAAGATAAGTTGTTAATTTCATATTTTCAAATGATCATGGCGACATGTTGGACAGATTTAAAGAAACTCATGGATCCATCTGTAGATAGTAAAGAAAGAGATAAATCTCGGAGTTATGCATGGGGGTAGGTACCATGAGGGGATCAGGGGGTATACAGCCCCACCCCCATTTCGACGAATGTTAGCCCAAAGCTGACAGTGGTTGACCTGATAGCTTCCGACACTCAGTTGCCCCTATCGGGGATCGTACACCCCCACAAAGATGGGGGTGGCGCACCACCACTGGAGTTACTGTCGTGTAAGACTGTCATGGCAGGTCTGCTATTGTCTGATTGACTTTTGGTTGCTTCATATTGCTATTTAAGTATTTTTAATTGTCAATTTCTGTTAATTTAGGTAAATTTGTATTATAAAGTGCCAACTATTGCATGAAAAGGGTTAAAATTTGACAAGATATCCCTCTCAAAATGTAGATTAACATTTCCTCTTTAATTTAGTAATATTAGGGTGTATGAGGGAATTCCGCATATTTCAGTTTGTACGAGATACATCAGGTAGTCAAATTGAAAAAAAAATGTTTTGGCTTTATTTTGAAGATTGAAACAAATTTTCAGGAGACCTCATATTTAAAAAATAAAACCAATACTGCCCGATATAATTTTGGTTTCAGTAAGGTCTATATTTGGATAAAATACTATAAGAAACGCTGTGTAGTACACACATATATATAGGAACCAGGAAGCTAAATGTGTTTCAGAGTCGGGGAGCGAGTGCAAAGTGGAATGCTAGAGGTGATGGTAACTGAAGAATAGCCTTCACCTGATACACATGACACGTTATTATAGGATGAAATCTTGTTTATTTTATCTGTACATCATATCTAAATAATTCAAACTGATGAATTAATGGGGGAATGGATTTTTTGTGAGTGGGAAATGTATTTAACTAGCTGCTGTAGTTCTGGGTTTTTCCAGATAAAGTTTGGCTGTGGGATAGCCCTGTCGTACACTTGTGGATTTAT
The DNA here is from genome assembly GCA_032622095.1 of Siphonodentalium dalli. Lineage (NCBI taxonomy): Eukaryota > Metazoa > Mollusca > Scaphopoda > Gadilida > Siphonodentaliidae > Siphonodentalium > Siphonodentalium dalli. The sequence continues at coordinate 152,418,631 of CP136062.1, forward strand.
TAAAAAAACTAAACACATGACCTATTTTTCTTGAATTTTCGTGATCAACTGGTGTCTATCTAGCTGGGTAAACATAACTGGAGTGGCCTGCAGGCTTTATTGTAGTGCATTTGGCTGAAACGTTAAACCTGTCGTCTATGGGAAACCACTTAGCTCAGTGATTCGTATAGGTTAATATGATAATACGCAAGCGTAATTAACGAACCAAAGCTAAAACAATCACACAAGGGTTTCTGCATGTAGCGTTTAAAATAATTTTTGTCAAAATCACTTTATAGATTCCCACCAAATAAGACTCACATGCATAAGGCTTATGTTTGGTGGGGTAATTATAAATAGTTAGATATGTTGTCGAGAGTGCATGGAACTGAAACTAACCATTATATTACTTGGCGTGCTGGGGGGAGCTCTCCGCTTCAGATACTCAGGATGTTCATTTCATTCATAACATGTCATCATATCAATTTCAACGATAGTAGACAAACAACGTCATCGTGTAACTTTCATCATTGACCGAATTCGCGTGGAACTGAATGTATCTTCTGCTTTTGGGTTTTCATTCTATTCAAGAAAATAGGATATATATGGATTATCAGATGCATGTAAGTATGCAGACTTATGATAACACTCAAATCCATATTAAATATTATCTTATTTCCTTTCGCACGGTACAGTCTCTACAGAAACATGCAGTATTGATCAACTGCTGTGCATCAATTGGAAAATAAAGCTCTGAGATACACGTAGATCGTGTTTAGTTGTGGTGATTTTAGTTTATTTAAAAATAATATTAAAACTTCCTAGGGTCCGATGATTTGATCCAGTAGAGTGCCGGAATAGACCCGTTATACATTCATTATGGACTTACTTTCCCTTATAAATAAAAACAAATAAATGATTTTATGACTTTTATATAAATAGGAGAATGTTGCACGTCGACTGATTTGGGTTGGCCTCTTGACAGCCGATTACGACATTAATGCTTTAAGCCCACCGATCTACTGTGCGACATTCGCGCTCGCGAAATTCAAAACAACAGCGTCGTATTAGATAATAATTGGTGACGTCACAAAATCAGATATAGTCTATATACGACCCAAAGCATCCGGCTTTGGTTCGTTATAAGCAACTAAATAATTGAAATTATGCCCCTTGGCATTTGTGTAGGGAAATTCGAGTCAGCATAAAAAAATACCGGCAGCTGAATGGTGTATAATATCTTCGGTTGTTTAATGTGAAAGAAAAAAGAAATTGATAGGCTATGTTAATTCCTTGGCCATTTGTGTAGGATTTTTCGTCAAGCGTCTACGTTGATCGCCAGTTTTGGGTAGGGGGTGGTGGTATTTTTCTATACTGAAATGTTTTGCACAAACGGGGGTAGTTGTGGAAATTCCAATTTATTCCAGGAATAAGAATGGTAAGGCACCATTTCTTTTTTGACAACTTATATCCGACGTGGAGTTCGAAACGCCAAAATATTTCAAGTTTGGCTCAGTTACGCAATGAATCGTGTGCATGGCTTAACCCTAACACTGTCGCCTTTGGGAAATAATTAGTTAATTGTAGCCTATAAACGAGACCAGTGAGTCGTACCACATTGTATACATCCAACACCGTTCCGCGCTTTCAATGTTACAGGTCAAAGTTCCGGAGTAGCATTCCATATATGGAGCTTTTGAATATTCATGAATTCCATATATGAATATTCAAAACTTCATATATGGAATTTTATTCCAGAACTTTGATCTGTAGCACTTAAATCACTGAATGGGGGCTGGATGGATTCAATATGGTAGCGACGCAGTAATTTCGCTTATTGAAGGAACAAAGACCACGGAAAGTCGAAACGTGAACTGTGTACCTGGTAGGTTTTTTAATGTCTGTTTTGTAACGTTGGTGGTTCTACGTTCTATGTTCGGTGACTGTTGAACGCCAAAATAGGCTAGGCCTATATAAATATCGTCTGCAACCTATAAACCTATAAACCTATAAACGAGACCACTGAGTGAGTCGTACCATATTGGATGCTGGATGAATCAAATATGGTACGAATCAGTGGTCTCATGATTGTTAAAAAAACTATTTTATTTCATGATTGACTGGCTTAACTTTAGTTTTCTTTTAACTGAAATAACCACACAAGATGAAAAAATAAAATATAATAATAAAAAAAAAATAACACAATAATAAGACGGTTTAACCACCACCAACATGGCAACAACAACTTGAACAGCATTCAAAAAACATATTCATCGGTTATTTAATTATCAATTCAATAATGAATTGTTAATTCATCGTCATTCTACATACGGTCTAATAGTAGTTTGAACAATAGAGGTAAAATCAAATAAAACACAACTGCAGTTAACATCTATCAAAACAACAACAAAGTAAGGTAAGTGTATTGTTAACCTCCTCAATTTAGGAGAGCATATATACAAATGACAATTATATACAAGTTACATAAATATGCATGCAAATGTAATACTAGTCACAATATTAATATAACAGTGTTTATGCCATGTCACACGCATGCGGCCAGGTCTGACATTTTCAAATTCCATGTGTTAAGGTGGTCGGTGATAATCTAATATAGAAATGTCAGTTGTCAACAACAACAACAACAACAAAAACAAAAACAAAAAACAAAAAAACAAAAAAAACAAAACCAAACCTGATTAGCAATATCACATGCGTGTGATTTAGCGAAATAAAATTTCCGAATAAAATATTTATTGCAGATCAAAGTTGAGTATTGGAACTTTCGAATGTGAGTCGTCATATTAACTTGTCGAGTGAAAGTTGATGAGCGTTTCTGGAAATAAATTAGCAAAATCACATGCGTGTGATCGAGCGAAATAAAACTTCCAAATAAAATATTTAGTCAACATCAAAGTTGAGTATAAGAAATTGATGATGTGTTTCATCATATCACCGTATCGAGTGAAATTAGACAAAGATTTCAGACATCGAATTCAGAAAGTAGCATGAAAATGGCCTATTTAAGACATATGTCAGGTATAATGTGAATGTGCGTGTATGATGGATACTATGTAACAGGCAAATGGCCCAGCTGCATGAAAACAGTTTTGATGTGACAATAGGCGTGTTGCCGATTGCTGGTGATCATGCATTAATTATCTTTGAACTATCGACCACAATGTACGTGTGTATATATAGAGGTTTCTTGTGTGAATCATTATAGCAAAAACAAATTATTTATAGATAGCTTCGAATTGTCCATCAGCCGAGACCATCGGGTGTAGATCGTAGAACGTTGACAGCATTGCTCGCATGCAGAAGGAATGTTGCGGTCGAGTCGACGATGAAATCCAGAGGAAAATCCGATATATTTAATATGTTACATCTTGAACATAAAAGCATGGCACACAAGTCGTCAACGGTAAGCGAAGCCATGAACATGTATATTGGAATTCCGAATCTGTTCGTTATGAAATCCCAGTATATGTTTCGCGCATGAATCAATATGCCCGATTGACACGAGAACATGATATGCGTTATCTCACTGTTAAAGCGAACAGAGCAAAGGTTACAGAGAGTAATGTTGTTGAATGCTGTCCTATTCAGTAACCGGCACAAGTTGACATATTTGGATGATAAATGTGCTTGGGCGTGTACTCGAGTCCATATTGACCAACAGTCTAATGGATTATGGTGAACTTTTGATAGAACAATTAAATTTGGATCAGAATGTACAGCACAACGCCATGAGTTAATATAATAATTTTGCACAGCTGTTTTAGCAATCCTCTTCCACACTTCTTTTGCTGGGAACAGACCTTCGTCGAGATATTCTAGGAGATAACATTTTAGATTGTATTTTGCGAGAATTTGAAATATATCATGAACATAGCCGGAAGATGATCTTCTAAACAGACGTTGCTGGTGCGCTTTGAGTAGGAACAGTCTCAGAGGAGTTTGGTGGTGAAGTGGTAAATGGATAAGGTTTCCAAGAAAGCATAATGTTCGGGTATGAATTTCCTGTTCAATGGGCATCAATCCAAGTAATCCAAGGGACAGTCTAGTGCTTGCCCTTTTCGGTAGTGACTGGATACTCTTGATACATGTTCGGAGTGATCTTTCCATTATCATGAGACCAGAGGTATATTGCATGGGTAAGAGTTCTCATCCGTATAATGCTTTCGGCAGAACAACACATTTTAGGATCTGCCTCAGTGAAACAGGAGTCAAAGATGCAGTTAACTGTCTCTTAGCAATTGAGAAAAATGTTTTGCGCATTTTCAGAGAAACTAAGTGTCCATGTGATTTTCCTGTAGCGAATTTATCTTGTACAATTCCTAAGTGCGTGCTCTCTGTTTTCTCTGGAATGGTGTTCGGGCCTAAATGCCATGTTCTGTGAGCTTTGGAGTGGCCACTTTTTGACTCGTTAAATACAATAATGTTGCTTTTAGTACAAGAGAAAGAAAATCGCCACCTGATGCTGTATTGATAACACATGTCGATTAAACTGTCGAGGCCAATTTTAGAGAGGGATATAAGTGTTATATCGTCCGCCGTAGTAGGTGCCGCGCATGAAATATTATTTATGGAGAGTCCCATTCGTGTGGTCGTTAGGATTTCAAGAAGGTCATTTATGTACACTAAGTAGCAAAAAGGTGAGAGGATACCTCCTTGCCTTGTTCCTTGGCTAATCACAAAGGAGTTTGACAGACATCCGTTATAACGAACTTGGCTTGTGATGTCACTGTATATGCACTGTAACATGCAAATGGCTTTTCTTGAAAAACCAAGGCGAAGAAACTTGAATAACAGTCCGGTGTGCCATACTTTGTCGAAAGCTTTTTTAGAGTCTAAAAATGCAACATAAAGTTTGGAACTGTTTTCATGTGCGTACGATATGGCCTCTTGAAGGACGAAAGTTGTCATGTTACAGCCTACCCTAGATTGAAATCCATTCTGAAGGTCATGTGGGAATGCAGCCAGTATGTCACTATCCATGAATCGTTTGAGAAGTATGGCTTCAAATATTTTGTATAACACGGGTAGTAATGATATCGCTCGGTAACTGTCCGGGAGAGTTGCAGGTTTAGGTTCTCCCTTGTATATTGGCACGATAATACCCGCTTTTAACGTCTCTGGAATATATTCAAAATCAAGAAATGCGTTGAACAACTTGCACAAACACAATAACAAGAGATCCGTTCCATGTCGCACGTGTTCGTTGGTTATACCATCATGACCGCTTGCTTTGCCAGATTTTAGTTTCCTTATAACATTTTCAATTTCAGCCGAAGTTATGGGAATTCCAAACAAAGGACATGTTTTATGCCCGCTTTTCAAACATTCAGATACTTCCCTCTCTAGATAGGCTTCAAATAACGTGTCTTCGTGTGCTGGGGAACTGTACAGGTCTTCGAAATATGCGGCCCAGCCAGAAAGAATGTCAGCATGGTTTCTACAGACCTGACCGCTGAATTCCATAGCAGAACAGATTGCCGGTGATGCTCCTTTTTGTGGTCGCAATGAACGCCAGAATAACTTATGGTTGTTTCTTGCATGTGACTCAAGTGTGTAGCTTAAGTTTCCTTGGTAATTTCGAACTGCATGCCTATGTACCCGCCTAAAATCACGCTTTGCTTGTTTGTGATCCACATACGTCCGTTTGCATGCGCTACGTGGCTTGCCGTCTTCTGACCACGCACGATACATGGAAATTGCGTGTTTTTTAAGATTATCTAGTTCGGAATTCCAATAGGGCTTTCTGTGTTGTCGTGTAGATCTAACTGGAACGGCAGAAGATGCAGCTGCATGCAATGCGTCTACAATGTCGTCATAGAAAAATGCGATATCGTGCTTGGAATGGATCACGCGGTTACACAGATCAGCGCATCTCACATCCAAAGTGTTTTTATACAAAATTGTGTCCATACGGCTCCACAAGTAAGCTATTTTTGTTTGCGTTGGCTGAATATTATTAGAAATGTCCGGGAGTGTCATCTTGCATGTTACTGGCATATGATTCGAAGTATTGATTGCATTGTCAGACAGAATCCTGCTAATTTGTATTAAGTCTCTATCACGTGAAGACACCAAAATATGATCAACGAGAGAGGGCTTGTTTGTTAAACAATATGGTATGTGAGAGAATTCATTACCGCCGCACGCGTTGCTTGCTGTTGTAGAAATCAGTTCACAATTATCCAAAAACTGAAGAAATAATTCGGAACGATCATTGAGATCAATGGGCGCAGTGTTTAACGACCCTTTCGGTATGTGAGCGTTAAAGTCCCCCATTATTATCACACTTCCTTCTGCAGAGTACATCGCACATAGTTCCACTAAAGATTCGAGGCATTCACTAAAATAGTCATCTCCGTGATTTGTGTTAGGGAGGTAGACTTGAATAATTGTCAGAATGTGTTTGTCCATTATCAACTGGACACCAACGAATCTATTCTCGTCGATACTGATTGCTGTGCATTTATGTTGAAGGGAATTGTGAATAAGCAATCCAACACCGTCTCTTGTGAACTTTCCACCTGTTTTTGTTTTAATTACAGTTCCTGGCTTGGCTGTGTATATATATTTGTCACTTAAAGTGTGTAAAAAACACAAGTTTTCTGAGTCTAGCCAGTGTTCTGATACGCCAACAATTTGATAGCTCTCACGTTTAAGAATGTCAGATAAATATGAAGCGCTACCTTTTATCCCTGTGGCATTCCACGTGAAAATTCCAATTTCAGAAATTGTAACCATGGATAGTATTTTAACGAGCGCGTTTGTGCCATGGGCGACAGTAGGCACCTATTGGCCAGAAACCAGTGTCTATTAATGGATAACTGTGGTCCTTAATTACATTGAGTTGTGCACAGACCATGTCCCCCGGAGACACCCGAATCGTCGCGGCTTCCCCCAGAGACACCCGACTCGTCTCGGCAAATCAAAGATCCGCCTCGTTGCATATCCGTGCTTGATGTCTGCATTTCTTGTTAGCGAGCTGTTCTGATCTGTGACCACGGAACACGCTAGTGATTACCATACTATGTTTAGTTTGAGGTTAATTTGAACACCCAACTGGGTTAATACACAAATAATCCAAAATATCAAACCAAAATTTCAGCTATTCATGCATATTATTATATACCGCCTCCGTCTGATTTAACACACATATAGATGACGTCATAATCAAATGTTGGTAACGCAAAAACTAACTGCGTGAAAAATGTTCAAATGTAATTTTAAATCTTCACAAAAACTAATGCAGGGCTGAAGAAATTCACCAAGTTAATATAACTACACATACATTTGTGAAAACATTCTGTGAATATGACATGTGTAACATAATAATATGTAACGTAACAGGAGACTAAAAGTAAAATTGATGATTTCAATTTTAGTTAAACTCTCCGTGCAGGTAAACAAAACGAGCTTCTATAATGGGGTATGATGCACGTGTCTATCTCCGATGTGGTGATTCGCCATCAAGTCAAAAGATAAACGTCCCACTGAATGTCACAGAAGCCGTGTCCAATCAGAAACCACGTCCACCTCGGTATCTGTTGCCAGCTTTTATTGCTACCATATATGCTTAACGTATGCGAGCTTGCATACTTGTTGATTCGAGCTCCCAAATGTTTTCTACGTAAGTTGGAAGGAGGTATAAGATAGGTTGACAAATATGCGAAATATCGATATACCTGCTTCGCGTTGTGCTCTGAAAAAAGACTTACCATGCATCGTCACAGCCATTTTTCACACAGAAATAAAACAAGCGCTCTAAATGTCTACCATAACAGGAATAGACAGACACGGAACGCTATTATCTGTTCCATTTCGTGTATGTGGCTGTGTTTTGTTTGGGACCCAATTAACATCGTGTTCAAAGTTGTATTTGTTATGACTTCAGTGCGGGACATATAATGATGGTAGAAAGGTAATTAAAGTTGGCGCCAGTAAATTGAACTTGAGAAGAGGCTCGTGAGTCCATTTTTTTGGCTCCCGTGTCTATTTTGTGAAGAAAAATAGCGACTATGATAATTATGTTGCTTGATATATCAGGCATTGGAACATAATTGGTTTAAACAATATTTTATTTAAACTAAACAGAACAAAAGTACACATGATACATTGACACGAAATATATAATATAAATGTTCAAAAGAGGATTGGGCAACAAGCTACGAGGCTTTTGTTACGTCGTAAGCTTAGAAAATACATGTTACCCCAGGTATCTTGGTTCTGAATGGTCCGATTATAAAGTTTAGATTGGGTGGAACGTTTCTAGTATGCCTTCTATTACCTTTCATTCTTATTATTCATAATAATGACCATGTTGTTTGTATTGTTCATAGAGCACATTGGTGTATCTTGCACCAATCCATGGTTATAATTAATTCGTTCGTTGCATATATTATATTGTGTATAAAAGGAGCTGGTCCCATGGTTCTGTATGGTCCGATTATAAAGTTTAGATTGGGTGGAACGTTTCTAGTATGCCTTCCATTACATTTCATTCTTATTATTCATAATAATTACCATGTTGTTTTTATCGTTCATAGAGCACATTGGTGTTTCTTTCACCAATCCATGGTTCAAATTAATTCGTTCGTCGCATATATTCTATTGTGTATAAAAGGAGCTGGTCCCATAAATAGCCGGATTTAGTGTACAGTCCCCCTTTCAGTTGAAACCTTCAAATAGCTCTCATTCGTTTTCCACTCATATGGACTGAGATTTTTAACTTTGTCGATTGTAGCTAGCAGAGCATTAAGATTGCATTTTTACCCAACTAGTCGTTCCATAATAAAGTAGGTACCATTCCATCTGGTTTCACTCATTTTAAAGCTTATGTGCAGGCATTCTTAAAGTTTTCTGCATTTCTTATAGTTTATGTGTCCATTCGGCACTGTGGTGAAAATGAGCGGCAAATTGCTTGCATTTTGGCGATAACATGTCGCACTCCTGTGAAATTCTTTATATCATCTTTTATTACTAGCTGCATGGTACGTACAAAACAGTTTAGCGACGTGAATTGTTATGGAAACAGTCTACATGCTGCTTGTACATTTGCAGCATTGTCTGATACAGCATAGAATTTAATTTTCTTATTTTCCCACTTATTCGGCATCCACCTATTAACAGAATTGACTAATTCCCATGATATGTTCTCCGCGTTGTGACTCTGGGGCATGTATGCTATATCGAGACAAAAGTCCCCCAGTTGAAAATCATCACTTAGGAAATGCCCGGTAACTGCCATGCACGCGTCGTTAGCCCTGCAGGGAGTTCCAGTGATCAGTCCTTAGACCAACTGTGTCTGTTGTGCGGATAATTTGCCAATGGTGTCCACCTTCATTTGCTGGTAGATTTGTGGAATAAATAAATTTCCACCGTAGTGCCTTGCGTGGAGGAAGCCGATACGCAGGCTGGATCTTGCCAGTGTCGTATCTGAATAACCAAATTGCACTTTGAAGGACGATTTGACAGAGGCATGAAAGGTTGTGGGGCATACAAGGCTGTGACGCATACAAGGCTTGGGCATACAAGGCTGTGAAGAATACAAGTTTGTGGGGCACACAAAGCTGGGGGCTTTTTATTTGAGAAAAATGTTCGCTTCCGTTTTCTTAGTCCGTGTCACCTTCTTGGTCAGTGTCATCTTTTTAAAGCGAGTCCACGTGTGGACATGTATGCATACATGAGGATGCGGACGACGTTCACTTCGACAATGAAACGAGTACTATGAAAAACTAGGGCGTGGTAAAATACGCTCGTGATAATTCCGACAAAGTCCATAACTCTGGTGAAAATTGGCGGGTGGAACCCAAATTCTAACCTGACCTGTATTTTGGGCTAGTAAACTCACATACCAAATTTCATTCCATGAATGCAGATCAGAATTACTAAAGTTATCACCCGGAAACCAAAAGCGAACGGATGGGCATACGGACGGACGAACAGACCAATAAATATAATAAGTCCTATTTAAAAAAAACGGTTGTATAAAAAACATCACCACACATCATGGCAAGCAAGACAAACCATGTCTGTTTCTGAATAACTTTAAAAATAACGGTCCTATAAAAAGCATCACCACACATGGCAAGACAAACCGTCTGTTTCTAAATAACCTTTGTAATTATTTGTCTTCAATTATTGGACGGATGACATGTAATAAGCACAGAACTACCCGACTCTTTCATGACGATATTAACGGTCCTCGCACCAGGGGGGAGTCGGAAAACATTTGCAGGCACATATGCTGATTTTTTACTTTCGACCCTTGTTGGGACCCACCCACCCCCGCGTCCAAATTATTTTCCGTTTTCGGCAGTTTTTTCCAACCATTTTTGGACACCCACCCCCCTTTTAACACTAAAACAGAGATTTGCGCGGGAAATTCACTGTAAACAGCTGTATATGAATTTATGTGCATACTATTAGTCATGGATGTTAACATTGACATGTAAATAGGAACAAGTCATTTTGGGGTCATTCGGTCCAAAAAAAACATGGCTGCCAGCAGCCATCTTGGATTTCAAAATTCAATCCATTAGCATCGGCTACATTTATGTTAATATTGACATATAGAAGTGTTTTAAGCCAAACTCATTGCAAAATCAGTCAAAAAGACTTGCAGGAAAAATATTTTTGAGTTGCGGAAATTTTTTGTTGTTGGTCCTATCGACCACCCACCCACCCCGGCATACGTGCCCGGAAAAAACGTTTTGTCCACCCCCCCCCCCCTGCTCGCACGGCGATTGGCGCGCCTTTCGGCTAATTATAACACAATGAGTGCTTGCGGACGGCGTCATAACGCTGATTTGGGCTATTTATCAAGTTTCTTTAGTATAAATATTCAGCAATTTTGAAAATTCGACACACAGAATATTACATTAGAACATCAATGTTGTTTCATTTTCAGTTCAGTATATTGAGCAGCTAGACAGTTGAGCATCCGATGTATGTTTCATTATATGTGCAGCCGACTTGATAGGATCTACATTCTCGAAACTCGATGTTCATGGTCCAGAATCTAGGCGTTTGAACTGTTTTATTTATACTGGCTGTCACCAAATTGATGTGCATATCTCATCGAGTTGAAATTCGGTTTTTATGAAATAAAATTATGTAAAGTTCCCCACAAGGACTCTATATGATACGTAGTGGAGCAACCACACACGCGTGGCCCGAATTTGCTTTCATCGGCGACATAACCCAAAGAATAATTTATGTAACATCATGCAATGCCCCCCCCCCCCCCTTGGAGACGACATGACAAGTATGGTCATGGATTGTGCACTCTTGTCTGGATTCTGGCCCACACAGCCAACATGACGTAAATGACGTCATGAACCGTGCCATGACGTCTTCTCTGATTTTCATTAAGCTAACTAACGAAATTGTTTTTGTTTTCATCTCATTGGTCCACGGCCGATTCCGCAATTTTACAATCTCCAGATAGTTGCTAACCGGAAGTCACGTGTCAATTTCACCAAAAGCAAAAACAAAACAAAAACATACACGCACATCGCTATAGAAACAAATATAAATGTATGACGTCCTCATTCACCTTCGCCTGATAACGAGCGCTTGTGGTTGCTATTATCAGCACCCAGCCTACAGTACAGCGACTACTCGTCCAATGTTTAGTATAGAAAGGGTTAACGACATCGTGCAGTGACGCTGAAGTGTTGTTTTCAAGAGAAAAGCGCTAACCTACGAGATAACCGTCTGTGCCATTCCGCGCGCATTTTGTTTAACTGTAAATATGCCCATTCGTTGCAGTCCTATCTCATCGCAAAATATCCTCATGAAAATAGGTTCACATCGGACCTAAATATTCACAAAGGTTCATATTTGACTTATTTGATTCTGAAATAAGCTCACGTGGAAGGTGTACCAGTTTTTCCGTTGAATGGTGCGGGCCACAGTGAACACACATTGTAAGAGCGTTCATCTTGTAAGTCGTGTCGATGAAAAAAGTAGATTAAATTGTGCCGATATGGGCTTATTTCGAATTGAAATAAGCTCTATATTTACTTATTTTGAACGGCACATTTTACGCCCGTATAGAGCGTAATTTTTCCTCAAATAAAAAGTAACAAATGTAACATTAACTAATAGGTAAAGTAACAAGAAGTAACCATGTGTACCCCGTGCACCCATGAGACTGAAAGCAGTTCAGGGAATATCTTTTCTAATTTGTACCCAATGTAACCAGGTACCTTGGGATTTCCAAGGGAAAAAAATAAAAGCAACAAATGTAACATTAACTAATTGGTAAAGTAACCAGAAGTAACTGTGTACCCCATGCACCCATGGGCATGGAAGTAGTTCCGGGATTATGTATTATAATTGCACCCAATGTAACCGACGTAACAACAGAGTACAAAAGTTGTGATTTTTTTTGGCGTACCAAAATTTGCCATATATGCAGATAACTCTTAAAAAAACTACGAGGACAACTCTTTTCGCTGCAGTGACTAATGTATTTGGAAACACCGCGAGCTTTAAGTTGATCGTGACCTTACTGTCATCCTGCCAATTAAACCTGCTGCCAAGATCGATAATGCCATATATAACGGCGTACAGTATATGTGGATAAATTAATTGGAAGCTTCGGATCTCGACTATCAATGGAAAAAAACTCGCTAGGAAATACAGCTTCGTTCGTGTGCAGAATATTCCTATACAGTCGTGATTCGATGGCTTTATTCAATTAGTCGATAATGCCGATATCAGAGACCTTTAGGTCTTTTCCCTTTAATTTCGTTTCATTTCCCGTTCCGTTCCTTTGCATAAAATAATTAGCGGTGCGTATGAGAACGCAGTGTGTCTTAAACACATTAGACTGGGGTGAATCCAGGTTTTAAAAGCCCGAGGACTGTACAGGACATGGAGGATATTTGGAGCTTAGATATAGTTAACAGTGGTGCATGGTGGTATCTCCGACGAATGTTGGTCGCACTGAACTCGTACGTGAGGCCGTCTAGCTTGGGTATATGCAAGGGTGGTCCTAGGGCTTACAAACAACTAATTATCTTCCATAGGCGACAGTGTTAACTGTACTTCCCGCCAGCGATGAGTTGTGACTTAGAATTTTCTCTCAGAACGTCGTCCGATACACCATTCGATGTCAAAACACGCGCCCTTTTCTATATATTTAAAAAACGATAATCTTGCACTTCAACAACTAACCCATTTACTCCACAAAAATCAGCAGCATAACAATATACAGACCCCTTCCATAACATCCGAGTCCCCACCAGACTCGTCATGGCCATCTAAACAAAATTGAACTCAAGAAGCATTACTCTATATAACTAGTTAATTGTAACTTGATTTGACCGTCCAGCGATCGCGAAGTTAGTTGATTGATTGTTTATTAACTCAACGCCACAATTAAGCGGCGAATACAGAGTACTAATTAACATATATACATATATTTACAAAAGGGGGCCACTGTTGTCTGGCTTGCCATTTTCATACATGTATGGCAGAAGTGTATAGTTGCACTATCATCATCATCATCATCATCACCAACATCATCATCATCATCATTATCATAATCATAATCATCATCATCATCATCATAATAATCATCATCGTCAACATGATCATGATCATGATCATCATCATCATCATCATCATCACCATTATCATCATCGTCATCATCGTCATCATCGTCTTCATCGTCGTCGTCATCGTCGTCGCCACAACCACCGTCATCATCATCATCATCGTCGTCGCCTGTGCACAATCACCGTCATCATCATCATAATGGTAATCATCATCTTCATCATCGTCATCATCATCATCATCATCAACATCATTGTCGTCGTCATCGTCGTCATCATCATTATCATCATTGCCATCATGAGCATGATCACTATAACCACACAAAGATCTGCACGGCAACCATGCTCAAAATAGCCGTACGTATGAGGTAGCAGGTCCACTAGTGTTGAAGGGTACCCAGCTTAATACATCGTGCGGTTGAGTACCTCGCTTAACGAATCAGTGCGGTTGAGTACCATGTATATCGAATCAGTGCGGTTGAGTACCTCGCTTTACGAAATCTCGGACTGGGATCGCATGATACAAAGGGAAATAACCCGCGCGTATTTGCTGAAGTAATTAAACAAGATAAAAAAAATTAGTGTTGACCAACAATATTTGGTGACTAAATTGAACTCTATCCATTTGTTAAAGTTGGCAGTGATGACACACAAGGGCATACATGTGAAGAAAGCCCAAGTGTGGGTAATTAAGTACGACGGAAAGAGGGGGAATCGTTTAGGCTACCAAATCGTTCCTTTGCCGCCCAGTTTGTTTACTGTTGCACACAATTGTAAAAGCGAACAGTGGGTGGAAAATAAAGGACACTTTATATTGTTCAAGCCACACAAACTGCCGCTGATAATGCGGTGGTAATGGTGTATGTGTAGAATGTCAGTAACTGTCTAAGTGATAGCAGGTCAAACGAGGTGTTAAGTTTAAGTTTCCAAATTTCATGTCATTGTCAGACTCCTAATCCTGAACATTAAAATACAATGAGTGATTTATCACCGATGTCAGGTCAGGGGGAACTGCCAAAGTCACCTATAAGACCGTTACGTCTTTCAACTAAATGAACACAGGTGACGAGATATCTCATCGCCCAATGTCATAACGCTGACGAGGAGATATCTTGTCCGAAATTAATTTCTGTTGATATCAGAATGTTCGTTTCCAAGTGACTTGATTCACTAGTCATCAATGTACCATGCAGATGTAGGTCGAGGATAACTAACTGAAACTGACACCTCCTGGGACTGCTACTGCAATGATTAGACTTTGTAAGAGATTGGATTCTTTTAGCTTTATTGTGCCCCCGATCATCGATCTCGGGGCATCTAGCCAAGGGCTACGCTGTTTATGTTCATATACATTTCACAGAGATGCGGGTTATATCATTGATTGCATGAATGAGGTAAGACGGAATAATCCGAATGTATATTAGAGTTATCTTTCATCAGTTGAAGACTAAGAGAAATAAATATGGGGCTTTTATCGAATTAAAACGATACATAGTCGATAACTATCGTTCTTAACTGTCGTATCTTCGAAATTATCAGCGGGTATTTCCGCCGTAACAGATAATGAGTGATTCACTGAAATGTCACCACAAAGATGGCATAGTATTGCACACCGATGGCTTATTTTTGCGAAATACAGCAAAATTCAATAAAACAAGGTATATCGATCTTGAACAATAAAAACCTATTACGTCAACAACGTCATTGATGACGTCAACTTTAACAGGACATTTCTTCACTATATTATGGGGTATAGTCTACATTAAGCACACGTTTGTTCAATTAAATAAAACATTGTCGACCTAAAGTTTAGTATATTACAAGCTACACACTTCAGAGTGTGCAATAAACATAGAACAACAGTTTGATGAACATGTTAACTTTATTGCACTCGTTTGTCGTGCCGTGCGCGAGGTAAAACTCGAACCTCCGGTTCTCGTTTTACCATCGCGCCACAACAAACTCGTGCAATAATAAGCAATTATTTCATGTGTCTTTTGGGAACAGTCAAAATTGTTGTCCCGATGTATCAGGACTGACTATCGAACTGTTGCCAAAGGCAGAAAGCCGAGGGCAACAGTTCGATAGTCATTCCTGATACCGAGGGACAACAATTTTGCCTGTTCCCAAAAGACACATGAAATAATTGCTTTGTTACCCAATACATTTACTTGTATATAATCAGGTCATTGCTAATTAATCACACTCTTTAATAGTGTTATTTCGAATTATGAGAACAAAATAATTGTGTTGTTTTTCGAGCGTGACAGTGACAATGCGGAAATCCGGTATAATTAAAAAACGAAACCGGAAATTGCCGGAAATAGCCGAAACGTCACGGAAATTGCAAACCATGTAACAGTTCGTTCGGGCCAGTCAACAGTTCGCTAGGAGCCAGTCAACAGTTCGCTCGGGTCGTGCAACAGTTCACTCGTGACGTCACGAAAGCTGACCGTGATTGCAAACCGGGCAACAGTTAATTCAGGGCGGGCAACAGTTCGTTGTGGCGTTACGAACGCGAATTTGGGCTTAACCAGTTAATTCTAAATCCCAATGATTTACGAAGTAATACTCTACTATTGGGTGACAAAACTTATTATCAGCATTGTTTCTTGGTTGACACGAGGAATTGGTGAATATGGACTTCCTCGGGTTGACAATTCCTCGTGTCCACCTCGAAACAATGCGATAATTGTATAATATTACTCAACGAAGTGTTATTCACAAAACATTTAAATTGTAAATTAGCACTCCAGCCCAATTTTCGATGTTCAGGCAATGATTATTGGGCAGTATTTTTATTATGGTCGTCAGTTAATAGTTAGCCAATGAGGTAACTAAATCATGTTTAATTATGGGTAGTATCATGTTATATAATACGTCATTTAAATTCGCCATTTAAAGTTATGTGTCGCCATGGAAGAATTCCTAATTCTGCAATATCTGGGAAAAGACGAAACGGTCTTATAAAGACCCTTTGGTAGTTCCCCCTGGCCTGTTCATAGATGATATAATCATACCATAAATGTATACATGTTCACCGTGCATATATACATTGCTATAGTTAAATGTACAATGTTAATGTGTTTATTCTTTTGGAAAGAGTCGTTCCTCTTTGAACAGTTTGAACATACACTCTTAAAAAAATAGGTACTTCATAGTACCTACGTAGGTACTAAGCTTTGTCCCAGGGGGAGTACCAACTGTCTGGTACTCTGGGGTACCAAAAGTTTAGGTACTCTGGAGTACCAAAAGTTTAGGTACTCTGGAGTACCAACAGTTTAGGTACTCTGGAGTACCAAAAGTGGCACTCTGGAGTACCAAAAGTGGTACTCTGGAGTACCAAAAGTTTAGGTACTCTGGAGTACCAAAAGTTTAGGTACTCTGGAGTACCAAAAGTGGCACTCTGGAGTACCAAATGTGGTACTCTGGAGTACCAAAAGTTTAGGTACTCTGGAGTATCAAAAGTTTAGGTACTCTGGAGTACCAAAAGTGGTACTCTGGAGTACCAAAAGTGGTACTCTGGAGTACCAAAAGTTTAGGTACTTACCTTATAAATATTTAGATTCTATCCGGGCATTGTGCATATAATACCCACTCTGCCTTTATGTCACCAAATTCATGACGCACACGACATGAGGTACCAAGAAATACACGCTTTCTTGACACACCCATTATATTATATGAAGTACCGAATATAAAGACAGGTACTCTGAAGTATTTAGGTACTATGCATAGTACCTAGCAATTTGGTACTCCAGAGTACCAAACATATAGGTACTAAGTAAAGAACCTGCCCAGATACCAAGCACTCGAAATTACGAAACATGGCCGACGGAAAATTTAACAATGTGGCAATTTAGATTCCGAATGAAGCTATGGCGTTTAAACATTGAATAAAGTACAAAACCACTCCATTACATAGTGATAATGAAATAATCCGAATTATACATGCATTACTTTTATTAGTATAGAACCTTGATCGTGATTTTGTACTTAAATCAAAGTTTAAGATCTCGATTTCAGGATTCCCTGTTCCCTGCATGTGTAGTAAAATTGGTCTGAATGTCCAAAAATAATTTCTTAATTTGTGTGCAATAATATTAAGTAAACATAAATCAAACATCTTGGAACTGGTCTGGATGAAACACCGATCGATCTAGAATAGCCCGATAAATAAAAAAAACTACCTTGCGATAAATCGCAAACCTTTGCGATTCGCAAACAACTTTGCAACAAGTACCGGTATATATCAGATTTAGTGTAAAGGTTTTCGATTGATTACAAAATGTTTGCGATTAATCGCAATGGTTTGTGATTTATCGCAGATATATTTTCATGCATTGGCATTAATTGACTTGAATCGTATAAATATAAATATAATCCGACAACTTCAACAGGTCTGGGTAAACCACCAATCGATCTAAATAGCATGGTTGGGCTAAAATAGACCGATCGTTCTTTGGCAGCAAGCATGCATGTGGTATAAGGCGAGCAAACCTTCGCGATAAATCACAAAACATTGCAAAAAATTACAAACACTTTGCGATAACGCGCAAACCTTTACGATGAATCCCAGACATCTTTACGAGGACTCTCAGACTGCGTACTGGGTGATTAAATTTTGCGAATTATCGCAAACATGTTTGAGATTTGTGGCAAACTTTTTTGGTGCTAAAAATATCTTAATTTGTGTGTAAACATTATAAATCAGCCATCTTAAACAGGTCTCAGTGAACAACCTATCAATTTCTAATTGAACGGTCGGGCTAAAATAGACCGATCAGTCATTCACAGCCAGATTCAAGAATGTTCAGAGAAGCAAAACTTTGCGAAAAATCACAAACACCTTCGTGATAACATGCAAACCATTACGATAAATCTCAAACATCTTTACGATAAATCTCAGACTACGTACTCTGTGAATAAATTTTTTTATCTATCGCAAAGATGTTTGAGATTTGTCGCAAAGATTTTTTGTTGGCACTAATGGGCTTCTATGAATATCAGAAATCTTAAACAGGTCTGAGTGAACCTATCAATCTATGCCCGGTCCGACTAAAATCGACCGATCAGTCATTCACAGCCAAATGCATGAGTGATGAGGGAGCAAATCTTTGCGATAAATCACAAACACTTTTGTGATAACACACAAACCTTTACGATAAATCTCAAAGATCTTTACGATAACTCTCAGACTACGTACTGGGCGATTATATTCTGCGATTTATCGCAAAGATGTTTGAGATTTGTCGCAAAGGCTTTTTGCCGATAATGGGCTTCTGTGAACATTATAAATCAGACATCTTAACAGGTCTGAGTGAACAACCTATCAATCTATAATTGCCCGGACATGCTAAAATAGACCGATCGGTCATTCACAGCCAATGGAACAAATCTTTGCGAAAACTCCCAAACCTTTGTAAATAGTGTGCGATAAGCAAAATACTCAAAATTGGGGAGACCATTATGGTAACTTTGGTTAATTAACTGTTGTTTGAAAAATACCGCTATACTAGTAGCGCTCACTAGTCCTCGCTACAAGGAGATGTTGAATGGGTTACCAGAATTATTATCACTCTCCAAAAATAATTGCCACGGTGTTCAGTGTTTTGTTTATCGTACACTTCCAATGCGCTGTATCAGTAAATGAACAAATACTAAGATACATGTAACATAAAGAGAGTTTAATGTATTTAATATATGATAAAGTTTGGTAAAGCCATAGCTAATAAATTATTCTCCATTCGCATCTATGCGTCAATAAGTCAACACTTGGCATTGCCTGATCACCAGAGCCATATAATGTAGAATTTCGCTAATATGGTTTCCAGTTACAGTGTATGGATGAGGTTATTTCCTAGCAAAGCGGAAATGGCCAAATCGCTCAGAATGATAACCACACATGTAGCCAGACATGTTTTCATAAGAACATGAAGCATCTGGACATTGGAATGGTCTACATGTTCATGTACATGTATGTATACCGTACAGCTAAGCTCTAATTGACCCCTCCCCCTTAACGACATTGGCCACCGATATTACGAGTAGTTGCGAATGATGGTCAGTGACCAACTTTGAATGTTAATTAAATCATAAACAAATTATTAATTGAAATATTGTTTTGTGTATAGTTAATATGGTGCATGGCGCTGATGAAAAGGTGGACTGGGTGTTTACAAGGTGTCCATGTGATAAATTAGTGTGAAGTACAGTGGTCGCAAAATATTATTTATAAGACTGTAAGATTATCTGCGGTTGCCACATATCAACCACTTGACCATGGTTGAACGGCGGTATGGTATAACCGATGTCATTAATGCCCTACAACCTTGTTAAAGTGGGGGGGGTGATCAATTAGAGCATACCGGTAGTACGTTACTAAAACCTTGCGATTGCGATTGATTCAGTTATAACGTGGATCCCAGAATTGGATCCATATCTCCGAGATTATCCACCATTCCATAAATATATCAGAACAGTATCACAGCATCACAGGCGTTTCGATCAAAAGAATGGCAGACTCCGTAACTGGGCGACATATGTCATGGCGACATGGTTCTCAAATCACGTTTCGATGAAAATTGAAGAATATTATCTGTCGTCCTTTGCACAGGTACTTGTACATTATACCCATCAAACTTGTTGAACTGTGACGTCATGACTCTGACTAATTTCTACAGAATCGGATGTCTCGTAATCATAGTCACCAGTGGTTGACGCTTGTGGGTTAATTCAGGTTTATAATGTTGTGAAACTTAAGTATCTGTCTTTTGTAATTCACAATACTTTTGTGTTGTGCATGTAACACCACTGCACTCAATGACTTTTCAATTCGGTCTGGTTCGGTTCACCGAAAATTTGCTCTTTCAATAATGTAAACGCCCGTTATTTTTTCGGAGGTTATATATCATCTTGTCCCGTCCATGTACAACCATAATCCACAGAGTGCTGACAATATCCCAGGTTATTGAGAAGCAGTTAGGTCAAATTTCACACACAAAAAATATGTTGATGAATTTCAGAGAAGTTACTTCCCTAATCTTAAATCCACCCAGCGAGCGAACAACGTAACTAGAAACTGGCACAATACTAATGCGTGTAAGCCGACTCCGATAACAACATAAAATGTCTAAGTCTGAGGTTTGTTTGTCTCTTTGTCCATGTTTATATACTTCGAAAAAACTCAATCGTCTCAACTTGAAGTGATGAACGCCGCCATTTTATCGAGATCGGCTAGTACCAAAAGAATTATATCACGTGATGCCATCACGTGGGTATAACTTGGGTACCGAGATCGCGCTAGTACCAAATTAATTATCACGTGATGCCATCACGTGGCTAACATTTGGGTTCCGAGAGTGGATAATACCAACATGTGTGGTACTATATCAATATTTAGAACCAAATTATTCTCGGTACCCGTTGGTCTGGTACTAACAGACATATTGGCACTACCGTAGTACCTATATGGCTTGTTATTTCTAAGTGTGTAGCCTTGCTGTCATTTACCAGATATATATCCCGCAAAGGACATCTTTCTGGGGGAATAGCTGCATTTAGCTATTTCAAGCTATTCTATTTGTTTGCCTTGTAATGCTATTTTATGTCGCGCATCGCACCGCGTTTACTAACATGCAAATTTCGTGTCCCGTTCCGTAATTGTAACCCTTTTTGCAACATACTTCCGACACGATTTCGCTGAATAAAATATCATACGGGCAAGACGTGTGCAACCATTGTCACGATGTCCTGATGGGTTTGTTGGGTGTAGGCAATGCATAGCATGGTGTCAGAACAGACTAAGCACCCCACGTTGAGAAGATGGTCGTCGCGGGACGTATGCTCAAATACAAGTCCTAAATTTTGAGGCCGTCAACTTGACTGAAAATAAATTGGAAAGGATGGCGTCAGACAATACAGTTGATGTATCATTCTCTGTCGGGAAAAATCAGAAGCAAAACTGCAGTTACTTCCGTCTATAAACGGGGCAACAGGGATATCTACAATACTTGGGAGATGGCACCTGAAGATTTAAAACTGGAACTTTTGTTGAAATACTTTGAGGCATACTGCAACCCAAAATCAAACGTTGGCAGTTTTACGTTACACATGTATGACGCCACGTGAAGGGCAAACCGAAACGGTAGATGAGTATGTTACGGACTTGAAACGTCTATCCGTAGACTGTGAGTATTTAGAGCTAAAAGACTCGTTAATAAGTGACAAAATAGTTTCGGCACGAATTCGTCTGAAATTCAACAAAATCTTCTGCAGGAAGGTAAACTGACGCTAGAATCAGCAATCCAAATAGCTCGGGCACATGAACTCTCGAAAACTCAAATGAAAGATGCAACAACTGAAGCCGAAATTCATTATGTTAAAAAGAAATATATATTATCAAGAGAAAAGAACCGACAGCTTTTCATCGGGCACTCAATTTCAATCATGGACAACGGTGAAAATTAATATAACGCATTAAAATGCAGAAATTGTGGACGTCAACATGGGTCACGAAATTTTCCCGCTTGCGGAAAATCCTGTCATCGATGTTGGCGAAAAACACCATTTTAGTTTCTTCTCTACAAAGAAAATGTTCATTCCATGGAAACCGAAGATCTGTATGATGAATTTTTCATTGGTGCCATAGATAATTCTATAAATTCTTCTAATTAATTAGCATTAACGATCGCGACACCATAACAATGAAAATCGATAGTGGCGCCAAAGTTAATGCCTTGCCGATTCATCAGTATAGCAAGCTCGCATGTGAAGATCAACTTGTGAAGATCAACGCACATTTGACAGGTTACGGTGGTCATCAAATAAAAGTTCTTGGTAAAATATTTCTGAAATGTAGCTACAAAGACATTTATATTATCATAGAATTCTACGATGTTGATGCAGAAGCACTACCGGCACTTAATATTCGATATTACATCGAAATGAAACTCACAAAGATCGTTAGGACTGGACATGAAATAATTCACCTGAGTTGAACAATAAATATGTGTTATATACACAATGTGTATCGTTTCAGATATCGCGACGAGGCTAGTTTTCGTGGCCATATAGCTATGTGGCTACGAAAACTAGCCGAGTCGCGATACATGAGTTGTTACAAATACATTTGGTATATGACACGTTTATCTACCATTCGTGTGACAGAATCCACCACACAAATTACATTTCGGGAGTTTTTTAAATGCCAAAATCGTTCGATGATTAGCTGTCTTGAGTAAATTCTCCCAAACTGTAAATGTAACTGTGTCACACGATTATTTCGTTTTGCTAAATTCTCCCAAACCTGCACGTTCACGCGAATATGCCTAACGGAAATTGAATTCAATGGACACAATCTTTTAGACCTGCGTTTTATATAATTATGTATTAAACACTCAACAGATATGTATGGGAGGCAAACAGATAATGTTAAAATCTAGGAACTATTTGTTTATAGTGCGCAAGAATGTTGGAATGTTTTGATTTTTCACGCGATTGATGTGATGTCAGTTCATTCATAATTTTGACCAGGCAATGACGTAATGCGCATCTTGTACCACAACTGCGGTAATGATAGATGTTTTTATCACCAATTTTATCAGCGAATTTCGTAGGAAATGGTAGACAAAACTATTTATTCAAGGGAATCGGTTGCATGCCGGGAGAGTATAACATAAAATACCAGGCTGTACACCGGTAATAGACCAACCGATAACAGTACCGTTAGCACTCAAATATCAGATAAACTCTGTACTGGATAAAATGAAAAATCAACAAATTGAGGAACCGACTGATTTGGGTTAACAGTATGCTTGGATCCGAAAAATAAATGATGCAATATGCCGTGAACATTTCGCACCACCGACGTTAGATGACGTAAACTTGTCGACCAAAAGTACTTTTCCGTAATTGATGTAAAGTCAGCTTATTTGACTGTTCGCCTAACGCCTGAATCGTGAAAGTTAACGACATTCCAAACTGTTTGGTATATAAACAAATCTTAGATACCCATTCGGAACAAAATAACCACAAGGAGTATTTGTCAAGCGAATGAGTAAAGCATTTGAGGACATTGAAGGCGTCATAACAATGGTTGATGATATTTTGGTAACGGCGACAAATAGCTTGATTCACGATGAACGTGTTCGTAAAGTTCTTGATCGATGCCGTGAAGTCGAACTGAAATTGAAAATCTTTGGTGTAAACCTTTCGGATAAAGGAAAGTCTGCAAATCGGGATAAAGTTGATACCCTAAAACTAATGAAAACATCGACTTGCAAAAGACTTGCAGTGCCAGTAGTTAGGCATGTTTATATTGCAGTGCCAGTTAGGCATGTTTATATTGCATTGCCAGTTAGTTTATATTGCAGAATTCTCACTGCAACTTTCCAATAAAACTGCTGTTACGTGAAATTCTAAAAGAAAATGAATGGTTGTGGACTGATGAACATGACAGAGCGTATATCAAAATCAAAGATATGATTACAAAATCACCCGGTTCAGTTGTAAGATACTTTGATCCAAATCGTCCTGTGACTTTGAAAGTAGATGCGTCAAAAGATGCGCTCGGTGCATGTATACTACAAACAAGTAAACCCTTTGCGTATTCGTCAAAAGCGCTCACGTCGGCTCAGAACAAAACTATTGTCAAATAGAAAGAGTGCTTAGCCATTATGTTCGGTTGTGAACTTTTATCATGCATCTGTTGTGTATAATATCTATTCCAGTCCCAACCTTATTGAAATTGTGCCTCATAATTATAATATATATTATTTGATTGTATTTTGATATGTATGTATTATTATATATTCTCATAGCAAGCATGTTTAGCTTGTTGGCTATTTTGAAAGTATATCGACATCAATGTATTATCATATTATCGCAGGGCAAGAAAGGTAACTATCATCAGAAGTTCAGAACTAATCATGACAACGGATAAATTCCCATCGGTCGATGTTCAGGGAAGTAACTCTTTAAATATTAAAACCTTGTTAAATGCACCTCCTGACGATGATAATGGTAACATATAGTTTCTCAAATCACTCATGTAACTATTTGTTATCTTCGCAGCAGAGCGAAAATATAAATATTTCCAAATCTGAATTTTCAATTATCGGTCTAAATTGCAGACGCCTGAACGCTAGCTGGGATTCATTTAAAAATCTGTTATCAGATATTACAAACCTATCATGAGATATTACAAACCTATCATGAGATATTACAAACCTATCATGAGATATTACAAACCTATCATCAGATATTACAAACCTATCATCAGATATTACAAAACCTATCCACTCTATTGATATTCTGGCTTTGTCAGAAATATGCAAGATACGAGAAGAGTATCATCTCCCTCTGGTTATCATCAATTTCAATTTAAATCCCGACCCGATGACGATGGACATGGTGGTGTTGCGATGTTCATAAAAGAAAACCTTCAAATTCGTGAGGATCTAAAAATATTTATTTCTCATGTCATTGAAAGGCTATTCATCGAAATAGACTCGGGACACTCATATGTAGTAGGTTCGATCTATAGACCAAATACAGCACCCTCGTCAGATCTAGATACTTTTATAGCTAAAATAACAAACGTCTTACATCATTTAAACGACACAGGGGCGCATGAATATATCATAGGAGATTTCAATATTGTTTTGTTTAACTTCCATTCATGCACATACGAAAACAAATAACTTCGTCGAAAACATGTTTGGAAATGGCTGCTTGTCTGTAATTACTCGCCCAACGCGAATAACTGACCACTCGGTGACATTAATTGATCATATTTTTTAGCAATAACATCGTTTTCCGTGTCGACACTGGGATCACTCTTTCCGATGTATCGGACGATTTCGCTATATTTTATGCCGAATATCGAGACAATAAATACACAAAGAGGATCATTCTACAGAAAAAAGAATAATGAGTCAAAATAACACAGATAAATTTAAAAGTATATTTAAACAAGATTATCAATGTATCTACGACAGCACATCGCCGAATCAAGCACATGATAACTTTATATCTGTTTACCTGTTTTACCTGTTTATGCTGGGCGTTTAATGAAGCATTTCCATTGGTTCAATCTAAGCCAGCGAAGAAATATATAAAAAAAACAATGGATGACAAAAGGTCTCATTAACTCTTCATTAGTTAAGAACAAATTATACATAAAACAAATTTAAATATCCATCTATACTCAACGTTGATAAGTATAAAACCTATTGTCGGATATACAAGCAATTACTCAGAAAGAGCAAACAACTATATTACAACAATGTTCTACAGAAAAATAAATTCGACATGCGACGTACATGGGTCATCTTGAAAAACGCTCTAAAACTGTCAAATAACACTCAAAAAATTGCATAAAATGTATCAAATGAAAACACTGTAATTTCGGATCCAGGAAAAATAGCGCAGGCGTTTAACGACTATTTCGCGAAAATTGGTCAAACAGCTAGTGACGACGTCCCCTGTAACCCATATAACATATATCAGACTATTTAACACATTCCAATACTGGTAATTTACTTTTGTTTCCGCTAATGCCAACGAAGTCCTGAAAATCTCTGATAACGTCGTCGGGAAGGGAACCACTGACATCGATCATCTCACATCGAAAGTAATGAAACAGACCATCCCCGAAACTCCAAGAGCAGTGTCGCACATTCAATTTATCATTCAAACTAAGAATTTTTCCCGATAGGCTGAACATTTCCAAAGTAATTCCACTCCATAAAAACGAGTCTCCTAGTAAAATAATAAATTATAAGTCTATTAGCATTTTACCCTTCTTTTCGAAGTTATTAGAGCAACTTACGCAGATTAGGCTATTCCAATTCCATCAAAAACACGATATTCTACATAAACACCAATATGGATTCATCAAGAATCACTCTACTATACACCCTTAATGCATATTATAGATCAGCGGAAGCAACGATAAACAACTAAGGACTCTACATTAGCTACATGTATTTGCATAGAAAGCGTTCGATACAATCAGTCATGAAATTTTACTGGAAACGGTAGAACGCTGCGGAATTCGAGGAGTTTCTAAAGAATGGTTTAACAGGTAGAAAACCATGTTGACTGTCAATGCCATACTTCCGCCATAAAAAGGATAACGCGTGGCGTGCCCCAGGGGTCGTTCTCGGTCCGACATTTTTTCTCCTCTATGTAAACGATATGCCCAATGTATAAAAATTAATTTGATTTCATTTGCTGATGAAACCACCCTACATTCATCTGGATACGATAAAAGAAATAATAAAAGAAAAACATCAACTGCATAATTAAAACACATATTTGAATGGGGTTGTAACAAACTGTCAATCAATACAGCTAAAAGAAAATTCATGTTAATCCACCCTAAAGGCAAAGATGAAAAGTGGAGAAACTTTACTTAAAATGAATGGCATAGAATTAGTTCGGGGCCTCGGTGGCTCAATCGGTTAGGGGTACAACTACAAGCCGTTTCGCCCTCCAGCGCTGGCGATAAGGGTTCAAATTCACATGTTTCCATCGTGGACTTTGTAACTCGAAATTGGTATCTGGTGGAGTTGACAGTTACTCGCCGATGGCCGGTAGTTTGCCGCAAAATGGTCAACGAGTTTATCAGCCATTGAAATTACTGTTATATTAGCCGCAAGTGTGAGGATTTCCTCCGCCACGAAAACTGGCAATGCCGTGATATGGTCTCAGTTGCTGAAAGCGACATTAAACCCCAATCAATCAATCAATCAATCAATCAATCATATAATTAGTTAGGTTGGGAATCAAATGCGAGCACAGTCCATTAAATTCCTAGATATTATCATGGATGAAAACTTAACTTTTAAAACCCACATATCAATGATACAAATGAAACTGAAACACACCTTCTACTGCTTGAACAAAGTTAAAAAATATTTTACCAAGAGAATCATGAAAAATTCTATACCACTCCTTAGTCCACAGCCATCGTCTTTTCGTTCTCCGGTATGGGGGCATTCATGTCATGCTAGTGTGCTGTCAACCTTACAATAAAGGAAAATTCCTATTCTATGCAATTCTAACTATAAAAACCACACAGAACCCAATTTTCAAACAAGAGAATATTCTAATGTTCAAAGAACTCTATACCATGCACGAAGCGCTCTTTATGTACATCTGGACTAAAAGAAATCTCCCAAAAATCATTTGATAAAATGTTCGTTTAGTCCCTCGGTGTAAATACAAGACAGGCGAATAAACTAAGAGGCAAAACCCCGAGAACATGTTTCTCAGAAAATCTACCAACACGTTCATTTCCCAATGTGTGGAATTCGGTTAACTCCAAAATAAAAAATTGTAAAATTTAATTATGTATTAAAACATTATCTACTGAACTAATATGTAAATATTCGGCGAAATGTAAAATCAAATCATGCTACATTTGCGATAGATAATCGTCATATCACTTGCCTCAAGCAACTTACAACTTCGCGTTATCACCCTGAACATTCCGAACTTCCAGACAGCCATGGGTCATGCACGGCGCCGTCCGTGGATTGTCAAAATTGAACTATTATATATGGTGAGGAAAATTATGAACGACTTTAAAGTGATGTGAAACACTCCCGCAGGGTGATCACATAGAAATGGAGAATAATCTTGCTCGTGTAGTTTTGTTTACAAATATGAATTCAAATTGATAACACACACAAATGTCATTCTTATATATTAACTAGAATGCACTCTCTGGAACTGCCTATACTTGCGCCCCATCACACATTCGGCATGTGTTGCGGTGTCTTACCAACAGCAGTTTGAATCACGGGTGCTGGCCCCTCGTTTGAGAGAGATCGATAACAAAATTCTAGATATCAAATCTCAGTTCATCCATCGCTGAAATAGTTGTGTGTACGGACATAATATCTCTATTATCTCAAGTTGATATATTACACTATTATAAATGCTAGTCTTAGTAATACGCACGAGTTGTTTGACATATTTATAGAACATTATAGACATCGTTCATATAAAGATACGAAACGAAGTTGTTGGCAGATGGAATAGCCAGTCCGTGTAACACGAGTCGCAGCTGTCTGGACATCGACGCAATAATGTCTGGTGTTTTGCGCGCCCATGTAGCTCGTGACGTCCTGATGTGCGTCATGACGTCATGGCGTCTTGATCGGTTTCCAGAAAGAAATCATTCAAAATTGTTAATTTATGAACGATTTATTACCAAAATAAAGCCAGATGACGATGCAAATTAAGTATATATCTTGATTTAAATTACAATTGATGCAACCATTTCATATTTTGCGTGTCCATTATTTACAGTATGTACTTCCGGTATGACGTAACATGTTCGTGGAAGGACAGACAACAGACAAAGATCCGAACCGAAAACATTACTTGCGTCCAGCATGGACTGGCGCAAGTAATTAAATGCAATGACTCTGGGTGGCGAAATCATTTGTATTTGTTTATCACCGATAGTTGCGTCCCGATTCCAGAAATAAATATTTACAATTGGGCATAGTTCAGACGATGATTGCTATGGATTGGTATGGTCGGTTTCTTTGAAATTTTCGGCCATGTTAGTAGAATTATACATTCCTCATGTTGGCATAACTCCTGAGTACAAATTTAACAGTTTCACGCACCCGAAAAGGTCCATAATATGTCTTTAAGTTGTCATAAAAATCTGCCAGATTTCTTGCTTTCCGCCGTCCACTCTGTTTGATCTTGTCCATCAAACCCAAAATTATTTTAGATATCTACTCTTAAGTTCACAATTTATACTATTTTCAATTAAAATATCAATGTAGTATATTTAAAATTAACACCTACCAAAACCTGAAACTACAAACGCCATCAAATCTTCTTGTTGTATTATTTATTCAGGGCAGCAGGAAGACGGTCAGCAGGTCATGCTGCTCCTGTACAATACTATTAATTCGCGTACCACTGATTTGTTGCTAATTCTTATTTATTGTACAAATAAACATCTACATGTACATACAATTCTTAGTCCAAAGTAATCATATGCCTCTTGAATTGATCACGAAGAAGAAAATGCAGAATATACCAATTCTTCTTCAAAGAATGCGCATGAGATTGTATGCATATGACTTTTATATCCGACATATTTCAGTAGCTGATGCGTCATCGAGACTCTATATGAATTCAGGAGAACCGCTCGACACTTGCTTCGTGGATCTACATGTTCATTCAGTCTGCAACTCCATGCCAATTTAGATAACGTTGGAAAATGTGAAATTAAATACTGACCGTGATGATTAGTTTCAGTGTTTGAACAGTATCGTACATCAAGGGTGGCCTCATTCAATAAATAGTGTTCCGATGTTTATTCGTCAGTTCTGGATTCACGGTTGAAATATCTGAGATCAATGGCATTCTCTAAAAAAGCTCTCAATTTATAATACCGAAATGTTGAAGAATTACATTACGGTCATGGAGAAAGCCAAAAAAGCGCCCTCGCGATCCAGCTAGTCAGTTGCTTTGGAACGTGTCAAATGTACCGATCGTCAAATACAATAAATCATGAAAATTCTATTTTGCCCATTGCAGAAAGTTGGGACTGATTTTGTCAAGGGCAAAATCAACACTACTTAATACTTGTAGACTAATATAGCCGGTTCTTCGAGGTTGTTCAGCTTCACAATCAAATCTTCACCTGTAATTAGCCATATAAAATCAGTGTTCGCGCCTCATGTAATTCAATAAATTCTTGTTAGTGATGGAGGATGCAAAGTTCATTGGATGTATTTTCAAATTATAAGTTGTCACGCAAAATTCATAGGATGTAGCCCAGATTTGAACTGGGCCCAGATTATCAAATTATAAGTTGACAAGGACTATAACTGCGTAAAAAACCTAAATCGAACCTGAATTCGAATATAATCTGTATTTTCATATGAATAATCCATACACAAAATATTTGTAAATAATCAGCAAACTATATAACTAAAGCTATCAGCCGGAAACTAAATAATCGTCAATTAGTCAACAATGACCATAACTCATGATCATTTCGCAAAACGTGTTGCTTTCTACTACTTGCTACAGCTTCAAATGTAATTTGGAGTATTACTGTTCAGACCATGGTTATCTGAGCGATTATAGATTAGGAGGCTGTGCAGGCTGAACATAAATATTTCCAAAGCTTTTCTACGGTTGCTCGGTAAGTTTATTAGTGAGCCAAGAAAGAGCAACTTCCTCCGATCGACTTCGTACTCAATGGGTAGCATCCCGAGCAAGGAGAGCGAGAGGATCGTGCTGCTTCTTGTAGCCATTTGCTGCATATTTTTGATACACATTCTGTATGCCTTTTCAAGGTTCATATATTGAGTCTGTGACAGATTCCACCACATTTCGGTGCCATATAGGGCTTTTGGAATGACAACGTGTTTAAAAATCTTTAGGTTGGTCATTGGACTAAATTCCTTGGAAATTGGTGAGCGGCAAGCTGCAAAATAGCATTTGCGGATAAGTTCTGATGCTTTTTCAACATTCGGGATATTTGAACTGCTAGACTCCTGGATTATACCAAGGTGTGTCACTTGTTTCGTTTGGCTTATGTGGCCTGATCCTAGGCTCCATGATTGGGAGTCTATATTTTCGCGGTTACTTGATGTATTAAAGACGACTACTTTGCTCTTTTCCCGTGAGAAGGAGAAGCGCCATGTCAAACTGTATTTGTGGCACATGGTCAGTAGTCTATGAAGACCACCTTCGGTTAGCGAAGAAACGGTGATATCATCGGCTGTCGTCGGGCATGAACAGGACAAAGAACTTACATGCATACCATCTGGAGATTCAGACAATGATCTTACGAGGTCATCAATGAAAATAAGATATAAAAAGGGAGATAATATTATGCCCAGTCTGATCCCTTGCTCAATGCGAAAAGAATTGGACAGGAAGCCATTGTAGAGTACTTGGCTTTCTATATCAGAATACATATTGTTTAGTAACAAGAGCATGTGACCTCTTACTCCTTTTTCATATAATTTTCAAATCAATCCTTCGTGCCATACACAGTCGAATGCCTTTTTAGAATCAAGAAGGGCCACAAAGAGACGTTGAGTTATTTGCTTTTGCATAAGAAACACTATCTTGGAGCTCATATGAAGTGACATAACAGCTAACCCTCTCATAGAAGCCATTCTGCAAGCTGGTCGGAAAATTCTTGAAGACACAACTCTGCTGTAGTCTCCGAAGGATAATCATTTCGAACAACTTGTATGTGACTGGTAGGTGCGTGATGGCACGATAGCTGTCGGGGTTTTGCATGGGCTTTGGCTCTCCTTTATAGATGGGCACAATAGTGCCCTTTTTCGTAGCATGTGGAATGTGTGCGAGGCGTAATATTGCAGAAAACATAGTGCATGGGGAACAATCGGAGCGGCAAGTAGGATATGTTCATTAACTAATTTATCTGAGCCGCCTGCTTTGTTATGTTTTAGTTTCCTAAGAGCTATATTAATCTCAGCCAATGTAACCACATCTGGGCTGTTATTGTTATGCATGTCCATACCAGTGCGCATACGAAACTCTTCTACTTTGGAGTGGACATACTGTTCAAAATATGGCTGATTGTGTTCGGAATGCTTATATAGATCTTATATATATTGATGCCACCCGCTAACAATATCATGAGGGTCCCGACACTTTTTGTCATTGAAGAGTATTTCTGTTCCGGGACGTATGCTACTTCCCGTTCGCGGACGAATAGCTTTCCAAAAGCGTTTATGTCGGATGTGGCGAATGCTTCAATTTTTCGGACAGAATCACACATATGTGATTTAACAGCAAGTCTGTGCGCCCTACGGAAAAGACGTTTATGCTCTCTGTAATTTTGGTAGCATTCGTCGTTAAACTCGGTGGGCCGGCCAGCGGATATCCAAGCTTTCCTGCTCAGTATCATAGCTTTATGAAGACTTTTGATCTCATTATTCCAATATGGTTTGAATTTGTGTCTACATTGAGGTTTCTTACCTTAGCGGCAGACAATAAGGCGTTGACAATGTTTGAGTGGAACAAGTCGATATTACATGGTGTATTGAACTGATTTGGTAGACAAGGAAAGGCATTGTGCAGCAGTGCACAGTACCGCTCAATGTCAAATTTCTCCCAGTTTATTTGATTACGTTAGGTATCGCTATAACTGGTAGAGTTATCGCTCATTAGTGAGGGGACTACTGCAGTGCATTTTACAGGCCAATGATTTGATGTATTAATGGCATTGTCATCAACTATTTCAGCATCGTAAACCAGATCTATTCTGGAGTTCTGTATGATAATGTGGTCCAGAAGTGAGGAAGAGTACTCCAATATGTCTATCCAGAAACCGTGTAAGCGGCATAACTCTAGAGTTGTATCGGCGTGGTTCAAATTCAGACTGTGAATCTAATCTTGAAAGATTCGCATTGCAGTTTCCATAAGAATAATAGAACCGTGTGTTGAAAAAATATTGATGAGGTCAGACAAGTCAGAGAGACATTTCTCGTACGAATCATCCGGGAGGTTCGAATTTGGAAGATACTGTGATGAAATTACTGTATATTTTTATGGTCACAATTTTGTTCAATTAACCTTTCATCAGTTAGTACATATTAGTTAGTGCTTTATGATATATATTAGCCTTGTTCTAATATTGTATCGGATTTCGACAGTATTCAGTTGAAATCACTTTTGCAGTTTTCAAATTCGGTAACTTTACTTCCGGGTACGTTTCTGCTACGTTCGTGAAAATTACGATAATTTCCTATCGTAAATTTTCACACTTCTCATTCAAATATCATTAAATATATCACAAATATTTAGTCATCACCAGTTCCTACTCATAAAATAGTAGTTCATTCACATTCATGCTCTTCGTCAGTTCACATTGATTCATATTTGTGCATTATTTGTTGATAGTATTTTCATCCATTCACAAATTCGCGAAGTAGTATAGCGGTTAAGAAAAAAAATCATGCACTTTTGAGTAGAAGTCCCATACTTTACATATAGATACTATGGACCAAGGTAATTAATTTCTGATATGGACCTCTTCTCAAAATTTCCCTATATTCACGCAAGGGCGCGTTAAAATATTGCATATTTGTGTCGAAAGATATCCGTTTCCACGTTCAATGTCATTCCACATTTTTAATAAACCGCGCGTGAGATTAATGTTTACTTGAACAAAATACGATTTGTTTTCACTTGTTGTGCCTGCTAACTTGCTCATTACGATCAATTATCGAATACCAAATAAATACCAACGGTAAAACAAAAACAACAACACCATTCCCCCTGTTATTCATCACAATTGCCACAAACTTACGCAATTTGGCAACGGTTGACGAAATATTAGAATTAATTAGTCCGGGAGCTAATAGGGGTACCCTTGCACCCCCCCCCTGGGACTTAACTTCACCCCACTCATTTTGTTCCTTATTATGTCCTTCAACTTTTAAGCAATGTTAACAAGAAAACAAAGTGGCCGTGTAGACTCCAGACAAGATGGCGTCCATCATGGTCGCCGTTTTTCAGCCCAGACCTTAGGTCAGTTTTATTCAAATTATAGCGGGAAAATCTTGTAAAATGTATACAATGTATACATTTTCGTGAAGCTGAGACATAATGACACATTTTTGAGCCAAAATTAAAACTCACCATCCAAGATGGCCGCCAAAATGGCCACCAGAAGTTGAAAATATAACATTTTTTCACAAATATCTTCTAGATCAATTCATGCTGTTTGGAACTGGTTTAGTATTGCAACTTTATTTAGTATTTTTTATATTAACTTATCATTGGAGCAACGAAATATGCAATTATTGGGGTCCTAACCCCTTCCGATCCCTCAAAAATTCGATTTTACAGAATGCGGTATAAAATTTCACAAAAAATCACAATTGGGACTCTAGTCATATTTCAACAAGAAATGAACAGAACTTTGTAATGTAAGTGAGGCATATAATTAACTATTAATATTCCAAATCACTGGAACCAAAATTCTTACTTTGGCTCAAAATGGCTGCCAATATGGCCGCCAAAATATGGAAAATGGTAAATATTACACCAGCGTGTACTGCAATCGCTTACAAGTTGTGGTTGATAAAATTATCTATTCTGCATTCTATACATTGAATACTAACATGTCTGATGCACCATGGTTAATTGTTACTATTGTCACCCGTGACATCGTCAAATATATTGGACTTTTCTCTCAAAAACTTGACATAAATATTGGCAAAAATTCACTTTTCAGGTTTGTACCATTTTTTCAGGTAAAATATAACTATCTTTGGATTGAAAGGTTTTTTTTCGTTTTGGTCTATTTTAAATGTGTCATACTACAGTGTTTATAGACTGAATTGCTCAAGATGGCTTCCAAAATGGCAACCAAATTTGTAGAATGTTAATTTTTTACATATATCCCGAACATTCTCTGCATTATCCGAAAAGGTAGCATATTGTGACTCACTTGGTTATTATACATGTTAGTTAATTAACTGACAACTACATGTTCTATTCTGGTTGTCTCAGTTCCGTGTGGAGCATGACAAATTCATTTTAAAGTATACAATTTTGCTGAGAACCTCTTTTGTAATTTTGGCCACATTTATTGAAAGGAAATGGGCAGAACTTTGATACAGACCTGAGATGGATCATAATCTTTGGCTATTCTGGTCCATTATGATAAAAAAAAATGTCAACATGATACAGTGTGGATGCCAAGATCATAGCCAGGGAGTTACTCTATGATCATATGTGAGGTGAATAGGTATACAGGGAGTTATTGTATGTCATGACTGGTGTGAGTAGGTATACAATGAGTGACTATATGGTTATTAGTGGGTTGTCCATGGTAAGATGCATATAGGTATACAGGGAGAGGCCATGGTCAGGTGTGAGGTCAATCGATATGCATGGAGTGACTCTATGGTGTATGCTTGTGTATATTCAGTACGGGTGCAACCGGTGTACATGTATGGTCATTAGTGTGGTGTATGGATATAGCTACATGGTCATCTATGTGTTGATTATGTATATATGGAGTGACTGTAATGTCATGGGTGGTATGTGCATGTGTTGTCTGTATGACCATGGATGGGGTGTGTGGATAAATAGGGAGTGATTTTATGGTTACGGGTAATGTGTACAGGTATACATGGAATGACTGTATGGTCATGATTGAATATGAATACCTGGAGTAAGCTGGGTGGACATTATCGAGGGTGTGGGTATATAGTGAGTGTCCGTGTGGTAATGGTGGGATGTATATTTATATATCTCGTGGATGTATTATCATTTGCGGGTGTATAAGGCTTAGCTGTATTAT
The DNA here is from genome assembly GCA_032622095.1 of Siphonodentalium dalli. Taxonomy (NCBI): domain Eukaryota; kingdom Metazoa; phylum Mollusca; class Scaphopoda; order Gadilida; family Siphonodentaliidae; genus Siphonodentalium; species Siphonodentalium dalli. The sequence continues at coordinate 152,454,532 of CP136062.1, forward strand.
CATGGGTGGCGTGTATGATTATGCAGTGAATTGCTGAATTGTCATGTGTGAGGTGTATATGCAAGTATGGAGTGTTTGAGTGGTCGTGTGTGCGGGTATTTTGTATATCTGGAAGGGCTGAATGGCCATTAGTGAGGTTTACATGTATACCTGTAGTGAATCTATAGTCTAGGGTGAGCTGCATATGTATATCGAGTGGCTATATGACTATGTGTGTCAAATAGGTATACAAGTAGTGACTGTATGGTTAATAGTGAGATGAGAACATGTAGGTATACAAGTAGTGACTGTATGGTCACAAATGTAATGAACATCTATACAGGGGGTGACTAAATGGTCATGTGTCAGGCGTATGAGAATACCTGGTGCTCCTGTTTGGCGGCGGTATGGTCATGTGTAGGTTATACCAGTATACACACGTGTTGCTTTATTGTCATGAGCGAGGGATATGCGTGTATAGCGAGTAGCTACATGGCCATGGATGAGGTGCACATGCATACATGGATTGACTATAGTGACATGGATGGGGTGTATAAGTATATCCTGAGTGGCTATTCGGCTATGGTGTGACAAATAGGGATGCAGGGAGTGACATGGCCAATGTTGAGGCGAATATGTATACAAGGATTGACCATGATCATGTATGAATGTTTTGAATAGGTACACACGGGGTGACTATATGGCCATAGGTCAGACGAAGGAGTATACCAGGTGACATGGGTGAGGGTATGAGTATGAAGCGAGTGGCTATATGGCCATTGGTGAGGTGCATATGTATACCGGAATGACTTTATGGTCATTGTTGTGGTGTTGATGTAGATATTGATTGTCTATTTGACCATGCGTTTGGAGAATATGTATACAGGGGGTGACCTTATGGCCAATGGTGAGATGAATGGGTATACAAGGAGTGGCTATATGGTTATGGGTCATGTTTAGGAGTATACCCGGTGTGCCTGTATTGTGACGCATGGTTGTATGGTCATCCGTGGTCATGGGTCAGGTGTACATGTATACAGTGGGTCACTATATTGTTATGTATGTGGTGTTTATGTATATATGTAATGACTGTGTGCTAATGGGTGGCTATCGCTTTCCACACTTAGCGCCCCCCATCTACATAAACATCATTAAGACGGAGAACTCTCTGACATGACCTCTTTATTGATTAACATACCCTTGAGTCATTGTAGAAAGCGATAGCCACACAAGATACACATGAACAACCCACCCATCACCAAGTCACTCCATATGTACATAAACACCACACAAATGACAACATAATAACCCACTTTATACACGTACACCTGATCATGCAGCCATACGTGGTTATACCCGTACATACCACAAATGACGATACAGCCACGAGTCACCATGCATGAACACCAGGTATACACCTACACCCGACGCATGACCAAAAAGTCACTATATGTATACATATTCACTACATTCACGATCATACAGTCACTCATTGTATACATATTCACCTCACCATGGACCATACAACCACTAAATGTATACATATTCGCCATCCACATGACCATAGAGTCAATCCAGGTATACATATGCACAATACCAATGGTGAGACCTTCCAGATATACCAATACCCGCACATACGACCACTCATAAGTTCCATACTTGCCACTCATAAGTTATATACACGCCATCCATGATCATACATGTACTCCCCATACACCACCAATGATAACACATCCACAACATATATAAATATATGTCCCACCGTCACCAATAGGGGACTCCCTATATACCCACACATCAGTCATGACCATACAATAACTCCATGGGTACTTATTATCCTCATCTATGATCATAGAGTAACTCCATGGCTGTCATCTTGGCTTCCACTCTGTATCCAGTTGACAAATTTGTATCATAATGGGCCTGAATACCCACATATCATGATGGTTCATCTCAGTTCCGTCTCAACGTTCTGTCCATTTCCTTTCAATAATATGGCCAGAATCACAAAAGAGGTTCTCCGCAAAATTCCATACTGAAACTTTAAAATGAATTTGTCATGCCCCATACGGAACTGGAACAAATATAATAGAACATTTTTGTCAGTTAATTAACTAATACATAAAAATTCACAATTTGCTATCTTTTTCGGATAACGCAGAGAATAATGTTCGGGATATGTTAACTTTTAACTTTTTACAAATTTGGTTGCCATTTTGAAAGCCATCTTGAGCATTTTAGTCTTTAAACACCACAGTGTGACACACTTAAGATAGACCAAAACAATAAACACCTTTGATACCAAAGATAGTTGCATTTTACTTGAACATATGGTCGAACCCTGAAAAGTGAATTTTTGCCAATATTTTTGTCAAGTTTGTGAGAGAAAAATCCCATATTTCTGGTGATGTCAGTGGTGAGAATAGTAAAAATGATCCATGGTGCATTAGACATGTTAGTATGCAATGTATAGAATACAGATTAGCCAATTGTATACACCAACCACAACTTCTAAGCGATTGCAGGACACCCTGGGGCAATATTTACCATTTTCCATATTTTGGCGGCCATTTTCGCAGCCATTTTGAGCCAAGGTAAGATTTTTGGTTCCAGAGAGTTGGAATATTCATTGGTAATGATATGCCTCACTTACATTACAAAGTTCTTTTCATTTCTTGTTGAAATATGACTAGAATCCCAATTGTGATTTTTTGTAAAATTTTGCACCGCGTTCTGTAAAATCGAATTTTTGCGGGATCAGAAGGGGTTAGGACCCCATTAGTTGCACATTTAATTGCTCCAATGGTCAGTTAATATACAAAATACTAAATAAAGTTATATTACTCAACCAGTTCCAAACAGCATGAATTGATCTAGAAGATATTTGTGATCAAATGTCATATTTTCAACTTCCGGCGGCCATTTTGGCGGCCATCATGGATGGTGAGTTTCAATTTTGGCCCACAAAAGTGTCATTATGTCTTAGCTTCACGAAAATATATACATTTGTATACATTTTACAAGAATTCCCGCTATAATTTGAATAAAACTGACCTAAGGTCTGAGCTGAAAAACGGCGGCCATGATGGACGCCATCTTGTCTGGAGTCTACACGGCCACTTTGTTTTCTTGTTAACATTGCTTAAAAGTTGAAGGACATAATAAGGAACAAAATGAGTTGGGTGAAGTTAAGTCCCAGGGGGGGGGGGGGGCAAGGGTACCCATATTAGCTCCCGGACTAAATGTTGAACATGTGGAAAATGACTATTTGACACTTTTGCCGTCAATCTTACGTTTGATTTTGAGTTATATTCGCTGTATTTGATACAATTCATAGTCGCAATACAACACTAAGTCAATATAGTTAAGCTAATGTGCAATATTTATGAACATGGTCAATAAATATAGGCTTTACTTTTGTAATAGACGATAAACAAAACTAACAAATACTGCTGAACTGCACGATCGCCTACGGAAACCCATTCTCCATTCTACGGAAAGCCGATTCGTTGTGGTTTTCACGAATTGCAATGTGCGAAAATTACTAAATGATAATCGGAGATATGGTTAATTTTCTGAATCAAATCAAGAACTTATTAAATTGATGTATACACGACTTATTGAAGGCAGGTCGTGATCAAGTAATACTGTCACATTTGTAGAAATTGGGGATTGGGGTAGGGGCGGGTTGTAATCTAGCTCTTGGTGTTGAAGTCACCATGTTGCATTTTTTAGGGATGACTGTACAGCGGTTGATGTCACCCTGAGAGTTCAGAATATCAATCAAGATGGGTAGTAATGCCAAGAGTTGGGAGTTTGTTCTATAATATATTCTCCATAACGTGACAATAGGGGGGGGGGGTGTTACATTGTCGGTTGAATAATTTTCCATCTTCATATAGGCCTACATGTATGTGGTGACAGATTGGACTCAAAGCAGGGTGCAAATCCAATTTTGAGGACCTGAGAGTTTGGTATGATTCAGAAGGGTTCAGTTGTAAATTTAAGCACCCCAACAGCCACGGCACTGTCTCTTCTAGTGTGTGGTGATGTTGTGGTGGCTTCAGCACCTGGGAATTAATTATCATTGTAAGGTAAATGTGTACGTTTATTTTCAATTATAAATGTAACAAATGCCAACAAATGTGTGTACGATCAAATTTTATAATTACGCTTCTAGTATGGCCATGTTTTGGAAGGAAATTGGCAGAACTTAAAAACTGAACTAAGTGGGACCATAATATGTGGCTACTCTGGCACAATAGCATCAAATCTGACCAACTATTGTCAGTAAAACCGTTTAGTGTTTCTTTCATTGTGCATAAAGGTCACAAAGATGGAGAACTCTCTAACATGATTTCTCTTTAGATTAACATATCCATGAGTTATTGTGGAAAGCAGCGATAGCCACCCAAGGTACACCTGTGCAACCCACCTGTGACCATACAGTCACTCCATATATATATATAAACACCACACAAATGACCATGTGGCCACTAACTTTATACACATGCACCTCCTCAGACCATGACCATACAGCCACACTTGGATATACCCATATATACATGTACATCACACATGATGATACAGCCATGATTCACCATGCAGGCACACCAGGTATACTCCTATATACCCATCACCATACAGTCACTATCCCCTGCATAGCTATTCACCACACTCATTGTCTTACAATCACTCACTATATACCTATTCACATCACCATTGGCCATATAGTCACTCAATGTATACATATACACCCCACTAATGGCTATACAGCCCTTCCAGATATACCAACAACCCGCACACACGACCATTTGCCCACTCCAGACTTCCATATACACCTCACCCGTGATAATTCAGCCACATGCAATATATACTCATACACCCCATCTGGGATCATACAGATGCTCCATGTATACATATACACCCACCGATGACTAGTGCCATTACATATATGCACCCCACCCCGACAACAAGGGCACTCCCCATATACCCACAAGTGACACGTCTGCCAGTGTCCATCAAGCTATACTGCAGATATGCATATACACTTAACCATGACTACATTCATTCCATGTACACCTATACAACATACTGCTTCATACTGATCCACAGCACCCTCCACCCATGACCGTACAACCAACAACAATACATATATCTATAAACCCACCCATGACAATACAGACAATACAAAAGTTACACCTGTAAAACCCACCATGACCATAGAGTCACTCCATTTATACACAGCCAACATATATCTGACCATGTAGCTACTCTCGTTGCACCCACACTGCATAAATGACCATACCGTCACATCGGGTATATATCTGTAAACGCACACATGACAATAGTCACTCCCTGTATACCTATTCACCTCAGACATGACCATACAGCGACTCATTGTATATACATACATATCACCATGGACACCCCACCGATGACCCGGAGCCCACTAGCCACGTCGCTGATGACTAATCAACTATAGACATGTATTGAATGATAAATACAATATAGGCACTATTTACGCATGCTGTTTCGAATAAAAGATAACACAGGTTATACATTATTTTGTGCACTGACCATTTGTTAACTTTTGGGGGTGATACTTAAAGGCATATGTAAGGTCATCGTGGTGGGGGAATAGTTGGAAATCATGTATATACGATGGGACTGATAGGAATTTGCTAACAACGGGGGATAGCCCATGTCATGTAAGAATTGTCCAATAACTAGAAATGTTATGATACCTTTCAGTTTGAAACATCTATCCTGAAGGGTGTGGGTGTGCGAAATTAAATTGTCATACTGCTCTGAGTCACGTCTAGTCACGTTCCTGTGTATAAACTATAGAATGATACTTAGAATTCAAGCTATAGTACATCTAGGTGTCTTCCTGATAATAATTGGAAATTCAAGATACCCACACGGGCCATACAATTGGACACTATAATACTTCTAATGCGTATTATACACAAGACAACAGTGGTTTCGACTTCTTAATAATGAGACAGTTTTTACCAGGTTTCGTGTTGTTTGGCGCCAGAATATTCGAAAAATCACATTTTATAAAGAGCGTTTTTACTTCATTGCCAACAGCGATGAAAATTGAAGAGAAATTTCGAAAATAAGCTATTTATGATGATTCTGATCACATTATTTTGGATGTTTCTTGTGGTGCTGTATTGGTGATGCATATGTATAACGACCATTATATTTCATGTTTTATTGCCTGCTAAATTATTATGGAATGTGTACTTATTTTATGTCGAATTGGATGGGGCATCTTTAAATCAAGAAAAAAAAAAAATAAACAAATACAATTGGATAGAAATATATTGCTCACATACACTGGCCGAATCCATAGCGCAACGGCAAACTTCGGAGGAAACGTCCCTCAACTGGCGAGTCCTAATTCGAATTAAATAATAATTGAAACGTGTTGCTTTTCGCCGTGGACAACAATAACTGTCCGTGCTGAACTGTGGGCGTATACTCAGGTAATCAAGACAGAGATGTGGACCAGACCAAATGGATAGTTGGCTCCAATGACAATTCAATGTGTGGGTTTTAAGTCTGATAATATTCTCAGCGTCGGGAATTCGGTCAAGAATAGACTCGGCGCAAGAGCCTCGTCTATTCTTTTACCGAATCCCCTATTCTTCGAACATTATCCATTACATAGTTTGCACCAAACTGACTTATAGTGCCTCGTCTGATAATGGGCGGCCGTGTCTGACTCTGACGCCGTCTTGTCTTGAGTCTACACAGCCACCTTTTCAAGTTTTGTGTTAGTATTGCTAAGAGGTTGAAGGTCACAATAAGGAAGGAAATGAGTGGGTGAAGTTAAGTCATGGGATGAGGGTGCAGGGGTACCCCATAAGCTGCCAGACTATTATAAATTTGTGCTTTCATCGCTGTTGCATGTCAACTACCAAAATGACACATTAGCTGTTAAGATCCAATCACAATGACATCACTTATATGGGATTACCGTTCCTCCTCCCCATCATGATCGAAAACAAAAGGAAATTTAGTAACTTTGACCCAGTAGGTAGGCCTACCCTACATTAGGACCCAAATAAATTGCTGGTAACACAGGGGGGGTGAGAAAAAAAAACAAGCAATTTTTCCGCAACTAAAAAAAAAAAAATTTGCTTGTTTTTTTTCGTGTTTTGGCAATGAGTTGGGCTTCAAAACCACTTTGAATGAGAGAAATAATGTAATTCTAACTAGTAAACTGACTGCAGGCATTTATCGTGTTGTAATTTGTTGCAAATTTTGAAATCCAAGATGGCCGCTGGCAGCCATGTTTTTTTGGCCGAATGACCTCAAAATGACTCATTCCTATTTACATGTCCATGTTAACATCCATGATAAATAGTATGCACAGAAATTCATATACAGCTGTTTACAGTGAATTTCCCCCCGCAAATCTCTGTTTTAGTGTTAAAAGTGGGGGGGTGGGTGTCAAAAAATGGTCGGAAAAAACTGCCGAAAACGGAAAAAAAATTGGGGGTGGGGGTGGGTGGGTACAAAAAATGATCGAAAGGGAAAAAATGCCATACGTGCCTGAAATATTTTTCCGACCCCCCCCCTGTGTAACATAATTTTTCCTGAACATTACGGGCACATGACAATACCAAAGAAGTTGAGTAATGGTGGGGGTACATGATGGGTCCTACCAGCCCATGAACATGATGAACTATTATGAGTCAATGAGTTTCATGTAACATGTTGTTGTTGTTGTAATTGGAGGTTTGGAACCCTGAATGCATCTATAGACAGTAATATTGATAAAAACTGCAAAACTACCTTCTAAATACACTTTTTCTATGCACAGTGATCATCTTATGAAAAAAAAAAAGAGTGTTTTTTTGTCCAAAAAATCGGGTGGTTTCCGAAAGTCGTTGTGACGACCAACAAAGTGATTATTTGAGTTGGGTCCATATCAGAATTTGTTTCATATATGTCCCTGAATGTGTATACAAAGTTTCATGCTTCTACTAAAAAGTGCATGATTCCCCCATAATTTTGGTCTTAGCCGCTATACTAATGGTGTATTTATTTCATATGACTGAAATAAGCGCATATTGGCATTATTTAAATGTGAAATAAGCCCCATATGGACACAAATGTTTAACGAAATATAAGTTCCAAATGGACTTGCATTATTCAAATATTTCATATTGGCCATATTTGATCCACTTATTCTACTCTTTCATTTAACAACCTCAATCGACTTAACATATGTATTTTCTTTATAAGGTGTTTCCACTGTGGCCTGCGATATATACAGTGCACATTTATACGATTGAATAATTGTAGCCATCTCTAACCACGTTTTGCATTTCGTCGAAATCCGTTCACGCCTGCAAGCGGACTCCATTGAATCATCTGGTTCTGTTTCCTACTGGATATCACAATACTGGGAGCGAATATCGAGTGCACCCGGAGATATTATGTAATTGTGTTATAGTCGACGGGTGTCAATCTAAGCGCGTATCAGGAAAATTGCCGGCTTTAATGGATATCCAATCAGCAACCATTTGGCCAGGCGTTCCCTGCACGTCAAGACAATTTTTGGCGCGAATGGTTTAGTCTAGCAATAGACTCGGAGGAGTGGAGTTGCCTGTGGTTTATCCACCTGATATTTCCGCCATAGAGCGATGTATCTCCTGGCACAGCTGTTATACAGCCTAATCGTGGTTAATCCACCTATATCTCGCCACAGAGATTGAAATTTTGACTCAGCTGTTACCACTTGTGAATGATCCACATGCGACCATCGCCATAATGATTGGCTCTGGGATCGGCTGATATTACTAGTTTGTCTAGTTGTTTTGCCAGTACATATGGTACTCACAGAATGAACAGCGGCTCTGGCGAGACCCGGTCAATAAATAATAGTTCGAAACAATGAATGGAGCCGCCGAATAAAGTGTGTGAAATACCACTTTTGCGGTTAAATGATGAACATCTATAATCATGGAATAGCGATATAGTTAGCTATTCATTGTCGGGCGCCGATCAGAGGTGGTGCAACCTGCTGTGTCAGACTTTTAGGTAGAAAAGGATTTCATTTACATACACTACGAAAATCCGATAATTAATTAAGTGATGACGATTTTCAGGCCCTGTTGTCAAGTGCAGATAATAGTGATAGTGACGATGAAGAAAATGTGCCCACTGATTTAAAAGAATAGAGTGTATATGTCACAAGCTCCCAATCAGTTCTCTGGGAGATTTACTGGTAAGTCTTCAAATACATGCCATACTTATCTGACAGAAGACCCGAGAACTATCTTAAAAACAAAAGGACAATACAACATCGAATCCGTTGCATTTGGAGACTTATTATAATAGCTTTGAGAATATCCCACTTTTTAAAGTCTTCGGGATTACAAACGTAGCCAATTTTTGGAAGACGTCAATATAACTTCAAAACCATTCATAATTGCCATATATATTGAGAAAAGAAGCCACACAGTTTACAAGACTACCTTTCTAAATTTATTCAGGAACTAACAACCTTCCAATCCAGAGTACCATTTTAATTGTCAAGACCATCCTGTTAAAATCCATAGCTTTATCTGTACCACCACGTGCCTACCTTAAAACATATGGGCACAATGATGATTTTGAGCGGCATTAGAATTGAACACTTTTCCCGTTGCTATTATGTCAATATTTAAGATTGTAAGAAAATTCAGGACCTGCATATTTTACTGAAATTAGTATGGAGTCTAATCACCCCCACGACTTCATCATCAATTCTGGTTCAAATAGTCATCGGACGGTGAAAACATTTTATTTTCGGCAATTTTGTTTTTAATTCTCCCTACCGAACTCAAACAATTGTCAGATTGCATGGCAAACCAACAGAGACAATGGAAGACTTCCGGAAGTGTTCGTCGATTCTAATGGTGCGTTATTAAACATGTGAAAGGTGTAAACAGGAGGGTGGATATACTACGATGACATTTCCCTGTCTGGGGTTTTGTAAGAAGACTGATGAATGTGTAAAGAACATGGTTGATGAAACGTATCACCATGGCTCTACTCCACTGTCTAAAATGGTATTAGGGCTTCTTTCCAAGTTTTCACTGGACAATATCCCTTACAATGCAATACGAAATTAGCAGGAATTCCGATGGTGAAATATCAAAAAATAAACTGGAATTTTCAAGTGTGATTAATTAAGTTCATGAATATGATACATACACAATACTGCGAACAAACTATCTGGGATGTCATATTCCAAATAATCTCGGACTAATCCCACTTTTGTCCCGTTAAACTCTCGTCCCAAAATAATCTCACCATTATTTCGAAATAATCCACCCTTATTTCGAAATAATCCCACCCATGTGCATTCAGTTTGTTATGGGTGTTCCAATGCGAATTGTCAGGCTATTGATTAAAGGCCCATATAATTTTCGACCTGGAAACCGCGTTATTAGTGATATTTATGATGACTAAAGGAAAGCCATAGAGTTTGGCTACATTCGCCTCGTCTGCAATATTGATCGCACAGGCTTTAAGGATGGCCCGATGCGCTGGTGCGATGATTTCTTCTCCATTGATAAAAACTTCACTAAATTGATCTAAATTGTCTGAAAAACAGCAAAGGTACGTGGAAAATTATCATGCAGAGAAACTGCGAGTTATTTATTTATAATGTAAATCGATGGTAAAAAGAAGATTTGTATATCCTCCGAGTTTCTCGTATTGTTCCTTCAGTCGCGATGCATTCGGGGGTTTAATTAAACTGCTTCCAGTATAATTAATGTAAGTTGGGTTGCATTGGGGACATGACAATCTGCGGGATGGGATGGGATATGGAATAGAACGACAATCTGCGGGACAGAGTTTAAAATTGCGTAGGACGGCCGATATCTCGAGGAATACAGCACATATAGAGGGCTCCTTTTGGTGTCCAACGAAAGGCCCACATTCGCCCTATCCACACATATTAACCCGAGAATGACCGGACACCATGCAGAAGTTGCATTATTTGGAAGACAACTGACCTAGCATGGGATGGAATATGGAATAGAATGACAATCTGCGGGATAGAATTTCAAATTGCTTGGGACGGCCGATATATCGAGGAATACAGCACGTAGAGGGTTCCTTTTGGTGTCGAACTAAATGCCGATATTCGCCTTAGCCATACATATTAACACCGCCACTGACCGGACACCAGAAGTTGCATTATTCGGTCGACAACTGACCTAACATAAAATTGTCGAAATCAAGTCCGTGGAACAGCTGAAGAAATGCATTTTTACAGCGATAACGCTATGCCCACAAGCAAACTTGATATTAAAATGAAGCTTATCATCTATTGCACAACCAAAATCTATTAATTCGAACGAAGGTGCGATTTATGCACACATTGAGACCGATTAACCCACCCATGCGAAGGTGCCACGAAACACGAAAAACTGCGTTCGACATCAATGTTTAGAATTTAGATTTCTCGATGAATAAACTAGCAAACAACACGTTTTAGGTAACCAATGACGCAGTGGAATACTGCGCACTCATTTGTTTTTAGCTACAATATGGCTGTTTTAGAATGAATACTGTAATGGCGAACACGCAAACACGCGCCGATAAAACAGCTAAAAATAGACTCGATGTTTACAATAACAGGATCGATTTCAGCTGATATATTCCACATAATGGGGCGTATAGTATATCAAAATGTAGGATTAGACACAGGGAATGTAACTTTTTTCAAATGGGTCCACTATGCAGTGAAATTGTTGCAGAAATTCGCTCCAAGAAAGAGCGCTACTTTTTCTCGTAAAAAATAGAATGGCCGACTGAAGCCGTTTTATCGTTCCAACTAAGCCGTTCTTAGCAGCACTTCATCCACAATATACGAATATACACCATGCATCAGAAGAAGTATCAAATGTGATTTTTTAAGGGATTTGCGCTCTTCATTTGTTATAATTCGCACCTATTTTTATTTCAGTTGTGACTAAAAGCCCAGATGCCGGAAGCCGGTGCCCGGTGATTACAAGCCAATTTACAAAATATATTAACTGGTTTGAACGCATGAACATGTCAATTAATGGTCAGACTGTTCGAAAGAATATTCAAATCAAATAGTGTTTATAGACTTAAAAACTTACGTGTGACACTCGAAGTTTAATTAAATCCATGATTGTGTAGTCTCTCGAATATCATGCACGAACACTGCGCGCACACATTTTATTGGGATACATGCAATCTAATGGCGGCCATCTCGGGTAATTGACATATGTTCGTATCACACCGTGATACGGCCAATGAAATCACTGAATTTCATATTATCATTCTAAAACAGCCATATTGTAGCTAAAAACGAGTGCGCAGTATTCCACTGCGTCATTTGATACCTAAAGCTTGTTGTTTGCTAGCGTATTCATCGATAAATCTAAATTCTAAACATTGATGTCGAACGCAGTTTTTCGTGGCACCTTCGCATGGGTGGATTAATCGGTCTCTATGTGTGTATAAATCGCAGCTTCGCTCGAATAAATAGATTTTTGTTGTGCAATAGATGATAAACTTCATTTTAATACCAAGTTTGCTTGTGGGAATAGCGTTATCGCTGTAAAAATGCATTTCTTCAGCTGTTCCACGGACTTGATTTCGACAATTTTATGTTAGGTCAGTTGTCGACCGAATAACTTCTGGTGTCCGGTCAGTGGCGGGGTTAATATGTGTGGATAGGGCGAATGTGGGCCTTTCATTAGACACCAAAAGGAGCCCTCTACGTGCTGTAGTCCTCGAGATATCGGCCGTCCCACGCAATTTTAAATTCTGTCGTTCTATACCATATCCCACCCCACCCCGCAGATTGTAATGTCCCTTGCATTGTTCTAATATGAATGGTCAATATAGCGTTAAAACCAGAACATTGTTCGAAAATATATGTACACCCAAAAAAAAAACTATATATACCGTGTGCAAGAGATCCACGGCCCGTGCGTTACATATATACCTCCACATTAATATTCTATTACATTTTACCAGTTTACTTTTCACCGTACCCAGATATTAAAGGTACGGGTGGCGTTTTTTGCAGAAATATTCATATTTGTTCAAATCGCCATCAACGGAAGGAATATTAAAATATATATACTTTTGTTCATATGCCGAACATAATCAGCGCGTAAATAGTATATTGTCGTCAAGACGTACGATGTGTACGTAAACAAGAGCCTGCTTGTGTTACATAAGGTGTGCTTCTGTTTACATAACAGAGCGCAATTATACTGGTTAAACACACATGATATAAACGCTCATTATTATTTCCATATCGGGAAAACAGTAACAAAAACGCTCTTTATGTTTACCATATCCGGATCTAAACAAAAGCCAGGTTCTGTAACGTTCATACCCCATTTTCACCCCCTCGGGTTGCACCCCCTCCCGGGGTGATGGTGGGATGGGGATGTTTCTAGGTGGTATTTGGGGCGGGCCACCCACCCATGCCGTCAAATCGGTCGAAATCCTTACCGTTCTCGAAAATGGTCCATACCCCATTTTCTCCCCCTCGGGGTGGCACCCGCCGGGGTGATGGGTCGGGGTTTTTCTAGGTGGTATTTGGGGCGGGCCACCCACCCATGCCGTAAAATCGGTCGAAATCCTTACCGTTCTCGAAAATGGTCCATTCCCCATTTTCACCACTCGGGGTGGCAACACCGGGGGTGATGGGTCGGGGCGTTTCTAGGTGGTATTTGGGGTGGACCACCCACCCATGCCGTCAAATCGGTCTAAATCCTTACCGTTCTCGATTTCGCAATTTGACAATATATCGCAATTGTTTCGAACTAGCGTATAAATTGGTCCAGTATTGTATCTCATGTCGTTTATGGTGGGTTTTTATTAATATAAACGATGTTTTGTTCATTTTATAACCACATTAACTGTTTTATACGCCGACACTTGTATTCGGTAAAATTTAAATTTTATTTTAGGGGGAAGAGTTGTCTTCCCTGCAAAAGCAATTTTGGGACACACTCTGAAGCGGACAACAAGCAAATCGGATGCGTCCTTTAATGACCTTTAATGCATAGAAACCTTTGATGGAGTGGGGTGCAGCCAACTTCTGTACCAAAGGCTTTCTGAGAATTTGTCCACGGACTAAACCGCTGAAAGTTTCTTCAAATTATAAAGGTTGGTACAATTTGTGTTTCGAAAACATGAACATTGTAAGCCTACAGTTACGTGCATTTAAAGAATGCCTAGACGGACACAATTCTGATTAATCAAGATTGTTCGCGTTCGTAAACTGTTTTCAATAAGTCGAATCCGATGATCGAGTCGAATCGAATAAAAAAGAAGCTCGATTCACGAATCGAATCGAATCTTTGCAGGGCCCCTGACAATACTTAATTTTGGAACGAGGTTTATAAAATACAGTCACGAAATGCCGATATATACGGTGACTGGTTTGCGACATACTCAATACATAGATTACCTCGAGATATTATCTCGAGATCTCGAGATATTATCTGAAGATCTCGACATAATTATCTCGAGATAATATCTCGAGATCTCGACATATTATCTCGAGATCTCGACATATTATCTGGAGATCTCGACATAATTATCTCGAGATCTCGAGATATTATCTCGACATAATTATCTCGAGATAATATCTCGAGATAATATCTCGAGATCTCGACATAACATGCATATTTAAACATATGATGTAGTGGCAATGTGACAACAACCAAGATGGAACGCGAGCAAGTCGCTGTCTGTCTCTCACTCAAACTGTCTGTCTGTCTGTCTCCTCTCTCTCTCTCTCTCTCTCTCTCTCTCTCGCTCTCGCTCTCTCTCTCTCTCTCTCGTTCTTTCATGGGTCCCGGTACATACAAATCGACTTGGTTCAAATCCGGGAATCTCAATTGATAATCTGGGACTCGGGTCTCTATTACTCCCTCTCTCTCTCCCTCTCTCCCTCTCCCTCTCTCTCTCTCTCTCTCTCTCTTTCACTCTGTCTCCCTCGCTCCGATCGACTTGGTTCAAATCCGGCTTATTCTCGATTGATAATCTGGTACTCGTGTCTGTCTCTTTCCCACTCTATCTACCTCTGTTTGTCTATCTCCCGTTCTTTCGTTAGACGCTGATCATTCGAAAGGCGTCGTCTTGACTCAGTTCCGGAACGCAAATCCGGGTTATTACCGATAGATCGAGAATAACCCGGATTTGCGTTCCGGGTCTGATTCAAGACGACATATATGCACACGCGCCGCCTTTCGAATGATCAGGGGCTAACGAAACAACAATATATATATATATATATATATATATATATATATATAAATATAGCTTTATATATATATATATATAGACAGACAGACAACCTGGCCCTAAGAAGGATTGGTCCTTCCCTAAACAGATAAAAAACCCTGTTGTTATTTTAGGCTCTTCTAATGTGTCCCGGATCGATGTCGATCCTCCCAAAAATGTTTGTATTGCTTCTTACCCAGGTGGCAATTTAGGTCATTTCTGCAATATGGCCCACAAACTGAAATCGAAGCCAGAAAAGACACCTCGACACGTCATCATCAACATTGGCATCAACAACAGAGAGGACTGGAAGACAGACAACGACAAAGGCAAAACAGCAGGCACCACAGCTAAAAGCAGGGTAACTAACATGGTTTGTAATTTCCGAAAAGTTTTTCCTAATGCGACACTTCATTTTCAGGAAATAAATATCTCATTTAGTTTAGATTCTAGGGACCAGGAAGTTCTGCGTGGCATTAACAGCCAAGCTCGTCAGACACAGAACCTCAAGGTCATACAGGCAATACCCCCCCCCCCCGCGACTTTCACGTGGAGAATGACAACATCCACTGGACATCACAGACGGCGGCGAAAATCTACCACGGCTGGACTAACATCTTTAAAGGTCATTTAAACTAATTCATCAGAAGGGCATCAGCCATGCGGAAAGAGTCGGTCTCGGCACCGAGATAGTCAATCTTGTACCCGACCTTTCCCTGAGCGTTGGTGAGAAATCAATACTTAGGTATGGTCTAACCTTTGTTCCTACCCCACCCGATCTCAAAGAAACACCACATGTGGTTGAGACGGAGGATGGAACATTAGTTTTACCAGACTCTATGTATGCCATGGAAATGAACGGCGGTCCAGCAAGCATGCAATTTAGGGAAGTAACAGCTATGGCTGATTTCTTTCGCAATTCGACAGGTTTAAAAGATCAATTTAAAGAACCTTCGATGTGGACGCCCACTGATCGCCAGATTGACTAAATATTACAAACCATTGGATGAGCCAATTTGGAAATTCAATGTTTTAAAATTCAATCTCATTCTCAAAAGCTTGCTGGACCAGGACGTTTTAAAGAAAAAACATGTTCAGTATCTAATTGCAAAACCTGAATCCAATAATAGGACATTTTATTTGCTACCTAAAATACATAAACCTTTGAGCTGTTGGACCTCATCTGAATTTGAACCATACACATGATATTGAACAGCCCTCGGGTAGTATCCAATTTCACACACTCTTTAACTAAGCCCTAAACTTATAAATTACATATACACAATATGTGCACGGCTCACCCGAAGCCATCTTACTATTGTTATTAGTTTCTATATTCACCATACTGGGGATGGCAGGAAGACAGTCTTGCCAGACTATGCCATCCCCCACAATATACGACATAATTTTCCATAATTTTCGCCACTATTATGTAATAGATATGTGTATTGCAAATAAAATATCCTATCCTATCCTATCCTATCCTAATCCATACACACCACCCGGACGCCCCATCATCAGCGACGTGGGCTCGGAGTCGTACCACATTTCGGAGTTTATTGATTTCTATTTGAAACCAATTGCTACCCGCCATCCGAGCTATCTAAAAGACACGGAGGACTTCCTCATTAAATTGTCGAAAATTGAAGTTCCATCTTCTGCTTACCTAATTAGTCTCGACGTGGAATCTATGTATACAAATATTGGAATCGATGCCGGATTAAAGTCAATTAAGAATGCATTTGATTTCCACCATGATCCTCATAGACGTGGAGATGAACTACTTCAATTATTAGAACTTTCTCTTAAAGGGAATGACTTTGAATTTAATGGACGATATTATTTACAGGTCTCCGGCTGCAGTATGGGCAAGAAGTTTAGTCCTAATTTTGCCTCAATTTTTGTTGCAGAGTGGGAGAAAGGCGCCCTAGCCAAATCTGACAAACAACCATTAGCCTATTATAGATTCTTGGACGACATATTTATCATTTGGACTCATGGTCTGGATGAGTTTAGGGTGTTCTTGAACATCTTGAACAGTCTTGATGAATCAATCAAACTCAAAAAATCAATATCGCAAACCAGCATTGATTTCCTTGATTTAACAATATTTAAGGGCCCACAATTTACATCATGCAACATTTTAGATACAAAACTTTTTACGAAACCAACGGACTCTCACCAGCTTCTTCATCGTAAATCTTTCCATCCGCCAAAACTTTTCAATGGATTGATTAAATCTCAAATCATTCGATACCACCGGAACTGCACGAACAGAAGCGACCTAAATCAAGCTTGTTCAGTGCTGTTCCAGGCTTTACGACCGCGCGGCTACTCTAGTAGATTACTGCGCCAAGTAAAATCCGAAACTCTCAGAGAATTGGAATCGTTACGCCATGACCCAACATCGACTGAGCCAACAAGGATACGGTACAACCGGCCGGTGTTGGGTAATGGTTCAGCCTCATTTTGTCACAAAAAACGATGTTACATCAATACAATAGGATATATATATCAATACTAGTAACACTTTCACCAGCGAACAAACACGCATATCGTATCAAATGCATAGCGAACTTAATTGTGATTCTAAAAATGTAATTTACTTAATCACATGCAAAAAATGCCGTATACAATATGTTGGACAAACAAAAACCTCTCTCAAAGTTAGAATGTCTAATCATCTTTCCAGTGTTCGCAAAAAACTCGACATGCAAATTTCCGATCATTTCAACTCATCTAATCATGACATTAAATCCCATTTCAGCTTTCAGCCAATAGAACAGACACCAATTCTAGCCGACGAAGACCAAACCGATTCAATACGCCTAGAACGCGAAAATCATTGGATGGGCGTACTTAAAACAAATCTTCCGTTCGGACTTAACATTGACTACAAAGGTGTTTCTCGAAATTTCTTGTGCTTTCCTCTGATCTACAATCGTAGAAATGTTGAAATCGCAAACATTTTCAGAAAAAAATTTGCATTATTAAACACTAAATTGACCGAGCCTCTCGACAAACGGGTTATTATTGCCTACAAGAAAAATCCCAGTTTGAGAGATATGCTCGTTCGATCTAGACTCAGACCTTGATTAACACGCAGTTCAATTAGCTTTTTAGCAATTTCAACATCATTATCCTTTGTTTGTGCTCAACACAATATTTTATGTCAATTTCCGACACAACCTAACAAAATTTAGCTAGTTCCATAGAAATAATTACATAAGAAATCGGATAACCGACCTGTGCCAGCGCTCTCCACACTTTCCAAATATATATATATATATATATATATATATATATATATATATAGACAGACAGACAGACAGACAGAGGGAGATCGAGTGGGAAAGAGACAGACACGAGTCCCAGATTATCAATCGAGAATAACCCGGATTCGCTTCCCGGATTTGAACCAAGTCGATTGCTATTTATATCTGACTAATTTTCAAACTAACTACCCGATAAAATTAGTTATTTAGGGAAAACCGCCTTGATATACAAGGCATCGGGATGGCGAGCAGATGCGATGGAGGCAATAAGAAACATAATGAGAACTATATATAGATTGGGAGGGAGAGAGAGAGAGTCATTGTTTATTGATAGGTGTTGTTTATATAAGCGCCAGACACCTTAATCCCTTTATCTCATAGCACTTAATTACCAGACAAACTAATTAATACACACTTATCAGTGTCCTTAGATGACCCGAGTTTCAAATTGTTAATCGAGAATAACACGGATCTTCCCGGAACTGAACCAATGGGTTTTGTAAGTGCATCTGCGCTCTGAACGATCATGGGATGCTGAAAGAAAGAGAGAGAGAGGGAGTGAGAGAGACAGACAGAGGGAGAGAGAGTGAGAGATATATCGTGTGGGAAAGAGACAGAGACACGAGACCCAGATTATCAATCGAGAATAAGCCAGATTCGATTCCCGGATTTGAACCGAGTCGATTGGAGCGAGGGAGACAGACATATTGAGAGAGAGTGGGAGAGTGGGAGAGAGGGGAGGGATATAGACCCGAGTCCCAGATTATCAATCGAGATTCCCGGATTTGAACCAAGTCGATTTGTATGTACCGGGACCCATGAAAGAACGAGAGAGAGAGAGAGGGGGGATAGGGGAGACAGACATACAGTTTGAGTGAGAGACAGAGTGCGACTTGCTCGCGTTCCATCATGGTTGTTGTCACATTGCCACTACATCAGATGTTTAAATATGCATGTTATGTCGAGATCTCGAGATAATTATGTCGAGATCTCGAGATAATTATGTCGAGATCTCGAGATAATATGTCGAGATCTCGAGATAATTATGTCGAGATCTCGAGATAATAAGTCGAGATCTCGAGTTAATATCTCGAGATAATAGTTACGAAAACACATGATTTAAAGGCGAATTCCATGCTAGACAGACATGATTTTTTTGCGTAAAAAGTTTCCCCAAATGTCAATTTTTCACATTTAAAGAAAATTTGGACCCAAATTTTATATTGCCAACAGTATACGCTAAAACGTTAGCACTGAGGCCTATGGAAAACACTTACACCAGTGTAACCTAAAGGGGAAAAATTAGCTTTTTGGCATTTTTGATTCCTGGGAGTCACATTAAAGTATTTTAATGCATTTTTCACAGTCTGGTCTTTCAGTCCAATGCATCTCCCATGCATGGTGTGGCTATGCTTGCTCTGATGTCTTCTTTCACTTACATCAGCCAAAAAAATAGTATGATTTTTCATAAAAAATGCCAATTTTTCAAGGTATTTTCACAATGTTTCAAGGTAGTAATAGTCACATGATAATGCAAATGACCCATAACATGAGCATGTCAATGACACACATATCAATTATTTAAAGCTGTTGGACCGGACCAAATCTCAAATGACTTACTAAAACAAACTGTCCCCATACTGATCGATGACTTTGTGAAATTGTTTAATGTTTTTTTATGTCGGGAATATATCCGTACGACTGGTCAAAGTCAATACTTAGTTTGATACAAAAAAAGGACCTACTGACGACCCGAACAATTATCGTGCTATAGCCATTAGCTCATCAGTGTGAAAACTTTTCAATAAAATAATCAATGACAGAATAGCTACTTATCTGAATGCAAACAAATGTATTAGCGATAACCTGTTCGGTTTCTGTAACGGAAAAAGCACGATTGACGGTGTTTTTGTTCTACTTCGGCCATACAAAAATACAAATCGTTAGGAAGATCTATATACGCCGGCTTTGTCGACTTTAAGAAAGCGTTCGACACCATAAACAGACAAATGCTCTTCGATAAGATTAAATCTATTGGAATTTCAGGACAAATTTTACAAATAATTAAATCAATGTATTGCTCAAGTTATTACCTTACAAAAACCACTAAAGGAATAGGTCCCCCATGCCTTTCAACGACGGGAGTAAGACAGGGATTAGTATTGTCACCTACATTATTCAAAATATATATTGATAATATTAAAACAATGTTTGACACAAACTACGATCCAATAAAACTAGACGACAGTTCTATAAATCACATCTTATTCGCTGAAGACCTGGTCTTAATGTCCGAGAGCCAATCAGGACTTCAAAGATGCCTCGAGCGGCTTGAAGATTTTACACGGGAAATGACCTAACAATTAATGTAGATAAAACCAAATGCATCATTTTTCGATCTCGATCTTCAAAACATATAACAACATTTTCGATAGCAGAAAATAATCTCGAAACTGTTAAGCAATACACATATCTTGGAGTAATGTTTACATATACTGGGAAATTTACAGACGCGATATCGGACCTAACTTCCAAAGGTCGCAAAGCTATGTATTCTCTCAGAAATGCATCCGACAGCACAGCGCCCCTACCAGTGAGTACATCTATGAAATTATATGAAAAGTTAATCAAACCAATTGTCCTATACGGAAGTGAACTATCAACGTCTAAGAACTACGATAGGCTAGAATGCGAAAAGTTACACATAAAATTGAGCAAAAATAGTACTTGGAGTAGGCAAGTTTGCATCTAATACTGCAGTTAGGGCGGAATTGGGTAGCTATCCACTTTATATAGACTATGTGTGTAGAATGGCAGCATGTGCCATTAAATATTAGAAGTTGACATAACCTTATCAGAAATGCCGTGATTGAACAACGTTCACCCGGCGTACATAAATCGATATTCAAAACGACGGCAGCATTTGGGTTAAATATCACAGAAGGCACAAAAGTTGGCAAGAATCTTACTAACTTGAGACAGCAGCTTCAATCCAACTACCATAACGACTTTAGTTTTAATATGAGCGATGAAGCATCTAAAACAGGGAGTAACAAATTACGGACGTATCGCCTTTTCAAAATGAACCATACTTGCTCAATACCCAATACATTGAAGACAAAATAGCATTCACGATATTAACCCTTTCAGTGCCAAGTCCGATTTTTGTATCAACCCATATTTCCTTAATCATTTTTCAAATTTATTGATTATAATAATGTGATACATTGATGGAAAGAGCTATACGAGCAATGTGGAGCGAGTTGTATGTTTGTCAAAGATCGAATGCTGTCGCTAGGGATGTTGAGGCGAAAGTGTGTGTTCAGTTTTCGTGAGAGAATGACAGATATAAACAATTGTATCATTTATATGTTTTTCAATTCAGATTTAAAATACTGTTCCAAAATAGTTCATTGTTTGTTGGAACGAATTATTGTATATTATATGACTGATTAATGATTACTTATATATACATGTACAACATACTCATATGGACCAACAGAGTCTGAAATAAAGAGATAAGATATTGCAGCCCTGTTGTAGTTTAGAAGTAGTGATGGTGATGAATAAAATTTCCAACCGATAAAGATATAATAACAAGGTCCCACTATTTTCAGAACTTGTTAACGGCCTGAAAATCGTCATCACTTAATTCTTTCTCATCACGACAGTTACTGTAGTGATGGTGATGATGAAGAAAATTTGCCCACCGATTTAAAAGAATGCAGTATGTCACAATGTCCCACTGGGAGATTTACTGGTAAGTCTTCAAATGCATCCCATACTGATTTACCAGAAGACACGAGAACAATCTTAAAAAGACAATACAACATCGAATCCGTTGCAGTTGGAGACTTATTATAATGGCATTGAGGAGAATATCAGACAAAACATAAATGAAAGCCAACAGACACTGCAAGAAATTGAAATTCTTTTCCTTCAAATTAATATTGTTGGTATCCCACTTTTTAAGTCTTCGGGGTTACAAATGTGGCCACTGCTGAGAAGACTTGTCAATATATCGTCAAAACCATTTGTCATATCCATATATATTGGAGACAAGAAGCCACACGGTTTACAAGACTACTTTCTAAATTTATTCAGGAACTAACAGCCTTCCAATCCAGAGTAAGAACATATTAATGGTCAAGAGCATCCTGTTAAAATCCATAGCTTTATCTGCACCATCACGTGCCTACCTTAAAAACATATCCATGTGCACAATGGTTATTTTGAGCGGTATTAGATTTGAACTATTTTTCCGTTGCTATTTTGTCAATATTTAAGATTGTAAGAAAATTCAGGACCTGCACATTTTACTGAAAATAGTATGGAGTCTAATCACCCCACGGATTCATCATAAATTCTGGTTTAAATAGTCATCGTACGGTGAAAAAATGATATTTTCTGTAATATTGTTTTTAATTCTCCCTACCGAACTCAAACAAACTCAAACAATTGACAGATCGCATGGCACACCAACAGAGACAAAGGAAGACTTCCGGCAGTATTCGTCTATTCTAATGATGCGGTTATTAAACATATGTGAACTGTGTAAACAGGAGGGTGAATATACAACGATGACATTTCCCTGTCAGGGGATTTGTAAGAAGACTGATGAATGTGTAAAGAACATTGTTAATGAAACGCATCACTATGGCTCTACTCAACTGTCTAAATTGGAATTAGGGCTTCTTTCCAAGTTTTAACTGGACAATATCCCTTGCAATAAATACGAAATTAGCAGGAATTCCGATGGTGAAATATCCAAAAATAAACTGGGATTTTCAAGAGTGATTAATTAAGTTCATGAATATAATACATACACAATACTGCGAACAAACTATCTGGGATGTCATATTCCAAATAATATCGGAATAATCCACTTTTGTCCCGTTAAACTCTCGTCCCAAAATAATCTCACCATTATTTCGAAATAATCCCACCCATGTGCATTCAGTTTGTTTTGGGTGTTCCAATGCGAATTTTCAGGCTATTGATTAAAGGCCCACATAAGTTTCGACCTGGAAACCGCGTTATTAGTGATATTTCTGATGACTAGAGGAATTTGCCTGAAAGCCAATCGGCCGAATTCTGGTCCATGGTCTAGACCAGGGTTTCATGTAAACTATATATAGTCTTGACCAGGCCGAAACCACGGTGATCGACGTGTGTTACCCAGCTTCGAGGCGAGTAAGCTGGGATTATTGGTCAGCACTGGTTCGTATTCTAGTCTTTTTGAAACTCAGGTTTACGTAAACCAAGGTTTGCCTTCTTATTGTCATTCAAGCCTGTGTCGGTCTGTTCATAATTCGAACCATGTGGTATCGTACAAGTTCTGGTAACAGAAACATAAGTATTTTTTGGAAGCATTTATCTTTATGTTAACCAAATAGGAATTGTATGTTATTGATATGCCGTGTAGAAGAAAGATTATAATTATATATGAACTGGACAAAATGTAATATCATCGATAATTTTGTGTGTTATAGGTAATAGTCTACAACCGAGAACTAGTACCCCCCCCTGGTCTGAGATTTTTGTATAAACCGAGACTTGAACCTGAGACGAGAATACCTTTTTCTGTTTTCGCAGTAACGATACAGATTGGTAATTTGATTGTAAATAATGCGTGCGTTTATCTGGGTTTACCGTGGAGTTTTATTTATAACACCCTTGCCTTGTTTGAAAGCATATTACCGTTAGATGGAGTAAGTAAGATTTTCGTGCTGTTATATCTAATATGTTATCGATGGGTTTGGTTGACACGGATAAATAGGGAATTATAGTAGTTTTGCAATCGGAACGTAATCCGCATTGGATGCGGGTGTCTTTCGTTCCGTGTTTCTGAAATGAATTGAGGTCGGAGCTAGTTTTGATAGTACTAATTCATCATTTGAGAATATATTATTGCTGGACTAGATGTACAATATAACAGCAAAACTCTCAAAATTATATTAAGTCAGAACGAAAAATTGTGGTTCAAAATAAGGAAATGTCCGTTTAATTAAATGCATGGGACCCCTGCTTTTGATTAATGATTTATTTGGTCCAGTTTCTTAAGCCTTGACATTTCAAATTGGTTTATTTGTAATAATTTATCTTTAAACATGGATTTGGAAAAACATTACATGCCAATGGTTGAATGGAAATATCTGCTACTGCTATCGGGAGTGTGATACAACGCACCCATCTGGATTTTTTCCGATACCCACCCCCCCCCCCCGTTGTGACCATTACATGTTCTGGAAAATAATTTTCAATAACTTCAATCACGGCGATAGTTATTTAGAATCTTTCTAGATTTTCAACTTATTGCAAAGTCCGCGAAATTACATTGCACATGAGTAGTATTGGCGGCCATTCTGGCCCACCCCCCCCCCCTCGCTCGCCGACAGCGAGGGATGGACCAGAGAGGCCACCCAGGGTCGGGCTCGTCGGTCCAAAAATTTCTGGGGACGGCCACCAGAGTGGCCGTCCCCAGAAATTTCAGGCCCATATTGTTGACAGAAAAGAGCACAATTTACAATGCTTCGTTTTTTTCTCGGATTCCAATGACAGTGTGGTAAGCGAAGGGCGTCCCCCTTCGCTGGACACACTGAACTTAGAAACCGATAGAAAAAATCGAAACATTAGTAAAATGTGCTACTTTACCAGTGCATTTTTAACAAAAGCGAAAGTCTTCGAATAAATTCGAACACGCTAGCGTTGTAAAATGTACTCCTAGAAGTTACATTCCAGTGAAATATGTTATGAGATAATGGTACAATGGTTCATATAAAACTTATCGGAGTCAAATCGGTGTTTTATTCGTAGAAATATGTTTTTTGACAAAAAAGTAAAACACACTTGATTTGACGTTTGGATAAAATTTGGTGAAAACGCAATGACGTCGTTAGCGACGTCCGCGCATCTCATATAGTTGATCCTCGAATATGTTACCGTTATTACATGCGTAAATTGTAACGTTAGCGTCATTTTGAAACATGGATTCAGTAACGGAATTTATCAAAACTATTGTTGTGCAGTACGATCATGTTCCTGCAACGCAAATGTTGACTCCACTGTATGCGGGGAATGTGACACCACGGGTAGAACAGCAACAGGTACCAACGATGTATCCGCGAACGGATCAACAATCAGTGTATATACCGCCAGTGAAAACACAACAAACGATTCATCCTGTTATATACCAAGTTATCGACAGTTCCCAATGGGAAGAACAGGCAAAGCTGTTACGGAATATTTATCCGGAAATGAAGGATTTGCGAAAACAGTTAACACAAAAACCGGTTGAATGTACAATCAACTTGACACCTGAGATGATTGACATACCAATTCATGTACATGAATTCCAGAAAGAACCAACTAAGCGAGCAACACTTGGATCACTCGGGAAAGATTTAACAGTGATGAAGAAACAAAAGAAATGATTTTTTATATTATTTTTAAACGGCTCTTTTCAGGGCCACTTAAAATTCACGAAAGATACGTTCTGCATTATTATGCTACATGATGATCGGATTATGAAGGGGCGGTAGTGGGGTTTTTTATTTCTAGGGAAGTATTCTTTGATAAATTATGTGAACATTCTCTCCAAGTTCAGGATGAATGAACAAGTATTTTTGAGAAATTATGTGAACATTCTCTCAAAGTTCAGGAAGAATGAACAAATCGTAAGGTAGCAATGCTAGAGTTAACTTTCGAAAAATTTGTGAGGCCCTGAAAAGGGCCGTTTTTGTGTGGTTTCAAAAGAAACCACACCGTGTATTTGGGTTTGAATAAACCTGGAAGTTATATTGGGAACGTCGCAACCAAATGGCACAAGTGCACGGCTGGCATGTCTGTATCCCCCAGAGCGGCAAGAACTCGTAGACCCTGTGTCCTTAGAAGATTATGATATACCGCTGCAGCAAGGTAAATGCGAGTCGCACCATCAGTCTTGACGATCCCAGCAACCTGGTGTATCCGAACAACCGTGGTGGTAATCAGAATAGCCGACCTCTGTGGTCTGTCATCAGCATAACGATATATCTGTAGATGTCGAAGAAGTTATCTACAGTACCCGTTGTCGCTAGACTCAAAGACTTCCAGATCAGCTGCCCTTCATCCCCAAAGACACCTCTCACCATCAACCCCTCCTCCAAATAACTCCGATACAGATCTCGGTAATCCATTTCGGTATGAATGGAGAATGGTGGATGTATGTTTAATTTTTTATTGAAACGCGCGGACGTCGCTGACGACGTCATTGCGTTTTCACCAAATTTTCCCCGAACGTCAAATCAAGTGTGTTTCTTTTTTGTCAAAAAACATATTTCTACGAATAAAACACCGATTTGACTCGGAGAAGTTTTATATTGACCATTTACCATTATCTCATAACATATTTCACTGGAACTTCTACCAGTACATTTTACAACGCTAGCGTCTTCGAATTTATTCGAAGACTTTCGCTTTTGTTAAAAATGCACTGGTAAAGTAGCACAATTTACTAATGCTTCAATTTTTTTCTATCGGTTTCTAAGTTCAGTGTGTACAGCGAAGGGGGACGCCCTTCACCTAAAACACTGGCATTAGAATCCGAGAAAAAACGATACATTAGTAAATTATGCTCTTTTCTGTCAAAAAAACATTCGAAGCGCTCACCTTACTCTTTGGAATCTAACACATCCTCCGGATAGGTCCTGGGTTGACACTCTGGCCCACCCCTCGCTCGTAGACACTCTGACCCATGGGCTAGAGTGTCTACGAGCCCGGCCCTGGGCTGATACTCTGGCCCACCCCTCGCCCGGGGACACTCTGGCCCATGGGTCAGAGTGTCAAGACAAAAAGAAAACATAATTGATTTGACGTTCGGAGGAAATTTGGTGAAAACGCAATGACGTCGTCAGCGACGTCCGCGCGTTTCATATAATATGGAGCGCGGTGTAGCGTATTTACTGTTTGGCATGGAGGTGTGGACGCTGAGACATTTAACTATGATGCATGATGTTTAGGTCTGGTCTGGGGAAGTGTGGATATCCTGGTGGTTGTATGATCAATGGGCATATGTTCGTTTCTATTGTACTTTTCGTTTTGTATATGTTTGTGTTATGTTATTCATGTAACTCTGCATATGATTGAGGATAGAAATAAATAACAAAAAAATTGCTACCAGCTAAATTTACTATCGTTTCGTCGCTTCAATGCAAAAGAAATTAAACCAATAAAACAGTATGTATAGTTCTAGTTTACCCCAACCCAAAACTGTCATTTTTGGGTGGTTCCGTATTCTCAAGTGCATCCTCATTTCCACCTTTTCATCTGTACAACAAATTAAAGTGGGGGGGGGGGGGGGGGTAGCAACACCAAGTTGATCGCAACACACCCTTCTGTCGGACAGATGCCGTTTCCATTTCATCTGCATTCAGAACGTCGCCCACTGTAGAATGTCCATCTGCTATTAAGATATTCATTTTTTGGCCAAAAAGAGAACTAATTCACACTAAGCGCAGATTGGAACAAGCTATCAGAGCAACCCAGATGTGTCGCCGCAGGGACGTGTCGATATGTGTGTGGGGGTGGCGAGTGTCACACTACAATAGGAAATTTCATACTGGCACAACAGTAATTGGATATTTCACACCTACAATATGTTGAACGTATTATCGCATATTGATTGTCCAATGAGTTATTAGTGTGGAATTTGTTATTTGTGTACCAATATTAATATATTTTCCTGCTTTTGGTAAAAACTTGGACTGAAATTTTCTTTCCTTATGCGGTGCCAGGTCGAACATTTCCAACACTTTGAGAGCCTGGTGCCAGTCTCGATGCTAGAATTGTGCAATTTTTGCAGTTTTCAGGTTCAGATTTTCTCCCATTGTGGCCGAGGGGTCCTGATCACTCGCCGATTGCCAGTAGAAAACTGCTAATCAATTAAAAAATATAGGTCTAAAATTATCTGGCGCCAGTTCGGAAATTTCAAGCCATTAACGCGATCCTACAAAGTTGGATGTGAAACACCCCCACCCTAATTACCAAGTCTGCCATTGGTACTACATTTGTCATTGCTAACTCGTATTTGTGTATGTAAGTAATGGCTATATTTGGCTGTGAGCTCGTTTAACTATTGAATATCATGGTTCACTGTCGGAGGTTTGTTCCACAGGTTTAGACACGTGGAAGATACCATAGCAATCAAGACTCAATTGATTTGATAGCTTGACGAGCCCCAAGCCAAGTAATTCACATATATGAATACACGACACAGACAAAAGATGAGGTAGTGAACATATCTAGTATTTCATGATATTAATATTATATAATTGGTTATAAAAATCTGAATTTGCAAACAGAAAAGGATCCCAGTTGCATATCGGATGAAGATATTAATTAGAAATTTACTTTTTCACACTGTATTTTCAAACAAATCCCAGAGTTGCATTGCATTTACTAATTACATTTTATTCTATGCTTAGTGTTAAAGAATGCTCTGGTCTTGTCAGCACACAACAATGTAAAATATAACGTAGTTGCACAAAACTTGTATGCAGAATATCCAAAAAACTAACCGTCCCCCAAAATTTTGAACATTGACTATTTATTTTTAAATATATTTTATTGAAAACAAAACATGAACATCATAAACACATTAGTTCAACTAGTCACAAAAATAAAACTTGACAATTGGGTTTTAAATGTATAATCAATCTGGTGGGTTAGATTAAAATGTTGAGGATATCTGGTATCTTGTAAAAATAAGCACCCTTATTTTGAATTTCGCGTTTTAGGCCCATATAGAGCTTACATGAGGAAAATACGCTCTATATGGGCGTAAAATTTGTCGTTCAAAAAGAAGCCCATATAGAGCTTATTTAAATACGAAATAAATTCATATAGGCACCATTTAATCTACTGTATTTGTTCATCGACACGTATTACCCAACTGAATGCTCTTTATAATATGTTTGCTCTGCGACCCGCGCCATTCAACGGATTAACGGCTGTAAGTTCTATATGAGCTTATTTCAGTCAATAATAAGTCCTATATGAACCTATGTGAATATTTAGGTCCTATATGAACCTATGTGAATATTTAGGTCCTATATGAACATATGTGAATATTTAGGTCCTATATGAACCTATGTGAATATTTAGGTCCTATATGAACATATGTGAATATTTAGGTCCTATATGAACCTATGTGAATATTTAGGTCCTATATGAACCTATGTGAATATTTAGGTCCTATATGAACCTATGTGAATATTTAGGTCCTATATGAACTTATTTTCAGGAGGATATGTTGATCTGCAGATGTTTGTCAGAAATGTCTGCCATTGGTCCCACATTTGTCATTGCTAACTCGTATTTGTGCATGTACGTATTGGCTATATTTGGCTGTGAGCTCGTTTAACTATTGAACACAGGTTTAGACATGTGAAACATATCGGAGCAATCAAGACTCAATTGATTTGATAGCTTGACGAGCCCCAAGCCAAGTAATTCAAATATATGATATACACGACACAGACAAAATATCTACTATATTTGTTCATCGACACGTGTTATATTGGTGTGAAGCAAGGTGATAGTCTTAGTCCAATATTATTTAATTTATATGTTGACGATATCACAGAATATATGCACTCCCATCTGTCTGCACCATAATTATTACATGAAGCTAAATTTAGCCATCTACTATATGCAGATGATGTGGTCCTCATTTCTGAGACTCAAGATGGTCTGCAAAACTTCCTTGATTGTCTTGAAAGATACTGCAATGATTGGACGCTAACTGTTAAGACTAATAAGACTAAGACAATGATATTTAAAAAAATGTTAATATAGATCACAGGGAACAACATTTCTATTTTGGACCTCTTGAATTGGAGATGGTGGATGAATATAAATATTTAGCTATTATTTTTTACAAAAGTGGAACCTTAATCAAAGCTGCTGATAGCTTATCAGACAAAGCTAAGAAAGCATATTATGCCATAAAAAGCAAACTAAAGGATTACCCAAATTTATCAATGAAAACATGGATGCAAATAGTCAATTCTATGATAATTCCAATAATGACATATGGATCAGAAATATGGATTTCTTATTAACATATTAACCCTAACTCAATGAAACACATATTTAGTTCATGTGTTGATAAAACTTATACTTCAATCATGAAAGACATACTAGGTGTTAACAATAAAGCTACAAATATTGCAGTATACTCAGAACTCAATATGCTTAAAAATGTTTCACTCAGCATTCAAATTTCAGAGGAGGTTGATGGAGGTCAGTAAATCTGGGGACACATCTAGACATAAATTATTAATCTCTGCATTCAATGAAGATAACCTAATTCAGAAATTCAGGCCAAAAATGTCATGGGCTAATTCGTTGACTCAAATACAGAAATTTGTGGGCCAAAAACTCACAATTATGAATGGATCGGAATTAAAAAACTTAATAACAGTTACATATAACTTAAAAGTTGAAAATGATTATAAAAGAATGATGAATCTCAATGAAGGTATACTAAGGTTTTACAGCAAAATTTATGGAATCACCAAACTCCGAGACTATCTCACATATAACATTCCAAAGGCAAATAGAAGAGAATTGACTAAATTGAGGATTAGTGCTCATTGCCTACATATTGAAACATGAAGATATACTAAACCAAAAAAAAGACGTTTCGGACAGATTGTGTAACTTTTGTCCCAAACAAATTGAAGACGAAATACACTTTTTATACTATTGTACTATGTATAAAGACTTGAGAAGAAAATATGACATATTTCAACTGGGGGAAAATATTAACAACCCCAAGATGCTGCTGAATCCAAAAACCTTCTCTGCAACAAAGCAAATATGTAATTTCATCAAAGAAGCCCTAGATAAACGTAAATCAAACATACCCTCGAATTAATTATTATATATTAATGACTAGAGCTATAGCTCATATTATGAAATATTAACAAGAGGTTGGTATAGGGTGAGTTAACCAACACATTAAAACTATATCTATATATATATATATTGACTTCGTTCTTCAATCTACTAAATTCACTGGATTCATCAATACAGTTCACCATGGAGAAAGATCATGAAAAGATACCATTCCTTGATGTCATTGTATTGATAAAAGAAACAAAAATCCAAACAGATATATACTATAAAATAACTGATACACACCAATATCTGGATTTTCGGTCCTGCCACCCATCTCACACAAAACGAAATATACCTTATTGTTTAGCGAGACGAGTGTATATTAATATTGTCTATAGGCAGTATTAATATATTAATGATTATATGTGAGACGATATTTATTTATTTATGTATTATATTATATGTTATTTTATTCTTGGATTACGCTAGAATATGGTCATATCCAATAAAGAATTTGAATTTGTAAGAAATGTCCAGGTGCTCCTCTGTGTATGGTGTTATACTGGCTAATTATACTTAGTTTAAATGAAATGTTGCTATATATCAGCTACATTGGCCCAACACAGAGTGCGATTGTATGTTGTTTCTGTTGGGCGAAGAATTTGTTCTAAAAAAAGAAAGAAACCCCTCTGGCTGCAATCGTCATCTCCGGTTTAAACCTCCGAGTTTAAACCTACATTGGCAGTCCAGCCAAAGCGGGTCTAAGGTGGCGTTTTTGTCGTTCAGTTGCCAGCTAATTGACAACTCGATTCGGTGATACGAGCATGTAGTCAAACTACCCTCTTATCAATGAGACCAAAAGACAGGCCGATATAATGGTTATGACACGTCATCAATTCTCCCGAACGCGTGCACACTCAATGGATTTATTCATTGAGAAACAAGTATCGCTCATGGACTATTAATCCGATCTCTTTCTGGGTTTAAATTTTCAATGTCATAAATTTCCCGTCATGCAGAAAATCTAATAGTCTCCCAGGTTTTGAACTTGTGGAATATTATGGGAATTTATGGGCGTAGCCAGAGTAGAGCTTTGTGGCATGATCTAAATCAACATATGTTATCAAATTTGACTCATATAGCGATATAAGTTTAGGATTGCAATCTATATATATATCATATCTGGTCATGCAGTAACATCGTTTGGTGTCAAAATTAGAACGTTGAACCCTTCAAATGAATTCGTAGAAAACACCAGTATTTGTGGTTGCCACAAGCGCAAAAAATACACAAGATAGTTGTACAAATCACATTGAAGGAACATGTCCATATCTGAGCAAAGCTGGCGTGCGAATGAGTTACATGTGACACGGTAACACCATTCGTCGGTCGCCACTGAGGCACGCCCTCACTAGAGATTATTTACAGCTCCAACCCTTTGACTGATTGTTTGACAATTCTAAACCGCGATGAAGAAAAGACGGATTCGTCATATCAAGTTTAGCTTCGGTAAAGCTGGTTTGGCTGGACCGCCGAATAAGATGGCTTAGTTGCCGGTTTAAGCTTATAAAACGAAAAAAAATATCAAACTTGACAACACCTTTATAGTTGTGAGTACTTCTCGCTTATAAATTTCCAATCAAAATATGCTCGCTGTCGTAATTATTGATTTTCGCAATCAATAAAACGAGGCGGTCCGCATCAGGACACAGAGACATTATTGCTAGACCACTGGTCTGGCTGGACCAGGTTTAAACCAGAGATGACGAATGCGTCACTTAGACCTGTGGTCTCGGGTTTAAACCACGGATTTCGCTGACTCACGGCGGTTTAAACCTAGAGGTTTACGTAGACCAGGTTCAAACCTGAGATGACGAATCCGGCATCTGTATCAGGCAGATGTACCAACAGTACCATTGTCAGATGCCAGTATTGGAGGATCTGAATCGTCATGTGCTACTGACTGTGTTTTCTTTTATTACAGAGGAAACTCTATTGGACTGCACTTTGGGCTGCTATTACTATTAGATAAAGCGTCTAATGACGAGACAATTTTGGGTTATTATTCGTTGTATCGTTATTACACTCTTCACGTAATTCAGGACCAATTTATGTTTGATAGTGATTCGAAAGCACTTTACGATGAAAACTTCATTTTAGGGGCCAGAACCAGATCCCTATTTTCGGAAATTCTGGTCCCTAAGTGAAACTTACTTTGATATATCTACATGGTAACCAAATAAAGTCATCATTTATATTATTTGCTATAGCATTATAGGATGGGATTGGCCACCAAGGAGCACATTATCCCCGAAAATAAAAACAAATTAGCGACTACAAAATTGCCCAAAACCAACAATTTATGAGTGGTACCGAATATAAGATATTTGTTTGTGTGTAACCAACATTATTCTTCTGAGTCAGCGCAGTAGTATGAGTGTGGTAGTTTACAGATACATAATACGATTTATCGCACCTCTATTACCATTTCTACCGCTTCGGGGGTAAAACAATATTTGAATTTAGTCGAGGAACCCACCCATCAAAGCTCAGAGTTATAGTATTTCGATTTTTGAAATATGTTATGTTTCACCACCTGAATGCTTATTCCGCCAATATGAATATAATATATACATGAGTGAGTTGCAGTCATGCGCGTGACAAGTGACTGTATATTATACATATTATACATACAATAATTATACACAGAAACAGTATACATGAATGTTATGTGTTATTAATCATCCATGTATGTGTCAATTAAGCACAAAATATATATGAATGTGAGGCAGTCCATGAAAAGAATTTCCCCGTCACATAATTGCATCACAATTGTTACTGGTGTCATCAGCTGCATATATGAGATGTGAGATTGTCTATCAATGTATATACTTGCATGTTTGTTTAGAATTCTGTACCAGAAGGCGTTTATCGGTTCCTATCATGTGAGGGGATAAACAGTGAAAGGAACATATGTGACATCTGGCATGATGTTTGCAGTGAGGCTAATGAGACCTTTTCAGTTATATCTATAACTAATGGATTTTCCCGTTCAGAAAATTTCATTTTGACAGATTGTGGATGAGAAAATCGTCCATTTGCAAGTTTTTTTTAATAGCAGCCAACCAAGAATAAAAAAATCCCATGTCCATTTCATATGCACCAAAGGTTGTTTACAATATAGGACACGATTTTCTAGACGGCTCAAAAGTGAAGGGGATCTAAAAAAAACTAGAGGCTTTCCGGGGGGCGCACAAAAGTTTTATCATACAGGGCCGGGGTGGGTGGGTCCGAAGAGGCCCGAAAAAAAGAGTTTGTGCAAATTTTTTTCTATTCACATTTTTGCCCTTGTTTTAAGTTGTTTTCAAATATATTTATTAATAATTGTGTTCTAAGGCAGGTTATGGCCTTTACATACACTTAGGAACAGGGTAGGTATAAGATATAAGTAATACAGGGGAGATCTTCCAAAAACATATATATACCGGGCGGGGTGGGTGCATCTGAGAGGCCTGAAAAAAATTGTTTGTGCAAATATTTTTCAACCCACATTATGGACATTGTTTTAAGTTGTTTTCACTAATAAATGTGTTCTAACATAGATTATGACCTTAACCAACACTTAAGAACATATGTAGGTATAAGATAAAGCACTCTCTGGTGCCAATAAAAGTGATGACTGAATAGGAGTGCTGGTTTGCATTTCACCTCAAATTAATATTGAATAGTGCATGATAGTGCTGGCATTTTCACTCTGGCATGTCTAATGACCAAATAATACTAGTGCTTCAGAGTGCTGGCTAACAAAATACCTCAAATTAAAAAATAAACATGCCAGCCTGTTTATTTGGTTCCAAAGAGTGATACTTATATAATATATAACTGTCATTGCAGGTATGGCTATAAGGTGTTCTGATATGATGGTTGGTGGCACCTTTTTTGGAACAACAGTGAAGAAGTCATTAATTAGTAACTGGACTATTTAGGTAAAAATTAAACACAATGTTGGCTTATTGGCACTATAAATATTACCTCACAATATATGTGCATACTGTAGAATAAAACACTTTTTATTTCAAAATGTATTTTTCAATGTCGAAAACAACATCATAATCGTTGATAGTTTTTCAATTGTTTGAACACTTGGAATCTGCCAGAAACGGACCAATTTACAACTTACCTTTGATTCTGTTTGATGTGGTCTTGAATAGATTTAAAATGATTTTTTTCTTATTTTAGGGGGTGGGTCCAAAAAATTAGGCGGAAAAAATAAAAAATTTGCACAAAAAGGGTGGGTGGGTAGCAAAAGGGCTGTAAATTGTTTTTTTGGGCCCTGTATGTGTAAATGTTTTCACGCCCCCCCCCTGGGGTTTCTAAGAATCTCGTACTGGACAGTGAGTGCAAGAATATTCAATATTTCAAGGCATCCTTATGTGTGTGTATGTTTATCTGTCCCATCCTCGTGTGGTACTAGTGGTGATTTTATGGCCAGAAGGGTACATGCTTCTCATAAAAACCCGAACACACACGGACGGGGACCGCGGCCACAAATAGTTATTAACCTCCAACATGCCAGAATTTCAATGTTCTACTTGCAATAAAATTCCATTCAACCCTAACGTACTGTCGCCCTCGGATCATTAAGAATTGCACACACATATGTAGCGGACCTACCAACGACTATCTTTGCGAAGAAACAGGGCGGGTCACCCAACCGAAGCTTGGCAAATAACCTTGAAACCCGTCGAATATGTTTGCCCATGTGGTGCATTTAGTAGCCAGAGGATTACGGGTTTCGAAAGCCCACACATACATGGATGGGGTCTGCAGCCGCACAGCAATGCCGCCATTAACCCCCAATATGTCAGAATTGCAATGTCCTGCATGCCTGCAATACATTGATACACAGCGCGGACCTCATGCACTAATAACTTCACATAAATGTTTTCCAACTGATACCTCTACTCAAGGAAATTTCCTTCATCACAGCCGATGATGACCATTTCAGACCAAAGTGTTGACCATATATATATGTATAAACATGTTATTGTCTAAAAACAAAAACATTCCCTACTAATTACTGGTCGGAGCAGATTGGTCTCGTTCGTCCACAATGCAAGTGCATAGAGTAAATTAAAGTTTAGAGTATACTGCGTTGGTATATATTTGGTAAGGTATTGTCTTCTTTAGCACAGTTCTGCTTGTTTCGTGGTTAGAATCCCAGAATACGTTCGCGACAAAGATTCATATACACCTTTATTAAAAATTAATTTGTATCAAATTGTACCGAAATGGTAATAACACAATGTATGAGATGCTTGATCCGCTAACAAGAAAAATAATAAGCGAAATGTTATCACCAGCCGATTAAGACATTTTGTTGGCCATCTTGGGATCGGATCGCCAACGTGTAGGTTGCATACTATATATATACCATATCATAACAAATATGTATACATTATTAAATATATTCTCTCTAAAATGCGGATAAATTTGACAAGGGCCAATTGTACTATATGTACCATATCATAACAAATATGTATACATTTGTACACACCTTATTAAATATATTCTCTCTAAAATGCAGATAAAATTTACCAGGGCCAATTGTATAACGGGTGTCATGTTGGACACCATATTGTCTGTGGTGTCTACACGGCCACGCATTTTTCTTGTTAACATTTTTAAAGGTGATGACGGAATATATTGAGAAGAATATTTAAAAAAAATATATATACACTCCGGCCAATATA
Organism: Siphonodentalium dalli; assembly: GCA_032622095.1. NCBI lineage: Eukaryota > Metazoa > Mollusca > Scaphopoda > Gadilida > Siphonodentaliidae > Siphonodentalium > Siphonodentalium dalli. The sequence goes on from CP136062.1 coordinate 152,491,721, forward strand.
CTCTCATGTTAAACGAGGAAGTTTGTTTACGAGAAAAAAAGCGACAATTAGCACTTCTGAATGTTAAACATTGAACAGAACATTCTAGTTTGATTACTAAATGTTCTTAAGCACGGTGTGTAAACGTATATGTGTGGAATAACGCATCCGTGTAGGTCGAAATGATCCGATAATGGTGTCGCCCTGCGATGGCGTTTTTTCCCCCGCCCGATAGCCCTATATTGTTAATTTTTACGGCTACCCATCATACCTCTACATATTTATATAGCGAGATAGTCGCAGACAATTTTAGTATCGACTACTAATAACGATTAGTACGATTTTCGCACTCATATTTATCAAATGCGCTGGAAATTTCGAAGAAAACAATCAATAAATTTCATTCTATGACAACCATGATGATAATATGCGATAAATGTCGGCATAGGTTATTCCACTAGTTTATTGTGGTAACGAAAATAGACTAGTACTGACCTAATGTATCTGTCACCACGGCAGCATGAACATTTAGTCCAATCGACCAGTCTCACTTCATTTGAAACAGAGAAACATGTACATTTTTCATTATTAATGACGAATGGTCATTCTCCCCAGATCAAAACAGAATGTTCGGCGGACCACATCGAATAATAGTATACACTACTAGAACAGTACCATGAAATTCACGGCAAATTACCAGCATCATGGGGACGATTGGATCGATAATTGTTCACGGTCTCTCTGTTAAATGATTTGCATCAAAGCCGTGAATTACTTACGGTCTGTTCCTTCTTGACAGTACAATGGAACCGTGGATTATAATGTACAGGCTTATAAACTGGTCCAATGTAGAGAATTAATCAAGAGAAGGGGGCTCCTAATTTCAATATTTACCGAATAATTCTTCTATAACACAATATATGGTGTGGGTGTCGCTTCTTAGGAGGAAAAAGAAAAAAATTAACTTACAAAATAACATATTTTCAGTTTGACATTCAATTATTGCTGCGATGCCAATGCCAGCTCATTTAATTCTGCTGGTGGTTTAAATGGTATTAATGTTGAAAGATTTCATCATGGACCTTGGATTACTTACCGATATAATGAAAAGCTGAGTAAATTGAACATAACTTGCTAAGTATTGCAAACAAGTATTCATCTTTGAGATGATAACATTTTATTTCGGGATTACTGTTTCTGTCACATGGGCTTGTAATGCGCTCGACTCTCCACTCCCATCCAGCACTGCACTTATCCACCGTCCCTATATACGTGCCTGTTCTATACATCATGGTAGTATATATGCATACACATCTTTGTCGCATATACTGCTTGTAACCTATGGGTGTGGATGATGAACCCTATTTGACACGTTTAGTTAATGAGTATTTTGTTATTTCATGAGATTTTAAAGTTGACAGACATAAGTGAAGTATACGTTGGCATATAGCTGATCACAACCAATGTCGTTCATATGACCTGGAGGTCCTCCCGTAGATACTGTTATGCTGAGACAGTGTTGGCCATTCCAGTTATCGCCACCGTTGAATCCTGGTGCAGTCCACAAGGGGGCATCATTTCTGTTCTTCCAGACGCCCTCTGCCGCTTCATCTGATCCGTCAATGTGATAATACCATACACCAGTGCCTGCCAATTCAGGGAATAATAACCATTTATGAAATGTTAATATTGCGCTCTCCAAGTAGAATCATAGAACAGGTAATACGTTGTCTACCCTAGAGCAATAACCTACCGGTAAAGAACATACATGTATTGACATCTAAAGCTGCAAGATACAAGACGAACATATAATCCATTCTACCCCCACAAAGAACGCATAACTTGATGTTTTAACATATTTTAATAAAGAATTAACTTGAACTGAAATGGGAAGTTGAAACAAACAGAGAGACAGTTCTGGAAGACGTTCAAAATTGAAAAACGGAAAACATTTTCAATTGGAACAGACGAATGAGCTTTTGTGATGTACAATTAATGAAAAGATTGATATGACTTACGGGAAGATAAGAGTAAGATTGACTGGTCCCTTCAATAGATATGAAATGAAATATGATATGAAAGTTTGTTCTCATCACACGCATTTAGCGATACCGATATAGACTTCACATTGATCCGAGTGAGATTTGAAACGATCTGCATTGTATTACAGACAGTCGATATTCATAAGTAGAATGTGGCGGAATCTATAACATGTAGCGATATAACAAAGGTTAATAGAGAAAGGTCTACTACTTGAGTGGAAACTAAACTGAAACATAAATAAAGCATTCACGAGTATCGTTTGGTTTCCCTGTACGAAGGGTCAATACATACTTGAACAATTAACACGTGACCAGTTCAGATATCAAGTGTCTTCGATTCATATATATTATTATGTACCCCTGAAACTACATAACGCTTGTTAGGAAGAGAGAAAATGTGTCTAATACTAAATACTCATTGACGAGTAGCTCCAGCGGGAAATGTTCAGATAATAAGTTCCATAGAGACCTATATTATATATGGTCTTATTACCCGAACAATTCCCATCAATAAATGGGAATCATTCTGCAATTCCCATTTTCTGTCGTATGATCATAAGTCCTGAGCATCCCTCCCGACGAATAATATAGGAACACCACATTTCTAAAACAGCTACCAAGGCCAGCAGAGCAAGTGGCTTTTTAACCATTTACCCAACAAACCGGCCAAAACCGGCCAAATAAAGCTTTCAACAGCCTAAAATATCTTCGGTCTGTCTCAATAGAACCATACAAATATGGATATCATTGGAACCGGCTCCTTGACCACATTGTGATAGTTACAGTTATGCCCTGTGCCAATGCATTCTCTTATATATGCGAGTCGACCATAGGTCGCCTCGCATATATAAGAGAATGCATTGGCATTTACCATTTTTTCTTACATTCTTTAACAATTTTATAATTTTTAATGTGTTAAGCCAATGCATTCTCTTATATATGCGAGGCGACCTATGGTCGACTCGCATATGTAAGAGAATGCATTGGCACAGGGCCGTTCTGTTGGGTAAAGGGTTAAGAAGCAATCTCGGGCAATTTAGTCGAATCAGACACACGTATATACAAGTCTCGTTCGACCACAGTTGGAATATGTCTTTCAGTGCCAAAACCGATTTTTGTATCAACCCATATTTCCTTGATCATTTTTCAAATTTATTGATTATAATAATGTGATACATTGATGGAAAGAGCTCTTAGAGCTCTTAGAGCTCTTTCCATCAATGTATCACATTATTATAATCAATAAATTTGAAAAATGATCAAAGGAAATATGGGTTGATTACCTCTCATAGCTGCTCTCATACAACAGCAAATTCATGTGGTGGGCCTCAAAGGCATCCTATGAGTAATTCCGTAAATGGAAAACTAGTATACTTTACAATGTATACTCTATAACTGAATGAGAGACTCCATTTAGTAAAGGACAGGTTAAATTACCGACGACGAAACTCAATAAAAACACACCTTGAGTTCTGGATCCTACGACGGCAGCTAACCAATCGAACATCTCCTGACTGGTCACCTCGAACAGATGAGCTCCTTCTGCTTCGCACAGAGCTTTGTTCTGACTCACTGTTTGGGCGTTGAACGCTCCAATCTTGTACCAGACACTAAACTGTTCATTGTATGTGTAACCTGGAACTGAAGGGTACCGGGGTTATAACTATATGATACAAAAACTACATGTATCAGGGCCGGGAACATAACATAATTAGATACCTTTCGCAAAATCACTATTACGAATAGGATATATTTCCATAGTAAGGTGGACACCATCACAATTTACGTACGGTGGTTAATTGGTGAGACGGCATATGCCTCTCTTTATTCAGTTGCACATGTATTTGATGAAAAATTTAATGTGTCTCTTTCAGATCCCATGTTCTTATTCGCTATTATACACTACACGGGTGTTAGAGCCTCCCCAAGCAGGACCGATGGCACATCCTTGACACATATGCACACCATTAAACTGAGTGGGGTATAATATTATTTCGTCTCACATAAGAACCCACGTGCGTGAAGATCGAATTTTGGCCGTATACTGGCAGGATATTGTCCATATCCGTAATCGTCGTTTAACGAGAGGTCTCTATTGTCTCGAAAATGGCGGCAAGATACCACGCATGGTAATTTCGGCATTAATTTTTCTATACAGATATCAGCAAGCTATTAGACTAGTGAGCTCCCCCAACAACTCATAACGGATACTCTCTCCGTCCCCTCATCTCTCTCTCTCTCTAAAAAAAATTATACATATATATATATATATATATATATATAGCTATATACATGTATCTATTTTGGTCGATTGATTTATTGAGACATCTGTTCGCCATTGCGAGTGAACGATCGATGGCATAGTTAACGCCTGTGTATGGCAGCTCAAAATGGAAAGAGGAAACAGTGCACATAATATATACAAGTAAAATGCATATATAAGGGCACTGCCATGATGTCAGAGGAAACATAGCTCACACGATATATACAAGTAAAATACACATATATAAGGTCACAGCCATGTTACAGGAAACCGTCCGGCAATTCACAACGTCACAACGTCCAAATAACAATTCAATCTCTCAACTGAGATGGAGAGTTTTTGATATACTGCGGAAGAAATTCCTTATTACGAGAACTTTGTTAGGAAAATAACTATCGTTGCATGTTTTCAAATTCCTCATGGGTAAGACAAAATTGTTCTTTTTCATCGATATGACATTGCGATGTGGGTTATATATGTCGAGAATACCATTTATGTTGGCTGGAAGGGTGATGCATGAACGAGTGTGTCGATATATGTAGCCAGTTTATATGTAATACGTTGTTTAATTGGTGACTATAACCATAAATTAAGTAGAGATTATTCAAGTCTCCTGAAATGTTGTAATATTTACGCCGCCGGCACTTCACAACACACACAGCACTGCAGCCGTGTAGCAGGTTTTGCAGTATGTCACTGTCACTATTCCAATAGTCACGTTAAGATGTTAGTCTGTTTTCTGCGTCCTTTGTCAGAAACCGTTGTCGATTTACTAATCCGCCGGATCTCAAGATATGTCTTGACTCGACGATAGGACTAACTTTAACCCGGATTCCGGATCCGGATTTGGCCGAAAAAAAAAAATTTCCCGGATTCCAGATCCGGATCCGACCCACTTTTAAAAATTGCTTTAAATCACTATTATGCAGCATTTTCGCATTATGTCACCGTTGTCTGTGACTTTCTCAGCTAGCTAGATGTCACAGCCACGAATCAGGGCTTCCCATGGCTGCAAACAGACGACTGGCTCGTACAACTGAATCCGGATTGTTCTCGATTGTTAATCCCGGACTGGGTAACTTGTGTCGTTAATCTCTCTCTCTCTATCTATTTATATATCTGTTTATCGTTCCTTCGTTTAGCCCCTGATCACGGATGGACTATATCGAGTAACAGGAACGGAACGAGGAACATGAACAACTTCCGAGTAACAGAATGACTATTTCGAGTAACAGCAACGAGGAACATATATATAAGCTCATATTTCTCGCGTTTTATGCAATGAAACAATCCATATTATAGTCGGATTCCTTATGTCGAAAAAAATGGTCGCGCGTTTTCGGAATGTTAAAAGCGATATGAGAACGGTTTAGTTATCGCCAGTGTGTCTATTTTCAGAATCTACCTGTTTCCAGCTTGATATTTTAGTGGAAACAGGTTTGTGTGAAGCTTTTGTCTGTGTACCCCTCAATTTTTTCCCCGTCCACCTGGTAATAAAAACATGCTATTACGCATAGCAAATTCAGTAAGTGACCTTCTTTGTTCCTGGAAATCGAAAAATAGGGAATGATCTTGCCACAAATTGCATAATTTCATATCTTAATGTGGAATTTTATCATAAAATCATCAGATGAATTGTATTTATGACTGCATTTTCAATTTTCTTTCCAAAATATTAAGGTATTGTATATTCATAAAATCAGCTACATCACAGATAGACGAACATGAATAATCTACAGGGATATCTTGATCATATGTCACAAACAAAACTCCGATACATCAAGTTTTGGTAAAGATATCGCAGAAAAGCTAACCCTACCCCTACCCTCGCTGATTTCACAAGTCAGATTCCTTTGTTGAAAAAAAAAAGGTCGCGCAATTTCGGAATCTGTAAACACGACATGCGAACGGTTTATTTATCAATAGCGTGTCTACTTTCAGAGTCTACCTGTGTCCAGTTGAAATTTTATTGGAAAAAGTGTTTTTGAACTGTTTTAAGAATTTAAAGAGCGTTTGCTTATTATACAAATATTATTCCTCATAACTAACCTTCAGGTGGACTGTGCGAGTTGAAATTAGCAAAATTATCAAATATGGCGGTCTACTTTCAAAGTCTACCTGTTTCCAGTCTGACATGTTAGTGGAAACAAATTGTTTGGAATGTTTTAAGACTTTAAAGAGCGTAATTTCCTGGTTAATAAAAATATTAACTAACACGATTAGCCTTATCATGAATTGTGCGTGTTGAAATTATGCACATATATCAAGTATGACTCTGAAATGTATTTTTGAGAATATTGGTATCGTCAGATAAGTCTCCGCGGGTACAGTACTACAGTTGCGATCAAAATTTAACCTTGAACCATATATATAGTTTGACAATTTACTCAAATGTTCACAGTGATGGAACTTAGTGGATATCATATATGCATGGCTCTTACATGTATTCTACTGTAACGATATGTGATTTAACAAATTTAACTTGCAATATAGTCAGGCCACCAGCTACAGTAATTGATAAAACAAATATATGTCGTTCACATCAATCATATACATCAGTCACGTGCTTCAGTGATAATGTCAACTATTCTACAAATGTAATGTTTATCAAGACTAAAGTTTCAGGATGTCGTTTTAAATTGATTGATGGTGTTTTTTCATCAATTGACAAAGTTAATGTTTATTGCTAGGACGAATTACCGCACAATACGGATTTGTGTGGTAACACCTCTGCAAGTCATATATATGTAAGTGTCAGTCACTGTTTGTTAAAATTGTTCTGTCGCGTAGAATTTGTTATATTTTCATGCCAAGCTATGGTGCCTATGGATCATTCTGTTTTAGTATTAAATTTGGAGAAACCCGACCAACATCAATGTAACAACTACAACAACTCATCTATGCCAATGATATGTTTAGCCATACATGGAATAGGGTGGTATTGTTTCAAATTTTTAAACAATGTTATCATGTCCATATGTATTGCTAAACATTGCTGGGCACAGCTTGGTTGTTGTTCTATAAATCCTGGTCAGGTTTATCCAAACTGGGAGTTGAAATTATGTTGATCTGATGATAAAGAAGAAACTTTCTCCACCCACTCAAATTAATACATCCCCGGGGTGCACGTTTCACATATTAAATTAACATCTTAGTCAACATAACAAATCATTCCCTCAAATCTAGCTTTGCCACAAGAATAAAAATAAATTGTCAGTATAAATAGGCAAGACATCTCTGGACACTTTCGAAGAGATCATTTATTTATAAGAACACATATATACAAAGCTTAAAAAGTCTTGCATATGAATCACGATTAATGGGATAGAATAATAATGACACGTGTTGTCAATTTAACCATGTCTACTGCAAAATTAAAAATAATAAATTATATATGTATGTGCATGTGTGAGAACTGTGGGTCTTAATAAAAGCAATGACTGTGTAGTATGGTGATAAAGTTTACTATAATTCTCTCATTTTGCGACAAGTATACGTGCCTTTACTGGACGGACAATTGTCGATATTGTGGATTGTACAGCATTGTTTATATTGTGAGGAGAGGGTTCTATATATCGTATGCTGACATGATAATGGTGCGACAAGATCACGAAGAGAAGGACGTCGTGTATGGTGGTGTCGTGCATACCACGTGTGGATACTAGCAAAGTGTCGAAGAACATAGTTGAGGGGAACCTTCCATCATCCTTTATAATGTATCGTGACTCCATCTGTTGTGAACAAACCATCGACTTGGGCTAAATGGGTCGTTCTCCCACACGAATATACTTGGTCTTTGAACTGTGACTTCCCACGGCGATCAACACTCTGGGCCGTGGTATTTCCCCGTAGTGTCTATATTCGGATGATAATGGTTCAAATGGTGACATGTGCAGATATGAAACTGAACAGGTTAATTGGTGCCTCATGAGCCATTGATCATTATAAGTTTGAGAAACTTAGCCTAGGCAACTACCGGGAATTCAATGGTAATTGCAATTATAGCTTATAGCGTTGTAATTCAACGCCAGTGTTTGCGTTTCCGATGCAGTTAATACCCAAATGTGAAATTTGATATATACCTCACCGTCGGAGAGAACCAAATGTCTTATTTAAGGTTAGCAATGGTTGCTAATCAAATACCACAATCGTGTACTAATCATTCATTGGTATTTTTGCCTTAATTTAATATAAGTTAGTGTCTAATGACATGGTGCTGGTTTTGTTCAAAGTTAGGCACATGTATGTCTAAAACTGTGCAGGCATGATTGTTCTACATAGGCCACTGATCATTATACGATCGGGAGACTTAGTAACGGTTACTAAGCACCTACTCGGAATTTGCAATTATAGTTGATATCTGTTTTACTCATTAAGCTCTACTTTAGTGGAAATTTGAATTTACTTGATTGTCACAGCTATACATGAAGCGTGAAGATTAATTGCGGTTAGAATATTGATGGTGAATATTCGGTTTCAGTCGCATTAACTGGCATGAGAAGTGTGAAAGCAAACCCTATACTGCTATGGTAAAGATCTCAGCTGCACCAAAATGTCCATTTGTCAATAGCACAAATCCTGCGAAAACACAGAATCTCCCAGTGTATGTGGGATAGACTCCGATGGCAGCGATGGAGTTAATTACTATGAACAACTAACATCTACCGGTGTACCTCTGTGTTTGTGACACTACATCCCGTTATGATCAACGATGTGGCTTAAAAAAACTAGTCAGTGGACAACAAGACAGACAAGTATCAGATAAAACAATAATTCAATATGTAATCACATCGTGAAACTTCAGTCTTGTTGGGAATATTTTCGTTTGACTCAACAGACTGCATATTATCTAAATTACAAAACCACTCGACACTTACTTTTGCCAATTACTGTATATTGAAGCATAACTGTATCATATAGTGCATCTATTAAATCACGGATAGTTAAAATTGGTCAAACACAGTGTTAATCTTCATATATAGTTGCACACGATCGCCAATAAGTGATATTACAATCAACGTTTGAGCATAACACGTAATTCGCCATAGGGTTCAGTGTTAAATTTTTATCGCAACTGTAGCCAGCAAGAATCATCTGATCACATCCAATCTTTTTAAAACTACGTTCGTGTTTCATACTTAGTATTTTTTTTATGAATAACTGTACGAGTACATCATCATACGCAAAATGGCGCCATTTATCCAAAATACTAGAATCCCCATGTGATCGCAACTGTAGCCAGCAAGAATGAATTGATCAAATCAAAATTTTCAAAAATACATGTAAGGGTCATAGTTAGTAGTTTTGAGAACTTTCAAATCGCACCGATCACCATGCGCCAGATGGCACCATCTATCGTTTTCTGTAAATACGAAACGCTCTCTAAATTATGTTGACCCCGATTTAGGCCGACCCGCCAAAATTCAAGATTGGAAACAAGTCAATCCTGAAAACACACCTACTAGGCATACAGAATCCATTTTCAGATTGCTTTTAACAAACCAAAAATGCAAAATGACATAAGGAATCCGACTATTATACATCATTCGAAAGAATAGCCTCTCTGCTGCATGAATAATGCAACATTTGAACATTACTTTTGAGAACTATGCGTATAATTGGCCAGGAACGTCGAGTGGTGAATCGGAAATTAGCTGAAATCGTAATATTTTCCGAGTCACAGGAGTGAGGAACAGAGATATAAACTTAATTTTCACGAATTTTACGCTATGAAACAATACATGTTATACATCATTCGAAAGCAAAGCCTCTCCCCTTCCTTAATATTGCAACATTTAAACACAACTTTTGAGAACTATGCGTATAATTGGCCAGGAACGTCGAGCAGTGGATCAGAAATTAGCTAAAAAAAGAAACGATTTCCGAGTAACATGAATGAGGAACAGATATAAAAGCTAAATTTTCTCGCATTTTACGCAATGAAACAATATATATTATACACCATTCGAAAGCATAGCCTCTCCCCATCTTTATTATTGAAACAATTAAACGCCACTTTTGAGAACTAAGCGAATAATTATACAGGAACGTCGAGCGGTGAATCAGAAATTAGCTAAAAAAGAAACGATTTCCGAGTAACAGGAATGAGGAACAGATATAAAAGCTAAATTTTCTCGCATTTTACGCAATGAAACAATACATATTAAGCATCATTCGAAAACATAGCCTCTATCATTCTTTAATATTTCAACATTTGATCGCCACTTTTGAGAACTAAGCGAATAATTGGCCAGGATCGTCAAGCGGTGAATCGGAAATTAGCAAAAAACGAAAACATTCCGAGTAACAGGAATCAGGAACAGAGATATATGCTCAATTTTCTCGCATTATACGTAATGAAACAATACATGTTATACATAATTCCAAAGCATAGCCTCTCCCCTTTAGTATTGCAACACTTGAATACCACTTTTGAGAACTAAGGGTATAATTCGCCAGGAACGTCGAGCGGGGAATCGGAAATTAGCAAAAAAAAAGAGAAAACAATTCCGAGTAACAGGAATGAGGAACAGATATATAAGCTAAATTATCTCACATTTTACGCAACGAAACAATACATAATATACATCATAGCTTCTCCCCTTCATTAATATTGCAACAGTAAGACACTATGTTTGCGAACAAAGTGTATAACTGACCAGGAACGTTGAGCAGTGAATCGGAAATTAGCACCCCGAAGAACGTAACATATTCTTCGTCGAAAGTCGCAGATTTCTCACGAATTACGCAATGTCACTGCCAAGTATTTAGAGAAATGGAAAGAGTATCATTCACTGTACCCATTTCTGGCGCATTGGATGATTTTTGTTCAACAAATTTCTGAACAAGTTTAAAAATGATTGATATCTTTTTCGGCGAAAACTAGATGCCCCGGATAAATATCTCTATATAGGATATATGACTCAGCCAATCAGAAAATTGGTTGGTGACGGCTTCCGGTGTCGGGTGTCTTTTTGTTTCAAAGCGTTTTTATTACTTTTAAATGCTATAAACTCTTACTAAATACAATATTTTAAAGATATATATCATCAATTCAACTTCTTAATTCACGTGGTGTATCTTAATTCACGTGGTGTATCTTAATTCACGTGTATCTTAATTCACGTGGTGTATCTTAATTCTTGTATCTTAATTCACGTGGTGTATCTTAATTCACGTGGTGTATCTTAATTCACATGGTGTATCTTAATTCACATGGTGTATTTTTATCCCTTTACCCAACAGAACGGCCCTGTGCCAATGCATTCTCTTATATACGCGATAGGTCGCCTCGCATATATAAGAGAATGCATTGGCTTAACACAAATTAAAAATGATCAAATTGTCAAAGAATGTAGGCCAATGCATTCTCTTATATATGCGAGGCGACCTATCGTCGACTCGCATATATAAGAGAATGCATTGGCACAGGGCATAACTGTAACCACCACAATGTGGTCAATGAACCGGTTCCAATGATATCCATATTTGTATGGTTCTATTGAGACAGACCGAAGATATTTTAGGCTGTTGAAGCTTTATTTGGGCGTTTTTGGCCGGTTTGTTGGGTAAATGGTTATGTGGAACGTGCACGGCTGACTCTCATTTTATTGACTTTTAAATCGTTTTTAAATTGTCTTTGTTCGCGGTTACCTCGAATATAGGTGACGTGATTCACATTGGTGCTGTCCCCAAAGTCGGTCAGAGATGTGTCTGTCAACAACAACAATGTGTCTGAAGTGGTGTGCTGCAAGGACACTGCACTTAATAACATCACCATAGGTCGGCTCGCATATATAAGACAATGCATTGGCCTAACAATTTTTTACAATTTTAATAATTTTGTCTTGTATTCTTTAACAATTTTATAATTTCACCCACACAGAGCCCCAGACAAACATGAGCAGACGACACTCTTCTATATGCTTCTATATATGTGTGGGGCTCCCTGCAGGGTAATGGATGTTTTTTAGTTTATGTCCTAAAAATTGTAAGAAACATTTATTTAAAAAAATTATTAAAAAAATTGTAAGGCCAATGCATTCTCTTATATATGCGAGGTGACCTATGGTCGACTCGCATATATAAGAGAATGCATTGGCACAGGGTAAAAAAAATCCTGACTTACGACTGCAAACAACACCGAGTGATATTGTAGACGAGTTTCACCCAGTAGTGGACTCCCCAAATGCTACATGCGTATCAAATTCAAACTCTGAAATATCAACAACGCAATGTGTCGTTATTGACTCTCAGCCGATTTCAACTCAGACAACAACTGTGAATAGCAAAGATATCAGCTCTAGGGATCTTCGTATTCGTGAGTCAAAGTTGTGAAAACGTGAGCAAGAACTGAAAGAGAAGGCGAAAGTAATAGAAGAATTCGAACAAGAACGTATATGGTTTCTATGGTTTCGCTCTTACAACTCGAGATTAAAAGGGAGGATTTTGTTTACCCTGTGCCAATGCATTCTCTTATATATGCGAGTCGACCATAGGTCGCCTCGCATATATAAGAGAATGCATTGGCCTAACAATTTTTTATCAGTTTTTTTAAATAAATGTTTCTTACAATTTTTAGGACATAAAATAAAAAAAACATCCATTACCCTGCAGGGAGCCCCACACATATATAGAAGCATATAGAAGAGTGTCGTCTGCTCATGTTTGTCTAGGGCTCTGTATGGGTGAAATTATAAAATTGTTAAAGAATACAATAACAAATTATTAAAATTGTAAAAAATTGTTAGGCCAATGCATTCTCTTATATATGCGAGGCGACCTATGGTCGACTCGCATATATAAGATAATGCATTGGCACAGGGTAAAAAAATCCCGACTTACGACTGCAAACAACACCGAGTGATATTGTAGAAGAGTTTCACCCAGTAGTGGACTCCCCAAATGCTATTTTATCAAAACAGTTAAAACTAGGCTCTCGTGCTGACACTCAACCAACCATTTATCCGATGTCACCCGGTGATAACATTAATACTATTCATGAAAGACTACAAAATGTTATCAACAACGATATGAACTCTGTTATCGATAAGTTCGAGTGTGTTCTAAGTGCATCGTGCGACATTATACATATTAGTGTTGAGCTAATCCTCCATTTTCTGAGTGCAATAAGCAACATGTTTGTGACTACTGTGGTGCCAATCTGTATCATCAACCAAAACATCAAAACCACAATCTCTATATGAAAAAGAATCCGGTGTATCCTTGCCAAATTTCGCCTTAATATACCACCACCAACTCAAAATTCACCTTTGAGTTGCACCAATCTAGTGCACGAAGGATGGGAGTTGAATGACAAATGTTCCGTGACCTCAACTGTGAATGACTCTATCTCAATTGTATCTTCAGCTATAAAGGATCATAATATCTATTCTGAAGCCAAATCGTCACCAATGCCTCCACAGTATTTGTTGTCACAGGTCAGGACTAAATCAACTCCGTAACAAATGTGCATGTTCTTACCTGCAATTGTAAGAACATAAAGACCTGTGCTCATACATTCAAGATTCTCATTAATGACATTGACTTTTGTTTATCTTACAAGAACATTGGTTATTTAACTGTGAACTTCATCTGCTAAACGAAATTAACTGTGAGCTGCTGGGATGTCGAAATGCTGTTGATGACTAAGACCCATTACTTTCTTCTCGTATGCCTCGCGGCTACGGTGGTGTGGCTATTCTGTGGAAATCTGGATGGGACAATTATGTAAAAGTCTTAAACGATGGCGGTGTCCGTGTGCAGTGTATTGAACTTCTCATTCAACCACCAACAATACTTCTTTCTGTGTACATGCCAACAACATCTAATGATAAAGCTAATGAATTCCAGGATGTTGTTGATCAACTTCATGCGATATTCATTAAATATAAATTTACCCATTCTTTCATTGTCGGAAGTGACTTCAATGCCGATGTTTATAAATCACCAGACCTTCGTCGTTGCAAAGATCTTCTAGATGTAATGGAAGGAAACAAACTGATTACCAACAAGAAATGAATGACCTTCATGAATGTTAAATGAGTAATAGTTTCAGAAATTGATCTCTGTGTTGAGTCTGTTCGATTCGATCTTGACGTGAATACATCGGACCACGTTCCTGTACTCCTTACTATACCTGGTAATACTACATATACCTTCAATGACAACAAAAACAACAAAACTCCTATTCCTAAAATAAATTGGAAACGTGTAAATATTGCACAATACTCAGAAATGGTTGAGGAGTCCACCGGGGTTCTGCAGGATACAAAGAGCAGTGACGTTATGTATACCATTACATGTATGATCGACATCCTTTGTAAAGCTGCGAAAGAGTCATCTCAAGGAAAGTAAATAAAAACAAACCAAAACTGTCTGTTTGGAATAATAACATTTCTACAGCTCTCCATGTTAATCGTGCTGCACATTATGAATGGGTACGCGCCGGTAAACATATTGATCCAGAGGACAGCCTATGTATACAGAGAAATGAAACTCGTCGACAATACCGACTTGAGGTACGTAAAGCTGTACATCATCACAGCCAGGATCTGAAAGTTTCAATCATGCAAGCTGGGGAAAACAACAAGGATCTTTTCTATTCCCTCATAATGCGACAACGAAGTAGGTCAAGTGTCTTTGTGACTTATCTCCATGTTGGTGATGAAGTTTTCTGTAATGAGGATGTTATTGATGGATGGAAACAACACTTCAGTCAGCTAGCTCAACTCATATGACTTTACATATTTTCAAGATGTTATCATGGACTATCTTGCCATAAAATCTAATTATATGGATACACCTTCTATCCAAGTTGATAGCAGTACTATAAGAAAAGCTATTTCCACTTTGAAAAAAGGTAAAGCTGAAGACATCTTTGGACTCTCTGTGCAGTCTGTGGAACATTGTGTTCATTCCAGTGATAATTTTATTGAAATTCTGACTTAAATTATCAATGTGATTATATCTGATGGACAGATTCCAGCTTCACTTAAAACCGATCATCTGAATCCAGTATATAAAAACAAAGGTGATAAATCATATGCTTCTAGTTATAGAGGAATAACTGTCTTACCCGTCATGCTGAAAATAATTGAAGTAATTATTCGTGAAGAATTCAGAAAATGCACCTTGCCTGAATAATCTCCAATTCAACGCGGCTTCACTGCCAATGCTTCTCCTCTGAACGGTGCCTTTATGCTTGTGGAAGCTCTCCGAGAACAGCAAGATCTGAAAAGTGATGTGTACATTGGTCTCCTGGATGCTAAATCTGCCTTTGATGTTGTTAACAAGGAAATACTTCTTCGTAAAACTTTTTAACATCATTCACCCACATTTAATGGAAGTTGATTGATGACCTTCATTCTAACTGCTCATCCATTGTGAAATGGGACTCTTGTAAATCTGAAATACTGCAAGGAGTTCGACAAGGACTTATTCTCAGTGCTCACCTGTATAAACTTTATATAAACGAACTCCTGCTTAGATTATCCACCAATGACCTCGGCATTAAGATTGGAAACATCAACGTTAGTGCCACTGCATGTGCCGACGACATTGTATTGGTCAGCTCAAATCCAGGAGATATGCAAATTCTCATTAACATTGCGCATCAATATAGTCGTGAACATCGATATATACTGCAACAACAGAAACGTGTGATTATTAAAGTATCTCAGTGTGGCAAACGACTGACTGGTGATATTAAATTCTTAATGGGTGGAGTGCAGATGCCAAATGTACAATCTTCCTCTCATCTTGGTATAATACGTTCCACAAATTCGAACAGAACTGAGACAATCGATAATAATATAAAGAAAGCGAGACGTACAGCATACAGCTTAATGCCTATGTGGCTTCATGGTGACAACGGTCTTGACCCCGAACCTGTATCCATCTATATAAGATATATGTGGCTCCTGTTCTCACGTATGGATGTGAAGTTATTAATATGGACCAGAAAGCTATTCTCAAGCTAGAACTCTACCAGAAGTTTATTAAACATGTTCTATCTCTATCTCAATCTACAGCTGATCCAGTGGTATATATTTTTTCTGGACTTTTACCAATTGAAGGACAAATCGACAATAAGATCATTATATTATTCAACAATGTTTGTCGCCAAGATGATTCCTCGGTTGAAAAACAGCTCGCATCTCGTCAACTGCTGATGAAGGACAAAACCAGTCACAGCTGGTTTGTAGTAGTAAAGTCACTCGTCCACAAGTATAACCTACCATGTATCTTTAATGATCTGTCTTCACCACAAACGAAAAGTGCATGGAAAACCTGTGTCAAAGAAGCAGTGTTCTCATATTGGAATAATCGCATTTGTGAAGAAGCCTCTCTGTACAGCACTCTCAAGTATCTTAATGCTCAAGCATACACACCTGGTGTCATCAACAAAATACTGACTGTAAATCCTGATCAACATCACTGTATATTTAAACTTTCTACCAAACTCCGTCTTCTGACCAACACATATTCTTTGGAAGTAAATCGACATCGATACTCAAACTCATCTCATGTGTGCCAACTATGTAATGATGGTGAAGAGTCTATTCAACATATTCTATTAACTTGTTTATATCCACAACCAGTTCGTGATCGTGTTATGCCGAAGTTAGCTGAAAGCTACAAATGTATATTTTACACCGATTTATTCTCAAAACCAACGGATGTCAAGCTACAGTTTATTCTAGATCCATCAATGTTCGATGACTTCTCCTCATCTGTGGCAGCGACTGATGTCAGTGGCGCCTACCACTACTGAACCATATTGTGCTACCATCTACACTGTGCAAGATACCGATCTCTCTCTCTTGGCTGAAGATATTCACACTTATGTATAGACTGATAGTCAGACCTGTACGTCTCCGAGTCTTTTATCCATTTTTATTATCAATTTAGCTGATGTACATATGTACATACATGTACAACAATGTTTTTACTCGAAAGAGGTTATCCTAAATGGATGGAAAGATAACGAGAAGAAGAAGAAGTAGGCGGAGTTATCTCAAACCAGGAATAGGAACAGCTTTGGGTACGAATTGACTATTTGGAGTAACAGGAACGGAACGAGGAACAATAGCAACTTCCGAGTAAAAATGACTATTTAGAGTAGCAGAGACGGAACAAGGAACAGGAACAACTCCCGAGTAAAAAGGTTACTATTTGGTGTAACAGGAATGAGGAACAGAGCTCATATGTCTCGCGTTTAAAGCTATGAAACAATCCATATTATACATCATTCGAAAGAATAGCCTCTCCACTCCATGAATAATGCAACATTTAAACACTACTTTTGAGAACTGAGCGTCTATTTGGCCAGGAACGTCGAGCGGTGAATCTGAAATTAGCTAAAAACGTAAATTTTTCCGAGTAACAGGTAAGAGGAACATAGATATAAATTTAATTTTCTCGCAATTTACGCAAACAAAAAATACATATTATACAACAGTCGAAAGCATGACCTCCCCCTCCATTAACATTGCAACATATAAACACTACTTTTGAGAACTAAGCGTATAATTGGCCAGGAACGTCGAGCGGTGAATGGGAAATTAGTTAAAACGTGTTATTTTCCGAGTACACATGTAACAGGAATGAGGAACAGAGTTATAAACTTAATGTTCTCGCGTTTTGCGCAATCAAACAATGAGTAGTATATAGCATTCAAAGGCATAGCCACTCCCCTAAAAGCATATTGCAACATGTGTACTCTAGCTTTGAGAACTAAGCGTACAATTGGCAAGGAACGTCGAGCGGTGAATCGGAAATTAGAAAACGTAAATTATTCCGAGTAACAGGAATGAGGAACAGATATATAAACATAGTTTTTTCGCGTTTTA
Organism: Siphonodentalium dalli; assembly: GCA_032622095.1. Lineage (NCBI taxonomy): Eukaryota > Metazoa > Mollusca > Scaphopoda > Gadilida > Siphonodentaliidae > Siphonodentalium > Siphonodentalium dalli. Next base: position 152,509,858 of record CP136062.1, read on the forward strand.
CGCAATCAAATAATACATATTATATATCATTCGAAAGCACTCTTTACTTTATGGACTTCAATGTAAAAAATATTTATATACTTCAAAAAATACAAAATTCTCGGAACCGTGACGTTTGCCTGTGTCCTTATTACGTAACATTCGTTTGATCGTCACTTAAACATTTCGTCTTACATTGTTCATGTTTTGACATATTTAAATAAAAGTTATGATACATAATTATTATGTTGTTCCTTATCAATGATTTATAACAGCTAGTTCCTTGTTCGTGGCACTCACGTGCAGGGAACTATATACAAACTTCCGTATTATAAACCAGATCAATTGATGGTTTAATATGGACGTTTGCAGTTCATTGCATGGTAGTTCCATGCACAAAGAACTCGTCCCTTCGTAAGTGTTATGGATCGTAATTAACTATAAAAGAAATTCCAGCGATAGCCATAGACGTAGCTGACCTATACAGCTTTAAAGGGATACGGATCGTTGAATTGTTTACTAACAAAGTCAACATTGAAGTTGCAACATGATACAACGTATATATACATATATACAGACAATACATAACATATACATCAATAAATTTTTCCATCGTATTATATGGTATTAATATGGTATTAATAATGTCAATGAAGTGTCTATGATATGGTACTAATATTAATGAGGAACAGATATATAAGCTCAAATGTCTCGTGTTTTACGCAATGAAACAATACATATTATACATAATTCCAAAGCATAGCCTCTCCCCTTCATGAATATTGCAACATTTAAACACTACGTTTGAGAACTAAGGGTATAATTGGCAAGGAACGTCGAGCGGTCAATCGGAAATTAGCACCCGATGAACACAAGAGTTTGTTCGTAGAAGACTTAGGTTTCTCGCAAATTACGTAATATCACTGCCAAGTATTTACAGAAATGGGAAGGGTATCAACCACTGTACTCATTTCTGGCACATAGTATGCTTTTTATTCATCAAATTTCTGAAAAACTTGAAAAATGTATCTACATATATTGCACGAATCCGGTACATTTTCCCTCCACTAGGCATTTTGTAACAGTGTTACAAATGTTACAATTGTTTAGTTAGAATATAATCCTTATTATCGGCAGAATTTAGACACCATTATCATAAGTGAGAACTGCCCTGTTAGATATTTAAAAAGATGGTCATCTGCTGGCAAAAATTAACCCTCATACAACTGTTTTCGCGATGAAATGATTCCAGTATCTGGTGCTCAATAGAACTTCTCTTATTTCTCTACCACATGGCAGAAGGTTTGTGTTGTGTGGGAAGATAGAAAAATGATCAGAGATAATCGAGGCAACGAGAGTATAAACGCTCTTTATGATATAGATGAACGCTCTTTATATTACATTAACTTTTAAAAGTTTAAATATGGCCATGTAAAAGTACAGAGGTGTAGTGTAAGTGGCAGATCGCATTGTTGTCTTCAAAGATAAATTCATTTTGTCTATGTATATCCAACATAGGCTATGGAAATTCACACCCTCTCATCTTTTTCAAAATATTTTTAACAGACATGGCTAATTTGAATATTGAATAGTATATAATGGGTTTATGTAATCGGCCTAACTGGTTACACCAAAAAATTAACTAAACTCTCACACAAAAAGAAGATAGAAAATGACAAGAGGTAATCAAGGCCACGAGAGTATAAACGCTCGTCATGATATAGACGAACGCTCTTTATATTAAATTAACTTTTAAAAGTTGAAATCTGGCCATGTAAACGCATTGGTGTCTCCAAAGATAAATTCATTTTGTCTATGTATATCCAACATAGGCTATGGAAATTCACCCCCTCTCATCTTTTTCAAAATATATTTAACAGACATGGCTCATTTGAATATTGAATGGTATATAATGTGTTTATGTAATAGGCCTAACTATGTTACCCCAAAAAATTAACTAAACTCTCACACAAAAAGAAGATAGGAAAATGACCAGAGATAATCAAGCCAATGGGAGTATAAACGCTGTTTATGTTATAGACGAACGCTCTTTTATATTACATTAACTTTTGTAACACTTGTAACAGCCGTCTACGAGCGGTCTCTCATAAAATATTGTAACACTTGTAACGCTGTGTAACATGTCGCTACACTTAGTGGAGCGGACGGAACCGATTTCAGAAAGTTTAGTCCATCGGGACCACACACAAGCTTGAGACACATCACTTTGAAGGTTATGACATTCCGCAGCGGGTAGGACCCGGTGTGAAATATTCAAATGATGCAAAAGATGATTTTTAGAGGATTAAGTGCCAAAATTCTGCAAAAATCCCTGTTAGTGTAAAATGCGGCAAAATGAGAAATACAAATATAGATATTTACCATGACGATTTCTCTGATATAACGAAGATTTGTTTTATTTATTGTAAAAATAGACAAAACAGCGCGATAGATCAATATTGTTTTGACCAGGGATATCGTATATAGTCTAGAAAGGTGCGAATATATATACCGCATGCCGAATATGTCATTATATTTAATACGTGCTGTGTTATGTAAGATTATTTCGACCCTCACCCCAAAATTCAGCAAAAAGTCACTGTTTTAGTGAAATTCGGCACAAATGAATACAAAAACACAGGTATTCGGGATATTTTTGTGCTAAGATATAGCAGGTTTCATACTTATAAATACAAAGTACTGAAATGCCACGATTTAGGTGAGAGATGTAAACATTTCTTAAATTTACTTGGAAAATTGACAAAAAATCATTCATTTTTAGTTGTTTCGCCCCTCTTAATAGGCGATTATTCAATTTTGCATTGAATGGAGATCCCGTATATAATCAAGAAACTTGTGGAAATATATACCGCATATAATTGTAGGATAAAGAAGTAATTCTTTGTCATAGGTGCTATGTGGTGGTAGATTGTGTCACCCCCACCCCAAAATTCAGAAGAAAAAAAATCAGTTTCCACTGTGTAGGAACTGTTACATCGGAAATCGTTCTATCGCCGGTTTGTTATGGTTCTTGGCTGATTTGTGACGGTTCCTGATGATCGATATTATACATTTTCACAACTTTTTGATAGTTAAAACGCATTTTTGATGCATTAAGGTGATAATTCGATTAGTTATTTTCGATGCCATCACAATCTGTGGCACCAATGAGCGTGTTAATAACGAAACTTTCATTGTGCGAGTCATAACAACGACAAAAACCACGAATTTTGGTAATTGTTTGGATTCTCTCCTGATCGAGACGATTCTCTCCCCATTTAATCGTTCTATACGGGTAAAACTATGGCTAATATTTGCCATGGTACATGGTTCAAACCGCCAATTTTGTGAAAGTATACAAAGAAAAACACAACAAACTATGCATTAAGTTGAAATTTGCACCACTTATCATTAATTTCGATGAATTACACTGCCTTTCTATGCTTATTCCATAACCTGTGTTACGCCTATCAAAAGTCGCCAGCTAATTTGAAGAATAACGCGTTTTGCAGGCCCAACATTTCCATGAGTCAATAGCCGGTTAACAATAGTGAAATTTCATAGCGCTGGACTTCGGAAAGCGTGAGCGCAGACGGGATATATAGAGTTATCTGTCTTGTATTTTATCTATATTATATGTTTTGGTGTTATAGACTCGAAAAACTGTTCGACCGATTCGAATTTGGTAGCTGGGTCTACTTTGATCACGGGAACAATTTGGGGGGTCCAATTTCACTTGCGACCGTGTCCTTGACCTTGACCTCGCTCATATAGGCATGTGTCTGGACCTCGACCGATCCGATCCGATTCAAATTTGGTATAATGTAGGCCTACTTTGATCCCGGGAACAATATGGGTGGGTCCAATTTCACGTGCGACCGTGTCCTTCACCATATTCGTTCATATAGGCATGTTTCCGGGCCGATCGAACAGTAGTTTGTCCAGGCGGAGACGATCACAAATAAATCCCTAAATAGCCCGGACGAAGAGGGGGCACATCGGCTAGTGTTGTCTATTTTCGTAGACGTATTTTACTGAACAAAAAGCCAAAAAAAGACGTCAAAAGTTCGTTGACACCCATACAATGTTCTGATTACGCAGTTTATGAAGTTTATGAAATTATATCGGGCATCCACTTGCTGGATGCTGATTATCCAGGTTAAATTCTAGAATTCTAGAATATGCAGCTATTAAAGCATATACAAGCACGATAACCTTTCACTTAATCATATTTTAGATTGACTAGGTATCTCTGATTTTTTAAAACAAGATTAATATTATCCATCATGACCTGGGGTGTACACCCCAGGTCATGATGGATCATTTTTCTCCCAACCCAAGAGCCTCATTACGATTTTTTGTTTTATACCAATCTTCGTGATTAACTGGGATGATTTCGGTATATACCAAAGTAAAAACAAAGCGCATTACCCGTGCGCGCAGGGTTAATACGTTAGAGTGAAATCGACACGGTCGGTCTTGTGAAAACGACATGGATACGTCACATCGTTGCACCTGCATAAATTGCGAGAAACGCGCGTATTGATATGAAGTATTATTATACAACTGGACTAATCGTGTTTGTCATCGGAAATAACCATATCGATACCACTAGAAAAGGAAATATGTGCATATATGATAGACACATGTTAGTTAGACGCGTTCGACGATTTATTGCAACGATGACAACTGTTCGAATGTGGAATTATTTCGTTCGTCATTTGTAAGCGGCTATTGTTTACATGTTACGAAATGTGCCAGTGGTGCCAGTTTCGCTTGGGGTCTTCCGTTTTATGGAATATGTTCGCAAATTAGTCGTTTATATTTCATGTTATATATGCAACTCTGTGTCTGCAAGTGAGGTTATGTTGAAGGTTTTTCGTGATTAACAGTTGAGGCTTATCTCCATTTGTATTAGCGTCCACGAATTCGTCCGTATTTATTTACTTGAAATGTGAAGCGTAACTGGTTGGTCGCCATTGTTTTGATCTGTTTTAGTTCACACAAAACATGATGACGGATTGTTAAATTAGTTCCAGCTCTTAATTAAATAGGTAAAGCAGTCACGTGGTGGTGTGAGATAGATGGTCACGTGTTATGTGAGACAGGGAAATCTCACCCAGCTACATTGTATCTCACACTGGATGCCTGTGCTAAAGTGTGTAGGGGTGGGAGAAATACATGTCTCAAAACTAACGGGGCTGAAATGCCTTTAACAATTTTTTTTTTCAATCCCATCATTTTATAGACAAAAGACAACCTAAATCGTTTGAACAAGGAGAGGTGTTAACAATTAAAGCCCCAGATAACTAGTTGTGACTGACATGCAAAAAGTAGGCAGACCGGATTTGGTCTGCATAATGTCACAGTCTGCCTAATGATGGTCAATGGTCATATATATATATATATATATATATAACGTACGATGGTGTACGCAAACAAGAGCCAGATCATGTTACAGAAGTGTTGCTTCTGTTTACCTAACACAGCGCAATTCTATTGGTTAATCACACACAAATGATATAAACGCTCTGTATTATTTCCATGTCAGGAAAACAGTAACAAATAACGCTCTTTATGTTTACCGTATCCGGACCTAAACAAAAGCCAGGAAACGTAACGTTTTTTGCTTTTGTTTAAATAAAGGAAAAACATTTCACGATAACATACTGTTTATGACATATTTCTGATTAGTATTTGAACAAAGTCTGTCTATATTTTACTATTCTCTCTGTTTATGGCGGATTTTGACGGAGGTGAATATTTTAACAGCATACCCACCGCCAACGCCGCCCGTATCTTTAAGCTCAACAAGCAGTAACATATAAAACAGAGAAAAGAATAACGCAGTTACAGATATTATATGGATGTTAATCCTTTGGTGATTAAATGTGCTATAAAGAGCAGCAACTTGAATCATATTGATTCATTGGTAGGAATGCTCAGCTATTAAATTCAACACGCAGTAACAGATTGTTTGAATTATTAGCTAAACATTCATACAAATGAATCATTAGAAATCAGTGCTATGGGTGCCTGAACCTGGCTATTATAAGGCACATTATATTATCCTCGCTGATAACGTGTCATATGAGCAGGGACGTGGGATGGAGGGTCTCCAATGTTGGGGCATCCACCTTGGAACTTCCAACCGCACCATCCCCTTGAAACATAACAAACTCATGCACAAGGCCTGGACTTTGGTTTTTCCCAACTGCATGACACATTATAGCTCTAGATTGTATGCCATTCTGAAGTGAATTGATCAGTAGCCTTTGATTGGTTCACCATGCAAACCGGGGGAGAAACTCAGGATACATGGGCCCATGCAGTGAGAAAATGTGGATATCTGAACCTGAAAATCATCTAGACTGGCTTCAAGATTCCCAAGTGTTGGAAGTTTCCAACCTGGCGCCCCACCCCCACAAGATTGGAAATGTTCCCAGCAGATGGAGAGAGAGATGATTTATTTAGCAAAAGAGCATACATTATTTAATACAAAGCATATTAATTAAATGGAATTAGATTTTTTGTCCATTAAAACCAGTTTCTTGCCAATTGGGAGGGGGTAAATGTGATATAGAAAACTAAATCACACCTGCTCCCTACTTCTTGTCCACCCATCATGAGTTTTGGATCAACTCTAAAGAAGAGGTGTCCATTTGTATATGTCAATTATATGTTTAAAGTGTAGGAAAGTATGCAACTGTTGGTCTAAAAACGACAAATTCCCACTATCAAATTGTTGTCAAATCAAACTAAGAGAACAATTTCAACATATTGTTGGTGTTAATTTTCAAACCAATCTATTGTAAGATAAGAAATTTGTTGGGATATACACCAAGTAAGCACCCCCCGCCCAAGTCCCCCCACCACCCCAATCACGTCATAACCTATCAATGATTCAGTTGAACGTGATTTCCTAAGTTATATTCATGTCTGGGCGACAAACATGTGTAAATGTCCCTCAGGCGGACTTCAGAGGAGCAAATGTGATGGCACTGGCATTGAAATATTGTCACACCTGGATCTTTCAATAATGCCCAGATTAAGTACATGAATATAACATCTCATATTCTCCTGAGAGTATATTTATATTACCATTGGTCATTTATATAGGCGGGCATGATTATGATACCTTACTCATCGGGACTTTCAATATATAATTTCTGCCTATTAATGTCACTTAATCTCCCGTATTAGGTATTTATTGTGTTATTTCTTAATAAACCTGTTCTATTATGCAAATTGCATAAGCTACAGTCATTATCTGGTTTAAAATGTCAGATACACAAGACGATTTTCGGACCAATGTGCAGAAATCGTTCGAATAAATCTCATGTACAGAACCGTCACAGTCATGATTGGTTTGAAATAGAACACTAACACGCACCCGTGTTGATTACGAGGTCACAGCTCCCAATTATCAACCCCCATCGGGATACTTTCTCAGCTATTTTACAAAAGAATAACACGGGTATACTTTATAGTCAGTGTTTGTCTTCAGAATGCGTTTCATATTTTATACGCCACGAAAAACAAAGGAATTGCGTCCACGTGGCTTGATTTTCAGTGATAACATGTTTGATATTTACGCGTTAACTCGCTAATACCGAGTTAATTGTGGTCTAGAGTTCAGGTTTCGATAACACGGCACTTCTGCAGTCTCTGTTCATTCGGGAAAGTATAATATATTCAAGATATCTATAATTATGCGTGATTTTGTCACAAAAATGATTATTTTCAATCATCAGGAACCGTAACAAATCAGGCAAGAACCATCACAATACCGGCGATAGAACGACTTCCGATGTAACAGTTCCTACACAGTGGAAATTTCGGTATGGCAGAATTCAAAAGCACAACAACTCCGATTATTTTGTGCTATTATATTGCAGTCTACCCACTTCGAGATATACATTGTGATCACGCCATGGTGTCATTTACATATCGCGACCTGAGTTCCAACCTGTCCTAAGTGCACTTTTTATGATTTCGAGTAAATCAATTTTCAAGTTTGTATTAATATTGCCGTCACGACTTAAATTTATGGATTAGAGTCAACAACTTCATATAGCTGGATACCTTAATGTTTTAACTATTATTTTTTATCAAGACCAATCCGCACAAGACTGTTAAAGAGAAATGTAGACCTAGTGTGTGACATTTTGCACCTTTAGAGCAAAATAGAACTAAGTATATGTTGTTGAATACGCGAAAGACAGTTCAGACCTTAACTCTATTTTAGGGCAAGGTTGTCCCATTTTCCGAAAAAATATGTCATTTTGGAACTTAGGACACATAAGAGTTAAACAATAAACTCTATTCTCCAGTATAACAAATTGATTTTCGACACTTTTGGAAGCCCCTTTTGACCCAAGTATACTACTTTTGTCATGTCGGTTTCCAGTATGATGTATTTAAATGAGTACCAACATCACTGTAAACACAATACTACATATAGATATTTGGACTTTACATATAGCGCACACCATAATAATGTCTTGTCGCAGCAATTGGAACGCAATTAGTTCACGAATACTCACCAAAGTTGTGTAATTACCAGATGTATGGAGCTGTCTTACCTGCATATTGGAAATAGGCAATATATAAGTGTCAGGTGAAAAATAAACTCAATTTAACACCCCATTCAATAAAGTTTGTCTTAAGCTAATATTTGGATACCATCAATGTGTTCATCTTTGAACACCATATTAGTAGCTTCCAGCCACCTGCTATCCAACAACAGCGCATCCCATGCACGTTGTTAATAAGGACATGTGGCCAAAAGGTCAAGAAGAAGATTTCACTCACTCAATCTACCGTGGTACGGACGCCCATGTGTGGATCAATGGCAATTTGAACATAGACAACTTACGGCAGCTATGATTGTTCCAAGAGCACAGACGTTGGTCCAGTTTGGCCAAACGTGCTTGCAATATAGACGCACATGTCTGGTAGCTGGCGTATGCCTCACCATTGGATATGCATGTAAACCTTATTATAACTTTACTGTTTTTGTCTAGACCAATCAGGTGTGTTATCTGAAATATTTTTCATATCGTTTATTCGTTGCGACAGTTCATATTATATAAGTATGGTGTTCATTTCCGTTCCGATTGCCGGGTCATGAAAGTGTAATATTCAGGTTGTCTTTGTGTGTTGTTTGGGTACCAATGTTGATAACGTATTGTGAGGAACGGGTGATCGCCCATTGAAAGTCGTGAAATACCAGTTTCACATTGATTGATGTTGTGAACCGTTTTGGCCACCCCATAGTGGCGGTCCGCGCCATTCCGGTGTGCCTACTGCTGGTGTTATGTGGTACATGTGCTCCCTTGACCGGTTGATGGGAACGTGACTTCGTAGAGACGAACATACCCATCCATGCTTGGACTGATTGATGTCATGGACAGTTGATGGTATTATTATTACTGGACGGTGTCTGGATGAAGCGCCGTGTGTTCACTGCAAGGTGGTGGCGTGCTTTTATTGACTGATTTTATGTTATTTAAGCAGGTATATGATTAAAATTGTAATCCGTGCATAATTTCCCGACGATGAGCAATTAGCCAAGAAACATGCTTGCATTGAATCGTGGCGTGGAGAATTCACTGTGCGATGTTGGCGGTTTGATGATATGGATAATTGTGCGCTAGGGATATGAACACTTCACATGCAACATACGCGTACTCCTACAGCAGATAGCCATATAATTTGAGGATGACCAGAACCTATATGAGCATATACCATTGTTACCCTCCTCCCTATTTTGCACCCTACTGATTGGCCCATTTCCTGCCACGTGCCGGGCGACAAATCACACTGTCGCCCGCTGAGACGGGAGACATCGTTTTTGTCGCCCGCCTGATGTTATAATGCAAGAATATCTCCAAACACACACTGCAGTAACTCATCTATTTCACATCACTGTACTGTACTAAAAATCATAGATCTTATATACCCCACGGATTCGCAAAACACACCAGTTGTGGTGTTTGCTAATTTGCATATATTTAGTGAACACTAATATTCGAACTTTTAAGTTGATACTTTTGTCGGACAAGCGTTATTATGTACTTTTTACATCGAAACATCTCGGTGATTCAATATGTTCATGTCGACATTATGGTGCAAGATTGAAAGAGTGGATCCCTTCAGGTTGGTTGGTTATAAGTGTTTGCTGGTAGACAACGTAATGCATATACGTTTGTCGCGAATGAATGGTACTATACGCTTATCCATGACAACTTCCCCATAGCTTTCGGGGAAGACCGTTATGAAATGAACATCGCTAGTAAATTCCGCGCGCAAGGCGACATTGAATATTCCACATTGCAGAAGGCGATAACATACCTATATGGCTTATTGGTTTACATTGCATGGACCGATATTGACGATTTAACCACCAAAATGATCGTAAATAAACGCTGATTATCAAACGATTAAAGGCTTATTTGGAACAGAACGATATAAGTTGTTACTGAAAATATACATAATCGGGAGAGAAAGCACTCGCGACTCAGTGCAACATCGTGCGTGTGGATGGCAAGGATTTTTTTCTGTGGTATAATCGGATAACAAAACAGTTGTTGCCCTTCTTCTCGGGAGACATTGAGATTTGTCACCCGCTCGAGAACGGAATGTCTCCCTCGGAGCTCTGCTCCTCGGGAGACATTCCGTTCTCGAGCGGGTGACAAATCTCAATGTCTCCCTCGACATCGGGCAACAACTGTATAGTGTTGTATAGTTGCTAACTCGGGACGCTGTATGTTGTTGCTTCTGTTTTGCTGACAGGGATCTCCCAACTTATTGCGGTTTTAGGTGAAATTTAAATACCACTATTCATCGAACAAGCTATTCATCGAAATGTGTCTCCTTGGACTACATAGACACTAATAACGGAAAAGGAACAAAAACATTTATATTACTATGCTAGTATTGTGTTCGACGTCTACAAAGCTCCACAGTATTAATTAGTCCGTGTGTCGCGTGCTGTGTTTTGGGTGGGTCTCAATAGCTGTTCTCTGCAAGTGTGTTTGGGACGGTCGGCAATGCAGCGTATATGTGAGCTAGGATGCTACATGTATTCCGTGCGCCGAATGCATGGAACATTGTTCTATATATCAATCACGTGCGTATATAATCTCTCCTATTGCATTAGGACAATGATTATATAGTTTTCGGGTAGAGGTGTGAATAATCCTCTTAATGACTACTTCGGCCTTTCCTAGTTGGTTTGATTGGATTCGGTTTTGTTCTGTCAGCCCTTTTGATTATGAGAAAGAACGGAAGTTTGTGTTGGATTTATGAATATTTATTAGTTATAGAACAAAGACATGAGGTACAAACACAAGGTTGTCATACAGTCTGTAAACTGCGTTACCCTAGGGTCGACTTGTTGGTCGTTGGTGAGAGATATTTCCTGCTCTTCGAGTGTGATGAACCAAGCATCGCTGATATTGTTAATTTGTCAACCGGCAGAAATGGAAACCCGATGGCTCTTCTTATTAATGGTTTCACGATTGCGTCGTTGTCGTCGAATGTCTTCATCCTTCATGTATTCGACGCATTATTCACTACACTCTGACCGTAGTGTAAGAAGCACCCCTGATGATGGCTGTCAAGAAAGTCAATCGTATGGCATTCTTAGCAGCAGTTTTGTAGTCGGTGAAGATATGTGTCGGTGAAAGTTTGAAGCCCATTTCTGCAGATTTTTCCTTCGGAAGACCAAAGAATCTCGTGTATGTGTGTTGCGTCTTGTTCGGCACGGAACGGTATAACGACGATTTCAAACTATAAAATGTTGGCACTTTGCTGATCAACATTGGGTCGGTTTCGTCGGTTGCAATCGAAGTCAGTTCTTCTTGGTAGATTGGTGAAACTTTTTTACAAACATTCAGCACTGTCGATTTCATCTTGCTCGAAGTAGTTATTTTTGCAAATATATTTTTCATCCAAATTTACGACACATACCGTCATTCTTATATATTAATTAAATGCAGAGATTCCCGAATGTGAAATCGGTTTCGTTAGTTTATCGTAGATAGTTGCGTCCCGAATCGAGAAGTAAATATTTACAATTGATCGTAGTTTTGACCACCCCCGTGTACGTGGTATCGCCAAAACCGAGAGTATCGCCAAAACCGAGAATATGGGAAAGTCATTTTTACGTATATGATATGGGGATATGTTTTTTTCTCATCGTAATACAGACATCGAGCATCGTATGTGTATGTCCACACGAAGCAGGAGTATTTATCCACTAGTTGTCATTTAGTTTTCCCAGATCAGACCATTTTTTATTTTGGCGAATTTTTTCAATGGTGTTTTTGCTTTTGCTCACTCAAATTTTCGAGAACATCCATTCACTAGTATAGTTCCTGGACTCCCACGCTTCCAAAACAAATGCCGGTATATAGTTGAATCTGTCAATGAAGCATATGATTTGACAGAATTTTAAAAATCCGTGTCGTTCTCAATATCCGCGCGATGTGAAGGGACCACTGTCGGTCCAGAAAGATGCTAACGGCACAGATGAAGATGCGACCAAACGCCGAGCTTCTGTGCAGTAAATATGCGTATCACCTAAGGAGTTCTGATGAGTTTTCGAGTGTTTTATGTGTATCTGAGACTGATCAATTGGACTGCGAATGTCAACTGAAATATGAATCCATAACATATTCGAAATAATGTGTGCATATTATATTATGAATGTATTTCAATTGAAATTAATTGAACATCCATCTCAGCATTCATATTTGCGATCTCAATAACGTGAATGAATGATAACTCGATGCCTTGATCACACGCACGTGAATGCTGCCGTTCGCATGCATGCAGCTAATCGGATATTCGTTTACTATTAACATGCTTGGGGTTTGTATATAGACCACAAATGCCGGACGACACGCTGCGGCGTATCAACGATTTGTTATTATCATGTTTATTTTACAGACTTTATTACTCGTTCCCACTCGAGTAGACCGTTGATTAAATATGAGTGCACAGTTATGAACGAAACACAGGTTCTCTTTTAAAGCTAATCTACACCAGTTGTCCCGTTGTCCAGTGGAAAGTGTTAAGGTGGCCGTGTACGGAGACAACGAGGATTCCAGAGGTTTTATAATTTCATTTTCATTCAACACATATATCTTGAGTATTAGCGAGTGCTATAACGGTGTGCTGTAAACAATATGGTGTCAATTTTAACCATGTTAAAGTAAACTTTAGAGTGAACACAAGTTGGAGTGCCAGTGACCCCATCCCTCCCCACCATCTCGTAGTACTATGTCAGTATATGTTTTGTGTTATGTATACAATACTACATGTACATAATATACATACAAATTGAATAAATAATTCAATAAACCATACGGTCTTGATAATAGCATGCTATTTATGCGATATTTATGATTAATGCTTTTACAAAATATGTCTATAAATTTATATTCTTTCTGTGTATGGCGGTTTTAACCGATGCCACATTTTTAAACAGCAACACCCATCGCGAAGGCAATCCTTATATTTAAGTGTCAATCGTGTATACCACACTATAACCAGTTGCTGAAAGTTATAGCATTCCATGAAGCAACCAAGAGTTGAGGTCGCTACAACCAATCTAGATCTATATTGAGTTCATCCGTTGTGTGTTCTTAGTTTTTCAGCAATGTTTATTGGTTACTTTGCACACTGCACCGGGAGAAGATGTTAAAGATAACGTACCTTTTGATGCATTTCATTTAAGACTGAACTGGTTAAAACCCATATCGAACATGATTAATTATTAAAACAAAAAAATAATGGTTTCGTTCTGAATGAATGCATGGACATAGAAGATGCACCGATCGATACACAAGGACAATCGGTTCTTTATTTCACGCTCGGAGTTCAGCCAGCGTCTTGTCGGTGATGACGTCGGTAGTGGACTATATCGTTTGTAATTCATCAATAAATGGATGGATCGCTAAATGCCACTCAAAAAGACGACAATTTCCCCGTCTATTAAATAAAACCCGATATATCAACCTGGAAATAACACGTCACGTCGTCTCTTCATATAGTCTCACTGAAGTGAAACGATTAGTGTCGATTAGAAATAGTTTGAAAGGGAATAAAGGTAATCGAAGTGATGACCCGGGATCGTCCCGTTTTGCAGACTATTGTTTTCGGTAGGCTGTGGTTCTATCTTACCACACAACAAAAACTCATGCCATGTGGTAGAGAACTAAGAGATGTTATATTGAGCACTCTAGATACCCGGATATCGAAATATTTCATCGCGAAAACAGTTGAATGAGGGTTAATTACTGCCAGCAGATGGCCATCATTTAGATATCTAACAGGGCGGATCTCAATTATTGTAATTAAGGGTTGTCCAGATTATGCCGATAATAAGGTTTATACTCTAACTAAACAGTTGTAACATTTGTAAAACTGTTAAAAATGCCTAGTGGAGGAAAAACGTACCGGATTCATGCAATATATGTGTCATGGACACAACACGTAGCTTATGTCGGCCTAATTGTCATCGTTGTAACAACACAGCCGATCGCACGTTCATGTAATCCCCTGCCGCATGTATGCAAAGTGAGACCAACCCCTTATAACGTCGGAAGACTGACGACTTATATACATGTGTGTATGTCAAAAATAATTAATCAGTTATGTCACTGCATGAATAATATAGAAGAGTAACATATTAAATCTGATATGAACATTTTTTTGGAAACGGCATATATCCACCAAGCTACTAGTTGGTTATTCATCCACTGACTTACAAAAGTATAGTCTGTTTTGCATTGTGAAGGTTGGAGTAGTTTCATATCAACCTGTCTATACTGTTTAAATATGATAAGGTGTCGGCTTCGGACATATTTTAGATCCATATTGTTCCATGTGGCAAGAAGACTTAATTATATACATAGAATGATTCAGACATTGCCAATATTGAATAGAACACGATGGAACTAAGAAATTATATGCACTTGAGTTAATGACCACTATGGTTCCGGTCCCCAATGTGAATGAAAGAAAATGGAACAAGTCAGTTCTCAACACAACTCACTTTCACGTACGTTTTGTACCACAACGGTACTTGGGACAGATTGGAACTCAGGTCGCGATATGGCAATATTTCGGAGTGTTCTGGTGTTAATTTAATTTTTTAATTTCAATGAGTTTATTGTGCCTTTTTAATTTTTTGTTTTTCAATTTGACCCGATTTGACCTTGAATTGATCATTTTCAAGGTCAAGGTCATGTCGGGATCACAATTTAATCCACCCATGACACTTCCCGTAGGTAGCAAGTTTGAGCTCAATCGGTTCGAGTCTATAAAGGACACACGCATATATATCATTTGTGGATACCCGTTTCAAGGTGAAGATAACCTCGGGCGGAAAAACTGACCCGATGAAAATCTCCCCCGTTCATATGAAGCCCTAAGTACGTAAGAATCACACAACACGCTCATGTCTGGGTAGTCACGCTCACGCCCGGACCCAGACGTAAGAGTCACATTACACACATACGCTCTTTATCAACGACACTGCGGATAGGAACGCTCTTTAACTATCAACGCGATTAACTCCACAGTGCCGTTTTTGTGACAAGGAAGGGAGAAGCGGTGTTCGGAGCTTCTCCAAAACGCGACGACGACACGTCCCGTGTGTTTTTACCCTTAGATAGGAAGTTTGAGCTGAATCTGTCCAGTCGTTTTCGATTCTATAAAGTACACACACACATATATACATATATATATATATAGGGAAGTCTCAAAATATATAGTAGACTAGCAGGTTAGCCCGCCACCGGCGGCTTGTCCGAAACATGACATTTTTTTATATATATTTTTTTAATTTTTAGCTCCACGCGTTTCAATAAGAAAATTTGTACCCGGTAGCTCCACCCGTTTCCGAGATCTGGTCTGCGCATGCGCAAAGCTGGCGTCGCACGGGCTCGGCGAACCGATAAAATTTGTACCCGGCGCAAGATACATTCACATAGCAAATTTCAAGTCGATAGCTCCACCCGTTTCCTATATATCGTCTGCGCATGCGCTGCACGGGCGTCGCACGGGCTCGGCGACCCGATAAAATTTGTACCCGGCGCAAGATACATTCACATAGCAAATTTCAAGTCGATAGCTCCAGCCGTTTCCGAGATCTCGTCTGCGCATGCGCTGCACGGGCGTCGCACGGGCTCGCCAATACGACAACGACCACCGCCTGGTCAAACTACACACACGTACCAAGTTTCGTCCCGATCGGTCGAGAATCGTAGATTTGTATGAAGTACAACACACACACAAACATAAATATATAAGAGAGATATGTAAATTAGATAGATTGTATCAAAATATATAGGAGATATATGTAAATGATCTACACACCATTACTGGTGTCAAAGTTTAGTGGGGTATATCAATACTCATTCACGATCATATCATTGAGGTCCGGAGGGTGTGGGCTATCTCTCGAATACACGGAGTTCTCAAAATATATAGGATAGAAGAAGAAGACTAGCAGGTTAGCCCGCCACTGGCGGCATTCGTCCCATGGCTTTGTTTCAGAAACATGACATTTTTTTAATTATTTTGTTTTTATTTATTTTTGAATATGAATTTAATGTTTTTAAAATTTAATATATTTTGTTTCTGAATTGTTTTTTTATTGTTAATTTTTTTTAATTTTAAATTGTTTTAATTAATTTTTTTGTTTCTGGCGGAAAAATTTACCCGTAGAAATCCCCCCTTCCTAGGAACGACAGACAACGCATTCTTTGTTTCGTGAAATCTCTCTACGATAACATTGCATTGAATTTGAAACAAACGCTTCCCGTCGGGAAATCTGTCTTCGGGTCGTTGTTGTTGGCATCACGGCTCCCCGAAAACTCTCACATTGCCGAAAACGTGTATTTAGTAATATCGTTGTTGTTGATATTTACGGCTTGGGGGCTATTTTATTATTTAGCAAGTTTGAGCTCAATCGGTTAGAGTCTATAAAGGACACACTCATATATATGACACTTCCCGTAGGTAGCAAGTTTGAGCTCAATCGGCATTCCCTGGAATTTCCCGTAGATTGGCAGATTCCAGTAGCTTTATAACGGTATATCTGGGGAGAAATCTGATGCTATATTCGTGATTATCTGGGATGATTTCGGTATATACCAAAGGTATATACTGTAAAAACAAAGCGCGCCATCCGTGCTCGCAGGGAATAAATTTCGAGCGATAACGTTTGCGTTCCCGTATAACTCTGCAGATGCGAATAACGTTGAATGGGAAACAGACGCTCTTTATAGAGATGCGTCAAAAACAAACGCTCATTAAATAATCACTTGATTAACCCCCGCCGTGCCTTTGCGGTGATTTGAGATTGGAGAACGGGTGCTCTGAGCTTCACTAAACCGCGACCACGGTCGTGTCGGTGGTATTTGACACTTACATAGGAAGTTTGAGCTCAATCTTTACACGCGTTTTGGATTCTATGAAGTACACACACACACACACATATACGAAGTCTCAAAATATATAGTAAGACTAGCAGGTTAGCCCGCCACTGGCGGCATTCGTCCCATGGCTTTGTTCGAAAAAGCAATTGCAACAGGTTCCGAGACACTTGTGCTGCATTTGCAGCAAATTTCGGCAATAGTCAGAAACATGACAATTTTAATTTAATTTTTTGTTTTTCAATGAGTTAATTATTTAGTTTTTCAATGAGTTAATTGTGCCTTTTTAATTTAATTTTTTGTTTTTAAATTTTACCCGATTTTTTTTGGTTTTTCAAGGAGTTAATTGTGCCTTTTTAATTTTGTTTTTCAATTTTACCGATTTTTTTTTTTTTTCAATGAACCCGTCCATGACACTTCCCGTATTTAGCAAGTTTGAGCTCAATTGCTTCGAGTCTATAAAGGACACACACATATATATGACACTTCCCGTAGGTAGCAAGTTTGAGCTCAATCGGCATTCCCTGGAATATCCCAGTCACCAACGCGGCGTAATTTTGGTACATATATAGAGACCCGGTTGTCATGTGTAGTAAAGATGTCTTATAAGCCGACATTGCCGTGGGGATGCCCGTTTATAATGACATTTGACCTGTTATCTTCTTTTTTGCTGCATCCTATACATAAAAATGCAAAAACCAGAAAAGTTTATTTTTTCAAGACTGCTGTGGATGTTTCGACCGCACAATGATGAAATTATATATCGACAGAATATACATGTCTCAAAACTAACTGGGCTGAAATGCCTTTAACAATATTTTTTTTCAATCCCATCATTTTATAGACAAAAGACAACCTAAATCGGTTGAACAAGGAGAGGTGTTAACAATTAAAGCCACAGATAACTAGTTGTGACTGACATGCAAAAAGTAGGCAGACCGGATTTGGTCTGCATAATGTCACAGTCTGCCTAATGATGGTCAATGGTCCTCTTATAATTAGGCAGAACTGAGAATTTGTATATTTCATATTACTTGAGGAATCACAAATTCCCATTGATCACACCTTGGTGGTCACATTTAGAACAAAACTAGAGTAAGAGTGTTTAAAATTGAGCGGTTTTAAAGTTTTTTGTATATGTCTGCCTAATGATGGTAATAGGGTCATGTCTGCCTAATGCTGAAAAACAGCCTTACTGTAAAAACAAAGCGCGCCATCCGTGCTCGCAGGGAATAAATTTCGAGCGATAACGTTTGCGTAAATACGAAATTGTGAGTGTTGGTTTGTAACCGGGATTTCTGAGAAGCATTATGCCTATAAATACTCCCCCCCCACCTAAGCCCTGACCTAAGTGTCATACATACTATAACAATGATGTTGTAAGAGCTCCAATAAATCTCCCCGCATAGGCAAGCACTCAATGCGTATAACTCTGTAGATGCTAATAACGTTGAATGGGAAACAGACGCTCTTTATAGAGATGCGTCAAAAACAAACGCTCATTAAATAATCACTTGATTAACCCACGCCGTGCCTTTGCGGTGATTTGAGATTGGAGAACGGGTGCTCTGAGCTTCACTAAACCGCGACCACGGTCGTGTCGGTGTGATTTGACACTTACATGGGAAGTTTGAGCTCAATATGTACACGCGTTTTGGATTCTATGAAGTACACACATATATACACACATATATATATACGAAGTCTCAAAATATATAGTATAGATAGAAGACTAGCAGGTTAGCCCACCAATGGCGGCAATCGTCAGAAACATGACATTTTTAAAATTAATTTTTAATTTAATTTAATTTAATTAATTTTGTTTTTAATTTTTTAATTTCAATGAGTTAATTGTGCCTTTTAAATTGTTTAATTGAATTTTTTGTTTTTCAATTTGACCCGATTTGAATTTTTGTTTTTCAATTTGACCCGATTTGACCTTGAATTGATCATTTTCGAGGCCAATGAGTTCAAGGTCATTTGAAGGTCAATGTCACGCCGCACGGGCAAACGGATACGCCCATGTTACTCCTCGTGTCAAACTACACCAACACCCCAACAATGGTGGAAATCGGCCCAGCGGATCCCGAGATACGGGTTCAAGGTCA
This sequence comes from Siphonodentalium dalli, assembly GCA_032622095.1. Taxonomy (NCBI): domain Eukaryota; kingdom Metazoa; phylum Mollusca; class Scaphopoda; order Gadilida; family Siphonodentaliidae; genus Siphonodentalium; species Siphonodentalium dalli. The sequence goes on from CP136062.1 coordinate 152,529,398, forward strand.
CTTGAAAGGTCAATGTCACGCCGCGCGGGAATCCGTGTGTGACGAAATTGCTCAGCGTCTCAAACTACCCTTTTCCACCAAACTCGGCTCAGCGGATCCCGAGATATGAAGAATTCTCGGTTAGATATTGTTACCAACATGACATATTTAAATTAATCCCGCCGTTCACCCCCTTTTGTGTAGCATGTGTTGCGTTCTAAAAAATAGGTCGATTGCAGTGGATTCGTAAAGATGACGAAATATGAGTGCGACAGAGAATATTGTTTGATCGAAAGCATTTGAATTAATACGTCACAAGACTCGCCTTGATGCTGGCTACTATATACTTGTCCCTGCTAGGTGTTGGGAATGTGAATTAAAATTGCCGTGGGGATGCCGTGGGGGTCTAATTTCGCCACGCCGATACACAAAAGTTCGTAGGAAGCCCTAAGTACGTCACACAACAGGCTCATGTCTGGATACAGTCTTACACGCTCAGGCCCGGACCCAGACGTAAGAGTCACATTACACACATACGCTCTTTATCTACGCTCGATATCAACACACTGCGGATACGAACGCTCTTTAACTATCAGCGCTATTAACCCCGAAGTGCCGTTTTTTGTGACCGAGAGTGGAGAACGGGTGCTCTGAGCTTCCGCGACGACCATTCCCGTAGGATTTTACCCTTAGATGGGAAGTTTGAGCTCGATCTGTGCAGCCGTTTTCGATTCTATAAAGTACACACACACATATATACATATATATATACGGAAGTCTCAAACAAAATATATAGTAGACTAGCAGGTGACCCGACTTCGTCCGGGCTTTGACCTTGAAGTGAAGGTCAAGGTCAGGTCGGGGTAACGATTTGACCCGTCCAAAACACTCCCCCGACAAAAGTATCCCTAGGTATCAAATTGCGTCGAAATCCGTTAATTTTTTAATTTAATTTGAGTTAATTCTGCCTTTTTAATGAAGAGAAATGATGGTACCCGTCCCGTGATGGTACCCGTCCCTAAAAGTGGTACGTTTGTGGGTACCCGTTTCAATGTGAATATCACCTCGGGCGGAAAAACTTACCCGATGAAAATCTCCCCCGTTCCTTGGAACCCCTAATTACGAAGACAGACATAAGACTCACACAACACGCTGATGTCTGGATACAGACACACTCACGTCTGGCCCCAGACATACGAATCACACTACACGCATACGCTCTTTATCAACGACACTGTGGATACGAACACTCTTTAACTATCAACGCGATTAAGCCCACAGTGCCAATGACGGTCATTTTGTTAACTGGTGTGGAGAAGGGGTGCTGGGAGCTTCTCCAAAACGCCATAGCTAACAGACAGACAGAAGTCCCAAAATAAATATTAGATTTGTCCGGGGCATCTAGTTTTCGCCCAAAAAGATATCAATCATTTAAAAAAAAAAATGAGCTCTTTGTTTAACAAAAAGCATCCAATGTGCCAGAAATGGGTACAGTGAATGATACTCTTTCCATTTATGTAAATACTTGGCAGTGACATTGCGTAATTCGTGAGAAATCTGCGACTTTCGACGAAGAATATGTTACGTTCTTCGGGGTGCTAATTTCCGATGCACCGCTCAACGTTCCTGGCCAGTTATACGCTTTGTTCGCAAACATAGTGTCTAAATGTTGCAATATTAATGAAGGGGAGAAGCTATGCTTTCGAATACATATGTATTGTTTCGTTAGGTAAAATGCGAGAAAATTGAGCTTATATATCTGTTCCTCATACCTCTTACTCGGATTTTTTTTCGTTTCTTGCTAATTTCTGATTCCCCGCTCGACGTTCCTGGCCAATTATTCGCTTAGGGTGGATACACACATGCATGTAATGTCAATGTAAAACCATGTATTTTACATGGTCACACCAATCATTGATAGTATCAATCGCCTGCGCGCGATCGTTCCATTTCAACAGGCGAGACCAATGAGACATGAGTAGTTATAAGCCAAAATCAAACTAACTGTTATCAAGAGATTTCAGGCCAGTCATAGACATGTCTTCTTTCATGGGTGCCGAAATGAATAAATCCTGTCTGATATCTGTTGCTGTTTTTCACGAGTTTTAGTTCAATTCCAAAAGTGGATTTGAGTCCGTCGATTTTTTATTTGTTTCTCGTCATTTCTTGGAAACAAGGTCATCCAAAATAAAAATAAAATGTGCAGACTTTTGAAGCTCTTTTAGGACGATTGTGATACATGAGAGTTTAATGTCCCCCACACTGACTCCCAATTTGATCTCGTCCAGCAAAACCCGAACGGCTCTCTGGCTCCACATTTTGGAAGTGCTATATTAATACACATGGCAATCAACTAACTCATACATGGTGAATTCCATGTTAAGTGATTTAGCCTAATCAGACAACGCCGAGTCGTGAGGATAAGGATATTTGTTTCTCGACTATGCATGGCCTGAGCTCAAAGTTTAATAATACGATATGGTGCTCTCATGCCTTGAATAACGGTCATTGGAAAATTAAGACAGACAATACCAGTTTGTTGAGATTGCTCGGATAATTTGAGGGCGAGCTCATGTGATAACATTCAATTGGGATTTCCATGCATATATCCATTACAGCGCCAAAAACATTAATGCGGGTACAGCGTTGAAAGAAAAAAGAGTCAACCCCCCCCCCCCCCATTTTTAACCCAGAATTTACAGAACAGTATATGTTTCTCAGGCCAAAGGATGAACAAGTTCCTAACTCACAATTTTAGCCTGTACAGGCTTGAATTGTCACATTTTGGACTATAATCCATGATTGGGGGAGGAGGCTGGTTCTCGAAAGTTTCGAATTACTAAGGAATTTAGTTGAATGTATCGGCCGGGATTATCTGGGCAAGAATGTACAACATAATGTTTTACTTAAATATGCCATAGTTGTAAATTGTGCGTATATAACCCAAGAGAGGAAAGTTGGCGTAGTTGTGAACTCGTAGCTAGACAACACTTTTCCCGAATGAAGACACACAGCAACACCATCTTCTGTACCTTCAAATTTAAAGCTATAATAATATGTTCATAATTATATGAATAGCATAAATTGCTGCATATGAGATTAATCACTCGTAGCAAACAGGCACGACAGATATGACTGTCAACTACAATATTTACAAATCAGGAGTGCCTTCATGGATTCAGGGGGGGGGGTAGGACTGGTGGTGCTGCAGTGCCCCCGGTCGAGGGAATATGTAGTGGTCAGTCCGATAGCTTCCGGGATAATATAGCCCCCATGGTGGATACACACATGCATGTAATCTCTGTAAATATTGTGTAATTGACGTTTTACATGGAGCATACACACCGTGTAATATGTGTCCGCTGACAACCCAATCATTGCGGCTATGTTTGACCACAGTGAGTCAAGCTCTGCACGCGCAGAGAGCCGTTGACTCGGTTAAAGTCGTCAGACCTCTTAAAATAATTATTCGCGCGATAACCCAAATGGCGGACGTTCTGTTCAAATAACTTCAGTCTAATCTTGATCTTTATACCAGCGATGGCCTCAGGATTTCCCCAACGCAGATGCTATGATCCCCAACTGGGGGCTATGTTATCCATGAAGCTACCGGAATGAACATTGCATATTTCCTCGACGGGTGTGGGGGGGGGGGGGGGTATGCAGCACCCTGAGTCCTGACTCCCTCTGAATTCACTCCTGATTTATACATATTGTAGTTGACATGTCTGTCGTGTCTGTTTGCTACGAGTGATTAATCTAATATGCAGCAATTTATGCTATTTATATATTCATGAACACATTATTACAGTTTTCAATTTGAAGGTACAGAAGGTTGCTGTGTGTATTCATTCGAGAAAAGGGCTGTCCAGCTGCGGGTTCCCAACTACGTCACCTTTCCTCTCTTGTGTCATACATGTATACGCAAAATTTACAACTATGGAATATTTAAATAAAACAATGTATTGTACAGTCTTGTCCAGATAATCCCGGCTGATACATTCAACTAACTCCCTTATAACAATTCGAAGCTGTCGAGAACCAGCCCCTTCCCCCAATGATGGAGTATGGTTGAAAATGTTATAATTCAAGCCTGTACGGGCTAAAATTGTGACAGTTTGGAACTTGTTCAACTTTTGGCTTGAGAAACATATACTGTTCTGTAAATGCTGGGTGAAAAATGTGGGGTGTCACTATTTTTAATTTCAACGCTGTACCTGCATTAATGTTTGGCGCTGCAATGGATATTTGCATGGAAATCCCAATTGAATGTTATCACATGAGCTCGCTCTCAAATTATCAGAGCAATCTCAACAAACAGGTATCGTCCTAAAAGACCTTCAAATTATGCATATTTTATTTTTGTTTTTGATGACCCTGTTTCCAAGAAATGACGAGAAATAAATCAAGTATAAAATCGACGGACTCAAATTCACTTTTCGCAATGAATTAAAACTCATGAAAAACAGCAACAGGTATCAGACAGGATTTATTCATTTCGGCATCCATGACTGAAGACATGTTTATGACTGGCCTAAAATCAGTTAGTTTGATAATGGCTTATAACTACTCACTGGGCCCGCCCCCGATCGCGCGCAGGCGATTAATATATATATATATCTTTATTATCCTCCATATTTGAAGAGTTAGATACAAACTTACAATACATTGTAAACATATATACGAATACATGCATTGCCACAGCCAAAAACATATTTTATACAGGAATGCATAATTACATCATGGTAACTTAAATTGACTGAATAACGTAAGAAAACAGCGATATCATAAAACAAAATGTAAACATAGAGGAAAAAAGACTAATGCTATTACGCACAAGAAGAAAACAAAACTAAATTAAAGATATTGCCTTAATTCTGATCAATTCTTATTTAACATGAAAACATCGCTTGCATACATGTATTTATTTCACATCACGTCTCTCAGGACGATCTCTGATGCACTATGGCGAGGACATCTTCAGCTATGTCGAATAGAGCATTTGGGATGTGCCCAATAAACATGAGCATTTGATTGTAGGGAGGAATTCTATCAATACACATAAAACAGTCTATATGAAAATGGGACAAAAAACGATACCAAGCGTCATTTCTTGAGTTGCTAAGAAAGTCACAGTCGTGAAAAACATGGTTGACTGTGTCATTATAAACTTGACCACATCTTGTGCATAAAACATCTTCCTTAAATTTCAACATACACAGTAGTTGGATAATTAAAAAATAACACTTCTTGTGTTTGGAACATGCTTTCCAAATATGGGACATTTGAAGTTTTTCCTGGACAATGGAAAAACGATCGAAATCACTCTGCATTGATACTAGTTGTTGTCATTGGTTATTTGAATTAACTCCGATCGCCTCGTTAACTATGGTTTTCCAATGGTTCTTAACAGGTATGATTGCTTCCGGTGAAAATTCCAAATAAAAGGAACCAATTCCGAGATCTTCGAGATCCGATTCAACTGTCCTTATGAAAGGGCCTCCTTGGCCAAATTGAGATTCAGCTGTACGGTGGAGGAAGAGTTGCTTGGTAGCCTTGTCATCATTCATGCTGCACAAAGAATAATACAATGAGAGCCTACGTTTTACAATGAAAGGGTTGAAAGTGCAATCCCTGAATACGTTTCAAGCAAAAACGGTGAATGCATTCCAGTTTGAGAGTATCAGTGTTCGTAAGATTGGTGAGAAGTTCTGAGCCATAAAGACCTCTTGGTAATATAACAGATTTGTAAATCATTGGAGTTAGGCCACCTGCGTAAATACCTGCATTTGATAGCATGAAAAATGTACCTCTTATTTTGGTACATATCTCGTCTACAAAGGAAGATGTGAATTTAAACTGTTGTATGGGTATTCCTAAATGAGTGAGAGAGGTGACTTCAGACATTTCTTGTTTGCCAAAAGTCCATTTTCGATGGGAACTAGAGTAATCAGCTTTTGATTCATTGAAAACGATAACATAACTTTTTGTGGCATTGTATTTGTAACGCCAAAGAGAGCTGTAAGAGCTGCAGATCGAGCAGAGTGACTGCAACCCTGATGATGTTAACGACATTAACAACATATCATCCGCATGAGTTGGGCAACAGACATTTATTCCACCAATGTTTAGCCCAAATGCCGAGCGCTCAAGATCATACAGTAATTGATCAATGTAAATGGTGTAGAAAATCGGAGATAATGTACCCCCTTGTCTGGTTCCGTGCAATACATCAATCCTTTTGATTTGTAACCATTGTATAACAGTGAACATTTCATTCCGGTAAGGAGGTTATGAATTATTTTTAGGCTTTTCCCCCGGATGCTCCGTTCGTGTAATTTGAACAGTATGCCGTCGATCCACACGGTGTCAAATGCCTTCCATACACCTAAGAGGCAAGAAAATAGTTTGCTATGGTTATTGGATGTATAGGAGACACATTCTTGTACTAAGTATGATGTTGCCATGCAATTTATATTTTGTTGAAATCCATTTTGCAGGGGATGGACCGCAATACTATTTGGTGCATTTTGCTTCAAACGTGATAATACAATGCTTTCAAATAGCGTATACAGTACAGGGAGTAGAGTTATCGCCCTGTAACTATCAAAAGACTCTTTGGACTTTGGTGCGCCTTTATATAGCGAAAATATGATAACAACCTTCGCATTGCGCGGAACGTAACTTGACTCAAACATCAATGAAAACAGGTGAGCGAGCGAGCCGGCTAGATGTTCACCTCCAAAGATAAGGTGTTCATAGTTCAAAGAGTCATGCCCTTCAGCTTTGTTTCTGCTTAGAGATTTGTATGTGGATATCACTTCAGATACCGGATAGCACAACAGTTCATCAAATTCCGATGCATTATTGTGGGAAACGGTTCATTTGATACGAATTGGGATACTTTTGAATAATGGTATCGTGTATTTGAGTTGAGTATATGGATTCGTAGTAATGTATCCATTCGTCGACGATATCCTGGTCATCTCTGATGACACGATCGTTAGATACAAAATATGACTGCGATTGAGTAACAAGGCGCGCGCGTTTTGCATTAAGGAGTTTGAAGAACGAAGTTTGATATATTTCTTCATAAGAATCTATCTTGTTAACACATTCGTCAAGAAAATTTTGCGAGCATTTACGATATTCCTTGCGGAAGTCAGATTTAGTCCTTTTGTTAGTAATGTGCAGTGCGTTGCTGGGGTCAGCTGGCCGACCATGTTGAATCCAATTATTTCTGGCATCGGTCATCTCCCGGTGCAACGCACTGAGCATATCATTCCAGAAGGGCTTCATGTGTCTTTTGAAGGATTTTGTAGGGATAATTTCTATAGCTGCTCTATTTATTGCAGTAACAATGGAATTGTATAAATCATCTATATTCGACGGGAATGCGTTATATGTACCCAACGGAAGCAGGTACGATTCTAAGCGAGTTACATAATTAGATATCAAGTTTGGGTTATTTTGAAATTTTTCCCAGTTGTACCTCAAATGAGTGTTTTGAACATTATTTGAGTTCTGGTGACTAAATTGTATGTCGACATCGACAAGAAGAGGTCGATGGTTGGATACATTATATACATCCTCGTCGAAAACATGAGTGTGTATTATATTGTGTGTATCATTGCAAGACATAATAATATGATCAATCGTGGAATTGTGACCCGTTGTCGCTACAAATGTCGAAATTAGCGCATGTGATGCACTTTCGTTTACAGAGAATAATGTCTTTCTCCCTAGGAAAGTTTTGAATGCATTTGATCTTGAGTCATGTCTAGAAAGGTCCGCATTGAAGTCTCCCATGAAGATAACTTTTCCAAGACAAAAGTACTTATCATAAAGATCGGATAGTGTGGCGGTGATATATTTACATGTAAAGGTAAATAATGCATCAAATGTAGGATTTTAATAATATCTGCATGTGCATGTCTTACTAACCTTAACTGCACTTCACTATCCCTCATAATCAAATGGTATTGCTTTAATATTTAGTTTCGCGCTAAAACCTAAGTCGGCCCAATACTTTCATTGGGATGGGTTGTTTTAACCGCGAAATGTCAGTTGTTTTCAGTGTTGAAAAGAAGGTGCTGAGTTTTCGACAAACTCAATTATAAACAGTTAATTAATGGAGCTAAAGTTTTAATAATATTTGCAAAAGTATTCTACAAGTACAAGAAGACATCCAGACTCAAACCTCATCGTTTAGGTATGCTCAATGTTGTAGTTTTATGTTCTTTTCAATGTTATATATTTTAACCCATTTTTCCTATTGTCGTCAATAGAGATCCACTTGTGATTCTCCATAATTGGAATATGTCAGTTTTATAATTATGGATAGTTCACTTTATAATATGGTAAACTATAATTAATTCTCATTTAATTGCATATTTATAGTTATTACATATTCATCTATACTTCGTGTTTGTGAAACTTCAAGTAGTAGTTTGTAGAAAGTCTCTGACAGGAGCATTAATATATCCCTTATGTGTGTATAGGTTATTCTATATAACTAGTAGTATGATTGTGTAAGGGTGTATTATGTCTGTATGTTGGGAGGTATACCTCTTCCCTTAATCTAGAAATTAGGACTTGTTTATTTATGTTTGTAGAGTCTACATATCTACATCTACACATCTACATATATGAACATATACGAGATTAAATTCTATAGATGGGACGGGACCACCTATAGTTAGCAGATTGATGATTGAGTATTGTTGGAGTTGAGAATGTGATGAGACGTTATTGGTGAAAATATAGATAGAGATATAAAGTAATGTATTGAACTTTAATTGCCCCAACACCTACTGTTCACTTAGAGAGCACCAGCCCAAAATGAGGAATATTAAGCTGAGAGATGGAAAGAAAGGCGTAGACTTTATATGATAATGTTATTTAAACCTTGAGAAATGTATATAATTCCATGGAACTATCTCGTGAATATAACTGAGTTAGCCGGACATTCGTGGAGTTATATTGGCGCCCCGTGGTAGAACCCTGTTTACGCCGATGTGATGTATTTCAAAGAATCAAGTTCTGTTGATTTGTGTGTTGGATTCGGAGTGTAACTTTAAATTTGGTAACTCCAGCCCAAATGTTTATCTGTGTCAGATTGTGTTATCGGTGCATTTCCGGTTTCAAAACGAGTGTGTTTTGGTAAGATTTATGTGAAGAAACTGCTTCAAAATGCCAGTATTTCGACTGACAATGGTTTTCCGGTAAGAGGATTAACGGACAGTAAGTTATAGAACGTTGGAGTGGAACGGAAGCGTGTAGGAACATGTTGGAGAGCGTGACTTTGCGAAGGAAATGAGCTTCGGTAAAATTAGATTTTCTGTTGTGACCGACTTGTGTGAGGAACTTTCGGAAGCGTGTTTGCTGTGTTATCCTAACTGCCAGGAATACGTTGGAGATTGAACGGTGAACTGTGTGGATAATTTGCAGCATTTAGATAAGACTTATCAGTGTTGTTTATGAACTCAATATGTGTATTAATATTTTGAACGGAAATCCCGTGACGTCAAGAGGTCAAATTTACAATTTAGTGCATTTCCGCATACGTCATTTTCAGGTGTTTTTGTGTAAACAATATCTGAGAAAGCTTGTATCTGGTATTATGGCCATATAAAACTAAACTTTAGTTATAAATAGGCATAGTCTGGATGTAAATTTAGGCATCAATGTAGGAAATAAATATGTTTATAAAATATAAATCTAAATTGCTTACAGTTTAAGATATTAGTCAAATTTGTACTTTGGCCAAATCTTAACCCCTGCTGCCAAAAAAAATTTCTGTCGTAAATTTTCTATAAATGTATTTTTTGTTGTTATAGCCTAGCTGTGATATATTTTCTTAGTCCCCCTGCACTAATTGTTACTAACCACTGAACTTTGTTGTGTGTTTACTAAATTTAACATGTACGACGTTAAGTTTAGAACTTAGGAAGTCAATCGTCTTACGGTATTCTCCCCATTGTCAATTACGGTGAGTGATATATTGAAATATTTTTTTTATTAATTTAATATATTTCATGTTTGCAATTTCTCCTGAGAGTTAATTGGTAATTACGTTATTACACATTTTAAGCTGAAATAAAAAAAATTCAGTGACGTCGATATTTAATTTTCAGAAATTAAATATTTCTTAATTTTCATTTTTATTCCGATTATTTAATTTGAATACAAAATGCCAGGTGGTGCGGAAGCTACAGATCCAGACAAAACATTGTCAAATATTATGGAAGGTTTCCAGAAATTGGGTTTTAACCCTAATGTTGACTCTTCTGAATATTTTCAGAAATGGTTTCAGTCCTTATTTTCAGAAATGGTTTCAGTCCTTGCAGGTTAAACCAAGGTTGAACCTGAAAGTGACGCAGAACGCCAGCATCGTACTGAACGTCAGGAAAGACCGATTTTGGTAAAGAATCCCCCACATATAATACAATTTTCAGGGCACCAGAAGTCTGACACAACATACAATATGTGGAAGTTTGAGGTTGAATGTATGATGGAATCAAATTTTTCACGGACTGAAATTTTTTTTGCCATCCGGAAATCGCTGAGAGGTGAAGCGGCACGAGTTTTGATGACGTTAGGGAAAGATGTTAATGTTCGCACAATCTTAGACAAATTTCAGCATTTATATGGTGATATTCAATCTGATGAGAATTTAATAGGAAATGTTTTCAGTGCGACACAAGGCAGTCTGAATCAGTTGTAGAACGGGGAACGCGTCTTGAGGAACTTTTCTCTAAGACGACAACATTGAAACAGATGGTTCCCAACACAGTCGACGATTTTCTGAAAAATTTATTTTATGAAGGTTTACATCAAGACTTGAAAGATCTTTCTGCATACCGACTGAAAGAATGCACATCATTCAATAAATTTCTTTCTTCACTAAGGTTCATAGAGAAAGAACAGACAAAACCTAATTCTTCTGTTGCAGGTCCATGCAAAGCTTCTGTTTCTGTTTCAGATGGTGACAAACTTGACACTATCATGAAACAAATTTCTGAACTTACACAGAAAGTTCACAGACTTGAAAATAAGTCTGCTTCATCCAGTGATGCTGCATTTAATCATGACAGACACTATTATAGAGGCTCTGGTAGAGGATATCGTGGTGAACGAGGCAGAGGTTTTAACCCACAGCGAAATGGCAGATATAATGCTGTAGAAGATTCTCGTCGAGAACAAGACAGTACATGTAGTTATAAATCTAACTATAATGAAAGACTTTCTCCACATTTACCAAAATGCTATGACTGCAATGAGTTTCATAAACCTCCATTTTGCAGGAAGACTAGAGGCGCTCCTTCCAGAGGGCGTGGTTATATAGAAGGAAAAAAATCTAGCTTTCATCTATGGTGACGGGTCGGCCATAGATGGTCGGGACAGACGTTCCCTCCATAAGACCCCTGTTGGTCTACATGGTGATATTTCTGAATCCAATATTATTATTTCAGGATATACATGTAAAGCCTTACTGGATACAGGAAGTACAGTTAGTACTATTTGTGAGTCTTTTTACAGGAAAAGACTTAGTCATATTCCAATTGAATCATTACAATCTGTACTCAATATTGAGTGCGCTGGTGGACGGGACTTGGAATATCTTGGATTTATTCAATCTAATATTTCTATTCCCAGATTTACCGTTATTGATTCTCAACCTTGTGTTTTTCTTATAGTGCCTGATAGCAAATTTAATGTTCAGACTCATATTCTTTTAGGTACTAATATATTTAAAACATTTATGACACATGTAGACAAGCAGAATGGACAGAGATTTTTACAGAAAGCTGACCTTGATACACCATGGTAGTTTACTTTTAGGTGACTTTCATTAAGGGACAGGGAACTCAAGTGAAATAATTTTAATTTAGATGTTGTCAAGAGTTCTGTCCCGGATCATGTGATACTGCATCCAAATACTTCCAAAACTTTGTTAGGTTATGTTGACCACAAAGTTCCATATAATCCAACTTGTGCAATATTTCAATCTTTTACAGATGATTCCAAAATGGATGGAATTGAGATTGCTCCTTTTATTTTGAATTATAACAGCAATAAAGATGAGCTTGTTCCAGTCCATTTGAGCAATCTAATGACAAGGACAATTAGTATTGCTCCAAATTCTGTTATTTGCAGTATTCAACCTGTCAAAGTTGAAGGTGATTTGGATAAGAAAGATGATGCAGAGTCACCCATCTTGAATCAACTTAATCTTAATTCTGATTCTTTAACACATGATGAGCTGAAGCAAGCAGTTGATCTAGTTAAAGAATTTTCAGGTATATTTTCACTCAGTGATTTCGACTTAGGTCACTATTTTGGTGTAAAGCATGAAATACATTTGACTGATGATAAGAAAGTGAAGCAGCGGCCGAGACGGATTGCACCAGGATTAGTTGATGAAGTCAGAGATTATATACAACAACTTTTAGCAGCTGGAATTATTCGATGCTCACATAGCCCATATTGTTCTAATGTTGTTATTTGTCGCCACGCGAGTGGAAAGCTGAGGCTTTGCATGGATTATCGCGATGTTAATAAAAAGACAATATCAGATGCTTACTGTTTACCATTGATAGAACAAATTTTAGATAATTTAGCCAATTCCAGATTGTTCAGCTCTCTTGATCTTCGTAGTGGTTTTTTCCAACAGGATGTTGTTGAAGAACATAAGAAATATACAGCCTTTACAGCAGGTAATATTGGTTTTTATGAATTTCAGAGAGTTTCACAAGGAATGAAAGGATCTCCTGCGAGTTTCCAGAGAATGATGGAACACTGTTTAGATGGATTATGCAATAAAATGTATTACATATACTTGGATGATATTTGTACCCCAGCAGATAGTTTTTCAGAGATGATTGACCGGTTGAGATTAGTATTTCAGACACTAAAAGACTGTAATTTAAAGTTATCTCATTCTAAATGTTCACTTTTTAGCCGAAAGTTGAAATATTAGGGACACACAATTTCAGAAGAGGGCATAGCTGTCGACGATTTCTAAAATTGTAGATTGGCCGACTCCAAAGACCCCAGAGGATGTTAGAAAATGTTTAGGTTTGGCTTGGTATTACCGTAAATATGTGAAAAGTTTTTCACAAATCGCTAAACACCTTACATATCTTTTAACCCCAACTAACCAAGGAAAGCAGAAAAGCAAGAAGAAATCAAATTATACTGGAAAATGGAGTTGGGGTGAAGAAGAGGAAAATGCTTTCTCTCGTCTGAAAGAATGTCTTATTTCCCCACCCATTTTAGGATTTCCTGACTACTCCCTTTCATTTGAACTACACACTGATGCGAGTTCTCATGGTCTGGGTGGAATATTATACCAGAAGCAAGACGGTGTTCTTCGGGTTATTGCTTATGCAAGCAGAGGTACCACTACAGCAGAGATATCATATCCTGCACACAAATTGGAGTTTTTAGCACTGAAGTGGGCGATAACGGAGAAATTTTATGATTATCTTTTTAATCATAAATTTGTTGTATATACAGATTCAAATCCTTTAACTTATGTTCTTACCAGTGCTAAACTTGATGCTACTTCACATAGATGGTTGGCGGCGATCAGCACATTTGACTTTGAATTTTTGTTATCGCCATGGCAAGTCAAATGCAGCTGCTGATGCTTTATCCAGAGGGACACATGATGGAGATGATTCTCAAATAGAGAAAATTCATTCTCATTCTATTACAGCTATTTGTAATGGTTTAAAGATTTCAGAACCATTTGTTCATTCTCTTTGTATGACAGCAAATGTAACTGATACATTGCAAGATAGTTTTAGCACAGATATTGAGGTGATGACACCAGTTGATTGGAGGCGAATGCAAGAGAAGGATTCTGTTTTAGGTCCATGGATGAAGGCGGTGATGAGAGGTGTTAAGCCGAGTAGAAATGCTTTACTGATGACAAGGGAACATTCATCGTATTCTAGACATTTTGACACGTTGAAATTTCAGAGAGGTGTTTTATACAGAGAAACCCAGTTGAATGGTAACTAACATTTACAACTTGTTATTCCATCATCTTTTATTCCCACAGTTTTAAAGTCTTTACATTCAGATATAGGTCATCCTGGAAGAGAAAGAACCATATCTTTGATTAAAGAGCGTTTTTATTGGCCTGGAATAGACAGTGCGGTGGAGAATTACATTCAGCAGTGTCCTCGCTGTCTGAGACGTAAATCTCCGACGGGTTCCATGGCCAAGCTTGTTTCAATTTCCACGTCACAGCCTTTAGAACTTGTTTGTATAGATTATTTAACTGTTTAAATGTGCAAAGGAGGTTATCAATATTTACTTGTTATCAATTATCATTTTACAAAATTTTCTCAAGCATTTCCTACCAAGAACATGACGGCGAAGACAACCGCAAATGTACTTTTTAACCAGTTCTTTGTATATTATGGGTTTCCTAATAGGATACACAGTGATCAAGGTGCCAACTCTGAGTCTGATTTAATACAAGAATTTTGCAGGTTGTGTGGAATAAAGAAGAGTAGAACTACTCCGTATCATCCTATGGGAAATGGACAATGTGAAATATTTAACAGGACTTTATTGAGTATGTTAGGTACATTGGAGACAGAGGAGAAGGATTGGAAGAGTTGTATAGGACATTTAGTACATGCATACAATTGCACAAGACATGAAACGACAGGATATGCTCCTTTTAAACTGATGTTTGGAAGAGACTCAAAGTTACCGATTGATGTTTTGTGTGGTTTTGATAAATTTATTTTAAATGATGAAGTTGTTAATGTTTCTATTTCAGAATATGTTTCAATTTAAAAGAAAGACTCACTCTTTTAATTTAGCTTCTGAAGCTGCATCGAATGCAAAAGAGCGTCAGACTTGTAACTTCAATAAGAAGGCAAGAGCGGCTACTATGTCTGTTGGTGATTCCGTTTTAGTGAAAACTTTAGCTTTTGACGGCAGACATAAGTTAGCAGATCGATTTTATAAGGAAGTTTACTATGTTACAGGACAGCCGAATGGGAATATACCAGTTTTTACTGTTGTTAGTAATGATGGCAAGGAGAGAGCCCTTCATCGGAATCATTTACTTCCATTTGGATCTTTACCTATAGATATATATATATATAAAGAAGATGAGAAAGATGGTACTGATATTGTTTTAAACAAACCTGATGGTGTTGTAGGAAATGAAGTCGAATGTAATCCTGATATAAAACATAAGAAACATTTTGTTTTAGAATCACCTGAATATAATGAACATGATTATGTTCTGGAGATACCACAGAGAGCAGTTATATCTACTGCTAACGAGGCGGATCATAGTATTGTTCCTGATGACCAGAGTGACGATTCTAGTATTTTCAGAGAACAAAATTTTCCAGATGATGACGATCATATTTCTCTTATTGAAGAGAATCAGGTGGAACAAGAAAGTGTAGCAGATGCGCATCTTGGAAATAATGAGAGTGTTGATGATAATATTGATAATTCTGTGTGACATTATGCACAACAGATCAGCAGATGGACCCAATAGTAGAGTTGGTGAAGAGAGCAGTACTGATGTTGTAGTTGAGGAAGTTGTTTCAGGTGATGCAGGGGTTAGGGATATTGTTTCAGATATTTCTTCTGAAATTGTAGTGATTGAAGACGATGTAGGACCCAGGCGGTCTGGCCGACCCCATAGACCAACCTCTGGAAGGAATCAGGAGATTATGTACATTCTTTGCAGGTGCCGAAGGAAACTGAAGATTTTATAACAAAATATGAACTACTCAAACGGTTGACAAACAAAGACTTACTTTGTAGCATGTCGCCACTTCAAATTCATGAAATGTTTTCAGCTATTTTAAAATAATGTTGTATACCTTGTTGTTCACTGTATGTTATAATTTCTAATTATCTTGCACTAATTAATCTCTGTAGGATTATTTCAGATAGGCAAGGCAGTGGTCAGTAGCTCAGTCAGCTAGGGTGTTCCAGGCTATACTCTGCGAAAGCCACTGTTCTTAAAGACAAGCAGTTGATTAATTAGAATTTCTTTCTTATAGTTATATTTAAAGGCAGTGGTCAGTAGCTCAGTCAGCTAGGGTTTCCAGGCTATACTCTGCGAAAGCCACTGTTCTTAAAAACAGGAAGTTGATTAATTAGAATTAGAATTTCTGATAATTATACTTCCATGGTGTAACCAAGGAAGTATATTGTTTTTCTACTGGGGTCGTTTTCCGTTTACTTAACATGTTGCTAAAATTGTTAATACAAATTAGATTTTAGATATGATTGACAAAATAGCAGTCTTATATTAGATACTATCAATAGATGCAATATGGGAAAAGTGCAATATGTTTTAATTTTAATTACGGATGTTACAGGTTGATATACCACCAAAGATTGAGATGTTTTATGTATATAAATAGTTTATTTAATTACAGATCGTAATTACTTAATACGGTTATAGGATATTACCTATCCTTGTTATGGGTGCAGGTTGAGAACTTTATCTCTTCTGATTATAAAATTTTACCCTCTTAAGTATAGCAATGCAGTTGGTGTTATATAATGGTTTATTTGGCTGGATAGCAGGTACAGGTATGATTTTATTTCTAAGGTCATTGCAGGTTTCTTTGGAACGTTGCAGGTTGTAAGTGAAATTACAAGAATGTAATTTATTTTTTTAAGAGGGGGAGAATGTGGCGGTGATATATTTACATGTAAAGGTAAATAATGCATCAAATGTAGGATTTTAATAATATATGCATGTGCATGTCTTATTAACTCTTTAACACGTAATTAGTCCGTAATTAATATTAACTGCACTTCACTATCCCTCATAAACAAATGGTATTGCTTTAATATTTAGTTTCGCGCTAAAACCTAAGTCGGCCCAATACTTTTATTGGGATGGGTTGTTTTAACCGCGAAATGTCAGTTGGTTTTCATTGTTGAAAAGAAGGTGCTGAGTTTTCAACAAACTCAATTATAAACAGTTAATTAATGGAGCTAAAGTTTTAATAATATTTGCAAAAGTATTCTACAAGTACAAGGAGACATCGGTATGTTCAATGTTGCAGTTTTATGTTCGTTTCAATGTTATATATTTTAACCCATTTTTCCTATTGTCGTCAATTGAGATCCACTTGTGATTCTCCATAATTGGAATATGTCCGTTATATAATTATGGATAGTTCACTTTATAATATGGTAAACTATAATTAATTTTCATTTAATTGCATATTTATAGTTATTACATATTCATCTATACTTTGTGTTTGTGAAACTTCAAGTAGTAGTTTGTAGAAAGTCTCTGACAGGAACATTAATATATCCCTTATGTGTGTATAGGTTATTCTATACAACTAGTAGTATGATTGTGTAAGGGTGTATTATGTATGTATGTTGGGAGGTATACCTCTTCCCTTAATCTAGAAATTAGGACTTGTTTATTTATGTTTGTAGAGTCTACATATCTACATCTACACATCTACATATATGAACATGTACGAGATTAAATTCTATAGATGGGACCATCTATAGTTAGCAGATTGATGATCGTGTATTGTTGGAGTTGAGAATGTGATGAGAAGTTATTGATGAAAATATAGATATAGATATAAAGTAATGTATTGAACTTTAATTGCCCCAGCACCTATTGTTCACTTAGAGAGCACTAGCCTAAAATGAGGAATATTAAGCTGAGATATGGAAAGAAAGGCGTAGACTTTATATGATAATGTTATTTAAACCTTGAGAAATGTATATAATTCCATGGAACTATCTCGTGAATATAACTGAGTTAGTCAGACATCCGTGGAGTTACAGGGAGTAGTTACAGGGAGTAGAGTTATCGCCCTCTAACTATCAAAAGTCTCTTTGGACTTCGGTGCGCCTTTATATAGCGAAGATATGATTCCAACCTTCGCATTGCGCGGAACGTAACTTGACTCAAACATCAATGAAAACAGGTGAGCGAGCAAGCCGGCTAGATGTTCACCTCCAAAGATAAGGTGTTCATAGTTCAAAGAGTCATGCCCTGCAGCTTTGTTTCTGCTTAGAGATTTGTATGCGGATATCACTTCAGAGACCGATACCGGATAGCACAACAGTTTATCAAATGCCGATGCATTATTGTGGGAAAGTTCATTTGATACGAATTGGGATACTTTTGAATAATCGTCTTCGTTGAATAAGGTATCACGTATTTGAGTTGAATATATGTATTCGTAGTAATGTATCCATTCGTCGACGATATCCTGGTCATCTCTGATGACATGATCGTTATATACAAAATATGACTGCGATTGAGTACCAAGGCGCGCGCGTTTTGCATTAAGGAGTTTGAAGAACGAAGTTTGATCTATTTCTACATAAGAATCTATCTTGTTAACACATTCGTCAAGAAACTTTTGCGAGCATTTACGATATTCCCTGCGGAAGTCAGATTTAGTCCTTTTGTAAGTAATGTGCAGTGCGTTGCTGGGGTCAGCTGGCCGACCATGTTGAATCCAATTATTTCTGGCATCGGTCATCTCCCGGTGCAACGCACTGAGCATATCATTCCAGAGGGGCTTCATGTGTCTTTTGAAGGATTTTGTAGGGATAATTTCTCTAGCTGCTCTATTTATTGCAGTAACAATGGAATTGTATAAATCATCTATATTCGACGGGAATGCGTTATATGTATCCAACGGAAGCAGGTACGATTCTAAGCGAGTTACATAATTAGATATCAAGTTTGGGTTATTTTGAATTTTTGTCCAGTTGTACCTCAAATGAGTGTTTTGAACATTATTTGAGTTCTGGTGACTAAATTGTATGTTGACATCAACAAGAAGAGGGCGATGGTTGGATACATTATATACATCCTCGTCGAAAACATGGGTGTGTATTATATTGTGTTTATCATTGCAAGACATAATAATATGATCAATCGCCGGGTGGAATTGTGACCCGTTGTCGCTACAAATGTCGGAATATGCGCATGTGATGCACTTTCGTTGACAGAGAATAATGTCTTTCTCCCTAGGAAATATTTGAATACATTTGATCTTGAGTCATGCCTAGAAAGGACCGCATTGAAGTCTCCCATGAAGATAACTTTTCCAAGACAAAAGTACTTATCATAAAGATCGGATAGTTTGTCAAGTTATTCTTTGTAGTACTGGACAGAGTTGTTAGTTGTAGGGAGATAAACTTGAAACACATAGATGAAGTTGGAACTGGATATTTTCAGTTGTATACCGACTATGCGGTCATCATCGATGACAAGCCTTTTTATGCAACCAGAAATCTTTGATTTGTTCCAAATAATGCCCACGCTTCCCCTAGGCCGACCTCGCTGAAAGAATAAGCGCATCACATAATCACTTAGAGCGTGTGATTCAAATTCGGAATGAATATTATCTAACAGGAACAAGTCCTTTTCTCCGAGCCAATGTTCAGAAACACCACATATATCGATATTATGCCGATCTAGCAACAAGTGCAAGTAAGCTGACGACGACAACGCGCCTGTCATATTCCACGTGAGAAGCGATAACATATCTGAATGTGTGTGACCAATTAATTAGATGGTGATAATTGTGCAAAGCCGCTATGGTTAGAAGCAATCATTACTTTGTTTCGCATAACGGGGACTTAGCCCCCATGGTCGGCAAGTAACACCTTTCGGCCAGAAACCAGGTGCTTCCACTGTGAATTCGTTTTCTGTCGAAATGTTTATTCTGAGTGTACAGAATCCGTTTATTGTGTTAATTAATTATTCGAATTATTGAAAATTTGACACCGCTGTTCCTGAAGCTTGCCACCTTTCTCACGTCGACATTGTCAAAAACTCCTTCTATGAAATAGCGTGTAGTTGTCAAGGGAGTTTCATTCCTGTTATAGAAAAACCTTTTCCGGTCGCGCAGAGGACTATAAGTTTTGTCTTCATGAGGGTCAGTTGAACGTTCACTTTGGTTGTCGGAACTTACATTTCTAGAATGAGAGTTTTTATCCTCTCTCACAGTATTTGGTGGTGTGTTATTGCCTCTGACTGACTCAGCAGGCGAGACAGGGATGCCGTTTGGGAGAGAAGAGTTGTGATCGCGGCTATCGTTGTGAACGCTTGGGGAATATTTAGTTGATGAAACACCGGAGGGTCGGAATGTATATCTGTTGTTGATATCCTTCATCACAGCTTCAAATAATTTTCCGGTGTAAATTTCAAATTCTTTCACCATTGAGTCCATGAATTTAGATAGGGTATTGTTGCACATATTTTCGCATTTACTCGCGCAATCACATTTCACAGTTGTTTGTTTTACATACAGAAATTACATACATGTGTGTATCCACCCTTAGTTCTCAAAAGTGGCGTTTAAATGTTGCAATATTAAAGAAGGAGAGAGGCTACGCTTTCGAATGATGTATAATATGTATTGTTTCATTGCATAAAATGCGAGAAAAATTAGCATATAATCTGTTCCTCGTTCCTGTTATTCGAAAATGTTTCGTTTTTGTTTGCTAATTTCCGATTCACCGCTCGACGTTTCTGGCCAATTATTCGCTTAGTTCTCAAAAGTGGTGTTTAAATGTTGCAATATTAAAGAAGGAGAGAACCTATGCTTTCGAATGATGTATAATATGTATTGTTTCATTGCGTAAAATGCGAGAAAATTTAGCTTATATATCTGTTCCTCATTCCTGTTACTCGGAAATCTTTTCGTTTTTAGCTGATTTCTGATTCTCCGCTCGACGGTCCTGGCCAATTATTCGCTTAGTTCTCAAAAATGGCGTTTAAATGTTGCAATATTAAAGGGGAGAGGCTATGCTTTCGAATGATATGTAACATGTATTGTTTCGTTGTGTAAACTGCGAGAAAATTGAGCTTATATATCTGTTCCTCATTCCTGTTACTCGGAAATTATTTCATTTTTAGCTAATTTCTGATTCACCGCTCGACGGTCCTGGCCAATTATTCGCTTAGTTCTCAAAAATGGCGTTTAAATGTTGCAAAATTAAAGGGGAGAGGCCATGCTTTCGAATGATATGTAACATGTATTGTTTCGTTGTGTAAACTGCGAGAAAATTGAGCTTATATATCTGTTCCTCATTCCTGTTACTCGGAAATTATTTAATTTTTAGCTAATTTCTGATTCACCGCTCGACATTCCTGGAGGTTATTCTTGATCGATAATCTGAAACTCGGGTCTATGTATATCTCTCTCCAACTCTCTCGCCCACTCTCCCTCCTTCTGCCTGTCCGTATGTTACTCTCTCTCTCCCCAACTCTCTAATTCGTTCATTAACCACTGGTCGTTCAGAGTGCAGATGTACGAAAAAATCGCCTTTGTTCGGTTCCGGGAAGCGAATCCGGGTTATTCTCGATTGACAATCTTGGATTCGGGTATTCTAAGGTCAATGTACTTATTGTTGAATCATAGAATATTGGGGTGAGCTCGTTGTTCCCTCTCTCTCTCTCTCTCTTCATCCCCTCTCTCTCTCTATCTCGCCTCCTCTGTCTCACTCAAACTCTGTCTGCCTCCCTCTCTCTTTCTCTCTCTCTCTCTATCTCGTTCTTTCATGAGTCCCTGTACATACAACTCGACTTGGCTGATCTGGTTGCTCTGTCACTCTTATCTCCCTCAATCTCTCTCTCGTTCTTTCATAGTCCACGATCGCTGAGAGTTCAGATGTACATACAAATCGACAGGGATCAGTTCGGGAATCGAATCCGGGTTATTTTCTTTTGCCTATTTGAAACTCGGGTCATCTAAGGACACTGGTCAATGTTTATTAATTAGTCTGTCGCGTAATTGATATAAAGGGATTATAAGATAAAGTGTTATGGTGTCTGGACCTTATATAAACACCTATCAATAAAAAATGACTCTCTCTGTCTGTAGTTCTCACTATCTGTTTCTTACTGCATCCGTCGTATTTGCTCGTCCATTTGCTTGTATTTCAAGACGGCTTCTCTAAATAACTGTTATTTTATCAGATATACATAGAAATCGACTTGGTTCAAATACGGGAAGCGAATCCGGGTTATTCTCGATTGATAACCTGGGACCCGTGTCTCTGTCTTTTTCCCTCTCTATCTCATTCTGTCTGTCTCGGATTATCTCCCTCTTTTTCGTTAGCCCCTGATCGTTCGAAAGGCGACGCGTGTGCATACCTGTCGTCTTGATTCAGTTCCGGAACGCAAATCCGGTTTATTCTCGATCGATAATCTGAGACTCGGGTCTCTCTCTCCAACTCTTTCTCTTCCTCTGCCTGTCTATTTTTCTCTCTCTCCATATCCCCCTCTCTCATTAGTTCATTAACCCATGACTGTTCAGAGTGCAGATGTAGGAACAAATCGCATTGTTTCAGTTCCTGGAAGCGAATCCGGGTTATTCTCGATTGATAATCTTGGATTCGGGTATTCTAATGTCAAGGTACTTAATGTTGAGTCATAGCATATTGTGGTGAGCTCGTTAATTGCTCTCTCTCTCCGTCCTATCTATCTCTCTCGCCTCCTCTGTCTCTCACTCAATATGTCTGTCTGTCTGCGCGCTCTCTCTCTCTCTCTCTTTCTCGTTCTTTCATGAGCCCCTGTACATACAAATCGACTTGGTTCAAATCCGGGAATCGAATCCGGCTTATTCTCGATTGATAATCTGGTACTCGGATCTCTGTCTCCCTCTCTCTCTCTCTCTCTCTCTCACACACACACTCTCTCTCTGTCTGGCTGTCTCCCTCGCTCCATCTCTCATTCTTTCACCATCCCCTGATCGTTTTATAGTGAGAGACAGAGGATGCGAGAGAGAGAGAGAGAGAGAGAGAGAAAAAAAACAGACAGACAGGGGGAGATAGAGTACAATGGGAAAGAGACAGACACGAGTCCCAGTTTATCAATCGAATTTGTGTGTACATCTCCACTCTGAACGACTATGGGATGATAAAAGAATGAGAGAAGAGAGAGACAGACAGCGAGAGAGAGGGGGAGAGATAATGGGAGAGAGACAGAGACCCGAGTGCCACATTATCAATCGAGAATAACCCGGATTCGATTCCCGGATTTGAACCAAATCGATTTGTATGTACACGTACAGGGACTTGTGAAAGAACGAGAGAGAGAGAGGGAGAGAGGGGAGACAGACAGTTTGAGTGAGAGACAGAGGATGCGAGAGAGAGAGAGGGAGAGAGAGAGAGATATAGATGATGGGGAGAGAGAGCAACGAGCTCACCTCCAATATCCTATGATACAAGAATAAGTACCTTGAGAGAGAGAGAGTCATTGTTTATTAATAGGTGTTGTTTATATAAGGGCCAGACACCTTAATCCCTTTATCTCGTAGCTCTTAATTCGCGATTAATAAACATTGACCAGTGTCCTTAGATCAGTTTCAAATAGTTAATCGAGAATAACACGAACCAATGCGATTTGTACGTGCATCTGCGCTCTGAACAATCAGGGGATGATGAAAGAATGAGAGCGGGAGCGAGGGAGACAACCATACAGAGAGAGAGAGAGAGAGAGAGAGAGAGATAGAGAGAGAGAGAGAGAGAGAGAGAGAGTATGTGTGTGTGTAAGAGAGAGCGAGGGGAAAAGAGACCCGAGTCCCAGATTATCAATCGAGAATAAGCCAGATTCTATTCCCGCATTTGAGAGAGAGAGATAGAGAGAGAGAGAGAGAGAGAGAGAGAGAGAGAGAGAGAGAGAGCAAACATACATATTGAGTGAGAGACAGAGGAGGCGAGAGAGATGGTGGAGAGAGAGAGAGAGAGAGAGAGCGCGCAATTAACGAGCTCACCCACAATATGCTATGATTCAACATTAAGTACCGTGACATTAGAATACCCGAATCCAAGATTATAAATCGAGAATAACCCGGCTTCGCTTCCCGGAACTGAACCAATGCGATTTGTTCGTACATCTGCACTCTCAACAATCATGGGTTAATGAACTAATAAGAGAGAGAGAGAGAGAGAGAGAGAGAGAGAGAGAGAGAGAGAGAGAGAGAGAGAAATAGACAGACAGAGGGAGAGAGAATAGGAGAAAGAGACATATACCCGAATCTCAGATAATCGATCGAGAATAACCCGGATTTGCGTTCCGGAACTGAATCAAGACAACAGGTATGCACACGCCGAATGATCAGGGGCTAACGAAAGAGCGGGAGATAATCCGAGACAGACAGAGGGAGATATAGTGGGAAAGAGACAGAGACACGGGTACCAGATTATCAATCGAGAATAACCCGGATTCGCTTCCCGTATTTGAACCAAGTCGATTTATATGTATATCTGACTAATTTTGAAACTAACTACCAGATAACATGACAGTTATTTAGAGAAAGTCGTCTTGAAATACAAGCATATGGACGAGAAATGCGACGGAGGCAGTAAGAAAAAGATATGAGAACTACAGACAGAGAGAGTCATTGTTTATTGATAGGTGTTTATATAAGGTCCAGACACCCTAATCCCTTTATCTTATAATCCCTTTATCTCAATTAGGCGACAGACTGATTAATAAACATTGACCAGTGTCCTTAGATGACCCGAGTTTATGTATATGCATGTCGCTATGACAGTAATCGTGTGTAAACGACTCGAGTATCAAATAAATAGATAGTCTAATAAAGTAATGGGTACATCCACCCTGTTTTGGGTGGACGTGCCTTCAATGAATGCATAGTGATAATATTACATATACTATAATATAATAATTATGTATCTGTTAAATGTGCTTTTGTGATATATTTGTATTTGAATTTTGTTTATCTCATATATCATGATTATTGATTTATTGAGATTAAAGAATTGAATTGAGTTTCAAATAGGCAACAGAAAATAACCCGGATTCGATTTCCGAACTGATCCAAGTCGATTTGTATGTACATCTACACTCTCATCGATCATGGACTAATGCAAGAACGAGAGAGATTGAGAGAGATAGAGGAGAGAGAGAAGAGGGACAGAGCAACCAGATCAGCCAAGCCGATTTCTTTGTACAGGGATTCATGAAAGAACGAGATAGAGAGAGAGAAAGAGAGAGGGACAGAGAGAGTGGGAGGCAGACAGACAGTTTGAGTGAGAGACAGAGGCGAGAGAGAGGATGGAGAGAGAGAGGATGGAGAGAGAGAGAGAGAGAGAGAGAGAGAACAACGATCTCACCCCTAATATGCTATGATTCAACAATAAGTATACCTTGACCTTAGAATACCCGAATCCAAGATTGTCAATCGAGAATAACACGGATTCGCTTCCCGGAACTGAACAGAGGCGATTTGTTCGTACATCTGCGCTCTGAACGACCAGTGGTTAATGAACGAATTAGAGATGGAGAGAGAGAGTACATGTAACACACAGAGAGACAGAAGGAGGGAGAGTGGGAGAGAGAGAGAGAATGGGAGAGAGATAGAGACATAGACCCGAGTTTCAGATTATCGATCGAGAATAACCCGGATTTGCGTTCCGGTATATTATAACAGTGTATAGAGCTAGGAGGCGACAACATCAGTGACACCGTCGCGGGGATTAACATTAACCCGGATTCCGGATCCGGATCCGGATTTGGCCAAAATGGTGCTTTTTCCCAGATTCCGGATCCGACCCAATTTTAAAAATTGCTTTAAATCACTATTATGCAACATTTTCGCATTATATCACCGCTGTATGTGACTTTATCAGCAAGCTAGATGGCATAGCCACGAGAGAGATTGAGAGATAGAGGAGAGAGAGTGAGAAGAGGGACAGAGCAACCAGATCAGCCAAGCCGATTTGTATGTACAGGGACTCACACAAGAACGAGATAGAGAGAGAAAGAGAGAAGGGGAGAGAGAGAGAGGGAGGGAGGCAGACAGACAGTTTGAGTGAGAGACAGAGGCGAGAGAGAGAGGATGGAGAGAACAACGATCTCACCCCCAATATTCTATGATTCAACAATAAGTATACCTTGACCTTAGAATACCCGAATCCAAGATTGTCAATCGAGAATAACACGGATTCGCTTCCCGGAACTGAACAGAGGCGATTTGTTCGTACAAGTTACTCTGAACGACCAGTGGTTAATGACAGAATTAGATAGATGGAGAGAGATAGGGTAACAGACAGAGAGACAAAAGGAGGGAGAGTGTAGAAGAGATAGAGAGAGAGAGAGAGAGAGAGAGAGAGAGAGAGAGAGAGAGAGAGAGAGAGAGAGAGAGAGAGAGAGAGAGAGAGAGAGTGGGAGAGAGATAGAGACATAGACCCGAGTTTCAGATTATCGATCGAGAACAACCCGGATTTGAGTTCCGGAACTGAATCAAAACGACAGGTATGCACACGCACTGCCTTTCGAATGATCAGGGGATAAACGAGAGAACGAGAGAAAGATATGTAGATAGATAGATAGAGAGATAGATAGATAGATAGAGAGAGAGAGAGAGAGAGAGAGAGAGAGATTAACGAGACAAGTGACCCAGTCTGGGATTAACAACCAAGAACAATCCGGATTCACTTGTATGAGCCTGTCGTCTGTTTACAGCCATGGGAAGGCCGGATTCGTGGCTAGGCCATCTAGCTAGCTGATAAAGTCACATACAGCGGTGATATAATGCGAAAATGCCGCGTAATAGTGATTTAAAGCAATTTTAAAAAGTGGGTCGGATCCGGAATCCGGGAAAAGGCACATTTTCGGCCAAATACGGATCCGGAATCCGGGTTAAAGTTAATCCCCGCGACGGTGTCACTGTGATGTTGTCGCCTCCTAGCTCTATACACTGTTATAAGATACACGTTATTAGTAATCTGGAATGCGCATATCAAATTTTATAATTCTGATTTTCTACGATCGAGTCGTGCGATTTATGCGAAGTTGCCAATCAGATTCAACTATTAATATGATCATATGGCGATCCCAACGTGGCATCCAGTGTCCTTCAACAAAGTAAGAGTGGAATTAAATAAAGTATACTTTACACATGTAGAACTATAAGCACTTGTAATATTAACCCTTTACCCAACAGAAGGGCCCTGTGCCAATGCATTCTCTTATATATGCGAGTCGACCATAGGTCGCCTCGCATATATAAGAGAATGCATTGGCTTAACACATTAAAAATTATAAAATTGTTAAAGAATGTAAGAAAAAATGTTAAAAAGTGTTAAAAAAAGATTTTTTTTAGGCCAATGCATTCTCTTATATATGCGAGGCGACCTATGGTCGACTCGCATATATAAGAGAATGCATTGGCACAGGGCATAACTGTAACTATCACAATGTGGTCAAGGAGCCGGTTCCAATGATATCCATATTTGTATGGTTCTATTGAGACAGACCGAAGATATTTTAGGCTGTTGAAGCTTTATTTGGCCGGTTGTGGCCGGTTTGTTGGGTAAAGGGTTAATTGTTTTTGGAAATTCTTATTAAATATCCGCGATAAAGTCACATAGACCTACGTTAGACCTACGTGTATACCTACAACCTATACAATGTTAATAATAACCCACTGCATTCACGAGCTGGGAAAATAAACAATCAGACTCTATCGAATCATGTGCGGTGGTAATAATCGCTCTATAATAAGTTATAAAAACAGTTGTCTCACGACTAAAATCGGACCGTGTGCGCACACCGATCTTACATCACAAGGGTCTTCGACAAATATCGTGCAACAGATATCGCGTCGTGTGCAGCCATCCTATAGCGAATTGCGGTGTTAATGGAGATCGTATGGTAATTTGAGACATGCTTGACATTTAAATTTTCTCTGACCATTTCCCCCAAAGAGTTGCCATTGGCCAATTTGGCCACCGACAGTGGGAACCCGTGCATTGATTTACAATAGACACCTTCCGCGTAATTGACTACCCCTGATAAGACTTACGAATGGTAAACGATATTCGTGATTTGTTCAACGACTGGTTTAAACATATTTATTCGCCATATATGCATATAAATACACACAGTCGACAACGGAATTGAAGAACAAGTGCGGGCCACTTAAATGCTACTTCTCTCCCGATCACCATACACTCAAGTGAAATAAAAAAAATGATACATGGAATTGAACAATTATATATGGTACTAGAAGGTGACCCGACTTCGTCCGGGCTATTCAAAAACCAAATTTCAAGTCGATTGTTCCACCCGTTTCCGAGATCTGGTCTGCGCATGCGCGAAGCTGGCGTCGCACGGGCTCGGTGACCCGATAAAATTCGTATCCGGGGCAAGATACATTCACATAGCAAATTTCAAGTCGATAGCTCCACCCGTTTCCGAGATCTCGTCTGCGCATGCGCGAAGCGGGCGCCGCACGGGCTCGCCAATACGACAACGTTCACCGCCTGGTCAAACTACACACACGTACCAAGTTTCGTCCCGATCGGTCAAGAATCGTAGATTTGTATTAATGACAGACAGACAAACAAACAAACAAACATACATACAGACAGAGGTCTTCAAAATATATATGAGATTAACGATAATGGTAAATGATTGTTGCTAGTCTCTCCCAATTTCGAATTCATAGTTCAAAAGTAAATGTTGCTTTAGGGTGTTCTGTGCTCATCCGTCCTTTAAAATGGTAAGGTGGCAGGACAGTGAGTATGTTTCAATAGGAGGTTTATGACTGTTGTCATATTCTCAGAATTATTATTTTTGTTTGAGTTCTTTTTTCATTTAAGTTGGAATTAGTATGTTCTCATCCTGGGATGTGTCTCTTATAAAAATTTGGACAGCCTTGAAAATCTCTTCATTATTGGAATTTGATAAGCTTGGATCTCCGAATAATAATGTTTTTACTGAATAAATATTGAAACGTAGTAGACTTTGTAACTCGAAATCGTTATCTGGTGGAGTTGCCAGTTACTCGCCGATGGTCGGTGGTTTGCCGCACATGGTTGGCGAGTTTATCAGCCATTGAAATCACCGTTAGATTAGTCGCAATTGTGCCGATTTCCTCCACCACTAAAACTGGCAATGTCGTGATATGGCCTTAGTGGCTAAAGCGACAATAAACCCCAATCAATCAATCAATCACAGCCAATGGTAAGGTCGCGTGTCCATGCTTAGCTTTTCGCAAACGTAATCGTAACTGCGGATATGGTCAACTGACAACTGATAGAAAGAACGCGCACTATATTGACGTACATGTAGTACCCTATTCATAATTCTCATCAGTAGCAGTTCATTATGCGACAGGTGACTATGGTAAGGATGATCTGACAGAAAACATTCTACGTTATGCACAGCTGTCCAGCGTTCAATTAATGTATGGTGTTCGCATCCATATTTGTCACACAGAAACAAAGTAATTGTACGACTCACCATTTGAGCTGCGGTAACCGGCATTTGAAATCACCATGGAGTTGACACTTGACGTGTAGCTACACTCGTTCTTCTTTTCGTCGTAGGAAAATTCGATGCACGAATCCCTTTCACAGATCCCAGCACAGTCAATCTCAGATACAGCCTTCCGTACTTGTACCTGGGAGTTTGAGCCTTGTGGCTCCGATTCAGTAAGTTTTATGAAAATCCTACAATTACATCCAAATGTGAAAAAGGACACGAGCATTACCGAGCGCGCGAAAAGAGACACTACAACACACGATTTTATAATTCGAGTCATCATCAGGTGCAGATGTGTTCACATCTCTACATATTCACCATAGACCTGCATCGACCAACACCGAACGAGCAAGGTGATTCTTAATTCGCAAAAGCCAGGTATGGTCTGTATTTGGTTTGTGAGTGTGTTGCCCGATACTGTTGTCAAGCCCCCATATCGACGTTTTAGGAATGAAGCGTTTGACACACGTGGTCCAACCGATTATCACCGTTAAGAGACACCTGTCAATGACGAGAGGTGATCGCTTTATTGACTATTTTGTACGACAGTGATGAACAAGAAAACCATAGTCAGAAATGGTAACGCCCTCAAGATCATATTATTTGCCATATATACAATATAACAACTTTATTGTGGTGATTGTGAAACATATGTATATAGGTAAAGCCTATGTAGTTGATTGTATGTGATATTTGTTTTCTAATTTCATTTGAAATAGTGGTCTGAGTAGCGCATCAAATAGCACGCAGAATAATAATCGGGCAAAAATTTGCGATCTTCGTAACATGGTTCAAGTACGAGCACGTTTCGAATCACATTTAGTATCCAATTACGCAAATACCGAGTATGCGACAGGGTCAGATATACTTGACAATATACACCCTAGACTAGGAGGCCGTAATGCTGATATATATAAGAATTGCCTCAGGTAATAGCCTTGCATTTTTGGCATCCGAATAACAATTGAAATTCCCAAATACACCTTTTACCGGACTCGGCCTCCGGGTCGCAGTTCGACTTTTAATCCGTCCCAAAAAATCCCATTTCTATAAATAAAACCCCCAGCCCCCATAGGTATCACGAATCTCTACATTAGTATACACTCGGAGGGCGAAATAATATGACATACATACCGCGATGTACTCGTATTAATAGAGAAATTTACCTTTCTAATTTCGCCCATCAAGAAATATCACCGGGAAATATAACTACATGTATAATCTCAAGAGTTCAGTCCCCTCCCTGCGCTATGTCTGACTTCTGCCGGCATGTGTATTTTCTTTATTAAATCTGACATTTTTTTATTGAAGTATTTTGTCAGTTACAATTCATTCTGGCATGATCTAGACAATTTTCAAATGAATATGGACAGTTCAGTTTCTCAGAATAATGCATAACGAATAGTAACATACACAAGTCTCAAATAAATAAATGTGACATTTCTTCACATTATGTGTAGGTGCGGGCAGCGGTAAGTCTTGCACAGGGGGCTGAACTCCGCATGGAGCTTGGTATAAGCTATACTAATAAAACTCAATTTGAAAACTTTGATAGCGCCATGAAAATTAGCTGGATTAGACGCTTGGTTTGCAAACAATCGAAATGGGCCTCAATATGCAATGGCAATTCAATTTTAAAAGACCCACTCTTTCTCACTTATCACCCAAATTATATTGTAAAGCAAACAGACAAGTTCGCAAATCCATTCTGGAGAGATGTTTTCTCAGCATGGTGTAAATTTATGCGATTAAATAATTCAAATAATAGTATTATGGCCTCAACTGTATGGAATAATCCGAAAATAAAAATCGGAGGTTCGTCGATCAACTTTAAATCGTGGAGAGATGCCGGAATATATTTGATAAATGATCTATTCCAATCAGATAATACATTCCATACCCCACGCACACTTTATGCAACTTTCAACATCCGCGTTGATTTCATAACAATCAACGGCATAAAGCGTAAGATTATGTCATTGGCAAGTTCTCTTAACCAACCCTTAATCCGTATACCCTACCCATGTATACCAAACAATCTCATTCCGATACTCCGTTGTGTAAAAGGCTGTCAATTATTTTATAAAATTCTATCAAATGAGAAAACCATGCCGAATGCATGTCAAAAATGGGAATCCAAATTTGGCGAGAAAATAGAAAATTGGGAAGAATATTTGAGCATGCCCTTTAAAACGACAACGGATACGAAATTACAGTGGCTCCAATTCAGAATAAACACACGAATTATTAGTACCAATAAATTTCTGAAGGTGGCTAACCTTCGAGTCGACGATTTTTGCAATCGTTGTCATAGCGTACAGGAAACCATTTCTCACATTTTCTGGGACTGTCCCCACGTCAAAACCTTTATGATAGAAATTGAAACATGGGCAAGAAACAACTAATTTCCCATTGATCTAACAAAAAAGAATATAATTATTGGCATAGATCATGAATACAAAAATTCAAAAAGTAATCTGTTCCTACTAGTGCTGAAACAATATATATATAGAACAAAATTCACGCCCACACAACTATCACTTTGACCGTTCATTTGTGATCTTCAATTTAGGTATGAATGCGAGAGATACAACGCAAAATGTAACATGAACTATGAATTCGATAACCAATGGCTGACACTTCGAAATGCCTTAAAAATTAAATAATAGTGTAATTGAAAACAAGATTTTTCAGACACAAAGTACACCCCGAGCTTAACAATGACTGGACAACACACAAAAGAAATCAATTACCCGGTACCCGAGCGGCAGACACTTATACAATATCTGTACAATTTCAGTACACCGATCATTTTTACTTTCCAATCATATTCCCCGAGAACGTCAATAGATATGCCGGTTTGCTTAACAATACCACAATTTTTGTTCGGCCACAATCCGTAACATCAAGAGAGCGTTGTGTATTTTCCCCGAGTGCTGTCGAACCAATAATTACAACAACTACAATATTTGCAATACAGTTGCAATATGTTAGATTGTCTATTTATATTGTTTTTTTTTGGTAAATTCAGAATGTAAAAATATTTAAAACTGCACATAGTGTTTGGAACTTTGATTATACAAACTTTAAATACTACATGTAACCAAATATTTTGAAGAAAAACAAAACAAAACAAAAAACAAAAAATTATGTTATCAGCATGGTTGTAGCAAAATAGAGCCAATTTTCTGGAGAAAAATAAATTATACCAGCGTAGCCTAAAATTCACTTTTAACCTGAACACTCTTTGTTAAAATTATCCAAACACACTGTGTGCCTTTAAATATTTTAGAAGTATATGTAAGAAAGTAGGCCAGGGCATGGTAGAGTCTCACTCTTCCAAGCCTTGGATTGAGAGAATGAATGTCTGTGAATTTGTGTCTTTCTTCCTTTGTCATTCTTCCTGCTAAATAAAAAAAAAACTCAATTTTGTTTGTTTGGATATAGGCGAATTGAATTGAATTGCTTTATTTCACTCAATCATATAAATTGTATGAGATACAGAGTGAAAAACGTATATACAGAACTATGTACACAATGATAGTATGGCCGTTGCGTTTGGCTTTCGAGGTCCGTAAGTGTCATTCGTCGTGTTCTACGTCTTCGTCATCATCATCATCATCATCACCATCATCATCGTCGTCATCTTCAGCAACAACATCCTCATCATCATCTTCATCATCGTCATCATCGTCATCATCATCATCATCATCATCATCACCATCATCATCATCATCATCATCATCATCATCATCATCATCTTTGTCGTCGTCGCCTTCGTCGTAATCATCATCCTCATTGCCATCATCATCGTCATCATCGTCGTCGCCGACGTCGTCGCCATCATCATCATCATCATCATCACCACTACCACCATCATCATCCTACGCGCCATCATCGTATATATTCATTGTCTGCCATCATCATAATAATAGTCATGATCATCATCACCATCATCATCGTCCTCGCCGTCGTCATCGTCATCGTCGTTATCATTATCGTCATCATCGTCGTCATCAACAACGTGAACAACATCATAATCATCCTTCTCATAGTCACAGTTGTCATCGTCTCGTCGCTATCATCGTCCCGTTGCCATCATCGTTATCGCGGTTGCATATCATTGTCACCGCTATATCATCGTAATCGCCAACATCGTCATCATCATATTCGCCATATGTAGTCGCTGTCTTTGTCATCAGCTAGGCTTGTCGTTTAGTTTAGTCAATCCTAATTTTGTAAATATAGCAAGCTGTTTCAAAGTGTTTCTGTCTTCACATTGAAGCAAGTCTATCAGTTTGCTATTACTCGGTTGCTCGTGGTATATTTTTGGTAAGTATTTACAGCGGATGTCGGTCAGTGCCTCGCACGTTAAAGTGAAATGATATTCGTCCCCGACATCTTTAAAACATAGTCGACATATTTGGGAATCCTTATTTGTTGTCTTTTCTTTCTTTTTGTTCTTCTCCCACCGAGAGGTCTCAATTGGGAGTCTATGGTTAGCTGTTCTTAACTTTATAACAGAAAATGCCATGTCTTGGGGAATAATCTTGAGGTATATTTCCAAACTTAACTCATGTTTAAAACTACCGTAAAATGTCCCCCGCGATGAACTTTCGATATCGTTGCGCCATTGAGTCTCAAATAATTTATTACGTATTTTGCGATAGATTCCTATTTCTAAATGACTAAGTGGTTTTTGTGACATCCAAATTTGCTCCCAACCGACTGATGCTAAGCTATATTTTATGCAGCTGATCCAGCGTATCGACTTCCCCCGGAGATATGCACTGCCATCTATGCCTTTTATAACAAAATAAAGTTTATGCGCTAATTTGGAACAACGACCTTCAACTAATTTTGACCAGAATGTAAGCATTCTTGCCTTTATATTTACTGAGATTGGGTATCTTCCCGTTTCTCCGTAAACCATAAAATTTGGTGTAGATGTTTTCATTCGTAATAAATATTTGATAAATTTTCGATGGACTATTTCTAAGCTGTCAGTATTTTCGAACCCCCAGACTTCACTGCCGTACATCAAGATTGGACCAACCATTGTATCAAACAGTCTAAGCGACAGATCACAGGGCATGTTCAGCTTCCCGATTCTATGGAGGAGTGCGTACATGGCATTCGTTCCAACTTGACTGATTCTTTGCACCGCCTTACAGAATCGACCATTTCGGAAGAATTGTACTCCCAGGTAACAGAAAATATCAACCGTTTCAAAACTGGTCCCATTCATCGTGAATTTGTACTCAGTTTGTGACTTTTTGTTACAAAAGATCATTATTTTAGTTTTCTCAACATTAACTGTTAATCTCCATGACTCAGTGTAATCCGCGAATGAATTCAATGCCCTTTGCAAACCATCTGGGCTCTCGGCCGTCAGAACGGTGTCATCCGCATAAAGGATGCACAGCAGTTTAAGATATTCGCCGAACTGGTCAAAAAACGAATCTCCAATATCATCAAGGCCTTGTATACCACAGTCCGATAGAAAGTCTTCCAGATCGTTTAAAAATATTGAGAATAGGAAGGGGGATAGGCTCTTCCCCTGCCTTACACCTATGTTGCATGCAAATACATCTGATGTGGAGTCCCCATTTTTAACACACGATTTAATGCCACCATACATACTTCTGATAATCTTGAACGTTTTTCCTCCAATATTACTTTTCAAAAGTTTATACATCAACCCTTTTCTCCAAACCGTATCAAAAGCTTTTCTTAAATCGATAAAGGAACAAAATAACCTCTTATTTCTCAACAAATAAATCTCAATCAACGAATAGAGTATCAGTCGTTGAATGATTTGCTCTGAACCCCGCCTGGTTGTCATTTATTAGATGTAATTTATCGGAATATGAATTCAGTCTGCTGTTTAATACACCTGAGAATACTTTACTCATACAGCTCAATAGAGTGATCCCGCGATAGGAATCAGTATTTCTCCTGTCGCCTTTCTTTTTATATATCGGCTGTATAAACCCTGAACCCCAACTATCTGGATATTTCCCAGAGTCTAGTATTGCATTAAAAAGCTGTTTATAAACTGGCACCATTATACATTGTTATATACTGTGTTTGCTTGATATATTCGTTAGTGATTTCATCGGGCCCCGCTGCCTTGCCATTTTTTAGTGATTCGATAACTTTAAGAATTTCGGTTTCTCCGATTGGGTCATTTAGTCCCTCATCGGTACATTCGTCATAAATTTCATCCAATAATGTATCTATGTTATCAGTCATATCATCTGCAGTTTCGTTAATAGATTTGAAATGTTCTAGAAACTCTTCTATCGGTATCTGTGATCCGCTATCGTCCCTATAATTTCCAGTAGTATGCTGCCGCAGTATTCTCCAAAAGTCTTTAGCCATCGTGCTTGACCGTAATTCGCGAATGCAATCTTCATTATTTTTGTAGATTTTTTGGTTTATTATTTTTTTATATGCCTTACCCGCCTCTTTAAACACACATTTATTTTTACCAGTTTTGTTCCGGGTATACTTTACTCGCGCTTTTCTAAAACGCTTCTGGCGAACAAACCGTTGGACCATCGGAGCTGAAAACTAGTACACATGGGTAAATTTACACAGAGAGTAGGGTAAGTGTCATTTCCGTCAGATGATTTAAAGGGGCACCCATGCATCATTTAATTAAATCGTTATCACATACCTAAATGGTTAGACCCTTGGAGCTGAAAATTATAAGGGGGTAATAAATTATATTAACAATTAAATTATCATTAAAGAGCGTTTATTATCAGATTAGAATATATCTGTGGAAATAAATTGGTACACATGGGTAACGTGACCCATGGATTATCATGGGATAAGTGCCGTGAATCTTAAATGAATCAAATTGGCACGAATAATCAGCAATGAGGAGCGTTTAGATAGCTTAGAATATGGAACATGGAATAGGTGCGGTTTACCTTAGTTGAATCAAAGGGACACTAATAATTAATTCAAATGGCTTGAAATCGTACTAACAGTTTAATCATCATTTAATCGAGAAACCGGGCCAGAATAGTACAAGAAAAAAGATGCATCTATCAGATCGCCCATGAATTATTTTACAAACATATAGTCACGTATATTTGGGGAAATATTATAAATATACTATTGGTATTTCAAAAATACGCATTTTCATATACTTGAGGCAATATGTATAGCTATCTATATATATCTATATTTGCGAATGTCTGTCTGTCTGTTCTATAGAACTTCACAGGGGGCCATCTAGATGGCACCAAATGGGTCTACTAGGGGTAGCTTTTTACGAGAAAGATCATGGTGCGGGTTAGGATTTTCTATAGTGACGCCGTTGTTGTTAGGGGCAGAAAAGGGGAGGGGCAGAACAAAAATTTGTCGCAGATTGCCACGAAACTCATATATAATCATCCCCATGATATAAGGAATCTGATGCTATTGTTTAAATATGTCAAAAGTGGCACCGTTCGAGTCAGGGATGCATGGAAGGGGAGAGGGGCACCAAAATTGATAAACTAAGTTTAGCGCCGAGTGACCATCTAGATGGCACCAAACGGGTCTACTTGTGGTAACTTTTTGCGAGAAAGATAATGGTGCGGGTTAGAATTTTCTAAAGTGACGCCGTTGTCAGGGGCAGAAGAGGGAGGGGCAGAAACAATGTTTGCCGCCGATTGCCACGAAACTTTTATATAATCATTGCCATGATATGACGAGTCTAATGGTGTTGTTTAAATATGTCAAACGTGGCGCCATTCTCGTCAGCCATGCACGGAAGGGGAGAGGGGCACCAAAATTGATAGAACCTATTTTAGCGCCGAAATCCACCAAATTGATAGATATTCTTCTCAATGGAAAAGGGAATCTAATTGTGCGATTTAAAGACTCCAAATTTCTATCGTTTGTGGATTGGAAGGGGCACTCATGTGTTGACAGGTATGAAATTTCCAACTGTTGAACATTTTGACCAAAATTGGGGGGGGGGGGGGGGAGACATCCAACCTCCCTGTCGCCACGTCCCTGGGTATGAAGAGTCTAATGGTGTGGCTTAAATCTGACAAAAGTGGCGTCATTCAAGTCAGGGAAAGGCAGAGAGGCACCGAAATTGATATGCAATAAGTTTAGCGCCAATTTCCGCCAAAGTGATACGAATTCTTATCCATAATACGAGGAGTCTGATCGTGTGATTTAAAGACGCCATGTTGGTGCTGTTTGTGTGAGAGATGGTGGTTAGTGAGCACTAAATTTGATCAACATTGGTTTAGTCGCCGATTAGTACTAAACTGATCAATAATCATCCCCATGATATCAGGCGTCTTAGTGTGTGGTTTAAGGATGTCACAAGCTGTCACAAGTGGGGCCATTCGAGTCAGGATGCATAGAGGGTGAGGGGGACAAAAAAAAATGAACAATATGTTTAGCACCGATTTCCACCCGATTGATATATATATATATATTCTCCGTGATACGAGGAATCTAATCGTTTGGTTTAGATACGCGAAATTGGTGCCGTTTTTTGTCGAGAGATATGGGGGCCCTAAATTGTATACGAATTTGTATACTCGCCAATTTTATACAAAATCATCCACACGGTATGAGGAGTCTAATGGGGTGGCTTAAAGCTATCAAAAGTGGCGTCATTCGAGTCAGGGTGCACTGAACGGGAGGGTGGCACCAACATTAATAACAATAATTTTAGCGCCGATTTCAACCAAATTGATATACATACTTCTCCATTATACAAGGAATCTAATTGTGATTTAAAGACGCCAAATTGGCGTCGTTTGGATGTGAGATTGTGGGGGGGGGGTAGGCATTTATAAGAATTTATAAGAATTGGTTTAGTCACCGATTGCTACCAAGCTTATACAAAATCCTCCACATGGTATGAGTCTAATGGTGTGGCTTAAAACTGTTAAAGTGGCGTCATTCGAGTCAGGGGTGCACTGAAAAGAAGAGGGACACTAAAATTGATACACAATAATTTTAGCGCCAATTTCAACCAAATTTAAAGACGCTATGTTGTTGCTGTTTGTGTGAGAGAAGGTATGGTGTGTGGAGTGGGCACTAAATTTGATAAAAAAAAACATTTTTAGTCGCCGATCAGCACTAAACTTATACATAATCATCTCCATGATATCAGGAGTCAAATTGTGTGGTTTAAAAGTGGTGCCATTCGAGCCAGGGGTCCACAAAGGGTGAGAGAGACACAACAATTGATAACATGTTTAGCGCCGATTTCCACCAGACTGATACACATTCTTCTCCGGGATTCGAGGAATCGAACCGTGTGGTTTAAATACGCAAAATTAGTGCCGTTTGGGTGAGAGATATGGGTGCCCTAAAGTAAAACATCTATCTTCATGGAGATATGATAACCAGGTGTCCTCAAAATATTAGTTAAACCCACTAGATTGATTGATACATCTCTATGTAAAACCCAATTGTCGTCTTTTATTTTTGCGAACTAATGTGTTTATGATGTTCATGTTATAACGTCTGAAGTATATGCAGTTGTAAATAAATAAATAGTTCTTTATTGGTGGGACGGATTAATCGCGATAAACAAAATGACAATCACTCCGATCCGACAAGGTTAGCTACTACTTATATTCCCTGTGTAAGAATAATGTTTTGTGATGCTATTTGGATATATAATTTATGAGAATATGTGTAACCATTTGAACAAGAGTATCCTCTATCCCCACCATATATCCACAATATGCAAAGGGTTTCACATCACTTTAACCTGGACAACGCCGGGTAACCCTGCTAGTCTGATATATATTACTAGCAGAAACAGGCTCACTTCGGGAACCTCTATTTGGCATCGGAGGGGCCTTGAAGTATTTCCTGTCAAGTATGTCTTTAGTCTGCAGAGTCAGGCCATATCTGAGTCAATTGTGTTAACTTAACGAGCTCTGCCAACTGCCTCATTGCCGACACAGTAGATTTCAATTTATTTACTTTGTTTCCTATTTATTTTAATGTAGAGTTGCTGACCGACTGTTTTTATCATGTTGTCTGTTCTACACAAATCCCCTATTTCGTCACAACTAAAACGAGCGTTGAATTGAGTCACTCCTTGTTTGTCAAGCAAACTAACAGGTAAGGACACAATTTTCGTAATGTTGCAGCAGAACATATTTTTCTGCGCCGACGGAATATTTCGTTGGAAAAGAACCCTTTCCAAAAAGCTGCACATTTTCATAGAATCATTCCCTAGATTACATTTTCTTTCAGGCAAATAAGTCGAACTTGATTTACCGCCCATTGTTTGTCTTTTATTATAAGCGAATATGCCTTCCTTCTTGTGTCAATCAAGTTCTTTTAATCTCCTTGATTTGCTCCTTGTTTTGAGAGCAATTATATCCTTCCGTTTTGGATGTACTGTTTCCAGATGCCTGATCAACTTCGCCTGGAACTTACCATAAAATTCCACATGGTCGTTTCGGTCTAGATTGTTTTGAATGATTAACACTAGCTGATTGTACTGGACTGAAATAGTTTTTTAAAACTTGTTTCTACCATTCATAAATTAATTGTTGCTCAACATAGAAAAGGTGTTCATGTTCAGGGTCCTGCGAATATTCGATTATTCTAGTCTATGTGAAGTCGACGTCTAAAGTCGAGTCAAATTCGAGTCGACTTTAAAAACTCGAATATCAAAGTTTGAATCTGAAAAATATTTTTTTGGGGAGTTTGGTTGGTAGGCTGTATGATCGATAAATGAAAATACGCCCCACGACGTTCTATTCAATTATTTTGTTTTGTGAATTGCGTCCACTACAGCTCATTTACTGAATTAACTTGTAGTTTGGGATCTGATATATGCAATAAAATTGGCGAATAAACACGTTTCACACAAGTAAACCTGTGAGTCATTGTTCGCTGATAATCTGTTTATAATAGCCTCAGTATGTGACTAAAACGCTCTAATTTTCAGCACAATATCGACTCAAAATGAGGCGATTCTAAGCTCATTATCTACCTAAAACAAGTTCTATTACAAGCAGATGAGCGGGTTTTTGAGAGAACAGGATTGTTCATCTGATAACAAGAAATAGTCAGCGTTTTATACCCTTGACCTTCCACGATTGAGTACAAATTTGTACGCGACACACCGTCTCCTCATCATGATCCAACAAAGTATCGTGATGGCTCCCATCTGAAGGTAACCCCGAAAATGCATATTAAGTTTGTTGATGATCGGAAGAGGGGTGTGGTCTGCAGAGTGTGCTTAAGGATTTAGTCATACAAAAAGTAAAATCCAAGACTGCTGCTGCCGGCCATGTTTTTCATCGAAAAAATTTCAAATTTGATCGCTCCCATCTGGAGGTGATCCTAAACACGCCTTTAAATATTGAAGCTGTGCTGAAGAACTCAAATTTGAAATCCAAGATGGCTGCTGTCAGTCATGTTTTAAAAAAATTTCGGAAGAATTGCATTTCCGTCTAGAAGTCACACCAAAGAACCATATGAAGTTCGGATGAGGGATGTGGCATGTAAGGTGTGGTGTGCCAACGGATTTTAGTCATGAGAAGAGGAAAATCCAAAATGGCCGCTGGCGATCATGTTTTTTAACGAAATTCGGAAAATAGATTTAGAGGTCACACCGAAGATCCATTTTAAGTTTGGTGACGATCGGATGAGGGATGTGGCCTGTCGGTTGTGTCGAAGGATTTCGTCATGAGTAGAGTAAAATCCAAGATGGCCGCTGGCAGCAATGTCTTTCAACGAATTTCTGAAAAAATGGATGGATCCCATCTATAGGTCACCCTAAAGATGCGTATAAAGT
The DNA here is from genome assembly GCA_032622095.1 of Siphonodentalium dalli. Taxonomy (NCBI): domain Eukaryota; kingdom Metazoa; phylum Mollusca; class Scaphopoda; order Gadilida; family Siphonodentaliidae; genus Siphonodentalium; species Siphonodentalium dalli. The sequence continues at coordinate 152,570,473 of CP136062.1, forward strand.
TTGATGACGATGGTCGGACCAGGGGTATGGTCTGTAGAGATTTAATCATGCAAAGAGTAAAATACAAGATGGCGGCCGACAGCCATGTTATTAATCGAAAATCGTTCAAATTCGATAGCTCTCATCTAGGTGATCCACACCATGCCTGTAAATTTACAAAACATTTCTTAGATATATGCGGGCTGCAAGCTGTGCCGATGGATTTAAATTTAAAATTCATGATGGGTGGCATGTTTTTAACGAATTTTAGAAATAGTTGACGGCTCCCATCTGGAAGTCACTCAGAAGATCAGTGATGACGATCGGATGATGGATATGGCCTGTCGAGTGTGCCAAAGGAATAAGTGACCAAAAGAGTAAAATTCAAGATGGCTGCCGGTGACCATGTTTTTAACGAGTTTCGGATATAATCGATGGCTCCCATCTAAAGGTCAGCTCGAAGATCCATATGACTCTTGGTGGTGATTAGATGAGGGCTGTGTCAAAGGATTTAGTCATGCTAAGAGTAAAGTTCAATTTCAAATTCAAATTCGGCCATGTTTTTAACGAATTTCGGGTGAAATCGATGGTTCCTATCTAGAGGTCACCCCGAAAATCTATATGAAGTTTGGTGATGATGAGGGATGAGGGATGTGGCATGTAGGGTGGACCAAAGGAAATTGTTGACGGCAATAGCCCCTTTGTAAATTTAAGTTGACCTAATGATAACTTTGAACACGATGTTGGGGTCCCAAACAGAAAACAACCATTTGCAAGGCATGTAACAGAAAAAGAGCGTTTCGTGTTAGTCTATTTCTAATATGGTAGAAATAAAGAGCGTTTGTTTCACTGTTGTGTGAAAACTTGAAAACAGCTGGAAAAAATTTTGTGACCCAGAGGAATATTTTTCAATTAGCATGATTATGGAGTCGGCATTTCAATAATTCGTGCGTTTGTCAACCGAATGTTATATTCGCTTTATGCATTTCCTATCAAGCCAATAGCATGCAGGGGTGGGTAAATTCCTCGCATACATATATTGAAGGAATTAAATTTAGTCGGGATTGAATACGAAATCCGATTGACAATTGTTTTACAAAGATTATTTTTATGCGACTTTAACCACTGACAACGCATGTGGAAGCGCCCTTAAAGTCGACACAAACTATTATTCAGCCCCACTACCTCGAAAATCACGAACGAGCATTATGTTGGACTCTTAAGATATACAGGGGGGCTACCCCTCCACATGATTAATAGGTAGCATCGAGACACCACGTGTGTGGCATCCAAATGGTCATATGTCTCTTCCAGTACCAGTTAGTCGAGCTGAAGGGGTCACTCCAACCAAAAAAAGTGCTGAAGGGTACAAAGGATTTGAAAATGTGCTGAAGGCCGCCGCACACGATGCGATATATATCGTACGACAAATACCGGTTACGGGTCAAATCGCAGCGTGTGCGGTGAAAATCGTACGACATTTTGTCCCACGATCGGCCCCCGCAAGGTATCAAATAATTTTGATTTTCTGCGATCGAGTCCTGCGATATATGGGAAGTAGCCAACAAGATTCAACTATTAATATGATCACGTGGCGATCATATGATTTCACAACATCAAAAGTTAAACATGGCGTCAAATTCAAATGTCCTTGAAGGTGAAGTTGAACAAAGTCAGGGTCAAAGTGGTGATAAGATAGTAATATAGTATGGTATACGATACCGTATAGAGCCTACTACATTCCCCACCCCCACCTCGGTCCAAATTCTAAAATTTGTAAATAGTGGCCGGAGGCCCTGTCCAAATTTAAAATATGTAAATAGTGGCCAGAGGCTGTCCCAATTTTAAAATATGTAAATAGTTGCCGGATGCTATGTCCAAATTTTTAAATATGTAAATAGTGGGCGGAGGCTATGTCCAAATTTTAAAATATGTAAATAGATGCATGAGGATCTTCCAATTTAAAAATATCTAAATAGCGGCCGGAGTCTGTCCAAATTTTAAAATATGTAAATAGATGCCCAAAATCTGTTCAAATTTTAAAATATGTAAATAGTGGCATGAGGCTGTTTAATTTGTAAAATATGTGCCATTTGAAGGTTCAAATTTTATATGTAAATAGTGGTCGGAGAATGTCTGAATTTTAAAATATGTAAATAGGTGACAGATGTTCTGTTCCAATTTTTAATTGTGTAAATAGTGGCTGGAGGTGTGGTCCCAAAACGAGATTGCATGATTTTTTGAGTCGATAACTATACATATTGAATTGCTTATCTGGGAGAAATTCCATGTCAGAGTGTATGCAAAATCAAATTTGGTTTAACAAAGCGACCTAAATCATGCTTTCCCGAGCTGTCGTGGGACCCTCACCTGCATGTACCGACTATGATATAACATGATATGGGTGGGGCAGTATACTAGGAACATTTGTATAATTTGACTAATATGTCTACTCACTCCATAAACTAAGGGTATCATAAGATGAAATTGAAACACCAGATTGTTGCCTCTTGCAGTTCATATTGCACATGAATTGACTGTAACATGTGCTCTGTGGCTTACATTATTGAGAAAAATACTCCATGTTTTGTTTCTCCTCCAAAATTGTCCCATTGTACCAACTGGATCCTGGATCCCATGTCTTTTTTAAGGGGGGGGGGGGTGGTAGGCTCAAGAATCAACTTGATACAACTGGATTGTAAGTTATTATAATGCACAGGAGTGGAAACTTAACATTCAGCTACAGCACAGATGATACTCCGATCCATCCACAATTCAATGGTCGATTAATGTTAATAAGTTGCATATTTATACCCGATTAAGTAATTTCCGGCTGTTACCATGCCATGAAATTGCCATATGTGGCCAAAGGAGCCAAACTACCTGACTTGGATATTATTTAAATACACAGGCTCTGGCAAATGTTCACATCACGCGTATCTTGGATTCCCCCATGTGCACTCACAATCACTACTGCTATTCTAGAAATCATATCTTTTCTCAAATGACATTTAAAATTTATTCCCATCTCCTTTTAGACTTATAAAATCAACTTGATGCATAGTATTTATCCTTTTTTGCACACGACATGGACTAAAGTACTATAGGTCAAAATAAGCTGTACAGTACAGTAGTCGATTGCTCAGCATAGATATAGATATATTGACAATGTTTTGGGATACTTATGGCATTTACATCAAGAAATTAAATGTGTGAAGTTAAAAACTCACCATTGTGTGAAAAATGTGATGCTGGAAGACTTTCATGGAGTCTATGTACCTCTTAGCCATTAACTACCCTCTGTGATGATGCTAGCTGGTTTTCTTGATAACATACTTGCAAGGTAGACGATTGTTGTACACTACAGTAATGTTTCACAGAACTGTGTCAAATAATGACTGCATGACTGTGTGGGCTATTAGCTGGGACTCAAAACAATTATGTTAATTATTCCACATATAGTTCATTGTAGGGCTAAAGAAAATAAATCTTGTGTTTGGGGTAACAAGCTGAAAATAGGGTAACCCTGTACAGTTTTTTATTAGTTACATTTAAAAAACAAATTATATTTAAAAACTGGTGGATTTAATAGTGAAGCCACAGAAAAGCATTAAAATGAGGGTGTTTATTTACTTAAAGGTACGGTTGGCCTTGGCGGTGGGTATCCTGTGAAAATATTTCCACCCGTCAAAAACCGCAACAAACAGAAAGAACAACAAAATGTAGACAGACTTTGTCCGTATACAAATAAGAAATATCGCATAAACAGTATGTTATTGTCATATATTTGACCATTGTTATGTAAACAAAAGCATAAAAAGTTACTTTTCTGGTGTTTGTTTATATTATGATGGTAAACATAAAGAGCGTTCTTTGTTGGTGAATTCCTGATATGAAACGAATAAAGAGCGTTTATGCCATGTGTGTGTGATTAGCCAGCAGCATTGTGCTGTCTTCTGTAACACAATCAGGCTCTTGCTTAGGTAAAATATAGTAAATCTTTATGATAACATGCTGTTTACGCGATGGTCATGGTATATATGAACGAAACTGTATGCGTTTTAATGTTTTTCTGTTTACGGTGATTGGAACAAATATGAATATTTTCGACAACTAAGGCCTCACGTGCCTTTAATATATTGATATTGATTGATATCCGAATTCTCATGGGTAGCACGAGTTTTTTGTTGGAAATTACATTTAAACAATGATATATATTAATGAAAACATGAAATTAACACTTGTTCGGTATATACAAGTAGATGCATGGAAACCTTTCCTGTGTGGTTGGGACTCTATTCCACAAAATTCAGTTTAAATTATTATAGCTACATTAGCATTTGATTACTACCAGTATGTAATAGAATTTGATTCACTGGTAGAACTGTAAATTGGAATACCACAGAATAATATTGTTGATTTTACAGTTTTTGGAGACAAATATTTGTTTAGGGTCGGAGGGTAGGTAGGGACACACCAAACACAAGCTGTTTTTTTTAGGTCTTAACAAATTAAATTTTTAACATTGGAATCCAGTAATTCCATAAATTAAATCCATAAAGCATAAATTGTGACTAATGATTCAATAGATTTATAATATCTACCACACATACCCTTTTGAATAACAAATGAATAAAATGACCAAATAGTAATTGTATATTGAAAGTTTATTGAATTGTCAAGACACCACGTAAAGATGGATTATCTCTTCCTAAATATGTTTTATATAGTTTCTAGGGTATAAAATAAGAATGTGTCAAAGAGACCTGTCCGGAAATATTTCTATCATTTATTACTGATTTCATATTGAAATTTTCTTATATAAATTAATGAGATAATCAATTGGGACAGTTTTTGTTACTATGTTTACAACATACCATGCTGAGACTTTCAGATATCTCAGATAGAGTTATCCCGCTTGCTACGCTCCACAAACTATAAAATGAGCCAAATTGATCAATGTATTATACTAGAAAATTTGAAATAAAATCAATATTAATTGATAGAAGTGATTCCAACAGGGGTCTTCGATTCACATTAATTATTTTATACCAAGGAAATTATATAAATCTCGTTATATGAAGAGATAGACCATAATTAACCAAGGTGATTATCAGAGCAAATATAAATTGAAGCGTATTATACTGTGTACTGCCAGGTGCCAAATAATAGCGTCAGCACGATTATTACTTTTGGAGAAAATTCCCAACAATCACTATTATTTGGCAGTGAAATTGGTCACTATTATTATAATTTCAGCCTAAATCCCCACCAACACTAGGCCATCATGATTATTAGGCACCTGGGAGTAATCCCATTCAATAATTTGTGAACGTTACAACATAATTTGATATCAACAATTTTTTTCGGACGAGGCAACTGAGCATGCGATGAGGATTTGCGGACATAGAGACATACAACTGCCTGACACTTTGATATCAGGTTATTAGATTGTAAAATTTCTTAAAATTCTCTTCTTATGCAAACAAAAGAAGCCCATAGAGCTTCACCTTTTGGTTAAACTATCTTTGCAGTGCGCACAGGCGAAACTAATAAAATAGTTTCTGAGACTGAAACCATACAATTTTAATTCCATCTTTTTATAGAAGTGACATGCAGACAGGCATTTGGCCATGCCACCCCTGTACAATATAATATTAATTTTTGATAATATAACAAAATGATTTTTCGGCCCTTATGGGTTATGAACCCTTTCTATTGTCACATTAGTTATAAAAGTATACATTGGATTAGTCAATTATTCATATGGAGGGATGTTCAGGTTATAAAATCAGAAGACAGACAGACATAACTCTAATAAAAGTCCAGAAGGATTCATATTATTTAGTGGAAAATGTCCAGATAATGAGTCCAACAAATGACCAAGGGTTGTCTGTTGAGCTTATTATTTGAACATTTCAAAAGAGAACTACTCCTCAATGAGTATTTAGTAAAGAAAATCGTAACCGCCTGACACAGGAATGATTAACAGCTCGAGGACTTTTAATCCTTCTGAGAGGGCCTCTAATAAACCATAATGCCTGACACAGTCATGTTATTATTATTGTCACAGACTTGTTCACTTGCAGAGCAGATAATGAGCAGAGCATCTCATTATCAGCCCGTGGTTCGATGAATTTACACTATTTGACGTGCCTTGAAAAACTCTGTTAATGGACTGGAGAACACCTTATAAAGTGATAACAAATAATTGTTAATAGCTTATATATGTCTGCAAAAATAAAAAATGAATCAGTCAAACCATTATCACTATAAACAATGTGAAAAAGATCAACATTGTATTTATATTCATTAATCATTCATTATACATGATATCCCAGTAACAAGGTTGCATGTTGAAACCATTGTTATGTAGACATTACTGCTAAAAATGAATCGAAGTGAAATTTCATACATCCTGTTGTTCAAGTTGAAGTCTTTTAATAGAACAATGCAACTTTAAATAAATGAACAATATTCATTCTAAAAAGATTTGGGTCAAGTGCTGCTTTGTTCGCAATTAAAGGGACACGAGGCTTTAGTAATTGACATACTGATAAAACTGTAAAAGTTTACATTGTGATAAATTTACTGAACAAAGGAATGCTTTTAAGAAACTTGACATTATTAACGTCAATGAGCTCATGGCCTCCACTTTAAACTTTTCTTAAAATCATCCTAATTCCACAGACTAATTCCAGGAGCCTAATATGCAGTTGATTATACAATGCTCAATTCTTTAATTGATAATTAGCAAATTACATATATATTTATCATATATTCTTCTCCAGACTTGCCTTAACCCTTTCATGACAAGAGTTGCACTGGTGCAGCATTTAAGATCCTGTGCCATAAATGTATTCGAATGCCTTATTCTATAGCCTTATTCGACCCATTTGATAAACAATTATGGTTCTCCGCTGGCCTCATCCACATATTCATATTTCACATGTTTGTACTTTATATATCACATTACAAACTTAGCAATGAACGACCAACGAATTCTATTATTTATAAAAACAGACGTTTATATATCAATGTTTAGAGTTAACAAGACAAAACCTAGATAAAATCATTGTATTATTACATGTATAGTTATATTACTTTTCAACGGGGACGCCAGGTAGACAACCCTCTTGGTTATGCTGTCCCCGATGCATGTTATATTACACTGTGTAGATAATTGTATATATTATGAATGAGTTATGAATAAATAATCATAGTCATAGGGCATTCTCTTAAATATACATGTCTCCCCTAGGAACATTTGCATATATCAGAGAATGCACTGGCTTACAAGGTCAACGCAAATATTTTTAGGCAAATGTATTCCCTTATATATGCAAGGCTCCCTATAGATGGGAGACTCGTATATATGAGAATTTATTGGCACAGGGTTTTTCGTAAATTTTCAGGAAGCTAGTCATGGAAGGGTTACACCCCTTCTGCTGTAATTAATAGACGGATAATAATTCAGAATGTGGTATTGAGTGCTGTTACTTATCTCTTTATTTCTATTTTGTATTGTACGTGGCAGACATCATTATCTTGATATTGCTTTTAATAAAATGTTAATGTTTTTTACTTGTTTAGAATAGAATTACACCCTGTGTCTAAAAGTATACATATGGTTGCACAAATTCAAGTCAGATTCTTAAAGTAACGAGCACGAAGAGGCACATGGTCTGGTGTTAGATGATAACCATCCCTAGAAGCAAAATCTCTATTAAATGCACACCTGGTTGTTTGAGCTATCACTTCAGACCACCTAAATCATATCATAATCCAAGCTTCCCAGGTGATTTTTATTTATGTTCAATCTCGATGATAAAAACCTAAACAGAACACAGATATATGCTACACAAAGTTTGTAATGATATTGAGAAGAATAGATAAACTATTTAATTAATTGTTTAATTAGTTGTTATTAAACCTATCCAGTCCAGTGATTAAACTTGGTATGGGGAAACTAAATAAATTACGTCCTTATACCTACTCATTCTTGAAATTTTGGGAACGGAAAACGATATTTTAAATTATGGTCTAATCCATCCTGTTGCCATTAAATTTCATTTTATCTTACTTTTTCTAACTGTATTATATTATATATATTTTTTCCAGTTCACGATGTTGAAACAAGAATGAAAACACTTAGGACCCAGCTGGGCAAAGTGCTGAGAACAGGAACAAGTGGAAGTGCGGCACTAAGTGCAAATTACCCAGAAATCAAATGCAAAATTGATGTAGTGCTTGAATCTCCTGTTGCCTTACATCACATCGAGACAGTCTACTTCAAATCTTTCGGTGTGCAATAATTCTGCTATTCAGCTTTCTAATTGATATGAATGTTATTTAAGCCCTTTAGACAATGACCAACATAGTCAGTTTACTTGTAGAGGGTTAATTTCAATATGGAATTATGCAACTGCACATAAAATATACCAAGCAACTGACAATCTTACTCACATTGAGTACACTAATCATTAATATGCCAAATAATTAAGCTTGTGTTTGGTGTATCCCTACATACTCGAAAAAATCACCCCGACCCATAACATTTTTTAATTTTTTCTTCTCCATATTCATAAATGATGACTCAACTATCTACAGTTAACAAAAATCTACATAAGATTATTCTAACAGACTATGGTATTTCAATCTACAGTAATCCAGTGAATGACATGTTCTACTGGCATATACTGAACATTATATTAAACATAAATTGTTGATTTTATGTTTTCATACATACTGTTCTTTAAATATAAGTTTCAACAAAAATCTAAGATTGCATGTCTTGCCCATGTCCATACCTACCCTATTTTTTTCAGAGAACGTTGCCCCAAACACAAGCTTTATTTTTTTAAGCCTTACTGACACACATCTTCATTAACGAGATGCCGACAATGATCATCAGATGCTTAACCCATACCTTCAAACATACTAACTACAACAGTTGAAATCATCAATCTAGAACACAATATATAGATATTCACAAAAAGTGAAAATGACTGAAAAGTGACATTACATGGCATAAAACAAGAATATATCCACTTGTGGGAAACATTATTCTGGATTGGAATTATGACAACGATTAAAAGTCAGGTGTCTTTCATCATAAACTAGTTGTGCCATGAAATATACACACCTTGAATGTCATCAGAAAACAAACTGCTTATAAAATACGAGCACGATCCGACTAATATACTTGAGTTATCGCATGCCATAGAACATGTCTATTGGTGGTTGGAAAGTGTTAATAATTTCTAAACCGATAAACCAATCGATACCAAAAACTATACAGGTGTGGGCAGGGACCAGCCTAGAAGTTTCAAATTGGGAGAAGTCACTTCTCACTGTTTAGTTATTAGGGAGAAATAAACTGTTATCAGGGAGAAGTAACAATGTCTGAAGTTCAATTTACACCCTTTACAGCCCATTTATAAAACCTGTATAGTCAGAAAGGACACCATTATAATCAGTAAATATATTTAAAATATTCTGTTTGGTATATGAGAGAGAAATCACTTCTCCCGGGGACAAAGTTAGGGAGAAGTGGTAAATTTTAGGGAGAAGATCTCTCCCAAGTCGCCCTCTAGGCTGGTTCCTGGGTGTGGGGTGCTTCACTATAAACATTGAACTCGATCGGATAAAAAAATACTCTAGTTATTGCATCGGATAGCATGTGCATACAGACAGACGAATGATGGATGGTTGATCCAGATGTCAGCATTATGTGTACCATAAAATGTGTTGATCATATCATGTCATCTTGCCATGGAACTGATCCCAGGGTTGAGTTGAAATAAAAGAATAGGTCTCTTTGTGATTTTGTTGTCTTCGCATTTCTGTTCTTAGTTGGTTGTAGATTTGTAAGCTGATTACCCGTCCTCCAAACACCATGAGTTACATTGTGGTGATCATCCTCCTGGTCACATATAATATATGATCCAGGCTGATGATCGATTAAAAAGTTCGTGCAGCACACAAGCCAGCACAATGCTTTCCACCTCATCTGGCTCTAAATTTAAACTTGAAAGCGAAACCTGGAATCTCCAGGACAAAATGCCAAAAGCATTCTCAACAACCCATCGAGTCCTACTCAATTTAGAATTGAACACTTTGTTTGATCTTATTGAAGTAGTCTGGGAGAATGGTTGTATGATATCGTTTCTGAGAGGAAATGCATCGTCTCCAATGATGTGGTAGTGTAGTTCATTATACGTACCATTTAAATTTTCTGGTTTTGGGAGATTTAGTGAGCCTGCTTCCAAAGACTTGTTGAGTGTAGAATGCGCAAAAACACCAGCATCGCCAAACCTGCCATTGGCACCAATATCAACATATAGAAACCTGTAGTCAGCTCCAACTAAAGCTATCAAAATAAGGCTAAACAATTTCTTATAATTGAAATAAACTGATCCACTGTTTGATGGCTGTTTGATTGCAATATGTTTGCCACAAATGACCCCAAGACAATGCGGATAATTCCACTTGTTATCGAAATCTTTGGCGATCTCTCGCCACTCATTTTCGGTGGATGGCGTCGGAAAGAAAAATGGAAAATTGCATACATTAGTTGAAGGTATACATCGATTTATATGTTTTGCATAATATGAACAGTCTGAAATACCATTATTATTTAAGGCGAGGATTATCGTGCATAATATGAACAGTCTGAAATACCATTATGATTTAAGGCGAGGATTATCGTGCACATATTACTGCTCAAACATGACTATTCATGATCACACATTTTAATCTTTCAATTAAATATTTAGATATTTTAAAAACAATTTTGAAAATTCAGTGTAGTTGGAATTTTCAAGATGGACACCCCTAAAAAACTTAAGACTCGAGCATATGTTTCGGACTGTCAAGTAGCTCATCCATTAACGCTGACTTAATTATCTGCTTTTTGGGATAACCAGGACCCTAATTGTCCTCAAACATGGCTATGGTGTAGCTCTTTGTTTATCAATTCCTACCAGTAGTTTATATAATGGATGGCTATTGTTGAGATCGTACATTATTTTACAAACAACGATCCATTATTTTAGTAACAGACACTCAATATTCATATTAAATGATCAGTGTTATTTCACTGTTAACAATCTAATTTTATATGACTTGCATATATGATACCATAATATTGTTTCATGCTAACAAAGTAACTAACTTACAGTACATATATACTGCTGGATGACTGTGATGGGAGTGTGTGTACCTCTTAGCCCTTAACTGCCCTCTGTTGTGATGCCAGCTGGGTGTCTTGGACCATATAACCGCACGACAGATGACAATTGTACAATGCAGTCATTCGTTACAGGTGTCAATAATGACTGCATGATCATGTGGGCTATTAGCCAGGAACTGCAAGTACCAATGCATCTTGGAGGTTCCAACTGGGGCTCAATCATTACTATCTGGTGTGAACTGATAATGTGCATTTAAGTGTACCCATACCATGTGTGGTATATATAATGCCGAAGTACGGATCAACCACTGTTTGTCTAGGCGTCCGTCTATGTTTGTATACAGATGCTATCCAACGCGATAACACAAGTATTTTAAATAACTGATACCTCTCTGGTATTTATTGATGATGTAATTTTTTGGAATATCTAGGACCCTAATTGGATTTATATAACTGATACCTGCCTGGTATGTACTGATGATATACTTTTTGGAATATCCAGGGCCCTTAATTGGCTTTAAATAACTGATACATGTCAGTAAATGTCCATTTTATGTGAACCCATAATATCTATGTTACATATAACGACGACGTCCGGATCAACCGTCGTTCGTCTGTCCGAAGTCATGCTGTAACTCAAGTATTTTAAATTACTGAATCCCTAGGACCCCAATTGGCAGATACATATCTGGTATGTTCTGATGAGGTACTTTTCAAACCCCCAGACCTTAATTGGCTTTAAATAACGGATAGCTATCTGGTATGATCTGGTGATCTATGGTACCGTAATTAGCTTTAAATAACTGATCATTATCTGGTACTGCTCATGTAGTTTTTAGATCACCTGAGACGAAGTCTCCGGCAGAGCTACCGTCATCAGTCTGCATCTGTTGTCCATCCGTCTGTCAACAATTCTTTAAACATCTTCTCAAGAACCATAAGACCGAATGGGTTCATATTTGGTGTGGACGTCCCCTTAGTGATTAACATTCAGATTTGTTAAAAATGAGGTCACCAAGTCAGATAGTTGCGAAGCCAGGGCCATAACGCTTTCCCTCCATAGTAATTCATAAAACAAATTCTTCCCAAGTACCACCAGACTGAATGCATTCATATTTTGTATGAAGGGTCCTTGTGCGACTGTGTTCAGATTTGTTCAAATGAGGCCACTGGGTCAAATGTGGGCGGAGCCAGACATAACTCAAGAAAATGAAAATCCTTTTTAGGGGGGTAATATTTTAAAATTTGGACACAGCCTCCGGCCACTATTTACATAATTTAAGTTGTAAATATCCTCGGGCATCTATTTACATATTTAAACATTTGGACAGAACCTCCAACCACTATGTATCCCGATAAACTTTCAAACGATACAGGAAATCAAACAATGTCTGAAGATGGGCTAGTGTAAAAAGGTAAAACCTGCAATAATCTCGCGTTTACATGTATACTATGCATATTTGACTCATCTAGCCAAAAATTAACCTCCATTTTAGTTTAAAATGAACTCTACCTCCAGTTATAAACTTGTTGTTTCTGATAATTCAGGTGGTATTCATTTGGAAACACCAATTTACAGAATTTAGTGTATCGTGATATGTAACGTATCGTTGATCATGAACCGTGATTCGGGTCGTATCGTGACCAAGTGTATCATTGCAGCCCAACTATTTACATACATGAATTTAAAATTTGGATAGAGTATACAGGCATTATTTACAATTTTTTTTAATTTGGACAGTCTCCGGCCACTATTTACAATAGAATATTGTATTTAGGATGTCACCAAGCGTAGAGCTCTCGTTGCAATATTATGGCGATGTTATTTCCGACCCTAAAATTTCAGAGTTTAGAAAGTCACAAATTCAAATTCAACCCAGTCTATGTTTCGGCCTTCTCAAACTAATTATATTATTTATGGAGAATATAGGTGTAAAATCTTGAACTTTAGCCCATAAAATGCAAGCCTAACACAATCCTCTGGTTGTATTACATATACCCCATTCATTAGCCCCTTCTAACAAGTGTTTATATCGATGTTTTGGAATCGTCTACTCCGATGTGTGTGTCGTGTTGCAACTTGCAAACATTATTGTTTACACATATATTCAAAACTTCTATTATTATCAGTTTAGACTGACACTAGTGTCAGTTATATAATCAAATATTGTCGAATCGGACACAGTGAAAATTAATAAACGTACAGAGCCAAACAAGGATCGTACAGGTGTGAATTTCAACTGCAAAATAAATAAGCATACATGTACGACTATTATGCACTAGAGAGTAGTCAGCTAGAATTGAGGAAGTAATATTAAAACGTTCTCGCCATCGTGTGCGGCGGCCTTGAAGGGTACACAGGGTTTGCTAAATGTGCTAAAGGGACCACAGGATTTGAAATCTCGTTCCGACGTCACGTGACACTGATGTGATCATGTGACACTCACTTGATCAATCAATTTCATCAAAATGTCGACCTTCAGAGCGAGTTCGGAGGATTTGGCCTCGAAATTCCGTTCTTTCCGCTCGCCAGTATGGTCCGTGACGGACGCTCCACCAAAATGATTTGGTGGAGGTGCGTCGCGGACCATCATCTTACCCACAGTTGGGACAACACATCACTGAACTTTTCTCAGCGTGCATGCCGGAATAGCCTGACCTCTATACGTCAGTACGCAAATGATCTTTAATGCATGGTGCGTGATTTCCCCGAGTTTCTATTAAACAACATGCCATGTAATAAATCCGCCAAAACTCAACAATACAGTGCACGATAAGATCTAGAAATCCAATGAAATTATGGAACACGATTTGGATAATAATATCAACTCTTTAAGTATATGGTCGTTCACTTATTCCATGATAAAGTAGTATGATCACTGGTAAAAATTGGAGAAGAATGAGAATGAAACGCATAGGCCTGAAGGTAAGTTACCTTTGATTACATGAAATTCATAATATTACCCCCTGTCCCAGCCTTTCCGCAATATTGTTGTCACAGGCACCGTTTCTGTGTGGTCAACTTTCAACTGGTGCCACCATACTCGCCCGTATAATTAAATATAACACCCAACTCATTGGATTGCGATGCATAGATAGAGAATACTCGATGAAAGGGCTGTCACAATCCCCATAAACCACCCCGCCCAAACCCTGAGAAACTTCATGGATTCGAATGTTCTTACCATTATCTCTGGCTCTCAAATTTTGGAACATTTTCAACCTAAAGCCCCATTGTCGGCAATATTCCAACCCATGACCATTTTGTTGAAAACAAAAAACAAATATTGTACTCTAAATGGTGGTTGGGAAATTAAACTATCAAAACAATCTCAAATCAATATTGTTTTTGCATATTTGTTCCATATCACGTTATCTCAGGTTTGAAATCCTTTCTGTCGGGTCATTAATTGGCCAAACGTAGACCTTTTCTCCATCCAGTATGTTGTGTGAAATATCTTATCTTGCTTTTATATGAAAAGCTTAATGGTTCCCTCTAGTCCCGTCCAGTCTCACTGGATAATCGTATCCGAAATTGATACCACAGCCCCCCCCCCTTTCCGTCCATGCATGTTTTGGTTGGTATACATATTCGTAATTCTTAAAGATTCTTTAATGTCATCAAAGGAAGGCAAGAACATGTCCTTACATTTCTTTCAAACGAAGAAAGATCGCCGACAATATATTGGTCATGGAGGTGTTGACGTTGAGCCATTTAACTATTGAGCATTATGTGTAGTTCTTGTCTGGGGAAGTATGCACATCTCGGTGGTTGTATGATCAATTGGTATATATTCGTTTCTATTATACTTATCGTTTTTGTATGCGTGTATTATGTTATTCATGTGACTCTTCATATGATTGAGGATAGAAATAAATATAAAACAATTGATATCTGCTAAATTTACTATCGTTTCGTCACTTCAATGCGAAAGATATTAAACCAATAAAACAGTATATATAGTTATAATTATTTTCCCTAAACACTACTCTTGTCATTTTGGGTGGTTCCACATTCTCGAGTGCATCCTCATTTCCAGTTGTCCGTCTTTTGATCTGTACCCAGATATATTTTCCGGAAATTAAAGTGGTAGTTACGACATACAGTTGATCCCAGCACACCCTTTTGTCGGACTGATACCGTTTCCGTTCCATCTACATTCAGAACGTCGTCCACTGCAGAATGTCCATCTGCTATCCTACTTTTGGCCAACAACGAAACACTAAGTGCAGATTGTAACAAGCTATCAGAGCAACTAGGATGTGTCGCCTCAGGGACGTGGCGAAATTTGTGGGGGTTGGGGGTGTTGGCGAGTGACTCACCCAGCAATTGGAAATACCTGGCACAACAGTAATTGGAAATTTCACGCCTACAATAGGTTGAACATATGCGAGCATATTGGTTTTCCAACGAGCTATTAGCGGGGAATTTGTTATTTAATACCAACATTAATATATGTTCCAGCTTGGGGTTGTCAGGTCGACAATTTCTCATACTTTGAGAGCCTGGTGCCAGTTTAGATGCTAGAATGGTGCAAATTTTGCAGTTTTCAGGTTAATATTTCAAATTTTCTCCCGTTGTGGCCGAGGGGTCCTGGTCACTCCCCGGTGGGCGGTTGAAAACTGCTAATCAATTAACAAATGTAGGTATGAATTTGTCTGGAACCAGTTCTGAAATTTCAAGCCAATAACGCGATAAATTTGGGTGTGAAACATCCCACGCCAATTACCAATTCTATGCCATTGGTCCCATATTTGTCATTTCTAACTCGTATTTGTGTATGTAAGCATTGGTTATATTTGGCTGTGATCTCTTTTAACTATTGAATGTCATCTTTCAGTGTCGGAGGTTTGTTCCACATGTTTAGAACTGTGGAACATACCGCAGCAATCAAGAAACAATATAGTTGATAGCTTCGCGAGTCCCAAGCCAAGTAATTCACAGAAGTGAAAACACTTGAAATTTTATTTTTTCACACTGAATTGTCAAACATATCATAGAGCTGCAGTGCATTTACTAAACACATTTAGCCTACGGTTAGTATTAAATCATGTTCTGGTCTTTTCTGTACACGATAGAACATAATTGGCACAAAACTGTATGAAAAATATAGAGAGAAAAACTCACGTCCCCCCAAATTGTGAACATTGCCTTTGGGTTACTATTTTATTTTGTTTTTAATATTTTTTATTGAGATCAAATCAAAAACACATCTGTTAACAAAATAAAACATGACAATTTGGGTTTACATAGAGATGTGTAAATCAATCTGGTTTGTTAGACTAAAATTTTTAGGACATCTGTTATCTTATCTCAATTAAGATACCAGCCTGTTCTCACGAACATAAACACAATGTGGGCTTATTTTAAATATCACGCCTTTTAAGCCCATATAGAGCTTATTTCAGGAAAAATACATGTGCGTAAAACTCGTCGATCAAAATAAGCCCGTATTTACATATGAAATAAACTCATATATAGGCACTATTTAATCTACTTGTTTTCATCGTCACAACTTACCAGATGAACGTTCGGTATAATGTGTGCTCACTGCGGCCCGCGCCATTCAAAAAGAATAACGGGTTTTAGTTATACGTGCTTATTTCAGAATCAAATAAGTCCAATGTGAACCCATTGGAGGATCCCGAAAAGTCATATGGTACCGACTGTGTTTCTTTTATCACAGAAGAAACTATATTTGATTACACTTTGGGTTAATATTACTATTACGTAAAGAGTCTAATAACGAGACAACGTTGGTTACTCGTTATTACGCTCTTTTCGTAATTGTGGACCAATTTATGTTTGATAGTGATTCGGAACTGCTTTACGATGAGAAATACATTTGTTCAGTCAATGTTTTTTTTTTATATAAAAGGGGCCCCAAGTCCTATTTTAGGATCCAAAACCAAATATTGGGGTTCAGCCTTACTTACTTTGATATATCTACATAGTAACCATAATACAGACACCATTTCTATTATTTGTTATAGCATTTTATGGTGGGAGCACATTATCCCCGAAGTAGCGGCTACAAAATTACCCAAAACCAACAATTTATGAGTGGTACCGAATATAATATATCGGTTTTTGTGAAGACAGCATTATTCTTCTGTGCCAGCTCAACAGTGTGACTGGTAGTTTAAAGATACATAATGCGATTTATCGCACCTAAATTTATATTTCTTCAGCTTCGGGGGGTAAACAAACATATTTGAATATAGTCGAGGAACCCACCCATCAAAGCTCAGAGTTATCAGATTTCGATTTTTGAAATTTGTTATTTGTCACCACCTGAGAGATAATGTTTATTCCTCCAATACATGGATGAGTTGCAGTCATACGTATGACAAATGCTATATATACAATAATTATATTCAGAAAGAGTATAATGAATCTTATGTGTTATTAATCATACAAGGGTGTGTCAATTAAGCCCTTCATACATTTGAATGTGAGGCAGTCAATGAAAAGAATTTCCTCGTCACATAATTGCATCACAATTGGGGTACTGTTGGCACCATCTGCATATGTAATAAATCCTTCTGGTGTCAGACTGTCTAGCAATGTATATACTTGGACTTTGTGTTTGTTTAGAATGTACCAGAATGCGTTCCTCAGTCCTTGAATATGAGAGAAGAGGCCGTGAAGGAACATATGTGACAACTGGCATGAATATAATGAGTGGCAATGTTTGCAGTGATGATAAGGAGACCTTTTCAGTTATATAATTATATAACTAATGGATTGGTCCGTTCAGACAATTTCATTTTTTTTTACAGATTGTGGATGAGAAAATCGTTCATTTGCAAGTTTTTTTCATAGCAGCCAACCAAGAATAAAACTCGCATGTGCATGTCATATGCAGCGAAGTTTGTTTTGTAATCTAGGACACGGTGTTCTAGACGGCTCAAAAGTGAAGGGGATCGGAAAAAAACTAGGTTTCTGAAAATCTCGTACAAGACTAGTGAGTGCAAGCATATTCAATATTTCGAGGTATCCTTATTGTGTATGTTTACACGTCCCATCTTCATGTGGTGCCAGGTGTGGTTTTAGGCGCCAGAAACGTACGTGTGTTTCACGAAAACCCGAACGCACACGGACGGGGTCCGCGGCAACAAATAATAACCGCTATTAACCTCCAAAATTCCAGAATTACAATGTTCTACGTGCAATAACAGTCCATTCAATCCTAACTTACTGTGGCCCTCGGAACAATAAGAACTGATTACACATTTGTAGCGGACCTACCAAGGACTATATTTGCGAAGAAACAAGGGCGAATCACCAACCCAAGCTTGGCAATTAACCTCGAAACCCGTCGAATATGTTTGCCGCGAATGAAGCTAACAGACCGGATCATAGTATACCTGACCGTCCATGTGGTGCATTTAGTGGCCTAAACAGTACGGGGGTTTCACGAAAGCCCACACATACATGGATTGGGACTGTTTGCCGCACAGGAGTGCCGCCATTAAACCCCAATATGTCAGAATTGCAATGCCTTCGTATAATACATTGATACACAACGCGGACCTCGTGAGGCCCCTTACCACTAATAACTGCACATATATATATATCCAATTGGTACCTCTACTCAAGATTTCCAAATATTGGTGATAATTTCCTGCCTCGCGTTCCCTGATGACCATTTCAGACCAAAGTTTGACCATAGGTACATGTATAAACATATGTTGTCTAAAAACAAAAACATTCCCCATTAATTACTGGTAGGAGCAAATTGGTCTCATTCGCCCACAATGAAAGTGAACAGAGCAAATTAAAGTTTAAAATATACTTCGTCGGTATATATTTGATTAACCGTGGTAAGTAGGGGCGGAATAGAAATAGGTAATATTGACTTCTTTTAATCATTTCTGCTTGTTTCGTGGTTAGAATCCCAGATTAAGTTCGCGACAAAGATTCATATAGAACATTATTCAAACTCAGTTTGTATCAAATTGTATCGAAATGCTAATAGCACAATGTCTGAGATACTTGATTGTTCAGCAATAAGAAAAATACTAAGCAAAATGATATCACCAGCCGAATGATACAAAACTTGATTAAGAACAAATTATTAAGCCATTTTGTTGGGCCATCTTGGGAACGGATCGCCAACGTGTAGGTAGCATACTATATGTACCATATCATCACAAATATGTATACATTTGTACACAAGTTATTAAATATATTCTCTCAAAAATGCGGATAAAATTGACCAGGGCCAATTGTACTATATGTACCATATATCATCACAAATATGTATACATTTGTACACAAGTTATTATATATATTCTCTCTAAAATGCGGATAAAATAGACTAGGGCCAATTGTACAACGGTGGCCATGTTGGAAACCATCGTGTCTGGTGTCTATACGGCCACGCATTTTCATTCTAACATTCTTAAGTCGGTGACGGAATATAATGAGAAGAATAGTTCCAAAAAATCTATACACTCTGGCCAATATACTCTCTTCATATTAAACGAGGACGTTGGTTCACGCCGGAACACAACTTCAACGTTGAGAGAAAAAAGCGACAATTACCACTTCTGAATGTTAAACATTAAACAGAACATTCTAGTTTGATTACTAAGTGTTCTTAATCACGGTTTGTACACGTATATGTATGGAATAACGCATACTTGTAGGTCGAACTGATCCGATGATAGTGTCGCCGTGAGATGGCGTTTTGTCCCCACCTAGGGTTAATTTTTTACGGCTACTCATTATATCTCTACATATTTATATAGCGAAATGTTCGTAGGAAATTTTAGTATCAGTAGCAATAAAATTTGCCTATAATTCGTGTGGTTATGGTACACTTTTCTCGCTCATATTTATGAAATGCGCTGGAAATTTCGAAGAACAAAATCAGTAAATGTCATTCTATCACAACCATGATGATAATATACTATCAATTTTGGCAACGGTTATTCCACTAGTTTATGATGGTAACGAAAATAGACTATAGTACTGGGCTAATGTATCTATCACCACGGGAGCATGAAGAATTAGGCTAATCGGTCAGTCTCACTTCATTTAAAACAGCGAAACATGTACATGTGCATCAGCTACTTTACATTATTAATGACGAATGGTGATTCTCCCCAGATCAAAACAGAATGTTCGGCGGACCACATCGAATAACATGATACACTGCTATAATTGTACCGTGAAATTAGAGACATAATGGGAACGGTTGGATCGATAATTGTTTACGGTCTGTCCGTTAACTGATTTGCAGCAAAACCGTGAGTTACTTACGGTCTGTTCGTTCTTGACAGTACAATAGAACCGTGGATTAAATATACAGACTTATAACTGTCCAAGATAGAGAATTAATCAAGCGAAGGGGCTCCTAATTTCAATATTTACCAAACAATTGTTCTTCTATAACACATTATCATGGTGTGGGTGCCGCTTCTTACGAGGAAATAGAAAAAAATGAACTTAAAAAATAACAGATTTTCCATGTTTTCATTTTGTTTTTGACATGCAATTATCGCTGCGACCCAACGCGTCATTTAATACTTTTGGTGATTTAATGGTTTTAATGTTGAAAGATATATATATTCCCTTATGCACCGTCCCTATATACGTGCCTGCTCTATACATCATGGTAGTTAGTATACATGCATACACATCTTTGTCGCACATATACTGCTTGTAACCGATTGGTATAGACGGTGCCTATTGTAAAGTTTAGTTAATGAGACTATATGTCCGCTGTGCAATAAAAGACACATTGGAGATGAACTACACTATTTATTAGAATGTGAATGTTTATGTGAGGCCAGACATGGCCTCTTGTCTAGCAAATATATCAGCATAGAACATGCAACTATTGATATTTTAGACGACATTCTGAATTTGGAAGATGTGGATTGCCTGCGCAGACTATGTTCATTCATACGACTGATAAATCTTAAGTTAAATGATATTGACTAATATGCAGTTTGTTGTTGTTGTGGTTGTTGTTGTTGTTGTTGAATATAACGATGATAATGGTACTGGCGATTGTGACGACGAGTAGACGAAGACGTTAACGTGATGACAACGAAGACGGTGATACTGATGACGACTACCATGATGTTGATAATAATGACGGTGATGGGAAGTTCGTGTATATATTGTACAAATACTGCAAAATTCTCAATCTTTTGTATATATTTTCTACTTGTATCTCAATATCTTTTTGATAATTGAATAAACGTATTATTATTAGGAGTGTTTTGTGATTTTGTTAGATTTATGGTGCTTTTCATCGAGTTTACCTGGCATTTCATCAGGATGGTTATTTTAAACACTTCACGACGTCAGTCGGCCTTATCCTATTTTCACAGTTTTTTTTCAAGCTTTGGGGGTAGTCCTCAATTGAGGGGGAGGGGGTTTCAGAAATTGAAAAAGAAAAAAAACTTGCGTTCCATGGTGGTGGGTTCCAAAATTTAAAAATCCAAAAATTTAAACCTGAAGTTTCATCCTGCCCACCCCTGTGTCGGCAGGGCATTAATTTAGAAAATGATCACAGATAAAGCTATTAAATATTCAGAAATGTAAGTTGATTAGTATCTGAAAAATTCCCACACATGAATGGGAATTATTTAATACATTATGCCTCTATTTTCCCCGACATCATTTCATGCTGGGTCAAATAATAGGCCTTCTATGCAATATACACTTTTATTACTGAATAGGAGAACTGAATTGTTACAGCCGATTTTATTAAACTCAAAGTTGACAGACATAGGTGTGTATGCAGTTTACGTTAGCATATAACTGATCACAATCAAAGTCATTCATATAACCTGGAGATCCTCCCATAGTTACTGTTATGGTGAGACAGTGCTGGCCCCCGTCATTGTCACCCGCTCCTCCGTTATCCCAGTTATCTCCACCGTTGAATCCTGGTACAGTCCACAAGGGGGCACCATTTCTGTTCTTCCAGACGCCCTCTGCCACTTCATCTGATCCGTCAAGGTGATAAAACCATTTACCAGCGCCTGTCAATTCACGGAATAATAACCAGTTATGAAATGTTAATATTTCACTCTCTTCAAGTAGAAACAGAGAACAGGTAATACATTGTCTAGTCTAGAGCAAAACCGATTGGTAAATCACATATTAACATCTAAAGTTGCAAGATACAAGATTATCAAAAAATCCATTCTAACAAAAAGAAACAATCTTGATGGCAACCAGCACATATATTTTAATAAAGAAATAACTTGAACTGAGATGGGAAATAAATTTGAACTCAGAATCAAGTTGAAAACAGAGACACAGTTCTGGAAGACTATCAAAATTGAAAAACGGAAAACTGTTTCAATTAAAACAGACAATTGAATTATTATAGGCGCAAAATTAATGAAAATATTCATATGAATTACTGGGAGTTAGTCAGATTGACTCGTTCCTTCAATAGATATGATGCAAAAACAAATTTGTTAACGGAAAGTTTATGTTCACTTCACGCGCGGTTATAGGGATATTAATCGACCGGCATTGTATTGCCGACGATCGATATCTATATTCATGAGCAGATTGTTGAATAATCTATAAAATTGAGCGATATATAAAAAGGTTAATAGAGGAAAGGTCTACTTGAGTGGAAACGAAAGTGTGTCAAACATTGACAAAGCATTCACGAGTATCGTGTTGTTTCGCCGTGCGAATGGTCATTACATATTTGAACAGGTAACACGTGACCAGTTCAGATGGCTACATTGAAGGTTTGACAGTATTCGTTTCAGCGATGCTGTAATTCAAAAGAAACGATATCCCAAAGTGGGTGCGTTCCGGTTATATAACTTATATCAAGAAATATATCACATTCTCGGAGCAGCTCCCTAATATATCTGTTAGCAAAACACATGACAATCAATTGACTCAACATTCAGGCTACTCGTTGTTGACCTTATTACGCTCCCCTGGGTGTATACTGCGAGGCTGTTCTGGCGATGTCAAATGAGCTATGTGGTAACTATGATTAACCCTTTACCCAACAGAAGGGCCCTGTGCCAATGCATTCTCTTATATATGCGAGTCGACCATAGGTCGCCTCGCATATATAAGAGAATGCATTGGCTTAACACATTACAAATTATAAAATTGTTAAAGAATGTAAGAAAAAATGGTAAAAAGTGTTAAAAAAAGGTTTTTTTTAGGCCAATGCATTCTCTTATATATGCGAGGCGACCTATGGTCGACTCGCATATATAAGAGAATGCATTGGCACAGGGCATAACTGTAACTATCACAATGTGGTCAAGGAGCCGGTTCCAATGATATCCATATTTGTATGGTTCTATTGAGACAGTCCGAAGATATTTTAGGCTGTTGAAGCTTTATTTGGCCGGTTTTGGCCGGTTTGTTGGGTAAAGGGTTAATAGTGTGCTCTGTGTATTGCGTACCAGTTAGACTTTTGCAGGATGTATGCATTCGCAGATGTATCTTCTCGGATGTCTCATTGTTGCAGTATGTAACTTTTATGACCGTCTTAGTTGCCTTCGATATTAAGGTGTGGACAATGGCTGCCATTGGCTGGGCCACTCTTGTATGCACTCTGTCGATTCCGCAGAATGTAAGATCGGAAGCACACAGCGATATATTGGAAAATGCCATTCCCTTCTGAATATTCATATATTACCGATCGCTCATCTTCGATTTTGTGGTAGCGGTGACAATAAGTCTGTTCGCCTATATTCATATATTTGGAGGGTGCTGGCGGCTTTCCTCTTATTCCTAACATTTTCCGACTTTAATTTCGCCCTTGTTGACTTTGGAATACATACTTCAATGCGCAGATGAATGAGGTAATCAAGAATGCTTCTTTAGCGATTTATGGTTCGGTTACTGGTTGCCAACATGTATTTGCGCATTAATTTTAGCGGTATTTGTCTGCATTCTATATTATTATCAGTATAGTGGTTAACTACTGTGGTTTGTAAAAAATCAAAACAAACATAAAATGAAGGTTCGGTTAGGAAATACATAATACACAATAGTAAATATAATCATTCAATCTTCGCTTGTTGATGTTATCGTAACAGTTACTATATCAAACAAAAAAGACTACTGTTTATCACAGAACTAATTTTAGAAGAAAAGCGTGATTTGTCTCACTAATTATTCATCAGTTATCTATCAACAAGGTAGATTGTTCTTTTGGTTGGCTCTCTAAATAATTAATTCTTTAAAAACTGTTCATCCTCCCCACCCCACCACATTTGACAGCAAAGTTAGCAAACACAAATTTAATAATCAAACAAGAAAACCACAGTAAGAAATGGTAACGCCATCAAGATCATATTATTAGGCATATATAACATAAAATATACTGGTGTCATAAATGCACCACCTCAGAATTCCGTAAAAACTAATCCTTCAAAGTATTACAACAGCGTACGGCTTATCACTGAAGGTTTCTCATTCACCACACCAGAAAGCCTCGAAAAGCGGACCACAAATCTACTAATCGGATTAAATACACCACCGATATGATAAACGATGCATTGTGTTGCCGCAATAAAATCTTCCAAGAGTGACCCAGCCATTGTTCACACCAAAATATCGAAAGCAATTAACGCGGTCACAAAAGTTACATACTGCAACAATGAGACACACGCGAAGTTACATACATACTGTAGAAAGTCTAACCGGTACACAATATAGCGAGTACATTTTAAATCATATTTGAGCCATACCTCCATGGACACGACCATATCAGCCTCGCAGTTTACACCATAGACGGCGTAATAAAACTACATTTTGTACATTTGTATGTTTGTTCTTTTGTCGTTAGTAGTAAGGGCGGCCACTCTTGGCCACTCCGTTGCTAGACTGGCACACTGGTCCATGGGCCAGAGTGTCAGTCGACCAAGGGGTTGGCCCAGAGTGGTCGCCGAGGAGGGTGCACCAGAGTGCCATCGAGCAGCGCGTTTCCGGTGCGGGCGAGCATGCGAGTTTTTGGCTCTAAATATTTCAAAACAAGATGGATGACTGCGTGAAAAAACTCCTGAGCGACTGGAAAATGGGACAAGACGTCGTAGATAGCTTTGCCGGTATAGTATACCTTTGTTATAATTATTCTTTCTACGATACACTGATTATGTAGGCTTTATGTATTGAATGTATATTTATTTATATTTTCCAAATTTTGAAGTTTACAAATTTACACAACTGCTGACGGCACTAATTTGACTAAAGTAGTAATAATAATAATAATAATAATAATAGAGAACATTTATATAGCGCTTTTCCCAAAAGGCCCAAAGCGCTCGGCCACAACACAAGTTCACGCACAAATATGCAATATACAAGTGGGTCACGTAATAAACATATGCAGAACTAACAGGCATCACTCTCAGGGACGACGTTTCCATAGTTCCGATTTAAGTAATGTTTTAAAAGTGTCCATGGTATCGGCTTTCTTTGTGTCGGCCTGTAGCCCATTCCAGACGGACGGAGCATGATATTAAAATGATCGTCTTCCGTAGTTTTCCGAGTCACGTCTAGGAACAGCCATCAGATTTAGATCTTCTGATCGCAATTCGCGCGGCGGAGAGTACATATTGAGAATAGAGTCAATATAAACCGGCAAAGGCTTTGTGATGTCATTTGAGAATTTCTTATAACAAAAAGTGGCACATTTATAATCAATTCGAGTTTCAATTGGAAGATAGTGTAGTTTCGCGAGAAGAGGTGTGACGTGGTCAAATTTATGTTTTCGTAGAGCAATGCGACCCGAAATGTTAATTATTCTCTGCAGCTTTGCCAATTGATCTTGTGGCAGACCAGCGAATAGAGCATTGCAATAATCCAGTCGTGAAAATACAAATGAAGAGATCAAAGTCTTCATGGATTCTACCGACAGATGTGATCGCATATGAGAAATACGCCGAAGTTCCAGAAATAAGGACTTGCACAGTGTGTTTATATGGGACTTCATGGACAGTCCTTTGTCTAAAATCACTCCTAAATTTTTGGCGTTATCTGAGAATTCGATGTCGGCGCTGCCAATGCGTAGGGAGGTGACCTTGATAGCTTTTAAACGCTGATCCGTACCACAAAACATTAGTTCAGTTTTGTTCTCGTTGATGTGAAGCTTGTTCACCTCCATCCACTGTTTGACTTGCATCACCCCTGACTGCAAATGTGCGAGTTTTAAGTCTATATCGCACTGCTTAAAAGAAATGAACATCTGGGTATCATCAGCATACATGTGGTAGCTGATACCGTTACCAGCTATTATGCTTCCGAGAGGTTGTGTGTATGCCGAATATAAAACGGGTCCCAGAACTAACCCCTGTGGAACACCGTATCGAATAGATCGCGATTTCGAACACGCGTCACCAATCACCACAGTTTGCGTCCGACCAGTTAGATAAGAAGTGAACCAGGAGAGGACTGTGCCAGAAACTCCAAATGTATCTGACAAGCGTTGGGTGAGAATCTGATGGTCAATCGTATCGAATGCCGCTGAAAGGTCGAGGAATGCTATGGCGGAGACAAGGCCATCATCTGCGGCACACAGTAGATCGTTCGTGATGCGAATTAAAGCAGTTTCCGTACTGTGGTCCTTTCGATAAGCTGACTGAAATGGTTCGTTGAGATTGTTTTTATCCAGATGATTCCTTAATTGATACAGAACCATCCGCTCAAGAACTTTATAGACGAATGGAAGGTTGGATACCGGTCTGTAATTTTTTAGGACATTTTGATCCATGTTCGCCTTCTTCAGAAGCGGTATGACAAGGGCCTCTTTAAAGTTTTGAGGCACGATGCCCTCCGTCATTGAAGAATTGATTAAATCCGCAATTGCGGGCGCTATTAAATCAATGTTTTGTATGAGGAGTTCGGTTGGAATAGGATCCAAAGCACACGTTGTGGGTGACATAAACTTCATAACTGTTATAACTTGCTCTGGTGTAACACGACTGAAACTATATAATCTCTCTCCAGTGAATTTAGCAAATTCGGCACACCCTGGTGTTTGATCTATGTCCTGCCTTAGCTGAGAAACTTTATCCTCAAAGAAAGAGGCGAAGATATCAGGCAGTTTATCAAGAGGTTGATCATTCGGGAGAACAGATTTATTCGTTTTGCCGACCATGGTATTTGTGATGCTGAATAATGCCTTTGTTGATTTACATGCACTGTTGAATTTTGTCATTGTAATACTCTGATTTGGCCCGTTTAATGAGATCGATAACATGTTGGTTAGACTGTGAATACATTTCACGATGAACTGTTAGTTGACTTTTTCTCCATTTACGTTCAGTTTGCCTCCGTTCGCGTTTAGCTTCCATGATCTCCTCTGTCAACCAAGGAGCAGACGTCCTACTTTTAGCGGTGTGTGTTGTTAAAGGGGCGTGCTTATTTATGAGTGTGAGAAGTTTAGAATTTAAATCATTAGTCAGTTCAGCGCATTCATACACTCAACACATAAAGCCTACATAATCAGTGTATCGTACAAAGAATAATTATAACAAAGGTGTGTTATACCGGCAAAGCTATTCACGACGTCTTGCCCCATTTTACTTTCCAATCAACGTTGGGTAAACTTTCCAATCAACAAATGTCATCCAACTCTACCCAACACCCAACAGTTCAATAAACGTAGATAGGTGCTGTGGGCAATTAACGTTGGTTGGGTGTTGTGTGAAATTTCACCCAACACGTTGTATAATTAACATACAACCGTTGGTAGTAAATATATATGCAACGTTGTGTAAAAGTGTATCCAACAAAATTGTCATGCAACTTTTCACACAACGTAGATAGGTGCTGTGGGCACACAACGGTTGGTTGACTGTTGGATAACTTCTTATCCAACTGGATTTAGGGTGTAGGGGTCGGGTTTGTCGCCTGCTCCGGGCAGGTCATTCGCTTCCATAATTGACTCCGACCGGAGGTGGTAACCAATTTACACACCACTGGAATGCAAATACGATAGACAAGTAACACTATACCAACTACTTTGACACCAAAAGTATGCAATATGGTGTGCATTCCAACCGCGGCGACAATACACGCATGGTCGCATCATTGTGCACATATCCGAAAACAATAGGCCGCACGAAATTCACCCACGCCATTTACTTGGACCAATATCTCGGTGAAGGCGACAGTTATCTTGATTACTTGTTGATGATATGCCGATAAAAAGAATTCTTTGCTGACCTAGCGCGCTTTTATAATCCTGATGTCTGTTCGCTGACGTTGGTGTTGCCTGTTTCAACATTCAGAGATACGAATCGGACGTGTCCGTCGTAGGTGATTTATATAGTAATCAATTACATACATCATAATTAAGCGGAGTTTGAGCTTACTGGTTAGGGACACACATCAATTTTAAATATTGTCGCGGTCCGCCAATTCTTGCCACAGTCATGATGATGTCAATGAAAACTTAGAATCTGCTGAGTATTTTGGCTCTATATTTACAGCTGCATGTGCGATCATTTCAAAAATTGATAAATTGATTTCTTTCATGCAAAAAAGCAGGTCAAATTTGAATCTATGTTCGGTCCGGTTTGGCGATAACTTTTTTCATGACTAGCAGGGTTACCCGGCGTTGCCCAGGTTAAAGTAATGTGAAACCCTCTGAATATTGTGGATATATGGGGGGAATAGAGGATACTCTTGTTCATGTTCATAGCATTAGTCATATATTCTATATTTGTCATTTCAGACATTATAACATGAACATCATAAACACATTAGTTCGCAAAAATAAAAGATGACAATTGGGTTTTACATAGAGATGTATCAATCAATCTAGTGGGTTTGACTAAGATTTTAAGGACACCTGGTTATCATCTCTTCATGATGATACAGATGTTTTAAAGAAATGTTCAGGTGCTCCTCTGCTCATTGTGCTATATACTGGGTAATTATTCTCAGTTTAAAAGAAATGTTGCTATGCGGCTATATCAGCTACATGTACCCGACACAGAGCGGGATTTTGAGTTGTTTATGTTAGGCGATGAGTTTGTTCTAAAACATGAAAGATATCATCTGTATATTTGGCAGATATAACCTTGTCAGATGTCAGTATTGGAGGATCCTGAAAAGTCATGTGCCACTGACTCCGTTTTCTTTTATATCAGAAGAAATTATATTTGACGGTACACTGTGACCACTATTGTTGAACAGGCATTCTATACATTTCCATATCTCTTGTAACTTTTTGTGGAAAATATATTGAATGGGGCAGACTCAATTGTGTTATAATATTCACATGAGCTATTCTAATATTTTAACATGCACCATTATCTTCCTCGTAAAACGTTACCACTGTTAGAATTCCTTGGTGCCACCTCGATTGTACCCAGTGAAGTTATATAGAACACATACAGACAGACATATATTTGCAAAAAGACGTTTTTAACACGCACGATTTAATTCCTCGTATCATTTGAGAAGAACGTGTATGAATTTTATGTTAATTGGCACTAATCATCGTTATATCAGTTGTGGTGACCCGCCCGTCCCTATTTCGGACTCAAGCGGCGCCACATTTGACATCAGTAAACCACAAACTTAGACTCTTTTATGGAGATGAATCTATATATAAAATTGTTGAAAATTGGCGAGTATACAAATTCGTATCAAATTTAGCCCCCCCCCCATATCTCTCACCCAAACGGTACCAATTTAAAACACACGATTAGCTTCCTCATATCACAGAGAAGAATATGTATCAGTCTTGTGGAAATCGGCGCTAAACATATTGTTTATCTATTTTTGTGCATCTCTCGCCCTCTGTGGACCCCTGTCACGAATGGCACCACTTTTTTACATCTTTAGACCACACAATTGTACTCCTGATATCATGTAGATACATATTTATATGTTTGGTTTATCAAATTTGGATATCATGGAGATGATTATTGATAAGTGTGGTAAACCAATTTTGATCAAATTTAGTGTCCACTAACCCCCCATCTCTCATCCAAACAGCACCAACATGGCGTCTTTAAATCACACGGTCAGACTCCTCGTATTATGGATAAGAATGCGTATCACTTTGGTGGAATTGGCGCTAAAATTATTGCGTATCAATATTGGTGCCCTCTGCCTTTCAGTTCAACCCTGACTCGAATGACGCCACTTTTGGCAGGTTTAAGCCACACTATTAGACACATCATACCATGGGGATGATAATGTATAAGTGTGGTGGCAATCGGCGACTAAACCCGTTCTTATCAAATTGAGTGTCCCTCCCACAATCTTTCATCAAAACGACAGCAATTTGGAGTCTTTAAATCGCACAATTAGATTCCTTGTATCATAGAGAAGAATATATATCAATTTGGTGGCAATCGGTGATAAAATTAGTTTGATCAACTTTGGTGCTCCTCTCCCATTCCGTGCACCCCTGACGCGAATGTCGCCATGTTTGAATATTTAAATAACACCATTAGAGTCCTAATATCATGGAAATGATTGTATAAAAGTTTCATGGCAATCGGCGGCAAACATTTGTTCTACCCCTCCCCATTTTCTGCCCCTGACAACGGCGTCACTTTTGAAAATTCTAACCCGCACCATTATCTTTCTCGTAAAAAGTTACCCCTAGTAGACCGTTTGGTGCCATCTAGATGATCCCTCGGCGCTAAACTGTGTTTATCAATTTTGGTGCCCCTCTCCACTTCCGTGCATCCCTGACTGGAAAGGCGCCACTATTGATATATTTAAACCACACCATCAGATTCCTTATATCATGGGGATGATTATATATAAGTTTCGTGGCAATCGGCGACAAACTTGGTTTCTGCCCTGCCCCTTTTCTGCCCCTGACAACAACGGCGTCACTTTAGAAAATCCCAACCCTCCCCATTAACTTTCTCGTAAAAAGTTACTCCTAGTAGACCCCTTTGGTGCCGTCTAGATAGTCCCCTGTGAATTTCTATAGGACACAGACAGACAGACATTCGCAAATATTGATACGGTCGGTTATTATCATGCATGCAGGGATGTTACGCGGTGACAGATGGAGTAGGTGGGGTTGATGAGAACCTATAACTTGGCTCAATATCAGTTGTGAATTTAGACCTAAATATGTTCGGATTGTTAGATTTTCCAACCAGTATTTACTGTGAATTTTTTCGCTCCGTACTTTTTACTGAAATGTTGAAGAACAGTTTACAAGCAAAATAGATGACAGTTTGGAGAAATTTATGGGTATCAGTTGTTGAAAATGTTCAACACAAGGGGTGCATATACAAGTGAACTCTGCACACATAGTGTCTGTTTCACGGGGTTGGGGTGCTCGGAAGCACGCGAAATGTGACTGCGACAACGCATTCATAATGCATGCATTTTGGAAAACAAACATCAAATGGTTACGTAGCGTTTTTCCGAAGACCCATAACTCCGAAAGTCCGATTCTCCGAAGGTCAGATTCTCCGACGCCCCGATTCTCCGAAAGCCCATAACTCCGAAGTCCCGATTCTCCGAAATCCCATAACTCCGAAGACCCATAACTCCGAAAGCCCATAACTCCGAAGGCCTATAACTCCGAACGCCCACAACTCCGAAGGTCTATAACTCCGAAGGTCTATAACTCCGAAGGGCCGATTCTCCGAAGGTCCGATTCTCCGAAGGTCCGATTCTCCGAAGATCATGTTTTATCGCTTATTAAATAAGGTGCAGTCCAGTGGCGGGGTCAATGGGGCCCTAGAGAAGACCGCCCCAAAAAAACGTGTCAAATGTCATGTAAACGTCAGGAAATCCCTCCTAGGCATTCAAATATTCACAGTGTTCCTGCCCAGGGGAGCCCCCGGTCCAACGATTGGGGGCGACCCCTCCCATGTATGCGCTCCCCAAATCAGGCCTTCGTGATATGCTTTCGGCATATCATATGCATGATATATCCCCCACATATCCCCCACATATGCTAATTAATGTGCACCCCTAAATGGCAACCCTGGCTCCGCCACTGGTGTGCACCGGTATATTATAACGAAACGCTGCAAGAATGTCAGAGTAGCCTAACATGCACAGGGGCGACAAGTTCTTCCCCGTTCACCCCTGTACATTTTACTCTGGCATCTCATGGGCCAACGTAACGTTATAGTATCTGGTGTATAGACAGTGGCGGGCCAGGATTCCCATTTAGGTGGGGGCAGTAGGAAAAGTTTGAATATTGTGATGCCCCATGAACGATTTCCGGGCGTTTACATGACATTGGACATGTTTTGGTAGGGGCCCTTATTGTCTGAAATAGCAAGTAGAGGTTTAATGGGGGCAGTGGGAATTTTGGGACCCCTTGGCTTCGCCACTGGACTGTACATTATTTAGTAAACGATAATACCCCGATAAAACAAATTTTTCGGAGAATCGGACCTTCGGAGAATCGGACCTTCGGAGTTATGGGCCGTCGGAGTTATAGGTCTTCGGAGAATCGGCCCTTCGGAGTTATGGGCTTTCGGAGAATCGGGTCTTCGGAGTTATGGGCCGTCGGAGAATCGGGTCTTCGGAGTTATGGGCCGTCGGAGAATCGGGTCTTCGGAGTTGTGGACCGTCGGAGAATCGGGTCTTCGGAGTTGTGGGCCTTCGTAGTAATAGGTCTTCGGAAAACCGGTCTGACACCCATCAAATTGTTTAACGTAGAACCCCATTTCATTCAGCAAAATTCACAACATATGCAATTAAAAGTATTCCGGTCCGCTTTGATTGATGCTTTATACTCATAATTACAAATGAATATTGAGAAATACAGAATGATATCTACAAAAATGATATGAAGACATATACACATATTATATACACATATTATATACACATATTATATACACATATTATATACACATATTATATACACATATTATATACACATATTATATACACATATTATATACACATATTATATACACATATTATATACACATATTATATACACATATTATATACACATATTATATACACATATTATATACACATATTATATACATGTCTCCGGTGCAATGGGGATATCTTACACTAAACAACTTTTTTTGTCTGATTCGACCCGGCGGTACGAAGCTGTTCAGAGTACGTTTTGTTATATGTGCGTGAATTCCGAAATGGAGTTTGGGAACTCATGAGTCGTGTTGGATTCGACATACAACGGTAATTGTTTATTTAAATACGTTAATCGTTATTTAATGTCTATAAATACGTGTGAGTGATGTGCCAGTCTGTTAGTTAACTGTTGTCCGGGATATTGTTCATATAATTGGGCATAATGATTCTATTCACTCTGTGAGTGCAGCTGGGATTACGTATAGGATAATCCCCGAGCTGTCGGGCATTCGGAAAAATAATTCACCGAGGCGAGGGAAATATATCTTCTTAAGCCTCAGTATTTTAAGAATAACAAGACGAAATTTAAAATTTTCGCTATAATTTTACTTAAAAATTTGTCAATGATATTACAATGTATGGTATATTTAACTAAAAGTCAATAAACATTTTAGCGAAAAATGTGAACATGGCCATTAAACAAGTTCCGAGTCTGTCAGACAAATAAAGATTTGTACGCAAATTCAGTTGGCACTTTAAATAGTTATCCGGAGATTTGGAATTGAAATCGTCATTAAAAATGTGTCAAACGACACCCCCCGCCCCACGAACACTGTTCAATCCTGCGATATGTCCTACTTGGCTGTGCACGTATAAACCAATAAACACAATATTTCTGACTCACATGTTAGATCTCAGATCACACATGGGTCGAAGTCTAATTGCATATGTGTTAACAGCGTGGACACCTTCCAGCTACAACAAACATTTAATTTGCTTGACCTGCTAGTGTGTGTCCTCGCTGCATCGACTTCGCTTGCCAAGGCATTGTCACAAAACCAAATTATCGCTTTGAACTGGAATTCACTGGGCCGCGTTGACAGTCCAGTTATTTGATGAGTGGTGTTGGGACATCAAGTTTATTATTCATTTGATTGTTATGGACCATTGTATACTTACCGTGTTTGAATTATAAAGTGGTCGTGAAAATAGGAATATATGGTGAATACAGGACGAATATGGACATCCCATATAATTTGTGTCTGTATATGTCCCTGGTTTCTTCTGACATGTTTTGGGAGTTCAAGGGAACAAATAACGCACATGTATGGTATAGCATGGTGCATTTCGATGCCAGTCAATGGCTACTGCATGTATTTAGTATATATCAAGTTCAACTTAAAAAGCGGGGGGGGGGGGGGTAATAAGAACATATTTAAAACCAAGCACCATGTAATTAAGATTGTGGTACATTAGAGAGATCCTTATGAACCTTCCCGATGAGTGTGCATGCTTGGTTTATAAGTGATGTGGCTTGTGAGTTCAAAATTTCGTTCATCATCATAATGTTTGCTTTTCCACGTTATTTTTCTGGGTTGATTTTCTCCCTTATATGTCAATATGTTGTGCATTCTTGTAAATAATGGAACGAATCTCCAATCATACCTTTATGATTTGTCCCATTCCATCTCCCAGTATCAGTTGGAAGGTTATGATTAGCTGTTCTGAGTCTACATAATTCAGTTCTGTTTCTACTTCTAGGGCTTCCAAATATTTTTCAAAATTGATATCGTGTTTGAATATACGATATATCTTACCTCTGCTTGAGGTGTCGCGTTCGGATGCCCATTTAATTTTATAGTCCCTGATAAGGCCTCTTTTCACACAGTCAAAAAATTGGACTGCACAGTGCAATTTACCAGCAGTCAATAATTGGGGTTGGCCCCAGCTAGCTAATATTTCTTTAATTTCTCTTGTCCACTTAAAGAGGCCTTCATTTGCTTCACTTAGAAGTTCACCAATATTTTATAAGTCTTAATTTAATTGTGAGTTCCAATGGGAATCTTCCTGATTCACTATAAATCATATAATTGGGGGTTGATTTTTTTCAAACTCAGGACATGTTTTAGAGATTTTGTGTGGACATTTTCAAAGGTCTGGTTATCACCATAACCCCAGAACTCACAGCCATACAATAATATTGGTAGCACATGGGCATCAAATAGATCAAATTGGTTGGCTATTGAGAGGCAATTTACTCTGGATTTTTTAATCACGGTGTACAGTGCATGAGTTCTCGTTGTGGCAAGTATCTGTTTTGCTTCCGAATACGAACCAGATTTTGTGTGTTCGATTCCCAAATAGTTGAATTTTTGTACTACTTCAATTTTAATACCATTTAAATTGAAATGATTATTACGTGGTAAGCTACGCTTGGACATTAGTAGGATTTTTGTTTTGTTTATATTCACAGTAAGTTTGCAAGTCTTACAATACTTGCTGACGGAATCTAGTTCTTTTTGTAATTTGTTTGGGGTTTCAGCCAAAAGAACCGTGTCATCCACATCTAAAATTATAAGCAATTTCATATAAGTATTCAATTGTTCTTCGATCTGATTTGATATTTTCTTGAGGCCTACAATATCCTCGTTTATCATAAACATCTCTAGGTCATTGAGGATTAGAGAAAATAGGACGGGCGATAGATTCACGCCCTTTGTAACTCATGATAAGCATGGGAAGAATGCCGAATGTTCATTTCCTGTCTTGACAGAGGATTTAATATTCTGATACATATTTCTAATGACCTGGAAGAAATTTCCATTGATATCATATGACAATAGTTTATGCCACAGGCCAGGTCTCCAAACTCTATCGAATGCCTTCTCGAAATCTATAAAGGCACAGTAAAAGTTGGAATTTATATTCTTTGTCAATTCTGTTAACATGCAATATGAATAAATTATCAACCGTCGAGTGATCCTTTCGGAACCTTGCTTGGTTTACCCGAAGAGTGTCATTATTTTCTATAAATTCGTACAGCCTGTTTGAGAGAATTTTTGTGAACAGTTTCCCAAAACAACTTAGGATTGTGATATGCCTATACTTCCTTGTGTCGTTAGCGTCACCTTTAGTTTTATAAATAGGGATGATGACCCTATGCCACATGCATCTGGTATACATCCAGAGTTCAGTACATAGTTAAATACTCTAACATATATGTTTAACAGTTTATCTGATGACGCTTTAAGATATTCATTTAATATCATATCGTGTCCACATGCTTTATTATTCTTCAAGCCACGCAGTGCCTTTTTAATATCATCTATACTGATTGGTTTATTTAGTGATTCATTGCTATCTGGATGCTCCATTGGAGTGGCAATATCGTCGTTATCATATACTGCACTATTCAACTCTCGGTAAGAGTCTTCAAATTTGCCTATTTCAATGGGTGATGCATTGCTTCTCACGCGGTTATTTAGAGTAGCCCAGAATGTCTTTGGCTTTTTATATTTCATGTGTGCTATTTCTTTGGATGCTTTCTCTCTATGTTTGCCTATAGTATATTTATTTCTCTTTTATATTCACTTGCTTTGTCATGCATATTCTGCTTCATTTCTCCACGATATTCTTTTTTTTGCAGACCAGCATGATTTTGTAAACCATGGTTTATTATTGCGGTGTGATATTCAACTCTTTTTTTACTGGTCTGCTAAAGGTATTATCAGCTGTGATTAATAGCAGTTTTGATACCATGATCACCACTTGGTTAATATCCGAGGGCCTATATTTGTCACTTTCCATCTGATCGAGGAGTAGATTTACATTATTTATGCTACTTAAATCCAGGTTCAGTGCAAATTCGCTGGACTTTCCCTCTTCCCAATTTCTAATAGTTTTTTCACTATTTGTATTGGTTTGTGGTACCGCTACTATCGTGTTTGTTGGTTTGGCAATGGGAAGGTTAATTTCCATTGTTATGGTACAATGTTCGTCGGAATATAAGTTACAGAATGTTCCAACTGTGAATTGTTTTAACAATTGAAGAACTTGAGCCGAGCATACCATATAATCAACTGTAGATGCGTCACGGCAGGTGAGTTTTCCAACACCAAAATCGTTTCCGACTCGGCCATTAGCATGAAAAATTCATTACATTTACAAAATTCTAATAGTTTTTGTCCCTGTAAGTTTTTGACTCTGTCCTGGTTAAACCGTTCTTTTTGGTAAAACTGCTTAATATAGGAATATTGATGTATCCACTGAAGTTTGTTCAATTTGCAGTATATTGATGTTCCTTTCATCGGTTGTTATATATTCAGCGTTGTCTGATGTTCGTGCGTTAAAGTATCCAGTTATAAATACACGAGTTGTATCTTCCCTCAAATTTAAGTAATCTGTCAAAATTTGTGTGTATCCTTCCTCTGATGCATACCTACTACTTTCGGGTGGAATATAGACCGCCAAAACCAATATTTTACATTCACTGCGTGCTTGTATCTCAGCCCAGTGCACGTACTGGCATTTTGTTTCTATAATTCGAGTTGAGCTTATCAGATCAGTTTTCACCCCGATTGTAATGGCACCCGATCTTACTCTGGAGAGCTGGGTTCTATTTTACATATAAAGTGTATAGCCTGGAAGATTCAATTCATCACACTTATCCGTTTTAGTTTCGAGAAACATAGTATATCATGGCTTTCACACAATTCTCTAAATTCAGGATATAAGAGCGTTCTTCGCAGGCCACAGCCATTCAGTGCCAATATTTTCAGTTCTCCGTGATTTAATTGCGGAGTTTCCTCATGTGTGTATTCAATACTGTGCGTGCATTTAATGCCCTGTGAGTGTTTTGGTGTACACATCTCAGACTATGTACACGTGCATCAGTGTCCGGGCTATAAGAAAGTATGCGTTTTTTATCTCTTCATAATCATAGTAACTTTGCGTTTCGTTCAGCTAATTCTTATATGTTTGCTGGCTGTCCGGTTTCTGTAAATTCTGTTCAGTAGATATTAGTGGAATCTCCATACCTTGACTATCATATTCCACATTATGATAACTGTGTTTGGAGTTCAAGGGTTGTAACACATATATTTCCCCAAAGAAGGGGGCATAATTTATATCTTGATAGGTTCCCAACATGCCATTGTATATACTGTTGTTATTGTGTTCATATTTAGGCATGTTCATTGCTTGAACCTCGAGATCACACATGGGTAACATTTCATTAGCATACATTTGTTTTTCTGGGTAATTTGTTTTCATAATATTGTGTGGGGCCAAAACGTGGGAGCATCTCGATTTATATGGACACGTTTCTGTAATATCAACGTGTATACAATATGATTCAGTGTGATTGCTATTGTTTAAAGGGTCATTTTGCTGGTCATTTTCTAGATTATTTCCAATCCCGTACAATATTTCTCTTGACTGCATTATCATCTGGGATATGGGTAGGCCAGTATAATTTGTTTTGTTTACTGTACTGGGTTGAATTAATTTTGGTTCTGGGTTGATTGGATCATTTCCATTTGTGTCATGTGTGATCTTTCGGTACAAGTGATCGGTTTGATATATGTCTACCAAACCTTGAGTTTGATTTATGGAACATATATCATTGTGGTAGGGATTAATACTATACAACAATAAGTCATTTTCCCCATCGTAACACATCAGGCTTTTACTTTTGCCTGTGTGTTCTGTTCTGGTGGTGTAGCAGATTCGAGTGTCGTTTTCCTGCTGCCCTTAGCACTTGCTTGCGTTTATATACGAATCAGTAAGTTTATCTCTTCCAATTTGGCTCAGGTGAATCCCCCTTTTGTCCTTTTCGCTGAAAAGTTCCTTCCTTACTCCGTCCATGCTCGAGAATTGTTCATAGTTATCAAAGAATTCGAACTTATCCTTCTTGGCGCAAAACTTAGACAGGAAATCATTAACAACTATAGCTGCTGAGGTATGATCCTGGCCGACCATGCTGTTCCCTCTTCGTGGGGGGGTACACTGCATATACTCATCTTGGCGTTTTGGGAATACGGCTTCAATTTCTGTAACTGCCTCAGTCATATTTAGTATTGCTGAGCTTGCATTCAGATTGTTTTTAGTCAAGTCATTAGTTCCCAAGTGTACAATCACAAAGTTCACAGCGTCCAGTGATTTTCTGAAGATTTCATCATTTGTTCAATCATCCAGTAAATTTGATATTTCACCGAATGTTGCGCCACTGACAGAATTTTTTTGTTTATGTTCGACTTGTTTATTTGAGTCCAACACAACTGCTGGCCCCGAGGATTACCATGTTGATTGTTCCATCGTCAGCTTGACCTATATCGTTGACATTGTCCGAATTGAGGTTAATCTAATCTTCAAGTGTATCAGGTGTCGGCTGAGTGTCACTCACTTTAGAGGTTTGTTTGTTTCCTCGGACCTGGGTCACCGACAGGTGGCTTTTGTTTATTTGTCTGCTGCTCTAGTCGCTCTGGAAACATATTCATCACGTGACCAGTCTTCAGACAGCCCCAACATCTGACGTCATTTGTACATTCCCGTCTGGAGTGAGTATCGCTCAGACACTTGGTGCACTTGCGTTTGGTTGATTGATTGTTTATTGCAAAGTCGTCAATTAAGGCGAAACATGCTATAACATATATACAATATTTACAATAGGTCACAAAAAACAATTGTTACACAATCATACATATATTAATATATAATATGATAAATGTATAGATATATCGTAATATGTATTATAATATCTTATATATATTATATTATAATTTAATCCTTTATAATATCATTATCATAATATTTTGCCTGAAATAATTATTCACGGATATAAATAATGCACTTAATCACACGTTTTTCAATTTGGAATAATCGGCTCAGTCATATTTTAATTTTCTTGATGCCAATTTGATAAAAAACTTTTTTCAGTAATAGGTGATTTTCCAAAGATAATAGTCTTTCGAATTTTTCTTTCGTGGGATTCTCCCAGTAATATTTCGGGATATAGTCTGCTCGAATTATCTGTAGTTCTTTGCAAATAATAATAAAATGGTATTCATCACCCGTGCCATCACCGCAAATATCACAGGTTTTGTCACCATTATCCACAGATTTAGATTTCCATCTTGTATATTCGACAGGTAGCTTTATATTTGCGGTTCTAAATTTTAGCAAAATGTTTGCTAAGTGAGCCGGTAAGAAACTTAGATAGTGACCCATGCCCGGCCTCGTTTTAATACTCATATAAAAACGTGCTCTAGATGAGTTTGCATTCTGCATTTCAGTAAATAGTTCTGTTGTGTGTCGCTCAATAAGCTCTGATTTTATATTTCTAATTTCAGCCTTTGTTAAACCTGACTGATTTGTCCATGCTCTTTCTATGTTAAGTTCTTTCAGTGTTTTAGAAATAAAAAATAGCCATGGGCTATTGAAGGAGCCATCAGAATTGTGATCCAATTCTTTAACAAGAATATATATATTTTTTACTAGTTCTGAGCCATCGTGTGATAGTAGTTTGGACCAGTAAGATAGTGCTCTACACTTTATCTCAATGGACAGAGGGTGTCTGCCAAATTCACCGTAAACCATATAATTTGGTGTACTTGTTTTCAGATATCCTATAATTTTGCAGTATTTAAGATGAAGCGATTCAATAATTTTAGTTCTTTCGTTACACCAAATTTCACTCCCATATAATAGGATGGGTACTGTCATGCAGTCAAATAGTTTTAACATAATATCGATTGGAAGCTTGAGAGATCTCACTTTGTTTAGTAATCCATACATTGCTCTTGTGCCAATTGTAACTATTTTTTTTCAAATTTTGGCAAAATCTTCCATTGTAAAAAAAGGTTACTCCCAAATATACAAATTCTTTAACTGTCTCGAGTTCTTGACCTCGATATCTGAACGTTGGAATTGGTTTGGGTAACTTATTACTAAATATTATGACTTTATTTTTTTTTGTATTCACTTGTAACTTCCAAGCATCTGCATAATCTGCAAATGCTTGGAGAGAACGGTGCATATTTTCTTCTGTATCAGACATTAATACTGTGTCATCTGCATAAAGAATACAAAACAATTTTATGTAACATCCCACATTTTCAATATATAGTTCATCTAAATAACTCAAATTTTGTATTGCACAATCATTCATAAAATCTTGGATGTCGTTAATGTACAAGGAAAATAAAAAAGGTGACATTATTTCCCCTTGAAAAAGTCCTCGCATTGGTAATTGGGGAGGTGAAGTTCGTTGCAGGTTTGACATGATTGTTTTGATACGTCAGAGTAAACACGAATACTATATTATCCAACCATCATCACATTAGGAATCTCCTTACAATTTGTCATTTGAAGATAGCGGGTGCCATTTTCAACATTCGAATCCTTGATGAATCCTCCTTTAAACGTTTCTTCCACTAGGTTGCCGTATGTAGACACTGCTTGTATGAGATCGGAGTCATCCATATATATGGGTACATCTTTCAGTGTGACATGAAGGTTTTTCTATCAATCTCAGTGGGACGAAAACAATCTCCTATATAGATTTACTCCAGTACTAATAACATCATTTTTGACTGCCGGTTCCGAGAGAGTAATATAACATTATTTCCCAGTTATTTGGACTGCTATGATTTTACTCACGTCCACTACTTGTTGTACTGCTCGTATGACGTCTCCGTGTCTAATATAGCGAATTTTTTGAAAACTGACAGTGCACTTCCTTCTAGTACCCGGTTCCATCATATTTATTTTGATCCCGTTTATAATATATAATGTCACTGATTGTATGTGTACTGTCTTGATCTAATCTGCACCACCGATCTTCACCCATAAACCATATTTAAAGCTATTTCCACCGCTAATAAACCACATCGCATCCGCCATTGACCGGTGTTGAGTCTGAATTAATACAGACATGTAGACTATGTATTCTATTTGTGGGGGGGGGGGGTACACCCTCGGTCGATTCTATTTTATTATTAAACAAGCATCCTATAACCAAATATAAGACCATCAAGACCGTGACATGTCATTGACGTGCTTGATTCCCTTTAGCTGAGAATGAGAATTTCCCATCAGAATATCTAGTTTGATTCGCCTGGTCTGACATCCTCAGCTCGACGACATGATTCGTACACGACATGTCACTTTAGCTCGAGTGGTCAGGTTACTACTTTTTCAGATTTTTGCAGTTTTGGACTAGGATTCGGTCTATTCAACAAGGGACATTCTATGCTCGCAGATAAACAGACATGCGAGTCACAGAAACAATTACAGACGACAAATATATAAGAGACGAGACTGTCACGAGAGTTTGTTATTGAAATTTGCTTTTACTTCCATGAAGTAGAAACTAAACAATGTAACTGTTGTTGCCAAAATTTCGCACATTAGACTGGTTCTTGTCCCAATTACAGCATCTTCCCGATTTGCAGTAACATGACCCTTTTGTGTCACGCTCGAGTACCGCCGTTGCAATATGTACCATAGATCTGTGTATACATGATTCACGTACATGTATGTGCGACACATTCAGAACCACTCTGTTATCTGGAGAGTGTATAGTGTGCATTATTCTTAAATAGTTGCAAAGAATTGCAGTAACTGTTGTCTGATTCTCGAAAGATCGAAAGACACATGTCGCGTCATTACATGCCACATTCACTTTTGTTTAATTAACCGAGTGACACACTTTGTACCAATTCTACATGTAATCCATGTTGATTTCCAATTATAACTTGTACACTCGGCAATATTAAAGGTCGTATCTCCTTCGGCGTTATTATTCGGAAGTGATCTCGCTCTACGTTCCGTAAAAGTCGTATCTCTAAACACGTTTACGTCGTTTTCTAGCGATGGAGCGCATAGACTGTGAAATGTCGCATCTAGGTGTATTTCTGTGTCATGGATAATATTCGCATAGTTACAGCGAGGTCAGAACAATGCAAATATGAAAACTGAGCAACCGAAACTTCACACCCGAATTGATCGGAAAATAGAATATTGACTTAGGACCTTGTAGCATTGTTGCGAAGATATGGCCAATTGTTTTCATTCTTAGCTGCCCGACGAATGGTTAGAACAGATTCCGTAGTACCGGCTGTCTGGTTGACAAAGTTAAATTCGATTTATCAGGGGTTTCGCGATTGTTGTCACCACAGCATCGCATTACCTACTTTCAACCAAAATATGTGTACTTTTTAATTCGTGTCTCACATTGGGTAACATTTTACAATTTATAATGCTGAAATTGATGCAGATAATTATATAGACGGGGAATATTACATATTCAGGGGTATATCAGTCGCCATGACAACAGTTATATTCGCCAAAAACAATACGAAATGAGAGGTGTGTTTATGACCAGTCAGTTCTATATAATACAGTGCATGCACATCTCTATTTAATTCAATGAGACGAAATATTTTTGACTGGACTCACTATTTATCGACTTTCTGATGTGAAAATAATACATTTTGGCAGCCATTTTGAAAACGGTTTCCATGGTGACGAGAGAACCTGTTGACGAAATCTACCCAAATTATTTTGGAAGCCCTTGACCCAAGGTACATAACTTATATAGAGTTTGCTCTAGAGCAAGAAACCCCTGCGGGGCCATATGCTGGGTCCAGTATTATTATGTATAACCTGAATTTACTACAGCCACGTCTTAAAATATCCACGTCCGATTTACAATACCTTTCTATCTCTTTATGAAAATAAAAAATGTCCCCACCCTAGCTTCATACCATTTTAGAAATGCTCTCTCTATTTTCCTCCGACATTAAGGTGACGTTTACACATAGCCGGTGAATCCGTTACCCGAAGATACGCATATATTCATGTGTCTCCTTTACTTGTTAATAGTTTTAGTTTTAGTTTTCACTGAACTGCAATATGATATTGCTGTACACTTGTAAACAGCTAGCCGCTTCCTGTTAGAGGTATTGTTGGGCAGTATAGTGAAATGAAACTTTTTAGAAATGGAAATGCCGAAATTATTAATATCCAACTCAAACTTTCAGGTATTGCTATTGGTAATTTTAAAGATATTTAAACAACATTGTTAATGGTTTGTTTGAGTTCATAGACAGCATGTGAAGTGAGTGTCGCACCAAAAGCATTGTCATTGTCAGTTTTGAGATCTTTTCGTCGCATACATCTACAAATTGGTGTCTAATCATTCGGATTGGATTTTCTCTCCAATATATTTTGATACAATCTGTATTCGAGAGATAACCCACATCATCCGGACCTCAATGATATGATCGTGAATGAGTATTGATATACCCCACTAAATTTTGACAAACACCAGTAATGGTGTGTAGATAATTTACATATCTCTCCTATATATTTTGATACAATCTATCTAATTTACATATCTCTCTTATATATTTGGATACAATCTATCTGTTTGTCTGTTTGTCATTTATACAAATCTACGATTCTCCACCGATCGAGACCAAACTTCGTATCTAGGGGTAAAATTCCA
The DNA here is from genome assembly GCA_032622095.1 of Siphonodentalium dalli. Taxonomy (NCBI): domain Eukaryota; kingdom Metazoa; phylum Mollusca; class Scaphopoda; order Gadilida; family Siphonodentaliidae; genus Siphonodentalium; species Siphonodentalium dalli. The sequence continues at coordinate 152,614,951 of CP136062.1, forward strand.
CGGACACGGTCGTTGCCGTATTGGCGACCCCGTGCGACTCCCGTGCAGCGCATGCGCAGACGAGATATCGGAAACGGATGGAGCTATCGACTTGAAATTTGCTATGTGAATGTATCTTGCCCCGGATACGAATTTTATCGGGTCGCCGAGCCCGTGCGACGCCAGGTTCGCGCATGCGCAGACGAGATCTCGGAAACGGGTGGAGCTATCGACTTGAAATTTGGTATGTGAATGTATCTTGCCCCGGATACGAATTGTATCGGGTCGCCGAGCCCGTGCGACGCCAGCTTCGCGCATGCGCAGAACAGATCTCGGAAACGGGTGGAGCTATCGACTTGAAATTTGGTTTTTGAATAGCTATCGACTTGAAATTTGTTTTTTTTTAATAGCCCGGACAACTTCGGGCTCATCGGCTAGTTATATATATAAGTTTCAACATTCCGTTTGCACATTATACAATAAAATATGTTTTTCATTTACTTGGGCGTTCACCTTGTCCATGTATGTAGGGCCGTGTCGATGGGGGTGTCTCATCCCAACTTTAATCAAAATATTCAAAAGCTGGAAATTTCACACCTGACACGGCATTAGTTGTAAATTTGACATCAGCAATATGTTGAAATTGTTCTCGTAGTTTTATTTTCAACAATTTATTATTGGTGATTTCTTTAGGCAACATTTGCTTATTTTTTTGCCAAATTGTTGGATTGAAATGGCCATCAGTTGGAAATTATCCAACCTTAGAGGTGTGTCAAGTTTGGAAAATGTCCAACAATTGGTAATCTTAAGGCTGGATCCTAGGATTTTGCAATTTTCAGGGTTCATATTAAAAACAATTCTCACACATGACCATAACCATGGTCGGTCGATAATATTATGTCTTGGTCCCGCCCCGTTGTCAGTTAAACAGCTATCTAATTTAATTTAACTGAATCAAATCTGGGTTCAAGCTGCTTGACGTCAGACCACTAATCATGTTATGATTGGGCAATTTCCAGGTTTAGACACAGGTTCAGATATAAAGGAAATCGCTCAATACGGGGCCGTCTAGACGATTACTGTGAGTGGAAAGTTAGATTAGAGCCCAAGTTCCCAACGTGGTGCGTACATGGATTTACGCGAACTTGTGAATTTGGTGAGATTCAAGGTTTGGTGCAGTTGGAAATTCCAAAGATGAACAGTCCCACACCCACAAATCAGGCCCTCTAGATCAGTCCCTGTGTATATATGTCCACGGCGCACTCAGATTTAAATTAATGAACTAATTGTCCATTAAGTTTGAATCCATTGAAACGTGCCATCCCATTTCTTCCATATATATATATATATATATATATATATATATATATATATATATATATATATATATATATATATATATAGCTATATATATATATATATATATATATATATATGAACATACATGTACATGAACACGCACATTTAATTCCCTCGAATGCGCAACAAATGTACCATGCACATGCAGAGTACGTGTACCATCATCAGTTAGTATTTATAATAATAGCTTATAACCAAGGTGCGTGACCACAGACGGACAGCTGATTAGAGACAATCAAACTGACACACTGACCAATATATACACAGGTGAAAAACGGGCTGGTCTATCAGCGATTGCACAATAATATTGTTCGAGTTAATTGTTGAAAGGAAATCGCCCATGACGGCATGACCCCAGATAAATATATAACTTAATCCAGACGACAATCAGGTGCTTGTACTAAATAATTTTATCCAAAAGTTGAAAACCGTATAGCTGAGTATCCGGATAGCCGTAATTCTTATCCGGCGAAGTATAAACACTCTATTGTTATCGCTACCGGCTAAAGCGAATACGATCTTCGCCGGGTAATGTATAAACACCCCCTAAGTCAGGTTTATAGTACTTTATGACCAGATATGGTCGTACATAATTCTGAAAATCCTGTGTATTTGCCCAATGGGGAAAATGACCTTTTGCCATTTTTTTCAATTTTAAATGTTTTTGGAAATTTAGACAATGCCATAGGAATGAAACTCAATGAATCGATAATCCTAACACCATTACGAGCTCAATATTGTGTTACCATTCATAATAACACTAGGCTTTGAATGTCCATTGTTTACCAAGTAGTGTAAGAGAAATTGACTATCATAGACTCTTGCATTGTGAGCAATACATGTCGTACCTTTATGGTCATTTGTGTAAAACAACCACTTACAAAATCTTTCTAATATATTTTCACCTCTAAACACATGTTCTCTATTGGTATATACATAATCACATGAATTGCTTATTTCATCAATGGGTTTATATATACAATTTTCACAAGCAATTTGTGCAACACAAAAATTTGGTACAGAACGCCAGTATCTTGTTGACATTCAAAATAAAACATATGAATGGTACCTTGGCTTCTTTCTGTGATTCTTTCTTTCATCTTGCTGAATGTGGCATCTGTTGTCTGGTTCAAAAAATGTTCATGCAGTATTTACACATCTTCTGTCCCGTGCAAATATGTCTCTTATTCTTTCTTCTGATGATTTCCACCCCACACTTTTCACGCATACGTATCAAATCACAAACGAATTTGCTTTGTCCCGGTGAACTTTTCAAATGGTTGTCGAAGCATCGTTGACTTCTGCATGTCCTTTTTTTGCATAATATATTTGTTGTTCAATGGGACATATCTGGCTCTCGAAGTAGATACAGTTGTGTGAGCAAGGATGGTCACCTCTGTTACTCCAGCCGACATCACAGTGTTCGCAATAATATGAACATCCTAGAAATCCTGTGATAGTTGTGATCACAACGTAGTGGTTATCTTTAAAATACAAATGAACTTTACTTTCTTTTCTGACTAGTGGTGGTTGGCAAAGCAGGCCTTCGTCAGAAAATTGACTGTGTATGTCGATGACATAGACCGGGTACAGTTGTCTTGTATGCTTTTGTATTCCTCCAGTCCACAACTGCTGTCATGCGGAATACCAGCTTTATCAAGCGATATGTTTGTAGATTCACGCTGAGGACCTCTTGCTGGTCTTATTCGTTTCCATTGCTGTTTCCATTCAATGGTCTCATTTTTATCTGCATTGCACACACCAACAACGATAGCCCTCGCAAAACACATGCTATCTGCATTCTGAATCAGAAGAATTATTTTCTTTGTTGTTTTCATGTTGTTTTTATCACCAAATGCTCCATAATGTAATGTAAGTCTTGCTGTCCCCGCAGGCATGTGCGTAACATTGATGTCAAATGGCATCTGCTCATCGTGGATTTTGAATTTTGTATTTGACTGTGCAACTTTCTCTATGTGGTCCAGCAATAATTGGCTAGTTAGATTATCAGCTTCTGTAAACGGAACGTGAATTCCTAGATCTAACTCTGGGTGATAGATGGAAATTCTACCCTGATCTCTTCGTCCTGCGTCACATTCATCTTTCAAACTGTTCACCAGATCTTCGAAAATTCTACGAACATCAAATATAACTCCAAATTTCTTCGACGCAGTTTTGAATCTTCTCGAATATTTATCTGTCAAATTTTTGGTGGTGTAATATTTATCCTCATCGAGTCTTAATCTTGTTCTGCTCTCTTGCTCACTATCGCTATCGGAGTATGGTACGAGTCGCTTCATTCTGAAATGACGGTTTGGCGCAAATCGGGTTGCTTTTGTGCTCGCATACGGACATGCGTAGTCATCGCCGTGCAGGAGCATAACAGCTATGCGATCCACGACTACAGAGTAACAACATACAGCATTTGAGAAATATCGCATTAGCTGTGTTAAAGAATACAAAGTGGACACCACCATATGGTAACTGCTTCAGATGTAACTCTAGTTCACATTGGGCTTTTCAATGTGATATTGCTTCGAAAAAGAAACAGATGCACGAATCATCAATGATGATGGGTGATGTTTATCCCGGGAGTCCGAGTTGGACACACACATCGGAAAATAATAACAAATATTATCAATTCACGCAAGAAGATGTTGTCACCGATGTTGATCAATGCATACAAACCGGAGCATCAGCGGTCGAAATCGCGGATATGAAAACTGAGAATGACAATCAAGATATATCATCCGAACCGTTAAATGATGAAATCACCATTCTAGACACAGGTGACTCGCAGCTGGAAGTGACAAACGCTGTAGCTGAAGGCGATATCGCTACAGAAAATTCGCAAAAGACAATACCAACCAGAAAACGCGCACATCACCAAAATAATTCAAAAAAGTTAAACATGATGAATAAATTATTTATCATTATTTGAATGTTACGTTTTTTCTTTCGTAACCCCGAAAAGCTAATGCTCTAGAGCTATCTCAACTATATTTTGGGGCCCTGAAAAGGGCCGTTTATTGATGTGGAGTCAAAGACATTCCGACAAATCCGGGTATAGTCCTCCCTCTTTTAATCTTCGGTCTCCAATGTGGCTCCGATACGTACTCCGATGCCGCACTGGAATTCTTTCACTCCTGTCTTTATCATTTGCTTCTGCTGGGCAGAATCCCGAACATTTTTCCTGCCAATGCTTAAATCGATCGGCAGAAAACTGCAATAAAAACTTCTTCTTTTCAGAAAACAAGTCGAATAATAACGACGACATCACACCGCGCCGCATCATATATGAATTGCGAGGGCGTCGCTGACGACGTAACGGTGTCTCACCCCAAAATTTCGCTGAACGCCAACTTAGTTGTGTTTCCTTTTTTGACAATAAATCATCATATTTCTGTAAATAAAACACCGATTTGATTCAGGAAAGTTTTATTTGTACCGTATTACCATTATCAATACAAACATAGCATAATTTACGCTAAAGAATTACTCTTATATCAGATTGTACATTTCACAACGCTATCGTCATCGAATATATATTCGAAGACTTTCGCATTTGTTAAAAATGCACTGGTAAAGTAACACATTTCGCTAACGTCCCGGGTTCTCTGTTTTTCTTCGCCTAGCACACTGTCCTTATAAGTCCTGGCTCGTGGGTAATCTGGCCCACCCTGGGCTCGTGGTCACTCTGGCCCGCCCCCTCCTCGGCGGCCACTCTGGCACACCCCTTGCGCGACGGCCACTCTGGGTCACCCTGGACACTTTGGCCCTGCCACTCTGGGCCACCCCTTGCTTGGCGGCCAATATCCCTCCTCCACTGCCAATCTGGGCCACCCCTGCCATCGATGCCACTGTGGGCCATGGGCCAGAGTGGCCGTCGAGCAAGGGGTGGCCTAGAGTGGCAGTCGAGGAGGGGTACCGCCCATTCCTCGACTGGCACTCTGGGCCATGTGCCAGAGTGGCATTCGAGCAAGGGTGTGGCCCAGAGTGGCAGCCATTATTACTGTCGTTCCGGCTCTATGGTACCAAACGCTGAACCATCGAAGCTGAACATATGTATATAGGTATACTTTTAATGGGGAAATGTTATTAGACACACGTAGGCGACGTTAACCTCGGACATCTTAAAATGGCACTAATAGTTATTTTGTTTATATATGTTTTCCCTGGGAGCGGAAACCTTGTACATATAAGTAATTTGACCCGGGGAATCTTATTAGACAGGTCCCGTTAACATCAACTGTCTTCAAATAGCACTAATCATTGTTTTATTTTTGGCTATAGGCGACCAAACGGCTGGACTATCGGAACTGAAAATGTTTACACAAGGTCACCGATAAATGGAATATCATGGGACAGGCGCCATTTTCCTCCGATGACTTAAACGGCACATTGAGGTAATTTGGCTCGGGGATTGTCATGTGATATGTGCCATTGGCATCAGATGACTTAAAAGGGGAACTAATAATTAGTAATAAAGAGCGTTTAATGTCAACTTCAAAGTTATCGGGAGAGTTCATGCAATAGGTGATGTTTACTACAGGTAACTAATAATTAATTTATATGACTTGAAGGGGCACTACTAATTTACTCATCTTACGCGAGCAACACCGGGTACCCCAGCTAGTTTTATATACGCCGGGTACCCCGGCCAGATTGATATACGCAGGGTACCCCAGCTAGTTTTATATAAAGCTGATTTACAGATATGTTTTGTGAATAAAATTACTGATAAAACTGAAGATTTTGTATATTATTTGTCTATACATCGAGCGCAAATCTCGATGAAACCTGTTAGTTGAAATGAAATTTCCTTTATTGAGGGCGTTCACAATACATGATTCTGACGCTCCAAACGTTTTTTGCGAGATTTCCCGAAGTGTGTGTTCGAAATATAGCAAAATTGTCCGACAGGTTGTATGTATTACACCAGACAAATCGAATTAGAATAAATATTATTGATGGATGCGTTTCCCGGTAGGTGTCTTAGATTCATATATATTATTGTGTAGCTAGGAAACTACATACAACTTGTTATGAAGAGAGAAAATATGCAACGGTTTTCATTATTTGGCTAAAAATGTATTTAATTGGTCTCGGCAGCCCGGCAGACTTGGTATGAGGGGCATAGACCAATATAAAAACCGTTGCATGTCACATTTAATACTAAATACTCATTGACGAGTAGCTCCACAGACGTCCGTCCTATATATGGTCTTATAACCCGAACAATTCCCATCAATAAACCAAACACAATTCCCATCAATAAATAGGAATCATTCTACAATTCCCATA